>OY829326.1:57789775-60430775 GCA_963691655.1 Toxonevra muliebris
TCTCTGAGAAGATAGAAGCGCCACCAGTTATAAATTCTCCATGAGTGAGTCATTCATAGCATATCTGTCTCTCTCAAAATCAAAAGAGCTAGGACGTTTTGGATAAGTGTCTAAATGGAAAGTGATGTTGTCATCCACAAGCGAGTAGATATGGTTATTTGTCAATCGCAGAAGGTCATTGATGAAGAAAAGGAAAAGAGTTGTGAAGAGGACCAAGATCTGTAGAACTCCAACATTAATAGAACGATCCTCCTAAGCAATACTGTGTATCGGCATTATATTCATACTCCATTGAGTGGAGTTTCGACATTAGTACTTTACAAATATTCAGCGCAACCGCTTTGCTCTTAGCTATTGACACTTTAGTTCCAGTTGTCGGTGAGGACCAAAAGCATATTGGCGATCATCAAGCAATTCATTTTGCTCTAAATATTTTCAGGGTAAAGTATCAGAACATGTAAGAATGTGATTGGCGTACTTGAATAAGATTTTCAGTACGTAGTTAGAGAAAGAAAGCAACAACAACAACATATGTTGAACCGTTTTAAGAATGTTTAAAAGCCATTGCGTTTGTAAAACTACGTCTGCACAACCAAGCCTTCGTCTTCACTGAAAAATGCAGTTGCAACGTTCAAAAGCAGAGCAGTATAATAGTTTAATTTAATGTGTTGTTGAACAATTAAATTCTAAAAATTAATTTAAATTTTGTTGTTAAATTTCGAAGCAAGTTTAGAGTAGGCTGTCACCGGTTTTATTTTTGTACAAACTATCTGTTTCCGAATAGTGTTTTGAGAATCGCGATGTGCGCAAAAATGGAATCCAGAGTGCCTGAACCTAAAATAAAACATCTTGGGACAAATTATGAATAAAATCAAAAATTGAAAAATAAATCATTCTCTTGTCAAAAACTATGTTCATAGATACTTACGTTTTTTATTTAAAATTATATATTTATCTACAATGTGTTCAAAAATTAATACGTGAACGTGTCAAAAAGGAAACAACAATATATAAATTTATTTATGAAATTCCTAGGATTTAATTGTTTAAGAACACAAAGTAGATAGATCAAGAAAGTAACTTGAGAAAAAAAAAATATTTTTGAACCTGACTAAGGAACGGCTCAGCGACAAGGTGCCATATGTCACCGCTAGGCATTACTGGGTTAAGCTAACAATGAAATAAAAGTGAATGATGATAACGAAGATGAAAAAAAATTACGAAAAAATAAATTAATTAAAAAATTTTTAAAAAATTAAAAAATCGAAACAATTTTTTTTGTAAAAATGAATGTTTTGATTAACAAAAATATGAACTGCATTTTTAATTTTTTTTTTTTTTTAATTTTAAAAATTTTGATGTCGGTAAAAAAATTGTGACGTGGCAGATCACGGATTCGAATTCAGTGACCCCCTATTACCCTAAGTACACTTGTTCCGTCTCTACTCATTTTTGGATGTTGAACAGTGTAATCAATGTGACCAGTGCTTTATGAGTCAATCCCTTGGAATTTAATGTAAGATTTTTTCTGTCCTCAGTTTAGTTAAGTTTTCATCACAAGTGTGTTTTCAGGGTGTTTGAAATACTTGAACTTCAAAATTCATGACTAAAGTCATGACTTTGAAAAATTAACAATTAGATTTTGATTTTATTAAAACATTGTCTTATTTTTCTATGTTCAAAACATTTCGCATAAAATTCAGATTTTTACTGAATTTACAAAACTGCAATTTAAGCTCGGGATAATGGCATAATTTACTTGGTTTTTGTTCCTTAAATCTTTACGGAATAAGTCTACAGAAACATGTCTATTTAAGATTTATTTTGAATTACAATTTTAGCTTAATATTATCAAATTTACTTACTTTCGTACCTTGAAATTATAAAGAATAATACCAAAATATTCCAGGAAAAACACGATTTTGGGTTGAATTTAAAAAACCGAAATCTGAACGTAACATATTTATATTAGTGTACCTGATTGAAATTTTTTTCTGGATTTTCACAGATTTTTGGTTAGAAATTATGAATATGCAATGAGAGCATTTGCTTGATGTGGGTCTTTAAGAAAAATACGAATGAAAGTAATTTGAATTATATAAAGATTTTGGAGCCATTGTAAACCATTGACTTCCTTTGAAGCTTGAAGAATGTGTGATTGTTCTTATGCATATCAGAATAATAGTTTATTAAATGAAGAATAGTGACAGAACTATAAAATACTACATTAGAAATGGCATTGGCTACCAGTAGTCAGTATATGTACCATCAGCCGTCAGCCCGTGAAAGATTTAATTCTCATTTTTTATTTGTGAAAAATTAATTTTCCAATTATATGGTATAAAAATAAATACAAAAACAACGTGAAGTAATCAACAATTTTTTTTTTTTTTTTTTTGAAAACAAGTAATTAATAATTTTCCAAGAATTTCAACAGAAAATTACCTTTAGAAAATTGCACCTGTATGTACTTTCCAAAACAATGAACAAAATATAAAAGAAAATAATTTTTGTTATTTTATTTCACTTATGAACTGACGAAACACCTTCAAAAATAATTTCAAAAACAGCACTGAATCGAAAACATGAGTTGAGAAATGCACTTATTTTAATATTATAACATTGCGCGAGCAAAAAACAAAAGTTTTGAAAATTTAAATAAAATATTTTTTTCAATTTTTTTGATACTGTAATTAAATATTTTTCTTTTTGAATAGCAACAAAACTCAAACGTTATAGCTATACTATGTGTGTATATACTCGCATATTTGTGTATCTATGTATGTAATAGCAACAGTAGGCATCTGGAAAAAATGTACAAGTGTATTGGGGATATGTGAAGGAGAAGAAAAACAAAAAAAATTCGCTTTTTGTTTACATTTGCCACATTTTGTTGCTATTTTTAGAATACGTGAATATGAAAATAAACAAATTGATGATGATGATGAGGAAAATATCGAAACGATTGAATAAATGATTTTTTTTTTTTTGTTTTTTAATTTCTTTTTTTATTTTCTATCATATACCTACAATTATATATAATTTTTTTTTTTTTTTTTTTTGTTGATTTTTCTGATTTTCTTGTTTTTCTCTATGTGTGCTGGAGGAAAGCGTGAAAACAGCAAGTGCTGTTGCCTTGTACTCGAACAATTTAAAATTTAAAGCTATCAATAAACAAAATATACACAAAAATATTTGTAACATACATGTAGTTATGGAAGGCATAGTGGCAAAAGGCAAAGAAAATTGAGGAAACTTAAATATATTGTTGTTGCTTAGGTGAGTAAAAACATTTTAGGAATATAAAATATGTAATAAATGTAGATGTTTTAAATTGAGGAAATATTTAAATATCGACGAATTTTCTTTTTTTAAAATTTGTGAAAGTATAACGTCAAGCTTTAATCTCTGATAGTTTCCAGTAGATTTTTATAGGATTAGGGGGATATGTTCTTTGAACGCTACAGCCAGATAGAGCCTTTTGTGATGCCCACAGCAATCTTAACTAAAAATTTATAAAATGTTATGAAATTTTTAAAACTAGGTAAAGACAATTACCCACATGCTAATGGCAAAGAAGAGAAAACCTTAATTTTTTTACTTTTATAACACTAGGCTGCAAATGTTTTTTCTCAACGAAAGGAATTAAAGAAGTAAGTGAAAAAACAATATTTGCTGTACAATATTGATTAAAACTGTTAATCGATTATAGTAACGCCTACCAAACCTTGTTGTCTAGTGTAAAAAGTGGTGAAAATAGAAGAAAAAAGTATGCACTCAAACCAACCGACAAAAAAATCTAACCATACCAAAAACTAGGCTGCAAATGTTTTTTTTCTCAACGAAAGGAATTAAAGAAGTAAGTGAAAAAACAATATTTGCTTTACAATATTGATTAAAACTGTTAATCGATTATAGTAACGCCTACCAAACCTTGTTGTCTAGTGTAAAAAGTGGTGAAAATAGAAGAAAAAAGTATGCACTCAAACCAACCGACAAAAAAATCTAACCATAGCAAAAACTAAGTACACATATATGTGACTACGTAGATATGCTATAAAAAGCAGGCAGCATGGGTTAGCACAAACTTTATCATTAGGGGTGGTTGGATGTAGATGATAAGCAACTCAAAATGCTTCATAGATACACGTATACAAGTGTGTAGTATTGTCAGAAGAGAACAAGGGAACCAGATGAATAACAGATAAGCAAATATTCAATAAAACTGAGTGACAAAAAGGAAAAAGAAAATAAATGTAATAAAAATAAAAACCTATAAAAATGAACGTAGCAAAACAAAAGAAATACATATGTATTTATGTATATAGAAAAAGGAAAAGTAACAGAGAATCCAAAGGGAGTATAGAACAAGGAAGTACAAAAAAGAAAAAATAGAGCTTACAAAAAAAAAAAAAAAACAGAAAAGAAAGGAAGGAAGTAAAGACTTAGTTGTAGAAATACCAACCAAGGGAAAACTAATAGAAAAGAAAAGGAAAATGTTAAGAAGGAAACTTAACAAAGGCAGTTAACAAAGCAATAAAAGTGTCGCCTTTCATTGAAAGGTACGTCGAAGCAGCGCATATACTCATTCAACCACACACTCATACTTTTATATGCGTAAAGCGCCTAAGAGTGTACAATGAAAATTAATAAAATATTTATATGTATATATGCTAATGCACAATCACGGTAGCTATAAATGTGTATAAATGCGTGTGCGTTTGTTTGAAAATAATAAACAAGGTGCTTACCCATGCTTTTTATTAGCGCTAACAAGTAACTTGATTCATATTTTGTATAATTTTTACTTATTTTTTTTTGCGTTTGCCATTGATTTAGTTTCTACTTTCTACTTTGGCACATACTTAGGTACTAACTTATTTATGACTATTAGCAGGTAATTTTAGGCGCAAACAATAAAAACAATAATATACGTGTATAGTTTGCGTAGTTGCGTATTTATTGTAGAAAAAAAAAATATTTAATAATATTGAAATACTTATAAATAAGTAAGTAAATATTATGAATATACATAGAGTTTGCATGACAGAACTAAGAGCTTAGGCATATAATTACGTGTACTTCTATAGCACATAGTACGTACAAAAGCATAACTACTACTTTCTTAAGTAATTTTGTAAGAAAAATATACAATATATTTTCTTTTTTCCTAAATTTTTATTTGTATTTGCTTTCAACACATATATGACTATATAACAAAAAAAAAAAACAAAGTGTGTAATTTAATAGCTAAACTAAACATAAATCACAAACTTACATGCATTTATGTGTGTGTGTAGGAGAAAGGCGTAAATAGTTGTCATGCATTTGGATTTAGCGTGTCAAGCGTAAAATTATGCTTTCAGTTTTATTTAATTTTTTTTCGGTTTTTTCTACATATATTTTATTCTTTTTTTTTTTTGTTTCTTTCGTTTGATGTAGTAAAAATAAATTGGTGTGAAAAGCATCAAGATAAAATGTTAAAGGTATTAAAATTACCAGCAATTAGTTTAAATGGGCAAGCGATAGTGATCAGCTTAAAAGAAAATAATGTTATATTAGTTATATGAATTATGCCAACAAGTATGCTACACTTTATGTGATTTATGTTTAATTTAAAGTAACTATGTACCTATGTAGATATAAATAAAATATAAAAAATCATTTTAAAACTTTGCTCTTTTAACTTAAGGCAAAAAATGTCAGATAAATGACGAGAGGAGCAGCCAGATACTAGAAAGAAAGAGAGAGAAAATGCTCTTAGTACTACAGCAATTCCAGCAATAAATTTTGGTACATATTTTTTTTGTGGTATTTATTTGTGACTCATTCTGACTGAGAAACATATACCGTCGCATAATTATATTGTCGTATAATTTTGTATGAAAAATTACAGAATTTATGACAAATGAGAGGATACGACACTAAATAAGACAGCTTGTGAATTGACCAAGTATAGGTTATCATTCAATTTGCAGTTGATTCCATATCTATCGTAATTACAATTAAAGCTTAAACATTTTTACGAAAAGTGAGAAAATCTGAGAAGATTAACAGAAAATTAAAAAATAAGAAATCACGAACTGTAAATTGAACTAATGAATTCAATGTCAGCTGTGCTCTTCTTTCATGAGAACGTTAATTTGAGACCTAAGCTTCTAAAAAAAAGTGCCAGCAGAGCTCTCTGAACAGAATTGCCTTAAAGAGCAAAACCAAATAAATAACAAAAAAAAAATTTTAGTGAAAAATTTGCTTTACATTAGATTAAAGTTTTGTTTCATTTATTAAAAATCTTTTAAAGTTTAAGAACAAATATAGAAAATTACTACCCATTCATATATTACACGCTGAACGCATGTCAATGAGTTTACTCTAGTTTACGTTTTTATTATCAGCATAAAAAACAATAAGAGCAAAATATCTAACTGCTTTCAAACAGAAAGAAAACTTACAGGCATACAAACATGTGTATTCCTATACATACTAACATGCATGCATACATATATATATAATAACAGACAGCAAAAAAGTAGTGAAGTGAATAGGATAATAAGGAATGTGTCATCATTATAGAGCGCAATGCAACGCCGCAAAGCTCGAACATCCCTTAGAGAAATTTACACCAAAACAACAATGAAAAACCAGGACAGGAATGAAAAAAAACTATGCACGCACCACAACAAAAACAACAATTAAGTAGTAGTAGAAAAGAAGACTTGAAGACGAAGGAAGGTAAAGATAAAACTAAATAAAATGAAAATTACGCAAAAATATGTAGAGCGAAAAAAAAACTAAAAACATAGGTTGAAAAAAAAAAAATATCTGCCAACAATGAAAATAAGCTCTCATCTTATTTATTATCCATGTGCAACAGGGGGTGGCATTATTGAAGAAACAAATAGAAAATACAATATAAGAAAAAAAATATATGAAAAATAAAAAGAGGCAAATTAAATTTAAAGTCTATTAATTTGCGTAAATTATTAAACTACATTATTTGCTTCTTTTTTTTTCATTTCCTGCGGATCTAAAGTTTATCTTGTAATAAATCTGTGTAGCTTTGAAATCATATTGATAAGTTGAAGAACTTCATAAATGTTTACAGTTAACATTCTAAAGTTAAGCCTAGAGTTGAGGGTGGGCTGGACTAAACCAAAGCACTCAGTCACAAAGATCATTGCACTATACCCGAAAAAGAGCCAGTAGAAGAAAATAGCTAAATAAGAAAGATATGTGAGGGGATATATGGGAAGAGAAAGGTCTAAATTCTCTCAACCTCGAACTTCTTTGTTTCACTGATGAACTTTAGAACCTCTGGAAGTGAAAGAGTATGGATATTGTTCATATTCAAAACATTACTACCCAAAAGTTCTACTCAGATTCTTGCGAACGCTAGACAGCTACAAAGATAATGCTGGATCGATGATGACGCCCATGCTAGTCATATGCCGATTCTGTAGTTTGCTTTTATAAGTATCTGTTATTAATATGCATGGAAAATGTAAGACATAAACAAATTAATTAAAACGTTTAATATGTTATGCAAAAATTCTATCTCCTTCATCATCAACACAACTTCCTTCTTGAATTGAATTTTGAATTGAATTTTGAATTGAATTTTGAATTGAATTTTGAATTGAATTTTGAATTGAATTTTGAATTGAATTTTGAATTGAATTTTGAATTGAATTTTGAATTGAATTTTTAATTGAATTTTGAATTGAATTTTGAATTGAATTTTGAATTGAATTTTGAATTGAATTTTGAATTGAATTTTGAATTGAATTTTGAATTGAATTTTGAATTGAATTTTGAATTGAATTTTGAATTGAATTTTGAATTGAATTTTGAATTGAATTTTGAATTGAATTTTGAATTGAATTTTGAATTGAATTTTGAATTGAATTTTGAATTGAATTTTGAATTGAATTTTGAATTGAATTTTGAATTGAATTTTGAATTGAATTTTAAATTGAATTTTGAATTGAATTTTGAATTGAATTTTGAATTGAATTTTGAATTGAATTTTGAATTAGATTTTGAATTGAATTTAACATTGTTAGCTGATTCTGTTCTTCAAAAAAGTTAATTAATATTTATTTTATATAGAAAGAAAAATATTGTACTAAACACAATTTGAAAACTTTTTTTTATTGAAGAATTCTTTTGTCAAACAAAACTGTTACGTGCTTCATCTTGATACAGTATTTTTAAATACCACTAAATAATATAGCTTGACACGCGTGTGCGGTACCTAGATGATAGTTAGATAGAGAATTAGTTAAATTAGTTACCTGTATGATTTATGTAACAAGATATAGCGCATTGGTGTATTGTAGATTGTTTTGTTTTTTTTAGGTATCTCCAGAATGACAGACAGGTCAGAATGTTACCACCACAGCTGCTACCATATTTTTAATCCCTATGTAATCCGAGGTCTTTAAAAATTTCATTCTTTGCCTATTTATATTTCAGACCAAATTCAACGATATTTGATAGTTTTCAAAAATTGAAAATGGTGATCTTAAAATAATGGAAACATAAAAATATTACGAGTCCAGTAAAACTTGATCCACCATTCAGGGTTACAAACATTTTTTGCAACTTTTAAAATCATATATTACATTTTAGTTTAGCGACTTCGAAAACCAGGAGACCCTGTTGAGTGATAATTCTAGCAAGGATACACTAAAAATACAGTCATTTGTAACTCGAATGTCTGAAATTTTGATAATTGTCTTCTTGATTGCCGTGCCGTTCTCATTCAAGTTTTCTATATGCTTTAAGGTCTCAGTTTCAGGAACTCATAGCTGCCGTTTTTTTGTGAAAGATTTTTGAATACTGTGTATAATACAGTTTTGGTTCTAGTAATTTATTTTTTTTTTCCAATAAATTAGTTTTCTTGAATTATGTCGTCAATTTAATTGTTTTATTTTTTCTACTAAAAATTACAAAAAAATAATATGAGATATAAAAAAATAAACGCCCAGAAAACTTTGACTGATTTAAGTTTGATTTATAGATTAAACCACTTACAAGATTTAAAACTGCATATAACGGAAAGTTTCTCAGCATTTCTCATTTGCTATATAATTACTTAATTTATTGAAAAATGATTAAATAGCAATTTCCCAAAACAAATTTATTATCTGAAACCATTTTCTTTCTATATAAATTATAATTATTTCAACTAGATTAAAAGAAATATTTTCACATTGAAAATAGTTTTGTGCAAAACTAAATGCCAAAAATTGATTTGTTACGAGAAATCAGCAAAAATTTTACAAGAGCAAAAGAAAAGCAATAAATTTTGTTTAAGAAACTAAGACAAAACACGAAGATATTTTAGTGCTGAATTGGCAACTAAAATAATATTAATAATAAAACAGAAAATCAGAACGTAAAGTAGTCAGTATTCAGAGTTTCACCCAGAAAACGAAATAAACCCCAAAAAGTGTGCTAAAAAACAACGAATTTTAAGCCACTACCACTCCACTCTCTCTGCAAAATCTCTTTTATTGTAAACACTGATTTGACTCGGTTCTCATGTAATTATGTTGACCTATAACCTATGTCTGCCATTTCTATATATAAACTTGATATGTTCTCTTTTTTTTTTTTGGTTTTTTTAACATAATAATCCAAAATGATTAATTGCCAAAAGATGTTGTTGTGAAAACCAGAAGGCAGCAAAAAAAAAAAAAAATAAATAAACAACAACCAGTATTAAAATAGTAGACAACCTAATAAAAGTAAGTAGGTATATGCAAGAGTGGAGTATGTAAGTTGGGATGTATGTATGTCTCTTTTTTTGCACACTTCGTCTGCGTATATTTTGAGAGTTTATATGTTTGTGTGGGTATTTGTGAGTTAAAGGCAATAGCAAAGAGGCAAAGTCACATATTATGTTGTCATTACGTGACTACAACATAAGATTTATTATTTTTTTTTTATACGTATCTGTATATGAGTTAGTGAAGTATGAGTTGAAAAAAAAAATGTATACATACAATATTTATAATAAATGGTTTTTGATATTTTATTTCATTCTCTCTCTGTGACAGGAGTCAGAAATAAAAGAGGCGCATATAACAACAACAAGATTTTGTTTTTGTTTTTTTTTGTATACTTACAGTAACTTGTTGAGCAAACTCAACCTTCGGCTGGCCGACCAATTCAATAATATGAACCATATGGAACGATTTTTTCGGTTTAACGCAAAAAATATTTATATATTTATATTATATAATATTTTTTATTATTTCAAGTTTAATTTACATACACAAAAATTGAAGTAATTTTGTGTATTTGCTCGGCGGTTTTTCTTTAAACACTTTTTTTTTGTTTTTATTTTTGTAAATGTGTTTTACGTTTTCTTTAATATTTTACTTATAGTTGTTTTAAAATTTTTATTGCATTATATATTCTTTATTTTTTTTTTGATTATTTGCACGTTCAAAGATTTATTTATTTTCAACACTTTTATTTTAATTGTTTTTCTGTATTTTGATCTGATTTAATTTCTTTTTTTTTTGGTTTAGTTTTGTTGCTTTAGTTATTTTTTTTTTTTTAAATTGATATTTATCTTATCTGCTATGGCTGCGTTTCGTTTTTGTTTTTTTCTTTCTTATTTTCTCAGTATTTTACCTCACACAATTTAATTTTTTGTTTTGTTTTTGTTTATCTATCTGAATATATATAAATATATTTTTTTTTATTATTTATTGATTTTACTTGCTGCTTTCGGTTCTTGCTGTGCTCTTCAACTGTTGTTTTTCACTTTAAAATAAATATTTTCATTAGAAGAAAATTATATGTGCTGCTTGCATAAATTATAGATTTGAAAGTATTTTCGGCATATTTTCAGTTTAATGATTTTGGCTTTTTTTTGTGTATAAATCAAAACATAAAAGAAATTGAAACTATTTTTACACGCAGTTAAAAAAGAGGTGAGCAATGGAAATTCTGAAATTTATTCAAACTCAATTGAAAAAGTATTGTTTGGCATTTAAAGTAAATTAATTTTTATATGTTTGTACTAAATTTTTTCAAAACGGATTCGGTGGAAGTGTCTTGTGAAATTACTTTGCTCCCAAATGGAGTACAAAAGGAAAGAAAATAATTTTTCTAAGGAATAAATAAAAAATAAAAAGCCAATAAGTATGCTATAAATTTTTTAAAAAAGTTTCTAATATTTTTTACTGTCAAACACTTTTGAGCTACGATTTTTTTAAAAAGGTAAAAAATCCGAGTTCAAAATGAAATTCTTTTGCAATAAACACAACTGTAGATATTGATTTCTTTTGTCTTTGTGTGGATAATTTTAATTTATTCTTACTTTACTCTTAGATTAAGCTAACTAGAAGTGAATCCTTGATTGTTTCTTCATGTTCACTGCCAGCTTATTCTCGGAATGCTTTACCCCAATCTTCGTAATTTATAATATATTTCTTCAGTTAAGAAAAGCTTGTGCTTAAGCTAGTAAGAAGCGTTTTACTGATTCTTCATGTAGAGAGTCTGTTCTCTTACTGTCTATTCCCAAATTTCACGACTTAAATTGTAACAAAATTTTCACCCCAGAGTAAAGCTTGTGTTTAAGAGCAGGAAATTGATTACCTTAAAACAAAAAATTTTGAAAAATTCTTTTAAAGCGTAAAGCTTGTGTTTAAGAGCAGGAAATTGATTACCTTAAAACAAAAAATTTTGAAAAATTCTTTTATAAAAAAATGCAAGGCCACAAAGTCTTCTATTGTTGATATTTCAAGGCTCACTAGGGAGCTTCGGAATTATAAAAGAAATCTAAGCAATCCAAAAATCTAAATAATTTAAAATCTCTAAAACTATGTAACATTTGTTTTTATTTCCATTTAAGTTGCTTTGAATTAATGGGAATGCAAAAAATTTTGTGTTTCTTTTTCCAAAAATATTAAAGTCGAATTTTTTTATTAAAGCGCATAATACTCTAGCTCCATTTTTAATAACAAAAAATTTAAGTCCTTAAAAGTATGCTACATTTGTTGTCTAAATTAATTTCATTGATTTATTAGATGGGCACGGTTTAATGTTTTTTTTCAAAAATAATATTTTCAATTAAGATTAGGAAAAAATTCATTTACGTTGAATAAGTAAATTAAACCCCATTTAAGTATCCTACGCTTTTTGATTATTTAAGATTTTAAATTACTTGAAACTCACATTCAAATAGAGAAGATATTTTAAAGCATTTCAAAACAAAAGTGAGTAAGTTTAGCTGTGTTCATATTTTTGGCAATAAAAATTTAAAAAATCCTAAAAGTACGTCATCTTTTTTTGGTTTTGTAAGCAACAAAGCTAAGAAAAATAGAATTAAAAAAACTATGTCAATAAACTTTAAATTCATAACTTTTTCTTAAATATTACTGCACTAAATTTCGATATTGTAAAAGTAATAATTAAAAAAAAAAATTATCGAGAAATTTTGAACTTTTATTTATTGTAAAATATTTCTGCATAAAATCAAATCAAAATTAGTATTCACAGAACTAAAATGTGTAAAAACTGCTCCTTTTTGTATAAAGATATTTGCTAAATCAATTCAAAACTTCATTGTTATTATAAACTAATTTATTTATTAAAAGATTATTTTCCATAGAAACTCTCAACCACCTAAAAGTTTGATACTTTTGGTTTTATAAACAGTAAAGCTTGGGGAAAAAATAATTTAAAAATTACAAAAACATTTTGATTTTCTAATTATTTCTGAAATATTTTTGCATTTAATAAAATTTAAACTAGTATTCACTAATTTCTAAAAAATGTTGCATATTTTGGTATAGATACTATAGATCAATCACTTTAAAACTTAATAAGTTTTTCACTGATACCACAAATTTATATTTCTCCAAGTTTTGATTTAGCAATGGAGAACTTGGCCCAAATTAAATATTGGAGAATAAAAGTGTAACAAGTATAGACGCGAACGTATAAATTTTAAAGAAACTAATTGCTATAAGGATTATCTAATAGATTTCTTCTTACTTGCGATTACTTTTAGCTGAATTGAAATTTTCTTTTTTGGAGAAAATCTACAATTTTTGTCCCAGAAGAAACTCTAAATTAAAATTTGTTTAATGGCATTTGGAATTGAAATTACGGCTCGTTTTTTTAAGCTGATCAATATACAAGTGGTAAAAGCATTTAATTCAATTTCTTCTAATACTTTTTTCAAATCATTTTCATATATTTATTCATCACATGCAATTTCAGAACAAAAAAAAAAAAACGTTAACTATTTTACTTTAAAAAATTTGTTCAGAATTGAAAACCTGAAGCCAAAAATCTTTTAGGCATATTGCATTAAATAAAGTTTTAAATATGAAATAAATAAAACTTTATTAAAATTTGCTAACAGAACATTTCATTTAAAAAAAAAAACCAAACACTTTTTCAATTTGAAAACTATTTTTGGCATATGAAAAATTTCAATCAACTGAAATTCACTAACTCTCTCCCCCATATATTGGCGTTTTTCTGCCTTACGATTTCAAATGATTTCTGCTCCATTAAATCAAATGTTTTTTTCACAATTGGAAATTGTTAAGCAAAATTGCCAAATTTGTTTATTATACAAAAATTCAACAATAGAAAAAAATGCTATAAATTTTCTTTTATTGTACTTATGTGAAAAAATGAAAAAGGCAGCAGACAAGAAATTTACTGTTGAACTGGGAGCTAAAATAATGTTGAATGAAAAGCCCTGTGGAGAAAAATTTATAAATATAAATATTTATGAAAATGTTAAATTGAATCCAAATAAAATTTATAGAAATTTTTAATGAGAATTTTAATTTTTTTTAACGTAAAATAAATTTGTGAAAAATTAAATACAGAATAGGAAACTTAACGCCGTATAGAATTAAAGAGCATACAAATTGTTGAAATGGCTAGAATTAAATGTGTAGTTAAGTTAAAAGTTACTAGTACAAATACTTTAAACCAAGAAGTAAAAAAAATTTAACATATGGATACACAAATATTGCTAAAATAATTCTAATTTGAGTTCAACGCTGCTACCTTTCAAATGAATATAAAATTTGTTTAAAAAAACATATGGAAGTGTTTGGACAACTTTTGAATTTCATATATAAGTTCAAAATAAATTCAATTATCTTCACATTAAACTCGAAATAAATCTAAATGCTTTAAAGTAATCTAAAATGTAACGAAAATTATTAAATTGAGTTTATTTACGAAATAGGCGAAAATTCTTTCTGGAACACTCACACAAATTTTCTTTTATTTGGTTTTTTCAAAAATTTTGTTTGTTTATAACGTTGTTTCTGTGGTTTTGTTTATAATTTGTTTTATATTTTGTTGAGTTGAATTGAATTGAAATGTTTATTTTTTTTGTAGGCAATTATAGTTTTGGGGTAAGAAAAAAGTTGATTTAATTTTCTATTTGAAAAATATTTTGTTGTTGGTGTTGTTTAATTTTAATTACGAAAACGCGCTACAAATTTCGATTTCGTAGTTATGATGATTTGATTATAGAAACAGGACGATTTTTAACGTTTATTATTTTATTTAACTTTAAAATGTCATCTCCATTTGTATTTTTTATAGGCAAGTATTTTCAAAAATTTGAAAAATAACGTACAAACGACAAAATTGTTTGAGTGTTTGTGTGTACTTAAAGATAGTTTCGAATTTTTAATACAAAGTTATATGTTGGTTTTTGATAACGCTTTCAATTGATGAGCTTGCTTAAGATTGACAAGAGAGGCTAGACCAAGACTCAAGACCAAGACCAGACAAGAGATAGACGAAAGATTGCACTCAATCGACTAAGAACGAAACAAAAAACTTATATCTTGAATACTGAAGCTTAGAAATTGTGCAAAAAAAAGATTATTCTTTCTTTTTTTATTTTTGTTTTGTTTTGTTCGCTTATTATTTATAGAAAAAACGTCGAATTTATAATTCTTAATTTTTTGTTGTACATTAGAATTTATTTTGTTTGTTTTTTTTTGTAATTTTATTATTAATTAAAATTTTAATTTTAATTTGAAATATGTTTTTATATTTTTCTGAAGAAAAATGTCACACGATTCAATTATTATAATACGAGAGAGAATTTGTATACGAAATATTCTGACTTAACTACACAAAACTCAATATCATACTGAAAAAGGACGGCAAACGCTCGAAAGGAAAACCAACCAGAAATGATGATGAAAATTCAAATTTCAAACGAATCGTTAAATCGTCAGCACGGTGAAGAAACGAAACGAGCGAACGAATAAAAGATGCAAAAAAAAAAAACAAAAAAAAGATACAAGTTGAGGTTGAGTATGAAAAATTCGAACGAACAACTGTGAACTACGGAGACAACGACGACGATGAACTGCATGCACTATGTAGAAACGAACGAGTACTACTGGTGTATGTAGTAGTGACGGACGATGTTTCCAACGACAACGGTGAAAACGATGATGATTATCACGACAACAGCAAACATCGACGACAACGGCGACTATCTAAGTAACGAGTATGAAAACGAATTCACTGTTACGAATATAAAGCACACAACTAGCGAACAAATAAGCTCTTACGAACGAACGAGTACAAACGAACGGGCAACCATCAAACAAACAACTAACGAACAAACGAATGAGTGCTAAAACTTTCCTACTGCATAATGAAAATTCCATAGCAGTTTTCATCCAAAACGAACTTCGAACACGAACGTGTATGAAACATACAAACGAGCTCTCAATTCTATACATAACAAATTGATAACAAACTAACGTGTAAGTAGATGTAAGAGCAACAAACTACGTAACGAGTAAAAGTACAAATGCATGCGAACTACCTAACCAACGAGTGTACGAGTATGGTATGTATGAGAGAATGTATGTTTGAGATATTCTATACAACAACAACGTGCACACACCAAATATACGAACAAACGAACGTACGAATTGGCTGCTGGAAAACTGCCGTTTGTTGCGGCAGGCCAAAAAGGAAAATTGTTTTTGTTTTTTTTCTTTCTATACAACAACAACGTGATGCAAAAGCACGAACAGAAGAAGCAAAAGAAAAGAAGAGCAAACGAACGTATAAGCAAAAGCAACAACAACAACGAACACTACAACTGCCGCATGAACCCCTAAATATTTGATTTGATTGCTAGTGCTGGCTGGCTGGCTGGCTGCTGTTCCCGTTTGCCGTTCCTGCTGTTGTCTCTGTGTGAGTGTAAAGAAGAGACACGCGCATATACAGGCGAGCACTATGTGTGAGCACGCGAGCGTAATGTGTTGAAAAGAGATGAGACGATGATTTGTGTATGTGAAAAATTCCAGTGTATTTCACATGCATAAAGTTTTCTCGGTGGTGTTATCAACATGATATAAATTTTTGCGCGAGCGGGTTGGCATTAGTTTGAAGTGGAAATTCTTTTTGTTTTTGTTTTTGGTATTCATTTTTTTGTTTTTTGAATTTTTTAGTTGTTGTTTTTCTTGTTCCTTGTGAATTTTTCTTGTTTTTGTTTTTTCTTTGATATCGTTTTGTGGAAATTCGTTTTATTTCTTTTTTTTTTTTTTGGTTTTTGTATGCTTTTGGTTGGAAAACTGTTTTGGATTTGTTGGAGTTCTTCTTCTTCTTTTTCTTTTGGGGTTTCTGTTTTTCTTTTTTATGTTCGTTCTTTCGTTTCAAATGTGGTTGAGTATATTCAACGTTTTATGCTCTTGTTGTTGCTTTCTTTATTTTTCTTTTATTTTTTCTTTTTTTTGGGCAATTTTTGCTAAAGTAACTTTTTATTACGTCGCATTTCCAGTCATAGTAATAAAATTAGTTGCCGTCTTTTGTGCGCTACTGGCTACTAAGAGAAAATTTAAAGGTTTTTCAATTTTTCTTCTGAATTATGAAGAAATTAAAGGCAACCGTAAATATAAGAAGCCTTCAGTAAAAATATGGTAGTAGAAAACACTAGAACTTGATGGTCTACGGTATTTAATTAAATGTATGATTGCCTAAGTCATAGTAAAAGTCATTCCAATACAGCAGAAATAAGGTTAAAACTGTAGATTTGGAGTGACGATAAAGTTTGAAAGAATTTTGGATATTAAAAATTTTCAAAATAATCTAAAATCATTTCTCTTGAATTAAAACATTTAAGGTTTGCTACGTCTTCGAAAATAGAATAGATTAGGTTAGGTTAGGTTTTAGAATCCCTTATGAATTCAACGAATATGTTTTATTTATTCAGAAGCATTTTAAAGTATTTTAAATTTGTTTACAAATCAATTTTTAAATTTTCAATAATATTTCCAAAACTCACTCCCACCAAAAGGAAAATCTTCCAATAAAAGGAGAATTTAGCAATTTGCCTATAAAGAGAAACTTTTCCTCTTTAATTTTTGCAAAATTCAAAACACACCGTAAAAAAAACAATAACAAACCAAAGAGAGAGCACGCACGCATAGTTTCCAAGCTCTTTTGTATTTGGAAATCTAAGCTGATAAGAGAGAATTTATAAGAACAAAAAGAGCGTGAGTCAACAAGCACGAAAGAGAGCGCTCATATTGTAGTGAACACCGTTCTGTATACAACGCATTTTGATACTTTCACACATACAAACAAACAAAAATTCATTAACTGAAACGCAACAATTTTTCCAGCAAACAACAACAATGCGAGCGCGTGTAATATATGGAAAAGTGCGTGGTGTGTAAATGTGAGAAGGTTGGGGAAGGGGAAAGGAATAAGCACGTAGAATGAAACCGGCAAAAAGTAAAGTAAATGTTTTTTTTGAACAAAAATTCAATACAACAAAAAAGCAAAAGAAAAAGGAAAACAAAAAGAACAAAATGAAAATAAAGTAAATAAATTTACTAAAGGGATAGGTTGATAGAAAAATATATGTGAACGTTAAGGAAAAATGTATGTTAACTGAATTAGTAGGAAAGTGTAAAAACAAAAACGAAAAAAGGAATAAGAGAGTAAAGAGAATATAGCGTAAAGACTGCTAAAAGTTTCAATTTGAAACTGAAGAAGAAAATCCAAACATATTGTGCATGGGTGTGGATTTAGTATAAAATGAAGAATGAGTTAGATTTATTCCATATGTATGCGATGTTAAAGAAGCATAAATAAATTTAACAAACTTTGTGATCATCAAAATCAAAATTTAGTACACTAAATTTATTAGCGGATTCATGACCAAAGATCAAAATGTTGGAGCATTTTTTCTGTAAGGGGGAAGGATCCGCTAGTGTTCGGAAATTCAAATAAGGCCTAATTCATGCTTCAAATATATTCAAACGCTTATCTAGTAATATATTCAAAAGAAAACGTGGTAATATACAATGATAAAAATCAAGATAACTAGAAATATATTTTTCTTTTATATCTGATGGGAAAATTGAACCGCTCATTTCACATAACTTGCAGTAATGACCATTCAACATTACTTCAAATTATTTAACACTCAGATAAAACCAAATTTTATAATCTTTCTATATTAGTGCAGTGAGAAAAATCGAGAAAAAATGAGAGAGGAAAAAAAGAGCTATTCAATTGTTGTTTCAAGAGTATAAAAAAGTATCACCATTATCAAAATGAGCTTACCATTATAATCACTAAAACTTAGTGCGCTCAACTCATTATTGAGGAACTCTCTATGTGAGCGACATCTATTAAAGAGAAAGAAAAAAGTTTAGTTCAGTGTTGTTCCTTCTAAAACAAACGTATAGAGTATAAAAATTTTCACACGTACAGTGATAATTTCTGTAGAAAGAAAGAGCTCAGCCGATCATTGGCCACCGCAGATTAATTTCCTCATAAATAATAAAGCAATCAAAGTGAATCGCTTTCTAACTGAATAATATTGTGAAAGAAGAGTGTAATATTTTGATGTTATAACATCTTTACTCGGGGCTGAAATAAAATTTTTAGTGGAGTGAATTGTTAGAAATTAAAATCAAATGTCATGTCGGTATCGTGTGAGGTTTCGTAATTTGTTTGAGTTTATAAGTGTGTGTTTTATTATATATTTTACTTTAAGTCCAAAAGTATGCAACAGATAATTTCTTTATCAAAAATAGTTGTGGAAAATATAGTAGGTGGGAAAAAAAGTTAATGATTAAACAACAATGCCTTATCACATCATGTGGCGAGTGCACGTCGAGGGCTTATTTGTCATATTGGAACTACTTTCGATTAATGGAGTTAATCCAATATTTCCATTTAATTTAGGCTATTGATACATTCTAACTAGAACTCGTTATCGTTGAATGATTAAAATTTAATGAAACTCCTAAAATTTTACAGACTTCCAATTATTGTAGATTTTTGTAGATTTACAACTCTTTACTCCATTTTATTGGCCGTGATTTCAGTGCTCTTACTTATCGAAGTGATAGTCAAAGGTAAGTCGCAGAAGTTGGTAAAAAAAGTTCGTTGATGTAGTCCTTGCTAAGGCTGAAGGGAATACCCGTCGATATTTTACTTCATGTTGGCAGCTACTGAAGTATTGGTTGCTGTTGTTGTTGTACTGACTGTGGGACAGGTTGCATTTGATAGAAAAAATAGAAAAATAAGACAAACATAAAGATTAGATTGATGAACCTAAATCCAGTCCTAGGAAGTTAGCAACCGTTACCGGTTCCGTCCACAGTGATAACGTTGTGAGAGCGGCAGGAACAGCAGGGCATTGAAATAGAAGCTGTATGTCATGCAGACTGTTACAACACTTTAGGCGTGCATTGACTATGCCAAGATTGACCATCGAGAGGTAGAAGTTTAGGGCCCTGAACACTCCCGAGCGAAGTTGTGAGAGTGTGGTACGTGAGCCTCTTGACAGTAGGCGCTCAGAATTGCAGATAAGGGCAGGCGCACCGTTGATAGGGTCTGTAGTTTGCTATTGCGTTTCGGGCAGAGTGTGTGTGAATGTCTCTCTGGGCATTTCTAAACTCCTGAGTTGTTGATGTAGTTGAAAATTCTCGAATGAATACCTGGATTTATGGAAATTGATCACGAAGATCGTGACGTACTGCTCTGAGGGGAGATATTATAGTATTGGTTGTTGATCTTGCTACAAAGCAGACTCCATTTTTATAACATTGAGTTTCATGCTGCTACGAGCCGAGTTTCTGATATCTAGAACAAGTGCCAGCATGGATGAAAACTGCACCCAAGAAGGCAGCGCGGTTTGTGTGCTCTTTGTGGAAGGGTGACTTCCAAACTTTCGGAACCTAGTTACGTAGTTGTGCTAAAAAACATCTGGTCCTTGCGGCTAATTTTCCGGCAAGGTTCAACTAATGCTACCCACCGCATGATACGAAAACTTCACAGCTACTTTCTGATATGCGATATTTAACAGATGCTAGTATATCCATGTAAATCCAGCGGAGGTCTTACCCTACCTTTGCGTACAACTTCAGTAGATAATTGTTGGATTTTCAATTATTATAAATTATATGAAAAAAGAAATAAAAACGCTTAAAATGGTGTATAATATTCCAATAATCAATAGAGGTGTACCTAAGCTAAATATCTCGCAGACACCAATTCTTTACATTTTGTATACCATTCAGCAACTTTTTATATCTTCTTTTAAATGGTTTATAAAACTTGCAAATCGAGTGAACACTACTGGAGTTGTTAGCATAAATAGGGTGAGACCTACAAAAATCGGGTTTCGATCTTAAGCTTTTATTAAATATTGCAAATATGCAATCCTTTTTGTTTGACTAGACCTATGACATGCACTATGTGTCACACCTCGGCTATCAAGTAATTTTTCTTTATAGCGTACTATAATTTCATAAAAAATACTCCAAAAAACATTTAAAAAAAAGAAAAACAAACAAGTTAAATTGTTTTTAAAAATCACCAAAACAAAAAGAAAAACTCTAGATATGATGGCTGTAAGCAACGAAAAAATATAAAAAAAACCAATAAAATAAAAAGAAATTGACAACAACAATGAATAGAGAGGAGTATGAACACGTACTAAAATAGCACAAATAATGACAAAAACAACTAAGAAATAGCAACAACAACAACAGCAAAAGTGAAATGTGGGTATGTATTGAAGATAGTGCAATAAGACGTTATACAATATTAGGAGACGCTGGTTAAGGTATTGGTGACAGTGGTGGTAACGCTGGTGGCTGTGTTGCTTGTAGTTATGGTGCCTGACTTTGTCAACAACTTTTTTGTTTTCTCTTATTTTCTTGCCATTTTGTTATTGCTATTTTTCGCATAATTTTATTTTTTAACGACAAACTCAACTGGACCAAGAGACGACTTAAAGATAGACAAGCAAACAGATAGACAGACAGAGAGACAAAAGCACAACAGTATTGGCACTTGGATGCAGGGAACAAATATACAGACTAAGAGCATATAAAGCGGAGACTCAGAGACAGATAGACAATAAGACAGCCAGAAATCTTGTCTGCCATGCTAGTGATTCACACACAGCCATTCAGTCAGCTGAGTTGTTGTACACTCTCGTTCCACTTACGTGCGTAGTAAGTTTAATGCGTTTCTATCATAAATTTGTGTGTGTGCTTGCATATATAAATTTGTGTCACTAGGATAACTACTATCATCTTCTTGTATAAGTTCTACTATATATGCGTATGTATTTTTCTCTAGATTCCCTTCACTTCATTGCCATTTTTTTGTCTCTGGAATTTACAATTTAAAATGCTTCACTGATTTCCTTCATTTTACTTTCATCTTTTTATTCTAGAATCTTTCTTTCTTGATAGTTTAGCTTAATGTCACTTGATTTTTTTTCTTTTAACTCTTATTTGTTCCATTTTGTTTTAGATTTACATTTATTCAAAACCTATATCTCTCTTTAGGGTACATATTGGTCAAGTTGTCTACTTACATTAATTTAATATTTTCTATTTTTCTTTTTGTTTGATTTCTTTTCAGAATGTATTAAATATTTGCTGTTGTTTTATTTAGCTTTTACTGAAATGTGTAAATGTTAAGTGAATAGAGCTAGTAAGGTTCTGTGTGTTCAGTGAAAAAATTTTCAAGTTTTCTGAGAATTTTCAGATGTTTCAACTTAACAGGATCAAATGTTGATTGATTAAAGTAAAGAAATTTTATAGTTGATGAAAGATATGTATATCAGTATAAAACTATGTAAAAAAGTGAACCAACAAATAAGAAGAGATTTTATAGCTTCTAGTATAGAATTGGTTTAATTTTAGATCAATGACGGCCAAATGTGCACTTAAGTCCAATAAAAGTTTTAAGTTCTTTAAGATTAAGTTTAGGAAAAAAAACCCCATCCAAATTCATATCAAATTTTTAACCAAATTCAGCACAAAACTCAGACTAAGACTCGGAACGAATATAGATTAAAACTCAGTTTAAATTCAGAGCAAATTCGGACCAAAATTTGGGATAAATTCAGAACTTTAGACCGAAATTCATACCAAAACTAAAAATGGGAGACCAAATAAGACCTAAAATCAGACCAAAAACGTATCGAATTTCGAAAAAAATTTATGCCAATTATTGGGACAATACTCAGATTAAATCCAAATCAAAAATCAGATATAAATCATATCACGAAACAGGCAAAAATTCAAATCTTAATTCGGACTGAAAACAAACGGAGAACACCATTCTTTTTGTGAGTAAAGAATTAAAATCATAAAGTCATGAGTCATTTCTAAGTCGAAGACTGACCCTTCAATGGAAAATAATTCGTATGAAGTCATGAATCAGCAGTTTCTTGAATAAAGTCTCAACTTGAATAACTCATTGATTATCTTAAAGTCATTTAGTTGAAATCAAGTGACGTAATTGAAATCAACTGAAGTCAATTGAAGTCATTGATTGAAGCCAATATTCACTAAGTGCCACTCTAAGTATATCTCATTTTTTTTATTTTGTAACCTTTACTGCATTTTTGACGATTAATTTTAGCAGGGGAAATGCGTAGAAACAAAAACTATACTGTTTTTTTGTGAGATTTTTGTACACCACTAATTAAAGAAATTTAATATTTTGTGTAATATCATTCAATAAATGACTGCAGTCTGAAAATTGTAGTCCCTATTGACTTCAACTAAATTTTATGTCATGACTGCGACTTCAATTATAATGTGAATTCATGGCATTATTGTGGTTTTTGTACAGTGAAGTTGACTGTTTCAAATAAAGGGAACAGCCATTGACGTCAAGAAGACTTCAAGAATTCATTTTTAAAGTAGCAGTCAGAAAATTGAGTTTATTCGCAATGATTGCAGCTCAAAATGGCTGCATTTTTTGTACACTACTAATTAAAGAAATTTAATGTTTTGTGTAATATTCTTCAATAAATGACTGCAGTCTGAAAATTATAGTCCCAATTGACTTCAAGACTTCAACTAAAATTTTACGTCATGACTGCAACTTCAATTATACTGTGAAGTCATGGCATTATTGTGGTTTATGTACAGTGAAGTTGACTGTTTCAAATAAATGGAACAGTCATTGACGTCAAGAGGACTTCATGAATTCATTTTTAAAGTCATAAGTCTCAAATAGAATGGGAGACTACAGTCAGAAAATTGAATTCATTCGCAATGACTGCAGCTTAAAATGACTGCATTTTTTTGTACAGCTCTAATAGCTGAGCAGATATAAAGTCATTTGAATCAGTCTTCCTCACTTCTAAACCATTATCGGGCTCCCATTAGTGAAATTCTCGACTAATTTGATCTTCACTTAATGCCGTAACACAGAGGTGCATTCGAATCCATCTTTAAAATAATGAGACATACAAATTTTGCCCAAACAAGATGGTTCGATGAACGAAGAGTCTGTTACTTCACCAAATGGAACTTCATTCATTCATAAAAATCACTGTAATGTGAGAGGTAGCAACCTCAGAGGCTTTGCTTTTCACATTTCATATGCCCACATCTTATTATGGGAGACCATACGCCCCTGGGAGACCCAGAAATCTAAATGTAAACGGATTATTAACCTTTGTAGGGTCCTAGACAGCCTCAATGGGAGAAGAATCTTCACTGGGGCCACCTAAGCATAGGTATTCAGCTTCATGCCTCAATGAAATCATTTGGATCGTTTCTAGTAGACCGAAGAGTTCCAAGAGACAGCTTTACTCCATATAAGAAGCGGTTTCAATTTTTAGTGTTTTCAAATGGTATCTAGTTAAATTAATATGGAGAAATCAACTGGTTCTCTATGCTGCAGAAATCAAAGTCACTCGGACTAACGAAAAAATAGGAAAAATAGGTCATTAGCATATAAAATTACAATGTCTGACTATAACTACTGAAATCAAAAGTATGATCCATATAAATTTTCACTGAAACAAAAAAAATCTACATACAAAATCGAATAAATACTTCGTTGAATTAAAACATAACTTCCAATTATTTTTATATGGAACGAAAAACCAAACACGCTTTAAATCCTTCCCTTATAAATCTCTACTTCTGTTTGAATGTAATCATCATCAATTAATTTCAAGAGCAACAAAAAATGTTTGCATAAAGTATTATTAGCAAAAATTTCGATCGTAACAATGCCAATTTAAGTGAAGTATGTTTTACATCAAACGAAGAAGAGTACCACCACCTGAAATAAACAGATACAAATGCTTTATGCGATACTATATCTATGTAGTACAATTTGCTTTCGTGTGCCGTTTGCCTACATTTCATACCCCCTCCAACCATTTCAACAACCTCTCGTACAACGCAATGCAAATATAATCATCCCTTCAAATAAAAAAAAAAAAAAAAAAAAAAAAAAAACCATCAAACAGCGCATAACTTGTTACGTGGCAGTTACAGGTACATATCTAAATATAAATGAAAGTATGCATGAAAGTAAATCTTCTTTTATTTTTTATGTGCAATTGTAAATGTAATCATAAAAAAAAAAAAATATTTAAATAAATCTCTCAAAGTAGAAAATAAACAAATTAACTGCAAAATGCTTTGAAAACGCCAAGTAATGCGATTAATTTCATCAAATTGAAGTCGTGTTTTATATATAAAACAGTGATATAAAAAGCAGTACGAAGGGTTTATGGATTAATAAAAATGAAGGAGGCAAGCCAAAAAAAAAAAAACCAAAAAAAAAAACATCAACATTTTGGATACATTTTGAGCTTGGTAAGAACGTAGTTGCTTGAAAAGCTATGATTTACTTAATTTTGCATTGGAATCCACAAGATTGTTGTATGTAAATTAAGTTTTTGTTTTCGTGGTTAGGCCCTTGAGAATTTTCTTGAATTCTCTATAGTTTTCTTTGCACACTTTTAGGCGTTTTCAAAATTTGTATTTTTTTAATATAATTACATATCAAAACTTTTTAATGCAGCATTTATTATTATCAATGAAGCATAAAAAAAATGTAAAAAATATAAGCATATAATCTGTACGAGTAGGTACAAAAGTATAGAAAGTCTCAGTAGGAATTTTTTTTGAATATGAAGCAAAGAACTCTGATTTATAGGTACAGAAATTGGATTTAACGTCTTTGAACTTGTTCAAATATTAGTTCTGTTGAAAATGATAAATGCGAGCAAGAAATATAAAATGTTAGCAATAATTGGTTTAAAGTGTTTTCAAATTTCAAGTTTCTAAACACTCTCGGTTTACATGGAAAGTAGCTACCTAATATATACTGTAAAAACTTTACACATATTGTGACATTTTGTAGAACTGCAAGGCTAAACAGGTAGGAAGATTAGTTTTTACATTTCCTTACTATCCAAAATAGATATTGATCATAAAAAGTCATTTGCTAAACAAACGTAAGAAAAAAAGACCGTAGAGACGGTCGATAACTTTTTTAGTCGCTTTCTGCTATATATGGTACAGGGGTGCTGAAAAACGAAAACCTTAGCTCTTTAACACCACAAGAATAAATCTGGTAGATTTAAAGAATAGCAAAGGGAACATAGGATATAGAGTGAAAGGGACGTAACATTTGCTCAAGTGCTGTATTCTTGAACCCTTCTTTTTACTGTTCCAAAAAAAAAATATAATAAAATAATAATAATTTCTTATCTAGCTTAATCTTAGCAGAACTAGAGTCTTCTGATAATAGAGCAGATTTTAAATGGTTTAAGAAAAGATAAGAGGAACTTAATTAGTAGCCCATGTGAATACATAGCTGACTTAAACAAGTCCTCAATTATAATATAACTATTTTAAGCAAACCTAAAGTTAAAGAATCGAAAATTTAGATCAAAATGAGACCAAATTCAAATCACAAATTGGTCCAGAATTCCAAAGAAAACTTATAAAAATGAGTCCAAATTCAGACCAAAAATCAGACTAAAAACCCAAAATTTAGACCGAATCCAAACCAAAATCAATTCAAAATTTTGACCAAAAATCAAACTAAAATTCAGAAAAAAATTTAGACAGCAACTCAGACTTTAGGCTAAAAGGACGCCAAATACCGAACGAAAGCAAACCATAATTTAGACAAAAAACCAGTGGAAATATCTGATAAATTCCAGCCGCATTTAGACCAAAATTTAAAACAAAATTCAGGTCTTTTGTCGGATCGAAACTCAGACTAAAACTTGTATCAAAATCAAGACAATTCAGACCAAAATATTGACGCAACTCAAACTTAGAGTTAGATTAAAACTGAAGTTAACGAGACGTCAAAAACAAATTAAAAATAAATTAAAACTTAGACCAGAAATCAGGACAGGCACTGAGTAAGATTTGGGCCACAATTTAAATGAATAGTTACACCAAAATTCAGATCAGAACGATCTCAAATGCTGACCGAAAGCAAATTAAAAATTTAGACCAAACACAGATTAAAACTCAAACCAAATTCAGATCAAAATTCAGACCTAAATTTAAGACAAAATTCTGACATACAATCAAACCAGAATTCAGATCAAAAATGGAAAAGATAAACCAAATATCAGACAAAGATTCAGTGCAAAATTCAACTCAAAAATTAAATCATTATCAAGCTTTCTCGAAGTAAGATATCTATTAACTAGCGCTGAAATTGTGGGCCTCAGCCCCCATAGCCGCCCTCCTCTTTGGACCGTCACTGGCCAAAATGAACACAGTGAAGTTTTTTCTTTCGTTAGCCCTGGCCTAAAATCGCACAGAGTTTAAAGTTATGTCTTTATTCAGGTTCACAGGGGCTACTAAGTGGCCATGCACTCGTTTCGAAGATATTGATTACGCCAAAGAAACTTGTTGGGGAAGAGATCAGGAAAGCCTGAGTGGCTTGTGATATGTTAAACAACACTTGACATGGCAGTAACTTGGACATCAGTCTGTAATTTTGGCTAAGTCAGTCAAGTTTTTATCGGCGATATTGTACATCTGCAGTATTTGGTAGATAACTCAAGTAATAAACAGGTAGCTGCAGGTCTTTGTAAGCCCGCTTTTTTTGAATTGTAGTCCAGGATTCTCTGCCGTACTTCAGATTAGATGTGGGCAAAAGTTGAATGAAAAATACAACACTTTATGTAAAGGCCATGACAGCATATCGTGAACGGTACAGTGTGATACTAGTCAGTAAGCATAGAAACTCTAAAGCAAACTGTTTTGGTGGCTCTGAGTTAATCTAACACACATGTAAACACTCCATCTTCATTCAGGTTGTACAGGTGTTTGTTTATACCATATGGAGAGAGACCAGAAATTGAAGGAAACAGGCCTCCGAGAACTGCAGCTACGGTGCAAGGTGGCTGTCTTTCATCATTTGCTTTTCTCAAGTATGCACAAAAATCAGTGATCTTAAAACCAAGTCCAGCAAAGCAAAGACTTAAAATAAAAGCTGCTAAAATCAAGGGTATCAAATAAACATTTCAGACCACTAATGGTTCTAAAGGGGAGATTTGGTGATGAAAACTGTATAACGTATAAGTATTTCTAGTCCTTCCAAACTATCTGAAGTCCGTTACCAGGAGATTAAATGGAGTATGCAAGGCAGTAGAAAGTGGGTTTCGATTCACGTGGAAAATAAATTTTGAACCAAATAAATGCTAATGCAAAAGGCATTAAAAAATTCAAATATTTCAAAGAATCCCTTTGTTCCACAGCACGTAAGAAAAAGAAGAAGACATAAAAACACCCGACTTTCTTTGGCTGCACAGTTAGTTGCAGCATGATTCTACCTTGCCTAAGAGAATGAAAAACTAAAAGTTCTGATTTGAGACCCATTAAAAAGTTTTCCATTAAAGACCTCTATCGCAATGGTATAATTTCCAACTGACATACTTGTTATGATATATTAAGTTTGTATAGTTTTTGACAAAAACGTTCTCACACACACACATGTTCCTCTTTCACATTTTTGCTTTCTTTCATTCTATATACTTGCATTCTTGCTCTGCACTTGGGGAATTTCATGTCACTATTAATTACTGTGTGTCGTCAGCAGCGGCTCGAAGTTCCCTTGTGGTCGAAATTAATGAAAATATCATAAACTTTTCAAACAAACACACAGAGATATGAACATACACCACATGCCGCATCTTCCGCCTACGCATGTTGTGGTTTTTAATAACTTAATTATCAGTTTTTTGTCAAACTAAAACAACAGGAAAAAAAAAACCGAAAAGTTTTACATATATTTGTAGGTATATGCCTAAAATTATGCTTAGCTTTGAAACAAAAATAGTAATAAATTATATTTTATAACTTATAAGAAGCTGAATGAAAAATTAAGAAGAATACTAGACTACAATACTAGACTAAACAATATTCATAGATAGGCATATGTAATTCTGAACAACCCTTTTGATTTTGTTTTTTTTTTTTTTTGCTGCGTTACTTTTGTGGTGCTGTTGTTACTACTATTAACTCTGCTTGAGTATCGTTTGGGGATTTTGTTGTGAGTACAGTTTGTTTGCTTCACACTTTTGCCTGCTCACTCCCTTTACTTTTTTACTGCTGTCTATCTTTATCTACAGTAATAAGACTTTAGGGATGCGTCGTAGCACACACAAAAATTCATTGCTGTTGCTATTCTATCTACTTCTAACTAGTTCGAGCGGTTTGGTTTCTACTGCTGCTTGTTGATAAATTGGCGACAGCATATAAATTAAGAAATTGTATACTAATTGCTTGAAAAACAGAAAAAATTTAACAGCAGTGAAAACAAGTTATATTTAGCATACTTTTAGGTATTTAATGAGTGGTTGATGAGTACTAAAAGGGGAGGGTTAAGGGGAGAAAAATGAGTGAAGCAATAGCTACATGTATACACGTGGATGAATATCTGAATTTCAGCGCAAGAATTTATTTTATCGATTTTATATTTTCTGTTTTTTTCTTTTGTACCCTTCAACTCTTGAATAAATTTTAAAGCATAATTTTTGGATGATTTTTTTTTCTTTTTTTTGTTATGTTTGAAAAAGAAAAGTTAATATCAAATTAACTGCCATGCAAAGCATGGAGAAGGGAGAAGGCCTGAGCAAATGAAAACAAAAAAAACAAAACTTTTCTTTTGAGTTTTTATATACATGTATATATATTATATATTTCTTATAAGTGTATATAAATATATTTACTTTATTTTTCATATTGCTGCCTGCCATTAAGGAATAAGCTTGTGACAGCAGCTTGTGATGGCTTTGTAATATATATTTATGAGGTAGATATATGCGAATATACATATATATTTCTACGATATAAACTGTTGCTTATATTTTATGTGTATTTATGTATGTATGCGTATGTGTGTTGGTAATAAAGTTTCTGCTTAACAAACATAAAACATTACAAAATTTATTATTTTTTCGTTGTATTCTCTATATTGACATTACTATTAATTACAATGCAAATATTTATTGATGGCATATAAAAAGAAATAAAAAAACGTATATATTTATATTTTTATGTGACATACCTTTAGGCGCTTAAAATGAAAACATATTAAGTTTGTGTATATGCAAAAGTAAAATGCTGGAAAACTTAATTTTGACTGAATGTTATTATATTATACCAGCCAAGGTTTTAGTAGAGGGGAACCAAGATCATGACTTGTGTATGAATATTAACAATTTGGCAGTTGAAGCATTCCAGGTTTATTGTATTTATATAAAATACATTCTGGATTTAAAGCGTATTGGATATTTTGTTTTAATAACTACCAAGCAAACGAAACGATATCGATACTATATGGAAATTATGTGAATTTTCACGTTAATTAGAGTAATATTTGCGCTTTTTAACCTCTTCGGATGAACCACATTCTATTCCCACATACTACTCCAGATCAGTCTGTATGCTAATTTAGAGGACGCAGGTCGAAATATGGCCTTCGGTCATTCTACTTGGACCTAGCAGAAAGAAAAATATTTAATTTCTTACCATTAAATAAGATCTTAATGAAACAATAAGTAGATTAACAAGAGAGACGATGAGGAGCCGCAGCGGCTTCCGAAACCATTGCCTGATCTGCTAGCTCTATGGCATTTTGTTATTCTTGTGGCAATATTGTTCATCGGAAGCCTTTTAATTTATAATAATTAATCCGAAATGTGAACTGCCAAATTTGGAAGAAATTTATTTATTTAAAAATTTTTCAACATATTAAAAATACTAAGAAATAAGTTGGCCAATATCAATAAGCGTTTCAATTATCGTCATAATAATAGAGATTGAAAATCGAATCTTGCTGGACTTAAAGCCACCACCAACAATTGGCGTGGGCTATAATTGCCCAAAAATCGCGATAACAGCACTAGCTTACAAAATTTAACAAAGGTTCTTCCCAAATAAGCAAATCCAACTTTTGAAAGTAAAATTTTATACTGATACGGAAAGCCTTACATAAACGATATGGATCGATTGGAGATAAAAAAAGAATGGAATCTTACAAGTAATTACGCTTTTTATACATTTATAATTTTTTTACACTTGTGCCAAAAAAAAACCAAAATTTTTTTATGGCATTTTCTCAAAGTGCGTCCTCTTGAGAAAATATTTTCCAAATTTCATAAAGATCTCAACACTACAGCCAAAGTTGCAGCTGTCAACAGCGTTTTACCTCCGACTTGGTATGATGGCAAAAGTTTAAACGCGATTGTCTCGAAATTGTGTTTTTTCAAAAAGTTCCGTTGTTTGTCAAGAACCATTTTACCAATCGATCTGAATTTTTTCTGGTTAGCTTATAACTGTAATAGCCTCTTAGTATGCGAAGGGATTTCTATTTGGAGCAAAACTTTTTTTTGTCGGTCAAGAATTTAAAAAAAAATCATCACCATTTTTGTAAAAATGTAGATTTCACAAAATCCTTCGTTTACTAAGAGCGTGACGATAAAAACTAAAACATGTTCTGTTTTTTTTTTCATTTCAGATAAACCTTTCTTTAGTTATCCTTGTCACCGCAAGAGGTGATGAAAAAAGGTGTCTTGACACAACGGATGTATGGTCCCCAATTGTCAATATTTTTTATTTAAAAAATTAGTGAGATACCTTGAAACATCAACAAATAAATAAATGATGACTTTTTCTGAAAAAAAATTTACCGCCTTGGCAAAAAAAAAAAAATGAAAATACTCTTTTTTCCGACAACAAGTGTATATAACCCCTTAAGTTCTCTACAACATAAGTGGGCCAATTCTTGTTGTCAAACATTTTTTTATAGCCGGGTGCCATGTTTAGATAGATAATCGACACGGTAAAAAAATTCAATATAATACTCATAACTAAGACTCTCAGATGGGAGGGAATTCGGGAGGTTTTCCCTATTTTTAATCTAATTCGTCATTCCCCGATTTTGATTCAAAAAAAAAAAAAATTATAAAAATAATATCTATTCACAATAAAATGCGAGCAACTAATTTTGTTGTTGAATATTATTGTAACATTTATTATTTCACTCACCTGATTAAACAAATGAAATGAAATTTGTTTGTCGTAGGTAACTACTTAAAAGGCGTGTCTGAAGCCATGATGATTTGTCGACAAGAAAAGAAAGTACAATGCCAGGCTTCAAATATCTATCGAACTAATTATGATATAGTTTGTCAAACGTAGACTAGGTTCTTTAGGTCAACTCTTCCGATTAGCTGATCTCGAATCTGCTGATATTAGCGATTCAGAGAAGTTCGATAAACCACGGTTTAATGAATCAAATTCTAGCAAACAATTTTTTTTTTCAAAACTCCTCTATTTTGATCACATTCGTCGATTTTTTCCTCGATCGACAAGTTTCTCACCTGAGAGTCTTACTTATAATACTCAATAACGAGTTTTTAACCCATATCGTCCCGGTACTAGATGCCATGATCCAATTTCAAAAATTTTCAAAACACAATTTCCATATGTTTTCAATAATAAATTTTAGTAAATATTTAAAAAAATAAAAAAACATGGGTTCTGAATTTTAGAGGGTATACATAGTAGTTTTTGGCTTACCCCAAAAAAAAAAGGTGGCCAGGTGTAAAAAAAAAAACTAAAAATATGTTTACGCCACATCATAAGCAACAAGTATTTTCTGGGATTAAATGTATTTAACACAAGTATTTTAGAAGTTATTTTAAGTTAAAAATAGAAAATATACGTTTTTGTTGAATTTTGCTTATTTCCCCATACATTTTTTCACAAAAGTTTGGTCTACTGTAGCCTCAGAAAAATATATGGGGAACTGTGAAGTTATAATTTCCTCATCAAGTTTGTTATTTTCTCTGGGCGAATTTCTTATTTTTACTATTTTTTATTGATTTTCAAAACCACCTTCCAAAAAAGTATTGAAATACAATATTTATAAATTAGCTAAATACAATTATATTATATACAATTATACAGTGATTACTTGTGGGAAAAATTTATAAATGTATTTATAATAATATAATATATGAATTTTCAAATCTGCTGTTCGCTTAATCGAACGTTGAGACGAAATGGTGTGAAATGTGCTGGAATGGTATTGATAAGTCATAATGAAATTATGAAACCGACATGCGTCGGCTCAAGCATATAACTTCATATATGTATATGACTTGTCTGAAGGATTTATATTGCTAAGTGATCCACTTTGAGAAAATAATTTGAAGGAAATTTTGATTTCCTTTGAGAAAACATTTTGATAAAACAATTTGATATATGTGAGCACATATGAGACATGTTTTCATGAACTTCTAAAATTATGATCGAAAAAAAAAAATTAATTAAATTAAGATAACAGTTGACGACCTCGATAGCCTAGTGGATAGTGCACTAGACTTTCATCTGGGAGGTTCGGGTTCGATTCCCGTCTTCGTCTGGTGTTTAATTTTCATTACTTTCTTATATTCACTATCAATATGACGTGTATGATAATTATAAGATAGTGTACAAATACACACATTGGTTGGTAATGGCAAAACCACCAAGCCGATAAAAAATTGCCACACCGCCGTTCGGAAACGGCGTTAAACTGTAGGTCCAACTATGTGGTATCACAATGGGCCCTTCAAGCCTAAGTGTGTCTCTCGACAGCCACTCCAACCTCACCTAACCTAAGATAACAGTTAATTTGGATAATACTTCGAACAAGTTTTCAAAATATATGTTCAAATGACCCTTTGCATCGACATTACTATTAGGTGCGCAACTAAGTTCTCGCTGGTTTTTTTTATAAAAATGCAACTTTATTGTCAAGAAATGGTTACAAATGAATCATTCGAAGTATTGTCCATCGCTAGCTGCCACTTTTCCATATCTTTCTGGCAGAACTCGAATACCTTCACGGAAGAAGTGTTCGTCTTTTGAGGCTATCCATGAATCAAGCAATTTTGTGATGTCTTCATGTGAGTGGAACTGCTGACCAGCCAGACCATGTGCCATCGAAGGAAACAAGTAGTAATCGTACGGAGCAATATCTGGGGAATACGGCGGGTGGGATAGGACTTCACATTTGAGTGTTTTGAAGTAGGTTTTAACGGGTTTGGCAACGTGAGGCCTAGCGTTGTCATGCACCAGAATAACCTTATCGTGCCTCTGCTCTTATTGGGGCCGTTTTTCGCGCAATTTTCGGCTCAATCGCATCAGTTGAGTTCGATACCGTTCCTCAGTGATGGTTTCGTTCGATTTCAGCAGTTCGTAATAAATAACACCGACCTGATTCCACCAAATACACAACATAACCTTCGAAGAGTGAATATTTGGCCGAGAAGACGACGTAGAAGCATGACCGGGCAGTCCCCAAGATTTTCTTTTCTTTGGATTGCTGTAATGAATCCATTTTTCACCACCTGTAACAATGCGATAAAGAAAACCTTTTCTTTTTTGCTGCTGGATCAGTTGTTCACAGAAGAAAATCAATACTTCCCGCAAATGACGATTATTTGGCACAAAATCAGACATTTTTACAGCACCATTTTTACACAACCAAAAACGAAAACTCAAATGTGTCAAAGCGGTTTGTTTACTATATGTTTAACCTCTGTTCATGATGTTTTGGATAAGTCAAAATCGACCAGCTGTTACTGCTACAGCCATCTATCGACAAACAGCGAGAACTTAGTTGCCCTAACGGTTATGCATTTTATAGTAAAAGTCAAATATTAACAGTTATTTTGTGATTTTTATCGTAATAGGCAAAATAAAACGATAAATTATTTACTTTTATTATTTTTGGCAAAAAATAATTTTTATATTTGACTTTTATTTTGTTGGGCAAAAACAAAACTGTTTATTTTATGACTTTAATTTTGTTGGCCAAATTGAACCAGTTATTTTATGAATTTTATTTTTTTTTGGACAAAAATAAATAGTCAACCCAAATTGCAAGCGAACGCCTTGAGCAATTAAAAAAAAATATGTCATTGGATTCAGCTCACCCGCCTCATCATTATAGGTAAAAAAATGTTTAATTTTGAAATTCCGAAACAACTGCTGCGATGACAAAACAATTGAGTAGGCATAAAGATAGATATGCTATGGCGTATGAAATATGAAAGTTAAGTAAATTAAAAAAGTTCTCATCATAGTTGACACAAACATAGCTACGACTTTACTATCACTATTTGATATTTTCATACTAGACATGAGACTATTTAATATTTTATAAGAGCGCTAAACTAAACATATTTAGGAGTTTAATAGGAGTCCATTTTTGCTCATATTTAAGAGAAAAACATCTCAAATCGTTTTAAATAAAAACATTTAAGTGTTAGTCAGTTAAGTGACTCCTAAATTTTTACTCAAGTTACTCAAGTTTATAAAAAAATAAACCTATCCTTACCTTCTTTAGGAAAGGTAATTTCGGCTTTGGAGAAACTGACCAGGGCTTTGTTCTTTTTCAAAAAATCATTTGGATCGTAAAAATATTTGAAAATGTAGAGAAATAATGAATTTGAAAAGTTTCAAACACAAACCAAATTTTAATCGCATTTAAACAAATTATCACTGATTAGAAATAACTATAATCTTTGGCACATAACAGTTATATGCTCAGCACAAAAATATGCTTCCTTTTTTCACATATTAATAAATATAAAATCCACTTCTTTTAAGCATATATGTTTGTTCTACTACTACACCCATTTTCTTTCTTTTCTATTACATTCTTATACAACAACAAATTCTTCAAATATACACATATAACTTCATAATACATATGTACATATTCAACTCCTATATGTTTTTTTTGTGGCATGTCATCATAATCATTTTGTCATCAATATGTCTGACTGTCTAATCTAACTGTCTGTCTGTCTGTATGTCTATCCGCCTGTATGTTTTTCCTTTTTTCAATTGAATGTTGTTGTTTCTTTTATATACTTAGCTTTGCTTTATACTTTTCTTTTAACATGGTTATATTTTTCTGCTGCTTTATTCACACATTTGTCCTTTTTATTCATTCATGTAAATACAAATACAGCTTCATTTGCCTCCAACATCCAAATTCAAAGAATTGTGAAAAGGTTTAAATATATCCCGACGCGACGTAAGGGCCTCGTCGTTGGCTGTACAAATCATTTTCGAAATGTAATTTATATATGTATCTAGGTATGTGTGTATGTAAAAAAAACTCTTGGTAGCTATACAAAAAAGTCTGTCTCCTAACATATTCCATTTTTTTTTTTTTTTTTTTTTTGAATTTTCACGACAATTGTCATTATAAAAAAAAAGTTTCTTCCTTAAATTTTTTTTTCTGTTTTCATGTTGATTTTTTCGTTTTTTTATTTCTAATAAGAAAAGAAAAAAAGAAAATACTACAACAACAAATAAGTAGGTGCTATATGTAGGGAGAAGAAGAAAAGGAGACTCATACAAACAGACACACATTCAAAGAGAAGTTCGACTAGTATCTGTGTATTGTGGTGAAAATCATCTGGGCGGTACCCTCCATGGTATCCACATGGATACCATTTTATATACCTACTATATAAATGTACATACTACAGCATATATGTATATAGTATATAGTACACACACACATGTACACACACAAATCCATATACCTGCACATGTATGTTTGCCTGTATATATATACTTTTAAAATGTTATGACATACTTATGCCTTTTAGACTCTACTCGTCGTATTTTCTCGTTGTTTTTTTTCATTCTTTGCACATTTTCTCTTTCTCTATTTTTTTTTTCTTTTTTTCATGAGTTTTTCTTTATTTTTGTTGCGAATTTGCAAAGAAAGCAGAAAACTCGAAAATACCAACAACTCAGTTAACTATTTGCTGCTCTCATCACATTTATAAGAGTATCACGTTGCATCTCTTTACAATTTTCCGGCGAATTTTCACGTGCTTTTCAAAATTTTTTTTTTTTTTTTTTGGTTTTTTACTTTCTTCCAATTTTCCGTTTTTCTCCTCCATTGGAAATGATTTTCCATATCTCTCCTTCAAAAGAGCGTTGGAAAATTATGCTTATTCACATTGAGTTTTTCTTTCTCTCTGTTTTCACATTTCTATTTTTGTTTACTTTTTGCCTTCCCACAAATTTCCCACCCATGGATGTGGAAATTATTTTTATTTATGCGCATATTTTCAATTTGTTGATTTTCCATATTTTTCCCGTAAATTTTTCATTTTGTTTTCATCATTTCTTCTTTTTGAAACATTTTCTTCATTTTTTTTTTGCTAATTTGTTTTTGTTATTCTTTCTTTTCGGCTTCTGCCTTCACCTTTTTATTGATGCTGTGAAATTTATTGATGAGTAAATGATGAGCGCACTCGAGTGTTCATGAGGATGTGTATATGGGTGTGTGTGAATACAGGGTGATTACGCAAAAAGAATGCGGAATAGACAGATAATTATAGACAGGAAAATTTCACTTTATTAGTTTTTTATTCGATTATGAGAAGTTATTGCTAGAGTTGCAAATTTAAGTTTATCTAACTTCTTCAAAAAATAAAGAAAAAGAGGAAAGATGTTTAAGTTTTTATAGCGAGTCACTTTCCTTCAGGTGTTAAAGTTTCAGAGCTTCAAAATATCTATCTATAGTGGCTTTGGAGAAACTGATCAGAGCTAAAGAGATAAAGAAATAAAAGTATTCTAATTTATTGTTGTCTGTTGTTAAAAATTTATGAATATAAAGGCTCAATGATACTTTTTCGGCTGAATTCAAGTCTCCGAGGTATTCAAAGAAATACTAGTTTATTTTGCATAAAATTTAGAAACGTTATCCAACCTAAATTTATCGGCTTTTAATTTTGTACGTTTTAATCTGATGTTAGTATAAATATTTAAAGAAAGAAATTATGACCCAGTTACAAGGCGCTTTCATTTATGATTAAAATAAGAGAAGAACACGTTTGTATAGATGTCATTGTATAATGAATCAGGTAAGTCATGGATATTGCTTGCGGTGCTTGTTCCCCCCCCCCCCATCAATCCCGTCAACCGATGCTCTCTACAGTTGAAATGTTGCTACTGTCAAGGGAAGCATCACAGCCTTCTCCATGGCGTCGGTCCCTCGCGAGACGGTCCGGTATTCACACCGATGGACACATCCGAAGACGAAAGGGCATCCACGTCGCGCTCATATTGGAAAACTAGACGCGAGAGGCTGGAGGTAGAGCAAGACACAGCATCGTTGGAGGTGTCTGCAGTGGTCGTGAACGAGCAAGTACATATTTGCAAGCCTCTCACTCCCGCATTTGAAATGGCGATAATTCCGGCCGCCACTCTACCCCGCTACGAGGCCGAACGTGGCTCGTACGGTTAATAGAAGCTGGCGACCGGAAAACGTAAATTTTCGGCGTGGTTTCGACACGAGAGAGCTCATTCGGGGAGCTGAGGTGCAGTTGCCGATGCAGCAAATTGTGCCGCTGTACCACACCGCTCTAGTACAAGTTGTAGCTGCCGGGCGAACACATACATTACGTGCGATACTGAATCCGGGGTACCCTAGATCGATCATTGATCGATCGTTGGTAGCTCGATTCAATAAATCGTCGACCAGACTACGAAACGAGAGGATCGCATGTTTCAGCATACGGGGCCGGTTTGGGTCAACAGCCGAAATAATGATCAGAGCAATGATGGAACGACGAGCAGCTGAAGATACACCCAGTCGGTCATTGGATTCTCGGGTATTAGATCCATTTTAACTCATGATGCTGGCTGACCCAGGGTGCTTCAGATAATAGAAACTTATAGTATTTGCCTTTCGGACTATACTTTGAGGGTTTTTGAACCAATTTTTAAAATTATAAGAATTATGGAAATACTTAAAAATTGCCAGTAGTAAAGATTGAAAGGTAGGTTTTACAACTAAAAAAAAAAAACTAAAACCGGCATTGTACATTTTAAAATACTAGATTATTCCGATGATAAATGTGAACTATATGACAGGTTTTACAATATAGTAATAGCTGAACAACCATTTAGAGTAAAGATATAAAAGATTGTCGGTAATAAACGCTGTTAAAATGAAAGAAATGCATAACATATAATCCACGGTCTAATGAGCCCTTGAAATTTATAAATTATCCAATGTATGCAGGTATGTTAAAAATTCAGACATTGCGAAAGTTGTCGGGACTAGAATAAAAGAAAAAACTGGTCTATGCTATGCTATTTATCAAGCGTCTAAGTGGCTTATTTGCTACGATTCATTCGATACGAATATCTGCATCTACTCGGACAGTCAAGCAGCAATCAAGTCCCTTGCCGGTGTTTTCACTACATCAAAGTATGTTCTTGACTGCCGATCTTCACTCAACATTTTATTCAGGTCCACCTTTATTGGGTACCTGGACATATGGATATTTCAGGTAACTAAAATGCCGACGAGTTAGCAAAACAGGGCTCGCAGCTTACAGATATATCAGCTTCCTGCACCATTGGTGTCCCTCTTACGGCTATAAGCCATTAAGCCAAACTACCTTAAGGAAGCAAAAAGATCCTGGGTAGCGGAGCATACCTGTGTTATTACCAGGCTAATATGAACCACTATGGACAATAGACGGACTAGACAGCTACTCAACCTTAGCAGAAACTGCATCAGCATTATGACTTCGGTGGTCACGGGAGACTACAAATGACTTCTGTCGGGGCTGAGGCTCTGAGGAGGGAGAAGAAACATTCCTCTTTTCATGTGCGAATGCCCATCCCTGGCCAGAAGGAGACTAAAACTCCGGGGCTCACCTTTCTTCACTATAGTCTGTCCGAGTTATCATCCATAAATATTAAGGACATAGCTAGATTCATTATGCAATCTTCATGGTTCTCCAATCCGTAAATGCGGGAGTCGCGCCGTACTGTGGTATTACAATGAGCCAAAATATGCTTAAGTGTGCTTTCAAGCAGAAGGCTGCCCCTCCAACCTAACCTAACCTATGGTACGTTGAAGAAAATTGTATTTGTTGTTGTTGTAGCAACTTTTAGTGTCATCGTATAACTGAATTCCGATAACCCTTGTGTGGAAGCAGTTGTTGGTGTTGCTGGCTTCTTTTTGAGTCCTTAGCGCAAGTAGTTATGCATATTCTTATTCATATCTGTAACAGTCTGATTACGAATATCCTGCATAGCAGTTTTATATGTCAGTCGGTCTAGCGATTGCTGCTCAATATATGTATTGTGGCATGCTAGTAAGAATTGTTTCGTTTTGCATAGTGTTATAGATGAGCCTCATGCGACATCAGGTGGCACTCGGTAATGGTGCGTTGGCTTGGTCATATATTGCATAATTTTCTAGTAAAATATCCCAGAGTGCTTTAGTTTACAATCTCCGTGGGAAAGCAAAGAGAAGGATAGCCCAAAAATACCCATGGTCGTTCTGCTTCGAAACTTCTTATTTGAATACTACAGAGTTGTGGTATTGGCCATCTCAAAACCATTAGATGTTTGGCAAGGCGATGTGTGTTAGGAAAATCTTTTCATAGCTGCATGAATTAGTAGCTCAAGTAATATTTAAGCTAACCGTTAGGTGCAATTTTTTTTGAAACGTTTCCAACAAGGTAAAACTGATATCAATGATATCTTTTCAAATTTATTTTTTTGATTAATTTTGATCCATCGCTTCATGTCAGTAGAGAAATTCATATAAATAAACAACCCAACTAATTAGTAGTACCTATTAGAGTTTATAATTTGATTTTTGATATTTCAAACTAAAAGATAAATAAAAACTCGTATATGTAAACGAAAACTATGCAATACACTCATCCAATACATTGACTTTTTAAAAACAATTAGTGGATATTTCAAAATCATTATGTGCGCTTTATACTACTACATAAAAACATTATTTACATATGTATGTACGTAGGCGAAAGTATCTACGATATCTATATTTAGAAAAATTAAATCAAACGAGCTAAGGCAGCGCATAGATACAAATGCAAGAGTGCGTGGAATGCGTAGACGCGCACTAAATGATTGAGAAGCGTGTTGCACTTGTGTGCGGCACGCTGCAATGCAGATGTAATCATAAACAATGCACAAGAGAAAAACGAGAAAAGCCATTGAATTGTAAACAAAACAAAACACTAAAAAAAACTAAAAAAAAACAAACAAAAACAAATCACACACACAAGAAGATAGATAGATATTCAACTGAAACAACAACAACAACTACAATGTAAGTGTATACAGTAAAGGAAAAACGATATAGAAAATGAAAAATGCTAATTACCTCGTGTAGAGTCAAACAGAGGAAGGCAGCAGCAGCAGCAGCACAAAGTGGCAATAACAGCTACATATCCTATGCACCCATATCAATGCCACTGACCCTGTACATAGCATATAACAAAAACAACAACAAACAAACATAACAAACAGACAGACAGATAGATATAAGAGCAAGTCAAAATTTTTGAAATGCGTGAATGCACACACATTCACGTGTGTTTATGAGTTCGTGTGTGTGTGCGCGTGTGCATTTTGAAGTGCAACAAAAGCAAAAGCCGCAATAGCTACAGCAGATACAATCTTGCAATGAACTTCCGCAATGAGCTCGAACGTAAATGCGCGCGATAAAAAAAAATATAAAATTTTTGTTTTCAGAAATGTAGCAGTTAAAAAAAAAAACGAACAAACAAACACGGCTGCCAAACACACATCAAAATATAGTATAACCAACAACAAAGTAGCAAATTTTTTTTATAAAACTACAAATGAGAAATTGTAAAAATTGACAAGGTTGTTGCTTCTGATGTATGATAATTGAAGCCAAGTATGATATGTTGCATGTTGCAAGTGTGTGAAAACTACTTCATAAATATTTGACGTTGCATGAGTAATTTTTTAATAATTTATGCAGTTTTTAAGTAAATTTGTATTTTTCGTTTGTTTCATTACCATTGGCACTACTTGGTAATCGTTTATCGAATATGAATCAAGCTCCCAACTTTGGAAATTTAGACAAAAATCAATTTCGTCTGGCAGATCGATCGAACGACTCCCAGCAAACCTTACGGGGCACTACCCGGTCCTCAAAATAATATGTGTCCACACAATATCTATGCCAAAAATCTTTAAACCTCGCTCACTTTGTATGCATTTGAGTGACCTTTATGAGCTTTCAAAGACTGCCAAGATCTCTAAAAGTAGAGACAAAACGATTATTTAAAGATATTCTGCTTTCGTCTAAAAGGGCGAAAGACCGAAAATGCATTATTTTTGGAGATCAGTGTGTGAGACGAAATTTCATATTATTAGCTACTGGTATCGATGAATGAATGAATGGGAATCAATGAGAAATAATAAGTGTAAATGAGGATGAATAAAAATTAGAATGCGTAAATGATGGTAAATGAGAAGGAATTATAATGTATAAGAATGATTGAGAATGAAAGAGAGTGAATGGGAATTAATGAGAATTAATGAGAATGAGTAAGAATGAATGAGTGTGAGTGAGAATGAATGAGACTGAATAAGAAGGAATGAGACTGAATGAGAAGAAATGAAAATTAATGAGAAGGAATGTGAATGAATGAGAATGAATTAGAGTGAATGAGGATGATTGAAAATGAATGAGAATGATTGAGAATGAGCGAGAATGAATGAGAATGAATAAGAGTGAATGAGAATGAATAAGAATGAATAAGAATGAATAAGAATGAATGAGAATGAATGAGAACGAATGAGAATGAATGAGAATGATTGGAAATGAATGAGAACGAATGAGAATGAATGAAAATTAAAGAAAATGAATGGGAATAAATGAGAATGAATGAGAATAAATGAGAACGAATGAGAATGAATGAGAATGAATGAAAATGAAAGGAAATGAATGGGAATAAATGAAAATAGAATGAATAAGAATGAATGAGAACGAGCGAAAATGAAAGGAAATTAATGGGAATAAATGAGAATGAATGAGAACGAATGAAAATGAATGGAAATGAATGGCAATGACTGCTGAACGCGAATGAATAAAATTAAATTAAATTAAATGCCATTAAATAAGAATGAATCAAAATGAATAAGAGTGATTGAGACTAAATACAAATTAATGAAAATATTTAAAAATTAAGGAAATTAAAGAAAACTAATGAGAATTGGTGAAAGGTAATGAAATTGAGAGAAAAACAAATATAATGAATGAAAATAAATAAAAATGAGTGATGAGAAAGGAGTAAGGATGAGAATGAATGAGAAATAATGAGGACAAAGAAAAATGGTTGAGAATGAATAAAAAAAAAAGTTATCAAAAATGAATGAAATGTATAAAAATCAATTAAAATTAATGAATGGATATGAATGAATTAAATTTAATGAAAATTAATTAAGTGATTGTAAATGAATGAAAAGTAATGAAAATGAATGAAAATGAGTGAAAGTGATTTAAAATAGAAAAAAAAAATTATAGCGAACGAATGAAAATGAATGAATTTGAGAGAAAGTGAACGAAGTGGAATGCATGTTTGAGAATAAATGGGAGTGAATAACAATGAATGGTAATGAATGCAAGGGAAAGAAAATGCATGAGAATAAAAAAGAATGAATGGATGTGGCTAAAATATTGAATACTGAAAATGAAAATATTATCTTAATTGAATAAAACTGAGCGAGATTGAAGAAAGATACTCGGCTATATTTTCAAATATTAGCAGCTTACCATATGTTCATAGGAACTACTACTGAAAATACTGATGAGTAACCATGGTGGATTTTGAAACAGCCATCTAATCTTCCTCTCTTAAATACATTGTTGTCACTGTTGTTGTGCAATCACAAAGCTGATTAAAGTGGCTAAACTTAATACATAAACTAAGTCATAAGAAATTGTCTTAAGTGCACTTCTATGCTACCTCACCCTGAGTCAAGTTTTGTATTTTTATTTTAGGAATATTTTAGTCAATCTGTAATCTATCACGCTATGGTTTCTATACCTCAAATATATTTATATTTTTAAAGACTATAAATCAAATAAAAGTGGATTCACGTTTATTCTTTTCGGATTTGGTTGATAGAAATATAAATGAAAAACAGAGGTAAATTCTATTCTCATTTAAAGGCTTGTGATCGAAATTAATAAAATAATTTCACTTTCTGCCGTTCTTTGCCAACCTAGTACTTTCTCAACAACCTAGTACTTTGAAAGATATAGATGATTATAGCTCAGTAGGTATATTTGATAAGTTAAAAACCGATAGTCCAAACTTTAATCCCGTTTTATTCAAAATAAAGCTTTTGCCATTGGCGTGTACTACTACAAAAAAAAAAAAAAAATCATCGGACCGGTTTGACTTTAAATATGTTCTTCTACACTACAATGACTCCAGGACATAAGTTTGGTTAATTCTTGTCAATTTATAATTTTGTTTTTACTATTTTGTGAATTATTAGTCAAAAAAATTAATACTTGGATCACAGTCATAATCGGACATTCCAATGAGCCGCAAAAGTGTATCCCAGTTAATTACGATTTTCAAAACGTCCTCCGTGAAGCTGCAAATTCACTTTTGTCTGTTATGTCTTCGGAGAAAAATTTTGAAAATCGAAAATTTGCCTAATCTTTAAAAGCTTAAAGCTGGTTTTAAATAATTTTTTTTTAAAAACAATTCACACACAACATATCTGCATACAAGTATGGAAATACATATTGGCACGTAACCAATACATTCAAACTCCCACATCTACGATCATTTCTCAGTGAATGTGTGGCAACAAATCACCGTCATGTCAATAACAGTTGAAAAATTGTTAAAATTGAATTACAGTTGCAACACAGCAGCAACTCATATCCCTATGAGAAATGTACACATACACATGCACATACATATAAACAGACACATGCAGAGACAAAAACACATATAAATCTGAGCCCATCGACTGATTGTGTGATTCTCTCGAATGTAAAAAAAAAAAAACCAAAAAAAACCTGGTATCGATATCCTTCAGCAAATACAACAAATTGCGAAATAAAACACATACGTTTTATTTGTATTTGAGTATGCGCGTTTGTGAGTATGTGTGTGTGTCTCTACCGCTTATATACACATGCATGCATTTTTGTGTGGTGTGTATCACCGTGAAAATTGATAAAATGATATTGATGAATTGCAGCAGCGAACAACCATTTATACACTAAAAATGAAAAAAAAAAAGAAAAAGAAACAACAAACAATTGCAAACAAAAAACGTAACAGAATCAAGCAAAAACGAACAAAAATATATATAGAAACGCATTCGCTCACTCATACACGTCAATTCACAACAGTCACGTTGCAAGGAAGTAAGATGAATGAAGGACATTATTGACAAAATGCGGTTGTGTTGTACTCGCTCGTATCCATATATTTTTGTATGTGAGTGTATTGGTTTCACTCGACTCGACTAGCTTTTGTTTTGTTTTTTTTTCCAATTCGCTGTTATTGTTTTGCATACGCATCGCTCGTTTAGAGAAACAGAAGAGAAAGAAGGTGGAGAATGGGGAAGAAGGTGAAGGACGGAAAGTAAGTAAAGAACGGGAAAAGAGGGAAGAGGAATGGTAATAGGTAATAGTTGGTTCGGTGTGGGTGTGTGTTTGTGCGCATAATGACACTTGTAGATTTTGTTTGCTTTGTAGGTGTAGCTTATGTCTGAGTATGTGTGTGAATGTCAAAAAAATGTATAGCATACATACAGGCAGAATGCATGTTTGTAGTAGTGTAATTGGATATTGTTTGGCAGCGTGAAATTTATTTGATTAGCGTAAAAAATTGAATCGTTTTTTTTTTCTTCTTTTTTAAATGCAAGAGTGCCAGAAAAAAGTTTGTATACTAACGCGATATTTATGCGCAGCCTGTGTCCGTTTAAAAAGAGCACAACTGCAAAATTAATGAATATTTATGCTTTGTTTGTGTGGATCTTATGCTTTCGTCGATGGTATTTTATTTTTTCTAGTTGCATTATATAATATATTATGACATAAATGAGTTGGGAGCTGTTTTGAATTTTTTTTTAGATTTTTATATATATTTTTATGTACTATCGAAGTTAAATCAGTGGTGGTTGTCGTACATGAATCAATATCTATAGAAAAGTATTAGTTGTTTTTTGTACCACAAACTTTCTGTAATCCCTAGATGAAATTTGCACTTTAAAAAACGATCAAAACTAAACTGGAAGTGGTCGCAGTGCTGCTTGACACTTGCATGAAGCAGATTGGGCCCTACACCTTGAGCAGCGACAAAAATTAGTGCTACTAGTGAAGTAAGAAAAGTTACCAAAACTTTTCCTGGAACGAACTATATACGACTGGCTTAGGAGTCACTTGAGAAGTCCGGAAGATTTTCAGCAATACAGTTTAGCTCCAGAAAGGCCCGTTCTATCGTTACCCTTATGCATGCGGCAATGAGTATCGCACAGGAGATTAACCGTGGAAGAATAGTAAGAAGAAGTACTTCGTAGCCATAACCTTTAAAAGAAAACTGATTTGAACTGACCTGAAGAAGTGATCGTCAGAGTATCGTCCATAATTTAAGTACTTAGATTATTTAAGGATTACATTTAATGGCCCATGTGGATCCCCAGCGACAAAACAGCCAGTAATTTGCGGGAAGGGAGGTGTCAACGGCTGTCGATAGCAATCAGCTCGATGATCTTGTACGCGAAAATTAAGAAGGTGATAAATCTAAGCGACATCTTCCCAACTAAGAGCTCAGCTATTAACCAGCGCACTACGTACGGTTTCGGATGACATCATTTACGATTTATTGGAAAGCCAGTTGAAGTGTCTTAACCTCTTCGATGTCCTTATATTTTTTATAAGTTTTTATATGTTTTAAATTTTTGAATTTTTTCTAGTTAATTTTTATAAATTCTCATGAAATTAAAAGAAAGCATAATATTTATGTAATCTCCTAATTTCACTGGAATTCGAGAAAAACAATTGACAGGCTGAGAGAAAAAGCGGGCTAAAACTTATATCAGAGCAAAAGTGAAATAATTTAGAGTGTCAGTGTAAGAATGGCATAAGTAATACGGTTTAGAGTGAAAATGAAACGGCTTAAAAGTAAGAGCAAAAATGGTATAACAATTCTTTCAGAGCAAGAACAGCATAGTTTTTTATTCCGTTTTTGCTCTGAACATATTTCGTTTTGCTTTTGCTCTTAAGTAAAATTATTCCACTTTTTTCTGAACGATGAAGTTATACCACTTTTAGTCTCAGCCTCTCAAATGAGGACGATTCGGTTTTATATCACTTTCGAATGATAAATGACAGGCTGAGAGGAAAAGCGAGCTAAAATTTATATAAGAGCAAAAGTAAAATAATTTAGTGTCAGTGCAAGAATGGCATAAGTAATACGGTTTAGAGTGAAAATGAAACGCCATAAAAGTAAGAACAAAAATGGTATAACAATTCTTTCAGAGTAAGAACAGCATAGTTTTTTATTCCGTTTTCGCTCTGAACATAATTCGTTTCACTTTTGCTCTGAACATATTTCGTTTCGTTTTTGCTCTTAAGTAAAATTATTCCACTTTTTTCTGAACGTAGAAGTTATACCACTTTCCCTCTCAATTATAATAAATTAAAAAAAAAAGAAGAAAATATACGTGAAACCTTAAGTCCACATTCGTATACTTTTTAAATGCCATGATCCAATTTTGAAAATTTTTAAAACACAATTTCCACATGACTTCAATAAAAATTTTAATACTTGAAAAAATAGAAACAAAATTGTTTCTTCATTTTAGAGGGTGTGGTAGTTTTTGGCTCACTCCATGAATATAAGGTGACCAAATGTTAAAAAAAAAAATTAAAAATATTTCTATGCTACACTATGAGCAATAAGTATTCCCTTGGATCAAATGTATTTAACACAGTATTTTACAAAATATTATCAGTTAAAAATAAAAAATATACGTTTTTGTTGAATTTTGCCTATTACCCCATACATTTTTTTACAAAAGTTTGGTCAGCTGTACCCTCAGAAAAATCTATGAGGACCTGTGAAGTTATAATTTCCACATCAAGTTTGTTATTTTTTCTAATTGAATTTCTCATTTCAAATGAAAAGTAATTAATTTTACTATTTTTTGTTAATTTTAAAAATTTTGTTAATTTCCAAAAAAGTAAGTCTGTTCACCTGGCCTTTGATTCAGGTGAAATACAATATTCAAAAATTATTTAAATGCAATTTTAAAGTCAGTACATATAGAAACTTTAAACAGTGATTAATTTTGAAAAAAATTTATAAATGAAATTTTGACGAATTTTAAAAGTTGCTGTTCCATTAATCGAAGGTTAGAACGATAAGGGTTAATAGCCATACCGGAAAAAACTCCAACAGAAAGCAAAAGGAAGAGAGATAGCACATTATTATGAATGCTTATATAATCTAATTCGTAGATTAGTAAAATACGCACAGCGCAAATACGATGAGCTGGGTTATTACGTCAATAGAATTTTTAACTTTCAACTGTACTTCAAACACAAAGTAGTATTTGTGCGAATTTTCAGGACGAGCCCGATAATTCAATGCATAATTTCTTTCACTGCCCACGTTTCAAAAAATAAATAGAAAAACTTAAGAGAGCATTTGAAGAACCCCCAACTTTCGTCAAGTTAACGTCGCAATGAGCGATACTTATTATTGAGAAGAACCCTGATATAGATTTGGAAGATTAGCTTAAAGTTGTCTCCCACCAATTTCGATTATATGAGTACACTCTTGATAATGCCAAATCGCTAACCATCAGAAGAATACTGGTTCTAGTTTTTTCTTAGTAAGATCCTCTGATTTTTCATTTCTCTTTTTTTCAATGTGTAAAAATCTTCATAACATCTGTCGGGTTAATTTGTAATTTGGAAGTTTGATCACACAGTCTTAACCCAGGTGATTGCAAATTAGCATAGTTGTGAAATGGAAACTTGATTCGGCAAATTATGCTTCCTTCAATTGCATTTAATTTTTATCTCTACCCTAGCTTATTAGTTATGGTATTCCCTTAAGGACCAAAGTATTTAGAATTTTGTCCTGAACCCCAATATTGCTATTCGGTTCGTGGCAGATCTGTACACAACTTATTCAAGATTGTGTATTTTTCAAGTCCCTCTCCCCAGTCATTCTTACATTAAGGTTTTATTGAGATATAGTAAGTAAAGCAGCTTCCGGTTGTTGTGGCGGAACCTGCTCCGAGATAGAGTAACAAGTGCGTGAATTCTGCACTGAATTGTTTCTTATAGTAATGAAGTGCATCTGTCCTCTCTTTCATTAGTATATTCTCTAGAATTCCCAATGCGAATGTGGAATCCAAAATGTTTTTAAAAAAATTCGCGAATGACTTTTCAACTATCTCCTATTATAATCCCTAAACCGCTGTTGTTTATAAACCTTAAGGAATAAATCTGTTCCCCAAATTGAAATATCCTGGGGAACAGTTATTCTTATTGGATCTAATAAAGTGAATTTATATTGCAACCACACTACCAGATCATATCAACGATTACACACAGTTTGTGGCACTGAGTTATCACATGTTATTTTAAACAAGTATTAGTAGAAAGTAAACTCAATTTAATTAAATCAAATAAACCAAACATTGTCTTTAAAGTACGCTTAATTTAGACCGGATCTGTTCAACTTCCAATTACCTTTCCAGCAAGCTAGCAAAACCATAATTTTATCAACAATATTTTTATTACCTATACATACAGTGTCGGACAAAACTAAATCACGAACTCTTTCTTGTTAACATTTAGTTCAATAAAATTTAAAAATATACAAGTATGCAAATATTTTTTTTTGTTTTATAAATTTAGTATAACTATGCACTTGTTGAAACAAAATAACATTAGAAACTGGGTAATAATTTTTTTTTTTGTTTACTAACATTGCGCAATATGCCTAAACCTGCCGCGATAAAACTAAAGTACATAATCTATTTCGTTTACTGTTACAATTAATTGTTAAAAATAAACAACAATAACCATCTTTAAACTAGAAACCCGTTATTTTGGAAAACAGAAGCAGGTTTTAAAATAAATTGGATGCGTATATAAGTTGTTGGTTATCATTCACCGTCACCGTTCGCATTTCAAAATTTCGTTTCCCAAAATGGCTCGAAATAAGTATTCTAAACAATTTAGAGAAAATATTCAAAGCGAATTTAATAAAGCTGAATAAGTGACATGCATTGTAAAAAAAATTTGTATTAGCTATTGCGTTAATTCCCGAACTATAAGCTGTTTTCGTGCTTCCCATTGTTTATTTACTAAATATGGCGGTGGCAGACCGCGGAGCACAACCAAACGTGAGGATCTGGCCATCATTCGTATTATAAAAAAAGATCCTTTTATATCTTGAAAATAAATTGCGTTTAAACATTTTACACAAGTTTATCCAACGACGAGCTGTGGAGGGTGGCTTAGCAATAAACCAAAGCGTGAAAAAGCAATTTATTTCTCGAAAGAATCGATAGGGAAGGCTCGAATTTCTAACCCTACACTTTAACTGGGCTACTGGCAAATGAAAGACCATGATTTTTACTGATGAATCTATATTTAACATGAAAGGTTGCGACGGATTGAAACTAGTGTGCAGACAACGATGAAATCCGCGTTATTTTAAAAGCACCTTATGATACGAGGAAGGCAAAGTAATGGTCTGGTGCTATTTTCCGGCCGTGGAATCGGTCCAATTCATAAAATAAGAAGTATAATGGACCGTCTGATGTGCAAATATGTTCCCCAGAATGTTATGTTACCTTATACGGAAGAAGATCTGCTGTTAAAGCATATCTATCAGCACGATGACGATCCCAGCATGGTGTGTAAAAGAGTGGTTTGTTACCAATAAGATCGGGATTTGATAGTGGACCACCCATTCACTACATCTCAATCTCAAAAAATATATAGGAAATTGTAGATCGGAAAATTCAGCGCATAAAGGATAATAACAAGGATTCCATTTTCTTTCAATCGGAGATTGCATGGAAAAACATTTCTGCAGATTTTTTGAACAATTTTATTGAGTCCATGCCACGAAAATATGCAAGAGCTCTGAAAAATAATGGATGCGCTACAATATAGTGGAGAAATCGAATTTCTTCATTAATATGTTCCATATGTGCTTTAGTTTTGTCGCGCCTGTGTTAGGCATTTTATTACTTTTGAGTTAATAATTTTATTTTATTTGAAAAATAATATTATATTTCTTATATTTTATTACAACGAGTATTTAATCTTACTACATTCATAAAAAAAATTTCATTTCTAAGCATGTTTTACAATATTACTGAACAAATGCTAACAAGGAAGAATCCGTGCTTTAGTTTTGTCCCACACTGTATGTGTGAACAAATAAAATAAAGACTTCATCACACACACATTGTCATAGTAATAAAGTAAAGCAGTGACGCTTCTTCTTTTTAGACAACAGAATGGTTAAAATAGTAGGGATTCAAATGTGTGCAAGTGTGATTTACTTTCATATACATATGCACTTATACATATACATACATATGTACATATGTGGGAAAGAATAAAACAAAAATACAAATAATCTTGCAAACAATTGCAAAAACTGAATATAAGTTTCGCTCTACTATTTGAAGTCAGAGAGAGATAGAGAGAGAGAGAGAGAGTATGAATGGTAGTTGCTGCAACATATGCTAGCAATATTTACGCTAATATTAATAAAAAAACAAATATTCTGTGTAACAAAATATATTGCTACTGTTATTTACATATATCGGAGTAAAAGAAAATAATTTTTGTGTAATAAAAAATTGGCAAATCAGCTCCATATGAAACCAAGAATATGTGATTCAGTAAAGATTGTACTTTATTCAGAAAATTTATTGAAATGATTCGCAATGGGTTGTGCGTGTCGAGATCTTCTTTAAATTATACCTAATTTAATCATATTTGTAACAATATATTTTGCTAATCAACTGATGCTGTCTTAAGTTGTAGCTATTTGTTGCTTTCAAATTTATTTCTCATATTTATACACTCGCAAACACATCACTGTCACTCATGCTGTGTTGGGTTGAGTGTGTATGTATGAGTGTATGTGTATGTGCTTAAAATTCACCAATTTGGTATATCGAATTTTCATCATTTTTCTTCATTTAATGTTGCCATAAATATTATCAACACCTTCCAAAACACACGTACGTATACAACAACACTATTGTATTAAAATGCATTTCAACACATACACACTTACACACGCATGCACTAAGCTCAAAGATCTATAAACTTTCCAATAAATATGTTTCTTATTTGTACCAGTAGGAAATCTTATCAGGCAATGAGAGCAGATATATGTAGTCTAAATTCTTCCGCTTTTCTATTTTATTTTTGATTGTTATGCTGTTCACATATCACAATTGATAATCCTTGTTTCCGAACCTAGATTGTTGATTTGATATGGGTATTCAAGGGTTGATGCAACATGCCCTTGCGACGTTGCGAAAGTGCGGATTGCAGAAGTTCGACACCTTTCTGCCTTTAAATTCGTAAGAAGAATCCAAAATATTTTCATTATTTTTCAATGAGATGGTAATATTTTTACAGCTAAACTATTTCGCATCTCCAACATTTGCATTGAACGCTCATATCTTAGTACTTTAAGTCACACTTTCACAATTTCGCATTTTTGTATTAACGCGTGAATACCCATGATATATTGCAATGCCATTGGAGCTCAAAAAGAATTCAATAAAATCAACTGGAGCATCTGAAGTAGTGAATAACATTGAAATTATATTTAAAAAGTAATATAGGGAATCAAAGTCCTTTTGATGGAAAGTATAGATTTTCCAAATCAAGACATGTAAAAATCTCTTAAATAAAAAGTTTTGTTCACGTGAGTTTGTTTAAAGTTAAAATTTTTTTACTTCATTGCTACCTCTAGCAAAGTTTTTTTTTTACTGATTCTCCTCATTGATTTATATTCCATATTATTAAAGATATTTCTATACATATGCGTTAATTTTATCAATAATTTATGTTAACGATGAAGCCTTTACTTTCAAAGAATAGTTCATCGTATTCTAGGTAGCAACACTGACCCCAATGCTTACATTTCTTATTGGGTATTTAAGTATGTTTTGGTGATAAAGATACAAATATATATAGATGTAGATATATAACTTTCTTCAATCCTTGAAATTTATTTGCACTGAAAGTTGCTTATGTTGTTTTTCTTCATTAAGCGCGCTGTCGATAAAGTACAACAACAACAATAACAAAAGAAAAACAAAAACAGTAGAAGAAGAAATAAAAGGAAAGACGTTCATCTTGATTTTGTCGCCACATTTGGACGCCAGCATAAGGGAGTATGAGTATGTGTGTGTGTGTGCGTATGTGTGCAGAAGAAATACGGTCAATGTCCTGCTACAGATAAATTCAAAACACCAACCAAAATCAAAATGAAGTTATCTTGTTGTGGGTTCGTTCGTGCAATGCGCTTGTATGGGAGAGGAAGGAAGTTGAGTTGCTTTTACGTGTATGTGTGTGTGTATGGGAAATATAGCTGCAAATTATTATCACAAGATATTTATTATGCACATATGTATATATATACATATATACATATGTTTATGTGTTTGTTGGCATGTTTAGTGAAAGCTTTATTTTTCACTACTGTTACTACTGCTGCTACTTTTACTGCGCTTACGATTATTTATGCGACACATTGTTGCCACCTGATGGTCATACAATTGTACAAGTACATATGTGAGTTATTGAGAATTGTGTACAGTATAGGTACATATACTGGATATGTGTGTATGTGCTACAAAGTACCCTGCACAAAAAAGCGGATTGTATGAACCATTGTTCTAGTCAAATAGACTATAAAAAACTACATATGTATGGTCCATGCATACTGTTGATGCGATAATATAGGTTTACAAATATCGGTATATTTTTTGACCCTAGAAAACAACATAAGTTTTCACGATTAGAATTTAGACGATTATAAATCTGCCGTCCATTTTTTTCCTATCTAGCAAGGTTCTTGAGATAATTTCATTTAAAAATTTTTAGAAAGTTCTCATCACTTCAAAATTTTTAATTTTTATTTTTTGTAGTTCATCGAAATCTTTTTCAGGCATGCAATGTACGCCATATAACTAACAGTAAATCAGCTTAAATAGCTCATGAAAAGCAGGGCCAGTGTTTCATGCAGTTTACAAGATATCCTAACTTAAAGTTGAAAAATTTTGACCTTTTTTGTCAAAATGAAGAAAAAAAATTATCCCAGTTCCTCCTAGAAAAGTTCAAATTTTATATGCAAGAATCTTTTTCTGCGCTAACTCATTTACTTTTTGAATTAAATGGATTTCGGTGCGTTTTTGATACTAAAATTTTCAGTACTTTTTTCTAAATTCCAAAAAAATTTCAGCTGAAGCAAATGAAGGTAAATTTTTTAATTTTACATTAGAATATCTCAAAAACTGCATGTAATACTGACCCTGACTTTCATGACTTGTTTAATCTGATTTATTTTAAGTTAGCGTAAGTATTTTTCCCCCAAAATATTTCAATGGGCTTAAAAAAATATTTTTAAAATATTCACAACTTTCGAAAATTTTTAAATTCAAATATCTCAAAAACCTGAACTTAATGGACTGCAGATTCGTTATTAGCGCCTAAAATTACCGTAAAAATATATTTTGTAAGTGTGTGAAAAATTTATTTTATTTCTCTCATATTCTTCTATATTCTGGCGCACTTTGTATAGTGATGATTTATGAGTGGTATACTACTACTACTAAACTTATCAGATTCGTATCGTAATTTTTCGTTAATTTAATATTAATTTGGTTCGCTTATTTATACAATACATTCATACATACAGTGACTCACGAATGCTATTGAATAAAAGAACATTTTTGAGGCATGATAAACAGCCAAGAGTGGCGTTGAATCTAAAAGTAACATCGTAGTTAAGTTTCTCTCATCCATATAAACAAAATTGGAAACAACATTTTTGAGATTGAATAAAAATATTTTCAGATTCTGAAACGATCTTGAAAGTCTCGAAATTTCGACAATAAATCCAGATTTTTTTTTAATTTTTCATCCAACTGTTTTTTCAAATTTCACGGCTCCATTGTGACTGCTTACAAATTCAAAAATAATGCAAAAATAATTTTTGAAATCGGATAATAGTTTAGTCATTTTAAATATTTACATCATAAAAATTCTGAACTGAGATTTTTCTTCAGTAAATCAGTTCTGGGGTTGCAGAGCGACCCTCCCAAAAAATCCCCCCTTTGGTGAAAAAAGCCTTTTTTTTTACTAATAACTGGTTAACTGTTGCTGATAAAATTGCAAAATCATGATTTTTGATTTCTAACTTTAACAGGATTTTCAGAAGTAATGTCTTGCACTAAAAGATAATACATTTATAATATATAGTGAAACCAGTTATTTTTATTAGGCTTGCAAATAGTAAAAGTAGTAAAAACCAACAGGCAACTATACTATATTGTTATTTTTGAATACAAAAAATTATTCGTTGTCAATGAAAATTGCAGAGGATGTTGAAGGTTATATCTTCTTCAAAACTCTTTTTGGTTTTCGTGTAATTCAATTTTTCCTATAGGCTCCGCACTCAAAATTTCAAATAAACATAGATGCGCGCGCATTCACAGTACATCCAAAGTACTAAATTTGCAAATTCTTAAATATTGAATATCTCGAAAACTATGACATATATGAAAAAATTATTTAAAATCTTTTTTTTTGAAAATCACTTAAGCTTTTTATGTGTGCTAGATAATTTTTTGATATCTCCAACGGTTAACCAGTTATTAGTACAAAAAGGCTTTTTTTTACCAAAGAGGGTTTTTTTTGGGGGGGGGGGGGAGTGGAGGTGCTCTGTAACCCCAGAACTTATTTTTGTGGTTTTTCCATCTATCATACCTCCACTAACAATTACTGAAAAAAAAAATCGCAATTAAGAATTTTTATGAACTTTTGGTGCATTTTTTACTCTACCGACTGGGCTATAATGTTTATTGTTCTCGATTGATGTCAAAAATTAAGAATTTTCGACCATAATTTATACTTTTCATACAAATGTTACTGAATTTCTAAAAACTTACAATCTCTGAACCTCTTGCAATACCAAAAGATATTAGCCGATTTAAAAAATTCTATTGGAATAACGTTTGTATTTGAGTTTTAAAAGATAATTTTAAATTTTCACCAGTGTCTAGAATTGGACCGGAAAAATTATGGCTAGCTTAGGTATAGTAATACATACGATATCTTGGTTATTATTGCATATGTGAATGTTTATGTGTTTTACACCTTATAGTAAAATCTCCCGATAAAAATATATTTGTATTTTTTGTATTTCTTACCCCAGTTTAGAAAATCGAGGTACTTGTTTGCTTTTTTTGTCAATAATCATGAACTAAGGTAAGGACGGTGAAGGGGGGCGGGGGAGGGAATCGAGTCCTTCCCTACTACTGAAAGAGTTTTCAAAGTCAATGTTCTCTTTTACAACACAAATGGAACAGTCATTTATCAAAATTATTTCTGATAAATTTGGTAAAATATCTGGGAAATATTCAAAGCAACCGCCTTACTCTCACCTACTTTATGAGGAGTGTTAACGGACTCAGACCGTACCCAGACTCAGGCCATATCCAGACTAGGGCCAACTCTTCGTTCTCGAAATTTTTCTACTAGCAACATCTATTCGTTGTATGTGTAATGTTCGTCCTGCCGACCACAAACTTCTTAAGATATTTTATAACAGCCGCAGTTGAAAACTCACACTGCAAATACTGTAACGAACCTTCCTGGTTCCTTTTCTTTTCGTCAGGGTATACTCAGCGAGTAACCAGGGTGCGTAAATAATAACTCACGATAGTTCGTTTCGGTTTTCTTTGTTCACTTGTTTATTTATTTTCTTCACTGTTGGTTTTAAATACACTTGATTATTTTTATTCTTGGTACTTCGTACAGTCTTGTTAGTTCCTTGCAGCCCCTCAATCGTCCTTCTCGGGCGTTCGTTTGCCTTCGTTGGCGCTCGTTTGCCTTCCTTGGCGCTCGGTTTGCGTTCGTATGTTTCCTTTGTGTGTGTTCGTGATACGATGGTTAGGTCATTGTCGTTTGTTGTATGGTCCGTGGCAATTACGTGTGTTCGCTACACCAGGGTACGTGGATACGACCCCCTGATGCCGATTAATACCTCAGTGGAAACTTAATCTTGACGTAAGGACTTACGCCAAGATCCAATTAATACCTCACGAATGAATAATGTCTTATGAAGAACCTAGCATGCGGACGCTCTGCTGATATAAACTAACGACGCTTTTGTACTAGCCTACCGTGCGGACGCATCGGTTGGTTTATTACATATAATCTAGCGAATAGAGGACAATAGAACCACCAAGTTGCTACCTTAGACCACGATCTAAGCCTGAGTGTCTTCTTCTGTGCGATGCATGTCCTTTTATATCAATTTCTTCTTGTTGTACCGTATTATTTCCGTTCTGTGAAATATATATATTATAATTACTTAATATAAATGTTAATATATATTTTAACGGCATATATGTGCTAGTGGTTTAGGGTTGTGCGATTAAAATTACTGATAATTTTATGTCGTCACAATACGTTTATCTAAATTAGCGATGTGCACTTCGATACATATGGGCAACAAATACATATGAGCTGATGCTATACTCATAAGGGATAGACGAGGGGAAACGCTGTGCTAAGGGGAAGAGTAACTAGTATGAGAGAACAAATTTGATTTCTTTTGTGTATGTATATGTATATGAATTTATTGATTTCGTCCCTGTAGAGAGTGTGAACGTAAATGCATAAGAAAACTTGGTACTTAGCTATACTTTACGCATGCTTTTTGGATTGATTTCATAAACCTAGTAATTGCTTTACCAGGTAAAGAAAGAATTTTTCAATTACCTTTGTATTGTGGAACTTTTTAATTATAATATTGAATGCATATGTAGTTTTCTTGCTTGGTTGTTACTTTGAGAGATCGAAAAAAGAGAAGCAGCAAACGCACTGCTGTGTGCTGATCAGGGATGCCAACTCCATATTTTAGGTCCAATTAATAATTAACACAAAAAGTTAATAATATTTTTGTTTACAATTACAACTTTTATGCATGTATGTAATGTATGCAACTACTTCTAACAAAAATTAAAGAATATTAAAATTAATAAAAGGTTTTACACAAAAAATATATACTTTTCATATCTACAAATTGATAAAAAAATTAAAATTTTCAGTCGCCTACTAAAACGATCTCACTCCCCAATTCCCTACAACTAACTAAAATTGAAGTCGATTCCCAACAATTCGAGGAATTCCTTACAAGTTGGCATTCCTACTGCCAATGCTCACATTTCTTCCGCGTTTCGGCAGTTATATTCACTCTCTGTTATATTCACTTACTCTCCACATTAGTGTGGCCAAGTTAACAATTTGTTGTTAATCGAGACATTTTTGCTTTTTTTAATTGTTTTTTTCTATCTCACAAGATATGTTTTATAAATTGTAAGCTGATTTACGTTTGGTAAAGGTAATATAAATGTGTAAATTGGACATACTTTGGTCGCAAAATTTAAAAGAAGAATGCGGATTATTTTAATATAATCTGGTCACTCTGCTTCACAATTGTGTAGGCCAGTGGCAGTTGCAAGGTACTAAATGGGGCCATTTCCCACTCCCCTCGAGAAATTATATGTATGACTAAAAACTAACGCTAAAAAAAATGAGTTATGATTTCAAATGCCTTTGGTAACATGCAATGAATAGATTTAAATAAATGCATTGATTTTATTTAAGTCTTTTATTTGTCATGTGACGGCTTTTAGGTTTATTTTTATACAGTGTATGACAATTACTCTGCGCTCACTAACACAATCTCATTTTAAATTTTGCCGACCACTGATGTATACACACAACAAAACCACCACCGCTCGTCTTTAAATTTACACCCCGCTTCTAGCACCTTCATACACACGACGTCGGCAGAGGGCAACTGAAGTGCACATCCTAAATCAAGTGTCTGATTTTTTTCCGAAAACTTTTTTCGAATATTTTTTGAAAAGAAAATAACTCAAAAATTAATCATGCCACGATCAAAGTAAGTAGAAAGAAATTGTTCGTTGATATGTTTACGATAAGTTTTTTTTATATTTGTTTTTTTTATATTTGTTTTTTCTTTCCGATGTGAGACTTGGGCCACAACAAGTACCCAGACTCGGGTCACTTTTGTTTTGTCTATTACGATCTATCTTGTTGTCGGAAAATTATTTTTAAGTACCAAAACGGCTCAATCTCGCTCATAATCACCACAAAAAACAAGAAGAAAACGCAACAAAAAACGCCCAAAATCATCATCATCTCAAGAAGACGAACGATTTCGTAGCGTTTGTCTTGAGTCAATGCCTCGTCGCCCCAGCAGAATCAAAATGCAAGGCACCAGTTCATTTAAAGTGCGCTAATACGACACGAAGCTACTTTATTTGTTGAAATTGTGATTCGAATTAATATTCAGTCAATTTTAATTTTGCTTTTCAATTCAATTTTAATTTAAATTTTCTTTTCACTTCAATTAAAATATATAATATTTTTTGAAAATTCATTTCAATTCCATGCTTCTTTTGCCCATTCTTCACTTTGTTTCTGTCATTTTCTATCATTTCCAGGTCATTTTCAATAATTTTTCATCGATTTTTGACGGTGGTCCGAGTCTGAGAAAAGTCGTCCGAGTCTGAGAAAAGTCGTCCGAGTCTGAGAAAAATCGTCCGAGTCTGAGAAAAGTCGTCCGAGTCTGGGTACTTAAATGTCAATAGCTCCTGAGTTCGAATCTTATTGTAATGCAGCAAGAATGCTGCAAATCGAACGATCTTTCCAACGATATTTAACAATAGAAGAAATTCGGCCTAGAACAAAAGTTATGGGCAAAAAACAAAACATGATTCGAGTGTGGGAACACTTACCTACTATTGGTTCATTTTTCGGTGATGACCGCCCTAAAGCCACACAAAGAATGATTTTGATGGAAACGATATTGATGATGATTAAGAAACTAGTTTTCCTATTTAACCATTAAACAGCGTATTTAATTTTTTTATGATTTTGAGTAGCGTAGAACAGACTGCGTTGGGGCAGTAACTCACAGATTCCGTTGTCTTGCTTTTTTTTTTGGGAACGGAAGGCGGAAAAGTTCTGTAGTGGCACCGTTATTTAATACAAATCTATTAGATGTAAGGTAACACTAGATATATGATAATCCATAAGTTATTACTGTTAAAATATGGCAACCCTCGTAAATGAGACAGAAATAAAAGAGGTCTACAGAAATCTACCCTAGTGATTGGATGACCTGTCGTATTATTTTAAAAATATAAATGGTAAAAAGTTTGCATAAACCAAATGCCAGATTAGATGCCCATTTTTAAACAGATGGGCTGGGATGCCATCGTTTGTCCCGAAACTTGATTGGTATTGAGATGTAAGAGCACTGCTTAAAAATTTATGTAATTGGCAGTAGTTGGTAATTTTGTGGAAAGGAAGAATTCTGTCTGAAGAGTTTAGCTGAGAAGTTACCTTTATCAATTAAGTGAGCGACGAATTGGTTACCTGAGTCGAAACAGACGGAGGCATCTGGTATTGTATTCCCTTTACAAATTATTCTTATTTCTTACCAACAATGTGAAATTACAAGACTTTGTGTCTTTGGTGCTGTTAGTGAAGAATTTTTAGATTATTGCCGATTTGATTACAGATCTATAATATTTTTTCAAACAATTTATCATACTGTCCTCCAACTGTTAAATGAAAAGAAGCTACATTAAAAAAAAAAAAAACGAAAAGTACCAGAAATAAACTTGTATTTCAATAAATTATTTGTGACAAAAAAGAAATTGGAATAACATGTTTATAAATATTATTGAGCACAATATCTAGTATTTCGTTTTTTTTTTGTATAAATAAATGCTTCAAGCTTTTTATATGGAATTACAATGAAAATAAAACTAGAGAAAAAAAACACTAAAAATACTTTCAAGGATATTCACGTGCAGAAAAATATTTTTATACATATATGTGTAAGCAAACATACTTCATAATCAATCAAAACTTTTGAGTTGGTACATTATTTTTCATGTCATATGTAGGAAGAGGAAGCTAGGTACAAAAGAGTAGAAAAGAGACAGCATGAGGAAACAAAACGAAAAAGAAATGTTCAAAAGCACTTAAAATTAACTTTAATATTACATTTTTAATATTCTTTTTATATTTTATCAAGTTTGCTCCCACTGCTCCACTTCTAAAGAGAAACAGAGAGAAAGAGACAGAGAGAGAGAACAACTGGTCAAAAACATGAAACACAAATTTAGCTTTTTTATGTACATACATGTGTATGTATGTATGCAATATAAATAAACTAAAGTAAAGAAAAATTTCCTTGGAGACTTTGGCATATATACAGAAAATTTTACTACATGTTTTTCTTCTACACTTCTCAACGCTACTTTATATAACGATGACTACTACTTCACAGAAAAAATGAAAACAACTAAGAAATCCTCAACAATTTATACTAAATTGCCAAATTTAATAAACTTAAAAGGATGCTTTTATTTTTTCTAAAGACCTGCACGCATATATATACATATATATATATGTGTGCTGTCCACCTACGTTTTCTCCCACACATACACACTTACAGATATTAACAATAATCAGCAACAACTTGAGTTGTCAATAAAATTTGATTTTCTTTACAAAAAAATATATAAAATTCCAAGAAGGGAAAATAAAAAAAAAATACAGGGAAGAGATAGAGGAGAATGAGAAAAGAAGCATGAAAAGAATGAGGGATAAAATGTGAAAAAAATAGAGTGGAAATGAGAAAAAAAGGTGAAAAGATGAAGCATACACCTCAAAATGTTTTTTTGTGTACAATAGTAAAAACGGAAGGAAACATTTTTATTATATTGTTGTGCACACACACATACTTGAAAATATCAATATTTTTCTTAACTTTTGATAAGCCTTAAAGTAGGCTATAAAATTTTGCTGGAAATATATATTCATCTACTCGTGTGTGCGTGTGTGAAATCAACAGTTTCTTTTTTTTTCACAAATAATCAACTTCAATTTCGCACCTGCACTTATGCTAAAGGCTGTTTAAAAATTAATAGAAAAATTCAATGCGTAAGAAAGAAGGCCGCAAAAAATGAAAGCTATATAAAAAAAGAGTATTGTCTGCTTTTAGGCGCAGTTAATATTAACCACATGTGTTTTTCTTTTAAATCTTTTCCACCGTTATTCTTTCCTTTTTTTTTTTTTTTTTTTAGTATAAGAGTAAGTAAAAGATGTGATGGCACAAGATAATAAAGGCAATTGCTCTCAGGCTTAGCAAATGAAAAAAAAGAAAATAATAATAATGTGTCCATTTTTTTTAGTTTACTTTAAGTGTAGGTGAGGGATAACGTAAAAGGGATGTGTATGTTTATAGAAGATATTGAGGATATTGTTATTATCCTTAAGCCTACATTTAAAGGTGTTGATATTAAATGCGGTCGTAGTGTATTCAGGTATAAATGCTATCGAAAGTTGTAATCTTTATTGTGTCGAGAATGGCAGCTGTGGAACTGAATGAAAACAATTTTGTGGCTAAAAAATATAATTTTTTTTGTTCTCATAGTACAAGAGATTTAAGCTTGCTAACAAGTAGTTATATAATTGAATTTAGTTCAAAAATATAAATTTTAAATGCTGAAAATATCTTATGTGAGTTCATACGATGAATGTGCACACATATGTAAGTATGTGGTAAAGAGGGTTGATTCGATTTCAGTTAAGAGATTGGGTGATATCGGTTAATGAATATCAGAGTCAGGAAGTGGCGAATCTATGATTTAGGTTTACAAGGGGAACGTTTTGATAATTTAAAAGAATACAATAAACATTGAATATATGGTAGTTATTTTGGCATATAATTTTATTGGCATCTAATTATTTTGGCATATAAATATTGTAAAGGATAAAAAAAAGCAAACATATTGAGTAGTCAAAAGTTTTTGAACTGAAAAACCACGCTGCAGTAGGCACGGGAGTGGCTGTCGAGAGACATACTTAGACCTGAACGGCTCATTGTGATACCACATAGTTGAACCTACAGTTTAACGCCGATTCAGAATGGCGGTGTGGCGATTTTTTATCGGCTTGGTGGTTTTGCCATTACCAACCAAGGTGTGTATTTGTACACTATCTTATAATTCTCATATACGTCATATTGATAGTGAATATAAGAAAGTTATGAAAATTAACCACCAGATGAAGGCGGGAATCGAACTCGAACCTCCCGGATGAAAGTCTAGTGCACTGCCCACTAGACTATCGAGGTCGTCAGGCAGGGGGTATTCGAATAAATATTTGAAGGAATATTAATTGTGTAGAACAATGGTGAGATATGTGAAAAATAAAGAGAAAAGAGAAATAGCAGAACACATAAAATGTGTTTTGCAAACTAGACAAGGCTGGAAAATAAATCGGAAACCTGTTTACAAAAAAAGATAAAAAATAGAAAATGTACAGGATTAAAATTAAGGCTAACTGTCAAATCCAAATCAGATTGAAAATCCTTCAAAATTCTGGAAAAATTTCGGACTAAAACTCAGACCGAAAATCCAACAATGCTCAGATCAAAAATTAAGGCAAATTTGAAACCGAAACTTATGTAAAAAATCAGACTAAGACTGAAATCAACACTCAAACCAAAGCTTCAAAAATTTCAGACCAACACTCAAAACGAAATTTAAACTAAAAATTGACTAAATTCATAAAATTATTCAGTTTTTAAAACCAGACCGAAAGTCAGCCAAAAATTATACCAAAACTGAAAAAAAAAATTATATCAGATTCAGGCCAAAATTCTGACAAAAACTGAAGCAAAATTCACACCAAAGTCAAGCTAAAACTGAAACCAAATTCTGACAAAAAGTGAAATCAGCTACATATAATAGCAGATTGAAAGCTAAATATACCAATAATAAAATATTAAATCCATTTCTAAAATTAAAAAAAAAATCGCCAGCATACACAGAGATAGATGTACTCTTGGCTACGTAACTTTTGCAAATGTCAAGCTATGATGCTAAGGTTTAGAGGGAATATCAGCAACATCGTGATCAGCGGTAAAAAATACTCCAGAAAAACTAGGCCTGAACTTAAATACTATTTTGTAGTTGTATAGTGTTATTGCTTAAGCATCAAATATTTCCAATTTCACGGCATCAAACCGGAATCAGTCCTCGCAGGGTTCAGTGCTCGGCACGGACAAAATTACAATTAGAAAATAAAATATTGTTCCGAGCAAGCTCACCTCTTGCCTTGCAACGGCTAACCTCCAAGTGTAAAAATTGTATAAAAAAGCTACTGACTTGGCATAAAACCATAGGTCCGTTCTGTTCGTATATAAATGTAACTTACATTACTTAAATAGATGCCAAAATTTTGGCTTAAGTCATTCAAAAATTGCTGTGCCATTAAAAGAAGAAGAAGAAGAAGGTTATGTTTACTAGGTAATCTGTTTTTTGAAGAAAACCTGCACGAAAAAGTTTAAAAACCTTAATAACATTCTGCAACATTAAGTCAAAAAGTCTGCTTTCAAAAAAACATTTCCTTACAAATTTTACATTTTATTGTTGACCTCCAATATTTACAAGTATAACTTTAAAATCCATTCTGGGTTTCCCTCTAATTAAATCATTTATGTGACCCTTTTATTTTATTATCAAAACAAAGCATAAAATATTCGAATGCACCTAAATGTATGCAACAATTTTTAAATTTCTTTTTCTATCTCTACCTTGAGGCAAAGTAAACAAAAACACTTTTCTTGTTTGTTTGGTTTTTTTCCCCCCTGTTTTTTGCATACGAAGAATTCTTCATGTTGCGTGTAAAATCGTAATAAATTTCAACAAATAACAAAAATAATAAAAAAAAAAAAACTGAAGAACAAACAAATAAAATTGACATATTGATATATTGATGTATTGTTATGCATCATTGATGTTAATGGTAAATGTTATTAGTTATACGAATTGTTTGTGTATACAGTAAACATCGGTGACATTTACTCGAACATACATTAAGCTTTATATATATGTATATATTGAGCTATTTTGCATAAAGTATTTGTAAGTAGGAGAATAGAATGAAAGTGAGCGATAGAAACAGAAGAGAGAGAGGAAGGGAATCCTACACGTGTATAGTGAAATAATTGATTATGATTCTTTAATTTAACGAAACATGTCGACAGATTAGTGCAATTTGAATGAAGGAAAACTATCCTAAGGAAACTGCCATACGCGTATGAAAATATGAAAGGAGGCTTAATAGTTCTTAAGTGGACACAGTTGGGTTGCCACATCAGATCAATCATTTCATTGCTTCATTCACTCATCCAAAAGCAACAGATGATTACTTGTTTGTAGGTAGGCAATAATATTACAAAGATTAGTAAAGTATTGCGCTATTTATAGTAATAATATAGAAAATATTTATAAATTATGGAGAGCGTTTGGGATTGGGTTTTGGTAATGGGATTATGTTTCACGTCTTCGTCAAATCAAGAGATTGGTCGTACCTCAATCCTGACAGAGTTTTGTGAGAAGAGGGGTGATGAGGGGAGGGGGGCTGTTAATACAAGATGTTTGGCACTCTTTTTGAAACAAAAACTCCTCTTCCGCATTTTCAGTTCATAAAAATGTTTACTAACTTTTGCTTTGGTGTCCCCTTTGAAGTATTTTTTAACCAAAATTAAAACAAGAACTGGGTTTCAATTCCAAAAGTTTCTGGTGCACAAAATTTCAACCAAAATGGTCCATCACTATATTACGTTCCTGTACAAGGTAAAATTTAAGTTTTCCCTGATTTTTCTAACTCTTTTTCTAGATTCCCTTTTGGAAAAATTGTTTGACCCCAATAGAACCTAAAAATAAGTTAGATAGACAGATAGATTAGAATGAGTGTGATGTACTACGACCTTAAGAGATCTATTGTACCCCCGATAGTAACCTGTTCACAGCTTGTCAGAGAAGCCAATCTTGCTGAGGAATCTCAGCAACTGATGTGGCTTTAAGGCTATGATATCCCCACTACTTGGGTGGTAATGCCCCACGTACCTCTTCCTTCTGCGAGTGAGCGCCTCGCAGTGCATTAGGATGTATTCGGATGTTTCTTTGTCTTCGTTGCAGAATCTACAAGTGCTGTCCTGATTTAAATCTAGGTTTTTCATATGCTCCCCCAGTTTGCAATGCCCTGAAAGGAAGCCCATTATTAGCCTTAGTTGGCTTTTATTTAACTTAAGACAGAGAGCCGAGGATCCCGCTCTGCTGGGATCAAAGTTCCCAATTAGCAGCTTTGACTGTCTAAGCTTTGGGAGGAGTGCCCAGTAGGATGATCTGGTATTTTTTTCTTCCTCTTTTAGTGTGCCGCTGCGTTCCTTGCCAAGTGGTCGGCTACTTCATTACCATAAATACCTTTATGTCAGGGTAGTCAGAATAGAGTTACCTTAGTAGTCTTGCCTAATGTGTTTAGTAACTTTTGGCATTCCCATACTAATTTTGAGGTGAGAGTCTAACGCTCTGATAGCAGCTTGACTATCAGAGTATATTACTATTTTTTGCTTTTTGTACCCACGTTCGAGGTTGAACTGTGCACAGAGCCAAATGGCAAGAATCTCTGCTTGAAAGATGCTTGAAGTTTTTCCCATTGGCTCCGATTGTTTGGTTTTTGGACCATACACCCCTGCACCAGTTCCTTCGTCCGTTCTCGATCCGTCGGTATACCATCTGAGTGTATGTTCTTTGTGAGAGGTATGGAAAGTTTGTATGCCCCATTCTCTCTTGTTACTAAGTACAACCTTGAAATGTTTTTCGAAGTTGTATATAATAAGTTACTTAACCCAGAAAAACCTGGTGCATAAAACTTCAAATTTTAAACCCAAAAGGCCGAAGGTTTTTTTTTTTAAATAAAGTTCCTGTATCATGATGGCGGCTGCAAGTCTCCTGTATGTTAATCCACTCTAATGTACATACATAGGGAAAATTGTTTAACCTCTAAGAGAATTAGACTTATTGAGGTTTTTGTGATCTTTAGGCTAGGTTGGAGTCCAGAGCCACACTTTGGCCTGAACGGTCCATTGTGATACCACTTAGTTGGATTTACAGTTCAACGCCGATTCCGAACGGCGGTGGCTTTTGTGATAGAACTAGGAAATTTTTCAGTAATTTATAATCTGGTGTTAATTCAGTTGTGTAGTTGAAAATTAACTTCAAACATCATGTCTTCAATTTTGCAGCGGTCCGATAGAAAGTTTTGCCAGGTCTTTCTGATCATTTGAACATTAGCTCTTACTATTTAAAGTTAATTGGGAATCTATGATGATTTATGAGGAAGACAAGATCAACTTGAATCATTTCTCATATAGTTATAAAGATAGCTGGTATACCAGCATGAGCCTGCATCATCTGGGCTCTATCAAAGAAAGCTGGATTTGTTTAGTAATGAGTAGAAAATGAGGGTTAGCAATAAAAGGCATCTTCTTTCCGATGAATATAGAAAGTGGTGTTCGCTTTATTTTTTTGTCCATGGAAACATAAATTCTTAAATATTTCAAAATCAACTACATAGAAAAGTATCAAGATATTAAAGTAAATATATGCCCTGGGATTTAATAAGTTTTCATACTTAAAACTCAAGCCACAAATCAAAATTTTTTTTCTGTATTTCCTTTATATTCTTCATAAATTTTCTTTATTACAAACATAACCATCAAATTCAATATTTTGTGTCAAGTAGGTAAATGAAACTTTGTAATGTAAGAAAAAAATAAAATAAAATAAAAATTTAAATTGTGTGTGTATAAAAAACTTTTGGATCAACAGCAAAAAAAATAAAAAAATTTCCAACATCTACAGAGCAACAAAGGAAGAACAACTTTTCATCATACAAATACAACAATAAATACTAATATTAACAAACAACAACAAAAATATTAAAAGCTTTACTTGACTAGACATAAGTACGTACATCTTCAAACACATACGCTAACATTTACACCCACGTACTATAATACATACATGCAAACACGCATACATTTGCTTGTCTATGTGCGTTGAAAGTTATTAGAAAATATATTTACAGTTGTTTGTACACGTAGTCAATAAAGTAACCGATGAATGTTTGTTATTTTTTTCGATGCATATAACTAATGTATGAGAAAAAGCAGCAACAGCTTATCACATACATACATAACACATATGTAGTAGTAGTGGTAGTAGCATTTCTAATAATATATATATGTATGTGTATGTGTGTGCATTTGAAAAGTTTTACAACTATTTTTTTCTATTTCTGCATTCTTCAATTTTCCTTATTTTTTTTTAAGGTAAAGCAGCAATGGTTTATACATTTTTTGTGGCATATTTCTAGGAGCATACCCTCTTATATATATAAATATACCATAAAAAATTATATCAAATGCATGAAACTCTATATTAAATCTTTCTAAAAAGTTTTATTTTTTTCTCTTTTTACATACATACATAAATATTGAGCATCATAAGAAAGAAAAAAAAAATAATAAATGAATGAGAAAAGAAAAAGTTTTGCTATTTGAGCGTTGCGGTGATGTTTCTTTGCCTCATATAAAATTACAATGTATGCCACATACAGTGAGTGAAGAAGTAGTAAAAGTTTTAAGGCTAAGGCCAAAGTGAAAGTTATGTGTGGAAAATTCTAATTTTTGTTCACTAAAAGTTTAAATATTCTTCTTGTTTCGTAGGCATTTCAATTATATTTTTACTTTCATATATATGTATGTACGTATATGGAGATTTTTTTTCTGTTATGAAAGCAAAGAAATTATAACTTCAATGATGCGCAGCCAAATTTTCAATTAAAAAACTTTAAATTATTATTATATAGAGATAGCGTAAACTTGATGTCATGACTATTGAGCAGAGATACATGTACTTGCTAGGTATGTAAATAAATAAAAATAAAATTTATGTTTGAGTTTTAATTAAGTTCTGTAAAAGTTTTCGGGGCTTCTGAGTTAAGTCATCTGGAAAATCTATCAATAAAAAATGTGTAAGCAAATTATTTTAAAAAGAGCACAATCACATTTGTGGTTTGACTTCAGTTATAATATAACTGGATGAAATCAATAGCGGAACCTCGGGAGGTGGACTCGAGGGTGTAACACCTATTTTTACCAATAAAAATTGCATACAATGGGGGGAGGAAGGGTTGGCGGGGTTTAAGCTTACGATTTAAAATATATTTGTGATTCTGGTATTCAGTTAGTTTCTTTTGAAAATTACCTAGTAGGCGTCTGCTTTCTCTTGTGAAGGCTGGCCAATAAAAGAGATATTGCTTTGCAGTGCCAATTTCTTCATCAAGCCAGTATCCAAATGCCCTACGATCAAACCTACTGAGATGCCCACGTTTTTTGTCTCCAAATGTAAAGGAATTTTACTCTTCTCCTATTCGACTCTTTGTAGGATTACAAGACTTCCTTCGGAACTACCTTTCTTTATGGTCATTACTCACAAAGTTTTTGATTCATTGAATAACTCTTGCCATACTAACGAAATTTTTTGGGTTCAAAGTCATGGTACTATGGTAATAAGCATACCATAGCGTTCTGGAGCCCATACAAAGCACAACTTATTTGGTCTCACGACATTATTGACATACAATCACTTGCGATCTTCAAAATATTGTTAGGCTTTAGTTCAATATGGCTGTTTCTGCAAGTTCTTATTATTATTTAGCAAGCTACAATTCAATTCAATACAATGGATTTCGTTAGGAAACCTATGCGATTTCTCCTGTAATGTTCCTGGGCCAACCAGGACGGTTTTTAACTTTTTTTTTTTTGAGTCGCCAGTATGGAAATCATATGCAAACCTTTTAAGGATAGCCTTTAAATTACTCCATTGGTTTAATTTAGAGTATTTCATGAGTAAAGTGGTGTACAACCCGCATTGACAATAGTGAACATTCCTCTTCATTTCATGATTATGGGAATTACCTTGGTGATTTTCAAATAAATTTATTTCAAAACGATGAAAAAAATTAAGAAATTCCGATTACACTATGCGACAAAAATTTGGGTGACAAAAATCAACGAAACATGACTAAAAAAATTTGGTAAGCTTACGATGTCAGTTGTTGATCCTGAAAAGGATTTTGAAAAGTTAGCTCTGGTTTAGGATTAATTGATGTTTGAAGTTGAACCCTTTGGCGCTTCGTTATTTCCTTAAAATCACTTAGCACTCGCCAATCATCTTGTAATTTTGCACACTCATTTTCAAAAGAAAGCAGTTTAAGAATCTCGAACCAGAATCGGAGAATTCAAAATGACGGAACAATATGGCGACCACATGAAATTTAAGTTTAAATTTTTAAATCAATTTTTAAAATACTAACTGTTAGTCAATTACCATAAAATTTCGCATACTAATAATATATTAACATTTGATATATTAATCCATTGGTGCCCACATTTTGTTTTAGCTTAAACTTTCTGATTTTTCGACTCAAATCTTACAATAATTTTTGGATACTCTCTTTCTGACAATTACAATGAAATTTTATGTACTGATGACTCATCGATTATAACAGAAGATATCTGATTGGAAATAAATTAAAGTGCAGGAATCGTTTCTCAATTTTGATATCTATTGTCATTTTCGACTCCTTTACACGATGGTAAACAATGTTGTAAACGATTTACTGGCAGATGAATGACTAAGGATTGTGGTTTTTAAAAAAAATATAAAACATTGGCCAGGTATGCGTTAATATTCTTGTCTTCGAATTTTCCAACTGTTTTAGAGTAACTCAAATTCAGAAAAATGCGAGAAATTCGGTTTTTGCATAATTGTGAGAAGTAAATGACTCGCAGGTGATTCTAATGTTCAAGGACCCACAGGGAACAATTTCTTCGAAGAATAATTTTTTCCTTTAGGGTATTTTTAGAAAAATGGGAAATTTTTGTGCTTTGCTTGAGACATAAAATGCTTAGGGGCCATTCACATATTACGGAACGCGCGAGGAGGGAGGGGGGTCTGACAATTTGTTACGAAGTGTTACATGGGGGAGGTGGGGGGAACGTAACGTAGATTCTATACTATCAAATACATATGATTTGAAAAATTCACTAGTTTAAAAATTTAATTTTCACCCGCTGAATTCGAAAATCATGGCTAAAATTTTTTTATGGATCATTTTGTGAGTTATTGTAACTTTTTCAACTTTTTTATAATTAAAAAATTATATCTTGGGCTAGAAATGCCCGGTTCTTCTTGAAACTAAATGAAAGGTGTTGCGATAAGAATTGATTCAAAAGAAATCGATGTAATAGGAAATAGGTCAAATTGAAAAAAAGCAAATTTCATAAATAAAAATTTGTTACGTTACTAGGGAGGGGGGCGACGTTTTGTTACGATGTGTTACGACCACAGGGAGAGGGGTAAAAATTGATCAAAAATTGCGTAACGTAATATGTGAACGGCCCTTTATCTATGAAATTAAGTATTTTTTTTTCAGCTCTTGAAAACCCTAATTTTTCGACTTCCGGACCCGATTGTGTTAATCCAATACATGAATACACCAATCGCGATCAGCGCTCTCGAATTATTCACAAACCGTTGGAAATTTCGAGGTAAATTTGAAATTTTGTTACCCGGTGTAGTTATAATTAGCGAAATAATTGTGAAGTCGCTTGCATTAGATGTGAAACTTAAATAATTTTGGGAGTATGGAGAGGGGCTGCTATTTAAAGATAAAATGTAATTGTTGAAAATAATGTGTGACAAGATTGCTCCTTTTGCCATTCTAAAATTCGACATACCTGTCACTAGCCATCTGGCATGAGAGTATTACAGGTATGGTTCAATGGATTGCTTCCATTGCGAGGTGAAAGCCATTCATTTTTTTCTACATAAACATAAAGGGAGGAGTTGGGCAAAGATATCTCCATTAGAAATATAGATGCGTCTCAACAATCAATGGTAATAATTAAAATTTGAGCTCTCTGCATCGCCATTTATATAAGCTATAAGCGCGTATGTATCAAACTTCATTTCACTTAAAATATATTCTGATTGTTAATTGTGTTATTTGGGACATCATTCGTGAAGTAAATTTGATAATGTAGCTACATTCCAAAGTGAACATGAATACGCAATATATTTTATAGTGAATATCGTCAAAAGTCTTAAATAGTGCTCAAGAGGAAAATATAGTTTTATGTTTTCATCATTTTATAAACATGTTTCATTCCATTAAAATTAAGAAAACACAAATTTCCTGACTTTTTCTATCATTTCCAACATCGGAACTAATGGTAAAGGTATTTTAATGCTTTAACATTTCAGTTTTTTTTTTTTTAACATTTTTCGAATTGTTTGCGTGATTTTAGGATCAAACAAAATCATTTTTATCCAAAAATTGCAAAAATTTCGAGCTTATCAACTTTTCAAAACCAGAAAATTTTTTCGGCGGAAAATATATAGGGGAGAGGGCCCTAAGATGGACATTGAGTATAAAATTCTTGCATAAGGTGACAGCACCTCATGCTTTCTGTCATTGTTGTCGTTTGTATAGACACACTTCAAGAGAACGAGATGTGAGTTTTGTCTTCGAAAAGTTTTTCAACATTTTTTAGTTGAGTCAGTGAAATAATCTAAATTTGTGATTTCAAACTGGTAAATATGGCAAGAATCCTATTTATTTATCGTATAATAATATTCCAAGATGAATTGATCGACATTGTATTTGGTGACCTTAAGAAAAAAATTACATTTTTTCATTGATGTTGAAAAATAAAATTAAATAAAGCAACGAGGCATGCGTCGAAACGTTTTTTATCCGCGAGTGTAATAGAGAAGTGCAAAAAATTTCGCTTAATTGTGCGCTTAAAGTTCCCCAAAATCAGCGGTCGCTGCTACACATGCTCCAACTGTGACTCAGATGATTTCGCCTAAAATTTTTATGCTCTTTCTCTGAATAAATATAATTAAAAAAATAGAAAATTGACCTCGATCTTCAGTGGATTTTTGGGTGATGTCCATTTTGGGGCCACTTTTTTGAAAAGCGAAATTTTTAACAATTTTGATATATAGTACATAAAAAAATGTTTGTGTGCAAATAAAAATTTATCTCTATGGCCAAAAGATACCCAACCAATTGTACTTGCATACGGTATATAGCACTTTAAGATATCTTATTTAGTTTGTGTATTAGATCATTATCTCTATACTATGTCAATCTTGGGGCCCTCTCCTCTATGTTTTTTTGTTTTTACATCCGCAACTGTAAAGTTGAAATTGAACAGCCTTGAAATTTCGTATAAAGTCGCTTAATATTGAGCAGCTGTAGCACCCACAGAAATTATTTGATGGACAGGAATTTTCGGCTTTTTAAATTGATAATTTTATTGGATTTTGGTTTCATGAATTTCACGAATTTTGTTTAAGATACAAATCACTCTGCGTTAGAGCCATAAATGTCTTACATATTACACTCTCCCTTACATTTACATTTTTGCTAAGTATTTTTTAATTCAAAACTGTCCCTAGGAAAACTTGCGGATGAAACTGATTATCGGCCTTGAGTTGTAACTGACGATTTTTGATACTGAATTTTAATGTTTTTCAATTTCAATTATTTTTAAAAAGTCACGGAGTTTCTGTGCTTTGAGCTGACTGCTGATCTTTTCTTTAAACTTTGTGGACTTGCATCAAGATTCATGGATTCGAATCGTTAATTTGGATTGTTTACTTTGAGAATCTCTGTTTTTCTACATTTGTTATTGATTTTTTTACATTGGATCTTAGTCGATAATTTCAAGAGTTTATTCTCAAATTAGTTATTCTAAATAAGTTAAAATTCTTATATTGGCTATTTTGTGTGTTTTTGTGAATAGCCTTAAGCTTATCCAGAATCCATAAGAAAAATTTCATATAATTTCATTTCATTTTATTACATTAAGTATCGATTTTCTTGAAAACAACAACAACCTCCAGCTAATAATAAAGTATAATTAGTTTTTCCGGATTTTGAGTAATTTGCTTTCTCTAAGTATTATTCACTTTTATAAGATAAACGCCGCTGCCGCCGCCGCCGCCGCCATTGGCAATGAGTTGAGTTCTTACTCATATTCGAAACTTATATAAAAAAAAAGAAAAAAAGACGGAGTGTCGTCATAACACTACTGTGTAGATGACACATACTTACTCAAACCATAACTTCTAGATATCTCAGTAGTATCTGTGTCTGTATGTGTGTATGTCACGTATTTATGACAAAACTCAATTTAATTGCTACATTTTTATATACATTTTCTTGGTCTCTCAACCTTTTATTAGTTATTGGCAAATAGTTTCATCATCATCATTATTTCGCATCAAATTACTTTCCTCACACACACTCTACACACACACACACATACACATAGAACTAAGCTACTTCGATTTGTTGCTATTCTTTTTTTTTATAATGAAAATCCTGTTAATTAGAAAAAAAGTCCTTAAGCTTCATGTTTCTTTTCATTTCTTTCTTTCTAATTTTTCTTTCGGCTAAATATATCATATTCAAACTGAAACAGCAATCGTGATTATTACTAAGTCCTTTTGGCTATACATTAAACCTAACAAACAAACACGCGCACCTGCAACATAAACATCGCAATTTCTAATTTGTTCTCTCTCTTTTTCCAAGTTGTTTTCTTTATTTTTCGTATGCTTATTGTAGGGTGAAATATGATATGCTTACATAAATGTATACGAATATTAGATGGGGAAGTATGAAATTTTGTGGATAGGCTCTCAAATGACATTCAACTAATGAAGCATAGCGGAAATAAAGGCGCTATAAAAGTTCTATGCGCATGTGTGTGTGTGTGTATATGTGTGTTTATATAAGGATATATATATGATAATAATAATATTAGTAGCTCAAGGTTGTTGTGGTTATAGAGAGATGATAATAACTCAATCCTCTTGTGTATGAGTATAAATTAATATCGTGCCATTCTAACATAAATGTATAAATACATATATATGCATGTATGTGGATTGGTCGTCACCAGTGATGAGCTGAGTTCGAGTGTAAGTCTTTGAAGAAGAGAAGTATGTGGTAGATTTTTTTTAATAAATAAAAATAATGTAATGATAAAGTAATTAAATGAATGAACTGTAAACTAAATGTCAAGGAGGTCGAAGGAATGAGCCAGAACTGACAACCGGAAATCTTCCGTATTTATTAATCTTCGACAACCTATTTAGTTTTTTGATACACGATGCTACTAACATACTCAATCATATAAGATGGCAGAGTTTAGCATTTATACACCTGTTGGGGGTTAAGAGGAAAAGGCATGGTATGAATGACTCCTTTAACAATGCTCTAAAATTAATTACCGAGTGTGGTCTTGGAAATAGAATTAAGCTAAACGCGCATAAGACCCAGTGTTGCATGCTATCCTACAAAAACACTCCTCAATCCCCAATTAATCCTCTGTAGATGAAGCTAACATTGCGGAGTCAATAGCTCTTAATGTTCTAGACATGCCCATCTAATCCATCGTTCGCTGGAATAATCACATATCTGGAGTCTCAAAAAGAGCAGCCCTAGTTTGCCCAGCCGTAGCATATGCTACATTAGTGTGGTGGCCTAAGGTTATCCAAGACTTGACTATCAGCAAATTTAACAAGCTCAAAGATTTGCCTGTCTCTTAACTTGCACCTCTGCTCATCTTCATTAAGAAGATAGCTGCAATTACTGTTCTGAAGCTGCAAGTTCATCCAACTTACTAAGCGATTCCATCGGTCATTTGTCCATTCTTAGTAAATTTCCTAATACCCTAATTTGCTCTGTGTCAGATTTTATAATTAGGGATCTTTACTTTGCCGGAAATTTAATATCATTCATTCATCCAGATCCGATTGGAATGACCCATTCCCTACTTCAGCCTCTTTGTACTCAATAATGACGGCTCGAAAGCCGATTGTGCTTCTGGTGCTGGCGTTGTTGGACCTTACACTAGAATCTCAATTCCACTCGCCATTTGGCCTAGTGTTTTTGAAGCCAAATTATACGCAATTGAGACATTCGTCAGAATTAAACTTAATAAAGGTGTAAAAGGTATTAAGATTATAATCTTCTCTGACGGATTCTCAACGGATTTTCATCATCGTGCTTCACTTCACTTCACTTTTTTTGAGAGTCTGCAGCATTTATCTACCCGCAACTAAATTACGCTTTATTGGGTATTCGGCCATTGTAACATTTTAGGCAATGCAGCAGCTGACGAATTCGATAGGCAAGGTTCAGCGCCTTTCTTTGCACACAGGCTCCGATCCATTCTGTGCAATCGGCTGGACTAGTTCCAACTTGATCATAAAGGAGAGATGAATGGTTATCTTATTGGCTTTCAATTGAAGGCCTTCGTCAGGCAAATGAGCTTATTCCTCCTCTTAGTCTCACTTAATCTCTGAACCTAAATAAAACTGATCTCAGATAGCTAGTAAATTTTCTATCTGCCCACCATGTGGTCAGACACCACCTAAGTAAATAAGATCTGTCACAGAGTGTCGTCTATGTTTGGAGGCTGATGAGACGACATCTTACATTCTGGAGCTCGGGGGTTGGACCATGTTTGTTATACGTTTTTGGGGTCGCTGAATCAGAATCCGAGGTCCGAAAACTTGGCATGCTAGGGTTTTTCGGACCTCGGATTCAGATTCAGCAACCCCAAAGACTTATACTAACATGGTCTGGCCCCCGGGCTCGAAAAAAAATTGCATGAGGTTTTTTGAGGTTATGTTTAAGCCCTGACATGCTCGGATTTTTTGGACCTTAAATTTAGTGTCCCCAAAAACATATTATAAACATGATCTGGCCTCCGGATTTGAAAATACATTTTTTTTTTTGAGTGGCTGTGTAATTAATAATAAGTGTCTCGGTTTTCTAAGGTACTGTCCGACCGAATATTCGGCTTCGGTTCTTCGGCTATTCGGCCTAAAATTGCAGCTTCGGCTTTGACTTCGGCAAAAAATGGTCGAAGTTTTGGCCGATGTATTTTGCCGAGCTGAAGATTATAAGCATTTTATTTTATAATAATTTTTACTATAGATTGGCAGTAAAAATTTATACAAATAAATAAATGTGAAGTGGTTATCTAAAGTATTTACATTACAATTTCGGTGTTATATTTCCTACGTTTACTTGTTCTATTCTTACTTTTGAAGTAACCCACAGATTTACAACCGTACAAACAGTTATCAGTGATTTTTTTTTAACGAACAACCTGCACGAGCTAATACAATTAGAGACAGCAGAAGCAAGCCAAACTTTTTTACTTTTTAAGGAAGACTTGAAGCGTATTGAAAAGAAGCGTGAATTGTTAGAGAATCCGACATTTTCCATTACTGGCGCATTACTTTTTTTTTTTTTTTTTTGCTTTCAAGCAGGTCAAAAAAATTGAAAATTGTTTTGACTAAAATCGCTCTAGAATGTATGTGTAAAGGGATTCTTTGAAATCCACAGTCGATTGAAAGTTACAGATGTTTATTTGCAGGTCCTGATACAGCAGTCATGCATATTTGAACTAGTTTTTCTCAAAACAGCATTTTTCGAAATAGCTGCCACGATATCTCCAAAACTAATAAACTGATTGTGCTTAAATTTTCATCGTATCTTTAATGAATAAAATACGTGCCGTCATACTAGCCAGATAAAAAAACTAGCTGTGAGTAGCTAAGAATTTAAATTTTTTATACAAAATATTTAGTTATTTAAAAGAATTGATAAAAAGTTTATTAAACAACAAGTAGTTTTAGGCATTCAACTTTTTCGGCTTCATAAAACCGCGCCCATTAAATTTTTTAGGGTTTTGAGATCAGATTTATGCTTTTTACATTAAAATTTATCAATCTCAATTTTTTTTAAATCAATCAAAAATTTGGGAACTAGAGAGTTAATTCTGGTTCCGGCTACAGGTCTATCGATTAATACGCTGATTCAATCTTTGATTTTAGATAAGCAGAATCATGGCAGCCATCGGGCAACTTTTTTTTTGACACAGGTGTCATTGAACGACAGATTGACGATAGTCGATGTAACTTTATATTATGACGTAATCAAATTTTTAAATGATTCTTGAATAAATAATGTTTGTCAGCTCCTTCGACAGTGAAAAGTTATTTAGTGTTACTGGTCAGCTTTTTATTTGGAGTATCTACTATTTATATTTTTCTGTATATGTTTGCAAATACATAGGTAGAAAAAATTTACTACTCAAAATTAAGTTTAACTCGCATTAATAGACAGGAGCTTTACGAACGCAACTGCAGCTTCTGCTGATAGAAAACAGGAGGGTTTCCAGCTCCACAAATTTCTTGAATCGTAGCAGAAACGTGTCATTCGTGACTCTATTCCACCGCTATTTTTGTAGTAAAGGCTCTGCAGAGATACATGATTTGATGCCACCAGTTCATGTGCTTTTCAAAACTATACATACAGCATGCAAACTTATGCATTCCATGCGAAAACGATATTTCAACCCCCTACTCATTACCAAATTAGTTCTTTTCTTTGTCGTACCACTCGTATATGGAATAAGCTTTCTGCAAAAGTTTTCTTAACAATCTTACCAGGTCTTCAATGGAGTGCCGTATTATGATAGAAATGACAGAAAGCCACTGGGCCTCTTGCTAAAAATCTCCTATCATCATAGTCGTGTAAAACTTTAATTTACTATATTTTTTTTTCTTTTTTTTTTGGAGCAAAGGGTCAAAAATATAGTTATACTGACTAGATTTAATTTCAGTGATCTGTTAGTTGTCGTTTGAATAGTTGGTAAATCTACCCCAAGGGATTTTGCATGAGAATTGCAGAAAGTGTAATATTGTAATGTAATTCAAAATGCTGATGTAATGTAAATGCTACAAAACACGGAATCTATACGTTTGTAAAATCATTTTAAAATTTATGTATCGTACTATATGTATGATAAAAATAATATAATTTTCTATTTCACAATAATTATTAATATATCTATCTGTTTGTCTGAGCTGAATGGCTATGGAAATATTGCAAATGTATGTGTACATATAAACACAAACAACAACAACAACACAAAGTACATGTGTATGCATATATGGGCGACATATGTAATCACCGACATTCATTAGACGGCATTTATTTGCGCTTCACTAATTACAGCAACACAGCAACTACAACTACTATAATAGTAGTTATAATAACAACTATTTATAAAATATACATATACATATGCACCTACGTATACTCTCTTTCATACATATACAAATACATTAAAATAAATGAGCAACACATACATAAACAATAAAACTAATTGCAACAGATGACAAACAGAAAAATGTTGTTTGTGAAAAGCAAAACAACAACAACAACAGCAACAACAAATAATTATAATAACGAAATTACAATTATACACATGACGTGCTTAGTATACATATATGCTTGTAAGTATGTATGTGTTTTGTATATGTACCTGTATTTGCAACGCCTAAAATGCTACTATAATAAATATGAAACAAAAAATTGAAACTATTCAATATAAAACTTTCGTATGCTATGTGCACATAAAAGTCAAAATTATCAACAGAACCCAAACACACACATATGCATATGTACATATGCATACAAATAAAAATAAATTGGTCGCCATTACTAATACCAATACACTCACTTAATTTGAATTTATTAATTTGATTTTTTGTTGTTGGTTTATTTGTTTGTTTGTTGGTTTTGTTAGCTTGTTTATTTTTTGTTTGTTTTTACGGTATATATAAATGTATGCATATTTGGGTATATCTATATTTATATGTATGTGCTTATGTTATATTTAACTTTACCTCACATACTCACAAGCTCACATATGTACTTGTTCACCAAGGCCGTAGCCTGATGGAATAACAGAATAATTACATATTTTTGTAAAGCGAGTTTCTTGTATTCCGCAAAAAATTATAATATTTTAGAAGAGTTTATGCTTCGATTGATTAACGAAACTTGAAACTATTTTAATTAGATCCACATTTTTTTTTTTTTTTTTTGAATTCAACAATTTGATATGTGTAATCAATTTAGAAACAACCAATTCCGAAAACCAAATCAAAAGGTTAAACCAAAAACAAAATGAAAATTAGACGAGAAATAGACTAAAACCAGATTAAAATTTAGAGCGAAATTCTGATCAAATTAGTATCAAAAATTATACTTAAAGCTCAGACTAAATACAATACCGAAATTTAGACCATAATTCAGATTAACAAGTAGACCAAAATCAAACCATCTCAATCAAAAAATTATACCATAATTCTTATCAAAAATCAAACAAAAAATTGACCAAGACTCATTTCTAAAATCAGACTGAAATTTAGCATAAAAACCAGCCTTAAAATGTATCTAGAAACCTGACGGTAAGGTCAGTTCAAAAGCAGGATCAAGTACCACTAGCAAGCTCTTCAAAAGTAGGGCAACTATTTTTTCTTCTACTTCTATGGCACAACTTCCGAGCTTTTCGTTGTGTGAGTTATGTTTGCATATTTGTATAACGGGTGATGACAAAAAATTATATTTTTTTTAACAAGCGCTGACTTTTATTGCTACCATGGATACATAAATTATTTTCGTAATTTTTATTTTTGAGAATTAGTCATAGTTTTTATAAAATAGCCGTCGAAGGCAACCTATCCTCCTCGAGCGCGTTATACATTTTTATAAAATCAGTGAAAAGCTTGGTAAAAAAATTTACAGTGAATCATTTCAAAAACGAAGGTGTTCCAAAAGCAAGTAGCTAGAATTTTTAGGACTATGAAAGTGAAAAGAAAATGCGCAAGAGGAAAAGTTCCATCAATAATGTCTAAAAAGGCTGTTTACAATTCGAGTACCAAAAGCCAACGTGACGCCACTGCAGATATGAAATGCGATCAAAGTTATATCAGCAAAACATTGAAAAAACTTCAAATAAAGTGTCAAGTCGAATCAGATCGCCAGAGTACACCGTTGTGTAAATATCCACAATAAAATCACAATGCCGATGGATGCTTCGAAATTGTGTTAAAAAATTATAAGTTTTGGACGATGAGAGTAATTTCCCGTTCAGTAAATCTCAAGTGCCTGGAAATGATAGATTTTACTCAAATGATGTTTCTGAATGTAAGTGCAATATCCGAAAAAGGAAATGGACTTGCAGTAAACCAAGAAGAGTATACCAGAAGAAATCTTTGGGGAAAATTTTAATTCCTTTTCTGAAAGAGCAACACTCAAATGGCAAGTATGTCTTCTGATCTGTTAAGGCATCGAATTTTGTACTAAAAGATCGAAATTCCATGAAATACCTCACTGTCGTTCAATCAAAAACTTTATTTTTTGGAAATTTAAGTTCATTGGTATACAAGAACAATTGGAGTGCCAAAAACTATCAAGAACTTGAAAAAAGAATTACTACATGCATCAGTAAAATAGAAAAAAATACTGTCCAACGGTCTTTCAGAAGTATCCCAACAAAGCTGTGCCATACCGCTGATCAAGGACATTTTTCAACCATACATTAATTTTTTAATCATTATTCTATAGGAAATAAATAATAAACTTTCTTTATGAAAATAATACAAACTTTTTTAATGACGTTTTTAAAAAAGTCTCATTTTTTTGTCATCACCCATTAAGATTGAAAGAGACCTACAGTTTTATACCAAATCCGAACGGCGAAATGAAAAGGATATCTATTTACTTATCCCAAAAGTTTCAGATTTAATATAGTGGAATTTGCATAACACAACCCGACAAAAAGTCAATTTTTCTGCGGCTTTAAAGGATACTGCCCATTTATGACATTATATAACTCAAATTTCTGAAGTTTTGAATTAGTAATGCATAATAGACACTAGTTTAGCCTGTTCTCAAAGTACAGAACTGAATAGCAATTTTTGTTGAGTTCATACAAAATACATTAATTTTAAAATTTATAAACTTTCTCCTGAAAAATAGAAAATTTTAAGTTGCAACGATGTATATTCAGAATTTTTGGAAACTCTAAAAAAACTTTAAAATTCAATTAATAATTGGCAGAACAAAAACCTTTAGTTAATATTACGTTAAGTTCTACCACTGTTATAACTTCAGTAAGGTAGTACACCCATGGACTGTGGTTCTGGTGCCGGAGTTGCTGGACCCAATACTAGAATCTCAATCCCTCTGGGTATTTGGCCCAGTGTCTTTCAAGCCGAAATATACGCAATTGAGACCTGCGCTAATATAAACCTGTATAAAGGTCTTAAAGGCGCAAACATTGTAATTTTCTCAGATAGCCAGGCGGCTCTCTTAGCACTCTCTTCATGGAGTTTTTCATCTAAACTGGTGAAAGAGTGTTTTGATAGTCTCCAGCGCTTGTCTACCCGTAACAAAGTTACGATTTGTTGGGTACCCAGCCACCGTCACATTGCTGGTAATGAAGCCGCCGATGAACTGGCTAGGCAAGGTTCATCTACCAAGCACTTCGGCCCCGATCCGTTTTGCGGAATCGGCTGGGCCTCTACGAAATCTATCGTTGAGGAGGGGTCTAAGGCAAAATGGCTAGAGTATTGGAACTCTATCCCGGGTTAAAGATAGGCAAAAGCTCTCACCATTCCGTTTGCCCAAAATCAGCCCATCTCTTATTCCAAACCTGACCTTAGGCTATTGGTGGGCTACATGTCTGGACACCATGGGCTCAGATATCACCTAAGCAAAATAGGTCTGTCCAATGAGACAGAATGTCGTCTATGTATGGAAGATGACGAGACGACACTTCACATTCTGTGTGAGTGTCCGGCCTTGGCTCGGCTCAGAGGAAGAATCTTTGACTATTCGTTTTTGACGGCTGATCACATGAAATCTTCTTCTACGAAAGATGTCTTGACATTTATTAGGTCAGCCGAACGTCTTTTGTCATAAAATGGGGAATGGCACAAAAGATCTTTTAGGTCGCAGTGCCTGCCTGGTTGGGCTCCTCTAATACTAATAATAATAATACACCCATGGTAATAAATATACTTCCACTATAAAATATTCAGTGGAAATTCACTATTACAACAAATTAAAGGTTTTGTGAATTGCTTTGTATATATCTTGTACTTCGACGTATTAATGCAAAAAAAAATTAATTTCTTAATGTCCTTGTCTAGATTTAATTTGAAGTTAAATGTTTAACCAGAATGAAATAATTATACTTCCAAATGATGCAATCGTGACATTTATAAACTTTACTTTAACAAATTTTACGCACAACGCATTGTAGACATTGCACAACATTCCGCCACAAGTTATTTGAAAAATTTTACTTGTAAGTCATTGTCAAGCAAAATGGTAACAATTTTCTGTGGAAGAAATTGAAAAAATAATGCCTCAAAAAAAATGGGGCGAAATTGCATAAGGTATTAACATATCACATGTAGGCGTGGTAAACGTAAAAAAAAAGAAGTTAATATATGCCAAAATAAAGCGGCTTGGACGACTTATAATCATGAATACACTGAAAAAAAACCGGAGATTGTCAAAGCTACGAGCTTCAAAAAACTTTTTATATCTGAAATTCGAAGTGATTTGGATTTAAATATTTTCACAAGACGTATTGAAAACATTTTACATTATTGTAAACATCTTACAATATGGGTTAGCTTCCCCTAAACACTCATAACAAAAAGGCATGTTTCGAATTTGCAACATCACATTTGAAATAGACCGGTCAATGCGAAATGATTATTTTTGGCAACGAAAAACGTTCACATTAGATGTTCCTGACTGTTATAACCTTTTTTGGTACTATATATCTAAAAAAAAAGAATTAGTAAGAAATTACCAAGGCGGTAGACTGATGGCACGAGTTCGATTTGTTTCTCAAACAAAATATTAACATCTTTCGTCAGAAGTAAAATGAACTCCCATGACTATCTACTCTTCTGAAAGCACCTCAATGCGCATGTTAAAATTAATAAGTGCAGCGTAACATGCAATAAGATGACATTTTTGTCTATCAAGTAGCAGTCAAAACTGAATTTTGAAATAATGAAGTAAACCACTTCAAGCCTGGACTTGAACCCCATTTGAAATCTTTGAAGTGTTTTTTTTTTTAATCAGATTTGTTTAAGTGGCATTGAGAATTACAGTTTAAATTAATTGCGAGCAGAAATAAAAAAGAATTCGAAGGAAATATCAACATTAGAGCTAAAAAATCTTATGAGTTCAACGACAAATAGAATAGAAGAAAATATAAGGAATTAAGGTAGTCACATGTATTATTAAATTTGTGATAATCCCTTTCTGAAACTTATTTTATTACTGGTTTTTACTTATTTTTTCTTATGATTCTTAAAACGGAAGTATAATTATTTCCCATGAAGCTTTATTAAAGTTTTGAATTTAATACATTTAAGTAACAAAGTTATATTTATTTTTTTCGTATTTATTGAATAAAACTTCATACTTGTTAATTATTATAAAATAAATTTGGAATATATAAAAATCTTACAAATAAATCGCACTTTGTAACTGGAAGTATACTTATTACCATGAGTGTATTACAGTTTCTCATGTGAAAAAACTAAAATTTTTAAGAATATTATCACCATCTAAAGAAATCCCTCTGTAGTAGATTTTGCCCGATTGGATCAAAGCAAAGAAAATTTTATCTCAACCCCAAAAAATCTCTGACATCAGATGCTAATATTCCCAAGATGGTCCTGAGAAAAAAATGTTTTTATTACGCCTTATTTATAACTATATGTTTATGAATATGTATGTGATGAACAGATATCGCTCGATTGCTGCATGAATGTTATAATCAAAAAAAAAAAAAAAAAATAAATCAAACAAAATTTTCAAATTAAAAATATTAACTATTATTTAATTCTTTATCTTGTGTTAAAAAATCATAACGATATCTCATAAGCTCTTTCAGATAGAAGATTATTTGTGGTTATTGCATTCTTCGGAAAGGTAGATTTAAAATGCGATTTTAAAGAAAAACTAAAAATTTCGCGTTAAGAATGCAGAAATAACGGCTATTTAATTCATTACCCTGTGTAAAAAAATTCATGACGGTATCTTCAGAAATCTCCTCGTAAGAAGAAAATTTATTGTTATTGTGTTGTACTGAGTGGTAGTTCATTAAAATCCTTAAATGCGATTTTCTGTGGCAATAAGGAGTAACAGCTAAACTCAAAAGTCGACTAAAAACCTGTTGCGTATTTGTCATTACAAAATATTAAAAGTTCTTAAATAATTATTGGAGTTTAATTGATAAAAAACTATGGAGACTGCTAAATTGCAAAAAATTTTTGAAAAATTTCAACATTTTGGGATTTATAATATAAAATACGCAGCAGGTTTTTATTCGACTTTTGAGTTTAGCTGTTATTCCTTATTGCCACAGATATATTTCCAAATATGTATGTAAGTATGTAAGAGCACGCTCGCTCTTCACAAATGCTTCCAAATTACTAAAAATGTTTTCTTGCTAATATTCTTGTATTGGTGGCTGTTGTTGTAGTGGTTGTTGCTTCCATCACTACTACAAAAACATTATTCTAATATTGCTGTAGTTGTTTTGTTTTTTTTTTCAATTTGAATACTCATTTCGTGTGTGTGTATTCGTGTGTGTATGTACTGCATACATATATAAACTCGTAAAATGTTTATTTGTCAAATAATTAAGTAAAGTTTTTGGTAAACATTTAACGCTAATTTGTTGTATTTTATATTATTGAATATTATTTATGGCATACAACGTATGCAAATGTACATAACAAATAACAAATGTTATTGTTGATATTTCTGTTGTTGTTACTTTTACTAATACAGTTGTTGTTGTTACTGATGTTGTATTTATTTATTTACCTTACTTACGATGTTATTACATACAAATTCATATATACATAGAGCATGTGTAATGTTGAGAAGAAAAATATTTATAAATTTAAATGTGAGTTTGAAGTTTAACATGAAATCGAAAATCGAAAGCTTTTGGGTAAATTGAACTTCCACAAAGTAAACATTTAATAATTATATTAATAAGTTTTTTTATACTGCCATAATTTTTTAATTTTTTTAATTGCTGGGTGAACTGAGCGTTTTTTACTTTGCACTATAATTTGTTGTAATATATATATATACGTTTAGTTCAAAGGGATCAATAATTTCAGATTGGAGACTTTACCCATTTGAGCAATTTAAGAAATTAATATCTAAAGTTCGCCATCGAGCAATCAAAGTTATATCATTCTTTTGTATTATGAGTGAGTGTATGTTTCTAAGAAATAAGATAACTAGTAAATGATCACTATGCGGTGGTGAATGTCATGACAAAAAATTAACCAGTGTGGGAAATTGGCACTTTAATGAATCAAATATCGAACCAGTAACTTTCTAAATGTAATTCAGGACCATTAATTTCGGCCCTTTACCCCGCTATAGTCTTAAAACGCAGGGTTTAGTATGTGGCTAGCTAGAGTAGAGTGCAATCAATTAATTTTTCCATTTAACCAATTAGTTAACCAACATTTTCGTCATGACTAACGAATCATGTCTGCATTTAGTAACGATTAAAAAATAGTTAATCGTAATCATCATTTAATCTTTAGTCATTCAATCATTAGTTTTAGTCATATTGACAGTGTCTGATGACAGAGCTGATGATTAATTTGGCGATAGGAAATATTTGCGATTACAAAAATAAAAATAGGCTTTCGATGGCCATCAGCTATTCCCCGGCACTTGTAAGGAAAAAAAAAACCTTTAAGTCATTGGGTCATAAGACGATACATAACTAAACGGCTAAAAAAAATTAGTCATTACTTTTTACTCATTAGTCAGATTGAATTTTACCCAACCGTGGTTGAGACCAATCCTGTGCGAAGCTTCGGCCAAAAGGTTTCAGATGTGTGTGTAGTTCCTTTTATATATTGTGGGGCATAGGTCGCCAACAACGCCTGCTTGCCATCTGTTTAGATTTTCTGCAGTTCTCTCCAGCTCACTCCAGTCCATGCCTCTTTTTCCTGGCTGCGCTAGAGGATTCTATTACATGGCCAATTCACTGCCTTTTTCTTCATCTTATTATGCTGTTAATTGTCTCCTGACCTGTCCTCTTGAAAAGTTCTTCCTTCGAGATGTCGTTTGGGTAAAAAACTTGAAGAATTATGCAAAGACATCTATTGATACCGGAACTGTGAAAGGATGTAGTCAATTGAGGGTATAAGTCCCAAAAGAATAATAATTTTTGAATACAGTTATTGAATTACATATTTAACTTCAGAATAAAAAATGCAGTTAGAAGTTTTTTTTAGAGTCACCAATTGCTTATTTATTTATTCGTTTTTGGAGTCATGTCTGATGACTTCAAAATCATGAAGGTTTTGAAGTCACTTAATGTCACTTGAGTATCTACACTTGAAGTCCCAAGCAGTCATATGCAGTTACTAACATTTAATTGAAATTTGAAATCAATTGGAGTCAATTGAGATTTTGAATTTATTTAGAGTCGCTTGAAGTCAGTTGAAGTCATGTTGAGTCAAATGGAATGTGAAGTCAGTTAATGTATTATTTAATAAATAAATTATTGTGGCATTGTTTAGACAATTGGTTTCTATAAAACGTTTCAAAATTGGATTGTGGTATTAATTTGTTAAAAATTGGAATAAATAATACAGCCAGAGCTGTAAAAGAATGCATTCAATTTAATTGCAATACTCCAATTGAATTCAAATCTCAATTGAGTTCAAATGACTCCAATTGACTGCAAGGCACTTCAAGTGTCTCCAATTGACTTCAAAATTCCAAAAGACTCCAAGCGATTTCAAGTGTTTTCAAATGACACCAATTAAATTCTAGTGACACCAAATGACTTCAAAACAGTCATGATTTCGAAGTCATAAGATTTGCATTCTAATGATTTAAAAAAATAGATTGCATTCCTCAAACTTCAAAAAAGAATATTTTTTTAAATGAATAACTAATCGGTGACTCCAAAAAAGACTTCTACCTACATTGACTGTGTTCTTTTATAGCTCTAGTTAAAACTGACTTCACACTCCATTTAAATCCAAGCGACTCCAATTGGTTTTAAGCCCCCAATTGGGACCAAGTGACTTCAACTGACTCCAATTGACTTTAAAAGAATGCATTCAATTTAATTGCAATACTCCAATTGAATTCAAATCTAAATTGACTTCAAGTGACTCCAATTGATTCTAAGGCATTTCAAGTGTCTACATGCGACTTCAAATGTATTCAAGTGACTTCAAGTGACTCTAAGTGATTGCATTCTCATGACTTCAAAGAAAGATTTCAAAAGTCAAATATGTTATTCAATAGCTACAATTATGAATCATCGTTTATTAACTGCGCCTTCAAGGCATTGCAATTAAATTGAATGTATTATTTTAAAGTTCTGACTCTGAAATTCTGATCATCGTCTGAAGTACGAAAGCAAAAAACAAGATTATAAAATTCATAACTGTGATTAAAATGAAAAACGACTTAAACTTTTCGGTCTTCAAGGTCACAAGTTTTTGTTTACATTTTTAAATTTTTGAATTTATTTCTGTTGCTTTTCCTAAATTCTAATGGAATTAAGGCAAAATAATAATAATAAAAACTATTTAGTTTCCTTATTTTACTAGAACTCGAGAAAAAATTATCACAATAAATTAAAAAAAAATTAAATAATACACAAAAACCTGAGTACACATTAATGTACCTTTTCAACAAAGAGGTTAAGATAAATAATATTTTGTCATATGTTTTTGATTATAAACATAAACAAATTTTAAAATTATATATTGTTTGAAGAATGGTCTTTGATTTGAGCTTGAAGTATTTTGAAATAGTGCTACAGTTTAACAGTTTATATAATATTTCAATCCAAAACTATTAAACTCGGCTGGCAATAAAATAAATTTAAGCTGCTTTTCCTTTTTACATATTATAGATATTGTCATATCGCGGAAATAATAATTAGACTAAACGACTCAATAGACTACTCTATATATCCCACCAAATTCGCTCTATACCCATCCTTGAAAGTTATTCTTTTGAATACCTTGAAGTGTTCAAAAAGATTAGAATCCTGTGATAATTAGTATATACACATATTCCTTTCAAATTAAAGTTAATATGATAAATGTTAATTTTTCATTATTTCCAAGGAATTGCAATTCTTCTGTCATTAATTTTATGTTTATAAAAAAGAAACATTAATTAGAAATATTCAAATATGGCTCAGGATAATTACTTCGTTTGCATGTGCATATAAATGTATGACATTTCGGTTCTAGTTATAATGAAATATTTATTTATATGAATATGAGCTATTTGTGCAAACATATTTCAAGCATGCTATAAAATTTATTATACATTTTATTAAAGTAGGTAACCTATGAATGAATATGTTCTATATAAAAAACAAGGAAAACAAATATACCCAGTACGAGTAAGGTTGACTTAATAAATATTATGGCCATTAAGTAAATTGGTTAGTTGTACTACTAATTTGCTTGTTTGTTTAGTGTGGTTTGCTGTATTCAACAACTGACTGTAAAAAAACTGAAGTATAAGCATATGATATATATATATATATATATATATATCAATAAGAGCAATGAAGGGGGTAAAGGAGCTTAAACAAAAGTGTGTAATTAAACAACGTGCACCAGCATGCTCGAGTGACTGACTTGTTTTATTAATTGAGGTATTGTTATAAAATGAAGCAAAATAGGTGGGGGATATGGGGAAAGGAATACGCTTGAAGGCAAAAAGAAAACAAGAAATATAAAGATAGTAATTATAATTTAATGGTTTTTCTTTGAACAAGAGCTTTAGGGGTTAAAAACAAAATATACAAATTTATGACACACTTTCACTCATAGACTGTCATAATTTGATACTAAAATAGGTTGGTTTAAAAGCAAATATAACTCTTAGAAAAATTGTTTGTGTGACAAATTTTTATAACATCAATTTATATACATACATAGCTTACAAAATTACAAAAATAAATTGTAAAAAAAAAAAAAAAAAAATAAAGCAAAATGATGAAAAATTCTGTATTGAAATGGCGAAAAATCAAAATTATGCAAATTATTAAACGCAAAAAGCTTCAAACGCTTTTTCAAATTTTAATTAATGGAGAAACCTCAGTTTCAGAGAAAAGCGCTTGCACCCGTTTGTTTTTCTACCTAACTACCCTACCGCCATCTCTGAAACAAAACCCATGGAAAGAAAATCCTTTCGTAGAGCATGAACCCTTTTATTGTCTCATTAAGCGCATAATTACTGAGCTCATCACGCTTTCGCATTGGTGCGTCGCTAACACACAAAAAATCGAAATAAATAAAAAATATTAAAAAATAAAAAAACAAAAGGAAAGAAAATAGAACCAAAATTGTTTCGTTTCTCATCAAAAACATTCACAATAAAAAAAAGAAAAGAAAAAAAAAACATAAAACTGTAGAAATTAGCGCAATTAATGCAAACGAAGGAAGCTGTCAAATTCATCAAAATAAAAATACATGAAAAGAAAAGTAAAAGAAAGAAAGAAGAGGAGAGAGAAAGATTAAATTTGAATTGAAATTCGTGCACGCGCATACAGCCAACAACAAATTAAACCATTTCCTGTGCAAACGTTTATACCGCATTTCCGTTTCCTTTTTCTTAGTACCGCACACATACACTCGTAGAGCGCTGTCATACTCATCGACGACGATGGTACATACATAAAAATCACATTGAATACCAATTAATGCCGTACAAAAAACCAACTTAAATACTAGAAGCCTCCATCTTTGGGTATTATATTTAAAAAAAAAAGAAAGAATTCTCTTACTTTTTAAAAAATTCTGCTCGCGTTTTTCCCCTTTTCGTTTTACGATTATGTGTGTGTGTGCATTTACCGTGTTGAAAGGTCGAAAAAGGTTGCTGCCTTGTTCGGCTGAAATCTGTCAATATATTTTAAAACCGGCTTCATCGACTTTTAAAAGACTTGCTGGGCAACTAAACTTTCATCATAACCCTTAACCACATATACATGGCTTATTTAAATGAAAATTAAAAAACCTGAAAAAAATATACAAATTATATAGCATACTTTTTAGCGCTACGCATAGCATATGCTGATTTTTTTTTTTTTTTTTTTGTTTTTGATTGACTTTCATTTTTGAGGTCACTTTGATTTTGTGCTTTGAATTTTTTTTCAATATCTAAGATTTACAGGTTCACGCATACAGCAGCGCCTTTTGCGTTTATAGGACGGTATTCCATGGCAAGTCCTGCTATTTTTAAATTTTGAAATCAAATAGAATAGTGCATCAAGTCGAAGGTCTTGGACTTCTTTTTATTGTTCACTTTCTCGGAATGAATCGGCGATAACCTCTCCACCTCGCCTCTAAAATTTTTATTAGAAAGAAGATGCGATGAACTTTATAAAGTTTGAAACCTTATAGGGAACCTACACCGAGCGATATCAATTCCGATGAGCTGGAGAAACAAACCTTAGAAATAATATTTCTCAGTTTACATATAATTTTTGGGCTGATCTCAAAGTTATAGACTGCAATTAAAATCGCCTGATATCCAAGAGAGAGAAGGCTTCTCATTTTCAACAGATTAGGCTTTGCTTTATGTCTTCTAAGGACGCTAGAGCGACTGATAGATATGTACATTTATTAGACTCACTTTGAATTTAAAATAATACATAAGTCCCAATGTGTTCTTACCAAAAGTTATTCAGCAAAAATATTATTCTATACCAAGACGACATCCTTTGTTCAGAAAATGCGTTTTGGGAATAAGCCCGGCTAAAATCGACCTAGTTTGGTTTTCCAAAAGGTATATGTAGTATCGGCCATGTTTTGTACTGGAATTTTTAATAGAATTAAGTTTAGCGGAATAGGCGTGTTTTTGATAGGAAAGCTAACGTCTCATTCAGTGTTCAGAAGGCCCCTGTGCTTCTTTACTTATGTAAGAATATTTTGAACATTTTTACTTCTTAAATCCTGTAGCCATTTTTGTGAAGCAAGCTGCCGCCAACTCGGCTTTCAGGCTAAATTCAATTTGATCCTAAAATGAGCCTTTCGTGTAACATTTAATATCTTTTTAAACCCTCACTTATCAAGAAACATCTAGTAGATCATCACCTTACCCTTCATCAACAATTATTTCATAACTTCGATTCTACGAGACAAAGTGTGACTAAAAGTTAATGCCAGCAGAAACAGGTCGCAAATTTCTAATAGTGATCGAAACTGAATGAAAAGTTAAGCAGAGGAGCAAGCGCGGATCCAAGGGGTGGGTAAAAGGAGGTCCCCCGTTTATGTCGGTTCCCAAAGCATAATTTTTGACCAATTTCAGCACAACATAACTCAAAAATATTCGAAATAATACGATTAGCAATAAAAAAAAAAAAAAAATAACAAATAATTATTGAATTCAATTTTGAAATCGGAATTTTTTTAATTGTCGGTACTATAAAAATTCTAGATTCTTCTTCTGACTACTGGTGATACAGTTGTGGTGAAATTATTTCCATAAGGTTACTGCTACATTTGAGAACTATTTGGTAGATATTTTCGTAATAGTTCTTCTCCTTAAAATCTATGAAACTTCCCTAAGATATCGCCTCACTCAGCACTATACAGAAACGCCCTTGTACGCCCACATCCATACCCCCTTGCACATATTTTGAAAACCAATACAAACTGCTAGTATGCACCCAAACCTTAACCTCATTATAATGAATGTGGCATGTAATTTTGTTGACTTTGAAAAAATCTGAAAAAAATCAAGGTATACATTTAGGTACGAAGTAAATAGCTTGTATGATGAAATGAAGCAAGAGAAAAAAAATATACAAAACGAAATAAATTATAAGCATCAATCATTTTCAAATTTACTTCTGCGGTATGAGTAAAAAGGTAAAAATTTAGCTATAATTGTATGACTCAACACGCTTATAAAAAATGTTCAAAGAAATCGTTGAATATTTAAAGCTGGTTAATTTTTTGTTACCCAAATTAAAAAAAAATTGTAAGCGCAAATTATAGGAAGGCAACTTTTCTGTGCTGTAAACTCAAAGCTAACATGTGCTTAAAAATGTAGCTATTAAATATTAGCATACTCAAAGGCGTTTTTAATTTAGTCACCTAAAATTTTAATTATAACTGTTTTAATCTTTTCTTATTTAATAACTTACACAACAAAATTCGAATTTAAAAAATAGCGTTAGCTTGTGAATGCAAACGCTTTATTGCTATATAATCTATTGAAAGTTTGTAATAGTGGGAATTCAAAATTCTAAAAATCACAGCATGTTTTTAGATGTTCTCAGTAATATTACATTAAACCTATGAGGTTTTTATATAGAAATAATTGTTTTTTTCCCCAATGTATAAAATTAATAGATGTAATGTAAGCTGGGAAATGCGAATAGAATTTCAGGTGAAAATTCTTTGAAACGAGGCATACTTTTATGCGCTGCTAAATTAAATTAAAACTTGTTTTTTTGTTAGGAAAAAAATAATATTTTTTATAAAGCCAAACGCATTTGTAGTGTTTTTTATAAAATTGCGTAATAAAGTTATCTATCGAAAAATACCTACCCTTGTATATACATAGTGTAATAGAATTTCAACGAATGTTGAAAAATGTATTAACTTTAAAATTATTGCATATGTGTAGGTCGCTTCAATGAATTTATATAAGCATATTGTTTATCAACCACTACTTCAATATAATTACTAAATAAAATAATGAAATTTGGCAATAGCGAACAGTTTAAACACAAGATTCTAAAGAACAAAGCATATTTTTTGGAGTTATCAATAAAATTATATGAAAGCTGATAGGTTTATTATTTATGAACAGTTATTTCAATATAATTTCAATATTATGTAAACCGGCTGTGTATTATCGGAACGATAATCAACTAGAAGTTTTCAGAAATAAACCATACTTTTAGGCGCTGCTATTTAAATTAAATGCAATGATTTAATTTTGGTTATTCCAAACAACACTGGTTTTATTTTGAGGAAAAAATTTACAATCAGGGAACCTTAAAAAAAAAAAATATCTCCGAATACAGAATGGTATCTGATTTGGCTGTGAATGGTCATACTTCTGAAATATAGCCTTGATAATGCGGATATTATAATGGGGTACAGAAAATGAGATACAGCGGGGGTATCGGGGGGTTTTTGAGATCGAGAAATTCATTTATAAATTTCATTTTCCCCCAGGGGGCACAAGTTAATACATTCTTATATTGTACGTTTTTTGTGCATCAAAATGCTTCATATTGGGGTTGATTTTTTGTTATTTATTTTTCCCTTAGGCCACCGTTAGAGAATGCTTGCTGATATTTGTTGAAGAATGAGCCTTCAAACGATCATCCAAACTAGCAAAAAAGACTGAGAAAGTCATAAGAAAAATTTTGTTTAGAATAAATACGTGCTTACTATTTATTCATTTCAATGTTCCAAAAAGTAGATTGCATTTTAGAATTACATTAATATTTAATTATAAATATTTTTTTATTAGCACAATTAATTAAATATTATAAACAGTTTTGATCTTGAACCAAAATACTCTTATTTAAAAAAAAAATAAATGTAGGGAAACCAGAGGAGATATCGCAAAACTGAATCCGGATTCATATTATCTGACCCCAATTTTTTTTTCCAATTTTTGATCAAAACAGACATTTTACGTCTCTGAAGGCTTGAACTTTCATAGGCTACCGGGGGCCTTGTGGTTTTCAATTTGATTGTTACGAACTTTTTCTGTACATTTTTATTGGATATTTTTTTGAAGGTAGACAAAGTAACTTAGTATTAATTTTTCACTTTCTTGACAGTAAGGAAACTAGAACCTATAGAGATAAACCGAGTTCTTATTCACATTCTTTGACCCATTTCATGGTAAATAAAAAAGTTCTTTAAAAGTTTCCATTGAAGATCTTAGAGTAATCGGCATAGAATAGCAAAACTTTTATTTTCAAAAAAGTAAATAAAAATATGGAAAATAATGTTTAACACTCAAAATTGTATAGAGGTGCAAAAAGAGACACATGGGTGGCTCTCTTAAAATAATCGTAATATTTAAATATTAATTAAACACGTTTTTTCCAAGTTCTAACAATATTACATTTTATTAGTTATATACACTGAATACTAAAGCATTTACTTTGATATATACATCAGTTCTGTTGTGGATTATGTGGGCGCTATATAGAATTCAATTGTGACACCATGAAAATGAATGTTATGGCATTCACGTCCGCGAACCTGTTAAGTAAATTGCTTTTTCCACCACATATGAAAAGTTTGGAGTACTAGGAGAAATTTTGTAAAAATTGTGAGCTGTTGAAAATTAACAAACAAAAAAAAAGCAAAATTTTTTCGCTTTGGTCCACTACAGTGCCAACAGAAATAAATTTGTTGTAATTTTTTTTATTACAATTAAAGAACCATCAATTCTCTTCCCAAAAACTCGAAATTTATAAAAATTTATTGAATAGTTTTACTAAATAAGAAAATGACCAACTCGAAAAGCGACTATTTATAAAAAATTGTAAAATAGGACAAAAATACCCACAATTGCACAGCAGAAGCAAAACCAATGAGCTTGCTTTGGTCTGTTGAAGATAACACGAACACTGGCAGAAACGGGCAGCTGATATTAACAGATTAGAATCTAAAAACGTTGACTAATATTAGGAAAAAAAATCTCAATTGGGGAATCAGCTGAAAAACAACTAAAACTTGAGCAGAAATTTAATTATATGGAACAGAAAACATTAATAATGGCATTGGCACTTAATTAATTTATAAAAACTACACAAAAAGTTAAGAACTTTCAATTTATTTAAAATTTAAACTAATATCTTTCTTTTCAATATTCACTTTGATTTATTTCAATACTAAATTGAATTATATATATTTTTTAATTTCTTAAAGTAGCACTTCACTTTCAACCTGCTCACACGGCAAGAACCAACTTTTTGCATGCTCTCTCTTTTGAAACAATTTTAAAAGAGTACTGCTATAATAAATAAAAAACTACTAAAGTTTTGAAAAGCTTATTTTTATGGGCCTATGGCAGTGACCAGTGTGCGGTGCCACCATGGTACCGAAAGGGGATTAAGAAAGGGTTTTCCATTAAGGACATAACAATTTTATCTATTAATAAAACACAGAATTTTTTGATATATTGAGTTCAAATTTATTTATGAATGAAACTCGATTTCGGTCATATGACCACCACGAGCCCGCTTACAGCGAAAACGATCGTCATGTTACCGTCAACGGTATGTGGCCTGAATTGGATGAATTTGACATCAACGATATGCGGTTTCAACAAGACGGTGCCACTAGCCACACAGCACGCGTCACAATCGACTTATTGAAAGGCAAATTCGGTGAACGTGTTATCACGAGAAATGGTCTGGTGGAATGGCCGCCTCGTTCATGCGATCTAACGCCATTGGATTTCTTTTTATGGGGCTATATCAAGTCACTGGCCTATGCCAACAAGCCAGCAACTTAAGACGAGCTCAAAGACAATATCAAATGCGAAATTGGCAACGTTCTAGTCGAAATGTGTGCGAGAGTGGGGGAAAATCGGGTCCAAAGAATCGATCGCTGTAATCGGGCTCGTGGTGGTCATATGGCCGATATCGAATTTCATTCATAAAATGTAATGCTTGCACTACACCCACAATAAATTTGAATTCAATATCTCAAAAAAATCTGTGTTTTATTAATAGATAAAATTGCTATGTCCCTAATGGAAAAGCCTTGACGAAGGCTCATATAAACGCGAAAATTACTTGTAGAACTCGTAAACTGCATAAGTTTACCATCCAAATGCTTGTTGTTGACAGTTCTTTGAACAGCTGATCTATATGTACATATTAACCTTAACCCATTAATGCTCAGAGTACCCCGATTCGAAAAGTCTCTTTCAATCCTGTGGCCGCATGAATTTAGGTAATATATGTGGCAAAAAGGAATAACAGCTAAACTCAAAAGTCGATAAAAACCTGTTGCGTATTTTTCATTATCAAACCTAAAATATTGAAAGTTCTTAAATAATTATTGGTGTTTAATTAATAAAAAACTATGGAGACTTATAAATTGTAAAAAATTTTCAAAAATTTTCAGCATTTTGGGATTTATAATAGAAAATACGCAGCAGGTTTTTATTCGACTTTTGAGTTTAGCTGTTATTCCTTATTGCCACAGATATATGCCAACCCCATATTCTGGGTTCCAAAGATTTTTTGGGTATTTTGGCTACGAGGGGAAAATATATGGGGGTTTTAAATAAAAATTTGGGAGAAATAGAGACCGATCTCCATTGGGGAACTTTTTTTTCCAGATAAATGCTTGCGATTCGTTTCCAAACTAGGGACAAAACTGGAGAAACGTCTTGAATTTGTAGGAAAAGTTTTTGTTTCCCAGTTTCTTTGACCTTAATTGTCGCAATTTCATGTTGCTGCCATTACTATAAAGTGGAAAAAAATTCATTTAATAATTCCAATTTTTCCAAATATATATGGATTTCAATGCATTTTCTTTATAGCACATATTTGTGATCACAGAGAACAACAGTTTAACTCGAAAGTCGAATAAAAACCTAATGCGTACTTTTCATTATAAAACACTAAATATTAAAAGTTCTTAATTAATTATTGGAGCCTAATTAATAAAAAAAATATGGAAACTACTAAATTGCAAAAATTTTTCAAAAACTTTCAACATTTTGGAATCTATAATGAAAAATACGATATGTTAATTTAAACCTTAATATTTATAAATTTAAATTAGCTTTAAGGGGGTATTCTACCAGAGATGTTCCTAAAAATCGATTTTCTTTTAGACAACGAGTTTTATGAGAAAGAAGAGGGGGCAATGTATGGTCCCAGAATCGCCGTATAGTTACATCATTTGTAAGTACCATGTTTGTAAATCTTTAAACTCGTTTTTCTCGAAACTATTTTTTTCGGGACGGTGGAAACGATTCACAAAAAACCACTTACCCAATTGACTTGAAATTTTATAAGGCTACTAAGCAAATGTATAGGTATGGCCTTATCTAGGATTATGGCGAAAGAATTTGTTTAACCAATGTTTTTAATGCAAAATATAAACAAAAACAGGGCAAAAAATCATCGTTTTTTTCAAACGTCTGATTTAAATTGAAGAAATTTTTTTTTCTTATTCCCTAGATGAGGCAATAGCAGGAAGTCTCACGGTTTCAAAATGGGTTAAATGGAGAAACTATTTTCGGCAGGCTCGAGTTCGAGGCGTCGAATGAACCATTATTAACAAAGATATTTTTAACATTAAAAATGAAAATTATTGTTCAAAACCTGAAGAAAAACTTGCAAAAAACCTCGAATAAAAATATGGAAAAGCTTTTCATTTACAACGATTTGAAAACATCGATATTTCGCACCATCTCGGGTAGAATACCCTCTTAAGTGACATATAGTACGCCACCGTAAAATTAGAACAACTACAATTTTCTGTAGTTTTGTTTGTAAATGTAGTAAGATTTAACGGTTTAAAAAAGATCGTTTCAACTCTTTTGAATGGCAATGTGGAACGCATTTGTCGAGTAGTAATGCAAAAATCAATCTTCATTTAATTTTTCAATGAGTTAAATGAGACAAAACTCCCATTTAATATCCATAGCAACATTTTTAATACACACTAAATTTGCAAATTCAAATTAAACAGCAATGAATTATATTTCAAATATCAGCGTTAATATTGTAGCATATCCGTAGGCGCTTTCAATGTAATGATATATTAAGGTTCTTTGCAATCGTATTTTTTGTAATTTTATTTTATTTTAATATGAAATTTTACGCTTAAACTAAATTATATATAAAAGTAATTAAATGTCTATAGCTTGAATTAAAAATCTGTTGTAGAAAAATATAATAAATATGTGGAAACGTACAGTAAACATTTAAATTTTCAGCATGGGAACGTAGAAATAATATGAAATTTTCACTTTGACAATACCATTAAATTAATAATTTATAGTTTTATAAAATTTCACTGAATGATACATGCTCATATAAGTAAATAAAACTTTCTCTGTTATTTAAAAAAATTCGACATCTGACACTACCTTGTTCAAAATTAACTAAAAGATAAACTATATTATACTCCGCTAACCACTGTTGACTTCTTTAATATTAAAAAGATTTCCCACTAAGCTATTCCTATTCCACATTTTTTTATTATCCAACTCCCATGCACATACATGCATACATACATACAAACATAGAATTACCTATATAAATCACAACCAAATGGTTGTCAAGACCTTTTTTTTCATCAACATACCATACATAAATACACAGAAATACACAAAACCATGACTTTCATGCATACTGCCTAAATCCTTTTCACTTCAAATTTTGTTAGTATACGATCTATGATGGCTAGAGATACACATACACATACATACATTTGTATGAATATAGTAAATTTGATGTGCGATATGTGAGTGAGGAAAGAATGAATTCAAATGAAAATATTATGTTCAATTTGAATGTGACAGTTTCAAATCATGTTCATGTTTAGTGTTCAGCGACAGAGAGAGAGAGAGAACGAGTATGTGTGTTTGCATATCATTGCGAAAATGTCAAATACATTAAACGTGCAACTGTAGCAGTGGCAGGCAGTAGAGACATTGACCAACACCTCCGCCAACCGACCGCATTCGAGTCGTATTACCTTTTTTGGTAGCAGCAGCAGCAGCAGCAACATATCGTGTCGTTTTATGTTGTCGTAATGATATCACGTACGCAACAGTAGCAGCAACATAAACAGCAACAAAAACAGCAAAGAAGTTCTTTTCATTTACCGTTTGTGTAGTGTATAATGAAACTAGGTATGTTCTGGATGAGGAGAAGTATGTAGGTGGCTGCGTGAAAGTGTAGAAAACTGAATACATATGTTACTTTTTGACCACCATTGATGCCGCGCCACTGATACTTAGTATCTATTCATATGTATGTATGTATGTAAGCGTGTGTGGCATTTGACCACATTTGTAAAATCCTCAAATTGTCGCAATTTCATGTTGCTGCCATTACTACTGCTGCTGTTGCTGTTGTTACCTAGCGCAGATTTGTTACTATTGCTAATGTTATTCGCTTCAGTGTCACGTTTGTCACTTTGTATGCATCTTTCATGGTCTCCATTTGTCTGTCTGTCTGTTTATCTGCCTGCTTGCCTATTCAAATACCTATTTGTCTATCTCTTCGTTCGTGTAACTAACTAGGCTTGTTAGTGTCACTAATTCGCATTGATATTTCAATAGGAATTCGCATTGTTGTAGCGCATTTGTAGGAAAACTGTAGAGTTAGGTGAACAGTTGAACTTGTAGCAGTGAATTTAATATTTTACTTAAATTATTATTGCAAATTGCATTAAAAATTTCTATTGAAATTATGAAACTAATATATATTTGCTTTTATTTTCAATATATTATTTTTTGGATTTCATATCACAGCTAAAATGAAATTTTATTAAAAAAAAAACAATAACACCTAAAAATGTGCAAGACTTTACACAACTTTTGAAGTAATTCTCCTTGTGCTATAATTATTTCGGAATTTTAAATTATATTAAAAATTGCCAAAGTTTATTTATCGATTCAAATCTGAAATATGAAATTTCATCGGAAACACCTATAAATATGCTACATTTTAGCATATTGTTTTTAAATCACATGTTATTATAACTTAAATATTTTATATACATTAAAATGTTGGTTTTATTTTAATTATTCTTTTCAGCAATCCTTTCGTACACTAGTGACTCCAGAGACTGAGGAAGAGGGAGATTTTAAATTTTTCGTTCTTTTAAAAAGTTTTTTAATTCACGTATGAAGAGTGTGGCCAAAATTGATTTTTTGTTAGTAGATTTGGATAAAATGTTGATGGAGTCTTGAAGTCAAGGATATATCTACTCAAGATCAGATATTAGAAATTTAAGAAAAATTAGATTTTTGAATAGAAAACAGAAAATAAAAAAATAAACAAATTAATGATAGAAGTATCGGATGATCCTGTAAGTCTCTTCTCCTATGCAACATATTAACCACAAATCAAAGTTTGCGATATTTTACTGAATTTGGGTCAATTTCGATCGTATAAATATATGCAGGTAATTACAAACAAAACAAATGAACTTTAGAATTCATTTCAATAATGCTATAATTATATAAAAATTATAAATTTTTATCAAAGTAATAAAAATTGTAGCACTCATGTAATTTTTGATTAAAATGCTATAGTATTTTATATATTTATTGCATTTGTACTAATGCTTACTTGCAATATATGTATAATTACTCTATGCATCCGATTTTCACATAAAAGTATAGTAAAAAGTATTATTTTAATCCCTCAACAATGAAGTTTTTTATTATTTTTAATTATTTATAAAAAATATGATTTTTTAATTCATAACTTTCTTTTAAAACTCCAAATCTCAACATTTTTTTGAACAAGTGTGACGAGCCAAATTTGGCAACAAATTGTGTCTGCACAATACAGAAACCTGTCCCAGCATATGCTGGGAGAAGAAAACCAACCGCACAATCGCGTCATAAATGTGCTGCTCCAAATGTGCTACAACATCGAAAGACGCGTACAGACTACAAAACTACAATTGGCAGAAGCAACAAAACATTCCAGTGGCGACAGTCTGCACAATGAGCGGCTTGCCGTTGATCGTCGGAGGAACAACAAGCCGACTTGATCATTAGTCAGGTAAAACTCCTGGTCTTGTAACCTGCGAAGACGTGTGCGGCTTGCTGTTGAACGTCGGAGGAACAACAAGCCGACCTGGTCTAACAGACAAGATATTACGACCGACGCAAGACACCGCATGGTACGTCCGTTATACGCCTGTCTAGCCACAGCAGCGCTACGCCAGCGCCATCCATCGCATTCGCCCGTTATACGCCAGTCTAGTCACACCTGCGCTACGCCAGCGCGATAAATATATGTATTCGTCAGTTACATCACGAGTGGCAAAATTACCTTGCTAATAACAGTAAAAGTTCTTACAATGTCAATTTATTAAGTGAATAACTTTAAACCCCGCACTGTAAAGTATTTCACAGTCTTCATGGAGTTTCTATTGAGGCAATTGTGGGAAGATATAATGCTTATTCGGCTTTTATAATACTGTGGTAGAAGCATTATTAGGTTTGCACATCGGCTTATATTGTCTTAAAAACGTCTGTTTGATGTTTTTATAAAGCAATTCGAATTCGAATTTAGTTTTTTAAAAGTTATTAGAATGGTTGTACAGAGTTCATATAATGCTATTAAAAGGTCATTACAATATTCTTTTAAAGTTTATATTTTGTGCAAAATTAAAAAAAAATCATTTCATATTGTCTAATTTTTATTATTGTTTTTTTTTTTTTAATTAGTTATTATTATTACTAACTATTAATGAAACTATTTTTCTATTTTATTTTAAATTACCTTTTAAGACCTGATGGGATTTGAACCTTGTCCTCTCAATTCAAAGTGCTTTCATACATCCATCCGCAGCTTTACCAACTCGGCTATTGAGTTCCTTGTGCGAAGCACAAAAAATTTTGTTCTTAAAGAAACTACGAATAGAAACTCTCTAAAAACAATATTAAACTCTAACAAAGCTTCTATACAATTTTTATCTTCGAACTACACGAGTGGCAACTTTATAATAACATGGTAGGAATTCTGTAGCAACAATATTAAATTCGAACTCAGTAATTCGACATTTAACAGTTATTCAATTTGTTTGCTTTTGTTACGCATTTCGCACGCAAATTGTTATTCTTCTCAAATATTTGTTTATAAATACACAAAAATTATGTTATGAGAACAGCAAAATGTCATTAACAGGTAAGTAATTAAAATAAATAAACTGAATAAAATGAGTTTGTGCTTATCAAATATGGTGCTTGTGAAAATCAAATATGGTGCAATTACTTGCAGAGAAAAGTTCATCAAAATTTAAAGTAATTCAACAAACTAAAAGAGTTGGCTTTAATCGAACAAAGGAGACAACAATAACAATTGTTCCATGTCTATGGGAAAGCAAGGGTAAACTTTTTTGGCCGTCGCACTTGAAACAAAGCCAAATAGTGAAATTGCGAAAAGATCCATCATCCGCCCCAGAAAAATCTTGGCAGATACAAGACTGCTTTGTTAAAAGATATTGTGACACGTATGAGGAAGCTGACAAAGTGAGTGAAGACATGTCAGGTTTGTGGAATCTAGTAAAAAATTGTTATTTTCTAATAGTTTATTTACAGATACTTCAGAGACAGAAGCAGATGGTGATGAAAGTTCAGCTTCTGTTGACCATGCTAAGAAAAGACCTAAAAGAAGAGCGGCTGCGACTACTAGCGATCATGGGTTTTTAAAGGATCTTGGCAGTCAAATGCTTTCAGTTGAAATATGTACTATAAACTGTTTAATCATATCTATTGGAAGTTCCTGAAGTGGAGTAGAACTTTTGTGATAATCATCATATTGCCGGGTGCGGAAATCTCTGTTTGTTCGTTCTGGGCAATCTATACACGGGAAGCAAGTAGTTTTACTGACATTACTATGATAACCAATTGTTGTGCATTTATGGCAGCCGGTACAGCTATTAAAGTATGCAACACCTGAGAATAAAATAAAAAATATTTATATATTATTATAGCCACACTTAACCAATATTGTTTAAAATACCTTTAACAAACGATCTCGCAGGCGAGTCACAAATAAAACATCGTAACGAAACAATCACTTTGTAACCATTAATGAAGATTCCATTTGTTAGTATATCACTAATTTCGTCGACGAATGGTCTTAAATAAATTTCTGGACCCGGAGGCTTACCAATACCGCAATAAATCCCAATTATCATTACTTTCGATTTGATTTCGTGTATGTTTGCCAATATGGGCCAGAATTCTAATCTGGAGCTCCTAAACAAAGGTAATCCGTCCATGTTTACATTTAGCGAAATATTCAATGATTGCTTTAAGTCACTAAAGTACAAACGAAGACATCGTTCCAATCCGTGATGCCAGTATTTCCCATTGCCCATAGGCATAATGCATAATTTTTTAAAACTCGAATCTAATTTAACCAAACTTCTGGGGTTCTTAGGTACATTTTCTCCAATAATTGGTATTTTTCTCAGAATTTGTAATAAGGCTGAAAATGACGCTCGAGCAATTCCGAACGTAATGGACCAGATTTTCAATTCTTCACAAAGATCACCGACTTTGATGCCATCCTCATCTTCGGAATTATTTTCATCAGTAGTGCTATTTTCAGTATTCTCAAATTCATTCAGCCACTCATTTCTAGTTTCAATTTCTTCCGTATCACCAGGCATATGAGACTGAACCACATTGTTGTTCTCTGCGCCTGCAGTTTCGTTGTTTTGGTTATTGATAATGTTACGATAATATATAACTAATATTCTTTTTCAACATCTGTTTTTTATTAGCTAATCCATGTTTTTGCAAAGCAATATGATTTTGGACGCTTTTATAATAGCGTGAGCTTGTTTTATATTTTCTCCACTGAGAAATATTCATTTTTAAACACAATTTTACAATTTTTCTTGCAGCAACAATGGCGACTTTTGTTTTTCTCGAAAGTTCGAACAATGTAGTTTTCGAAAACCTTTTAAAAACACTAAAGAGACTATAATTCATTGCACATGCTGTTTATATTTCGGATAACCGTATTAAAGTATTAAAAGAACTTCATAAGCATTAAAAATCGTAACTTTATAAAGAATACTTTGTAAGGCCTTATACAAGATTATTTACAATGGTTTTAGCTTTATAAAATTTAAAAATTAGAAGCATTATAAAATTAACTGTATAAGGCCTTACTATACATTATTTATCAAGTTTAAACCATTATAACTATAAAGTCGTTACTTTGTTTTTTTAATGCTATTATGAAGTGCTCAAACTCTATATTTCGATTTAACTTTATAGTTTGCCACTCGTGATGCCAGCCCACGCACAGCAGCGCTACGCCAACGCAATCCATTGCATTCGCCCGTTATACATCAGTCTACGCTTAGCAGCGCTACGCCAGCGCCATTCCGTCGCATTCGCCCGTTATACGACAGTCTAGCTATAGCAGCGCTACGCCGGCGCGATTCATTTCATTCGCCCGTTATACGTAGGTCTACGCACAGCAGCGCTACGCCAGTGCAATCCATCGCATTCGTCAGTTACACACCAGCCCATTAAATATTAAGTTGAATTTATTGAATTATTCGAAGTGACATTGTTAAGTGTAATTCATTAGTGAAATTAAACCCGAATTATTGTTAAAATAAAAACCTCTGTGTCTAAATAAAGTGAGGGTCCCATGCCAAATATAAATTTTGTAACGCAAAGAACCTCTGGAGCCCGCTGAGACTACCCCAGCCTAAGACCTGGAAACAGTTCGTTGTATCGATTAGTAAAAGATTCAAAGGATGAGTGATGGAGCTGCAGGCGATAAAATCCTCTTCTTCCTCACAAATATCTCACCCATCGTTAATCCTGAATAAATCTGATTTTTAATGAACGAGAAAATTAAATCCTGGCCCCCTACGATTTTCTTTTGAAATCTTTAAAATCACTGGTGATTCTAGATAGCAGACATAAGAGTAATGCATGAGTTTAGTATTTCATTACATTGACAGTAAGCTATTTATTATGATAAGCTATAACATTTTCCAAACACAATCCAATGACGACCTCGATAGTCTAGTAGATAGTGCACTAGACTTTCATTCAGAAGGTTGCGGGTTCGATTCCCGTCTTGGTCTGGTGGTTAATTCTCATAAACTTCTTATATTCACTATCGACATGAAGTGGATGAGAATTATAAGAATGTGTACAATTACATACCTTTGTTGGTAATGGCAAAACCACCGAGCTGATAAAACATTGTCATACAGCTGTTCCGAATCGGCGTTAAACTGTAAATCCTACCATCGCCACTGTGGTCTAGTGGCAGAGTGCCAGACTCATGTCTTTGGAGACCCGAGTTCGATTCTCGGTTTGGGTATGTTTCTTATCTATCATTCTTTCTCTCTTCCTTTCTTGCTTTCATAACTTAAGGATTTGGTGCAATAGATCTTATAGGTCGCAGTGCCTGACTTTCGAGTCGTCCTTCCTTCAAATAATAATAAATGGTAACGCTAAAGTGATGAATTGTCTTAATTATCTATATGTATTTTACATGTATATTATCATTATTTTCGGACTGATTTAATTGAAATAGGACGATCAAGATTTTTTTAAGTGCACTAGAAGTACTAAGTTTCTTCTGTTTGACAGAAGCTTTCGCCATACAACCAGCTAGTCAGACAATTGATGACAACATACAAAGGAGGGCAAATTTAGCAAATACCCAAGGTGCCAAGAGAGAGAGATACTCATCTGGGTCACTGCTCACGGAAATGAAAATGCCGACAATGATATCTCAGTCGGAACAGCTATTCGATCTCTTAAATGTAATTAAGCTAAGGTTTTTCTCTTTATTTTTGCTACTTTTAATCATCAGTAGAGCATAGACTCGAAGCTTTTGGCCAACCATTTCTCGATATGGGATGCTTTTATTATTTATTTTGAATGTTAGTACTCTGCTGAAGTTTTAGGTTCTGAATAAATTGTTTTTGAGACCTGAGGCTCAAAAACGATAAGACAGTGGGCTCCAAACCACACGGAAGCACTTAATAGTTTCTTTGAATTAAGCAGTAAACAACCACTCAACCTAATCAAATACAAAACTTTTGAAGCGAATTAGAAAACTTATATTCAGGACCCCCAAAATATCCTTGAGACGTTGAAGAACCTCATATGCACGCAACTCTAAAAAATTGTTTAACTATGGTATAATGGCATAATGACATTTTCAAAACATTTTATTTTTTATAAAACTCACGAAACTGCCTATAAGTATGCAACGATTTTTAATTTTTTCTTCTTCCAAAATAATTGAACCTTTATCAAGGAGGTACAAAAAAAATAGTAATGAAATTTTTTCAGATATTTATTCAAAATGCCGTTAAGTGTACAATTTTATAAAACACTGACTTTTTCCAGTTGAAAAATCAGAAATTTTGTATAAGAATTGGTGTCCATTCGAAATCAGAACTGTTGGTTGGAAAGCACAAGCAATAATTTTAGAATCATTTCACAATAAGAATAGCAGTAGCAGAATAATAAAGGGCAAGTACTACGGGAAAATACTATTTAATCTTCTTATTCGCGAATTATCCCACTTGAGATAAGTTCCTTCCAAATTTGGTAGTTCGTTATCTTTTAAATTATTAAAATAGATAGGCTTAATGAATATTATATTATATTGTAGAATAAGCAGATCAGACGATCGTTTCGGAACACGCTACGGTACCTCATCAGTGATCTTTGTGATAGTTCCCTGATTTCAACTATCCATACAAGCGAAATGAGAATTACTAGATAATACCTTTACTGAATCGGATTATTGAAAGCAACTACCCTTACTGTTCTATAAAATTGTTGCTATTCTTCTTTGACACTTTAGTGCGTACACATTTTTCAGAGTTTTCTGACATTTAATATGAATGGTGTCTGATTTTTAATTAGAAAATTTTTTTTTAATGTTTTCTGATTTTTAATTGATTGAGGCTTGACTTCAAAATGATGAATTCTCATTTACTGATTAACTGGAAGAGCGTAGCTAACACAGGAGGCTGTCTTTTAAAGCGCGTATTGTTCAGATAAAATTTGGCGAAAAAATATAAAAAAAATTTGGATATTTTTTATATCCTAGTACCTATATAAATATTTTGGTACACAAATCATTTTTGTTCATGAAGAAACTAGTTTTCCTTTGTCTTTGTGGTTCGCAGAAAATTTTATTGGAAAAATAATTAAGTAAATTAACTTTCACTTAAGTTTAACACAGCATTTTTACTTACTTATTTTTACTCGTACTTAACTTTGGTTAGAGTTACTTGGACTTAAGCTTGTCTAACTAAGAATCTCGAAATTCTAAGGTCGCTTAGACCATCCTGAAAAGAGTTCATCAATAGAAAGAATCAAAAGACCACTACTATGTTTAGTACTCACTGAATTGGCGAATTGTAAGGCAATTTCTCTCCATTTTGTACGTTTGTCTAACAAACAATCGCTAATATGCGATATAGTTGTCGGTCAGTTTAGGGCTGAATTTTATTTAAAAATCTCCATTGCAGCAAACGCCCATGGATATCTAACATTCTGATTACCAGAATTTAAAAACTCTTTAAAGTGTTCAAAATAAAAAGAGTCAGTAATAAATGAGAAAAGGTTAAACATTTTCAAAGATACTGAAAGACAAAATTTTAGGAAATAAAAAACAAATTAGGGACAATCAAACGCATCCTTGAAAATTAAACTCACCTCTAGATCAACGTGATACTCATTAACTTACTAACAGTATACCCAAAAAGATTGCTTTAAGCAATGCTAACTAAAATATAGAAAATTCGAAAGATATTGAAAGACAAGGATAACAGAAAAAAAGTCCATAAAATTCTTTAAATTAAAAAAAGAATATGAAATAATTTGATTAGGGAGAAAAGTGGGAAAAGTGAAAAAACGCAATATCAAAATGAATGTCATGTTTTAAAACCAGCAATTCACACGTAAACCTATGCACGGCATTAGTAACCAGGAAACCAGCAACAACAATGATACCTTATATTTTAGATATTGTAGTCAGGGGGAAAATCAGAGAATGCCAAAGAAAAGTACGAGTAAGTAGCAAAAAAAAAAAAAAAAACGTACGAACTTGAAGTAGAAATCCATACACAATCAACGCTGGCAGTAGCAACAATATAATCAAATAAAAACGTAAATGTGTCGTCAAATTGCGCAAAAATTAGATTTTCCCATACTCTCACTATATATGTACATATGTATATGTGTATGAATGAATGTACCTTTACAGATTTACAGAGCTATCTACAGAACACAATCACACACACTCAGATACACACTGACATATAGGAACATACATACATTAAATAAACCTTACTGTACTTAGGTTGAAAGTGTGGAGTTGGAAAATGGCAGGGAGGCAAAAAAAAAAAAAACGAAAAAACCGAAGTAAAAATCTCATGAAAAAATCAGCGCACACATATTGAAAATGCTTTTAACCTTGTCGAAAACATACAAACACATACAATTCGCTTTCTTTGTGTGGATGTGAGTGTGTGTGTATGTAAATACATGTGCAAAGTTAAAACACCAAATGCGCTAAAAGCCAACTACGCTACCTTTAATTGGATTTCGTAGTGTTTTTACCAATCTTCTTCCGTTTGCATAAGAGTGCGAGTACGCGGCACATTGCTGCTCTCACTCCCACTTTCCCTCCTACTGTTACTATCATGCTTTTCCTCGTATTATTGCCTGTCCGCTGTACTGTGTGCCTCAGTAGTAAGTGTATATGTGTGTGTGTGTGTGTTTGTGCAAGTCTCCCAAATGCGTTGTGACCAAAGTTGTCAAGCATAACTTTGCATTTTTATGAAGCTTAATGCAAAATGAGGTTTGAGAGGCACAAACGCACACACACACACACACATACAGTCATACACATAAACATATGCATGCATACCCTCATGCAATTTATAAACTTTACGCAAGGTAGCTTTGGTAATCTACTGTGTATCTGTTTGCTTGTTTGTATGTATGTATGTATGTATGTGGACCCTTCTCATTTCATTTTACAGCTCAAATAGAAATTGTTTCATACACTCGGAGAAGTTGAAACGAAATCACGTTTCATTTTGGACCTAATGACCCGTGCCATGTGTTTATTAAACGTTCTGGCATTTCTCTGACATTTTTTGTGGGTTTTTTTTTTCATTTTTTGTTTTTGGAAGGAGGGTACTCATTACCCTCCTGCTACGACTCTTTTACTTTTATGAGTATCAGCAGCATCAGCAGGACATGTCCTTTTGGTTTTTCTATGGGTGAAAACATGCTACTTTTACTGTTGGTTTTGCTTCTCCCCCCTTTGCTGCTGACTGCTGCTTAACTTTATTAACGTTAAATGCTTTTAGCTCAATTTACTGAAATTTTCATTTGAATTTATTATAACGCCAAAGAGCATTTTTTATTATGTTTTAATATTGAGCCAAAAAAAGAAAAAAGAAGAAATTGTATACATATATTTTCAATATCCTTTAGGTTTGTTTTTGTGGGTGCGCAAAATGGCCATACCTACACATATATGTGTTCATACACATACTTTCACACAGGCATATTCTCATGTGTACCTATGTATATTTCTGTTATTTTGCCTTTTAGTTTAATTAAAGGTTATTGAATGTTCACTGCTGCTGCAAATAGCATACCAAATTACTTACATAATTATATATACTGCTATCTATAGGTATGCATGTAAATATGTGTATTTGTTTAAACCCAGTGGGAATTTGAGTACTCAACAACTATTTGTTGGATTAATGAGTGACAGAGTTGAAAGGTCATAAATGGAATGACATTATTCTTTGAAAGGACGTAGCTAATTGCAATCAATTGATACTAATTTCATCTAAAACACAATATAGGGATTTTTATGTTTAAGCTGTTGGAGCACTGTATGCTCTAAGCGACCGTTTTTCATTTGATAGTCAAATAATAATTTATGAAGTATCACTTTGCGTAGTATTATCTAAACTGAAGGTCTCAATGTAAACTGTGGAGTTCGTGTAGATATGCAGAACAATCATGCAACTCAGTTCAAGTTGAGGTTCCTGGAAATCTGTCATACCGACATATTAAGAATTAGCTGATAGAATAATGCATACTCCAAAACTTTACTTCTTCTAATGCGATAGTGGTAAAATTATAGCATACATACATTTCACTTTTATTACTGTTTATTTTATAAAAAACTGAAGGCCTCACAATAAACGGTAGAGTAGGTCTGAACATACCGAAAAAGTACGTTATTATACCATGATCCTTTTGAAAAAAAAGTGTCAGTCGCTAATTTTAAAGTAAAGGTTCCTTGAAGTCTTTCAGACCTGCATATGAAAATTTATAATATTAATTAAAAACTTTTATACTACATACTAGTTGACCTGGCAAACGTTGTTCTGCCCTTTCTACGAAGAAGCAGGAAAAATGAAGTTTATTTCAATGAAGAAGAATGAAGTTTCTTGGTGTTTCAAATTGAACATTGGTAATGACAATTCAAGCTTAAAGGACGTACATTGAATTTGGTGAAAAATCTAGATTTAAAAATGAGGCATCCAAATTGGCATTTTTAAAACTATTTAATTTGCAGAAGAATATCAAACACCGTTCTAGAAGTTATATCTAATTCCTAAAACTATTTAAAAATATGGACCCATTTGCTAGTTATTATAAAAAAATAATTTATTACAGCGCCACCTATCGGGTTTTGACATAGCTAGTCAGGTTCTTGAGATATTTCATAAATTAGTTGAAATAATAGTAAAAAACAGTGAACAAGTTGTAGAAAATAACAAAAAATTGTAAAAAAATGTAGTAAAAAAAGTGGTAAAAAATTTAAGTAGATAAAGTAGTAAAAAAGTAGTCGAATATAAGAAGAAAATGTTGGAAAAAATAAATTAAAATAGTAGTAGAAAATATAATCCAACAAACTGAGAGAATTTTTTAAATCCGGTATTGACAAATAATACAGGGTATATGGAAGGTGCCACACCCCCTTTGTCAACCCATCCATATTTTTGTTCTAGAAAGGCATTGTTAATTCACGTTCTTGTACCAAATTTCTGTACTGTACTATAAATGGTTCTTGAAATATACCTAAAAAAATATTAGGATTAATTTTATTATGGTTCAGTTGAATTATAGAAACAATTTCAGGACGCTCTATATTCATATCAAAAACCATTCTTGAAAATATTTAAAAATTTTAACCAATTTCATATTTATTATAAATATAGAATTTGTTACAGAGCCACCTATCGGATTTTAAGATAGCTAGGCAGCGTGTTAAGATATTTCATAAAGCATTACAAATAATAGTAGAAAAAAGAATAGAAAAAGTATTAGAAAAAAACAGCAAAATAGAAGAAGAAAATAGTAGAAGAAATAGTAGTAGGAAAAAGTATAGAAAAAAGTATTACAAATTGTTGTAAAGAAATAGTAAAAAGGTATCAGAAAAAGTAGTACAAAAATAGTAAAATTGGAGTAGAAAGAGCGGTAGAAATAATAGTAAAAATAGTGGTAGAAAAAACTGTAAAAAAGTAATAAAAACTAGTAGTGAAAAATAGAAGAAAGTAGCAGTAGAAAATAAGAAAAAATGTATTAAAAATGTTGTAGAAAAAAGTACTAAAATAGTAGTAAAAAATATTGGTTGAAAAAGTAGTAGAAAATAAAAAAAATTTCAGAAAAAAAAAAGTTTAAAAGTAGTAGAATTAGTATTCTAATTTGCAGTAGAAATAGTAGTAGAAAATAAAAGAGAAGCAAGGTGCCACACCCACTATCCAGCAAGCTGAAAGAATTTAAATTTTAATGCTGTACCATAAATGCTTCCTAACATTTCTCATAATGGAAATTCAGGTTATATGGAACGTTCCACGCCCCCTTTGTCAATCCCACCCATATTTTTGTTGTAGCATGTCATTGTCAGTTCTCGTAATTGTACTAAATTTCTGTACTGTGCTATAAATGGTTCTTGAGATACACCCAAAAAAAACTATTAGGATTGTATGGGAGGTGCCACGCTCACTTTCCTAAAAGTCATTATGAATAGCTATGTCAATCTCCCGCCCAAAAAAAATCTTTTGGAAATATGACTTCAATCGGTCCAGTCGTTCAAAAGTTACACGATGTCATACACACAAAACTCTACCATTATATATATAAAGATTTTGACCAGCAAAAACAACCTCGAAACTGGTGATGCAGCAGTACGTGGTCTAGAGAATTATGTTATAAAAGATAAAAAAAAAGGGTTATCCAGTGGTTATCTACAGCTCCATAGCCATGTTTTTTTTTTACTTTTCATTAAGGACTAACAGGCATATGCGGAGGTATGAAATTTGGTGTCATGATTGTGTAAGTCTCAAGTAACCATGTTTTTGGTATAAAATTTTTCTATTAATCTCCATTCAAATTCGGACATATAAAGGTTAATAATATGTAATATTGGCTTAGTAATATTATAATATGTAATGTATGGCAAACAAGTCAATAAGAAAACAAACAAAAAAATTGAAAATAATTCGTTTTGATAAGAACAATTTTCTAAATTTTTTTTGAGCATTTTGTTGAGCACTAGTCTCACGGGTTTGATTCTCAAGCAGAAAAATTAACCTACAAAAAAAAACTAATTTTGGTTAACAGATTACATCTTAGAGAATAGTAGAATTTAATAAATTGTATTATTTATTACAGAATAAATTCTCTTAAGTGTAGAAACAACTTGATAGTGACAGCCTTCCTTTTCAAATAAACATTAAAAAAAAAAAATCAGTAAATCAGGTGTCTCCCCTCTAACCCAATAATTAGGTTTCAAAAACACGTAGGAAAATATAGTCCAAAATTAAAGTTAGGTTCCAGAAATTTGGAAATTTGCCGTGTATATGAAATGTTGTTATACGGAACAAGGCAGTGGTACAAACGACAGGGTTAGGCTCCAACAGTTTAAAAATAGTTCGTATTAATATATAAAACCTTTTTGGTTTGAGAGTTTACTTTGAGGTTTGATACATTTTCTATCTTTTGAACATAATTCAAAATTTTTATTTTTAGTTGTGAAAAAAACCAGCTCTTTTCGAGCAGGTTTTGTTTTGCAGTCAGCAAGAGTTGTTGTTAAATAGTTTTGAAGATTGCTGTGAGTTTAAAAATCGATTGGCATTTAGTTTTTACTGATAGTATCAGAGGAGGGATTTTTGGCGTTGTAGTGAAATCGTGATCCAAGAATTCATGTTGTATTGGGGAAAGCAGTATACACTTATCACCAGATATCACCAGAATGAAAAATTATTCTTTAAAAATCTCATACAAAAAGCAGGTTCCTTAAATTTTTTATTCTCATATACATCGAGGTCATTCCGGGAGGCTGAATATAAAAACAGCACATTATAATAACAATCAAGTTCTGGCTTGCTTTACATTTGAAGCATTGTGCATCTTAAAATGTGTTAACGCTCATTAAATTTCCAGTGTGCATCACTTTCATTTTACTTTGTAAGTGGTTTGTTCAGAACTTTAACATTCCCAACTTTTTCGTTCTTGGAATTGATGGGCTGGAAAAAATACGATGTAAGAAATTGCGTTTAGTGAAAGTGACATAAAAATGTTTGAGAGCAAAAACGAAATAACAATTACTGAGATCGAAGTGAAATAACCATAGCTGAGTGCAAAAGTGAAATAAAAGACATTCAGAGCAAAAACGAGATAAGTGGTGTTCAGTTTTGCTCTAAAATATTGTTATTCCATTTTTGCCCTGAATTTTTCGTTATTGCGTTTTAGCGTTCAAGACATTAGGTTATGCAATTAGGTATCAATATTAATTTTTTGTATTTAATTTTTGTGTTATCCATATCAATACCTTCATTGTAAACAACAAAAAGCAAATTATTAAAATTAAATTATTTAAAAATTTCCAGCAGTTTAATATTTATGATGAAAAATATTAGATATATATGAATATTTGAAAAAAATTTGGCGAATTGAGTTAGATTGTTTTTCCACTGAAATATAGACTATGTCATCCTGTAAATATTATAATTTCATTTAGATTAGTAAGTAATTGAATCTACGCTTTAGACGTAATAGAACAATTTTTTATTGCCGATCCTTTCAATATCGTTAGTTTAAATATTGTTATAGCTATAATATGAGGAGCTCCAAAACAAAACGCAATAAAATACATTAAAATATTGTAGTATGATTTTATTGCGTCTTGATTTAAAGCTCATCATATAAAAAATATTTGTCAAAAACCATTGTGCGATTATACGTTGCGTTCAAAATCGGAGAACTATAATCTTCAAACTGTTGCTAAGGATTATGATAACAATATTGGGAAAGAGGTACCTACGTTTATAGAAACGTTAAACATCCAGAAAGTGGGCGCAATGAAGACATAAAAGTATAAAAGAAATATGGCAAAAGACAAAATTCAGCATAATCGGGAACGTCGTGTTCAACAAACAAATTTATGTTAATGTTGATACCTAATAGAATAATCAAAGCTCTTGAGCGCAAAAACGCACTAATGAAAAATTCGGGGCAAAAACGGAATAAAAATACTTCAGAGCAAAAACAGAACATCCAGTATTTCATTTTTGCGCTGAATGCATTTTATTTCAATTTTGCACTCAACTGGTGTTGTTTCACTTCACCCTCAGTTATTGTTATTTCGTTTTTGCTTTCAAACATTTTTATGTTAATTTCACTAAATATAATTTTTTACGTCGTATTTGTTATCAGTCTATCAGTAGGAGATTGGTCTTAAACTCAAGCCGCAATAAAAAAATTCCTCAATTTTGAGACGGTGAACATAGATGGAGCTATCTAGTACTCCAAAGCGGAGTAGTTTATCCTTTCTGGATTACAGCATAATTTTAAATTGAACACTGTTAATTTAGCAAAAAGTCTTTTGCTCACGAAATAATTTAGTAACTTAAAAATAGTTTTAGTATTTGAAATGAATCAGAGGCAATGTCAGTCAGAACTCATCAAAAACTTATTCAAGTCAGAGGGAAAGAGATGTAGTTAGAGGCCAAATTAAGTAGGAAGTGGGATACAGAAACAATTAAAAGTACTCTAAGTTAATAAATAGCAAGCAGATATGGCCAGAAGCGGCGAACAAAACCAAATCATACAGATAAATAAATATTTAAGGCAATAAGAGGTATATAAATCACAGTAGTCAAAGATAATCTTAGCAGTTAGAGACAATCTGAGACAGTCAGAAGCAAATAAATGGGGTCAGAGGTAGTCTTAGAGGCATTTAGAAGCAATTAACACCAATCAAGAGCAGATAAAAAACAACAAAAGATCAGTAGAGGCACTCAGTGGCAGAATTTGTGATCTTTAAAATAAAAAAATGTATGTAAAGAAATAGGAACTTTTTTCAATTACACTATTAAAAAATCGAAAACAAAAAATGCCAATTACAAATTCTCTGAAATTAGAATTAAAGTGAAATTTGTGTCTTGCCTAGATTACGTACATGTATTTGTTTTATCTTAAAAATATTTATCATAGATTTTGAGTTTCTTTATAATGTTTCCCAGTGGGCTCTAGAGCAATAACATGGCTTTACTATGTGAAGTGGCTAAATTTTAGCTTAGCTTTAGATTAAGGAATATTTCAATTTCCCTTGAAGAAATTATTAATAATGAAATCTATGCCTCAAGCTTTTTCCATCTTACAAGGTCATATTTCTTTTATTGAAAATTAAAAATTTTTTCACCAAATATTAAACTTAACTAATATTAAACTTAAGTGTTCTGCATGCATGTATGTATGTATAATTTGGTCGATATAAATTCATATTTGTACAACTAAATTATATTAAGATTTTAAATGCTTACATTCACCTGCTGCTACCAGAAAAACATATGCTAAATATAGCTAATGGTTTTCTCTTGTTACCATCCCCTGAAAATCTTACGGAGTGAGTACACAGTTTGTAGATTATTAGTTTAAGCATAATATTTATAATTAAGTTTAAATTTGTTACTTTAGGTTATTGCAAAGATTTATGTATGAGTATAGAAAATATGTATGTTTATGTATATGTGTGTAAATGTCCTTTGCTTTTTCGCTTTATTATTAAAGTTTAGAGCATTTGGAAAATGCTCTCATATTACACACCTCATCTCATCACAAATGTTATCCTTTTCCTATTCCACTCTTTTACTCCTGCTCTAACTTTTTTTCTTTCTTATATTTTCTCCTCATTCTCTGAAATAGTAAATTTAGCTTTACTTTGATCTTAGTTTTCATTTAATTGATTTAAATGCTGTTTGCCATTTGATATGATATCAAAAAGGATATGCATTCAAAGCTTTACTGACGACGAGTAAAGAAAGGAAATTGGAGTGAGAAAATGTTGAATGTTGTGTGAAAGTATTTCTGCCGATGTTGTTGACATTTTACTGCTGCTGATAGTTTAATGTTGCTGTTGCTGCTGTAGCTGCTGTCGTTGTCATCGTCCTTTTTAGCCAACGGCAAGGTTATGCTTGAGTAATTTATAATGTTGTCATATTTAGTATTAGTTTTGTATTGCCACAAGTTGAGATGGAATGAAAATTGTTGAACTGAATTGATGTGTGTGTGTTAAGTTGATATGCTTTGGGTTATATAATTTAATTTTGGGCTTTTGCGAAATTAATTAAGTTTTGTATACAAACTTAAAGTTTTATTAATTCTTTGAATTTTTTAAAACTACATATCGCTCATTTACTAAAAGACTGTCATAAGTCAAAAAACACGATTTTTAAGTTAATGATGCAGAATTATTCATTATGTCACGCTTGATATTGTGTAAAAATTTCATGTTAATATCTTGTATACTCTACGTGTGAGAATTATAAGATTTCTTCTTTTTCCTGCAAATTGGAAGTCAATTTGTAAGACTAATTATTCAGACAATGAGCCGTTCCGCCTGCCGTGATTTTAACAACCTCTTTAACGTTGTCGATGTTTCTGATTCGGTAGATTCCATAAAACAAAATGTTATAACTTTTTTAAATATATAGATGTCGTTATCAGCTGATGATTTATAATCTGCAGCTGAATTTCAGAAGGGCCACTTGTTGGGTAGTGCGCTACCCCAACGTCCTTTAAAAAAAAAAAATGAATTGAAAACTTTAAACGCGTTTTCTGCAAAATCGCGTTTTTTTGATTTATGACAGTCTTTTAGTAAATTTAATATATTGTTGTGAGTATTGCACATTTGTAGTGAGTTAATGTAGATTTTTTCAGTAGTAACTTAAATATTTTTTTAAGTTTTTTTTAATCTTTAAGTGATCACCTGAAAATAAAATAAAAACGGACAACTGATTTGGATTCATTGAACTCGAAGCCAAGAGTTTGAAATTTTTTTGCACACTGCAATTAGTATTTTAAATTTGCACTAAAACTTACAAATGAATTAAATAAATGAAGAGAAAATCCAATAATAAACCAATAAATTCCAGCACATCCTAAATGCATTATTTACTAGAAATTATTTTTTTTTACATTTTTCTCCAACCCAAAACTTTTTATTAAATTAACAAACTTGAAGTTTTTATAAGCTCAAATACCTCAAAATTTATAGGAAAAATCATTTGGTTTCGATTCATAATTCATTTACGTAATATGAAATATTTGTGTGTGTGTAGTGGTATGTAGTTATAGTTTTGTTATTATTATTAAGAAATTTCATTGCTAAAGCCACACAAGTGTGTACAATTTCCGCAGCAATATTGCCACATAATTATAATTAAAATTCCATGCAGTATTTAGTTATTTGAAATATGCATAATATTCTCAGAGGAAAATTGAAATTAGTTGAAAACCACAAAATGATGTTAACAAAATTGTGTTAGTAGCTTTTCTTTTAAATAGAAATTCTCGTATATGTTTATGTACTAGAAATTCGTTTATGTAACTAACAATAGCACGTGGCTGCAGCATCCAATTAAATCTAGAAAAAGTTATTTGTAATTAAAAAAAAATTCAATATATTCGAAGAATGGGTTGAGGCTCATGCAGTAGTATCTAAATCCCAATGGGTTTGTGTCTAAGATAATTTTCAAAAGGGATTAAGAATCATAGTTATCGCAATTTTTTCGACAAGGAGGAAGTCATCAAGAGCTTTCGATGTGAAATTCGTCCATGAATTCACTCAGATGTGTGCTTTAGTAGTCTACAGCGTCTGTTTGGAATGCAACACTTTGATGGGGATCAGGCCAATATGGTCACTGATACTCTACGGCGGGCTCGAAGGGGAATGTTCTAAGTCGATGATTGAGAAAAAGGTGACAGAAAAGCCAGTACGAACTTGTTGCTGAAATCAGACCATCCAAAGGACTTGTCGCATTCTTCACCTACAACCGATGCAACGTTTTCAGGAAAGCATACACCTGTAACTGGACAGAAAAAAGCTGTGAACACAACAAACAGCTGAAACCTTTGTCAATTGATTCTGACACCTCCTATCGTAGAACATTCCAACATTGAAGACCATCTCCAATAAACTGATTGGACGTTATTAGTGTGGCTGCAGACCTATTCTACATACGGTTCCACGCATCACTTTGCTACAGGGTGCCACGCACGTTGTCATATACGCTTGCTACTATGCACCGCGAGATATATTCAACACACACGGTTCCAAGCATGTACATTGCTACAAAGAGCACCCAGTTCATCCATATCGCAAGAGCCATTTCTCCCCTAGGGGAGTAAGGGGCTTGTGACGACACAATTCTAGGCCAATCAAATTGCACCTCACAACGTAGCATTGTTCCCACTAGCGATATTAAAAAGGGGACGGATGACCCGATATTTTTCCCACTGGGATAGCAAATACAACAGCGAAAAAGAGAACAACAAAAATCCTCACGCGTAGCAACAGCAAAAGATCATCAGGCAAAAGCAACGTTAATATCACACCATCTAGTAACAACCTATGTCAGCCAAGCAACAAAACAACAAATTCGTGCCTTTTTTGTCGAATTGCCATTGCAGTTGGGTCTTTATTTCCGAAACGACTCGTGACCAACGGAGACCACATCCATCTCCAACACCACTGCGACAGGCACATATACAACATCACATCACACCGCGCCAATTGCCAACACAACCCTCAAATACAGCGACAATCCTTCAACTTAACTTCAATGGAATCTAGGGAAAACTGAACGAAATCACCAACTTCATGGAACACCGTAACATACTAATAGCCGCCATCCAGGAATCCAAACAACTATGTCGAACAATAGGGTATAGCAATCAGATCAGCAGGAATCGAATTGAAATCGCCTACTCACAGCTGTAGTTCAGGCTACCTCCCAAACTTCGAACACCTACTGACTGGGGACTACCGCTTTGTCCTGAATGACGTTAATGTTCACCACGAAGCATGGTGCTCCAGATAGCGATACGACCAGTGTGTGTGTCTTCAGCTCAGACACGCACACTAGATTAACTGACGTACCGAAATCTTTCTTAACTCCGACCACCTGCCTATCATTATCACGATAGAAGACCGAACCGATTTTCTGAATGTTGAGAAAACGACTTTTATTAATTACAACAAAGCCGACTGGGAAGGTTTTAAACTGTACACAAATGAGCAGCTTGGTAGACTACAAATACCTAAAAACGTGTATAAGGGTGAAATGAGTTCTCGAGAAGTCTTAAAGAAGGCAGCAAGCAGATATTTACCAGCAGGAAGGATAAAAAGGATTAGACCAAACTTCCCAGCGGAGGCAGCAACCATGGCAGATGAACGTGACGCTATTAGAGTGGCCAATCCAGCCGACGCCAGAATCAAAGAGCTGAACGCTGAAATTACGAGGCTCGTCCACGACTGTTGTGGACATATATGGTCAGACCATCTAGAGTCCTACGATAATGGTTTGAATAAGCTATGGTCAACAATTATGCCGCTTCGTATCATAGAGACTGTACGCTTGCCGTTACGCATCATAGAAACTACACGCTTGCTACGCTTGAAACTACAAGCATGCTACGCTCGGAGCTATAAGCTTGCCATGCTCGAAACTAGATGCTACACATGATAGAAACTTCACGCTTGCTACGCTCGAAAGTACACGCTTTCTGTTACGCATCACAGAGAAACTGTGGGTTAAACAATGGTCACCAATGGGTTAAATCATCTAAAATTTACTTGAAAAAATACATTTAAAAGAGTTTAGCCTAAAATTGTGTTATATTTATGTTACTTTGGTCACCAATGAGTTAAATCATGGTTACCAATGGGTTAAATTTTTTAAAATTTACTCAAAAAGTATAGATCAAATAGGATTGGTAGAAAAAATTGATTTCAGAATTATGAGCACTTCCTTATGGTATATGAAACGGTCCTAGTGTTCGTCGTGTATCAAAATAGTTAAGCGAAAGAAAAAAAACGCTCCGACCTGGAAAGTATTCTATTCCACCACAAAAGGGGACATAAAAAACTAGTTTCCTAACTACGTCAATAGATTGACTCACTTACAGAGTCATGAACTTAAAAGAATTTTTAATTTAAAAAGATCATTGTTTGCATGCTACCACTAGTGGATCCAGAGATTTTCTAAGGGGGGTTTAAATTCCCCTAATCGTCCCATAAACTTTTGTTTTCATTCATAGCCAACGATCAAAATGTATGAGATTTTTCCCAAAAACCAACGCTCTTATATCCGCTAGTGCATGCTATTAATTAAACTCAGCAATAAATTTAGTTACAATGAAAAACCACCAGTTATGACATGATATGCAACAAATGCAGCCTCTTATCTTAAAGATTCAGACGTGCATACACATAAATAGACATACTAACATCCATATAAGTATAAACCACATACATACTACCATAAAATTTCCGAATGCATTTCCATAGGTATTTGTCAGAGAAAACACACAAACTATGTCCATATAATTTACTGATATGACAATGTAGAGATAGTAGTCCCATTAATTTTTAGTTTTTTTAGTTTATTATAAACCAACTGCACAGCAGCCAACTACAATAATAATAATAGAAACAACAACTCATAAGGTAATAGAAATAGTAATAGCAAACAAAGACATACAGCAGCAATAGCAACATATTACTTAGTTACGAGAGTTAAGAGAGAAATTCAAAATAACATACAAATTAAACCACAAAGCTGAGATTGCAGCAATGTGGTACACATACACACACACACACACACACACACTTCCCTATATCTATATCTTTGCTAGACACATGCATGTATTTTAGACAAGTATTGGTATTTGGGAGAGTGTGTAAGTTCATTTGTATCTTTTAGATGATATACCTTTCTGAACAAAATTGCATTTCGCATAATTTCTACATATATACGTATGTATCTAATAATAATACACGTACATAATAATGATGACCACACCATATACCTTACACCTGACCACACCACATCTGAAACTGAAAACACTACATAAATTTATAATCCTTTACTGCTAGGTACTGTCCAAATGCTTCACACTCAGTTATCGCTGAGGTAGCAAAATTCTATCTGTAAAACTTAGGGATTGTATCTTTATGTGAACATACATACACACTTACATAATTACATGTGTGAGTGTGTGTCTAGAATGTAGTAAAGTAGCAGTAGAAATTTCGCATATATTCCAGTTTAATTTATTTTTTTTTTTAAGTATTCTTTGTAGCTTTTCAGATTTGTAAGGAAATACTATATTTACATAAAAATTTGACATATCGAGAGAATTGTATTTGAAATAATATTTGAAGCCTATTGCTAAAAAACTGATGGAACCTTATCACTTGGGTTTTAGGGTATATCAGTCTACCAGTGATTAAATATTTATGTTGAACAAGACTTGAGTTCATTTACTACTGTTTTATTGCGAACCTGCGACCAAGTCATCACTGAGATAGTTGGCAACGCAGGCATTGCCATTTTTCATTCATTAGTTTTTTTTTCTCGATCAGTGCATTTATTTTTATTTGAAGTTTTTCAGTCATTTGAAGTAGTTTTCGCGGTAGTTTTTAATTAATATTTTATAAAACAAAAGCGAGAGTGACGATGACAAATAGGCGCCCCACGTTGTGCGAAAATCCTCTTCCCAACCTCCCTTGAGGGCACCGTTGACCAACTACAGTTCTTTATCTGCTACGATATCAAGGATTTAGCTAGCTTAAGCCAGTTGATATCGGTTTACTATATCACTCGTGTAGAAATTTACACTTACTGTATGACTTTTAATCATAAGTCGAAGTACCCGAGATCAGTTGTGGCGAGCACCTTCAGGTACCTAAGTAAGGTTTGATGTATTAAACCTCCATTGCCTCTGCCAGATTAGTGCCGTGAATTAATGACTTAACTAAAAACAGCGACGTCCAAAACAATCAAAGACAGAATAACAACAACACAGAGACTTGATTTGCTGAGGCAGGAATAGGCGATCTCTACGGACTCACCGATGGGCGATGTCCAACCTTTGATCATATTGACTATAAAGTTGCTTGTAGCAAGCTTTCACAGTTTCGGTAGCTTTCCCAACAGAAATCACCTGAAGCTATGCCAGTCGACAAGAACCAAATAAAAGAATTGTACACAGAGTCTTAAAGGATCGGACATTACAGCCTTCCGCTTCTCCAAAACTGCTAGGTGCGACTAACGATGAGCGCACTGGGAAAGAAGCAGCCGTTCTCTTCACGTTGTGGTCGCTGTAGCCTAGTGGTTAGTGTGTTGGACTGCTATGCAGAGGTGCCCGGGTTCATAGCTCGGCACGCTCAAAAATCCAAAATAGAAAATACAAATTTTTCTACATGGCACCACCTCTTGGCTGGCAATGGCAAAACTCCAAGAGTAAAAAAATGCCTATGAAAAGCTTTTCTTTTTGCCGTTCGGATTCGGCATAAAACTGTAGGTCCCTTCCATTCGTGTTCAAATATAACTCATACAACATGAATGGATGCGAAAAGCTCGGCCTTGGCCCTCTATGGTCTGTTGTGCCATAATAGTAGTAGTAGTTCTCTTCACGTTCATGGCTATAGATGGGAGACCAGATTGAACTAAATAGATCAAGCTATTCCCAAATTGCAACGATCGAGTGATAATACAATATGTTGTGGCTGGCGCGGTAACACAAGGCTCCGTTCTTAACCCTACGCTATAGAATGCCATTTACGATGAAACTTAGCATGCCGGAGGAGGACAACAATGAAAGGCTATGCTGCTGACATCGGTTGGGTGCCTGCAACTAGTATGTATTGAGGGCTAGATGGCAGAATGGTGATTTGAACGCGGAAAAAGTATGTTGGGGAGGTGGGAACACTGGAGTTTAGAGTTGAGGGTGGGCAGGAATAGATGTCAATTAAAACCCAAGCACTTAGTCTTAAGAACCATAGTACTATATGCGGTATAGAGCCAATATAAGAAGGTAGAGAGGCATGAGAGAATTGTGATGGGGGTATAAGAAGAAGGAAAGACTAAGGTCTCTCCCAAATAATGAGTTGTTGACGAGGTGGTCATTAACAATCCAATTGACATCTATACAGGCATCTTCTCTAGTAAGCTATTTCTCAGACTCTCTTTCTGACTTCCTGACCATTGGAGCGTCTTTCTAGCGGAAGTAATAGCTATCTATCAAGCGTCCAAGTGACAACCAAGCACGAATGCCGATGTTTTCACTACACCAAAGCAGATCTACATTCACTTTTTGTCGAGTCACTCGCTGGTCCACCTACATGGGACACCTGGACATATGGATATTTCAGGTAACTGCAATGCTGACGTGTTAGCAAAACAAGGTAGCAGCTTACAGATATATCACCTTCCTGCACCATTGGTACCCTTCTTACGTCTATTAAATTGGCCATTAAGCAAAACTACCTTGAGGAAGCAAAAAGATTCTAGGTAGCGGAGCATACTTATGATATTACCAGGCTAACATGGACCACTATGAACAATAGATGGACTAGACTGCTACTCAACCTTTACAGAAACTCCATCACTATTACGACTACGGTGCTCAGAAGATACTGTATAATGGGGAGACATGCTGCAAGACTTGCACTGCCATTCAATGACTTCTGTCGGGGCTGCGACTCTGAGCATGAGGAAGAAACAGTCCTCCATTTCATGTGCGAATGCCCATCCATGGCAAAGAGGAGACCAAAACTCCTGTGCTCACCTTTCTTCATTAGTCTGTCCGTGCTATCATCCATAAATGTTAAGGACATAGCCAGATTCATTATAGAATCCTCTTGGTTCTTCGCTCCGTAAATGGGGGAGTCGCGCCGTACCGTGGTATCACGATGAGCCTAATTATGTGCTTAAGCAGAAGGCTGCCAGCCTAACGTGACCTAAGGTCTCTCAACCCGGACATCTTAGTTTCGTTGACGAACCCTAGAAGCTCAGGAAGAGGAAGAGTATGAATTTCCCTATCCAACAATCTTAATCTGATTCTCGTGAACGCCGGACAGGTACAAAGATAATGCTCCGTAGTATCGTTGTCCTCAAGACACGTTTGCTCGGTTGAATCGGTGATGTCGCTCATGATAGACATATGCGGACCACATGTGTTGTCCCCTGTGATGATACCCACTAGTGATCTCAGGCCCTTTCTTCTCAGATTCAAGGTTGGATAATTTTTCTTTTATGCTAAGCAAAAGTTTCCGGACCCCATGGAGCAATTGCAGAATTCATTAGCTAGTTTATCAGTAAGTTCATTCCCTGAAACTAGTTGGAGTGCTCGGAGCACAGATCAAGTGTTCCTATATTGTTTGCATTTCACTAGGCAAAGAGACGAGATAAACCATCCCTCGGAAGACTAAGGAATGCCACCTGGTGCCACAGATGGTAGAGAGAGACAACTGCAGTCTGGATATATAGCACATCAACAAGATGAAACGGTCGATGTAAAGCAACTTAGCAAAAAGGAATATTTGTGAAGGCGTAGGTAGGCAATTTTAGCGGATGATTAAAAGCTCGCTGCAGTGCTTAAAACCGCGATATATTAAACAGATATAGAGATGAGTTGAATAAGAAGCAGTCGAAATCGACCAGTTACATATACTTAAATTCGAAAATGATGTTTAAAAGTTGTAATAACATAGTAATAATGTTTTACTGCATAAAAGATAAGCTGAGTAGATTATATTGAGCAAACTGTCGAACTATTGGCAGAACCTAATCCATTTTCGAAAGACCTGGCCCAGAGGGACCTGACTGCACTGCAGCGCACATATTGCTAAGGTGAATTGAAAGTTTTTTACGGGCAGTTCATACCGTTTACTGATTTTTGCATTAGCTAAATAAGCAAGTGAATATCATAAAGAATTTTTGAATTACTTACGCTATATATTCTTCAAATAATTATTACAATTACTAGGAATTTATGAAAGTTGTATTTGTTTTTGTAGATTTCGACAATAAAAAAATGAACCAAGGATTAGAAACACACATAAATGTCTTTAGATCGTCAAAAACTTGAGGCCGGATTTGATTCCAAAAAACATTATTTTTCTTCATTTATTTTAATTTTAATGAAAATTTTTCCAAAGAAAATTTCTATTCGAATTTAATTTTAATAAAAAGCTTCAAACTTAAACACATCCATTCAAACAAGTACATATCCTGCAGCGATATTATTGTATTCTAAGTAGATTTCTTTGATGATTTCTACAGTTTAATTACACATAAATGTAGGAACAGATTATTGCGTGTATTGCCTAAAGCAAAAGAAATTGGAAGCAGTTTGCAAATTGAATCATAAAGTAAATTCAAAAAGGTGTTATTTATTATTTGCTTTGAGGATTTAATATGAAAGGATAATGCATTATATTTGTATTTGTATTTATACAAAAATTTTCTTTTTGTACTAGGATAAATGTAAATAAAAAACTCCAATAAATATATGTACTTCACAAATATATAATATTGCCTACAAAATGAAATAGATTTCAACCGGCAGTATTTTATTCAAAACAGATTCCATCATCGATGATGATTTTATTGAAAATATAAAATAAGTTTCAATACTTTATAACTATATTGCACAAGTATACGAACGAGAGTGTATATAAATAAACAAATAAATAAACAAACAAGCAGCAGGAATATTCAAGGAGTAAATAAAAACACAGCACAAAGAAAAAGACAATGCTGCTAAAGCTCAACATAAATGGCAAATGGTAAATATGTAGAAAGAGAAGAGGCAGGCAGTCATCAACAACTACAGCAGCAGGAGCATAAAAATTGCTGTCGTTCGTTGTTGTTGAAACAAACACTCCATTTCCTAGTACTATCCGAGTACTATAGTATAACAAACGCAATTATTGCAATGAAATTCAAAGGATTACGTTTGAGGCACGTTCGCAGGATATGAGAATGAAAATGAAGCGCAACAATTTGTTGTTATTTGTTGAATTTCATATACATTTTTTTTTTTTTTTTGCTCTCATCGGTTGCTAATACCTCTACCAACAATTGTTGTTGATTTGTATATTTGCTATGACGTTGATATTCCTGATGCTGGTGGATCATAATGTTTATGGTATTGGTGATGATGAAAAGCAACGCCGCATCGCACATGTATGTGTATAATTTGTTATAAAACAAAAAATTATCTCATAACATTTATTTATCTATCATTTATGCATAACAATACTTATAAATTACATACATACTGCGTGATGTATAGGGTTGCTTTGAATTATCTACATGCATGTAGATGTATGTAGATAATGTAGACTTATATAACTTTAATAATTTTATTGAATTAAATTATGATTCAGTTCAATGAATAAAAAATAGTTTGACGTACATGTAGAAAATGTGATTTTTACAATATCCTTTTTTGTAAAGATTTTTAATAGATTTATTAGTTATTTACGTTCTCATCATTAAATGTAGAAAACTTGAAACATCCATGTAGACTTACAAAGTGAAAATATTATCAATTTTATTACAGTTTCATTCAATTTTGATAATATCTGCTTTAGAAAGTTATTAACCTTACATAAAAAATCAGGAATATTAATATACTATTACATGTAGAAATCCCGAGACGTCCACATAAATAGTGAATATATTTTACGTAAAAAATTAAGCATTGTCAATATATTAAAAAAAAAATCAACTGGTTTATTAATAAGTTTTTTATTTCACTGTTTTAATTTATACTCGAACTTATGTAGAAGTATAAAGTTTACAAAACCCACGTAGATTATATCTATGTCCAACGTAATTTATGTAGATTTATATAAATCTTTCATCTCAATCTCACTGTACCTTTTGGAGACGAATAAAAATAAATGATATATATTCGACTAGAGCTTTGACTGCAGTTATCTGAATAACATAAAACAAATATAAATTGATAAACATTAAGGCACAATATTGTTAAATGTATTAAAGTTATCTGTCAACATTGATGTAGACTCTAAAAAATTCAAGTAAATTCAAATAAATTGAATGCAAATTCGAAAATTTGAATTATGAAGACCGACCAATTTATTTATGACTCCAGTTATCTAATACATGTAGAAAATATATTTAATATATGTAGATAAATTAAAGTATGGTCACACTTTATTACAAATGTTGTAAAGTTCATAAGCAGAAAAGATTTAGTGCAAATTATAGTAGATTTCAATGCATGAAAAGGTAATAGAAACCAAATATCAAATAAATGTAATTGAGTCAAAAATGTATACAGATTTATTTAAAATATATAAAACTATTTTCTTGGAAAAGTAAAGATATTGTACGTTTAGATTTTAATTTGTAGATAATGCAAAATATATAAAAAATGTTTGCAAATAATGTGGAAAATGTAAAAACTGTTTCATAATAAACATAGTTAACATAATATTGCAATGTACTAGTTTTTTTTAATTGAAAATTTTTTACGATTTTACATAGATATATTTAACTTTTTTATGTTAATTTTTTTGAAGTAGTGGTGTCTATGTATACGTCTTTTCATATTTCTTTAACCATATTTTACATTAACTAAACATCTTTGGTTTTCATAAGTAGATTTTCTCAACACTACGAAATTGGCTCTTAACTTGCCGCTTACACTTTTTACATATGCGAATATAGAGAATAATACTTATGCACACTTTCTGAGACATTTATACATTTTTGTAATATCCATATATATTTTTGCATTTTATCTCCATAATCTACGTCATAAGTTATCTACTTTTGTACATTTTCTTCACATTGTTGCCATCAAAATGTAGAAAATGGTGTAATTAAATTTACGTAGAAACATTTTAAAATGTTCATTGTAACTTATATTATTTTATGCGTAAATCTTTTTATTATCTACATGTTGCCTATAGTAAATTGTAGACAATACTGCTTATGCACACTTTCTAAGGCATTTATACATTTTCGTAATATCCACATATATTTTTGCACATAATCTACGTCATAAGTTATCTACATTTTGTACATTTTCTACACATTGTTGCCAGCAAAATGTAGAAAATGGTATAATTAAATTTACCTGTAAACATTTTGAAATGTTCATTGTAATTTATATTATTTTTGCGTAATTCTTTTTATTATCTACCTGTTGTCTATAGTGAAATGTAGACAATACTACTTATGCACACGTTTTGAGGCATTTATACATTTTGGTAATATCCATATATATTTTCGCACTCTATCCAAATTATCTACGTCATACTTTATCTACATTTTGTAAATTTTCTACACATTGTTGACATAGAGATGTAGAAAATGGTAAAACTTAACTAATCTAGAAACGTTTTGAAATATTCATTGCAACTTATATTATGTTATGCATAATTCTTTTCATTATCTACATTTTGTCTGTAGTGAAATGTAGACAATACTTTTGCACAACGCCACATATAACTAAGCTTCCATAAAGTGATGCTTTCATTTATGTTTACATACATGCTTGTTTTAAGCATATTTTTACGCTGTTGTTAATGCGCTCAAATGTTTACTTTGCGAAAAGAAAGAAAAACAAAAATTTCACAAATAAATATGAATTGCAATGTGAAATCATAATAAGATTGTCACATGCACACACACACACATACACCTCCACTCATACTTGTAAAGCATTTCTGTGCTTGTGACACAGCAGTATTTATGCTGTTTGCATAATATCAGCTACTAAAAAAAAAGGAAAAATATGAACAATTTTATTGAAGAAAACCACAAACGGTTATACCTTCTCTACCGTTCACAATCCTACTCTTCTCTGTCATTAATGTCAGTTATTTTTCATAGTCATTTGTATTTGTTTTGCGGTGAAGATATATATTTTTACTATATTTATTTAAATTCTTTTCCCACTATTATTTTTTTTTTTTGATGTTTATATTTTTTTGTTATTGCTATTTTTGCGCGCTTGTTATTATTAATAATAATAATTTTTTTCCGTTTGCTTATATGTGTGTTAATATATATTGCAGTCGAAAATTATTTACTCTAAAAATTCAATAAAATATTAAACGGAAAAATAAAAGTATTAAAAAATATTTTCTTTATTTAGCAGCTGCATGTGGATATTCACTTTTTATAATTTTATTTTAAAAAATTTTGATGCTTTGATTTATGACTTTAAAGTAAATCCTTTAATTTTACAGCTTTATCTATTTATTCAATAATATTTTAAAATATAAGTACTTTTAGGGTTGTAATAATATTTAAAAGCTTACCGCAGAAGTGGGACAAAGTTAGAGAATACTACACAAATTATATTTATTTGCATATCGCTTACCTGAAAATAAAAGAGTATATAAATTTTATTAGTTAAAATGCATGTTTGAAAGTGAATTCATATTAAGAATAGTGCATCAAAGTAGGCTTTAAATAAATTATTTTATTATGTCCCATTGTACCGACAAATATTTCGAATCAAATTTACTTAGCTTTCGGGGAATTTTGATTTTTTAAATAATCTACGAGTTGTCCATAAGTGATTGTAAAAAAGATAAAGCTATAAGGCTTGTCAAAAAAAAAATACCCATTGGCGGTTTACCAAAAATAGTCAAAAATTATTTTTCTGATATGAACAATGATTGGATCATTATATGTCAGAAACGAAGATTGACCTGCATTTCCTCAAATCTATATCCAATGATGACATATTTTTGTTGTTTTTGACCGCCTAAAAGTTAGATATTTTGAGCAATATAGACAATTTTTTTTTCTACTAATTTCATTGAAACCATTGAAGTCATATTAAGTATTTCCACCGGCTGAAATAAGAAGTTTTTGATGTTCTTCTACTGCTAAATTAAAAGTAATTATTTAAATCAAATTTAAATTATTTAAACTATTGTAAATAAGTAAGAATCACTAATAAAATTTGGTTGTTATAAATTTAATACTTTAAGCCCGAAAGTATTCAACAAAAATTTCACTACACCTGCAATCTCAAGTATTATCTGTGAAATTTTTATAAAAACAACAGAATTGGAATGTTTTTGATGCTGATTTATATTGTATACGTGGAAAATTTAACGAAAATGTTTAAGAACAGAATTTTTTGATTCATTTATAAGTTTACACCCCAAAAGTAGGCAGCGAAAATTTTTAAATATTTTGTAAACTTAAGATTTTAAGATATTTTTGGGAGAATTTTTGTTTGAAATCAAATCTGAAACTACTTGCTGGAATACTGGCAGGAATCAATAAGACGGAAATTGCCTGTGGTTCTTTTAAATTAATTTCTAGCCTAAAATTTTGTAACACAAATTTAACAAACTTTTTATATCCAGTATTAGCAGTAAGGTTTATTTGAAAACAACAGAACTGCAATGTTTTTATACCAACTAAATATAATGAAAACTTAGCAAAAGCGTTTAAAAACGAAAATTTTCAATTTCCTATATTTAAATTATTCCAAAAAGTATGCAGTGCACAATTTTAAATATTTTAAAACTTACGATTTAAACATGTTCTTACAAAAATTATTGTTTAAATCAAATTTGAAATTACTTGCTGTAAAATTAATAAGAATACTCAGCAACACAATTTTGATTGGTTGATTATTTCTCTAAATTAATTTTCCCCCTAGAAGTATGCAACGAAAAATATGAAAAACATTCTAGTCTAAGAACGCATAATCAAGGTTATATAAAATCAATCGAATTTTGTTACCCCTTTAAATGAAATTAAGGTACAAATTTATAAAAACTGAATTCTTCAAATATCAAATATACCTGAAAATATGCAAAGAAAAATTTTAAAATTTTGAAATAGAATGATTTCTATTATTTTTATTTTTCTTTCGCAGACTCAGGAGTAAAAAAATTAAATAATAGTGTTAGTAAGGGCGACCTCGATAGTCTAGTGGATAGTGCACTAGACTTTCATCCAGAAGGTTGCGGGTTCGATTCCCGTCTTGGTCTGGTGGTTAATTCTCATAAACTTCTTATATTCACTATCGATATGAAGTGGATGAGAATTATAAGAATGTGTACAAGTACACACCTTGGTTGGTAATGGTAAAACCACCGAGCTGATAAAAAATTGCCACATAGCCGTTCGGAATCGGCGTTAAACTGTAGGTCCTACCATCGCCACTGTGGTCTAGTGGAAGAGTGCCAGACTCTTGTTTCTGGAGACCCGAGTTCGATTCTCGGCTTGGGTATGTTTCTTATCTATCTTTCTTTCGCTCTTCCTTTCTTTCTTTCTTTCTTGGGGCTTTGGTACAATAGATCTTATAGGTCGCAGTGCCTGACTTTCGAGTCGTCCTTCCTTCAAATAATAATAATAATAGTAAGGTTGTTGGATTCGACATAAAATATATACCTGAAAGTATGCAATGAAAAATTTTTAAATTTTGAAATAGAATGATTTCAATTACTTTTTTTTCTTTTGCTCTCAAATAATACTTTTGCAGACTCAGAAGTAAAAAAGTATGGGTGTTGGAACTTCTACTTTTAGTTGGACCAACTTAGTTACGTAACTGATCTGGTTGATCTACTAGTGGTAGCATGGGTATTGGTATTGAGTAGCAGACTCGTACTTGAAGCAACTTAATTACTTAAGAGATCTGGGTGAAAACAATGAAAGCAAGAGGATTCAAATGGAGTATGTTTTTATAACATTTTTGAAAATAGTAAAATGTTTAAAAATGTAGTTTTCAACTTCCCATATAAAATGTGGGTCTAGAAGTAGGCAGTAAAAATTTAAAAATAACATACAAGTTTTTTAATTATTGTTACTTATGTTCGCTTTACTTTATTGCTCCGCAGATTTCAATTTTTGAGTCTAAAAAAAATGACCATATATTTTGTCTTTATATTTTTATCAGAAAAAAACATTACCATTGCATTAAATATAAGCCTGAAAGCATGCTTTAAACAAATTATTTATAAGTACATTTTTAAAATTGTGTGTATATTCGTGTATAGTTGGTACTTAATAGCTATCTTACATTCTGCTACACTAACAACACACTCGAAAATTTTTCTAGCTTGTACAAACCAAAGAAAGGATTATGTTGGAAATGCTTTTAAAAAATTAAAATAAAAGGTTTCATCATCAACATCACCAGCAGAAAAAAAAAAAACAAATCGAAACAAATATGAGTGGTGAACTTAGAATATTTACCATTCTTACATACTAATACATAATAAATGTTAACCCCTAAAACTATGCCATACAATACTATAAAATTCGGTGCTAGCAAAAGGTAGACACCCGAAAAAGCACCCCTATTTAAAAAAAAGAAAAGCAATTTACATAAAAACTTGTAAAAAGTGTTTCTTTTTTTTTTGTTTTTAGAATGAAAGAAAATGGGGTGGGGGTGTGAAAATAGCAATCGTACAAAATAAAAGCAAATATTTGAAAGCCAATGAATTAAAACCACATCTGCTTAAAAAAAAATGAAGTGTCGAAATCCATATGTGATTCAGAGACTACATATGGTTTCAGTGGAAAAATAAAAACAAACCAACCACACACTTCCTGCTGCTGCGGTGCGGCATTCATCGTCGTTGTTGCTGGTTTTGGTATCGCCCGCTCGATGATGGTCAAGCATTGCCAGCTGTGGTTTAATATAAAATGCAGACACCTGGTAAAAATAGCATAAAATGAGAGTGAGGAAAAAGGTAAATACAGGTAGCACAAAAATAGTTTAAAAAAAATTGTATTAATATTTCAATTATGGAAGCTAAAAAGTGAGAGCGAAAATGAGGGTTAAAGCACAGCTACCTAGCTAGATGATAAGGTACCACATAAAGTATAAAGCTACTACAAACACCCTTCAATATTGAAGTTACTAGTTAGTTATACCAAAATTGGCATGGAATAGAATAATGCATTTCCTTTCCTGCTCGTATCTGAGCTGAGCTCTATTTCCGTAGTCATGTTAAATTTGCTTGCGGGTGCAATATTGTAAAACTATATTCTTCTTTTCGTATGCCAGCAAAAAACCTTTTAGCTTGTTGCTGTTCGCTTCCATTGCCGACTTAAGTTATGCTTTACTTTAATATAGAGAAATTATATTTCCCAAGAAATACGTACCTAGTTTTATTTGTATTTGTATTCAAAGGCAAAAATGCTTTATCCGTTTGCGCCTCGACAATAATAATAATAACTGTTTCCGACATTTGTTGCTTTCGCAATTGCTGTAAAAAGCATTTGAATATATATATTTAAATATGTACGTATATGTGTATTTGTGTGTGTACAGCAACAAGGGCAATCATATTCATTTCATTTTGTAAAATTTATTTACATGCTCAGAGTCACAACTGTGCAGCAGTGGCAGCACAAACCACTTCCGCCGGAAACTAGCTTTTAGAGAGCTCTGCAGCGACTACCACATACAAACACATACATATAAAAACAGGCACACCAACACACTCACACTACACTCACTTACAACAAAACGAGCAACAAGAAACACAAAACGACAGTGAAGCTTCTTTTTAACCTCAGTAAAATGCAATCAGTTTGTGTGTCCCTCTCTGTATATTTGTTCCAGTGCCAAGATATTCTTCATTCAGGATGTGTTTTAAAGGCAAAGGCAGGCGTTAATATGGCGCCAACCATTTAAACTGTTGAAGTCATAATGAAAAATGCAAATTCCCGAAGGCGAAATTCTTTGCAAACAAAACATGAAAGAGTGTCTGCTACTCTGTTCTGCTTTGCAAAAGTGTAGACAAATATACTTCGTTTTATATTCTCTTACCTCCCAAAAAAAAAAAAAAAAACAAGAAAACATAAGTAAGTAGCAGAAAAAGTGACTAAAGCTGGGGTGATTATGTATGTTTGGAAGAAAGGGCTATAGCCTTAGCGATAAAGTTGAGCACAATTGCACAGTGTCGTAATGTTTGCCATTTCTATTTCAAAAATTGTAAACCATTTTAAAAAATTGTAGTTGCATATCTACAGCACTAACGCAGTCAGAAAATATTTTTGTCGGGGAGTTCAGATCATTTTGTTGGTGTAGCATGAAAATTCTGAATTTGCAACAAAATAATGATTTTCAAAATTATCTAAAAGGTGTGTTAAATATGTGAGTAAAAATTCATAATAATTAAATTTTTGATTATCCATATAAAATATATGCCTAAATGTATGCAGTGAAAATTTGAGATATGCAAAATTTTTTAAAAATGTTTATTTATATTTGTTTTTGATGGTTTCAAGTGCCTAAAAAAATCACAAATTGTTTCTTACTTTTCTGGTATAGGTTTGGTAGATTTGAATATCCATCCGTTTCATTGCTTACTGCGAAGAATGAAGTCCAAACAACTTCAAAGAAGATTTGTTCTGCAGTAAAAGGTTCGTGAAAGAGAAAGATCTGCTGAGCTTTGGTCTAAGGGTCATCCCTTTGCATCATTCGATCATTCGATTACAACCCACTAAGACTGTGTTGGTAATACTATTCTATCATCCTCCCACACCTTCTCCCACGTCCCCCTCCCTCCCCTATGAATCAAAAAATAAAATATTTTTCTAATCTAGGAAGGCTACCTTGCCAAGAGGCGATATGGTCAAGAAATACTACTTTGAAAAATCCTTCTAAGAACCAAGACGTTCTGCACTTCATACAAAGAGCACACACAAAGGTGGTCCACCGACGGCTCGAGAGCAGACCAAGGAGCTGGGGCAGGACTGTGTGGTCCCGAAACCAAACTCCCGGAGACTATGTGAAACACTGCAGGTATCTGCTAAGCGGGTATCTTTGCATATACGGCTCTGTGCACAGTTCAATCTCGAAAGTGAGTGTAAAAAGCAAAACATACTCAGATAGTAAATACGCTATCAGAGCACTGGACTCCTTTGAGATTTTCTCAAAATTAGTATGGAAAAGTCTAGAGCTCCTTAACACACTAGGCAAGACAAAGAAAGTCACCTTATTCTGTTTACCTGTGCATACAGGTATTTATGGTAACGAAATAGCTGACAATCAAGCAAGGAAGGCAGCAGCCAAGACATGCATTGGTTCTGAACTCATGGTAGGTTTAGGAATTCAAACCATAAAAAGAACTTTGAAAGACAAGGAACGGAACAGCTGGTCATCGTACTGGGCAATCCTCCCAAAACTCAGACAATCAAAGCTACTCATTGAGAACTTCGACCCCAAAAGGGAGGCCTTTTATCTCAAGCTAAAGTAAGACCAGCATAGACTAATCTTGGGCATTCACTTAGAACATTGTAAACTAGGAGAACACATGAAGAACTTAGGTATAAATCAGGATAACACTTGTAGGTATTGCCAAAAATACAAGGATACATCAGAACATATCTTAATGTACTGCGAGGCACTCACCCGTAGGAAGAAAAGATACTTGGGGGCACTATCACCCAGGAGGTAGGGACATCATAGTCTTGAAGCCGCATCAGCTAGTGAGATTCATGTGGAAGATTGGCTAATCTGACAGCTTATAACAAGCTACTATAGGGGGTACAATAGACCTTTAAAGTCGCAGTACATGTCCCCCATACAAATCAATCAATCAATGGATAGTCGGAAGCAATCAGAGGTAGTCCATAGTAGTCAGAGGCCGTCAAAAGTAACCAGGTGCAAACAGAAATAGTCGGAGGAAAAGAAAAGACAACAATAAGGTAGTCAAATTAACTTTTTAGTAGCTATAAAAGTTGATTTGAATGAGCTAAACCAACGATCATATCAGAGGCAATAATGGACTAATGGAAGGTGGTCCGGAGCGGTTAAAAGTAGTTAGAGCAATCTTACGTACTCAAAGTCAGGCGAAGGAAGTCAGAAGCAGACGCAGTAATCAGAAGAGTCCGATTTTCAGCACTCTTTGACAGTCCGAAGTAAGAAGAGGAAGTCAATAGCAATTAAAAGATTTCAAAGGCAATCGGTTGCTATCACAGCTCGGTAAAACATTCATTAATGTCAGAAGTAATCAAAAAGCAGTTAATAGCTGTGAAACGCATCCAGGAGCAATTAGTGAATATCAGAAACAAAAAAATCAGTATAAGGAAATTAGAGGAAGTTTAAGCAAAAATATTACTGTTCGACTTAGTTTGAAATTCCTCTGGATTGCTCAGATTTAATGTCTAAAGTCACAAAAATCTGATTTATGATTCAGATAAAATTCGAATTTTAAGAAAAAAAAGTTTAAAACAAGATCAAAAACATAATAATGAACATCTTTCGGAGAATTCACTGATTATGATCAAACTGTATGTCAAAGACAACAAATTGAATTTTGTCGCCTGGTGTAACTAAAAGTATTAAAACCCAGTCAAAGTTGGTTATATGCAATGGCAAGAAGTGAAAGGTAACCAAAACAAATTTTCTAAAATATTTCACATTTTATAAGTGCATTCAGCTAAATGCAATAATAAATTTCCCCAACAGAATATTTAAAACGCGACTGTGCCTTTTTATTCTGCTCGTAACGCTCGAAAAGGAAGTGATTTTGATAAAAATTGTTGCTGCGCTTTTGTAAACTCAATTGCCAGCCGCTGTTGCAGTTCTGTTGCTGTCAGCTACAATTTTGTTTCAGTTTACTTACTCTTACCATGATTTTTCTTCTTTTTGTTTTGTTTTTTTTTTTGCACTGTATTTTTCGCACTTTTCTGTAAGGACCTTTGTCCTTTGTGTGTGCACGTTTAAATTGTATATGAAAGTGTATATATTTTTGAAAATAACCCAAAAAAAAAAGAAAAAAAAAAAGAGAGAAAAAGAGCTAGCTAGCTATGAAGAAAGCATAAAATTGAAATTCCACGCTTTGAAATTAATTAGCAAAAATTTGTGGATGTCTGTGTGTCTTTGTAAACGCACGCGGCGTGAATATGAGCCCAATTAAAATAAAACCATGAAAAACGTGGTATTAATTTTCAACGCTATCTTTTTTTTTGTTCATTTTTGTGTATCCTTTATGTCCTTTTTGTTTTTGTTGGTTTTTTTTTTTTTGGATAGTATTTTGTTTTTGTAAGTGGCCTTGTATAGTTTATATAGAAATTTTTGTCAGCCAACTAACACCTAGATACTTACAAAATGTTTAGAGAACATGCTAATTTATAAACCATTCAAGGGACTTTTGCTTTACGTTTCTGTTTTTTTTTTATTTATTTTTGGGGTAGAAACATTTGCATTCTTGATACTGTGTGGTAGTAGTATGTGTTTGTGCAATTTATCGCATTCCCATTTCTTTCACTTAGTGATGTCATACTCCTTTGCATTTTCACAGTTTCACGAGAGATAATTAAGCCGCGAAACAAAGTGTGAATTACACCAAAACACAAACCCTACGAACAAAGAACAAATAATGAAAAGGATGTCGTAGCATTTGATCTTTTTGGCAAATGCGGAAATTAACACAAAAGTGTTGTGGCTCCATGCGAAATGTTGGAATGAGCTAAAGTGGTACTGCTTAGGGTTTTATTATTAAGACAAAGCAGTTTGAATGTGATATTAGTTATAGCATAGAGTCCTGGTGCGTAGAATCAGCATAATATCTTAACAAAATGGAAGCAAATTTGATACGATATAGTCTCGCATAACAATTTTTTATTTTCTTTTTACCCATCCGTCGGAATTAAGCAGATCAATATCGCCACCCCATTACCAGTTTTAGTTAATCGCTTTCCTTTAACCAAAATTTCTGTATAGTGTTATAAACACATAAGCTCAAATGTGGATAAACATGAAGTTTTAACTAAAAACAAGATTTCTAGTTAAAAACTCATGTGTCTTGTACATGATCTTTCGCTGGTTTGCATATTTTATAAAATATCAAGTACTCTACTGACATAAGTCTAACACGGTGAGTGTTGTCAACTGTGCGAAGATATCAAGGATGTTCAATTCATTAACACCAAAATATAAACACTCATGTTCAAATACGTACACTCCTGCTACAGATGACAGAGCAACCGCTATGTATGCTGCACACAGCAGGCAAAATATTGCATGCGACTGTTTGCAGGAGTACATGGAAAGGCCAACGGATCTATCTGACCGCCAGTTTGGTTTTCGCAAGGGGCGGTCTACAGTGGATACGATCCACACTATTATGGACATTGCACGGGAAGCAACGAGCGGCAGTGGATAACAGGAAAAAATACTGCGCAATTATAACGCTGGATGTTAAAAACGCTTTAACTCGGCGAACGGGAAGTAGATCATGCAGGCTTTGGTGAGCTACGATGTGCCATTATATCTACGGCATGTTATCGGTAGCTACTTCAGCAAGAGACGACTCCTATATGATACAGATGATGGGGTCAAGGAGGATAAAGTAACAGTTGGCGTACCACAGGGCTCTGTACTGGGGCCAACATTGTGAAATGCGATGTCCGATGTCGTTCTCAAACTGGACTGTATCGAAGATTTGCAGTTAGTCTGCAATGATGCAATTTCCAGAGTGTGACGATGGTTAAACGCTGCGGAATTGGAGTTGGCAGCTCAAAAAACAGAAATTGTGCTTTTGAGCACAAGAAAGAAAAGAGAGCAGCTGGAGGTGAGTGTGGGAGAACGTTGGAGGGCCTCGCTTGGGTAAAAGGCAGCTTTTGTCTACCGTGATGGACTCTGCGGTGTTATATGCGGCACCCATTTAGGCAGGTGCAAAGAGTCGCACATCAAGGAGGTGCTAGCCTTCCAAAGGCTAAGCGCATTGATGAGTCCAGTGCTTTCCGAACCGTATCGCGCTGGGAGTGCTCCACAAAACAGCGATAGACGTTTTCGCTAATTCCCAACATTGCGAATTGATGTCAAAAGAGGCACGGCGATGTTGATTTTTACATCATGCGGCTGCTAACCGGTTGTGGGTGCTTCAAGCAGTACCTGCATAAATTCGGACATGACGATGACCCATACTATCCAACATGTCCGAATGAAAACGAAAACCTGAGGTATGTGCTATTTTATTGCGGGTGCTTCGAAAACGTGAGGGAGCAGCTGAATTTTACCGCACTGATGTGCGAATCGGTGAGAAAATGGAAGACGACATGCACAGAGGGAGGCTGCGCGGATTTTGATCAAGCTATGCGCCACTGAAAGAGGGAAAAGGAGAACAGAATAGCAACAACAGATCGAGAACTGAACTGCTAGACCTACCCCCGCGAAGTAATACCTATGGGTAGTCCCGCGGAGAGAATGGGAGAGGACAAAAGAGATGGTTTTAGTTGGTAGGATTCCAGCATAACCGTAGAACAGGAGTTCTGCGGAATCTATGAACATTTCCACCTTTCAGCGATGGAAAAAAAAATGCTCAAATACAATACTCGTATTTTTGAATATGTACATTGGCGAAGAGATCAAGAGTGTTTAGTACATTTGAGATCAAACATGAAAACCAATATTTTTGAATATTCTCATATATGAACACCAAACCACCACACACATCACATACAAACCACCAAAAAAAATTTCAAAAAAATCCAAATTGGTCCTACAAAAAATTGAAGGTCTGCCGTCAAACTGTTTCCAATGTTATTAAATAGTTTCAGGAGAATAGGAAACCTGGTTCGGGAAGAAAACAAGGGCTACATGATATTGGGAAACCCAAGAAAATAGAAAGCATATTGAAAAGATCTCCAAACACATCTGGTAAAAAAGCTGCCCGGTTAGCCCAGTGCTCTGACTATTTGGTGCGAAAAGTTAAAGCCATTGCAGGTCTGAAAGCATACAAAGTCCAAAGAGTTCCAGACAGGAATGCTGCAAAAAATTTAGACGCCAAAAGTAGGGCACGGAAATCAAAATCGAATTTCATACAAAAATATTCATGTTGTATAATGGACGACGAAACGTATGTACTGGCAGATTTTACGCACCTTCCGGGTATGGCAATCTATATGCAGTTGCGGCAAAAGAAGCAAGTCATTTGTTACAGTGGACTCCATAAATACCGAAATATAAATTAAAGAATGTTTGAAAAAAAATACTTCTTCCTTTCTTAAGAGAGCACAATGTGTCCACATATTTTTGGCCTGATTTGGCATCATTTCACTACGGCAAGAAAGCTCGGAAGTGGTACCAAAGTAATAGCATAGTTTTTTGTGCTAAGAGAGGCCAATTCTCCAAATTGTCCGGAGCTAAGACCAGTGGAGAGATAGTGGGCTCTTGTAAAAAGAAAATTAAAGAGCACAAAAAAGGTGTCCCAAAATATCGAAGATTTTAAAAGGAAATGGGCAAACTGTTCCAAAAAGGTGTCTGAAACAACTATCAAATCTCCAATGGAAGGCTTACCAAAAAATGTCTACGAGTTCATAAATAGTGGTTAAAACTATAAAAGTTATATTTTTCTGTAGTTTGTAAAATATTATCAATTAAATAAAAAAAATCAAAACTCTAAGATCAACCGCTTAAAAATTATTGAATTTTATATATGTTAAGATTTTTTCGATCTCACTCCTTATACAAGTGTGGATATATTGAAAAAAAAGTGTACGAGCTTTTTAAAAACCCAAGTTCTGATTAGATTTTCAGGATTTTTTGTAAAGTAAGGAATAGGTATATCTTATCAGGATCACAGGTGCTTTTTATTCTGTAATTGTGGTTTTAAACGTGTGTCAAATATAAGCTTCATCAATCTAATAGTTTTTGAGTAATTTTCAAGTAATTGAAAAAAAAAGTTCCGAGATAATCGCGTGCAAAGATTCGGCAAGGGAGCGGAGGTGAGTTTCGCTCACAGGTTCTCAAGACGTTTCAAACTATATATTAGGTAAATTTACGACGGTAAGAAAATATTCGCTCACGAAAGGAAAAATATCACAAAAAGTACGAGAATGGAAATTTGCAAGTTATTTAAAATTATATGGAATATTAAATCGATATTTCCTTATTTCCTCATCGTCAACTCCGTGATATTTATTATTTCAAATTGATATAGAAAAATATGATTGTTGAATATTTTAAATGAAAATGGAATCATAGGCTTTTCAATAATATATTTTCTCGCATGAAAATTCTAACAAATAAAAACTTGTCAGTTCTATCACAGCGGGCTGCCATTTTCTTCTCTCATTTTATATTTCGTTTTTTTAGGATGAACGAACGCATTTCAAACAAAATTGATTTTTGTACGCGAATATACCTACTATTATTTTGTGCATTTTTTAAGAAATTAACCCCATCTGGGTATCGAACTTGAGGCAGCTGGAACTTCAGTCTAGAACTCATTCATCAGACTACCGGGGTGGCCTTCTACCCTACATAATCAGAGTATAATTTTTATAAATTTTTTATAAATTTTAATTTATTTTTCTTTCTCACTTATTGTTATTAGTAAAAGCCATAAGATTCTTGTTTGTATTTCACTGAATGTATTAAATATTAAATGTTAATTTATAAATGTAATTATTTATATTTTTTTTATTTTAATTAATTAATTTTTTATTTGTACGTACATATTATATCACTCGTTCTAAAACCAAATTGTTAAAATTATTATGTTGTTTAGTACTTAAATAAGATAAATTTTATATATCTTTGTGCTAAAGTTTCTTCTTTCTTAAATATATAAATAAATAAATAAATATAACACTGGTTTACAAATTTCAAGTCTTGAAAAGTAAAAAGAACAAAACATATTTGGGTAGATAAATTGGGACCTCCTGAGCACAAAAAAATTTTTTTTTTTTTAAGGTAAGAAATTTTTGCCGAGCAATGATTTTGTGTTTTTCGGGGTATGGTTTCACTCAAATCCTTGTGGAGTCCAAACAAAAAGCTTGATCGAGATAAATTATAAATTATAAATTGAATACCCTTTCTATTGATATGCTGCTTGTTTTAATCGAATAACAAATTGCTGAGTTATGGTTCCTCAAACTTAAAAAATTGCCATTTTTTCAAGATTTTTTCCAAATTTTCAATTTTAAATTCAATTTATTTTAAATTAAATGTCAAAATCAATTTATCCACCCAATCATGTTTTATTCTTGGTACTTTTCGGCTGTAAACTAGTGTAATATATAGTTTTTCAAAGTGCATAAATTTGCTTCATGCTCGTTTGGTGTTCATGAGTGTTAAAATTTGAGCCCTGGTTAAAATTCTAGCTTTTTTGCAAAACTTTCTGTTTTAGTACGTCAATGCACAACTACACAATTTTTGTCACGTAATTAAGTCACTAGAACAATATTTTATGCTGAGTTTGAAGAATATTTTGTATTAGTAGTCAAAGAATTTTTTGTAATGTCATTTAGCTGCCTCAAAAAATATTAAGAGCAATTACAAAACAGTGACGTATTTTGAGTGCAATCGGCAATTGTGCGTGAAGGAGTAAAATTAGAAGTGGACATATAATTATGTCATTTTATATTCTTTCGCAATAAACTTGACTTAGTGCACTTAAATCCGTAAAAACCAATAAAATTTATCATTTACACATTTCTGTATACTTTAGTTGAACAATTGTTGATTTTGGTTGTGATAGCCAAAAATAATAGTTCCACTCCCTCGAAGAGGGAGCTCATTTGGAAAACTTTCCAGAACCTTGGAATTATTGCAAAGGTCGTGGAAGAGTTAGCTTTTTTACGTGGAAAAATGGTCAATGAGATAAGATACTACGAAAAATTCAAATCATTTCACAATTTGCAACGCAAAAAACCACTTAAAACGTCTCCAGCTGAAGATAGGTACTTGATTTGGCTCAGCAAAATGAGCGATTTCTTAACTTTCATCCAACTAAGATCACAAACGAACTTAGATTATAATTAGAAAATATCAGCCAGAACTATACGCAAGCGATTAAACAGCGTATTCAGTTCGCTAAACAATATCTCCACTAGTACCACCATTTTTGGAAAACGATTGTTTGGAGCGAAGAATCCAAATTAAATGTGTTTGGGATCGATGGAAGGCTCTTTGTTAGGCATCCATCAAATACTTAGCTGGACCCAAAATTTACTAAAACTGTAAAACATAGGGCCCTTGTGTAATGGTTTGATGGTGTCTCACTTTATCTGGAGTTAGTCCAATTGCTTTAATCGATAGTAAAATTACTGAAGAAAAGTACAAAGGCATCCTTAAAAATCATCTTCACCGAGGATACGGTGAAAATTTACCTTAGCGTTGGATCTTTTAGCATGATAACGACCCGAAACACACATATCGGGTCGTTAAGGCTTTCTTAAATGAGAACAATATAAAAATTTTCGAGTGACCAGCCCTAAATTCATATTTAAACCATATAGAAAATCTAGAGAGTATTTGAAAAAGGATCGCGGCAGCGCAAAAACCTTCAAATAAGGCTTCCTTATGCGCTATCATTCAGGAGGAGTAGAATCAAATCACTGCTGCTCAATGGTTTGATACTAGTCGAAGAGATGTACAGTAATTATCAGGCAAAAATGGTTTCCACAAAGTACTAACCGTACCAAAGGCAATATTTCAGTTCAAAATTAAAAATCATCAAAACTTATTATTTTTAAATATTTTTGTTTAGCATATGACTTAATTATGTGACCGCAAATTACACTATAGACAAACGAAAATTTGGAAAAATTTTTAAATATTTGACATTATAAATGTTTATTTCTTTTATAATTTTAAATATTGAAATGTTTTTTATTTATTTTGCCGTTGGTTTTGTTTCTTTTCAATAGAAACTTTATTTTTTCTTAAAATTCTTCTGCTCATGAGTATATGATTTAATTGTATGTCCACAAGTGTATGTGGATGGTGATGATATATGAGTATTTAAGTTTGTACGATATGCATCTGTTGAAAGACCTTCACTACGGGTTTACTCACGTCCTCGTTTTGTTTTTGTTTGTAAAATACAAGAAAGAAATTTTTCAGCACTTGAAAGTGAAAAGAATTGATTAAATTTCAATAGTGAAATGAAGAAAAAAAATTGTACGCAGCTGAAATTCGACAAAATATGTTATTCTGTACATAATTACTAACGCATAGAGTAGGACTTCATATTGAGCGGATTGTTGTACGTGTTTATATAAAAAACCAAACAACTAAGTCCCGGCAAGAAATAATACTTTAGGCATAATTTCAGGAAATTAAAACAAAAGCAAATTACTTTGTGAGTAAATTTCAAAAGAAAAGAGAAAAAGCATTTTCAGTAATTGCAAAAGCTTTTTTAAAAATCATAAACTCTTAACTCTCAATTATAAAATTACAAAAAGCCGCAATTTTCATTACCTGAGTGATAAAAATTTACTTATTTTTCATAAACGATATTATTTACCAAGTACCACGCGCTTTTTTAATCTCTGAAACAATCAAATTAAAATTATTTTAAAAGAAATGCAACTCAACCTCAACGTTATTCCTCAATCCGGCAATTGCAGAGAATTTAATAGCGCTATGAAAAGAGTATAATTTCTTTTGGAAGCTCATCCTAAAGGCATATGCTGACGTAGGCAGCGGGATCAGCAGCATAAATACTCATGACAAGTGCGGCAACTGTAGAGTGAATGCAATAAATGAAAACAGACAAAAAGCGCAATGCATGTCCAATGACTTGACTAACTACAATAAACAGGCGACGACGACGACGGCAAGAACGACGACAGCGATGGTGGCGCAAGAGCAACAGACAACAACCGCTGGCACAGAGACACTGACTTCTGACAACAATCACTTTCAATGCCGACAATAAAACACACGCAAATCCAAAAAAAAAAAAAAAGGATTATGACAACAAAAACAAAAACAACAATCCAAAAGGAATTTCTTCATCCTTTTTGTGTGTTTCGAGTTCATAAAATTTTATAGCTTAAGGTAATTATTAATTTAAATTCCTTTTAATTTTGATTTTAATATTAAAGTTCAGTGCTTATATTTGTCTATGTGTGTGTGTGCTTTCATGTGTGCGTTTGGCTCTCTGTTTGTTTTACAAACTCTTAAGCTGCTTTTCAATTTTAATTTCGTGAAATTTTAGTATTCGAATACACCATGGTAGCATATTTTTTTTTTTCATTTATTCTTCCTCAACTTGTTAACAAACTATAAACTACAACAACTGACCACATGCATATTTTGTTTGTTTTTTGTTAGTTTTAACTACTTTAGCATAAATGCACCTAAATAAAAAGTAACAAATAATACCAAAAAAAAAAAAAATTATAAAAAAAACTAATGCGGTTCACCCGAAAAGGAAATTTAAAAGCAAGTAGAAGCTGCTAACGTTATTACTACCCAAACCCAACGAAAAGAAAATCTTGGACGTTAATTTAATGCGATTAAAAAAGTTTGATAAACAACAAATTTTGTTTCTTTGTTGATTTTTAGTTAGTTTGTTGTTGTTTCGTAAGTACCTATAAACAGTTTGCTAATATTCTCTTTTTTCTAAATAGAGAAAGCTCAAACTCTGGGTGGAGATTTGGTAAAAATTTGGAAAGAATGATAGAAAAATTAAATCAGAGAATACTCGTGATGGCTAATAACACTCTTATTTTACCAGATGATATATATGAAAGTCTTCGCTGCCTATATGACGAAACCCTTGGTTTATTAATCTTTATGTTCCACGAAATAAATCACTTTTTGAGGTTCGATGTTAAAGAACTCCGCCGGGGAATTATATGGCTCACTATGAAAATGTCACTTTTGATGAGATTCTTAGCCCATTTGTTGTATAAATGCCCTGGAAGTCTCATATATATGTATGAAGGTGATGTGTGGATCCAATTTTAATTGAAGTTCCTAATCTATTTTGGAAATCATTTTCCGACAGACAACCGGAACGAAATCGCGGCAGAGGGTCGTATTATTAATGATGTTATTGCTGACAGATTAGTGAGCGAAGCACGCGGAAAGCATCCACTTTCAGCATGGGATAGCGCTCGTACGTACCAACGTGTCAGCATACTCCTTGAGAGTCTGGTGCCCTTAGAGCTGAAGCTATTAAATGAGTTCGGGGCATACGCTTTCGACAACGGCAAAGGTAGGTCCATAAAAGACCTCATCTTTACGCACAACGTAGTTGCGCACTCTACCAAATTGAGCGTCAGCAACATGTATACACATAGCAATGGCCACAAAGTCATCATCATCGATGTGAACAACAAGGTGCCACCCCTCGCAGTCCAAACACAGAAGACACATCAAAATGGTTAAAAGATGCAAGCGAAAGAGTAATGCAATGTTCTAGACCAAACCAGCAGCAGACATAGCAGTGCATATAAACGCTGCACTTTCCAATGCAAGCGATGCTACGATGCTCCGGAAACTGGTGTACTGGTGAAATGAGGATGAAATTAAAAGCGGTGATGAATATTGCACGTGTGGCCACTAGCGGCAAGCAATGGAGAAACGGGCAAGAATAAGTACTTCGCCGTAGTAACATTGGATATTAAAAATGCCTTCAACTCTGCGAACTGGCCTCAGATTATGAGTGCATTGAGAGGATTTGAAGTACTGGAGTATCTGTTGTAAATAATCGCAAACTACTTCGACAACAGGATTTTATTACACGATAGTGACGATGTCGTGAAGCAATATCCTGTCAAGGTAGGCGTTCCGCAGGGTTCCGTTCTCAGTCTAACGGCATGAATCGCAATATATGACGGCATCCTCAAATAGGATCTCCCAGAGGATACAACAAACATTGGATATGGAGACAACATTGCGGTAGTGGCAGTAGCCAAACACCTGGACTCGCTACAAGCTATATGGCTCGACGTCAACTCGAAGCTGGCATTTGCGGAGCAAAAGACGGAAGTCGTGCTTTTGAGCACCAGAAAAGCACGTGAAGAGTTGGTTATCACAGTTGGTGATCATTACATCACCTCGTGTCCACACATCATGTACTTAGGAGCACGAATAAACAGTGGATTAACACGCATTACGCCGAACATAGGAGACAGACGCGAGGGCAAGCTTACAACGGTTACTACTTGTTACTGTGTCAGAGCAAGTAAGGTGCCCATCAATCTACAGCAACTAGAGTTGATGCGGTTATATGGTCGTAACACAAAGCCAACCAAAGGCATAAGAGAAGAAGAATGGCAGCGTACCATCATAGAACGGCAGCAAAGATGAGAGTCATCCGAGAAGGGTCGATGTACCTACAATCTCACTACGAATATAAAAGAGTGGATATCACGCAGGCATGGCGAGCTGAATTACCACATTACGCAACTGCTTGGTGGCCATGGGTGCTTCAAGTAGTACCTGCATAGGATAAACGTCAGAGAAGGAGACCCGTTTTGCCCAAGATGCCCAGAGGAACGGGAGAACGCGCAGCATATACTTTTTAAATGCCCTCATTTCAACCAGGTGCAGAAATGAGCTGGAGTAAGCCTTTGGAGAACCTCCTATGTAAAGGAATCTAACGACACAGATGTGTAACATAGCGGAAAAATGGAATGCAGCATGCAAGGTTGCTTCAGATATGATGACCACTCTGTATGATGCAGAACGTGCGCGTAAAGCCGAGCGCGAGGCAAACAACATAAACATGGAGCCAAATGTCGTAAACTGACGATAAAATTTGATAGAATTGGACTGAAAGTAATCCTGACGATTGAGCATTAAGCTTTTTACGGCCTTCCGGAATATCCGTACAGATGAGGGGTGGTTTTAGCATGAGAATGTCTAGCTCCTCGTTAAAAAAAAAAAGATTGATGGAAGTAATTTATATAAATCGTAATGAAACCATTTTTTGTGAGAGATTTGATTCTCTTTTCAGAATAGATATCCGCTATATTGTACTTTACTCATTCGTTACAGATTGCTGAGGTTCATTTGCACAGGTGCAGTCTAGAAGGTGTGCTTGAAGTAAGACATCAAGAGTTTCACAAAAAAAGTGGACGTTTATGTCCGTCCACTTTTTTAAGAAAAAAATGGACTCACAAAATTCCTCCAATCGTTTTTTTTTTGGCTTTCCTGATGGATTCCTTGCGAGTTAATTCATCCAGAAATCGTACTACTAAACTGTTTTGGGAGAAAACTTATAACAAAATTGAGTTAGTCACCGCATATTATCACCAATTATTAATCAACCAATCTATCAATAAATCGACATAAGTTTGTAGTATATAATTATAAAAAATTTTCTCCTCATTTTAAATGTTTTTCCAAACCAATTTAAAGCATATATTTTGGCAAAACTTTCTTCTACTTCAGTTTGAAATATATATTCTATAGAGCATTTTTTAATACCTTACAATGTAGCTGCTACTGCTATGCATTGTTGGCAATGACGACTACATCGACGACACAGCCAATTAAAAGCAGTTGACATTTTCGTTTTTAAGCACAAATCGTCTTGCATTTCCAAAGACATACACATACAAAATAATCTTATTGTTCGCCTAAAATTATGCTAAGCTTAGTGCTGTTTCTTCCACTACTAATGCGCGCCATTGCAGCTACTGCAACATAATAGCGTTCAAACAAACTTTACCGAACAACAAAGTATGCAATGCACACTCATCCGCTCACTCCATCAACTTTGTGTCAATTTTCGGTCGTCAACACATTTGATATACAAAAATATTTTCAATTTTCTTCATCATTGTGCTGTGTAAAGTCTGTGCAAAATTACACAGGCAGGGAAAGAAAAACAGAGAGAGACAAGGTGGCAAAGAGAAAGAAAGAAAGAGACCGTCAAAATAATGGGCTTGCAATGCAAACTATAAGGAAAGAGAATGAGGATATGCTGCTGTGTTTCATTTTCTTGAACAGGACACAATATTTTTGCCGTGATGAATACATTGTTGCAAAGCATTTGGAAATGTACATGTATATACAAGCGTTTGCATGTGTATGTGTTTCTATTTAAATGTTTAGTAAAATGTTGTGTTGATGTTTCTTCCTAGAACTTCTTGCTGATTGCTGTTTTAAAATTTTATTGTTGTTGCTGCTGTTGCTGCTCCTGCATATAAAATCTAAATTTGTTATGCTAAAATGTATGGCAGGCTTTTAGGCAAGTTGTTTACATAAAAACTTTACTATTATAATCTTTACGTAAGTTAAAGAAAGTGTTGCATATTTTTCCGGATGGCTTAAAATAATTACCAAAAAGAAAAAAAGTTGATTTGCTAGCTGATTTTAGTAAAGGAAGAAAATGTTTGGCTTTAGAAATAGAATTTAATTCCAATTAAACATTTTTTACCTGTTCTGGGTGCCACTTTAAATAAAATATTTGAAAATATTTTTTAATATGCTTTGCCATTATAAACGTGAACAATTTATGTTTTTATTACTAACAAAAATAACAATATGAAATCTTTTTCTTTAAAGATTTTGTGAGCTTAATTAATATTTTAAAATAAAAAAAAAACTTCAGCCGCTTTTTTATATCAAAAGCAGACTATCAAAGCTGTCTCTTTATCGTTTTTTCCAACTACGTATATATACACAGCTTCTGCTAGTAGCTCGCCTTAAACTTAAGTAGTCCTTAGAGTCGACTTTTTAACATATCTGCAAACTTATTTCCTCACAGATTCTCACTATTTCTCTTTTCCAACCCCCACCTTCAATAGCCCTTTTGTTTCATACACACACATTTCTCACTTTTACACTATTTTCTCTTGTCTTGGCTTTAGGCAGTATACTCTGTATATAATGTTAGCTTGAAGTAATTACTCGAATTTGTATTCCTGTCACGTTTGTGTGCATGTCCACAGAACCCATTTCCCTTTTTTTCTATTCACTCCTCGTCAACTACATACATATACATATATATCTCTATTGGCGCTACTATAAATCTTTGTTTAAATGTATGCAGCTACGTGTTGAAATGCATGCATATATGCAGTAATGCATATGTATGTGTGAGTGCGTGTATGTGTTTTTTCATATACTATATGAAACATTAGAGATGCTAATACTTTTGCTTTCTTCATCTTCGTTAAAAATCATAGTGAAAACATAAAGCGATTATTTTTATCATGTATGCAATGCTAAGAAATTGCATGTGCACACAAAAGTCTGCTGCTATGCAATGAGAAATGAACAGCAGCAGCAGTTAATGTGCTTTTTATTTTATTCTATTGAAATATGAAACTTTTATTTTCCAAGGCTAAGCAGATCATAAAAATGTTCTTAAAAAATTTTTATGCTTTCTCTATTATTAAATTTATTAAAATTTATAGCAAGTAATTAGGTTTTAACTGGGTTTTGCTGAATGCTGGCAAATAAGTAAATGGTTTCATAAAATCTAAGGAAGTTTTTATAAAGTAAAAGGAGGTTGGATAAGGTTTCCTTAGAGTCATAAAGGGTTTTAGCTGTGGTACTTTAAAAAAAAAATTATTTCACCTTCAAGAAAATAAAAAGATGTTGTTGTGACATTCGACAACAGAGAAACTGATATTATGTGCTTAAAAGAGTTTGGCTTAACCCATTAGAGACGAGCGGGAAACAAAGTAGATAAATCAAGGAAGTAACTTGAGAAAAAAATTTTCTTTGAACATGGCTCAGGAACGGCTGAGGCATTACTGGGTTAAGTATTGACTAAATTCCTTGGATGAAAAAACAAAAAACAGTATCTTGTATCAAATTGTAAAAGATTGTTACCATTCCAATGTATTGCTTTTTGGGATTTCGGTATGACTTTTCTACATAAAGAAAGTTTCATAGAGGAGAAGAAAAAAAGCGGCCCTTGGAACCAAGTATTAAAATAGTTCTTTCTTATCTATATAACCCTAGAGATTTCTAATATGAAATTTTTATATGAAGAAGATCGTCAAACTTTCACTGAAAAGAATAAGAAGCAGATTTTACGTCTAAGTAGTAAAAGACTGGTATCATTTCAATTGAACCTTAGAGGTTTCAGTACGAGTCTTTAATATAAAGAAAATAGCTGAAAAACAACTAGATTAAAATGGTAAACGATTGGCATCTTATGGAACCTTTGAGCTTTTTAGTGTAAAACTTTAACATAAAGAATATCGTCGAATTCTAATAGAGCAAAAGGAGAAGCAGTATCTAGATTCATGTAATGAAACAATGGAAATCTTTATATACGACTTGATCAGTTGAAGTCATATTCTCAGTATATATTTGCTTTGTCGAGAAAATCAAATATAGCTATTCATAAAGAGTTTTAAGTAGGTGGGCGTGGCACGTCTCATTTGGGTATATATCAAAAATCATTTATAGCACAGTATCGAAATTCGGTGCAAGAACGTAAATTAAAAATGCAATGCTATAGGTTGCATTGATAGGCGGGGAGGGGGGGGGGGGGAAGGGACTGTAACACCTTCCATATAACCTGAACCTGAACTTTCATTACGGGATATCTTAAAAGCCTTTTTTGGTACGGTACCAAGATTAAGTAAGGAAGTATTATTATTATCAGTACCGCATTTAAAAAATTCACTTAGTTTGTTGGATTAGTGGGTGTAGCAGCATACTCTATTTCTTCTACTATTTTCTACTACTACCTTTTAACTTTTTTTCTACCATTTTTTAGCTTTTCTTCCACAACTTTTTCTTGTTTTCTACTATTTTTTATACTAATATTTTCTACTACTATTTCACTACTTTTTTCTACTATATTTCTTCAAACATTTCTTCTTATTTTCTACTACTTCAGCTACTTTTTTACTGTTTTTTCTACTATTATTTCTACTACTATTTTTACTACTATTTTCTACTACTTTTTTACTATTTTTTACCACTACATTTTACTATTTTTCTACCTTTTTTAATGTTTTTTCTACTAATATTTCTACTACTTCTTCCGCTACTTTTTTACTTTCTTACAAACATTTCTAATATTATTTTCTATTCCTTTTACTACTGTCTTTTCCACTACTATTTCTACTAATATTTTCGTTTTTTTTTTAATGCAATTTTCATTACTATATCCAACTACTTATTTCATTCCTTTTCGTACTATTATTTCCACTAATTCATGAAATATCTCAAGAACCTGCCAGCTATGTTAAAATCTGATTGGCAGCTCTGTAACAAATTCTATTTTTATTTATAATAAATAGTCTTAATTTTAAAATATGAATATAGAAGCTTCTGTAATATAGCCATATAAATAGTTTCTATAATTCTACTGAAAGCTTATAAAATTGTTCACAAAAAAAAAAAAAACAAAAAAAAAACGCTTTGAAGTCCTTTTTACTTTTTAGACATGCTGGAATTTTTATCGAACTGCGAACCCGTTAGCATCAACTGGGTTAATAGTCATCCCCATCATATTTTGTGTATAATAACAAGCATTGTAAGGAAGCGTTTTTTTGTTTTGTAAATATCTACTATGTTCAGAGCAATTAACTAAGCTCAGTTGTTTTCGGAAACATCATTGAGTTCACATCGGTGAACTCACGTTTTGTGAGCGCGATTTATTATTTCTCTGGTTTTATCTTATTTTCCATTTTTATAAAATAGGCAATTATTTAAATTTTCTTTTCACCCTTTTGTTTAACACAAATATCACCCTGTTGTATTGGGCTGTGACTTAACAAGCATTTTCGATTTCGATAAACGTTATCGATCGATGCTTTCGACACGTGTTGAAAGGCAAAATCATCTATCGAAAAGTATACCCGGATTTCCGCTTAAAAGACTCTTTCTTTTGCTCTGTGGATTTCAACGAGACAAGTGGTATACTGATTTTGGTTTAAACTAATTTACATTCAAAATAAACACAATTAAAAATACAAACTAAAATAATTTGTTTAATTAAATTGTGAAAAATATACCATAGCTTAGTTTAAATTGTGCAAAGTTTACATCGTGTGGGGTGGAGCCCTAAAAGGCCATACCAAACCACGTGTATTTGAGTTTCTGAATAAACATCGACCTGGAATAGCTGATCCACCACACCACGCATGCGCTTAATCAATTTAAACCACGGCTTGAAGATATTTTTTTATTTTTTTTAAATCCAGTTTTTTCCCCCAAAAGGTGAGATTTTGCTAGTAATTTTACATATGTGCAGTATCTAATCATTAATTTATAAAAACCTAGGATTTCCAGTTATACAACTTGATAAAAATACAACTCAATACAATCTCCAGTAGTACGGTTATTCATCAATCCAACTGAATCCATCTAAATCTAAATCTCTACAAGACTAGCTATGTTTTGTAGCAACACTTGACGCTTCAACGTACTACCAGTCAAGTCATTCTATTCTAATACGAAGAACAAAATAAAAAGGGGTTTGAGATTCTAAAAATTTTAACATAATATTATAAAAATCTTAAATTTACCTAAACATTTATTAAATTTCTTACTAAGTCTTAAATCTACCTTAATATTAAATTTCTAACATAAATCTTAAATCTACCTAGTATAAGTTTAATTTAAAATTTAAAATTCTAAAACAACAAAAAGTGAAAAAAAGAAATCTAAAACTAAATCTAAAATTTAAGGTGCAATAGAAATATTTAATTATTTTTACACCGCCTCTGCTAAGTGTGTGTTATTTTTATTTTTTTTTTTTTTAGCGAGAGCACCAAAAACAAAAAAAAAAAAAAAAGGGAAAAAAGTAAATAAGAATAAAAATGTCTATTTAATGGGAGAAGTTATGAACCACCTAAATTGAGCGTAAGGATTTGTTTTTGTAAATAGGTAAAATCCAATTAACCACCGACGCATCTCATCAGGCGCCTGCTGACATCGATCGGAGCTTTTCACCATGTAAGTGATTTTGATCAATTTCTCCTATCATAGATTTACTTATTACTCTTTACTTTGATGCTACTCTCTTTCTTTTAAGATCCGTTTTTTTTATTTGTATAAATATGTTATTTCTTTTTTTTTTGATACTGATAGTTTTTTTGCCACGGTTACCGCGTTTTTGTACTAAACAAAATTATAGTATTTCGATTGCTACATTTTTTTTGGGCTATTATAAAAATTAAATGGATTTATCTATCTATGCTAAGGAATTTATTAAAATGACATTTTTTATGTGAAATGAGTAAACTGTAAGTAATTAAATAATGTTAGATAATGATGTGAGTCTTAGTTCTTTAATTTTGGTTGGGCATGGAGATGAGATACAGTATCTCTCGAATGGTTGGGTAGGGGAGAGAAGAGAAGTGTGTAATTGCTAAAATGCTTCTCAAGTTTGGGTTTTGCATTTGATAAAGTTTATAATTTTAGTCCGTCTGTCAATCATTTTTTTTGGGTATTCAAAAGGGTTTTTTTTGTCCGGTCCGAGATTTTTTGTTTGTTTGTTTTTGAAATGTGCATGAATTATTTTTATCGTCATGGCATTTGTGAATTAAATGGCTAGCACCACCCATCCCGATCCGGCGAGCTTAGACCAGGTTTCAACTAGCATGCACGCTAAGCCATATACAAGTGGGACTCTATGACAGTTTTTGCATATTATTTAATTTTTATAATTTATTGTGCTGATTTTTCTCGAGTTCTAGTAAAATAAGGAAACTATTATGTTATTTTTAATTCTATTAAAATTTAAGAAAAATAACTAAAATAAATTCAAAAACTAAAAAAATATACAAAAACTTGTAAAATTGTGACCTTAGACACCGAAGACGTTTAAACTTTAGAAAATTTTAGTATGGCACTTTCGTATAAGGAAAACAGTCGAACTTTTATAGAGGCGAAAAAAAAGTGCTGAAATCATGAAAAATTTGTATCACTTCCATAGAACATAAGAGAGTAATGAAAATTTAACATAACAGGAGAGAAAAAGGTGCTGTTTCAAGGCCCAAGTAGTAGAAAATTGGCATAATTTTACTATAACCTAAAACACTTTCAGAGAGGTCCACATAACATTGTGGTTAGTGTTCTGGCTTTAGTAAAATATTGACAATATTTTAATGGAATATTAGAAAATAAACCAAAGACATCTAAAAAGATCACCACCTAGTTTGAAATTTTAATGGATAAAAATTAAATCGATCGCATAGAATAAATAAATTTATAGATAACTCGATATCACATTGATTTTTGTTTCTTCAAGTACTTGCTGCTCTTATTTTAGACTAAATCACAATAAATATGTTATTGTTTTTATGAAGTATAATATAAATAAAATAAATTCTCTTAAAAAAGAAAAAAATAAATAAAATTTTTCAATTGTAAAACACCTGCTTCAAAAAAAGCAGCTGGCTTATTCCTTATTCCTTTAAATTATTTACTACCTTTCACGTTCCAATAGCATTATTATTGCATACAGCCAGTTATGCTAAGAAAAGTTTATAAAAAAAAAAAAAAAACATCAAGTGAAATATTTCCGGCTGCCGGAAATATAAAACAAGTCGCCAACGGAAGTCATGCAATATTTTTATGATTAAACTTAAATCGCATGCTATTATTATGATTATTTTTATGATAGCGTTTGTGTTTGCACGTATGCATGTATTCATGCATGTATGTGTGCTTGTGTGGTCTTATAATGAAGCTGTTTATATGTGTGGCTGCTTGGTTTTTTATTAGCAATGTTCTTTCTACCTTATTTATCATATGCATGGAAGTTTTTGTTTTTCATTATAAATACTCCAATGAAAGTGTTCGGTAATAAAAATAAAATTAACTAAATGTTAATGAAAGCAGTAGAAGGTTAAAAAAAAAGCACACATAAATTTTTATTATATTTTCAATACACTCGACGACCATTGTGAGTGTTGGATGATGGGGGCGTATGAGTGTTATTTATTTATATTAGGACTGTAAAAGATTATTCGAAAAAAAGAAACTACTCTGAAAAATTCCCCCAATCAACACGCAATGAATACACCAGAAGCTGTAACAAAATTTGCAGTGGGAATGGCTGTTGTAAATAGAACAACCGGGTACTACTAAGTCCAAATTCATTGCAAAAACTGAAACGATTTTTCGCTAACGTTATGCTAAGTAAATGATAGTCCCAAGGCTTTGAATTTAGTATTACAACTGCTGAAATTTTTATTTATTTTCTTAGAAAATTCACACAAATAAACAAATTTCATTGGAATTTCATTTTATACTTGAATCGAAGAACAGAATTTTTTTCTATTACACCGAGTATACATTTCTGTGTTATCCATAGAAAACAACATTTTGACAAAGCACACAAAATATCAACAATTTTTTTTCAGCAACATATTTGCTTTAGAATTTCAGTCAAAAGCCAAATAAACGAAACACTTTGATATTCAGCTGCATGCAATGCATTTATATGTGCGTGTGTGTGTGCCTGGCTGCATATGTTGTCTATATACGTATTTGCAGTTTATTATACTTTGAAATTATAAACCGCACAAATTGTAAGTTAAATACACACACACACACACATGCACACAGAAGTATACAGATAAACAAACATATGTACACACGTGCATATAAATACTTCCAAAACGATCTACAAACACATAAAAGCAAACAATTGTCAGTTGCAGCTGATGCACGGGTGAGTCGATGCAATATAAAACGAAGTGAGGCGAAGTGAAACGGAGAGGCAGGCATGCAAGAAAAAAGGATGCAAAAGGATAACAAGCCAACAACAAAATTGCAGCTACGTTGCCACTAGCAATCGTTTTTCTCTTTTGCTGTTTTTTTTTTTTCTGAACGCTTTTGCTTCTTTTTTTTTTTTATTTGTGTGGATGATATGAAGTAATAAAGCAAACTCTCAAGCACAAACCGAAAATTGTAGCAACAATTGCAGCAACATCTCTAGCAATGTTGATGATGGCAACACATAACCAACACACAAAAAGGACACTACACACAATTTTGAGAAAGAAAGAGATTTTTATTTTTTCCCTTCTTTTTTTTCTTTTCTTTTCATTTTATAACTTTTTGTTACCATAGCAAATTATCTACAGTTGGCATAAGTCAACAACAGCCATAGAGGAGCAGCATCAATGAAAGCGAGTAAAAGAAGCAGCAGCTTAATTTTTTTCTACTGCTACCGAAAAAATAAGCTAAGATCCTTTTGTGCTGTTTTTTTTTTGGTACACATTTTCACTCATACATACAACAATATGAACATATTTTTCAGATTTTCTGCTACTGCTGCTGTAATAAATTGCAGCAAATTTCATAAAAATATTTTTGTCTTTTCTTTTTCTTTTTCCTGCTGCTGCTTTTTACTCTTCACTTCGTGTCATTGTAAATTTCAGAAATTAGTTAGTATTATTTGGAAATGCCATGAAATTTTTTTATTCGTTTTTTTTCTTGCTTTTTTTTATCATTATTGTGCGTGTTTTTAAGTAGTCAAAAAGTTTTCATATAAATTTCATTGAAATTTCTTCTTTTTTTTTTGAGACTTTTTTGTCATTGTTGTTATATTTGTTGTTGTCGCATCAAGCTTATATTGGCAGTGAAGATTGAGAAGGTATGATATGATTACAAGAAAAAAAAAACATATTTTTTTCTGTAATTTTTTCATCATAATTTCTGATTAAAAGGTCTATGTACGGATACTTAGCTATGTAGAAAATTTAGGAATGAAGTCTACTTAGAAATCGTAAATTATTCTCATCATTGCGTTAGAGATCAATTTGTGAAAGAAAAATTTTTGAGTTTTTTGTTTTGCAATATTTGTCTCCAGCGCTAGATAGCGCTTAAGATTAAACTTTCCTTCGAATTATTTTTTGTAGGTACAGTTTTGCTACGGGACATCACTTTCTTTAGGAATTCTGTTAAGCAACTTTAATTATAGTATTTAAGTCAATAAATCTGTGCCGTTTTCATGCATTCAATTCTTATCTTAATATTTGATTTTTTTCAAAGACTAAGTCAGTAAAATTGTAGTTGTTTTTTCTCAATATGCATAATATCTGATTTCCTTCAGGAACCAATCTGATGAAATTTGTAATCCCATAGACTTATTTTCGTCTGATGAGTTTTCTTCGAAATATTTAAATTTTTTCAAAGAGCAAGTTAGTGAAATTCGTACTTTCAAGGATTTCACCTGTTGAAGTCTGGTTATATTATTTGATTTTCTTCAGAAAAACGTTAGTCAAGATGTAGCCCAATATAGTTTGATTTGATTAAGAGATCAAGTCAGTTAAATTTGTAATTCTATCCTGATTCTCTTCTGTTTCCACCTGTCCTATTTCTATTATATTATTTATATATTACTTCAAGGGCGAAGTTAGCGATAGTGTAGATCTAATAATTCTATTGATCTACAATATCTGATGAAATCTTATTCTAATAAATGCCTTTTTTCAGAGGCTACGTCACATAGTGCTCTGTGGGCAATTTAAAACATTTTCGTAGCAAAAATTAATAACAGACAAACAAAAATGATTTTTGAATAAAAAATGTTGGATTTATAAAAAAATTAGCTGGTAGAAAAGTTAGCGGAAATTTAAACTACCTAGGCCCAATTTCTTTTAAGAAACTAACAGTTGAAAAAAATTTTTTTTTACATACCTTTTATCTTGAATTAATTGTTGTAAAAACTAAAGAACTTCCTTCGGAGAAAATATTTTCTATCAAAAAATATTTGAAGTCATTGAAGGTCAAAGTTATCTAGGCCCAACTTTTTTCCTGAAATTAATCTTTGGCAGGCTAAAATATTTCTTTATATAAGATTTACCGTTAAAAAACATCAAACTGTCTTTAAGGAAATTATTTCCAATCGAAAAGTAGTTTGGGTCACCGAAGGACAAAAATGCCTAGGTCCAACTTTTTTAATAAATTACCCATTCAAATTTTTTTTTATGATCTCTTGGATAAATTGTTGTTAAAAATAACATATGTTTTTCGGAGAAAATATTTTCAATTAAAAAATTTAAATAAAAAATATTTTTAATATACCTCGTTTTTAAAATGGACTAAAAAGTATATAATAATTTCTCCTAACCCCATACAGATTCACAACCACTTACAGATTCCTTATCCCATACAGATTGTCTAGAAAATTTGTAACTGTGAATTCTAGTAGGACGAAAATACTTGTATGATTTAAAACGAAAAACGTATGACGCATGCAATAGGAAATTGATGGATGAATAGTTCACCGAAATGGCTAGCAATTTTATCTCTATCCATATGCGTCCCACGAACGAACAAAACGAAAAGAAAAGTTCGTTATTGTTTGTTTTTGTTCTCTCTCTCATTTGTCTTTGAATTTCTGTATGTATTCACATATACATATATTCTACTCCAGCTAAAGCAATGATTTTAACAACGATGAATTCAATGCTTTGATCTATGAAAAAAATGGAAACAATTCCGATGCTAATATTTTAAATATTATTATATTTATATATATTTTAGATACTTCATATTGCATTGTCTTCCAGTTCTGAACTATATTTTAAATTTCAAGTCTCTAGCTCATTGGGAAGTTAGTTTAAAATCGATTGCAAGATTTGTACCGAACAGACTGACAGACACCATTGAAAGCGAGTTGATATAAACGTGGTAAAATAGTAGGAGTCTTTGAAGGTCAAATCACCCTAATCTAACATTTTCTTTGAAAGACAAAAAATTTATTTATTTAATAATGATGAGAACTTATGGTAATGCTAGTAAGTAAAATCATAAAGATATCACTGATGATGGGTCGTGGCGGATTCCGAAATGGCTATATGATTTGCCTGCCTTTTATACATTGTTGCGACTTAGTCACTTTGTCACTTTGACAAAAAATGACGTTTCATTAAGCCCATTAACAAAACTTGAACCACTATTTTTGTAATTTTTCAGACCAAATGAATTTTGACCTTCAGGGATCCCAACTATTCTAGAATAAGAAATATTTTCTCCGAAAATATTTAGTTGATTTCTCAAACGTTGCTGTTCAAATAATTTTTTCCTCTCTTCCATGATAAACAACTTTCTTCTGGCTATGAAATAAGTACAAGGTAAGATAAAAAAAAATATATTGGTCCTGCGTATACTAAAATTATGGGGTTTGGCTCCCATAGCGAGGATCCCAAACATGATAGAGAAAATCTGAGTACAGGGTCTGAATCAGCGACACCGAATTATTCTTGAAAAGCTATTCATTCGACATTTGATTTTGTAAAGTGCCAAATTGTTGCACAGTGTAATTATTGAAAAAAATGCAACAAATTACAACGCAACATTCTATCAAAAATAACTCCAATATCATAACAAAAACCCAAAAATTTAAGAATTATTTGGATTATTTTCTGTATATATGAGTTTCAGCTAATAAATTAACCCACTAATGCCGGAAAAAAGAGTGTTGAATATCTCGGGACTGGTAGCAAATATCGGGCTCACGTTTCCTCTATTAAATTAAAAAAGAATAGAGCTAGAAATTATCTCTACCAATTAAGTAGAATTCTAATGTTTTCCTGCCCTTCTACAAGATTCAAACTTAGTAAATTTTCAAAAACCTAAAAATTGACATACTTATAAAAGATAGTGAAAATTGGGTTTATAGGGGAAAATTTTCATGGCATTTTATTCATCTGTGCCCTTCATTGATTACAGAAAAAAATTCGCGATCCCTGAGCTAACCTAGAGTCTCCTTAGTCAATTTCCTGATTTGGGTATTGAAAAACCCAACCGCCAAAACGCACAATAAAATATACATACAAAATATACAACTAAGGAGTGAGATCGAAAAAATCTTAACATATATAAAATTCAATAATTTAGTTTATTTTTTTTTTTATTTAATTGATAATATTTTACAAATTACAGAAAAATATAAATTTTATAGTTTTAATCACTATTTATGAACTCGTGGACCTTTTTTGGTAAGCTTTCGATTAGTGATTTGATAGTTGTTTCAGATACCTTTTTGGAACAGTTTGCTCATCTCCTTTTAAAATCTTCGATATTTTTTGGGACACCATGAGCCCAATATCTCTCCACTGGTCTTAGCTCCTTACAATTTGGAGCTATGTTATTGAATTATGTTATTTCTTTGGTACTACTCCAGAGCTTTCTTGCCGTAGTGATATGATGCCAAATCGGGTCAAAAATATGTGGACACATTGTGCTCTCTTATGAAAAGAAGAAGTCTTTTTTTCAAACATTCTTTGATGTATATTTCGGTATTTATAGAGCCCACTGTAAAAAATGACTTGCTTCTTTTGCCGCAACTGCATATAGATTGCCATACCAGGAAATTTTTAGGAAATTTTGTCTGCTTTTGGATTCTAAACTGCGTAAAATCTGCCAGTACATAGGTTTCGTCGTCCATTATACAACATGAATATTTTTGTATGAAATTCGATTTTAATTTCCGAGCCCTACTTTTGGCGTCTAAATTTTTTGCAGCATTCCTGTCTGGAACTTTTTGGACTTTGCATGTTTTCAAACTTGCATTGGCTTTAACTTTTCGCACCAAATAGTCAGAGCACTGGGCTAACCGGGCAGCTTTTCCACCAGATGTGTTTGGAGATCTTTTCAATATGCTTTCTATTTTCTGGCTTTCCCAATATCATGTGGTCCTTGTTTTCTTCCCGAACTAGGTTTCCTATCCATGGTAAAATTCTCCTGAAACTGTTTAATAACTTTGGAAACAGTTTGACGGCAGACCTTCAATTTTTTGTAGGACCAATTTGGATTTTTTTGAAAAGTTTTCATAATTTTAAGACGTACTTCATTTTATTCACTAATTCTGATAAAACTCACAATAAATCAACATGACAAACATTAAAACTAACAACTGACACATTTTTGAAAGATAACTAGATCAAAGAAATTTTTAAATTTTACACCCAGAAAAAATTATTAGGTAAAACGTGTGTTAAGATTTTTTCAATCTCACTCTTTAATATGAAAAAACAGTTTTTATAAAACTTTTATTAAAAAAATTTATTGTTAAAATAAAAAGTATATTTCTGTAATAGTTTTAGGCTTATTCAGTTAATTGGTTATTGATACAAATAAAAACTCTTATTACATCTGTTTACCCAACGTTCCGCTTAATTTGTAAGCATCATCAGGGGAGTCTATTTTATTTTCATGTCGTGGATTTTTCTACGTTTGAGAATTCATACACATTATACAGTCTATTGATCTCGTTCTCAAACGTAGAAAAATCCACGTACATGAAAATTTCAAAATGCGATATCTCAGCGAAAAAAAAGATATTTGAGCAAGCTCAACGTTATTTTGAAGAGGAAGACTAGTACTTTAAGATGCTATCAATAATTTTTGAAAGAAAATAGGACCGGCCGTACTACATAACCTTAAAAATGAGTAAAAACGATATTTTTGCACTTTTAGGTTAGGATGTCTCAATTTTGAGGCCAGATTCCAGTTCACCGCGTCAAAATCCTTTGGAAAAGGATAGTCTGGTTTCTGGGTAAGAGCGTTCATCAAATTTTGTCGGCCTGTGTTATTGAATATTAGTTTCCCTTTTTTTTTCTTGAGGATTTTCTTTTTGCTATAAGTCTTATCGATTTGATTTTTTTTTTAATCAAATGCAATGAAGCATAAATAAATAAAATATATTTCTTTGAAAAGTTGATAGTTTCTGTTAACTATCTAGCTTACTTTGCAGCCTCTATACTATAATTTTCGAAGTTTTTTTTTTCTATTTCCAGTACTTTTTTTTTTTTTGTACAATTCCTATGTAGAAATATATTTTTTAATTTTTTTTTTACAAATAGAAATAAATTTAAATAAAAAAAATAAAAAAGGTGTTCAGAAATCTTTAAGCAAGTCAAAAGTGATGAAATCCAAACTGGAATTCATATACAAAAAAAAAAAAAAAAAAAATATAGCAACTGTTAGTTACATCAAGAAAATTCTCAGTAGTATTCAATCCTACTAGCAATAGCATCAATGGCAATTCAACTTAGGTATTCAAGCGATTTATAAATTTTTTCTTAGTAAAATAGCAAAATAATTAAAAATTGAGCATACTTTAGGGGATGAGTTGAGAAAAGAGAGTAAAGTTATGCAGAAAGTTTTTCCTTTGAAGCATGAGCAGAAATGCAAAGAAAACCATTCATATTTTTTTTTTAGATAACAACTAATTTTTTTTTTACCAGTTTAAAATGAAACTTGTTAAGAATAACTTAAAAATTAAACACTACTTATTTAGTAAAACTTTAAAGTAAACTTTTTAGTTCAGTATTAATATCGATTTTCATATCTCAAACGCATCAAACTAGAAACTAGATGAATACCACTTTATTCACTTAAAAGTTTATTTTAAAAGAGACTAATGCTATTCCAAAAGATTTCAATTTAAACAAATTAAAAATCACACAATAAAAACTAACAATTTTTGAAAACCAATGAAAGGACCGCATAATCCACTTATAATCTTACAATACATAAGCATTGTCCTTTAGAAATAATAATAATAAGAAATTATAAATTTTAAATTTTGTAAAAATAAGGAAAAAAATTTTATTTTTCTATCCATTACCTGTGTAAGTAAGTAGTTACCTAGCTACTATAGAAGAAGACGAAGAAAAATACACTTCATCTATCTACCGTTGTATGACATGTTGGGTTTTGTGGGTTGCTAAGCATAATAAATAAATATTTTTGCATTGTCGCTGTTATTAGATATTATTATTATTTTTTTTCAATATTATATCAGTAGCAAATGCAGTGGAAAGTATAGAAAAGAAGCAGCAACATCAACGAAAAGTACACAAAAGTAATCATTATTGTTATGAGGCAAATAACATTCAAAGGCGCGCACATCCTTTGAATTTTTAAATCTAAAAACCAAAACCAAATACAACCAAACAGAAGAAAACCAAATATGAAATGCATTTATACATTTCTACCTAACTTTTGTATACATATAACAAAAATGCTGGAATAACTTGCAATATTTGAAAAATAAAAAACTTGTCTAACGTAAATCACACAACAACAGAGCAGCAGCAGCAGCATAACAGCAACAATAGAAATTACTAAAATAGCGACAGCAATAACAACAACATTATGTATTACTAACAACATGGAACCAAGTTGCAACAGCAGCAGCATCAGTCTTGTAGCAGGCAGGTACCGAAATACATATATAGCAATGTATCTGAAAAAAGAAATGTGCCTCTACTCTCAGTTTTGAAACCAAATTAAATGCAACTTCCTTTGGGAGTGAATGGTGAAGAATGTAAAAAAAAGAAAGGCGGCGCATGAAAAGGATATTGCACTTTGAAATTGGCAGTGGTTGGCAAATGTTTTTTTCACGCTACTTTCAAGTTAGCGTGCCAAGATTTGAAATCGGGCATTTGTTCCAATACAAATACAGGCATTATTTTAATAAGTTCTTCGACAAATATCTCCATGAAATTGAGTTTGTTCCAAACTTAAAATAGTCAGCATCAATTCCGGCATAGTCTCACCTCGGACCTTTCAAATGTAAGTAATATTTGGCTAGGGAATTGAAGCATTCTTAAAGTCGGAAAAAAATCTAAAGCTTATAAAATTACAAGACATTAGGTAACTAGCCAGCCCATTTTTCTAACTTCCCATTCTCATTTCCTGATCTGATCTTCTGGAAGCCTGAGTAACATAAATGAAGAAAAAGATTTTTGGTCAAAGGTAAGGAGCATAACTTAACAAAAGCAATTTTCACATATTCAACTTAAGATGGATACAACTTTCGATAGGGTAAACTGTCATCTGACAGCTGGCATTGACATTTGCTTTTGACATTTCTGTTTAGTAAGCTTTGACAAATCATCATGGAAAGAATGGTGCCTCAACAACGTTTTCAAATTGTTGAAATTTATCTTCATTTCTATTCGCCAAACTTATAGAGCATTTCGTGAAATTTAAGCTTTACATTTTCGTCCATCAGAGCAGTTTATTCGTCGAACCATCAATAGATCTCTGACAACATTTACTCTACTCGATACAACAACAACAACAAGACAAAGAACTGTACGTACAGAAGAGAATATCGGGGATGTAAGTGCTAGTGTTAATAATGATCTAAATTTGTCTATTCGTCGACATTCACGACAAGTTGGACTCTGTGCATCTACCACATGGAAAATTTTGCATTAAGATCTTGGTCTACATCCATACACGATCCAACTGGTTTAAGAACTAAAGCCAGTTGACCATATTAAGCATCGTTTGTTTGCTGATTGGGCCCTTTAAAGCTTGAAATTGATCCACTATTTTGTCAAAAGCTCATTTCTGGTGAACGACTATGTAAACAAGCAAAATTGCCATATAAGGAGCGAAAACAATCCTCAAGAAGGTCTGCAGGTTCCATAGCTTACACGCTGGAGGCATTATCGGTTCATATTTGTTTAAAAACGATGCTGAAGATAATGTTACAGTGAATGGTGCTCGTTACAGATCGATGATCAACGATTTTCTTTTTAAAAATTAGAATGGTATCGCCCTGGAACAAGATGGTACTACTCTTCATACTTCTACCGTAACAATTGACTTATTGAAGGAAAGATTTGATGATAACATTATTTAGGGAATTGGTCCAACTATTTGGCGTCCAAGATCATGCGACATAACCCCACTGGATTATTTTCTTTGGAATTATGTGAAGTCATTGGTTTATGCTGATAAAGCAGAAACTGTAGATGCCTTGGAAGCCAACACAACTCATCAATAAGGCCTGAACTATTCGAAAAGTGGTATAAAATTGGTCTGATCGAATGCGATTCCTCTGAGCTAGTCGTAGTGGTTATAAACCAGAAATCATATTTAAATATTAAATATTAAATTAAATTTTTAAATTAAAATTAACTTTCAAATAAAAAAAAAATGTAATCACACTTCAATTTTTATGTGTATTATTTATAATCAAAGTTCTATCACTTATAAAAAAACACCCTTTATTAGATTAATTTATAGAGTATCAGGTCACTTCTAGAATCCGAAGAGCTGCAGTGCCAGCACACAACATAGGGTGTGAAATCAACGGCCGATCGCAAAGTAGAAGAAAAAGCTAAGTCTGTGCAAGAATGGCAGAAGAGATGGGAGCACTCCACGAAAAGGCGTTGGATATTCACCCTAATCCCCACAATAGAAAAATGACTGAAGCGTAAGCTTGGCGAATTAAATTTCTACCTCACCCAGCTAGTCACCGGTTACGGATGCTTCCAGTACTACGTTCACCGCTTTAAACTACTAGATAGTCTCTTCTGCCTGGATTTCGCTAAAGAAGAAGAAACTGCTAAGGACATTCCATCTTCACCGTGAGATTTAATGCTGAAAAAATGCACTTAGAGAGGCCCTTAGTAGGCCACCGACAACGACCAGTCTACTGGCATTCATAGGTGAATAAAAAGAGAAGCAGCAAGTCGAATGCCGATAAATGTCGGTTCAGATACAGGAAGAAACTTTAACTGAATGACAATTAACTGACGCAAACAACAGCCTTTAGTGTGTTGAAGTCTCACATCATCAGTGGCTTGAGGTGTTTGCTCCTCATATAAAAAAATCACTTCTGTAAATATACTCAGCAATCTTTCACCTAGTCATAGTTTCAATAGAATACAAATTTATTTTGGGGAGAAAGCAAAACATCATAACTCGTTGCCATTGTCAGATAAGAGGTTGTGCTAATTTTCTATTTTTGACCCTTTCGAGCACCGAATGTTGGTATACTGCGTAGTAGTGGAACTTGAGAGCCTCTTTCTCTCTAGTTATGTGATAAAAAAATTAATATTTGAGCGCATACCGTGCTTTTGAATGAAAAATTAATATAAACTCTCTTGAAGCAAAAAATAATTTGTTTCACAATTTTTTGATTAAAAATCTCTCAAATTCTTTTGGTTTTGAGATGAAAATATGAAAACAAGTTTGTCGCACGCTGTTTCATAAACAATAAGAACACACTATACTCCATCAGGTTAATATGCAATTGTACATGAGACAACAATAGCAACAACATTACAAAATCAAGGTAAGCATAGCAGAAAAAAAACAATAACAAAAAATCAAAGAAAAATTTGTGAAACAACAAGCGGAAGTTAAGCAAGATGGCTGTGGAAATGGCTGCGGCTTCATCAACAGAAGAAGAAGCAAAGCAACATCATCGTCATCGTCGTCATTGTTGTTATAATAGATATAACGTTGTTTTTGTTGTTGTTGTTGTTTTTGTAACGATATACCTAGCTAAAGCTCTGTTATGCTCAGTGATGTTAGTTGGTTGGTTGGCTGGTTGGCTGGTTGGTTGGTTGGCTGGTGGCAGAGCGTGGAAAATATGAGTTTTGAATTATGAATTTGAAATTTTCGAGGAAAATTTATTATTAGACTAGATTACGTGCGGGGATTTGACTTTGGTTTATGCGATGCGAATTGTGCATTTGTATTTTGTAAAATACAAAACATACACACACACACACACACATACACGTATCCATATATACATGTATGTGTATATGGTTGTACTTCTTCAGCTATTACATCTTAACCTACCCTCCCCCATTAACAATGCAGTGAGTGATGTGGCATTACAGCAATATTGGATAAAGGTAAAAGCAAAAACAGCAGCTACAACAATAGCAGGAATGAAAACAGCAGCATCAACAGCAGCAGCAGAGATTCATCAAAATTTATGTACAATTGGAATGCAGCGTTGTCTAGCTGAGCGGAGGAGGAAGGGGGTGGCGAGGAAAAACACCGATCCAAGGGGATTTTGTATGTGTATGTGTAGGAGTATGTAGTGAAAAAGTAATGTTGCTACTGCTGCATTTGTATTATGCCATCTACTTGCATATGTATGTACTTCTATGAGTGCATGTTTGTGTGTTTGTTTTTATGTACGTTCAAATTGCGGTGGAAATCTTTTGCATTATAATTTGATATGCGGGAAAGGTTTGTCATAAATTCAAACAGGATTTTTTCGTTTACTCGCTGCTGATGCTATTGTTTTTGTTGTTGTTGCTGCTGCGCTTGTTATACATATTGCTACTTTTGTTGTTGTTGCTGATGCTCCTGTGTGGCTTATTAAGTTAAATCTTTTTGCTGCAATCGCAAATGCATTGCAATATATCGCTATATATTCCTTACTGTTTTTCCGCTGCTACTACATCCATACTGCATAGAATACATACATACATAGATGGAAATATGTGTACGTATGTATATCCTTTTTATTTTATTGTGGCATGAAATTAATGAAGTGCTTTTGAGATTAGACATGCTTATTTATTGGTAAAAGTTACGTATACTGCAATTGCTGCCATTGCTGCTTCTGCCGTGCTCTACCGTCGTACAGTGGGGAACTAATCAAAAAGCTAAGCTAAAAATCAAAATTTTCTTAACAAGATTTTAAAATATTTTTAAATTGTTTCCACAATCATGGATTTATGGCAGGGTGTGAGGGTCTTATTAAAAAATTGGGCTTCTCAAATTTATCTTTGAGAATTCAGAGAACATTCGATCTTTCGAAAGTTTTATGCCATTTTCACTGTTCATCATCTCTGTTATAGGAACGAATGATCTTGAACCAGAAAAGAATAAGCCGCATCAAAATCATTGTTTCTTGGAGGTGTTTATCTTATTGTTGAATATGGGCTGCTGAATGTTGCGCATCAACTAAATAGCGTAGAAATTGGTGATGCATGCCTTGAACAAAGACCTGGCAATTTTACTGACTTCAATCCCATCGAGTATTTGTGGTCCATCTGCCAGGCCAGACTTAGAAAGATGTTACGAAATCAAGTTACTCGATCAGTGAATGAAGTGTGGTACCGAGATGAGAAAATCTTTCACTCTTTCAAATTGTTCACAGAATCTATGCCAAAATGCCTTATCATGATGCTGGAAACCAAGGGTGGACTTTTTTTTATACTGGTTACTGATTTTATTTTTTATATAAATTAAAACCATTTCCAAAGAATATTTGTTTTGTCCACATTAATTTCCACAAGGATGTAGAAATTAAAAAATTTTCATAATTGAATAGCAATTTCGGGTAACTGTTCAAAACAGAGCATACAACTTTTATAACTTCTATCAAAAATTCATCAAAATAAGAGTTTTTATAAACTTTTATTTCTTATGAGTTAAAAGTAATGATGAAAAGTAGGAGTTTGGAAATAACTGTTTTTTAACTTTTAGTTTAAATTCTTACTCAAAAACTTTTATTTTAAAACTAAAACTCTAAGAGTCTTTAAAAACTTTTTTTTTAAATTATTTTTAAAAGTCTTTGAAAACTACTAGTTTTTCTTTTCTTATTTCTACTGCTATTTTCTACTACCTTTTTCTAAAACTATTTTCTATTACTTGTGTGTGAGTTAGATCAATTTTCTATTACTATTTTCCTCTGATCTTTCACTCATTTCAAATTGTTTTTGTAATTTTTAAATTTTAGAGGGGGCAATAGAAAGTAGTGAGAAAAGTGGTTAAAAAGGCAGGAAAAATATTAGTAGAAAATGTAGTAGAAAAAGTAGTTAAAAATAGTAGTAGAAAAAGTAGTAGTAAAGTAAAAGGGGTAGGGGGAAGTAGTAAGAAAAGTGGTTAAAAAAGCAATCAAAATATTATCAGAAAAAGTAGTACAAAATAGTAGTGGAAAAAGTAGTAGTAGAAGGGGTAATAGGAGTAGTTAAAAAAGTGGTTAAAAAATCAGTAAAAATATTTGTAGAAAATATAGTACAAAATAGTAGTAGTAAAGTAAAAGGGGTAAGGGGAAGTAGTAAGAAAAGTGGTTAAAAAAGCAGTAAAAATATTAACAGAAACAGTAGTACAAAATAGTAGTACAAAATAGTTGTAGAAAAAGTAGTAAAAAAAATAGTGAAAAAGCAGTTAAAAATGGTAGTAGAAAATAAGTAGTAGAAGAAGTAGTAGAAATTTTTTTATAAAAGTTTAGGTTAAACAAAAAATAAATGTTATTTTTAGGCTCTGGCTTAAAATGGGTTAAGTTGGCATTCTTGTTGAATTTTTTCGAAATTTTTTCCAAACTTTAAACCTGCATATTTCAAAAGTATTGAACTGGTTTTAAATATTTTATATTCGTTTAAAATTAAGGTTAATTTTTTCGAAACATGAAGGATTTGTTAGTCCCTCAATTTATACAAAAGTACATATTTATAAAAAATGTTTGAAAAATATTTACATTTAAAAGAATTTTTTAGCTTTGGAAAACAAAAGTTTCACCGCTTGAAAGAGTTTAAGCTACGTCTTCTTGTTTTGAAAACCTCAGTAAATTTCACATATATGACCTAAATGAACGTAATCAAACCTGAATTTTTTCATTTGAAAATTTTAGCTTGTTAAAAAAAATCTTTTTATTGCCATATTTATTTTTTTATTTCTTATTTCGTTTCAAACATAAAAAGTGCCATAAATAGGTTAATATTTTCGTTTTTATATACTTTTTTTGTATGGGATACCACGGCCGCTTGTTTTAGCTATAAAATCTTAAGACGAAAGACAATTTGGATCCAAAATTAAACCATAGAGCTATTATATGTTAGTCTTTCGTCTATATAGTTAATATTTAATTTTGTCCATAACCGTGCCTTGTTTTAACAAATTCTATATTTCTAAGGCACACAAAAAAATTCGAAAAAATGTTCAGGTTCTTGAGTATAAGCAACACCCTCATAAGCAACATGTTTTTTGTAGCACTAGCAAGAATCCGCTTTCAAATATATTAACCCCATTAAAAGTTACAATCAAAGTTTGGTTGCGCTGATCTTAAAAACAGACAAACTCTCCCACTGTGCGTCGTAGAAGAGTTTGAAGGTGTATAAAATAGTATTTTATATGTGGAATTAACAAAACTTGGGATTACAATAATGCAATTGAAGCTTAAAGGACTCAATAAATTTCCGCGTATTTTTTGTTTTTTTTTTTGTGCGCACTTTTAAGCTACAAAATAATTTAAGAAACTCATGCAAATTGAATTATTAAATTTTGCAAGTAAGCAGCAGAAATAATTGAAAGAAATGAATGGAAAGAGATTATTTTTGTGATGCAAGAAATTAATTTAAATTTTTATTTGTAAAAAGATTTGACAAAAGTATTAAATTTTATTAGACTATTTTGATGTGAAAACAGATAGTGAAGCAGAGATTAAAGTTAATTGAATAGCACCAAAAATTATTTAAAACATAGCAATAGACGACCTCGATAGTCTAATGGGTAGTGCACTAGACTTTCATCAGCGAGGTTCGGGTTCGATTCCCGTCTTCGTCTGGTGGTTAATTTTCATAACTTTCTTATATTCACTATCAATATGACGTGTATGATAATTATAAGATAGTGTACAAATACACACCTTGGTTGGTAACGGCAAAACCACCAAGCCGATAAAAAATCGCCACACCGCCGTTCGGAATCGGCGTTAAACTGTAGATCCAACTATGTGGTATTACAATGGGCCGTTCAGGCCTAAGTGTATCTCTCGACAGCCACTCCAACCTAACCAACCTAACCTAGCAATAATACCGCCTACCTTCCATGGAGCTAAAACCGAGCCAAGCCCAAAAACCGAAAAGACCATTTTGAGGAATGTATTAAAATTGATGGAAATTATGTAGAAAAGATGAAAAATTATGAAAACTAGAAATATGAATTTAATTTTTTTTTATTTTTTAGGGTTTTTCCAACCAACTTAACGAACTACTAGATAAAATAAACGATTTCGATGAACAATGAATGAATTTTATTTAAAAAGGAAAACTTATGTTGCTGATACAATATTTGAAAATTCACTAAATAATAAAATATTTTATACAATACAAAGTATATATAAAGTTTACTACGATTATAAAACATATATTCTGAATAAGTATTTAATTGTACAGTGCTATTTTAACACTACTGCCCCAAAATTCTTATATATTTTAACGGGCTTGAAAACAGTGAAATGAAATTTTGATATTAATCTTCCGAATATCTATGTAGATATAAATCAAAAAAAAAGAGCTTGGATAATATAATTTTCAGTTAACTGGACTGAAAGCATGTCCAAAATGATTGAAGCCATAGAGATTAGGTTATTTTACATTTTCCTTTATTTTTTTTTGCAGGAGACTTGGCCTGTTGACCTCATCCAGTGCTCATGCCTATTTTGCTTGTTCACGGTCCCCATTTTAACTTGTTAATTTGACCTTCATCAAAATAAACTAAAGAAGCCTACTTGGAAACAAAAATCGGAAGTGCTTGTTTCTCATCTAAAACTAGAAGTCATTTTCTTGGGAAAGCAGAAGAGTTAAACAGGCAGTCGCTTACCAACTCTGGAATTGAATTGAAATCGGAAAATGGGACCACTCGAAAAAATATTATGTGAGAACACCACAAAAAAATGTAAAAATATATTCAGAAAATGTGTGGTTTGGATTTATTCACACAATTGTTTATAACTTTCTTATAAACAATAAGCCACAGAATCAAATATGAATCAGGTAACCAATTAAAGTTCCAATTAGATATGGTTGCCGTCTCAATACCTTTCATTTTGTATCACGAATGACCGGACATTTCTAGCTCGAGATATGTTTATTAAAGCATAAAGACGTCAAAAAAATTAAAAAATTACAATGTCCCAAAAAAAAATTTTTGACTTGGTTGCCTTCGTATCTTAGTTATGAGCTGTCAAAGTTGAGGTATTTTCGTTGTTGGTTATGGGCAATGGCAAAACGAAATTTGTTAGTGCTTTGAAGAGCAATTTTAGAAAAACAAACCTCTTTGAATAATTTTTTGATGATGGAACCTTCAACTTCGGATATTTCAAGTAGTTATGGTATAAAATTTCTTTGAATTAAAATGTTTAAACTATTTTTAATATTTATTTCAAAATGTGCTTAAAAACTGAGGATTTTCCTTCATATATGTGGTGTTAAAGCTGTTTCTTTCGTGAGTCCTCATTATATTTTTATTATTTATCATTGAAGTAGACTATCATCAATTGGTTTGCAAAATTTTAGTGCTTTTTCTGCCCCCTCAAGAAAATAACCAAGTTTTTCTAAGTGAATTCCAGTTTTGATTTCCAAATTTTACCATTTTGTATTATTATTGCTAATGTTAAGAATTTTGCGTTTTGCTTCGTTTTTTATCTTTTGCTTTTAACTTTATTGTTATACCCTACAGCCTGTATTTCAAACTATAATTTCTTTTCTCTAAAATAGGTGTTCTCATATCTATTACACAGGAAGTTATTTTATATCTTTCCAAATAACTTATTCCAAATAACTTACTTATTCCATCTTATAGTTATACAAGGTGGGCATGGTTATTGCTGGATTCAGTAGATTTTTTACCGAATATTCTTTACGTCAATCTAAATAAGAGTTTCGAGTTTTATTGCATTTATGTACTTCAGTATTTTGCCTGATATCACGCTTTGAAAATTTCACTTGTATGGTGGGTGGGCGTGGTTACTGGGGTATTTGGTTGATTTTTACACTATATATTTTATATCCCAATATGAATAAATGTGTTTAGTTTCATTTCATTTACTTTAGTATTTCGCCTGATATCACGCTTTGAAATTTTCACTTATATGGTGGGTGGGCGTGGTTACTGGGGTATTCGGTTGATTTTTATACCATATATTTTATATGCCAATATAAATAAATGTGTTTAGTTTCATTTCATTTACTTTAGTATTTTGCCTGATATCACGCTTTGAAAATTTCACTAATATGGTGGGTGGGCGTGGTTGCGAGAGATTTCGTTGACTTTAGTTCGAAATAATATCTATGCTAACATAAAAAAGTCTGTCGAATTATATTGAATTTACTTCAGTATTTTTCCTGATATCACGCTTTGGAAATTCCACTTATATACGAAGTGGGCGTGGTTACTGAGAGGTTTGATTGATTTTTATACCAAATAGTTTATATGCCAGTATAAATAAGTGTGTTTAGTTTCATTTAATTTACTTCAGTATTTTGCCTGGTATCACGCTTTTAAAATTTCACTTGTATAGTGGGTGGGCGTGGTTTCGAACTGATTTCACCCATTTTACAAAAGAAACATCTTGGGACGCTAAGAATTCGATTTTCTATAAAAAAAATTTTTGCTACCTTTAACTTCAGTATTTCCTGTTAAATACCCCATAGTGCTTCGCAACAAATCGTCCGTCACTGAAATATGGTATGGGGAGCAAGAACCGTTCTATCGTTGGCCTCCCCTACCAGACAACAAAAGCATAGGTTATAATAGTTATAATAGTAAATCATCACAGTATAGAGCCAAATGACTTTCTCAGGTGATAGTCCCTACAATCTCTCCACCGATTCCGACAGTGAACAACCCCAAAATACTCGGGATAACAATTGATAGCCTATTGACGTTCATCAAATATGCAACAAATGTACAAAATCGCCTAAGAGAACGGAACAATCTACTGAAAACACCATGATGAAATACCTTATGCATGATGAAACCATCTCGGAAACTAAGCAAAGATTTGAAAGCGCTTATAAATGTGATCGAATAAAGCATTTACTTCCCATCTGGGAAATGAACCTGAGGCAGCTGGTACTCCAGTCTAGCACTCATTCACCAGGCCACCGGGGTGACCTCATATATACATATATCTCATTATATATCCGTTTGATGAGACAAAACAGCTCTAAGTACAGCGCACGACTAAGCGGCATTAAGTAACAGAAAACCCAATGTTGTACTAGACAATAGGCAAATCTCAATTGCAGCCGGAGAAAGTCTTCTTCCACGAGCAACGAGATGGAACTCAGCCCAACTTTGTCCAGGCTGTTGTAGAACTCAACCACTATATGTCCCGACTTGTCGACAACATTGCCGACTGCTGCCCTCAATGCACCCAAACTCCTCACGACAAACGGCATTTATATTCAGTGCCCAATCAGACCAAAAAACTTGACCCCAATTGACGTAGGGACTAGACCCACAGAAGTCACTCAATTCCCGGGCTTAGAACTAACTGTCTGACTCAAATAGTATTAGACCGATAAATGATTTGAATATTGCTACAACAACAACAACGCTTTACTAAAACCATATTTATGCTGCCAGAAAATTGATAGCGCCCTTACTATTTTTCTTTCAATGTCCTTCGTCCATGGAAGTTTATTATCCAAGTTTATACCCAAATATTATACCTCATTATAACGTCGGCAACAATAATCAAACCAACTTTAGTTTAACTGGGTTGACCGAAATACTGTTACTGGCGCAGTTGTTGTTCTTCACACGCAGACAAGCCTGAGGGAAGATCCAACAGCTGTAACTGTTACATCAGTAGCATAAGCTGCTTCACAAGTGCAAAAAAAAAATGAGTAGCTTGCGACGGAGTTAATTTGGTCTAGCAATTTTCAAAGGATTTTCCTTCGATGAGATTATTGGGTTGAGAAAGTTCTCTGTCGAGAATTTTTTGATTGAAAACAATTTGATTATGAATATTTGAGTTCATGAATATTTGTGAAGAAAGTTCGTAGTCTAAGAATTTTTTTTCATAAATTTAAAGTAATTAAAATTGACTAAATTCTCCATGAACCTGAGTCGGTTCCTGGAAAAGTTTATATGACCATTATGCAACTGGCAAGTATTCAATAGAGATTAAATTAACATGTACAAGTCGACTGACTAGGCTTCTCAATAATACTTAAAATCATTAACTAAAGACTACTGGTAAAAATAAATAAGATGAAACGCAACCACCTTGAAGAAAGAGTGCCATCTTTCAATAACTATGAAGCATAAAAAAAAAAAAACAATGAAATAACCATAAAAATGTAATTTTTGAACGGTGTACTCCAATACTTGGTAATGTCCACCGCATATTGCAACACGTGACCGACATACTATATACAACGTGCAACATACAAAGTAAAAAAATGCCATAACCGCTTCAACAAATATTGGCACACACGAGTGAGAAGGAAAACAGAAAAGGGAAAGAGAGCGAGAGAAAAAGAGTAAAAAAAATTAAGAAAAAAAAAACATTTAATTCCAAATTATCCAAAAGGGAAGTTTCATACATACATGCATACAGAAAATACACGCATTCAAACAGAAGGACACACACACACATCCACACAAACATTCACACGCTATATACGCACATTTAATTTGAAATTCCAATGGTGTAGTCACAAGTAACAGGAGGACACATTCAACGCCAGAAGAAAAATATTCAAAGAAAAAAAAAACAAACTCAAGTGGAACTGCACAGATGGACGAATTGTTAAAGAGAAAGAGAGAGAGAGAGATAGAGAGAGGAGGAGAGAGAAATAGAGTGGCAAAAGGAAAGTGGCAGAGAAAAATTAAATAAAATATTATGAGAGAAAAAAAAAAAATTATCATTAAATTAATTCTGAACATGAAAACGTTCGAAGCAGAAATGCTGGGCGCGAATAGCAGCGGCGATACTCAAAACCAATTTTCAATTCAGGAACCGAACTTCAATTTCAATTCCACTTTCATCAGTGAGCAAGCGAGCGCAAGCCATCATCATGATCATCATCTTCATCATCAGTAGTAAGCAACATCATTATCCATGGCACAATCATCATCATCATCATCGTGGTATTGCATTTTCAAGTGAGTAAAAGAAGATTGCTAAAGTGTGATGAAGAAAAATATATACTATACAAATACAAATACATATTTACACAAACACATATATAAAAATATTGCAACAATGTGAAAGAGCTATGTACAACACACACACACACATATATAAATGAAAACATGGCGAAGAAAGCCAATTTCGAAAATGTCCATTTGTAGCGAAAGTAATAAGTAAAAGGCACAGCACAACACACGTTGATATTGAAAGGATACTTACGAATGAATGAAGCCAGGGAGTCAGCATAATGCATTGTGAGGCATTGGAGATCCCTAGACTTGTGAGGTGGTGAAAAAGAGACGAAGTAGAGAGAGTATCAAGGGAGACAGCGGCGTACATGTCAACAGCAGCATCCTTCAAATCCAAACCAATGTCACTTTATTCAACTCATGTACTTTGGTCCTACCCTAGCATGCACTTTTGGTTTAAAGCTGTTGCAGCAAACACGCTGCTGCTTAACACACGCACACACATACATATACATGTGCATGAAGGTACGTACGAGCAACGTATGCTGCATACAGTTTCAATGAGCGACCCAGTGTGAGAGTGAGCGACCCAACGCTATAAGTAGGATACACATTCAATTCAATTCACATTAAATATTAAAAAGGATGTTGAAATGACTTGAAAGCAGTTTGCAGTGCTCAAAAAAAAAAAAAAACATTGGATATAAAAAACTTTTTATATAAGTGGTCAGGAGAGAGAGAGTAGGCGTGGTGAGTGTGTGTGTGAAGGAAACTGTCGTTGATATAAATATGATATATTTTGGCTGTTGCTTGTTATGCGACATGTTTGAAATATTGAAAGCTACCTACACACACATTCAACAATATAACAAGATAATCACAATATTAGAATTAATATTATTACAGATTTAATTAGAGAAATGTGTGGGAGAAAAAAGTACAAGAGAAAATTTGTAAAAAAATGTTTAATTAATGAAGACAATCTAGCTGTTGGAGAATAAACGAAGGAGATTCCAGTATGTACAACTCTAGCTCTTTAAGTTGTAAAACGTTTGAACATTGTTTAAATTTGGGGAGCCTTGGGGGCGGAGGATACAAGTTAAAGACTGTGACCGGATCAAGAGAGTCCACATTCGATCCTTGCGCTTCTCCTTCTCAAATCGACACACAGCCTTTTCGTGGTGCCCCTTGGATAGCGATCCGATCTGACAACCGTCAGGGAGCTAACTACTGCTTGCGGCAGATTTCTCCATGACCTTGAATGAACGGCTGTGCGTCGGGCTTGGAGCAGTGAATGCCATAAAGAAACCTCGGATAACGGACTCCCCTAATGTTGACGACCCCCGCAAATGACCAAAGGACTACTATTTACGGATATGCACCTGTAATGTCCGAACCCTTTACACGGAAGGTGCCTCTATCCAGCTGGTAGATGTCCTCGGAAGATATCGAGTTGTTATCACCGCTAAACAGGAAATGCGATGGACGGGACAGGGTTGCTCCCAAAAGAGCATCCTGTGAAATCTACTACAGCTGTCATGGCTGAGAAGAGACTGCGCCATCTTGTCTCGAGGTTCGCTCCCGTGAACGACCGCCTAGCCACAATCCGCATCAAGGCTAAAGTCTTCAACATCAGCCTGGTTTGTATATGTACATGCCCCGACAGATGACAAGGACGAAGCGACCAAAGATTACTTTTACGAGCTCCTCGAAAAAATCTATGAGCACAGCCTCAACCACGATATTAAAATCGTGCTAGGCGACTTTAATACCAAGGTGGGCAGGGAGAGTCTCTTTAGTCCGACTATCGGAAAATTCAGTCTCCATGAAGAAACCACCGACAACGGTATGAGACTGATCGTCCTCGCCGCGGCTAGGAACATGATAGTTAGTAGCACCAGACTCCAGCATTGTGATATCCATAAGGCCACCTGGCTGTTCCCTTATCAAAATGCACGTAACCAAATTGATCACTTTGTAATCCACGGAAAGCACGCTTCCAGTATACTGGACGTACGCAAAATATGTGGCGCTAACATCGACTGCAGTGAAACGCGTATGTACCAGTATACAAAGAAAATTGAATGAAATCTGCAATCACAACGGACAGCCGACGCCTTCGCTAGTCCACTCTCACTTCTCCTTTCCCAAAACACCCCTCAACTCGATGATATATCCGCGCAGTGGACGCACATTTTCCGCTCTATGCGTACAGCTGCCGAGTAGGTGCTACCACTGTCGACGGAGAAATATGTGGTACGACCAAGAGTGTCGCGATGCTACTGAAGCGAAAAATGCAGTACACCAAGCCACCCTGAAGTCAGTTTCAACGCCCTTCAAGTCTCTCATTCTTCCTGTCTTAATGTACCATATGGCGCTGAGACGTGGACATTGACCACCAATTATGAGAGGCTTTGGGAGCGTTCGAGAGGAAGATACACCGCAAAATCGATCATCCAGTGTGCGTGGACGACGTGTATCGTATAAACTGAAACCATAAGCTGTATGAGCTGTACGCCGACATTGACGTAGTTAAGCGCAAAAAGATCCTGCGGCTGTTTTTGGGATTTAAAAATGTCACTTATAAATTATGCAGCCCTAAATTCTTTAGATTCAAGAAAAACTTATAAGCTTTGAAATCCCCTTATTTAATGATTGGTATGGAATTCTGGAAAAAATTTATTATAGTTGGCAGAAAATGCAGGAATTCAATTTTGTATTTTTAGATTGGAATATCTCGAAATTCTTGGGGAAACGTAACTTTTTTCCAGCGTTTTATTGAGGATAATACGATTCAGTTTTGTACGTTTTTCGAAACACTTAGAGCTTCAAAGATATTTAGGAAATTGCGATTTGCAATTTATGCAGTTTCCTCGTAATTCTTGATAGCAAGAAGACCGATATATTTTAGGGGCTTAAGATAAGGCATATCTCGAAATGAGTTTGCTTTGGGAGGAACTTCTCTGACGAAGATACAACTGTCTAGTGGCGTTGAAAGGGCGAGTAGAAATATCCACCCAAGAATCGGTAGATTCCTCTACTAGCAGTTATGCCGAATGCAATTTCTAAACCTATTATGACTGGCAACTTGTCTGAATCAACGGGAAGGGACTTAAATATCCTTAAACTATTTTGAGTGTTCAAAGTCAGGCTGAAAAGACCGTGGGGTTTTGTTTTGAGAATAAGGCAAATATTGAAGTTTTTGTGAAGCAAATTACAGAAGGACTTTCAACTACGACAAGCGATTCGCCCTTTAAAAACCCTGAAAACAAGTTCACTACAACACACCATGGTTAATCCAAACATCGATTCGTTTTTCGCTAAGCTTGCCTTTCATCTTCTTTTCGGGCTTGTGTTTCTGAAAAGCACCATGAGATTTTAAAGCACAAAAGAAAAGACATCGTAGAAAAAGGCGGAAGAGAGAGCGGCTGGCAGTACAGCAGAAGTTATAAACAACCATCCAAATGTCTTAATTTAATAGGCACTTATTCTATAGTTCAGACAAACAATTTCTTTTCTGAAAAATGATAAGGTTTGCGCATGGTTTGAAACTAGTGCATACGTTTTAACTCATACTGTTTTCCTAGTGCAATTTGAAAATTTTTTTCACATCAAAGTAGCATTGTTAAACTTGTCTAAGCTTTTATGCCACATTTTTAAATCATTCGATAATTTTTGGCTTCAAAATGAAGCCATAAAATGGAATGGAAATGCGTGAAAAAATTATTTGATTACGCAATGAAGCACTTGCTCGAAATGCACGGAAATACCGTTTCGTGTATTATTAAAGTATGCACTGAACGCCTGACTATTAATAGGAAGCAAGGAAGTGATAAAAAAAGGGGTTTAATAACTTTGCTATGTCCAAGAAGAAAGTGATAGCTCTGTTAAAAAAGAAAATCCCAATACATCGGGCAAGAAAGTGGCTGAAAAACTGGGATGCTCTGAAACTTTTTTTTTTAGAAAAGTTAAGAGGGAAGAAAGGCTGAAGTCATACAAGGTCCAAAAAGTTCCGAACAGAAATTCGAAGAAGAACAGCGAGGTTAAAGAGCGAGCGAAAATATTCCACAGTGATTTCATAAGGAATTATGATTGATGCATTATGGACGATGAGACCTATACACTGGAATGACTTTTCACAACTTCCAGGTGTGGATTTTTATGTTACAGATCGTACAGGAAATGTCCAGGAGCAGTATAAGATCTAAATTTCCCAAGAAGTTTTTGGTGTAGCAGGCAATCTGATAGACGAAGCAGTTTATTTGTAACAACTGGGACAATCAACACCGATATATATATCCGGGAGTGTCTGCAAAAAAGACTTTTGGCATTTATAAAGCAGCACACAGTTTTTGCTTTCATTTGATCTGATTTGGCTGCGTGCTATTACAGTAAAGCAGCAGTTGAATGGTACGAAAAGAATAATGTAAAATTTGTACCCAGAATGCGAATCCACCTAACTGTTCTGAGCTCAGATCAATATAAAGATATTGAGCTCTGGTAAAAAAGCATGAAGGGCGCAAAACAGGTTGCTGAAACCGTTACCAGTTTTTCCAAAAAGTGGCTGTCATCAAGTAAAAGAATGTCTGAAAACGCTATAAAAAGCTTAGTGGAAGGCATTTCGGAAAAAACTAAAAATTTTAATTAAAAGTTAATAACAAAAAATATTTTGCTAATAAATAAAAACACTAATGAAATTTCTGTTAAGATAACATTTTTTTCTTTTTAATAAATTAATTAGTTCAGAAATAATTTGAATTTATTTCTGTACTAGTTTCACAGTGCACAAACCTTAAGTTAGTGATTGAAGATGATATGGAAATCAGGTTCACGACTGTTGTTCTTATAGTTGACTAAATCGTTGACCAAAAGTGTGGATCTTTAAGAAATTAGAGTGAATCTTTGAAATATGTCTCTGGTGCTGAACAGCGGCCTTCCCCCTCTTTCCCGTCTTCTAATAACTTACGCAGACGCAAGTTGGTGTGACTTATCCACCCTTACACAAACCCTTTTTTCTACTAGGCTACTAGAAGTCTGATAAACAGCCAACTGAAGAAACTAGATAAGTCTTTGAATGACGGTATCCCGCAGCAGGTTGAAAGGTAAATTACCATCTTATTCAATGGAGTCTTTTTTTCTGACATCCTGACGAAACTCTTCAAAAATATATTCATTCGGCATTGTATTCTCAAAAACTAGGGCAGGACCTTATCCGGATTAAGCATCCCTCTGATGTTAGATAATATACAAATATGACGATATTCATATAGGGTACAAATCTAAAAGTCTTCATAAAGCTTCTCAAAGTTCAAAATTTAGGATGAAACTCTCCTCTGAGCGATGAGAAGCTCGAGTTTTACTACTGGTAAACTATCCTGTAAACTAGAAGAAATACAAAACAAGTAGAAGTACTACAGATTAATTTGTAACATTCCGAAGCATATACCTACTTATTGGGTAATCGAATCGGGTTGAAACGATAATTTGGGTCGATATTATGTCACTTGAATTTATGTTTCATTAAAATTGATAGTGTTGTGTAGAAAAGCCATAAGGATTAGACATATTTGTAAACAATTTTACACAAAATTAACTATTGTACATTTTGGTTATTCGAAAAACGAAAACCTAGATTAGGTATTTTAATGAAAATATACAAAAAGCCACATTTCTTTCCACAGTACAATGGTAGTACAAAAACTTTAAATACCCGCTGTTTTGTAGAGGCAAAAAAGCTAAACGAAATAAATTTCCATATAAAAGTCAGTAGGAAGTCATGTTTATCTTTCACACAAACATTCACATTTATTCACACTAGCACACGCATATAATTCTACTGAATTTACTTATATTTACAATACGCACTTCCGTTTGCTCTTGTTGCTGCCTACTACTTGCATTAAATACACTATTGAGTGTGTGTGTGTGTGTGTATGTGCGTGCTTTGACGCGCACATATCTTCTGCTGTGGCTTTTCTTTCCTTCAACTTTTGGTCCTCCTAATGATAAATTACTTTAATTAATGCCGCCATATTGTCTATCAAATGAAACGAGAGAAAAAAGCAGAGAGAAAGCCTAAAAAAAGTGTGAGAGAGAAACAGTGGGAGTAAAAGTGAAAAGAAAGAATGTTAAAGTAAATGAATTCCAACTAGATTTATTTACTTGACTGACTTGGCATGTTGCCCTTACTCGCGTGAATATACACAAACACACACATACATTCATACACACTCACTCTTATGAAACAAATATCCTTTCCTGTCTTTGTTTTATTTTTATTTTTTTTTTTTTTTTGGGAGAGGTAGAGAGAAATTTGTATAATATCATCGAATCAACAATTGCATGTTGTTTTTGTGTTTTATATTTTATTTTGTTAGTTTGAAGAGCTCACGCATAACTAAATTAAAGCAACAGGCGACATCAATGTGGTGGGCAATTTTTTGGTAGGCACGCAGTCAAAATATATATACACATAAGACTGAGTGTTTATTTGCTTGTTTGTTTATTTGTTTATTGTTGATCCTATGTGTGTGTATGTGGTGTATGCATACAAAATTAGTATCTGCATTTTTTTCTCTTGAAATTTATAAGAAAAACAAATAACTTTGCCTAAAGTTAATTTACTATGAAAATACTCAACAGTCAAATTTGTTTGGCAAGTTTTATAGAACTTTTTCTTTGCTGATTGTTGAAGTTTTCTTCTAAGTATAAAATGTTAAATATGTCAGCAGAAAAAAAAGAACAAAATAAAATAAAAAAAAACATAAATAGATTAGTCATGTAAGTAAATTAATTTATATGAAACAATGACAATAAATTTTTTTTGGGTGAAGTTGGGTCAACACTCCTGCTGTCTGTTGCTGTCAATAATGAATAAAATACTTATATTTTATTATTTTGTCTGACTTTACGTTTACTCGAATATTATTTATTTTGTTTTTATGAAATTGTCAAACTTTAATTTAGCATTTAACTGGCAGAGGTTTGCAAATTTATTAGTTAAGGTCATACTTCACAAAGTAAAGTTTATATTTATCTAAGTGTTAAGAAAGTGAGAAAAAATATGTTTAGTTTTTGCATTAGAAGGAAAAATATTCTATAAATTCATCAATACATAATTTATGATATAATTATTAGAATTAAATAATAACTCATTAGTTTTCTATATAATTTAGCAGTGTATATTTCGTTGAAAGCTGTGGCTTTTGTAGCTTGAGACATTTTTGTCACGTGGGATATTGAGTAACCCTTACGTAATCAAAGCCTAGGGTTCGTTTCTCGAGGGGTTTTGGCAAAAGTTCTGCGGCCCTGTTCCTGATACTAAAAGGAGTGACCTTTTAGTATCAGGAATTAAAACCCTTCCTGATTGCTTTCCCGAATAAAGAGTACTAAAATACTTTTATTTGGTTTAACAGCAAGATTAGGCAATTCACTAGAACGTGAGGCAACAACGAAGCCTCATAGAATAAAGCAAAGAACGGTTCCTTGGGGACATTCAACCACCATTCCCCCCCTCCCCCCAACTCCTTTTCAGTCCAATTTTATTCTTTACGAGTCTTTAGGGCTCTATTCAGAAGCTTCCTGAACTTTTTTTTTGGAGCTTCGAAAGATCTGCATTCCACCAAAGGGCCTTGGTACCTTGTTCACTCCGGACTCACAGTCTCATAGCATTCAATTAAAGTCCGTCCTAGTGTTTTAGAACTTTCATCTATTGACTCTATGGTCCTGACTTTTGGAACATAGCCAATATTTTGATTTAGATATAAACGACGATGTGATGAACAGAATAAATACAGCTAGGTTTAAGCGGAATATATCAATAAAAGTCAGAAGAAGAGTCTACAAGAAGAGATAAATACTGCGGTGTCCAAGCTAAGCACAACCAAAAGATGCATGCAGGGAAAATGAAAATATTTTGGTGGTCAGCTGAGAAAACACGTATGGATAAAGTCAGACATACGCATATGCGAGATGTTATGAATCGATCGGAGGCAAATTAGCGAGAAAGTAAACTAAGGTTCACATATCGTCGCCTGAGAATTGATTTGGCGTATGTGTGTACAAATTCGTATACCTATACGCCAAATCAATACTCAGGCGACGATATGTAGGGGGAAGAAACCTGAATAATGAAGAACTCTGAAAAACCGCACGAACAAAGTTATGAAAAACGTTAACGAGAAACACACAAGAAAAGATGAAAACGTTGGGCAGAAGATCCTACGTCTTAAAATAAGTAGGACTGACCTCGCATAGAGGCATGGAAAACACAGAGAAAGATAGAGATAGAAAGTCTACGGAAACTTTAATAAATGTAGAAATATTAAATTAAATTATTTTCAGTATACAACGGATTCTAATTTTGAAGAATGAAAATTGAGAAAGAGCAAGTCGAAACAGAATTAACCCATATGCTAGTTTGGGTATTAAAAAAATAATGGAGGATGGAGGAGAGGAAATGAAATTGAATCCCAAGCCCCCTGTACTGCTTCAGCATGTTCTTACTATTTAATATTTTGATCTAACAAAAATTACTAATATAGCAATTCCCATCTCTTAGTGTGTTTATAATCGCTATGAATCTATCTGGTTTGGGTAATTCACCTCAAATTTTACCCCTTGGTGTAACTAACAGAACTACTAGGTTCACTCTCGCTGCTTATACATATTGACTGGGCACTAAGAAAACCAACAACGAAAACTTTGTAAGGTCCTTCCTAAGGTTTAGAAGGATAAACATCTCCATATCTCTCACCCATAAATTACAGTAGATTCGAAGTCTCAGTGGTCTTCAGTTTATTCAATCAGTCATTCAAAAGAACAGATTCGAAGAAGACTTGATTTCCAAAATTAATCTTTAACTCGAATACAAACATTTTGGGTCAACAGCTAAAAAACTATCATGAGCAATTTTATGATTGACAAATCGTAGCTTGAGAATTGATTTGGCGTATAGGTATATGAATTTGTACACACAAACGCCAAATCAGTTCTCAGGCGACGAAATGCATACTGTCTTCGGTCTGAAGTTTGAATTGAGAGTTGGGAATGTAATGGAAAGTTTTGAATCTTAAGAGCCAGTATGACTTCAAGGAGGATAATAAGTTATCTTGACAAACGCCAGTTTTTAATTATGGTTCTTTGTAGTTTCTGTTGCACCATAAACGAAGAAGAAGAAGAAAATGTATGATCTGTTGATACTATCAAATTCTGTTCTGAAGTCTGTATAACTTCATTGTCCAAATATAATTTGGTTTTATTTTATCAAGTCAACATGCGATCAACCCGCATCGGTAAGCAATGAGCGCAGAGATTTTCTAACTAGTTTTCTGGCTGAGGGTAGAAACATGTTATCCTCGATTTACTCATTGAGAAGCTGCGATGTTACCAAGCTATTCAGACTTGGTAGTATATCCTTCTTTAACGCTAGCTTGTGCTACTTGTTCATAGGCTTCAATTATTCTTCTTTTCTTCTCCAAAATATATGAAAAATAAATATTTTGCACACTTTTTATCTTCAAAATTAAAAGAGATATTCAACGTAAAACTTCAGTACAAAAAAAAAAAAAAAAAAAAATTAATTGATGCTGCACTAAGCTTAAAGAATTTTTTAATTTAGACTAAAAGCTTGCAAAATTTTGTTGTCGTTGTGGTACAATTACACATACAAACAAACACACACATACAGATACACATGTAAACATACCATACACACTGTTGCTGCCATTACTTCTTCATCAGTTGTTGATGTTGCTGATGGTGCTGCTGATGCTGCTGCTGTAGCTTCCATAGTATCAACATGCTTGATTGCGCGTGTAGCTGCTTCAATCTTTTTACTGATTTTTGTTGTTCTTGTACTTCTTTTTTTGGTATTTTTATTATAAATAATTCTTTTATTTTTGGTTGGTTTGGTTTGGTTGCTATTGGTTTCTTGGTGTTTCAGTTCATTGTCGTACTTGAAGTGATGGCAACACTAATTTTTGCTGTTGTCGTACATACATATATATAATATTTGATTTGCTGTGAGTATAGGAGCAAGGGAAATTACTTGCAGTATGGGTAAAATTTTGGTGGTTAAGGGAGAGGAACTGTATGCGAAAGGAAAACAGGGGAACAAGAAGTAGATTGAGATTTGTTTTATTTTATTTCATTTTTTTTTGTACGTTTTAGGTACGCACAAAAATAAATTATGCGTGTAATTCCACAATTTTATTTTAATGAAAACGAAATGAAATGCAAAATAAATGAATGAGCAAATGGAATGTGTGCGCGCGTTAAATTAAATAAATTACTTTGAGTGAAATAATTGATTAGGCGCTAAAAATGTTGTTATTATCATTTGTTGCTATTGTTTCCTTTGTTGTTGCTTTTCGATTGCTGCTTGGTATTTGGTAGTAGAGGAGAGGTGTGAGTGAATGTTGTCGAGTGATAGAATGTTTATTTTTTTGTTTGTGTTATTTTGTTGTAAATTATTTATAGCCATAATATTCTTAACATTTTCAATATTATGTTTGAATGAATGAACTACTGCGATGTGCTGCATGCTGCTGTCCAATCATTTGTAATCATTTAATTTTAATTAAAGATTTTAGTGTAAATAAAATCAATAATTGTTATATTTGTATTGTGTAAAATTCTTTGTGATTGAACACAAACAAAATAAGTTAACGTTATGCATGCGAAAATTATGCAAATGTTTTAAAATAAAATTTGAAAATATTAAAGTTAATACAGAAATGATTGGATGCAAAAATAAATATGAAATGTCTATGAATTGAAGGTGAATAATTCTGTAAAGATTCAGTCAAGCCTGCTGTTCAAACCTTTGGATACACAAGAGTGATGTTTGAACAGAAAACAAAACATGTTTACATATATATTTAATTGAGGCACAAAACTTCCTATTTTCATTAATCTTAACCTCTCCGATGCTATTTTTATTAACTCCTTGAGGCATTCTTTTTGCCACCAAAGAAATTGGATTTGTCATTCTCAACGGATTTCCACTTCAACTCTGGTAACTTTTCCTCGGAATCCCTGGACCGCTAGTAGTCACGAGTATTAGAAAATTATTTGAAATACAGGAAGAAATCTGATCGATATGTTTGGCCCATATATGTAGTACTTTAATATTGGCAGTACACACAAGGTACATTCCCCAACATTAGAGTGAGAAAACCGATAAACGAATGTACCCGAAATGACTTTTCAAAAATATAAAACTCAGGATCGGTGTCAAAAACATGTCAAATAATTTTTTTCCATCTTTTAGAGTTTAGTTTATGTGAAATTTGTTTTGCTAAATTCAATAAAATTGTTTTGAGTTTAATTAATTAAAAGAGAAAAAGGTCCGAAAGTAGCTTTTTCTTGTGTAAAACAAAGTTAATTAATTTATTTTGCATACGGAAATATGTTCATAACTGCGATAAAAAATAATAAAATGCGACGAAAATGGGCAGCAATTTGTGACATACAAAGCAAAACAAATGTACAATTTTTATTTATTCAGCGCTCTTCACCTCTGAGGACTATTAACAAATAGAAGAAACCAGATATTTATGTTTATAAAAATAGTTTAATTCGTTTTGGACCATATTCTTCTATTTTCATTTCGCCCCTGGAACGATTTGACAATTGTTTGTTTGTATAGTTTACAAATATACCCATATACCAACACAAATAAACAATTTCGATATAGGCTGTCTCTCTTTGATTAGGGAATTCAAATTCATTGTGAAGGTAGGTTACTGCCAATATAGAAGTATTACATATATGGTTTGGCCCAATATTTCTTTACAAAATTTTATACATTTCATGCCCGAATTTCAATAGATATTTTTGTAAAAATATTTTATGCAGAAAACATCTCTACCTAAGACACCAAATTTCAATCCTCTGCATATGTTTGTTTGTCCCTTATGAAAGGATGAAAAACATAGCTATTGAGCTATAGACAACCACTGAATAACCCTATTTCTTAAATTTTTTTTTTTATTTTCTTATTCTCTTATAAAGCATTTTTTTTTAAATTAGTGGAAAATATTTTACGACCAACTTTTACACTTAGGTTTTTGACTTGACTTGCAGGACAAAAAATGTAAAAAATGGCATAAGCATGAAATATCAAATATTCGGCAACCAGAAAACGTGAAGAATTCTGTATTTGTTCAATATCTTAACTGGTGAACCCTCTGAAAGGACCTATGAATCACATAAGTCGGCAACTAAGCATCAAATTTCAATTTCATTTTCCATTTGAACACTCTTTGTAATAGATTGAACCGCAAGACAAGCAGGAGTGTACCATATGTGGCATTACTAATAGCCCCATGGTATGAGGGAAAGGCGGATTTTGGGGATAAACATAACCCCGGTTCCGATAATAAACTTGAATTAAAGGTGTCCAATGTTTTATGGGACAAAAAGTTTACCTGCAGCCTGAAGGTTAGTCAAGGTTACTCTCAGTACAAGTCTTCTTAAACTGGTGTTTAAAAATTATACTACGAAGTTTTTGGCCAAACACTTTAATAAACGTAAAATTGTTCAACCGAACCGACTTGGAGTTAAGTTAAGTTTAAGAAGTTAAAAATGCAAGTAAAGGAAGTTTCAACAAGAGTTACAGGGTTGGAAACTTTAGTAACTTTAATAGCTGCCATTGCATAAACGTCAAATTTGACAAACGTGATCTATAAACGTGGAAAATTTACCATGGAGCTCTACACGATGAAAGAGCAAATTCAAATAATTCAAATTTATTACGAAAATTCATGTATTATTGCGGTGGACTTTTCTCGGAATCGCGCGCCAATTGAAATAAGTGCACGGCATATATATTGCAGAAATTCAAGTAGACCGGATCAGTGCAAGACGTGAGACAATCAGCCTTTGCTGTCCCACACTGTCTGCGGAAAATATTGCTTCTGTCAGTGAAAGTGTTGTGGAGAGCCCTAGAACATTAATTCGGTGCTGCACAGGGGCTGAAAAGTGAGCAAAAATACTTTTCTTCATTAGCTCCAATCTTCGTTTTTTTATATTTATTAATAAATATCTGAATGTCATGTTTTAAAAATATTAGGGTGGTATCTGTTTAAATTTTTTAAGTGGCACCCTTTACAGTCGATCACTGTTAGAACGCTTGGCAAGAGAAAGTAAATTTGAGAGCTAATTATTCCAAAATTACTAACAGTATGCCAAATTTATATATATTTTGAATTGAAAGTATTATCATAGATGAGGTTTAGCGATAAAAAGGAAAATATTAATTTTTTTACAATCTTGCTGTATGGGAGATGGGAGTGGTAATGGGATTTTTGCACCCGTGGCATTGTACTGACATAAGCAACCCCTGTACTGAAATTTGTGACTCTACGACGGCTCCTTCTATTTTTGTCGTATTTTTGTATGAATTTCAACCACTGTGCACCGTGCACAACAATTGCATCTTTCTACGTTTGCTGTGCATCGAATTTTGACCAAAGATTTTCATTTGAACGCTTATAACATTTCATTGACTGAAGAATTGAAGTCTGGAGACCATAGGTCTTGCTTACTAATTAAATGCTGGAAAACATTCCCGTAAATAAATTTTTGCCAAAAAATAATTTTTTCGGATAAGTCGCATTTTCATGAATGTCACATCTGGAGCTCGGAAAACTTGCGATAGATTCAAGAGCTTCCAACTCACCTACTCAAAGTTACCGTTTGGTGATCATTTTTGTCGGGCGGCCTCATCGGGCCATTCTCCCTTGATGAACGATTTTTTTGTTTCTGGAACAAGTTGATATTGACAAGGACGGTGTCTACTTCTAACAGAATGGAAGAACGAGCAATAATTCAATTGACACTGTCGACTAATTGCGTATCGAATTTCCAGGCCGGGTAATTGGACGTTTTGGCCACCAAGATAATGCGATTTCACGCCGTATTTTTGGGGGGGAGGAAGGTGGGGGAAGAGGGACGTTTTTTAAACTTAAAGCCATCCTCAAACGATTAGTTCAAAATTTTGAGAAAACGGTGCTACAGTGCAATAGGAGCCGTGGTGACCATTTACATGATGTGTTATTTCACGTATAATTTCTCAAGTCTCTACCATCTTAAAATAAAGTTTAATGGTTTTTTCGCTAAATTTGTGAGTTTTGTTTAAAAAACAGACACTGTTGCAACTGTTGTTGAAACACGTTTTTATAGGCCAAAATTGATGTAAAGTTGACAGCAGTATTGCCAGAAGATTGGAACCCATTAACCCTATTTCTGCGTTGGTGTCAATTTAGCACAATTTGGAGTTACAAAATTCGGCTGTTGCCTTGTTATTCAAAATGTTTAGTTAGATTTTGGATAAACTAATATTTGTTTTTCAGTTTTTAAATTGTAAAACGAACATTATTTACAGCAATGTGAGTGTTTATAATCCACGGTGTCGATATGAAACATAACGAAACTAAACCAGTAAAATGGGAACGCATAAATCGGGTTAAGTTGCTTGGGAATATCGCCTGGTTGGCCATGTTATACTAGGGCACGGACGCTCCAACGCAAAGCGCGTCTAAGCTGGAGCAAGCTAAAAATGTTATAGAAAAATCGATGTAATAGAAAGCAGATGTTGTTGACGCCTTAAGTCGCACGAGGAACTCAAAGAACTAATGATGTTCGCTGGATGTAAAATGGACCATTTGCTACTGTTCTGATGAGAGCATTAAAATCGTCATCATTCTTTTCTATTTGAATACGTACCCATGAGTATTTCTTGTAAGTCAGTTTTATTTTACATCCAAAAATTCAAATACATAAATTACGTTTCTCAAGTATTCAAAATAAAAGAATGATACATTCATTAGAAAAGCAGAAAGTATCCGCTAATAATTCCATTAAAGATTTTAATGTGATGGGCTACGTGAAAGCTTATAATCTTTTAAAATGTTTAGAAAACTTATAACATAGGCTTGGTTTATAAACTTTTGAAGAGCATTTATAGCCATAAACTTGCTTTAAAATTATAAAATAAATACGTAAATAGGTATTTTAATGATAAGTTGTTTTGTTTTTTTCATTTTTTGTTTCTTCTATTGTAGAAAAACAAAATAAAATTGAAAAGAAATAAGAAAATGTCAACTTGTTCAAATTGCAGCGAAGCGTTCAACACACGCATGCTACAAGCTACCCACACTCACCAATCAGTAGAAGAAACCAACAATTCAAAATAGAAAATACTACAATAGGTAATACATACACATGCACACATACACTCACACACATGGTATTTGTGTATGTTATTACAAAAACCTTACTACTCTACCACTAACTATAAAGATATGCTATGTATTCCTATGACTTCTCAAATAGAAGAAAATTTCCTTTTGATTTCCCACAGTAATTGGGTGTCAAACGTTTGCGTCTTACATTCATACATACATACATACAAATGTGTACATATATGTATTTATATATTTATTATTTTCTTTTTTTAATATTATTGACATATACAATTTGTATTTTTATTTCTTTATAATATAATCTTGATTTGCTTTCTATTCTTTCATTGGTTTTCTTTTTCTTTTTCTATTTTTTTTCCTATTTTTTTTTACTATTTTTTATTTCTTGTTTTCCATTTGTTACCAATGACGACTTCCTAGTGACAATATCTGTACTTTTCTATTGTGACAGTGATGATGATGATGATGATGGTGACGATGGTGGTGATGTCGGTGATGGTGTTGCCATTGTAACGGAAACGCGTAAAACTTTCTTGTCTAAATTTGATATAAATATATTCGAGTGAAGACGATGCATGGAGAAAATAATATTAACAAAAAAACAAACTGAAAAAGAAAAATGTTGATAGTATACTAATAATAAAAAACAGTAATGAAGAAGTTTAATAAGATTTCTCAAGTGCATTGTTAGCTTAATTGAAAGGAACATTATACTTTCGTAATTCGTATTTAAGTTTTTAATTCCAAGTTCGCGTCTGATGAACCGGCAACTGCTTCTAATACAATGCGTCTTTAATACAAATACTAGCGGATTATGTGTGGAATATCTAAACTGATATTCACTGGCCGTAGATCAATTACCCTACTGAAATGTGGAAATTTATTATAGTAAAACAAGAAATATAATTCTGCTGTATTAAGAAAAGAACAAGTTTTGCTTTATTAGCAGTACTGTTTGATCGGTAACAAACGAAGAAGTAAAAATTGTATATAATGTATTATTGATTGTGTGTGAGTATACTAAATTTAGAATAACTGAATCTTAAATCAATTCGTGTGAACGCTATGTTTGATCAACACTGTCCAACACTCCTCCTCGTTCACAAAAAGTTGCATTTTAGACGCAAATGATTATGTTTGATTCCAGATAATGGCTTTGTTAATAAGTCTGGCACCATTTCTTCAGTGGGGCAATATTCTCATTCGATGATTTTCTTCTTCACCAGGTCTCGAATCATTTTGTACCTTTTATCGATGTGCTTTGTCTTGTATGAAAATTTATGATCACGTACCAAATCGATACAGCTTTGATTATTCTCGAATATCACCGTTGGGCTGTCAATACGCTCGTGCATTTCTTGCAACAATTGCCGCAACCATTTCACTTCTTTTGATGCTTCTGATATTGATATGAATTCAGCCACACACGATGAAGATGCAACTATACTTTGCTTGTTACATGACCAACTAATTGTGCTGCCATTGAAGTAAATTATGGGACCGCTATTTGACATTGGCTCAATCCTATCGTCGGCCCATGTTGCATCTGCATACCCAAATAATGAAAATTTATTTGATTGGATGTTGCTCAACTTTAGCTTCATTTTATGTGTCGCTTTCAAATATTTTACAATGCGCTTGAGCTGATTCCAATCTTCACCAGATGGTTGTGAAACTTTTTGAGCCAATATACTAACGCTGGCCGAAATATCTGGTCTTGAGTTCATCGATAAATAAAGTAACCGACCAATTAGCTGTCGATATTTTGTATTGCTTTCCAATGGTTGTGAAAAGTCTGATTTTCCGTAATTAGCTTCCATTGGAGTTTTTGATGGCTTTGGATTCTTAAGTCCAAAATCTGATGCAATTTTCATAATGTATACTGACTGATTCAATTCGAAGTTTCCATGATCGTCTTTTGTAACTTCCATGCCCAAATAGTGCTTGATAGGTCCTAAATTTTGCATCTCAAAATGCGGCTTGAAAATGTTTTCGATTTCCTTCATTTGTTTGTTTGTTGGACATGCTATTTCACAAAAATCAAATGTACTTTAGAAATACAAAAATACTTCAAAAATTCCAAATGTACTTCAGAAAATTTCGATTTGAAATCGAATTTCGAATTTTTCATTTGCACTTCAGAAATTTTAAAATATACCTATTAGTTGTATTTCGAAAAACCTTAAATATACTTCAGGAAGTTCCAAATGTACTTTAGATAATTTTATTGATATTTCAAATCCTTTAATTCGTACTTGAAAAATTCCAAATGTTCTTCAGAAATTTCCAAATATGTAAGGTAAAGTCTGTGACCGGCTCAGTAGTGTCCACATGCGATCATTGCGCTTCTCTGTCTCAAGTCGACACACAGGCTCTTCGTGGCGCCTCTGAGCTAACTAATATGTACAGAGGGTTTCTCCGTGACCTTGAATGAACGGTTGTGCGTCGGGCTTGGAATCCTCGTCAAAAACAGTCCCTAGTAAATCCCATAAAGAAGCCTCGAATAACGGACTCGCCTGCTATTGATGAGCCAAGCAAATGCCCAAAGGACTACGACTAATGGATATGCACCTGGAATGTCCGGACCCTCTACACAGGAGGTGCTTCTATCCAGCCAGTAAATGTTTTCGGAAGATATAGAACTAACATCACTGCAGGAAATGTGATGGACGGGACAATGTTGCTCAAAAAGACCATCCTGTGACGTCCACTACAGCTGTCATGATTCGCGAAGCGAACTTTGTAATGGGTTTGTGGCTGGGAAAAGACTGCGCCATCTTATCTCGAGGTTCACGTCCATGCCACTATTCTCATCAAGATATAATTCTCAACATCAGCATGATTTGTGTCAATGCCCCGACGAATAAGAAAGACGAAGCTACCAAAAGTGACTTTTTTAAAGTACCGCCGCCCGACTATGACGAGGTCTTAACAGCCATCGCTCGACTGAAAAACAATAAGGCTACGGGTGCATATGGCCTGCCTGCTGAGTTGTTTTAAACCAGAGGCAAAGAACTTACAAAACGCATGCACGAGCTTTTATGTAGAATACGGTCAGATGAAAGCATGCCCAGTTATTGCAACCTCAGCGTACTCTGACCAATCCATAAATAAGATGATTCCACGATCCGCGCCAACTACCGTGGGATAAAGCTTCTTAACATCGCCTGTAAGATTCTATGGAGCATACTGTGTGAAAGACTGAAGTTCGTCGTCAACAAACTGATGATAAGTGTGGCTTCAGGCCTGGTAAATTCACCATCGACTACGCCAAATCCAGAAAAAGACCTGGAAAAGCAAATCGACAGACACCATCTATTCGTCGAATATAAAGCCGCCTCCGACAGCACGATTAGAGATCACCTGTATGCCGCAATGTCTGGTTTTGGTATCCATGCAAAGCTCATTCGTTTTTGCAAAATTACATTGACAGACAACACCAGGGCAGTAAAAATTGGGACTGGCCTCTCCGTGACATTTGATACCAAAAGAGGCTTCAGACAAGGTGCGACTTTTTTGTCGAATATCGACATCTCTGGCACTATCTTTTACAAGAGTGTCGTGCTGCTGGCATACGCTGATGATATTGACATCATTGGCACCAACGCGCGAGCAGTCAGTCCAGCATTCTCTAACTTAAAAAGGGACTCTCGTTGAGTGGGTCTAGTGGTGAATGAAGACAAAACGGAGTACCTTGGGTCAACAACCAAAGAGTCATGGCATCTTGGACAAAATGTCACTGTTGACAATTAAAAATTCGAAGTCGTCAAGGATTTCATTTATCTTGGATCCAGCATCAACACCAAAAATAAAGTCAGCCTTGAGATCAAGCGAAAAATAACTCTTGCCAACAAGTGTTACTACGGGCTCAGTAGGCAATTGAGAAGCAGGGCCCTCTCTCGACGTACAAAAGTAACGCTCTTCAAGTCCCTCATCCTTCCCGTCCTAATGTATGGGGCTGAAGTGTAGCCATTGATCACCAACGATAAGAGGCTGTTAGCAGCATTCGAGAGGAAGATACTCCGGAAGATTTATGGTCCAATATGCGTAGGCTACGTGTATCGAATAAGATAGAGCCATTAGCTGCATGAGCTGTATGCCTACATTGACGTAGTCAAGCGCATAAAAATCCAGCAGCTTTGCTGGCTGGGTCATGTTGAGTGAAAGGAAGAAGTACTCCGGCTAGAAGAGTGTTTTATTCGAACCACGGAGGTACGCACAGAAGAGGACGACCTAATCTCTGTTGAAAAGACCAGGTACAAGGGGACATGACTGCACTTGGCATTACGACTGGCGAGGCTTTATAGAGGCGGCCAATATCGATCATCGGTTGCAGAGCCAACAGTACAGTTACAGTAAAAATAAAATTTTCTAAAGTGCAAATGGAATTATATAAAGTACATTTGAGGTACATTTTGTTATTCCCAAGTACAAGTTTAGTATTTTGAATTTAATTTGAATTACTTTGAAGTAAAAATGGAATTTTTTAAAATACTGAAATCTTCAATTTATAAATTTATTCTAAAAACTGATACAATAAAGCAACCGATCAACGAAGAGACATTAATCAAATTTGCTATGCTTTTTATAAAGACTGCAATTCAACAACATGCAAAGTGAAATTCTATTTACACTCACCGGCACAACCGAAACCAAAAATAACAGATCTTAGTTTCAGTAATACAGCATCTTTTCGGTTAAATCTACATATGTATATTAATCTTAGAAACTACTTAATTATGTTTTAAGCAAAATTTCGAAAATAACATATCTAAAAATCCAAAAATAATAAAAGGAATATTTCAACCCTCAGCACCTACCACTTACCACTAATTTTGAAATAAAATTTACTTTTCTATCCTAGTTTTAATTAACCTCAAACTCTTTTAAAAATAAAACAAAAATCAAAATAAATTAAAGCATAAATTTATATACAAACTACTCAAAAACCCACAAAAAGCAACAGATTTTTGAAATACAATATCCTCAGTAACGAAAAACTGGGGGAAAAAAATAATGGTTAAAGCGGTTTGTTGTGAAAAATCATAAAATTTTCACAACACACATACACATAGATGCAGCAAGCAGCAGTTGCATGCTAATATTGCCTAAGACATGAATATCAACAGGAACAACATCGAAAAGTTTTTGAGAACCACTTATAACCTTAACAAAAAATAGCAACAACAACAACAACAACAGGCACTGAATTAAAGAAAACCGGAAGTCATAAATCATCATATAAGCTACTCATCCCGTTCAAAAAGCAAAGCAAAAAAAAATAAAAATAGGAAAACGAAAACAAAAACAAAAACCACAGGTGTTGGTTGTGTTGGCGTTTGGTTAAAGAGAGAGCAAAGTTTTTTTTTTTTTTTTGCAGCTAAAAAAGTTGAAAATATTTTATAAAGTATATATATAGTATCTATAGCCATACACGCATCTACATATGCCCCTGTGTGTGTGTGTGTGTATTCTTGCTACAATGATTTTTAGTTAGGTTGGATTTTATTTTATGAAAAGTATCAGCAGGTAGCAGCAGAACTCCAATGGACAGCAACCAAATATTTCCATCCAAACAGAAGTTAAAAAAAAGTTCAACTGAGTGGATGTGAAAAACGTAACCTCAGCTTTGCTAGTTGTGTTGGAAAGTAAGTAACACTGGGAGTAGTGAGTAAGTGTAGCAGGTACCAGAGCAACCCGTTAACAAGGTAAACAGAAATGCATGAAAATACAACAAATACAATGAGTATAAAACAGAAAATGAAATGAAAAACTGAAAATTTGTCACCACAAACGGAAGCACTTTAAAATTATATGAAAATTCACACATATACAAAACATACAAACACATATCGAATCATACTGAATGGTGTGTGTGTGTGTGAGTGCATAAGCGCAAGTGTGGCAACCATATATGTACGTGAATGTGTTTATGTCAGAGTCGCCCACAAACCGGAAACCATGCTAAAGTAAAGTTTCTAGTGCGACATTTCTTCCGCTTGGTTTCAACTTGAATTTTTTGGATAGCAATTTTATTTTTTATTTATTTTTTTATTATTTTTTTAACCACTAGGAAATGGCAACAATGATGATAAAGAAATAGTGAAGAATTTCTCTAAGTTAAAAAACCTTTTTTTTGTTAATTCATCGTTCTTTAAAGATGTATATGCTTTACTGAGATTTCTTTGCCTTCTTTTTGAAAAAATGAAATCTTCTGTAACATAATGAACCATACTGATTAGCTCTTACCGTTTTAGTTCTAAATACAAGCCACTATTTTCAAAAGGTCAAAAAGTCGCCATTCTTATTTTCAATTGCCCTTCATAGTTGTTGAACCAAATAGGAGAAGGGGTCTGAACTGATATAAAGTCTGAATTTGGGAAGTCCGAATTTTGGCCTTATTTTTGGTCTGCTTTTTGCCTGAAATTTAATTTGAATTTTTCATCTATTTTTAATCTGCTTTTGTTTTGAGCTTTTGTTTGATTTTTGGTTTGGATTTTGTTCCAAATTTTGATCTGATATTTTATCCGATTTCTAGTCTGAATTTTATTCTAAATTTTTATCCGATTTTTTTCTCAATTTTTGTTTGAGTTTTGGTGTGATTTTTTGCCAAAGTTATGGTCCAAAATCCAAAATAGTTTTGTTCAGAATTTTAGTCTGCCCTTTTAATGATTTTTTATCTGCCTTTATTCTGAGCTTTGTTTTGAATTTTGTATAAATTTGTTACCTAAATATGACTCTCATTTTTGGCCCTTCGATTTAATCTGCATGCTGCTTTTGAACCGAGTTTTGGTTAAAATTTTGGTATGATGTTGGATTTGAATTGGTCTGATTTTTAGTTTAATTTATGGTACGATTTGAAGTCCAAATTTTTACCCGATTTTTGTTCTAAGCTCAGATTTGAATTCTAATTTAAGTTTTACTTTAGAGTTAGAGTTGAAGATGAGCTGGATTAAACCAAAGCACTCAGTCTAGAAGACCATTGTATTACTCCCGAGATAAAGCTAGTAGAAGGAAGTGGAAAGACAGGAAAGATATGTGAGGGGATAAATGGGAAGAAGAAAGGTCAAAGGTCTCTCAACCTCGAACTTCTTTGTTTCACTGATAAACTTTGGAAGCTCCAGGAGAGGGTGAGTATGGACATCATTCATACTCAAGACATCAATATCGAACAGCCTAAATTTGATTCTCGTTGTCCTGAAGACACGATCGACAGGTTGGATCGGTGATGGCGCCTATGTTAGTCACATACTTTTTTCTCAGTTTCAGAAGGTATTCCGCTGACTTCCAGTTAAGTTATCTCACGAAATACTTTTAGGTTCTGCAGAAGTCAAGCTCGGACCATTTTTCTCTATGGATATAACCCTCGAAATCGTTGATTCAACGCATGATCTCCCCAGAACTTACGCCAAGAAAAAGTTCCGAACCCCATGGTGTAATTGCAGAACCTTCATTAGCTAGTTCATCAGCTAATTCATTCCCTGCAATACCACAGTGTCCTGGAGCCCATATAAGTCATAACTTATTGCATTTTGCAACACTATTTACTTTTGCCTTACACTCGCTTATCAATTTTGAAGAGCTGTCAGGGTTAACAAGTGCCTTCAGTGCACCTTGACTATCACTGCCCTTCGTCATGGCAGACTCCATTTAGCCGGAGTCTGTAGGCCGCTCTCATCGCTTTTTTACGGATTTGAAGATCTAGAGGAAGCAAGTCAAGCAAGGCATTAGGGACATCTTCAGATATAGTCCACATTGCACCAGTGATACTCAGGCACACACTTCTCTGAAGCCTGGTCAGAGAGAGTACTGTGGACTTAACCAAATTTTGTCTCCACCATACTACAGAGGCAAGCGTGACAATAGACCTCACAAGAGTAATGTATAACCAGTATACGAGAGCTGGATTCAAACCCCAAGTCTTGCCTGCACTGCCAGGAAATCTTTAGTACACGCGAAATCTTCAGCTCGGTGTGAGTCTTCCATAACAGTTTGCAGTCTATGGTTACCCCTAATTAGTTAACTTCAGAAGATAACTGCAATGTTACTCTATTCAACGTTGGTGGTAATAGGCTATCCTTCTTGAGTTCCCTAGTAAAGAGCACTAAGGTACTTTTATTAGGATTCACTGAAAGACCCTGAAGATCGCAACAAACCTGGATCTTGTTTAAAATTTCTTGCATTTGAATGCACACCGTCTGTAAGGACCGTCTCGAGATTAGTAAGTACACATCGTCAGCTTACGCTTGGATGTGAACTCCAAAACTTGGGGGCATCCTTTCTCAACTTCGGCCGTTATACTGTTTTCGTTTTCTCCCTCCGTGATAAGCAGTCGCTTGGAATCGAATGACGATTTTTTCAATACCATATTGTCTGGTCGAAGAGCATATCGAGTCGAAGGTAGCGTTGTCCAAAGGTCTTTCAGTTTTGGTTTGTGTTTTGCTCTCATTTTTAGTTTGAAGTTGAAGGTCTGAATTTGACTCCATTGATGTCGTTCTATCGTCTACCCTGAACCATTATAAAAGATGTTTAGTTCCAAAACGTTTAAGAAATATTTCAGACCCACCAATCGATTCAATGAGTTAGCTTTCCTATTATTCTTCAGACTTTTTACTTGTGTGCCATAAATTTACAATGGCCTGAGAGTAACCTTAAGTAATTTCAAGTAAAAACTTTTTTTAAGACATTAACTTTTTGTGGGTTGAAAACACCAAGCAGGAAAAAAAAAACAGCGTCTGTATCTGAGCCTAGTAGGACCGTCTGCTGTACTTTTCTTTTCCCCCTTATTTTCTACTTACAGTTTTAGTTCTTATTCCCAAAATGGGGTCGGGATCCATGAAAGTCTTGGTTGCTGCCGTTTCGTGCCAGCTCAAACTTATTCCGTTCTGCACAGAAATTTATAAAATGGTTACCTTATTAACTTTACCTAGTAACTTTGAGTACAAGAGCTCTGATAGCGGTTTAGCCCTAAATCTAATGACCTTGAAATCAGTCCTAAGAGGTTTACTTTTTCGACTACATAAATTTCTAACTGCTGCACTGAACAACGTTGTCATTCTTCAATAATCTTCCTAATGGGTTTCCAACATTAACAAAACACTTTTGTATGCAACTAAGCATATTTATTACTTATTTATCGTTGATTCGGCACACTCGGTTGTTTGGTTGTATTGCTTTCGTACTTATGGTGAATATAATGAATTTTTAAAAAATTTCAAAAATAAATTGATGTGGAATTAAATTTAGGAATTCAACAGAGAAAACTTCAAAGAGGTTTAAGTATTTAATGTTAATAAAAAAAATAAAAAAAATTAATATGCAAGTAAATAAGTACATAAACTAAATTTCATCAGTTCATCTCGTTAAACTTCATTTCTTAAACTATCAATGTTTAATTGTTTCCCATTTTCCGTTAATTTTGCACTTTGCAACCTTTATTTGAAGTGGAATTCATTAGAAATTTTCGTTCTTTTATTAGCTACAAAAATTTATAACCTCATTTCCGTAAGTACTACTCTCCTACTCTCTTCCTCTATAGATGCTATACTGAAAAACAAAGAACGAATTACTGTCATTTTCTAAAATACCATTTCATTTTCAAAGTATTTTGCATAAGTTTAACTTTTTATTATGTTTTTGTTTTTTGGGTTTTTTTCTTTTTTTTTGGTCTTGCTGTCATTGAAACTTTACTATGTACTTAAGAAAAAGCAAGCAAGAATAAATAAACTATTAAGTGTTGAAAATTGTAATTGTGAGTATATTATTATTTTAAATGGAATGTGTTCATTGTAAAGTGATTAAAATTACTGTTGCTTTTGTGTTGTCATTGTTTTATTGTTTTTGCATGGTTTTTGATATTTTATTATCTTTTTCAATTTTGAAATTGTACTTTTACTAAAATTCTATTCGCTCTGGTATTTTTTTTGTTTTAGTTGTTTAGATATATGAATGTAGGTATCTCAAAAGGTAATAAATTTTAAGAAGCTTAACACTGTTGCTCACTCAATTGTAAATGAAAATGAAAATAACCTTGGATATGGTAGTGAGTATATAAGAGGCAATACAATGGTGGCGATTTTAAGTATTTGAAAGCGAAAATTAAATTTAAACTTAAAACTTAAGCCCAATTTCACAGTGCCTATTTAAATTGCAATTGACACTTAATGCTATTAACACAATCAAAGCAGCCGGCCTCTAACCGCTTAATTCTTCTGAGAGAATAAACACAATAAGAGCGTCAACCTTCAGCGTCAAGAATATGTAAAAGAAAAACAAAACAAAAGCAGTTGGATTTGATTATTGTTTTAACAGCTCAGTTTTTTTTTTTTATTTACCCTTATATTCCCTTTTATTTTTTGATAATTGATAAAATTATTAAAAAAAATGTTTTTTCAGGTACCAGTACCAAAATAGGTGCTGATACTTAAAAATACTCAAGTGATTTACAGCTATGGTCAACTGGTTTCTACCACACAGTATTAAAGTGAGAGCAGGGAGAATGAGCGCAGAGGGTGAGTATCATTTCCCCATAAGTTAAGTAGAGTAAGAATGCATACACAAACAAAGAATTCCTCATCAAGTTCATTATCTTGCAATTCTCTCTGAACCACTTTCAGCTATTACTTTTTTTTGTGCATTATATAATTTAAAGGTCGAATATCGTTTTATCTCTGTATCAGTGAACATAAAGTATTTAGGATCATTTGATCAATCCTTTAGTATTAAAGTTCGCCTACTCAGAACTGACATCTTTCAGCTAAGTTTCGCTTACTGTCTGAAACTTCATTGGAGTATTTTGATTTACAGTACACCCTACAAAAATAAATTTTTAGAATTTTTCTTACAGCCTCCACTGTATTAATAATTTTCCAACCTGTAGCATTTATATGCATAGCTTTAACTCACACAAACAAACACATACATACAAACATAAAGTACAATACTAATATTAAAATAAACACTAAAAGCAACAATAATAAAAAACAACAACAACAAAATTTTATGTCGCCTGAAGTAATTTAAGCTTTGTATTTTCAATTCAACAAATAAGCGCACGAGTTCGTTCGCTCTTTATTTCATGAATGAAAAAAAAAAAAGTGAGAAGAAGACGAGCAGGTTTAAAAGAAGAAGAAAAGGAGAAGAGCTAGATGGCGATGAACGCTTCCTTTTAATATGCACAAAATATGAAGAAGACAAAGAATTTTCTGGCAGCAAGAACAAAAGATGAATTCAACCTTAAAAGAACAAAGAGCAAGAACGAGTAAGAGAGAAACGAAAATAAAGACAGTGTGAAAAAGTATAAGAAATATAATAATAATTAATTATCAGAAAACAAACAACAATAAAAACACATAAAAGCAACAAAAACAACACATCGAAATGTAGAAAAGGATACATAAATAATTGCCAACGTATGCAAATGTCATCTTAGTGAAGATACATTCTTCAAGAGCAGGAAATGGTCATTGTGGAAGGGGCAGCGACAATCCAGTATATATACATATATGTGTGTGTGTGTGTAGTGGAATAAAAAGATAGCATAATTTTCAGCGCACAAGGTGTGCATAAGCACTTCTATTGTTTTTTTTTGTACAATTTGCTAAAGTATTTGCTTAAGCAAAATTTTAAGTATGGAATTTATGCTTAGGTACTGAAAAGATGCGTTCATTTGGAAAACCAAACCATAAAGGAATGTTCTACTGTTTCTACGGTTTCTTCTTTTTTATTGTATTGGCTTTTTTCTTCCGCACTGCTTGCATTGCAAAATTTTTGTGTTTTTGAAAGAATAAAATAAATTTTTCATTAGAAACGCGCATCTCTAAGCATTGTAGATATGCGCGATAGCGATTTGGGATAGCAGTTTAAGCTTTTAAGTTGACATTGAGAATTTGTAAAGATTTATGATTTTTCATAGAATTTTTTAGGTCAACGGTTAATATTCTTTAAATTATAGGTACCTACTTTTTAAAATTATAAATTACTTATGCATTACTTGATTTGGCTGTAAGCTGAATTCAGTTCAGATTAACTTGGAATCAATGATAAAATTTTTTTAGAATTATATAGCTGCCGGCTTACTATTTAGTAAAATAAAAAAAAAAAATGCTTAAAGTACAAAAAAAACTTTTACTTTTTCAATTCTCATAATTGAACACATTCACCGCAAATGTTGATACCACACCGTGATGATGACTACCAACTAATATGCCAATAATGAAAAACTAATGACCAACCAACAGAAAATAGCTAAGAGGCGTCAGTTTAATGTGTTTCTCCCTAGTAAACAACAGTGCAACAACAAAAATAACCTCAATAACAGAAAAACTAACAACAGCATCCAAATAAATAGAAACAATCACAAAATGTGTGATTTTGATGAATTTCGACAGTGTTTTTTGTGGGCGTTTGTGTGTGATGGTGTACAATGCAAATGTCATCAATATCACAAAATTTTATGACCGCTAAATCTCATACCAAGAACAACAGCAACAACAGCAACAGACAGAAGAGACAGATGGATATATACAAAAAAAAAATTATATATATAGTATAGTACTAGATATATAACGCATGATTGCATGCTGCAACATAGCAGGCAGCAGCAGTATAAACAGTAGCGTCAGCAGCAGCAGCACCAACAGCAACAACACCAACAAGAACAACAACGACAGCAAACTATCGCCACATTTGCGTTAATTTTCATAAATATGAATATAAAATCATTGCATATATTTAGGCGCCATTGCTGATATAATTACAATATTGTTATTGTATATTGTTGTATGCATGTGTAAAGTGTTTGTTTGTGTATTTTGTGCAATTTATGCATTTGTATGAATTAGTGTCTGTGTGTGAGAGAGAGTGTATGTGTGATTTTTTTTTTTTTTGTCATAAATTTCGAATGCTAACATATTGTGGTTTCCGTTGTCATTATTGCTATTGTTCTTCTGCATGTTTTTGTTATTGTTGTTGCTATTGCTGTTGATGTTATTATCATCATCATCATTGTTGTTGATATTGTTGCTATGCATTTATTGCATGCATGTATGTATGTACATATATACATATATATTGTTGTGGTAACTTCTATTTGAAAATCAATGTAAACCACAAAATTCATAAAATACCGAATAATGAATTTTCGTAACCAACACAAACGCAGCTATTCACACATACGCTCATACTCATCACATTCACAAAACAATACCTACACCTCCCCGAATAAAAACATTGTCATTTGATATGATGTATCCATGCATATATACGCATACAAACATATATATATTTAAATGCATGTAAGTGCGTGTGTGTTTGTGCGTAAATTAAATATTTGTTATGCTCAAACAAATGAATTCAATATTCGAAATATTGCTTCTTTTTTTTTTTTTTTTTGTGTGCTTTCAACTTTTAGCTGTGTGTGTGTGTGTGTTTTTGTCCTTTTGTATGTTTATTTCATTGAAATTTTCTATTTTGTTTGTTTGACTTTTTGTTGTATGCACGTGCATGTTTTTATGCCTTTGTATTTTATACTATTTTCCTACACTGTGAGTGAATATGTGAATGTATATGTGTATGCACTTATATTTGTATTTGTATACAATAATTGTTTTTATCTGATTTTGAAATGAAATGTTGAAATGTTAATTAAAATTATCAGTGTTTGCAATGGTTATTGTTGTTGTAGTTGCTGCTGTTGTAGTACTGACAGTTTATTATTTCAAAGTTTATTGTTGTCGTATTTTTTTTATTTTTTATTTATATTTATATCTCTTAAAATCTACAAATGGCCTATATAATTTTTTACCATATAAATTTTTTTATTTTATATTTACTACGCATAAACAATGCAAACACGGCTTAGTAAATATTTCAAAATTAATTTAAAAATATATTTTCTAGAACTTTTTTTCCCATTTATTTCTTATAAAAAAAATCTTGCAAAAAATGCAATTCGTAATAGAATCAGAAATATATTTATTTCATATTTTGAATATCATAATTTTCCGCAAGTCATGAATTACGTGAAATCAACATCGTCCAGTGTTATTGAAGTTTTATCGTTTTTAGCCTAATATTTTTTTTTTAAGAACAAACATTCTGCTCAAATTTTTTTTGACATTTTTCAAAACTTTTTACTACTTTAAAAACGTATTTTTTTGATGAAGCAATAAGCATTAATGAAAGATTTCTCCCAAAATGAAACATGTAAGACAAAATTTCATTCAGCAGGCCTCACAGTTTTACTTTACATCCAAGCAAAAAACCTAAAAATGCTTTGCAAAATTATTAATAAGTACGCATAGTTTGGACATGCATACACAGAAATAAGCTTGAGTACGTATAGGAAAAAGTATATTCATTCGGACGAGCATGTGCATGACAAAGTTACTTTGATGAGAATATCAGCAGTGAAATACATAAGCACATATACATATACATGTATGTATGCAGTCACAGTTTCTTCACAAAATGATGAACTTTAGCAAATATACAAGTACAAACAGTAGCAGAAAGCTAGAGCAGCATAAAGCAAAAGGACACTCGGAAATACTATTTAATAAATGAGTGTATACACAAACATATATAAACATACGTGGCTACAAATATCACTGTTTGTAAGCATAGAAAGATAAAATCAGACAAACATAAAGACAAACATTCATTTATTTTTGAATTCGTTGTTTGTTTGTACATATGTATGTTAGTATGTGAATGTATGTATGAGTCTACATGTCCTGCGGCAACTAATTAAAAGAGTCATTCATCACTGATGTGATGTGAACAAAGCATACACACACACACACATATGTACATATATGATTGTGGCTTTAATTACGCACATACATACATAAAGATATGTGTATGCAGGGCCGTAGCCAGAAATTTTTTTCGGGGGGGTTTCATTTGAAGAAAATATTCATACATAATTTTTATCAAACTGATTTTTAAATACAATAAATTAAATCAATGATACATTTGATGGGCCCTATAAAGTTAAAATTTTATGATTTTTTTTAATCTTAAGTGACAAAAAATTCCCTGAATAATCAAATTAAATTTTTTCAAATAAATATTATTCAATGTGCATTCTAGTGCATTTTTTTTATCGTGAGGGACATAATTTCATTAACTCATTGACTTCCCACTACTGATGATGTACCCAACCTCAAAAAAACTACCAAAAATTGTAGAGGCTAATGTTTTTCAAATGATCATCATTGTGAATTTGAGCCATTATCAATGATAAGGAACCCGGATGAGGTTGGCTTATATTTCCTAAACTCGTGAAGTCACAGCATTAAAAGAGATCTTTCTAGTCGTGGTGATCTGAGCAATAATGCGTTAAAAAATTAATTTTAAGATGGGTTTTGCTAATAAGATGGAGTTTTTGCGAAACAATTTTTCACGTTGAACACGAATCTGAGGTCAAAAACTTCCCATCACGTCATGTTTTAGGAAAAAAATGGGGTTCAAGCAAGTCTTATTTTACAAGGATCCGATAATTTTTCTATTTTTATTAATTTGTAAACTTTTCAAACTGATTCAGGACGAAACCTTAAATCAAAAACAGTTACTGACCCAGAAAAACTATGAATGCAGGAGCGCTCAGTATCATCTTCTCTTTTTGAATCTGTAGTCAAACCTCATGTCGCAGAAAACAAATCGGATTTGATCGCATAGTGTAACTAAGATTTCAAATTTGTTTTTTATTTTTGACTTTTTGGAAAAAAATCGATGGAAGTAAAAAATATCGTTAAAATAGATTTTATTTTGATTTTGTTTCCATCCATTGGCAATTAATCTCAAAAACTAGAATAAAGTTTCCACATTTCGGGGGGAGGGGAGGGTCAGAACCCCCAAAACGCTCCCCTAAATACGGCCTTGTATGTATGAATATATCTGCTTATTGCAGAGTTCATATGAATATCTTTCCTCTTCCTTTTTTCGGTACATAAATATGTTTTTTTTCGGTTTATTTGCAGTTTGTTTGTACGTGTGGTTTTTTATGTACGGATATGATTTTTTTTGGCTACTTCAACACATATATATATGTGTAACATAAATGACAAACACAACTTATAACTTCAAGTTTGGAAGAACCATGCAAAAATAATTTGCTCTCTCGTCATACCTTTGACTTTTTATCATCACAAAACATAATCATATACACACACATACATAAAAATATAAACATATATATATATATATGTACATATTTAAACACATATATATACTCCCTCACATGTGGAATAATCCGCCAAATTCATGTTAAATTAACATTTTTGTTATGCTAAAATTAAAAAATTTCACTCATATATTTATTTTTATTTTTGTTTGCATGTGTATATGTGGTACAGTAGTCCCCGCTTAATTGAATCGATAAAAATATAAAATTTTTGATTCAACTAACTGGGGAATGGAATTAACCAATGAATTTGAGAACATTTTAAACTAAAGACGCAAAATTTCTGACGTAATTCAACGAGAAAAGCAATTAAGCATGGACCCCCCCTTTTTTGTCCCTGGGATTACTGTTTCTATATTTTTTGTGTTGTCTGTTTGTATGTGTGTATATGAATAAATGTGTTTGTGAATTGGTTTGTTTATTAAATAAAAATGTGTTCATTTACGTTGCTTTTCAACTCCTGCAAAATAGAAAAAAATAAAAAAAGCAGAAAACCACAAACTCATCTGTGACCAGATTCAGCAAAAATTTTTAATGAAAATATTTTTTCTACTAGAACTATTTGAACATTTAATGTTGGTATGTATTTGTGAATGCATGTTATTGTTTTTCTCGACTTCTTAAAAATGGCATTTAATTTAATTCAAAAGATTTGGCATAATTTAATAATTCAGCTTGATATAAGTGGAAGGGGATTCAAAAATAGAGACAAAATTTATATACCCTAATAGTTTCATAATGAATAAAAAAAATGTCTGCCAGAAATTTTTGTGAAAAGTCTAATTGATTTGGATCAAATCATTTTTAATCCCACGTTCCCATGTTCAAAATTTCAGAATTATATCGTGAATGAGGCCCACGTTTCTACCCACTTTCCTTTTCCGTTCAGTAATTGGTATTAGCATCTTGCATCCCCGCATCAAATTTAGTGATTCAATCATAAATACGTTCCAAAGGTTCCACGTTACATCAACTTATCTCATCGTAGTAGTTCGTATAAGGAGCTTGCATCAATGTACTGTAATCTTGTAGTCATTCCTTAAATAGTTTTCAAGATAATCAGTATTATTAGGTATAGGACAGCTCTAGCAGTAACAGCTGGTCGATTTTGACATATCCAAAACGTCATGAACAGAGGTTAAACATATAGTAAACAAACTGCTTTGACACATTAGAGTTTTCGTTTTTGGGTGTGTAAAAATATCTGATTTTGTGCCAAGTAATCGTCATTTGTGGGAAGTGTTGATTTTCTTCTGTGAACAACTGATCCAGCAGCAAAAAAGAAAAGGTTTTCTTCATCGCATTGTTACGGGTGATGAAAAATGGATTCATTACAGCAATCCAAAGAAAAGAAAATCTTGGGCACTGCCCGGTCATGCTTCTAAGGTTATGTTGTGTATTTGGTGGGACCTGGTCGGTGTTATTTATTACAAACTGCTGAAATCGAACGAAACCATCATTGGGGAACGGTATCGAACTCAACTGATGCGATTGAGCCGAAAATTGATCGAAAAACGGCCACAATAAGAGCAGAGGCACGATAAGTTTATTCTGCTGCATTAGAACGCTCGGCCTCACGTTGCCCAACCCCTTTAAAACCTACTTGAAAACACTCAAATGGGAAGTCCTATCCCACCCTCCCACGTATTCCCCAGATATGGCTCCGTCCGATTACTACTTGTTTTTACTCGAATACGATAGATTTGAAAGAAAAATTGTAAAAAAACAGTCTTAGAAATGGTTATATACAAGTCTCATCGCCACTTATGCACCACCAGTTTGTTGGAGCAAGGTCACGCAAAGTACTGCAAAGAATACGCTTACCAAATTGCAGCGAATGGCAAGCGTCTGTATAACAATAGAACAACGCCCACCGATGCACTAGAGGTACTACTCAATATAAATCCTCTTTAACCCAACATCATGAAAGAAGCGATTCTATTCGCTATTAAACTCATCTTTGAAAGAGAGGACAAGAGTTTATTTATCCTAAAATATTTCACGATATAGAGAGAAACGACTTGCTTAAGATTTCTGTTTACTGCATACACAAACTTAACTTAAGAAACAGCTTCAAAGTCTCACTTACAATCAGACAAAATTCAGTTATGGTACGGCCGAAATTCTCAAGAGACTATCAGGCGTGGTATACTAATGACTCCATGACGAAGAAAGAGGTGGGAGCAGGGGTTTATGGGTACAAATCAACAAAATTTATCCATTTCAGCATGGGTCGAAATAACTTTGTTTTCCAGGTCGAAGTGCATGTCATAGAGCTATATCTCAGAAAATGTATAAACGGTAGTGCTCGCTACAAAAATATTTACATATTCTGAGAGCTAAGCTACTGGGTCATTTGGGTGCCAGGTCAGTGTAGCGACTTTGGGAATGAAATGGCAGATACCATGTCCAATCATTTTATTGCCCCACGACTATTCTTTGGTTTGCAATAGAGTTATTACAAATAAAATCAATAACTGTATCTGTATCGAAATTTAAGGTAATAGATAGGCCAGGTTCTTTTTTACAAATGACGTCTCACCAAAGGACTAAGAAAAGCACTAGACAGAAATACTTTGGCGACGTTTACCTGGAATCGCAAGATATTGCCGAAATCACAATCAATACATACAAAGAGATAGCCTCAATTGTGGGGAAAATTAAAATCATGGATGATAACTAAATCTCAGAGGTTGGCCATAGAAGAGCCTATGTATAGTCGGTATGTCTAGGTGACTGTGCTCCCTCCTATACTGATAATCTAATCATGACCACAAATTCTATTGCCACTGGTACTGTGGAATGCAGAAACCTCCTGCCAACTGCAACAAACGAACGAAAGGTGGACATTAGAATCAACTTAGAAAATAACAGGACTTATTAAGTCTAAGCCGGATATAAAGTTGTCAGACGATTTGTCTTGATTGTCCAGATTTTTAGTCCCTTATCCAGAGTCCCGACTTTCAGAAATTTGTCTAGATAAAATTTTCAAATTTGTAAAGATCAAATTTTTACTAATAAATTTGAGCAAACACATTAAACAATTGAAAAATATACCAGAAGTCGCAAGCGCTGAAAATATTAATGCATCGGCTCCGTAATTTAAAGTTTAAATGGTGTTCACTCAATAACAGAAAAAAGCAAAACTGAAAAATAAATTAAAGGTTTTTCAAGATGGTCCAGCTCACAAACGGTAACCGCTACAGCTGACATATTTTGGGAATCATCATAAAATAGACCGAGGTTCATTTTCAGAGGTATACAGCAAGGTCGATTTTTTTTGTGTATGGGACACAAGGCACTTTAATCTACATAACGCTCGTTTGCTGGAAGACTGCCATAATTCAAAAAAATAGTATGCAGAAATAATTGTTATTTAATGCTTTACTTTGTGTAAATCATAACGGTATCTTATGAACTTTCCTCGTGAGAGGAAAAAATATCGTTATTGTATTCTACCGTCTGACATCTTTAAGAGCGATTTTCTCGAATATTGTGTTTTTTGACTTAAAACAGTCTTGCAGCAAACGAGCGATAGGTATATAAGTATATACATAAATATATATTTCTTTGAATTTATTTTTTTTTTGTTGTGTGGAAAAATCTTTTTTCAATATCCAGATGAAAGCTGAATAATCCCTATACTTTATTTCAATGCACAAATGAAGCCCGATTTGCATCTGGCAACCTTAGCTAGATAGCCAACGTAGGAAATTCCATCTGCTAATATGCAGGCAACGTATTAGTACAGTGGCTTGGGTGATTGCAGGACAATGTCCTGCAGGACAATCTCGTTGTCATGGATACTGCAGTGATTTCTGTATGCAGGCAACGTATAAGTACAGTGGCTTGGGTGGTTGCAGGACATTGTCCTGCAGGACATTGTCAGTATCCATGACAACGAGAAAGAATACGAAACTATAATTGAGAAGTTGTGAGCAACAGCGGATTGAAATTTTTATAAGCGAAAAATAGAAACAATTTTATATCTCAGTGCACGACACAAATAATATGACTTGGAGTGAAAATGAAGAGCAAAAATTATGTAACAATACCTTCAGAGCAAAGTGGCTTTTACGGCACAGTGGCTTTTACGGCTCCATTTTTTTAATAATAGTTTATAAAAGTTCTTTCACGCAGCCAAATACAAAAAGAAATATCAGGAACGCCAGGAACAGAGTTGTATTTTTCTGTTGTAAAAAAGCTATTCAAATCTATTCAAGGGTCTCTGCATAGAGCTAATATGTTGCTAATTTACATTTCATGTGCCTTGTTGTTGATTAGAGCTAATCTGCTCTTTTACCCATATGCCAGACCAGTTGCTCTTCTTCGTGAATACCGCTATTGCTCTGAACATATTTTATTCCACTTTGGCTCTGACCGGCACTCGTGCCGCTTTTGCTCTAAACCAGCGTGGACCGAAGCGTATCACTCATGTGCAATAACATAACAATTTTCATATGTACTGGTCTCATTTCCATAGAAAAAGAGCTCCGTTGATCATTGTGCATGGACACGTTATCTTCGCTGCTCTAAAGTAAAATTTTACCATCTCTTTTTCTCTCAGTTTCCCACATGATTCAAAAACAAATCATATTTTATATATCTACAGCATAAAAGGCTCTCAGTCGAAAGGTAATTACAGTAAAAGTAAGAGCAAAAATGATATAACAATTATTTCAGAGCATAGGGACTTAACCCGTTTTTGCTCTGTGTATATTTTGTTTCACTTTTGCTCTTAACGATATTCGTGCTGCATTTGCTCTTAAGCTTACCAGTTTTTTCTAAACTTTAAAGTTGTACCGCTCTTGCTCTAATGCCTGGTTTTCGCTATGAGGCATTTCATGTGAAACGGACAACGTAAGAAAATGAGAAGTTCTAAAATTCGGCCTAATAGAACTTCTTGAAAATATGAATGTGGACACACAATTTTACAATAAAATATTGAACATGGTTATTTAAATAGGAAATTAACTGTTCTTTTCAATTATGGAATTAGTCCGGAAATTAAAATTTCCTTTATGCACCAAACCGGAAATAAAAGTTTTAAAACAGATTTTAAATAACTTTGACCATTTAAAAAAAAATATAATTTTTCAAAATTTAGCTTAAAGTATTTAAATATTGTCCTTAAAATTTCAAAATGGGATCTACATTAGTTTAGGAGATAGATACATAGGTGTCGCACTGAGCGTGGTAGCTATGTACTTTAATTCATGTATCTCCTAAACTAATGCAGATCAATTTTTAAACTTTAAGGGTATTATTTAAATACTTTAAGCTAAATTTTGAAAAACAATTTTTTTTTTAAATGGTTGAAGTTATTAAAGTTCTGATTTGAAACTTTTACTTTCGGTTTGGCGCATAAAAAAAAATTAAATTTCCCATGTTCAATATTTTATTGTAAATTTGCTTTATTCCAAAAATTATTTTTTAAAAATCCATATTTCAGTTACGTCAATTCTTTAAAAACCCATAAGTTCTTTAAAAACCAAATAAGCTTCATACAAAAAAAAAAAGATTGTGGGTCTACATTTATATTTTCTACAGGTTTAATTAGGCCGAATTTCAACAAATTTCAGAACCTTACTTTTTTTGTTGTTGTCCGCTTCACATGAAAAGCCTCCTATGTCAAATTGACAGGAAATGTGACATAGTGAAAACCAAGCACAAGCCTCTTAGTTCAGCTTCTATGAGAATGCCCAGCTCTGATTCAAATCTGTTTTCGATGATCAAAAAGCCTGGACTTACATCAAAATTAGACACATACTCAGCTTTCTAAAATGCATCCAATGGTTCAAACTGCATGAAGTGGAGGTTTATCGACTTACCTCCCCTTACTAAGTGAGCAGGCAGCCATTCTAACCTAACCTAACCTTGTGACTGTTAATTGATTTTTTTAGTTATAATTTTTTATCCAGTAGTCAGATACAATTTTGCTCAACACTGAACTATTGCTACTTTAACTTTAATTAGCCAAAATTTAGTTAATTTTAATATGCTGATAAAATTGCGAAATGTCAATGTTTTTATTTCTAACTTTTCAGCATTTTCAGAAGTAATGTCTTGAACTAAACGATCATAAATTTATAACATGTAGTGAAACTAGTTATTTTTATTAGGCTTGTAAATAGTTAAAGTAGCAAAAACCAACAGAAACTATACTTTATTATTATGTTTATATCCTAAAATCCGTAGTCAATGAAAACGACAGAGAATGTTGTACTTGAAAACCCATTTTGGTTTTTCTTCCTGGCTTGTTTGGTTTTCGAGTAATGTCGCAGAACGCCTAATGCAACGCTGTTTTTAAGTATTGAGAATTTGAATTTATAATTTATGTATGATTGAATTTGCTATTGTGAACCGTGATTCCCTCTTCAGTTAGCGAGTAATTTCATTCGCTGATTGCATTCCAAAAGAGACGGAACCACGGTAAGTAAAGACTTAAGAAACCTAAAATTGGATAAATTGATTTGTAATCCACTTTATTTTATAGAAATAAACATTTCGCATTGCGCAACACGCCACAGTGCGTATATATATATTTTGAAAATCTATGCGTTGTTAAATTCGTAGTCTCGGATCAGCGGATCACATCTTTATTTCGTGTCCCAACATTATGTTATTGTATATTGTCTCAATTTATTTGTGCACACTGTTAAACGTTAAACATATTGTTCATGCAGTTTGAATGAACCGTTGCTAAAAAGAATAGGCGATTACAGTTATACAGCGAGTAACTGTGCTTGAAAAATACAATTGCGTTTTTGCCTAACTATTTGCTGTAAATATTAAAACATGATAAAGCGCACGCCGCCACGCCGAAGCCCCCGCCTCCAAGACCAAACGCCGGAGCAAGGAAACGCCAATGCCAGCGACAATACAATTGCCAGTAATACTAGTGCCATTCCAATAGAAGAAGGAAGCGCCAGCCAGGCGTTCCAAAGCCATGACGAGACAATTGCTGGAGTCACCGCTACCACTGCCGCTGTAGTACTAGAAGATGGTGTTATTCAGACACCTCAGCACGACACAACAGCCATCGACGCCCGCTCCGTTGCAGCAGAAGAAGGTAGTATCATTCAAATACTCCAGAAACAAATTTCTACTTTGGAGTTGTCACTAAAAAATGTTCAGGTAAGAATGATTGAGAGTGAAGAGAGAAATCGTGCTCTGAAATTAGCACTCCAAACTGGTGCACCCACCAGCTGTATAGAAGTCGTACCGCACGCCGCCGCCGCTGCATCTTATGCGAGCACAATTGCCCCTCCCTACGCGTTCACTATCACAAAACCCCTTGCTTGTCAAGATACAGCCGTTTCTCTTAACGCAGCCAGAACCGCTGCCACTTACACCGTCGCTGCTACTCATGCCGCCAACAGCGCTGTCGCTATGCCTACCGCTATCTCTGTCGCACCGCCAGCATCTACATATGGTAATACGGGATATTTCCAGTCAGCTAACGCTTCTTATCAATTACCGTTTGCCAGCAATATCACACCATTGGTAGGAGAACATTTCAATGGCGTAATGAGCGCACAGCCACCATTTTGTACATCTGCTCCACCTACGCGAAGTATACCGACCGATTCGATGTCAACAACGCCAACATTCAACACGGTCGCTGCAAGCATGCCTTCACAGTCGTATGCAAATAACTCCACATATTTGCCCAATCGAATGATGGCACCGCGAAAACTACAGGATTTACCGGAGTTTAGTGGCCAACCGGAAGACTGGCCAATATTTTTCACAGCATTCAAGCAGTCTACTGCTGCGTATGGCTACACAAAACTGGAGAATAATCAACGCTTACAAAAATGTTTGAAGGGTGAAGCGCGAGAGACCGTAAAGTCCCTGCTTATTCATCCAGATAATGTAGATGTTGTAGTTGAACAACTGCGTTTTCGCTTCGGCCGCCCTGAACAGCTGATTCACAGCCAGCTGTCTTCAGTCAAAGAAATTGCGCCCATATCGGAAAGTGCGGTGGTAAAACTTATTCCCTTTGCCACAAAGGTTAAAAATCTTTCTGCGTTTTTGCAATCTGCAAATGCACAACAGCATTTGGCAAATCCTACGTTGATAGAGGAGCTTGTCAGTAAACTGCCAATGACTAAGCGTTTTGAGTGGGCGAAGTTTGCGTCAACAGTGCAGCCTTATGTGACAGTAGTACAGTTTAGCGATTGGCTAAATGAAACCGCTAATCTAATATGCACCATTCAGAGTTATGAAAGTAGAGAGCCGAAACGTCGAGTCGTTCTGCATGCAGCAGAGAAGCTACGCTCATATGTTATGAAATGTCCTATTTGCCAAAATCAGCATAAGCCTGCGGAGTGTCAACGTCTCACCGAAGCAACTGTAGCCGACAGATGGAAAGAGGTTAAACGTCGTCGTTTGTGTTTCACATGTCTTAACCCAGGTCATGCCACTCGTGACTGTCGCCGGCGTAAAACATGCTCAGTAGATGACTGTAAGAAATCACACCATAAATTGCTTCATGACAGCCAGCCACGAGTCTACGCAAACATAGAAAGTTCGCAATCGCAGTCAGTGCAACAAAATAGTACCAAAGAAGTCGCCGTTTTAAGCTGTAGCAACAGTGCAGCAATGAGCAAATTTTTATTCCGTATCCTGCCAGTAACTCTATATGGGAAAGAAAGGTGCATTGATACTTATGCGTTGCTCGATGAAGGGTCCTCCATCACCATGATTGACAACTTGCTAGCAAAAGAGTTGGGTTTGCAAGGTCAACAGCACCGTTTGAGTGTCCAATGGTTTGGAGGTCGTGCTGCACAAGAGCCAACTACTATAGTAAACCTACTCATCAGTGGAGCTGGAATGAAAAGAAAGCACCAGCTACAAAATGTTTATAGTGTCTCGAATTTGAATTTGCCGTCACAGAGCTTGAGTGAAGCAGACCTACGCCGCAATAACAGCCATACTCGACATCTGCCCCTAGAACCCTATAGTGGTGTCGTTCCCAAATTACTCATTGGTCTCGACCATTGTCACCTTGGCCTACCGACCGAAATTATGAGGATCAAGTCCAATGGACCTTATGCTGCCAATACAGAACTTGGCTGGACAGTATTCGGGCCAACAACAAACCAGTTACCAAGGCCGCCACTATGCTTATTCATGAAACACGCTAACGATGAAGCACTTCATGATATGGTTGCTGACTATTTCGAAACAGAAAGCTTTGGTGTGAAGCCATCGCCACCTATTGAAAGCGCTGCTGACGAACGTGCCCGATTAATACTTCATTCAACCACGCGCCGAGTAAATGAGAGATTCGAGACTGGTCTGCTATGGAAGCACGATGACGTTGACATGCCTGAAAGTTACGAAATGGCGCACAAAAGGTTAATAAGCATTGAAAAGAAAATGCACCGTGATGATGAATTTGCCGCTGCGTATAAAAACATTATTAACTCGTACGTCGCAAAACAATACGCCAGAAAATTGCAACCAGAAGAAGCCGTCATAATCCAATCCAAGACGTGGTACCTGCCACACTTTGCCGTAGTGAACCCGAATAAACCAGCCAAGCTTCGCCTTGTTTTTGATGCCGCCGCCGCGGTCCATGGTGTGTCACTCAATTCTCAATTGCTGAAAGGACCGCAGGAATACCGGTCCCTGCCATCAGTACTCTTTCACTTTCGTGAGGGAGCTGTCGCTGTATGTGGCGACATCAAAGAAATGTTTCACCAGGTGTTGATTCGTCCACAAGATAGGTGCTATCAACGGTTTCTGTGGCGCGATGGTGACGCCTCAAGAGAACCCGATATTTACGAAATGAGAGTGATGACATTCGGAGCAGCATGCTCGCCATGTGCTGCACAATATATAAAAAAAATTAATGCATTGGAGCATCACCATCATGCCGCTCGCGCAGTAAAGGCGATTTTAGAATATCATTATGTCGACGACTTTGTTGACAGTTTCGACAACGCAGAAGAAGCTATCAACATATCGCAGCAAGTACGAGCAATACATATGGCAGCTGGTTTTGAACTTCGGAACTTCACTTCTAATTCGACAGAGGTGCTCACCGCGTTGGGTGGCACGGAAACCACCATGCCGATTAATTGCAAAGAGGGTCTGACTACAGAAAAAATATTGGGAATGTTTTGGCAGCCATCGATCGACAGCTTTAAGTTCAAGCTAAAATTTCACAACGTTGACAAAAAAGTTACCACTGGAGAAAGACGCCCAACAAAAAGAGAGTTTCTCAGCATAATAATGTCCATATTCGATCCACTTGGATTTCTCAGCCATTTCACGATTGTCGCTAAATTACTTATGCGAGAGATATGGAGACGAAAATTATACTGGGATGAGTCGCTTCCTGATGACATTAATTCAGCCTGGAACAGATGGCGTCAGCTAATGCCAATGGTTATGGACTTTGAGATCCCAAGATTTTATTTTCGTATTGGAACGCCGCTACACCTCCAGCTTCATGTGTTTGTTGATGCAAGCGAGGAAGCATTTGCTGCCATAGCATTTTGGCGAACCACGAACTCTTCTGGTGAAATAGAAGTCACCTTTGTCTGCTCTAAGGCGAAATGTGCACCGTTGAAGCCACTCACTGTTCCACGACTCGAGCTCCAAGCAGCTGTGCTGGGCACTCGACTTATGCAGATGATACGAGAAGAGCATTCTGTCAACATAACTAGCTGCATTTTATGGACTGACTCGAAGACGGTCGTGAAGTGGATTGGGAGTGAGCATCGACGCTACAAGCCGTTCGTGGCCCACCGAGTGTCCGAAATTTTAGCTACAACCACGCCATCGAATTGGAGGTGGATACCTACAACTGAGAACGTCGCCGATGAAGCCACGCGTGCAAATAACCACCCCGAATTTAGTTCTACCTCACGTTGGCTATGCGGCCCTCAATTTCTCTATACTGACGAAAAATGCTGGCCATCCGATAACATAGCTGACAGCCATCACAAAGGAGACGATGAGGAGCTGCGCTCAAAATATGCCTTAGTTATTGTAAGTCATAACTTTATCAATTTTAATCGTTTTTCATCATTCCAGAGACTGGTGAGAACCATAGCTTGGGTGAAAAGATTCATCAGTCGATGCCGCCACCAATCTGGAGCTGGTCAAGACTATGGTTTGACGTCGTCAGAGCTCGAAGCCGCTAAAAACATTTTATATCGGGATGCCCAACAAGAGGCGTTTCCACTTGAATTAAAGGAAATTGAAAAAGGGATCGCTGTTCCACGTAGCAGTGTTCTGCATCAACTGACACCGTATATTGATGATGATTTAGTCCTTCGCGTCCAAGGACGCATTGATGCTGCAGGCTGGTTGCCTATAAGCACTAGACGACCAATCATATTGCCACCCCGGCACCCTCTCACTAAACTAGTAGTTGGTCATCATCACTGCGCGTTGAAACACCAGAACACCGAAGCCACAATAAGTGAAATACGTGGCCATTATTGGATCCCAAGTCTGCGCCAGCTTCTGCGAAAGATCATCGCCAATTGTCTTGTTTGTCGATTAGCTAAAGCGTCGCCAGTTAAACCAATTATGGGTCCACTGCCCGTCGACCGACTTACACCATTTGTAAGACCGTTTAGCTACACTGGCCTAGATTACTTCGGTCCTGTCAATGTAACCATCGGTCGCCGCCAAGAAAAACGTTGGGTGGCGCTCTTCACCTGCCTCACTGTAAGAGCTGTGCACCTAGAGCTAGCCCATGACCTGAGCACAGACTCGTGCATTGTTACCATCCGTAATTTCATTAACCGCCGTGGTGTGCCATTAAGGATAAGATCCGATAATGGAAAAAACTTCGTTGGTGCCAACCAGGAGGCCAAAAGGTTCGCCGAGGTGTTCGATTGTGAGCGTGTGCAGGCCGAGCTGGCGTCGAAAGGTATCGAATGGTGGTTCAACTGCCCTATCAATCCATCCGAAGGAGGTGTGTGGGAGCGAATGGTTCAGTGTGTGAAGAGAGTACTGCGTCACACACTTAAGGAAATTGCACCACGAGAACATACTCTTCAATGCTTTATTATCGAAGCTGAGAATATTGTAAACTCTCGCCCACTCACCCACCTTCCTATCTCTGCCGACCAAGAAGAACCACTCACACCGAACCATTTCCTGCTTGGATCGGCCAACACGGCTCAAACGCCAAGCGTCAATGCCGAGCCAGAGAAAATTTGTGCCTTGCGGAAGCAGTGGCGTATTGCGCGTCAATTGCGCGATCATTTTTGGAAAAGGTGGATCGCTGAATACCTGCCAACCCTAACGCGTCGTGTCAAATGGTGTCAACATACAAAACCGTTAAAAGAAGGAGATTTAGTCTTCGTGTGCGATGCCAATATTCCGAGAAGGCAATGGTGCCGTGGTACGGTGAAAAGAGTTTACCCTGGCGCTGACGGAACAATCAGGCAAGCTGACGTGTGCACTGCTAGAGGTGTCATGCGACGCGCCGCATCAAAGCTAGCCGTTCTGAACCTGGAACATAGTGAATCGGATTGATTCACGGGGGGCGGGGTGTCGCAGAACGCCTAATGCAACGCTGTTTTTAAGTATTGAGAATTTGAATTTATAATTTATGTATGATTGAATTTGCTATTGTGAACCGTGATTCCCTCTTCAGTTAGCGAGTAATTTCATTCGCTGATTGCATTCCAAAAGAGACGGAACCACGGTAAGTAAAGACTTAAGAAACCTAAAATTGGATAAATTGATTTGTAATCCACTTTATTTTATAGAAATAAACATTTCGCATTGCGCAACACGCCACAGTGCGTATATATATATTTTGAAAATCTATGCGTTGTTAAATTCGTAGTCTCGGATCAGCGGATCACAAGTAATTAAATTTTTCCTATAGGTTCCGCGCTCAAAAAATTCAAATAAACAAAGATGCGCGCGCATCCACAGTACATCGAAAGAATAACTCCAAAACTGAAACATATACAAAAAAATTACTTAAGACCTTTTTTTTAGGAAATCCCTCAAGCTTTTTTTTATAGTGAGTAATTTTTTAATATCTCTAACGGTTAATCAGTTATTATTAGAAAAGGCTTTTTTCACCAAAGTGGGGGTTTTTTGGGGCGATCGCTCTGCAACCCCAGAAATGATTTTTGTAGTTTTTCCATCTATCATACCCCCACTAACAATTACTGAAGAAAAATCTCAGATAAGAATTATAATGAACTTTTGGTGGATATTTTACTCTACCGATTGGACAGTAAAAAATTAAATTTTTTGCTATTTAAATGCAATAAAATTTAATCTTTTTTACAAATTTATAGAAAAAAAACTTGAAAAGATTTATATTTTAATAGCACCATATAAATGCATTATACTCTCAAAGCTTACGAAAATAATGCATAATAAGAACTTATGCGAATGTTAAAAGTCAATGCATTCACACACACACATACACAAACACATACACTTAACGTTCATTTAGTGGGTTTTGCGCTTGTGTCCTTAACAATAAATTTTTATGCACATGTGAAAAACACTAACACATACAAACGCAACAAAACCAGATGCAACAAAAAACCAATAAAAAAAAAATATACATACATACGTGGAATAATAGTTGCTTGCTGCTTGGGTGTGGTTGTGTGGGATGGGATTCAACTGCAACAACAAATACACACATACATACATTTACTATTTAAAATTTTCTAATCCAAATCAATTTGCACCAAGAGCCTCATTTCATTCTATTATACTAACAACAGCCAATTAACATTCAATGGCGGCAAAAGGCAAACAGAACAAAACCTAACAGAACAGTGAAGAGAAAAACTGCACTCACGAGTGTACAAAATGTTGATAAACACATATGTGTGTATGTGTGCGTGTATTACAATTGCAACTGCAACTGCTCCTTTGTGACACATCATTTTCGATTACACAGCGCTGTCAAGTTTTTAAAGTATGTATTTTCTTTTTTTCAATGCTATACCCTAGGCTCCGAAAGCTCTTTTCGCTCGCCTCCATGCCTTGCAGTCGTATAATTTTTTTTCTCTACTACTACAGCAGCTGCTGCTGCTTCTTTTTCTTCTTCATATTGCAGTCGTTTTATTTTATATTTCAGCATTAGGTTGTTTTTGTTTTGTGTTTTGTAGTTGCACTAAATTCTCAGCTCAATAAAAGTTTATCGCTTGGACAATGAACAATGGGTGGTGGTCTAGCGAAAGAGAGAGAGAGAGAGAGAGATAGAGAGGGAGAGAGCGAAAGAGAAGGCCATGTGCCCAGCAATAATAAAAGTGGTAATCCAGCAATCCCTTCTACACACTTACTTCAATTCCAGCACATAGTCATCGTCGTTGCCTTCGTTGTGTACATATCCTGTCGCCAAGTGTTTGTCCATTTTCGAAAACGCAATAGATTCGAATTTGCTGTTGTTTGTGTGAGTGCCGCAAAAATGTTACTGCTATTGTTGTTTTTAGTTGTTGCTGTTATTATTACTACTTCTATTGCTGCTGCAAGGCATGTCAAACTTCAAAACAGTTTCAAAACTGTAAATGACAAAATGTTAAATGGGCTTTCAATCCTGTCGCTGCTGTGTTGCTGTTCTTCCTTTTTTCCACTACTTTAACTACACATCTGAACTTGCTGCTGACCTTCCTTCATTACTTTTACCCATACATTTCATCATCTGACCGCTTCGTTGAGCGTTCATCAATAGCGTGACACATCGAGTGAAGCATATCTGTCTACACTTTATACCAAACCAAAACAAAAAACAAGAAGTACAGTAGACGTTAAACTTAATGAACTACAGTTTAGCAAATGTCACGCATAATGTAGCGTCGATTAAAGTGCATTGACATCTGGCAATGATAAATTTTACTATTCTATATAACGAACGCTGATAAAAAAAAATATAAATTCGTTATATTGGACGCCTACTGTACTATGTAGTAAAAGCATCTTATTTATGCATTTTCGAGCCGGCTTTTTTACCCATTTCAGCTTATCTACCTCTTTCTTTGGCGCCTAACTTTCCTAAGGATTTGTTTAGTTTTTATTTCGCTGCAATGTTGTTATTGTTTTTAGATTTTAAGCATGAATTATACTTCTACAAAATGCTGAGCCTCAAGGTTTTCATCATCAGTTTCTGTTTCTTTTTCGGTTTAGTATTGCCAGAAAAGACGTAAATTATCATTGAACTTTTCGTCGTCCTTTTCTATTACTGTATTTCTTCTTCTGCATTTTTTGTAGTTGCTGTTGTTAGTATAAAAACTTTTACTTTTGTTTACATTTTGATTTTATTGTGAAAATTACTTGAAATTTTTTTTCTGGTTAGTTTTGACATTTTCCCCACTCATTTTCGTTTTCTTTCCAATTTTGTTTTGTAATTTGTTTCTAATGTGAATGAAATCTAATTAATCATTGTGACTGAATTGTAGACAATCACAAACAACTATAAAAAAACCAAGAAAAAAAGGAAGAAAAATAAATAGTTTTTGTGATTTTTTGTTTCAAAGTTCAAATACCATAGTTTCAGTCAAAAGAACATAAAATAAAGTAGTTGCTTTCCGTGCCAGAAATATCAGAAAATCAATAAATACCTTGACTGCATATTGTGAGTTCGACTGCAGATGGTAACTCCTTTGAAGCCATCTATAGCTTAAGAAAACTAAGTACGTGCAAATCGATGATAGTTTACTTGTATCCAATAGATGTAAATTTTTCAGACTGAATACCTAAATAACTGAGGTCGAATATTCAAAAGGATAATAATACTAATAGTTAGAAATGAATTTAATTCCTTATCTATCTATCTGTATGGATATATAAAAGTGAAATGGTATATGTGGCTGTTTAGATGGGCGCCTGATAGGTAGAAAAAATAGGTAGTAAGAAGGAGATAAAAACACTCCTATGGACATATAGCCTCCAAAATAGTACAACCGATTTATTATAAATTTGGAATTAGGAAATTTCCCTCCCGGAGTAAAAGGACCCATATATAATGTTCATGCAGTTTGATGTTGTGTTTTGCCCTTTGAAGGCCCCATCATAGCAAGATAGATGAAAAAATTACCATATTTCGGCAAAAAATACTTGGATCGAGATATTCAAAAAATTATTCGAATGGTGAATAATACTTCTTCACATTTTTTATGTCAAATATTTACTAGCTGGCCGAAGCCGCTGTGAGGAGCTGGCTGGAGTAATACAAAAATTACAACAACAAACAACTTTTTCGAAAGATATAGCCATTTGGGGAGATGTCACGCACATTTTATTTATTCCATTCACTTTTTTTCTAAAATTTTTCAGTGGCAATCAAAGTTCTCGTGCCATTAATCAATACCGTACCACAAATAATTTAGGATAAAACCGAATTATTATAGCCACTATATCTATATACTTATACCTTTTTAACCACCGAATTCAATTGAAAAATTATAAATTAATAGTTCCTGACATACTTATACAATAATGTAAATTCTTGTTATATGGAAAGTTACTGCCCTTCTTCTTTAATCCCACGCACCTTTCGTTTTGTGGCGTGGCTTTTTCAACCGACGTCCTGATACAAAATTTCAATTCTGTGCTTTAAATGGTTTATTTATTTATTTGTTACATTGAGTCAATGGAAATTATAGAAAATTCCTTACAGACTAAAACAATAGTAACTTAAAATTAATTAAAAATAGATTTAAGACAAGCTTAAGGATAGAACTCATTGAGTAGGTTTTTAAATGAAACTTTAGTAGCCGAGAAATCTAAAACCAAGGAATTAGAAATAGAATTAAACTCAGTTAAGGCTCTAGAAATAGGAGCAAAATAGGCATAATTTGATCGTCGCAACCCAACATAAAATAAAGCGGAATGACGCAAATCTCTAGTTGGAATATTAAAATTGATTAATTCTAGAAGAGCAGGACAATCAACAAAACCAACAATAATGTCTTCTGTTGTTCAAGGACTTTAGATCGATGAGCATGCAACGAGCATTGTAAGAGGGAATGGGCTCGGAAAAATGAAGACAACGCAATGCAAATCGAATAAAGACTTTTTGAATCCGCTCAAGTCTATTAATATGACAGAGATAATGAGGTCTCCATATAAATGCTGCATATTCTAACCGAGATCTTACTAAGGAAGTAAACAGTATTTTGAGCGTAAAAGGATCAGAAAACTCTGAACTATTGCGACGCATAAAAGCTAACATAGAATACGCTTTAGGAATGATACAATTTAAATGTGGAACAAAAGAAAACTTCACATCGAAAACAACCCCAAGATCTTTTATTTCACTCACTGATTTTAAGGTAGAATTGGCAATGTGATAAGATGTAGGGATAGTATTATGATCTTTGGCAAAAGTCATATGGGAACATTTGTTGATATTTAGCGATAACCGAAATTTGCAGCACCAAATAAGAAACAAATCTAAATCAGACTGTAGAATTTGAGAATCCAAGATATTTTTAATTACAGAATATATTTTTAAGTCGTCGGCATATAATAGGTATCTAGCAGTTGGAAAGCAGCATGAAATATCGTTAATAAATAAGAAAAAAAGTAAAGGACCTAGAATGCTACCTTGCGGAACACCCGAGGTAGCAATAAAAGGAGCTGATTCAACATTATCAATAACCACAACGGATTGTCTATTGATTAAATAGGACCTTATCCACTCCAAAAAAACCGAGTGTATACCCAAATTAGCTAATTTAAAGATCATAATATTATGAGACACCTTATCAAAGGCTTTTGAGAAATCAGTGTAAATTGTATCAATTTGATATCCATTTTGAAATGCAGAGATACAATCTTCAGCGAAGACGGCTAAGTTGGAAGTAGTAGAGCGACCCGGAACAAACCTATGCTGATTACAACAAATTACGTTCTTTTTGTTTAGAGACAATTAAACTGAAATCTAGCTGCACATATTTCATAGATTGACCTTTACTAACTAACTAATTGCTAACTCAACAGTTAATGAGAATTTCAACAAAAAATGGTTGTGGTAGATTTATTCATCATTTCTGTTCAGTGAAAATACTTGAAAACAAAAACCTTGTAATTCTCAGTAACTTCTTCAAATATTAGACACTTATATAGAGTGTTGAAATGCTGGTAAGAACCATAACAAAGATCACTGATGAGAAACCGTGGCAGGTTCCAAAATGGCCGTATGACTTGCCTGCTCTTTGTTGTGACTTAGTCACTTCAAAAAAAACGGCGTTGCATTAAGCCTGATAAACAAACCTTGAACTATTGAGTAGCAATGAAGTAAAAGTCAAACTAACCTTACCCTTGATGTTCCGGTGACCCTGAACCCAGATCAAGGCAACGCTATGTTGCTGCACTATTATTATGAGGCTCTCTCTGCGCTGGTTTACTAGATTTAAGGTTTTGATGGCCGAATTAAGTACCACAATTGCGGCCTGACTATCCGGCAGGATAGCGATACTGATTTTGGAAATATAATCCGCTTTCAGCAACCTACACCCCTCTCTCCTAGCTAACACTTCTCGCCTGCAACACGCTAGCTGAATTGGGAACACGAATAGATCTCTTAACCCTCTAACCCGTAAGGCCGCCCTGAGGGAGCCTTCACTCTATTTGAATTAATGGACAAGTGCAAATTTATTTTTTTTTTTTTTTAATTAATTGGCAGATCTGATGAAAGAATAAACACACAATTTGTAGCCAGTTTGCAGTTTCTGCGATCACACGATTGTTGTTTATAGTTATTTTTATGTGTACAAAATGTGGTTCTGCGACGAAAATCTATCTATATATATAAAATAGAGCTCTGTTAAATGTTTAGTTCTAATAGGTTTCTAAATTTCGCAACGGATTGTCACGAAATTTAGTATGTAATTGCTTTGGACATTTGTCGAGTTAAGTCGATACTTATTTTAAGTTAATTTCAAATTTCTTTCATATAGACCATTATTTGGACCAAAGTCAGCTTTTTTATAAAATTTAGCTACTTAATGCAAAATGCTGCTTAAACTATAAGAGGTACATAAAAATTATGTATATAAAATAAAGTCAGTGGTGGCATATATTTAAAGTTAATAGTTTACCTGTGAAATGCATTTTAATATTAAAAATTGGTTCCCCTTACATTTGTTATTGTAAATATTTATGTTTTTCCTAGAATCAAAGCAAAAAATTTTTTTACTTCGCTCGCTGTGATTTCCACCACACAAACACAAAGTAGAAAAGAATGCGGATGAGCTTTGCGTTTGAAATTCTTTTTCATTTGCATGAATGTAACTACATATTAGTAATTTGATCACTTCATTTCATAGTGGTGTATGGATGAGTTGGTTAGAAGGGAAGGTAGAGTAGTGGATGTAGAAAAGAGTTATGGAATAGTGAGTTCGAGTCCCACTTAAAGCGGGACCAAATAATTTTTTTTTCAATATATTTTTTTTTATCGGTGTGGTGGAAAAAAATAAATATTTAACAAAAAACAGATACCGACAAAGAAGAATATAAAACATGCAAACACACAAACGGCATTATTATATAATACTAATGTGATAACGCTATTTTGTGAAGGTTTGTGGTTTAGTGAGTTAAAAAGGAGAGTAACGTTGTGGTTGTGCAAAGAAATTGTGAGTTTTTTTGGTGTCGTGAGTTCGAATCCCACTACAGGTGAACCGCTAAGTGATTCTTTTTTATACAAATAATTATTTTTTTTTATACTATTATATAAAACTGTAACTTGATTTCATGGACATATGCCCATCAATAACTCAGATAATTTTTGGGTATATCTCCACAACCATAAATTTAGTACAAGAATGTTAATTGGCAATGTAATGCCGCAGGAAAAAGGTTTGTGAAATTGGAAAAAGGGGACATGGCATCTCCTATATAATCTGAGTTTTAGCTATGGAATATCTCAGTATTCATTTGTGGCACGTCTCTAAAAAACGTTACTTGTCAATGGCATTCTATGAAAAAATATGGATAGGCGTGGCTTTTTCCGTTCAACTCTAATGCTTTTATATATATTTCTTAGAAACTATTTTTAGTTCAATACTAAGATTTGGAATGATAATATGATTTGTCAATGGCATTTGGTGGATAAAGTATGGGTAGACTTGAGTTAGTAACTGTTCCACCTCGATTTTATAAGGTATATTTACTAAATTATTTGTGGCTAGAGAGCTTTGATTGCCAATGCTAGAAAACTGGATGGAATAAATAAAATATGCGTGACACCTCCCATGCAAAGATAATGTTTGAAACTGTATACCTGAGAAACCATTGCAAAGAGCACACTGGCAGTTTGTGTGTAAAGGCGGATGGTTAGTAGTAGTTGTTGGGCAGAATGTGGAAGTGTTTTGGCATACAAAGGAAATGCTTCAAAAGGTATATATGTATTTCTGCCTTATTTTGCTAAGGCCCTAACATCAGTTTTTCAGTATAGAGTTTTCGATGGATTATGATAAAAAATGTGCCCTGTACCGAAAATGCTAGAAACCTACACTGAAAACTTGGAATCTTTTCTTTTAGTTTAGTTGTAAAGGATGTATGTTGATAGTTATTAGAGAGCCATGACGACCTCGATAGCCTAGTGGATAGTGCACTAGACTTTCATCTGGGAGGTTCGGGTTCGATTCCCGTCTTCGTCTGGTGGTTAAATTTCATAACTTTCTTATATTCACTATCAATATGAAGTGTATGAGAATTATAAGATAGTGTACAAGTACACACATTGGTTGGTAATGGCAAAACCACCAAGCCGATAAAAAATTGCCACACCGCCGTTCGGAATCGGCGTTAAACTGTAGGTCCAACTATGTGGTATCACAAGGGGTCGTTCAGGCCTAAGTGTGTCTCTCGACAGCCACTCCAACCTAACCTATTAGAGAGCCATAGTAAGAAAGATGGTGAAGGTTTGTATGTTAAGATGGGATGTTGATAGCAATAACTGAGAAGAATGTTGACACCATTAAACACGTGGAAGTAGAACTACTCATGTAAATGATATGGTTGATGCGATTTTGATCGGAGACTGGCACGCTCATATAAATATAGCTCTTGCAAAAGTTTTAGCTGTAATTTTTGCATTACCCCTACTTTGCAAGGTCCGGACAACGAATAATAAAATATATATAAAATAAATAATTATAAAAATCTAAAAAAAATATTTCTAAGTCTCCTCATATACTGTCGTATAATCATAATTTCGTATAATTTTGCATGAAAAATGAGAATTTATGACAAATGAGAAGATACAACACCAAATAAGACACCTTGTGAATTGCCCACATATATCTTTGTTTTTAGCTTAAACCCACAAGGCCGAATCAATTTTAGTTTTTCTCACCTAACTGCTAAGCTCAAAAACTAATCAAAAAAATGGACTTCATTTTCATTTTTCTTTCATCAGTGTTAACTGGAAACAAAAATTCTGGTGTTTGTTGTTTATTATTTCAACCTTGCGGGTTAGAGTGTTAATATTCAACTTCTTTGAGAAGACACCTGCTCCGACCTCATAGCCCTCATTTTAGAACCCTCCGTGCAAACTGTTGTACAGATATTGTTAAATATCATACCATTGCTCCATTCCTTTTGAGAGGGTAAGAGTACAGTAGGTATGATGTAATCCGACATTAGCAGACTTCCATGCACGTAAGTCTTTCCTTTCCAGCAACTAGCTTCCCTTAACCTTAAGGCGTTCATAGTTGGAGTTTTTTCAATGAAGACATTAACCGGAATCAGATGCATTAGAACATTAAGAGCCTATGCAGGACAGGAGCCATTCGATCCTCCAACACACGCAGACCGTTGAATTCTTCCTAATCTTGTTACGGTGTAGTTCTTACTGAGGGTTTTCCATCATACCAGAGCTCTATAAGTTAAAATTAGACGTACAACCGGTTTATACATCTGAAAAGTTAATTTTGGTTAAGGGCCCATTTCCTTCCAATCATCTTTTTGCAAGCGTAGAATGCATAACATGCTTTCTTCATCTGGAATTCCGTGTTTTCTCGCCAGTTCAACTTAGAGTTCAGTATTTCTCCCAAGTATCTGGCACTAGTTGAGAGAGACAGAACCTGTCCATTAAGTTGTGGAAGGTTAAATCTGGGTATTTTGGTTCTTTTGGTAAACAGCATCAGTTCCCTTTTTACTTGCATTCAGTCCAAGCCCACACTATGTGGCCCAGGAGTTGAGATCGGCAAGTGCCTTTTGCGGGATCCCACTGATCGTAGGAACACTCCCAAAACCATTAGTACAACATCATCCACAACTTTAATACTTCCTTAGCCTAGCCTGAGCAGGTTGCCGTTTATTACGCAGAAGGGGGAAATCACTCCTCTCTTCGGAGTTCCCCTGCTAACTTATTTGATAATATTGGTTTTTCCGAGGTTTGCGTTGATGATGCTAATCCTAAAGATAGTAGTGATCCAGCAGGTAAAGCAGTTGTTCACTCCTAAGTCTTCTAAAGACTATTGGATCGATTCCGTATGCACGTTGTTGAAAGCTCCTTCTATGTCCAGAAAGGCAGCCATTGGAAAATTTTTGTTATCTAATGATTGTTCTGACACTTGCACCACCTCATGAATAGCAGTTTCTGTTGACTTCCCCTTGAAGTATGCATGTTGTGCAGCGGGTAGGCCAGAATTTTTCAGGAATTTTCGTAAGTGAATTTCCAAAAACCTTTTGAACGTCTTAAGTATGAAGGAGGGTGAATTTATGTTTTCTTTTACCCATCTTTACTTGCCTACAGCTGACAGGAATATGGTTTAATTATAAGTATGCTTTAAAGATCGCTTGGAGCGGCGGCAGCACCCTGTCAATTATTACTTGTAACATGACAGGAATGATACCGTCAGGCCCAGAAGACTTAAAAGGTGCAAAGTACTTAATCGGCCACGCCATTTTGTTTTTGGTAATAATTTCATTGACTAATTGCGATTTCGGCATGGTAGACTGCTGCGAAGATTCGCTTACATCGCAACTATTTGCAAACCTGGGGAAAAGTGGGTTTAAAAGAAGATCTAGGGACTTTTCACCAATTTCTCACTAAGCACCCGGAACAACCAAAATGCATATAAATCCAATGTAGAAGAAATTTATTTTTCGGTTCGCGAACCGAATTTTTTTCGCATCCCGCTTGAAAGTAAGCGATTATCAAACATGGCTTTATATTGTATTTCTTTCTTTATTAATTATTCTTGGTCTTGGCTATAGCTTTCTCTATAGCTTTATATACTCATCCTTAAGATATTCGTGGAATAATTTAATACTGCTGTGATAGCAATTTAAAATTTTAATAATGAATTTATATTCGTTGCGTGTTTTTTGTTTTTAAAAAAATTCCTGTCAGCATATGACATGTGACAGCAAACACTTGAAATGTCAGTTTACATCTTTGTTTTTCTCTCCTTTTTTTGTGTACACACAGACACACATGCACACAAACAACATTAAAAGCCAGTGGTGTTGACATTGAAGGATAAGGAAAATACAACGTGCATTTTTTGTATATGGGTGTTTGATACTCATGAGTGAAAATTGCAACTTAAAAAAAAAAAAAGAAACAAATTATATACACATACAAATTTACATAAATTAATTAATATATCTTATTATTTTAAAGCCAAGAGAAATAATAAAAAAAATCATGAAAAACAAAATTCACGAAATTAAAAATTCTGAAATGTTTTATACATTCTGACCACGTTTTGCGTCGTTGGTTAACTACACAGAAAATAGTGTAATAAGTTAAGTTACTCTAATCAAGGTTCGGTTGTAGATACGTTTACATGTGTTAAATGATATCTAAACACCGTAATATGCTAACATATATTCTATGGTAAATAAGATTCTAGCAGAAAAAATCTGAACTGACTTTACTAATTAGTGCATTAGGAGCTATAAAGGCAGCAACTGATTACATAACGCTGCATCTGATTAGTTGAGAAGCATTATGTGTGGTTGCCGAGTTTTTCAAAGAACATCAACTCTTGACATTTTACAAATCATTTTTTTTTTTTCACCATCTCTTTGAATTGAATAACTCTTTTTTGCTTGCGTATTACCGCTAGGTAATTGTTGACTGACATTTCAATAAGTCCAAGCCACGGTATGAGTATGAACATGGTCAGTTTTTTGTTTTTTCTGCTGTTGCATACTCAAAGGCTTACATTCAATGAAGCAAAGCTTTTGTTCATGCGTCACAACGTTTCAATTGAATTGAATGGCGAGAATGGTAAACAAAAATATAATGAATTTTTCTTTTTTATATTTTCTCTCTTCTCTTTCTATTTTTGTGTTTTGGTTTTGTGTGCATTTTTAATTAGCCATTCACATATGAATGTTGTTAGTGATGTAACGGATCTCTGCATAAGCATTCACTGTGTGCAAAATATAAATTCTCATTCGCATCCGAATTCGCATTTGATTTTGCAATTTTACTTGAGAATGTGCAACGAATGTTTGCTTAGTTTCTTATGCAACTTTATTTTGCTTTTGCCAATCTAAACCATTTTTTAAATATATTGGACATTCGCATCCGCACTTGCTAAACTGACATCCGTTACATCACTATATATGTACATATGTATAAATGTATATCTAGCAGTGTATTTTTTTGTATGTGCGTTACTATATTTAGCTTAAACTCGTATTCATACGTATTCTTTTGTATCCCTATAGGAAAACAAAGTTGATTGCCACAAAATAATAAAATCTGTGAAAAAATCGGCAAAAGTACTCAAAAGTCTTTTCCGTAGACTTGTTTCTCTACAACTTTTTTTTACTATTTTTATCAGGATGGTATAAATGCTTTTTACGAAGACTAACTTAGTCCTAATAAAAAAAACAACCGCTAATTTATGGGTGTGAATCTGCATTTCACCTATGACTGGAACTTTTAGACCATTACCGTCATCAGTTCAAAGGTATGCCCTTCCAATGGAAACTGCAAATTCGATGATTCGTTTCTTATAAAAGTTTGAGACCTAAGATCGAGATTATGGAAGGAGCCTGGAAGTGAATCCAAATAAAACAGAAATGATGCTGTTCACCACAAAAACCAAGATACCAAGCTTAAATCTACCAAAGTTGAATGGTCATACACTAACTTTATCAAAGAACGCCAAATACCTAGGGGTCATTCTTGACACTAAGCTCAGTTGGAAAGCCAACATAGAACTTAGAGTCAAACGAATGCTCGGAAAAAAGTGGGGTCTAAGCCCACAAGTGGCACTCTGGTCATACACATCCATAATAAGGCCAATCCTGACTTATGCATCAGTAGTATGGTGGCATTCCATGAAGAAGGGATATAACCATATTTAACTAGGTAAAGTTCAAAGGTTAGCATGCATAGGCATTACAGGGGCTAGCCGCTCATGCCCGACGGAGGTCCTAAACGTGCTAGTACACTTGCTTCCAATGGAACTCTACACCAAAGCCTCCGCAGCCTTAAGTGCAGTCAGACTCAGAGAAATAGGGTCCTGGACTGCCAAAAACTACGGACACAGCAGAATCCTATCACAAGTACCGATTATACCAAACCAACATAACACTGACTACATGACACCCAAATTAAACTTCAATATGGGCTTTAACAGCGTGTTTCCAACAAGAGCAAATAGGAGAAGAAAACGTGTGAGAGCTGGTCTCGAGATAGAACTCTACACCGATGGGTCAAAGATGAACTGCGGGGTCGGTGCGGGAATCTACTCAGAACACCTCAGTATTGCCGAATCTTTTAGACTCCCGAGTGAAGCCAATGTTTTCCAGGCCGAACTTCTGGCGATCAGAGAAGCCTGTAAAGCACTGACCAAGATCCAAAGGAGGGCTAAAGTAGCCATCTTCACAGACAGGCAAGCAGCAATTAAGGCCCCAGGCTCAGACATAATATCTTCTAGATTAGTTAACCAATGCAGTTATTCGCCACCCTAAGTCACAGGCTGGACATTGGCCTTATTCGGGTTCCTGGTCACAGCTCTGGATTTAACTCAGGCGCAATCTGTAGCAATTCCCCTGAATAAAATCAAGGCTGATATATTCTCTTGCAGACAGCAGGTGGAAAAGCCTTTCCACATGCCAGGGACCTCCTTTGTCACACTCGGTCTGATGTAGCCAGACTGACTGCAGTACTGACTTGGTATTGGATAATAGGGGACCACGCGGTCAGACTCCACATCCCACACAACACACACTGCAGAAGCTACAACAATCTTGAAGAAAGAGAGACTCTAACCCACTTTCTCTATCATTGCCCGGCTCTTGCTAGAACCAGATTAAAACTATTCCAGGAACCTTTTTTAGACGACATAACCAAACTCTAAATTGGAAAACTCCTCCAATTTCTCAAACTCACGAACTGGCTCTAGACCACAAAGAGCAAACACCCTTTCACAAATGAGGTTGTGGTATCAAAACGGCGCTCTAGCGCTAATTGTGCTCCCTCTGTTAGAGGGAGTAGCCACTCTACCTACCTACCTAAGATCGATTTTTAAATTACTGAATGACTGGTTCAGCAGCCAGTTATGAAAACGATTCGCCTTCCTATTGGGATTATGACTACTGCACAACTTTATACACTAAAATACTAATTAAAAATGTGTGTGTATGTTTTTTGTCTGTGTGCGTGTGTATATGAAAACCTCATAAAAATATAATAAACAAAAAAAAACCAGTCATAAAAAAGCAAGAAATATAAATTAGCAGGATAATTATATACATACACATTTATAAATACTCACAGAAATATAAGAGCGACTTTTACTATTATTTAGTTCGTAATTATTGATCAAAAAATATTTCTGTCATTTCTCTAACCAACTTTTTGACAAAATGAAATAATTACTGACATGAAAAATAATTACTAACTAATATTTACTAAATGCATATTTTTTATGATGCTTTTTTATTAGAACTATTTATTGTACAATTTTTTTTGTTTAAGTATTTATTTGGTTTACTCAAATTGGTTTACAATCTTTATTTGAAATACTACCATAGAATATTATAATAAAACACAAATAAAGGATTAAAGTAATTAGAAAATAAAATTAAATATTAACTAAGTGCTCGCCCATGTCAAAAAAAAGAACTCGGGAGCACACTGTATGTTCACACCGAACATACTCTACCCTGCGTTATCCGCTGGGCATGTTGAATTGTCGATAGCTCAGGGTTCGTCTTGGCACCTTTTTCCGATCCATATATAGTGATCTTTGTAGCCTAGTAGTTAGTGTGTTAGAGTGCTACGCAGAAGTGCCCGAAAACAAATCTCAACAAGCTAAAAAATAAAACAAAAAAACTTTCTGCACAATGTCAAATCTCCAAGAGTAAAAATTTCCTATGAAAATTTTTTCACTTTGTCGTTCAGATTCGGCATAGAACTGTAGGTCTCTTCCTGGGTGTAAAAAGCTCGGCATAGGCTCTTCATAGGCTATTGTGACGTAATAGTAGTAGTATATGCAGTTGAAGTGATCGGACTAACGAACGAACGAACGAACGAAGTGAAATTGCTTAAAACTTGAGTTCACAAAACCACTAACAATCAATACTCACCCTACAAATAAAACCCCCCACAAAATGAAACATCACCATATATCAAGAGCACAAACAGCCCATCAACACTACATTACAACATGAGTCCCAATATCAGGACAAAGCACCATATTGTAATCTATCCTCTACTAACATTACTTGTATACCTTATACCCTATCATTTTTTTCTACTCCTCCATTTTTTAAACATTAAACAACTATTGAATTTTATATCTAAACCCCTTTTATCAGCAACTTGCTACCCCCGATTAATGAACTTCGACACTGAGAAGGTTTCCCCAAAACGGGTGGACAAAAATAAAAGAAAATTTTGTAGAGTAACGCAAATAAGTGCAAACAAAACAAATATTGTAAGTTTTTCATCCAAATCAGACAAAGCAAACACCCACTTTACATATACTTTTAAACTAACAGTAACAGTTAATATTATTTAAAAATAAAAATCCTTAAAGGGAGTTCCAATGTTCTAAGACCCCTCATTTAACCAAAAACATTTTCTCCAAAGACAGTATAGTAGTTTTCTTCACGGTTTTTGTTTTATCGGTTATTTATCGAAAAATGGGGTTTAAACCCCCTTTTTCAAGAGGAAGGGTAGGAGATGGGGGAAAAAGTGGTACGCAAAATTTGTTTAACTCTTTGTGCTTAACAAATATGCTTCAGACACCAAATTCGTTTCTGTTGAAATAAAGAAATTTCGTAATAGCTCTTGAAGACCCAATAATTCCGATCTCAGGTCCATATTATGGGAGAATTAGAAGTGATGGAGAAAAACTGAGTACTCTGTCGTGATCAGCAAAACTTAATTACTATAAAACCGTTCAAAAATCTCGCGCATAAAATTTTTATTGCACTGTGTTATTTTGAAATTTTTACTACCAAACTTTTATTTTTTACTTTAAAAACAAAAAAAAAAACATTTCAAATGCTGGTCTTTAAATGTCGCTGTTTTCGAAACTCCGGCTTCAAATCTCCGCCCTATATGGCTGCCTATTTGGCCTATATGATATGTGTAGCCCTGTTCCTACGCACTACAGCAATTAAGAAACAGTTAGTTTCGCTCTCGTACTAAGCGTTCGTGTGAATTTTTGTAGTCGTGACCTACCAAGTTCAAGGAAGCATCCAGATATACTTTTGTCTCTTTCGCCTTTCCTCTTATGCATAGCTTGGATTGATCTAGGTTGACCAAGTCCTTGTTCATCAAGAAATGTTTGGCTAGTGTAGCACGTCTCATCTAAGAGAAAGCAGGACAATCACTAATGAACTGTTTTGCAGTCTCATCATCTTCAAACACGCAACTTCGACTGTCGCACTGGAATCTCGTCCTCGTTAATCTCAATTCCATTTCATGTCTAATGGAGGAGAGGCTGCAACTAACGATGTATATGAAAATCGAGTTACCTCTCCATTTCTCATTCAGCAACAGTTGTACAGTGATTGTAATCGCCTGCACCGAATTGTAGCTAATTAATGTAATTAATGCTTATTAGTTCAAGAAAATTTGTCAGCACCAGCTTGGTTGTCTATTAAGGGCCCATCAGTGTAGAAGACATTACATTCTGGATGAAAAGCGGTCCATCCATCATCATCTCATTAATCCAGATCAGGGAGTCTACAACAAAAACCTTTGGCAAACGAGTAAGTTTAGCAGTTGTTGCCCGCCGCACCTTTCCCGAGCAAGGTGTGGTGCGTTAATAAGTTCCCCACTCTATCAGACCTGCAAACAACACCGAGATTTTCGGGCTTCATTTTCCATGAATAGATGCAGTGGTGGCATGGACAGAAATGTTTCCAAAGCGACAGTCGGCATTCCTCTCACTGCCTCTCCCTCAAGTTTCTTATAATAATCTCCATAGAGATGTAACAGGGCAATCTATGGACGGTGACAAGGAAAAGAGAACAAATGTATTTCTTAAGAACAATGTATTTCAGATCTAATAATGTGAGTTTTGGATGATTCCAGTAAGCTTTGTCTAAAGTAGTTCTAACACATTAAAAATAAGAAGTTCTGAGGAAAAATATGAATAAAAAGAAAAATGAAGAGGCAATACTTTACAAAAGCATAGAATTCTTGGTGTAAATGTGATATCTTCATAATTTCATGTCTTCACTGTCTGCGTTTTGTATAAAAAGTTTAGTTGGTCGCTTGAAGAATAGCCTAATTCAAGAATTTTTCCAACTGAATACTAAAGTTTTTATAGTTTTTTCAAAAAATTCACTAACGATTTTTAAAGTTATCGTATTATTATAAATTGTGTTTTTTTTACCAAAGGATATGAATACGCACATATACATGAGTTCCAAAACCCCATAAAAAAAAATTCACAAACAAAGTCGAGTATTTAAAGACAAGTATATAATATATTTATATAAGGCTTAATTAAAATCACATTAATCTACAAAAATAAAGACACGAAGCAAATAAAAAGATATATTTATGTGAACAATGAGAATTCGTATATATGTACGGCATTGGGACGTAGTAAAAAGCTTCAGTCTTTTGTAGCTGCAACCAATAACGACAACAACGACAAATACAGCAATTTCAATTTCCCTTAGAATGACTCAAGCAACACATAAAATGTGTAGAGAAAAAACAAAGACAAAAAGAAATCTAAGAATATGCGTAAATAAATAATTAAAATGTAAAAAGAACAACAGGCATCAACAACGAAAACAAAAACAAAAATTTAAAATTCAAATATTGAAATGCCGCGCTTTTCAAGTCTTCTCCATTTTCTACTGCCATTGCAACTTTAGTTTCAACAATCAGAATTTGCTGTTGCGTTGCTGCTACTTGCAACTGCAACTGATGACAAAGTAATGTAAAATTTCAATGCGACAGGAAATCCTGGTAGCAAGTTTTAAAAGCAGTTGCAGCAAAGAACAACAATGGCAAAGGCAATGCACGAAAGTAAACTGCCATTAATTCTCGACTTGTAATTTCCTCACTTGAGCATCACGTGTGAAACTTACTGCATAGTACTACTAACAAATACATACACATGTACGAAGAATACGCATACAAATGCATGTAGCTTGGTAGGTATATATGTAGTTGTGTGCGTTTGTAGGTGGTTATCTACATAGGTTGATAATAAAGTACCATGCATAGTTAGTACTCGTAGTAAGTTACAAATGTTTGAGATACAAAATTACCGAATGAGTAACTGAATGAATGAGCATTGCTTTTGGCACTCAATTAAAGGAATCATTGTTGTTGGTGTTGTCGATCTTGTTGTAGTTTTACATGCTACAATGCTTTTTTTTTGCGTTTGATGTAGAATTCACACATTTTGACTTTATTTTGGCCAAAGAAAGTCAAATATAAGTTCAAACTCATACATATTCAGATGTAAATACATGTCTGTATTATTCATGCATTTGTTTGTTTATTCGTATGTGCAAATGTAATTGTCTATATGTATGTTTTTAAGTTAGCTTTTTTTTGTTAAAGAACTTTGGAAAGTCGTAGGTATTCGTAAATATGTTAATTAATAACACAGCCACACAAAGAAATGTTTTTTCGAGTTTGGAGGTCAGACCATTATTACTATATGTTTTTGGGATCGTTGAACCCGAGGTACAATAAACCCCAGCACGTCAGGGTTCTCACATAACCTCAAAAAATCTCATTAAAATTTTTTTCGAAATCGAAGGTCAGACCAAGTTTATAATATGTTTTTAGGGTCTCTGAATCCGAATCCGAGGTCTAAAAAACTCCAGTATGCTTGGTTTTCGATATAATCTGCAAAATACCTTGTTATCTAAGCTAAGTCAAAAACTTGACATATTCTGGTTTTTTGGACTTCGGATTCAGCAATTCCAAAAATATATGGTAAACATGGAGCGACCCCCGGACACAGAAAAAAAATGTATGAGGTTTTTAGAGGTTATGTCAGAACTCTGACGTGTAGGGGTTTTGGATTCGGATTCATCGACCCCAGAAACATTTGATGAACATGGTCTGGCCTCCGGAGTAGAAAAAACATTTATTTTTATGTGGCTGTGTAATTAATATGAAGAAATTCAAAACAGAAAAGTTCTATAGTTAAATGTAAGTACAGATCTATGCTTTTGAGAACTTTGAAGTCAAAAAGTGGACTGAGACTTATTTATCTATCAAAATGAACGTCGAGTAACTCGAAACACCCATGTGATGTGTTGATGTGCGGCTGATAACAAGCATTCAATGAATTTTGGGAGTGGGGCAGGTATAAACTGAAACAACTGCAGAACGCTCTAAAAAATTCATTAGTTTTATATTTTACTTCGCTGCGCAAATCATCAAAAACCGAGTCTCATCGTAGCCAAAGTGAGTTTGAGGAATTTTCAGTTGATTTACGAGCAAGAAGATGATTTCAGAGCGTGCAAGTCCTAATGTTTTCAGTGTAAACTTTGCTCAGATAGCTTAAATTAAAAGTTCATGATATGCGTGCTAAAAAACACGAACAGCGGTCATCGGTTGTGACTGCGCCCTGGTAGCCACATAAATGTTCAAACGTCTATTGACTTTTAAGTGCTAAGACCATCAATTTACGAGTTCTCCGAATCTTTGGATTTGATACTGGTTGCTGAACTTTTGTCCAGCCGGTGGATTTGGTTCATGAAAGCTGAACGTTTTTTAAATGGAAATCTGTATTTATATCAATATGTTTCTTCTCTAAATTCGAAAGATTTTGATTAGAATAGGAAGATATAGTAAACTACCGAAACTGCTGTTCAGATTGACATAAAAACTTCTCCAGTGATCTAACGATTGTTCCTGAGCAGATTATAAGACTTGGCTTAATTTTGGTGTAAATTTAGAGTAAGATCGAAGGAAGAATATCAAGAAGAAATATACTGCGGAAAAGTTGTAGGTACTGAAAACAAATGACACATCACGTCAGTACCACTTTTAAATTAAGCTTGAGGACACTATTCAGGTCAGGAATCTGTGACCAGCGAGAAACTTCTGCCAGTTTTTTTATGTGATTTTATCTCACGGTATGGGCAATATTTCAAATGTTTAAAATGTAAGAATAACTGTATCGTAAGATGTAAGATAACTGTAACGTCCAGTTCCTCTGTCGATCACACTACTGCTTGGCATGACTGTGCTACTCTAAACAACAAAGACAAGAGAAGAAGAGAGGGAGAAATTAAACTACGAGCGGAGTTTGCTTGTTTATGTCTCGATCAATTTACTCACACATATATGTACATACGAAAATAAAATGTGTGTGTACATTTATTCGTGGCAGAATTATTTGTTGGTGTTCAACGTGTGGAGATTGACTATACCATACAAGCAGAGAAGTCGCCGTAGCAAACACAGGCGTTTGATGGGTTGTGCATTCGGTTAGTTAGATTGGATTAAAATTAAATATTTTTAAAATACAATATAAAAACAATACAAAATTCTAATAATAAAGAATCTAGGTTTCAATAAATGTATAAACAAAATGTAGTAATAATGATAGCAAACCACGGCATTATAAAAATTTTGCTTTGTACATTAACCTTAGAAAGGCAACACTTTCTTATCTATGTAAATAGCAAAAATGTTAAACAGAAAAAATCAAACTTATTTATTATAAAATTACGTATTTACTTCAATAAAAATAAATTGTTTCTTATTTTTATTAAATGCAGTTAAGGCAAATCTCTTTGCGGTGCTTTTAAAAAGTAGTGGGGTGACTGGTAACCCCTTTTGCTTTTCTAAGGTTAAATGCGGAAAGCACGTCGCCTGAGAATTGATTTGGCGTATGTGTGTACAAATTCATATAGACAGGAAGAAAAACTTAAAGCGCGGAAAAAAATGCAATTGCATCTGCGTACATGCGAGCATATCGTGCCCGATGCATTGAGTAAAAGAAAAATGATTCAACTATAACATATTGGCCCTATTCACGATTTGGTGCAAATGCAAAATATTTCGGTTATCACAACAACAAATACATACGATATGGAAGAAAAATTTGCATTTGCATTGATGCAAGGCCATTTGCAATTTATAGTGAATTGGGATATTACATAAATGTATATAAAAGATAATGATATCTAATAAGTTTTTAAGTTTATAAAAGAATTGTTTTAATTTGAATTAATTACCTAAGCATATAGATTATACATCAAATCCCTATGAATGGCTATACATATGTGAGCTTATGTATATGGTATTCAGTTGGTTTAACTGTTTACACATCAAATATCTTGCGTCGCATCCATGGTTTTTTCCGCTTGAACGGGACTAAAGTATGGGTGGGTTTGGGATATTAGTCTCAGACGGGGTTCCTTAACATCGTTTATGTCTGCCAATTTTCCCGACGATGCTTGAACGGTCGGCCTCAATGATGCCGAATCTCCAGCCAGTGCGGTAAGCTACAACCCACCGGCCCCTCCTCCCTCATAGTTTACACAGATAATTTTGGTCAATTGATTTAATACCAATAAAACAGCTTAATCTAGAAAAGCGCTCATACATGTTTTTGCTTTTTTTGAGTTAAAGTATACATTCAAAATTGCAAAATTGGGCAAAATTGGACTTGCTTGTTTTTAAAACGCCTTTGTCTTCATATTGTTTCTTTATGTCCGTTTTGTTAAAAAAAAATTTTTAAATTAGTGAATACTATGTGAGAAGAAGCTCAAATATTATTCGGAAGTATTCTTATGTTCTTAGTTCTTTTTATTGCCTTTCAATTCGATATTGTGATTTTGTTGCTTTTTTGATTCATTCAATGTTTTTTAGATTTCAAAAACATGTTCCCTCCTTTTCTACGCTGCTTTACTCGGAGGCAGTGTGTTTTTTTTTCTTCTACTTCTTTTGGGAGCATTGGGCTCCTACTAAGCATTAGTTTTGTTAATCATTTTGTTATCATCTGGACAGGTGATTGGCCTATCGCAGACGATCGTGAGTTGATGGGGCTACCATCATTTGACTCTGCTCAGGATCAGCATTTTCACCAAATTGTGCTCGTGGAGTTGCATCGAATATGAAATATATATTAACGCACACACGCATATGCAATGGATGTATGCGGGAGGGAAATAGTAAAAGAATAACTCAGAAAACTGAAAGTGACTTTCTGCAAAATTGCATTTCCGCTTCGATTGTGTTTTCATTGTTTGTGTGTGCGTTGCACCTGGAAAAAAGAATCAAAAACACACAACACAAACACACACAAACACTCACTCCCAAACAAAGTTATGAAGAGCGCAATAAGGGAGCGAAACAAACACTTGCAATAAAGGAAAAAGCAAAAAGCAGTAATAGCAACAGCAGGACACTTTTGCAATGAAAAACGTTTACTATTGTTGTATACTTTGTGCCTCTTTTGTTTTTTGTTGTTGTTGTTTTTTTTGGTGAACTGCTGTTACTCTCTGAGTGTATATTGTGCTGATCCTTATAGTACTGCTGAATACTTTCTTCATGTGTGTGTGTGTGTGTCAAGAGAGTGTGAAAAATGTCTGAAATGTAATTTCCTTGAAGTAAAATGCCTGCCATTTCTGTTGCTGCTGTTACTCCTGCTGCTACTTTTTGCTTTTCTACCAAACCAACAGGAGCCACATGCAGTTGCAGCAACAGCAAAAAGCTTAAATAAAGCACTTCCGCTAATACACTCGCAAATGCACACATACATACATACACAGCCGCACGCTAGCATTGTCCTTGTTTCTGTACTGCACTTGTATATGTGTGTGTTTATGTAATTTTCACACTTTTCCAACGTGTGTGGCGTGGCTAAAATTTCATTCGAAATTTGCATCCGGCACTAATGCTGCTACTTTTTGTTGTTGCTACACTGCCACTTTTGCTGCTGAATGCTCAACTGCACAGTAAAGTGAAGGTTTTTTGGGACAAGCTGTTGGTTCGTTGGTTAGTTGTCTTTTTTTTTTTGCGGGACATCTTGTTGTACACACATATATACGCATACTCCCGTCCTCCTTTCATTCCTTTCTTGCATACAAAATTTACTACCATATCCTGGCAGAGTACGCACCTACAACATAGTATTCGTGTGGTGGTATAACTTTGATGACATGTCCGCTTAATCTTCCAACTGTTTCTTCTTTGCACCTACCTACCTACTACTACTTTTTCATATATTCTGTGCAACTGTTTTTTCTACTCTTCTCTTTCACATCTCTGGTATGAATGCAACATAATGATTTTTGGTGTTGCCAACGGTTGACAATGAGTGTTAAAATTGATGGTAAGCAGAAAGTCTCTGAGTCTGTGTGTTCAAAAAGACACACACTGATGATTGTTGTCTGACAGTGATTTTCGAGTGATGAATGAAGGTGCGTATGTGCTCTGCATTTCTTCTGTTACGACGTCTGCATGCGTGTGTTTGTGTGCCTGCATGTAAGTGAAGGTAATTAATGGACAAAAATTGCTGATGATGCTTTTTTGAAGCAAATGCTATTGAAGGAAGTTGGTGGAGTGCTACAAACGAACAACGTGTATGCAATCCAAAAGAAAATGTACGGTAGTATATACATTTTGGAAATTTTAAATTGCAATTTGTTTGTGTGACAAAGAAACGAGGCGTGGTTTTTGGTGTCAAAGTCTGTGCAAAGTAATAATGTATAAATGTATGCATACAACTGGAAGATTTGTCTTTTCAAAACGTTTTTTTTCCCCCAAGCAGTTAGAGTTTTGTGAGTTTTAAGGAAACTTAAAAAGTGTTAGAATATTGCCTTAACAACATATCTACAATGCCCACTCTAACAACTCAGTGCAACAGTAAGTCTCAAATGTTGAATCGATAACTTTTTAGTGGCAATTCGAAGTCACTGATTTCGAACCAGTATTCTTATTTTTTCTATCACATCTGCAATTAGACTGATTAAAGAGCGGGCACTGGTCACCTAGTCACCGCGGCCTCAGTTGCGTCTATTGTGGCAAACTCTTTAGATTACAAATCATCCTTGAGTCTTGTATTCGCTCGATTCTAGGTAGTAGTTTCCTAATTAACAAAGACGGCTCCATATTAAACAATTACAGTAACACAATAAGCCAACTGCTTACATAACCCAAATACGTCATTGTGACTTATCTTCAAATTATATAAGTGCTTGTTTACTCTACAATGTCCAGTTAAGGAACCTGAGATAATGCGTATAATGCTTTTGCTATTCTTCTACCTTTTGTTTCCATTCAGTATTGCTCATCCATTTTAGTACACAGATGTGTACGAGACATGAGAGTTATGTGGTGATAAAAGTTTTTTCTTTTCTCAGTTAATCCCAGACAGGGTTGGTTACCTTGTTAACTGGAATTGGTGCCTGAAGTTATATTTGGGATTACAGAAGTCACTTAGGGCTAGATTAAGTGAGTGCATTTTGGCTTCATTCCCAAGTAGAGATACTTCTTCACTTTCTGAGATGAGTTTTGCTGCGAATTGCAGTGCTTCTTTCTTAATAAATAAATGAATTTGGGGAAGGTTTAAGAAAACTTTAAAGGCTGCAATCGGTGTAGACCTCATTGCCTCAGTTGTGGAAACACAGGCTAGTGTTTGTAATTTATTGACCTGCGCTGTTTCTGATCCAGTTTTTTTCACCAAACAGGTGCCGCATAAATGAGGATTGGTTTAGTAATGGCTGTATATAGCCATAGCGACATTTTTGAATTGATGCCCCAGCTTTTACCCATTAAATATCTGCTCGTTCAAATAGTGGCTCTAGATTTGTTTGTGGTTTTATTTTGGTGACTACTCCATAATAGTTTTTCATCGGGTGTGATACCGAGGTACTTTACTTCGTTGGAAAAATGTATTCTTTCACCAAAAATGGAAGGCTCCTCAAATTTGTCTTCCTTCCCTTTCTTGGTAAAGATTACTATGCAGGTCTTTTTAGAATTAAAGTTTAGTCCCATCTTTCCGCACCAATTTGATGTAAGGGACAATGCTCGCTGCAGTAAGTATGAGATTGTCTCTTCAAATTTTCCTCTGATAAGGACAATAATGTACATAAAATCCACAATAGGTTAAGAAGATTGAGAAGATGGACCATAAAAGTGGTGACAGTACTCCACCTTGAGAGCACCATTTTGCTACCCGAACCTAAAATTCTGTGGCTCGTATGGAGAACTTAATGTTCTTTTCTCTAAGGACATTATTAATCCCTTTGCTTAGGATTGAGTTATTAATATAGACAAAACAGTGCTGTCGAATATCCCTTCAATATCGAGAATGCAACCGACCGCATTCTCTTTGTTCTCGAGGGAGTTTTCAATCTTCTGCATGAGATTTTGAAGGGAATGGGTAGTCGATTCCTGCTTGATAAGAAAATTATTTTTTTTTTTAGAGGACTTTGTATAAAATACTCCTCTCTTATATGCCTGTCAATTAATTTTTCCATTTTTTTTTTTAGAAAAATGAGGTTAAACTGATCGGTTTGTATGGCTAAGGCAGGTCGCCAGATTTGCCATCTGCTTTTGGTATACACCAAACAATCACTTCCTTCCATTTGATATAGCCCCATACAAACTGGCTCTAAATATACAATTAATGCCGGCAAAATATATGAAGGACCATTTTGTAGGAGTGCTAGAATAATAGCGTCTGCTCCCGCAGCTTTGTAAGAATGAAAAGCGCATATTGCCCACTTAATTATTTCCTCACAAAATATTTCCCTAGCTCTAGACCAGTCAGTCGGTAAGGACCTGAGGCCCTATGGCATTTCTGATTGAGCATTTTTCAATATTTATGAACCCGAGAAATGCACTTTAGTCACGAGCTCTAAGGTTTCCAGGCTATTGTTTGTATAAGTTCCGTCTGGTCTTCTAAGAAGTCCAATACCATTATTATGCGATTTGGAAAGCACTTTGGGGAATTTGGATCTGGGATTCCTTCCATGAAGGCCCAAAACTCATAATTTTTGGTATATAAATGAGGAACTTTTTTTTTTTTTTTGAAAATAGCTTGTTATTTTTCCTAACAGTTAAATTTTAATCTTCATTAACCCTTAAGCCCTTGATAAAAATTTAAAAAAAAATTTAATTGATTTAACAAAAAAAAATTTTTTTGTTTGGCTCTACAGGGAATTGAACCGCGAGTCAAAATTTTTTTTTAAATCAATTAAATAATTTTGTTTAAATTTTGTTGGCTCCACGTGGAAGCCACGTAATGTAATTACAACAACAAACGATTATATTATTCACTTACGTAGTGTAAGTGAATTGGTTCTAATGCAAAAAAATTCGGTTTTTGCATTTTTCTGGGAAATATGTACCTCGTAGGTTATTCCAATATTTTGGGACACCCTATAATTTTTAACAAGGAAAATTTTATCCAAAGACAGTATAACAGTTTTTGTGTTATCGGCCATTTATCTAAAAAGAGGGCTTAAAACCTTCTTTTCAAGAGGAAGGATAGGAGATGGAGGAAAAGTGTATGCACAAAAATTATTTATCTTTCTGAGCCTAACAACTTTGCTTCAGATATCAAATTCGTATCTGTTGAAATAAAGACATTTCCTAATAGCCCCTAAAGACCTCATTTTTCAGACTTTAGTTCCATATTGAGGGAGAACTAGATGTGATGGAGCAGTCGTGATCAGCGACCCTAAATAGCTATAAAACCGTTGGAAAATTTTGCGTATAAGTTAAAAGTTGAAAATTTGTTGCACTGTGTAATGTGTTTTGGGCCTTTATGGCAACAATTCCAGACACGATAGAGGTAATCCAATAATCAAGGTCGGAATCAGTGAGTTTGATTGAATTATTAATACGCGATTTGATTTTTGTTGCATAGTGTAATAAAACCAAGTCAAAAACCTAAGCCAGTTACAGGCAAGTTTTGGTTCTGTAAGAATTTTACTATCTACAACAACTACTTGAAGAGTAGATTATAGGTTGTACTGAGATTTAAAAGAAGCATAGCTTTGATAATCCCTTCAAAAGCATAACTTTGATGAACCCCTTTAAATCCAAGGACAGCGTCGGTTGTTTGCTGATTGGGTGCTGGAAAACATGGCTGTGAGTCGCAATTTTTTGCAACAAAAAAATCTGGGGCTCAGAAAACGCACACAAGATTCAATATCTTCCAACGTATTCACTCAAAGTCACCGTTTGGTGCTCATTTTATTTGGATGTAAACATCGAGTGATTCTTCTTTCTTTGGGATTTTGTTAAAAGTGAAGTTTATGCCAATGATTCTTTAATGGTTAAAGAACTAAAAGTTAACATTAGCAACGCCATTTTTGAAGTGAAGTCTGCTTTATGCCAAAAAAGTCATTGAAAATTTCGAGAAAAGGGCGCTACAGTGCAACAGGAGCCGAGGTGTCCATTTACAAGTCTTTAGTATCCGGAAATAAAGATTTTTAGTTTTTTCGTTAAATTTGTGAATTCTATTTAAAAAACAAACCCTGCAGCTCCTGTTGAAACAACCTTTTCTACGTTAGGAGCACATTAAACTATAAATCTTTTAAATGATAAACGTTTCAAAGCGATCCTTGAAAGAAATACACAAAAATGTTGAAGGATGCTTACTACTTGTTAAGTAGTTTTTAAGTATCAGTTTGAATAACTTTGCAAAACTTTTATTAAGATCTTTTTAAATTATTTTATTTGAAGTAGTACAGTTTGCGTTATGCTTAAAGTGTAGGGTATGCCATCAATAGGGATTTTTTTCGATCACTACTAGTTAGTTCCTTGTAGAATAATTTTAGGAGAAACCCCAGAGAGACAGAAAGATGTAGTGCTGAATCTTTACCAAAGCTTTCAAAGTGAAAAAAAAATCCTCTTGATCCTAGTTACACAAGTAAGTGAAATATTTGTGAAATATTTATGAAAAATGTGGTAGGGAGAGAAACTGATGAAGTAACAACAACCATATTGCAAAAAAGACAAAAATTATTAAAAAAAAAAAAGAAAAGAGACAGCAATCAAATTGTGAAAGATATTTTCAACACCTTTATTCTATGCAACTGCATGTTGCAAGACACATACATACACATTTACAAAAATACCAAAATGACAGACAGCTAGAGTAAAACACAAGTTGCATTTATTTATGCACAGAGCAGAATTAACAACAGCAAGAGAAACAAACAGTAACGGGGAAAGCAACAACAACAACAAAGGCTTAAAAATCATGGGAAACATCAACAGCATTATCATCAACAAAAATAACAACAACAACAATAGATTCCAAATTATAAACATGCAGAATAACAGCAATAGCAACAAAAGCATCGTCATCACTAGATATGTGCTGATATTTTGTTACTGCTATTTGAGAACGTTTTTATCGAATATTTGAAGTAGCAGTGACTTGAAAATAAAGAGTAGAGAAAAGAGAACAAGTATGAATTAGATTAAAGGGAAATGAATCTCATTAAGAGTTGAAGTGAAATCTACAAGAATGGAAGAATTGTGGGTACCTCAAAACAAAACCTGAAAGCGTTCAATAGGCCCAGAGAACTGAGGTCAACGAGCTATGAAAAAAAGAGAGATTTTAAAAGAGAAAATTTATAAACTTTGAAAAACTAAACAATAAATTTATTGTAACTTGAAAACGGCGCCAACGTTATGAGGAAAAAATATTTGTTGTGAATTTATTCTATAGACATAAGAAAAACTTGTCTATCTTATATTAAGCTTTAGGGTTTCATCTTGAAGTACGTGAAACTCTTGATCAAAGATGTGACACGAACTTAATATTAAAGGAGATCAGTTCAAAATTCTTAATTTTCAAAGTCCGTGGCAATTTCTCCATTTCTTGGCATTTCAAAAATGTGATTATTTCATTGAACGTAACATTAAATAGCGATCCGTAAGTATGGAGAGCCATTGATAATAATCAAAAATATATATTTTGCTGCCATTTTCTTTAAAAATTTTCTTCGGCAAACACCAAACCTATTTCCTGACCTACCTAATAAAAAATAAACAAACATTTGTATTAAAAACCCTAAAAAAGAGGCGTACAGAGATAAAGTGGCGTCTTGTTGTAAAACAAAAAAAAAAAAAAAACTTAATTATCATAACGAACAACTTTGTCTCAGACATCAAAGTTGTGAGACTTCAAAGTTGAAAACTTACCCATCACTTCCTGTCACCTCATCATTGAAACCCTGAACTCCCCGTTCAAAAAATTTTTGATAAAGCAATTTAAATGTCTCTTCGAAGCAATTGGTCAAGGTATTTCCCTCTTTCAAAAAATCATCTATTCATCGTCGCGACATGGTTACATCAAAAAGTTTTGACCTATTGGTATTGATATCTTGATACCCAAAGCTCACAGCGACGCCTAACCTCATATTTGAATATGTAACAAATTACTCTGCTAATTTGTATTTAAAATTTTTTAATAATCAAATATTTTGAATTAAATTTTATGCACCACAACACCAGCTATTGTATTATGAAAGAACCCCAGTGTTCATCTGTAAAAGTCACAGTTAGTAGCAGTTGATTGAAATGTAACAGTTTTACACCATCGCTGGTCAACGTAAATGTCACCATGATATTCAGGATGCATTTATGAAATCCTTTTATCTATACTTTACAGCAGAAACAACAACAACAGCATCAGCACCAATAACAACAGCAACAAAAACAAATATGTCAGCGCAGCATGACGGAATGACTGCAAGCAACAGAAATGTTTAAACAAAAATTTAAAACAACAAAAAGTCCATAGTGAAAGGTTAAGGTATGTTTTAGACATGAAATTGTTGGTGTTCTTGCTGCTGTTCTTTCTTGCTTGCACAGTGGTACTTTTGCTGTTATATTGAAAACTTAAACAGGACACACCGCAGTTTTTTCTTTTTCTTCTTTGACTTGACAACTTCTGAGTATCAAGCAGTGTTTTTGTTTTTTGGTTTGTTCATGCACTTATATGTATGTGTTTGTGTGTGACATTTTCACTTTAACCTTTATTGTTGTAGATGGGCTTGTTGTGAAAATAAAACAGAAAGATATAAGAAAACAAATTGAAAGAAAATAAATTATATTTAAATTAATTACACTATGTGACAAAATTCGAATATTAGATTTGATTTTAAAAGTGAAAGCTCTACCGTGAGGACTTTTTTAGCTTAAGAAATTTTTGGTTTAAGAAATTTATAAAGTAAAAAAAAATATATCCTGCTGTTGGATATTCACAGCAGAAAATTAAAAAATTTCTAAGCAGCGCTCTATTTTGGTGATGCAAAAACTCCAAATAATATTAATAACGGGAATAAACCTCTTTTGCCGATGATCGTTAGTCATGAATCAAAAAACATTGCAAAAGGAACCGAAAAATCCTACATCCGCTAGTACTTGAGCCCATGGGTTTCAGGTTTGGGTTCAAAAGAGCTAATTTTGATTTAATCAGAATTCAGAGCAAAAATCAAACCGAAAATTCGATAAAATCTCTGAGAAAATTTAAAAAAGTCAAACCAAAACACAGCCCGCAAATCAAGCCAATGGCCTGACCGAAAGTTAGACCAAAATCGGACAAAATTCTAACCAAAATCGGACAAAATTCTAACCAAAACTCAGATAGAAATTCAGACCAAAATTTACATTCAAAATTGGACTAAATTCTGACCCAAACTTAGACTGAAATTCAGACTAAAATTCAGAACAAACATCAAACTGAACTTCCGACCAAAGTTTGGATGAAAAGTTAGATCAAAAATCTCTCCAAAAATCGGACAAAATTCTGACTAAAAGTTCAAATCGAAACTCTTACAAAAAATCAGAAAGAAATTGACGGAAATCCCAACCGAAATTCCGACAAAATTCAGACTAAAAATCGGATAAAAATCGTACAAAAACTGGACCAAATTTAGACTATAATTCCGACTAAAACTTAGACTAAAACTTAGAGCAAAAGCCAGACTAAAAATTGGCCCACATTCTGATCAAAACTCAGACTGAAATTCAGACCAAAATTAAACTGAATGGCCGACCAAAATTCCGACAAAAATTTAAACCAAACTTTGAACAAAAATTTGACAAAATTTTAAATAAAAATTCCGAAAAAATTCAAGTAAAACCTCAGAAAAAAGAATTAAGTCCAATCAAAGTTTAGGCAAAAATTCAGAATAAAATTCCACCAAAATTTAGACCAAATTTGATGGTAATTCAAATTTAAGCCCGGGCTAAAATTTTGAATCATAATCTGCTCAAAATTCCGACAAAACCTTCAACCAAAATTTAATTAAAATTTTTTTAAAAAAATTAGTCCAGTAATAATTTAGACTTGAAATTAAACTTAAAATTAGACCAAAAATTTAAGCTAAAAATTGCCTTAAATTTTAGCCAAAACTCAGACCCACATTCTGATCAAATTCAGAACAAAGATCGGATGAATTTCTGACTTAAAGTTTAAACCGAATTTCATGCAAAAACTCCAAAATTCCTTCAAAATTCAGTCCAGAAATTAGATAAAACATAGGACGAAAATTGAGCAAAATTCAGACTATAACTTATAAATTGTCCAAAATTCTGACCAAAACTAAACTGAATGCTCGACAAAAATTTAAACCAAACTTTAAACAAAAATTTTACCAACTTTTAAATAATAATTTTTACAAAAATTCAGACAAAAAAACTCAGAAGAAAAATTAAATCCAATCAAAGTTTAGTCAAAAATCCAAAACAAAATTCAAGCAAAATTCAGACCAATTCAAATCATAATTCAAATTAAAACCCAGGCCAAAATTTTATTCAAGTTAAACCCGGGCCAAAATTTTGAACCATAATCTGTCAGATAAAACTCCCAGGCAAAATCAGAGAAAAATTGTGATTAAAAATTATATAAATGTTCCGTTCAAAACTCAGACTAAAATTCAGCAATAATTCAGACTTAAAATTAGACTAAAGATTAGAACAAAATTCAAGCAAAAAACTGCTTTAATAATAAAATAAAATTCTGTCTAGAAATTCAAATCGAAATTCACACCAAAATTCAAACCATAATCCAGACCGAAAGTCCAACCGAATTCAACTATATTTTGTCCAAAAGTGAGACAAAATTCAAAACAAAACTCAGTCCAAAAATATAACCAAAGTTCAATCGAAAATCAACTCGAAACCAGAAATCAGATCAAATTCTGATCAAATAGAAATTCAGACTAAAGTTCACACCAAAACTCAGATCAAAATAGATTAAACATCACCCCAAAATACATTATCAAACTCTACAAATGTTATTACTTAGCATTCATAATTTTTGGGATGGTTTACAAACCTCATAGTTCCCGCTCTAAATCCATCACTGCTTGAGTCCATACTCGCGTATATAGAATATGAAATATTTTTCAATTATTTTACATTTATTGATTTCATAACACACATTCACACAGAGATACACACACACACATATGTCTTTTGCACATACAAAGGATTCTTTACTAACAAGCTGCGTCTTACCTCGTTCTCTCGTTTCACTTTCATTGGTGTGCCCAATTACGCACATTCCTTTGAGCAAATGTATGTAGCATAGTGATATGAATTTGTGTGTGCATTTGTGTGTGTGTATGTGTTTGTTAACTCATATGAAGCGAAAAGCTAGGAACGTCAAGAACGTCGCCGTTCGTTATTGCTGTCGTTCGTCGTTGCATTTTGCCTTATTGTACAATTGTGTGTTGCTTTCGTAGCTAAAATAATTGGGGACATTGCGAGCGTCAATTGTCGTCGTCTTTGTTGTACGTTTCATGGCTAGCGGCAGGCATCAGGAGTAATGAAATGAAGAACGCTGCCATCGTAACTAAACAACAATAATAACGTTAGTAGTTGCAAAAGAGTCACACAGGGAGAGAAAGAGAAAGAAAGAGAGATGGAGAGAGAAGCTCAAAGACAAACAGAAAGAACTAAGATGTTAGATGGTGTGCAAGGGAGAGAAAGAAGTAGCTGCAGTTGAAGTTATTGTCAAATATATTTACTGTTGAATGCAACGATGCTTAACGTCAAAAACCACATACTCCACAGAAACCAACAGTCAGTACCCACTACTATGGCCACCAAAAGCAACAACAACACTAACAGCAATAACTACAGCTAAAATACCACTACCGCATGCATACACTTTGAAATCCTTATACATATATGTATGTATATTTGTTTGTGTGCTCCACCTTATTTATGTACTCGCACCCTACATACTTTCCACTATTCTCTCACTCACTAACTCACTACTATCACCACACATACATATGTACATATGTACATTTGAAATTGTAAAGTTTTGCATTCGCCAAAGTCATTTAAGTCAAATGCAGGCAAATTGCTGTTGTTACTGCTGCTGCTGCTGCTGCAGCAAGGGTGTCAAAACGACAAATGCGAGACGTCTAAAATGTCCCTTAACACAACAACAGAAACAGCAACAACAGCAGCAGTAATGGCAGACACAGCAGCATTGGCATTGGCAGTTACAGCAAAGCCAGCAACTTCAGTTTTAGCCGGCAACAAATGATGCAGCCTTAGTAGTAGTAACTAAGTTGAAGTACGAGGAGGGAATACCCTACCATGTCTCGCGTTTATGCTTCGCTAACTAAAATCTGTGTGTGCGTGTGGGTGACATACAGCAACATCAGCAGTAACAGCAAACAATCGAACAATCGCCACAACAACAAAACTTCAACTTCAGCATTACCAACAAAACAAAAAACCAAAAACCTTATCGTAACGCGGCACTCACTCGTTAGAGGGTGCTCGTAGTTCGTTTGTTCCGTGTCCCTTTTTTTTTTTGGAGGTTCTACTGTAATTGTATTGCCAGTCACATATGTATGTTAGTATGTGTGCATGTGTGTGACTAGTGAAACTAAGCGTAGAGTGCACGTAGGTTGCCGCTATACAGATGACAAAAAAGAAAAATTATTGAAAGCTTACTAGGGGATTTTTATGTTAGTTTCGCTGTTCGCTCACGCTTTGAAGCTTTAAGTATATGTATGTGTGTGTGTGTATATACTAGAACAATTTACTGCCGCAGCCAACAAAATGTGGGAGTTTTAGAAACATTTTAAATTGTTATATTAAAAGCTTAAGTTTTTATTTTCATATTTATTTAGGTATCGAAATATTTGTAGATTTTAACAAAACAAGAAGAAAAAATCTTATATGTATACAGTTTATGCGTCACCTGCTGTGGATTATGTCATATTTTATAGAAAAATGGAAACACGTAAAGTGAGAGACTTTCTCATAGATTTTGCAGCTGACTGCTGACTACAACTGTTTAAAAAGTTACGGCTCTAATCATGGAGCCAAAACCCTTTTGTAGGTTGCAAGGGAAATAAAGCATATTAGAAGACACCCTAACTGCTCAGGGAACACTTTTGTTTTATCCCTTAATACCTAGTTTTGAGCTCAATATGTAAGATCTGTAATGCATGCCTTCTATCATGAACTTTGTAGAGTACTGATCCACAAAAGAAGGAAAGAGAGGAATGTACCAAGTGTACAATACTGCACCAGCATCCACAGATCCGACAATGATACTTGATGTAAAAAATACAAGAAGTTGAGAAAATTCGTAGTTTCATTAATGAAAGACATGAGCAGAACTTTTAGAAAAAGATCCTTGTATAAAATCCGATAATTTTTTCAAGCCTTAAATAATTTGAAACTTTTCATACACAGCTTCAGGATGAAAACTGTGAATGCAGAATTGCTGAGCATCACCTTCCTTCAAAAGCCATGTCAAACACAACAATTGGAATTCGGTCGTATAGAGTAACCGAAATTTCAAATTTTATCTCTTAATATTTTTGGCTTTTAAGAAAGAAAACCAAAATGGCGTTTACATATTAATGGCTGCAGCAGAAGCTTTTTGGTGTGATTCAGAAAATCTGGTTATAATTCGCACTTATTTTTAACGAGACACGCAGAAATTCATCAGCACACATTTAGCCTAAATGGCTTCTTAGAATTAGTGTTGTACTGGGATGGAAGCTGCTCCCAGGACTATTGAGAACTGGGATACAACCTACAAAATTCGTGCACTTCCCACGACAGCAAAGAACGCAGGTCGAGTAGGTCGTGAGTTAGTTTTGATGAGCTGTTTGGACTCACTGATGGGTACAACCTCGAAAAATTCAAAACTTTTCAAAAGATTTAGAAAAAACTTGGACGATACTCGACAAAGACGTTTACATAATCGGGAACAATGAAGTGGTTGATGATGTCCGCTCTAGCATTCTTACATTTTTGGAACACCAACTCCTTACGCAAAAAAAACAGTAATACTGCTGCGGACAACTTTGCCAAACCATCTCTGCTAGTTACCTTCTAAAACTATGGCTCTATCCGTATTTGATGACAATGTTCTAACTGCAGTTAAGGCAAATATGTTTCAAATTATACTTGAAGCAGGAAAAGGTAAAGAATAGAAAGAAAAAGAAATCAACTGAAGAGGTATATTCTACACCAAAATGATTTTTTTTCTTCATTTAAAAACATCGAGTTTTCGTCTTTTTTAACTTTTAGTACACAAATTTTCTATCAGCACCGATTTCCTTGACAAAGACCCTTCAACATAAAAGGATGATTCTGGTTACAAAAATGGAATTGAAAAACTTGAGAAGACATTTGTGGTCAATGACGTTGCAAAAGCGATGTTGAACTAATTTAGGAATAGGTACATCATTGAGAAAGAATTTGTTTTACAAATCGTTATTGGAGACCCAATTGCTACTAAATCCTCTATTAGGAAACAATAGCCTTATTCACGATTTGGTGCCAATGGACTTGCATCATTGCAAATGCAAAAAATTTCTGCTATCACAACAACAAATATATGCGATATACAATAAAAATTTTGCATTTGCAATCATGTAAGGCCATTTGCAATTTATCGTGAATCGAGCTAATAATTTCCAATGCTCGTTCATTCACATTAGATATGTTTTGATTCTATAAATATTATTTCTATTTTAAACACTCAATAAAAGTTTGAAGTTTAGGATGAATATCGATTTTTATAAATTTATTTTATTTAACGTGTCCAATGCGTTGTAGTTCTTCACAGGAAGTGGCCATCTTGTGTTATTCGTTTGCTTACAGAGTTGTTTTTTTTTTCATTAGTATAAAATTACATATTGAACACAGGGATGCATTTGCTAACAATAACATATTAAACACAGAGGTGCATTTGTCAATGTTTACACTGTAATAAAAGTTCTATGCGTTAATAAAAAATTTAATATTTCTTAAATTTTTCATGTTGCTTAAGGAATTGTTCGAATTTACTCTTGCAAAATTTTATTTAGAATTTGAAGAGCTTAATGAACAAATGTAGTCATCACAACAACAATGTATATAAAGACGGACAAATCAGACGGCCGTTTCGGAATCCGCCACAATTCCTCATCAGTGATCTTAGTGATAGTTCTTAATCTTTCAATATCCTATATAAGCTAATAATATTTAAAATCATAACCCAGAATTATAGATTTGATTCCAAATATCTTCACTGCATAGAGATATTATTCAGAATATTTTCACACAATTTCTTGGATGTGTCCAAATAAATTTCTCAAAGAAGCAACAAGAAGATATTTTCACCCGCTTAAGAGCTGCAAAAGGTTGAAAATTTTTGAGTCTTGTTTCATTAAATTCGCTATAACCTTGACAACCTACAACAACTAACTTACTAATTTATGCTCTACATTGATTTCTTATGTATAATTTAAGGTCATTGTGCCAATGAATTCTTCATTGACTGCATACATATTATGTTATAATTTTTACATTAATTGCAGCATGAACAAAAGCAAATGGGCCTGAAATAGGACCATATACTGACCAATTTTCCCACTAAAGTCATATTCTAGAGGGTCTACAAATTTTTTAAATGCTACTTTCATTAGTATTATATAATTTTTATTTCGACAATATTATTTGATCTGCAGTAGAAGTTAAGCGATCTGATCACTGAGCCCTACATTGTTTACCTAAACATTAACATATCAAAAAACGAAATCCCTTCCAGTTATTGCATCCGATTCCGCTATTACGGGCTTATTCAGCAATTAAAAAGTTGAGTCCTCTCCCGGTGGACCAAAACAACGCTCTATAGACCCTTATTGGTGAGTCATATATGACGACTATTGGGATCATTTAAGAGGAAAAAGATCGAAAGATCTACATATAGTCCAATATGCGTGAACGACGTGAATTGAAGAAGACGAGCTCCGAAGATGAGCAGTTCGCCGATATAACATACTCAAGCGCTTAGCTGCTGAGTTATGTTGTCCTCATTGAAGATAATGATCTAACTAGGAAGGCATTCTATTCAAGTCACGGTTGTGAAAAGCGTAGAAGAGGACGACTTTATCTCCATTGGAAAGACTAGGTATATTAGATCTGACTGCACTTGACCTTATCAACTGGCGCAGCGTAGCACGCAGATAGCAGTAGCGACAGGCGTAGTTTTATTACAGTGGGAACTAATTAAGTTTGTAAGTAATTTAAGGTCCAAATGAAATTAGTTTCCGACGAAATAAGAAGAAGAAAATTAAATTGATTGGGCACACTTTTCAAAAGCCAGTGACTAAAATTTATTGGCAAGGTCTACATACTGAATCAAAAATTGTACATAAATCCAATGAACAGCATCCATTGATTGTTCATTGCCACAACGAATTTTCTATAATTTTTTTTTTTAATGATGCAGTCAACACACTGTGATAAAGCTTCTATTAACGCAAAGCATTGTTTTGATTGCGAAAGGAATACAGGTAAAGGGAAGCAGGAAAGAGGGAGAAGTGCCTGTGAAGTTTTTTTTCAATTTGGAAAGGCCAGGAAAAATATTTGCAGGAAGCCTGTTCCATAATCATGCGATACTCAGAGAAAGAAACTAACCATGTAATGCGTGGTGATTTGGAATATCATGTCCACGCAAAATACCTGAGTTTAATTTGCGACGAGTGTAGCTTTAGATGGTTAGTGTAGCTCTAGACGAACTGGTAGCATCAAATCACGCATTTCCGCAGAATGTCCACTATTAAAATAGCTGTAGAATAGAGTCATACTGGCCACGTTTCTACGATGTTCCAAGGATTGAATTGAGGTGGAAACCCTACTGTCTCCAATTAGTTTTATTGCTCAATGTTGATGAATACGGTCTAGGAGCTCTAATTGGGTTCGTAAACATGGAAAGGAACAAAAATTTATGGAAAAGATTTGCTAATGATTGATGCTTCACACGGAGGTAGTAGAGTTGAAAAAGAAGCAAAATATTTAAAATAACCGATGCTTTTCCGAATTGCTTTCACTGCCAATGAAATTCCCAGATCAGATGAGTGAGTAATGAGCATTTTATAGAAATCGAAAGGCTTTGAAACGATGTCGGCAATGTCGGTATTTTTAAATTATTGTCCCCTATTAGTATTAAAATATCGTGGTATTATAAACTGGAATTATGTTTTTGCATTTATATTGAAATTAATTTGGTTTAAAACTCAAGGCTTTAAGAACTTATAAAAACTTAAATAATAAATCAGAATTACGGAATTATGCAGATAAATATTTGATCTTAGCAAACACTAACTGAAAGCTATCTGAGACTCTACCCAGTCACTCTTTCAAAAAATAAGTAAAACATTCATATGTGATATCTAAAAGTGATCACGTATTTTTTTTTTTTTTTTTTTTTGAAGAACAATTTCCCTACTGTAAAGTATTTTTACAAAATTTAATTTCATTATACAAAGAAATTATTGCTATTATTATTATATGTGTCTGCCTGGGTGTGTGTGCACGCATAATATTTACATTTATCTTAACACATCAACGCTAAGTAATAACAAGAATAATAATCTAAATGCAGAAGATTTGCTTACTCCTTGTTGCGATGACGATGACGACGACAACTTAGACGACGATAATTTCTCAGTTGATTTTTTCTTTTAATTCGAAGAAAAACAAAGTGTAAATATTTTTGCCTTTTTATTTTTATTATACCAGCATTTATTCATTTTGCTATTTTTGTATACAAAATGCCAACATGTCAAGTTATTTGTGAGCAAGAAATTAAAGTAAACTCAAACCAGTTTAAAAAGCTAACTCTTTTTTTTGTTGTTGTTGATACATGCATACAAATCGCTAGCTCAATTTGATAAAGTCCTAAAATCAAATTATTTGATATTGAGTTTTTGGTGGATTATGCGAAAGAATGCCCACTTTCAGCTGTACCGAAAATTTTGAAGACATACACCGAAAAATTACGATTTGTTCTTATAGTTTAAATTATAAGTTCTGTGAACACAATTCCAAATATCAAAATGTGTTTTTCTTCTCCTACAAAATTTAAAAAATGCGTGTTAGGGCTTTAGCAAATTAAGACAGCGATATGTACACAACTAGTGGGGTTCTGAGACGACTGAAAACTTGAAGCTAGTGGAATTTTTTCACCTGTTCCGAGAGGTAAACTTACACAGACACACATACATACGCACACAAATATGAGAAATATACGACACCAATGTCTGTCTGACGCTGACGCTGCCGCTGTTTTCTTACAAATGCACTTCAGCTTTGTTTGTTTATCGTTACTTATACGTAACGTGGTACCTTGCTAGCAATGTCACCCCTACACACACATACACAATCGTATACATATGTATGCAGTTAGTTACGTTTGTGTTTTGCGGACAATGTGGCACCAATTTTGACACATTCACAATGACAGAAAAATACACACACATACAGTTACTAGAGCGACGCCATATTTTTCTACTTTTCTCCATTCCTTTTTTTTTCTGTTTTTTTACTTTTCTTTGTTTTGCTTTTCTCTTGCCCATTCATTATTTGTCAATGTCACAACGATGGACGTTGAGGACAGCAGCTGCTGTTTTGTGGGTAGGGTTGCCATGTTGCAACACACTCTGAACAGAGTGAGTGAGTGAATGACATTCAGCACATTCAGTCACAAATGAAAATTAAAGAAAATTTAGTGTTTTTTTATTTTTTTTTTTAAGAAACGTGGAAAGGTGTCGGTGTTTGCTATAGTTGGTAGCGTTAAAACTGTCTTGATAATGTTGCAGCTAAGGCAAACTACGTGTCCTTTTAATCATTTTCTTGTAAATTGCAAGTGAAATTCAGTGTCTATGTGTGTGTCTGTGTGTTGGTGTTATTGTTCAGCAAGTATGTTTGCATTTTTATGCGCTTCTTTTTTGTTGCTACAGCGTGCAACAATTTTAGCTTTTTTTCCGAAACTAACTCTGTGTTCAAGTTGTGTTTTTCTTTCTTTTTTTTTGACTTGGACGTGCAGATCATTAATAATGATGCAAGTTTAGAGAAATTAAATTCTCCAGAAAATGTTCTTTAAAACGTTTTGCTCAAGGTTAAGCTTTATAAAGAGAAATATGCATGCATAAATATATTCAAATGCATACCTTTTGTTAGTTTCGGTGGGTAGGGAACCAAGCGGGCTATATGTAAGCTACCTAGATAGCATAGCGTTAGAGAATCGCTACAGGAGGCCAATCTTCCTCTAGTTTTAGCCCCATAGGGCACAGAAAAGGAGTTAAAGGACAAAAATGCATATTTACAAAAATTCTAATTAAATTTTTGAAATGTTTCCATTGGAAGATAGCAAATTTTTCTTTTGTTATCCGGATTTTAAACAAATTTTCAAAATGTTGTATTAAATTAAACATGTAATTTAAGGACAAACTTTACAAAAGTAACTGCAAGTTTTCTAGAGTCATTTAGCTCAGTAATTTTGTGTACATGATGAAAAGAGCTTCAATTTCAATTTTCCCGTGAAATTTGTTAGAATGAATTTTTTCGTATCTCTCAGCCACCCCAGTTTAGGATTTCTAGATCCACCACTGCCTTTTAGTATTATTTTTTTCATTTCCTTTTCCTAGGAAAAGTCCTTCAGTGAATAAATTTTTATTTTTTGCATTTCTTCTTAAAACGTTTAGTTTTCAATGCTCAAGTTTAAATAATTAACACTAGAAAGACTGGCGTTGTCTGCATACCTACTTGGTCTATCAGCGGTCAATTGACCGCATAACATGTTTCTAAAAAAAATCGTTTAATTAAACAGATTCCTGGAATAGAACAACATAAAGAAATATTCATTAATATGTTTTATGTTTATAAATACAAGATTTTTATTTTAAGTAATTGTTGAAACAGATATATGTTATTAAGAATTTCTATTCGATGTTTTATTTTCAGTATTAAATTCCGTTCTATTTAAAGCCACGCTTGTTCTACTGATTCCTGGCCTGCTGGAGGCATGGGGCTTAGACAGTTGTTCAGCCACCTGAATAATAAAAGGTCGTTCAGATATCTTTGATTTATACTTGTTTTGTAAATACATGTGAATTTATCATTTGCTAGGCAAAACATATGTACTGGACATCGTCGTGCCATCGCTCAAACGCTGTATATGACACACTGTATATGTGTTGAAACATTTGGGCAACACTGTCAACACCATATTTTGTATGAATATAAAATAAAACCGGCTCTGGCTTCCTTTTTTCAGCTTTTTGATCAACTGTCACGCTGCTGTGCAAGTTACTCAAAATTAAAACATTCTTTTATGTTTTCCCCTGATATAATTTTACGGTAATATTATCAGTTTTGTATATAGTGGTGACGAAGGCACTTCTTTTCTACTTCCATTTTGTGTTCCACAATGCTAGTTCTCCTAGTTTTCAGTTTTTTGGCTAGCGATAAATATGTAAAAAGGAGTCTGCGTAACATTTCTACATATGTCCAAGTATGGTTGCAAAATTTTTATTATCACATTTTCCCCTAAACTTTGGTCTACATGTGTTGATACATCTTTTACTTTGCATCCATAGCTACTCACTATTTGACTCCATATTTGTATAGTTTATTACCCATAAACTGAGTAAAAGGCACCGAGAACAAATAAATTGTCTAAAAACTTTTCGTATATTTCAGAAGCTAAGCAAAATTTATCTGATTGTTTTCGTTGCCGCCTTGTCTGTTTGCCATCAAAGTAGAGAAATTTCACAATTTCCTTGAATCTATCCCTTGACATAGTTTTAACGAAGAAATTTGGACCCCATGTTTTATTTCATATTTCACTTAGAAAAATCGTACATGCATCATAGGCTCCACGAACATACTATACATAATCGATTAATAAATATATATGTATTTATGTATGTTTATATTTAAAACATGAAATTCTAATCGTATTTTTTACTATTGATGTCAAATACATGTAAATTTTTTTATTGTACTGTATATACATTTTATATGTAGCGGTCAATTGACCGCTTATGGTCTTATTAGGGTAAATAGGTGATATAAAGAAAACAAAACAGCATAGTAGCCTAAATATAGTAACAATTCTTAGACAGATTCATATCTCAAATAGTATCAGAGATACCATTGATCAAATATGAAAAACCGCTCTCAGTCTTTCTAGTGTTAAGTCAAGAGTTTTTTTTAAATCTCTTTGAAAAGATTTCTAGGGCTTTCATGGATTTTTTGTAGTAATATTAAGTGATAGACTTGGAAATGATTTGGACTGGTAGTAGGTTAAGCTACAACAGCTTTTATATCCAGTTTAATAGAAACATATGAATACTTTACTCTCAAATTCTCTCACTGCAACAGAAACAGAAACATTGATAGTCATACGTTGACCCCTCGTCAGTACTTTTTTACCGCTTTTGGAAGACAAGACAATAACGCAATAAATTTCTATGAACCTTACATTTAAATAAGTTTAAAATAAAACAAAATAATTCCAAAAAAATTTTTTTTTTTCTTATTTAAAATGATTTAAAAATCAATTTTACAGATTCCTTATATTTATGTACTGCTTTTTTCCGTCTGTTTCAAAAGTGGTGAAAAACTACTTACGAGGGGTCAACGTATGACCATCGACATGTTTTCTTAAAATAGAGTACTTGCTCAGTTGTATGTGTGGTAGAGACAAAATGTTATCGTTAATTTTTACATACAACTTTACGTAATACTTAAAATTATTACTGACTATTTTTCTCAATTATCATTTTCGATTAGCTAAAGCTTAAATATAGTAGCAATTAGAGATAAGTATGATACAAATTGGGAAAGTCGTAATTAATATCTCTGAATAAGTTTACATTTGTGGCATTTTTTACCAAAAAATTTAAACTATAGGGCTTTTTCTATGACAAGATTACAATAAGTTAAAAATTTGCTATAATTTTCTAATGGTCTATTCCCGGACACCACTGCAGAAGAATTCTTTCCAAAGAATAAACCGATCATCCTGCACTTTAAATTAAGCACATTGTCATTTAAACATTTTCTTTTTACTTCGATATTGTAAACAATCCAGTGAAAATTGATTTAGTAGACTCAAAATAACAAACTAAAAATGCATAAATTTCAAATATAGAGTATTGAACTAGCAGAGGTTGAATTCTTCTGTTTTTTTGAAAGTATAATACCTTTGCAAGTCCGAAGTAACAAGCGGAGTTATAAGCGGAGCTGTATCTGAAAAGCAAAGCAGGCAATCGATTTCACCTATCCGAAATGGCGTTTATCGGAAGTCTCTCAGCGTAATGGATGCTGAGAAGTAAAGTTAGTTTGACATTTGAGTTGAATAGTACTTGATATATCACAAAGTTTTGGATAGAGGATACCAAATACCTGCTTTGCTTTTCTGATATGTGGAATGTCACAGCTTTTCATGTTCAAGCGCAAGTTTTCATCAATGGCTGTCTCCGAAAAATAATCAGAATACTCTAACAAGTCACCATGTTCACACAATTTTTGTAGAAAGAATGCATGAAACGTCAATCTGATTTGAAATGCGTAAAATAAAATGGGTATGGGTTGGATAAAAAACCACAGGATGGTGTCATCCAAATCGTAATCGAAAAGTACACGCAGGGCAGGCAAAGGAAAGGAAGACCTGCAAATAGTTGAAGAAGGATTGTTGAGAATGAAGCAAAAACTTCAAACAAAACATTGAACGATATCGTGAGACTGGCATTAGACAGAACTAAATAGAGGAATTTTGTTGTATCCCTTTGTTCCACTCCGGAACCATAGATCAATTTATCGAACGGGGACCGGATGGATGTTCGATGGATTTTTCATTGAATTAAAAAAAAAAAATATTTAATAAATATGTGAGAGTTTTAATGTATATTGTACAATATATCTACTAAATACTCAGTAATATAATTTTACTTACGAGAATTCGAGAACGTGTGCTTCAAAAAATAGTTCCATGACTTACCTGAAAAGAAAGAAAAATAAAAATATTTTGAAAATAGAACTAAAGCATTAAAAATATTAAGATATTTTATAAGTTGATGTATTAACCTATATCGTCCCGGTACTAAATGCCATGATCCAGTTTTGAAAATCAATTCAATAAAATATTTTAGTACTCAAAAAACTAAAAAAAAATTGTTTTTGAATTTTAGAGGGTGTAGTAGTTTTTGGCTTACCCCGAGAAAATAAGGTGACCAGGTGTAAAAAAAATCTAAAAATATTTCTATGCCACATTATGAGTAAAATGTGTTAAACACAATATTTTAGAAATTATTTTAAGTTAAAAACAGGGAAATATGGAAAATATTAATTTTGGTTGAATTTTGCCTATTTCCCATACTTTTTTTTACAAAAGTTTGGTCAGCTGTGCCTTCTTAAAAATATATTAGGACCAGTGAACTTATAATTTCTAAATAAAATTTGTTATTTTATCTTGGGGAATTTTTCATTTCAATTGCAAAATAATTAATTTTACTATTTTTTGTTGATTTTCAAAATCACATTACAAAAAAGTAAGTCTGTTTACCTGGCGGTCAGGTGAAATACAATATTTAAAAATTATTTAAATGCAATTTTGAAGTCAGTATATATAGAAATGTCAAACATTGATTATTTTTGGGAAAAATTTATTGTTCTACATATATTAAAACTACAAAGTCTCAAATACAATCAAAGACTTTAAACAGAAAATGTTATTTAGCTGCAGTGACTTTAACGAATGCAACTCTAAATTATTTTATTCTTTAATAACTCTGGTATTTTGTAAATGAATTTGATGATAATGTATTTAGTAATGTATATATATATTTATCTATAAATGACATACACTGGCGGTCACAAAAACCGCACCACTTGGAATACTGCTACGATTTCGGTAATATTTCCTAACTTAGCCTAAATTTCTCTTCCTTCGTAAAAGAGATTCCCTTGTTTATATTTTGAGAATGTATTTAAGTGGAATGTACCATTTTTTATTGCGCTTGTTTGGCGAAAAGAAGAATTTTTGAAAAAGTGCCAAAAACAACTGCAAAGTATAAACAATAGTCGCACCACCAAAACGTTGAAATTTTTGTTCTTAGGTATCAAGGAGTGTCATAAAGTTGCTGTTGGACTGATCCAGAAAAGAGGCAATTTGTACCCGATTAAAAGAACAAAAGGATCGAGAAGACTATGGAAGACAAGTACGAGAGAAAATGGCATAACCTGAAATAGAACTATAAATTATCGATTCAAAAGTACAGTCATAGTAAGGACTGAGATAAAGAGAACGTGAATATAAATCTCAAAAACTTACGCAGAAAGAACGATAGCCTAGTGGATAGTGCACTAGACTTTCATCTGGGAGGTTCGGGTTCGATTCCCGTCTTCGTCTGGTGATTAATTTTCATTACTTTCTTATATTCACTATCAATATGACGTGTATGATAATTATAAGATAGTGTACAAATACACACCTTGGTTGGTAATGGCAAAACCACCAAACCGATAAAAAATTGCCCCACCGCCGTTCGGAATCGGCGTTAAATTGTAGGTCCAACTATGTGGTATCACAATGGGCCGTTCAGGCCTAAGTGTGTCTCTCGACAGCCACTCCAACCTAACCTAACCTACGCAGAAAGAAACAAAAGTTCGGTCTGTATGGGAGACGATCAGCCAAAAAGTCGTTGTTGACATGGATGGAAAAAAATCGCCTGGCATGGACTAAAAACTACAGCATTTGGACTCTGGCAGACTCGAGAAAAGTTATATGATCGGGCAAATTAAACTCCATTTTTTATGCGCATTTAATCTTCGGTACGTGCGTGGCTCAGATATAGACCAATACAAGGATAACTGTGTAGCGAAAATAGTCAAATTCCCACAAAGTTATATGGTTTGAATGGATTTTTCCTACTATATCTGGGGTCCCTTATGCTATATTAAAGAGGCTGTGAAAGCCCAAAAATATGGCTAACATTTTGTGGTGCGCTTTTGCTCATCAATGATGTTATTTTTCTTCTTCTGCTTCGACTTCTGCGGCATATCATCGCGTCAAATTGGCAAGGTTTAGCTAGTAATTAATGTTTAATGTTTAATAACTTTAGAAATAGTAAAAAAGTTAGATTATTGATTCTCATTTGTTTGCAGATTCAAAATGTTTTCGATGATGTAAGAATTTACTGGCGGGAATCATCAGGTAGCTCGCTCGATTTAATTCCGATAGAGCACCTCTCATTATATAATGAAACGGAAAGTTGCTCAAAACACGCCAAAGAATAAAAAACCCCTTGCTGGAGTTCTGAAAAAAGTTTGGTATTAACAAAACAACGAATGATATCCTTAAAGTGCTTGTCGACTCTATGCCATTCAATATAACGACCATAAGAAAGGCTAAGAGAGGGGCACCATCTAACTAAACAATTTTGCTTGTGACTCTAACATGTAACAAATTAATCCTAGTTTGTATCTTCAAAAATAATAAATATTTTTATTTTTACATACTTTTAATTAATACCCTCAAAAACGTGATATTTCTTCCATATTTTTGTATTAATTAAAAAGTAATAAAATTTGTGTGCATGTATGATGTTTCTTTCGCAATTTTGTTCACTTTGTTCCCGAAAAAAAAAAAAAAAAATTACATTCACTGAAACAAAATCAGGTTTAGGTCCCATTTTAAACGATTTTCTTGAAATTAGTGGGTGGTGCGGTTTTTGTGACCGCCAGTGTATCTTATATAATTAATATCACGACGCAAAAGTCTCTTAATAGCAACAACAAGGCAGCAGGAAAATGATTAGTAGAAAGCTAAAGAAAATGAGCTTGCGACACTTGCAGTACGAAGTTGCACAACGGTCTTTTAATTTCTCATAATTTCTCTAACATTTAAGATGCAAAAACTAGTTAAAGACACGCACACTTATACGTCACGTTCATAAACGAATACGAACACACATGCATGGAAAACAAAAACGAAAAAAAAGACACACACTTAAAAATAGAAAGCCAGCACGCAGAAGTGAAAAACAAATATAATTTTAATAGATACAATAAAAATTTCCTTCGTGAGTTTAATTCATCGAAACACACACACACACACACATTGTATGTATATACAGTCGAGGAGAAAATTGAGAATAAAGCAATAAAATAAATTTTAAAAAAATGTAAATTTCAATTATAACGTGAATATTTTCTATTATTTATGTCCAGTGGAGTAGTATTTATTTATTCAAGTATTTATTTATTCCTTAAGATACCGATTTATATTGCTTTAATACACAAAACTTTAATTTAAATTAATAGGAAATATAAAATTTTATATTTCAATATATTTATTCTTTGTTTCCTCAATTTTGTCCCTGACTGTATTCACAAATTGACAGTTAGTTAAGTGAAAGGTAGTAAATTTTGTATTAACACGAATTACAGACAATTACACACCTACAGAAATTTTTTCTTAAAAACAAAAAAGAACAAGATAAAATTGGGAAGAAGCATGATAGCTAAAGAGAGGGGAAGAAAGCGAGCATATATGCATTTGTAGCAGCGATGCCAATTTGCGGGGATTTCCCCGATTTGCGGGGAATTTTACTGGGTGCGGGGAATCGAGGAATGAGCTGTTTTTTGCGGGGAATTTGAAGTCGTTCAGCTTTTAGTCATAAAAGTCTAGAATATTTTTTGCCAAATTTTATGTAATGTAAAACCTTTAACTTACGCAATATTTCATATTTTTTGGTCTTAAAATATTCGTCTTTTCTTAAGTGGACTCTGTGATTTATTGGTTTGGAGAAATCGATTTTTAAAAAAGAATGCTATTTGGAAGTATTTTGTGAAAATTGCAGAAAGAGACGCGGAGTGTTTTCGTAGATATAGACGATTATATCGCCGAGTATCAGTCAGGTCAAAACAGAAGCGCAACGCTTCGACTTCCCTTTCGTTCACAAAGCTATGCCTTAGTCCAGCACCTCCGGATTAATAACTCTTAATCCTTAATCTGTAAACTTCAAATTACAATCAGCCATATTATTTTATATGTTAAAAACCGATACTCAAAACTTTGAACTCGTTTTTCTCAAAACAAGGTTTTTGGCACTTTTTATTTGAATCAAAAGAGAGTCCATGTCTTCTCATTTGAGAACTTTGATATTCAAAAGTGGGCTAAGACTTGATTATCTATCAAAATGAACATCTTATAATTCAAAACACCCCATCTCGTTTAAATTTGGTTTGGCAACTATGTACTACCCAATAGGATTAAACTTTGTGCAAGCTTGAGCCGGATCGATTTTGAGAGTGGGCTCCCTTGAAGTGAAATCTCCCATGTGCCACAAGAATTCCGGAGTCAGAAAGTAAATTTCTATTAATCTATCAATCCCGTAAAAATTGGTTAAGTTTTGGTCGCCTTAATATAACACTCATCGAGAACAAATGTTTTGTAAAATGTTTATATGGAAAGTGCGTGTCGCGCTGTTATAACATGAAATTATATCGATGCGGGGAATTCGATCGAAAATCGGAGAATTTCTCCAGAGCTATCGGGAAGAAAGAAGAAATGAGTTGGCATCCCTGATTTGTAGTACAAAATAGTCGCTTGAACATGAGCATGTTTAGAAAATTTACACTGGATAAATAACAATCATGTTGATTAGAAAATTTGTTGTTTACTTTTTTTTTGCTGTTGTTATTGTTTTTATTGCTATTATTTTTTATAGCTGCATCAGCAGCAATCAAACAATTGCCATCAACAAAATTCAAAAACAGTAATAAATAGGAATAAACTAACGAGGAGAAAGAGCAGGTTAGTGCGTCAGTAAATGAGAAATAGAAGAGAATAGAATGAAGTGTAGAAAATTTTGAAACATGACATGTTTTGTACATTTAATAAAATAAAATTTGTGGAAAATACACACGCAAAAAACGATCAATATAGTCAGATGAGAATAATATGAAAAACAGGAAAAACAACAGCAAATAACAACAATGACAACTCAATCATTTAACATTATGCAAATTTAATTATTATCAGTTCATAAACATCGTCAGCATCATCACCCTCATTCAAATATACATACATACTCACATACATATAAACATACATACACATATATTTTATTCATCATTGTTTGTTGTGCCAGCAGAGACATTTATCAACACAGAGAGTTAATATTGCTTACATATTTGGATTTTAATATTATTATTGTTGTTGTTATAACAAAAATATTATGCAATTTTATTTGTTATTTTCGAGAGAAACACATATCTACCCACTACTGATATATCAATTTATTTTGCATAAAATTATAGAAAAAAAAATTTTTCTGCATAAATTGCAAAATGAAATTTATGCAAATTAAAATTTATTATAACTTCTATTAGAACTTTCGAAAATATGAAATTGTAATATAATATAAAATAGTGGCATTTGGGACAAAAAAAAATCTACAAAACAAAATTTGTATTTCAAAATATTTTGAGTGAATTAAATTCATCAGCCTAAATAAAAAACTTAGCCACGCAGACCACAAAAAAGAAAAAAATCACTGACTAATCTGGGAGTGAAAAGAAGAGAGAGGAAATATATTTTGTTCGTGCCACGGTTTGATGCATAGACATCTACGTTTATAACTCAGGTAACAGCACATGTCACTGGCGTCATAAGCTTCCAACTATACACTCAAAACAAACATTAAAACGTGTGCAATTTATCCCGAGGATAAAACACTCCTCAAGTATCTTCTGTCTTTCTCTAATCTCATACTTTTTTTTCTTAAATTCTTAAACACACTTATAAAAGTAACCCGTACTAGATATAAAAATACCCTTAGATGTGGTTTATTTAAAAAAAAAATCTCCAAAAAAAAAAAAAAAAAAATGGATGTGTGCAAGGTACGCAAGATATTTGATGTGTAAACAGTTAAGCCAACTGAATGCCATATACATAAGCTTAAATATGTATAGCCATATATAGGGATTTGATGTATAATCTACTTATATGCTTAGGTAAATAATTCAAATTAAAACAATTTTTTTATAAACTTAAAAATTTATTAGATATCACTATCTTTTATATATAATAACGCAATAAACTATAAATTATATATATATATACCACATCGAACAATGAAGTACGACTAAAACTTAGACCAGATCAGATCTAAACCTGCATTAGGCTAAAAATCTGAATTGACCACAAATCTGGTTAGACAAAGAAACAGGACAAACCAACTTCAAAACACATCAAAAACATATCAGCTTAAAAATCAGACGCGACCAATAACAGAACAGACCAAAAATTAGATCAGCCAAGGAAACCGGTCAGAATAAGACTAGATTTAGACAGATTAAACTAGACCAGAAATCACTGCAGAGTAAATTTAATCCAGACCAGATCAAAAATCAGAAATCACCAAATATTGACCAGCCTTAAAATTGGACCTGACAAAAAAATAGACCTGAACTAAAATTAGACCAGACCATAATCAGTAAAAACCAATCCAGATCTAATTTAGGCCAGACAAGTGTTGCCAAACGATTCGGTTTTACCACAACCACTACTAATTTATTAATATCCCACCAGGGCAACAATTTTCCCCAACTTTATGGAATATTAGTTTTTGCTCCCACGCTTATAAATGGTTTAATATCCTCGCATAAAAAAAAATAAAATTTGGTTATTTAGTACTAACTTCTAGTACTTGCCATCCCTACTGCTATTTAATATAATAATTAAGAATTTAAAATAAAAAACGTTAAAGAATTAAAACGAACAAAAAATACAACGTTTGTATAAATTAAATATTTTTTAAAATTTGATTTATAAAATTTACACAAAAAATTGTGTCTATTCTGTGTCTCGGGGGAAAAAATGCAAATTCCTGTTTTTTTTTTTGGTGGATTATGGCAATTTGTTCCGGGACTAGACAAATTGAAAATGGCAACCAAATTAAAATTAAAACAGACCGATGGAAAATCAAAAAGTCAAGAACAATCCAACTTCTTAACGAAAACTAGACCAAAACTCAGACCAGACCTGAAAAAAATCCGAACGAAAATCAAATAAAAAAATTCAGATCAAAAATCAAACCACTGAAAGTCCAGCTCAAAAATTCGTTACATCAAAAATCATACCAGAAATACCAAAAATCATACCATGAGCTGATTAAAGCGATCTACAGATAAAAATCAAGATCAAAAAGTAAACCAGAATCGAGATATAAAACCAGATTTACCAAAGCCCAGACTAAAAAGTAGACCAGATGAAAAACTTGAGCGCAAATACAACCGATCAATATTCAGACCTAGCCCCACCCCGAGATCCAGAGTAAGAAAACTTGGATATTTTTGACACAAAAAAGTCTCTCTGAAACATTCTTCATAACTCTTATCAACACTTTTTACAAAATTTATTAGTATTTGAATGTACGTGAAATGTAAAAAGGAAGAAGCGAAATATACATAAAATTTATTATACCTACACTAGCTGACCCGGCAGACGTTGTTCTGCCTTTTCGAAGAAGAAGCGGGAAGTTTATTTCAGTGAAGAAGATTGAAGTTTCTTGGTGTTTAAAATTGAACATTGGTAATGACAATTCAAGCTTAATTGAATTTGGTAAAAATTCTAGATTTAAAAATGAGACATCAAAATTGACATTTTTAAAACTATTTAATTTGCAGAAGAATATCAAAGACCATTCTAGAAGTTATATCTAATTCCAAAAAACTATTTAAAAATATGGACCCATTTGCTATTTACTATAAAAACAGAATTTATTACAGCGCCACCTATCGGATTTTGACATAGCTAGGCAGGTTCTTGAGATATTTCATAATAATAATAAAAAATAGATGTAGAAAAAACAGTGAAAAAGTTGTAGAAAATAACAATAAATTATAGAAAAATGTATTAAAAAAGTGGTAAAATGTATAAGTAGATAAAGTAGTAAAAAAGTAGTCGAATATAAGAAGAAAATGTTGAAAAAAATAAATTAAAATAGTAGTAGAAAATAGCACCAAAAAAGTAGAAGAAAATAATAGTAAAAACAGTAGTGAAAAAGGTAGTAGGAAAAAGAATAGAAAATAGTACAACAAATTGTTGTAAAGAAGTAGTAAAAAGGTAACAGAAAATGAAGTGGAAAAATATTTAAACATAGTAGTGCAAAAATAGTAAAAATGGAGTAGAAAGAGTGGTAGAAATAATAGTAAAAATAGTAGTAGAAAAAACTGTAGAAAAGTAGTAAAAAATGGTGGTGAAAAATAATAGTAGAAAATAAGAAAAAATGTTTTAAAAAGTAGTAGAAAAAAGTACTCAAATAGTAGTAGAAAATATTTATTGAAAAAGTAGTAGAAAATAAGAAAAATTTGCAGAAAAAAAGAAGTTTAAAAGTAATAGAAAATAGTAGTAGAAATAGTAGTCGAATTAGTAGTAGAAATAGTAGTAGAAAATAAAAGTTAAGCATGGTTCCACACCCACTAATCCATGAAAGAAATTGAAAGAATTTCAATTTTAGTATCGTACCATAAATGGCTCCTAAGATATCTCATAATGGAAATTCAGGTTATATGGAAGCTGCCTTTGTCAATCTCACCCATATTTTTGTTGTAGCATGGAAATGTCAATTCTCGTTATTGTACTAAATTTCTGTAAAAGCTAATAGGGCTGTATGGGAGGGTCCACGCCCACTTTCTTAAAAGCCATTATGAATAACTATGATTCATCCTCCCGCCAAAGAGAATATATTCTGGAAATATGATTTCAATCGGCCAATTCGTTCAGAAGTTACACGCTTACGTCCACACAAAACTCTACGATTTTATATATACAGGGTGACATTCGTAAAGTGACGCACACATTTCAGCAGTTATTTTCAAAAGGACGTACTTCCATTCAGTACAATTAAGTGTTAACATTGCTGAATATATAAGCATTCATTTGAACCCCACCTCATTCAATATAACCTCTTTTAGCCTGCACACATGTCTTCAATCGATCCGGAAATCGTAGGACTGTTCGCCGCAGGACTTCCTGATCAATTTCAGTCCAGGCTTTCTCTAATGAATTTGTCAGCGACTCCAAACTGTGGTGTTGAGATGCACAAGCCTTACTCTCTAAAGCACTCCAAATAGAGTAGTCCAATGGATTCAAGTCTGGGGAGTATGGTGGCCATTCTTGAGATGTTATGAATCCAGAAAAATTGTCTAATTTTGCCATGTGGGAAGGTGCAGAATCTTGCTGGAAAGTCCAGTTTTCACTTCCAATTGTATCTTGGGCCCAGGGAAGAACATGTTTATTTAAAATGCTCCGATAAACAACCTGGTCGATTTTAACACCCTCTTCAACGAATATTAGAGGGGTTCTGGCATTAGCGGAAATTCCAGCCCATACCATAACAGAAGCTGGCTTTTGAACTCGGCCAGCAGTCCTATTTTGTTGCGATGATGATGTTAGCCACATTCGGTCATTTTGCGCATTGAAATGTTGTTCAACCGTGAAAATTTTTCATCTGCAAACAACATTTTCAACATTTTTTAACACGGAGGAGCGTAGCAACGCCTTGCATCTTTGCAGTCGCAAATCTTTCTTTTTTTGTGTCAGATCTTGAGCTTTTCGGAGCTTGTACGGCTTAAGATTAAGCTTTGATTTTGCAATGATTCGCACTGTTTCACGGTTTACTCCCACTTCCTTAGCGATTTTTCTCATTGAGCGCCTTAGATTTCGCTTGATTCGTTTACGAATTTTTTCTGTTAAACCAGTAGTGGCAACTGTTGAAAATTTTCCCCGGTCTCTATCTCCAAAACCCCAGGTTTCATTATATCGAAAAATAGCTCGGTCTACCGTACGACTTGACAAATTTAAAGCCTTTGCAATTTGACGGCTACTATAATTTGCCAAATGAAATTTCATAATTTCACGGTCCATTTTTATGGAAATTTCAAAATGTAATAACAAAAATTCAAATGAAATTAAAAGCAAAGCCAATGATGAATGAATTTGCTTTTTAAATTAAAGTAACGGTAAATGGCTTGCTGCAGAGTATTAAACTTGCGTCACTTTACAATTGTCACCCTGTAAAGATTTTAATTATAGTTAAGAAATATTTCAAATTAATAACAAAAATTTCTGAAGTGTTTTAAAATATTTTATTATACGACGAAATTTTAGATTTTTATACAGAATTTTAAACAAAATGGGAGAGGCTGGAAACCTCTCTCGCTACTGGATATTGTTAGTCTCAAACGATTTCGTGATTTCTTTTCTGTTAGTTTCTACCCATTCTTCTGAAATGAACTAAACTCCTAACATTATTATCTCTTTTTCTTTTCAGTTCATTCTTTACCGTTTCTTTCTAAAGTAAACATTCTCTGCAATAAACACAACCACAGTCAATGCCATCATCACATTATAAGTCCACCATATCCAGTGTAAATCATAAACAATTAAAGATTTTGCAATGACCACCTGCTGCTCTACTTGATTCCGAATTGCACCTGCTACTTTCATATCGTCATAAGCCATTTTCCTCCAAAACTCATACAAACCAGATTCATTCAATTGCGATATTAGAGTATTAAGTGCATTTCGGTATAAAGAATATGGATGCAGTGAAATGCCGGCATATACCTTCTTTATCTGTATATGTTCGGCAAAATAAAAAAGTGGACGCCGTAGAAGTGACTGATGTCGCTCCATCACTGGCCACAACGAGCTACTGATAAAGTAACCATAGCCCGTATTCATCAAGTTACGATTTTCACGATATTCACTTTTATTAGCGGTAATAGTAAATTTGTTTTTTATTTGTTGCCAAAAGCTGGATTCCACATGAGTTTCCGCAGCATAATATTGTGTTGCAGCGATTAATATCTGTATCGATGATTTCAAGAGTTCAGCCCATGTTTTAATGGGCTGCCGTATTGTAGAGCTCGTCAAATAAGCATTAAGGTATGCTATATAAGTAGTGCTCACAAAAATTCCGAGAAAAAATATAAGTATAAATACGAATTTTTTAAAATTTGTTAGCGACGACATCTTTAAATATATACTCTGTCCCAAAATGCCACGCAGTGTTATCGCAATTATCGTATATGAAAGATCGGAAAAAAATTGTCCGTGTTCCTGGGAATAGACTTTCTCGAAGGCAAGTAGAACGGAAAACATTGCCAAGAACAACGTTATAATCAATGTGAATAATGAAATGAATATAATTGGGAAAATTTCTACCACAGTTAAAGGAGGTGAATATGGTAGCATTGGACATAGAGAGATTTGCTCAACAACTGCCGAAAACTCATGCTTGTTGGATTCGTTGATTGCGATAATTAAACTAATGGCCATATCAAGTGTTCCATTTACTGTCATGTTGTGTAAATCATAGACTAAGGTAGTATCAAAAATGAAATCATAATTCTTACGTATAGGATACTCAATTGTCGCATTATGTTTTCTAGCAAAAGTTTCAAGGATCTTCACAATGTAGCCTGAAAAGTGAAATTTGCCTTCATTATCACGATACATCAAAGTGCGTGGTTCAGCGGTATAAGGTACTGCCTGAATCGTTCCACCTTCCATATTCAATAAATCAGTTGGGAAGCAGCTTTCATGTAGATATTTTCTTTCTATCTTGAATATCGGCAATTGTGTATAAGTATAGAAATGTTGTGTGGTTAAAAAATTCTTGAATATGCTGATCGTGTTAAACAGATAATTTTTCTTACAGTATGTAAACAAATGTTTTAGCCTCAGTGATACATTTTCAATTATACGCGTACTTCTTTTACGTCTAAGGAAACTAAGCATTTGATCTGGCATATGACTTTCGAAATATTCATCAATGCAATATAGCATTATTAGTTCGTCATTAATGTCAACTATTGCTCCTTGCAATTGTTTGTTTTTATAAATATTGCTCATTTTAGTATTCAATAGTATCATTGGCGTTTCAACTATGTTTATGTTAAAATAATCCAAACATGTTCCTTTAGAACTTGTGAACACGATAAGCGTTTCGAAATTCTTTTCCGTTTTTAGTTTATTTAGAAACGTTGTGAAATTTTGTTGTTGTTTATAAAAACTTTTGGTACCACGAATTGCTACGATTAGCAATAACCACAAACGAAACTGTAACTTCAAGCTTCGAAACATTTTTAATTTTAAATAATATAATGCGTGAAAATATTAGAGATTTTTCAAATGTTTGGCTCAGTCACACTGAAGACAATGACGTGGCCATTCACTAATTAAAAAATAAATTATTTTTCCATTTACACCAGTAATTTATTTAAATTATAGTTCCATCACTTCTTATCAAAGCAAAAATAAATTCTGGTCGAATTAAAAAAAAAGAAAAGATAACACAGTTGTTTGTGATACAGAGGGTGAATCTGACAAATGGCCAATGCGAAAGGAAGCGTTAAAGGAGTTCAGAATATACATAGTTGCGGAGAGAGGGGTGTCCCTTCAACACTATGCAATACACTAGATACAGTAGATACGAGGGTCCAAAATCACTCTATTTTAGTGAAGTGTAATAGTTTATAGGAAAAGGGATTTAAATGATCATCTGGTATATTCACCAATAGTTAATTTTTGAATATTCAAAAATCTAAGTAAATATCAAACTAAAAACTACACTAGACTAAAGATCAGACCGGATCAAAAATCACTTTAAACCAGACAAAAATTCAGATATCACATCAGGCGATGAATTAAGACCAAAACTTTGACCAGATCAGATTTAAAACCTGTATTAGACTAAACATTTGAACTGATCAAAAATCTGGCCGGACCAAGAAACAGGATAGACCAACCCCAGAACACACCAAAAATTACACCAGCTTGAAAACCAGAGGGGTCTAAAAACAGAATAGTTCAAAAACTAGGCCACACTATAAAAAAAACTCACTGGTGGTTGATAGCTACTTCCTTCTCGGGTGCCTCCTTGTCTTAAAACGGAAATGAGCTCAAAACTAAAAGAAAACTCTCAAAAATCATTCAGAAATCTTTGTAGTCTTAGAGTTGAAGGTGGACTCAGTCCAAAAGACCATTGTACTATATCCAAGATAGAGTCAGTAGAAAAGAGTAGAGAGACAGGAAAGATATGTGAGAGAATAAATGGGAAGAAAAAGGGTCTAAGGTCTCTCAACTTTGAACTTTTTTGTTTCACTGATGAACCTTAGAAGCTCAAGAAGAGGGAGAGTATGGACATTATTCATACTCAAGGCATCACTACCTAACAGCTTTAATCTGATTCTCCGGAACGACGGGCAACTAGAAAAATAATGCTCCGTAGTATCGTCGTCCTCAAGGCACAATTGGCAGGTTGTGGATCAGTGATGGCGCCCATGTTGGTCATGTGCTGACCACATGTGTTATGCCCGGTGATGACACCCACCAGTAATCTCAGGTACTTTCTTCTCAGTTTCAGAAGAAATTTGGCTGATTTCTTGTTAGGTTGTCTCATGAAGAAATTTTCGGTTCTGCAGAGCCATCTTTCTCTATGGATAGAACCTACGAAATCATTGGTCCAACGCATGATTTCCCCAGTACTTACGCCAAAAAAAAGGTTCCGGACGCCATGGTGTAATTGCAGAACCTTCATTAGCTAGTTTATTCCCTGTAATAGCTCAGTGTCTTGGAACACATATAAGGCATAACTTTTCGTATTTTGCAGCACTAATTTAGCTTTGTCTTACACTCGCTGACTAATTTTTAGAGACTTGCTTAACGCTGCCAGAACTCGTATTGTTAAGGAGGAACGACAAAAAGCATACAGTCTATTGGATTACGAAGTGAAGCGCAGATTACAACGAAGGCAGCGCGACGATTAAGCAAGAACCGCTATTGATTTAAACCCCAAGGAAGCCGCAGAAGAGGAAGACCGGCGAACATCTGGAGGCGATTACTGGAGGTGGAAACGCTTGCTATGAACCTATACGGGAGTGAAGTCAAGAGACTGGTGAATAAATAAAAAAAAAAATAAATAAAAAATTTGACCAGAATAATCAGCAAGTATCTGGTTGTATTTGCCCAAACGCAGCTTAGACTTTCTGACATCCTTAGCTGTTCCACCATTTGTGATCATCATCATGCCCAGGCAGCAGAATTTTCCTATAAACTGGTCTTCAATTACGACATGATCAGCCCTAACGTTGTGCATTCTCATTGCTTTGGTATTCTTGATGTTGATCTCGAGGCCCACATGGCATGCTGCTCTTTCAATTGCATGCCGCTAAGCTTGTAAGGGAACAGGCGAGATTTGACAAGTGGGACCTTATATTATGCGTCTCCGTTTGAAGTATGCATGGGTCATAACTTCATCCAGTACGATTGCTAGGACTAGTAAAATTGTGAAAGCTGCGTTACTGGTTAATAGCTTTCGGATATTGGCATTGTGAAGTACTGTTAGTTCAAAATTTTCGTCACCGCTTTAAATATTTGAAGAGCCTTTTAGGAGACTCTTTTTTTTATGGAGATCTCCATATAGTGCTGGAACAATTACTGGAATCGAAGGCTTTCTAAAAATCAATGAACAGTATGTATGTATTTTTCGATAATTTCCCGAAGGTCGTTAGATTGATCGACGCATTACTTCTCGCCAGTCAGCACTATCGTATTTTCTTTGGAAACTGTACGATGTGACCTTTTGCTCTATGATAGTGATGTACTTTTATTTTCTCTCGCTGATTTGATGTATGACTGCAAAAGTTCGGCTGATGTTTGTGGGTAGGCAAGCAGTAGATTTTGTTAAACCGCATTTTCTCCCCTACTACTTCATTTAGCTTTAATTTCTGTCTTGGTATTTTGGCATACTCTCATCGGTACTAGGTGGCTCAGTTACAATTCTCAGTGGATTAGAGTCTAAGCCTACCACTGTTGGCGTTAGGTATTTTGAGTTGAGTAAATCTTCTTGATGAATTAAGGGGTTATATACGTTTTGGTACGGGAAACTTAGGGCATATTTGTGATTTTTTTTTTAATTTTTTATTTGAAACTAGCATAACAGGTATACATAGTTCATATTCTTACGAAAAAAAAGAGTAGTCGGATATGAAAAAATATTGAAAAAAATATTGAAAATTGTAGAAGTTGTAGCTCTTGTCCTGAAGCGCATTTTTTCTGCAGAGTCTGGCGGTGACCACGAGTGAATGCCAACAACTCAACTGTAATCAAAAAGACAAAACATTTACAGTTGTGTACTACAACGCCGAGTACTTGAATGAAAAATTTTGAAAAAAAAACTTTTTCTCATACGGAAACCATGATGCAAAAAAAAGTAGATTTTTTGAGTCTCAAAAATTTATTTAAAAAAAAATTATTAGTCAAGACAAATACTGCACATGAAAAAATGATCGTTCAAGTACTCCGTATTGTAACTAGGAAAAAATTAAAAAAAAAAAAATTGATAAATTGGTCAAGTAGTTTTTGAGATATCGCGGTCACCGCAAAGGCATTTTTCAAAAAACGTCATTCGGAGAAAATCACGTTTAAAGTTTTGAGTGCACTTTATTCATGAACAGTAGCGCGCTACAAATCGAGTTGCTACTTACGATCTACTGCTCGTATTGACTTGAAATTTTGAACATAAACTCTTGAAAGTATATTTGTTCGAAATAAGTCGTAAAATTTTTTTCGATTTTTTAACTCATGAAAACGTATATAGCCCCTTAAGAGATGAATATGGTGAAAATAAATACACAGAACAGAAGCGAGGTTAAGGAACGAGGTTTATGTGAGCTGTCTTTGAATGCCGATATCTGATAGCAGTGATATTTTAATTAACCCTTTGATGTCGGGAATTAAATAGTGCTGGAAAGAAACCTTTCGTATTGAAAACTGTTTTTTTTTTTGGACTTCCACAATCAGGACACCAAATCCCATACGTCTAAATGCATATGTTTGTTTGTCACTTTTGTCACTAATGAAAGGATAAAAAAACCTACCTATGGAGACAACCACTAGTTAACCCCTTCTCTGCAATTTTTAGACTTTCATATTCTCTTATCGTTTGAAAATATATTTGATAAAAAAATTTCTCTTAGTAATAATCTAAAGCATTTTTTTCTCAAAAAAAAAAAAAAATTTACAACATTTTTTTTGAAAACTTAGGTTTTTGACATTACTTCAACAGCAATCAATTAGAAAAAAAATGGCAGAGCAAAAGAAAAAAATTTTGCCCTATTAAAGTGAATGTTGCTTATACGGAACATTGAGTATGGAAGAGTTAAGATAACTACAATTGCCAATCATTAAACTTCTAGTCACCTTGATAATAAAAAAAAGAAGCATTAACTCATTGCTGCAAGATACGTACATCTTCTTTTTTACTTTTTTTTTTTTAAATCCTCAAAAGGCAAAAAAGAAATGGACGCTTTCCCCCATTAAAATTGCTTCATCTGCCATTGCATTTTTTAAGCATTTCATCATACCACGCATTAACACCAATACTACTACTACATACATACTACTAACTACTCCCTACTGTACCACAATTTTTGTGCATACACTAAGCCATTTTGGTTCGTATGTCTGTTTGTATTTGTATATGTGTGAGTTGAGTGCATTTTCTTGTACGCTTTTGTGCTTAAAATCTCATGCTACTCTGCTACTCCGTTTTACTTTTTTCTACTACTACTCCATGTGCAATCCTCGCTCCTTTTTTGTTTGTTGCATGCGCTTCGTGTTAGAGTTTTTTTTTTTTTTTTTTTGGTTTTTGTTTTGTACAAATGTAAAAATCTCACGAAAGGTGTGAAAAATATCGTTACGAAATAGTAGTACAGGGAATAATAGTAATACACCAGCAGTCATAGTTAGTGCAATAATAATAGTAGAAGTAGTAGTAAAGGTGTTAGTAGTGGTAATAGCACCATGTATAGTTGTTGGTATTGTTGCTGCTGCTGCTGCTTTGCTACCGTAAATAGTACTAAAATTCAAAGCTATGTTATTAAGGTAAAAGCACGTGCTATTTGTTGTTGCCATTATTTCTATTGTTGTGCAGCTTTTGTGGGTTGTTGTTGTTGTTACGTTGTTCTTGCTGTTAGAGTGATACTAGCTAACTGAAATAGCAATGAAAAAGCAACAGAAACAACAACACAACAGCAGTTGCTTTTATTGTTATTACAACAATGCATTTAGATGCACTATTTCTTCTTTTTACGCTTTTTTTTACATGTAGAGAATTAGAGTTTTATTATTTTTTTGCTCTATTTTTTAGCTTCACTTTTTTGAAATTTTTCATTGTTTCTTTCTCTGTTTACAAACATTTGTATGTACGTATTTTTTTCAGGTATTTATTCTGTGATGCAAACATGAATTCGCCAGATGGTCATAAATACAATTTTTAATGTTTGGCAATAATATTAAAAATTCACCATGCAGATGTATATGTATGCATGCATGATATTAATCAACTATTAGTATCATTAAATTACTACAAAGTACTATAAATTACGAAATAATGGAAAGCGGCGTATTCCGAATGCAATTAAAAAAAAAAATTAAAAATTTAATGTCTTGAACGTGTTAAATCAACCAACTGTTATAGCGATTAAATAGTTTGCGCTTAAAATTTCTTATGTTTTTAATATTTTTTATTCAATTAATTGAAAAACTCATTACATTAAGCTTGCAAAAATATTTTCAAACAAAAAGTTTATTTTGAGCCACTTCAACTGACGATCGGTCTTGGCCACCTCAATTAAGTTTCGTCAGTTGCATCTGAAATGCGAGCGTTGGCCCCAGGTGGCAAGACCTGGTCTTTCCAACGGAGCTTAGGGCGTATTTGCTCTTTTTTTAATTGATCTCAAGGCTGACATTGCTGTTTTGCTGGTAATCCTGGATCCCAAATATACAAAATCCTTGACGATTTCGAACATATAATTGCCTACTGTAACAATCACGTTACATCATGTGGTAACATAACGTAAATGAGGGTAATTCGGATCGATGCGAATAATTCGAATCGATTTTGTTTTGCTAATAACTTTTCTAACATTTCTTTGATATTTTTTAAAATTACGTCTTTTTTTTATAACAATAATAACTTTTGTGCTGGTAAGTATATTTATATAATTTATATATGGTTTTGTTCACAAAACATTCTGCTATAGTTTGGTAAAAATAAGCACCATTTTAGAAAACATACTAAGAAACAAATTGACTTTTATATTCGATCCGAATTACCAGCATGCGTTTTTCTACCTGCATATAAATCGGATCGATGATCCGATTTACCAGCCAGTGAGGTGTTTGCATAATTACAAAATTTAGAAAAACTGCATAGTTTTAATTAATGAAAGTCTTTTTGTAGTGATTTAGTTATAATTGGTGATGTTTGGAGGTAATTCGGATCGACCATTTGTTTAGAGAGTTTTTATGGAACTTAAGTTCAAAGTTTAGATAAACTTGAAAAATATTTTGAATTTCAGTCAAGAATTTTCCATTTCCCGTTAGGGGGTGTTGGAAAGTTGGGAGGGAGGTCAGGGATATTTAACCCCAAATCCTTTCCCCTTTCCTACGACCCTTAGATCCGCTATTGCTCCTACTTAGGATTGCAAAGTCCCATAATTTTGTTTTTAATATATTCGCATCTATCACCCAGCCACAGCCTCTTCCCCTAAAATTTTGATACGCCTATGAGTAGGTCCATAATTGAGAATTAGTTAGGTGTGGAACAAGTAAGTCTCCATATCAAATTATATTAATTTAGCTCGATATGATATTCGAAGATATTGGATTTTTGCAAAAATACCACACGCACTTTGAGATACGGTCGAATTTTATAGCCCACAACTTGGCATACACACAAATGCATCTTTATATCAAATCTAACTAAGATCGGACAAACGGTATATGATTACATAAGGAAATAACATAGATTTGAACAACAATTTGTATGTATGTGTGCGTTTGTATTTACGCATACATACATAAATTTTTTATATATATATATTTTCCCTAAACTCCAGATTTATCCTTTGAATCTAAATAAACCTCAAACTAAAGATAATTTGCTATAAATTTGGATGATCCGAATTACATAAATCATCGATGCGAATTACATGCAATCCATTTTTTTCGAGGTGATGTTACCTATTATTATTATTACAAGTATTAGAGGAGCCCAACCAGGCAGGCACTGCGACCTAAAAGATCTTTTGTGCCATTCCCCATTTTATGACAAAAGACGTTCGGCTGACCTAATAAAAGTCAAGGCATCTTTCGTAGAAGAAGATTTTATGTGATCAGCCGTCAAAAACGAATTATCGATGTTACCTAAGTAACTGTTAAAAAAAAAAAGTTATGTTTGGTTTTTTTTGGTTGTTAACAACTTTAAAAGAGGAAGAAATATGCTTTAATTTTCCTTATTTTTAGCGCTCAAAGTTTCCCTTGCAAAAATCGATCCGAATTACCTACACTTCGTTTATATATTTCGAGAAATGCATAGTCCATCTGTTTTTTTTTTTAATTTTTTACATTCTATTTTCAATGCTTCGCTTTTTGCACGCCTAAATCACTTAATGTTGATATTATTTTACAATTCTAATTAAGAAAGAATAAACGATAAACTAAAGTTAACTAAATAATAAAAAAATATAATAAATAAAAATAATTTCTTATATATTTCACTAATTCCATTGATATATAAGTATATTCCACAACCATTTTTGATACAAAAATTATGTGTTGCATACTTTTGGGCTTGTTGTGTCTTATTTTTAATATTAAGAATTTTCTTTTCTCAATCTGTTTATACTAATAATGAGACAATTTACTTACGAGGCAAAATTCACCACCCTCCACCTGGCGGTATGAAAGTTTAGATAACCACCACTACATTTATTTATTTATTTATACACAGACTCACAAATACAAAGAAACCTCACACGATACCGACATAACATATGATTTTAATTTTCTATACGCTATAAATTTCCATTCAGCCCCGAGTAAAGAAGTTATCACATCAAGAACCGACTACGTTATTCTTTCCATAAAAAATTCACGATACTCTCACTTTCCGAATGAAATCGCGCAGTGACATTATAATAAATAATAATAGTCGGTAAGGCCCCAGTAACTGGGGCTTTTTTTTTCAAGAAATCTCTTTATGAAAAAACAAATATCAAAAGAGAACCAAACTACTCGTTGGTGTTTGTTTTGTTATTTGTGTATGCAGATAATTCGTTAGATAACTCTGAGAGATGCCGTTACTCATGTCTTCTCTCTTTCTCTTATTTACTATTTACTCCCGCTTAAGCAATGATTTTTGCAACAATGAATGCAATGCTTTGTTCAATGAGTGAATTTTAAAGAACTTCCGACGCTAATATTTTTGAATTGGCTAAACCGATTTTATATCTGATAATTTTTAGTTAACCTATTCGTCAAGTTCTTTAAATTGATATATAATATTATAATGTAGCTTTTGTGGATCTTCTGGAATAAAAATGTAGTTACACTAATAAATGCATAGATTAATTCCATGGTGTTCACGAATGGGTCCGAAAAACACTTCAATATTAAATTTGTTTGTTGAAACTGTTGTATTAAATTTGAGGTGAAAACTTTCGCTTGAATAAATTTTCTCGCTATATTTCTTGTATGCTTTTATGGCTGGCTTCTTCTTTGCGCCCAATTTCTGGATGTTGAACGTTTTTAAAAACGTATGCACCTCTTCCGTCAGCATGGTTATCGTAATCCTCGAACGCAACGTAAAACCGCTCAATCGTTTTCGCAAATAATTTATATATGAGAAGCTCCCAATCAAGACGCATTAAAATCATACATTGTTTTTTTATTGCGCTTTGATTTGGAGCTCCTCATATTATAACTATAACAAAATTGAGACTAATGGTATTGAAATAAAGCCATTATTCCAAGACAATAAAAAAATGTCTGATTACGTTTAACGCTTAGATCAAAGAATATTATATATAGAAAGCGCATCTCTCAAAATTTTTCCAAAATATGTTTCTTTCGTTTCGGGTGCGGGCGGTCACAGTAAAGAGGAAGAGCAAAACCACTCATTTATTTTGCTTTTACTCTCTCCCATACACTCTCACGGTGTTTTTTTTTCTTAGGCTCTCGCATATCGTTACAGAGTACTGCCAAGTGAGATTGCGTATAGTTTCATATGAATGGGGTTTTTGCGGAAAATATGTAGATACATGTGGTTGTTTTTTTTTTTGGGTTATTGCCGAGTATCAATATTGCTTTCCAACCTAATTAATTTTTTTTTCAATTTGTCGTAGTTAAATTTCTTTTTAGTAATATTTTTTTTTGTATTCGAAAAAGCATAAAAAGTTGAAATCAATCGATTTAGAAAGTTTTTAAGGGGCCACCTCCCGTTGTAACTTTTAAAAATCTAATTTTTTGCACTTTCTTAAAGTATATATTTTCAAAAATATGTCTACAAATTTTTAAGTTGATCCAAAGAAAATTTTTGACTTTTTGTTATTTGCAAAAAAGTTTTCTTCTTGACATTAAAGTAAGTTGAAACTTTAAACGAGTTTTTCTCAAAAAAGTCATCTTTGAAGTCGGTGACCACGATTATTCAACAACTTCTAAACTGATTATTTTCAAGTTTGTATGCTTTTTTAATGTATAATAATCTAGATTGATCGAAGGAAAACTTTTTTTTACAACTGAAACAGAGTTTTTTAATTAAAATTGAACTGTTAACTTTGACAGTCGGCCATTTAACAAAATATGCATATTTTTTCAAATCCTTCGATTAATTGAATCCATTTCATTTTTGGATCTCAAATGTTCTAAAAAAAAAAAAGAAACCTGAATAAAAAAGAAAATACAAAACTCTCATAAAAAACCCCTCTCATTAAACAAAGCCAACAACAAAGAGAAACAAGCTATTTCAATCACTCATTGGTTTTATGAGAACAACTGAATTTTGAGTGGAAACTGGAGGCAGTTATGGCTCCATAGAACAAAATTTTCGTGCAAATAAATTTGTTTGTGATGCGCATTCTATGTATTATATATTCTTTGCTTAGATGTTTATAACAGTATGTGAATTCCCTCATTGTGAAAAATTCGGGGCAAAAATGGAATAACAATATTTCAGAGCAAAAACATAACATTGCATATTTCGTTTTTGCTCTGAATATCTTTAATTTTACTTTTGTACTTAGCTATTGTTATTTCGTTTTTGCTCCCAAAAATTGTTTACATCGTATACGTATGGAACAGATTAGCGAACTGCATAACCAGCAGAATTTTATGGAAAAACTATAATTGAAAGAGACCATTGCAACTTATCAACAAAAAATGTAATTATATCACAAGACTGACGGCAAGCTTTACTGTTTTCTGGTTTATTGCTGAGTAAACTATCAAAATGGGAGTTTTGTATAACACCTACGTGTAAATATCGGTAGGAGAAAGAAAGTGTATTTAATTTTTAATAATGTCTGCTGATCTGGTTTCCAAAATCTATCGATGAATCCTGTCGCAAAATTTCTATTTTAGGCCTATTCCCACTTTATTTTTCAATCACTAAAAAATATTTGTAGATTTGCGTTTTACATAATAAGTGGGTAAATTTCTAACACAACAAAAAATTATAAATTAATTTTTTCAGATTTTTATAAAATCTAACCTTTTGTAATCAAAAACACTATGGAAAAATTGCTTGTGTTATTTTGTATTATGTGTGAACTGAGAAAAAACTAAAATATAAATTTTCCTGGTGTGGGGAGTGAGGTTTCAACACTCTCTGCGTACGTATCTGCAGTATTCTCTTCAATCTGGCAATTGTGTGTAGTTTTAGAAATCAAAAATCTTTCTCTCTCTATCTAACTATTTCACCGTTCAAATTTTCTACAACCTTGGTCTCGCTTCAACTTTAGATATCCATTATCTGTTGCCTTCCTTCTGATATTGTGTCTCCCTAATTGCGAATAACACCAAAAAAAAAAAAAAAAAAACGTTCATAAATTTAAGTGCACTTAGCAACACTTTAATCAAATTCGATACACACAGATAAATAAAATCAAATAAAGCACAGTTTACAAAATTAGTAGAATTATTTTCATGCCATTTTAAATTTTTTGTTTTATAGTATAATTCATGTATTTTTTTTTTGCTAAATTTAAAAAAAAAAGTATAACTGCAGCAATGTGAACACTTTTTTATATCACTGTAAAAAATGTCATTAGCAGAACATGCGCTGAAAATGGAACTTCATAAAAAAAAGAAGAAAAAACAGAAACAACAGGAGCGCATAAAAAAATAAGTAGAAATATACTTTTAACAGTAGCAACAAGGACACAACAACAGTTGCTGTGTTGTACCTCTGGCAACAGCAACCAGGAAAAAATATATAAAAACTTTGATTACGTAATGGAATTTTAAGTGTAGCACTCCATTAAAGTGATGTAAATGGACACCTGTCGAACTTTGTCAATATGACATGCGAAACAATATTTTATACACATACAAGCGTACATACATACTATATACGTACAGGTTCACACGTGTGAGTATGTGTGTATGTGAATGTGTAAAAATGTGTTTGTTGCCAACAACATTGTGCAACAACAGCAGTAGCAGTAACAAACAAAATATTGTAAAAAAAAGGAAAAATTTAAAAGAAGAAAAAAAAAAATACGAATATTGTATGTGTACTAAAACCGCTAGCAACCGCGAGCGTTTGCTGTTAGTATGTCGTCGAGGTAGTAGCGATGAAAATGGAAAAAAAAAATTGTATCGAGATACATAACAAAAATAACAAGAACAATAACAAAGAACGCAACATAAAAGTGTCAATGCCATACATACAAAATACACCTACACACAAACACACACACACACACGCCTGCAAAATTGCACGCAGCTTTACAGCGAGCTCACGAAATGAAAACTTTCAACAGAACAAAAAAGTAGGCAACTTTTTTTCTTTTTTCATTTTCGTTTTTTGTTTTATTTCGTTTTTTTTGTTTTATGTAATGAAATGTTTTGTTAGGTAGGCAACAACAAACTCGTAATTTGTTATGAAGATGTATGGGGAAAAAGTAAAGTTGTTGTTGTTGTTAAAGTCTGCCGTGAAACTTATCTCATCGCACGTGAACTTGCTTGGAAGGCTGGCCTTATTAGATATTTGCGGTTCACGTTTGCTTGGTACTGTTCCTTTATATAAAAATTCTATATGTGGACTGGTCAAGGTTGACTAAATCCTCTATCGTTAAGAAACGCTTGAAACGGGTGTAGCAACCTGAAGCAAATGACTCTTTCATCCTATTAGTTCTAGAATATACACCAGAACCAAATTGGTTGTCTATTAAGAAGACGTCAGTGTAGAAAACATTGCTCTTTGGTATAAAACTAGTTCATCCCTCATCATCCCATTCACCCTGATCGGTATGTCTACAGCAAAAATCTATGACAAATGAGTAAGATTGGTACTTGCTGTCCAGCGTACGCTATTCAAAAAACGCTGTAGTGATTTAATAAGTTCCTCACTGTACCAGCCCTGTATCCTTTACTAAAAAATATTTCCATTGTACCGATACAAATTTTTGAGCTTCATTTTCGGTGAATAGATACAGTGGTGGTATACAAAGTAGTGCTTCCATAGCGTCGGTTGGCGTTCCTCTCTCTTGAAGGCTCGGGAAGAGTTGGAGTTGGGCAAAATTCCGTAAAATATAGTACCTAGGCTTAATTTCGGGGGTCACGATTATCCAGACTTAACTGTTACTGTGATTCCCGCTCTCTGAAGGCTTATAAAACCAAAAAGTTATTGGCAAACTATCAGCTGATGATGGCTAAATCCCTGACTGGCATTTTACAGCGTATCTCTGCCATACAGTGGCTGTTGAGTGCACTGTGAAGCTGATCACTGAAGCAGCAGTTTAGGTATGCGGAGCAGTGGCAAGGGGCCACCTCATAAGGTGCACGGTTTTATTAAGGGCTTCACTGGCTTCTTTTAAATACCAATCTCAATTCGTCAATATAACGAAAGTTTATTCTGAATATTGCGAGGGACGACGAAAAATCCGCTGACGACTACCCGGTGTCGAAATTAAAATGCACTGATTCGCATGATGGGCACCGCATCGAGTTTGATTTATTATTTGTTTTTCTTTCTTTTTTCGTCGAGTGTGATAGCATGAGGTTGAATGCCTTATGTGTGATTGTGAGTTTAGTACACTGTGCAATAATATATGGGTTCATGTTCGGATCCAGCGCAACGATTTTGATAGCTGAAAAGTACTTGACCTAACAATAAAACCATATATATGATTTTGCCAAAAGTCTTGGTTGGGCGTGTAGTACATCACGTTGAAGTTGATCGGTTTTTGGTGCTCGTGAATTGTTCTTTTTTGCCTCTATGGGATTTAACCGTGCATATCTCGATGTTTATGTCTGAGAATCTATTTTAGGAAAAACTGTGTTGCGAATTCGTGATCAGCGAAAGACGGCTGTAACATGACCAGAGGCAGTGGCATTGGACGATGAACAACGGCTTCGCTCTTGCCTCTAAATTGCTTATTTTTCAGCCTTTTCCTATCATAGGATCATAGGATGTCTTGGATGATTAAAATGTTGAAGATTGAGGCTTGGACTAGCCAAGAATACCAAGAAATGTAATTTGTCGAGCATTCGTACTCTCAGCATGTCATTTGCATTCCATTTAGGATATAATTCGATCAAACTGAACAACTTTTGTGAGTTGAGACGAATTTGAAGGGTTAGCGATTTCAAACGGAACGGAATAAGGTGCTTTACATCTCATGCTCAAACTGAAACTCTATTCCTTCTCTCACTGAAGCTAGCATAGTTTCTTCATTAGTATTTCTAATCTTCTCAATATTAAAGCACTAATCCTAGCCTGTCATCACAATATGTTTTCCTTTGTCCTAAATTTCGCTGTTTCGCCAAATCGATTTTACGTCTTCTCTCTCCCGAAGTTTTCCATATATTTTGCATCTATTTACAACTTTTTCCCGTTCATGTTTCGTGCCATCGCTTCATCATAGTTTGGCATCTTGTTCAATACAAATTTCATATCTTTTCTCAGTCAGATTTCTTCAACTAAAGCTCTTTCTTTGGTCAAAATTCCATGCCGTCCATTTCTTCTGTCACTATTTGAGATTGAAATTTTACACCTTCCTATTTAAGAACGTTTCTCTGTTGTCGTCGAAGCGAATTCATACTGAACATTTCGTTCTACTTTTTTCTCTTTTTCCTCTTCACTTTCTCAAATTTTGATGAGTTCTGCATTCAAATTTGAGTGAGAGTTCCTCTGCTAAAGTTAGATAACTAAGAAAATTTTCCATGCATAGATTCCATGACTTTTTTTCAGATTTTTTGCATTCCTATTAAATTTTCTTTCTTCTGCAGCTCTGCTTTTGCTCATCCCGAAGCTCAACATTTTTCTTCAATCAATGCTTCCCTGCCTTTACCAATTTTTTTCATTTTATCTAAATTATATGCTCTGAACCATTCAGAGGAAAATGTTCTCTTAATCGAAAATCTATATCTTTATATTCCTGCCTAGAAATCATAGTCTTATTTCTTTTGTCATATTGAAAATAGACTTGAAACTTTTCTTGTTGTCTTTCACATTTTCCGCATCGAAATTCTTTATCTTTCTTTTATCGAAATTCCATATATTTTTTGAACTAAAGTTCTGAATTTTTCCTGTATAGAAATTTTCATTGGCTTTATTCTTGTTTCCTACATAAATTAAAAACCACAACATTTCATCTACCTTTCTTTTACTGTTTCTTAATTTTACTTTCTCATTTCGAAAATAGTCAAACTCACTGTGTTCCTCATTTAATGCCATGTTATAATTTCTTTATTGAAAAAGGCTTTAAAATAAAAATAAACTTGAAAGAAGTACTACATTTCTCAGAATTTTCAAAATAATTTTAAAGCGTTTCTCATGTATAGTGAAGAAATGAAATTTCAAAGCCTTTTTCTTCCAAGTGTCTCCTCATTTCCTTTTCTACAAACTAAATCAAACAAAAAATGTTTCCTTCCAAATTCAACTTTCAATTTTCTATAAACACAAACAAATCTTAATGTTAATCCTTAGCTGTCATCTCGTTATTATTTTACATCATTTACATTACAACTCTCTGAAATTAAAATACTTGTGACTAACTAGCCGACAGCTAAAAAGGACATCATCGTCATCAGCGGCAACAAATACAAAATCATCAGCAATGTCATCAAAAAATAACTATACAACAACAATTTTATCAATAGCTCAGTTTGAGTTCTTGTTGTTGTTGTTATGTTAGTTTGCCTACAGCAATGAAAATGTGTTGAAATCTTAATCTGTAATCAACAATAAAAATCAGTGAGTGGAAAATTCTCCATACACTTTATATCAATAGCAACAACAACAACAACGACGACACAAACAATAGAAAACATAAGCACATAATTCAATCAGTGCAAATATACGAAAACAACAACAAAAAGGTTCTCTTTCTTCAAAATTTGCTATAATAGTAATATAGAGTCGCTATAGTAAGAATAGCAACAGCAACAGTAGGATCAGTAGTTAAATTTCTTTTTTCTTTGTAGAAGGAAAAGTTAAAAAAAATAAGTTTACATGAGGTTAGCTAAGGTTGAACAGAAGGGATAAATATAAACTCAAATATTAGAAATTCTTGGGCCATTAGTGGATTCCCTAGGCATCAAGCTGATTCATAACTAGCAAAATTTGAAGCTATCCATTTTTGCTTAACTCCTCAGGAGTTGTTAGTTAGTTTTACATAAATCAGGTAGGTAGGTAGATAGAGTGGCTACTCATCTTCAGAGGTACCACAATTAGCGCTAGACCGCCGTTTTTTAATGCCACAACCTTATTTGTTCATGGGTGTTTTTTTCTTTATTGTCTAGAGCCAGTTCCTGAGAAGGTGCCCGGACATAACCCCCACGGCTATAACGCAAAAATTTTGGGTGTTATGACCGCTCTAGAAAAAAATGTTGGGTGTTATGACCGCCCTAGGGATGGCCATAACGCCCAAAATCATTTTAGGCGCTATGGCCGCCCCGAAAACGGTCATAACTCCCAGTGTTGAAGCGGTCGCAACGCCTAATTTTTTTAGGCTTTATAATCGCCTTAGAAGCGGCCATAAGGCCCAACAATTATTTCTTATTATATTTTTCATATTATATAGTTTTCAATAGTGAAAATCATGTTTTGATTAAAAATCAGTTACTTTTAAAAATCAGTATTACGTTTAGAACGTCTCGTTAAAATTTGGCTTAGCATCGTGTCAGTCGTATATACGCTTTGGTTTCAGTGCCAATTGCGAATATAATAAATAACTATATTGAAGCTGATAATCGTCATTATTTAATTGACGCTACATTCTGGATCGTACTATTTTGTGGGTACAAGCAATTCTTTATAATATACTTTGGAAAGAATAGACATGTAAGTCACAGTAATATTTTGGTCGTAAAATATTTACAAAAATAAAGAAAAAATTAAAATATTTAAAAAAATCGCGCGATCTTTCGCCTGTAGCGCTTCTTTCAATCTTACATTTCAATTAAACTGAATCAATATCTTGATTTATTTTTGTAAAAATATTTCATGTGAGGCGCTCATTTCCATGTCATTCCCATTTACTATACCAGCATATTTTTCCCTTTTGTTTTTTTATAGGTTTACCCATTCGCTTTCGTACTAGTGTCGAGAAAAACGGAAGAGTTTTTTATTTAAGAAAGCCAATTTGTGAAAAAGCCTGGAATAAAGCTGCATTTTCTTATACCTGAAAATTTGGTTTCGTTTTACTTTTGAAATTTAATGAAAGAATCACAAAAACGGTCATAACGCCCATTGGGTGTTATGATATTTTTCGGGGGCGTCATAGCGCCTAAAATGATTTTGGGCGTTATGGCCGTGGGCGTTATGGGCACCTCCTTAGAATAAGAAATTGGAGGAGTTTTTCGATTTCGAGTTTGGAGACCTTGAACAAAACCACTGAACGGTCCATTGTGATACTACCTGGCTGAACCTACAGCTTAACGCCGGTTTCGAACGGCGGTGTTGCAATTTGTTATAACCTGGTGGACTTGCCATTTCCTACCAAGATGCGAACCTGCGCACTTTCTTATAATTCTCATACACTTTACATAGAGAATATAAGAAGTTTATGAGAACTAATCACCAGACCAAAACGGAAACCGAACCTCTTGGGTGAAAGTCTAAAGCACTATCCATTAGACTATCGAGGTCGTAAGTGAGAAAGTATATCAGCCTTGATTTTATTTAGGGGGATTGCTATAGATTGCGCCTGAGTTAAATCTAGAGCTGAACCTAGCCTCTAATTCATTGGTCTTTTCATTGCCTTTGATGTTCCTGTGACCAGGAAACCAAATAAAGCTAATGTCGAGACTGTCACTTAGGTTAGCGAGCAACTTTTTGCATTGCTTAACTAATCTAGAGAATATTATATCTGAGCTCAGAGCCTTAATTGCAGCTTGGCTGTCTGCGAACATAGCTACTTTAGCCCTCCTTTGAATTTTGGTAAATGCTTCTCAGGATTCTCTGGTCGTCGGAAGTTTGGCCTGGAAAAGACTGGCATCATTCGGAATCTCTCCAAAATTCTGAAATATTGAGGTTTTCTAAGTGGACTCCCGCACCGACCTCACAGTCCGTCGATGTAGAGCTCTATCTCAAGACCAGCTCCCACACGTTCCTTTCTTCAATCTGCTTTTGTTGGAAACAAGGTGTCGAAGCCCTTCTTGTAGTTTAATTTTGGTATCATGTAGTCAGTGTTGTGTTGGTTTTGTTTATTCGGTACTTGTGTCCGTAGTTTTTGGCAGTCCTTATCTGACTGCATTTGAAGCTGCGAACGATTTGGCAAGTTTGCATATCCTGCTATAACAAATTACATTTAGTATTTCAATCATGAGTTCTTACTTTTTCCAAATTATGTCGTAGGTTATACCAATAAATATTACAGTTTTTTGTGGCTCAGTTGACACTTCTCACTTAATTTCATTATTGTAAATGAAATTGACTTGATTGACATGAATTAGAAACATGAATTTTAAGAGAAAATTTATTTTAAACCCAAAAGTAATTTTTGAAATTTTTAGTACATGGAAGTCTGGTATTTCTCATCTACTTTTTTTTAGTGTCTCAATGCCACAACTATACGCTTTACAATTCATTATTTTTTGTGATTTGTTTTTGATTTTTCATTTCATTACATTTTGTACAACCGAAGGATAAAGATGATGATGATGACGATGACAACAACAACGAACTGTGAACTCATTTGTGGCAAACAAAAAGAAAAAAAAAAAAACCAAAAACAAAAAGTCTAAAAGGTTCACACAAAGATGAAACACCAAAAAAAAAAAAAAAGAATCCATAGAGAAATCGAAGAAAATGTGAAAAGATACGAAAAAGGATTCAACAACGAAACAAATAATGTTGAAATGTTTTATTTCATCAGCGACATTATTGTCACCATTTGCCATCTATTGCAGCAACAGCACACCAGCAACATAATTCCCAATAGCAGCAATAGACAGACAGACGTTTGTCGTTGACAATAATGATGAGATGACGATGACGATGACATATGTACACGGTGGTGGCAATGCTGCCTTGCTGGCTGGTAGATGATAATGACACTGATGGCACTGATGATGATGATGATGGTTTGTGTCTAGAATTTTTGACGACATTAAGAATTTGAATGTTCGAATGTGTGAAATATTGCTCGGTTGCTTTGGCTTGAATGTCTGGTGGGGGATGAGTGAAATATGCAGTAAAAATAACGGCAAAAATATTTTTAAAAAAGTTCAAAAATACTAGAAAAAATTTAACAAAAGTCAAGCAAAACGCAATCAAGCTGCCTGAAATCTACGTTCAATATTTTAACTGATGTGTTGTTGAAAACATAACAGACCAAATTCAACAGCTTTAATCAAAGAAATTGAAGTATGATATCGAAAAAAATTTCAAGATTTATCAACTGTTTACAATTTGTTCTGTTGCACCCAATATCCAATACCTTTTTGAAAGAAAAAAAAAAAAACTGTTGAATAATTTCTACAAAAATATTTTTTGAAAGCTAAAAAAAATTACTCATACTCTCGTGTACCTATTTCATCTCTCGGCAACATAGCAGTCATTTGCTGTCGTCAAAAGCAATAGAAAATAGGAAAATACAACAACAACAACAACAAAAAAGACCATATCACCAGGGGAAATCAAACATTTTATAATTAGTCATTGGCAACACTGTACTCTGCTGCTCTGGATCTGCATCCAATGTTGGCAGGCGAATAGAAGAAATTGGTACACACACCAGGATAAACAAACGATGAAATACAAATCGAAATTTGTAAAAGAGCGTAGCAAAAAAGTTATTACAAAAAAAAATAGAAAACACTTTGTGAGTTATGAAAAGTTGCAAAAAGAACCTGGAGTAGTAGCAGAAGTGAAGGGATAGAAATTGAGCCTTTTTTTCATTTTATCCACTTTTTTTTTTTTTTTTTAAATGCAACATTGAATTTTTATTACGTGCGCGTACACATTCACATTAAGTTGTGTTTCCCAGTGGGAAAGTTTTGAAGTGTTGAAGTGAGTTTGGGATTTACATTCAACTGGATACTCTGAAAGAGAGCCTAGGCGTTTCAATAAAAGATAATCTCTGCTCCTTGAAAATTTGGAAACATTTTCTTTTCACTTTCCTATATCTATAGAGGAAGAAGAGGAAAAACTTAAAGGGAAAGTAGTGCAGAAAATGCAATATTAAGCCATAGGTGATCCCAAGCCAGGTTTAATAAAGTAAACATAACGTGTGGCTATCAAACGCCACTGTATTTTGAAATCATATACAGTCGGCAAGAGGGGGGAGGGGGGAAGACGGAAAGGGAAAGTGAGGTAGAACCTCAGTTTGTCTTCATTGCCGGGGTTTCCTAGTAATTTTCCTAATCAACCATTTAGATTAAAAATTATTATGATCACCTTTTGAATATTTATATGTACATCGTCAACCCTCCTGTAGCAAAGAAGTATATTTTCTCATACAGGTATCAAGCAAAACCAGTCTGAATTATTATTTTAAAGTCGTCGTACAGAAAGATACATTTTAGATTGCTCCTTTGATTCCATTCAGGATACTTCACATCATATTTTCTGCCGAATCTGATGAGGGATACAAGACTCTCAACCGGTATCAAAAATTTTAAAAATTTCTCTGATGACTGACAGTGGATCTATCTGTGCTCCCTGTATTACTTTCATCGCACCAGGTTTTGATTTGTTTAAGCCGGCAGACACATCAGCTTCTAAAGCATCGTTTGATTAAATTAAGAAACTAGTATAGAGAGAGAGCAAGGGAGGAGATTATTTAAGATTTTTCCTTGCAAGGAATACTTACTTACATTCCTATTTAGATATCAATTTTTTTTAAGCGCTAAAAGAGAGCAGTGCCATCTTTGTCTTTCATATTTTTGAGTAATTTTTAGGCTTCTTTAAAGTATCTTGTCTTCTTTTTTAAATTAATTTTTGGTTGTTTTTTTAATTTGTAGCCTTGCTAATGAGACTCCAATGGTTGCAAGTAGAAAGTATAAACTTCATTCGGAATCTTTGATGTAAACCTGCAATGCCGATTCTTATGGACTTACAAAATTACAAGATCGGAGTCACAGTAAAACATAGGGCGACAGAGCTTTGTGCTGAAGAATCGCAAGCGGAATCGTAGTCATAGTTGCAGAACTTAGTTGAACGTGAAATATAGATGAAAGCAATAGGAATAGGTGAAGGTACAATCGGAATATTCTAAACCAGTTTTGAAAGAGTTTAAGTTATAGTTGGATTCAATTTCCTTCCCTCCACATTTTTTTATAATTCATGACCAATGATCAAAATTTACGAGATTTTCACGGCAGGGGGCGGGGGGAGGAGGTTTGTGTTTGAGATAAACCCCCTTTCCCCTTGGGTTTGCTATTGGTTTGGGTCAAAAAGTTCCGAACTGGTGGAATAAAAAAATTAAAAATGTAGATTAGAGCAGTGTGTATTGTAAATTTAAGTCATAGCCAGAGAACTTTGTAAGAAAATTCGAAATCATAGTCATAGCAGGCGGAATCTCTCAATCGATTTCAGAAAATTCTCTATTGAAGGGTGTTTGTGAGAGGGGAACCAAGGGCTTAGAAATTAACGCCCCTTCCTTACATTCGTTAATGACTGAATATATTTTAACGTTATTGTTGTAGAGGCATTAAAACTATATATTTTTAAAAGACTTAATTTCAGCTGTGGGAATCGCAATTCATGTGCCGAAAAACACCGGTTCTTGTGTTAAAATTTCCATTCCTAATTTTCCCGCGAATTCAAGTCAGAAAACTTGTTCTAGATAATTTAAGGTTATATGTGAAATGATAAAAAAGGAAAGGAGCGTTATAGGAATCGTAGTCTCGCTATAGCCATCACAGCTTTGTGGAAAATTTCTATGACTCGGCGGCGAAAATTTTGCGAATAAGATTCTAAAATTCACAAGCAAAAAACTATTATATTAAAGTTATACTTTCTCAACCATTTCTACTCTTAAGAAACATTTGATTTCATTTCCACATAAAATTTAACTGCTGAGATAGTTTCTTCCCACTGGGTTGCTGCTATGTACCTATACACTCATACACAGTCATTGCAATTAAAAACAAATCGCCAGTGGTGTTGCTTTTATTTCTTTCGTGTTTTTTTCCTCATTGCTTCTATATCTACACTTTCAATACATTTTCTATTTTTCATCTGTTTTTTTTTTTTCTTTTTTTGTTTTCTCAACTCCTTTTTTTTATTTTGCTTCAAAGAGAAAACTTATTGAAAATTGGAAAAAAAAATTGTAAGCAAAAAAACATAAAATCAAAGAGAAAGAAAAAACTAAAGGGAAATCTCGATTTCCGTTAATAAAAACAGAAAATAAAATACAAATAGTAGAAATTCAAATAGAAAATCCCTTTGCTGTGATTTGTTTGCCATAAGTTGATTTGTTCTGTTTTTTTTTAAACATCGCTCTCACTCTCTATCTGTGTGTGTGTGTGTGTGTTTTTTTTAGGAAAATTTTCAATACTTTTAGTCGAATCGAACATTTGCATGCTATAGTTCTGTGGAAATTACTAGAGAAATTCATATTCGTTGTACATAAATGTATAAAAAATCGGAAATTTAAATTTTTGTGGAACTCGGTTGTTTATTACATTTTTATTCATTAGAAAAAATTTTGGGTGAAAAGGAGGGTAAACTATTTTCTGTGATCATATACTCATACTCAAATTATTTTGAGTAAATGTACAAATACCTACAAATCTACTGCTATTAGAAGAAAATAAACAGAATATTAAGGAAACGAATAACGCTGTACTAAATAAGTTCAAAGCATCAAATAAACAATAAATAAATTTGAGCATCAGCCTAAAAGTATGCAATACTATAAGACCATATTTGGTACTTCGTTATTCATTACACCATAAACTTAATCTTATTTGTTTAAATTTTCTTCTACTTTAATAAAAAATTCCACTTCCACCCTTCAATTCAATATCATTGATTCTATTCTATATTCACACTTTTATTTACTCGTAGCTATATCTAAAAATAAATTTAATTTACTTTATGCAACAGCAAAATTTATGGAGCGCATATTTTCAAATAGTATCAACTATTTACGAAATAATTTATTTAAAAACTTTTCTTTTACACAATTACATACTCGTATATTAAATTATATTAAAGGTCTTCAATACTTATAACCCACACACCTATTTACTTTATATGGATATGTAAATGTGCTATTGCAAAAACAAATAAACATTCAAGTTCTTCTTCTTAGCTGCAGCAAGTTTCTTGCTCAGTCTTGTGATTCGAAAACAAACAGAAAACTCTTCAAGGATTATTACTACATGGTTCATGCAAAAAAAAAAAAGAAACAAAAAGGACAAAGCAAAGGAAGTGAGGGAGGTAGGTTAGCAAATATGTAATTGCATGGAATGTTACGAACGATGCTTTACACATGCACACACATACACAGACCATGTCATTTATACAAGTGTATGCTCACGCATTCCCTTTAGTACATTGCATAGTTATATGAGTTAAAAAATAAATAAGAAGAGAAAAAAAATGAATGCACGGAGTGTTAAGAAGCTCAAAAAGCTAACAGAATTAAATAGTTAGCATTCAGTTTGTTATTTGCTGAGCGTTTAAATAAAAAAACCAAATTGGTTTATGTACTTAGTTAGTACTAAGCAGATTTTCCTTTCCTTACTGTTCAAAGTCTTGGAGATTCTAACTTTGTAAATGTGAGAGATTTTCTTTTTTTAACTTAATGAGCTTCAAAATTACTTTTCTTGTAGATCAGAAAAGTTAGAGAATAAATCTTTCGGCAGGTTACTGTGGTGGTATAGAACTGTATGAAAATTTGTATGTGGAGCCTTGGAATTAAGTATTAGAGGAACCGAAGTATGAGAGATTTTGATGAAGGCAGTGAAAATCGTAGTAATAACTCGGTTATGATCTGAATCTTGTTTTGGAAAACTAGAAATCATAATTGAATTGAAATCAGATCATTTACTTACAATACTCAGGAAATTTAACTTTATTTGTAAAGTCTTAATGGGAATTGAAGTAAAAATTCTTGTTTTGGAATAACTAGAACCAGTGGCGGCTCTAGGACTTGAAGTTGATGGTTGAAGTCGGTTTTACTCTTAATTTGATAATTATAAAACCAAATTTTGAATAAAAATAAGACAAATATAACGAAGAGAAATAGATGAAAAACCAGTCCAAAAAACTGATCAAGACTCTGCCAAAAGTTTAGATTATTATTGAGACCAGGCCCGCAGTCGATCAAATATTCAGACCAAACTGAGCCTAAAAATCTGAACAAAGTTCAATTAAAAATCTGAACCAAAAACCAGACTAAAATTCAAATTAAAAATCAAACGGAACATAAATCAAAAACAGACCTAAATTCAAACGAAATATCAGACCAAACTTCAGAATGAAATCGCGCTAAAAGTCAGACAAAAGTTCATACTAAAAACCAAACCATAAATCAAACCAAAAACTAAACGAAATCCAGACCAAAAATCAAACAAAAATCCAGACCGAACATTAAACCAAAATTCAGACCAAAATCACCGGCAGTATAACTTCTATAAACTAATTTTGAAATCTCAGGTTGAATGTGGTCTAAGGGTATAAAAAATACCGTTGCACTGTTGATAGATATTTCAAGCTCATAAGTTACCACATTTATAAGAGAGTTGCAGCTCTTTAATCCTTTCTCTGGGCCTGCCATAGGTTAGAATTTTAATTCATAGTCAGAGAAATTTGTTTGGAATAATCGAATTCATAGTCATACTTAGTCCGATAACACTGTATAAGAAGAGAAGAAGAGTACAAATAGTAATCACCCGTAGTGCCTTTGAACTCTTTTCAACGATATAGAACTTAAATGTAGTATCCTTTTGCTTGCTGAGTTGGAGAGACAGCAACAGCCTGGTGACAGAGGACATTAAGAAAAAAATAAATCTCAATCAAAACCAGGATCAGTTTTCTTAGATTTTTTTTTTCTCAGAGCTATCCAGAATCATTGTTGGAGTGTTTATTTGTACTGAGGATTTCGAAGTCGTAGACTGACTTGTAATTTAAATCAGAGAAAAAAATTCTTCGTTTTGAAAGCACTAAGTCAATATCGTGAATCAAAAATTCGGCCGTATTCAGAGTTAAATTCAGTTCTATATATTTGTTGTTGTAATCGGCGTAAAACACTGATTGCTGGAGTAGGAGTTCATCAGAAAACTTTGTACTATCGATTCCGAAGTCGTAAACAGATTCCGGGAAAAAATTTTGTGAACAGAAATCAAAGTCGCAATCGGAATCAGAATCAGTTTATTGGGTGTGTAAAGGTATGGTTAGGTTAGGTTGGAGTGGCTGTTGAGAGACACACTTTGGCTTAAACGGTCCATTGTGATACCACATAGTTGGACCTACAGTTTAAAATAAGTCAATCCTGGTTACATCGGAAATATGGCTGTAATCAGAAAAGTTTTTTTTTGTTTCCGAAGGCAGAAATCATCATTCAAAAAGGCCAAAGCCGAAATCGGTATTATATTCAAAGTCTTGCTTGGTTGGTTGGTTGAAGTGTTAGTTTGAAACACACCTTCGTTTCCAACTTGTTAAATGGTGGCTTAATCGACCATCTTGGTTATAGCCCTTTCATCAGGTTTGACGTTGCGAAAGAAACAACCAAGTGCTTCGGCTTTCTAAAGCGGGGTAAGAAATACTTTATACATCAACTGATCTCCACATGATCTACACTATCTATATCCGTCCCAAAATCGAGTATAATTCGCACTTATAGGCAGGGACTACACGAGCCCAACTAGAGCTCCTAGACCGTATTCAATATCGAGCGGTAAAGCTAAGAGGAGACAATAGGGTTTCCAGCTCTATTCAATCCTTTGAACATCGCAGAAACGTGCCTGCGTGACTATATTTTGGTGCTATTTTCATGGTGGGTGTTCTGCGGAAATTCGCGATTCGATCTCTAGGGCTACACAAATCACAAGTGGAAGTCATGCATTCCACGTGGACATGGTATTTCAACGCACGACTTAGTACTGAAATAGTTCTTCCCACTGTCGTACCGCGCGATTATGGAATAGGCTCCCTGCAAATACTTTTTCTGATTGTTATGACCTTTCCACATTTAAGACAAACATTCACAGGTACTTTTCCCTCTTTCCTTCTCCTATTAACCTGTATTTTTTAATCAACGCAATCTGCATTTATAGGTGCAATATCAATGTGTGTTAAATAATCACTAAAAAAAAATAGTTCTCTTAGTCAGATAATACTATACTAAAAGAGGCTAATATCTAATCGAAAACATATTTTTTATCGGAGTAAAAAATTCAATTCCAGAGGTGTCGAAATCATAATTAGATTCAGAAATGCTTGTTTGAAACTGAAAATCGAGAAATTTTCAATGTTCTGAAAGAATCAAAGTCAATATGTCGAGCAAAAACGTTAACTATAAAGAAATCAAATACGTTATCGCAGTCAGAGAATTAATTTTCTATGTTTATGAAATAAAAGACGCTAAAGGGCAAGAAAAATCATAGTCATAATTGGAGTCAGAAAATTTTGTATTGAATGTTTCAAAGTTATAATCTGAATACAAATCAGAAATTGTGTTTTCGAAGAAAATTCGAAGAAAATTTGCAGTCAAAGAAAAACATTTTCTGTTGAAATTAGAAATCAGAAATCCTAGCCTAGAAATCGAGGTCATAATCAATTATCTTTATTAGAAGAGTCGGCATTATCAGAGTCATACGAAGAATAGAATTGTTCGAGAAATCAATCTGTATTAGATCCACTGTAAAATAATGGTATGCAGCAAACTACTTTGTATGCAAAAAGAGAGAGAAAAAAAACAACTAACTATAACTACTACAATGTACTGCGATTACTACGAAGGACAACTATTGCTAAAAATCATTCAACTGTGAACTGAGTTGCAGAGAGAATGAGTGTAAAATACGAGCATACATACGCACCACACACACACACACCATAACAACATGAAAACTATAATACAGTGTAGTTATGTATGTACTCGCATTTATGTATGAAAATAAGTATACCCCCTAGCATTATGTGCATATGCATGTATCTGAGTATCTAAAGATGAGCACGTTTTAGCTTGCATAATATTTAAACAGAACAAAAAACAAACGAAACAAAATGAAAAATTCACTATAAGTTGATGATGAAAAATCAAAAATCTTCAACGTCTTTGTATACTTATTGTCGTCGTCGTCAACGTCAGCAGTGTGTAGTTGCAATAGTAGCAACCAGTAACCGAACAAAACTGCATCAATATCACATTTCATGCTTTAGTTAAGAGAGAAGTGCTGGACGGGTAAGAGTAGTTGCTTTTCATTGCATACTTTGTGTTAGATATTCATTGAATATCAGTCCGTCAGTTCAACTTGCTCCCGCTCCCGTTTTCTCTCTTGACTACTGCTACTGCTGCTCCTGCTACACATTATTGTATAAAGTAGATACTGTTACGTTTTGTGATATGCCTGTAAGCGTTTTGTATTCCAGCTCGTACATAACAGCATACATAGAAGGACGAATGCGTGTAGATATACTATATGTGTGTGTGTATTTCTTTGGACCATACATGCATGTGGCTAAAAATCTACATACTCCTTTCACTTAGTCGCCCACACTTTCACACACAACTAACATAACACCCACACAAAACCAAATGTTCCAAATGCTCACAATCAAGTCACGTTGATTTGAGCGTTCTCAACTCAAACTCAACACTCTCAAGCTCAGCTCAGTTTCGCTTTTCAAATTATCCATTCATTTTGCAACAACAGCAAAAGCTATAACAACAACAAAAACAGCATCATGTTGTATGTATGAAAAATTTTGTTGCACAATTTTTCATATTTTTCAAATGATATTTTGCAATTTTTTACCCTCATTTTTTGTTTTGTTTTTTGAATACTCATATTGATGATGCTGACTGTTGTATTTTATTAGTATGAGTATTTGTGTGTGTTCTTATGCATGTATTTGTGTAATATGAGCATGTGTTGGTTGCGTTATGTAGAAGCGTATATATTTATTGTAAATGTTTGTAAAAGTGTTGCAATTGATTTTTATGTAATGCTGCTTTGGTTGTTGTTCTTGTTTCTGTTGTAAATGTCATAGATTCTTATAAGAAATTATTTTTGTTTGATTTGAAAATGTATCACGTGCTTTTGTTATTCATCATTCGTAAGATTCTTGATCTATTTTAATATTTAAAATTAGCATACAAATTTTTTTCAAAAGATTGGCATTTGTATCTTTTATGTGTACCGCAGATTTCATTCAATTCATTCAAGATTAGAAAACTTTAAAAAAAAACTTCATAAGCTGGAGGAATTTAAATTTTAATGTGAGGAGCCGAAACCGTTATTTTATATTTTAATTGGCGTAGCAGTCAACTTTAGGTTCTTCACTTTACTATTAGTTTAGAGTAGCTTAAAATCAATTGCCGCATTTTACCCAATTTTTCTGCAAAAGCTATTGGATATAGGTAATTATCTTGCGACAGATTGAGCAACTTCTTAATTCAAATTGCAAATCTTTCTAAATTCCTGTTGACAATTAATAAAAAGTGGTAGAAATTACAAACTAAAAACTAAATCGATGATCGTATTTCAGTTCTATTTTGCAGAATATATGTGTGCCGCGACAAGTTAGGGTAGGAGTAAGATCAGCAGCAGAAATAGGAATAGGAACAGGAATAGGAATAGGAATAGGAATAGGAATAGGAATAGGAATAGGAATAGGAATAGGAATAGGAATAGGAGTAGGAATAGGAATAGGAAAAGGAAAAGGAATAGGAATAGGAATAGGAAAAGGAATAGGAATAGGAATAGGAATTGGAATTGGAATAGGAATAGGAATAGGAATAGGAATAGGAATAGGAATAGGAATAGGAATAGGAATAGGAATAGGAATAGGAATAGGAATAGGAATAGGAATAGGAATAGGAATAGGAATAGGAATAGGAATAGGAATAGGAATAGGAATAGGAATAGGAATAGGAATAGGAATAGGAATAGGAATAGGAATAGGAATAGGAATAGGAATAGGAATAGGAATACGAATAGGAATAGGAATAGGAATAGGAATAGGAATAGGAATAGGAATAGGAATAGGAATAGGAATAGGAATAGGAATAGGAATAGGAATAGGAATAGGAATAGGAATAGGAATAGGAATAGGAATAGGAATAGGAATAGGAATAGGAATAGGAATAGGAATAGGAATAGGAATAGGAATAGGAATAGCAATAGGAATAGGAATAGCAATAGGAATAGGAATAGGAATAGGAATAGGAATAGGAATAGGAATAGGAATAGGAATAGGAATAGGAATAGGAATAGGAATAGGAATAGGAATAGGAATAGGAATAGGAATAGGAATAGGAATAGGAATAGGAATAGGGATAGAAATACAAATATAAATATGCGACAAAGTTTTAAAAACTTTTTCGATTTTTCTTCAATCTCCACATTAACTTTTTGTAGTTGCAAATGTTTTGCTCTTCTTTCTTTTTTTATTTGCAACACAATTTTGTACTTTTAATTTTTTTTAATAAGTGGCAATAAATGCACTTTGTTTTGAATAAAAAAGATTTTTTATAAAAATAATTTTAGTGAGCTTAAGAAGTCATTTAAACTGCAAGTGATTTTGTATACAAAAAAAATCTTTGTATGTTGTATGTGTGTTCCACGCGTCCTTTTCTGATCCTACTCACATTTTTCCAAGGTGCCACGCCCAGTCGACTATTAAAAATTTCATATACCCTATTTTATAATGAGGTAACATAGGAATCTTATGCCAAAGTTTCATTCGATTGAGCCACCACACACAAGACTGCACGGTCGGACAGAAAAGGGGACGTACAGTAGACTGACACGCATACATAGAAACCTGACATAATAAAGTGCACTAAAGCAATTAAATGCCGTTCATTTATACAAAAATGAGACCGATTTCAGTCCGACCGCACTGACCACTTACACATGCAGAATGATCGACTGGGCACTTTGGAATCGAAATCTGTACGTGTAAAATTTCTGGTAATTTTGTTTTCGTTTTTTCGATAAAAAGCTTTCTTCTAGGCATAAAAAATGTAGGTGTTGAACTGAAAAAAAATTCCAAAATTTTATCTTTTGAGACTCAAGGAACACACAGATAATATAGAGAAGCTTGCCTGAATTATCTTTAAAAAGTTATTCATTCACCATTTGACCTTGTAAGGTAAAAAATAGTAGTTTATATAAAACAAAATTAAACCAATACCAGATCTTACACAATAATACCAAAGAAAAGCAAAATATTTTTCAACATTCATTGTAGAACTTTCCGCCGCTAAATGTTGAAACTTTATTGATTTTACATAAAAACCATTTTAGAAAGTCACAATTTTATTGTCAATCTTGAAATTAAAGTAACCAAATATGTAGTTTACAAAAATGTACAATGTTTGTTTTTTGTTTTCATTTTATATTACTGTGTTGCTTTATTTAGTATAATTTTTCAAAAAAAAAAAAAAAAAAAAAACTTCCGATTGTTGTTAGTTAAAAAATAGCAATACTCAAACCTATACTCCTCAATTCAGACGTACATATATATTCCACTTTAGTAGTAGTTGCGTGCGCTTCCATCAATATAATCTTCAACAGCAATGAATGAAATAGTAGTGTTGTCTATCCTGCACACACGCACACACCCCCGTTTAGACTCAGATGTGGCACTTATAAAGTAGTAGATATACCAACACACTTGCATAAAACTATACATACATACAAACAATAAACGTAAACTCATCCATCTGAATACGAGAGACATACAAAATTCAATTTTTCAATGTAACCAAATGCGCCCAAACTCACTCCCTGAATACTTCCATGGATGGTGGGATGTAGATAGCATTTACACACACACTTACAGATATATACATTACATATATATGTAGACATGATGCATGTGCTGCATGCATGTATATGTGGTATGTTATCAAGCCTGTCCAAAGCTCATTCACTATGTAACTCTAGCATATACAAGTGTATGTGCAAGTGTGGGTGCATCAAAGTGATTAATGTCTGTGGCAAATGCATTAAATTCTGTTAAATGTATTACAATTTTACAATATCAAGAAGAGAGCGAGACGTGTGAATCATAGTAAAGCATGTGAAACATTTGTAAAGTCTTTCAGATTTTTGAAATTCAAAAGCATTTGACGCATCGAATGGTTACAAGGATAGGGTCCTACTATGATGATGATGATGCATTATCAACAACAATACCAGCAGTCAGCAGTGTATAAGAAACTATCTATTAAATGCAAAATCATCAGCGCCAAAGTTGCCACTAACTAACATGAATTAATAACATTTTTTTTTTTACATGATGCAAATACACAGTTAACTAGCTATGCATTTAATAGCATCAGATTTCAGTTTGCTGCAATGCATGCATTTCTGACATATAATATTCTTTTTACCGTGAATCATGTATGCGAATATTTTGCAAATCTGCTGCATGTACATAATATTCAACTACAAAAGTAATAATTTTTTGCATGCTATAGCTTTTAACGCTATTTGGCATCAGATGTTTCCACTTTTTTCACCTTCATCATCTCTGTGCTGCTACTCTCTGAGGATATATTTAAATTAATGGAAACTCAATTTGTTGCCTGTGCGCTCCAAAGTGGTTTTCACAAATATTTTCTATAATATAATAATAATTTTCTACCTTCGGTTTTTTTTTTTTTTGTTTTTGTTGGTGTTGTTGTTTGGTTTATGCTTTTAACTGTGATGCGGCTGTGGCAGCCGCAGTGGCTTGCTTCTTGTTTCTTTTTTTTTTTTTTTTGCAAATTTTTTTTTCTGTTTTTTTTATCGACTTTGATGCACAAATGATTTTTGCAAGTTTTTCCCCATTTATTTGCCTTAGCAAAAGTATGAAAACAAATTTTATTAGCTTTGAAAATTGTTTAATTACTTTTAGCAATTAAGCGAAAAAAAAAGCATGACAGCACTGAGCGTTTGGAAATTGAGTTTCATATACTAGTTATGAAACATATGCAACTTTAATAGTAAAAAAATGTATAGCTGCTGATGCGTATGAATAAATGTTACAAATGCTACAAAAAATTTTTAAAATTTTATAGCTAAAATTGAGAAAAATGCATTAATATAATAATGCATTGATAATTTCGATAGCATTGAAAAAGTGCGTATTGCGTTTTTATTGCCATTAAAAAGTATTTGGGAAAAACACTGAACAGTGGTGATGCAAAAGAAGCTGAACGTGTTTCAGCCCCCATTTAGATTTTTGAATCAGAGATGTGGGACCGAAAAAATTGTAACATAGAAAAATCAAAAATCAAGTAAACCGTGAATCCAAATTATGCAAAGTTTTTTTTTTATACTTCACTTGATGATAACGACCTCGATTATTTCATTCAAAAAAAATATTCATAAACAAATGTGGTTGTATTAAATACAAATGTGGGAGTAAAAGAGACTAAAAGTGAAGCTTTAGGAAAAATTTTTGATTCCGAGTTTCTTTAATCATAACCTCAAAAAAAAAAAACAAAAAAAAATATGGCCAAAAATGACAAAAAATTCACAGAATAATCAACTTAAATTTTTTCAAATAAATGTTATTCAATGTGGATTCCAAACGCATTTTTTTATCGTGAAGGATATAATTGCGATAACTCATTGACTTGTCATTATTGATGGTGCACCCAACTTCAAAAAAATAACCAAAAATGCTAAAAAAAAAACGAGATATTAATTTTCTTCAAACGATTATCAGTGGAAATTTGGGCCATTCTCAATTATGAGGAATTCGAATGAGGTTGCCATATATTCCCTAAATTCGTGCAGTCATAGCATTGAAAGAGACCTTCCGAGTCGGGGTGCTCTGAGCAATAATGGGATAAAGAATTAATCATATTTTAAGATTGATTTTGCAAATAAGATGGTTCCTAATATCTGGCGTCACCCAGACCACGGCTATGTATAATGAAAAGTGAAGTAGTCCGAAGTGTTTGAAGAGCCGCTGGTTATAACTCTGCAATCAGATTTTAAAAAATTAAAATTTAAAATGAAGTTTAAAGTGAATGAGCCAGCTGATACTGCACAATAAAGTATTGCTTTTTATTATCTTTCAAATAAGTCTAACTTTACAAGGATCCAATAAATTTTTCTATTTTTTATTAAGTTTTAAACTTTTCGAACTCAGTTACAGAACGAAACTCTATATAAAAAATAATTACTGACTATGAAAGCCGGATTGCTCAGTATCACCTTCTCTTTTTGAATCCAAAATCAAACCTCATGTCAAAGAAAAGAAATCAGATTTGGCCGCATAGTGTAACTAAGATTTTAAATGAACTTTTTTATATTTGGCTTTTTAGAAAGAAACCGATGGAAGTAACAAATACTTAAAAATCTTTCCATAGATCAGAACCCCCGGACGCTTCCTCCCAAGTACGGCCTTAGTTTGGCAGATTTGGGTCTATAGGTGCAATATTGATATTACTGCTGGTGTACCACTCTGTTTAATTATTAACGTATTGTATAAATGAAAGAACATATTTTTCCTTCAGCGTTATAATTAATTTTATTTAGAAATCGAAAATAGGTGCTTGATGCGATTTGGATTCGCGGGTGTAACTATAAGAGTTATAGTAAAGAGACTTCGAGAATATAAATAAAGGGGCGGCTTTTATAGCCGTTGCCACAATAAAATAGTAAGCTTAGAATCAGTGGCGGTACATCCATATAAGCCCAAAAGCCGGGCTTGCCTAAGAATTGTTAACTGAAAATTTGTTCAATATGTACTTACAAAATTAGTACTTTTGTTTTAACTGAAAGAATAATTTTCTTTTAAAAATTTTTATTTGTATTACCCTGTTTTTCAATAGCTCGTATATGTACTAATAAAAAATAAATGTGGATTATATAAAATACACGCAGGCATTCATGCTATCGCAGCTCATCAAGTTGGCTTTTACGAGGCTTTTAATATTTGAAAACGTATATTTTTATAACATGTTATCTCGCTTATTCTTATAGGAAGTTCAATAGCTTTTTTAGTATGTGCGGTTCCAGAAAAAGTAGCAGCATACCAATTTTCTACTACTATGTATGATTTTATATAGAACTTAAAAGCTGGCTTTCAGTTTTAGTTTGGCATTTGGAAGTATTTACTCCTATTTTTTTGCGCCATTAGTTTTTAGCAGAGTTTCGAACCGGTTAAATTTGGGTTCGTGTTCAGGTTCAGGTTCAAGCAAAAAATAACAGTGTGTTCCAGTTCAGGTTCAAATAAAAATGAAGCAAAGCAAGGTTTTTCAAATAATAGTTTTACTTATTTACATCCATACATTTAGTTACTTTTCAATTCGGATTTTTTCATTCCGTTGACATTTTCTTATATTTGATAATTTGCAGTTTTATTAAAAAGGTTTATATTAAGAGAAATTTTCGTTTAGTTTAAAAAATAGTATATCACTCAACGATTTGTTTTTTAAATGATACCGTTGCGGAGCCTATATCAATTTAAGTCCAAAAATTACCTTTCTACGTTCACCTCCTGAGTCTATATGCTCATTTGGTATTTTTAATGTCAATATTTTAGCACGTCTAAAAACGTTGGTAAAGTCCAAACAGAGCTCCCATATTCCTTCTTCAATGCTTCAATCGGGATCTAGAGCATTCCATCCTTATTGTCAATTTTAGCCTTTTCGGTTTGGTAAAAAAAATGCACTGGGCTTGCCTCATCAGTAAATGCTAGGCACGCCACTGCTTAGAATTATACAGGTAAAAGCTTATAGTTAACATATTTTTATACAAGTAGTAGATTCAAATAATTTTGAATGTAATAGAACAGAATGTAAAATTGAGCAATTTGCAAATATAAATGACACATGAACAAAATTAACAGACGCATTTGTTGGAACTCGTTCCGCATTAGTTGAAACTCGTTTCAACACACTCCATCGCTTTTTTCCATAGTGACATAATGCCAGTACAGGACAAAAGAAAATGGTTGCTCGATGCTACATTACAATCGATTTTATAGAATTCTTTCAAACCCCTGGGCCGATCAAACAAACGTTGTTTCGAAAACAAAAAACGCTTTTAAGGTTTTAACAGCCCAAATAGTTTAACCAACAGACGCTCTAGACTATGTGCTATAACTTCGTTAATATTTTGAATTTAGGTATGAAATTTTACAGTATACTCGCAATAAGGTATATTGTACTTTTGAAATACATAATAAAACAAAATCGATTTTTTGAAACTCGAATACCAGACTACATCCTTAAAAGTTATTGCAAAGAAAGCTCCAGATATCAGCAGAAATTAGAAAAAACTGTCGAAATTTTGGGGTCCAGCATTTTTTGATCTAAAAAATATTCCCAAAGTTGCTCCAGAGCAAAAGTTAGTAAAATTTTTATAAAAATAAAAATATGGCGATGGACGATTTTCAAAAAAAAAACACAAAACACAAAACAATTATGTCAAACATTAATTTCAAACTGAAATTGAGTGCCGAAATTGCTCAATTCGGGCTCCGTTGAATAGGGTATTAGGGAAGAGTTTTTTTTAAGATTTATGTGCTTGAAGAAAGATGTTCCAAAAACTATTTTCGAATGCAATTCTTTATGCTGAATCCGAAACTATGGTTCATATCGCAACTAAAGAAAAGAGATCTGGAAAACAGATATGATAAGGTAACTATATAATAAATTAGCCCTTCTGTCAGTGGAAACATCTGGCCAGACCTTTTTTGAACTTCAAGGATATACTGTCTAAAAACTGTTAAAGATATTTATATAAAAGTTTCCAGATGTGTAAATGAAATATCCACGTTTCAAAGAAAGTTTTCAATATGTATCCTTTTTCTCTTAACAGTAATTTACTCGGTGCCAAAACAAAAAGAGTTCTAATTGTCCTCCTTCACCAAATGAAAAGTTATCTTTTGTCATTGTCATCTAAAAACTCAAAATGAACAAGATTATCTAAAAATCTCACTGAATATTCCTCAAAACAAAATTTATCAACTACAAAATGCACTAATCCATATTTCATACGTCAAATTAAAAAATTATAAGTTAAAATTCATTGATATTTATGAAAATCTTATGTGTATCCTCATCTATTTATTCAAAGGTGTTTACAAAATTTTGTTGATAAGTGATGGTTGTTGTTGTTGCTATTGTTATTATTGTTAATATTTTCCTGGAAAATTAATTAAAACATGTCCAGCATGGTATACTTACTCATGCAAGCATAACAGGTTTTAAGTTAACAAAGAAAATCACGAGCAGGATGAGTGAACAAATTACTCACATACATACAAATATACATTCTAATAAATATAATCAACAAACAGATAGAAACATGTACGTAGATACATACATGGAAGTGTGTGTATGTATGTGTAGTAGAAATATACTTTTGATAAACGCAAGATGAAACAATCGATTCAATAGAGTAGAATATATCATAGATATATGTATATACATTAGGATGGCCGCCAAATGTATGAGAAAAAAAATACCGAACAAAATTCTAGTTGGCTTGGCATAAAAATATTCAATTTAATGTAAAACTAAAAAAAAAATAAAGTTTCGTGTAGATTGCTGAGAGCGCGCTCATGAGTTCTAAAGTTGGAAAACGCATTTGTTTTTCAACCATATAATCACTTCAAAAAACTCTTCACATTTATATTTCTAGTTTCACATCTAATCGAATATTTTTAGCCCAGGTAAGAAAACAACATTTTTCTAAATTACGGCCACTCTAATGTATGCACATACATACACTCAATGAAGAGTAACATTGGCAGCAGTGGAAACCAGTAACAACTTAAAACATCAGCAACATCATCTACCAAAACTATAAAAACAACAACTATAGAAAGTTGAAAATATTAACAAAAACAAATACCCACCCTCATACAGTTATGTAGATGCGCCTAAATGTATGCAACACTAAATACAAACACAGCTGAGAGCATTTTACTTTAGACTTGTACTTACTTAGATACCACTACATACACATACTACTACTACGAGGGACATCGACGTATGATGGCGACAAGTAAACAAAAATTCAAAATTTTCCAATATGCAAACAACATACGAGCTTCAAAAATTTTCCAAAGAGCCTAAAGGCTTAAAAAGTTCAACCCACGAAAACAAAAAATAACAACAAACTTCCAAAAGAAAAGGAATTGCGAGAAGTTGAGTTGAGGATACTGGCTTGCCAAAAAAAAAAAAAAAAGGATCACTGATTCTCCACTTTTTGCCTGTTTATTTGTTACTACAGAAATTCGGGTGAAGGATTTGAGTATGTGCAAGTGAAAGAAGTGAATGAAAGCTTCAGGTTTGGGGGCTTCATCCACCGTTCATCAAAATGAGAATCTAAGCAATCAATGCTGTTGTTGAAATTTTTTTTTTTTTTGATGAATTTCATGCAATATGAACTATGAATGGATGAGACATGCATGGTTTTGAATATATACGGATGAATGCATATATACACATACACACACACATAAAACACATTCACATGTGCTTATAAATTTAAATGCATATAGTGATTTTTAGATTTGTATGTATGTGTATGCAGTGGCGGATCTAGAATTTCTTTTTGGAGGCGGCTGATTTTGATAAATTAATGGAGTGCATTCAGTATTTAATATAAGTATTCGAAAGAATAATAATAATCTCATTAAAACGGATTATTTCACGTTTTGAAACTGAAAATCTTCTCTTTATATTGGCCGGCATTATGAAAACTTTGAAAAAATTTTGTGAAGCATGGACTAGAAAAACTACCAGCAGAGTTTGAAGCAGAAATAAAACTAAAAAACAGACGTAAATTAGATTAATAACGAGAACCAAATACAGAGAAATACTGCAAACAACAATTTAAACCTAAAATCACAATCAAATTCAGACCATATATATCCAAGTTCAATGCCTTTCATATTCCGACCAAAAGCTGGACATAAATTCAGACCAAAACTGAGTCTAAAATTCATACTGAAATTAAGATCGAAAATCAGATCACAAATAAGACCAAAATTCAGTCCCAAACTGAGATTAGAAAAAAAAACAAAGTTTCAGACCAAAAGTAAACCAAAGAGCAGAATAAAGTTCTGGTCAAAATTCAATACAAAGTCCACCTCTAAACAGACTAAAATTTTAATCAGAATTCTGATAAAAATTTTAACCGATTCAGATAAAAAAATCAAACTGTGTGAGTTTCAGTTTCGGGCCAAATTTAGACTATGAATAGGACCAAAAATTAATTTAAAATTTAAACCAAAATTTGAAAAAACAAAAAATTGAATCAAAATCGCGACCAAAAATCGGAAGTAATTCTAAAAAAATGTACTTGAACGAAGACCCAAAAACCACACCCAAATTAAATCAAGTTCTGGCCAAAAATTGGAGCAAAGCACAGTTCAAAAATCAGGCAAAAAACTGGACCAAAAAAGAACCAAAATTCAATTCTAAAATCAGTTCAAAAGCCAGGCCTTTTGTTCAACCAAAATTCTGATAAAAAATTGGACTAAAATTTGGACTAAAGCAAACTAATATTCTGGTTGAAATTGATATCAGAAATAAGAGTAAAACTGAAACCATTATATCAGATCTAAAAACAAATCAAACACGAGGCCGAAATAATTAAAAAGCTCTCCAGAAATGAGCATCCATTAATTGGAACGATTTTAAGGAGCTGCAGTCCTTATGACCCCTTTGTTATCCGTCTTTCTCTGTATATATGTATGTGCTTAAGCGGAAATAACGACATGAAATTCAAGTCAAACTTCAAACTAAAATTCAAACCTAAACTTAGATCAAAAACTAAACTCAGAAACTCGGATCGAAATTCAGGCAAAATTGAGACTTAAATCAGACTGAAAATCGAACAAAAAACTAAACCGAAATTCAGCCCAAAATTCAGTTCTAAGTTCGAATCAAAAGTTAGACTAAAATTCTTACGAAAAACACGAAGCCGAAAATCAGATCAAGATTCAGACCCAAGGTTTAGGTCTAAACTCTGACCAAAAATCGGACCAAATTTAGACCATAAATCGGAACAAAAATCAATCTAAATTCCAGACCAAAAATCGAATTCACAACAAAAATTAAACCAAAATTCAGACACAAACTCAGACCAAAAATTTAAACAAAATCAAGGTAAAAAATCGGAGCAAATTCTAACAAAAATTTGTATCTAAACGAGACCCGAAACCACACCCAAATTCTGATCCAAATTAAATCAAACTCTGACCAAAAATTAAGCCAAAATTCAGGCCAAAACTCAGTTCAAAAATCAAGCAAAAAATCGGACCAAAAAAACCAAAATTCAATTCAAAAATCAGTCCAAAAATCAAACCATTATACAACCAAAACTCTGATAAAAAATCAGACTAAAATTAGGACTAAACAGAAGCAAAATCCTGGCTGTAATTCAGATCAGAAATAAAACTAAGACCCACACCGTAACATCAGATCTAAAAACAAATCAAACACCAGACCAAAATCATTAAAAATCATCTAAAAATAGGACATCTATAGATTGACACTTCCATTTCAGATTTATTTGAGTTCAAGTATATATGACAAATATTTTCACTGTAGAACGATTTTAAAAAGAAATATAAGCATAAGTATACATATAAGAAGGAGCTGCAGTGCTCATGTCCCCCTTGTTATCCGCCACTGTCTGTATGTGTGTGCTTAAGCAGAGATAACGACAATGACGATGTGTTTCCAACGAAAATATCGATGAAACTATAATAACTGCAGAAAAGCCTTACGGGCAGCTCTAGTCATTTATAATGTGAATGTGTGAGCGTGTGTGAGAGTATGTTATATGGCTGTGTGTTTGAGTATTTTGTAAAAACAAAGCAGCTATCTATGAAATTGCAACAGCAAAGACGCTTTAACTTCTATATAATATCAATGCTAAAAGTTCACATCTGAAGCAGTAGAAGAAATGTTCACAGGTAAAGTATTCAAAAAGAAAGAAAAAAAAACAAAAAATGTTTGCTTATCTACAAATGCAGATAATTAAATCAAATGAAAATACTAAAAATCTCTACTTTAACTCTTAAAATTCTTAATGTTCTACTTACATATACAGTAGCCATAGACAGATAGACAAAACCAAATAAAATTTGCAAAAATTAACATTGAAACATGACAAATGCATGCCGCGAGTTATAAGCTCCATACATGCACATAAATACACACACATGTATACTTTGCTACATATGAATATCTACTCAATACTTTGCTTCATTGATGACTAACATCATACCGCAAACAGCAAAAAAAAAATTTTATTGACAATCTCAACTGTAATTCATAAATGCAATCAATGAATTCAATTTCTCTCAAACTCTCTACTTGTATTTCATATATGCAATTTTCAATTTTTCCTTTTGCTAATGCAGAGTTTAATGAAAACACTAAAATGTACAGGAGTAAGGGAGGAGGGGGTATGATGAATTTAACCAACATTTGTACATGCAATATATGCTAACGAAGCTCATATTTCAATAGTTGATTGATGTTCATTCAGAATGTTCTTCTTTTTTTCTGTTCTTTTGCTTCCTTACTATTTTGCGAATTTTAATTAGCATTAATTATGAATTTTCATTGTGATTTGCATGTATGTTGGACAGTGGACTACTAAAGTTTCTCATAGTCATGTCGTTTGTGTTTGATCATGTGATATGATGTGTTGCCGTCAACCATTTTGTGTTTTATTTTATCAGATTTCTCTCATATACAGATACATGTGTCTCGTTATGGTCTTGTTTTTGTAAAGCTTTAGATATTGGGTTTTATTGAATTTATGTATCGATGTTTGGATGTATGCGTATTGCGAAATTTAATTTGAAATTTCAAGTTTTTGCAGCATGTTTAGCAGAAATGTCATATTTGTGACGGGTAGTCTTTGAATTTTTGTGTGGAAGTTAATTTTTGCTATTTTGCATTTGCGATTCATAATAATGTTTTTTTCGACGGCTTTGTTTTACAGGACTCCATCCGAGAGGATGGTTTGAGTTATGTTGTTCTCCAGTTGGTCAATTGTTGTTGGTCTGCTGACATAAATCAGCGACTTAACGTAGCCCTAGGCAAAAAAATCTAAGGGCGTAAATCGCTCGATCTTGATGGACATTCCACATCGCTTCTTCTAGAAACAACGCGTTCCGGGAATTTTTATTGCAATAACTCTAATGTAACGCTCGTTGTGTGGCACGTTTAGCCATCTTGTTAAAACCATATGCTGTCTAGGTCAATGTCATCCAATTGAGGCCACAAAAAGTCAGATATCATGGCGTCATACCGTTCGCCATTGGCAGTCGCCGTTTAAATTTTCTCGTTTCGGAAAATGTATGGTCCAATGAAGCCGCCTGACCAAAATCCACACCAAACAGTAGCTTTCTCCGAATACAATGCAGACTCTTGATACAGTACAATAAAAAAAAAGTACTGAAGATGATTTTTCGGCCAAAATTTGCATCCGTTTCCAACTGATCTAGAGCCCAATCAGTGAACGTACGACGAACTTGGTGATTTTAGAGCTTTAGTTCCTATGCCAGTTAAATCTTATACCGATGCCTTCCTAAGTCTTTTAGCAAAATTCACCAAGTTAAGGTCACAGAAGAGCCCAACTCCTTGTGCGCGGCGAGGAATCTAGAGGTTTGGGTCTTCAGCCATATTTTCAGCCACAGCAGCAATATTCTCGCTTGACCGCGTATTTCGGTATCGCACAAGGACTGTTCAATCAGCAACTAAGCTGCTTTGCTCGAATTTCCCGATAATTCGTTCAATTGATCGCTCGGTCGGATGATCATTTCGGTCGTAAATATCTTGTAGTTCACGGAAAGTTTGGAGAGCAGAACACGTTCGACGCGTTGTTAAATGGTGACACCTTAATGGTGACTATGACAAAACATAAACGTCGAAGAATGACAGTACTGTCACCTGAGACATCAGAGCTGTCAAAGTTCGGGCATAGCTATTGAAAACCCCTTTATAACGCTCAGTGCTCTGATCAAATGCCCCTTGAAGTAATTTAAAAAAAATTAATATTTAGGGTATTCACAATCTGTCGTATACTATCGTTCTATCATAACGTCGTAAAACTTTGAACGAAAAATTTTAGAGAGATTACATATGTCAAATGAGTGGATACGACGCCAAAGAAGACAATTATAATTATTTGCCTTAAAAAAATAAATAAAAGGTTTAATAAAGTTGCAGTCTTTTCTTTAAACAGTTTTTTTTATCTTTTTTCCAAGTCAATTTTCAAACAATGTTCATACCGGGATATTTAGCATACCTACTCTTTTTGGGAAATAGAACAATGTTTGAGAGTCAAAGGGAGGCAAGCTCATCACTTTAGTGCAAAAGTTAAATGATTCATTGAGCCATATTTCTTTATTCCCCTGTTGGCTGAGGTTTGAAACTTTTTGGCAAGTAGCTTTTACTTTGGGTGGTTTTTGGCAATAGTTTAGAGGTCTCCATGCCAAATGAGCAATAAATATATTTCCTGAAATGAACCCTAATAAATATTTCTAAAATATTTTATCTCTCGTGATAAGCTGATGTGAGCCTTATCGTTTAGAAAAAATCACTATAAATTAGAAAAATTACACAGTCAAACAAATTAAGACTTTCTGGCTGCAACAAAATAGCCACCCTATAATCCTGAAAAGACATGTTGTGTAGACTATTTTTGCAAAACAAACTTAAAGTATAGCACGTCTCTTTTTTTTTTTTTTTTTACATTAGGTCAAAATTTTCATTTTTTGGTCGAAGGACGCTGAATATTGAGTACAAAAAGTGTTATAAATTGATGTTAGAGAAAAATCTTATTGGCAAAGTTTTTTAGTAGAATTTTATGAGGATCATTTCTATGGAGCATATTAACCCTTTAGTATCTATTCTTATGGGATAATTTTACCACGATTTTGATGAAAACGAGAAAAACCTTTCAAAAGAAACATTTAAGGATTAAAATATTCCACAAACATATTTACTAGATGGTTTCACTTAAACCTCAAGAAGGGATTTAACACCGTGTTTCCAACAAGAGCAGATTAGAGAGCTGGTCTTGAGATAGAACTCTACACCGACGGGTCAAAGATGGACTGCGGGGTCGGTGCGGAAGTTTACTCAGAACACCTCAGTACTGTTGAAACTTTTAGACTCTCGAATGAAGCCAGTGTTTTCCAGGCCGAACTTCTGTCGATCAGAGAAGCCTGCAAAGCACTGACCAAAAACCAAACGAGGGCTAAAGTAGCCGCCTTCACAAGACAGCCAAGCGGCCTTTAAGGCCCTAGGCTCAGATATAATATCTTCTAGATTAGTTAACCAATGCAGGGAGTTATTAGCCACCCTAAGTCATTGGCTGGACATTGATCTTATTTGGGTTCCTGGTCACACCCTTGCAGATAGCAGGTGGAAAAGCCATTCCACATGCGCACGCAAAGAAAAAAACAATGGATGTGTGCAAGGCACGCAAGATATTTGATGTGTAAACAGTTAAGCTAACTGAATGTCATATACATAAGCTCACATATGTCACATATGTATAGCCATATATAGGGATTTAATGTATAATTTATATGCTTAGGTAATTCAAATTAAAACAATTATTTTATAAACTTAAAAATTTATTAGATATTGCAAATGGTCTTGCATCATTGCAAATGCAAATTTTTATTCCATATCGCATATATTTGTTGTTGTGATAGCAGAAATATTTTGCAATTGCACCAAATCGTGAATAGGGCTGATATTTTGTAGTTGCATTATTTTTCTTTTACTCAATGCATCGGGCACTATATGCTCTCATATACGCAGCTGCAATTGCATCCTTTTTCCGCGCTTTAAGTTTTTCTTCCTGTCGATTTGAAATTTGATTAGATGTGAAAATTTTACATAATGTCGCCTGAGAATTGATTTGGCGTATAGGTATATGAATTTGTACACACATACGTCAAATTAATCCTCAGGCGACGATAAGTGCTTTCCAAATTTAACCTTAGGAAGGCAACAGGGATGACTAGTCACCCCACTACTTTTTAAAAGCACCGCAAAGAGAGTTGTCTTAACTGCATTTAATAAAAATAAGAAACAATTTTTAAGGTTAATGCACAAAGCAAAATTTTTATAATGCCGTGATTTGCTATCATTATCACTACGTTTTGTTTATACATTTATTGAAACCTAGATTCCTTAGTACTTATCATTTTGTATTGTTTTTGTATTTTAAAAAATATTTAATTTTAATGCAATCTAACTAACCGAATGCAAAACCTATCAAACGCCTGTGTTTGCTACGGCGACTTCTCTGCTTGTATGGTATAGTCGATCTCCACACGTTTAACACCAACAAATAATTCTGCCACGAATAAATGTACACACACATTTTGTTTTCGTATGTACATATATGTGTGAGTAAATTGATCGAAACATAAACAAACAAACTCCGCTCGTATTTTAATTTCTCCCTCTCTTCTTCTCTTTGTTGTTTAGAGTACCACAGTCATGCCGCGCAGTAGTGTGAGCGAGAGGAGAACTGGACGTTACAGTTATCTTACATCTTACGATACAGTTATTGTTACATTTTACACATTTGAAATTTTGCCCATACCGTGAGCTTAAATGTTTACACATCAAAAAACGTTTATCGCCCGTTTGTGGAGAATATATTATTTTTACGCTGAACAAAAACGTTTCTGAGGAACGTTGCCGTGTTTGCAGAAACCAAAACCGTTTTCTGCAAAAGATTAACAACTTTAAGATGAACGAAAATTCGTTCACGATAAAATTAAGGCAATTTTCTTTTCTGGCAAATGAAAAAAAAGTTTCTGCTAAACGAAAGTCCACAACTCTCTTCCCTTTTTATTTTCGTTTTCCTCTCATCTCGCTCTCGTCGCAAAAAGAAGCAGCAGTGACGCTTACATTCAAACTCCACACAATAACAAATCAACACAACATAACGGGAAGTATCATTTGTCAACGCATTATTGAAGAATTTTAATTGTGCATTGAAATAATTTCATCACATTTCTTTTTGTCTTCATAGAGTCAAGTGAGTGAAAAAGATGCGTGGTGTTAAGTACATATAAGAAAAGTGCGTGGTAATGAAAAATTCTTCTTTTAACAGGATGTATCTTCTGTCAATTTTGGAGTCCGCGATGTAATTAGAAAAGCAAATACAATAAAATGCCAATGTACATATGAAAATTGTTTTTGCTTTTTTTTTATATTTTTCAGGGAAATATTTCATTTTATTGCAAACGTTTTTAGTTCATCGTAAAAGTGTTAAACCGTTTATGATGAATAAATCTTCGTTCATGGCAACCGAATAGAAACGTTTGTGAAAAACGTTTTTCGGTTATCGTGAAAGAATTAAACCGTTTATGCTGAATAATTCTTCGTTCATGGCAACCTAATACAGTCGTTTATGATAAATAAATGTTCGCTCATCATGAAAACATTCCATGAACGAAGTTCGTTTAGTGAAAATTTCGTTTCTAAGAAACGAATTTTTTCTTTGCGTCGGCGTAACCAGGAAAACATGGCCAAAATTCAACCACAACCAGGGACCTTCTTTGTCACACCCGATCTGAAGTAATCAAATTGACTGCAGTACTGACGGGGCAATAGGGGACCATGCGGTCAGACTCCGCATCCTACACAACACACACTGCAGGAGCTGCAACAACCTTGAAGAAAGAGAGACTATAACCCACTTTCTCTGTCATTGTCCGGCTCTTGCTGGAACCAGACTAAAATTATTTCATGAGCCTTTTTTAAACGACATAACCAAGATCTCCAAACTCGAAATTGGAAAACTCTTCTAATTTCTCAATCTCACGAACTGGCTCTAGACCACAAAGAGCAAACACCCTTTTCCAAATGAGGTTGTGGTATCAAAACGGTGATCTAGCGCTAATTGTGCTAGATCACCGTTTATGATATATGATATATGATTTTTATATTTTTGGTGACCCCTAGTGAAATTTTCTGTTAAATATTTTTGTGAAGCACTTTAATACTTAAATGTTCTTTTTAAAATAGCTTTTCATGCTCTTTTCGAAAAAGGATTAAAATGACCCAAAAAAGAGGAACTTCTATAACAATGACCCTCGTAAAATTCTACTATACATAAAACTTCACCTACAAGATTTTTCTCAGACATCAAGTTATCACACTTTTTGCACTTAAAATTCAGCTTTTTTCGGCCAAAAAATGAAAACTTTGACCTACTGTAAAAAAAAGAAGAAAAAACTCAGACGTGCTGGACTATAAATTTATTTTACAAAAATAGTTGCACAAATTCCACGATTTTTCTTCTGATCTTTGTCTTTCAGGTATATTTGTTGACCTCTTCTACTAATTTAGATATCATGTTTCTTGAGGGCAATACAAATACATAACAAAATCAACACGTAGACTATTCTTATATCGAAGAATATTGGGCTTGAAAGTTTTTTTTGCAGGACAACCAAGATAAAGCTAGCTCCATAACTTTGACTGTAAGTGATCTTTTGTCTTACGCAAGTCCTTTTTTATGTAAATGATTAATAAATCTTTTAATTGTTCAACAAAACTTTTCTAGTATTCATAACAATTCTTTGGTTTTAATCTTTCCTACACTCCAATAACTAAAACGAATTCCGTAGGCAATGTGTTCATCAGAGTCTACCAAATTTGTGCATAGGAACTTTTAGATAATGGTATATCAAACATTTAAGTATTTTCTAACTCTATAATGAACATAAGTTAACTTTGTTTTCAAAGTATGTTCGTCACCTGACAAATCAGAAACAAGCTGTGGAACAATCTCAGCAGCTTTTTTTCAGCTAACTCTTTCTGTATGGTCTTGAGCATTGTCAGTTGAGTCAAATAAAATATTTTTGTCTGAGGTGCAGCTTCGCAGGACATTACACATATGTAGTTGTGTACTCATACTCATAACGGGCGGTACAATGTGTGGTTTCTCACTTGCAAGAGTAGTCAAGTAGTATGGATGGTTATTTATCTTATTTTCCTGAATAAAAAATTTTAATTAATTTAATCAATAAAAAAGTTTATATTTGATTAAATTTCTAAAAAAAAAATGTCTGATTTTATTTACACGAAATTCTCAAAAGTTTTATATTTTTGCAATAGAAGTAAAATATAGGTATTTATTAAACTTCAATAAAATTAAATACAAAAATAAACAAATAAATAAATTTTTCAAATTTATGAAAACACAAAAAAAAAAAGTTGTGCAATATTTATATAGTTTTATTTGTTCAAGATTCTTCAACATAACTCAGTTAATTTTATGAGCAATTTCTAATAAAAAAAAAATTCTTTTCTATTCTGAGAATAAAATACTATTAGTATTTGCAGCTTTATTAAAATTGTGAAAATATGAAATTCCTTTGAAAAAGACTTTTATTTGAATTTTGTTTTTCTTCTATTTGAGAAACATCATATCTGCAATATCTTCACTTGTTTATCATATATACGATAAAATTTTATTAATATTTGCATATGTACGCATACACAAACATAAACATACATATATATGCCTTTGCCTGCATGCATTGCAATTGAATCATGAATACTCAGATATAAATATACATATATATATATATATATTTTTACCTTTTACTACATTGGATATATGTATTGAACATGTTTGTCCTTTAATATTGGTGACAATCACCTCAGGCAACTACTGTATACTATCGCAACAGTATCAACAGAAGCGGTAACTCAGCAATCGAATTCATATCTATCGTCAACTATTTGAAGAATATGAATATTTAATATTAAAATATTAATTTTAAGTTCTCACTCTCCTGCAAACGTATATATTTATTATTTGCACAGCATAAATTCAATATTGGCACTGTGGATGCACATTTCGAATGTGCAATTGGAATTGAAAATGAAATCAGAATCCGTATCCTTAGTGTATGTGTGTGTGTGATATGATTTTCCTATGTGTTTGTTATTTATCAAATGGTTGAATTTTAATAATAAGTGCATGTTCAAAATTTTTTTTGTTCGAGAGTGTGGAGTGAGAATTGCATAATAATAAAAACTTGTTTTTTTTTGTATAATAAAGTTGAAATTTTAATTAAAGAAATTTTAAATTAAAATTTATGCTACATAGTATATTATTTGAATGCATATGTACATATTAATGAATGTATCAGAGGGTCTATAACAATTAAGGACACGAGTTAGGTTGTATGTGTATCAAGTGTAGCAAAAGTAGCCACAATTTCTACCTATCTCCCTGACTTCCGATACCTATTTTGTCCACGACTTTACGTTGCTGAAGCTAGAACTCATATGGTTAATTTCCTTAGATTTCAAATTATCTGAGGCTTGAGTTTATCTGAGGCTTGAGTTTATCTGAGGCTTGAGTTTATCTGAGACTTGACTTCGTCGAAAACTTGGCTTCATTTGAAACTTGAATTTACAAGAAACTTGGCTTCATCTAAGGCTAGATTGCATCTTAGTAGGCTTGACTTAATCTAAGACTTATCTTTGCTTATGATATGACTTTATCTGAGGCTTGTCCTCATCTCAGACTTGATTTCATCTGAGACTTAATTTCTTCTTAGACGTAGAAACAGTGAAAACTTAATTTCATATGAAACTTGGCTCCATCAGAGACTTCATCAGAGGCTTGAACTAATATAAGACTTGACTTCATCTCAGACTTGACTTCATCTCAAATTTGACTTCATCAGACTTGACTTCATCTCAGACTCGACTTGAACTCAGACTTGACTCTATTTCGGATTTGACTTCATGTCAGACTTGACTTCATCTCAGACTTCATTTCAACTCAAACTTGACCACATCTCAGACTTGACTTCATCTCAGACTCTTCTTCTTCTTCTTTTGGTAGTTTATTTAATCTGAGACTAGACTTCATCTTAAATTTGACTTTATCTGATGTTTGAACTCATCCCAAACTTAACTTCATTCCAAACTTGACTTCAGCTAGGACTTGATTTCATCACAGACTCGACTATATCTCAGACTTGACTTCATGTCAGACTTGACTCTATCTGGGTCTTGAGATCATGTCAAACTTGTTACCATCTCAGACTAGACTTCATCTCAGACTTAACTCCTTCTCAGGCTAGACTTCATCTCAAACTTGACTTCAGCTCAGAACTGTCTTCATCTCAGGCTTGACTTTATTTCAGACTTGACTTTATCTCAGAATCAACTTTGTCTCAAGCTTAACTTCTTTTTGGAGTTTACTTCATTTGAGGCTTGATTTCATCTCAGATTTGACTTTATCTGGGGATTGAAGTCATCTCAGACTTGACTTTATCTCAGACACGATTTGATCTCAGACTTGACTCTATCTCAGACTTGACTTCATGTCAGACTTGACTCCATCTCAGACTTGACGTTACCTCAGGCTTGACCTTATCTCAGACTTGGCTTCATCTCAGAATCTACTTGATCTCAAGCTTAACTTCTTTTTGGAGCTTACTTCATCTAAGGCTGGATTTCATCTCAGATTTGTCTTTATCTGAAGTTTGAACTCATCTCAGACTTAACTTTATTTCAGACTTGACTTCATCTACATCTTGACTTTATTTGAGGATTCAGTTCATCTGAAACTCTAATTGATCTCAAGCTTAACTTCTGCTGAGGTTTCACTTCATCTGCGACTTGATTTCATCTCAGATTTGATTTTATCTGAGGGTTGACCTCATCTCAGACTTGACGTCATCTCAAATATGACTTTATCTGAGAACTGATTTCATCTAAGACTTGACTTCATCTCAGACTTTATGTTTTTAGAGACTTGAATTCACTTCAGACTTCACTTTATCTGATGTTGGAACTCATTTGCGGTTGCGCAGAACTGAATAACAGATATAACTTCATCTGAAACTTTACTTTATAGAAGCCTTGCGTTCATCTAAGGAAACAGTTCTCTTTCGAGTTTGACTTTTCTGAGACTTCACTTGACTTTATCTCAAATTCGACTTTATTTAAGGCTTGAATCCATCTAAGACTTGACTTTATCTCAGGCTTGACTACATAAGGAACTAGACTTCATTTTAGACTCAACTTCAACTGAGACTTGAAGTCATCTGAGGCTTTACTTTATTCTAGACTTAATTTCGTCTTAGGCTTGACTTCATCTGAGACTTCACTTCATCTTAGACTTGGCTTTGTTAAAAAATTTACTTTACTTCTCAAAACAAACTAGAATTAAAGAAAACTTTATAAATTACAAGGTGATCAAAATTAAAGAAAGTAAGTTGAATTTCTGATGTTGATTTCATTTTAACACCAAATTTAATCAAATTTTTGTTAGACTCCACGTATGATGAATATATTTTTTAATATGCTTGACAAATCTAAACACGCACAAGTTTTTCTCTGTCGATGCATGTAAGTATATGTATGTGTGCTGATGTATTTGTATGTGCGGTCACATGCCACACGTACACAAATATAAATACACATAAATATATCAATTTCATCAATAATCCTATCGCTACGAATGTGCAGTAATGTTTTTCTGTCTGCCTGTCGGTCTGTCTGGTATATATGCCGAGACCAATACGAAAAACCTAAGCTCAAAGGATATCAAAACAAAAACAGCCAGGAACTAAAGCAACAATGATTACAGCAACATAGTAAAACTTGCGAACACTTAGTATTTTTGTTGCTGTTTCGATTTTTGTTGAATTGAATTTATTTTGAAATAAATAAAAAGCAGTGCGCCCTAAAACGATAACAATTTCAATGCAAGGGAACAAGGAAAATTGAGCATGAATGTGAGAAGCGAAAAGAAAAAATAGCATGTGTTGAAAGCCCAAAACACATTGAAAATCCTGGCACTGCCACTAACGATTGCAGGAAATGCTGTTGCTGCTGTTGCAACACTAAACAAAACATAAATGCCAAATTCCAATATCAACCAATAACAGCAGCAGCAGCAGCCAACAAGTACAACAACAACAATATGTTGGCATTAATATTGACAAAATAAATCGGCAACCAAAACACACACGCTCTGCCTGCTCTTCCTCTTCTTCCCTTCCTTCTACCAGCAATAACAGAAATAGAAATTGCATGCTGTGTGTGGCAGTAGCAAATATTAGTAGGTGTGGCATTTGTTGCAAACAAACAAAAAAATTAAATAAAAATAATAAAAAAATATAAATAAAGAAATAACCCGCGGAAGCAAAAAACAATAGTAAAGAAAATGGGAAACGTGCTTGCTGTTGAAAAAGCAAAATCAACAGCAACCAAAACAAAAGAAAAACCGCTGAGGCTAATGGAAAAAAATTGTGGTGCTGCAGCAACATTACGCTGGTGCTACGATTTTCTGTTGCAGCAACAATTTAGAATATGGTGTGCGCTTAAAAAAAAAAATCATAGACTTTTATTGTTCTGCATTCGATATCGCACGCTAAACAGTTGCACTTTTATTTGGTATTTCTATATTTTTATTTTATTTTCGATGATTTTTTTCTTTTTTTGTATTTTTCTATTACAATCAAATTCAATTTACGTGCCGAAAATATTTAGAAAATATGTCGGAGGTCACGTGAAATTGTTTGTGGAGTGGAAAAAAAATTAAAACGCTATTGAAATAAATTTCTATCCAGTGCAGACAAGCAGAATGCTGCTGCAAAAGCTTTTGATGGAACAAAAAGTTAAAGTTTATATTGAATTCATTTTTAGTGCGTGAGATATCGAACGTATAATTGGAGTGAAAAATATATAAAATGATTTAAATTAATATATAAAGAAAATAATTTCGTTGGTCACACTGTTGTATTTAAATGCAGCCTTGTGCTTTGGCAGTAAAATATGTTATTGGCTAGGTAAGCTATTACTGCATCCAAAATCAATTTTCAATGCACTAACCTCATCAATATTTAGTACAGAAAGTTCTGGAGTTCCAGCAATATTGCTTAAGGCTTAAATAAAATAGCGCTTAAAGGTACAAGAAGAAATTTGGATTAAGATAAGTGTAAATATGTAAAACTTTATCAGCTCAGGCAATGTACAGCAGCCCAAACAATACTTGTAGCTTTCTTATTCTAGTGGAGCTCAAAAGTTTAAGAATAATTCTCAGCAAAATATCAGTAGGCAAAGAGTTTAATCCTTGCACGTGTCTTGTCCTCTTTCAAACAGTCAAGCGCCTCTACAGGATTGTTTATTTTGTCATGATGTAGGGGGCTGAATAAGGTTCCCTGACTCTAGGATTTATTTGCCAGATGAAGCTAAAAACCAAAAAATGATCGCTGGACCAGGTCAAGTGTTTATATAACCCGTAGTAAGTATCGGCCAGGTAAGAGTCACAACGAAAATACCCCATCGATAACGATATATATTGGATTCTTGACAGCCTCCAATATTATTTGTCTTATGCACGCAAGCAGAGCTCTGTGGATATTGGATATCCTTTCCTTAACAATTACTGATGTCTGTAATGGCAGCTGACTGTGCTGTATTCTTGAACATTCCTTTTTGCTGTTCAAATAAAACAAAAAATGCCGGCCAGTGATGATATACTTAAGTAAAATATTATTGAAGGAACTTTAATGAACTTTTTCTGCCAACTTTAGCTTCTCAGTACAGAACCACTGCTTCCAGTTCTCCTGGGAAGTTATCAGACCAACTATCTGGTCTTTGAATGATCAGAGCATTGAGCACTGAGCTTAATGCTCATAAGCAGAAACGGAATCGGTTAATGATTTCTTAGTGCAAAACATCTGCACTACTGTAAAGCAAGTGATCTTCCAGCACTGGCAAACAATATCTTTCAAATGACGATTCACCTGGGAAACTGCCAAAAGGAAGTCTGAACTCATGTTTTCTCATCTCTCGAGGTCGGGGATTGTTGCAGTAATATTTTCGCTAGAACAAAAAAAAAAAACAATTCAAAATTACATCGCCATGAAACTGAATAAGCTCTCTAGTTCTAGTAATACTACACACAAATTATTTAAATTTACCCTAACCGAAATCGGTCTGAAGTGTTAAACTGCAAAAGATCGAACCAAACTCTGTGTGGTGACAGTCAATGTTATAGGTCCCATATTATTTGAAGAAAAAAACTGTGAATTCTACGAATGAAAAATTCGTTCACCAACTACCAAGAACTGATTGCGCTCAGAGTCAATGGATCACTAGTTTTCTAAGTGACCGCTCTATCCTTGTTGTAAAAGATGGTGTTACTTCAGAGGCTCGTGTCATTAATGCTGGCGGGCCGCAGGGTTAGTTCCTCTCCCCGACTTTCTGACAAATAACCTTATCTACTCGTTTACGGATGACTGCACTATTTGTCATTCATATACCTGTATTAAACGACTTAACTCCTTGGAGATTGAGAGATAAAGTCATACTATGAATGACTCACTCAATTTCCAAGTGGGGTCCTACGAACAGAGTTGAACTCAAGGCGCGTAAGACCCAATGTTGCCTGTTATCGCATAAACGAGTTACTCATTTGTGGGGTGGTTATTTCGGAGTCATCGACTCTTTATGTTCTAGGTATGTCCATCCAAAGAAAGGTGAGCTGGAATAATCATATTTTTGACGTATCGACACACTGAGCTTGAAACAAAAAAGTACCGACAAAGTCTGCAAAAGAGGAGTTATTCAGGATGGGTTCGTGGTCATTTTCCAATATTTTTGGAAGTCCGAGTTGATCTTCTATTCGAGAAAACGCATTTTTGTCAATTTCCTGTTTATGTTATAAATTTTCGCAATAGAAGAAATTTAATATGTATATATAGAAGAGAGTGAATCTAAAAATACAAGGATTTATTCCTAAATGATGTTACAATTGATTCTTAATAAAATATATTTACAATAATTTATAAATATTGAATATGTCTGGAAGAGAATTCAACAACACATTTTTTCAATCGCTCTACATAAGTTGTATCTTCGATCACATTTATTTAATTATATTTTAGAAACTCTCGGTGAATAGATTCTTTCGCTTGTTTCCCTTCCCCCCGGAAATTTTAAACATTATTCAAAATGATACGAAATAAAGTATACTTTCAGGGTTATGTATACACTATTTTTTAAATTGTTTGTAATATTGGGAAGAATTTCCATGTTGATTTTCTTAGTTCGCAACAACATTAATGGCCTTGACTACTGAAATAAATATCATTAGTTGCAACTATCCGACTCCTACCAGAGTTACATATACCATAAGACCATGCCAACCATTTATTCTACTGCTTGGTTGGAAAAAGACATTAATTTGATCCAAAAAACTTAAAGTTATCCTCAAAAGCTATCATGGACAAATTTTTATTCGAGGTCAACGCTTGCTGGAAAAGATGCAGCCAAGTGTCTGGGCTTTCTAAAGCATTGTAAGAAATACTTTACTCCGATTGATCTCCACATGATCTAAACCACCTATATCCATCTCAAAATGGAATATAATTTGTACTTGAGGGCAGGAGTTTTATGAACGCAACTAAAGCTCCTAGACCGTATTCAGCAACGAGCAATATAGCTAATAGGAGACCGCAGGATTTCCAGCTCTATTGACTCCTCCGAGCATCGTAAAAACGTGGCATGCGTTAATCTATTCCACCGTTTCATTTTCATGTTAGATGTTCTGCATAAGTGCGCGGTTTGATCCCACCTGTTTATGTGTTCACTAAAACTACACGAATCGCAAGCGGTAGTCATGCATTCCACGTAGATACGGTTCCGCGTGTATGTGGAACAAGCTCCCTGCAACCATTTTTCCTGGGTTTTATGACATTTTGAAATTTAAAGCAAATGCTCACAACTTTTTCTCTCTCTTTCCTCCTACCATTTACCTATTTTCCTTCCTCAATGCTTTGCATTCATAGAGGTACTCAGGGGGTACCTGATTTCTTAATAAAAAAAAAATAAAAAAATGATGTGAACAGCTGTACACACTAAGAGGAAAGTCTTGGCCCAATTGCTAATCGGCTCATAGTAACGATCTTTTTGAAACTTTTGCGGCGCAGGTCATTGATGGTCGGTCTATAAATTTATAGGGGCAGGCCATAATTTTATTATTAACACTTCAGGTAGTGAGTGAGCGCAATGTAAATGAATAGCTTTTTCAACTATGCATTGTTTTTGAGAGTTTCAGCATTTTTTCCTTGGAAAATCCGAAAAACTTTTTCATAACGTTTAATAAGCAGCCACCTTATGAGACCAAGTTTTGTCTCCTACATGTACAGATTGCATTTGTTCTGTAATCGTACAGTCAAGCTTTAGGCAGTAAAAAAAAGCTGTTAACAAAAATTGATGAAAAAAAAGGATGAAGACATCTTCACATGAAAGATGCAAGAATTTCAAAATCGTTAGAGGATTCAACTTTTGTGGAGCAAAGTTATTAAAGACTCTCAAGAGGTCTTTGGATAGAGTAAGGCTTTGTTTGATTAAAGGCTTTCTCTATTAAAGATATCATTGCAATTGAGCGATTCCGCAACAATAGTTACTAAACAATAGCAAGATTTATCCATTCGAAACTCTTCAATTCAGCCCTGCTAAAAAAAAGTTTCACTTCAAAAATTTGCAAAAACTACTTGTTTTGGACGATGTATACCAGGCGACCCCTTTATCCCTTTCTTCTCAACCCTTTTTATGGGAGTAAAAAAATGTTTGTAGTTTTTGACTCGTAGATTCCGACTTTGTTAAGAATAAAAGCCAAAAAAATATTGAAAGAAGTTTTTGGGAAAGGCGGTAGAGCTTTTGGAATTTTGTATATTATATTAACCAAAATGCCGGAAACGAGTAAAAATTTAAGAAAAAAATGTTAATTTTTTAATTGTTTTTATGGAAAAAACAATAAAGGCTTATTTTGCAATATAAAATAAACTTTTAGTTTAGAAAATAAGGAATAAGGTGAAAATTTGAAGCATTTTTGGAATTTGGGTTTCCTTTTAATAAAATCAAGTAAACAGATTTTTATTGTTCAGTAACCTATAGTAAAATTTTATGGGCAATATATATCTTGAACATATTAACCCTCTATCAACCCTCGTAATGGCTCAAAAAAGGAACTTTTTCGAAAAAGGCAAAAAATATCCATTGTGGTGGGCGCCAAAGGGTTAATATGTTGGAGGAAAATGTTCTTCGGAAAATTCTACTATAAATTGCTGAACATACAAACAAGCTTTGATGCAAAACTAACAAGTTATCTTATGGTTTATTATACTTAATCTGTATGAAATGGACAAACTTTAGGCCCACGGAAAAAAAAATGTGACACAAACTTTTAAAACGCGAGACCCATATAATTTTTTTTCTCGAGTTCTATCAAAATCCACTTTCAGAACCTTGTTATTTTTTCATTTGTTGAACTATGTTATTCAAAAACAAATCAAAACTATCACAATTTTTTTTAACACCCGCAAAAAATAATTAAAAAATCGTCAACCTTTCACGTCGTTTGTACACTATAGTAACCAAATTATTTATGGTACATTATATTGTATATTAGAGTTGCGTGAAATTGTACACTTTAATGCACAATTTTTTTTTTAAGTTAACAATTTTGTGTTATGAAATGGAGTTTTAACTTTCGTTTCAAACTATTATAATTTTAAAAAAAGTTTATATACCTGCTCAAAAATTTAAACTTTGTACCTTCACATCTTAAATTCACACAAATGTAATTTGAACTGTTTTTCAAAAACAAATAAAAAAAGCTGTACTCGCATTTTTAGTCAAACTAAAATTTTAAAGAGAAAATGCTGGATTTAAAAAACAATTTTTTATTTTTAAAATTCTCGATAGATATGAAATGAGAAGTAGTGAAATATGAACATATTTTTTGTACAATATAAAAGCCAAATACAAAGAAAAGGTTAAAGCAGATTTAGTGGATTGACAATGTTTTTAAGCAAACGTTATTTTCTGAGTGCAATAGCCTCAGCAAAACAAGTTCAGTGCAGCCCTTTTATCTTATGGTATCATATTTGTTACCAATGCTTATGCCGGAGTAAAACAATAAAACCTCTGCGCTGATGACATTTTCTACAAAATTTTACTTTCAAAATATACACAACATTGCAAAACATGAATCATTTTCCACATCTATGCATGAAGTTTTAAAACAATTTTGAAATTTTATAAACAAATAAAACAGTATTGCATATTAAAAAGTTAAATCCATCAAATATAATAAAGTAATCCATCAAAAAATTCAACCACAACAACATAAGCTCAAAAAAAAAGAGAAAAACAAAATACAGTAAGCTAGAAAAAGATAAATATCGAAAAGTGATGCATGAAATGTCCTAGTGATAAAATATCAAGAATCAAAAAAAAAAAAAAAATAAATAAATAATAATAAAAAAAATATAAGAAATAGTTTTGCTATGCAACTACGCTACAAATTTAATCATTTAACAACAACAACAACTACTAACATGCTGGTTCATTGCATTTGCTAGCAACAGTCAAAATAGTGCAATAACAGCAAAGTGTTTTTTTTTTTTTTTCTATTGCTCTTGTGCTGGTTGTCAACAATGTCGTCATCGTCGTCGTCGTTGCTTTTAAAATAATTAAATTTCACATTAATTATGCGTTAAATTTATGCAGCAACAAATGTGCATTTGTGTATGTTCATATATAGTAAAACAGCTACAATAGCATAATGTTGAAATATCAACAGCAGTCGCGCACCATCAGCATCTGAGCGAAATATTGTTGCTGTTGTTGTTATTGTTAATAAACTTTACATACAACAACAACTAGCAACAGCAGATGTCGTTATTTTGCTTCAAATAATTTAATGATAGTTTTGCTGTTGTTGCTGACTGCAACAATTTCCAAAGGTAAGCAATAACAAATCTTTAGAAAAAAATAAGAGAGAGAGAGAAAGAGAGAAAGGGAGAAAGGATATCTTCCTCTGGCAAAAGAGTGAACGTGAATGATAGAATCATTATCAACATCATCTCAGCTGCTAGAAACAGATACAGAGATAGGCATGTTGCTAATAGATTAGCTTTACAATATGTTGTTAAATTGAAATTTAAGTATGTCGTAGATAGTTGTATTTAGTTTTCGTAAGGTTGTTATTGTTGCTGCTATTTCTCTTGCTACTTTGCCCGTTCTATTATCTTTACCCCGACCGGCAGCTGTTATTTGGTAGCTAAGATGGATTTGTTTTGCATGTCGGAGTACATTTTATTTCATTGAATTTTTAACTTTATCATCAACTTTCTATCGCATACATAAATTTAACTTTTGCCTGCTGATCAAATATTTTATGGGCTTTTGTTCTATGATACGAATACTGCCTTAAATAGTTTCACAGTTTCGAATTTTGGTAGAATGCAAAATTGGTTTGAGTTTTATTATGTTAAACTATGAATTGCCTTATGGCAAAGCACGTTATATTTATATGTCTGTTCATGATCATAACATGCAAACAACATGCAGATGCCATTCATTATCTTTAAGCCGACGCTGAACGCGAATTGTTTTCTTCTTATGCTTGAAACTGTTTGCCAGCGGCAATACATGCCTGGTTGTTAGATCTGGTGCGCCGTTAAGTGAATGCAAAATGTTGAGTGAAAGATATGTGAGATCTGGTGTTGTAAAAAAAAAACCACATCCTATTTCAGCGGTAAGTTGCCACGGTATAAACACCGGTTAACTGAACAAATTTGTTGGTCTTCACTTTGTATCTCTATCAGAGTTGTTACCCTAGGTTGAATTTTTCTTAAGTTATTTTGGGCTTTTTGCATTCAATACACTGAATTTGTTTTAATCTTATACTTAATATATTGTTGGCTTCTGGCCTTTAAACAAAAGTTTATATCTTGAAAAATAAAAAAAAATTGGAATGTATGAAAAGCCATACATGGTTTCCAATGCAGTTTAACTTCATTTATCATCACGTTTTGAAAAATTCACATATAAAAAAAGTTTTGAGAAGAATAGAAAGAATAGAGTCTTCCTGGCTCCTTAGAATTTATTCGTGGTGGATTCTCCGTGTGAAACTATTTTTAAAACCTCATTTTCAAAACGACGCTCGCAAACAGACGGATATTATTATGATAATTCCAAAGTAAGAAACGAATCGAACAACCCTCGTTCGTAGAAACTACTGCATTCCAGGGGGAGAGGGCTTGTTGAGGTGCGTTTTGTGGATGAAAGTCACACAAGATCCCAGCCTGTCGAATGTGATCATCGAATCATTCATGAAATTCATTTGTCAGAAAGAAATAGTTCAATCAGATTTTCCGGAATGGATTACTTTGCTAGAGCTCTGCAAATTTGAGTGAGCCAGATGCTGTGGAATGCTGTGTAAAAATCGAAGAAAAATTATCATAAATAAAACGCAAAGTTACGATGGCAAAAAGTCGATACAAAAGTTTGTCATCATGAAGCTCTCATGAGGACTCGACCACTTTACCACACATTTCGGCCAATATTCCGGCGATTTCATGTTCAATATTAACTTTCAGCTCATATAACGTCTTTGGTTTGTTAATATAGACCAACGACTCCACATGGCCCGAGAAAAAAATAGCGTTTAATCACACGATTTCGGTGACTAAGAGATGGTTCCATTTCTCGACATTATTTCCAAATTTCGTCTTCAATAAATTGATGGTTGCGGTCGCTGGCACGTAGCGCTGTTTTGTTGAAACCACATCTCTCCACATCCAAGCGCGGCAAATTCTGTAACAAAAACCGGTTTGTCATCCGGCCTGGCGGTCATCATCATTAACGAAAAAAAAGACCAATGACACCGCCGGCATGAAAACCCCACCGAACAGTCACGTTTTGTGGATACAGTTGTGCCTCACTCAGCAAATATGGATTGGTTGCCATCCAATCGGTTTTGTTAGAGTGCACGGTAGGTTGGTCTAGTAGCTAGCTTGCTGTCATTCGAAAGTTATGGGGGCAAACTAAAATTTTAAAATTCCATTTGTGTGGGTCTAAAGGCGGAGGAGGAAGGAAGTGGGGTTGGAGGGGGATGGGAAGAGTGTCCTGAATAACATTCCCCTCTTCCATCATTAGAAATGATTACAAAAAAAAAAAAAAAAATTGGAAATCTTTGGATTCAATATTTTAATATTTTTTTGAATAGTAATAGCTAGTGTCCGACCGAATATTCGGTTTCGGTTACGGTTTCGGCCAAAAATACGGTTCCGGCTAAGTTTCGGTTTCGGCAAAAAATATGGCCGAATATTTGGCCGAAGCCGAAACTTTATAAGTTTTACTGTAAATTGCATTTCAGTACGCAAAGGACTGTTTTTATTTTTAGCATATAACATAAAGTTATTCAATTTTGGATATTAAAATAAAAATGTGAATTTCATTTGATCCTATACCACAAAATGTACTTTTTTTAGTGCCTTTAATATGTATTTTCTTTATTGTTAAAATAATATTTTTGCTATTTTATATATACATATATAAGTATGTTTATTAGGGTGTACCAATTTGTATGGATGAATTTTTTTCGGAGTACCGACAGAAGAGTTCCATATTTTATGACAAAAAAAATGAAGCTTACCCCCCGTAAAATTCGTAGAAGTTAAAGTAATATTAAAAGTAACTATCGATTTTTATTCAAACAACGTAGTACTGAAGCTTCTTCGAATTTTACAGGGGGGTAGGATCCATTTTTTTGCCATACTTTCTTCGGCAAAGTTGATCAGAATCGAATATAGAATTTTTCTGTCAACGTACTTTTCAAAAAAAAAAAAATTAGTACACCCGCATGTACATGGATTTTTTTTTTTGTTTTAAGTTTTAATTAAAAAAAAAAAATAAAATGATTTGAATTTTGTTTTTAACATATCTGTGGTCAGAAGCAATAACAGCACAACTCGAGTTTTGTCGAATTCGAGTTATTATTTTAATTTTAATCTTCATATCCATTTTCATATTGTGTCAGAATTTTATGACTATCGGTTCAGTGGTTTACGAGATATTAGGGCGGAAAAATAGCACAACTCAACCTGATTACTCTTAGCACTTGAACCTTTGAAGTGCTCTCCTGTAAAATACAAAAAACACACTTAAGCTGTTATGCCTTGTGACCACAAATATATACATATATATTAAAAAGTTTTGGTTTCGGTTTCGGTTTTGGACGAATATTAGAAAAATGGCCGAAATTCGGTTTCGTCCGAAAAAGTCGGTTTCGGTCGGACACTAGTAATAACCGAATTTTTTTATTATTTTTTTTTTTTTGGAATTGCATTTTCAGAAGTTTTTAAATTGATTTAGAAATATTTACAAAATATATTATTTAAGAAAATATACAAAGTACAATTCAAAAAATTTTTGTCAAATGAAAATATGCACAAATCGGCATATGCACTCTTTCAGAACAATGATTACAATCAGTAATGTGGCAGCGGTAACGGTAGCAGCAGCTGCAATACAAGCTACAATTATAAATTTCCATTTTTATATGCTTCAGACATACACCCAAACACACACAGAGACACATGTCCACCTACTCCTGCACACTCATTCACACACTCTCAATTTGTCAATTTATCGATTTGCTTTGCGTTGTTCTGCGTTGCGTTCAAGTAACGAAAGGCAAGAAAGCGGTAAAGCATTTTTAACATTGGTGCTGCCAGACACTAAATTAAAGACAGTTTTCAAAATAGAAAAAAAAAACCCAGAAAAAAGGATATTGCAGCAAAAAAATACACAATTTGTGAGCTTCAATAAAAATCCACAACAGTTAGCATATGTGAAATGCACATAAACATACACACATTAAAAAAACACACACACATTCAGAGAGATACAAACACATTGATATGTGAAAAATAGAAAGGGAGTAACAACAAAGATTGTTTGAAAATGAAAAATAAATGCAGATATTCACACATTCAAGCACACACTAATACACACACTCATACACAATAATTCACACACATGCTTGCATTCACAAATATTGGAGGACAAACACCAGCGACACATAAATAATGGTTGCATGATTTATCGATAACAAAAGCAATTGAAAGTTACGACTGAAAAAATTAAAGAAAAAAAAAAATATATATAAAAAGAATAGTGAAAAATGCATGCAATGAATTTCAGTACAAAAAAAAAAAAAACGAAAAAAAGAGAAAAAATTATAGTAGTAACTAAGTATATAGAAAAAAGTAGTGAAATTGTTTGAAATTAGTACATGACTAAATTTAAAGCATAATGAATGAATGAAATCTCAATAGCAAGCATCAGCAGCTGCAGCAAATTGAATAATCGAAAATGCATTGAAGTCAAGTATATAGTCAAATTTATCAAAATAAAAATCGAAAACAACTAAAAGGATTTTAAAAACAGGAAACAAGAGAATGAATTTTATTCGATAATTTCAAGCAACACCATCATGTTGAATAGTAAACATTTACAAGGAAAAAGTAATAGCAATTTTAGTAGGGAATACACTTAGTAGTAGTGCTAATAGAAAGAGGACTCTGAAAGCGTTAAAAGCAGCACTGCTAGTATGGGCGTTTGTAGTTGCTTGTTGTTTGGGAAAAGCTTAAAAAAATTTAAAATCACAGAACGTTAAAATTACTCAAACAAAAACATACTTTTTTATTCCTCTTTCCTTGTAAGTTTTTTACTCGTTTTACCAGTCTTCTTAATTTTCTTCTTATCATCGTGCTTCTTCTTCTTCTTCTTCCACTACATCTTTTTCTTCGATATTTTAACTCACCGAATGTAATGACAATAAAATGTCAAACAACACAATGATGACAATGACGATGACAATCGCATTGGCGCTCAATTTATTTTACTACTATTGCTGCTGCTATTATGTTTTTTCATATTATTTGTTGTTGTTATTCTTATAGTTGTTGCTGCCGTTGTTTTTGTTATTGTAACAGCTGAGGTCGTTGTCATCGTTAACACATATGCGCTCCCACACACACACACACACACACACACACAAAGCTCAGTTTATTTCTATATGTATGTGTGTCTTTTTTGTTGTAAAAATGGCATTACAACTGTCAAAGGCGTTCGATAGTAGCGCAAAAGCAAAAAAGGAAGGCATTGAAGGAAAATATATAAAAGTAAAAAATATATGTAAGCAAATAATGAATAAAAATAGAATGAATAATCGACACTGACTTGCATAAACTCTACCACTCCTTAACTTTTGACTATTTTGCAGAAATCTGTTCAATTGCTGATCACTCTTTTTTCATAATAGTTACAAAGTGATATGGCTAGTAGTGTTTGACCGAATCTTCGGCGTTTTTGCGAACAGTTATAGAGAACAGTTCTTTGCGGATTTAGGTGTTTGACGCTCAAAAGATACAATTATTAACCCAAAGAGCCGAGAATCTCTCGAGTGTTATGCTGATTATAATCTAATAATATTAAATGCAAGGACAAAAGGCGATGAGGATGGAAATCTAACTAACGAATCTGTAAATAATGTGTGCGGTGTATCTCTGGATTTGCTGCAATACGTTGAAAGATTTAACGTAGAGGAACTAAAATAGTCGGATCATCTGCCAATAAAATTGACATGGCGGACACCAATGAACAACGCTTGGGCCACATTTTTTCTAAATTTGAGAGCAGCCAGAAATACAGCCGACTTGAGTCACTCCGAAACATGATCGATTAAAATTTCCATTATTTGATTTTACTTTCATTTTTTAAATTAATGTTGTAGAAGTTGCGATATGATAGGTAAGTACTAGAAGAGGGTACTTGAGGTCAATGACTTTTGAAGCAAAAAAAATGGCCTCCTTGAGAAAAAAACATCGATATATCATACTTTAAGATCCAACTATAAATGCCGAAGATATGACCAATTTAAAAAAACGACTCCTACGTTCGGTAAAAAAAAAAAAAATAAAATTTTTTTTAAATAATTCTGCTGGAAATATCGAAAAACTTTCTTAGCAAAAGTTTAATTATTATTTTGGGAGCTTTAATTTTCTGACATTAGGGTGGTAAGAAGTGAGATCTGATGGGGAAATACTAGAATGGGGTACTTGAGGTCAATGACTTTTGAAGCAAAAAAATTTGTCTCCTTAAGACAAAAATATCGATATATCATACTTTATGATCCGACTGTACATGCAGAATAAATAAGGAAAAATTTAAATAGGCGACCTCAACGTTTGCTTTGCAAAAATAAATTAGATTCGAAGGTGTGCGGTACACTTTTTTTACCTGTAAGGTGGTACGGTCTACTGTTCATAAATTTAAAAATTAATGATAACTGATAATGGTAAAGAATGTATAAAGATCATCTTAATAGCTGCGTTTTATTCGCCACTTGAATAAAGCCCTTGGCCAAGACAGAGTGTCCTACGAATTTATTACTAATGCAACAAACGAATTTTCAGATCAGTTGGTGAAAGTAATAATAAGTTATTAGAGAGATAAAAACAAAGCAGATGATGCCATCTATCAAAAGCGCTGCATTCCCAATATTCAAAAAAGGTGATATAAATCAACCAAGTAACTATAGAGGTAGTTGTTTTATGAACTTTGTGGCGAAAATCATGATGGGTATTCTCAATGATAGACTTTTTGCGCGGACTTAAAGAAAAAATAATATTTTAAATGAGTACCAGGCTGATTTCAGAAAACTTTATTCGACGGTAGACAATATCTATAACACTGTTCTACAAATGGACACTTTTGAAAACGAGCAGAGACGGGACAAATGCACTTAGGGTAATGGTGGGTCGCTGAGTCCGAATCCGTGGTCCATTTTACTCTGCTACGTCACAATTTTTTTTATTGATATCAAAATTTTAAAAATTTAAAAAAAAAAAATTAAAAATGCAGTTCAAATTTTTTTTCATCAAAACATCAATTTTTACAAAAAAATTTTTTGGTTTTTTTTTGATTTTTTAACTTTAAAAAATTTAAAAAAAAAATTTTTTTTTTAATTAATTATTTTTTCGTAATTTTTTTTATCCTCGTTATCATCGTTCACTTTTATTTCTTTATTAGCTTAACCCAGTAATGCCTAGCGGTGCCATATGGCACCTTGCCGCTGAGCTGTTCCTGAGCCAGGTTCAACAATTTTTTTTTTTCTCAAGTTACTTTCTTTACTTTGTGACATAGCAGAGCAAAACGGACGACGGATTCGGACTCAGCGACCTCTCATTACCTTAGATACCTTTGTCCCGTCTCAGTGTAAGCTTTAAGCATCAGAAGTTTGCAGAAAAGAAGAAAGTATGTGCTTTCTTTGCAGACTGTAAGCGGCCTTCGTTAAAGTGTCAGGGAAAGCATTAATCTATAAATTATATATGATGGGCGTGTGAAGTAAATTTATCAAGCCGATAGAAAGTATTTAACAGTAATAACAGGCAAGCGGCGGTATGGACTGGCGAATAAATCTCAGTAAGTCCTGGCAGTAAGTTGAGCTATTCAAATTTATGTAGCTCAAGTTTAGCGGTATGGATTTTTCAGCGAAGTTAATATATTACAGCATTATTTAAAAAAAAAAAAGTATTAAAACTGCCAGAATTCACATAAAATTATGCACTAACGTTGGAAAACCAGGGCTCAAAGATGGTCACTATATACTCTTTCGCCTTTGACCTGTGATATCAAAAATAAATAAAAATTTATATCTGACTATTCATTTTAATAGTTTTTCCGAAGCTTTTACGGTTTCTGCTTATACTTCATTGCAAAATATATTTTAAATACATTGACTACAACCACCGATTGTAGAGTATCGAAAATAAAAGGAGAAAAAAATCTCAGAAGCTTACAACGAATATCACATAAAAATTTACAAGGCATAAATGCACACAATCAGCAGTTGTCAGACGATTTCTTCTTTAGCGCGCAGAATTTACTATGATTTAAAAGATATCGAGAAAAAAAAAAGTAGATCAAAAGGGAGAACAAAAGGAGCAAAAAAAGAGCAAAAAAATACAAATTGCTGTGACAAGAAGAAGAAAAAAGCGCACAAAAGTTTCCGACAAGCAACGACAAAAGTGAATGTTGTGAAAAACTAAATGTATCAAAAATGCATAAAAATCAGTTATATAAAAATTGCAAGCTATTTTTCAATATAAAATTTTCATATAAAAAACTAATTTAAAAAGCTTACTGGTGTCGGAGTAAACAAAATAGTAAAGCATTAAATTTTAAAATATTTTAAGCAAGCAATTGTATAAAATGGATTTAAAAAGCAGCTAGGGAAACTCAAAAAACAAAAACGAAAAATATTTATACCCCCAAGGACATGACTTATTATCAATTACAGTTGAATCTGGTTGCTATTCGCTTTATTTTTTTCTGGGAGGGAATTGATAGCCAGCAAAGAAAGGCAGCTGCTCTTTTTTTCTTTGTATTTTAGAAGCTAGAAATCGTTAGAACAACAACCGCATTAACACAGCCATGCAATAATATTGTATTGTACACAAAGAAAAAAGTATAGAAAAAAAAAATTATTTTCAATTGCAAGTTGGCCACACTGGGACCCCTTCTCTTTGTCTGTTTATCTGTCTGTCTATCTGTTGTGGTCAAAGTATTACTTGGCATAATCAAAAAGCAAGCAACAAATGGTTTAAATTTTTTTTTACTTACTCGCTTTTGGATTTTAGCCAAAATAATATTGTATATACAGATAGAAGCAACACAAATAAGACAAATGTCTTTCGTCTGCCATGTAGTATACACATATTCAAACATACAATTACACCAATCTATACATATACCACATACAAGCATCATGCCCCTTAAAAACCAAACAGGATATCGGCAAATAATATTGAAAACGATTTTCAACTACTTAAGCGCATTTTTTTTGTTTTTTTTTTGCTGCTATTACTTTGCTTTTGCCTTTGCTTTTACTCTTACTATACTCATAGTCAATATTCTAGCTGCAGGCGTTTTTCTGATTCTATTTTCTTCCTTTTTTTATATGTCCTTATCCTGTGTTGTTTTTTTTTTTTTTTTTGGTTATAAATTTTATACGATCACACGTATCGATAATAGATTAATCTACTCAAGGGCATATGAGCATACTTACTTACTTACTTACATACATATATATATATATATATATATATGAAAGTGGAAATCGCATTCGGCTGCCAAAGTGACCAAATGGATTTATTTAATACGTTTTTTCTGCATGACTGTATGTGTTTGTGTGTATGTGTGTTATGCAGGATGCAGCGTTTTGCTTTTCGGGATTGAGAAAATGAGGGAACATGGAACAGTATGTATGTATGAGTTTAAGTGGACAAACATTTTTCGGTTTAAAGTAGTTAATTTTCATACTTGAAAACGTGAAAGAATAAGTGAAAAACAATATTTTAAACTCTTACCACTGCCATTTTTCTTCAATTACTTTTGTGTATGCCCTCACCCCAAGCTGATAATTGGGGTGCAGGGATGGAGAGACACGCTCACAAATACAACACCTGATTCAGATACCAAATAAGAAATTAGCATTGATATGGAGTCTTCGATATTTAAAATCATTCTCATAAAAAGCTCTTAGTGGAAAGATTAGCGAAAGGATAACATCAATAACTTTTTTTAAAACACTCGAAACTTATGACAAAAAATTAATGAAAGGGAGGGGAATAACAAAGGATGTTTCGATGCAACAAAATATTATTACTTATAAAGGGTGTTCTTTTGTTAGAGCTTAGGAACTCATAAATGAAATAAATCACATAAAAAAAGTGGTAGCGCCCACACGCAAAGAAAACATTCGTTTCTCAGAAACGAAATTTTCACTAAACGAACTTCGTTCATGGAATGTTCTCATGATGAACGAACATTTATTTATCATAAACGACTGTATTCGGTTGCCATGAACGAAGATTTATTCATCATAAACGTTTCAATTCTTTTACGATGAACTAAAAACGTTTGCAATACAATGCAATATTTCCCTGAAAAATATAAAAAAGAAAGCAAGAAGAATTTTCATATGTACATTGGCATTTTATTGTGGTTTTTGTTTAAATTAAAACCTAGAAAAAGTGTATGCAATTTACATAAAATTATATTATTACAATTTTTGTATTATTTATTATAAATCACACACTTTTATTTGTTTTTTATAAACTTTTTTATGGACAAAAATAAATGTGATGAAATAATTTCAATGCAAAATTAAAATTCTTCAATAATGCGTTGACAAATGATACTTCCCGTTATGTTATGTTGATTTGTTGTTGTTTGGAGTTTGAATGTAAGCGTCGCTGCTGCTTCTTTTTGCGACGAGAGCGAGATGAGAGGAAAACGAAAATAAAAAGAGAAGAGAGTTGTGGACTTTCGTTTAACAGAAACGTTTTTTTCATTTGCCAGAAAAGAAAATTGCCTTAATTTTATTGTGAGTGAATTTTCGTTCATCATAAAATTGTTAATCTTTTGCAGAAAACGGTTTTGGTTTCTGCAAACACGGCAACGTTCCTCAGAAACGTTTTTGTTCAGCGTAAAAATAATATATTCGCCACAAACGGGCGATAAACGTTTTTTTTCTTTGCGTGCATGGAATTGGTTTTGTAGCAAATATAATTTTATGCCATTAGTGTTCAAATATGGCTCCAATAGAGTGTAATTTGGTAGTCAAACTTTCGGCAATAACGTAGCTAACGTTGGCTCTGTCATCTCTCGTCTCAGCAACTTCATCATAGAAATCAATTTAAAGGTGTTAAAGCAAATGACTTTAGAGATCAATTCACAGGTCCTTTCCGTAAAATTACACACTCATCGAATATTTCCTGCACTAGATTGATTGAGGCGCAAGCTGTATGCCATGCTGTGCCGTCTTGTTGAAGCCATCTTAACCCCTCTGTTACCCTAAGAAAAAATTACACTTGTGTTTCTAAGGTCACGAAATTACCGACTATGTATTTTTCAATTATTTCAAAGAAAATCGGTCGTTTTCAATACATTTTTAAAAATAAATTAATTGCAAAAGAACTTTCAGGACCTACAGTAATATAAAAATATAAAATAATAATAACTAAAGGATATATTTTATATACAATGAAGGACGTAAGTCTTCGTACAGCACACCGAATTTTCAGTTTCTGTAATACCAAAAAATCTAAAGCAAAAATTAGGTTTGCAGTTTGACTATTTATTCCTAAAAAAGCAAGAAAAAATTTATTTCAAGACAACATAACGGTAAATTCACAAATATAACTAAAACTTAACAAAAGTCTTCAACGAATTTATCGAAAGACCAGCTATTTAGTATGAACTTTCTTTCAATATTTAGTGGGTCTTCTTTGGGCGTTACTGCAGTCGTCGTGATATTGAGGTAAGTAAGTTTGGAGCCTCTTCAAGAGCTTTTATGTTATTGAAGTTAAATTTTTTATTTTTACTTTTGGAATAAATAACCATCCTTTATGAAATTGCAAACCTAATGTTCCCTTTAGATTCTTAGGTTTGGAGAAATTGAAAAATCGATGAGGTATGTAGACTTTTGTCCTTCACTGTTTTTATAGTGTATGCTCAAGACAATAAGTTGTTAATACAGTAGTCGTTGTACTGCAGGGTTTCAGCATAATGTACAGTGCTCATATGTTTTACGAAAAATATTTTTGGGAAAAACTACGCATGTGGATCGTTGACTTGCTTCTCTTCTCTTTTTTGCATCGTCTATCGAATCGCTGGCTTGCTTAATTTTTTTTACAAAAAAGACAAACGATTCCCACTGACGATTGTGATTTTGGCTAACCTTGTTGCATTTAAGCATACCATTGTGGCATAACTTCGTTCAATAGAACGAGAGCCAGCGGTTAGGTTGCCTCTCACACGTGTACTTTTCAATCAGTTGGTCAATTGTATCAACCCCAAATTTTGGTGCGTTATAAAACTTGATAATTTTTGCCAATTTTTTCAATATATGGTTCCTAGCATTAATTTTTCATGCTGAAAATAAATCTGAGGTCAGAAACTTCGCATTACGTCACGTTTTAGAAAAATTGGGACTGAAATCTCTAAAAAATACCGTTTTTGGCCATTTTTGAGAAATTGTAGAGCTGAACCCTGATGTGCTAGAATCTTCGTAAATTAGGAATTAAAGGCTAAATCATGCCCTTTCAAATAAACCCTAAGTCATATTGTTTTCATCCGCCCTTAAAGCAGGGGATGTGTTTATGTCTACGGATGCAGGAAAAAATTTAAAAAGAACGGATTTTATCTTACTCACACTCACAGCCAGACATAATAAAAAGTGCAGTGGTCCGCAGTGTTTTAAGGGGCGCTGGTTACAAATCTGCAGTCTGATTTTAAAAATTCAAAATTCCGAATCAAATATAGCAGACTAGTTTAGCATAATAAAATAATGCTTTGTATTACTTTTCACATACTTTTCACATAAGTCTAATTTTACAAAGATCCGACAGCTTTTTCTATTTTTTTTTAATTTTTAAACTTTTCAAAATGTTTCACGACGAAGCTTTAAATCAAAAACACTTACTGACATAGAAAAACTATGAGTGCTGGATTGCTCAGCATCACCTTCATTTTTTGAATCCGAAATCAAACCTCATGTCAAAGATAATAAATCAGATTTGGTCGCATAGTGTAACTAAAATTTCAAATTTACTTGACTTTTTAGAAAAAAAAACCGATGGAAGTAAAAAATATTCAAAAATCTTTCAATAGATTTTATTTTCTACTTTTTTCCCATCCACTGGAAATTAATATAAAAAATTAGAAGAAAATTTAAACATTTCGGGGGGGGGAGGGAGGGGGTCAGAAGCCCCAAAACCTCTCCCTAAATACGGCCTTGATGCCTACTCATAGAGCAAAACATATCGACTATGTATTTGTTTCTGGCTGACCCAAATACAAGGCAGGTGAAGAAGGGCGAAAATAAGCAAATAGAAAAAGAACCAATACAAAAAGTTTTAGATTAGTTTCCCATGCCTACGTCAGTCTAAAAGATTGCTGAAACTTTTTCAACTAGGGTCACTAATAGTATTATTTGGAAGAAGAAGACCTCTTTTTTTTTGCTCTCCGCTTTTGTACCCCATTTTTTAATTATTCCAAATTTGTGGTTAAATTTAAAAAAATTTTTTTTTTTTTTTAACTATGTCCAAATACCAAAATTATTATACTTATTGTTGTACTAAAAAAGAACATATTCTTAATGTACTAACGTTTTCTTTTTAAATAAATAAATAAACTAGAAAGATTGGTTTTTCCTTCCTTCTTTGTTTATTTTTGATTATCAAAAACACATTCCAGTAAGCCTCACTATGAACTACTATTTAAGCTTAAGATTTATTGATTGGTCTTCCGTATTCGATAATCTTCCAAATAATCTGGATGGGCTCATAAAGCTTTCAGTTCTGCAAATGATCTAGCAACCGATGTAAATGGAAAATTTGATTTGACCATTACAATGTGCGTCACGTTATCAATCAACATGAACAAACCCGTCTTTGCTCCTTTTACTAGAAGAAACTTTTTGGACTTTGGTCTTCTACCTATTCAAGATAAGGTAATTGAGTGCTTGAGCCAATAACCTTCAATAATTATAACTGAAAAACATTTATTCTATAAACCGAAACCTATGTAGAATACTAAGAACACTTATTTAAATTGAACAAGGAGTAAGGCTGAATCGGGCAAGTATTGCGCAAACAACATGATGGCATCTTAAAGGCTGCTTTTAATTGAAATCCTCAAGAAAATTTAAAAAGAAGGAAATCACCGAATATTTTAAGACTACTTTGAGAAAACGGATTTCATTTAATCGCTTAGAGAAAATAGTTATGGGATTTTTTCTAAGTTAACTTGGGTTGATATTTTTATATAAAGTTGAAAAATTTGGGTAAAAACACCTAAGTTTATTGACGATTTGCTTAAGCTTACGCATCCCTAAAAACTAATTACTCTCTGATTTTTTGATTTCTTGTTGACTTGTATGCCGAACATTACATATTATAATATTATAAAAATATGAATACTAATGAAGTTCAGTCAGCAAAGATCTTAACTCTCTAACCCGTAAGGCCGCCCTGAGGCAGTCTTCACTCTACTTAAAATAATGAACAAGTGAAAATTTATTTATTTTTTTAATTAATTGGCAGACCTGAAAAAACAATAAACACGCAAAGGTCAGTTTGCACTTTCTTCGAACACACGGTTGTTGTTTATAGATATTTTTATGTGTACAAAGTGTTGTTTTGTGGCGAAAAATTATCGCGCACATAAGTTTTTTATAAAAATCTAAAAGAATCTAAAACAAGATATTTCTAAGTCTCTTCATATACTGTCATACCAATTTTGGAATTTATACTCAATTTCACAACAATTTCCAATAGGTTTTTTTCTGTGCGATGAATCTAAGTAGGAGCGAAATCAAGAAACTGCCACAAGGCAGATACAAATAGAGTGGGCTCGTTGTGATTCTCTGCTTCTCCTTGGAATCCTAGGAATTTATAGCGATTAGAAATACAGTATCCGGCCTACGGTTGCCAACTTTTGTATCTTTGAAAACTTGACAACAAAAGACTTTTAATTCACAACTTAATTCATTTAGAGTTATTTGATTTTATCTTTTATCGATTACACAGTGCAACACTCAATTTGTGATCTACGTTATCGTGATTTAATTCCGCGGCGCGTTACTCGCGAAATTAAAATTATTTAATTTTAATTTTGTTAAGAATCGCAGCCGCGTGCGGCACTTCCTAACGTTTTCTTTCTTTTTCACTGTTTATCTTTTGCCTGTCATTCTTCCTCTTCTTTTTGGCCAATATCCACATTCACAATAGTAAAAGAGTACCATTTAGTACTAGATTATACTACTGGGGATGGGGATATGGAGACTTCTGCAAGAGAGCGCAGAGGTGTATTTGTTGTAAATTTTCGGAAAAACGGGAAAACTTTGGTTCTCTCCTTTGGTTGATTTTCTTGAGAGAATTCAACGGTATGACTCCGCTATGCACTAATACAGGTGCATTGCCGCCAATTCTCATACAATTGGTTGGGTCGGGGACTTTGTCCAGGGTGTAATCATGTACACCCACACATGTATGGGTATGATGATTTCCCGTTTAGAGACCAGTTTCTTGGATAAACCGAATTGTGTCCTGCTGACATAGCGGACGAAAAGATAATGTATGTGGCTGAATATAAGTGGTACATATTTTTGCACCGTAGTTATATTCAGTTCTGTGCGAGCTTTGGAGAGCGATACCAGAATTTCCTCAAGCGATTGATTAAGTACGAATACTTAGTGCGAATATTAAAATTATGTGTTTGCGTTCAAGTCATTTTAGTGTACTTTGGTATCACCAAGTCGGGGTGAACCAAAGTATTTTAAGTTAATAATATTGTGATTGGTACCACCAAGTCGTGGTGGACCAAAAGTGTTAAATTTATTAAATATTGAACGCGGATCACCAAGTCGTGGTGTATCAGACGTTTTATAATTAAAATAAATTTATTGTGTGTGTGTCGCTAACTTGTAGCGACACTGGTAAAGTAATTTTAGCCGGGTTACTTTGTGTTTTAAATTGTTCGGGAATTTATTTTTCGGGTCGCGATCTTTGTGTCTTTTTGTGCGAAGACAAAAGGGTTTTTTGTGATTTACCTGCTTAATTTTTATCGAACAACCCGCAAATGGCTACAAATTTCTTTTTATTATCGTGAACACAACTGTAGTTTTGGATAATATAAACACCTTTCTCGAACATAGTATGCAGAAAAAATCTCTTGAACCACGATGAATAGCCAAAAGGTATGACAAACCAAAAATTAATAGCATAATTATGTTTCTACCTATCCAGATTAAAACAAGAGAAAAACAGTTTTTGAAATCAGGTAGTCTCCAAAGCCCCGCATGGGTCTTGAAAATTCTAAGGTTTTGATTACAAATTTTGATTTTCAGCAAAAAATTGTTTCTGTTATTTCTCTTTATAAATACAAACGTAATGCAAAAAGAATGTTTTATATTGGATTCGACCAAAAGAGATGCCCGGTTCCAAACCTCGGTACGCTCAAATTCATAACATAACTCGCACAATATGAATGGTTGCGAAAACTTCGGCCTATGCCCTCTATGAGCAGTTGTATCATAATAGTAGCAGTACAGTCGTAAATACCCCTACAAGGTTTTGAGTAGTCGTAAAGAGGCAAGTCAAAAACGTAATTTCCCCCTTACTTTACTCTTAACATTACATCTTTTCACAATATGACATTGACGTGAAAACCTTTGTCGTTTTAATTTGTTATTTTTATAGAATTAAAACCAAGAAACGTTTTCAAATAATAATATCTTCTCAAACGACGGGTCTATGGTGACAAAAAAAAAAATTGAGGAAAGCACATTTTCTGAGTTTTCTCTTAAGACCGACCGGGAATCTTGTAGGGATACTGAAGTCAACTGAAAGAAATATAATTTTCTAGAGATATTTATGCATTTATGGTACCTATAAGTATAAAAAAAGTCACGAGAAAGTCAAAGTGAACACTGAAAAATAGGGCAACATTTTTTCAAAACCTTTAAAATCCACTGCGTTTGCAAACAAAAAATTAAAAGAAAATATATAGTTTTTCTAATTGGATGGCACGATATTGTAATTTATTTTTATATCAAAAATATGTGCCAAATTACAAAAATAAAAATACTAAATTCTAATGAAAACATTTTAAACCCTTCCATCGCAATATCACCATCAAATTATCAAAACAATAGAATACTGTTATTGTTTACTTATTTCATCTTAAAATCGATTAATTTTCTTTTGTCTTTTATCTGTCTGCATTCTAAAAATAAAATAAGCAAGAAAAGAATACAAAAGTAAACAAATGGCGAAATCCCAAAGGATACGCGATGATTTTTTGTTTTGCTTTCGCAAACTTTTTGTGCGACATCTTGATCGCAGTTAAACGCTTTCATTGCAAGAGTATTTAAGCTTTTTTAGCGATTTTTTTTTTGCTGCTGTTTACTGCAATTGCGACATAGCAAAATGTCAACAAAAATTTATAAACTGTTTAGCGTTTGTTTTTTTTTTTATGTTTTTTTTTTTTTTTTTTTTGAGAAGTTTATCGAGCATAATCAATCAATTTGTAAGCAATTGTTATTGTGCAGTGTCTCGTTGGGTTTTGGTGTAGTAAGGAGTTGGAGAAAAATTTAATACGAGTTTAAAATAAGGAATTATAAGTGATAGTAAGACCACTGCGTTTTCAGAAAGTCCAAAAATTTAAAAATTTTTCACAAAAATCCAAACTTTAAACAAGAGACCTAATAATTTGTTTAAACATATAACACTGTGCAACAAACAAAATTCTAAAAAAATTGCGTAAAATACGTTGAAAATTGTTTTTCCTCAGTTTTTGTCCGATACCACAAAAATGGATGGTTTTAAGGCTTTGCCATGTTTTGAGATCCTAGTTTGTATTAAAAAATAAACATTTTTTTCTAACATATCCACATCCAATTTTTACTTCAAATTACACTTTTTGGAATTTCGTGAATAAATTTACTATTTTGGTAAAAAAAAAAGCCATTAGAAGGAGAGACATGACTTTACAAAAAGAGACAAAAATTTTCCTTACACCTTTTCCTATAATAGATTCTCAGATATAAATATCGAACCGAAATAGCAAAAAACGCCAATTCATGAGCTCCAAAAACTGACAAACTTCAACGGGTTATATCGAACGCCCAACCAAGACTTTTGGTAAAATCCTATATAGGATTTTTATTGTTAGGTTGAGTACTTTTCAATTACCATAGTCGTTACGCTGGATCCGAACATGACCCCATATATTATTGCATAGTGTTATTTGCAAAACTACTCAACAATTTATCTCTAGTATGTAATTGATTTCAACACTTTAACTTTCTTTAAAACACTTAAAATCTTAATTTACACATAAGCACCAAGAAAAAATGTTGCATGCGATAAAATATGTTAATGCGATTTACACATTTGCGTATTCATGAGCGTAGCATGAAATATGCACAACTTAAAATATCAATTAAAGTGCAAATACTATAAAAAAGAACAAAAATCACGAAAATTATTCAAATGACAAAAAAAATATGCCATTTGCTTTCATAAAAAATAAAAAAAATATTACGGAAAAAGAAAATCATGACAAAAATTGCTGAAAAAATATTTGCATAGGAAAGCGATTTTTCGGCCAAAAAAAAATCAGTTACTACAGACCGACAATAAAAAGTGGTTATTTTTCAATATATAAGAATTTCAAAAACAACTAAGAAGTAGAAAGTAAAAATAAAAAAGAAATATATCAGAATAAAAATCATTGCCATTTATTTGGTAGACCAAAAGCTCGCAAACCAGGGACAAGACAGAGGGAGAGAAATACAAAGAACGAGGGCGACTTCAGCTAAAATTGTAGTAAAAACATCAAAAATTTACTCGAATTGCCAGTAAAAATAAAAAATAAACAAAAAGAGAAAGAGTAGTAGTAAAAATCACCACAAAAATAAGAATTTCAAATGAATCCGATTAAATGGAAATTTATTGTCATTCAACACACACTAACAGTGAGTGAGTGAGAGAGTAGAGAGAGAAAAGAGAGCGACTGGGAGAGTGACCAGCAGCTTTCTGCTGGCATCCATCTACACTCACTTCCATTTTCTCATTTCTCCTTTCTTACTCCCAAATAAACCTCTTTTTTATCACTTTTGCCTTTCAACTATTTGCTCCCAATTGCGAATGTGTTCATTTGCTAAAAGCCAGTGTTGTTGTCCTTTCCACTTGTTTTAGTCTTTACCACTTCAATTCACTCCATTTTTATATACCTACATATTTTTTTTTACTTATTACTTTTTTCATATGCTCGATTTAGAGTTGCACACAAAACAAAAAAGAAAAAAAATTATTATTACAGGCAATGGACTTGATAGACTTAAAGTTCGACTCTTGATATAGTAAAGCGCGAGAGGAAAAGTATAAAAGTAATGGGTGTAATAGAAAAGAGTGTGAGTGTTAAAAGTGAGGCGAGTAAAGAGTGTTAAAGTAAAGTGTAGGAGAGTAGTCGTAAATTTTTTGTGGCTCTTCTGTATATTTGACTGTGGTTTGTTTTTGTAAATGCAAGAATTAAAATTCGTAAATAAGAAAATGGTAAAAAAAAAGCAAATGTCGGGAAAATTGCAGAAAAAAAAATCACAACATCGCGAACATGCAAATTACTTTTGTGGGATTTGTCATCAACGTTGTGCCATATTGTTTTTGTTTGTTTTATTTTTATTTTAATTATTGTTTGTTGTTTGTTTGTTTCCTTGTACTTTTCTCATGTGAATTGGAAGCTGCAAAGCATTTTCAAAAACACAAAAAAAAAAAACCAAACAAAAATGGCACAATTTATTGGTTAAAAATTATTTCTACTTCACAAAAATCTGAATCCTACTACCACTAGGGAATTTCAGTTGGAATCGTTAAGGGAGTAATAAGGAAAGTTAAACTTTACAAAAACAACAATAAAATGTTAGCTCTTCATTGTCAGTAAGACATTGATTCTCTTTCTCATCTCCCTGAGCTGATGAAATTTCCTACATAAAAAAATATTGATTCCAATATTAAGCATTAGTTAGGGTTAGGCTGTTAGAGTGGCTGTCGAAAAACACTCTGAAGCCTGACTGGCCCTTTGTGTTATCTCATGGTTGGACCTACAGTGACGGTGTGGCAATTAGTTATCACTTGGTAGTTTTGCCATTACCTACCAAGTTGTGTACTTGTACACTTTCTTATAATTCTCATACACTTCATATCGATAATGAATATGAGAAAGTTATGAGAATTAACCGCCAGACGAAGATGGGAATCAAGCCCACAACCTCCCGGGTGAAAGTCTAATACACTACCCACTAGACCATTAAGGTCGTCTAGTTAGTTAAGGTTATCAACAGCATTTCTTTGCGGATGGCATATAGTGCTTTCAGGACTTTTTCCTTATTTTCTCTAGTGACAAGACTGTTCTGTTCTAATATTTTATAATCTCTGTTATTAACTTCTCTATTGACACTAACTTTGTTGGCAATGTTTTTTGACAATTTCGCTAGTATTGGAGGCAGGCTTGGTTGTTCTCTGTCCGATGTTGTAACAGTTAATTACAAAATGCAAAGTAAAATTGCAGAAACGGCACAAAAAGCTACTAAAAAACACACAAAAAAAGCAGCATAAAGCTGAAAAAAGGAATTAAACAATTGGAAGTCAAGTTAAAAATAATATGAAAATTTGTTTAATTTATTTATTTAAAAAGATATGTATTCAAATGTTTTTTAAAACGAAGTTTTGCATCTATTGATATATACAAATTTATATTTTAAGTATTTATTTCTAAACCAGAAAAAAAAAATTAAGTTAGAGGAAGCAAGTCTTACGAAATTGCACATTTTTGGTATGATAACAACTTTACTTGGGACTGTAGGAGAATTTATAGTGCAGTTTAGGTTTTTTCAATTGATAGAAATTAAAATTAAATGTCACCTCGGTGTAGTGTATGGTTTCATAGTATGTGTGAGTTCATAAATGAGTGTATAAATGAATAAATGTAATGGCGGTTATGTTAAACTTTCATACCGCCAGGTGATGGGTGGTGAAGTGCACCCCGAAAGTATGCTGCCTTGTTATTAGAATAAATTTATTAAAGAAGGTGAATTTTTAGTATTAAAAATAGGACCCTAAAAGTATACCGCACATTTATTGTTTTGTGTGTAAATATAGTGGCGGTTATGTTAAGCTTTCGTACCGCTAGGTTGGTGACTCGCACCTCGAAGGTTGCTGTCTTATTATTAGTAAAAACAGATTAAGAAAGGTGAAGTTTTACTATTAAAAATAGGACCCTGAAAGCATATTACACTTTTTTTTATTTTGTATTCAAATATAGTGGTGGTTATGTTATGCTTTAGTGCCGCCCGGTGAAGAATGATGAATCGCACTCCGAAAGTACGCTGTCTTATTATTAGTACAAACAGATTAAGAAAGGTGAATTTTTTATGTTGAAAATAGAACACAACAAGCCCAAAAGTATGCAATACATAATTTACATATCAAAAATGTTTATGGAATATACTTATATATTCAATGGAATTAGTGGAATATATCAAAAATTGTTGTTATTAATTATATTTTTTATTGTATAGTTTATAGTCTATAGTTTATTCCTTTTTAATTAGAATTGTTAAACAATATCAACATTAAGCGATGTAGACGTGCAAAAAGCGAAAAAGATGCGTTTTCAACAGTATACATATAAAAAACTAAAAAAAACACACGGAATATAAAAACGAAAGCTTTTATAATGAAGTAAACAACAATACGGGAAGAATGTTATCACATTATGTGACGAATGAAGAAGGTACTCATTTTAGGTTTTCAGTTACAAAAAAAAAAAAAAAAAACAAAATGGCGTAACGTGACGGATGCGCTTACCTTTCCCATAATTTCTCTGGGCAAAATAACAAAACATACCCACTTACATTTTCAACCAAAATGCCAACATTGACATTGATAACACAACTTCAAACTTTGTCGGTTGTTTCATCAATTGAAATGAAAATCGGGTTTTCACTAACTTGGGACCGGAGTTTTAAAAGAATTTCAATATAGCAGTCCTGAACATAATTTTTTCATACTGTGGGCTCATCAGAAACTTTCTTCTTTATGTTGAATTTTGGACTGTGGAAGTGTGATCAAATAAAATTTATATATTTGAAATAAGTGGGGCTTGAAACGCATATATATTTTAACACCCATCATGTGGAATTTCGCAGAAAAACAGGGAAATTCATCATAGTCCACTCCCTGGTTATGAGGCTATTTAACACATTTGGTTTAATTTACTAAAAATACTTTCCTTGTTAGTATTTTTTTTTTTAATCTCACTTTTAACGAGAAAAGCAAATAACTAATCATAAAATGATGGAAAAAGGGTTGTAAGAATTTGAAAAAACCTGAACTAGACCGAGATGTTACCAACATGATTAGAAATTGAAATCACTCAGCCACAAGACTTTTATACTTGAGGATCCAAATTTACTCAAAAATTTATTCCAAAATAATTTTCATTTTGACACAACATTTTTAATGCTGATTTACTATTTCTTAAATAAATGGGAGGATTTTTATGTAGGGGCTTGAGAAAATGCATTTTTTATAGCAATAAAAACTTGAGACTTGAAACAGCTTGGAACTTATGCTGTTAATGACTTTGTGAATTCTCAAAAATAGAATCATGAGAGCCCGTGACCGTGACGTTCCCTTTCCGAAACTTTAAACGTGATTATTTCGAGAAAAAAAAAAATCTTTCAATGATTACTCAAAAACTATTCGACCGGTCAAGCTTACATTTAATACACGTTTTTACGATACTTGTATCCAATGGATGAACAGCTGACTAAAACTTGTTAAAATAATTTCAGGTGGGTTAAAGTTTGAAATTTTGTCCGGAAAAATTTAAATTTTTGGTTCTGATATCTCTCGAAAATACTGTTGAAACCAAAGCTTGGCTTGATAAACTTTATTCGGATTCTGCCCCAGGAAAGTCAATAATTAATCAAATAATAAATTTCAACGAGCGGAATGAGCATAGAAGATTGTGCATGCAGTAGACGCCTGAAAGATGCTGTTACCGACGGAAACATCAAAAAAGTCAATAAAATAATTTTGAATGATCATAAAGTGAAATTGATCAAGATAGCTAAGACTCTAAAGATATTAAAGGAACGCACTGAGTACTTGGCAGAGCTGTAAAAGAATGCAATCAATTTAACTGCAATACCTTGAAGTCACAATTAATAACCGGCAATTCATGATTGCAGTTAATGTATAACGTATTTGACTCCAGAATAAAATAATGCAGTTGGAAGTCTTTTTTTCGAGTCGCCGATTAGTTATTCATTTAGGAAAGTATTTTTTAGAGTCAAGGGAGTGCAGTCTTTTTTTGAAATCATGAGACTGCAAATCTTATGACTCCAAAATCATGATTGCTTTGAAGTCAATCGGAGTCCCTTGAAGTCATTTGGAGTCATTTGAGTAACCTTGCAATTTGCAGTCAATTGGAGTCACTTGGAGTCTTTTGGAGTCAATTGGGAATTTAAAGTCAATTGGAGTCACTTGGAGTCTTTTGGAGTCAATTGGAGATTTGAAGCCAATTGGAGTCACTTGGAGTCCTTTGGAGTCAATTGACTCCAAATGACTGCATTTGAGTTCAAGGTTACTCAAGTGACTCCAAGTGACTTCAAGTGGCTCCAAGTGACTCATGATTTGAGTCATGATTTTGGAGTCATATGATTTGCAGTCTCATGATTTCAAAAAAAGACTGCACTCCCTTAACTCAAAAAAAAAAAATTTCTAAATGAATAACCAATCGGCGACTCCAAAAAAGACTTCCAACTGCATTTTTTATTCTGGAGTCAAATATATTCTTCAATAACTGCAATCAAAAATTATTATTCATTTGTGACTTATATCCTCAATTGATTGCACTCTTTTACAGCTTTGGTATTTGGACATGCGAAAGCTGTGTGCAAAGTGGGTGCCACGCGAGCTCATATTCAAGCGTAATAAAGACGAATTTTTCCGTCGATATATTACTATGGATGAAACATGGCTCCATCATCACAACTCCAGAGTCCAATCAACAGTCAGCCAAGTGGACTGGACGCAATGAACCAAACCCAAAGCGTGGAAAGACGTAACAGTCGGCTGGCAAGGTTATGGCATCAGTATTATCGGATGCGCATGGTATTATATTCATCGATTACCTCGAAAAGGGTCAGACCATCAGCAGTGAGTATTACAAAGCATTGCTGGAGCATTTGAAGAATGAAGTCACGAAAAAACGGCCCCATTCAAAGAAAAAAAAAGTGCTGTTTCATCAAGACAATGCACCGTGTCATAAATCAATGAAAATTATGGAAAAATTGAATGAATTAGGCTACGAACTGCTTCCGCATTCATCGTATTCTGGATCTCTAGATCTGGTCCCCAGAGACTTTTTCTCTTTGCACTGATGAAGAAGTAATTGCCGAAACTAAGGCTAAAGACAAATCGTGCTATAAAAATGGTATCGAAAAATTGTTTGACCACTATAATCTTTGAATCGCCTTCGAAGAGAACTATATTGTATAATAAAATCAAATTTTACCAAAAAAAAAATGTGTTTTACTATGTTAGGCTACGAACTTTTCAGCCCAACTGTTACAATAAAAAGTACCTAGTGACCCAGAAAAGGCTCTTAAAAAAGACACAAAAATTCTGAAAAGATATTGTGTTTTACAATAGAAATCCCCCTTTAAATCATACCCATCTGGAAAAATATATATTTTTATCTAGTTTGGAGAAGGCTCTGGTTAGTCTGTGTCGAGGATAAACCAGCCAAGTAAACCAATCTAGTAGCTAAATAGTTACTAGCGAAAAAACCTGGTGAAGTTTTAGTGAGGTTTAAATTGCAAAACCGCTTGCAAAAACTAACCAAATAGTTATAAGATTTAGTCCATCACCATGCATTAGCTGAAGTGAATCTTAATGTCAAAGATTGTGATAGTAAAGGCAGGCGAGAAATCCACAAAAAGCAAACAAAAAGGACTCTGTAGAAAAAGGAGGCAATAATGACGGTGATTTGGAATAAAAAGGCTTTTAAATGGAGATATTTTTCTATATAAAATTATTTTGATTGCATAATGATGTTTTTAAATGAATTTCTAAAATCTAAATTTGAAACTACTAACACAATTCAAACTTTCAAAATCTATATAAAAATACAGTGCTCTTTTAAATAGATACACATAAAATCATATGAGAAGGTATACCGAAATATATTTCTTCTATAGCTCTTTTTTTTTCAATAAAACACATATATAAATGTATATTTTTTTCACTCTCTTTCGCATTGCAATGAAATTATCAAAAAAAAAAAATGTCAAGTCATAATTTTTAAAACGTCAACGAAAATCAATTTAATTAAATTAAATTAAAGACTTGCCAATTCTTATCATGCGATTACATCAGTGTACAAACATGCATATGTATTTTGATACAAGAATTTCGATATGTCATGCATTTTAATGCAACAAGTCAATCAATCAATTCGGGCAAGGTAGGCAGATAGTAAACTTTTCAGACCAAACCAAGCCCCACACTAATGCCGTCATTCTTTCTCCTACACATTCAACACTAATTGCACAGGAAAGAAAAAAAATATTGCACCACACAATGAGAAAAATGCAAATAAATACATTTCATTTATAGAGTTGTAGTGGTAAGCAGGGGGGGGGGGGAGGGGAAGGCACAGGAAAGCAATACACATGCTCAAGACAGCCGCAATCAAATAAAATTAATTTTTAATGTTATTTTTCTTCAATATCAACACGTTGGCATGTCTGTATGTGTATTTGTTTGTGTATTTGCATTTTTCTTCTCTTCTTCTTATTTCAATTCATTTAAATGCATTAAAAATATTGCAAAATTGAAAATTACTTAAGATATACACAAACATACAAGTATGTGAGTATGTTTATAAGCTACTAGCCACAGGCGTATTCTAAAGGGGGATTAGCCATCTCCCCCCCCCTTACTGATAAAAATCTCATACATTTTGTTCATTCATTATGAATTCAAAAATAATACAAATTTTTTTTTTTTTAATGGAATTAAAAAATTAAACCCCCCCACTAAAGAAGTGTTAGGATCCGCTAGTGGGTTTAGCTATGTATTTTATAAATACAAGGCGAAAATATTCAGTAAGAAAAGAAAAACGTTGTGTCAACATTCACAATAGCATTGGCAAATGTGTCGCCAACAACAACAGCAAACGACAAAGTGAAGTAATTTCTTAATACCACATGAAACATGCGCTTCCCTACCTACTTCATCATCTATCGTCAACTAACATTTTACTCGTAATCATCATCATCATCAATATATGTATGTAGATACTAGTTGCAATGCATATATATGTATTAGTAAGTAGAAACATGATAGATACATTTACCAATGCTAACGCCAACGCCAATGCTACCAAAACGTTAAGCATTGACTAAGAAATATTGAAGCTAGCTGAATGTGAACACTTCTCCTTCTACTTCTTATTTCTCTGCGCACTTCATGGCGATCTTGTTGTTTTTGTGGTTATATAGTTATTGCTGCTACTCCCTCAGCTGTTGTTGTTGTTTTTTTTTATTTTTTTCTACTGTTGCTGGCACATATTTACAACACTTCCTTATTTCCTTCCTTCCTTTCGTTTATTCATTCCTTCGTTTGCTTGTGTGCTTATTTGTTTGTGCACTTGCATCCGTCTGTCTTGTTCATCCGTCCGTCCTTCTGCACGTTCGTACCGTCCGTCCATCATCCGTTTATGTACATGTCCTTGTATATTGCAAGCTACAAATTAAACATCCGTTTTTGTTAAGAAATCCATTTGTTTAATTACTTTAGCTTGTGTGCGTTAAGGAAAATTACAAAATAAAAAAAAATATACACATATACATATACATACAAACACACACACAAGTACGTGTTTATCAAAGAATATTAATGGTTGAAAAATATGATGTATGAATATTAAAAAAATTACTTTTTTCTATGTATGCAGTTACTTTATTGTACTACTTAGTTTTACTTAACAAGAATAGTAAATTATGAAATCTATGAGTTTTGAAATATCATCGAAAGGGAAGCTAATATTTGTGCATAAAGGTGACTGCCGTACTCTATTTAATTTTTTTTTATGTAAGTTTTTTAGGTTTGCTTCAATTTGAGTGCATACGAATGGCAATTTTTTAATATGACAACATTTAAAGGAAAAGTGGAAAAGAAAACAAAAACTCCAACAGAATGCAATCACTGTATTGCACTGTAACACATTTTCTTTGGTAGAGAAAGGGAAATATGAAAAAATTGTGTGGCACTCGTTTGATGAATGCTCCTTAAATGTTCAAATATGATACCAACCATTTTTTCTGAAAAAAAAAACACTGAACTCAATGGGCACCCAAATACGACATTAAATTTATAAATTATAATTATAAATTTATATTCAGGTTAATTTTAAGTGGTAGCTTTTTGCATGAAACCACATATAAGCCCCCTAAAGGCTCAGTATGATAACACAGTGGAACAGCACAACACCTCCCATTACGGAGTAGAGAATCACGATGGCTGACCTAATTTTATAACATGTCTCCTCAGCAGTGCCACACGAGTACCGAAATGATTGTGTTGATTGTTGTTCCGGCTTGGGTTTAGTAGATGTTTAGTGCGTCTACTATCCATGATAGTCCAAGGTTAGTTTGATAATACCACAAATATGCTCTACTACTCAGAGCCTTTTTGGTTCCTCGATGTATTTTTGTTAATGGGCAGATTAACAGATGTGAGGGGAACATCAACGGTGAAGGAAGGTGACAAAATATTAAGAGAAGATCTGCCGACAAGAACAAGTTTTGATCTAATGAACACAACAGTAAGTGACTTAATTCCTTCTTGGCTGTTTATGTAGTTGCAAATATTCGAGCCTAACTAATCGTTACAAATAAGTTATGTGATGCTGATATATTTCCATTACTTTTGCCTGAAAGACGCTGCGATGGTCAGTAAGATGGAAGGAAAGTGTAAGACCCAGCTTGCTTGAAAATATACCGCAACCGACTTTATATTATGTGTAGATGTCAGTAGACTTTCCAAGTAGAGTGACCATTTCGTCTTCGATTCTTTCCTCTTTATTGTGGATGTGGGCGGAAAATTTATAGTCTAAATTCGGAATAGAGCTGACATGATCTATATTTGTTAGTGCAGGCTAGAATGTAGTTCGGGATTGAATTTTCGGGATTTGAAATTGGGCATTATTACATACAATACAATCATAGTATGGAAACCAAAAACCAAAATGCTTCTGTGTTTTGTTATATTTGAGTAAAGAGAAAATATTTTCGAAATCACTCATTGTTTGACAGCTTGAAACTGACTAAGTTTGTGACAGTGTATTTTGTCATAAGATATAAGAAATTATTAAATTTTTCCTAGTTTCAGGTCAATATTCAGGAATCTTAGATGATCTCAAAAAATCTTCGGATTGACATACTACCTTCACACGAATAGCTGTTTTTTCAGTAAAAATGTCGATCTAGGGAATGGTAGGAAATATTTTCCTTTTACATCCTGAGATTGCAATGCAGATTTCATAACGATTTTTTACAAATTTTTTAGGAAAAATTTCAATTTTTTTTTGTTCATCACAATGAACATATAATCTTTTGAGTGTTATTTTTCCGGTTCTACTGTAGAATCTGACATCATTGGCATTACACAACACAATCTACAGAGAATCGCTCTCATGCTTTACTTTTTCAAATCCCAAAATCCATTAGTTCCAGAAAACCAATCCCGCAACTGGACTCTCTTTAGTTGTGAATTCTAGAAAACCCACTAGAGTGGATTGACTTTGAAACTCCAATCATAATAAGATTTTTTTGAGAAGGGATACAAATTGGTTGACAAATTTCAGAATAAAATACTACCTCACATTTCCAGTTTCCTTTTGGATATTTTTTAAATGAAAATTAAGTTCAAAAATAGTTTTCTTGTATTGGGAGTATGAATGTATAAACTCGTAATTGTGACTAACTTCATATCTATCATACGCGTCATTTTTTTTTTGACATTGACAGCTATTCTATCTCGAAGAGCGCCAAAAATACTATAAGAATTGATCTGTCAAATAATTTTCATAATTTTACAAAAGTGTTTTACTATAGCTGAAAATGTCGAATTTCGTGCCAACAAAACAACATTTGCGGGAAGTTTTAATTTGCTTCTTCCATTTAAAGAAAAACGCAACTGAAGCACATCGTTTACTCACTGAAGCTTATCCTGACTGTGCTATAGACGTTAGAATGTGTCAGGTGTGGTATGCCTGTTTCAAAAGTGATGATTTTGATGTTGAAGACAGGGAACGTTCAGGCGGCCCAAAAAAGCTCGAAGATGAAGAATTGAAGGCATTACTCGAAGAAGATTCATGTCAAACGCAACAAAAACTTGCAGAATCTTTAGGAGTTTATCAATGAACCATTTCTAAACGATTAAAAGCATTGGGGATGATTCAAAAGCAAGGAAATTGGGTGCCGTACGAATTGAAGCCGAGAGACATCGAACGACGATTTTTCACATGTGAACTGCTGATTGAACGACAGAAAAGAAAGGGTTTTCTTCATCGTATTGTGCCTGGCGATCAAAAGTGGATATGTTACGATAACCCAAAGCGTAAAAAATCATGGGGACGGCCCGGACATGCATCAAAATCAACGGCAAAGCCGAACATCCATGGATCCAAGCTCATGCTGAGTATTTGGTGGGTTATGAAAGGTGTCGTGTATTATGAGCTGTTGAAATCGAATGAAACGATCACTGGCGACCACTACCGACTACAATTGATGCGTTTGAGCCGAGCATTAAAGGATAAGAGGCCAGAATATGAGAATAGACACAACGAAGTTATTCTTCAGCACGACAATGCTCGGCCGCATGTTGCAAGGCAAGTAAAAACATACTTGGAAACGCTGAAATGGGAAGTGCTACCCCACCCGCCGTATTCTCCAGACATTGCTCCTTCTGATTACCACTTGTTCCGATCGATGACACATGGCCTGGCTGAACAGCACTTCCGTTCTTTCGAAGAACTCAAAAAATGGGTCGATTTGTGGATAGGCTCAAAAGGTGAGGAGTTCTTTCGACGCGGAATCCGTATGCTATCAGAAAGATGGGAAAAGGTTGTGGCTAACGGGGACAATACTTTAAAGAATAAATTTATAATCACTTTTTCACAATAAATGTCCAAATTACGAAAAAAATACGAGTTTATACATTCATACTCCCAATATCAAAAGCCCTAAGTGCACAAAATTTCATTAAAATCGGTCAATTCATTGACGGCACTCCAGTACAAAGAAAAATTTAAGTTCCCCTGAGTTTTTTAACTTTTGCTCCAAAGACTTCTTAACAGTAATTTTAACAAGCGAACCTCTAGACTTTTCAGTGTTTTACATATAGGTGATCCAGAAATCTGCACTGGTGGCGCGGGGGGAGCTAGGATCCGTCATTATGCTTGAGTACACCAGTATCGGCGTACAGCTAGTTGCTTCTTCGATAATTGGCATTTCCGCCCATTGAACCATAGATGCCAGGTATCTTCCCCTTATCAGTAGTTTATAAAATTTTTTTTGTGCAAAAAGAGTTTTTAAATGCAATTTGCCACTTTTTGTCGCTTTTTTTTTGTTAATTTTCCATTATATTTTGACTTCAGTATCAATTAAATTTTGTTAGTATGCGTAGAAGAATTAGCTAGTCAGTAAAAATGAAATAAGTTTTAAAGGATAAATGCTCCGAGAGTAACGACTCTCTCGCTCATCGTGCTGAATTTGTTGATTTTTTTGTTTTGTTTCTAGTCAACAAAACTAACGTTTATTTGGAAAAAAAAAACAGTGACAAATAAGAAATTTTAATGGTGGACAAAAGAGTAAAAATAACGATGAAAGCAAAACCAAGTGAGAGTAGAAAAGAATGAAAAATACGACGTCTTCTAATACAAATTGTGGTATCATAATGATTTGTACGAAAAAGAATCGGCTTTCTAGATAAATTTTTCCTTAACTATATACATATATGATTAAACATATTTCAATTATTTTATATTGGTACATTTGTTTTATTGACTTATTTATCTAACACCATCGATTTTCTCGAAAATTTGTACCAATTCAAAAAATGTTTTCAAGAATTTTTTTTTCGGTTGAATTAAATTTAAAGTTTTTATTTCAACATAATTTTTCTAAGAAACTATTACCAAGGAAAAACGAAACAAAAAAAAAAAAAAGAGACATCATCGTCAACGGCATCGGTGAATTGCAAAAGCATTTGAAACTTTTTAACTGACAGTATTTTTATATAAGTGTATGTGGCATAAACATATGTGCACCTAAAACACATACACATACATACACACATAAGCAATAACAAGAAACATATGCGAGTTAACACATACAGAAACACAATTGCACCTGGGTATAAATAAATGTGTGCGTGTGTGTGTGTGTGTGCGTTTGCTGTTGTTGCTACTGTGGCAAACATAAAATGCAGAAAACATTTCGTAAACTGTCTACATGTGTGTGTGTGAGTGTGCGCCAAAAATGTCTACTTTATTTTTATTCTTGTTCTTCTCTTTCGTCAGAGTCTGTAGCTTTAAATATTTCTTGGTATTTGCTTCGTAAGCTTTACTTATGGAATAAGAAGTTTATACCAGGGCCATAGCCAGACATTTTTTTCGGGGGGGAGGGGGATTTTATTCGAAGAAAATATTCATAAATAATTTTTATCAAACTGAGTTTTAAATACAATAAATTAAATCGATGATACATTTGATTATAAATTAAAATTTTAGGAAAAAGTTTCCGATTTTTTTAATCTTAACCTCAAAAAAATGGCCAAAAGTGACAAAAAATTCACAGAATAATCAAATTAAATTTTTTGAAATAAATATTATTCAATGTGCATTCAAATGCATTTTTTTTTTTTATCGTGAAGGACATAATTTCATTAACTCATTGACTTCCCACTACTGATGATGTACCCAACCTCAAAAAAATTACCAAAAATTGTAGAGGCTAATTTTTTTCAAATGATCATCATTGAGAATTTGAGCCATTATCAATGATAAGGAATGAGGTTGAGATCTTTCGTGGTGCTCTGACCAATAATGCGTTAAAAAATAATTATATTTTAAGATTGCCTCCTAAACTAAGCATGGGTTTTGCTAATAAGATGGAGTTTTTGCGAAAGAACTTTTCACGTTGAACACGAATCTGAGGTCAAAAACTTCCCATCACGTCACTTTTTAGGAAAAAAATGGGGTCAAGCAAGTCTAATTTTACAAGGATTCGATAATTTTTTCTATTTTTTTTTTTAATTTTTAAACTTTTCAAACTGATTCAGGACGATACTTTAAATCAAAAACAGTTACTGACCTAGAAAAACTATGAATGCAGGAGTGCTCAGTATCACCTTCTCTTTTTGAATCCGTAGTCAAACCTCATGTCGAAGAAAACAAATCGGATTTAATCGCATAGTGCAAGTAAGATTTCAAATTTATTTTTTTTATATTTGACTTTTTAGAAAAAAAACCGATGGAAATAGAAAATATCGTTAAATAGATTTTATTTTGACTTTTTTCCATCCATTGGCAATTAATCTCAAAAATTAGAATAAAGTTTTCACATTTGGCGGAGGGGGGGATGGGGTGGTCAGAACCCGCAACCCCACCCTCCTCCCCTCTAAATACGGCCTTGGTTTATACCTTAAAAATGTTGTTGTTTGTTTTGTTTTCTTCGTGTTGCATGCAGCAAATGTACCTTTAGTTTTATTTCGTATTTCAATTTCTTTATACATTTACTTTTGTTGTTGTTGTTTTGGCAACTTAAAATACCTGTAACACACACATACAAACATACAACAACGCAGCAGAAACTTTTCGACAATATTGATTGAATAAAGAAAAACTATTTGTGTTGGCAATTGAGGTGGCTCGGAATACTTTTTCGTGGCAACATATTTTGTTTTGGCAGCAACGGCAATAGCAATAGCAACATGTTTTCTATATCTAAGAAGTGAACAAAGAAAGTAGTGTATGTGAGCTAAAAATTTTCTTCCTTTCTTTCACTATTATTTTCAGTATTTAATATTTTTGCTTTTGAATTTTCAATAGAGGCGATTTTCTTGGTAGTAAATAAATATTCCTTTTTTGAGAAATTTGTTTGTTTATTTAATAGGAATAATATACATACAAGCGGTGAGTGCTAGTTGCCAGGGCCCTCGAAGGTAATGTTTTCAGATATTTAACGATCTACCCAGGTAGCACAATAACTTAACTTAAGAGGCGTAGTCATCGACCGATCTCTTTGCCTTTTTTATATGAAATATAAACCGAAAGTGCGTAAATTTTTAAATGTTGTGAATGAAAACTTCCAAAAGTGAATGTTTTCAAAATGATAGCAGAAGACACGCATTTATTTCGTTATAATTAAACTTAAAAAATCTTAATTCTATTTGTTTACTTACAACATTATGTAGTTTTATATCAGTAGAGTAATATTCGAATGTAATTTCATCAACATTATATTATGCCAAAAACTTACCTAAAATGAAAAGAGAGAAAACGAAATTCAGTACTTAATGTTTCAAGAGAATGTTATTAAATAATTTTTACATATAAATAAAAATACGTATCGTGTATTTAAAAAATACTTAGTTGTGTTTCTTAATTCTATAATCATTTTCCTTTCCGGTTCTATGTATTTAATCCTCTCAGGATTTTCGTAGACATTATATTAATATTTTTTGTTACAATTAAAGCATTGCCATTGAAACTATTGTGACTTTTATGGGACAACATCACTTTTTTTCTCTCTTTTTTTTCTTGTCATCTATTTCAAAAAATTATTAAAAATATTAAATAATAAAAAGATGTTTAAAAAACCAATTGCTTATGTAGATAGAACTTTTCTCTGTCGATAGAGACAAATTCTGTGTAAGTCTGAGTATTTTAAAGCTCCCAGAACGTTTTTTTTTATGCATTTGTATATCTCGCGAACGGCTAAACCTGGACAAATAAAAATTCGTGAATAGGTTTTCTGACTACTTGGAGGCTCCTAAACACGAAAATCAACATTTCTTCTCACCACGGGAAGTACACATTCTCCTGAGAGGGTTAAGTTGCTCCGTCAGCTATGTCGAGCAAAAACATGCGGCAACAAAGTAAAGAGTATATGTAGAGTCGAAAACTCAATTTATACCAATATTTAACAATTTTGAATAAAACCAATTAAATAACAATTAAATAAAATTTTGAATTTTCGTTAAAACCGCTTTCTGCTTGATGTGCTAAGTACGGTCTTCCCGAAAGCCATAAAAAAGGACCTGTGGTTTTTCTCTCAAAATAGTTTTCCAAATTTACTGCTGTATTTGTGTGGTAACCTCCATTCCTACAGTGCTGGGCTATAGCAAAACTTAACAGGGTGCAAGGGCTCTCCAAACCAATTTTTAATACTTAAAAGTTTTCCGTGTCGGATTATATAATTAGAGATATATGTTTGAATGGGAATTCTGTGAATGCAAGAAATCGTTAGTTGTATCTTTAAAACCAACAAAAGGATCTTCATAAATCCATTTCGGCATTGGACATAGTATTTTTAAGGGTGAGATTTGGAGTGGATATATATTTTATACTGGAATATAAGGAAATTTATAAATGCCCCAACATAAATGTTTAAAAGAAGTTGAAAGGTTCAGTTATCATTACTTTCTCTGACAGCCAACTTTTTCGTCATGAATTTTTCTTTCAAAATTGGTAAAAGAGCATTTCAACAGTATCCATCATCATCAATACCTAAATTCCCAAATGGGACACAGGGCATCAACTACACCAAATTTCCATTTAATTCAATTTTCGGGGGACTACCCAGCTCTGTCCAGCTACATCCAAGCGATGTCATTTCGTGCTCCGCTATATGTATCTATAACAGTATCCAGCGCTAATTTATCCATACCAACGTCACTCTATGACATCGTAGATAATGAGGGAGAAAAAAAATGACGATGAACTAACTGAGATTGGTACATTTGCCCATTGTGCCTTAGTTTTTCTAAGGATTTTGTTGGTTTTTTGTTGGGGGAGGAAAAAAAGGCTAACATATTGCGTATTTATTCCAGATTTCAAACAATCATCTCGCTATAGCGCATCTTTGACTGTTTGTAGGGTATATAAATGAGGAATATTTTTCAGATATCAATCAAAATGAGTTAAGTCGATTCAATGTGACAGAGTGCATTCTACGGTACGTTCATTACGAGACGGTAATTCAGTTTTTTTGTAAAATCTCAGTGGCACTGAATGGAATTTTTAGTAATAAGTCGTTTTTGACGGTCGGTATCATCAGATATCCGTTTCATTTGAGTTCAGCAAACAAACTTCTTTTAGGTCTCAGTGACTGACTAATGGGGGCTACCCACTTAAATTATAATAAAAATAATGCAATAATTCAATGATTTGATGAGTAACACTCATGAAGAAAGACAATCTTGAGCTGTTTCCTACAATACTGTGACAAGATTTGTGCCAAGTCTGAATAAGAAAGGCGTAAAAAAGTAGGAAAACTGTATCTTGGAGAATAAGATCGGAGTTTTAATATCTTCGTTTCGTTAACATTTTGTTTTTATTCAAAAACCAACGATCAAAAATGTATGAGGTTTTTATCAGTAAGGAAGGGGGTCGGTTTATCCCAAAAACCGCCAACTGGGAGTCAAAATCTGTAAAGTGATCTGCTTTTAATGAAATTTTTAGGTTCCTAAAAGAAATAAGAATTTTCAGGAGTAAGAAAGTAATATTTTTTTCCCCCATTTTAATCATTTTTTTTGTAGATTTGTTTTCTCTCTTACTTTTTCCTGAATTTTTTATTCCTGGAAAGTAAACTATTTGCATTTATATGAAGTGCTACGGAAGGCACATGGTCATCAAGACAATGGTCTTGGTCTTGAGAGAGAAATATTTCGTCGCCTGAGAATTGATTTAGCGTATAGATATATGAATTTGTACACACATACGCCAAATCAATTCTCAGGCGACGATTTGTCCAAAAAGAAGTGAGAAGAGAGTAATATTAGATTATTCTTTTCACTACAAATAATTTGACACTTTACAAAATCAAAAGTCGAACGGATAACTATTTAAGGGTAATTCGGGGTCGCTAAATCCGACCCTGTACCCAGAATTTCTCTATAACCATTAATTTTGGAAAGCGCGGGACCAATATAAACTTTTTTTTATTTTACTTTGTACATGTTTCATAGCTAAGAGAAAGTTTTTTATCATGAAAGGAAGAAAAAAAATTAATTAGACTGCAACACTTCCCCGATCACTTTTATTCACCCTTTTGGGTGTTATATGAAGCCACTATAAGACATATGGATATACTTGATAAACGAACGCGATACTTATCATGAGGTTTCAGTAAAAAATTTTCATCGAAAAGTATTTGGGGTCACCGAAGGTAAAAATTATATAGGTCCAACTTTTTTTGTAAGAAATTAACAATCCTTTTGTATTGGATCAATTGTTGGAAAAAATAATGAACATTCTTCGCAAAAAATATTCTCCATCAAAAAATAGTTGAAGTCATTGAAGATCAAAACCATCTTAGTCTAATTTTTTCCCAGAAATGAAACTTTGACAGACTAAAATCATTTATTTTTTGCTATAACGTCTTTGTATAGGATTTACTGTTGAAAAATAAAAAACAATAAAGTTTGAGGAAAATATCTACAATCAAAAAGCAATTGGGGTCACCGAAGGTCACAATTACCTAGAACCAACTTTTTTAAGAGAATAATAATTAAGTTAATGAACAAAAGTAGTCATCACAACAACAATACGCCACAATTCCTCATCAGTGATCTTAGTGATAGTTTTTAATCTTTCAATATATTCAGTATATAGAACGGTAGTGATAGTTTCTTTCAATATCTCTATTCAATGAAGATATTTGGAATCAAATCTGTAATTCCGAAACGGCCGTCTGATTTGCCCGTCTTTATATATATTGTTATTGTGATGACTACATTTGTTCATTAACCTGTTTATATATAACTTTAAATAACGAAATTGACATGAACTTAAGTCATGACTTTGAAAAATTAACACATAGATTTAATTTTCATAGTCTCCTAAAAACTATCATGAACTGATCGATTGGGGCCCGTTCAGAAAAAATGACACCAAGAATCATTTTCTCATAAACACATACACTCTCTCATATACTAGACTTTCAAATAACGAACTGTTATGCAGACTAACTACTATGGGAAAAAAAACAACAACGTAAGTGTATAGAACGGTAGTGGTAGTTTCTTTCAATATCTCTATTCAGTGAAGATATTTGGAATCAAATCTGTAATTCTGGGTTATGATTTCAAATATTAGTAGCTTATGTAGGATATTGAAAGATTAAGAACTATCACTAAGACCACTGATGAGGAATTGTGGCGGATTCCGAGACGGCCTTCTGATTTGCCCGTCTCTATATACATTGTTGTTGTGATGACTACATTTGTTGATTAACCTGTTTATATATAACTTCAAATAACGAAATTGACACGACATTGAACTTAAGTCATGACTTTGAAAATTGACCTCTAGATTTAATTTTCATAGTCTCTTAAAAACGATCATGAATAATAATTAAATGTCGCTTATTCACTTGCAAATTTTAACCCAATTAAATAAAATACAAAATAAAATGGGAGAAAAGCGCAATATTTTTTCTTATTAGGGGTTTTTATTCTACTAATGAAGTAGCAAATGAAATAATTTACAAGAGTTATTTGGGGAAATTAAAAAAAGCATTTGGTGTCAGAAAATTCCGAGCTGTGCCAAAAGAAATGAATACGACTCAGCAACTAAGCTTTCAGTCAAATATTCGAAATATCAAGTAATGGTTACTAACCAAATTTTTCAAGGGATCTCCTGAAATCTAAAAATATCATTCCAACATCTTTTAAAACATTGGTAAATTAATTTTTAAAAAAAATTAAAAGCCAATAATTATTTAGTTATTTTTTTTAATATTTGTCATATCTCTTATGTGCCTGGTTTTTTTTTCTCTTAAAATTTGACTGAAATTTATTCACTTAACCTTAAGCAAGTTCAATTTATTAAGAAAAACTACAGAATTTAATATTGAAACTTTTAATTTTTATATTCAAAGCAAAATCACAGAAAAAAAAAGAAAATCGGAAAATCGGAAAATTGAAAATTCATTACTTTTTGCATATTTGCTTTTGTTGCCAGTGCTGATGATGTCGTTGCCAATGCTGCTGTTATTATTAAAACTTGTCAACAATGTTGCTGCTATTAATATTGTTGTTGTTGTTGTTGCTGTTGCTATCGTTTCTACCACGGCTACTACTTGTTCACACTGATTGCTGTTGCATGTTGTACAATATTTTAATTTTCGATTATTTTTTTTTCATGTTTCTTGTTTATTTGCATTGTATTGCATTTGCGTTGTATGTGAAATTTACACTCAATTAATGTTAATTCGTAGCAATTTTAACAACAAAATTAAAATTGTACTGTACATGATTGCTTGTTATAGTAGTAGCTGTTGCTTTATATAATAACAACAACAACAATAACGAAAGTGCACAACTACACTTTATTTATAATGTATTAATATAAAATAGTAGTAGTAGTAGCAGCAGCAGCAGCAGCAATGCCAGTAAAATCAGCAACATGTAAATGACGCATGTTAAATATTTGTATACAATAAATACAACAACAAGAAATACAATTAAAAAAATATATTGTAGAAAATTAAGTAAATATTGTGCAATTAAGCAAAAAAAAAAAATAAAAAAAACAAAAAATTTGAATGTGAATATTTAAAATGTGCAACAAATTAAATTTATGTTGAAGCAACAAAAGTTTTCATTACAAAACCAATAACTGCTGCTGCTACTTTCAACTTATTCTATTATGTCACACTTTTCCGCTGGTATTGTTGTTGCTGCTGCTTTTTCCGGAGCATGACAAATTTAAAAATCAATTTTTCTTACTTTTTATTCTTTTACATTTCTTTCTTTCTTTTAACAGCATCAACTTTTTTTCATTATCCATGTATGTATGTAACAGAATTTCTCTACAACTCGCCAGTGTCACCGCATTGTCAACGCTTGCATGCATTTTCCATTTATTTTTTCCATCAACCATTCATTTTATTGCTGCGCATCAACAGCAGCAACCAGTAGGAGTAACAAGAAAAAAAAAACAATCAGCAAAAGCCGCGTCTAAGCCATCAACAGCAGCGCCGCCATATTTTTCATACAAAAAATATTTTTTTCATTTTTTATCCTTTTGATCCCTTTTCAACGCAGATAACATTAACATTGTTCAATCCATTAACTTCTAACACTTTTCATATTCCTGCAGAAACAGCAGCTTCTTCTTTGTCTTCTTATTCAACATCTGAAACTCAAAGCTCTAACGGCCCGGCCCGTTCCCCTTTGCATCCATTGTAATGTAGATTTTTCATTTTTACATAAATTTTCAATCACCAAAGTCACTCATGCCTTGCTTTGTGAAAGCAAAAAAAAAAAAAAAAATCAAAAATATGTAGGGGGTAGTATTTGCTAGTGTGTGTTTTTGTACTTGTGCACTGTCATCTTTTGTGTCTTTTTTTTTCTTATGTGTATAAATGTTTATAAGAAAAACTGATGCAGGGTCGAGTTTGGTTTACTGGTTTGATTTTTGTTTAATTTTTAAAAAAATATCTTTAAAAGTAAACCATTAGTTATTAATAGCAAAAACATTTTTTTTTTCAATTTAACATGGCGTATGAGTAATATTCGTTAAAAATATAAATACTTGAAAGTAATGTTCCTCAACAGATAGAAAATGCACAATTGTGATAAAAACTAATAGAAATTACTTAGTGATTTCCTCCCAAAGGCGAAGTTTACATCTGCAAGAAAGCTTCACAAATTTCTTTTAGAAACTCTATTTGAGAATAAATAGCTATGAACAAGAAATCGCGAGTGTCTTGTTTTTTGTTTACAACAGTAAATTTTTCCATAAAAGACTGTCTGAGAGCAACTTGCGGCAATTTTCTTGACGTCTAAAGTTTTGTATAAAACCGAAAGTATCTTCTATTCGAAAGCCAATGAATGGATCTTGTTTTGAGTAATGTATTCCACTGAGTATGAGTATTATTATGAGAATATATCGTGGGCATTATTATTAAGACAAAAATAAGTCAAAAGCAATTTTTTTGATTAAGTCCGTATTAAAATGCACAAAATTTAAATTTTGATTATACAATTGGAACGTGAATATACAAGGTAGGACAAAAATCATCACTCTATTAGAACTCGCTTTCGTTTTTGGAAGTGGTATGTTATGTGGTCGCGAAATAACTGCGATATTATGGAATAATTTTCCATTTCAGTGTTTGCATTTGTTCGCAAGATTACCAAATCTGATAAGTCAAATTCTCGAACCCCTGAGAGACAAGATTAGACAAGAAATAAGGGAAAGTGATGGAAGATGACATAAGAAGGGATTCTAATTGCATAACCAGTGAATGTCAATATTCAAATGATATCATCTTCAGTACTTAAGGAAGCAAAGCTCAAGGTCTAAATAAAAATATTGAGAAATAAAACTAACGTTTTTTTTTTATTTCAGAAAATAATTATAGCTTAATCAAATCGATTGATTACTTTTGCGCCACCTTATATATGTATAAATATCAAGCTGTTTTTTATTTTTATTACATAAAATTAAACTCATCCCTGAAATTAAAAAAAATGGCTCTAATGGATTATGCCTGAATGACTGCGATATGAAAGATGGCTCTCGAAAAACTGAATACGACTCTCAGTATTTATAAAAGCCTTAAAGTTGCTTAACGCTTGCATCATTTCAATTCAGTTCACGGTACGAAAATCATGTATTCTCCAATATATGAATGATATTTTTCAAAAATATTTAGTAGATGCTATTTTAACCAACAATGAAAGACCACCGCAATTTAACCATTCCTTGAAAATGCTCCACACTTTTGTCTTTTGGATTCAGCTCACTATTCATAATTATACCATTCGAAAGTTTATGAATAGGTACCTACTGATATGGGCCATGTATATCACGGCGTATGAGTAATATTAGTCAAGAATATATGGAAGGAACTTCTAAGCCTACAATAAAAGATCACCAATACATGTATACCACGACGTATGAGTAATTTTATTCAAAAATATTTAGAACGAAACTTTCAGCTAGCTGTAAAAGAACACCAGTAGTGAAAACTGCATTGAAATAGCTCTCCACTATCATCAGTTTACCACAGTTCAAGATCCTTTCATTTCAAATTCAATAAATGGAATAATTTGGAACATGTACCATTATGTATAACTAATAGTATTCAAGTATGTCAAAAAAGTACCTATTGAGCAACTGTAAAAGGTCATCAGTAATAAAAATTAAACTGAAATTCCTCCTCACTTGGATAATTGAGATTTAATGAGTTTTTCGGACTACGGCCACTGAATAATATTATGCAATATTTTTTAAGATGGTGCATTGAGGTAGCGCCTCTTTTTAACCATTTGAATTTGCTTCACGATTTTTCCATTCGAAAATTAATGAATTAGTTCTGATTTGGAGCATGTATGATACGGCGTATGTGTAATATTATTTATGAATACTAAATCTAGGCAAACTACAAAAGCTCTGCAGTAGTAGAAAAACTGCATATTAAACTTGCTCCTTACATTATTTATTTGCATTTAGTTCCACATTCAGTAGTCTTCTATTCAAAAGTCGATATTTTGACTATGAACAGCACGGCGTATAAGTAATATTCATTCAAAATACCAAAAATACGCATCTATGCCATCTACAACAAGACCACTAGTAGTAGAGAATTCATTGTGCACACCCATTCAGTGGATTCAATTCACATTTCTTTGATTCGAAAGTCAGGAATTGAAATTTGATTGCGGTCATGTATACCATGGCGTATGAGTAATATTTTCAAGAATATGATGAAAGACACTCTGCCAACTACAAAAAAAACTATAAGTTGCTCTTCACTTGCATCATTTGGATTCAACTTAAGATTCCGAATTCCTCCATTCAAAGTCAATAAAAAAATCTTACTTCAAAACGTCCTAAGGAAACTATTGAAATTCTATAAATTTCCATTCTTTCCCGAATTTAAAAATTTTAACTGAACCTGCATAAACACACACACCCCCAAAATCATCAACGCCATATGTCCATGTGTTTAAGTTAAATGTGTTCATTATCGAAACCATGTCGTATAATAATCATCATGCAAAATTGTCAAGCCTGAAGAGTTTGCAGTTAATGTTTAATGACAGACAATATATGTATATGTATGTATGCACATATATATTCCAAAACCAAATTACCGAACAACCGAGAAAAAAAGAAGAAAAAAATCGTATAAATGCACAAGCAACCAAGAAAAAAAAGTGGCCACATTTGTAAAAAATTAAAAAAAAAAAAAAATAATAATAATAATAATGTAAAATCGATATCAACATGACCAAACGACAGGGACAATTTTATTTAATTGTTTTAACAAATAAGCAAATTAATACTCAACAACAACAACAACAATAAAAAATCCCAGCAACAAACCCACGAGCAAGCTGAATGAATAAATTCGCCGTACAATTTTTACAAATTGTTGAAAAATAAATTATGCAAATGTAATTAAAATTAATTGGACTCTACTTAAAAACGTGGGTAGTAAAAAAATAAAAAAATAAAATAAAATTGCAGAATATGTGGGTATATCTACGAATGTATATAAAATATTTTAATTTTTGGTTTCGTGCTAAATATTATGCAACTAATTATAAAATTCCAACTGTAAGTAAAATTGTAAGTAAAATTAAAAAATATATTTTTTATTATTAACGCATATATTTATCATTGGAATTTAGTTCAAGATGCTTTCTGCTCAAAATCAATGAACTAAAAAACATATGAAAGCTTTAATGTATTGTTCTAACTTTACTGTTTTCATCTTAAAAAAAAAAACGTTAACCCTTTGACGCCCGAATTTTAATGGGGCTTGATAGAAACCTTTTATTTTGAAATTATGGTTACTTAGGTCTTCCACAAACATGACACCAAATTTCATGCTTCTATATTGACTTGTTTGTCCTTTATTAAAGATTTAAAAAAAATAGCTATGGAGCTGTAGACAACTACTGGATAATCTGATTCGTCCAATTCTTTGATTTTCATATTCTTTCATCTGATAAAAAAAAATTCCGCTTAGTAATAACTAAACGCGTTATTTTTCAAAAAATAGTGCAAAAGTTTCTACTAAAAAATGTTTGGACTAAGGTGTTTTGCTGGACTTCAAAAACAAAACTTAAAAAAAACTGACTTAAACAAGCAATTTCAAATATTAGGCAATCACCAAACGTGAAGAATACCTAACAGAAGTGAATACAAAAAGCGTTAATAGAAAGTTTTGTTAAACACCTTATTTATGCCACATAAAAGTGAGTGTTGAATATGAACGAGTTAATCTATGCAGTCTATTAAGTTTGGCTAGGTGGAGGTTCACTTTTCACGAAAGGTCATGTATAATGATTTTGGTTTCTAAACCTAACAATTAAAGCTTCCAAGTCAATCCTAGTACAACATAAATAAATTTAAATGCTAACGGTATATCTTAGAGTGTACGTTTATCATGTCAGATTTATACAAATACTTTTTCAAAAGATTTTACGTTAACCGTTATATATATGACTTTTATGACTTTGGTGACCCTTAGTGAAATTTTCTGGCAAATATTTTTGTGGAATATTTTAATCCTTAAATGTCTCTTTTGAAAGGGCTTTTCAGGTTTTCATCAATAAAGGGGTCAAATTGTCCCATAAAAAGAGGAACTACAGGGTTAAAATGTTCTACAGAAATGACCCCTGTAAAATTCTACAGCACAACTTAGCCAATATGATTTTCCTCAGGCATCAATTTATAACGCTTTTTGCACTTCGTATTCAGATCCCTCCGACCAAAATTAGAAAACTTTGACCCACAGTAAAAAAAAACCGAGATGAGCTAGACTATAAGTTTGTTTCACAAAAATGGTCTTCACAATATACCCTTTCACGATTATAGGGTGGCTATTCTGTTGCAGCCAAAAAGTCTAAATTTGTGTGACATGCTTTAAAATATATATGAGATGCCTCTTAGGAGGCTATAAAAGACCAATAGTTGTAAAAATGAATTGAATGATTGTGAACTCCATCATTCTGATTCGGCATAAAGCTATAAATATCTTCAATTGGAATATCAATGGTCAAATTCTTATTCAAACCATGTGCACCACGGCGTATGAGTAAAATTATTCAAGAAAATACAGAAAAGTGTATCTCGGCTAACTATGAAAGACCACCAGCAGAACAAAGAGCACTGAAATTTCTTCTTCATTACGACTCCGTTCAAGATTTTTTTTTTTTTTTTTGAAGGTCGATCCTGATCTAGAAATCATCTGTAGTCTGATATTACGTTATTGGTTTTGTAATTGCCGTTATACCCTCCCACACCGTCTCTACTAGTAATCATTACTCATGACCTTAAAAAAACATGAGAATAAATAACTTAGAAAATCTACAAAAAGTTATTTCGTTTTTTTTTTCTAGTAGCTTAATATAAAGTTCACTTCAAAATTGTTCTTTCTTTCAAACTAATGCATGGTGTCTCTTCATAAAACTAGCATTCATTTATGAAAGAATTTTAAGAAAACTTATTTCTAAAGTGTTTACAAACACAGCATGTATAGAAAAGTATCTAAGAAACTTCAGCAAACATTCACTAGATATTTATCATGAAGACCACAGACACAAATGCAAACAAACATATGCTCACACACGCAGAAAAAGTGTTGACATTTTTTTTACCGCATTTTTGCGCTTTCTCAACAAAAATTTGTCATCTTCAAGTGCAAAATTAGTCAATCAGGTGAAAATTTCACCTTTTCTTTTTTTTTTTGGGTAATTTTTGTTTGTTAACATCGTTTTACTTAAGTTTTGTTTGCGCGCAATTTGTGTCTGACTATTTTCTTCTTTCCTCTCCTTTTGGCATATTTTTTGTTTGTTTGATTCTTAGATTTTTTGTTTGTTTTGTCAGTTGTAACAATTTGAGTTTTACACTTTTAGTTGTTGGCTGTAAGTCACTTTCTTAAAATAGTAATCATTACTTTTCTGTCTACCTTCTCTTTTTTTATTTTCGTACTTATGTTATTTTCTTTTTTGTGTCAACTTTACTCGTGTGTATGAACATGGACATGTGCATAAGTTTCTCTTTGATTTTTTTAAGTTATTTGTGTGAATGTTAACAAATTTTCTTGAGATAGACTTTTTCGTAGTCTTTGGTGAAAAGAAGTAACTCATTTAGTTGCTTGTTTGTTCGTGGCATAACTTTTTATGACTAATGTTTGTAGAGAAGAAGAAAGCGAAAATGTGCAGCTTTTAGTAATTTTGGACAATTGCCAGTACAATTTTATTTATTTTATTTTTTTTTTTTTGTGAGACGTAAATAAACTAAAGTTTTTCGGAAAGTAATAAATGTACAATTTACAAGATTTTCAAGTTATTAGGTTTGAATAGCCAAAGAAAAAATAAATAAAATTTTATGAAGTTAATACTGTAAATTTAGAATAATGGGGGAAAAAGATTATTTGAAAATGAGTATTCAAAACTTTAAAAATCTAATAAAATAAAAGAGAATAATAAGATGTATTTTTTTCATCCTTCTCATTTTATTTTTGAGTAATTTTTATTGACCTTTAATTTTTTGAATAAATGGGTTCGATTACGTGATCTTTATTGCAGTATAGTCGTCAGTTCTAAATGCAATCGATACCTCTTAATTTATATGCTTCAAGTGAAGTGATAACAGATGTAAATGAACAGCTTTTATGATGGTCTGTGCATTTCAAGAAGGTTTTAAATAACCCGCTTGGTTCGATGTCGACTCAACGACTCGAACGGCACCTTAAAGTTCATTAATTATATTCGAGCTATGAACATTTCAATTGCATCTAAATCTGAAGTCACTTCAGTAATCAAAAGTTTAAAAAATGGAAAAGTACTTGGTAATGATAACATCTACGCAGAGTTCTTGAAATGTGATCCAAAGCTAACTTCAAACATTTGGCTTCCCATATTAACTAAAATATCTGACTGACGAGATTATTCCGAGCTCTTGGAACGAAGGAATACTTGTTAAAATTCCAAAGAAAGTGGACTATTTCAACAGTATTGTACGCCAAGCTATACATTGGAACCCTCAAAGCTCTTGCCATCTTGGTGCCTCAGCAATAACCTATAAAAATATATGTTAACTCTGCCAAATTTAACTGGAATTATGTATGCCGTGAAGCATACATACGGCTTGGGTATGTTTCTTATTTATCTTTCTTTCTCCCTTCCTTTCTTTCTTTCTTTCTTGAGGCTTTGGTACAAAAGATCTTATAGGTCGCAGTGCCTGACTTTCGAGTCGTCCTTCCCTCAAATAATAATAATAATGCCGTGAAGCACTAAACCGAGTCAGATTCAGAGCAATTGTAGAGGCCCTATGCTCCATTGGGAGATGAGGATTGCAGCAAGTAAGTAAATTAATTGTCCATAGAGTTTTTGGTGTGAGATTTTATCAGTGCTGGAAGAATTTTTTTTGTCATTAATCGCAGCTCAATTAAACGCTTGCAGAAGCAATTTAAAGAACTCAGTGATCTCACTGATGAGGAACTCAGTGATCTCACTGATGAGCCTTCTAATTTGACCGTCTCTATATACAGTATACCGCCAAACCATTAGAAACACCACAAATCTCCTCTAATTTTGTTTTTCACGGTTTCGCATGATCTACCATCGAGTAGCCTGATCTTTGCATCGAGTCTCTTCTCCTCTATAGTTTGTCCAGTTTTCGTCGTCTTTGCGGAGAGCATAGCCTACCCACCTCCCCTCGGTGTTAAGTCAATTACAAGGCAGCCTTTTACAAAGACCAACTACCGCCTAACTATTGCTTTTATTATCTTCCAACTATAGTGAAACAGAAATCAGTGTTTTCTGAAAGTAAAATTTTATAGAGTTTAAAAAAATAAATTATAGGTGTGCTGGCATTTTAAAAGTTTATTCTACGGAAGCTTAAAGCATGGATATTTCTGATTATTTTCGTATAATAAAGTATAAGATATATAGGTTCTAGTTTTGGTGTCTGCAAAATATTTTTATGAACTTTTTTCTCTCTTGGTTTTTTCTTTTTAAATTATAAAAAGAATTAAAGCAGCTACTTTTTTTCATTAAAGTTACATAAAAAAAACCTAAACAAAATCATTTGCCTAGAAAATACATATCGTTCACATAAAAAATGTAATATTGTCACAAAAACATTCGGAGTAGGAAAAGAAAAAGCTTAACTCTAGTATAAAGTGAGCATACATATTGTATGTATAAAGGAGAAATTTTTTTCTCTCATATTGATTCTTTTCTAAAAATTGAATAACAAATTTGCATTCTATACTTTTGAGCACACACATCAAAAACTGAAAGTGCATCAAAAAAAAGTTACAAAGAAATATTTACTTTCCTCTTTTTTCTAAATAAGAAACAATGCACCAAATGCAGCGCAGCCATTCCCTGCAATTTATGTACATATAAAAATAAAAAAATTGCAGCCTTTAGCATGCCACAATAAATACAAAAATAAAACAAAATCTATGTATTTTGTTTAGGCTACATAAGCTGAACAGCAGGCAGCCATTCAGGGGTAGTACCTAAAACACAGAAGAAGAAGAAGAATATGATGTTGTCCCTTTAAACACACATTTCTGATATTGCTCTTGGTTTTGGTTGCTGCTTTTGTGCATGTATGTATGTAGTAGTAAAAGAAAAAAATGATTTACGCATTGCAATCTTAAGCAAACATAAAAGGAATAAACATAAAAGTCAAACTGCATTTACACACACACAAACACACACACATACAACAAACAAACACATGCATATGGACACAAGTGCACAAAGAGATTTTGTATGCAAGAATGAAGAAAGGTAAAGATACAAATAAAAAAGGCATTTTTAGGGTGAGGGTTTATTATTACAAAAAAAAAACATGAAATCTTTTGAGCTGCTTGTTGCATGCTGAGCTAGGGTTAAAGAAATGCTCTACTGCTGTTATATAAAATCTGAGAAAAATCATTGAAGAAGTGCACCTTTGATATTAAAATGTGTTTTTACAAAGAAAGAATGTCAATATGTTTCTTCTATTAAGATTTTTTTTGCCTGTTTGTTTATTCACTTTTGATTATACACATTTAAGTACAGTAATCCCGAGATAAGTGCAATCAAATCAATAGTATATTAGATTATAGGATATTACAAAAATTAATTTAAATGTTATGTAAAAGGTTTTGCCTAAAAACAAGGACAGAAGGAGAAATAAGGGGAGGGAGGGGGAAAGAAAGAAAAGAGGATGTTAAGGAAAGGTAGGAAAGAAAAAGCATGGAAGAAAAGAAAAGAAAAGAAAGAAAAGAAAAGGAAAATCTTTTCTTTCCAATTTTTTTCTTTACATTACTTTAGAAAAGAATAGAAAGTAAAAATGTTAATGAATTAATAGTAATGTAAAGAAAAAAATTGGAAAGAAAAGAAAATAAAGAAATTTCAGACTCCGATCTGCCTGCCCAAAAGTGTAAGGAAACCTTAAGACGAATTCTCTGACCAAAACTTAAACCAAAACTCAAATCAAATTTAGATCGAAAATTAGTTTCAAAATCAAAACAAATTTCAGATCCAAAATGAAAACATAACTCAGACCAAAATTCGAACACAAACAAAAAAATCTGATCAACATTTAGAACAAAATATAGAGCAAAACTCAGAACAAAACTTAAACCAAAACTCAAATCATATTTAGATCGAAAATTAGTTTCAAATTCAAAACAATTTCACATTCAAACTGAAACCATAACTCAGACCAAAATTTGAACACAAACAAAAAAATCTGACCGACATTTAGAATATAGAGCAAAACTCACACCAGAACTTACAAAAGACGGAGTAACAATTTAAACAAAACTCAGAAACAAACAACTCCTAACTGAAAATCATATCCAAATTCAGATCAAAAATCTTACCGAATTTTAGATCAAAATGCAGAATAAAACTTAGACCAAAAATAAGATCAAATTTCAAATCGCTTTCAGATAAAAAACAAGACTAAGGCTCAGATCAAAATCCATGCCAAAATAAGGGTCAAAAATCGGACATGAAGCTGGAGCAAAATTTACACCAAACTCTGATAAAAATTCAGATCAATATTCAGATTGAAAATTCAGAGATAGAAAAACCAGACAGAAATTCAGACCAAAACTCAGACCGAAATGTATAGTAAACCAAAAATCACACACAAAGTCGGACAAAAATTTACAACAAATTCTTCTCAAAACTCAGACCAATTTTCGGATTGAAAACCCAGACTGAAATTGAAAAACTCAGACAAGAAATCAAATCAAATTTCAGGTCATAAACTAGATCTAAATTTGAACTGAAAACTAGACTGAAAAGATGGAAAGCCAGGCCAAAAACCCTCTGGGTAGTTCTACAAAAATACACTGAGGGTAAAAATGCTGTTATATCAAACGGAAAGGATATTAAACCAACAGATTTTGCTGTTAAATCCCATCCAAAAACGAACTCTGTTATATTAAGAGACGATGTGCTGTTGATTTGAAAAACAAAACTACCAAATAGTAGCTGCCAAAATTATTCACGCTATAGCCTAGTTGTCTAGTGCGCAAGCAAGCACGCAGCCACTTGTCGCTAAAGTTCAAATCCCACAAATTTCTTTTTACAATTTTTTTAAAATAAATTTCAAAATCAAAAAAAAATTATTTATTTTTGAATTATTTTTTCATTTTGTTTTTTATTCAATTTATTTTTTTATCTATTATTATCGTTTTAAATAATTTTTTCTTGAATTGCCTTTTCCCAGGCTCGAACCTGTGTCCGAAAAACATTCGAGTAATGACTGTCGAACAACGCGCTTACAAACTGTGCCACATAACAAAATTTGTTTCCAATGAATTTTGTTTGTTTTACTCTTTCAATGTTTCGGGCACTAATTACTGTTTTTTAACTCTTTGAGGCATACGATTTTAAAAGAAATAAAAACTCCAGTTGCACAGATTTTTTTTTTGGTTTATAGCATTGACAACTGAATGAGAAACTGTAAATAAATTGTTTAACTATATGACTATAAGCAATTTCAACTTTTCGAGGTGGGCTAAAATATATCCCACAATGCATAAAAAACTAAGCAAAAGTTGGGACAATTTATACCCTACCTAACCTTATAGAGTTAACCTTGCAAGAGAGGGTAAGTTATACAAATTTGAAATACTCAATCAGGCTGCCTTTGTTTATCATTATTTCTAAAGATAGATTCTATAAAATTTTGAAATTGTGTTAGTGAAAGCCAAAAATGTTGTTACTGTATTGGAGTTTCCATTAGCCCTATCAGGCAGGGTTATGAACTAAATATTCAACAGATAACGACAGACGAAAATTGTCAATACAAAATAAAAAACTGTTGAATCAAACAAATTACGTTAAATACAACAGCGATGAACTGTTAAAATCATGGACATCTTTGAACTGGTCATATTATTTCAGATATCATCCAATTTAACAATCCGATATAAGAAACAGTTACGCTAGAAAAAGATTGTAAAGATCATAAACATTCACATTTAGGGCAGAGCTGGAGCTCCCAATTTTTCTTTCTGGATCAGCAGCTGATCTATTCTTACTTTGATTACTGACATAGAAGAAGTAAGAAGTTTACATAAACTCAGCTGCTAAAACAATAATTTCACCGTCAGCTAAAAAACTATTACATTAAAAATAGTTGTAAAGTGAACAAATTTAGAGCATACATTTTTCTAATCCACTTTAACAGATAAGCATTAAACCAGAGGGTATACTGTTTCGATAGGATGTTTATTTATGACAGAAGCCTTTGTCAATAATAATATCGTCAGGTATGTGTGTGTAACTATGAGAATTTAAGCTTATATTAACTTTTTGAAAACAATTTAAAGTAGAGAGAAAAAATTTAGTATACATCATATGGAACAAGATATTCGAAATTCAAATGAAAATTGAAGTGAAAGAAATTTTTAATAAATGTGTGTGTCTTAAAGCTTCCTATGTCAATCAAAAGTAAATTTTAATGTAATTTTTATATGAAAGCTAAAATTCCTTTTAAATCATTTATAAATCGGCTACCTGCAGTGATTTTTTAATATCACTGATAATCTTTAAAAAATTAATGTCATACACACATATGTTCAATCGCCCACATTATATTATACCCATTTGGAAAAAAAAAACAACGACACAGAAGAACAAGAGTGCGAATTGAAACGTTGTGTTTAAGTTTTGTAAGTTTGCGTCTTTGCATATACAAACATGGTATACGTCCCTCATTCCTATTTTCTCTTGTTCTTGCTATCCCACTGTATGTCAACACACAAAAAAAGCGTACAAACTTCCGCCGGAAGTTGTATATGTTATTAGCTTAAAGAGGAAGTTATGCTGCGCTGTGTACAGTGCTCAGTGCAATGAGAGTAGGTAAAGTGAAATAAAGTTTAAATTCTCGAAAATAATGATTTGGCAAACATCAAAAGCAGTCAAAGTATGAAAAATGTGTGCGTGAGTTAAGGCGATTCCAGGAAAAATCAAGACACAGAAATGAAAATGAAAAATGGCCAAAATATTGATGTTATCTTAGACTCCAAATTTTTAATGTTGTTTAGTATTCGGGAAATTAATAAAAAATTACAGATTATTTCATATAAAAAAGAAATAGCAAATCATTGCGGCTCCCCGCTTTGCCCTGTAGATTATTAGAGAAAATTAGTAAATCTGGAGAAGAAGTTGCTCCTAAATTAAATGTATAAAGGAGGAAACGGTGATTGATCCATTAATGCATCTACTCAACCCAATTTAGGAGGGTAGTACGATCTTGAAATTTTGAAAAAAAAATATAATTTTTTTTTTAATTCCGAACGATTCACATCTGTGGCCAATTATTACCGTAACATCCGTAATAGATTAGGTTGTATAGCCTTCTAAAACAGTCAGGAAGTTTTCAGACGTCCTTCAAAATTCAAACGCGTTTTCAACGATTTGGACTTTTAACAATTGGCACGATTAAGAATAAACTATTCAGACCATAGATTCGATTTGAAGACATGATACACTGCACAATGGACCTCACTCAATTCTGTATTTTAAAAATTTCATATTTTAGAAGCCCAAAAACTGTAATTAAATTCAGTAAAAGCCATGACGCCAGAAAAAAATAGAACAAAATGATAGAAGTATTTTTAATTAGCAATAAACAGGAAAAAAAATATCAATATGATTTTACGTCGTTTTATAAAAAAATGTGTATTGGAATCGATTTTTAGAAGTTTCTAAACGGTTCTACCTCTTTAAAAAGACATGGACTGAGTGCGAATCTCAGAGACCGAAAAACTCGCTGCAAAAAACAGTAATCATTAAAGCACCAATAAGGGCAAGAGGACACACAAAGAAAAGCATAAACAAAGAGATACTATAACCCAGAACCGATCATTTGATTAGGGAAATCAGGGTATAGAAAATGGAATATTCTACTTTTCAATACGAATTTGCTTAAGAGTGTTTTTAATAATAAGTATTCTATAGCATTGCTCTTTACAAAACAAACCCTATCAGAAATACTTAACTAATTTATAGTAAAAGGAATTAAAATACTTGAAAAACGTGAAATACTTTAAATATTTGAAACACTTGAAATACTTGAAGAATATTTGAAATACTTGAAATACTTGAAGAAATACTTGGAATAATTGAAATGTGGCACTTGGAATACTTGAGATAATTGAGATAATTAAAACATTTGAAATACTTGAAATACTTGAAATACTTGAAATACTTGAAATACTTGAAATACTTGAAATACTTGAAATACTTGAAATACTTGAAATACTTGAAATACTTGAAATACTTGAAATACTTGAAATACTTGAAATACTTGAAATACTTGAAATACTTGAAATACTTGAAATACTTGAAATACTTGAAATACTTGAAATACTTGAAATACTTGAAATACTTCAAATACTTGGAATACTTGAAATACTTGAAATACTTGAAATACTTGAAATACTTGAAATACTTGAAATACTTCAAATACTTGAAATACTTCAAATACTTGAAATACTTCAAATACTTGAAATACTTGAAATACTTCAAATACTTGAAATACTTGAAATACTTGAAATACTTCAAATACTTGAAATACTTGAAATACTTGAAATACTTCAAATACTTCAAATACTTCAAATACTTGAAATACTTGAAATACTTGAAATACTTGAAATACTTCAAATACTTGAAATACTTGAAATACTTGAAATACTTGAAATACTTCAAATACTTGAAATACTTGGAATACTTGAAATACTTGAAATAATTGAAATGCTTGTAATACTTGAAATACTTCAAATACTTGAAATACTTCAAATACTTGAAATACTTGAAATACTTGAAATACTTCAAATGCTTGTAATACTTGAAATACTTGAAATACTTGAAATACTTGAAATACTTGAAATACTTGAAATACTTGAAATACTTGAAATACTTGAAATACTTGAAATACTTGAAATACTTGAAATACTTGAAATACTTGAAATACTTGAAATACTTGAAATACTTGGAATACTTGGAATACTTGAAATACTTGAAATACTTGAAATACTTGAAATACTTCAAATACTTCAAATACTTGAAATATTTGGAATACTAGAAATACTGGAAATACTTGAGCTACTTGAAAAACTACCTGAAATATTTGAAGAAGTACATGAAACACGGGAAGTGCTTGAAATACTTTCAAAAGTACTTAAAATACCTGAAAACAAATTTTTGAGTATTGTCAAATACTCGAAAATCTTGAAGTACTTGAAGTTTTTGAAAAATGTATATTCTTGGAAGAATTAAAATTCTTAAAAATCCTTATATATAAGGAAGGAAAGGCTTTTCTTGAAATAGTACGCGAAATACTTGAAATACTTGAAAATGAAATACTGAGTATAGAAAAATGCTGCTAAGTGCTTGAGATTTTTCAAGTGCTTGTACCCAAATGCTGAGTATCAGTACGAACGTTTGTAGTGGAACTTATGCTTGTACTATTACGGATACTCGTACCTGAAATCTTACAGATCAGTGAGCTATAGTAGGATTTCCTAGAGGATATTTATATTGCATTTATCAACCCTCCTTAAACCTTAATAGGCGATAAAAAATATTTTTTTGGGGTTTAATGCTAGATGAAAAGTAATTTCGTTTATGTGATATATCGGTAACATGTCAATCAAATGGATTTACGTTTAACTTATATCGTAATAGCGTTAATTTGTATGAGAGAAATGTTCAAAAAATTTCATTATAAGTCAAAAAAGCTCTATTCAAACTAACTGCTGGATTAAAAATGAAATTTCTTCAAAGAACAAGAACTGGCGAATCTGTCTTCCAAATTAAATCGGGTTACTCAAAATTGGTTCGATTAGATTGCTGAGCTTATCTGAATTAAGTCGTATTGACTTAAAAACTGTAACTATGGAAATACCCATATGCGTGTATACAAAGCATCTCACTCGTTCATATTTTTTTGTAAAAGTTAAGTAGCAGTAGTAGCAAGCAACAGCAAGCAGCATTAAGTTCAGCAGCTGAACAAATTTCTTTCCTATTTTTCTGAGTTTTTTTTTTTTTTATGGTATAAACTTAATATCCGGTGTGAATAAAAGAAAATTTTAAAAAAGTTTAAGACAACTTCCGTTACTGCGCTGCAGATAAGCGGAAAAATTTACGTTTAGCAAGAGAAATGGTGAGTTAGGGAGAAGGCAGAGTGCAAAGAGGGAAAAGTGCAGCAAGTGAAGGTCGGAGACGAGAAGAAAAGCAGAGGAAGGGAGAGTGGGAGAGAGAACGCAGCATGTATTTGAGTAGAACTACATAGCGAGAAAATTATGTTCTTATTTTGTTGAAACCGGAAATTGAAAAAAAAGAGTTTTTTTCTTATTGAAAATATTTAAAATATAAAATTGAAAAGCACTAAAAGAAAGCAGCGACAACAGCTCTAATAAATGTTTAACAGCGTATTGCATTCATGTCACAGTATATCAAAATTCTCAAAAATTTTATTTTTAAATTAAAATATAAATAAAACTTAAAAACAATTCTCATTTTTAATTGCATACACATATTTCTGAAGCGATCTTGTCTCCTTGTAAATTGATTTCGTTGTAGTAATTGTTTACTTGCATATGGATGTATATATTTTTCAATATTAATTTGCTGTCATGTTTATGGTGTCACTTGTAAAATAAAAAATTACAATTTATTTTCAATGTTGCTGCTTTATATTTCGAAGTTGTTATTATTTTCTCCCCACATACAAACGCATGTTCATTAACTTTCTATGTGGTGGCAGCGACTGCGTGCGCCTTCAATTATGCTTTAAAGTTATTATTTTTATCGCTTGTTTATCACTACAGAGACCAACAGGCAATTTCATTCAAGCAAATGCATGCAAATGAGATGTCAAGTGATGCGGTAAAAGTAACAGCAGCAGCAGCGGGAACTCATATGTAAATTCAAAAAATATAAATATATGAATATTTTTGTTGCAAATAAATAAAAACGACAACAAAAAAAAATAAAAAAATTAAAAAAAAAATGCATACATAAATAAAAGCAGCAAAAATCACTGAACTTCAATTAAAATCTACGTCATATTTTTAATTTTTTACATTTCTGTATTTGCAGTCGCATTTGCATTTGCGTTGTTGCAGCCTGCTCATAAATTAAAAAAAAATATAATCGAACTTATTCTATTACATATATGTATATAGGCAGTTAATATATAAATTCAATTTAACATTAATAAATGAGTTCCGAGAATTCAGCTCTCACTCTCTCTCTCTTTATCTCTTTCTCTGTATGTGTCTCTTTCAGGTTTCCGTTTCCGTGCTTAACTTTGGCACGCATCCTTTGATAATTTTCTACTCATTTCATTTCATTTGTACATAAGTAAATTAAAAACATACAGAGGCGACGCAGTTAATATGACTACAAGTGTAGAGTGTAGTGTATTTGTATGTAATCACAGTAAATTGTATGTGCTTGACTGTAAGAGCTGGAGGTAAAAAAAAAAAAATAATACAACCGAGAACTTAAATCATTTCGGTTGATTTCTCATTTCTGACCGCTTATGCTGCCGCTGCCGTCACTACCGCCGCTGTTGCTGCTGCTACTTCTACGCGCCTGTAATTATGCACATTTTTCGTAATTAAATATTCTTTGTAATTTGCATGCATACTTGCACTTGTTTACCCGTTGGCGAAAAAAGGATTTACATGCACACTCACACTCACACACACACACACATACGCATGCACACATATATACGCATGTATATAAACTCGTGTTTTGGGCGTGGCATAAGTATTTGTATTTATTATGCTTAAAGTGGCAATTTTAAATTGCGGCATGCCAGCGGATATTAAAAATACTTATATATCCACAAACATATTTACAATACTACATACTTACATATCTACACACATACACATATTTACAACCAGCGAAAAAACGTTGTTAAAAGTACAAAAAATTCATATCTAATTTGAAATAACTCATTTTTGTGAGCAAATTAGTTAAATAATTATTTTAAGGAAATTAAAATTTTTTTTTGAAACAAGAAACTCAAAACATTATACAGCTTTTTAATTGTATATTTCTTCTCACGTAGAAATTTGTTCTGATTAATTTACTATTTTATTTAAAAATAGATAAAATTACTGTTAATTTTCATTAACTTCTCCAAAGAAGGTACATTTGTTGACTTATCCCTTTTAGTTAGTTGAAATCTAATTACTCTAAAATAGTTGAATACAGTTTTAAAGCCAACATACGCAGAAATATTAAACACTTTTTATTTTTCGAATAAGTTTTTAAATGTATTTTTGATGAATTTTCAAAGTTGCTGCACAAAAAGCCATACAGATGTTCAAAATAGATAGAAATAAATCGGTATTTTCGTTTTTTGTTTTGTCTGAGTGTATTCTACAAACATACATACATACATGCTTATAGCAAATTAACCCTATTCATCCCACGTTATTTTATAACGTGAAGTCCCATGTAGTGACTTAGAATCACTATATAGAATTAACTCGGCTATTCTTATTTCATTTAATTTTTTTCTAAAATTTTTTAAAATCTGATAAATAAATATATGCTTTCTATTTTCTTGGCTTTCCCAATATCATGTGGTCCTTGTTTTCTTTCCGAACCAGGTTTCCTATCGATGGCCAAATTCTCCTAAAACTGTTTAATAACATTGGAAACAGTTTGATGGCAATTTTTGTAGGACCAATTTGGATTTTTTTGAAAATTTTTAATAGTTTTAAGACTCACAATAATCAACATGTTTGTCATTAAAAATAACAACTGACATATTTTTCAAAGATAACTACAATATATCAAAGTAATTTTTAGATTTTACACCCAAAAAAAATTATTAGGTAAAACGTCTGTTAAGATTTTTTTCAATCTCATTCCTTCCTTCCCGTGAAAAAATAAGAAATCTGAAAAATATAACGATTTTAATTTCAATAGTGACTCAAAGTCACTGCGTAGGATGAAAAGGGTTAATGTGTGTAGCCGCCGTGCAAATGTATATGTGTGGGAATATTTTCTGCTGCATAATTATAGGCGCGTACACACAACACAGTTCAATAGAAAAAGAAATAGTACTCGCACTTTACTCTTTTTTTTTTGTAACAAAATATAACAAAAAAAAAGGCAACGCAAATTGTTTTTTTTTTGTTATTTTTTTTGTTATTAACAAACAATTTAAATTAATTTAAAAATAAAATCTGCTTTAATATTTTTGAAATGCTTTATAACTTCTTACTTTTTAATTACTTGTATAAAATTTAATTTTTTGATTTCATTAAAACTACTACGTTCTAAAGTTACATTGGAAATTGTTATTGTATACTTTTTGGGCACTCAATTGAGTATATAGTATATAGTAGAATATGAAATTGGTAATAAAAATTTTAATTTTTATGCAGCAAGCTTGATTATGCCGATAATATGGTAAGGTATGAGTAATTTAAAATAAATATAAGCGTCCTCTAATTTTTAAGTTAATAGATTTTAGTGGGCAAACTCATTTTTATTATAAATATTTAGCAATATAAGATTTATTTTGAACATACTCGAACTGAAAGTGCTTCCTTCAAATTTAGATAAAAATTTTCTATAGCTCTTTCAATTTTAAATAAAAACAAAAATATTAACTTAATTAACCGTTATGTGCCTGATAAAAAAAACACCTTCTGTAGGCTGATAAGGTACCCGGGCACTTAATATATAATATCCACCTACAATTCGATCTAATTTTACTTTAAAAAGTTAAGGGAACATTTATATCAGAGCTAAAGGCTTTCAAACATGTAGTTATCAATTTTACTTTGAAATCAACATAGTCAGTTTCATAGCAATTTCCCAAATTTAACTACTTATTTTTCGCACCAATAGCCAAAAATTCTTCAATGGCAATAGTTACTTATTTTTAAAAAATAAGCAATTTAATTTAAAGTTCCAGTGGTTGTCATTATAGTATTGTAAAAACTTTGCTTTCAACGAAGAAGCCATAAAAAATAAAAATGCGATCCTTCTGCCTTCTGTGCATAGGACTCTTGGTATTGAAAACAATGTGAGGGGAAACCAAAGAATATTTTATAAAGCAATAAATCTAAAGGTGGCGTTGATTCGAAATTCTATTGAGCTTGTCGTTGGAAAACGCAAAACTCTAAGCAACGTTGTTCCCTCACAACAAAAAAGCTGCTTCATTTGTAAGTCTTTATAAATGTATCAAAGAAAAACCAGAAAATCCTGCAATATTTGTTCAAATAGAGTTTGAGGCGAACATTCAAGCAGCAACCACGTGTGCAACACTTACGCCCAAACTAAAATATATTTGTATTATATAATACTTGTCACTTCTTAAATGTGTTAATTTACCAAATTTTCATGTTTTTCTGCGATATAAACATTAAAAAAAGAATCCGGGTACCTTATCAGCCTTTGAAGGGCTAGGTTTTAGTTTTTGCTATTTTTGTTAAGAAATTATTATAAAATAATCAAGGAAATTTTAATTTTGAACTTCAAATAAAGTCTTTAGAGATGTCACGAGGACTCAGCCACGTAAAACCCATATTTCGAGAAATAACACAGTTTAAAAACCATTTAGGTGCCCGGGTACCTTATGAGCCCGTTGAGTGTTAATCAAATAATTTGAATTGATTTTATACTTCTGGTCTAAGGTATGTTAAAGATCTTTGAGGCAGTTTCTCCATCTAACCATAATTAATAATTTGGTAGAGTTTTGATGTATTTTTGAGGTAATCTCTTGAACTACTGACCCGATTTCAAAAATTGGTTTAGTATTGTAAATAGGCGTGGAACCTTCCATACTAACTAAACAGTTGAAATTAATTTGAAGGGGGGGAGGGGGGGGGGGGTGAGGGGGGATTTCTGATGCAACATGAAACCTTATCTCTCAAAGAAATGAACTAAAAAGGCAGCTTATCAATAATGACCAACTTAAACTACAATATAATGCAATAGCTAAGAGTGTAAAAAATCAGCACGTAATGACACGGGAAAGTTCATAAAGAACATTGCTAGCTACTCAAAAGCGGCAGCGGTGAAAATGGCATAAAAAAACTGCATCGAATAATTGGACACTAACTGAACGGAAATGCACAAGAAAACAACTAGTCAAAGATCGCAATGGAGAGCTACTAACGAACACAGATGCACAAACTCCTAGATGGAGAGAGATTTTTCACGAAGTAAGCAACAACACAAACACCAGCTTAGATGATAACCCAGATGGCATCGAAACAGGTAGTTTACAATCTACTTAGATTCCAATCTACTTAGATTCCAATCTACTTAGATTGGAATTTAAACAACCTAATACTGATGAGATAGAGGGATAGAGGAGGCAATACAAAAATTTAAGCTGAACAAAGCAGCAGGAGAAGATGGCAATCAGCCAGAACTACAACTTGCACACGCACAAACATCAGCCAAGCTATTGTTGGTTTTTGCCATCACAGAAGTGGCGTAGATCAATCTTACACGCTTCGGATGATTATCGAACAAATCATCGAGTGGCATTCACTATTATACATGCCGCTCATCGCCTTTAAGAAAGCATTTGATTCAATCAAGCGTAGCAAAATATGGAGATCGTTACAAAGAAAACAAGTTCCCTAGAAGCTCATTGGAATTTTTAAAGCGATGTTTGAGAATTCTAAGCTAGCAGTACTACACAATGGCATTATCAGCGAGCTATTCACCTTTATCGCAGGATTCAAACAAGGATGTCCTTCTCTTCGCAATTTTACTTGACGATGTTATAGCAAACCACACATCAACTCGAGAATTTGGACTTTACACACGATATATGTCTGTTCTCGCTCAAGTTCAGCGACATGCAAGCGAAAACTGATCATCTAATCAGAACAGCTCGCAACGTGGGTCTCGAGATCAACATCAAGAAGACCAAAGCCATGCGAATTAACAACATCAGCAATGATCACATCACAATAGAAGGTCCGCCGGTCGAATATGTGGACAAATTCTGCTACTTAGGCAGCATGATGGTGGAGCAGAGGAAGATGTCATCAACAGACTCAATAAGGCTAGAGCAGCGTTTGGACGACTACAGTCAATATGGAGAAGTTCAAAAATTTCCAGAGGAACAAAAATCCGAATATTTAACACATGTGTAAAGTTAACACTCACATATGGAAGTGAAACCTGGTTAATTTCGAACAACATCATCCAGAAATTACAAGTATTCATTAACAAATGCCTAAGGATCGTATGCAAAATATTCTGGCCAAATCTAATAAAAAATGAAGACCTTTGGAACCTTGTAAACGAAGAATGAATATCAAAACAGATAATGAGAAGATAATGGAGACAAATAGGACAAACTTAAAGAAAACCAGCCGACAGCATCATTAGAATCCAGCTTGAATGGAACCCACAAGAAAGTAGACGTCGTGGGCGACCAAAAACACCTGGACACGTTCAATACATCTAGAATTAACAAATAAAATCACAGCATGGTAAAACGTGAAAATTACTGCACAAAACCAAATCACATGGAAAAGCCTAGTAGAAGCCCTAAGCTCCCAAGGGGAGCAGAAGGAAAGAAAAAAAAGGGGGGACTCTTTTTAAAGGGTGATTTTTTGCTATTTGGTTTTTCAGTATAAAGTTTTCGGCAGTTAGGTGAAATATCTTAAATCCTGGGTGCCATTTTCTACAATCTTCTCATTTTCTCGTAACACGCCACCAACATCCGAATAATAGAGTAATCAGAACTTTGTCAGCAAGCAAAAAGTCAATATGGAGACTGACCACAAACAAGTCGAGAGGCCGCTCAATTGTCAATTACTCTGCCCCAGTATAGTCCCCACCACTCATTGACGCAATACATTGGAAACGCCTTTAAGCATGGTAAACTGTCACACAACTACACACTGCTGCTTAAGGTGAAAGAGCACAACATTTTATTCACGAAACAGTTTCTTTAGGGAGGCTACCAAAGTGGGCAGTCTAACCGACCGCTGACAGATATGCCGACTCCTCACAGGGCCATACGCTCCAACTTTTTGGTACACAAGAAAAACTTAAGTCGAACTTCAGCTGATCGACAGGCCTACGTGTCCTGAACGACAGGCCACCGCCGATAGCAGAAGAAGAGAAGTAGCTTTCACTAAGCACAAGATTTATACTAGTGCAACTAAGACCTGGCTGGAGCTGCTATGTGAACTGCTGTGTGGCTAGAATTAACGAGGCATTCGAAAATATGTGCTCACTATGTGGTTTAAGTTCACATGACACGGTGTATCTTTTTAGCTGCCCACAAAATCCTACTGACATGACAACAAAATCACTCTAAATGTGGCCCACCTACTGCACCTAGATATAACAATGACAAGGACTTTGAATTAAAGTTGCTACAATAACAACAAAGCCGTGATTTGTACTTCCGTTGCCGTTCACAGCAATGGACACTATATAACGTAGATGATTTTACGCAAAGATCTTGGCCTATAAACATATAAAATACAGCTCGTTCAAGAACAGAAGCCAGGCGACCTGCCAAAGCGTCAAGTTTAAGGTGAGTGAGCCTTAGGAAAATTTGAGGAAAGTCCATTTTCTTAACAACAACAAAAAATTCTGTTCAGCTACTAAGCTCATTTCTGATTGATTGTCTTATTTCGACTGATGAGCAACCAAAGACAAAATGCTGCTTGTGGACCGGCAATCATCGGTCCGTATTTCTTTAAAATTGACGCTGACCACAGCGATACCATCAATGGCGCCCCAAAATCCACAAGCTGAATCTGGATTACATGTGGTCATGCATTTCAGATCAGTAAGTTGGCCATCTAGATTATGCGATTTAACGCTTCCATAATATTTTTTGTGGGGTTATATGAAGTCACTCGTGTTACGCGTATTGTTAGCGAGTTACCTGCCGCAATGCTCGGAAAAGGAGTTCAAAATTGGACTTCTCGCATATATCACTTAGTGGTTTTATGTGAAATAATCTTTAAAAAAATAAATGGCATGCATTAATTTATCGACTCAAAAATCTCATACACTTTTGTTATTTCTTTGAGTTTTTTTGTTGAAAATTAAGAACTAAATGCTTAATAAACCATACTTAACAAAAACTTGAATGATAACATTTCCAAGGAGAATATCAACTGATTCTCTAATTTTTTGATTGGGAAAATGCAGCAGATCAACTATAACCTGTTAACGGCATACCGGGATCACATTATACATCACTCGATGGCAGTTTCCCACCAAATAAATAAATTATATTCATAAAAAACTCAAAATATGATTTGCTGATAAACAAAGTTTGACATGAAAACCTGATTTCAATAAGAAAAAGAAATAGACGGACGTCTGTCGTTCGGAATCCGTAATATTATAGAACTCATATCAAAGATCTGGTTCATTTTTTTCCTTAATCCAATAATTTTTGTTCATACATTCAGGCTATCAGATTACTGAGAATACAAACAGAACAAGAGGGGATGGGGATGCAAAGCTTTTTATATGTTGCTCACAAGCTTTTCCTCAGCTCACCAGCGCTTCGTATACTCACACTTTCCCCTTTCGGAGGAAATACTCACCCCTTCTGATTTTTTTTTATAGAATTTAAAGAATAATTTAAGGAATGAACAACAATAAAGCCACTTAAGCTTCCAATCTCTGTACTACGTCTCTTGATTTGTTAAAATTCTGTATAGTAAAACCAGTAGGAAATCTGATTGCCTTTAAAGAACCTATTTCAGACCGAAAGGAGCTTTTTCCATGTTTCTGCTTATACGGTTTGCAGTGAAACTGCATATTAAAACTCCAATATGCTGATCTATATAACGTCCCAATATACATTATTGTTTGATATCAACTTGAGGTAGATTTGAGGTCAAACACCTTTCTCAAATCGCCAACGTTAATTCTCAAATGCACCTCAATAGTCCGATTATAGTCTTCTCAACTTAAAAGGCACATTTTTTATATGGTGATATTCTTAGTTATCAAATTGAGAAATTTATAATTCTCAACTTAATATCAAAGGAATTTCTCCAACCTGTCAAACCTCAATTTTCACTTTTTTGCACTTACGCACCCCCACAAATTGAATTATAATTGTATACAAAATATACATTATATAAAGCATATATTTTTCTTTAATTCATTTCACCTCACTTTATTTCGAATTTTTTCACTTTCACTCAGTTTTTTATATTTATTTTTCACAATTTACAGAAAATGTTTTCCACAAATTAAAATTCTATGAGAATCTGTGAGAAATCAACAGTATTGCCATACGAGTATACTTATAAAATATTGTAAATAATATCTCAAATTTAACTCAAATCGTATTCAAGTTGATATCAAGCGTTGGAAAAAATGTTTGGTTTCAAGTGGAGAAAAGTGTTTGATATCTAATTGAGAATTATAATATTTCTCAAACATTGAAAAAAATGTTGATTCTCAACTTGATGTCAAGTAGAAAGTCAACAAGGAGCAAAAATGTTTGAACTTAAATTGAGAAATACATTGGAAATCAATTTGAGAACTAAGCTTTTCTCCAACATTGTAGAAATAATTTTTCAATGCATATTAGGGTAAGTGTAGGTAATTCGGATCGATTTTTGCAAGGGAAACTTTGAGCGCTAAAAATACAGATTACAGATTTATCATAAAAATGTTTTAATACAAAATTAATGCATTTTTCTTCCTCTTTTAAAGCTTCTAACTACAAAAAAAAAAATAAAACATAACATTTTTTTTAATAGTTACTTAGGTAACTTCACTTCGAAAAAAATGGATTGCATCTAATTTGGATCGATGATTTATGTAATTCGGATCATGCAAATTTATAGCAAATTATCTTTAGTTTGAGGTTTATTCAGATGCAAAAGATAAATTTGGAGTTTAAGGAAACATGTATATAAAAAGAATTCATGTCTGTATGCGTAAATACAAACACACACATACATACAAATTGTTGTCCAAATCTATGTAATTTCCTTATGTAATCATATACCGTTTGTCCAATCTTAGTCAAATTTAGTGTAAAGATGCATTTGTGTGTATGTCAAGTTGTGGGCTATAAAATTCGACCGTATCTCAAAGTGGGCGTGACATTTTTGCAAAAACCCTACATCTTCGAATATCATATCGAGCTAAATTAATATAATTTGATATGGAGACTTACTTGTTCCACACTTAACTAATTCTCAATTATGGGCCTACTCAAAGGCGTATTAAAATTTTAGAGGAAGAGGCTGTGGCTGGGCGATAGATGCGAATATATTAAAAACAAAATTATGGGACTTTGCAATCCTACGAAGGAGCAATAGCGGATCTAAGAGGCGTAGGAAAGGGGAAAGAATTTTGGGTTAAATACCCCTGACCTCCCTCTCCCCAATCCCACCCTAACCGCCGCCCAATATAGTTTTATAGTTTTTCTATATTTTGTAATTATGCAAACACCTCATTTGCTGGTGATTCGGACCATCGATCCGATTTATATGCAAGTAGAAAAACGCGTGCTTGTAATTCGGATCAATTGTAAAAGTAAATTAGTATGTTTTCTAAAATAGTGCTTATTTTTACAAAACTGTAGCAGATTGTTAGGGAACGAAACCCCATATAAATTATATAAAAATACTTACTAGCACAAAAGTTATTATTGTTATAAAATTTGTGGGTTTCTTATATTATTTGCTAAGGCTTTGTATGAAAATACGCTCACTCTTTGTTTTTCGCTCACAACTGATTAATTTGAAATAATTGAAATAAGTGTTGGATACCATTATAAAGAAGTGATAATTCTCGTTCGTTTCGAAAAAAGGACGTAATTTAAAAAAATAATGAATAAAAAAAGAAAAATTATTAGCAAAACAAAAGCGATCCGAATTACAACACTCTTCATTTGATTTTTCAAATTGAATTTCTTTCAATCACTATTAAGGTATGAAATAAACTAACTTCATGTCTATCTAAATTCAGACAATACACAACTAATTCCTCTAACATATTTCATCGTAAGTATGTATGCAGTACGACCAACTTCAATAAGACTAAATCAAATTTATTTACCATTTTATAACCACATATATATAAATAAATAAATGGAGAAAATAACTTTACAAAATTAAAAGCAAAATAATAAATTGAATTTCCTCAATATCAATACGTTTTTTATTTGAAGCATGTTATATAAGCATAAACTATGAAACTTTAGCTATCTATACATAGTAGTAGGTAGAAATAGTAGCTGTTGCCATTACAGCCAGCGAGCATGCAAACGAGTACAATGAACGAGTGTATAGCAGCATTCAAATTCAAAGAGGCGGAAACGGAAATACAAGTATTTTGTAATAAAGTGAGTGAGTATATGTGTACGTATATATATGTATATATGAGTAAGGTGTGAATGCAAAACAAAAAAAAAAAACAAAAACAAACAAAAATAAAATTGCGTTTTCATTTTCGTTTTTTTTTCTTTTTTTCATTTTTACAAACACCAAACAATAATACAAAAATAAAACAAGAATTGCAAATTGACTGAGTTGAAAATTTTTGTACTTGAGTATAGAAAATATTGCAGCGCTTATTTGTGCCCATATTGAAAAATAGCAACAACAACAATAAAAAAGAGAAGTGGAAGCTGGGAAAAAAAGTAATAAATGTATTGGCGAATGTGTTGAAAACAACGAAAAACCACTTCATAAATAATTCATTTACTACTCGCTTCCGCTTTGGCGTGTGTGTTTTTTTTTTCTACTACTACAACTTTTTTTTTGCGTTGCTTGGTTTTTAGTGTTTTTGTGGTAGAGATACTTGGCATTTTTTTTCTCTTTTTTATTTGTGATGAAGGACTTGTCTTTTTTATATATACATATGTATGATTGTGTGTGAGTATTTGAGTGTTTGTTGCATGAAACATATGCTGCACTTACTGCTGCTATACGCTTCCTATATTGCTGAAGCCAACCTAACGTAAAATTGACACGAACAAAGGCTTTCACGCCTTTGCAAGCATAAAATTGCTATTTTCTATACATTCCATGTACCTATGTATATATATTGAAACCAGACTTTCTTTGCTATCTTCTACTATTTCCAATATTTGTATGTATTTCGATATGTGTGGGTGTGTGTGTTTATTTTGGTTTTGTCTGTATTTGTATCGATTTGTTTGATTGCATGCGTATTTGATTCAATTTTTCGCAATTTATTTGCAATTTTCGGTGATATCCTTTCAGTGTTATCCTTTATCTGCTAGTAGAGTATGATTTGTTGGCTTTGTTTTTCTATTTCGGTTAAGGATTTAGTTACTTATTGAAATTTAAAGATTTTTAACTTTTTGCGTAGGTAGGTTGCGTAGGTTTTGCGATGTTGGGAAATATTTTAGGTGAAGATAAAAAAGTTCAATATACAAATTTTATGGAACTTTTCTATAGATGAAGGAGTTGACTCAGTCAATAATTCCGAATCATTTTATTTTAAAGACGCATCAAAGAAGAATGGAATTCACTGCCTAAACTGGTTAATTAGTGCAAAAAATAACTACTCTAAGTGAGTGTAGCCTAATTTTAATTACAGATCATAAGAACATCGTAAGCAGTACCGATTTCCCAGAGCAAAGTATAGATGCGCCCTAGACATTCAAACGAGGTAGTAAGTGATATAAGCGCATCAACCCCTCGCTAAAAGTAAATGCTCATAACCACTGGCGAACCCAAGGAGGGTTTTGAGGTTAAATCACCCCCCTCTTCCCTTACCGATGAAAATCTGTTGCATTTTGGTCGTTAGTCACAAGCTAAGAAAAAATTTAAAGAGATGGAAAAATTAATACGCCCAATCTTTGAAAATATCTGGATCCGCTAATGCATATAATTTTTAAAGCCTTTCTACAGTGCAACAGTTTTTTAGAGTTACTTGAACTTCATTAAATCAGCTTTTTGTTTTCGATGCTGTTTGATTCGATTTTGTATTAAGTTTGGGTTTAACCTTAGATTAGAACTTTACTGTAAATTTTAATCTAAATGTTGGTCTACGATTTTTCAGTTTATGATCTGGATTTGGTTTGAATTTTGGGCTTAATTTTTTAATTTGCGAATAATTATTAATTTTTTAAATCACATTTTTGAAATCATATGAATGCAATCTTTTGACTGCAGTCTTTAACTAAATTTAATCGAACTCATTCTAAATCACTTGAAGTCACTTGAAATTACTTCTACGAGATCTAAGCGTGAATAATAAAAAGCAACATGTACAGGGTTGGCTATATTAGATAGACCCATCTATTAAAAAAAAACAGGAAAAAAACACATATTTTGCTGTTCAAGTGAAAAATCATTTAATTTGGTTTAAGGGGACTTGATTACATAACTTTTTGAAGATAATGTCATCCTAAGCTCGACTGGCGTAGTGTGCTTGTTTTTCGGCATTTTCCGCAGTGTTTGTCAATATTTCAGCTAATATTTCCTGGCGGATTTTGTCCTTAGCTTGTTAATTTAAAACATTGACTTCAAATAGCCCCAGAGGAAGAAGTCCAGCGGGGTCAAGTCAACCGACCGGAGAACAATGGCTTCAAGAAATCGATTGTGGCACGAGCTGTGTGAGGAAATGCGTCATCTTGTTGAAACCAGAAGTGCTCAATACCATTTTCATAAGAAATCAGCTTCAAAAGGTAAAAGTAACTTCTCAATCCGAAAAACTGTGATATTATTTTGAATGTATTAGTATGAATGTATAAACTCGTAATTGTGACTAACTTCATATCTATCATACGCGCCATTTTTTTGACATTAATAGCTATTCTATCTCGAAGAGCGCCAAAAATACTATAAAAATTGATCTGTCAAATAATTTTCATAATTTTACAAAAGTGTTTTACTATAGCTGAAAATGTCGAATTTCGTGCCAACAAAACAACATTTGCGGGAAGTTTTAATTTGCTTCTTCCATTTAAAGAAAAACGCAACTGAAGCACATCGTTTACTCACTGAAGCTTATCCTGACTGTGCTATAGACGTTAGAATGTGTCAGGTGTGGTATGCCTGTTTCAAAAGTGATGATTTTGGTGTTGAAGACAGGGAACGTTCAGGCGGCCCAAAAAAGCTCGAAGATGAAGAATTGAAGGCATTACTGAAAGAAGATTCATGTCAAACGCAACAAGAACTTGCAGAATCTTTAGGAGTTTATCAGTCAACCTTTTTTAAACGATTAAAAGCATTGGGGATGATTCAAAAGCAAGGAAATTGGGTGCCGTACGAATTGAAGCCGAGAGACGTCGAACGACGATTTTTCACATGTGAACTGCTGATTGCACGACAGAAAAGAAAGGGTTTTCTGCATCGTATTGTGACTGGCGATGAAAAGTGGATACGTTACGATAATCCAAAGCGTACAAAATCATGGGGACCGCTCGGACATGCATCAACATCAACCGCAAAGCCGAACATCCATGGATCCAAGCTCATGCTGAGTATTTGGTGGGTTATGAAAGGTGTCGTGTATTATGAGCTGTTGAAATCGAATGAAACGATCGCTGGCGACCACTACCGACTACAATTGATGCGTTTGAGCCGAGCATTAAAGGATAAGAGGCCAGAATATGAGAATAGACACGACGAAGTTATTCTTCAGCACGACAATGCTCGGCCGCATGTTGCAAGGCAAGTAAAAACATACTTGAAAACGCTGAAATGGGAAGTGCTACCCCACCCGCCGTATTCTCCAGACATTGCTCCTTCTGATTACCACTTGTTCCGATCGATGACACATGGCCTGGCTGAACAGCACTTCCGTTCTTTCGAAGAACTCAAAAAATGGGTCGACTCGTGGATAGCCTCAAAAGATGAGGAGTTCTTTCGACGCGGAATCCGTATGCTATCAGAAAGATGGGAAAATGTTGTGGCTAACGACGGACAATACTTTAATGAATAAATTTATAATCACTTTTTCACAATAAATGTCCAAATTACGAAAAAAGTACGAGTTTATACATTCATTCTCCCAATACAACTGAACATTTCAGCACGTTCGATTGGTGTGTACTTCTACACCCCAAAAATTTCCTAAGTCTGACGATTCAAAAACGTGTTGTCGTTAGTCGAAATGAAATTTCTCGTCAAAGTAATAGTATTATCTGATGGGTCCACCTAATCAAAAGCAAAAATTACAACAACAACCAAAGTCAATTAAAACACTAATTCGTTATATTAACGAACGAGTTTCAGTATTACAAGAATCCCTCGAAATAATTACTTTCGTTGTACTTCTTTTACTTTGAGGCTTTGCGCCACTCTTAGTTACTTCTCGATAAACTAGGTATATTTCTTTTGATATGAGCAGAGAAGTACATTGCATATATATAATGTTACCAGTTGTTGTTTTCTTTTCCTGCCATTAAATAAATGTAATGATACGCTAATTTTTTTCTTTGGGCGGATGACCATAGTAAACAAGAGAAAACTGTTAAATTGCTTCGTTTATTATCATTGTAAGTTTGTCTCTATACCAAATATTTGTACAAGAGAACAAGACATTGATGACAAAAGTCTGAAGAATTCAGTGATTTTTTTATTAATGAATAAAATGAATGAGATGAATTTTTCATTTAAAGCGTATTCACACTTGATTTTACTAAATGATTAATTACTCAATGACAGCGAAATTATTAAAGATTTCAATTTTACAATCTTTAGTCAAATTTGCTATTCAATGAATGCAATCGCAAAATGCTATTCATTGAATGTGATTTCAGTGATTTAAAATCGCAATTGACTGCAGTCTTTTACAGTTCTGGCAAGTAGCTTTAACGGTTGGACCGAAAAGTGAGCATTAGGTGGAGTGACAAGTGACGTTTCGAAGCGGTGTAAACAGCCACTCGCCACTTGTCTGTATCTGACTCGTGAGCACACAACAGAACGGGTAAATTTGTCTTGGATCGATTCATCCAGCCCGACGCCCCTCTCGCAACCGTGACTCATCACATGCTTTGCACGTTTGCCCTATCAGGCGTAATCAACAACGCTCCACACGATTTGCATGACAAGGCATACTCAACGACGCTCTGCACATCTTACATGCTTCGCACACTTGCCGCATCAGGCGTACTCAACAATGCTTTGCACATTTTATACGCTTCGAACGCCCATCCTACCAGACACACCACATACAGCTGCTTGCTGCGCACGTTCGCTTTACACGACGCCTGGACCGAAAGACCTAGCGCCTCAATCTGAATGTAGTGAAAGGGATAAACTTTGCTTTCTTGACTTGTTATTATTTCTTTTATAAAACCTGAAATGTATAGAATATGAATTTGTGTTAATTAAAAAGCACTGTGTCTCACTATTAAAAGTGAGAGCTTCTCTGCAATCAATAAATGTTGTAACAACAGAACCGCTAGAGGCCGCTGAGTCTACCCTAGCCTTAGAACGAAAGATTCGTTACAAAATTGTATACAAGTTTTTAGTTTGAATATCGTCAGAATTTTGATCTGAATTTTCACCTTAATTCTGTTTTTGGTTTCAGTTTCTGGTCTAATATTTTGTTTGAGTTTTGGTCTGAAAACCAGAGTGATTCTGAAGGAAATAGGTAGCTACAAGATTAGAAGAGCGCTCAAAAGAATGACAGCTCAGATAGCAGGGGAAAGAGGTGCTCTGACTATTATTAAAGCTGATCAAGCGAGATCATAGATGAGCCCTGAGTCTAATCAGTAACTAGACTGCCTAGTTCGTCTTGAGAGTAAATACAAATAAGAAATAACTGATCCTGCTCATTGAAAATTGAATGTTTATACACTCACTTAATCAAATAACGCCAATATTTTATTCCAAAGTATGTATTTGGAAAACGACAGTAAAAAAACATAGGATCAAGAATGCAAGCATGGTCTTATATTCATATCTGTCAAAGAAAGCAAAAAAAAGCTCAGACATGGCCCTCCAGTAGCAGTAGACAGCCATTTCTGAGGCATATAAAACTTCGGTGATTTGGTGAAGTAACACGGAAAAATCGAATCTAAAGATCATCCTATAATGGCATTACAGAAACTACGTATTCACATTTGACGGGCATCATCTGCTGCCTATGGAATAATATAAAAAAAAACAACCCAGCGTTGAGTGCACCGCAGAGCGGATATAGTAGTAGGTTTCTATCACCTTACACAAAGCTGAATACCTAATACCCAATCTCAACTTCAATAAGAACATTTTAACGTAATACAAAAAGTAAAAACAGCAAAGTGAGTCGTAGGAATGCACTTCGGAAAATATCTTAACCTAATTAAAAGTTGTAATTCTCTTGATTGAAATTTAATATTTTCAAATGCAATTGAATTCAAGCAAAGTTTCTTAGTAATACCTAAACAGGTAGGTGTTTGTATCAAAATTCTCTAATATTCTACATAATTAATTTTCTGTTGTTTCTGGAAAATATATATATATATATAAGTGTATTACTTTGATAATGTTAATAACAATTGTGCAAATGCAAAACACAATTAGGATCAAAATCGTGTGACCAAAAATAAATTTAACACCTTTTAGCATAACTTTTACCGACACAAGTAATAACCATCGAGTGCATACATAAGTAAAACCAACACTCCATACATCCTGTTTCCGTTTTTCTCGCTAGGCTTTTCTCCCTTAACTTAAACTATACATACAAAGGTATATAGATACAAGTAAGTTATTGGTTTGGCCATTGTATATGTATTTAGTTGTTGTCATTATTCTTGTTTATTATTGTTGGTTGTTGGTATCAAAAGGATGTGTGTTGCATTTAAATGTAAATGCAACTTAAGCGAAATTTTAATTAAATGCACAAATGAAGAAGAACGAGGTAAGGAAATATGCAAGTTAGAGATACTAAACTTAAAAAATTGATATGTGTGGGTTAATGTAAAGCGCTTCATATGCATACATGTATCTTCTACTTATATGTACATAATTGTAATTATATATACTGTATATCCGAAGGACATAAGGACAATAAACCTAATGACAATAACACAAAAACAAAGTGGTTGCATACTGATAATGATAGTAGGACTCACTGTGAAGCGAAACTATATGCATATAAACTAGAATGTATGGAGATTGGCGCCACATATGCGATTAAATGGAAAACTTCAAGAAATAAAAATAAATAGTACAAAAAAGTGAGCAAGTAACTATATCCCAGTGGGAATCAGAATAGAAATGAAGACTGAGGACTGAAAAGCAATATTGCTATGTGGTGGTTAGACACTTTAAAAAGTTTTTATGAAAAGAAAGGTTTCTTAGAATTAAGTTCACATCTTTGGGTATAACGATATTTAGATTCGAAATACCTGCAGCCGCAATAAGCCCATACTGAGTCTTTGTAAAATCTTATGGCTGCAGGTGATGGTGTTTACTTGCAAGATCCATTGAAAGTATATGAACTATAGTTTTTAAGGTTTTGGTTGTAACAACAGCGGTTTAGCCTTCATTTAGTTTTCATTTTGGATTTTTAATTTAACAGTTTTTAAAAGTAAACAAATTTTTACATTGCAATAATTTTTCGAATTCCTAAAATTGTTTAAGATTTCATATTTGGTTTTTAAAGTTTTCTGAAGGTCATCATCCTAGTAGAAAATGTTATCATCTTTAGAGTTCAAGCATCTCTATTAAACAGAGTCAATCTACGAATTAAGCTACCATACAAACTTTCTCTCTTTATCTGGCACTTCAAGTTTCTTCAATAGGGAGAATTTTGGTCTTACAAAAACATATTATGAGGCATTTCTCATAACTCAAATTTTCAAAAATATTTTAAACATTACCTGCAAAGAAGGAAAATTACAACTGAGCATTACTTTTCCCACTGGTTCTATTTATGCGCTCAATTACTCTATTTATACCCAAGCATCTATACGTAAGCATTGTTTTTTTTTTTAGCTAGAACTCAAAACAAAATTATAAAAATAATTTGATCATTTCATTGAAGCTAGAAAGAAGTGTAGTAGCAGAAACAGCCAACAGTGAATGTGTTTATTTCCCCCAAAAGTAGAGTATTATAAAGCAGAAGCAGAGAAAAACAAAACTATAAAGCATAGGTAATTTTGTGCAAAAAAAAAAAAACTTGAAGCAACCCTATATGAGAGGCTGAGAGGAAAAGTGGTATAACTTCTATGTTCAGCAAAAAGTGGAATAATTTTACTTAAGAGCAAAAGTGAAACGAAATATGTTCAGAGCAAAAGTAAAACGAAATATGTTCAAAACGGAATAAAAAACTATGCTGTTCTTGCTCTGAAAGAATTGTTACTTTTAAGTCGTTTCATCTTCACTCTAAACCGTATTACTTATGCCATTCTTGCACTGACACTGAATTATTTCACTTTTGCTCTTATATAAATTTTAGCCCGCTTTTCCTCTCAGCCTGTCATTTATCATTCGAAACTGATATAAAACCGAATCGTCCTCATTTGAGAGGCTGAGAGGAAAAGTGGTATAAATTCTACGTTCAGAAAAAAATGGAATAATTTTACTTAAGAGCAAAAGCGAAACGAAATATGTTCAGAGCAAAAGTGAAACGAAATATGTTCAGAGCGAAAACGGAATAAAAAACGATGCTGTTCTTGCTCTGAAAGAATTTTTATAACATTTTTGCTCTTACTTTTAAGGCGTTTCATTTTCACTCTAAACCGTATTACTTATGCCATTCTTGCACTGACACTCTAAATTATTTCACTTTTGCTCTTATATGACTTTTAGCCCGCTTTTCCTCTCAGCCTGTCATATATGCTTATGTTTGTCTGTGTATGCGTTTCAATACAGCTGCTTAATTTGAACAGCAACTTCTTTATAAAAATTTAAATTTTATTGTTATGATTTTTTTTTTGTTTTTTTTTTGGGTCTTCAATTCATATTTACATGGCAGCAAAAGGATATTGTCATCAGCATAGCGTGAAGTGAGTGAAAGAAAGACAGAGCAAGAGAGAAAGAGAAAGGTAGAAAGGTAGAAAGATAGAATGATAGTAAAGTGACAGAGAGTGTGTGACAAACGTGACGTTGATATTTTGTTGTCAGCATTTTGTTGTTATGTGTCTCATATATCTCTTCTGTGCAACATAAATGACGTTAACGCCAACTATACTGATGATGATGTCCTTTCAAAATGCTGATGTTGTTGATATCTGAGTATGTGAATACGTATATAAGTTCCCATATATGAAATTATGCCATAACGTTTATATGAATGCACACATAATAATATCCTTTTCCACGTAACTATCTATGTATGTGTGTATGTGTATTTGCAAGTCCATAGTAGAAATTATGTTGCAAAATTTTCATGCATACTCATATGCATGCTGCACGTGTATGTGTATGTGTGTATTTTTGAATGTACACGCCTTGCGTAAGTGTACTAAATGCAATTTAAATTGCATTTGCAACATTTTCTATGTAGCAAATACTGCTAGTATGCAACTGACAGCACAATTTGTACAAACACACATGCAAACTTACATTGTATAACACATACATTCAAACATAAGTATATACTTATATTCTATATACACATACCTATGTATATACTAATGTATGTATGTATGTATGTATTGTATATGATGAGCATGCTGTATAAGTTTGTAATGTAATGCTCCTCTTCGTGCTGTTGTTGCTGGTTGATGTTAGTGTTGCATAATTCGTTGTTACCCAATTATGAAAACTAACAATGTGTGTTGCCAATTTTGAGGGTATAAATGTTGTCATGTCATAAACATATACACCTACACATAGACATACAGCACATATTTACAGTGTATGCGAATGCATATATATGTGTGTGTGTGTGTGTGTAGTTGATTTATTATGAAAATAATGCTGATAAACTTTTGGTGCTTAAATTTATGACATGTAATTTAAAAAAAGAAAAACATTATAGCAAATATGAATGAATTGCTTAAGACAATTTCATTCTAATTTCGGCTCATTTGAGCAATTTAACAAAAAAAAAAAAACATAACTAGATTCGCATAGATCGAAGTTTTTACACCGATGTTTTCATTTCTCTATGTGATTTGCGTTAATATTTAAAAGTAAATAATAATGAAGCCTGCATAAAAATGTTTGAAAATACATGTATTTTTGTATTCTAAATGACGAGTGCTTGAAAAAAGGAATACTCACACTATTTCAAACTTTTTCTTCTGCTCCACTACCACCCGTTCTATTTTTCTTTGTAAAATTTTTGTTTTATTAATTATATTTATTATATTTAATTTTGATAAAAATGTATCTCGCTTCCTCTTACTTTACAGCATGTTATACATTTAACAATAGATTGAATGCGCTTCGAACACACTAACTGATTGCAAATCATGCATATGTGAGTTGAACTGTTACTTGTACAGGCGCTAACAAATTGAACTCTTATCTTTGACTGCAACTTCTGCAGTTTCATCGCGACGATTAGTTTGTGGCTCAAGCAGCAACGTCGTGGTCAAACGAATATTAAGGTCTGCCTCCATAGCATAACGTGGACTCTCTATAATTTAATGATTAGCATTGAATGGCGTTCATTTCCAATTCACGTGCACCTTTGTCAAGCCAGCCATCGCTATTACATCAAACATTTTACAAAATAAAAAACTTCTTACCAATAGTTGTACGACAGCTTTAACTGTTCTACTCAAGGCACGAAGACATCATGGTTAAACAGTTTGTTTAACTATACCATCCTAACAAACCATATGAATTATAAAAGACTCTTAAGGGGATATTCTACCCGAGATGGTCCGAAAAATCGATTTTTTTTTATTTAATCTTTTTGATGTAGACAACGAGTTTTATGAGAAAAAAGAGGGGCAATGTATGGTCCTGGAATAGCTGATTACAAAATGGTTTACATTTTTTGTTTCAGAATATTTAAACCGGAGATATCATGTCCACCATGGAGCAACTATTTCCGGCAGGCTCAAGTTCGAGGCGTCGAATGAACCATTATTAACAAAGAAATTTTTAACATTAAAAACGAAAATTATTGTTCAAAATCTGTAGAAAAACTTGCAAAAATCCCCAAACAAAAATATTGAAAAACTTTTCATTTACAACGATTTGAAAGCATCGATATTTCGCACCATCTCGGGTAGAATACCCCCTTAAGCCTCTAATTTAGGAGGGTATGTTATCCAGTTAACGGTTATTGGGTAATTTAAAAAAGTGAAAGTTGTTCATAACTCTTATCAGGTAACTTAAAAATAAAAGTTGTGAAATAAAATTTATGGCAATTTAAAAAAATAAAAATTATTCATAAATCTTATTTTATCGACTTTTTCATCAAATAATTTTTATAAATTAAGTCCCTAGAATATAGTGTAAGATCAGAATCAAAACTTGTGACTTTGTCGGCCGATATCTCGTAAACCGGGCAAGATATCAACTTCTTTTATTTGAAAAAGGTTTTATTTTGCCTAAATCTGCCAGAAAATAGTTTCAGATAAGCTGGCCACATCAATTAATATCTCCCCTCTCCCAGCATATGGTTTCTCGTATTGATACCACCTTGTACCACCTTGTACCACCTTGGTAGTCGTGAATGATTTCGGACTTTTTAGACAGACGAAATACAATTTTACTGGACTTGGCTTCATGTCTTAATGACGCTGTGTCGCCGCGGAATGAGAGCCTCTATTCACCTTGAAGCAAGGCTTAATGCCGATGAAATTTAGATTACTTTCTTTCAATACCTTAGCCAAGCGCAGTGAGGTGTAAAAATTATTTGTGGTGGTAGCTTTTAACCCTATTAATCACACGCAGTGACTTTGAGTCACTATTGAAATTAAAATCGTTATATTTTTCAGATTTCTTATTTTTTCACGGGAAGGGCCTAATGTATTCGTTCACTTACCGGTTATCTTCATAAAAATGGATTTTTTGTTTTGATTTGTTTTTCTTTATTAGTCAAAAATCATTAAATAAACAAAAAACTGCATAAAATCCCACGTAGTGACTGTGAGTCACTATATACATTTGTATATTGCAATAGGTACTGTACCACAAATTAAACCCGGAATAATAGTAGGAAACAATGTGTTTGAATTAGTTGATAGATGCAGATGGCATTGTCGATTAAGGAGAGTTTTGTGATACTTTATATGACAATTTGATGTTCCGTGCTTGTATGTCAAGACGTAGATTTATAGATTTATCGCGTTATTTGGTATTTGATGATAGGACCATGATATCGGTACGCAGATCGCATCTTAAATTTACTTCGATTGGAAATCTTTGGCACTTGATGAATGAAGACGGCTACACAAATATGGTATGAACAATTGGTGGACTTGCGATAGCGGATATTTCACTATGAGATACTGTATGTATCTAAGGAAGGCAGCGCTAAGAGTTAAATCTTAGCACAGCATGGAGCGGAACAGCTCTGTAAGCTATATGAACGGCCAAAGAGGAATATAACTTCCGAAAAATACTTTACAAGTTTAGAACTGTCGTTAAGTCTGTTGTCAAAGCAATTAACTTTTGCTAGTACGATGCAAAAAATAAAAGGTGCATTTCAATTAATTTTCTTCCTAACAAGAATAGAGAAGTAGAGGGCAGCATTTTTGCAGTAATAAAACAGCATCGTTATTAAGTTATGTGGCAAAAAAAAAACGCTATTATACAGGGTGATTTTTTTATGCTACCCGATGTCAAACTGGAACAATGAAAGCAGCTATCAAATCGTCATCTCACAGCTCATGTAATATACTCTAGTCCAGTATAAGTTTTTCAATTTTATTTTCAAAATCAGTCGTCTGTTACGTTAACGCAACGTTGGCACAGACCAAAATATCGTTTGAAAAAAGAGCTAACAGCAAAGTCACCGTTCCTGACTTTTTCTTGTGGGGATTCTTTATAAGTCAAGTTTATGTCAATATACCAGAGTCTCTTGAACAACTTAAGTCTAATATACGCAACGAAATCGCTGAAATTTCACATGAAACACTTAAAAAGTGAAAAATGGAAAGGGCGGAGAGAGAGAAAGGAAGAGCTTCAAAGTGATTCTGTAAAATCTGCAATAAAAAGTATTTGCTCCACTTCTTGCGTTCAAAGTAAATACATATTATACTTATATTTTTCCAAATTATATTGTTCTTGTTTTTCAGATTATCAATTTATCACATTTTAAAAAATTTTAGAAAAAAAATTGAATGAAATGAGAATAGCCGAGTTAATTCTATGAAATGACTCTAAGTCGTAGTGGGACTTTACGTTATAAAATAACTTGGGATGAATAGGGTTAACTAGCCAGCTGGTCGATGTAAGTGAATTATAACATACAACAAACAGTTGTTGGTCTTCGATGTTCCACATCGAAGACCAAAATTTTTTTTTACCGTATTCGGCTGTCTTCGGCGGGATGTATTGCCAAAACGATACTCAACCAAAAGAGCGATAGGGAAAGAGAGAAAAAAAGATTTTTTTGTGAATCTTTACACAGGCCGAAAATATTTTAACCCAGAAACCAAAAAAATTTTTTTTTTTAAAGATTTTGGATGCGGTAAAACCGGGTCCGAGATCTAAATCTTTCAATTGGCTCTGGTTTTTGAGATAGCCCAACCTAAAAGTGCAAAAATAATGATTTAGGCCCATATTTGAGAAAATGAAGTATCGCAACATTTTTTTCCTCAAAAAAACTATGAATAGCATCCCTAAGTACAAACCCTGTCCTTTTAAATGCCGTTGAGTTTGTTGTATTTGTTAAAGTGGCGGTTCGTGCCACGAACCCAATTAGCGCTAATACGCCGTTTTGATACCACATCCTCAGTTGTTCTTGGTTTGTATGGTATTATTGTGCAGGCGGAAAAATCAGATCCATCCCGACTGGTTTGTGAAGCTTAGTAATTCGTTTGGACTTATTTCACCTAGCTCCCCGAGGTTGTTGAAGTAAGGTTTGTTTGCCTAGAGTTTTCATCCTGGTTCGACCCAGAGCCGGGCATTCACATAGGAGGTGGGAGATAGTCACTTTTTAATCCGGATAATCGCAGCTGCGGCAAGTGGAATTTTCATTTTGGCTGCTTGCTCACCAGTGAGCCAGGAACCCGTGATGACCGCCGTCAGTCTTGAGATGTCCTTCCGGTTTTTGTGTATGAGTTGCACTGTTTTTTTCCAGTCGTAGACAGGCCATATTGCTCTGCTTGTTTTGCAGGTCGGCAACCTGGTTCATCTACTATTGGCTCTTGCGAGGTATTTTATAAAAATTTCACGCTTGACCGAGTTTAGTGGTGTGAGTACATGCTCAGCCAAGGATTCCTGCAGTGCAGATCCTTTACGGGCTAGCTCGTCAGCCATTTTATTACCCTCAATGTTCCGGTGACCTGGGACCCATATCAGGGTGATGTTGTACTGGCGAGCCAGGTCCGTAAGACTATTTTTGCATTGCATTACCAGGTTAGATGATATGACGGCCGAATCAAGAGCCCTGATTGCGGCCTGGCTAACCGAAAAAATAGCCATATGTGCTTTGAAGGTGTGATCGGTCTTGAGCATCATACTTGCCTCCCTTATTTCAGCCTAAAATACACTAGCATAGTTAGGGAGGCGGACCGATCGATTAAAGCCTAGTTTTCCTGAAAAGATTCCTGCTCCCACACCACAGTTCATCTTGGATCCGTCCGTAAATACTGTGGTGCCGAAGTTATTTACAATCCTGCCGTTGTTCCATTCCTTTCGCGATGGTATCCATACCTTGAACTTCTTGCAGAACGTCATGGTAGGGATGATGTAATCTGTTTTATCTGGAATTTGTCGCCCTTGTGACATAAGCAGACTTAGGTCAGGCCGTAAGGTCTTTCAAACCAGCGACCCGCCTCCCTTAATCTTATCGCGCTCAAGGTTGCTGTCTGCTCGATAAAGAGATCTATTGGAATCAAATGCGTAAGAGTGTTTAGAGCTGCAGTGGGGCAAGACCGTATTGCTCCAGTAACTCCTACACAAGCTGATCGTTAGATACGTTCTAATTTTGTTACGGTATATTTCTTGTTGATGGCTTTCCACCATGCCAAGGCTCCGTAAGTTTAGATTGGACGTACAACCGCTTTGTACATCCATATAGTTAGTTTAGGTTGGAGGCCCCATCTCCTACAAATCATTCATTTACAGGCATAGAAGGCGAGCCGTTAAGTTTACTCAAATATCGTTTTTCGCTGAGGTCTCACATTTTGAAATTTTTATGTGTGTGATTGTTTGAAGACGTGGTTTTTAATGGATTTTTATGTATATGTAGATAAATTCACAAACATAAAAATGCGATATCTCAGCGAAAAAAAAGAAGATATTTAAGCAAATTCAACGACAGTTTAAAGGGTAGGGCTTGTACTCCAGAGGGTATTACAATTGGAATAAGAAGAGTTTTGAACAAATGGGCTTGGCATCTCGCATAAAACTTTAATCGTTTTTTGGGTATATTTCCGCAACTATTTATATTAAAGTACAGTTCACGCTCGGTATTTATAAGTTCAACAATCTTAATTGTCCAGAAAATTTAACCAATTTTTGGCTTTTATATAATTTCCTAAAATCTTAAGATTTGACTTAAGTTTTCTGAGTAGGCCTCAAATTAATTTTTGTTCGAATGTTTTTCTCGCTTTTAATGATTTCACCTAATAAAAACCTACTGTGTTCAACGTACATTTATATATAAGAAATGAAATGAATGTTATAAATGTATTTCACAAATATTTCACGTCTATAATTATTTAAAACGACTATGAAGGTTAGAAAATAATTAATAAATACAACCACTATATAGCATTGTAATAAAAAGGTACTTTTCTCAAAAAAAAGTGCAGAAATCTAAAGAATTCGGAATTCTTAAGTAGTTTGTTCTTGGGCTACTTAAGAATTCCGAGCGGCCTCTGTACTGAGATTTGGTTCAAAAGTATTGACTGAATATGTCATGCCACAGGAATGTGTGTGCAAGATTTGAAAATTAAAACATAAACGGAATTTTAATTGGAAAATTTCTCAGAAACAATTTGTGGTACGACTCTAAGACTTTGTATGAATATGGATAAATGTTGTCGTAGAACCTCTCATACAAAAAAAAATGTCTGAGTTAAAAATCAACCTTAATCAAGTTTTACTTTTGACAAGAAACATTTTTAATACAAACTTTTAGTTTTTTTTCTGAGTCGTAATGTTTACCAAATCGATTAAAAAATCACGGAAATGGAAACCAAAAGCAACATATTTTCTCAAATAGATACGGAAGAGCACAAATAAACAATCTGAATTTTCGCCAAAAAACTAAACCAATCTAATTAAAAATAATTTCTTCTTTCAAATTTAAAAAAGTCTTCACATTTTTAAGTAAACTTTTTTAAGAACTTAAACTATTTCCAGCTTTAAAAAAGACAAATATTTTTTATATTTTTACTTTACTATTGTCTCTCTTAACAATTCTTACTTCCTTATTTCCCTGCTTCAGATTCTTTACAAAATCTCTTTCTAAAAATTCTTTGCTTTCATCAGCAAACCTTTAAATGCATTCAATTTCTAAAGTAAACTTGAACCTTTGCCAACCTTCTTCAGTCTCAAAATTATTATACTCATACACACAAACATTTGCATATTTCTATCTCTGTTTGTAGGTATATCAAATGCAGCATCCACTTCCTTTTAAATTGTAAGCTGACTGCTCATAATAACAATCAAAGCTGCTTAATTAAAATGTCTACGCCAAAAATTTTACAATAAACCGAGAACTCTTTTTGTAAGCTCATACTCTTTCTGCATTTCTTTTTTCTCTCTCTCTCTCTCTCTTTGTCTCTCTTTTACGATTTGTAACCAAGAAAAGCAAACTTCCTGTATTAAAGTTACGCTATGCAGTTTTGTTATTTTCTTTGGCAGAAACAGCAGACAAGACACAAGAAGGAAGTTTCAACTTCAGTAGCAACAATTATTGCTGTCTATAGACAACTTCAGTCAGCGACTTTTCTTGTATTACACAAGCAAAAAAAAAAAAAAAAACAGGAAGATATATAAAAAACTAACGAAGAAGAAGAAAAGAAGAGAAGAAGTTGCATGCTATTCAATATCTACAAAATGTTTTCCTTGATATTTTACATATTATTACTGCAACCTGCAAGTTAAGCCGCCCCAAAAATTAAGTGCTGCCTGCTGTTTTATTATATTTTTTTTCTTTGAATTTCAAGCTATTGAAAATCATTTTCTTTTCTTTAGATTTTTTTTTTCATTCTTATTTTTGAAGAGTTTTGGCAACCATAATAATGATGACTTTCAAATGAGAAAAAAAAGTATGAGGAAGAAAATGGTAGGTATTCATTGCAGAGCAATTTTGTGATCATAGGCAATTATGAAAACGTTTATTATTTGTTTTTTTTTTTTTTTGGCAAGAAGAAAATGTTAAATGCAGCTCATTCTTGGTATATTATAATTTGGCAAAAAGTACAAAAATAAATATTTATATCGACAATAGCTTATGTTCATTTGAATGTTTTGTATAAGGACAAGACGCTTTTGATTTGAAGCATACTTCTTGGGAAGGGTTAGGTTAGGTTGGAGTGGCTGTCGAGAGACACACTTAGGCCTGAACGGCCCATTGTGATACCACATAGTTGGACCTACAGTTTAACGCCGATTCCGAACGGCGGTGTGGCAATTTTTTATCGGCTTGGTGGTTTTGCCATTACCAACCAATGTGTGTACTTGTACACTATCTTATAATTCTCATACACTTCATATTGATAGTGAATATAAGAAAGTAATGAAAATTAACCACCAGACGAAGACGGGAATCGAACCCGAACCTCCCAGATGAAAGTCTAGTGCACTATCCACTAGACTATCGAGGTCGTCTTGGGAAGGGTTAGCTAGAGAAATATAAAATGTTTGCCAAAATTAATTTTATATTACGGACGGACAAAGATTCATTCTGGGAAAGTCGTATTATCCGGTTCGAATAAAAAATCTTTCGTAATTCAGTATTATAATAATATGTAAGTATAGTATACATTGTATGCCGAATCAGACAGCTTGTGAATTGACCAAATATAATAGAGAATACTAGCTTAAGTAATAGCAATAGAACTAACAACAAACAATAAATTTTTAAATAAAAAAAATAAAAAAAGCGCGTCTACCTAACTGGCGGATACCACGAGTATTCACATTCGGAATAGTGGGTCTTATTAGCAGGTCGTGACTTCAATTTTGGCTTTTCATGAAATATGAAATAATCCACATAGAAATTGTCTAGAACTACAGAAACAAAAATGCTAATTCAGAAAAATTGTATAGATATAAAGTGAAAAAGGAACAGCAGAGTACATAAAATGTGTTTGTGACGGTCCATAGTAGACTAAAACTAATTAGAGACGAAATCGGAAAACAAATTATAAACCAAAGAAAACTCAGTAAAGTAACCAAATAAAAAAATTAACCAAATTCTACCTAAAACTTAGTGCAAATTCTTACAAAATCTTAGACTAAAATTCAGACTAAATTCTGACCAAACATTAAAGCTAAATTTTTACTAAATTCAGACTAAACACAAATCAAAATAAAGCCAAACTCAGATCTATATTTAAAGCCGAACTCAAACTAATAGTCACATCAATCAAAAACAAAACTCAGTCTGAAATTAAACAAAAATTCAGATCGAAACTTAGACCGTATTCAAGGTGAAATTCAGACTTGACCAAAATTCAGACTCAATCAAAAATATAATAGAAATTTAGATGAAATCTGAACTTGGTGAAAACAAAGACAAAAATCAGACTAAAATTAAACCAAAACTCGGATCAAAACTTAGACTCTATTGAAGCGAAATTCAGACTAAAATTTGAGAAAATCTTAGACCACAAACCAGACCAAAAATCAGACTACAATTTATTCCAAAATTTAGACTCAAATGTATCTCAAATCTTAAAAACCAGATCAAAATTTAAACCAAAATCCAGATCAAATATGAACGCAAAAATTTTACAAAAATTTGGTCTAAAAATAGAACATAATTCAGACCAAAAATCAAACCAAATTTAGACCAATAATTAAGACAAAAATGTGACCAAAGTTAAAACAAAATTTAGACCAAAATTAGATTAAAAATGTAACTAAAAATGAGATTAAATTCATATAAAAAATCAAACTAAAAGAAAGACTACAAGTCAGATTAAATTAAGACTAAAAAGTAAACCATTAATCTGACCAAAATTAGAACAAAATTCAGACCAAAAACAAACAGAAAAATTTAAACAAAACCTAGATGAAAAATCGGACCAAATTCTGACAAAAAATCTAAGTTTTGCTAAACCAAATCAAAAATCAGACAAAATTCGGACAAATACTCAGACCAAACATCAAAACAAAATTAAGGCTTAAAATCTGAGCAAAATTCAAACCACTTTCAGATCAAAAATCAAACTAAAATTCAGATTAAAAACCAGGTCTAAAATAAAACTAAAAATCAAATAGAAAATATATAAAAAACAAATACCAAAATTATTATCAAGCTCTCCAAAAGTAGAACATCTAAGTACAAACTGACTGAAATTTCAGATTTATTATGGTCGAAGTGTATGCGGTAAAAAGTTGCATTCACATATTCACGAGGGCTGCATACCAGTGATGAAATTTGCAAATTTGTACCAAATTTACCAAAAAAGTTGTACCTAAATGAGTATGAATGTACCTGAAATAGTATACTCCATTGATTTATCGCTTTTGTAAGAAATTTAATTTTCATTTAAAAGTTAATAATTAAAAAAAGTAGAGAAAACATGAAAACGATAATTGTTAGATATAATTTATGTTAAATTATTGCAGCACATATAAAGTGAGTGAAAAAAATTGATCATAAAAAATTAAAATTTTAGCGCATGACAAATCGCAAAAGGGAAAAACTTTATCTGCTAATTTATTCCTTGTAGATTTAAATAATTCAAAAAATCGAACCTCACTAGTGACTGATTCAAAATTCTTGCTCATAAACCCTTTAAGAATTACACTTAATTTTTTGTTCTCACAGCTCTTTATAATATTTAGATAACTGAGTAGTTGTTCTTACATTTATACAGGCTGACAATCGTAAAGTGACGCACACATTTCAGCAGTTATTTTTAAAAGGACGTACTTCCATTAAGTACAATTAAGTGTTAACATTGCTGAATATATAAGCATTCATTTGAGCCCCACCTCATTCAATATAACCTCCTTTAGCCGGCACACATGCCTTCAATCGATCCGGAAATCGTAGGACTGTTCGCCGCAGGACTTCCTGATCAATTTCAGTCCAGGCTTTCTCTAATGAATTTGTCAGCGACTCCAGACTGTGGTGTTGAGATGCACAAGCCTTACTCTCTAAAATACTCAAAATAGAGTAGTCCATTGGATTCAAGTCTGGGGAGTATGGTGGCCATTCTTGAGATGTTATGAATCCAGAAAAATTGTCTTTTGTCTTGGGAAGGTGTAGAATCTTGCTGGAAAGTCCAGTTTTCATTTCCAAATGTATCTTGGGCCCAGGGAAGAACATGTTCATTTAAAATGCTCCGATAAACAACCTGGTCAATTTTAACACCCTCTTCAACGAATATTAGAGGGGTTCTGGCATTAGCGGAAACTCCAGCCCATACCATAACGGAAGCTGGCTTTTGAACTCGGCCAACAGTCCAATTTTGTTGCGATGATGATGTTGGCCACATTCGGTCATTTTGCGCATTGAAATGTTGTTCAACCGTGAAAATTTTTTCATCTGTAAACAAGATATTTTCAACATTTTTTAACACGGAGGAGCGTAGCAACGCCTTGCATCTTTGCAGTCGCAAATCTTCCTTTTTTTTGTGCCAGATCTTGAGCTTTTCGGAGCTTGTACGGCTTAAGATTTTAACTTTGATTTTGCAATGATTCGCACTGTTTCACGGTTTACTCCCACTTCCTTAGCGATTTTTCTCATTGAGCGCCTTGGATTTCGCTTGATTCGTTTACGAATTTTTTCTGTTAAACCAGTAGTGGCAACTGTTGAAAATTTTCCCCGGTCTCTATCTCCAAAACCCCCAGTTTCATTATATCGAATAATAGCTCGGTCAACCGTACGACTTGACAAATTTAAAGCCTTTGCAATTTGACGGCTACTATAATTTGCCAAATGAAATTTCATAATTTCACGACGAATATTTTCCTTGTCCATTTTTATGGAAATTTCAAAATGTAATAACAAAAATTCAAATGATATTAAAAGCAAAGCCAATAATGAATAAATTTGCTTTTTAAATTAAAGTAACGGTAAATGGCAAAGCTTGCTGCAGAGTATTAAACTTGCGTCACTTTACAATTGTCACCCTGTACATATGTATACAAAAAATTATAATACAAAGTAAAATTGCTATTTATTCCATTTACATCTTTATATCATTTCAAATTACTTAGATATGGATTTATGTTGCCAACACGCCCACCCTCTATCAACTGTCGAAAAAACGTAAATGCTACATACATATACAAAAAAATAAATTTAATAGCCAAAAATGAAGTAAATACACAAATTGGCAATGAGGTAAGTAAGAAGAAGAAGAAAAGTGATAAAAATGCTAATGGATAATTTTAATGCATTTTAATACCTACTCTTTTTTGGAATATCTATGTACTTCAATGTAATCATTATACAGAAGTAGCAAGAAACTTACACACATATATGTAAATGTAACACAAGCATAAATTGTTGAAAATCTCAAGCACATACGCGTTCAGTTAGTCATATGTGTGTGTGTGTATTCAAGTACGAGTTAATAATGAACATTTTTGCTTGTGGCTATAATTCGTATAAGAAAAATTAAATGTGCGAATAAGTTAATTAAGGCAGAAGTATTTTTTTCATTCTTCTTCAGAGATACTCACTTTTTTTTTTTTTTGAACATTTTACATGTATTTACCTTGAAGGTATATATTTGTATAGGTAAATTTATGTTTGTGTCTGTGCAGCATGAAATGAGTATGTGAGATAAAGATATATGAGTGTGTGTGTATATTTCATTTCACGCTTAACAAGTTCGATTTTTATGCTACATCTTTCATACGCGTTAATTTTCCAGCGAAATGAGCATGTTACAATAAGCAGCAGCAACGCAAACAGCAAAAGCGACAACAACAGAAAAAGCAACTACTATTGCTGCTGTTGTTGCTACTTTTTTTTTTTGTGATGCTGTTGTTGTTGTGTTGCTGCTGCTGCTGCTGTGGTAACAACAAGTGGCTTATCCTGCTCAGAGTAAAATAATTATAATTTATAATAAGCATTTGCGAAAAGATGAAGGAAAAGCAACAACAAAAAAAGTTACCACGCAATTTTGACACATATCCTTCCAATATACAGACACAGGAAAACACATGCACACACACACACGCACACATATAACTAGTAAATAGAAAATTTATACGCGCTCACACTTGCATTGACAATAAATAGCAATAGCAGTAGCAACAACAACAAGTACATTTTTCTTTTGTTTTGTTATTCGTTGCTATTGCTATTTATTGCTGGCGCTGCTGTTATTGCTGGCTGTTGCTGATGATGCTCATCATTATCCTGTGCGCAAATCCAATTTGATTATGTTAATACGCGTGGAAATGCTTTCGCAATTGCAGCCACAGCAGCAGCAGCAGGAATAACAGAAATAACAACAACAGCAATAGCACCAGCCAAAACGTAAAGTTGTAGGAGTAAGTGAGTGAGTGTGGTTGCTTGTTTATTTGTCTCTCTTGTTTTTTTAGTCTGTCTGTTTGACTGTCAGTCAGTTTTTGCTGTAGTTGTTGTTGTTGTATAGTATTTGTCCATATAGCATTCAACTTTACTGGTGTGTATGCATGCATGTATGTGTGCTGTCACTCCAAAATAACAATAGCGTGCACTCATACAAATAGTTTCCATAACGACATCGAAGCATTTATGCTTTATTTTAAAGGCGAATGGTTTTCGTATGAATGTGAGAGTGTGAATATTTGTGTAATTGTTATTAATTGTGTATTCTATATACACAGAAATTCATTTATCAGGGCACATGTGATTGTATTAAAACAATGAACTAGCATTGAAATATAAATTGCAATGCATTACTAAGAATTGTTTAACTGAAACCTCTAATTAAGATAGCTAAAGTCTTACGGAACGACCTTGTATTATCACCCGTAGTTACCATCTTCAAGGTAAGCTGCCAATTAAATTATATCAAATGGTCGAAATGGCCTAAGATGGGTTAAAAACAACAATAGTATTGTGGATTTGTCTTTTATTTATTTTAAAATCTTATTAGCAGTTGTCTTTTATATACCGATGAAAGCATTTGCTGATTCAAGGGGAGGGAGAACCCCCCTTTCCCCTGTTTTCAGATCCTCCAATGACTGCATATATTGTAACCTGAATGTTATAGAAGCATTGAAACTATTTAGTTTTCAAAGACTACATGATTGTTCGGCAAATCGGGACTTATATGTGGAAAAACTACAGTGCCTGTGTTAAGACCCCACCCAGGATCCACCTGTGGATGAAAGTGCGTCCAACGAATTGTGATTTGTTGAAAGTTTTTTATAATATTGTTGAAGTAACTCATAAGAATATTATTCTTTGCTTCGATAGTCTAGTGAGAAGTCAATAGATTTTCACCCGGGAGGTTGTGGTTTCGATTCCCATCTTGATCTGGTTGTTAACTAACATAATCGATATGAAAAGGATGAGAATTACTTATAAGAAAGTTTACAAGTACAGGCAATGGCAAAACCCCCAAGTGATAACAAATTGTCACACAGCCATTTGGAACAGGCGTTAAGCTGTAGGCCCAGCCAACGCCTCTGTGGTCTAGTAACAACGTGCTAGGCGCTCGTCTCTGAGGCCCCGGGTTCAATTCTTTGCTTGGGTATCTCTTATCTATTTTTCTTCCTCTCTTTCTTTCATAATTTTGAGGTTTGGCGCACAAGATCTTATAGGTCGCAGTGCCTGACTTTCGGATTATTCTATTTTCCGATTTTAATCCAATATAACATAACATTGTAAATTTAATTCATAAATCATTAAAATTTATTCAGAATTCGTCAAATTAAATTTTGAAGGCATTAAATTTAACTGTTAATTAGTCAAATTGCATTAGGAAAGTAGAATTTTTAATTTATCAAACTGAATTCAGAAACTTAATATTCATCAAATTGAACTAAGTTTAAAGGAATTCGAAAAGCATCAAATGGAACTGTTTTTTTTCCCCAATAAGAATTGAAAAATCATCAAATTGAAATCAGGAATTGTTTAATTGAATTTAAAAAATCTCAGATTAATTTAAAACTTCGTCAGACTGAATTCAAAATGTTACATATTCCATTCAGAAAGCATCAATTTCAATTCAGATATCAATAAATTGCACAAAGAATTCGCTAAATTGAATTCAAAAACCATCAAAGTGAACTAAGAATTCCTCAAACTTTATTCAGGAGGTATCAAATTCTCTGAATTACAAAACAAACAGAATGCGTCAGATTAAATATTGAAAGTATCAATTTCATTTATTAAATTGAATTTGTCAGACTAAATTCAAAAAGCTACATCTTGAATTCAAAAAGCATCAATTTCAATTCATGTATCAATTAATTGCACAAAGGATTCGTCAAATTGGATTCATGAGCAATCAAATTGAATTCAAAAACCATCAAAGTAAAATAAGAACTTCTTAAACTTAATTCATGAGGTACCAAATTTTCAAATTTAAAAATACTCTTAATTCGCCAAATTGAATCACGAAAGTTTATCAAATTTATTTTTTTTAATTTATCAAATTAAATTCAGAAAGTATGAAACTTAACTTGAAATTTCTCAAACAAAATTCAGAAAGTACCAACTGAATTCAGATGCCATCAATTTAAATTCAGAAAACATCAATCTCAAAGTGAATGAAATCGGGATTCATCAAACAGAATTTTCAGAGTATCAACTGACAGGCTGAGAAGAAAAGCGGGCTAAAATTTATATAAGAGCAAAAGTGAAATAATTTAGAGTGTAAGTGCAAGAATGGCATAAGTAATACGGTTTAGAGTGAAAATGAAACGCCATAAAAGTAAGAACAAAAATGGTATAACAATTCTTTCAGAGCAAGAACAGCATAGTTTTTTATTCTGTTTTCGCTCTGAAAATATTTCGTATCACTTTTGCTCTGAACATATTTCGTTTTGCTGAAAGTAGAAGTCATACCACTTTTCCTCTCAGCCTCTCAACTTCAATTCAGAATGCATCAACTGGAATTGAAATTTCGTCAAAATGAAATCAAAAAGCATCAAATTAAACTCAGAAAACGTGAACTTGAATTAGGAAACCATAAAGTTGAATTCTGAAAGCATCATATTGAATTCAAAAACAATCAAGCTTAACTCAGAATTAATCAATTAAATTCTGAAAACATCAAATTTAACGCAAAATTAGTCAAATTAAATTTAGACATTATTAATTTGAATTTCGAGTTTGTCAAATTGAATTTAGAAAGCAATAAATTGAATTCGGAATTTGTTCAAAGGTGATCAAACTGAACTCGTCAAATTGTAGATTCAGTCAGCATTAAAGCAAACTAAGAGTTTGTCAAACTGAATTCAGATAGCAATTTTTAGTTATTCAGAATGCATCAATTTAAATTCAGCAAGCATAAATTGAACTCAGATTAGTCACTTTGAATTCAGAAAAATTGTGAATTTTTTACAATACTTTTTTTTTTATTTTTGTTTTACTTTTTTGCCACTATTTGAACATTTTATAAAGCGTTATTGCAATTGAATTATTTGGATGCTATGACTGACAAAATGGTTCAAATTTCGTATATTTTAATTTTTTTAGTGCCGTACATTTTCAGCATTAATATATCATGCAAATAGTTTTTGGTGCCAGCAGTTTTCAATAAAATCTGATTATGAAAGCAGTACAATAAGATGGGGGCATGATAGGGTTAGTTAAAAAATGGGTAAGCGTTAATATAGTAACTTTCTTGGTGGCTCTGGGATGGAGATGTATATTTTTTCATTGATTTTGAAAATTAAAATTTAATATAGCAACGATGCATGCGTCGAAGCGTGTTTTATCCATGAGTATGAGAGAGAAGTACACTTAAAGTTCGCCAGAATCATCGGTCCCTGATACACATGCCCGAACTGCAACCCAGATGATTCTACCTAAAATTTGAATGCTATTTCTCTGAATAAATTTAATAAAAAAATTGGAAATATTTATTTTAAATTTTTCACAGTGAATTTTTAAGTGGTGTCCATCTTGGGGCCACTTTTTTGAAAATGAAAATTTTTAACAATTTTAAAATATATGGTAATTAAAAAAATGTTTGAGTCCAAAATAAAAATTTATCTCTGTAGCCAAAAGATACTCAACTTATTGTACTTTCATATGTTACAGGGGCGGATACAAGGGAGGGGGAGGGGGGGCAACAGGGGGAAATTTCCCCTCCAAAAAAAAATTTCAAACGCTGAAAAATTGAGTAACTAAACAGGCAAAAAGGTGAACATAAAGAATACATACATACAAGAAAACATCAAAAAAATAATGAATAATCTTACTCATTAAACCACTTTCCTTCTCTATGGAAATGTGCTAACCTAAACCTAAACCAAATAAACCTGAAAACTCAGTGGCCTCATATACCCATAAGTTTGCTGGCAATATTCTCGAAAATACTCGAAGTTGTAGATTGCTAATAATACAAGCAAATAAGAATATAGTTCCGAACAAGGCCGTATTTAGGGGGGAGGGGGGTTTGGGGGTTCTGATCCCCGCCCCCCCGTATCATTGATAATGGCTCAAATTCCTAATGATGATCATTTGAAAAAAATTAGCCTCTACTATTTTTGGTAATTTTTTTGCGGTTGGGTACATCATCAGTAGTGGGAAGTCAATGAGTTAATGAAATTATGTCCTTCACGATAAAAAATGCATTTGAATAATATTTTTTTCAAAAAGTTTAATTTGATTATTCTGTGAATTTTTTGTCACTTTTGGCCATTTTTTTGAGGTTAAGATTAAAAAAAATCGGAAAATTTTTCCCAAAATTTTAATTTTATAGGGTCCATCAAATGTATCATCGATTTAATTTATTGTATTTAAAAATCAGTTTGATAAAAATTATTTATAAATATTTTCTTCGAATGAAAAGCCCCGCCCCTCCCCGCCCCCCCATTCCCCCCTCCCCTCCCCCCCCCGAAAAAAATTTCTGGCTACGGCCCTGGTTTCGAATCACCAATCGTCATAAGCACGGTACTCCTGAGCAATATCATCGCATATAATAAAATATCCAAATGGCTTGTTCTAATAAAATGTATAATTTTGGTGATTTAGTTCTTCAATACGTGGCTCAAGTATCAGTTCAACGGGTTCTATTCTCAGGTAGAGAATTGAATCCACCAAAAAAAAAGAAAACAAAATTATAGGTTTCGGGTCGATATAAAGAAAATCCCAGATGGGAAAGAGAAAATTTGAATACATGGTAGGAATCTGCTACCTTAAATTATTCTTAAAATTCCACTAATTCTCGACCAAATATAAACCAATCTAAAACCGAAAACTAAATTAATGTATCCTATTGTTATATTTTTCACGATCCTTTACCTTGGAAATAGATCACAGAAATTTTGAAATGCTTTGCTACAAGAACAGGATTTCCCCGAAATGCTTAACGTTCCAGTACGAAGTTTTTAGTCATCGAAATAAAATTTATGAATACGCAAAACAAAAACAAAAAAAAAACGATACACGAAAGAGAAAAAAAAAACGATACACGAAAGAGAAAAAAAAAACGCTCCAGGCCGCGTTTTGGATCATGTGGAGAATTTTTATTTGGCCCCCCCCCCCCCCCAAAAAAATGTTTCCTGTATCCGCTACTGATATGGTATATAGCTTTTTGAGATATCTTATTCAGTTTCGGTTCTAGGGTCTTCTCCCCTACATAAAATATTACTGGATTATTCCATTAAAATGTCAAGAACTCTACATATATTAGATTGTTAAAGAGGTGTGTATTAAGTTCTGAGATCTCTGCAGCCATATAGGGTCTATTGCGATATCTCACGAGAAATTTATTATTTTCATAGTTCTCCTATGAGTTCATTTCTTTTGAAGAAATTTAATATCTTTTTAGGAAAACTATCCCCTATGTCTTGCGGTTGTAGGATTGAATTTCCCAAGTAACGAAGTCGGGGCCTCATTAGACCTTCACAGTGGCATAGAATATGTCTGGCTGTTTCTTCCTTCACGTTACATATTCGGCACGTATCCGTCTTGAGCTAGACGCAAAGTCGATAAATGTTTATGGATACTACAATGTTCTGTGTAGAATCCTGTGGCATTTCGGATATGGTTCTTGCATAAATAAAGCAATTGTTTAGTTTTGCGTTGACTGATATTTAGCATGAATGATTTACTTTATCTGTTACTGGGCGTTTCCCTTCAGTATAGTAGCGAGTTACTGTCCAACCAATTTTTTAAACTAATTTTAATGGAACTCCATGGTAAACCGCTGAATGGCCGTGGTCCAGTGAATTCATTGGACGAGTTTTTCTCAGTAAGTTTTTCTGCAATTTCGTTGTTTACATGTCCCCTACATGTTTAGAGGTAATTTTGTATGCAGAAAGTGGAAGGAAAGCCGCTCTCTGTCTCTCTCTGCTGTCATCTTTTCATACTATCTTAGACAGATCTCAATGGCATGCACCTCGGCTTGGAAAACAGATTTTTTTTGACGAATCCCAACGGACCCACTTACCCGCCCAGCTGCATGAGGGGCGCATCCGCATAACATACGGATCGGTGCCCGAAACAGACACAGTCCGGACTGCTCTGTATGACGCGACACGTGGAAGGGTAAAGTGAACTATCAAAGTGGTTTTCAAACAACAGCTACAGATTTTGTAATCATCAGCTGGTTAATTCATTTAAAAAATTTTAAAACAGTATTTTTAATGTTAAATTGAGAATCAGATAAATCAAATAAGCCATGAAGGTTGTTGAAGTCATTGCACAAACAACGAAAAGGGTCATTTTGGGCATAATTGTTAGGCAGGTACTTAGTTTAATCCTAACTGGATACCTTGTACAACGGTTTGGTATGCTCAAGTTAACTTCATTTAATAAAAATTGGGAATTTATATCCCCATTTAGTAGTTTGGCCAAAAACATGACATGACTCTTCTGCTCTCTAGAGTTGGTAAATCTAAAAGTTTAAGACGATGTGTGTAAGGTGGAAGGTTTTGGGGTGGATTCCATCGAAAACTTTTTAAAGCAAATAAAAGAACTGTTTCTGAACAGATTCCAATCTGAGTTACCTGTGCTCATATCTGAATAAATAAATTTTTTGCTCTATTCTCGTACACTCCTGCCCCAATTCAACTCTGCGAAAGGCATTTGTCGGTGGTGAGAATACTAAAATTTTCAAAATTGTTAATATCTTGAATTAGATCCGGATACTTATATGGTCTTACACACCGTTCCTTTTGATTCAGAGCTGAACATACAGGTCAACTGTAGAGCTTCTTTCTCTAGAAATTAGTGTAGCGAAGATAGGTTTAGCAATGTATTCAATGCCACGAAAGGCGTTGTTCACATTGCTCCTGACGCTAGCTAGTCTTTAAAGTTTGGTAGTCCTACCTTACATTTTTATATCTTTTTATGTAGTTAATTTAAACTTTAAAAAAATCCATCTGTAATATAATAAACTGTTGAAATCGGAAAATTTTTAATTGTAGGTATTTGAAAAATTGTTGGGCCCCCCTCCTGCCCCTCAGGATCTGCCCTTTGCTCCAACTAGTCTTGTTTTCTAATTAATGGGTTCAAATGTAGATTTTTTTACGGGTCGTGCTTATTTTACTCCTTTGACGTAGCGCTATTGAGCTGTTCTGCTTGTTATCTTTGCACATTGGATTCTTTTTTCAATATTTATTATTTGGTGGGCTAAGGAAAAAAAATTTTAAAAGTGTTTAATAAAATTAAGATTTTTTGTCGCCAGCTGAATGAATATTAATTAGCGAAAACCTACACTGGTTCAACAAGCTGGAGATGGACTCCACTTTAGACTATCACCGTGTAACAACAAATAACTGCGGTAGCAAAGAAAGCCCCTCTTTATATGTGAAGGAATTGAACGTGATAAATTAACTACCTGGAAATATGAAATGAATTTTTCTTTCTTTCTTTTTTTGTTTTACGGCCATGCCTGAGGTCTCTCCAGAAAAAAATATCATGTAACTCGCTAGCAAACCCTAAGGGTAAGAGGGTAATTGAGGGAAAGATAAAGTTACAGCACCTCATCCCTGGCAACTACAGACACCCTCAGCCTTCCTCTCAACTTTACCTGAAGGCATCGAGTTATAATTGAATTTTCTTTCTCTGAAAATACTTTTTTTCTTATATGTAGTAGTAGTTATTGATATATGTAAATATTCCTTTTTCATAATAAGCATATATTTATTTAGTTGTGTGTGTGCATGCAGAAAAATGTCATATCAACACCTAGTTAAATTTTAACATCAGCATTACTAAGTTCTCATTAAAAATGCATATCAGCAAATTAACTTTTATATTATGTTTTTGTTTTTTTTTGCGTTTCCAAAACCTTGCAAAAACGAACAAGGGAAAGAATAAAAATTGTCTTTATTTTAGTGGCGCTATTGGCTGCAGAACAGAAAAATAAAAGTAAAAAAAAAAAAAAAACGAAACCGAAAACGTTTATTGTTATTTGTCCCGCGGGTAAGCCGCAGCCATTTCTATACACAAGCTCTCACGCATACACAATCAACTGACGGTTGCCTATATACACATACATATGCACTTGCATATGTGAGTAAGCTACTTTGCACACCAACGCACGAGTATACCAGAAGTAAAGGAAAAGAAATAAAAGTTGAAACCGATGAAAGAAGACACTTGAGCGCATATTAAAAAAAAAAAATAATATGTTTGGCAAGAGAGTCCTAGCGGCAACCCATGTAAGCATGTATGTGTGTTTCAATTTTTGCTTACTTTCTTTCAACATTTTAGGTAATCATATTAATAATTATTTGTTGCTTTATACACTTACACAATGTGCATAGTAAGAAGGAAAAACCCTCAAAAGGATGTAAAGGATATACGAGTCTAACAAATAACATTTCTCATGTGTGTGATGAAGTTGAATGTGTCTGTAAATGTTGGCCGCACCGAAAATGTCTCTATTGTTGTTGTGTTGTTGATGTTTTCATTGTTTTAACTGGTGGCTTTTCTGCTGCAACAGATTCTACGGCAGCTCTTCCTTCATTGTTAATATTATCCTTTTTTAAAGGTAACGTTAATATGTGAAATACTCGCGAGGGAGTAGTTCTCAACAACAACATTTTATTTTGTTACTTTATTTTTACATCTTCAACACCAAGTGAGTTTATTTCTCGCTATACAAATAGGTATATGCTTGTGTAAATGTGTGTGTGTTTTTGAAATGGCCTCCCTTTTTTTGAAGGCTTAAATTTATTTTTATTACCAGAGTTTTGAGTTTGAGCATAAATTGTTATTTCATTAGTGTAGTAAAATTAATTGATCCTTCGAGTATATGTATGCATGCATGCATGCATGCTTTGTAAACACACACATTTACACTAGTCAGCTTAAAGTGTTGATGCTTACATGAATAAAGCTTAAATTTCCTATTAAATCAGCACACATCCACGTACATACACATCTACATCATTATCACACATACACACTGATAAATACATATAAATTTTGTTTCCTATCCAGTTCAACTCATGCGTGATGCATTTCATGTTTGTATGTATGTATGAAAGGTTTCAATTTTTGATTAATGACACATCATAACTTTCAACTTTTCCACCAATCATTTTTGTTATGATGTTTATGTCACACATACAAACACACATACAAACACACATACACACATACACATACAAAAAGGTGTACTTATTATACCTATATAAGGATGTGGGTTTCAGTTTTCATATTTCCAAGGTTGGTCACAGCGTTGGCTGTTTTTACTGCTACTGCTGCTGCTGCTTTATGTGTGTGTGTGTGTGTGTGTGTCATATTTAAATTGCATGCGTAAATAATTACGTTTAATGTCATTATGTCATATGGATCCGGCAAGCGCGCATATACACACACATGAATTCACTCACTCATTCGCTTGTACTCAGCCTATATGTCAATATTTCAGTTCAGATTTCATATTTTCTGTTTGATTAAATTTTTGGTGGAAAATGCCATCATTCGTTGTTATAAATCAGTTGAAAATTTCCCATTATTGATGTGATTTATATTTTTGTGGCAAAGGTAAAATAAATATGCATTCTTTTTTTTTTTTTTTTTTTTAAGTTTTTCCATCTCTGTTTTTGATAACGAATTTTATTCATTAAATAAAATGCAATAACTTCTCATAAAGTTTTATTTGTAAATAGTAACTCATCGTGTTTGATACGTGAAGACATTGCAATCCCAAAATGAGATTAATATTTATAATAATAATACAGTGGTAGCCCAAGTATTTGTATACCTATACGCCAAATCAATTTTCAGGCGACGTATTAACTGATTTTCACTTTTCTAGTGTCTTGATCTGAGTTGTACACATAAAAATTCAAAAGCAAAATTGCGTGGGCTGTAGCGCACAGTGAAGCAAAAGTGGAAACAATTCGAAAAATTCAAGTTCGAATATTAATATTATTTGAACGCAATTCAATTGTAAGTACTTAAATTAGATGAGCTTAAAAAGGATTTTGGAAACTACTTTTATTTTGCCATAAAAAAAACGTATTGAAATTCAAGCATTTGCAACAATGACACTTTTTTGCAGCAAATACTACTTTGGTAGGTTCACTTCTAACTCCTGTAACTTTTTTATTTTTGTTTTAAATATAAATGTGTTTTAGTTTTTCGTTTTGAAGTACCATTATTTGAAAAATCACCATCTTAAAACACAAAAAAAAACAAAAAAAAAAACAATGCATGTGTGCAAGGCACGTAAGATATTTGATGTGTAAACAGTTAAGCCAGTAATGCCATATACATAAGCTCACATATGTATAGCCATATATAGGGATTTGATGTATAATCTATATGGTAGGTAAATAATTCAAACTAAAAAATTCTTTTATAAACTTAAAAATTTATTTTCTTCTTGTCCATTTGAAATTTTATTAGATGTGAATACGCCAAATTAATTATTAGGCGACGATAAGTGCTTTCCGCATTTAATTTTAGAAAGGCAACAGGGGTGACCAGTCACCTCACTACTTTTTAAAAGCATCGCAAAGAGATTTGCCTTATCTGCATTTAATAAAAATAAGAAACAATGTATTTTTATTGAAGTAAATAAGTGATTTTATAATACCTAAATAAGTTTGATTTTTCCTATTTAACATATTTGCTATTTACATAGATAAAAAAGTGTTACCTTTCTAAGGTTAATGCACAAAGCAAAATTTTTATCATTATCACTACATTTTGTTTATACATTTATTGAAACCTAGATTCCTTATTACTTATCATTTGTTATTGTTTTTATATTTTAAAGAATATTTAACTTTAATCCAATCTAACTAACCGAATGCAAAACCTATCAAACGTTTGTGTTTGCTACGGCGACTTCTTTGCTTGAATGGTATAGTCGATCTCCATACGTTTAACACCAACAAATAATTCTGCCACGAATACATGTACACACACATTTTGTTTTCGTATGTACATATATGTGTGAGTAAATTGATCGAAACATAAACAAACAAACTACGCTCGTAGTTTAATTTCTCCCTCTCTTCTTCTCTTCTCTCTTCTCTTTGTTGTTTAGAGTAGCACAGTCATGTCACGCAGTTGTGCGAGCGAGAGGGGAACTGGATGTTACAGTTATTCTTACATTTTACACATTTAAAATTTTGCCCATACCGTGAGCTAAAATGTTTACACATCAAAAAATCCAAAATTTAAAGAGCTCTTAAAAAAATCCACCAAAAACGTCCTCTCCAATTTTTACTTATTTTTTCAAGAGATATCTTTAGAGATATCCAGTAATAATATCAACTGCATATGCTTGCATATTCAGACGTAGTAAACAATTTTCTAGCGGAACCTCTAATGAATAACGCTTTTTTTTGAGAAATGTGAACACACCAAATTTAAGCGGTATCTGAGTTGTACCCCATGTCTCGGTGGCGGTACGTCCATATAAGCCCAAAAGCCGGGCTTGCCTAAGAATTGTTAACTGAAAATTTGAACAATATGTAGTTACAAAATTACTACTTTTATTTTAAGTGAAAGAATAATTTTCTTTTAAAAATTTTTATTTGTATTACCCTGTTTTTCAATAGCTCGTATATGTACTAATAAAAAATTAAATGTGGATTATATAAAATATACACAAGCATTCATGCTATCGCATTTCATCAAGTTGGCTCTTACGAGGCTTTTAAAATTTGAAAATATATGTTTTCATAACATGCTATCTCGCTTATTCTTATAGGAAGTTCAACAGCTTTTTTAGTATGTGCAGTTCCATAAAAAGTAGCAGCATTTCTACTACTATTTATGATTTTATATAGATCTTAAAAGCTGGCTTTCAGTTTTTGTTTGGCATTTGGAAAGTATGAACTCCACTTTTATTTACTCCTATTTTTTGCGCCATTAGTTTTTAGCAGAGTTTCGAACCGGTTAAATTTGGGTTTGTGTTCAGGTTCAGGTTCAAGCAAAATAACAGTGAGTTCCGATTCAAGTTCAAATAAAAATGAAGCAAAACAAGGTTTTTCAAATAATAGTTTTACTTATTTACATCCATACATTTAGTTACTTTGCAATTTGGACTTTTTCATTCCGTTGACATTTTCTTATATTTGATAATTTGCAGTTTTATTAAAAAGGTTTATATTAAGAGAAATTATCGTTTAGTTTAAAAAATAGTATATCACTCAACGATTTGTTTTTTAAATGATACCGTTGCGGAGCCTATATCAATTTAAGTCCAAAAATGCCAATATATTAGCACGTCTAAAAACGTTGGTAAAGTCCAAATATTAGGGCGTACCAATTTTTTTTTAAATTCTCAAACAAAAATTCGATTGGTACTAGATCCTGATCAAGTATGAAGAAAGTTTGGCAAAAAAATTATCCTCCCAGTAAAACTCGTAGCAGTTTCGAAAGTTTTATATGAAAGTAATAAATAAAACAAATAAATTCATGTCGAATAGGAGATACTTTTACAAATTTTACGGAGAGGGGGCGGGGGGGGGGGAGGTGGAGGGTTTCTTTCGGAGGATGCTTTAGAAGCAAGACACAAGGAGTTTAGAAAGTGTCGATTAAAAAATACAAGAAAAACTCCTAGAGAAGCGTGTAATAGGGATTTGTTAGCGCGGTTATTACTATCTTCTGAGCCACTTATTTCTACTAAGAGAATAACTTGCAGTAAAAAACAAATGAACGAAAAAGATATTAGTCAGTTCATTTTCTTAGAACCAGAAAATAGCGGTCAAGATATAGATTTAGAAATTATTTTCTCATCTGATTCGTTGTAAGACTATGAAGGAGGATATGAAACTGAATAAATTTTAAGCAATTTATTTAATTTTAGTAAAATTATAAGTTTATATATTTAAAAAATTGTATTAATGAATGAAATGAAATAGTTTGATAATACTTAATTCTTTATGTGTATTACATCAATTTAATGAATTACACAAAAATCTAAAAAAAATATAGATAACACTGTTCAACAGCCAAAAATGCGCAGAGACGGGACAAGTGTACTTAGGATAATGGGGGTCGCTGAGTCCGAATCCGTGGTCCGTTTTGCTCTGCTACGTCACAATTTTTTTTATTGACATCAAAATTTTTAAAATTGAAAAAAAAAAAAAAAAATAAAAATGCAGTTCATATTTTTTTCATCAAAACAACCATTTTTACAAAAAAAAAAATTTTTATTTTTATTAATTTTTAACTTTAAAAATTTATTTTTTCGTAATTTTTTTCATCCTCGTCATCATCGTTAGCTCGTAGTTAGCTTAACCCAGTAATGCCTAGCGGTGCCATATGGCACTTTGTCGCTGAGCCGTTCCTGAACCAGGTTCAAAAATAATCTTTTTCTGAAGTTACTTTCTTGATCTATCTACTTTGTGTTCCTGAATAATTAAATCCTAAAAATTTCTTTGTGTATACCTACAAATAAACTTATATATTGTTGTTTCGTTTTTGACACGTTCACGTATTCATTTTTGAAAACATTGTAGGTAAATAAGTAATATAACATAAAAAAAGTAAGTACCTATGAACATAGTTATATCCAAGAGAAAGGTTTATTTTTAAATGCATTCATAATTAGAATTGTTTGTCAACACTCCAACTCGTGTCACACAAAATTCGTCGACCCTCATTGATTTACGTTTGTCAAATATTGTCCCAAATAAATTATTGTGTTCTGTTTCGATAGACGACCAAATTTCAGACCATGCTTTAATTGAAATAAAATTGCTAGCCAAATGTGAAACTGTTAAACCAAAAGTTCGTCAAATAAATGTATGGAAAAATTATAGTAATTTGCAATTATGTGATACCATTGAGATGTATTTATTCTCGTGGCAATATGTAAAAAATGCTCAAGTGAATGAAAAAATTAATTGGCTATTGAATATCCTAAGTCTTAGCACAAAATAATTTCAATTTAAAAAAACAATTTGCACAAGTGACAATTTTTTTGACAGAGAACTCGAAAATATGAGAATCGAAAAAAAACGATTGTACAAAAGAGCACAGTACGCATCCTTCAACACGGATGAAAAATGGCACGAATACAGATTATTCAAAAATGAGTATAAAAATTCAATTTGAATAAAAAAATATGAAGCAAATCAACGTAAATTGGACAGAGTAAATGGCGATACAAAGGGTACATGGAGAGTGTTGAATTCTATATTATGCAAAGATCCCAGTGAAATCACTTATATCAAAAACGGCGACCAAATTTATGAAGACGATTTCCAGATTGTAAATGAATTCAACGCCTATTTTGTGAGCAGTATCGTTCAACTGAATGAAAGCATACCAACGAGAAACTACGAGGATGACATCGCTTTTGTCCAAAACCTGTCCTTTGAATTTAATAATATTACAATCACAGAGATTAAATCCTGCTTAAAAGAATTAAAGGAAAATACGGATGAGTTCTTCTTAAAACCGAGTGTGTTGTTAGATGCGGTTTTTGTTATAGGTCGTCAAGTTGCCAACATTATAAACGATTCATTCGACAACGGAATATTTCCAGAAGCCCTGAAAAAGTCAACAATAATACCAATCCAGAAAAAAAAGTGGTACTGTGCTTATTAACGAACATCGTCCTATCAACATGCTACCGTGTGTCTAGAGACTCATTGAAAAATTGGCATTCAAGCAATTCAATGGGTATATACAAACAAATGGTCTTCTTAATCAATATCAGTCAGGATTTCGAGCTCAACACTCCTGTGAGTCTGCTATCAACGATGTGCTATATGATTGGAGAGAAGCACAAAATATGTCAAAAATAATCATCGCAGTATTCTGGGATCTTCAACGCGCCTTTGAAACAATTGATCCGGATTTGCTAGTCTACAAACTTAAAAAGTACGGCGTTCAATAGATGGCACTTCGATGGTTCGAGAGTTATCTCAAAAACAGAAAGCAATCAGTAAAAATCGGCGATGTAATTTCCAGAGAGTGCCATAATAATTTGGGAGTACCACAAGGTTTAATTCTTGGTCCTTTACTTTTTAATATTTATATAAATAGTATGAGCAGCTGCCTAAAATACTGTAGCGTTAAAGTTTTCGCTGACGATACGCTTGTGTATATAATTGCAGATAAAATCGAAGAAGCCAAACAAAAACTAAATGAAGATCTCGACATATTATTCAATAAGCTTTGCGAAAATAAACTAAAACTAAATAAAAATAATGTGAATATTTTCATAAATGGCACTAGAGTAGAGATTGTATCAGAAATAAAATATTTAGGAGTGATAATTGATGATAATCTGAAATTCGAAAAAAATATAGACCATGTTTGCAAAAAAATTGGTAAAAAAGTGAAATGAATTAAACAGAAACCAAAAAGAAAAGTTATATAAAACACTAATTCAGCCACATTACACTTATTGCGCATCGATACTGTATCTATCGAGTGAAACTAGTATATGTCGCCTTCAGCATTTACAAATTAAATGCATGAGACAAATTTTAAATGTAAATAGGTCAGTCAAAGATAACTTTTTATTTGAAAATCTAAAATTTATGAATGTCAAACAAATAATAATTTTAAGAACTTTGTTGTTTATATACAAAATTATAGAAGGCGAAGCGCCAAAATATTTAACTAATAGAATTGTGAACAGAAATGAAATTCATAAGAGACAATTAAGAAATATAAATGAAATCGAAGCAACAAAAGCAATAAAAACATGTAGTCAAAATTCATTATTTTATAAAGGAATAAGGCTGTACAACAGCATTCCAAACGATATTAGACAAATTAAAACATTTCGCAAATTTGAAAATACATTAAAAGCATATATAATTGCAAGTTTTTAAGTAATAATTTTAAATACCATGTAAACCATGTAAAGCTGATTTAATGGAGAAATCTAAATAAATAAATACATTATTATTATTATTAATTTGTCCGAAGATGTTTTATTTTAAGTACATACACGTTGAATTCCATTTTTGCAAACATCGCGATTCTCAAAACACAAATAGTAAAACAAATAGTTTGTACAAAAATAAAACCGTTGACAGCCTACTCCAAGCTTGCTTCGAAATTTAACAACAAAATTAAAATTAATTTTTAGGATTTAATTGATCAAGAGCATATTAAATTAAAGTCAAACTTTTATACTGCTCTGCCTTTTAACGTTGCAACGGCAATTTCCAGCGAAGACGAAGGCATGGTTGCCGAGACGTAGTTTTGCAAACATAGTGGCTTTAAAACATTCTAAAATCTGTACAAGTTATGCTGTTGTTGTTGCTTTCTTTCTCTAATTACGTACTGCACATCTTTTTCAAGTACGTCAATCGCATTCTTACATACGTATCGTCGCCTGAGAATTGATTTGGCGTATGTGTATACGTATTCGTATATGATATGTTTAAAGAGTTTAAAGATCATTTTGCACTTAAGTACGTATTTGGCCATCATTGCTTTGACCCATTGAGAATGAGCGGGAATCAAATTAGATAGATCAAGAAAGTAACTTGAGAAAAATTTATTATTGAACCTGGCTCAGGAATGGTTCAGCGACAAGGTGCCATATGGCACCGCTAGGCATTACCGGGTTAAGCTAACAACGAGATAAAAGTGAACGATGATGAAAAAAAATACGAAAAAATAAATTAATTAAAAAAAAAAAAAAAAAAATATTTAAAGTTAAAAAATAAAAAAAATCTAAAAAAATTTTTTTATAAAAATGGATGTTTTGATGAAAAAAATATGAACTATATTTGTAATTTTTTTTTTTCAATTTTAAAAATTTTGATGTCAATAAAAAAAATTGTGACGTAGCAGAGCAAAACGGACCACAGATTTGGACTCAGCAACCCCCTATTACCCTAAGTGCATTTGTTCCGTCTCTGCCCGTTTTCAAAAGTTTCCATTTGTAGAACAGTGTAATCATTGCATCTTTAATATATACCGCAAAATACTTTGATTATATTGGAGATGCCACGTCTACTTTTTCGATTTAGATAATTTTTATAAATTGTTATAGTACACCAATTTTCAAGGCATGAGATTGGGTTCTACGACAATTTTGATCCAAAAAACTGATTTGGCCGCTTGTTTTGTATTTGACCACGCCTATATTTCCAATCTAAACCATTTTTGTTTTAAGAAATGTTTACAGTATCAATAGCCACTGCACAAAAATTCAAGTTTATTACTTCAAAAGTTTTTGAGATATTGTAATTTTTTGATTCAGCTTATAAGGGAAGTGGGCGTGTCCGTTAACCGATTCAGTTGAAATTCGCAAAATTTCTTAATAATTACCAAAAAATTTCATTGGCCTACCACCACTCCTTCTAATTTTGTCCACCGGTTGTATGGAGACGCTACACTGTGTGCCGTACTCAGGACTGCCATATTGACACAAAACGTGCTAGATTTTACCATAGTTTGCTTCAAATGGCGCAAGGTGCCAAAATACTACTTTTTGAAAAATTGGAAATTTTTCTTGCACACGTTGCATCAACTCGTTGATGGTACAGGTAATAATTCTTTGAAAGAAATTTGTGATTTCACTCTTAACGTTTTATTGCTCCTTTACTCAAAACTTTGAAGGAGGTTTCAGTCACATGAACTTCATAAAAAATAAATTTTGGTATTCAATAAGTTGCTTTTCAACAAGAGCGTTTACGGTCTAAGTCCTTTAAAAAATCGTCCAAACAGTCAAAGAAAATATCCCACATTATTTTTAAATATGTTTTTGTCCAATGTGCAATTTTTAGTAATTACGTGGTAACGCGTGGTCATACTTACTATCTCCAGCTTTTCAGCGTATGATTGCGCCAAACTCCGCCATTTTGACTTAAGCAGTCGTTTCAATTGGGCTCTTAGCATTTTTTCTGCTCATCCTAAGCTTAATAATTTTTCAAAAATTTTCAATATGGTTAGCATCTGGAGATTGAGAGGCACAGTTCAAAACTCTTATACAATTTTCTTCTTTTCACTTACTGCACAAACGACTTAGATGTTTTGGATCCTGCCCTCTTAAATCAGTCAATTTCGATTTCTTTTCCCAAACCAGTTATTGGGAGAAGATAAGAGTCTATGCTTGTATAAATGGACTGTAAACTGTGTATCAAAATTTCTCTTAAACATGATTAACCAGTCGAAATTCTTTTTTGAAAGGCATCCCCAAACTAATCTCAGAAACATCTTACTGCCCCTAATGGACAAGGTACGTCTTATGGTGCCTGCCGTCCATAAAGCCCACATCGATCCAATCAATATCTATATGTTCGATAGCCCACTCCTCCCATTTGTTTTGCCATCAGTAAGAGTTAGGTTACCATAACCTCAGAACTCAATTTAAAATCCATTTAAATGACTTTTAATTGTACTAAGGCATATATTAGTGATCTTCAGCGCCAGTTCTGGTTGGGCTTCTTCAAATGTAATGGTAAAATTGGCTTTAAAAACTCATGCTATACCGAATGACTTCAACTATTTGCAGCTCTTCAGCAGAAAGAACTCTGTGGTCACAAGCCATAACAACACAACTCGAGTGTCGAATGCGAGTTATTAATTATCATAATTGTAATCTTCATATCCGATTTCATATTGTGTCAAAATTTTAGGATTATCCGTTCAGTGGCTCACGAGATAATAAAGGAAAAATAGCACAACTCAACTTAATTACTATTAGCATTTGAATCTTTGAAGTGCTCTCCTGTGAAATTCAAAAAAACATACTTATGCTGTTAGGCCTTGTGACCACAGAACTGTTGGTTTCGAAGGAAGGTTTGAGTTTACAATTTATTGTAGAACTTAATTTCTAAAAATCCTAAATGGAATAAGTATTAACTCAACAATTAAAACTGATTAAAATTAAATTGTAATATGAAATAAATTGCGCCGAACGTGGGGTACGAGCTTCCGATCCGCAAAAAAAAAGAAAAGGGAACTGTTGTAGATCCAAAATTTGTTACAAAAAAAAACTTTACTTTTTTTTATGGTATTACTCCAAACGAAGGATGTGAATTTTTAATTTGCTAAAATATATATACAAAAGAATCGAAAATGAAATTGTCAAAGAAATTTGTCAGTAGTACGAAACGTTTTCAATTCGTTTTTTTTTTATATTTTACTTCACTTCTCTTTAGCACACACTTTTTTGCTCTTTCGAAATAATTAAAATGAAATGTTCTGCTTACGTTTTTATCTTTTATGGAAGTATAAGCTGAAGAATAAAATTCATGAAAAAGTTTACCAAGGTGTGAAATAAGATTAAGTATTAAAAAAAAAAACACAAACACATACATTAAACAAGCAGCACCTTAATATATGCTAACGATTTTCATTCAAGACTCACTGAATACGAAAGTTCAAGTTCTTCCTAAAATCATATATGCAGTAAAGGCCGTATTTAGGGGAAGGTTTTGGGGGTTCTAACCCCCCCGCCCCCCCCGAAATGTGGAAACTTTATTCTAATTTTTGAGATTAATTGCCAATGGATGGAAAAAAAGTCAAAATAACAATATTTTTTACTTTCATCGGTTTTTTTTTTTCTAAAAATTCAAATATAAAAAATTAATTTGAAATCTTAGTTACACTATGCGATCAAATCCGATTTGTTTTCTTCGACATGAGGTTTGACTACGGCTTCAAAAAGAGAAGGTATTACTGAGCACTCCTGTTTTCTAGGTCAGTAACTCTTTTTGATTTAAAGTTTCGTCCTGAATCAGTTTAAAAATTAATAAAAATAGAAAAAATTATCGGATCCTTGTAAAATTAGACTTGCTTGAACCCCATTTTTTTCCTAAAACATGAAGTGATGGGAAATTTTTGACTTCAGATTCGTGTTCAACGTGAAAAATTCTTTCGCAAAAACTCCATCTTATTAGCAAAACCCATGCAGTTTTAGGAGGCAATCTTAAAGTATAATTAATTTTTTAACGCATTATTGCTCAGAGCACCACGACTAGAAAGATCTCTTTCAATGCTGTGACTTCATGAATTTAGGGAATATATGCCAACCTCATCCGGGTTCCTTATCATTGATAATGGCTCAAATTACCAATGATGATCATTTGAAAAAAATGAGCCTCTACTATTTTTGGTAATTTTTTTGAGGTTGGGTACATCATCAGAAGTGAAAAGCCAATGAGTTAATGAAATTATGTACCTCACGATAAAAAAAATGCAATAGAATGCACATTGAATAATATTTATTTGAAAAAATTTAATTTGATTATTCTGTGAATTTTTTGTCACTTTTGGCCATTTTTTTGAGGTTAAGATTAAAAAAAATCGGAAAATTTTTCCTAAAATTTTAATTTTGTAGGGTCCATCAAATTTATCATTAATTTAATTTATTGTATTTAAAAATCAGTTTGATAAAAATTATTTATACATATTTTCTTCAAATGAAAACCCCCCCCGAAAAAAATTTCTGGCTACGGCCCTGATGCAGTACATATGTTACAATATAATTATCAAAAAGCACCTACAACACACACAGAAATAAATAATAATATTTTATTTCACAGCATATCACATACAAGCAAAAACCGTAAAGATTCTCAAAAAGAAAATTTAGATTACACTTAATTATGCATATGGAATATTCATAACTAGTATACATCATAAAAAATAGTAAATAAAGATATTTACTAACCACAATAAAAAACATAAACACGTTGTTTTTAAATTTATTTTTGTGAGTGCAGCATATATCTGCTAAACAACAAAACAAAACTATAATGTGAACGAAGAAAAATCCTCAATTAGCGCGCGTATTGTTTTGTTATATTGCTAGTTTGAAAAACAACAGCAACAGCAGCAGCAACACCAACCAACCACGCCTATTTATGGCTTATGCATGAGTGCTTATTATTTTCACATCCACGTATTTAGTTTAGTACTCGTATTTATGCTGTGCTGTTGTCCTTACTACATTTTCATACAGGGTATATATGTACACTCGCAATCATGCCAGAAAGTAACAGCAGAAGTAGTGGCAACAGCAGCAGCAATAATAATAACAACAACAACATTGCAATATATGATTATGCATTTTACCAGGATATTAGAGATAATAAGGATATTGTTGTGCAAAACAATAGCAACACTAATGACGTATGTGCTGTTGCGATAATAATAACCACACATACATTCACACACACACACACACAGAAACACATACTTGAATGCATAAAATGCATAGCAGTCAATGCCGGTAACAATAACAACAACAACAACAACCAGCTATTCATATTTATAAGTATTTGTGTTTATATTTGTATGTATGTGTAAATGCTTAAGCATTAGCGGCGAAAAGGCTTTAAACTTTCAATTAGTTTTCGCAAAATTTTAGAGATTGTCGAGACTAAGCTTTCTGCTGCTCCTGCTGCTGCTACCATTGTCCAAAAGTGCAAAAAGGCAATAAGCTTAATTATAAGTAGCTATAATTATTGTGTATTGTGTTAAATTTTAATTAGCAATTTTTTTTTTTTGCGTTTTCAAGCATATATACAAAACAGGGATTTATCAAAGTGTTTAGATGGCGTCGTTGAGTGTAGGAGGGTGGTTGAGGTGAATTATTGATTAAATTTTAATTGACACTACACTAACAAATTGTATGCTATCAGAAATAATTTTTCTTTTATTTAGTTTTATTTTTATTTAATCAACCCATAGTCTTAACAGAAATTCAAAACTTCATAACTGCCTAGATGGCGGTTGTTGTTGAGGGTTAAACATTAAAAATGAAATGTTGCTATCAGAGCAGGGAATAATCAACTAATTTCTTTAATTAACTTATTAGTGAATTAGAATTTTAATCATGACTAATGAATACCAAATAAATGTAGTCATGATTAAATAGTTAGTCATAATCAGCACTACATCAATTACACTTTCATTCATTGTTCATTAGTCTTTAAATCAAACGAATTTTGACTAATTGTAGACATGTTTAAATATTTAGTCATAATCACCACTAATTCAATCAGCCATTCAATTGTTGGTCATACAATCATTAGTCATTCAAACCAACGAATTTTGACTCATTGTAGTCATGATTAAATAATTAGTCATAATCACCACAAATTCAATCAGTCTTTCAATCATTAGTCATACAATCATTAGTCATTCAATCAAACGAAATTTTGACTAATTGAAGTTATGATTAAATAATTTGTCATAATCACCACTAATTCAATCAGCCATTCAATCATTAGTCATACAATCATTAGTAATTCAATCAAATGAATTATGATTAAATTAGTCATAATCACCATTAATGCAATCATTAGTCATACAATCATCAATTATTCAATCAAACAAATTTTGACTAATTGTAGTCATGATTAAATGTTTAGTCATAATCACCACTAATTCAATCAGTCATTCAATCATTAGTCATACAATCATTAGTCATTCAATCAAAAGAAATTTTGACTAATTGAAGTCATGATTAAATAATTAGTCATAATCACCACTAATTTAATCAGCCATTCAATCATTGGTCATACAATCATTAGTCATTCAATCAAACCAATTTTGACTAATTGTATACATGATTAAATAATTAGTCATAATCACCACTAATTTAGTCAGTAATTCAATCATTAGTCATACAATTAGTAGTCATCCAATCATTAGTCATTTAATCAATAGTTTTAGTCATATTAATAGTGTTCTGTTTTTACGCAACAGATACTTCTCGTAAGACAAATCGCTTGAAAAATGACACCACACAGCAGAGGGCCATTTATTTTTATGCAAGACTCATACCCAATTGAGATGTCTGGCAAACCCTTAAGTCTTTGGTATGCCTCCACTATAATCCCGCAATATCCGTATTGAAGCAAAATGAACCGAAAGTACGATCTTGCATTTGTAATCAATTGCCAGGATGCACAAAAGAACTCAGGCTGTTATCAAAGCAAAGAGAGGAAACACTTCTTCTTGATTAAACTAACATAAAAATACTCAAAAATGTAAAAGAATATCGAAATTTCTATTCTTAATAAAAAAAACACATTAAATTAAAAATGATTTTTTTTAACTTAACTTGACTGAAAGTCGAATCAGTTCTCTATTACCACAGTGTTCTGATAGCGTGACCTGGTACTGCGTTTATTAGTTATTTTCCAAGAACTTTCAAGTTTGTCATACAAAAATTTTACACATAAAATCAAAACTTGAAGAGAAATTAAGTTTTTTCACCGATTTAAAGACATAAGTTTTTAAAAAAACTTTCATATTTAGGTATATATTACAAATAAAGTGCTAGAGAATAAAGAAATTATAAAAAAAAACAGGTTCTGAGGAAAAATGTGTGCTTAATGACTCCAAAGTTTACACTCTTTCGAAGAATAAGTTTTTTGGGAAGTTTTCTGATGAATTGGGTCACGTGAGACACGAAAAAAAGTTTTTTGGAATTTTTCATTTTTTGAGGTTAGGGACGACATGTAACATTTCCCGTAGAAAATAATATTAGATTCATGTTCATCAACTGAAATTACACAAAAATTGGCCTTTCCCGTAGTTTTATGATGACTTGGGTAAGCGTAAGACCCGCAAAAACGGCTTTTTTGACATTTTTTAAGGTTAGTGACGAAACGTAACCTTTCCCGTGAAAAATAACATTGGATTCATATTCAGCAATAAAAAAATATAAGAAAAACGGCTTTATCTGTTCTTTTATGTTGACTTGGTAAACATACGCTTGATAAAACTATTACTCCAAGGTGAGGTGGTAGACTTGCAGCCGCCATATTGGTCTGCCATTAGGCCAAATCAAAAATGGTCTTATTGTATTCGAAACTAGAAATAATAAGCTTTCATTTGAGTCCAAACATGATATAAAATACCTCAACCAATTTTGGACAGGGAGGAGGGGGTCTCCCGTTGACAGAGAATGTTCCATATATAAGACCAATTTTCTAGAAAAAACTTTGTTGTTGTTGGCCATTAACTAGCGTGAAATCAATGACCTAGTAGTTTTAACTGGCAGTGATTTCATGTCTTAAGAGTTTATTCATAAACATCAGTAATGGAAAAAAATAATTTTTTGACCAGACCTGGAACTTTAACCTTTGACTTAACTTTTGAGTTCAATCAAAATATTTTGGACTAACCTAAAAGGGAATAAGGGAATGCCTCAAACAATGAATATTGCCGAGAAAGTTTGGATTGTTAAATTAAACAATTAAAAGCAATATAAAATCATCAGATACAACTGAAATTCAAAATTCGGCGAAGGAAGTGCCAAAAAAGTCCGAAAATCAAACCAGTCAAAGGAATTGAAACTTTTTTATAAATTATAAGTAAACTTTAAAGTTTTTTAATAAAATGTTAAAATAATTTTGTATGATTTTTTAAACGGATTTTGTGTTTGTTTTGATTTCATTCCGCAAACATATTTAAACATTTTATTTTCAATCCAACTACAGCGCCATATGGTAATTGCTAAGTTCCTCCTCCTCTTCTTTTTGCATCCGTAAGTGCTTTCACATACCTCGGAAGTGAAGTTTGTTGTTGGTGGTAGAACTGTGATGGAAATAGCAAATTAAATCAGCGTTAGAATGAGCGTTAGAATGAGGGTTTCATATGTTGAGCGATATATCGTGTAACGACAATTTAAGCACTCGCCTGAAAGATCGGCTGGTTCAATCAAATGATTTATTAGTACAGCGGTACAGCAGTACCTAAAAGATACCACAAGCAATACTCTGGCAGGTGGAGGTCTTAGAATTATACTCTGGTTTATCGAGAATTTAATTCCGCTGAAAAAATATCGACCTTCTAGACATCTGACATTATAAGAATGTGTACAAGTACACACCTTGGTTGGTAATGGCAAAACCACACAGCCGTTCGGAATCGGCGTTAAACTGTAGGTCCTACCATCGCCACTGTGGTCTAGTGGCAGAGTGCCAGACTCTTATCTCTGGAGACCTGAGTTCGATTCTCGGCTTGGGTATGTTTCTTATCTATCTTTCTTTCTCTCTGCCTTTCTTTCTTTCTTGGAGCTTTGGTATAATAGATCTTATAGTTCGCAGTGCCTGACTTTCGAGTCGTCCTCTTTCAAATAATAATATAGACATCTGAGTCAGAAAACAGAAACAGTTGTAGGTAACTCAAAACTTGAAGAATGACGGTATAGCGTAAAGCAAGTGAATTTTGCAAGAGCCGTAGGAAGTTAAATTTAATTTAAACTTTTTTTTAAAACCTTTTTTATCATAAACTGCTGACAGCTCACACATGTTAATTGCAACATACTTAAATAAAAAACAAAAACCCGAAAAACTATTCCAAAAAATTTTAAAATTTTCTTTACAACTTAAAACCGGTTTCTTTATTAATTAACTTTTTTCTTGTTGGCAATTCAACGCATTCATTTTTTCTCCAGCAATTTCTCCTTTCTCGAAAATGCAGCGAGTGGAATGTTTATAGTTTTTCTTTACTTTTTTGCTACTTTCCTTGCACTAACAATAATTTTCCATTGCAAATGCGCACTGCAATATTGCAAAGTAATAGAGAAACTGTGCTTTAATATTGCACATTAAGAGTAACAGGCAGCAGCAATAAAGAGCAACAGCCGATAGGGGAAAAATGCATTTATTTGTATATGCTTCTAAGAGCATTACTGGAAAGGAAAATTTTGCCGCATAGAACAAAAAAAAACAAAAAGTTTTGTTGCATAACGATAGCAACAGGCAGTTCATGCTCTAAATATATGTAGACATGTTTACATTTGTATATAGAGCTACAAATAAATTAGGTATAGTATATATACTATATGCATGTATGTATTATAAAACAGCGTCTATTCGTAACGATGAAAATGCAGTAGAAATGCAAACTTCAAGAAAATTAAGATTTTTATTAGAATTTGTTTTCCTTGATGATTCCGGTTGATACTTAAGGTGAAATTTGAAATGCAAATTGACTACTAATCTGTAAAATTTCTTATAAAATATTTAATAAAGTTACATTTGCCATATTTGCGCTATAGATTAAAGGTTCATCATACGCCAAGGTGCACTAATCATTCAACAGTAATAATTAAATGGTATTTGTTGAATTTTAAATTTTATTCAAATCGATTATTTTTTCTTCAATGCCATTATCTTTTTTGTTGAATTTGTTAGAATTTCTCCGATGTCAGATTTGGTTTCAGCATCAAAAACTAAAAAAAAGTTAATGAATTGGCTCTTGGGTGTTATTTTAAAATTAAGACCCCAAAATCAAGTTCAAACGTATGAATTAAAAAACAATTATCAGCCCCATATTGGGCGCTATGAAAATTGTTGTCATACAAAAGAATTATTTGATAAGTGTCTAAATATCTCACATCCGCTCAATTACCAATTACTGGTGTATAAAAAGTAGCTTCACATTAGATGGCTATACACATAATTTTTACATTATTTAATATTGCTTTGAGTTCGAAAATTAATTGAGAAAAGTGCTAGGTTCACATTTTTACAGCTAAGTATATCGAACTTACTCATAGTATTAATGACGTTTTATGCTACAGAAACTGAATCCAAGCTACTGATGTTCAAGCATTCAGTCTCTCTTTATGATAGCATCATTTCAGCATAACATAAGTTTTCAATTAAAATTTTTGTTTGTCTAACATAATTTGTATATTATATTTAACAAAATCCTTGAAAAATAGTAAATTTCAGCAAAACTAGCAAAAAAGAAAAAAAAAAAACAAATTGTTTTTGGTTGGTAGGCGTAAAAAACTATTGCAGCGCATGAGCCTCAAGCATGCGCGTTTTAAAGTAACATAAATCACAAATTGCAATATAAATGAAAAACAAACAAAAAAAAATGTGAAATTTGCCAAAATGAAAAATTTAAACGAATTAATTCATTGTAAGTTTAGAGAGTGTCTCTTAAAAGCGTTCGATTATGTAAAAAAAAAAATTGTATAAAATAAACAAAATTTATATAAAAATCAAAAATACAAAAAACATAACAAATTAATTGAATATGGCTTGATTCAACACACACACACACACACACACTCGTTCTCATGTACTAGACTTTAAAATAACGAGCTGTTATGCGGACTAGTAGTAAGGAGCCAAACACAACAACAAATAAGTAATTCAAAGAAGATATTTGGAATCAAATCTGTAATTCTTGGTTATGATTTCAAATATTGGTAGGTTATATAGGATATTGAAAGATTAAGAACTATCGCTAAGATCACTTATGAGGAATCGTGGCGGATTTCGAAACGGCCGTCAGATTTGCCCGTCTCTGTATGTATACACTGTTGTTGCGATGACTACACATACACGTTCTTTAAGCCTGTTACACATTACTTATATAAAAATCCCTTATTCCATTTTACTTTTCTTGATGAAAGTTGAAATAGTTTTTGTTTTCGCTCCGGGTTTGGAATTTTGAGAGCTAATTTTCTCATTCCTTTTCTTTTCATTCATAAATTATTTTCACTCTCATAGTAACAAAATACCAACTCACACTTGAAAAGATGTAAACATTTCTCTTACCTTTAATTTTATTGTTTTAGTTTTTGCAACTGAAAGCAACACTTAGTATATTGTTGCTATTAAGCCATAAATAATAATGTACAAAGAAATAGAAGCTAAAGGGTAGTGAAGCATTGCTCTAATTGCTAGATGATTCAGTTAAATTACTAAATATTAAAAATAAGAAAGATATCTCAAATACATAAATATTTTTAAAATCTCTAAGTAAAGTTAGAACTTTTTATTGAATATTTATTTGTAAGCAGATTCAAATAAATCACAGTTATTTGGAGCTTCTTCTAAATCTGATATTAAGCTTTTAACTCCATTTATACTTATAAATTTCTAATTACTTTTTTTAATCACAAAATAAGTACTGTGAAATGGATTGAAAAAAAATAGTATAAAATCTGCTTCAATAAAATTGTGCGATATATTTCGATATAAATTCTGATCTCGAACTTTAAAAGAAGAATTTTTACTAAGCAATCCCTCTCAATTTTCTATGTCGGTAATTTTGAATAAAAAACTTTGTTCTAAGACCAAATTCTAAATAATCGCTAACCGAAACTTTTCTCTATTTCCTCCTCTTTCTTACATATCTTCTTTCCCCAGTCAACATATTGCTTTGCATTCAAAAGGGTATCTTCTATGAGTGGTATATGTATGTGCTGATTGCTTTAAAAAAAATTTTGAGAGATGAAAAGGGTGAACATCTCTCAATCTATCCGCAACAGCAAGCTGGAAAAATATTCAAGGTATCCTCAAAAAAAATCACTTTTCTTCAGTATCAAAATTGGTGGACCCAACGACTAAAAAAGGTTTGATTTACAACGTTAAGTCTCGAAGAAATTGTTGTATTTAAATGACAACTCCATCGCAACATGAAACGTTAATGGAAGAGACATAAGGCAACAGCCAGACGTAGGGACAGCATCCATTTTTACTAATGCTTCTATAAGGGTTGAAGTGTACTTGAAAGTTTGGTTAGGTGGTGTTCATCAGCATATGCTTAGGCCAAGAGGGAAACAGCCTCCAATATCCTTTTAACAAACAAGTTTACTCAAGTCATTCCAATTTTTTTTCATAGATCCGTTTTATCAACTAGCCTGAAATCAAATAAGACAGGAGTAAAAATAATGAAATATTCCCAAAGTTACTATTCGTTAAAGTTACACCAACTTATTTGGGTATACCTCTAACTAAGCAATCTCTCTCGCGAAGGTTTAAGATCAAGAAGATGAAGACTACAACTGACAGGCTGAGAGGAAAAGCGGGCTAAAAATTAAATAAGAGCAAAAGTGAAATAATTTAGAGTGTCAGTGCAAGAATGGCATAAGTAATACGGTTTAGAGTGAAAATAAAACGCCTTAAAAGTAAAACCAAAAATGGTATAACAATTCTTTCAGAGCAAGAACAGAATAGTTTTTTATTCCGTTTTCGCTCTGAACATATTTCGCTTCACTTTTGCTCTGAAGATATTTCGTTTTGATTTTGCTCGTAAGTAAAATTATTCCATTTTTTTCTGAACGTAGAAGTTATACCAATTTTCCTCTCAGCCTCTCAAATGAGAACGATTCGGTTTTATATCACTTTCGAATGATAAATGACAGGCTGAGAAGAAAAGCGGGCTAAAATTTATATAAGAGCAAAAGTGAAATAACTTAGTGTGTCAGTGCAAGAATGGCATAAGTAATACGGTTTAGAGTGAAAATGAAACGCCTTAAAAGTAAGAGCAGAAATGGTATAACAATTCTTTCAGAGCAAGAACAGCATAGTTTTTTATTCTGTTTTCGCTCTGAACATATTTCGTTTCACTTTTGCTCTGAACATATTTCGTTTTGCTTTTGCTCTTAAGTAAAATTATTCCACTTTTTTCTGAACGTAGAAGTTATACCACTTTTCTCCTCAGCCTCTCAACTTCCAGTCTTGCTATTTCTGATTTGCTGAATACCATAGAAGAAGAAGCTAATACTCTCCAAGGTGTTAGTGCTTCTCTGTATTGCTTGATACTATAATTTTACGAGAATCTTTTAGAACTCAATCTCTTAATGAACTCAACCTCACACCTACCACTCCGATTAGATATTTAGGAACTGTGCTGTAGTGAAGAATAAAGGCTTTGTTCACCGTCATGCTATATTTAGGGCAGCGCAGGTTAGTTGAGTTTATAATATGGCAGCGATTAGTTCACGGGCGATGGTTCAGAGCTTAAGCAGTGCACAACCCTACCCTTGCGTTCATTGATATACAGTTGCCTGTAAAAGAATAAAGTTTTCATCTCAAACTAATTTTAGTAGGAGCAGCGGTATCCATGATATTCCCGAACCAATAACCCAGAGGTGCTTTCTACTGGGATGTATTAAACTTAGGCAATGACACAAGGTTTTGGAAAGCCCTTTTCCTCAGGAGGAATAAGATCTGGTCAAATATGAACGGCAATTTTTTTATGTTTTTAGGCCAAGACTTGATTTATGTATTGCAAACTTAGTGCTACAAAAGTCTCAGTCTTTTCTTTGCATTATCCTGATTTTTATGATTTCCAATATTACACACATATCCCCTCATAACAACAATGGTCAGGTTAGGTTGAAGTGGCTGTCGAGGTACACATTTAGGCCTGAACGGCCCATTGTGATACCACATAGTTGTACCTAAAGTGATAGTGAACATCAGAAGATTATCAACCCAAGACTGGAATCGTGCCCGAACCTCCCAGATGAAAGTCTAGTGCACTACCCACTAGGCTATCGAGGTCATCTATAAAACAGTACTGGAATTTTTGGTCCTTGGGTCCATAAAGGGTAGATTTGTGGTCTTCGTGGGTTAAGAGGAGGCAAAATTCTATACTATGAGAATTCTAATAGACCTAGACTGGTTTTATACCAAATCCTTTTCTTACAACCACCAAACTAAATTAAAAACCAAAGACAGCTAAAATATGGCGGACTTCGAGAACAATCGAGAATGGTAGCATTTTGCGTCGAGGCACGAATTTATGTCTCATATCATAAAAGCTAATCCAGTTATCAGTGGTATCTTTCTTAACTCCGTCTGTTGATCAATCCTTTCACTAAAAGATACAAATTTGACCTCAGCCCCCTTTCCACCCAAGATACGCTTATTGAGTACTCTGATGAACTCAAGTAACTGAGTATTACGTTTGGCAAACCAAAGCTACTATGAATTTCTGGTAAGACGAGATCCTTTGGCTTTAGACAATGCTAATATGGTCTGTTATAGCATATACGGCTTTGATGTGGCAATAATGGCTTGCCTATCTCTCCATAACTAAACATTATATTGAAGCATATTGGTATTGAAGTATTTTACCGCGCCACACATTTTCATGAAGAAAACAACCGGAATCACTACCCTGACCCTGCAAAATTGTTCAAGCTTGCCATGTGGCAATGCTGATCATCTGAGCATTACTAACGAAATTTCTAACACCCTAAGCTGCTCTATATCAAATGATATGATAAGGGTTCTATGCCAGCTCTGATTGGTCTGGCAAATACTTCAACTACGGGCTGCGGTTCAAGTGCCGGCGTTGTTTGACCCAACACTACAATTTCATTCCCAATGGGTATTTGACCCAGTGTTTTTTTTTTTTTGAACTGGTGAAAGAGTGTTTTGAGAGTCTACAGCGTTTGTCTATCTAAAGCGCGGTTTACGCAAAATTGGCAGGCAGGAAAGTTGCTGTCTCTTTTTAACCAGAACACTCAGAAAAACAAATAATGCATTAAATGATAAGTTTAATATTGTGTTTTAATACTATAATATTAAAAGATTTAAATTTCTTTGTTGTGCAAAAATTCCGGGACTTCCTTTTAATGGACCTCATCAACCTTTGAACATCCGCTCTGGATACTTTTGCGGCTATTTGGTTCCATTTTAGTAACATTGAATTCACATTTTTGACAATACCTGCATTTTTCTTCAACTTATATTTTGTAATAGCCCAGTATTTTTCGATCGGTCGAAGCTGGAGGCAATTGGGTGGATTCATATATTTGGGCACTACACCCACTTTATTTGTCTGATACCAATCCATGGTTTTCTTAGAGTAGTGGCAACTGGCTAAATCAGGCCAAAACTTCACTGGCGAATGGTGGTGACGAATAAATGGCAATAGTCGTTTCAAAAGGCGCTCTTTGATGTAAATATCAGACATCATAGAAGAGGATGTCACAAATGCCCGGGATTTGAGACCACAGCTGCAAATGGCCATTGTTTTCTTTGCAAATTTATCCATTTTTATGTACTTGCATTTTGAGGGTACATTACCACGATTCGTTGCCATATAAAATGTTTGACCTGGAAGCTGTTTAAGATCAAATTTAACGTATGATTCGTCATCCACAATCCATTGAATTTGGTCAAAACGTTATTATAAAGAAGACGAGCACGTTTTTTGGCCAGCAAATTCTGTTTGTCTGTTCTATTTGGATATTTTATAGCACGATAGCACTTTAGCCCAGCTTTTATGCGTATTCGTCTAGCAGTACTTTTGCTGGTATTGCATTTTTTGGCACGACCGCTATCCGATAGTCCGGGATTGCTTTTGATGGACCTCAAGATCTTTGCCTTTAATTTTAGGTTGGTGGTTCTCGTTTTGGTCACAACTTTTTTAGCTCTTTCAACACTAAGAGTTTCTTTATATCGTTTTATAACTCTACATATCGTTCTTTTGGAGATATTTAACACTTTCGCAAGCTTTGAACCAGACCACGACGGATTTTCAATAAATTTGTTCACAATCAATTTTCTATTTGCAGCTTCCATTGTGCATACAATCACCAACTTACGATCAATTAATATGAAAAATTTATCAACTAACGGTAACAAATCCTAGTAAAAAATTTGTTGTTCTTATGACAAGGGCGACGTGGTGACCACAACAAAGCGTGCCAATTTGGCGTGAACCGCGCTTTATAACAAAGTAATACTTTTTGGGTACCTGGTCACAGTGGCGTTGCTTGTCTCGGTGGTCTATTTATTAGCGTGCCAAACTCTTGTCTCTGGGGTCTCGGGTTCGACTCCCGACCAGGGTATGGTTTCTTAACTTTCTTTCTTTCATAATCAACAACAATAATTTGGATTTATAAGATTACTCTTTGTGTTTTGGTTGTCATTAAAAAAAAGGAATTTATCCTTGAGATTATTGGAACCCAGTTACAGGTCTCAGACAAGCAAAAGCATCTCTTATCTTAAATAATGTGCCATTATATCCGGAATGTTAAAAATTATTTCATTCTAATAACAAAGTCTTATTTCAAGTTCAGGAAATGGAAAATTTTTATTTAACAATAGGTAGGGCATTTTAAGTTAATTTAAATATACTTTTAATTGAGATAGCGACTTGGAATTTCAGGATATATTAGTGTATATATCACATTGATACCTCATGGTGCCTAGCTAGGCCCATATATATTTTATATGAAAATGTATGGAATATAATGGAATTTTTTTTCTTGGTAATTTTCCATTCTAACTGGGGAAAACAACGAAAATGTTTTCTCTACTGTGACTCTAAACTATGTTCATGGGAAGGCGTTCAGTCGAGATGCAAAACACGTTTTTTTTGTATAAAATCCTCCGCACTAGTATGCCAACAATACTCTCAAGAAGTTTGTATTTGTTTTGGTTGCTCGAATGCGAACGATTAAATCCATAAAATAAAATAGAATAAAAAATTTACGGATTTACGGATTTTTTTACAGATTTATATTTCTTAATAATTTTCCATGAGCAGTTTTAATCTAATTAACTAACTAACACTTGCAAAAGACAAAGAGATAAAGAAAAATCAGAAAATATATGCTAGCATGGAACAAAAATGTGTTTAAATGCATCACTAACAGCGAGATATTTCCATGCAAATGTTTGGGGTCTGTCTAGGCACCATGAGATACGAATGTGGCAATCCGAAAATATGCCCATTAGAGGGTTAATTGTTTTTTTACTGCAAGGCTAAAAAAATTTAAAAAATATTCATTATCCATAATTTAAACACCCTTTATCTAAATATCACAGAAAAATTGGACATCCGCCTTAGATAGTTGCCCAGGGAAGATTAAATGCTGTGTGAAAGTGAAGACTTCTTTTTATAAAGCACACTTTGAACTAAATATGTTATTAAATATTTTTTTAAATCGAATTAAATCGCTTTTAAAATTTAAAAAAAAATTGCATTTCGTTTTCTTTTGTAAATTACCAATTCCAAAGCAACGAAAAAAAAAACATAAAAGCACAAATAAAACAGCAGCACCACAAAACAAATGCAATATTGAAAACGTACTCGTACCATAGCTATTTATTACATTAAAAGATACACGCATACCAAATATAAACACACACACACATACATACACATGTAAATAAAATCAAACAAATAAACCAGCAACAGAAGCAAACAAAATACTCAATCGCTCTTTCTCTCTGTTTCTCATTGTCTTAAGTTAACGTAAACGGAAATCACTTGGGCACGTAAACGTTTCAATAGATTTATATGTATGTATATGTTTGCGTGTATGTATGTGTATGTGTGTAAGTGTGTGCTTAGAGTAGAAATACAAACAAACATTTCGTTTCGTATATTTACACGTGTATATGTAAGTGTTTGCAAATGTATGTGGATGTGTTTGTATTTTAGTAAATTAATTACTTCATTTAAGTAAAAGGGCAATGCATTCTACATTCAACATTTTGTACGTACATGCATACAATTCAAGGATAAATGCTAAATGCAATACATAAAATTGGATATGTTGTTGGTAATGCTGTTTTTATTGTAAAAAAAAAAAAATCGACAAACACTCAAGCAAACAACAAAATCCTTTACAAATACAAAAACACAAAACGCATTTTGTGAAAATTGGTAAAATTCTTTTGTTTACTTTTTAACGAAGTGTAGTAAAATTTTGGGTAAAAGCAGTTGTTGTTGTTGTTTGTGCTGCTGTTGGTATTGTTTTTGTTTCTGCTACTGTTGCTTCTGCTTTTGCCTTCTGGTGTTGTTATTTAGTATTTGGCTGCATTTGTATGCACAAAAAAAAAAAAAATTGAAGAAGAATTACGAAGAAGACGCAAGAGATTTCCATTGTTCTTTCGATTCGCTTTATTATTATTATTTTTGTTCTTGTTGTTGCTTTTATTTGTTGCTGCTTCTGTTTTGTGTTGTCGTTGTTGTTGCACAGGTTAGTTCATTGAATATTTTTAGCGATTTATTTTAATTTCAAACGAAGAAACGTTTGCTAAATGTTCTACAAAAAAGCAACTTTCTAGATTTCGTTGAAGTTGTTGTTGTAATTGTAATTCTATTTGATATTACAGCATTTGTTTTGGAACATTGCATATATACGTTTTGTTTTTGTCGTTGTTGTTGTTTGCTTTTCTGTGAAAATTGAATTGTAATGAAATTCCGTTTTGAATTTTCGAAATTAATTTTCAAGTGTATGCTTTTAGGCGAATGGCATTTATCCTTCTCCATAGTAAATGAGAGAGAAAGAGAGATTTTGTTTAAAAAAAAGAGGAGGTGAATAGGAATATTGGTGGAAGATAGACTAGTTAACAGACAACAGGAAAGGTCAATAGTAGAGATACTCGTTTGTATGTATGCAGTAGAAGCTGTAACTTGTATGTAGCTTATTTTCTTGAATTATACGCTTTTGGTCAAAGCGTTTGCTGTTTTACTTTTCTTTTTTTTTAAATATATATTTTATTTTCAAATGCAATGAGCAAGATATGGAAGAAGGAGGGTAAAGCATTTCTGCAATTAACACGTAATTGCTTTGAAGTTTATTTTCTTGTTTTATTTATTGCTGTTGCCATTTGCTTTTTCTATTTTATTTTAATTTTTTGTATTAATGTTTCTTTCGTTTTGTATTTATTTGATAAGCATGAAACAAAAGCTGCTACTCTAAAGATAATTTCATTTGAAATTTAAAACAAAACACTTTTGAGATTTATTTTTATTTTATTTCTATTTATTTTATATTATTTTTTTCTTCTACTGCAACTAAGTACAAAAAATTACATTTTATTGCTACATTTTAGATTCGATTTAAAATAATGAAAAACAAAATAACAAATAGAACAGCAATTTCAGAGATTAACATTATTGTGTGTATGTAGTCAAAGTGAAGCACTACCTACTAGAAGTAAATATGCATCTAATAATATTAATATTTTTATTACGTTCGAATATGAAAAGGAATGGAAGATTTGAGTTTTATTTCAGAGTGATTATAAATAAAATGAAATTCCAAGTATTCCAAAATACTCCTTTCTCCAACCCCTTGCCTGATGATGATGAATTTTGCATACATAAAAAGTGACCCTATGGCAGTTTTAGTTATTTTAACTATTTTTAAAGTTTGCCTTTCCAGCCAAACTGTATAAGATTTGCATTTATGTGATAGTTAAGTTCCCATATCGTTTTCGTATACATCGTGAACAAATCCATCGAAGCCCATGATTTTCAGTATAATTAATGAACGCGTAAAATCTGAAGTTACTCTGTGTAATGCCGATCTCAAAAATCAATTCAAATATACCCTTTCGTACTTTGAACTACATTTCCATGTCGGAAATGCCCCCAAACCGAATCAAGTTTCGCAAAGACCCTTTTGAAGCACTTGATTTAAGAATAATTTGGATAAATTTTCAGACCATTATCTGTAATTTTTAATGAGAAATGGTGTATTGTGAAAACTCAAAAAAAATTGTTTACCACCCTAGTTGAGTTATGGTATATCATATTGTTCATTCTTGTTACAATTTTTTATCAAAACAGACATTTTACGTCTCTAAAGGCCTGAAATTTCATGGGTCACCGGTGACCATGTGGCTTTCAACAGAATTTTCATACAAAACTTTTTCTGTAAATTTGAATTAGATATTTTTTTAAAGCTAGACAAAGTAACCTAGTATTAATTGTTCACTTATCCCTTTCTTGACCGTAAGGAGTTTCATTGCCTTCGAAGAACCGATAGAGAAAATCCGTGTACAGATTCGCATTCTTCAACCCCCATTTCAATGAAAAAAGTTCTTAAAAAGTTGTCATTGAAAATCTCAAGGTCACCGGTGACCCATAGTAAAACTTGTGTTTTTATTTGTCATAGGTGTTTTTTATTGGACTCATTGCTCTCATGATATGATAGGCAGTACTTTTTCTCTTAAGTTGAATTCAAAATTACGATTGTGAGCTGAGGGATTGGTGGATAAGTTTAATAATTTTAACTTTGGTGTCTACAGTGTGGGGGGTTTCTCATTAAAACTATCCTTTGGTCCACCAAATAGAAAGCTTTTGAAAACATTTATTTCACAAATCACCAAAAGTACAGGTACAAGGCATAGGTTTGTCTCAAACATATAAATTGTTGGACTAAAAAATCAAAAACTTGTTTACGGAATGTTTAAATCTTTGACCCGCTAGAATAAGAAAAAATAAATTTCTACAACATATTAGGATTATATAGTAGAAACATAAAAGTTTTTTATAAAACAAAATAAAGTTATTATTATCTTTTACAGGAAAGTATTTTAGTGTATCATTCTGTATTACTAAGCAAAAATAATTGTAAATAAAATTATATCAAGTTAAATTAAATTTTCAACAATTTTAATTGTATTTCTAAGCAAAGATACGCGTTTTTGTAATGAAAATCTACACCTTCCAATTAACTACAAATTGGTATAAAAATCTACGAGTATATAAACTTAAAAGAAATTTCTTATTATACATAGCTTTGAAGAAAATTGATGCAAATATTATACAAGTAAACTTAAAAGAAGAATAGAAGAAAAAGAAGAAGAAAAAGAAGCACCAATTCAAATGTCATTTCAAAATCAAAAAAAAAAAAAAAAGACTCGCACTTTTGTCAATGTCGTAATTGTGTAATTAAAAGTTGAAAGATATTTACGACACCAAGGATACACCAAAAAATATACGAACAACAACAAAAATTCACATTGTAAATAAAAACGAAACGAAGCACCTACAAATTAATACTAAAAATATATATACACACAAACAAAATTGCGTCGTCATTTCAATTTAAATGTTACTGGTTGCTGTTGATGCTGCTGCTGTCATTAAAATGAAAAGTTTGTTTGTTTGATTCGTTGTGGTTTACACACACACACACACACGCACTTACAAACTGATATTGAAATTTACTACAACTACAATTTCCTCGTTTTGTTGATAATAAAATTTAAATTGCCATTTAATTTCTTTGGTTTTTGAAATATTTTAGCATTTAGCATAGCATATTTTTAGGCTTACCCCAACTAAGAGTACACGATTTCTCTCTCTCTCTGTCTCTTTCTCTCTCTTAGAGATAATAATTGTAAAACAATTTCGCTATTCATTTATACGTACCTGCAATGAGATAAAAGAAAGAAAGGTTTTATTAAACGTTTATGTTATTATTTTTAAAATAGCATATATTTTTAATTATTGCCGTCGCCGTTGTCTTCACAGTAGATATATAATATCAATAAAAATATATAAAATTCCAATAAAAATGTTTATGCAATTATTCATTGTTGAACTAATTAATATTACATGAAGCATAACTTTAGGAGGAGTTCAAGTTTATGTATGAGTATCTATTATGTGAGCTAATGTTTCCTTGGCAATATCTCGTTCACTTGAATGTTTATATAGATGAACTTTTTATGTTCGACACATAAAATGCTTCTACAAACTCATAATTGAGAAAGTTTCAAGAAGAATACTCAGAAATTTTCGGTATCATTAAATTTCTCTCAAGCACACACAGATTTCACTTTGAAGCAGATAAATATTAAATATTTTAACATTTTGTAAATTTTTTCAAATGTTTGCGACCCCCATATATTATTTCAAGTTAAAATTTTTGAAAAAGAATTTTTCTGAAAATTACAATTTTTTTTTAAATTGAAGCTTGTACAAATATTTCATTCTAAATTTAAACAATTTTTTTTGTATCATTATTTCTACGATAGAAGCAAAAAGAAAATGCCGTTTTTCCAACAGTTCCTGGAACGAGGATCATTGTGTAGGGCATTAATAAATTCGAGATAAAATACTTTTAACATAAATCCCTCTATTTCTCAGTAATAAATTTTGTTCTTAAAACTACTTCGTGCATACATGTACATGCTTGCCACTTAAATTAAATGCTTCAAAAATATTTATTCTCCTAACAAGTTAATATGATATAAGTAGCAGATGAGTATGCGAATTTTCTTGGTTATAGTTATATGCATTTTTATGGAAGTATGGTAGGTTTTTTTTTTTTTTTTTGAAGCAGCTATAACAGCAGCTCCACACTTCAATGCTTATGCAAGTGTATGAAAAGCAAGTACGAGTAAGTTTTCAAGTAAAACTCAAAAATCTTGTGTTGGATTACAAACAAGTTTTTTTTTTATCAGTAAAAAAAAATCTAGAGATATCTTGAAACAAGTGACTTTTGATAAAGAAGAAGATACTTAGTTAAAAAAAAAATTATTTGTTTAACAACCATGTGTGCAAATATGGTAGGTTTCTATACGCACTAGCACGTCCAGAGATGGAGTTTAAACTTTTCGTTTCTTTAAAATTAATTTTCAATCATAATCAGGGCAAGGAAAAATAATTACGAAAAACTTTTTTTATCTGTAGTAAGCTTTGATTTTAAAATTTAAAATGTAAACTTTACAGTTTCGGTCAATGTGTTTTGTAAAAAAGAGAAAGACAGAAACACTTCAACAAATTTGAAAATCAAAACAATCAATGCTAACCTATAGGTAAAAAGTTTTTCGAACAAAAAGACCGCAAAGTATCAAGCTCGCGATTAGAAACTGCAATTTACAATCAATATGAAAATAATATACTTAAAAGATTTAATTCCACCAGCCAGTATTCACAAAGTCCCATCATGATTCTGTATTCAGCTGTGAATTCACTTAAAACCGTGCATATGAAAACGCAGAAAATAAAGTGTCTGATGATCAATATACGACTTCAACCCAACGATTATGGAAAGCACCTGCGGTACAATTATTATCGGAAGAAAAAATTCGCATGGGATCTTGCCTCCCTGTTATTGATCATTTATTTATTTATAGATAAATTTTTTATGGATTATTCGCGTTTTTTAGCTGGGATAGCAAGATGAGTCCTCTTCAGTTAAAACTTAAAGCCAAGAAACTATATTTACTCCAAGATTTAGAAAATGTCAGAAGAAAGAAAGAGAAACCATGAAAATATTTCATAAAATTTTAGAAAATAATGTTCAGGCAATATTTTGCAATGCGGAAATATCTCTTCACATGTACTCATAGATGACGGTGACGCAGTGCAGTGAAAAAAAGATCTTTCCCAAAACTAAAAATTATCAACTTTAGATAGAGTATGATATTCTTCGCAATTTGAATTTTTATGATCTCGATCTCATAAAGAACTTCAAAGCGCTAAGAAGTAAGCGCAATTATAAAAACATGCAAAAATTACTACTCAGGTTTATTTTTTGAAATTTAAAAATTGTTAGAAATTTTGGGGCCCCACAAATTATTGGCCCACAGCTACAAAATTCTTAATCCGGCCGTGCGTCAAGGCAAACTAAGCTTTAAAAGTTTCAAAGCCTGTTCTTGACTGCCGATCTTCACTCAACTTTCTGTCGAGTCACTCACAGGTCCACCTATATTGGATACCTGAACACGTGGATATTACAGATAACTGCAATGTCGACGAGTTAGCTAAACAGTGCGCTCAGCTTACCGATTTATCATCTTCCTGCACCATTGGTGTCTCTCTTACGTCTATTAAATAGGCCTTTAAGCAAAACTAGCCAGAGGAAAGAAAAATATTCTGGGTATCGGAGCACACTTGTGATATTTCCAGGCTAAGGCTAACATGGACCACTATGGACAAAAGACGGACTAGACAGCAACTCAACCTTAGCAGAAACTCCATTAGCATTACGATTTCGGTGCTCACGGGATAATGCATAATGGTAAGACATGCTGCCAGACTAGGACTGCCATTCAATGACTTCTGTCGGCTCTGAGGAGGAGCAAGAAACAATCCTCCATTTTATGTGCGAATGCCTGTTCCTGGCCAGGAGGAGACTTAGACTCTTGAATTCACCTATATTCATTAATCTGTCCGAACTATCATCCATAAATATTATGGACATAGCCACATTAATTATGGAATCCTCATAATTCTCTACTCCGTAAATGGGGTAGACGCTCCATACTGTGGTATCACAATGAGCCTAACACATACTTAAGTGAGCTTTCATGCAGAAGGCTGCCACTACAACATAAGCTAAACTTGCAATATTAGAAACTTCACCTGTTGATTTCACACTCCCCTTTCTTTCTCTTTCAGCTCTATTTTCTTATCTCACATTTGTTTTTTTTCACATTCTTCTACTCTATTTTCTTTCCAATCGCTTTATTCAGACTGACTTTAATCTCACAATTTTTTTTTTCTCTCTTTTTTAATCTTTTGATTTTTGTGTAAAAATTTTTCAAATTTATTAATTATGAACAGCTGTCTGTGTTTGACAATAGAAGAAGTGGTAGTGATTCTAAGTTGGGTATAAAATGTTTACTACTTTTGATTTTGATAGCTTCGATTTTTGTCGCTCAATGCCATTCCTCAAAGAGTGGATGTAAAAGTACTGAGCGCTCACCGGAATCTTACATTTATAAAAACATTCAACTCTTATTTTCATTCACCCTTTTCTTTCTGTTTCGACACTCTTTTTTCTCTCACATCTATTTTTTTTAAATCTATGTCACCCACCTATCATTCTTCCTTCACCTTTCAATCACTACCTTTCTTCTCTTTTTCCCCTGCCACTTTTTCTACTTAATTAGTTTTTCCGCACGCTCATTAATTTCCATTATTTTTTCGCTTCTGTCACATTCACACCTCTTTTTTCGTTCCACCTGTGCTCTATTTTCTCATCCATCTTTTAGACCATTTTCTATTTTATTCTCTCCTCTTTCTCCCCCTTTCGCTTCACCACTCTCTGCACCCCTCTCTTTGTCTTCTCCCCTCTCCTGGTCTTTCGTGTCATCATTTCCTCATCTCATTCGCTATCTTTTCTTCTGCTTACAAAATGTCTTCTTCACTTTTCTTTCCGCATATTTCTCACAATCTTTTTATCTTTTCGCCTCTGCCAACTACTTCCATTAGCACTATTTTCCCTTATGCTTGCCCCGATTTCTTTCTCCTTTCTCCAACTCTTTCTCATAATTTGTTCAACCCTTTTCTTAAACTCTCTTTCTTCTTGCAGTTATTTTTCTTTCTCTCTCCCCTAGCTCACTTTCTTGTAACACCCTTTCTCACTCCCCCTTTTATCTTTCCATCCTCTGTCTCTAGCATTTCTGTCATTCTACTGTTATCTCTCCCGTCCCGCAACCTCACCTCTTCCTTCTTTCTATGCATTTACGTTTTCTCTCTCTTTCCATATCTCTATCTAACCACCTTCTTTCGGTTGCTTCTTCCCTATAAGTGATTCTCTTCTAATCCTTTCCTATATCGCTTCCACCCTCTCTCTCTCATTTTTTCTCCTTGCTAAAAAAATTGTTGGCAAATTGAAACAATTTTAACCTAAAGGAATTTAAGTATACAAGCAGGAAATTGTACTTAAATACGCATGTAAGATATTAAGGACGACCCAGTAAAACCACATATTTAATAGCTTTGAGTATATTTCTATTTCTATAATAACAACCAAATTTAATAGTTTCGCTAATAGCTTACATAAGTTTTAGCTTAGTTTTAGTTGCAACTTGAATGCTTGTTTCCTCCATTTTTAATATACGTACCTAATACGAAAATAATTGCTCATTATTGCAACTAGTTATGTAGTTTTTGTAAATGAACACCATCGTTGCATACAAATAGATTGCTTCAAATATCATTGCAACATTATTTTGTCGTGATTGCTGCTGCTGCAGTTGCAACTAGAAGCAAAACTTCATAAGCGGATTATTGAATGGAATTTAGCAAGCAAATAAATTTTATATGTTTCTCATTATTTGCTTTATCAATTTGCCAAATAAAACGCAAGAGGATCTTTAGTTATATTTTTACAATTATGTTTGTAAATATTTATTAATTTATTTAGTTATTTATTTATTATTATTTATTGTTATTTATTAGTTATTATAATGTGAATAGAATTGGCGAAATTAAACTTTCGTAGCTAGCCTCAGGGAGGTTTGGGCGTGGAGGACACAAGGTCAAGTCTGTGACCGGCTCAGGAGAGACCAAATTCGATCCTTGCGCTTCTCCGTCTCAAGTCGACACACAGCCTCCTCGTGGCGCCCGCTGGATAGAGAGCTGACACCCGTCAGTGAGTGAACTAATAAGTGCGGCGGGTTTCTCCGTGACCTTGAAAAATCGGATTTGGAACCCACCACGTCAAAAAACCATTCCAGTGAAACCTACATCGAAGCCTCGGATATGGAACCACCCTAATATTGACGACCCCCGCAAACGCCCAAAGGACAATGATTTACGGATATGCACCTGGAATGTCCGAATCCTCTACAGGGAAGGTGCCTCTCTCCAGCTGGTAGATGTCCCCGAAAGATACCGAGCTGACATCACCGCTATCCAGGAAATGCAATGGACAGGACAGGGTTGCTTTAAAAGAGCATCCTGTGATATCTACTACAGCTGTCATGATTCGCGACATGAATTTGGTGTTGTGTTTGCGGTTGGGAAGAGACTGCGCCACCTTGTCTCGAGGTTCACCCCCGTGAACGAGCGCCTAGCCACTATCCGCATCAAGGCAAAATTCTTCAACATCAGCCTGATTTGTGTCTATGCTCCGACGGATGAGAAGGACGAAGCGACCAAAGATGACTTTTACGAGTTCTTCGACAAAACCTATGAGCACTGCCCCCGTCACGATATTAAAATCGTACTAGGCGACCTTAATGCCAAAGTGAGTAGGGAGAGTCTCTTTGGTTCGACGATCGGAAAATTCAGTCTCCACAACGAAACCACCGACAACGGTATGAGACTGATCGACTTCGCCGCGGCTAAGAACATGACAGTTAGTAGCACTAGATTCCATCATCTCGATATCCATAAAGCCACTTGGCTGTCCCCTGATAAAAATAGCCGTAATTAAATTAATCACGTTGTGATCGATGGAAGGCACGCTTGCACACTTCTTAGTTGCAGCCAAGGTCCGCATACGGCACTGTACAGCGAAATGCGTACGTACCAGTACACAGAGAAAGCTGGATGTCGAAAAGCTGCAGTCACAACAGGCAGTCGACGCCTTCGCTAATCGACTCTCACTCCTCCTTTCCCAAAACACCCCTCAACTTGACGATATATGCGCGCAGTAGAAACATATTTCCCTCTCTATACGTACAGCTGCCGAAGAGGTGCTAGGCTACTACCGTCGACGGAGAAATACCTGGTACGACCAAGAGTGTCGTGATGCTACTGAAGCAAAGGATGCAGTATACCGATCCACCCTGCAGTCAGTTTCAACGCGAGCTGCTAACGAGCGATACAAAGAGTTGAGGAGGGAGGAGAAACGTCTTTTCAGGCGCAAGAAGCGAGAGGCAGAAAGACGTGAGTGTGACGATATTGAGATGTTTGGAGACAGAAATAAGGTTCAAAATTTCTTCGAAAAAATAAGACGCCTGACTAACGGTTTGAAGACCGGCGCCTCTTCCTGCAAGCACGAAAACGGAAATCTCGTGACAGATGCCCAGGGTATTATGAGGTTATCGAGGGAAAATCCTGGAAAAGACCCAAGAAAAACAAATGGACACACACCATCTATTCGTCGATTATAAAGCCGCTTTCGACAGCACGATTAGAGATCACCTGTACACCTGTTGGTATACGCTGTATACCAAAAGTGGCTTCAGACAAGGAGACTCCCTATCGTGCGACTTCTTTAATCTGATGATGGAGAAAATAATTCGAGCTGCGAACATCGACATCTCTGGCACTATCTTTTACAAGAGTGTCATGCTGCTGGCATACGCTGATGACATTGACATCATTGGCACCAACGCGCGAGCAGTCAGTGCAGCATTCTCCAACTTAGACAGGGAGTCTCGTCGAGTGGGTCTAGTGGTGAACGAGGACAAAACGAAATACCTTGTGTCAACAAATAGAGAGTCGCGGCGTCTTGAACAAAATGTCACTGTTAACAATTACGAATTCGAAGTCGTCAAGGATTTGGTCTATCTTGGATACAGCATCAACATCAACAATAATGTCAGCCTTGAGATCAAGCGAAGAATAACTCTTGCCAACAGGTGTTACTACGGACTCAGTAGGCAATTGAGAAGCAGAGCACAAAATCTCGACGCACAAAAATAACGCTCTTCAAGACGCTTATCCTTCCCATCCTAATGCATGGCGCAGAGACGTGGACATTGACCACCAATGATGAGAGGCTGTTGGGAGCGTTCGAGAGGAAGATACTCCGCAAGATCTTTGGTCCAGTGTGTGTGGACGACGTGTATCGGATAAGATGGAACCATGAGCTGTATGAGCTATACGCCGACATTGACGTAGTCAAGCGCATAAAAATCCAGCGGCTTCGTTGGCTGGGTCATGTCGAGCGAATGGAAGATAGTGCTCCGGCTAGAAGGGTGTTTTATTCAAGCCACGGAGGAGGAACGCGCAGAAGAGGAAGACCTAATCTCCGTTGGAAAGACCAGGTACAGAGGGACCTGACTGCACTTGGCCTTACTAACTGGCGCCGGCACGCGCATTGCAGTAGCGACTGGTGAGGCTTTTTACAGGCGGCCAAGTCCGATCATCGGTTGTAGAGCCAATTAAGTAAGTAAGTAAACTAGCCTCAGTTTAGATTATTGAATTTTTATTTCATACAATTGACTATAGAATATTATTTACTACGATTTAATCGATCAGTTTGTCCCTTCGTCTCTAAATTTTTAACACTTCTACTTCGCATATTTATCGCGCTTATCGAATCTTCCACTTCTTGAATTTTTATGATATCATAATTTCTGCACTTACGTTTACTTTCTGCAAGAACAATTTTAAAACTTTTGTTAATTTTTTAAGCTGCTTCAAGATAAACTCACAACACACATTTCCAGAAATAAACAACAACAAAAATAACAGCAAAGAAACCTTGTTCAATGATGCAATTAAAATTTTTCTACTTTTAAAAATGTTACTTGTTAATATTTACAACAAAAACCACAATACTAAAAACTCATACAGTAGTTTTCGCTTAGTTTCAACTTAGCTCCCACACATAAAATTCAGTACATTTTTTTTTTGTTTTCACTTTAACTAAACTGGGGAAAAGCGAATACAAAAAACTAAGCTATAAAGAACTGTGAGTGTAAATCATACAATGAATATTTCAGAAAATTGATTATAAAGAAATCGAAACTAGTCTAGTAAATTATTTATCCGTACCGCATAACAAAAGCGTATTGAGCCACAAAATGTAAATTTTACAGGAGAGGATAAAATTGATTTTTTCTTCCACCAGAAACGAAGAGGATTTAATACTTAATAATAATTTTAAGTCCAATTGTCTCATATAGTAGACCACTGAATAGAGCGCGATATTTAAATCTAGGTGACCTGAAAACCTTAAAATTTAAAATTTAAACTTAATGAGCTTTTACTCTGATGTACTGATATATTTTAATTCAATTTTTCTGCGATGCGACATGCAAATTTGATTTGATTTTGAAATATGAGAATGCATAATATCGTAACTTTGCTCATCATGAACCATTTATGTCGGTTTTTCGTTTTTAACGAAAACTACTGTATATAACCTTTTATAGTTAAGTATATACTCGTTATGTATACTTGCATACATACAGGCAAAATTGTATATGTATGTATGTGTCTGTATATTTTTTAAGATAATTGCATTGTAACAAAATTACAACCTCCATTTAAGCTCAAACGAAATGATAAAATTGAAATACTATGAATGCGAAAAATCTTCAACCTTAAAAACCCAAAGCATAATATTATCAACAAACTATGCACAGTGGGCAATTTAATTAAAAGACAGAAATTTAGTGCAAATTTCTTTAATGAAATTTCATGTATAGAAAAAATTAAGACCAGCAGTGCCAAAAATTAGATTTGCAAAAGTAAAACTTAGTTAACTTTAGGACATTTTCCATAGAAATTTATAATTTTTATTATATATTAAAATTTTTATTAATATGAAGTCTATTCGGTAAAAACAAACGTCAATATATATAGCGCCCACTATAGGTGCCACCCTGGCAGGCTAATTTGTCTGAAACTTGTTTTTTCGGGAATTTTTGGGGTTGTTGAATCAGAATCTGTAAATTGAATTTCAAAATAGAGTATCCAATATGTCGGATAACTTTTTGACAAATGTAATCATGAATAGTATATAAAAGAAAAGATTAGATTAGAGAAGTGAAGATTCGAACCTAAGAACCCCGAAATAATTAACTTGAAACGTTCTAGATCATTTTTTCAAAAAGTCGTTCGCCATTTTGAACTTTGATTTGGATTCAGCGACCACGAAAACCCCCGATTAATAAGTTTTAAACAAATTAGAATAATTTTGCAAAATATTTGCCATCTTGAATTTTAAAATTTTGTTTATAAATTCGGATTGAGTGACTTCAAAAACCGCCGAGTAACAAGTTTCAAACGAATATTGAATCCGCCATATTGAATTTTGAGATTCTGTTTAAAGATTCAGATTTTAGAGAAATTCTGTTTACAGATTCGGATTCAGCGATCCCAAAAAACCTCGAGTAAGAAGTCATAGAAGAATATTAAATCCGCCAGATTCAATTTTAAGAGACCCCAAAAAATCCCAAGCATAGAGTTTCATGATTTTTTTATAGACTGTATATTGTTGGGCACTGTAGTGGCCACCCCGGTACTCTGAAGGTTAAAAAGAATTGTATATAACAATTTTATAAGCACCACCAATAGAGGGTCTAAAGGGGCTAGGAGAACTGCCATCTCTAGCATAAACGGTTAAAATTTCATATAAAATCGTTAACCATTCTATTTCATAATAATAAAATGTTTAAAACGGTATCAAAATTTCACAACCAAATATTCTCTGGAACAATTTTGAACCATTTCGGTTACCTTAATTCAATTAACGGCCGTTTGGTTTTTAATTGAATAGTTTTTTGTTAATATTATTCATAGCTTTAAATTAAATAATTCAATAACAAAATTAAAAGAAATTAAGCATGTTTTTAGGTGAAATCCAATTAATGGAATTTTTTTTTTAATATCAAAATTATCCGAAATAGTTAAATAAAAAATAATTTTCTAGATTTCTGGATAAGTTCACAGAACTATTCGGCGTTACATCAATTTGATTTTGTAGCGTCTCGGCCGTTATTTTGTTCCATTTCTTACAAATGATCTTCCTGAGTCTTTCCTCTGTATTGAACTATGGCGTCCTTAGCCATACATCCTCTGACCCAAAGTCTCATCCGATTTATCTACGGGTTTGAAGTCCGGAGAATGAGAAGATCAGCACAATATTTGTGCTTATGGTATATCTACTAAAACTACGTCATTGGCTCAAGAGATTTTGGAAGTGCGGCATTATTTTATTGAAATAACTAATCTTGAGCAGGCGAAATGTCTCCGAAATCAATTAAAAACTTCTTCTAAAAGGTCTAAGTAATTCTTCGATTTCAGCCGGGTTAAAATTTTGTATAATAGAGTGCTGTTGTAATAGCTAAAATCTGCCCAAATCATGACAATGCCACCACCGAAGTTTCTCCTCAGAGAAATTTTATGTTGAGATTTCAAATGAAATTTTGAGACGACCGATCTATCCAGATGAAATTTTTTTTAATATTATTTATTTGGAATTTTTTTTTTTTACAAATTTCTAGCAACGAATTTCTACAAACTAGCAGATCAGACGATTGTTTCGGAACCTGCTACAGTTCCTCATCAGTGATCATTGTGATATTTCACTAAATTTTTTTTTATCAGAAATAAAGTGCCTGATCTTTTTAATTTTGCTGCAATTTCAGCATTCGACAAGCAATCGTCCTTGTAAACGTGAATTTTAGAATTTTTTTTGGCCATACTATTTTTCCTATTCGTTCTCGCACTTAAACAATATTGATTCTAAACCTCTTTGCCTGCCTAATCATTTCCTTCTGTTTTAGACAAAAAAAATATTTAAAAAATGGAATATCGCCAATGGTTTTAATTCAATTTCCTTAAGAGTGATATGCCCACCTTGATATATAATGTTTTTTGTCTGAATTTTGATCTGATTTTAGGTTTAATTCTTTTTTCTGGTTTCAAGCATTATTTATGTATAGTTTTTGGCCTAATTTGGTTTAAATTATAAGCTGGTGTTTAGTCTGAACTTTGGTTTAAAATTTTGGTTAATATTTGGTCTGAGTTTTAGTTTAAATTGGATGGATTTTTATCTGATTTTGAACTAGTTTTTTATCTGTGTATTTGTTAAAGATTTGGATTGTTTTTAATCTGATTTTTTGCGGATTTTCAGTTTAAGTTTTCGTCTACATATAGGAATGATTTTTGGCCTGCTTTTTATTCGAATATTCGTCTAAACTTTGATTTGAATTTTAATCTAAGGTTAGTTTGAATTCAGCCTGCTTTAAGTCTGAATATTGGTATGACTTTTTATCTAGATTTGGTACACTTTTGATTTGAAAGTGACGCTAAGTTTTATTCAAAGCTTATTCTGCATTCGATAAGTATTTTGTCTGAATTTGGTGGACTTTTAATTTGAGTATTGTTCTATATTTTGATCTAGCATTTCTTCTGATAGTTTGCTTCTGAGTTTTGTTTTGAGATTTAGATTTGTTTTTGGTCTGGGTTTTGGTATGGTTTTTTGTCTGATTCCTGGTCTGATCTATCAGGCTTCACTCCTTGTTTTTAATTAAGTAAAAATAAATTTAGAATTTATATTTACCACAATTGTACATATATTGTTTAAAAATATCTATTTCACTCTTGTTTCAACCATATCTAATATATATATATAATGTCAATGTGCCAGCAAAAATTCATATATTTGCATAATTATTTAACATTTTACACGTGAATTATTAAATAATAAATATATAAATTTATTTCATGAATAACTTATGTTGTTTGTTTGCTCTAAGGCTAAACATTCGCTGCAATTCGCTACTCAATTTTCAAGCCATCTGTAAACGTATAGTTATCAGATTACAAATAAACTGAGAACAAAAAAAAACAAAAATAGTTGCTAGGTAAATTGATTCGAAAATTTTGCAATGTTTTAAACTTTGTTAGCGTTCAATAATTTGTAAAAAAAAAATAAAAAAATGTATAAATTCATCCCATTGCAACATGCGGCGCACCTCTCGTACAACATGATTACATGTACACATTTTACGAATTTTACGCAACTATGCAACACGCACAAACCAATGGAGCATAAATCAGCTTAAACACAACGCACATCCACATACAGAGATACAAACATCAGCAACAACAACGTGAACACGATTGAATGAATCCAGAAAAGCAAAGCAATGGGAGAAAGACAATAGGAGAAGGAGACTGAGCGAAGAGTTGGTAGAACTTACAAAGTTTTCAGCTTACATTAAGCACACGTACGCACGCATGCACTCACACACACACACACACACAAACAAACAGACACACATGCTAGAGTGATGCAATGCATGCAATGCATTAAAATACAAAAATATACTACACAAAATTCTTACTTAATTGGTTGAATCCGATATCAGTGTTTGAAGCAAAAGTCAAGAGCTCTCTCGCTACTACATACTTGCAGCAATGGCAGGAGCATTGTGATGCTCATAAGCAAACATACATAAATGCTGTTGTTGTAGTGGATTATTGAATGCATTTTCATACAAATGCGTAACAAGTACTCAGGCAAAGGGAATGGAAAAGAGAATTTTACAAAAGTACTTCATACTTCAAATTGAAGTCTTCTCAATTGAGAACTGGCGGCGAAGGGCAAAAAATTCAAACAAGAATTTTCAGTTCAAAAACTCAAAAAGATAATCGCGTTGAGTGTATTGTGTTCACATACACACACACACACACACACACTCACTTCTGTATGCTTATATAGCATGTATGTAACATTTATGTGCACATCATAGTATGCAACAGCAACTTCAAAAATCATCATCAACAACAACTGCAACAAGCAAACCTTTTTTTTTTTTGTATGTGGAAAATTCTTATGAAGTTATGAAATCAATGCGTAATACTGGAAATGATTTTCATTTTATGTAAATTTTATTTTGTGTAATACAATAACATAGTGCGACATAAAATCTGATTTTTAAAAGATCTGACGATGATTCTTTTGACGAGAATAAATGCCGAGTTTAGGAGTTTTGGGGCAGGTTTTCAGATCATTTGGTTTTTCAATATATCTAGAACCAGTAGACGATCAAAGATCTGAACTTGATGACCTTTATTAGTGGCATCTCCACCAATTTCCAATCGCTTGGAGTAATGGTCCCATCAATGTTACTACGATCAATGACCGCTCTAATAAGATTGTCACTGCACACATTTAGGCTGATTGAGCTGATTTTAGTCGTATGAGCGCTGGCTTTTAAAGACTGAGCCGCTCTTGGTTGGTATTTTGCGATCAGCAAGGAAGTTTCCAGACCACTTGAGTGACTCTTTATTCTTTTCTGTGAGCTCATGCTCTTTTAGACCTGATAGCCTATCAACGATTTTGTGGGCTGACTGTCTCAAAGGACTTGGCTGCTTTATTACCGCTGGGCACCTGGGGGTTCCCTTCTAAATCCTCTCCGTGGAAAAAATATTTTAGGTAGAGCTAAAAACCTGAAAATTTGTATAAAAGCTAATGAGTTGGTGCTAAAGCTGAGAAAAATAGTATTTATCGTAGTTTATCGTAATTTTTGGCCTTAAAACGTTTTAACGATGCAATGTCGAATATATTTGACAAAAACACGGAAAGTGTTAACCCAATAATGCCTACCCTTGTCATATTGCACCTTGTCGCTGAGCTGTTCCTGAGCCAGGTTAAAAATCAATTTTTTATTCTAGTTGGATTCTTGATCTGTCTACTTTGGTTCCCGTATTCGACGTCAGACCGAGCACAGTCTCCGACATCGAATTCGTGACCCTAGGCCGATCTCAATCCGCCATCGGCCTTGTATGTCGGCACGATGTCGGCCTTGTATGTCGCTCCGAAATCAGTCCGATATCCATATTGAGATCGAGAACGGAGTCTCAAGGGCATATGCGTCATAATCTAATCTATTTTCCAGTATTAAGGAAATAAAAGCCGGGGTTCCTCAGGGTAGCGTACTGGGACCAATGTTGTATTTGTTATTTACATGTGACTTATCCAACACACAGAACTGCGTTACAGCCACCTATGCAGATGATACAGCTGCCTTACACTGCGTCTACACCTGCCAGTGCTGGCATGCCAATTCAGAATATGTATTATCTGTCAAAAAACAGAAAAATTGTTTTTGTGACGAAGGCGTCCTGCCAATTATCATGCCAATTAATTTCTAACAAAATGTCAGACACTCCATTTCTAATAATTTGCGCACTCCGCTCTACTTTGTTTTCGTTTCCTCTCACAAATGGGAGAAACGTCAAATATTGTCGGCTTACGTCAACTCATTGGCAGAATTCATTGGCATCGAAATTTGCTTGCCAATGACTTTCCAATGAGAAAAGTGTGAGAGTATTAGTGAAAAAATGTGAGTGTGTAAACATTGTCATGCCAGCACTGGCAGGTGTAGACGCTGGGTTAGCTGTAGCCAAAACAGAAAGTGAATCTATGATGCAGCTGCAAAAAGCGCTAACTTCATTGCTGTATGGACCAAGAAATGGCATATAAAACATCGGTAAGCAATTCGCTTTATCCTCACAAAACAAATTATTAACCTACAGACAAATTTTGAAGCCTGTGTGGACATACAGAGCACAACTCTGGGGATGTTCCAGAAAAAGTAACATATGTAAAATTCAACGATTTCAAAACAACGTGCTACGGCATACTTTTAATGTGCTATGGTTTGTGCGTAGCTCAGACCTCGAACGCGATCTTGCAGTTGAATCCGTAGTAACCGCGATAAGTAAAATAGCTTCAGTTCTCATCAACTCAACTGGATGGAAACGAAGACTGATACCAACAAAACCAGCAGATCTTATTTAACAATCAAATTCTACATATACTCGTACATATTCTATGCATGAATATAAATGAATTGCACGTTAACTTTATTTTTATATTTATATCAGTTAGTTGCAATAAATATAATTAAAAAAATCTAATATGGTTCACAACACAAAGGAAATATTCGAAAGTATTTACTTCTTCAATGTTATGGCAACTGCGAATAATAATGAAGTAATATATACTTACAATCAAAAAAAATCTTTTTTGTCATACTGACAGTGGTTACCTTCATTTAAAAACCGTTTTTTTTTAGTTAATGCGGGATCACGGGAACTGCAAAGGTTGTAGCCATAGCTCTAATTTTTATATCACTTAAAAATAATGTTTGCTTGATATTAAATTTCTTTCATTATTCCCTACTTTAATTTTATCCGTAGCTATAAATGTTCAAGGCAAATTTTTCACAAAAAGAATAATATATTTTTAAATTTCTTAGAAACCCAGCGTTCCCAGAGAAAACTAAATTATAGTTAAAAATAAGCTCAATATATAAACTTTATAGAGTTATGTTCCACAAAAAAAAGTGCTCAACTATACAGAACAGAACTGGTTTGTTTTTTTTTGTTCTGTTTTTTGTTGCACTGTGTAATTTTTAATTTTTGGAATTTACGAGTACTTACATAGTTTTTGTCTTTCATTTTTTGTTTTTTTTTTTTTTTTCGTTGGTACTCTATACAAACAAATTGAGAAATTCCTGATTGTAAATGCATACATCCATATATATGAGTATTCGAGTACGCATAAATAATTCAATAATATAAAAGAGAAATTAATTGATAAAGAAAGCATATTTTTTTTTTGAAAATCGCACATAATTGTACTTGGGCACATATGCATTTAAACGCTGTGCGCCGCCGATGGCTTTTAAGCGTTTTTAATTTTTTTTTTATTTTTTCAAACATTATATGCGGGATGAGTCAATATAATTATTTTTGACTTCATAACTTTTTTGTTTTCTTTTCATACATTCGAGGTTAAATGCTATAATGTTATCCATACGCCATGGTGAACCCACATACTATGTGAGCCTAGTAGGAAATATAAACATACAGCTCTCGATTGATAAAGGCGCCCTTAAGTAGAATGTTAATCTCAGTAACTGGAAATAGAACAAATTGATTCACTTTTCCGAAACTTTTCATTTAGAGTGCATCCTGCCTTAAAACAAAAAATCTAATTCGAATCACCTTTTAGTAGATACAAGTTAAAGATTTTACTGATATGCTAAAAAAAACTGGGAACTGCGCAGATCTTTAAAGCTGCAACTAATTTCAGCTTCAGTAATCTGTTAAAAAATACTTTTTTCCCACAATTTTAATTCAAATTCAAAAAGCTTTAGTGTTTTCTCGACATTTTAGTCGAAATCACTATTTTAATGCAAGTTTTTTGTATTAATGTGTTCAGCATTATTGGTCGTAAAAAAACCAAAACTTTTCCGAAGACTGTAATGTAATATTCAAAACGGTTTTGGACCTATAAGACCTACGAAGCTGACTGAAGTTAGCAAAATTCAGAAACGGATTTTTCCTAAACTAGAGCCAACGCAGCCAAATGAAGACCTATGGATCTGACCTCAGTATACCCATACGAAAGTGATTCCCAAGGTGTCCTGTTTGTCTCTGGTTTTGAGTGACACTTTCAAGCGTAGTATTTTTAGCAATGACAGTTTTTTTATGGTATATTTTTGGATATTGATATTAGTTGGAAATGAAGAATAATATGAAAAATGATTTTAACAAAAATCCTTGCCAGTATAATACCGCGGCAACACAACCTTTATTATATAAATCTGGTTAATCTTTAAGATCTTATTACTGGAAATTAATGCTACAACTTCCTACAGTGTCAGTAATATTTTATAAGCTAAGTTTGATCTGAAGGGAGTTGAATGCATTGAGCATAATTAAAATCCAATTGAATAAGTAATATTAAGAAATGGAAAAACAACAACAAATAAGACCATAGTAAAAAATATCGTTTTAAGCACGCATACTTTTTATAATTAAAATATTTATAATTAATTATTTAATACTTTATAAAAAAAAATAAACATATATATTCAAGCAAAGAAGTGTATATGAAAACCACAACTTGGGATATGAACCAAAACCTACTGAGTGGGAATGAAGATAAAATTTATTTTTTCAAATTTTGGGCTCTCATCTTTATATTTTCTTTAAATACGTCCTATAGCATCAAGCAACACCGATATTAAAAAAAAAAAAAAGGTAAAGAAAATTACTTAGTATTGCTCTTCGTTGTTGCAGTTCATTCTTAGTTATAAGGAGAGGGAATAGTCTTGCTAGTGAAATCGAAATATTGGCAAAAAAAAAAATATTTCTTTAGTATTTTTTATGGCTGTAGTTCCAGTCTAAAATTACGAAAGGTCGTTTACGATAAGTATATCTATTAATTTTCAAAATGGCTAATACATATATATATTTTCTGCCATTATACAAGAAATACCCAATAGCATGCAAAAAAATCTAAGGGTAGGAATCAGAGGCCCTTAATTATGCAGCCCAACAAATTTTTTACCGAGTAATCAGACTATACTTTTTCGAAGGTACTTAGCGCTGAATCCAAGGACAAAATTTCTCTGATAGTTCCGGTTTTTCAGATATTCCAACCCAAAGTGAAAAAAATCTCGTTTTTTCGAGATATTTTTTACAAAACTATCAATGGGGTCTGAAAAATTACTCTTCTCTAAAATGCATTTGGATTTCAAAGAATTATTTTTATTCGAGGCCTTTTATTTTCCAAAAATCGAGAAATAAATTGAATTACTTAATTTATATCTACGATTTTTCAAAGATAAAAGATTTTTGCACTTTGAGGTTAGAAACTCTCGAAAGCCATAGCCATCAGAGAAATTCCGACCTCGGAATTGAATTCTGGAGAATGCCCTCAATACTCATACCAGAAGTTCAAGCTATAGAGACCTGCGTCCGCCAATGTATACAAAGGCTAGTAAACGGTTCCTGCATTTATATTCTCTCTGACAGCTCTAAAAGTTATGAACTCATACACCATAAAATCCAAAATTTTATGGGATTATTTAGAGCTCATTTTAGCCCTATCCACTAGGAATAAGGTATACTATCTTGGGTACTGGGTCATAAAGGACTTAAGGGTAATGAAAAAGCGGGCAGCTTAGCGAAAAGGGGAGCACTTAGGACCTTCACAGATCCCGAACCTTTTTATGGTGTGTCATCAAAGATTGGAAAGTTCTCACAGACTTTGGTCCAGACTTCATGGTCACCGAGAGGCTAAAGACTTAATTACCCTATCACCATTAACTCAAAACACGTAATCCAATTAAACAGAATAGAAATTCGTACCCCTGCAGGGTTTCTTACAGGGTACTACCTTTTTAAGAATTATTTTAAGAAGATGAGTATATTAGTTCTTGTCGTATAATTATAATTCATTAAATTCACAAATACACAAAAGGAATACAAAATATCAAGGGGCTCAAATGGAGCATACGCCAGACACTATCCATCCGAAGATTGTACTTTGCATAGTAATTTGGGCAGAGTGCAAGGGGATTGTGCTCGGCCCAAATAAAGCATATAGGCGCAGATTTGCAGCATTCTCTATCTTATAGCAGTGCGTGCGTGATATTGGTCAAGAATGCTTGGCGTAATTCGGGTAAATCCCCGTACCACTCTCGCACTTACACACTATTCTCCATTTAAATCATATCGACCCCGCATCTTAACCGCACACATTCGATGAGATCCAACGCTGGATGGTCGGAGGCCTAACCGATAAGCCATCGATTCGGCAATCATAGATTGAGCCTTTCCTGGGCTCAGCAGCACGCGAATCATGTAAATTCGGCCTCGCAACCCAATTACCTTGACCAAAGCGGTAGGTAGCATTGGCATCATTTGCTGATACACTACTGGCACATCGCGTCCACGGATAGCCAGCCGAGCATCTCTTGGCTTTTCCTGATGTCTACGTGGTGGACGTCAGCTGCAACGAGTCTGGTGAGAAGAGCGTGGTCTCATTGCAAACTGGAGCGGCGGTCAGGAGGGATGCGCATTTGTTGGGACCAGTGATACCTCACAATTTATTTGAGTCAGGCGCTGGTCCAATTCAGACGGCATAGGTTCCGGCTGAAGTGAACCAGGCTCCGGCTCAAGTCTATCGCTCAGTGGAATGTCGCACGAGCGCACTGGAGACGAGCTAGGTCTCTTTCATGCTCTTTCGTCATTCGAGCAGCCACCCGAGGACTCATCATCGAATCGTCTACGCCCAAATGGGCGAGGCACGAGTTGTAGTTGATTCTGGGAGATCTGGAAATGCGACACCGCCATTCACTGGTGCACCTGGTCATGTCGTGTGGTAATGAAAGGCAATTAGGGCAATATTTATGTACCAAAACGATCCGAATCCATTCCGCTAGATCCATTGCTCTGAACTATGGGCAATCGCGTATGGGATGCATATCCTTGCATAAGCGACATGACCAAGTGCACCAATGAATGGCTGTGTCGCATTTGCTACTAAATCTAATTAGAAATTCATTAAAGTTTCAACAAATCTACAAAACTGTAATAACTAATCCTGACAATAAATAACTCAAGCAATTCAAACACAGAAAATCTCAACAAATAACAAGAATACAAGAAAGCAAATAGTTGATACAAGTGGAGGTAACAAAGAGGGACAAACATTCATAAAACTTGGTAAAAAAATATATGCATACAAAAACCGTTGCAAAATATTTATAAATATTTGTAAAAATTAAACAGCTGCAACGATTAAAATAGATTCCCTACTATACTTAAGCAAATATGCTTATTTTTACAAGAACCGCCTTAAAAATTCCTTTTCCTAGGGTTACCAGATGGTCTAAAAATCAAAAATAAGTGTCTAACCTAACCATCGCACTATGAGTTATTTGACAGCAAAAGCTGACCAATATTATTTTTTATACAAAAACGAATTCTTAGCATCCCGAGTTGTTTCCTTTGTAAAATGGATGAAATCGGTTCGAAACCACTACCACCCACGATACAAGTGAAATTTTCAAAGCGTGATATCAAGTAAAATACTGAAATAAATTAAATGAAACTAAACACACTTGTTTATATTGGTATATAAAATATTAGGTATAAAAATCAAGAAAATCGCTCAGTAACCACTCCCACCTCCTATATAAGTGAAATTTTAAAAGCGTTATATCAGGAAAAATACTGAAGTAAATTCAAGACAACTCGACACATTTCTTTATAGTAACATATATAATATCTGGTACTAAAATCAACTGAATCTCTTGGTAACCACGCCCACCTACCATACAAGTGATATTTTTAAAGCGTGATATCAGGCAAAATACTAAAGTATATGAATACAAAAAAACTCGGCACATTGATTTAGATTGGCGTAAAGAAAATTAGGTAAAAAGTTTACTGAATTCAGCGGTAACCATGCCCACTTTATGAAACTTTAAGTAAAGTTAAAAAAAAAATAAAAAATATGTGTACTTCGAAGTAAAATAGCAAGTTATTTGGAAAGAGATAGAAGCACTTCTTGTGTATTTTAGAGAAAAAAAATATAATGTGAAATATAGACTGTAGAGTATAACAATAAAATTTGAAAGCAGAAGATAAAAACTAAGCAGAACGTAAAACTCTTAACAATGGCAAAAAAAACATAAAATGATCAAATTTGAAAATCAAAACTGGGATTCACTTAGAAAAACTTGGTTATTTTCCGAAGGGGCAAAAAAGGCACTTCAAAATTTTGTCAACCAATTGATAATAATTTGTTTCAAGGGTAGATAATATAAATATAATGAGGACTCACGAAAAAGCAACTTTCACAACACAAATATACTAAATTTTTTGAAACATTTTAAAACAAATCTTAAAAATAATTCGAAAATTTTAATTAAAAAAAATTTTGTACTTGAAATATCTGAAGTTGAAGGCTCTATCATCAAAAAATTATTTATCAGGTTTTCTATTCCAAAATAGCAATTCAAAGCATTGAAAAATTTCGTTTTGCGATTGCACGCTACCAACAACATAAATACCGCAGCTTTGACAACTCATGACTAAAATTCTAAGACAGCTGGGACGATACCCAAAAGTTATATGTATAGTACATAAAAATCCACTGTTTGAATTTTGGCCAGAAAATCGATACCCTAGTGTACATCTCCCACCTCCTGACACTTTCTTTTATCTGCCGATATTCACATTCACAATAGTAAAATAGTGCCAATTACTTTTGGGAATGGGAATATGAAAACTTCTGCTAGAGAGTCCAGAGGTGTATGTGTTGTAAATTTGTGGTGAACTAATAAAATTCTAATTCTCTCGTGTGAAAGAACCAGGTTAAATAAAAGCTAAGACACTTTTCAAAACTGTCAAAATTCTGGGCATATCATGAAAAACGAGGACCCCTGGTAACCCTACTTTTTCCTTTACATATGTATGTCGAAGTAGTTGCTAACATATAGCAAAAAACGAGCAAACAAGCGTTAAAAATTTCTGCACTTTATGGTTGATGTTTTTGTTTCTAGCTCTTTTTCCTTTTTTACTACTAGTGCATACATACAGTTTTTTAATACAGAGTTGCAGTTAGTATTAGCATGAGTTATTGTTTGTTTTTGCACTAGTATTTTATAAAATTTTTCGTACTGTTATTTATATATTTATTTCTGTTGCTTAGGTGTGAATAGTGAAAAAGAGTTACATATTTATTTTTGTTTTTTCACGTTTCTATTTACATTGAAGATTAAATTATAAGATTTATTTTTAGCATTAAGGTTGGTAGTTTTTCGGTGTGTTTTTTTTTTAAGTAATACAAGCAGAAAACATAAATAAGCTTATAGTTTCTCTTTAAAAATAGGCTTTGCTTAATCTTGAGTTTTTAATGTGGTTTGCCTTACAGTTTTGTGATGTCCCAAGAATTTACTTGTTCTAAAAATCGTGAAAAGTAATATTCATTTATTTTTTGAGGTAAAGTGTAATTTGTCTTACGGTTTCGTGATGTCCCAAGAATTTACTTGTTCCACAAATCGTGATATTTATTATTTTCTATATGGGAAATATATTTTCCTTTTAATTTTAAGCAATATACAAAGACAAATTTTCTACTTAATATGCATTCAAGTAAAACGACATGCAGAGGGCTTTTGTAACTTCCAACAGAACAGCGATTTAAAAAAAAAAGGATAAAAATGTCTTTGCATTTTGAGTATTATAAAATTTTAACTAACTCTTGCCTCCGGCTCAAAAATGTCCTCTTTGAAAAATATATGTAAAAAAAGCCGAAATTTGATTTATCAAATTTCCAAGTAACTTTTGAGCACAAAATTTCACCGGCACAGAGAAAGGTAGGACATAACCTTCCAGTAAAAAGCCAAATTCATCTTTTTCCTGATAACGGCTCTTCGGAGCCACTTGATCCAAAAAAATTAGATACGTTTTCGTATTTGATTAGAATTATTCCGCCATACGAAATGGTAACTCACATATAAAATAAATCGTCATAGAAGGAATTTCACAGACCAATTTTATAAAAATATATTAGTTGTAAAAATCTTCACTATTCTCCTTTCAAACCGAATAAATCCACAAAAGTTCACATATAAAATGGTATAGACAAATCGAGTGAGATTATTTTAATTTATTCATAAAAAATACTAAATCGGTTTCCATAATAACAAGAAAATAAAATGCAGAAATTTTATATAAAAATAACTTTTTACTATGTATTTAGAGATAAATAAATATAATGAGAGAAAAAGAGCAAAAAAAAAAAACAAAAAAAAAAAAATTGCAAAAAACTTCAATTAAATCTCAGTTAATTTTAGCTTTGTGATTATGTACCATATATAAACTGTGTTATCAAGAGTTTATATGAATGAATAAACGAATGAAAGAGAGAAAGAGAGAGAGAGAGAGTAACAGCAACAGCAACAACAACGACGATAACAACATAACGAAAAGAACGCAATCAAATTAAACCCACAAAGTCCATTCAACAAACTTAATCAGATTGGTACAATTTTTATGCTGAATTGCAGCAGTCATTCAAAAAAACATACTGTCACGTCAAACACACACACACACTCACAGAATCATACAAAACACAACTGCACCTATACAAATGCAAATTACGCGTTAGATTCAGGAGTAGAAGAAATCAAAGCAGCAACAGCAACATAAAAAAATTTCAGATTAAGTTGAAAAGATTTTGAAAAAAATGCAAAAGAAAAAAGGAAAGAAAGAAAATGAAATGAAAACTAAATGAAAAGAAACTAAATTTGAATTTATAACGAAAACTTTTGCACTCAATTTGCAGCTGGCAACTGTTGTAGTGGGAATGAAATGAGAAGATGAACGGAGGGAGAAAATTTAGAATGTTCCATACAATAATCAGTTTCAGAAAATGAGGAACAGCTCAGCTCTGTGTAGTGTAGTGTAGTGTGGTGTAGGTAGGTAGAAGGAAAAGCTAAATTCTTTTGCTTCATAATGCTTGACATTTAATCAAGTTTGCTTGCTGCATTTAATGCACCAAAAATGCCGCAAATATTTCAGTTTGACAGCAACAACAACAACCACAGCAATAACAATAACGCCAACGGCAATAATAGCAACATCAAAAGTTCTTAGCAACATGGAAAAGCAGCTGTAATATATTAAATGCAGGAATAGCAGCAGTAGCAGCAGTAGCAGTAGAGAAAAACATCGTCTCAGTTAATGCAATTTCAAGACAGGTTTTCTTTTTTATTGTCGTTTTCTTGTTGTTGTTGTTTGCAATGGGGGTTTGTTGTGGTTGTTGTTGCAGCAGCAAGAGCAGCAGATTGCTATGACTGTTGTTGTCACTGCTGCAATTCATCGAGCGGAAGTGAATGTGTTTTTGTTGCATACTGCTCTGACGATGACGCCATTTCGAACAAAAGCAGAAACTATTAACCACACACCTTTGAAAGAAGTGAGCGAGCAAAAAAGTGGGTGAGTGTGAGAGAGAGAGAGAGAATAAATGTGACTGCCAGATTTGATGACATTTGTCAAAATGTTGCGTTGCAAAAAAAATATATATATATGTATGTGTAAAAAAATCTGCAAGAAATGTGAAAAAATTATTTCAGATTTATTCAAATGTAAAATTTATTTTATTTTTTTTTTTTTGTTGAATTTCGTTTGCTTGTTGTGACGTTGAAATATTTGTGCTGTTTTTTTTCGTTTTTTTTTCTTTTTTATTTTTTACTTTCTTTAGATTTTTCTTTGTTGGTGCCAAATAATTTCGTGGTTTATTGTAGAAAAGCTGATGATTTTTTCTCTATCTCCTCGTTCTCGGTTTTCGTTTAATTCAACAATTGATTTAAATTAAAAGTAAATATCTTAATTATTTACCATTTGCTTTTTCTGATTGATTTTACTGAGCTTTATTATTTAAAGGATATAGTGTGTAACAAAAATTGTTGCTCCTTGATTTGTGAAATGTTCGTTTGAAAATGTGAGTTTTTATATAATAAAGCAAGGTTTAAGTTCCACAGCATTAGATTAAAATAAAAATGCATTAGCTGCTACTTTTTTTCTACAATTTCTTCTTATTTTTTACTACTTTTTCAACTAATATTTTCTACTACTTTTTCTACTACTATTTTACCTCTACTATTTTTGTACTACAATTTTTTACTACTTTTTTACAATTTTTCTACGACTTTTTTTTATTATTTCTACCACTCTTTTTACTCCATTTTTAGTATTTTTGTACTTCTACATTTAACTATTTTTCTACTACTTTTTCTCCTACCTTTTTACTAATTTTTTACAACAATTTTTAATATTAAATTCTATTATTTTTCCTACTAGCTTTTCTACTACTATTTTCTTCTACATTTTTACCGTTATTTTTTACTACTTTTTCCATCCCTTTTTCTGCTATTACTTCTACTTAAATAATTTTTGGATTGGATATTATTTCAAGAATGGTATTTGATGTGAATATAGAGCCTCCTGAAATATTGTTTCTATAATTCAACTGAACCATAATAAAATTGGTACAAGAACGTGAATTAACAATGCCATGCCACAACAAAAATATGGGTGGGTTGACAAAGGGGGTGTGACACCTTCCATATACCCTGAATTTTCATTACGGGATATCTTAGTAAGGAAGTATTATTTGTCAATACCGGATTTAAATAATTCGTTCAGTTTGTTGGGTTAGTGGGTTTTGCACCATGCTCTACTTCCACTTTCTACTACTAATTTAGTTTCTTTTTTTTTAAATTTTTTTCTTATTTTCGACTACTTTTTTACTACTTTATTAACTAATACTTTCTACCACTTTTCACTACATTTTTCTACAATTAATTGTTATTTTCTACTACTTTTTCACAGTTTTTTCTACTACTATTTTTTATTATTTCTACTACTATCTCCCACTTCTATTTTTCTACTACTTTTTCCGTTGCTTTTGTAGTAGTGAAACATTTCTATCAATTTTTTACAACAAATTGTAATACTATTTTCTACTCCTTTTACTACTACGTTTCCCACTACTATTTCTACTGCTATTTTCTACTACTTTTTTAATGTTTTTTTCATTACTATTTTCCATTACTTTGCCTATTTATTTTTTTTTTACTATTATTTCTAGTAATTCATGAAATATCTCATGAGCCTACCTAGCTATCTCAAAATCCGATAGGTGGCGCTGTAACAAATGGGTCTATATTTTTAAATAGTTTTTGGGATTAGATATAATTTCTAGAATGGTCTTTGATATTCTTGTGGAAATTAAATACTTTTAAAAATGCCAATTTTGATGCTTTATTTTTAAATCTAGATTTTTCACCAAATTCAATGTACGTCCTTTAAGCTTGAATTGTCATTACCAACAGGGCCGTAGCCAGAAATTTTTCGATTTTTTTTAATGTTAACCTCAAAAAAATGGCTAAAAGTGACAAAAAATTCCCAGAATAATCAAATAAATATTATTCAATGTGCATTCTAGTGCATTTTTTTTATCGTGAGGGACATAATTTCATTAACTCATTGGCTTTTCACTTCTGATGATGTACCCAACCTCAAAAAAATTACCAAAAATAGTAGAGGCTTATTTTTTCAAATGATCATCATTGGGAATTTGAGCCATTATCAATGATAAGGAACCCGGATGAGGTTGGCTTATATTCCCTAAATTCGTGAAGTCGGGGTGCTCTGAGCAATAACGCGTTAAAAAATTAATTTTAAGATGGGTTTTGCTAATAAGATGGAGTTTTTGCGAAAGAATTTTTCACGTTGAACGCGAATCTGAGGTCAAAAACTTCCCATCACGTCACGTTTTAGGAAAAAAAAATGGGAATAGCAAGTCTTATTTTACAAGGATCCGATAATTTTTTCTATTTTTATTAATTTTTAAACTTTTCAAACTGATTCAAGCCGAAACCTTAAATCAAAAACAGTTACTGACCTAGAAAAATTATGAATGCAGGAGTGCTCAGTATCACCTTCTCTTTTTGAAGCCATAGTCAAATCTCATGTCGAAGAAAACAAATTGGATTTGATCGCTTAGTGTAACTAAGATTTCAAATTTATTTTTTATATTTGACTTTTTAGATAAAAAAAACCGATGGAAGTAAAAAATATCGTTAAATAGATTTTATTTTGACTTTTTTTCCATCCATTGGCAATTAATCTAAAAAATTTGAATAAAGTTTCCACATTTCAGGGGGGGTCAGAACCCCCAAATCCCCCTCCCCCCGCCCCCCCTAAATACGGCCTTGATTACCAATGCTCAATTTTAAACACCAAGAAACTTCATTCTTCTTCATTGAAATAAACATCAATTTTCCGTCTTCTTCGTAGAAAGGGCAAAACAAGGTCTGCCGGGTCAGCTAGTAGTTTTATAAAGAAACCTCAGCAATATTATTGAAAAAATTGTGAATTTGAATAATCTGATATCATACCCTGACTTCACGGCAATTTTAAATACTTCACATCAGCTCCAATTCTAGAACGTTAACAGCTGACGGCGACTCTAGAAAGTAAAGACAATTAAATTTTAACAAACCTTGTGCCTTTTTTTTTAATTTAAGAAACTTAGTCTCCTTTGAGACTTCTAGAGTTCTGGTAAATTGTCTCCAATTTATACAGTCTGAGTTCTCAAGTTATAAAATTATGACTATAGCCACTTTATCTTCTACAATTAGAAAAAAACTGACGTGAATTTTAATAATTTTTCAAAATAAAATATTTTAAATCTCAAGAGATCTAGTTTTAAATTAGTTTGTTTGTAATTTTTTTTATCAAATATTTACTTATACACACAGTGTAATACTAAAATTGAATGCGTATTACTAAAAAAAAAAAAAAATGAAGGCAAAAAATAATAACAACAACAACAAACAGGAATATTGCTAAATATTTAACTACGAACAAATTACTCACTGTAAAAACCACAAATTGCATGCATATTTGTTAGCATTGCAAGTAAATTAAAAAATTCCAACAAAAAACCTACTGTAAATAAAGATGTACACCAAAGCAATACAGACACACATACACTCAAACCCAAACGTATACATAAAAACACACAGGTGAGATGCAACTAATAGCCAATAGGAAAAATTTGTAACATGTCGGCATTGATGATATCTCCAAAAGCATGAGAGTGTTGTTGTTAGCGTGGGTCACATCCTTTATTTTCGACCAAAAACAAAAAAACAAAAATTTAAATTTGAAAAAGGAACCGAGTGGGTTTAGAACATGAGAAGGGTAGGTACAAAAGAAATAAAGTGGAAATGAACCATGAAAAAATTGATTTGTTTAGAGACGAATAAAATGGAATGAAACATGAAAAACTGGACTTCAAATGCATCATTTATTTCATATTTAAAAAAAAATACAGTTAAAAAAAAGTGGGAACAGGGTTGTAATCTCAAGAAAAATACTACTCAGAACATTTCGGAAGTTGGATTTTTTTTTTGTACTGCGTTATTTTTGAAGCTGTCGTATCAACATCTATCAACAGCTACAACAAATAATTTTAGATTTATAAATCCAACGATGTCTTCGGAGAGTATTAACCCTAACTTTTATATCCCCAACCCTCATCATTCACAAACACTGCAATATTTATTTTAAAACCTGATGAGGAACCGAGCGAATTCCGAAACGGCCGTCTGATTTGCCCGTCTCCATATACACTGCTGTTGTGATGACTACATACATAGGCTAAATGCCTGTCATACATTATTGGAAAAAAATTAGACATGAACAAAGTAGTCAAAACTTTGAATATTAATGCTTAGATTTCATTTTCATAGTCTACTAATAAATATAATAAAATTTATTTATTTGAGGAAAGTTTGCCAAAATTTAAAAAACTCATTATATTTGCGATGTATGTACATCTGTGCCTTGTGTTCTGTTAGGAAACTAATGATTCCCAGAGTTCCTCAATAACATTTTCCGAATAATTTCCCAATGGGTTGAAATATTCTGCATACATTTAATAATAACTTTCTGCTGTTGTTATGTGCGTGCACAGACAAACTAAAACTAACAAGAAAACAACCATAGTCCAGTAATGGCTACATAAATAGAAACGAAGTAAGAATTTAACACCAGCTAACAGTTAATCCTAGTTCCCTCATTTACAAAACTCATACCATGCTCATTTGCGATTCATTATTGCTTACCTTTGCAATTTTACAATTTTTTAATACTTATTTCACTGCAAAAAAAAAAAATATATATATATACAGGGTAATTCTTAACTGCGCACAGATTATTTTCACCAGATATCCTTTAGCTCAAGAGGTGTACAAAGTGTCGAGGCAATTTTTTAGATTCAGCTGTTTTATAGGGTTTACTCTTAGTCTCGTAATTATTATGGTATTAATTTAAATAAAAAAATGATTTTTTATTTTTGCTGATTTCTAAGCTAAGCCTCATGTATGTATGCTGAAAATTATGCTTACAATATCCACTAACGTGATTACATTTCGTCGCCTGAAAATTGATTTGGCGTATGTGTATAAGTATTCCTATGCCTATACGCCAAATCAATTCTCAGGCGACGATTTATAAATTATGATTTTCCTCGAATTTTCAGATTTTTTTGATAAGTAAAAAATTATTACCTCCACAGATTTTGCCTTCAGTTTTTCTGTATTATATCATCTAGTAAATTTCAATATCTGTCGATTTTATTGCTAATTACACAGGCCGACAAAGTTTGACGAACGCTCCTACCCAGAAACCAGACTATACTTTTCCGAAGGATTTTGATTGGTCTTTCACGTCAGGATATATCCACGAGATATCCTAGCCTAAAAGTGCAAAAAATACCGTTTTTGCTCATTTTTAAGGTTATGTAGCACGTTTGATCCTATTTTCTTTTACGTTGATTTTTCTATATATGAGAACGAGATCAATAGACTGTACAGGGTGACAATCGTAAAGTGACGCACACATTTCAGCAGTTATTTTCAAAAGGACGTACTTCCATTAAGTACAATTAAGTGTTAACATTGCTGAATATATAAGCATTCATTTGAACCCCACCTCATTCAACATAACCTCCTTTAGCCTGCACACATGTCTTCAATCGATCCGGAAATCGTAGGACTGTTCGCCGCAGGACTTCCTGATCAATTTCAGTCTAGGCTTTCTCTAATGACTTTGTCAGCGACTCCAGACTGTGGTGTTGAGATTGTTGAGATGCACAAGCCTTACTCTCTAAAATACTCCAAATAGAGTAGTCCATTGGATTCAAGTCTGGGGAGTATGGTGGCCATTCTTGAGATGTTATGAATCCAGAAAAATTGTCTTTTATCCATGTTTGCGTTAATTTTGCCATGTGGGAAGGTGCAGAATCTTGCTGCAAAGTCCAGTTTTCATTTCCAAATGTATCTTGGACCCAGGGAAGAACATGTTCATTTAAAATGCTCCGATAAACAACTTGGTCAATTTTAACACCCTCTTCAACGAATATTAGAGGGATTCTGGCATTAGCGGAAACTCCAGCCCATACCATAACGGAAGCTGGCTTTTGAACTCGGCCAACAGTCATATTTTGTTGCGATGATGATGTTAGCCAAATTCGGTCATTTTGCGCATTGAAATGTTGTTCAACCGTGAAAATTTTTTCATCTGTAAACAAGATATTTTCAACATTTTTTAACACGGAGGAGCGTAGCAACGCCTTGCATCTTTGCAGTCGCATATCTATATATAATGTGTATGAATTCTCAAACGTAAAAGAATCCACGTACATGAAAATTTCAAAATGCGATATCTCAGCGAAAAAACAAGATATTTAAGCAAACTTAACGTTATTTTGAATAAGAAGACTAGTGCTTTAAGATGCTACAATAAAGAAAGAAACTAGGATCGGCTGTGCTACATAACCTTAAAAATGAACAAAAACGGTATTTTTGCACTTCTAGGTTAGGAAATCTCGAAATCCTGACGTGATAGAACTAGGCCCCATTCGAATTCAGCACGTCAAAATCCTTTGGATAAGTATAGTCTGGTTTAAGGGTAAAAATTTTGTCGGCCTGTGTAATTTTTTTATGTCAAATATAGCACAGATACACAGATAATTTCGACCCAAAGGTTTGTTACCATGTAATCCCAATAAAGAAAACTGAATCTAGAACTGCCCATACATTTACTTTTTTTACTTTTCTTAAGCTAATGAATATGTGGTAAAAAGTTATGTACGCAGTTCTAAATCATCCTGTATAAATATATGCCCATGACCAACCATAAATATGTAGACTTACAAAAATGTAGCGCAAATATATTAAAAATGGAATTTTGTAGGTCTCGGTCTTCGCTATATTCAATCATATTCTCCTAGGGAATCTTGATTTGTTTCCTAAATTTTTATCTGACTTCAGGTTCATACAAAATCTAAATAATGCTGAGGCTTCATTGTGACCATGTTGATGCATCAACAATATAATTAAAGTCAAAAAGTTGTATGTATCAGTAAGCAGTAGAGTGTAAACCCAAGAAGCAGACCAAAACAGTTGGATGCATCCACAGTGAGAGTTAGATCAGGTCTGTTTAATGCTTTTCTGAAAAGTAGATGGCTTATACTGCTACGTCATTTCTTGCATCATTACTTTTATTAAAATTTTACGATAGATCTTAAATCTATTTATGCCCCATACATTTGGTGTAGCGTATAGTAAAAGATAAAATTGCAGAAATAAAAAAAAACAAAAAACCAAGAATTTGTGGTGCAATTAAAACTGCAAAGAGTTAGTTACTGTTAGTTAGTTAAAGCTCATTTTACTTTTTAACTTTCAAAGATGCGTGCAATGCTGAATACGTGGGACAAATTAATAAAGTTTAGAGAATTAATTTCTGAGAATAGCTGTTTAGTTTGAAAACGAAGAAGTGATCAGTGATTTTATTTAAAAATTTAAACTATGGGGAATTCTTACTGTTTATGGTTTATGCCCATTTTAGCACTAATCCGAACTTTAACCTTTGGTTAGTAGTATTAATATTATCTGATTAGTCCTTAACCGGAAATTTAGAAAACGGCCCTTAGAGTATGAACACATGCATTCAGAAAAAAGTCCCATTACTTTCTAAAAGATGTCTAAACAAATCTTTTTCCATTAAGTCAAAAGGATTTTATTATGAAGCCAATTATTTTCCTAATGTGAGAACATAATTCTAATTACCATGAATTTTCCGCCATTTGTATATTTCTTAGACCGAATAGAGGTCAAAAGCAAAATATCACCAAAATCCATTAGTCGATAGATGTTGCTCCAGTATAAGGAAAAATTATATTTTTCTCGGATTATTCTAACTTTTACTCTGGAGCCGTTTTTGAAATATCCTTTAGAACAAAATATAGGTCAAAAAGAGTTTCTTGACCCAAAAAACGCATTTATGTCACTGTATTAGCTCTTTTCTTTAAATGTACTATATTTACAACTTGCGTATATAATTGTGAAGGTGTGTGCCTCGGCGAAGGTGAGTGTAACGATTTGGCCCAGGCGGTTAACGTGCACAATGGGAATGCCAAAGTGCACCGAGTCTGACTAATATTAAATCAAGCAAATAATCAAAACGAAACAAATAACAGTTTACATGGAAACAAAACGTATTTATAAAAATGGGTTCTCGTTGTTGTGAAGTAGCCCAAGCGTCATCTATGGACAGATCAATTTTGTTGAAATTTTCTGCACCAGTTCAAAATCCGACGTTAATGAACATAAGTGTGTTAAACTCGAGCTGTTCAGTGATTTTATGTTAATTTTGTTCATTTTATCTTTGTTTTAAATTGTTTTTAAAAAAAAGTATATTTAAGAAGAAAATAATTGTTTTTTTGTTATTTTTTTTGCACTTAAAATATATTTTATGAAATTAAAAAAGAAATCTTAAAAAAAAAAACTAGTGTTATTTTAAGGTTTTATTGTTACTCGGGTGTCACACAACTAATTCATTGACGGTGTAACGAAAAAAATTAATTGACACCGGGTTAAATTCATAAAACGAGGAACGAAAATTAAAACGAAAATTGTCAACCACTTTGTATTTTTTCCTTTTTCTCCAAAAAACGTTATAATGATGAGAGTTATAAAATCTATCCACTCTAAAGTGGGAAGGATAATAGGCATATGCTAGCTTAAACTAGCTTAGCCAAGAATGTGAGCACACATAGCCATAGCGTTATGCCCATAATTAAAATAGCAAAGAATTTCGTTAAGTTTCGTTAACTTTTATTAGCTTATGCTGACATAATTGACTCTCTTTTTTTCTATCTCTCACTGGCAGTACATTGTTATGTGTATGTATACCAGGGTTGCCAACTAATTTTTTCAGTCTCACCGATAGCCCTCGAGAAACTCCCCTATTTTCAATCAACTCCCCCGCACCGGTATAATTTTATATTATAATAGCGACATACGCTTAAAATTTATCAAGGTTAATGTTATTTTAATGCGCTCCAGAACTGGTGGGTTAATGGTAAGGTACTTTCTGACTCCGGAATTCTTTTGACATATGGGGGACTTCGTCTCAAGGGAACCCACTCTTAAAATCGATTGATCTCAAATGAATCCGGTGTACCGAGTTACTTGACGTTCATTTTGATAGATAAACACAAAGGAAAATACATGGGCTCTCTTTTGACCCAAATAAAAAAAAAAATGTTTCCTATTGTTTACCTTTTGAAAAAAAAATCAAAACTATTTTTGATTTTGAAAAAAAAAATGTTTCGAAAGATTAAATAAAAAATGTGATTAGTTGCATGGATCCGAAAAAGGGTTTTGTTTAAAAATTGGACTTTTTTCAAAAGTACAACGTTGCAAATTGAGGAAAAAATTGACCGAACTTTTTTTCTATTATGTCCTGGAGCCATTTTTGTATAGAAAAACATATTTAAATTCTAGACCGTACGTGCCAACAGCAAAAACCTTGTTTTGAGAAGAACGGGTTCAAAGTTTTGGTTATCGGCTTTTAATAAATCGACGAATCCCAACGGACCTTGTTCCCGTCCATTACGACCGAAAGGTGCATCTGCATAACGCACAGATCGGTGATCGATGGAATTATTAATCAGAAGCTGCTGGACGAAGGCATTAGCTAAGCCTTTCTGAATGGCCGAAAGTAATGCTGAAGCGCTGCCCGACTTTTTTGGCCTGACTGACACTCGCCGCTATAATCGTCTATATCTACGAAAGCACTTTGAGTTTCTCTCAGAAATTTTTACAAAATACTTTTGAAATATAATACTTTCAAATTACACACTTTTTTAAAAATTGATTTCTTCAAACCAAGAAAGAAGAATTTCGGTTGTAATTTTTAATAATTTTCAAACGTTGCTGATTCGCGAACTTAACCATGATGAAAATGAAAACCCTTCATATGTATATACTTGATCGCATTTAAAAACCAGTTACTCGTTGAAAAAATCCACATTCCTAGTTATGAAAGTGACCATGTGAATGCATACGAAATAGGAACGTCGATCCTGATATATTTTTTGGGACTCTGAACCTTCGGGACTCAAACTTGAATCCCGCAATCTCAAAATCAATCCCGGGATCGATAGTTTTATCAAATCTGTGCGGGAATTTTTTGGCGTATATCACTAATCTGTAAAATTTGTTTTCGGGTATATCCCTAAATATATAGATGATTTTTTCTACACAAATTATGTCATTTTAGGAGTTTTGAAAGAAAAAAAATTTCATAAAATTTATATTTTTCGTGTATATTTCAAAACCCAAGATCTACCAAAATACTACAAAACTCCCAAAATTACATAATTCGTATTGAAAAGAATCAGGATTACAAATTTTCATCCATGAACCCATGAACTCAAGCCATTTGAGTTAAACTTTCATAAAACCAAGAAAATAATATACCAAAAAATTCACTATCGCAAACTTAGTCGGCTTTTGAACGGTATTAATGAATTGTAATAAATGATATAAGAAAAAGAATAACCCTAGAAATAAATAAAGAAATATGTTATTTTACTCAATGATAACAAAATGTAAAACAAAGCGTATATATACAGTAAAATACATACAAATTATGTGTTTTACTATAATTTGTATGTATTGAATTCCAACCAGCTTGAGTAGTTACAATCAAATTCCGGTGTTTTTTCTTTCTAATCTCAAAATTTTTCGCATAATTTTAGAGCAAATCTCAGAATCCCGGGATTGACATCCCTAGTACGCATTTATATCAAAACTTTTTAAGTGAGTGTTTCCACAATTGCATATAAAAGAAAAGAAAATAATAAATTATGAAAGACAAATATGCGTGTGAAGAATAATTCTTTCAACAAATAAAAAATTGCATTTACAAAGTGCGAAAAATCTACTATAAAAAGTAGAAAGCCATAGAAAATCTTAAAGTATAAAGTAAAAATCCAAAGTGTAATAAAGTGCTCTGGAGGAACAAAACAGAGAATGCTATTGCCAATAACAAATTACTGGACAACTTTAATTAACTTAATAAGTAAAAGACAAAGAAGACTCTCAACTTACACAATATTGTACATATATGTATCTTATTATTATTTCTTTTAGTACAAAAACACTTTGTGAATTCATTTTCAACATGCATAATATGGAATAAAGATATTGAATTTGAATTGCAAACACCACCAGATGGCAGCACTATACAATTTGTTAATATTTGGCCATACAATTTAAAGGAATCATTTAAACGTGATATTTATAATTTTACCGAGAGAGAAGAACAATTTATAAAGAACAATTTGGAATATAATGATTGGATTGAAAAGTTAACTGTAGCCATAGAACATACGAATTGCGAGGTGCGTTGGAAGGAAATTAATTTTTGATTTCCCCTTCATAAAATTTTTTTTTTTTTATTTCAGAGTTTCATTGCTTTTCAAGAGGATATCCCTGTATTTGCTAAGTCCTTTCGTCGAGCTAGTGTTTTTTCGATATGGCGTTCAAAACGTTCAAAGTTTCTCTTTGCCTATAGCAAAGATTTGCAGCGTGGTGGAGAATATTTCAATGATTATTTATTTATAGGTTCGTCTATGCATATATTGTAGGTGCACATGAAGGAAAATGAAACAATGTTTTCAAAAATGTTTTTAAAATAATGCTTTCTTTCAGATCAACCCAATATTTTGATAATTGAAGCTGAAACTCAAAACTCTAGCGTATTTGATTTGAAAACAAATAAATTTGCTACGTCATTGCATGCACAGCCTGAGGAATTATACCTGCAAAATCGTTTTCATGCGGTCAATGGAACTTTCGAATGGCCTGAGAATCTTTATCCTGATAAAGTCGAAAATCAACTAGGACGTGAAGTTATACTGGGACTATTCAATTACCGTCCATTTTCAGTAACTGATACGGTGGGTCACTAGCGGATCCAAAAATTTCTTAATTTTTAAATTTTAATAAATTGCTTTTGTTTTCAAACTAGGAACATAAACCACAAGTGCACGATAATGCCGTAGACAATCCTCAAGGCAGCATATATGTGGATGGCACTGAGGTGCGCATACTAATGACCTTCTGCGAATTTTATAATTGCACCGTTGAGGCAGATACATGTGGGTCATGATCACATTCGATTTAAATAACAAATGTTTTCCTTTATAACATCCACTTTTGAAATCTTTGCAGCTGAAAAACATGAATGGGGAACTACATTTCCAAATAATACCGGCAATGGTCTTCTTGGATTGATATTCGAACGTAAGATTCACTTTACATTAGGTGCTTTATATCGATGGTATATTTAAACATTCAACTTCTAAATGAAATCACTCAATAAAGCTTCTACGTTTCAGGCACAGCACTTATTCAAGCTTAGATTTAACTGCGTTTTTGGGTCGTTCGGGCGTTACGTGTTTGGTGCCTGCACCTAAACGTCTGTCCAATTGGACGCTACCGCTAGACCCCTTTCAATTCACGTTATGGTTAGGGGTTTTAGCTTGTTTGTTGCTAGAAACTATTTCTCTTTTGTTATCGCATCGTATGGAGCAGATAGTCTCAAGTGAAAATCAGGCCAGCAATTCATGGCTTAACAGTTTTCAATTTGGTTACATTTCGACATTGAAATTATTTATTTCTCAAAGCACGGATTACGTAACAAATTCAACAACGGTGCGCATCGTTTTATTCTCATGCTATATGATTGATATTATTATTACGAGTATTTATGGTGGTGGCTTGTCGGCAGTATTAACTTTACCCAGGTTAGCAAAAGTTTTTTCAGTATCTTTAGTAGTTAAGAGTTATTAAATTTCAATTTTTTTTATAGTTTAGAGGAATCGGCCGATACGGTTGAGCGTTTTTATCGACATGGCTTACATTGGACAGCAACTTCAGAAGTTTGGGTTGCCAGCATTGAGGATGTTAAAGATGATGTAAAATAGAGTTACTTTTAATCAATAGCCATTGCAATCTTATCGGTCAATCAACTTTTCTCAGTACAAGCTCCTCAGATTTTTCAAATATGTCTTTGAACGTTTAAGAGCTGCATTGGCAATAAGAAGGGAGCGGAAAAAAGGCAAAATCAGACTTTCAAATTTCAGATTTTCGTATTTTTGGCTATGTCTCTTATGAGAAAGAAAAAGATAGAAATAAGAAAATATTTAAAAAATCAGTGAATATATTTCAAATTTTATTTTGCCTTTTCTTCCGTTCCCTGCTAATAAGTAATATGAGAAGCAATACTTATAAATTGTCGTATCCAAAATTCGGACCTAAGCGAATCAGCACTTCAACCCAAACTTAAACCTTAAATTAGACTAAACTTCAAACCCAAACTCAAATAAAAAATTAGACTAAATTTTGTAATTTAGTCCGACATTCAATCTTAGAACCAGATCATAAATTCTGTCTTGAAAACCGACCAAAATCCGAAAACTGACTCTGAATTTTTTTTTTTTTTTTTTTTTTTTTTTGTCGAAATGTATTTTACAAAATGGTAATGATGTTAAAAATGTATTAAATAATTTAAAAGGCTGTAAGAGCTCACAGTTTTGGGAGAAGCTACGGCCTTCATTGCCCTCTCTGGATGTGCTACTGGGTTATAACAACTAATTTAAGTTTCAAATTGAACACTATTTAATTCACACAATTACTGTATTTCCAATATACTTTGGTACGAGCTGAAGATCGCATTTTCGCTATCTTTTATAATTAGATTAGATTGAATGAAGAGCGAGAACTAGACACCTAGTCACTGAGGCCTCAGCTGGGCCTATTGTGACCAACTCCATAAATTACAAATTATCGCTAAGTCTTGTATTCGTTAAAAATTCTAAGACATTTTTGTGAGATATGTCCGCAATTTCTGACGGTTCTAGGTAGTAGTTTTCTAAGTAACGAAGACGGTTTCAAATTAGACAATTACAGTGGCACAAAAACTGTTCAGCTGTTTCCTCTTTTTCGTTACATTGCCTTAATAAATTATTCTGACTTATCTTCTTATATATCAATCTATTTTATATAAGTGCTTGTTTACTCTACAAATGCCCAGTTAAGAAACCTGAGACAATGCGAATACCTGTTCTTGTTCATTCAAAAATATCTTAAATTTTCTCTCCACTTTTGCTGCTCATATACCTTTTGTTTTCATCCAGTATTGATGCGCTTTACCTTCAAGCCATTTATTGAGATTGTGTTTCGTGGAAGTCCACGGCAGCTCACAGAATGGTTCTGGTCCCACTGTGACCTAGCACCCACATCAGATGAACCTGGTGCAGGAAGCTAGTCTATTCAGTAGTTGCACACAATCCCAGACTAATTGTAATTTAATTCTAAAGCATTAAGTGCTAATAATGCGGCTTTACTATCTGAGTGAATAAGGATGTGGCTATTAATAATGCCACTGTCTAACTATTCTCGAAGGCAGAGCTCTATTGTATGTATTTCGGCCTGAAAAACTGAAAAACTTCTTGGTCTTAGAGCCATCTGTGTACCAGACATGAGAGTTATACTGTGATAGAGGCTTTTTCTGTTCCCAGTTAACCCTGTTTGGTAATGTTACCTTGAATTGGTGTCTGAGGTTATATTTGGGATGACAGAAGTCACTCAGGGCTAGATTAATTCTTCATTTTCTAAGATGCGTTTTGCTACAAATTGCAATGCTTCTTCTTAGTAATTCCAATTCATTTATATTGGGGGAAGGTTTAAGAAAACCTTAAGGGCTGCACTCAGAGCAGACCCCATTGCCCCAGTTGTTTAAACACAAGCTTTGTAATTTATTTACCTTGCTCTGCGCTGTTTTCTGATCCAGCTTTTTACACCAAACAGGTGTCGCATAAGCAAGGATTGGTCTAGTAATTGCTGTATATAGCCAAAGCGATAATTTCGGGTTGAGTCCCCAGCTTTTACCCATTAAACATATGTTCGTTCAAAGAGGGGCCCTGGTTTTGTTTATGGTTTTATCTAGGTAACTATTCCATAATAGTTTTTCATTGAGTGTGATAACGTGGTACTTTACTTCGTTTGAAAAAGGAATTCTTTCACGAAGAATGGAGGGCTCTTTAATTTTGTCCTTTTTCCTTTTCTTGGTCAAAATTATTGTGCAGGTCTTTTTAGGGTTAAAATTTAGTCCCACCTTCCTGCACCACTTTGATATAAGGGACCACGCTCTCTGGAGTAAATGTGAGATTGTATCTTCATTACGTGAAACTCAACCTCTGTAGCTGTTATAGATGACTTAATGTTTTTTATAATCCATATGGACGAAATCGGTATTGTCGAATGACCCTTTAATATCGAGAATGCAACCAAACGCATACTCTTTGTTCTGAAGAGAGTTTTCAAACTTTTGCGTGAGATTCTGAAGGGCATGAGTGGTCGATTTTCCTCCATATTGATTTTTATTCAGAGGACTTTATGTAAGATACCTCTCTCTTATATGCCTGTCAATTAAATTTTCCATTGTTTTTAGGAAAAATGAGGATAAACTGATCGGTCTGTATGGCTTAGCCAGGTCGCCAGATTTGCCACCGTCTTTCGGTATATACCGAACGATCACTTCCCTCCATTCGATATAGCCCAAACAAACTGGCTCTAAAAATACTAATTAATGCCGGCAAAATATATGAAAGACCATTTTGTAGGAGTGCTAAAACAATAGCGTCTGCTCCTGCAGCTTTGTAAGAATGAAAAGTGCATATTGCCTACTTAATTCTTTCATCAGAAAATATTTCCCTAGCTCTAACTCAATCAATCGGTATGGGCCAGAAGCCTTGTTCTATTTCTAGTTGAGTATTTGCCAATATTTGGGAACCCGGGGAATTTACACTAGTCAGGAGCTCTAAGGCCTTCAGGCTATTTTTTAATAGGTTCCGTTTGGTCTTATAAGAAGTCCAATCCATTAGTATGCGATATGGAAAGTACTTTGTGGTTTCTTGAGCTACTGCTTAGTTCTGAAAGATCACTGTAGAGTTTTCTCCACGACCCCTTTTTCGCTTTCCTAATTATATTATTTTTATTATACTTAGTGAGGGATTCCCTATATTTAATCCAATCACTATTTAATTTAGACCGTTTAAAGAGCCTTCTGGTCTCTTTTCTTAGTTTAGCCCAATAATTGTGCCTATTCTTCTCATAAATTTTTCTGAGTTCATTTGCCAATTCATTCCAATTTTGTCAAGATAGCAATTCATTTTTCCGATCTTCAGACTTTTCCTTGTTATTTCCTCGAGTTCTACTTTGTTCAAGCTTAAGATGAGTTCGCCTAACGTTTCAATTCTTTTTTATTTTTTATACAATTTCATCAGCATGTTATTTCAACAATACTTGATCGCTTCTACATCAGTACCTTCGATGAAATGCGCGAAAAAGCTAAAACTGAGAACATGGGATTCCCTGTGGAACGCTTGCTGTTTGGTATGTACTTATTTGAGCATATATTTGTAAAATCAAAAGGGATGCAGCAAGTGAAATTTTACTTGCTGCTAGATTCTCCAATTTCAAAATTATTCAAAAACTAACAAACGACTCTAAGTTTTTGATTCCACAGCTTTATGGAATTTTCTGTGTTAATTATAAATTTATTAATCATTTCTCTTTTTATTTTTTTTTTTTCAATCTTTAGGTCACATTGGCAATTTCGACTTTCTGACGCCCGAAGCTTTAGGCCGTTTAAAATTAATGCGTGATAATATATATTTTGAATTAACTGTGGGAATTGTACCACGCCTTTGGGCACTTTTAGATAAATATGATAGATTTAGTAATATATGGCATTCATCAGGATTGAGCAAATATTGGGAATGGAAAGTAACCGCTGATTTTTTGAATATCATTCAGCAGAATAAACTAGCTGCATCAATGAGAAATAATTTCCATACGGGACCCGAAAAATTGGATATGAATAATTTTGCAGGATTAGTGGTAATCTGGTTAGTGGGCATGACAATGAGCGCGCTAGCATTTGGATTGGAGATAATATATTTCAAATACAAGAAAGACAAGAACGTATAAAGCCAGCAGTTTTAAATCTATTCAATTAAATTATATTTGCAGCACATTACACCAAAGAAAACAAGGAAAATATATTTAATGAATCGCTTGCACCAGAGTACATAATAAATTCACTGTCAGCTTACATCAAAATCATTGCCTTTTTTAACTTCTCAGTAACTTTTAACCACATTTGGTATTCGTATTTTTTTTTTTTGTTATTCTTCTCTCTATTGCTTAAGATTTTGCGAAAATTCTTTACTCAAATTAAATCAATTTATTTACAAATTCTTTCTTTTCCTTCTTTATAATACATATGTATGTATGTATGTATGTATGTATGTATGTATGTATGTAAATATGTTCGATGGTTTTTCACTTCTTCCCTTTTGTGTTGTACTGTGTGCTAGTGTTAAATAAAAAAAAAACAAAAATTCAACATTACAAAATCTAAAATCAAATCAAGTCAGTTTCATTGAATTGAAGTTGGCAGCAAAGAAAAGTCGAACTTGACTGCTTTAGCTGACTGACTGACTGACTGAACTGACAGACATCTCTGATTGATCGAATTGAAATTTTTGTGGCATTCTTCCTTATTTACTTGTGTGCACTAGCAGTAAAGATTTGAGGTCTTTTGCCGCTTCTGGAGCAATATGGAGGAATGTAAGTACAAAGAAATATGTATGCAAACTGGATTAATTTAATATGTATAACACAAGAATTATATATCTAGTGATTTTTAAGCTATGATTTAAATTCATACGTATTACTAGTATGAGAAAAATTTTACATTGGAGACTGCATCCGATTACGAAATCTTCACGCACTTTTGAAGAGGCGGTAATTGCGAATGAACAGTAGAAAGAAGCAAACATAAACTGAGCAAGTATATGAACTTATTTCGGAGTATGTGTGGGTGTGTACGAAAGAAAGTGGCTACAAGATCACAGGTTGACCAGAAGTTAATTCTCTCTGCGGTTATCTTGAGAGAAGAAATCTTTCATATAAAGTGCTGTTTATTAGAATGGATTGAAAAGGATATTTGTTACATTTTAAAATCAAAGGAAGTAGCGTTAAACTTGAAAATTTTAGTTTAATATCGATATCGCAATCAATAAACGACTGTATAATTTTTTGTTCATGAGATATGGGCATGGTTTTCTAAGTTTTTAAACCGTCTGTATCGTAGCCCGACCTTACAACTCTATGATAAAATATAAAAATAAAAAAATTGGAATTTTATCATATATAATTCAAAGGTTGGCCTTACATTTGAATACAAAATACTTTGAAACAGTGCTGTACATAGGTTAGGTTAAGTTAGAGTGGCTGTCCTATGATAATAGGACCTATATAGGCCAATAAGACCCGTTGCAATGCCACGTCTCTTATCCACAATTCTCCAATCTTTCAATAAACTTTGTGATTCTCTAAACTGCAGAATCCCTGATGCCACCAGATATCGATGGGTAATTTTTGTATTTGAAGTCTTATAACTTTGACGTATTAAGGAATATTGTTCGTTTTAGAAATCTTGACTGTTTTTCTCTTTACACCAATCTACCATATCCTCCCTGTACCTCTCTTTTTGACGGGTTTAGTTACAAATTTCCCTGAAAATTTGCATATGGCAAATAAATTCTTCAGCAAAAATGTTTCTCAAAAAAAAAGTAAAAGGGGCACTAAACATAAAAAAGAAAAAATTGATGTCTCGCTCGGTTTACGAGATATATCTGGCAATAAAGTCCAAATCAGATGCGTAGCCAAAAAGTTTAAAGGCAGAAGAATAAATGCGTCAGTGTATTGTATGTAGCGTAGAGGAAGAGACGCTTACGCCTTCCTTTTACATCAAAATACCTTGTACAAAAAAATAATTGATAAGGTTAGCCTAATTTGAGTGAAAAGGAGCTTCTTTTTCTTAACCCTAGGATGGGCACCTCTCTGTCTGTTGGGTCTAAGTAGGCCATGTGAATAAAACGAGATGTATGGCTTATTATAGCATGTTATTGGGTAGGCAGGTGTGTTTTTGGTGGCAAAGCCGTATTTAGGGGGGAAACGGAAGGGGGGGCGGGGAGGGGGGGGTAGATTTTGGGGTTCTGACCTATCTCCCACCGAAATATAGGTACTTTCTTCTAATATTTTATATTAATTGCCAGTGGATGGGAAAAAAGTTGAAACTGAAATCTATTGAACGATTTTTGAATATTTTTTACTTCCATCGATTTCTTTCTAAAAAGTCAAGTAAATTTGATAACTTACACTATGTATGCTGCCAAATTTGTTTTGTTTTCTTTGACATGAGGTTTGACTTTGGATTCAAAAAGAGAAGGTGATGCTGAACAATCCTGCATCCATAGTTTTTCTATGTCAGTAACTGTTATTGATTTAAAGTTTCGTCGTGAAACATTTTGAAAAGTTTCAAAATTAATAAAAAATAGAAAAAACTGTCGGATCCTTGTAAAATTAGACTTATGTGAAAGATAATACAAAGCAATGTTTTATTATGCAGTATATTTGGAGTGTCCTAAACTCGTTCGCCATATTTGATTCGGCATTTTGAATTTTTAAAATCTGACTGAAGATCTTTCATTATTCTGGGCGTGGGTGGGAGTAAGATAAACTCCGTTTTTTGCACATTTTTTCCTGCACCCCTAGACACAAGCACATCGCCTGCTTCAAGGGCTCAGGACGAAAATGTACTGTTTTTTGTATTTTGTACTGATTTTGTACTGATTTTTTCAAATTAATATCTTAAGAATTTTTGAGCTTAACCTTAATAGTCTTAAAATCGTTTTTGTAGACAGTCTCATTCTGTTTGTTTCTTATTCTGATTGTTCAGGAGAAAAACAATATTTTCTTGAAGAGAAGTCGATTATCGTAAGTTTTTAATTGAGTGAAAGGAATTTTTTATTAATTAAATTAGATTATTGTCCTCACTCCTCAAAATCATCTAAATATGGAAACTGATACGTAATCAGCATTGTCTACTGACTAAGAAAAATCAATGGATGTGTGCAAGGCACGCAAGATATTTGATGTGTAAACAGTTAAGCTAACTGAATGTCATATACATAAGCTCACATATGTATAGCCATATATAGGGATTTAATGTATAATTTATATGCTTAGGTAATTCAAATTAAAACAATTATTTTATAAACTTAAAAACTTATTAGATATCATTATCTTTTATATATATAATAACCCAATTCACCATAAATTGCAAATGATCTTACATCATTGCAAATGCAAATTTTTATTTCATATCACATATATTTGTTGTTGTGATAGCATAAATATTTTGCAATTGCACCAAATCGTGAATAGGGCTGATATGTTGTAGTTGCATTATTTTTCTTTTACTCAATGCATCGGGATCTATATGCTCGCATATACGCAGCTGCAATCGCATTCTTTTTTTCGCGCTTTAAGTTTTTCTTCCTGTCGATTTGAAATTTTATTAGATGTGAAAATTTTACATAACGTCGCCTGAGAATTTATTTGGCGTATAGGTATATGAATTTGTACACACATACGTCAAATCAATCCTCAGGCGACGATAAGTGCTTTCCACATTTAACCTTAGGAAGGCAACAGGGATGACTAGTCACCCCACTACTTTTTAAAAGCACCGCAAAGAGAGTTGTCTTAACTGCATTTATTAAAAATAAAAAAGAATGTATTTTTATTGAAGTAAATAAGTGATTTTATAATAAATAAGTCTGATTTTTTCTGTTTAACATTTTTGCTATTTACATAGATAAGAAAGTGTTGCCTTTCTAAGGTTAATGTACAAAGCAAAATTTTTATAATGCCGTGGTTTGCTATCATTATCACTACGTTTTGTTTATACATTTATTGAAACCTAGATTCCTTAGTACTTATCATTTTGTATTGTTTTTGTATTTTAAAAAATATTTAATTTTAATGCAATCTAACTAACCGAATGCAAAACCTATCAAACGCCTGTGTTTGCTACGGCGACTTCTCTGCTTGTATGGTATAGTCGATCTCCACACGTTTAACACCAACAAATAATTCTGCCACGAATAAATGTACACACACATTTTGTTTTCGTATGTACATATATGTGTGAGTAAATTGATTGAAACATAAACAAACAAACTCCGCTCGTGTTTTAATTTCTAACTCTCTTCTCTCCTCTCTTTGTTGTTTAGAGTAGCACAGTCATGCCGCGCAGTATTGTGAGCGAGAAGGGAACTGGACGTTACAGTTATCTTACATCTTACGATACAGTTATTGTTACATTTTACACATTTGAAATTTTGCCCATACCGTGAGCTAAAATGTTTACACATCAAAAAATGTAAAATGAACACACAAAATTGGAAAAAAAGTTACAGGACTTTTATATCACTATATTACATTGAAAGTCTCAGCCAACTTTTGGATCTCAAATTTTCCAAAGGAAAAGATTTCAGATTTCTTTTGACCCAAAAAAATAGAAGAAAAAAAAATTTGGAATTTTTTGAAATTTTTTTTTTTAAATTTAACAAAAATCTGTCGAAAACCTTTTGGACAGTTAATCACGTTATAGAAAGAGAAAAAAGAAAAACCAATCAAAATTAAAACTTCTTGTCTATCTTCTTTTTTCAAACAATTCGACAATTCTACAAAGAATTATTCGTATCTGTTAACAACTAATTTAACGAAAAGAAATACTGTGGGCTTTAACAATGGATCCGAAAGAGGAACTGTTTGACCAAAATGTTTACCCCTTCCAACGTGGCGAGTTTTTGATCGATCTCACTTTTTAACCAATTTTTTTCGTAAATTTTTCTATGTTTCTGAATGCGCAGTAGAAAAAATATTTATATTTCAATATATACTCGGTTTACATCAATAACACCGAAGCTAACTATTCTTCTTTTTACCAATTCTTTAGCAATGCTCCGTCTTACCAATCGCTGTTTTTCATCATGAAGCATCCTTCATTGCTTCATGCTTCCCTATTTTTTATTTTTCTGTGGACAAAAATATTCAATATGAAACCGTCTGATTCGGATTTTGCCGTCCGGTATCTCGTAAACCGGGCGAGATATCGATTTGCTTTCTTAGGAAAAATTATTTTTTTGCTCAGATCTACCGGAATAAATTGTTTCAACAGGGTGCCAGAGGAACTATAATCGTCATCCTGACGACCGATTTCTCGTAAATCGGGCAAGACACCGATATTTTGTTCTCTAGATTTTGCTTATTTTACCTTAATCTCCCAGGATCTGATGTTAAACATGAACTAAAATCGTACCGAGCAATGCATTTAATGCACTGAGCTGCTCAGTGTTTTATGAACACATGAACATGAAAATTTTATAAAAGGCTGCATAATTCCAAATTATTTACTATTTTTAATGTTTTTAAATCAAAACTTGAAGTAAAAAATGCATTGCTTGTACCCTGTATAATAATATGTATTATCACTCAAAATCGAACTTCCTTTAAAAATCTGATTTAATGATCTAAATGTGTAGATCATTCAGTTTCAAATTGAAAAATTTCATTTACATTTCATACAGCTGATTGAGGCTGCAGTTTGTAATATCAAGAATGCGTCCACCATTTTGTCAAAAAAAATAAGGTCATCATAATAATAGCGCAAAAAATGTAATTGTCCTGCAAAATGTTAAGTTCTTTTATTTATTAAAAATTTGAAATTGTATTTTCTTAGCCACTGTGCAAAGTACTGTGCAAAAATCAATTTAAAATAAAAACCTCAACAATTTTGGTATATCAAATACAGAAATTCCATTTGGTTATACTCATACCATACTCGTTCACTCACTCACTCGCTTGAAACGAGAGAAAGACGGCCACAAGCATAAGCGCGCTTTGAAAGTTTAACAATTTGGTATAGAAATTTATAAAGAAGATATATTTTCAAAGTTCTTTTCTTTTTTTTTTTGCAACAACCCTTGAGGAGCGAAGAGCTGCGGAGAGTGGGGTACCAAAGTGACTGCTTTCATGCATTAGTAATTAGCTAAAGAATGCGGCTGCTTTGTCAAATTTAAGTAAAAGAGTTTGTAATAAAGTTGAAAGCCAAAATTTTACATATGCATGTGATAAAGAAAGATTTGAGATTTTGATAGTCAAAAGTTCAGGGAAACGAAAAGGGGAAATACAAATATTTAGAAGAAAATGTTGAGTTTTTGAAGAGTAATATATAACAATTTTACGCTAAAATGCACTCCCTCCAGCAGCAAACCCACAATTTTTCTTTTTTAAATTAGGATAAGAAAAAACGCTTTCGTGATAAACGTTTTAAACTTTTTTTTTCTTCCCAAAAGATTGTAGATGATAAGCAAACAAAAAAAAAAAAAATCTTCATTCAGTTCACTTTTTTGCTACTTATTTTTGACAAGCGCATAAATGTGCGAAATAAAATCGTTAACTTTATTAATAACAACAAAAACGAAGTAAGTAAAAAAAAAAAGAAAATCAAAAATATAAAAGTTTTAAAGTCACTCAAGCATTGGATTTACTATAAAAGCATTTCTTACTCACAAGAACAAGTAGAAAAATAAAAGGTGGTAGAATAAGTAGAAGCAGCAGAAAATTGACAAAATTTTTAATTTTTTTTTTTTTTTTGGTTTGAAAAAGTAGAAAGAAGAAAAAATTGTTTGATAAAAGTTTTTAAGTGAGAAGGAAAAACTTGTCAGAAATGACAGCAATTTGAATGCTTTTCTTCGGCTTTTCCTTACTGTTGTGGTGGAGTAGAGATAGTTCGCGCTGGGGTATAGTGCGGAAGTACTATACCGTATATGTATATATGTATGTGTATATATATGTATCTACTTTGACATACCTTATAAAATTTATTTATCAGCTTCATCATCTATGTGTTTCGAGGAAATTACAATTGTCATGGTTACCATCCCTTATTGTGTTAAATTTATAGACGTTTTGTGTATCTGTCGCATAGCATCCATCGACAGAAATTTGAAGTGATCACATTATCAAAAATTATTATTTTCTTTTTATGGCAAACGAAAAAAAAGGCTGAGGTGAAGAAATGTATATGGCAGAATGGCAAATATGTAGTGAAAGGATAATCACATTTACTGAAAATCACACTTATTTTAATACAAAGCGCTGTTCCTTTAAAAGTAGAAATGAACAGAAGAAGGAGCACAACAAACTATGGACATGTGAGATCATTTCACTCTGAGTGCTTATAAGAATGGAATTGAGTTCAAAAGTGGCAAATTTTATTTTCTACAAAAGTATGGAACCTTCTTATTTGACAAAAATACCCTTAACTTTAAGAAAATCCATTTTACATACTTTTTTTTTTTTTTTTAAGCAAATACTCCCCATTTTCAACGGTGCGTATGAGAAACATTAAATTATGTAATTGTTCAAACATTTATTTTTCTATTCACAATCAAAAAAATATTGGGAGTATGAATGTATAAACTCGTAATTGTGACTAACTTCATATCTATCATACGCGCCATTTTTCTGACATTGACAGCTATTTTATCTCGAAGAACGCCAAAAATACTATAAGAATTGATCTGTCAAATAATTTTCATAATTTTACAAAAGTGTTTTACTATAGCTGCAAATGTCGAATTTCGTGCCAAAAAAACAACATTTGCGAGAAGTTTTAATTAGCTTCTTCCATTTAAAGAAAAACGCAACTGAAGCACATCGTTTACTCACTGAAGCTTATCCTGACTGTGCTTTTGACGTTAGAATGTGTCGGGTATGGTATGCCCGTTTCAAAAGTGGTGATTTTGATGTTGAAGACAGGGAACGTTCAGGCGGCCCGAAAAAGTTCGAAGATGAAGAATTGAAGGCATTTCTCGAAGAAGATTCATGTCAAACGCAACAAGAACTTGCAGAATCTTTAGGAGGTGATCAATCAACCATTCCTAAACGGTTAAAAGCATTGGAAATGATTCAAAAGCAAGGAAATTGGGTGCCGTACTAATTGAAGCCGAGAGACGTCGAACGACGATTTTTCACATGTGAACTGCGGATTGAACGACAGAAAAGAAAGGGTTTTCTGCATTGTATTGTGACTGGCGATGAAAAGTGGATACGTTACGATAACCCAAAGCGTAAGAAATCATGGGGACGCCCGGACATGCATCAACATCAACGGCAAAGCCGAACATCCATGGATCCAAACTCATGCTGTGTATTTGGTGGGATATGAAAGGTGTCGTGTATCATGAGCTGTTGAAACCGAATGAAACGATCACTGGCAGCTGCTACCGACTACAATTGATGCGTTTGAGCCGAGCATTAAAGGATAAGAGGCCAGAATATGAGAATAGGCACGACGAAGTTATTCCTCAGCACGACAATGCTCGGCCGCATGTTGCAAGGCAAGTAAAAACATACTTGGAAACGCTGAAATGGGAAGTGCTACCCCACCCGCCGTATTCTCCAGACATTGCTCCTTCTGATTACCACTTGTTCCGATCGATGACACATGGCCTGGCTGAACAGCATTTTCGTTCTTTTGAAGAACTCAAAAATGGGTCGATTCGTGGATAGCCTCAAAAGATGAGGAGTTCTTTCAACGCGGAATCCGTATGCTACCAGAAAGATGGGAAAATGTTGTGGCTAACGATGGACAATACTTTAAAGAATAAATTTATAATCACTTTTTCACAATAAATGTCCAATTTACGAAAAAAGTACGAGTTTATACATTCATACTCCAATAATTACATAATTTCGTTATTTGATTGACAAAATATAGATTATCGGAACTGCGGATTAAGAAGAACTGCCCAACAAAGAATGACTGGATTTTAATAAATGCAGCAAATATAATAAAAAGTATTTCGCTTCCTAAAAGAATCATGTCTGAAGAAGCCCTGGAAGCACGATTTCAGAAACTTCAGGAAGTTTCATATATGGGAACATGTCGCGTGAAAAAACAATACGAGATCTTTTTCATTTATTACTACTGTCGTCGGAATCCATTTATGACATAAATTTCAAGAAACTCCAATCAAGACCAAAAAAATTAGCTTTTGGACGAAAATATTCTCAGTTAACTGTCTGATCCACCAATTACAGAAGAAACACTTGATGGCAATCTTGACTCGGAAATTGATTGAAACATTTCTGTGGGTACTATTGTCATTTGAATGATAAAGGTATGTAAAATGTTTCATAATTTAATTTTTTTCTAGATATTGAAAATTCTACTTCCCATTTTATTTCATTGGGAGGAACTTAGTTGGCTTTAAATTTCATACACTTTGTAGCCAAACAACAATTTTTAGCAAAAATAATATTTTGTTAATAAAAACCTATCATTAAATCAACCAAATTAATTGATTGCGACTTTTGTGACGCTAGATAGCCCATTCAGCCTACTGTGCTATTGGGCTGAAATTTTAATAGGTTATTCTACACGCCAATGGCTATCGCAGTAGAATCGTTTATTTTTAATCATTATTTCTTATTTTTTACCCCAATTTTCAACTAAAAACAATTTTTGAAAAAATTTGTTAGACGACCGCCATTTTGTTATTTTTTAATAAAAATATTTAAATCTACTACCCGTCAGAATAACAAGCCTACAAAAACAATATTCAATTTAAATTTTTTGTCTCAGATGGCTTCAAGTTCTGTAATCACCCAGGCCAGCCCCACACCTTTTTTTATAGGTTCACTTTGGACGTAAAAACCACTAAAAAAAATATCGTAAAATAAACTCCAAACATTTTTTATTGTACAGTCAAAGATATTAATAATAACGTATAAAAAAATTTAAATAATTGTATTTTATTTTGTTTTAATAATAAATTCCCGAAAAAGACCTTGAAAATTAGACTACAGACTAAATCTTTAGGACAAAAATATTTTAAATATGTGATGAACACTGTTTAGAAAAAAATAATTTTTGTAAGTGGAAAATATAAAAAACCCTGAATTTGAATCATCCATGATATGAAATATGAAGATGTGATTCGACCATATTTTTTCGTCGAGTTCGCTATTGTGCCATGTTGGAAGACTTTTTTTGTTAGTCAGAATTTGATGGACTTGACATCAGTGATATGCATGTAGTTCCACCAAGATGGTGCCACATGCCACACAGTTGATTCAAACAATTGATCTATTGAATGGACACCACGCTCATGCGATTTAACGTCGTTGGATTTCTTTTTATAGGGTTAAGTAAAGTCATTGGTTCGTGCCAACAATCCAATAACGTTAAAGGAGCTCAGACACAATATCGAACGCCAAACTGCCCACGATCCGGTATAAAATTGGCTCCAGAGAATCGATGGCTGCAAAGCAAATGTGCTTGTGGTTTTCATATGAGCGATATCGAATTCTATACTTAAATGTAACATATATACTACACATGTAATAAATTTCATCCCGATATCTCAATTATTGTGTGTTTGATTTAAATACAAAATCGTTATAAATGCTCGCATTTAGAAACCAATTACTTAGTCATAAATGTGACCATGAGATTCCATACGGGTATAAATAGCTAATAACTCACTCATGAGTGTTTCTTGCACACAGGAAAATAATAATTTAAGGTAAATAATAAATTACGAAAGACAAATATGCGTGTGAAGAATAATATTTTAAACAAATAGAAAATCGCCTTGACAAAGTGCGAAAAATCTACTATAAAAAGTAGAAAGCCATAGAAAATCTTAAAGTATAAAGTAAAAATCCAAAGTGTAATAAAGTGCTCTGGAAGAACAAAACAGAGAATGCTATTGCCAATAACAAATTACTGGACAACTTTAATTAACTTAATAAGTAAAAGACAAAGAAGACTCTCAACTTACACAATATTGTACATATATGTATCTTATTATTATTTCTTTTAGTACAAAAACACTTTGTGAATTCATTTTCAACATGCATAATATGGAATAAAGATATTGAATTTGAATTGCAAACACCACCAGATGGCAGCACTATACAATTTGTTAATATTTGGCCATACAATTTAAAGGAATCATTTAAACGTGATATTTATAATTTTACCGAGAGAGAAGAACAATTTATAAAGAACAATTTGGAATATAATGATTGGATTGAAAAGTTAACTGTAGCCATAGAACATACGAATTGCGAGGTGCGTTGGAAGGAAATGAATTTTTGATTCTCCCTTGATAAATATTTTTTTTTTCTTAATTTCAGAGTTTCATTGCCTTTCAAGAGGATATCCCTGTATTTGCTAAGTCCTTTCGTCGAGCTAGTGTTTTTTCGATATGGCGTTCAAAACGTTCAAAGTTTCTCTTTGCATATAGCAAAGATTTGCAGCGTGGTGGAGAATATTTCAATGATTATTTATTTATAGGTTCGTCTATGCATATATTGTAGGTGCACATGAAGGAAAATGAAACAATGTTTTCAAAAATGTTTTTAAAATAATGCTTTCTTTCAGATCAACCCAATATTTTGATAATAGAAGCTGAAACTCAAAACTCTAGCGTATTTGATTTGAAAACAAATAAATTTGCTACGTCATTGCATGCACAGCCTGAAGAATTATATCTGCAAAATCGTTTTCATGCGGTCAATGGTACTTTCGAATGGCCTGAGAATCTCTATCCTGATAAAGTCGAAAATCTACTAGGACGTGAAGTTATATTGGGAATATTCGATTATCGTCCATTTACAGTAACTGATTGGGTAGGTTGTAGGCATTTATTTTCTTTTACGATTCCTACTCTAGCTCTATCATAGATCTTCTTTACCTCTATCTACCTTATTTCCTCGTTATTTTTACTTTAGCTCTCCTTCCACTTTTCCATTTGCCTGTACTCTATATATACCTTATCTTCACCTGAGATCTACTTTCGCTTACCTCTTACTTCTATCTTACGTCTTCCTTATCTCTTAAAATAACGCCTTACCTCTACATTATCTCTACCTTACCTCTGCCTTACCTCTACCTTACCTCTACCTTACCTCTACCTTACCTCTACCTTACCTCTACCTTACCTCTACCTTACCTCTACCTTACCTCTACCTTACCTCTACCTTACCTCTACCTTACCTCTACCTTACCTCTACCTTACCTCTACCTTACCTCTACCTTACCTCTACCTTACCTCTACCTTACCTCTACCTTACCTCTACCTTACCTCTACCTTTCCTATGCCTTACCTATACCTTACCTCTACCTTACCTCTACCTTACCTCTACCTTACCTCTACCTTACCTCTACCTTACCTCTACCTTACTTCTACCTTGTCTCTACCTTTCCTATGCCTTACCTCTACATTATCTCTACTTTACCTCTACCTTACCTCTACCTTACATCTACCTTACCTCTACCTTACCTCTACCTTACCTCTACCTTACCTCTACCTTGCCTCTATCTTACCTCTATCTTACCTCTACCTTACCTCTACCTTGTCTCTACCTTACCTATACCTTAGCTCTACCTTACCTCTACTTTACATATACCATACCTCAACTCAACACTGACTATAACAAATCATCTTCATTTTCAAACTAGGAACTTGAACCACAAGTGCATGATAATGCTGTAGATAATCCTCAAGGCAGCGTGCATATAGATGGCACTGAGGTGCGCGTACTAATTACCTTCTGCGAATTTTATAATTGCACCGTTGAGGCCGATACATGTGGGTCTCAACAATATTGGAAATAAAATTTAATAATTTTCTTTTCTTAAATCCACTTTATGATTTTTTGCAGCTGAAAAACATGAATGGGGAACAACATTTTCAAATAATACTGGTAATGGTATAGTTGGAATGATATTAGAACGTCAGACTCACGTTGCATTGGGTGCTTTTTATTACACATGGTATGCAAACCTAAACTTTTAAATAAAATCAATTAACCGAGCTCGTTTATCTGCGTATGTTCCAGGTACATCGAATACGTTAACTTAGATGCATCTGCGTTTTTGGGGCGCTCAGGCATTACGTGTTTGGTACCTGCACCTAAACGTCTGACCAATTGGACTCTACCGCTAAACCCCTTTCAATTCACGTTATGGTTAGCGGTTATAGCTTGTTTGGTGCTAGAAACTATTTCACTTTTGATATCGCATCGTATGGAGCAGATAATCTTAAGTGGGAATCCGGATGGCAATTCATGGTTCAACAGTTTTCAATTTGGTTACATTTCAACCTTGAAGTTATTTGTTTCTCAAGGTACGGATTACGTAACGAACTCCACAACGGTGCGCACCGTTTTATTCTCATGCTATATGATTGATATTATTATCACGAGTATTTATGGTGGTGGCTTAGCGTCCATATTAACTTTGCCTAGGTAAGCCAAAGTTTCGGTATCCTTAATAGTCAATTGTTATTAAAATTTTTTTATAGTTTAGAAGAGCCTGCCGATACGGTTGAACGTCTTTATCGGCATGGTTTACATTGGACGGGAACATCAGAGGATTGGATTGTCACTATTCAGGGTGCCACAGATGATGTAAAATAATGTTGCTTTTAATTAATAGTCATTACAATCATATAAATCTATATGTGCTTCGGCCAGCACAATGTTCACCTGAACATATAATTTTCAAAACCAGATACTTAAGGCAACACCAATTGGATCAATTCTCAAGTTATGGGCTATGCCATTTCATAGGTTATAAAAATTTCATGGCGACTTTAGAGGCTATTCAATTTTGATTCGAACTACTCTTCATCTAGAAACTCTGACTTCAACTCTTACAGCTTGTGAATCTGAAGTACCATATTTCTTCAAACTGTTTAAAATAACAGTAACAGAAATTGCTGGTATACTTATAAATTGTCCGATCAAAAATTTAGCTAATCATTCTGAATCAATATTCATTCTGAATTAATCTGACCATTAATCAGGGGAACAATCAGACTAAGCTTCAGAACCTAACATTGAAAAAAAATTAGACCGAAAATCGGAGAAAATTTCCAGCAAAACCCAAACCAAATATTTTACTAGAAATGAAGCCGAAGGTAACCAAAACTCGAAGCGAACTTAGACAAATGAGATCAAAACCAATACCGAAATTCAGCGCCTAACTCAGACCGATATTCCAACCAAAAACTAGACTAAAACAGATAAGTATTCAAACCAAATCTCAGACCAAAAGCTATACCAAAATTCAGACAATACTTTGGGCCCAAACTAGGACCAAATTCAAATTAAATTTCAGATCCAAATACAGACCAAACACCAGACCCAAATATTAGTCAGAAATTGGTCAAAAATGGTGAACAAAACTTTTAAACTTGAAATTTAAACTCATGCCAATAGTCGAAGCAAAACTCAAACTAATATTTAAACTAAAAATCATAAGACATCATATCAAAACTCAAACCACAAATTATTCCAAATTCAGAACAAATACTTGGCCAAATTTTAGTTTAATCCACAAATCAAATCGAAAATTAAGTCAAATAAAATCAGACCCAATTCTAAACTAAACTCAGACCAAAAGTCAAACTAAAAATCGAACTGAGTTCTGATCAAAACTTAGACCGCCATTCAGAACTAAAATCAGGACAAAGTAAAAATCAGACCAAAAATTGGATCAATCAAACAGGTCCGACCAAGAATTAGTCTATACCATAAATTAAACCGAAATCCAGACCAGAGGAGACTTGGACCAATAAATCAGACCAAACTCAAGCCAAAAATCAACCCAAAGCAGATCAAAACTCAAACCACAATTCAGTCCAACATTCAAACCAAGTGCCAGGTTTGAATATCAATCCAAAAATCAAAACCTGAGCATAAAATTTCAAAACTTTTTTTAGGCGAAGTATATTTTAAAATAGTTACGCTGTAAAAATTAAAAAAAAAACTATTTTAAGCCGTCAGGTTTTAATGAGGAGCTTCATACCCATTTTTTCCTCTCTTAAAACGGTACTATTTAACTACTAATATGCAATTTAAGTTCCAAACTAAATGCATTCTAGTAAAAATTTAATTAAATTCAATTGTTAGGCTTTAAGTGTACAATGACGCCAGAAGAATTTCAAAAAGTTCATAGAACTGGCAGATCAGACGGTCGTTTCGGAACCAGCTACGGTTCCTCATCAGTGATCATTGCGATAATTCCCTCATTTCAACAATCTATATAAGTGAAAATACTGTAAAGTAAGTGAGAATTACAAAGACAGTTATTTTCACTGGAAAGTATTAGTGAAAGGATCTACCACTACTGTTCTATATACTTTTTGCCATTCTTCTTTGACACTTGTATTACAAAATGATCAGATTTTCTGGCATCTAATATGAACCGTGTCTGTTTTTCGTATGAAAAATGTTTTCAATTTTTAATAATTAATTTGAAGTGTGAACTGCCAAATTCGGAAGAAATTTGTAAAAAAATTTTCCAAATTAAAAATACTATAAAATTGCATTCTATTTTGAGAGTAAATTTATTTATATTTTGCATAACATTTAAATTAATTTTTTATTTTTTATAATAAAACTTCATTAGCATGTTATTGCAACACTACTTGATCGCTTTGACATCAATACGTTCGAAGGAATGCGCGAGAAAGCTAAAACTGAGAACATGGCATTCATAGTGGAACGCCTGACGTTTGGTACGTAATGATTTAAACAAATATGCATATATTTAAGAAATAAGAAGAACTGAGATGTCGAAATGTTCAATACCAATATCAATCAGTACCATCCCGGTTTCGCCTTGTTGAACTTTTAAATCGCTGACTCTGACTTTGAGTCTAACTTCTTCGATTTAAAAATTATTAAAAAAGAAACAAAAACGAATCTGAATTTGACTCTAAAGCCTTTTCAATGTACTTTAATGGATTCATTTTGCTAAATTTAAATTTATCTTTCCTCCTTTTCTATTTTTTCCAATCTTTAGGTTACTTTGGTAATGGAGATTTTTTAACACCAGAATCTTTAAACCGTTTAAAGTTAATGCGAGATGACATTTACTATTCATATACTGTGGCATATGTACCACGCCTCTGGGCAATGTTAGACAAATATGATAGTTTTGTTTACGCATGGCATTCATCAGGACTCAACAAATATTGGGAATGGAAAGTTGCCGCTGATTATATGAATCTCATTGAACAGGAGCAATTGCAAGCATCAATGACAACTGACTTCAATACGGGACCCGAAAAATTGGATAAAGATAATTTTGCAGGATTAGTGGTAATCTGGATAGTGGGGATGGCAGTAAGCGTTCTGGCATTTGGATTCGAGATAATATATTTCAAGTATAAGAAAGATAAGAAAGCATAAAGCCAGCAGTTTGAAACTTATTCAAATAAATTATATTAACACATTGTGATCGCTTGCACTCGAGCACATAATAAATTCACTGTCGGCTTGCATATAAAAACTTTGCCATTTTTAACTTTAGTAACTTTTACAAAAAGCAAGCAGGTTATATCTTATAAATTTTTCAGAAATGTTCTATTAGCTTATCGACCAAATTGGTAGATTCAGACATTGAAAACTGAACAAAAAACTTTATTATTATTATTATCGACTTTATTATTTTAGCCACTTTAGGTAATCTACGTAAATTTTGATATAGTATTCATGAAGGCGGTGTGCCGAATCGAGTCAAGCGGAATTTGGCACGATGAAAATGATACGAAGCACAGATGGATTCACCGCCAGATTAACAGATTAATGCCACATAAAATTTGGTAGAAAATATGGTATGAAATAACCGGAGCGGAGTCAATAGAGCAGTTCGGAGGTCATCTTTAGAACTTTTACACATATTTTCTGCACAGACGGCTCGAAAAACAAAAATTGGAACCGGTTCTGGTTGGTACCTGTACGAGGAGAATATGTACTTCTTCGCTACAGGAGAAATGGCAATGGTCCACCAAACTGAGGTCTTTGCTATTTTGAATGTAGCTTGCTGGATAATCGGAAACGGATGGGGAGGAAAATGGATGGGAGTCTGTAGTGACAGTCAGGCTACACCAAAGACTTTAAAAAAAAACCGCCAATTTTTCGAAGATCTTAAGCAAGTGTACGGTAAAACTTAATAGTGCCTAAAGACTAAAAAAGTTCACTGTTTCACTACGCCACCGAAGAAGCCTACTTTATATTTTCGTTTCACTATTTATTATAGCGATTTTACACCGTCTTCCGAAGCAATGAAATTCCAATACGTAGAGATGACATGATACCGCAGTTTAGTTTCAGTAAAAAGTTTAAAATAAAACTAAGTTATAAAAAGGATTGGGAATGTTTGCTTGAAACCTTCAATATAAACCAACAAATGATAACCTGCTATACAGGTGGGTCTCTTAGTGACGAAGGAGTAGGAACGGGGAGTATATGGTCCAATGATAAATAACTTCGGATCCATGGGTAAGTGCACCAGTATCTTTCAGGCGGAAATATACGCCACAGACAGGTGTGTTTAAATCAACCTCAAGCGGAACTATCGGCATCAGAACATTGAGATTTTAACTGACCGCCAAACGGTTATCAAGGCACTCGGATCCTATCAGGTAAACTCTAAACTGATTAGGGAGTGTCTTAAGAAACTTAAAACGCTTGGCTTGCAGAACAAGATCTGGATACTTTAGGTTCCAGGCCATGAGAAGGCAGATGAGCTAGCAAAAAAGGGGACAGAAGCCCCTTTTTTAGGACCCGAAACCTTTTGTGAAATAGGAAATAGGTTTCTAACCATGACATTAAAGAAAGCAGAAAAGCAACTTCGAACACCATATTGGGATAATCTACTAGGAATGGAACAATCAAAAACTCTTTTAGGAACATAAAAACTAAAAAAATTTAAGGAATGTATGAATGTATCAAAAAAAAATCTGAGAATTATAACAGGTATTCTAACAGGGCACTGTAGACTGAACTATCACCTGACAAATCTGAGAATATGCAATAAAAAGTTATGTAGATTTTGCGTGGAGGATAAGGAAACTCCAAAACACATTTTAAGACAATGCCCTATGTTTAGGCAAAGCCAGAAAATGTACTTGGGAGACTATCAAATACCGAACGGCATGTCGAAAAATATATAAGTAGGTTTTATACTAAGATTCATAACGGTTATAGGGCTTATAGAAATATTATAACCTTTTAAGGATTGGTTCATTGGCGTCAGTTTGGCAGTAACTATGCAATGGTATAACGAATTCATGAGTACTGCTCACAGAGAAAGAGGGTCCAGTATCAGTTGCTGCAAATCTACGAATTTCTTTGTGAAATAGCCTAACAGGAGAACAGCTGACTTTCTTATTCATGCGGGAAGAAGGAATCTACATATATTGGTGGGTTTAGCATATGTTAGACATAGAGACTCGTTGGATGTAAAAATTCGTCTTTCATTTTCTTTTTCTATTTCATCTTCTCCTTTTTTTTTCTCCTTTTTCTTTTCTCCTTTTCCCCTTCTCCTCTTCTCCTTTTCCTCTACAATGGTCCAAAGACTGAGTTCTATGGAAAGTCTGTATCCTTCCAGACCACCTCTAAATCTAATCTAAAAGTAAAATTCCTTCTCGCCACTATAATCTCATTTTTTTTTAACTTTCTATTGATTTATTCATTATTTAATAAAATTATTATTATGAATTTTTTGGTGCTGAGGTTTTTTTGGAGTCCTGAGATTTTTAAAAAAAATTTAAAAAATTTTTGTTTCATTGGTTTTTAGGTTTTAGTTAATTTTTGACATAGCCAAAAACTTCAGTTTCGTATATTGTTTTAGTTGAAAAAATTCTTATGGGACATTTGAGCTATCATAGTACGAGTATAGGGGAATGTGGGGAATGTCGAATCATGGGGAATGTCAAACCATGGGAAATGTCGAACCATTAGTTTTAAATGTATTATCTGACATTCGATCTATACAAAACTTTTGCCATCGTATTATTTCAGCTTCATCTCATTTTTTCATTAGCAGTCGAACCGATGTGCTCTCTGCGATAATCAAGTGGTTTTTGAGATTCCAAATTGTTTGTGTGTTTTAAAAATTACATTGCTTTTTCAACAGTTTTGCGTAAAACCAAGCAGGTAAATATTTTTCAAATCATTGTGTGTGAATATTATTTACAGTTATTGTAAAAAAGTTCTTTTGCATGAAATTTGGTTCTGCGACTCATGGGCGGCTATTTTGTAGAACACAGCTTCTGGGGAATGTCGAACCACTTTTTGTGGGGAATATAATTATATAGTAAATTATAGACAAAAAATTTGTTTTTAGTAATTTAACGTCAATATGCCGCGTTACGTTGCAAAACATGATCGATCCGATGATCTCCCAGAATATTTAACGGCCATAAAAGAGATTAAAATCGACAATTATTTGCGATGTGTACACATGACTGGTGGCTATTTCACATGCAAAAACTGCGACTCCGAATAAATAACATCGATTTTTACTCAATATTTTTCATTAAAATCTTATGTTTTTTCATAACGAAGTCATAAATAAACGTTTTACGTCAATATTTGTTCGAATTTTCTTAATTTGCAAAGTGGTTCGACAATCCCCACGATTTTTCAAAATGACAAAATCTTAAAACTTTACCGCAAATTCGAATTTTTAAATTCTGAAAATACCAAAACGTGGCATTTTGATTCTAGTTTAACCTCCATTTCTCAAATTTTAAAAAATTACGATATTAGGGTGAGTTATCAGTCAAAATCAAAGTGTGGTTCGACATTCCCCATATTCCCCTACTAACACAACATCCTGATATCGGCTAGTCGACTTTATCCCATTATTCAAAAAGAAAACATACATTGAAAGTTTTGATATGGTGGATATCAACTTTCAATTATATCCACCTGTCAACTATCCAACCAAATTACATATGATCCCAAAACAAAAAAAAACCTTTTTTTTGCCTACAGAATCGAATATCATTGAGTAGCTTTTGCTTAATTGAGAAATCTGGTACTAGAATGGAACGAAGTCAAAGGTTCTGGGTGTACCACAATTGCTTAAACTTCAATCTTTGAAGAATTTATCTAATTTTTAATTAACACTCATTATGCTTATAATAAACTGATTTAAAATATGTCTCGATTAAACTAAACCCGTTAGTTCCAAATATTTTTGTTCATTTATCCTCTATTCGATGTATGGTTAGCTAACATAAGAATCCTTTTCTAGTATACTTCTGCCTTCTTCATTCTCACCAAGCAACAAACCCAACCAACCAGCTCGACCGACAAGCCTAACCAACCAGTTCACCCAATCATACATCAATCCATCTCATCACCACTCACTCTCTAACTACACTCTCATTTCAAACAACACTTCATCTTCTCTACTACCACTCGAAAAGAAGAATACTTCTTAAAAGCAACAAATAAATATAAAATCCCAACTAATTGAGTAGGATTTCAAAAAGGAATTTTCATAAAGCACATACAACAAAATAACAACAACAACAATCAGCATCAATAATAAAATTGTTGTTATTATTATTATTATTTTCCTGCTCAACAACAAGTTGAAAAAAGCAAGCAAAAAAAAAAAATAAAACTGATAAATTTTTCTTTGCAAAAAATGCCAACCAAAAATGATGAAATGAAAAATGCAAAAAAAAAAAAAAAAAAAAAACAAATAACAAAACATGGGGGAAAAAGGACCCAATCCAACAACAACTAAATGGTTTCTACTGTCGTTGCCAATCATTTTCTCTCGTTTCGTTTGGTTGTTTATTATGTTGTTTTTGTTGTTGTACTTTATCTCAAGCTCTCAGTTGCTAGTGCAGATATTATGTCAGTTATTCATACAAACAAACACATGCCAAAGCAAGGTATATATGTATGTAAGTAGATAAGGGGGAGTGAGAGAGAAAAAGAGAGAAATTTGAGAGTATGTAAGTTGTTTATTGCTTTCTATAATATTGTATGCTTGTTTTTCAACTGTTAGTTGTTGTTGATGTCCTGTTGTTGTTCCTCTGTTTCTCAGCACCCCACTCTACACTCTGATTCAACCTCTGTTCTGTTCAGCTCTCAAACCTTACATATTTGTTTTTTTTTTTTCTTAAACTTTTTATAACATCTTTTATTTGTTTGTGGTTGTTGTTGTTGGGTGTTGTTTGAATGAAAACTCAATTACAAATTATAACGTATTATTGCCATGGCAAACTGTTGCGTTGCTTAGCAATCATTATCGTCATCACCATCATCAACAACTTTTTCATCATCTTTGCCATATACATATATATATATATATATATATATATATTATATATTGCTTTCTACCTCTAACAAGGAAAACCAGCAGTTGTTTTTGCTATTGCTGCTGTGGCGGATGGTGGCAAAAAAGGTATTCGAGTGCATCATCATCATCATCATCATCATCAGCAACAACAGCAACAGCAGCGGCATAATTTTTACCTTTGTATATTTTTTCTGCCCTCTTTTGCTCTGCTTTTCTTTTTTTTTTTCTAATTTTTTGTTTTGGTTTCTGTTTGTGTATATGTTCGTGTAATTTTCATGAGAACTGAACTGATCTGATGATGAAGTTGATTTTAATAATGTTAGCTTCCATGGTTGGCGACAACAACAAAAACAAAAACAACAGCAGCAGGAGTAAGAAGAGTATATACGTGTGTATTAGGGTGATCTTTATTTGTACTGACAATTTTTCCTTCTAGTTTTTCTAAGCGGCAACCCCAAGTTTAGTTCCATTTCATAAACAATTAATTTATGTAAAATTTTAGCTCAATCGAATAAAGCAGGGCTTTGGAGTGGAGCGTGGAGCTGGAGCAAGGAGCTGTGGAGCACACTGTTTTGATCGGAGCTAGAGCTGGAGCTGGAGCAATGAAAATTTAACCGCTCCGCTGCTCCGATTAGTAATTTTTCCAAGTACCTATTGTTCGTTGACAATTCATTGTTTTTGAACTCTTCATTGTCATTTCCATTGCAGTAATGAAAATTGTAATCGAAATATTCCATAGCCATTAATGGTTATGGCAAGAAAAATCATCATCGAAGTAGTTTACTTCTTTATATGTTTACAAAGATACTTGAAATGTACAATTACCAGGTGTGACGGTAAATAATTGTTAATTTTTTCAAAAGACGTCATTGGAATTAAGGGGTGTTTCACTATCTTAACTGGCTCCATTGCTATAACAGCAGCCTTCAAAACGTTATAGTTGTTGTACGAGTTAGTATCATATTTTTTTCGTATGGAAAAGATGTCGAGTTTTGAGCCAAAATGATTTTGCGATAACGCCTTGTCTCACTCATCTGTGTTGAAAGTTTTGGGGTCATGTATCCAAAATATACGATTAAAATAAAATTTCAGGAAACAGTTCTGCAAATTCTAATACATAATGGGTGTTAGGATAAATTAAGGTAGCGATACATACATATGAATTTAAGATAAAAAAAAATATTTTTATTAGGAAAACTATATGTAGTTGGAGCTTAGAGCGGAGTACGTAGCGGAGCCGGAGCTATGCTTAAGAGGTTGGAGCGGAGCAACCCCAAAAATTTGGCTGCTCCAAAGCCCTGGAATAAAGGGAAAGGATCCCCGAAAATTAAGAAACCATGAAATTTCAGAGAAGACTTTTTTCTTTTGCTTTACAAAATAAGCGTTATAAACACAAAGGTTAACCCTTTGCCGACCGACGGTAATTAAAAGCACCATTACCATTATTGACTCATAAAACCATTAAACAAAATGTTTGTATTGTATGTTTTTTGGCTGTACGTAAATAAGAGTCCGTTCGCATTTTACGCAATGCAATTTTTAACCAATTTTGAACCCCCTCACAGTGCTTCGAGAGTGGACAAAAATCAAAAAAAGTCATGTCTCCGATCATTAAAATTTTGATGTCATTTTAAAGGTAATAGAATATATATAACGAAAATAGGGCTTGCCAAAGTGGATCAATTTAAGAAGCAAATATTGAAATAAGAAATTGAAATTTTTATGACTCTTGCAAAAAAATTGCTTAAAAATCAGGTATCATTGACAGCGCTTTAATTTTTTTTTATTATAAGAGGAATAATATTACCTACTTCACAACATATAATTTTTTTTTTTTTAATCAGAACATTTTTTTTTAGAAATTTGTTTTAAATATATATTTTTTCAGAGAAAAACTTAAAAAATTGTTAAGTTCAGTAAAGAATATAAAACATTAGGCCACAAAAGACTGTGGTCTCCTGCCTATTTTTGATAATAATAATCTTTACATTTTTAAATGGTGGAAAAAAATTGGCCAACTTCGTCCAACCTTAGGAAAAAATCGCTATTTACTAATACTCTTAAATACAAACAAAATAAAATTTTAAAGAAATTTATTAAACTATTTCAACTTCTCAAAGCATTTTTTTCACCATCATTTTCATGGCTTGGTAATCAAAATATTCTAAGGCATACATTTCAACTTAAATTTCTCCGAGTTTTAGGAGTCTCCCAACATTGACAGATGCCCATGTTTGGTATACAAATTACATATGTATTCGTACTATTGGGGTACAAAATATTTGAATTAGTTTTTTTCTCGTAAATGTACAAATGTGTTCCAAAAAAGTAGTTCTTGAAATTAAAAGAAAAAATAAAAGTTTTAGAAGGAAGCGGCGTGACTAGCTTAGCAAAACCATATAATGTCGTCAAGTGCATAAATAGGCTAAAATGATGGTTTTTAGGAATCTCTATTCCTTGAATTTTGGCATTCGCGAACGTGAACACCCTTGGTTCTTATTAGTTCACATTATCGAGAACCCACTGCATTTTTGAAACAGTTACTTTTGGCTGTTATGTCAAAATTAAAATTTTTATTAGTATTTTGCAAAGCAGACTGTTTTATAAAAATATACTTAATTAGAAAATCTATTTTATTATACATATCTATGATAAAAGTAGGCACGTTTTACGCTAACTCAGCGTTGTATTTTAAATAGTGTTCTATTTAAAACCGAAAGATATGGTGGAACATAGGTTTTTAATTGGCAATATTTAAAAAATAATTGTGCTGATATTTTAATTTTATGAATTTTAATTAGAAGCGTCTGCAAAAAAATTTATCTGAAAACCGAAACCGGTATCAAAAACCCGATTTTAGAATCACACTTAGAAGCACACTATAACCCTTAGCAAATTCCACAAAGTCCACAAAATTCAAGCAATAATTTATATAGTAAGTTAAAAGGCAAAAAAATCTGATAAGAACCGGTTTCATAAAAAAGGGTAACCGGTACCAAAAAAACGATTTCAGTTTTGAAATCATCATGCCATAATCCTTTATGAAATTAAGTTACATCAAATTCAAACAATTCCTTCTATTTTTGTCCAACTTTTATATGGGGACGGAGCACTGTGCCCCTGGTCGTAACGCATCGTAACAAAACGTTGCTACCCCCCCCCCCCTCCCCCTCTGGTAACGTAACACATTTTTTTTTTTTTGTCATTTTAAAGTACTTTATGAAGATCCCATCCTTAATATCGCATATAGAATATTCAGATATTGCTTGCTAATGTTTTTTACATTAATAATTTTAGAATCATAAACATGTATTTATTGAATATTTATTCATCGAAGTACAACAAATATAAAGCGTATACAGACATATATTTCAGAATATAATGCTATGAAAAACCAAGCTTCTAATTCACATTTTCTAAGTTTTAATGCTTAGTAACAAAACTATAAAGAAAAATTAACTATTCAACATTTAACAAAAGAAAAAAAAGTTGCATAAGAGAACGTTGTGCCCACTTTTTAAAAATTCAGCAATACAAACAGTTTCGATGTCATCTTTTTCTAGGCACCTTAAGCGTCAGAGTAGTTAGTATCATACTCTAAAATCGATAATTTTCTGGTATTTCTGACTATGTCGTATGAAATCAATGTTACGAACCGCAGTTGATGACTTCCCCCCCCCCCCCCACCCATGTACCACTTTGTAATAAATCGTATGACTCCCCCTCCCCCCCTCCTCGCGCGTTACGTAATATGTGAACGGCCCCTAAGAGCAAACAATAATTCTTATATAATTTTTATAGATTCTTAATTTTCCGTTCTCCCTAACCCAAAGGCATACCAGTTATAACTAATATCCTTCAAGATCCTTGAACAATTTTTATATTCGTCTATATGAAGCCATAATAAATTACGAAGTTAATTTTTTATTGCCTTCGGGTCTTGATGTTCAAGAGGTTCAACACCAGTCTTAGATGCATTTACCATAACCTAGAAACTTTCAACAGTAATCACGTACAGCTTGGAGCACATATTGTTTTTGTGGTTTATGCCAGGTGTATATAATTTCTTAAACTCTTCTATAAGTTTCATGGCCCTCTCTGCCAGTTTTTCTATAGATCGCAGGGTAAGCGAACTTTAACCATTCCCAGTGAGATTTTTAATGCGTTTTCAAAAATTCTGCTAGAGTGATAATCATAATCCATAAACCAGGGAAGAGAACAACTGTTCTTTTAAATATAAAGTAAGAGCAAATCTCGTGTGGTTTTTTGTGATGAGTTAAGTTTGCGCTCCAAAATGTCTGAACTTTAATAGGTCACTGGCGACTTTGTACCCCTCAATGGAAATTTTTACAAATTTTTTTGATACATTCTTATAAGATTTTTTTTCAAAGATAGATAAAGTCTTTTACTATTAATTTTTTACTTAACCCTTTCTTGACCGTAAGGAAACAAGAGGGGATAGAGAAAAACCGATTCCGGATTTGTTTTTTCTGACTCCCATTCATTATAAAAAGATTTTAAGAAATTTCTATTGGTGACTTTAGGGTCACCGGTGACTCATATCAAACCCTAATTTAAAAAGGAAGTAAACAAAATTTGAGTAAATAATTTTTTTTGAAACATATTAAAAATATGGCGTATATGAGCAAATATAGTGAAATTGTGAGCTATTGAAGACAGGTAAAAAAAATATTTAATATTTTTTATTTCCATCAATTAGGTATTTAAAAATTTCAAGACTTTTTTAATAATAACTAAATCGTAATCATTTATTTTTTCAATGGACTTAATTTTTTTGCAATCGGTGCAATAAATTTTGCAAAAACTGGAAAAACGAATTTTTGGTCACCGGTGGCCACTGATCCCGAAAGGGTTAAACTATCCTTTTACACGAAAGTTTTATTTGAAATAAAACTATATATTCCAAAAAAATAATACGTTTAATCACAACTACTTTCATATAATTTTCTTACCAAGAAATTCGATTTTTAGAGGACTTGAGACACTCTTTCTCCTTAACTGACCAGAATAAAATTTTACATGATATATTTTATCATAAATGGGAACCAAAGTATATGAAGCAGCAAAAGATTTTCAATAATTCTAAAATAACAGTCACCCTAATTTATATATTGGTGTTGTTGTTGTTGGAGTATACGCACTGTTGCATAAAAAGCCACAAAAATAGTTTGGAAAATTTTTGCTTTGATGCTGCTGCTATTGTTGCTGCTGCTGTTGTTGCTGCTGCTGTATAGTATTGAAGCTGTGTGCTTGTAATTGCGGTTCGAGAATACTTACAACCACACCAACAGCATATAAATATATACACAGATATTACAACGTGCAACAGTATTTAACTTTTACTTTAGCACATTAAAAAAAGACAAAAAAATATGAGAGTGTTCAAGCTGAAGTTAAGCAAGTCAGAAATTCAATTTTGAATAAATCAATGAGAATTTGTTTGATCATTAAAACCGCAGAAAGGAAAAGACTAAAAATATATCGGATAATAATTTTTTTTTGGAATCTTTGTACCATTCTCTTTTATTTGTACATATCATTATGCTGTAATGAATTTGTATATTTCAAACGATTTCTCTTTTTAGTTGAACTAAATAACGTTGCTGCCAAAATCGGATCATCTGGGTCCAATTTGAAAATAAAACGTTTATAAAAGGGTAAGTATTAATTCATCTACTCCTCGAAAATGGGGTGAACAACTGTGTGCACATCAAATTATAAAAAATAAGTTTGCATTTGGTTCAAATAGTATCATATGCAAAAATTTAATTTCACCAATTTTCAAAAGTTATTTTAAAAATATTTTGGGGAAATTTATGGGCTAGTCGACTAATAATTTTTGGCGGACCTTTTTTCGAACTTTTAAGGTTTTCATAGATTTTATCTGTGACCTTTTCAATGAGTTATTAGTGCTGTCGCGCAGTGTTATATAACAATAATAATAATAATGAAAATAAAATATAAAATAATAATAAAAAAAAAAAGGTTTGTTATGAATTTAATATTAAAATATCAAACTCAAATAATTTAAGGACTTTCGTGTGCAATATATATAAAACAAATGAATAGACATTCATTCTGATGGGTAAGTTATTGATATTGTTATTTTTCTGATATTTTACGAATATGCTGCAATCATTTAATATTTATATCCACAAACAAATATTATCGAAAAATTAATAATAAATAATTTTTATTGTAATGCAATATCAATACCGAAGAAAAATTTAAAAAAAAACTTGTTCCTCTGTACCTAGAGACAAATGGTATAATGCATCAAATAGAAAGCAATAGAGCTGCAGTTTTGATATATATATATATATGATCAAAGAAAATAATGATATTTTCAACAATAAAGCGATTGATACAAATTTTAAGCCATTGACTTATTTCAATAAACTTTGACAAAAAAAAAAGAAATACTTTCATTCGGCCTGGTAAATTTCAACTCTTATTGTTTTTTAAAATAAATTAAATAAAACTAAATTAAAAAATTTGTTTGACCTAAGTCTCTGCTCGACTTCTGAAGCAGATTTCATTCTTTATATTTACAGTTGAAGTTTTGTCTTATGTAATAAATGTGATTTTTTGTGTCACCATACTTTCATCTTTCCCTGAGAGAATTTTTAGTTTTCGCTCCAGACTTTGACTGAAAAATAACGCAACGAACCTGAAAATACAAAATTACTAAACAAATTGAGGAAAATAAATTATCAGAACACATTTGAGCTCATTGTGGAGCACTGTTCCACAAAAGAATGAAATATCTGGATATGTACCAGAATTTCAACGTCCACTTACTGCTTTAAAAGATGACCTCGATAGTCTAGTGGATAGTGCAGTAGACTTTCATCCAGAAGGTTGCGGGTTCGATTCTCGTCTTGGTCTGGTAGCTGATTCTCATAAATTTCATATATTCACTATCGATATGAAGTGGATGAGAATTATAAAAATGTGTACAAGTACACACCTTGGTTGGTAATGGCAAAACCACCGAGCTAATAAAGAATTACCACAGCCGTTCGGAATCGGCGTTAAACTGTAGGTGCCCTACCATCGCCACTGTGGTCTAGTGACAGAGTGTCAGACTCTTGTCTTTGGAGACCCGAGTTTGATTCTCAGCTTTGGTAAGTTTCTTATCTATCTTTCTTTCTCTCTTCCATTCTTTCTTGGGGCTTTGGTACAATAGATCTTATGGGTTGCAGTGCCAGACTTTCAAGTCATCCTTTCTTTAAATAATAATAAATACTGCTTTGATAAGTTAATTTTTGAATAAACTTTGTTTGTGTATTTAAAATACACATAACGTATAAATAGTTTTGATCATAAACTGTATTTTCATGTGTAAACTTGAGTTAAGCAGTCGTAAACGTTTTAATTTTCCACCGATTATTTTATTCCTCATTATATCAATAAAAGTCCAATCAAACGTCAGCAAACCAAGAAAATACAAACAAATCTCGAGAGCTACTTTGAAGCAGCCTGAACAAATTTAAGTGTATAAAAGACTGTATCGAAAATTATGGATACACAAAAAACGCCTCGTCTAAGTTTATTTTAAACAACATGTAATTTTATTTTTTTTCTTAAATGGTATTTAAATTGTAGTTTGCATAAAATGATACAAAAAAATAGTTCCTTACCCACATTTCGAACTTTTTTTTTTTTTTTTTGATATCTTTCATAAGATTTTGGACACAACTATAACTCAATTTGTGGCAACATTTTTCTAGGCTTTTTTAAATTTTTCTATGGAATTAGCAGGCTTCAATATTTTTGTAAGATCTCTCTTAATTGAAGACCGAAATTTTTGTATAGGGCGAAATTTAGGACAATTTGGAGAATTCATATTTTTCTTTGACAAAATGCACTTTTTTCTCTTCTTAAGCAATATTTTTTGTTGGCACTCCTTAAGATACATTTCGCCGTTGAGAGGCTTGTCCGTGAAGTATGAAGTTGATATTTTTCCACATGAGCAAATTGCTTGAAAAACCAGGATTTTTCTGCAAAATTTTTGTCTGGTTTCGAAATTTTTCTACCTTTTGAACCTGTATAATATTATGGTCCTGGCAAAGTTTTGTAATCCAAATTGCCATACGTCTCGTCGTCTATGCATGCAAATTGTTGCTTTGTAATATACTCGTACAACTATCGGGCCCTGGTTTTCACTTGTCAACTTTGTTTCATGCTCCAGTTTGGTTTGCTTTTGTTTTCAGTACGTTCCCAATCGGTTCGTCTTCTTAACACATTGAACTATTGTGTTAAGATTTTTTAGTGCAATCTCGAACAGATAACTCCTTGTTTGTTTTAAACAACGCACTTATCCAAATGGTTGGGAAGCAACCTTTTTCAACCACACCCCGGTAAATTGTTAAGAGTGTAATGATGGGTGAACCTCCGAATGGTACTTTGAACAGAAGAAAGGCTTATATTTGCTCCCTTAACCACTTTTCTGTACGTCATTCCAGGATTTGATGCCTATTTCAATTCACAAAATTTTATACCTATGAAAATATAAATATTTGCGAGTTCTAAAAATTGCTGTTGCTAACCAATGGTTATAATACAACCTACTTTACACAATGTCAAATTTGTATTCATAACTTTTAATTTCTATATAAATTTTCAATTTTAAAAATCGCTCAGAAAAGTTAATAATTCTAAAAAGTCAATCGCCCTTGAGATGTTTCGATTAACTTTCTCAAGGTTCTACTGTACTTAAATTCTTGATAAGGAAGAGGATCGTACAATAGATCTTTCTGGTCGCGGTACAACAACAACCTCTTGTAATTTTTCAAGGCTGCAATTGACACTGGCTTCACGCAACCCCACAAAAATTACTCTAGAAGTGTCAAATCGCACGACCCATGGTCAAACTCGCTGTTCTGAAACGTGAGTAAACGTGAAGTCATGTTACAATAAGTCCATTATTTCGACGCTGGACCTATTGAAATTGACCGGTTTCAATTCCTGAACAAACTGTATTTATGAAAAACTATCTTGTAGAAAGTCAAGCCGTTGCAATGATTAGAAAATGTTCATAAGGGAACGATTTTCGCAGAGTTTTCCTTTACTATGGGCCCATTACCGACCTCTAAGGCATCTCAAAAAGGAAAAGAGCTTCAGAATGTTTATAGATGGGTAGTATATCAAAATTGTATCACTGAAAACCAAGTTGGACGCTGATATAGTTTCTAATCCTTTAAAAGACGTGCCAGTACCTAAAGCGAATAGCTGAATAGGTAGTGTTGCCATCAACTCATCGCACAATATTCCATCAAAATTTCTAAGATGGTATTGAAATATGTTCATAATGATGAAGGAAGCATTTTTTTTAATGATCGCCACTAAGCTATGGCTAGCCTTCAAACGGTAATGCAAGGACAGATTGAAAATTCATTTTTAGGAGCACGCTTTTTTTCTATAGTTTTCAGAAGTATAATTGTTCAACTTTTAATAAAGGACAAACAAGAATATGCAGAGCTTAGAAAATTTTTTATGGTATTTTAGAAAACTTAAATAATCATGAATTCCACCATTATCTATCGACCTGCATTATAAATTAACCGGCAGACGTTGTTCTGTTCTTTCTACGAAGAAGCGGGAAAATTGAAATTTATTTAAATGAAGAAAAATTAAGTTTCTTGGTGTTTAAAATTGAACATTGGTAATGACAATTCAAGCTTAAAGGACGTACATTGAATTTGATAAAAATTCTTCGTTTAAAAATGAGACATCAAAATTGGCATTTTTTAAACTATTTAATTTGCAGAAGAATATTAAAGAAAGGTTTAGAAGTTAAATCTAATACCAAAAACTATTTAAAAATATGAATCCATTTGTTATTTATTATAAAAATAGACTTTGTTGCAGGTTCTTAAGATATTTCATAAATTAGTAAAAAGAATAGTAAAAAAGGATTGGATAAAGTAATAGAAAATAGTAATAAGAAAAACAGTAAAAAAGTAGTAGAAAATAGCAGTAGAAATAATAGTGGAAAATGTAGTAGTAAAAGGAATAAAAAATAGTAATACAACTTGCTGTAAAAAAGTGGTACAAATAGTATTAAAAAAGCAACAGAAAAAGTAGTAAAACATACTAGTAAAAAATGTAAAAATGAATGGGAAATAGTAGTAGAAATAGGAGTAAAAAATTGTAGTAGAAAAAAATAACAGTAAAAAGTAGTAGAAAATAACAATAAATTGTAGAAAAATGAAGTAGAAAAGTGGTAAAAAGTATTCGTAGATAAAGTAGTAGAAAAATAGTCGAAAATAAGAAGAAAATTTTGAAAAAAAATATTGAAATAGTAGTAGAAAATAGAAGTAGAGCATGGTGCAACACTCACTAATCCAACAAACTGAAAAAAAATTTTAAATCCGGTATTGACAAATAATACTTTCTTACTAAAATATCCCGTAATGAAAATTCAGGGTATATGGAAGGTGTCACACCAACTTTCATATGTCTGTTGTAGCATGGCCTTCTTAATTCACGTTCTTGTACCAATTTTGTGTACTGTGCTATAAATGAATCTTGAGATATACTCAAAAAATATTAGGATTGTATGGTAAAAACGTAGCAGAAGAAGTAGTAGAAAAATAATTGAGCATAGTAGTACAAAAATAGCAAAACTGAAGTAGAAAGAGTGATAGAAATAATAGTAAAAAATGGTAGTAGCAAAAACTGTAAAAAAGTAGTAAACAATAGTAGAAAGTAGTAGTAGAAATTAAAAAAAAACTGTAGAAAAATGTATTAAAAAAGTAGTAGAAAAAAGTACTAAAACAGTAGTAGAAAATATTGGTTGAAAAAGTAGTAGAAAATAAGAAAAAATTGTAGAAAAAAAGAAGTTTAAAAGTAGTAGATAATAGTAGTAGAAATAGTAGTAGAAATAGTTGTAAAAAATAAAAGTGAATGTGATGGTGCCACACCCACTAATCCAACAAACTGAAAGAATTTAATTTTTAGTACCGTCCCATAAATGCCTCCTAAGTTATCTCATAATAGGAATTCAGGTTATATGGAAGATGCCACACCCCCTTTGTCAATCCTACCTATATTTTTATTGTAGCATGGTATTGTCAATTCTCATTATTGTAACCAATTTCTGTATTGTGCTATAAACGGTTCTAGAGATATACCCAAAAAAAACTGTTAGGATTGTATGGGAGGTGCCACGCCCACTTTCCTAAATACCAAGAAAATATATTCTGGAAATATGACTTCAATCGGCCAAGTCGTTCTGAAGTTACACGCTTACATACACACAAAACTTTACGATTTTATATATGGTATAATGATGTTGGCTTGTCTGAGACCAAATTCCGCTCGCTTGTAAAATATTTAGTTCATTCGAGGGTTCTTTTTTATTTATTAGTAATTTCGTTACACTCATTTCTAGTTTTTACATAACAGTTTTTATTTTTTTGGTTTAAAAAGTATTTCTAAAATTAGTACTGAAACTTTTTAGTTTTACTTGTATTAGTATTTTAAAATCAAGCAAAACTGGCAGAAATTGAATGACCAAAGCAAACGAAATATTGCTTGAGGAAAAATGCTTAATGAATGAAAGTATATCGCCCAAAAGCTGCACAGCTCGTAATCAAAAATTTTTCAGGAAACGATAAAAAATATTTATTTTGACTTATCTATGGATGCGTATTTAATATAATGGCATATTATTTTCCATACAAAAAGCTTTTATAAGCAAAACATTTTTTTTAAATGCATCCAAAGACAAGCAGAAAATTTGTTATCGTTTCCTGAAAAATCATCCATTTTGAGTTGAGCCCCTTTTGTAGTAAGTATACAAAATGTACCTATTTGTTATATTCATATTGTCTTCAAAAAAGCAAACTTCTTTTCTGTCAAATCATTGCCAATATATTTAACTATTATATATTTTTCTATTTCTTTTTTGTAAAATCATTAATAGCGTTCCGGGCGTTGCAGAAAAAGACGAAAGCAAAAGAAATCATGAAATTGAAATGCAAAAATTATACGCTAAATTGAACAAATTCAATATCTGATTTTTTTCCTTTTTTGTATGAAAAATAATATTTCAAAACATATCAAATAACATATTCGCATATTACACGCATAATTGATCAATAGAAAAAGTAAAAAAGTGAAGTTGTAATGTATATTGAAAGAAGGATTTGAGAGAAGAAAATGTTGCTCGGACAACTGAAGTTTAAGTACAGAATTTTACATATGTTGAAGTAGTAATAGTGAAATTCGAATGTACAGCCAAAGCTGGCGGAATTGATTGCTACCTATGTAGTTGCAAAAACATATTTGCTACTGCTGCATGAATGAAGCAAGTCAAGCAAAAAAAGTCATGTTGCACTTTCCATAATGAAAAGTTAAAAGTGCAGAAAATTTTTACATGTATGAATGCATAAGAAAAAGGAAAATTTAAATATTATGAATAAAAAATATAGGTACATATGTAAAAGGTTGAGAAAATAAATGTAAATAAATTTGAGTTCAAATTTATTTCTTGAATCCAAAAGAAAAAATCTTCTAAGATTTTGATAGTGTGAGCAATTTTTAATTTGGTTTTTTACTTAGGAACGGAAATGTAAAAACTCAATTCCAATATATAGAAAATTATGCTCGAATAATTCATTGAGTATATTTAAAATTAATAAGTAAAATTAACAAATAAAAATTCTTTTCAGTTTTACCCTATACACTTGAGCAGCTATTAGTTTCCCTTTTTAATTTACACTCCACTGAACTAGAAGTACCAAAAATTTGAATTTATATCTCAGACTAACTTGAATTTCATATGCATTTGACTATTAACCTTAAATTTTTGAAGCGCTTTTCAAAAATTTCAATTTACTTTACCGCAGTTTTAAAAATATCCCCCCTTTCCCCAAAAAAAAAGCAACAACAGCAGCCAAAATTTGTAGTTGCTTTTTTGGCCAAATTGTTTTCAAGCCTCACTAAGCTTTTATTGACGCGCATAATGCAACAGCCAACAACGCATGCAACAAGCTAAACCGCAGACGCATACACACACATACAGAAAAAAGTGTGTGTGCATATGTGTTTGTATTTATATAAAGCGTTTAAAGTTGTAGCTTGTTGCATGTCGCAAAGTCTATACATTTTTTTACTACTACCTGCCACACTGTTGTTTACCCATAATCACTGTATTTGTATATGAGTGTGTGTGTTTGGATGACGGCACGGTGAGCACACAGGATATGTGTGGGCACACACAAAAACACAGGATATCCTGTATTTTTTTTTTTTTTATTTATGATACGCAAACAAAATATTATTTTTTTACTTTTAAAAGCATCTGCTTAAACTTCATATTAAGTGTTTTAATACTTTAATTTTAAAAGTTAATCTTATAAAATGAATAAATCATCATAGGCCAACAAACAAAATACCAGCACCTCTAACCTTAACCTTTTATTTCAATTTTAAGGGTCTAGGTTTAGACTAGCGATATATTTGGGAATTCATACGACATTTTTGTCACATTTGATGATTCAGAATTATTCAATTTAATCATCATAAAAATATAATTTAAAATTTTTATAAAATAGAAAAATTTGTATCAACTATGCAGGAAAATGTCGAACTAAATAATATATATTTTTTTTTTTTTTTTGTTTAAATGTTTATTTATTTATCCAATAAACGGGATACAATTTATATGGAAATAATATATAAGATATAGTAATTAGTACTTCTGATAAAGGCCTTTAAAGAGAGGAAGGAATCGTCTGGAATAAAAATCATAGCCGTGGACTATCAAATAATCGATTGTGTTCTAGGGCCGTAGCCAGGGGCGGTTTTCATTCGAAGAAAATTGACATTGACTTGCCATTACTGATGATGAGCCCGACCTCAAAAAAATTAACAAAAATACTAAAAATAGTCAGAGGCTCATTTTTTTCAAATGATTATCAGTGGGAATTCGGGCCATGATAAAGAATCCGGATGAGGTTGGCTTATATTCCCAAAATTCGTGCAGTTACTGCATTGAAAGAGGTCTTCCGAGACGGGGTGCTCTGAGAAATAATGGGTTAATTACAGTTTAAGATCGTTTCCTAAAACTTTGGAGCTGATCCACTACTACTGCCCTACATGGATTTTGCTAGTGTTTGTGAATGAATTTTTTATACTGAACACGAATATGAGGTCAAAAATTTTCCATCACGCCACGTTTTAGAAAAAAATGGGATTTAAAACCCTAAAATAGAATTTTTGGCCATTTTTAAAAATTGGAGAGCTGAACACTGGCGTGCTACAAACTTCGAAATTCAGAAATTATAGGCTGAAGTATGCCCTTCTAAATGTGTCCTAAACCCGAAAATGTAAATCAAAAAAACCTAGAAAAACTATAAATGCAGAATTGCTCAGCATCATCTTCTGTTTTTGCATCCAAAGTCAAACCTCATGTCAAAGAAAACAAATCGGATCTGGTCGCATAGTGTAACTAAGATTTCAAGTTTATTTTTTTATATATGACTTTTTAGAAATTAAACCGATGAAAGTAAAAAATATTAAAAAACTATTCAATAGATTTTTTTTCATCCACTGGCAATTAATACCAAAAAATAGAAGAAAGTTTCCACATTTCGGGGGGGGGGGGGGGGGGCGGGAGCAGAACCCCCAAAACCTCCCCCTAAATACGGCCTTGTGTATTCGAAGGAAGCGCGTTCAACTATAGTTGGAGACATCAGCATACCTGAAACGCATAGTAAAGAGCTTGTTCCGGTATGAGCTTCTTTTGTGGCAGAGACTTGTGGGAGAGTCAGTGTAAAATTTCAACCGTAGTTTCGTCTTTAATGAAATAACTACAATTCTAATCATTCTATCCCAAATGAAGAAAGTTTAGATAGATATGGATATGCTACAGCGGTGATGATTGTAGCAAAAGATACAATTTATAATTGACGCCAAAGAAACTTTAACTGGTAGACTAAAGACCAAGGCGAAAATTGATCACCAAGAAAACATTTTGAATTGAAGTAGACAAAATTTGACTAGCAGTTAGACTCCCTGGGTCCTGGAAGCGGTTGATACAAAGTAAAATCTGAGACAGTCTCACAAGCGGATACATACCGCCGTCTCAAGTCGGCACACATATCTACCCGTGGCGTTCATCTATCTATCATAGAATAGGGTTATTTTTAAGTAAAGTATAAGAGGTTTAGTGAAGATATGTAGTCAAAACAACAACAATGTATATAGAGACGGGCAAATCAGATGGCCGTTTCGGACTCCATCACGATTGTTAGTCAGTGATCTAACTGATAGTTTTTAGTCTTTCAACATCTTATATAAGCTCCTTATATCGTAAATCGTATGGTATCGTAAACCAGAATCACAAGTTTTGATTTCAAATTAGATCAGATCACTGAATAGAGATGTTGAAAGTAAGCGTGCTATCTTACAAATAGCCAACTAGACACGAACAGTAACCAAGACTTTGAAAATTAATTTTTTTTAATTTTCATAGTCTTCTAAAAATATCATAATTAGGAATATCTTTTAGAATTGTCATGATCTGAGATTCGAATTAGGTGTTGAATTTATGGTTGACAAAAGATTGCGCGGCCCTGGTCTCGAAGTTTACGATAGTGAACGAGCGTCTAGCAACAAGGTACAATTTTTCAACATCCGCCTGATTTGTGTTCATGCCCCGACGAATAAGAAGAGAAACGCGACCAACGAGCTGCTCGGCTATAAATTATGACCGTATTAAAATCGAACCAGGCGACTTCAACGCTAAATTAAGCAAAACCAACTATTGGAAAACTTAGTCACGACGACGAAACCACCGAAAACGGTATGAAACTGATCGACTTTGCCGCGTCAAGGAACACGACAGTTGGTAGTATCAGATTTCAATAGCTTTTCAAGAAACTTATTTTATTTTCAGAAAGTTAAACAGTTTTTATTGGAATCTTTCAATGTTGGAATTAAAGTGATATTAATGAATGCAACTTCTGAATTTTCACACTTTTAGTAATTTTTCTGCATGATTGCATACTTTTAGGGTTAACAAAAAAAGTTTTATTCCCATTTTTGTTGAAAAAATCATGTTCAGGACTATTTTTAAATTGAATTAATTATTTCCCAAAAGCGGAGGATGTTTTTGCATATTTCGATAGAGAAAGGTGCCTTCTAAAATTGAGAAAAAATCCAAGAACATATTTTTACATATTTTTTAGATTTTCTCTCCCAAAATTCGTCAATTTTCAGTTTTCGTATTTTCAAAAACTCTTAACTCTTAAAAAAATACAGAATTTTTCGTTTTTCAAATCTTCATTAAAATACAACACTGGAAGTTTCGGCTGGATATCCTGAAAAAAGTTATTTATCAGATATTTTTTATTCAACGGACTAAAAAACTAAAATCGAACGATCCCACATTTTTGTGAAAATTTTGTTTACTTTGAGCTGCTCTTGCACCCACACTAATTATTTTTTCGGCAAGACTTTTTGGGATTTTCTTAGTTGGATAATATCTTTCCCCTGCGGCGACTTGAAGTCAAAGGATTGTGCCAACAAGCCATGGACCCTAGAAGAATTAAAGAACAACATTCCTCAGGAAATATTGGGAGTATGAATGTATAAACTCGTATTTTTTTCATAATTTGGGCATTTATTGTGAAAAAGTGATTATAAATTTATTCTTTAAAGTATTGTCCATCGTTAGCCACAACATTTTCCCATCTTTCTGGTAGCATACGGATTCCGCGTCGAAAGAACTCCTCATCTTTTGAGGCTATCCACGAATCGACTCTTTTTTAAGTTCTTCGAAAGAACGGAAGTGCTGTTCAGCTAGGCCATGTGTCATCGATCAGAGCAAGTGGTAATCAGAAGGAGCAATGTCTGGAGAATACGACGGGTGGTGTAGCACTTCCCATTTCAGCGTTTCCAAGTATGTTTTTACTTGCCTTGCAACATGCGACCGAGCATTGTCGTGCTCGGCTCAAACGCATCAATTGTAGTCGGTAGCGGCCGCCAGTGATCGTTTCATTCGGTTTCAATAGCATATAATACACGACACCTTTCATATCCCACCAAATACACAGCATGAGCTTGGATCCATGGATGTTCGGCTTTGCCGTTGATGTTGATGCATGTCCGGGTGGTCCCCATGATTTTTTACGGGTTATCGTAACGTATCCACTTTTCATCGCCAGTCACAATACGATGCAGAAAACCCTTTCTTTTCTGTCGTTCAATCAGCAGTTCACATGTGAAAAATCGTCGTTCGACGTCTCTCGGCTTCAATTAGTACGGCACCCAATTTCCTTGCTTTTGAATCATTCCCTATGCTTTTAATCGTTTAGGAATGGTTGATTGATCAACTCCTAAAGATTCTGCAAGTTCTTGTTGCGTTTAACATGAATCTTCTTCGAGTAATGCCTTCAATTCTTCATCTTCGAGCTTTTTTGGGCCGCCTGAACGTTCCCTGTCTTCAACATCAAAATCATCACTTTTGAAACAGGCATACCACACCTGACACATTCTAACGTCTATAGCACAGTCAGGATAAGCTTCAGTGAGTAAACGATGTGCTTCAGTTGCGTTTTTCTTTAAATGGAAGAAGCAAATTAAAACTTCCCGCAAATATTGTTTTGTTGGCACGAAATTCGACATTTTGAGCTATAGTAAAACACTTTTGTAAAATTATGAAAATTATTTGACAGATCAATTCTTATAGTATTTTTGGCGCTCTTCGAGATAGAATAGCTGTCAAAAAAATGGCACGTATGATAGATATAAAGTTAGTCACAATTACGAGTTTATACATTCATAATAATAGATAATAATAGATAAGCGCCATATCAGCCGCATCATTGGCCAAAATGATGAAAAATGCCTAAAAAAGGAAAATTTTCCGTAAGGGCTAAAGGTCATTTGCGCGATATCATTCTGTAAAAAGTAGCTGGATTAAATTTCTTTGAACTGAAATTAATGATTATTCAAATGAACAACAAAAAAATGTTTTTTAATGTTTTCTTCAGAAACATATGCTTCCATTTTAAATGGCCTACCCTGTACTTGCACTAATCCACTATTTTTGATTAACACTTTCTATCCAAAAATTAAATTTACTGAGAATATTCCAGTCATCTTGCTCACTTTCTTCAACCATAACCTACAACCATAGTGAAATAAATAAAAGTGGCGTGGCATCCTCTTTTTAGTTGCCTGAAATTTGAAAATTCTTTTCTCACTTCTGACTCATAATTGTCAAAATACTTTCATCTATCCGGCGTATTAAACCCAGTGCCTACTGCTAGTATGCTTTTTACAGGGTGACAATCTTAAAGTGACGCACACATTTCAGCAGTTATTTTCAAAAGGACGTACTTCCATTAAGTACAATTAAGTGTTAACATTGTTGAATATATGAGAATTCATTTGAACCCCACCTCATTCAATATAACCTCCTTTAGCCTGCACACATGCCTTCAATCGATCCGGAAATCGTAGGACTGTTCGCCGCAGGACTTCCTGATCAATTTCAGTCCAGGCTTTCTCTACTGAATTTGTCAGCGACTCCAGACTGTGGTGTTGAAATGCACAAGCCTTACTCTCTAAAATACTCCAAATAGAGTAGTCCATTGGATTCAAGTCTGGGGAGTATGGTGGCCATTCTTGAGATGTTATGAATCCTGAAGAATTGTCTTTTATCCATGTTTGCGTTAATTTTGCCATGTGGGAAGGTGCAGAATCTTGCTGGAAAGTCCAGTTTTCATTTCCAAATGTATCTTGGGCCCAGGGAAGAACATGTTCATTTCAAATGCTCCGATAAACAACCTGGTCAATTTTAACACCCTCTTCAACGAATATTAGACGGGTTCTGGCATTAGCGGAAACTCCCGCCCATACCATAACGGAAGCTGGCTTTTGAACTCGGCCAACAGTCCTATTTTGTTGCGATGATGATGTTAGCCAAATTCGGTCATTTTGCGCATTGAAATGTTGTTCAACCGTGAAAATTTTTTCATCTGTAAACAAGACATTTTCAACATTTTTTAACACGGAGGAGCGTAGCAGCGCCTTGCATCTTTGCAGTCGCAAATCTTTCTTTTTTTGTGTCAGACCTTGAGCTTTTCGGAGCTTGTACGGCTTAAGATTAAGCTTTGATTTTGCAATGATTCGCTCTGTTTCACGGTTTACTCCCACTTCCTTAGCGATTTTTCTCATTGAGCGCCTTGGATTTCGCTTGATTCGTTTACGAATTTTTTCTGTTAAACCTGTAGTGGCAACTGTTGAAAATTTTCCCCGGTCTCTATCTCCAAAACCCCCAGTTTCATTATATCGAATAATAGCTCGGTCTACCGTACGACTTGACAAATTTAAAGCCTTTGCAATTTGACGGCTACTATAATTTGCCAAATGAAATTTCATAATTTCACGACGAATATTTTCCTTGTCCATTTTTATGGAAATTTCAAAATGTAATAACAAAAATTCAAACGAAATTAAAAGCAAAGCCAATGATGAATGAATTTGCTTTTTAAATTAAAGAAACGGTAAAAAGCAAAGCTTGCTGCAGAGTATTAAACTTGCGTCACTTTACAATTGTCACCCTGTACAGTGAATATCCTTTATTTACTTCAATCAAAAGAGGAATAGGAATTTGTATACTTTTGCCTATATACATACGTATGCAAATGTTCTGTTTACATTAGATGAAGGGTGCGGTTTGGCTAAAGGCCAAAAAAGTAGTAGCCCAAATCAATCAATAAAATGTTCAATAGAAGAGCTCCTCCTTCGTAATTTTGTAAGGTTTTTATTGCTGTCTATGAATTAAGTAAATAAATATTTAGAGAAAATTATATAACTTTATCAATATAAGAATTTTTAATTAAAATTAAATTTTAATTTAAATTTATACTGTAACGGCGCTGTTTACGATTATCATGATTATTTATATTTTATACACAATGTTCATGCTATGTATGTTAATTTTTATGTTTTATGTTAATATTCTCTGCAAACATTCATTTTATTAATGTAATTATTATTTTTGCCATCACTGTAATGCATAAAGAGGGATCGCTCAATTTAACTAATAATTTGCTCATTTAACTGTAATCATTATTTATCACATTCTACTTCTTTGCATTACTCTAACTAGTACTTAAGATCAATATCATAATTGTAATTTTGTCATTCGATAATCAACCATTAAATAAAGCAGACGCTTAATCGCAAACTCTTTCGAATTTATTTGATGGCAATCGAAACATTCTTTTATGCTTAGACGCATGTAGACATTTTTTGGCTCTTGCGGCTGGTATGATTGAATGTCCCACTTTAAGGAAGTCTCCGCTCCCTTACAATACCTAATATTTACTTAGAGTTTCTCTCTTAAAATGGAAAAACTTCTTTCAGCAATAAAAACTATGCTCTTTTCTGCTCTTTGCATTGAAAATTTATACTCTTCTATATATGTTTCCATTAAAAGTTCATTGGCTTTCTCTTTCTTGTTCATTCTCTCTCTTAGAGTGAATGCAAAATGACATTTGGTAAATATGTGTCAACAGGTTGCTTGAGGTTTTATGTAGCAAAAAGAAAAAATTGAGGGAAGCTTAAACAATTTAAGAGTTCGTAATAAGAGAATGAGAGTTGTGGAACACCGGGAGAAAGTTAAACAGTGACATCTGGCATAAAATATAATAATTTTACCAAAAAGCTTTATAAATTACACAAAGTTTTAAATGAACTTACAGTTTAATCATTAGAAGAACGATTTTTTTTTTTTTTGCTAATATTAATACAAACATTTTGTACGATAACGAAACATACTGTGACTTCCACTAGCGATTTATGGAGGAAGGATTAAGGAGGATTTGGGTATAAAACTATTCACCCTGAAAATATTCAAATCACTATGATGATTTTCCTCCTTAAAATATTTCTGGCTGAAACGAAAAACCCAAACTCCTTTTCCATAATTCGCTAGTGAGGATATCTAAGATAAAAAACTAAAGCTTTTAGAAAAAATGTGAAGCATTCTTGGTAGCTAAAATATTCTTCAACCACTTTACCACTTACTTTGTACAAGCGAATTTTGAAAGCAGCAAAATTGTGGGAAAAGATATAAAATTCTCAACGAAATTTATAATTTGAAGATAAATGCAAATTTCTGCTATGAAAAAGCATGAAACCCAAATGAAAAAAGCTTATATTAAATTCAACGAACTAAATTTCCGAAAAGCTCTCTCCAGAGAAAGCTTTAGAAAGGTTTTTTACAACCATTAATGCTTTTACATGCCATAAAAAGCTTTCAATAAGAATGCAGTAGAGCTTTGTTGAAATAAGTTGGTACTTTAATTCCAAAAAGTTCTCCATGAGCTTTTACGGTAAACTTCAATTATTGTAAATAAGATAAAACTATACCAGTATTGCACTGCAATGCTTCTCAAACTATATAAGAGCTTTCCCTAAAAGCTACCCCCTCTCATTACTTAGATTGAAAGACCAAAGAACCGCCATAGCTTCCTATCGCATCACTCTCATATCATATCGTCATTACACAATTATGCTCACGTATTTGTGGCATAAAAAATTTATAAATTTAACAGAGAACCACTGAGGATAATAGCGACTATCACAATAAACACACACACACACAGACACACCGTGGTAACTACAGTGGAATACCAAAAAGACACATTAGAATTTATGACTGACGAAGGGACAGGGGCAGCAACAAAATAACTAGAACATTTTTAAACACAACTTAATAGGCTGCAAAAATGGCAATAGGCACAAAGTATGTAGTAAGTACGTACTTGGTACATAAATCAGAAAAGTGGGAGAGTGAAACAGATATAGAGAAAGAGGGAGTGAGAGAAAGAGGGAGTCAGAGAGAGAGACACCACCGTTTACCATCACCGCTATGAATGTCATCATCATAAAGGACATTTACTTTATGAGTTCTTAAATGGCGCGACGATAGTCAAAAAGTCACAAAGTTTACTTGGAATGGCTAGCGTCATCGTCGTCGGTGACGGTTACAGAGGCTAATCGTACTTTAAATTGTACGTGAGCAATTTAAATATTCAGAGCAAAGAGTTTGTTGCTAGTTAAAGTCAAAAATGATCTCTGTGTAGAATAAAATGATATTAAAACTTAAATTATGTAGTAAGTGACATTAAAGATTGCTATTTGAGATTATTATTATGTAAAGGTGACAGAAAGAGTTATATAACGACAAAATTTTTATATTTATTCCAGTATTCTGAAATGTTGCATTCTTTTAATTCAGTTAATATTTTACAATTTTGATTTAAGAATGGGTAAGCATGTATCTATTAATAAATTGCAAACCATAAATCTTAGGAAAAAGTTTGGATCTTTGTGTCATTGCTTCATCTTTCTAACTTTCAGTTTGCTTTAAGACAATTTGACGCGGTATTGAAAAATCTTTCAGTTTAAGTGACTGCTTAGTGTAGATTCTTGGACATATTGCCATAATCTCAAAAATACTGAATTCATTGTCTTTCAGGTGCAAATTAACGACATTGTGGTCTACGGACTAAAAGTTAAACCATTAATTTTTAGTCATTAAAAACAAAAAATAAAAATATTTCACAAATTTCCAAGTAATGGCTTCCATGTAATACATTCCCTTTACTACGTTCCAGGGCACAGTTCTTCTTGGTAAACTATTCCAACTTACTTTAAGCCCAAAAGTATGCAACACATTATCTATATATCAAAAATGATTGTAGAATATGCCTGTATATCAAAAATTGTGGAATACCTATATCGAAAATGATTGTGAAATAATTTTGTAATATTGAAAAATAATTTTGTAACATTAACGAGTGCAGAACGAACTCATTTTAATTTCTTTTGATTGGGAGAACATAAGAACAGACTCTAGTTGTCCGCAGTTATCAGGAAACAGAAAGCCAATAACATTGCAGTCCAACACTGTTTTCACAACAGAGTAAACGTAATGTAACACTGATAAAGAATATCTACCTAAACATAGTTTTTGACGTGTAAACATCTACAGCGGCGGTATGAACAAATTTTATATGGGAGTGAAGTGACAGATTATTTCATCTCATCCCTAAAAGCTCTCTGTATTATTTACCTTATGCCCACAAGCTCGCTATTTTGACCATAAAATCACACTACAATAAATGTTGTCATTGCAACCAATGCTACAGCTAGAAAAACATTTCATTTGTTCGAATTAAAATAATAGAGTAGTTTGATATGACACATAAAAAAAATGTTCCGGGGGCCATGATAATTTATTTATTTGTATCGAAATAAAAATTCCATATGATTAGAACAAAATATTTAGGGGGACTGGGAACCCTGTCTCCCCTTCATTTAACTTCATTTATGTATAAAAGAACAATTAGTATACAGCATACTTTCGGGTTGGAATCACTACACTTCACAGGGTGATATGGTAGTTTGACAGGCAGTAAAGCCCTTTACTTAAAGTATTTATAGTTTCACAGCTAATTTAATTACATAATAGAAGTATAAATATCAAGTGCGGTTTTAACTAATAAATGTCGTAGCTATAGCTATTGTGTATGGTTTGTGTCGAGGATAAGTAATATGGCGTTTTAGAGATTAAACATTTGCCAATAAAATCCAGTATGTCACAGGTTGCGATTTTTTTCGCTTCAAAAATGTCGAATTTTATACCAGAAAAAGAAATAATGCGGAGCAGTTTAAAAACCTTCTTTCATTTTGAAGAAACGATACGATTGTTGGTAGAGGCTTATGGTGAATATGTTCCGAGTTGAGACAATTTGACTATGATTTAAAAAATTGAAATGTGATGACAAAGACCGTGGAGGACATCGAAAATATTCGAAGATTGGAGCTGTCTACTATGAACGGCTAACACCTGGTAAAACGATTAATGCTGAACGATACCAACAACAACTGATCAAATTGAATCGAGCATTGGAGGAAAAACGACCAAAATATGTCCAAGGACAAAATAAAGCTATTTTTCAACATGACAATGCTCAGCCCCATATTGCACATTGTATTAAAAACTATTTGGAAAACATCAAATGGAACGTTTTACTCCTCCCGCTGTGTCCACCAGACTTGGCTCTTTCCGACTACTACTTTTTTCGATTGCTGCAGCATACACTTTCGGAACAGCACTTCAATTTGTACAAAGAAGTAAAAAATAAGCTTAATGGACGGTTAGCTTCAAAAAATGAGAAGTAGTACTGGGACGGAATCCATCAATTGCCAGAAATATGGTGACAAATCGTAGCTAACGATGACCAATATTTTAATTATTGAGTTCATTCATTTTTTTAATTAAATAAATGCCTTTTTGGTGGAAAAAATCCGCATTTCAAATTTAAGCACCTATTACAAAATATCAAAATAATGAAAACACTGCATACTTTTAGGGTTATTTTTTAATAATAAAATCCTGATTTTACACAATAAAACGTCTGTCAAATTCTCTACATCGCCTGACGTTAGAAGTTTAGTTTAGCAGCAGCGAAAAAATAAACAAATTTGAACATGTAAGTAAATACGTAAAAAGTCTCTTTAAAATAATTAATCTAATGTAAGAATATTCCAAATATTTCATCTTGTAAACGAAAACAAGGACATAATGATGACCAATAAACACGTACATCGGATGCAACTATAAGACGACAGAAAATGGTTTACGGATTCGGAGTAAAATGAAGAAATAATCGATCGCGAGTGCCACCACTCACTTTAGTTTATTTTTCTAAATGCATTTCGAATTTGGAGAACCCATGCTACTAAAGCAGGAGGTTCAATACTTGAGACAAAGTCGTCCTTAATGGAAATATTAAATATTTTTTCTATTTTTACACAAACTCCTATTTTCTCTTCTTCTGGGCATTTTCAGTACAGTTTATAATATTCACTAAAACAAGGCCAACGAGAGAAAATCGATTCATCATCAGTTATGATTTTATAAAGAACAACTTTATCTCAGATCTTTGATCTCCAGATGTATATGTAATGACTTTGTATGGCTTCACCTTAACTTTTTTCATTAAAAATGTTTAGTATACCATTCTCTTTCAGTATTATACTATGTTTATTCCACTGCAAGCAAAACCTTTCATTTGTTCTAATCGAATGCTGCCAAACGATGTTTGAAATAAGTTTACACCTTGTCAAGCTATTGAGTTTTTCTATCTTGAGCAAATATTTTGAGCTGATGTCGATATAGCAAGCACCTGCTGTTTGAAAATTTTTTTTTTTGCAAAATTCTAAAGATCTGGTAACCTAACATCATCAAGAACAATATCAGGTGGGGCATACATTAAGCTAAGAAAATGGAAATAAGTTTGTCATAAATCACGAAAAACAACCAGAAGAAATATGTCGCCAAGTTTTTCATCCACAATCTTAGATTTCCTACAATTTTTTATATCCCTGATAATATAATTTCATAAGCCAATACATTTTGTTCCTTAATTGCAAAGGAAACATCTCACAACACCTTTATTTTCCTAGAGTTTAAACTTCCATCGGTATAAATTTAAGCAAACAGAGCAGATCGAGTGCCAGGAAGAAAGCAAAGCCAGTAGAGTTCAATCCTTTATGCAAATATTTGGAGTGAAATTTCTATTAAGTCTTCGTTAATCTAAATCATATTTGGGAAAACTTTATCATTTACGTTTGAGTCTTCATAATAAGGAAAATTTAGCTAATAAGTTTTATTAAAAAATCACACTGCATATGCATTGGAATACAACTGTAGTATAAGTACTCATAAGGGCATGAATACTTATACTACAGCTGTGCAATACTCTTCTACTACTTCTTTTGTACATCTATAAAAATATTTAAAAAAAGGCAATTCAATATTTATTTGTTTATGCAACTGTAGACTAGTGACTCAAAAAAAATTTTACCAACCAAACTAAAGAACTTAATTAGAATTATATGAAAATTTCACCATTCCAACAAGAAGAATTGTGCACCCTTCTTTTCTATTCAGGGTACACTCAACCAATAATAACTTAAGTTATTTTAAGATGACACTATATGCCTATGCCAAAAGTATGTGGATATTGTATTTTATAAATTTTACATGTCTGTCTCCCAGTCTAAATGTTCGCATATCTAACTTTCTGTGGTTGTCTGCCTTTTTTCTTGTTGTTTTTTTTTTTTGCATTTATTTGGCACTTGCGTTAGAGTGCGTATAAATGTTTGAGGCTATTTATACAAACACACACAATAAGAAACACACACACATTTTCACTTGTACATAAATACAACTGAACGAAAACCGAAAACAATAGCATAAATGTGGTAGTAATTTTTTCTCTAGTCTTCCCCGAGACATTTTACTTTTTTCCTTCAATCGTTCTTTGTAGCACATCCTTTCACATGCTTTCGAACAAATAATACAAAAGTGTGTGTGTATGAGTGTGAGATATCTAATAAATGTAATCTACACTCGCTTCGAATGTGTAATGCATGAGTCTTTATATGTTTGTATATGCATGCGTGAGTATGTATTTTAATATGTGTTTGTGTGTTTAGAATTGTCAGTCTATTTGCTTGTGTTTAGCCTCAAGGCGACCATACATTTGTATGTCGTTTTTTTTTCAATAGACACTTTGGTTTTTCTCTTTTTACTTGTTTTTGGCTTTAGTTTCTCCAGTGGTGAGACTACTTCTAAATGTAGACTAGTAAATATTTTTCTTTCTCGGTTTTTCTTTCTTCCTTTCTTTTAAGTATTCATACTCTCCCGCAGATTTTTGCTAGCAAATTTGATTTTTTGTACTATTGAGATTCAGGATTTTATTTTTTGCTCATTTATTTTTCCTCACTGGAATTTACAAATATTTTTTTATGTACACAAATTGCGTATTGCTTACAAAATTACAGCTACTTCCCAGTGGGATAAAAATAGGAAAGAACTAGAACTGAACTAGAACTGAACTAGAACTGAACTAGAACTGAACTAGAACTGAACTAGAACTGAACTAGAACTGAACTAGAACTGAACTAGAACTGAACTAGAACTGAACTAGAACTGAACTAGAACTGAACTAGAACTGAACTAGAACTGAACTAGAACTGAACTAGAACTGAACTAGAACTGAACTAGAACTGAACTAGAACTGAACTAGAACTGAACTAGAACTGAACTAGAACTGAACTAGAACTGAACTAGAACTGAACTAGAACTGAACTAGAACTGAACTAGAACTGAACTAGAACTGAACTAGAACTGAACTAGAACTGAACTAGAACTGAACTAGAACTGAACTAGAACTGAACTAGAACTGAACTAGAACTGAACTAGAACTGAACTAGAACTGAACTGAACTAGAACTGAACTAGAACTGAACTAGAACTGAACTAGAACTGAACTAGAACTGAACTAGAACTGAACTAGAACTGAACTAGAACTGAACTAGAACTGAACTAGAACTGAACTAGAACTGAACTAGAACTGAACTAGAACTGAACTAGAACTGAACTAGAACTGAACTAGAACTGAACTAGAACTGAACTAGAACTGAACTAGAACTGAACTAGAACTGAACTAGAACTGAACTAGAACTGAACTAGAACTGAACTAGAACTGAACTAGAACTGAACTAGAACTGAACTAGAACTGAACTAGAACTGAACTAGAACTGAACTAGAACTGAACTAGAAGTGAACTAGAACTGAACTGAACTTCAATATAAAATTGGGAGCTCCAGGTCTGATTTTAAAAACTTCAGTTGAAAAAGCTCATTTCTTTCTGTCCTTTTTTTTATTTCTGTGAGTTAATATATTTCCTGCTGGGTAGCTATAAAAACTAGTAAGCGTATTTTTATTTGTTTATGTGCGCATTGCGTGTAGAACATTTTAATATTAGTTTATGTCTTTTAGTGTGTATATGTGCGTATATTTTTCCTATATTTGTACCAACTTATTTTAAGAAGTGAGTCCTGCGAGAATTGCAGTGATTTTTGGTCATTTATCTAACAAGATGCGCCCCTTGCCTTGTTCTTCTATTCAACCCTGTCTCCTCTCCCTAGAGTTCGTGCTTGTTTTACTAATAAAAATTTTGTGCCAATTCATTTATTAAAGTGCCTAAATAAAAAAATTAATATTATTTTAAATTAGAGTAAATAAGTTGAAGCTTTGTAAATTTTATGAACTTTAGAGAAATTTCAAAGCTTCTAATTGTATATTTTTTGCTTTACAAAAAAAAGGAGCACTTTGCGTTTTTTTAAATTTTTCGAAACAAAAGATATCAAAAGGTCCTTTTACTTCATTTCTGTTTGTACCTAAGCGCATTCACTTTCAATTGAAAATGGTTTTAAAACATTTATGTATATACTTACAACACTTTATTTGATGTGCCTCGTTGTGGCAGTGGCACACAAAAGCGGCACGTTTCACAGCACATAAATAGTAATTTGCCGTTTTGCATGTCGTTTGAGCATAAAGCATCGCACACACACGCACACACACACTTATACACAAAACATAGAAGCACACGAGCTCCAAAGTCTAAAGCGAGCGGCCAGTGAAAGTAGGTAAATAGTACCTTGTTTTTTTGTTTGTTTTTGTTTTTTATATGAGTAGCCACTAGGTATGTAAACTTTGTGTACGTTTGAGTGTAGATGTAATGTAAACTTTGTGTACGTTTATGTGTAGATGTATATAAAATGAATTTTGAGGTGAATAACAAAGCACAACTCGAAATGAAATCAAAACCACAATCTGCATACATTTCTATAAAACGTCAAAAAATTTCCGAAAATGAAAACCTATTTGCAGCAGCAAGCTGATAAAGTTTTTGCATAGAAAACGAAATAATGAAAAGGCTTGGTTTTGTATTGATGCAATACTAACTACGAAAGTGGTTTTTTGATAATATAAGCGTGAAAAGATTTTCAAATTAGCTAAAATTGCAGTGTGTATGATGGTAGAAAAGCATAATATATTTCAATATAATGATTTTCATTCAAATAAGCAAATAAATTATAGTGAAATACTTTATTTGAAATGTGATTGTGTAGGTATTAAGGCAAAAAAAGCGCAGCCACCAATTAGTAAAATAATAATGCTAGAAATATTAACCGGTTATTGCCCGGTACCTGAAATCGTATACTGGTTTCGTTGAAATTTAAAATGTAATTGTTTTTTGGGTAAATTAAGATATATTTAAACTTTCATAAAAATGGAATGCATGCTTCTCTAGTTGTGAGATGGTTAGCTCACTTACCATCAGGCTGATATTAACCCTTTCGGACTGCACGCAACCCAGAAAAGATAGCACAAAACTGAATCCATTTGAATTGTCTGATTCCATTTCTTGATACAACTTTTGATCAAAACAGACATTTTGCGCTTCTGAAGAGATATACTTTCATGGGTCACCGATGACCCTGTGGCTTTCAATAGGATTTTTTTATGAACTTTTTCTGTATATTTTTGTTTGATATTTTTTTAAAGATAGACAAAGTAACTCAGTATTAATTTTTCAGTTAACCCTTTCTTGAGCATAAGAAAACTAGAACCTATACAGCAAAACCGAGTCCAGATTCGCATTCTCCGACACCTATTTCATTGTAAAAAGTTTTTAAGTTTTTATTGAAGATCTTAGAGTTGTATTTCCAGTTAACAAAAATTTTAAAATATGGAAAATCATGACTCGACATTATACACAAGGGCTACTTATGAATTCCTCTCCGATGGAGTGTTGTATAGAAAATGAACGGTGCTATAATTAAAGCAAATGACATGGACGTTGACGAGTCAGGACAAGAGATGGTTGGGAGTATTCGAAAGGAAGGTTCCTGGAAACTCAGAAATCTCAGGAAATGAATTCGTTATTCTCCAGACCAGAAAGGGTTCGGAAACTGGTTTTTCCTCTTTTTCATTAATGGGTGACTCGATTTGACTCACAATTGTAAATGGGAGAAATTGAGGGTTAGTAGACAGAAAAAGATTATGTTACCTGTCTTCTCGAAGCATCTAACAGATTTTCTGTTACCACTTAACAGAAAGAGCTGTAGGCAGCTAGTGGGATTATATACAGGTCACTTCTCTTGGGCAAAACAAAATGTCTACAAAATGGTTGAAGAATTTTGCCCCCAGTACGCGAGAGGTTTGTTTTTTCCAGTTTAGGGCTTTTACTTTATTATTTGTCACATTGTCCAATTGGCGGCAGTATCGTTACATCTGCTTCACTAAGGTACATTTCCGACCCCTGTCGAACCAATTACAGTTCCGGAAACCTAGCATAGTTTTATTCTGTGGGTTTATAGATCACTTAGCTCTTTCCAACATTTTGATACCGTCTTTGATTTGACAATACGCGACTGAATTGATTTCATTGCTTTCTGGCTGCCCACGAAGATTGCGATATACGACGGAGAGAGATCTAAATTCAGTACCTATGACTTTGACAACTTTTTCACTTGCTAGGATTTCTACTAGGAAGACACTGCACACGTCATGTAATCAAAAAGACTTCCGCCTGTTGAGTGTTTCCGAGTAGCTCAGCGTTTCTTCCTACTTCCATTTTTGAACCGCTGGTGAAGATAAGAATTTAATAGCCACTAATCACTTTGTTGGCCCTCCAGTTATTTCCGCTAGGAAATAGAAATGAGGTATCAATGGTGTAGTTGGAGCCAAATATTCTCCACATGTCGTCTAGTGTCTTCAAGATCATGCGATAATCCCATAGTAGTTTTTTAAGCAAGATAGATTAGTTTCAGTTAGAGAGCTCCTTTTACAGCTACTTCGTATGTACCGAGAGCTAGGTTAGGTTAGGTTGGAGTAGCTGTCGAGAGACACACTTAGGCCTGAACGACCCCTTGTGATACCACATAGTTGGGCCTACAAGTTAACGCCGATTCCGAACGGCGGTGTGGCAATTTTTTATCGGCTTGATGGTTTTGCCATTACCAACCAATGTGTGTACTTGTACACTATCTTATAATTCTCATACACTTCATATTGATAGTGAATATAAGAAAGTAATGAAAATTAACCACCAGACGAAGACGGGAATCGAACCCGAACCTCCCAGATGAAAGTCTAGTGCACTATCCACTAGGCTATCGAGGTTGTCAACCGAGAGCTAAGAGATGAAACGTCATCTCTAGCCTCGCTTGCAGTGTGCTCCTTACTGTTGCTGTTAGGCCCAATGTAACTTTTGATCTTGCCAAGTTAAGTCGAGTTGTTTTTTGAGTTTGTTGCCTTCCAACATGCTACGGACCCGTAGGTCATATATGGTCTTGTAATTGCAATATACAGCCAATGAGTGATGTATGGTTGTAGGCCTCGTTTTTTTTCGAAAGTCCTTTTATAGGAGTAAAAAACTGTGAACCTAGGCACTTTATACTTCTGTGTGAACACGACTAGTTCCGTTCGAAGACAGTTAACTTTCATGCCGTTGTTCTGTGCCCAGTTGGTGGATAGTGCCCTCAAAGTAGATTCATTATTTCTATGATAGTTGGAAAAAGTTTGCCTGTAACCAGAACAACTACAATGTTTGCATAAGACATGCATAAGACACAACTTTTAAGCGTCAGATTTCAAAAGTCGTGCGGAATTTTGTCAACGATGAGAACCCACGAAGTGGATAAGGTTCTTTCCTGAGGAGTTTCTCTGATTGGCAATTTCCTCATATGGGTATCACCACGGGCTGATTCGATAACTCTGGTGTTTTGTATGTTGTAAATACAGTTTTTGTGATGATTTCGCCTACTTCAAAATTCGTTGCGACTGTTTTAATTGCAGCCGTCGTTACACTTTTAAATGATTCTTCTACATCGAAGACGGCTGCCATGGTGTAGTCTTTGTAAATGAGTGATCGTTGGATTACTTCAACAACCACATGCAGTGCGCTTTCTGTGGTCTTACTATATTCCGCTGAACACTCAAACCATCTTAGATGCAAAAGTAAGCAAAATATCTTAGAATGTTTTTCGTACCAAAAAATCCAAATAGGTCGAAATCTAAACACACGTAAATATAAATTTGATATAAACTTTTAAAACGCAGGAATCGTACGATTTTTTTCTATCAGAGTCGTAATTAAAAATTCATAGAAAGTAGCAAAAAATTTACCACAAAACTAATTCCAAATAACTCGTCAGAGAACCAAAATGAGTACTAGCATCAATTCAAAATATCTCATGGGAGAAAAAAATAGCTCCTTTGTTGGTTGGAATTGAAAAAAAAATTAATAAGTATAAACAGCACTAAAAATTAGCCGGGCATTAAATGCACAAACTCTTATGAAAAAATAACTATCTACCCTTTTTACATCGAAGTTTTTATTCACTATTTCACACTTGTTGCAACATTCGTTGCTGTTGTTATTTCTTCTTATTGCAACCAATATCATTTAGGGTCTGTCACTACTACTCCATTAAAAGAAAAAGTGTCATTCTCACTGCTGTTGTTACTGCTGACATTCACGTTATTATTGTTGTTGCTGTTGTAGTTGCCAGTTAAAGAATTTTGCAACCGGGACCAATACCAGAAGCGACAACGAACGCGACTTGTGATTTGACGACGACAATTACGACATCGCATCAGCAAGTTACAGTTCAAGTTGTTGCCCATCAAATTGAGCTGTGAGCATGTTTGCAGCAATGTTAGTGTTGTTGTTTCTGTTGTCAGTGTACACGTCATTTTGGCAGTTATTTTGAATTTGCTTTAGGCAATAATGGAAAAAAGCTACTACTTTTGTATAGTAACTTAAACCATTTCTTTATGTGCACATTCGCATATTTTCGTATTGCCAAAAATCGTATTTGAGTTTAGTGGTAGGTAGCAAATTCACTAATGTTTTGCAGTTGACAAATATAAATGTTGCTTTTGCAAAGGACTACAAAACGTATGTGTGTAGTTGTGTGCCAAATTGCCTGCCAACTGCTTGAAATAAATATCCTGAAATATGCTGCGTTTTGTTAGTTGTTAGTTTTTCAGTAGTTCGGTGTAATACAGTTTAGTTCAACTGTGTGCAATTGTGTGTGTGTGTGTATGTGTATTGCTGAGTTTGAGGTCCCAGCAGTGAGAGCACTTGAGTCCTTCTTTCTACAACTTCTTTTATGGCTCATTCTGTTTTCGTATTCAGTGTATGCATGTGTGTGTGTTGGAGTTGTGGCAGCAGCAGCAACAACACTTTTACAATCGTAGGCATATTTTTGCAAATATATGAGATTCTTTTGTGGGTTGTTTGTTAGCCAGCCGAGAATTGCATTCCATAGCATTTTGTGTGTGTAATGAAGTGTTACACTGTTGTACAGTGTTGCATGTGCAACCAACACAAGAACTTCAAAATAGTCGCTAGGGTTTTAACTATAATTTGTTAAGTTATGTGCCAGTTGCATTGTTGCATCATAAATAAGAAAGACAAGTAACATTAGTTTTCGAAATTAAGGAAGCTTAATGCATTTCTATGAAGGTTCTTTAAATTAAAAATACTAAATTGTAAAATATTTTAAATTTTTCAAGAAATTTGATTTAATTTTGATTCATCTTTTCAAATTTATGTTCAAATTTTTACTCAGAACTTTGTTTTAGTATAAACTCCATATTACGAGCATTGAAGATTTTAATCCTAATGCGATTTTAATAGCTTTGAAATATCATTTTCATTTCAGTGGCATGGAATTTGACTTCGGACTTTTGAAGAAAAAGTGCCACTGTTGTGTAACTTTTCAAGGTTATTAAAGCTAAAGTTTTTTTATTGTTTCAAAATGTTCGTCCTGTAAAAGGTAATAAAATTAGAATACATTTTTGCGAGTTGAAGGAGGGCTGTACTAAACCAAAGCACTCAAAGACAGAAAAGATACGTTAGCGGATAAGTGGGAATAAGAAAGGTCTTAGGTCTCTCAACCTCGTATTTCTTAGTTTCGTTGACGATTCTTAGAAGCTCAGAAAGAGGAAACATATAAATATTATTCATACTCAAGACATTACTATACAACAGTCTTAATCTGATTCTCGCGAACGCTGGCCAACTACAAAGATAATGCTCCGTACAGACTGGGGGGTAGTTAACTAAATAATCAATTAACTATGCATTCAACTACAACTGAAATAGTTGAAATGTAGTTGATATTTTTTCAACTTTCTTTGTTTCACTGATGAACCTTAGAAACTGAGGAAGAGGGAAAACGTGGACATTATTCATACTCAAGTCATCACTACCCAACAGCCTTAATCTGATTCTCGCGAAAGCCGGACAACTATAAAGATAATGCTCCGTAGTATCATCGTCCTCAAGACACGATTAGCAGGTTGAATGGGTGATGACGCCCATGTTAGTCATGTGCTGTTTACATGTGTTATGCCCGGTGATGACACCCACCAGTAACCTCAGGTCTTTTTTTCTCGGTTTCAGAAGAGATTCAGCTGATTTCCTGTAAGATTGTCTCACGAAGCACTTTGCCGTTCTGCAGGTGTCAAGCTCGGGTCATATTTTTTTATGGTTAGAACCCACGAAGTCGTTGGTCAGGACATGACCTCCCCAGAGCTTACGCCAAGAAAAGGTTCCGACCTCATAGTTGAAATTGCAGAACCTTCATTAGCTAGTTTATCAGCTCCTTCATTACCTGCAATGGCGCAGTGCCTTGGAACATGTATAAGGCATAACTTTTTGTATTTTGCGACACTATTTATCTTTGTCTCACACTCGCTGACCAATCTTGAAGAGCTGACAGGGTTAGAAAGGGTCTTCAGTGTCCTCCACTACGAAGACTGTCACCATCATCTGTCCAGTGAAAAAAGAGTTCTTGGTCTCATAGTCCAAGGGCCAACCGGATCCAGTACCATGGAAGGTTTTAGATCCTTGACATGACGGAGACCCCGGAGTACGACCTCTGGGGCTTAACCATTGATCACATTCCTAAGATCTGACATCATAACTTCTTCGAAAGCGGATACAAGACACATGATTGTCCACGAGCATAAAGAACAGTGGGCACTTCACTGACAACTGATGGTATATCAGATTGTGCCCTATATCCACTTCGACATGACAGACTCTATTTAACTGGAGCCTGTAGGACGCTCTAATCGCTTCTTTACGGATTTGAAGATCCAGAGGAAGCAAATCAAGTAAGGCATCACTAGATGTAGTACACATTGCATCAGTGATACTCAGGCACACACCTCACTGAAGCTTCGTCAGAGAGGATACTGTGGACTTAACCAAAGTTCGTCTCCACCATACTACAGAAGCATACGTGACAATATGTCTCGCAAGAGCAATGCATAACAAGTATACGAGAGCTGAATTCAGACTCCAAGTTTTGCCAAAAGCTCGCCTGCACTGCCAAAAAACCTTTAGTGCACGCGAAACCCACAGCTCGACGTGCGTCTTCCACAACAATTTGCAATCTAAGGTTACCCTTTAAATATTTAACTTCAGAAGACAACTGCCGTGTTACTCCCTTCATTATTGGTAGTAACAGGCCATCTTTCTTGCGTTTCCTGGTGAAGAGAACCAAGGTGTTTTTACCAGGATTCACTGAAAGATCGTGCAGATCGCACCAAACTCGATCTTGTCCAAGAATTCTTGCATTTTAATGCACACCGTCTGTAAGGACCGTCCCGAGATTAGTACGCACACATCGTCAGCATTAGCTTGGATGTGAAATCCAAAATTTTGCGAATAATTAAGAAGGGAGTCCACCACGAAGCACCATAGAAGAGGAGAGAGTACGCCCCTTGGGGCATCCTTTCTCAACTTCGACCATAACACTATCATCGTTTTCTCCCCCCGTTTGGACAGCATGGTATGAAACCATCGAATGACGATTTCTTCAACACCATATTGTCTGGCCGAAGAGCATATCGAGTCGAAGGTAGCGTTGTCAAAAGCCCTTTTGATATCAACAAACACTCCCAGGGTGTAGTTCTCTGCTTTCAGCCCTTGTTCAACTGTACTAACACAGTCGTGAAGAGCTGATTTACAGGATTTTCCACTCTGATAAGCATATTGTCGTGAATTGAGAGGGGTTTGGCTAAGAACCTACAGCCTGATGTGCTTCTCGACCATGCGTTACAGATTTTTAAGCAAAAATGATGTCAAGCTTATCGGCCGAAAACTTTTAGGTAGAGCGTAGTGGTCCCTTCCCCGTTTAGAAATAAATACAACTTTAACCGAGCACAAAAGACGTGGAATATATCCGTGAGCGAGACAAGCCGTGAAGATCCTTTTCAGAACCTTCATAAGATTTTTCCCTCCCCGCTTAAGCATGATTTGGATAGATCCCGTCGGGTCAAGGGGACTTAAAGTTATCGAATAACGGCAAGACACACCTTAATGTCTCTGCGATGACTATGCTAGAATCTGTAGACCAATCGAGCCTTCTGGTACCAGACCCAACCTGACCGATAGTATTGATAACGCTCTGAGGAGCAGCTAACTTACAACCCGTTGCAAGGAGTATGTCATTAACTTCTGACTTTGAGTTGGTGTAGGAGCCATCGGGCTTCAGAAGTGAGAACAACTTCGCCTCACCGAACCCTTCTGATCTATAATTTCACTGCAAAAATTCTTATAAGAGCCCAGTTTTAAATATTTCACCTTCTACTTATAGTATTTTTGCAGCTGACGATAGGTAATCCAATCCGCTTCAAACCGAAATTTAAGGCTAGATTCAGAAGCTTCCTGGAGTTTTTCCGGAGTTACCAGTCGGGTTAGCAGAGTGAAATCCAACAGCTTATTCCCCTGAAGTTACACTTTGTACCAGAGCTCCCCCGGATAGTGTTCTGAGCATTGGCGTCACAGCCCACTATTGGCCCTAACCTGTTTGATTTCGCGTATCGTACGACTTCCGTCCACTTCCTCGTAGGAGGGGCATAATAGAATCGTAAAGAAGGTAAGCCGAAACAACAATAGTCTCCACCACACCTCCCCCATAACGATATTTTATTTTAACCGCAAATAATTCTTGACAGCAGAATTGTTTTAGTGTCGTGCAGTCAACTGCTTTCGGCATGATCATGCAAGAAATAGAGATCCGTAACATTGTGCAACATGAAAAAAACCAGATGGATATTTAGGAATTATCGTTTTTGGTCTTTTAATGAATCTCTAACCATAAACTTCGAAAAATTTCTTGATTCTTTTTTTCCTCTAGTTCTTCAAAAATTTGTAATACTTTTTACACTGGCATTTTTGCTCAGTCGCTTTCTGTCATACCAAATACTTCGTATTATTTTATCAATACTAGAAACGTTTCAGCTCACCACAATCTGACACGTCAATTTTTCAGACAAATTATAAAACAAAATCTTATTCTCTTCCTTCAGGTACTACATACATCAATCCTATGTTTTTTAAAAAAGATTACTGAATTTATTAATATAAAATACATTTAACTAATTAATTAACTCAAGAGTTAAAAAATTAATTTTAAAAAAGGTATTCACTTCACTAAACTCCACATAACCTCGTTCTTTGTTTGTCCCTCAAGTTTTTCAACCAAATTAATCAAATTGCAAACAATCCCAACAGCGAAAAGGAGCAAAGTAAAAAATCACTTCATTCTCACAATCAGTTCAGTGCGAAAAATCAATGAACCAAAAGCACCACATACTCCACACATACCAGCATAAAGAGCATCAGCAGAGGAGAAGTAGCAACAGCACCGACGGCATCGGACCGGATTGGTTCTATCACTGCCATACACTCAAAATAAAAGTGAAAAAAGAAGAAGAGAATACCTTTACTTCATTTTACTACACTTCGCCGAGTCAGTGCCTCAATTCGCATTCATCACCTGAACGTATGACAAATAAATAATTGCCGCTGATTTGTTAAAATGTAAAGTGCTATGTTTAACGTTAACGTTTACGTTCAGCATTATTACGATGACCAAATGTCTGTCCAGTTCAAAAAACGCGATGCATATAAGGAAAGAGAATAAAGGAGAATACCTCCTGCCCCCGACAGGTCGCGTCTATCTGTCTCGCTTTGCGTTAGCCTCTCTGGGTGTGTGAGTTTGAGTCTGTATGTGTGTCTTAAGTGCGCGTCAGACGTCTGTCTGTCTGTCTGTCTGTCCATTCGTTCACCATGCTAAAACGTCACACATTTCCGTATATGAGACTTTGATTGATGTTAATGGCTTAAGCTACTCCACTAGCTCGCGTTAAATACAAACACATGCACACACACACATACATCTGTATATATAAATTCATATATAAACAACAACAAAATAAGGATAAGCGTAGCCAAATTAATTAGTCACTGTTTGACTTATGTCTGTATGCATGCATACATGTGTATGTGTGTATGCATATATATTTATAATATGTATACATACGAACGTGTATTTGTTGGTGTATTGATATTTGTAGCTTATAAATACGCGCACATGATGTGCGTGTATTTTGGTTCAACACACATCCATACAAACAAGCATAAATAAATTATTGCCACACTTAAGTGAAAGATGCCAACACTATTTGCACTATTGCACTCACTCACACAAACAACTACGCTATAACTAATACCATTGCATACAATTTTTGCAAAGCAGAACATATGCCATGTGCAAAAGTTGCAAATCAATTTTAGCGAAGCTTGCATTTTTCATGCTTAAAATGCTAGTAATTTATTGTTGTAAGAGAAATCGCTATTTTAAATCTTATTTTCATTTCTTTTTTAGTTTTTCTATTTTCTTTTTCCTTTTTTTTCTATTCTAAATTACAACTCAAGCAGATAAAGTAAGAGAGCCGAGAAATAGTAGGGTGAAATTGTTGGGTGAAAATGCTATTAGTTAGCATGAAGTAAAGGTGTAGTTAGTTTGTAAATATTTACGTTATCTTAAATATTTCTTCTTGAAATGGCAGTGGACTTTGATTTGTATGAAATTTAGTACTTGGACTAAGGTAAAAATTTGTGCTTTTAATGTATAGATTTGCAAAAAGATAAAAACATCAGAGAACACATTTTCTTAGCAGAATGTGAGTTTCAAAGTTATACAGCAACTACAATTTATGCACAAATTTTAAGATAAGTTGCACTGTACGCAAATGAGATTATATAGCGAAAAAAAAGCTTTCTGTCATATGCAAATTAATTGATATTTTATAAAAACATATTGCGTGTTTAAAATTGTTTTTTCTCTTTGTTTCGTTTGGCGCGTTATTTTTTATGTTGTTGTAAGTCGTTAGTGAATTAATGGTAATTTATTTTAATTAAGTCTAGCGTTTTCAGAAATAGTTTTAACTCTTAAACGCATAGTGCTACAAACAATCTTTATGAAATTACTTATAAAAAATTATACTGTTAGACAAGCTTTATATTAGACAGACAATTGCAAAACTCGCTATAGGAAGTCTAACATTATGCAATTGAAAGATACGAGAATAAAGAAAATTGCAAAACTTAGTAATTTTTGCTGGAACCCAGCAATTAAATTCTTGCACTGGTCCCAGATTTGAAGAATTCCAATAATTTGAAGAATTTATTAATAGTAACAAGAAAATAATCGATGTGGATTAATAAATTGTTCTAGGGTAGTTTCTAATCCTTCAACGGATTTTACGAGCCTAACCATTATTTTGGGAAAATTAAAAAGTCTCTGGAATCTTGATGTATTCCAACTCTTAATTAGCTGACGCTAAATTCCAATCGAAATCTCATGTTAAACTTATGGGTCAGATTACACTATGCAACAATTTGAGGGTCAATGTCTCGGGACAAACCGATCCAATCGCAAACAATAGTATTTGACCTCAGTAACAAAAGCCCCGATCCCTTTTTACTCTACTACGTCACAATTTTTTTTTTTAGTGGTTTGAAATTTTAATTTTTTGGGTAAAAATCGAGTCAAATAATGAGAAAAATCATATGTAAGATTTTATTTAAGGTGGTTCTTGTTTTAGGTAAACTATATTAAAATTTTCCAAAAAATATTTCCTTGGAACATTTTAACCCTCTAACTCCCACCAGTTTTGGTAATTTTTTGCCTTTTTCTTAAAACTCCTTAAAAACTAAGTTAAAATGGGAGGCCAAGGGTTAAAGCTTTCCACAAAAATATTTTCCAAAAAATTTCAATAAGGGTCACCCAAGACGAGTAGCCTCCAAGAGTTAAAGTTAACACATAAGAATACGAAATAAAGTGTTAAGAAATTTATTTGTAACGATGATTAGTAATATCCTTGTAATATGTGCTGTAAGTATAGAACGTAGAAACTTTTAGAAGTAGAGAATCATTTAATAATATTGTAACGGTGGGGTAATCACCGGCCCCTCATACGCCAATATTAGTTCAGTGCTTAAACAAACTTACCTGCGATGGGATAGCGTGAAATGGCCGCAGAAATAACAAAATTTATTGATATTTTTGAAAATTTCATTATAAAGGATATTACTGCTCATACATAATACCGCACTTTGCAATATATGCTTACAAATAAATTTCTTAAAACTTAATTTCGCTTTTTATGTCTTACCTTTAACTTCTAAAGGCTACTTGTATTTGGTGATCTTTAATGAAATTTTCTGAAGAAAATTTTTGAGGATTAGTTTAACCCTTTACCTACCCTAAAACCTAGCTTTTAAGAAGTTTTAAAAAAAAAGCCCTAAATGATCCATGCTGGTGGGAACTAGAGGGTTAAAATGTTCTAAGAAAATACTCCTCGGAAAATTTTATTATAGGCTTTTCAAGACAAGAATCACCTTAAGTAAAATTTTTCATATGATTTTTCTCATTGTTTGATTCGATGTTTGACCAAAAAATCAAAATTTCAAATCACTGTAAGAAAAAAAATTCTGACGTAGTGAAGCAAAAAGGGATTCGGGCTTTTGTTACTGAGGTTAAATACTATCGTTTGAGATTGGGTTGGTTTTGTCCTGAAAATATGTGCTGCACTGTGTTATCGTTAAAAACTTTTAACCATAAATGCCAATTTAATGATGCAAAGGAGCTAATGACGACAATTCTCTTTTATCAAATATTGATTTTTTTGAATGAAAAAATGTATATAACTCTGCTCAATAACGAATTGCAGCAACAAAGGGCTTCAAAAATATTAAATGTCCAGACCCAAGGAAAAATGCTAAAAATGAGCCTTAAGCGTAGAACAGAACTTTTATCTTATGCACAATTTTGAGAAATGGCAAAACTCTCAGATGAATGGTTAGATGACACTCTAAAGGTAACCTTAAAGAAAGAGTCATATGCTTCTATCAATCGCTTTTACAATTTTGTTTCTAGATATACAACACTGAACAACAATTTTTAACCTTTTGAAAATCCCGTCAGGTTTGGTAGTTGCAATATATGTTTTATCGGTAGCTAAACACGAGTATAAAAATAGATTTTTCAAGTCACGGCAGGTCCATTTTTTTGAACCACATATGCCGACCGTTCTACATATACTTTTCAGCATGATGCGTTAGCTCTGCATTAACCCTTCGGAGGGCGTGCCGCGGCAAATTGTTTAATTTATGTTTTTAAAATACAAATCATAGCAGTCGACCGCTGCCACTCAAGTGACTTTGTAAGTTTTGAGATGCAGCGTGGTTTACCGTTAGCCGTTGGTTTCTGCATTACATTGTTTAGCTCTTATTTGTGTTCGGAAATTGGTATCTAATTTTAGCTGCTAAATTGCCGCTAAGCGCCCTCTCGTGTAACAAAAAAAATTCAATTTGAAAGTTAAAACGATGACGAATAAACATTTAAAAATGAATGCTTAAAATATATTTCAATATCACTAGAAAGCAATCAGTTGTTTTATTTTAATGATTATTTTGCTATAAATAAGAAAAATTGCAGTCGATACTGTGAAATTTACCTTGTGGCTAAAATAAGAAGAAAGAATATTTTTACTCTGGTATTGGCAAATAATATTTCCATACTAAATCTTAGTACTGCACCATAAATGGCTCCTAAAATATCCTGTAATGAAAATTCAGGTTATATGGAAAGTATCACACCCACCCCCCTCCCTCCTTTTGTCAACCCGATCCATATTTTTGCTATAGCATGGCATTGTTAATAGACTTTCTTGTACCACATTTGGGTACTGCGCTATAAATGATTCTTGAGATATACCCAAAAAACTATTAAGATTGTATGGGTGGTTCCACGCCCACTTTCCTAAAAGCCATTATGAATAGCTATGTTTCATCCTCCCGCCCAGGAAAATATATTCTGGAAATATGACTTCAATCAGTCAAGTCGTTCAGAAGTTTCACGATTACGATTACGATAGATAGGAAAATACTGCAAAAAAAACTGTAATCTAACAATAATAAATATAATAAAAACACTAAGCACGTCTCTAAACCATAAACTTCACACGCATATCAAAAAGTCAGCTCTATTTTCATGTGCCCTACACTATGTCAACACTTTAAAATGTCAAAACAATAAATTAAAAAAAAAAAATCATCCTGCAGCTAATTTCACTAATTAGAAAACCTCTTAAAAACATTTTGGTATTTATACAAGAAGAGCTTCTTACATTCATTTTACTATACTAAATAATGTCAAATGTATAAAACAAAGCAGTAGAGAGTAAAACACTATTTTATGTAGTGCAGTTAGAGAAAGAGAGAGAGAGAGAGAAAGTTTTGGAAAACCATAGCAAAAAAATATAAAAAAAACACAAAATATCGAAATAAAATGTTTTTAATTTAACTTTTGAACATTTTCGCCAAAGCAACAGAAGCAGTAAGTAGCAACAGCAGCAGCAATTGTACTAACCACAAACCCAAACAGTAGCAGGAACAAAAACAGCAACAGCAATGCAAACGTTTGTGTTTCCTAACTTTTTTTTTATTATTTTTTTTTCTCCCTTTATATTCGATTGTTTGTCTGTGTATGTGTACTTGGGAGAAAACTTTTCAAATAAACTTTTAGCGTAACTGAAAACCTTCAAAATAAACAGAAACATTTTTTGTGAAACAAAAGTTAGTTACTGTATTCTATATATGTAGTCTAAACAATGCTGCTGAAAGTATATATACATATAGCTAGAAAAGTAATCTGCACCCTATTATTGCCCCTACACTTTCAGCATATAAATATATACTTATGTATATAAAGATTGACTGACTAACTAACTGGCAGTAGCAACAACAATAATGCAACCAACTAACAAACAACATCAACTTTTAATAGTTCTCATCATCATTGTTAACAGAGAAATTTTTTAACTTGGCTTTTGGTACTTTACAAGTACATAAATACATACATCTGTACATATGTACAATATGCACAGCAGTGCAATTGATGAAATTTTGTGGTGGCTGTCACGCGCTGATATTGCGTTGTCGTCTTTAATGTTTCTCCTCATGTCCAAAAATAGTACAAAAACATTGTATTTTTTATTTAAGATATCAAATTGTCTATAGTTTTATTGTCTTTAGCTCATGCTTTTGGAGAAAAAGTTTAGTTTGCAAGTAAATAGATATATATAATTAAGAGCATATCTGTGTATAGTTATAGATTTGTTTACTGTACAAAAAGATTTTGTTTTAAAGCAATTTCGTTTACTATATATAGCTTTATATAAATTTTGAGATATAAAGTGATTTGCGACACTCATACACATGCATTTACACAAAATGAAATGCACTCAATTTTACAGTCAGTTTGAAGAGAGATCAAACTTCCCAAATTGTTGTCATTGTCATTGTTGTTTTTAGTATTACTTACTTGTTATTGTTTATATTGTGGCAATTGCGTTTTATTTTGTTTCTATGCATTCATGCAATAACTCAAAATGTGTACAATGTACATTGTTTGTATTTATTTCCACTCATGTCAATTGTTTTTGTTTCTGTGTATTTGTTTTATAGTCTCTTATGTTTATGTTTTTATTTTATTACACTGTATTCATTTTGCAAGCATTCTTATGTATGCACATACATTTGTATGTTTGTGAGACAACATATTGAAGATTTATATCAGTTGGTTAATACAGAAAATATTGCATTGATCTTTCATTATTAAAATGCCGATGAATCACTGAAATTAGCCCCGCTGGCGTATGAGTGATATATAATTAATAATTCAAAACACTAGACGGCACATAAGATGTTATGAGTTTTGTGTTCGCATTCTAAAGCAAGAAGAAGTACTACTTAGCAATTTGGCTTCCACAGTTTTTCTAGGGCGACAGAAGTTGTGACTTTTTTTTGGGGGTAAAATTTCCGTTCTGGGACTGAGTTTAAAAATTATTGTAAAATAGAAAACATTATTGATTCTTTGTAAATATAGACTTATTTCAAAGACAATAAAGTGTACAATTTTTAACAGTATTATTTAGGATTTTTTCATTCCCAGATGACACGTCAAAAGCGGTTAAATTTGAGAGAATTACTAAATAAGGGGATATAATCATGAACAGGTGAGGCAGGGAAGATTGTGATTTTGATTGGTCAGCTAGTAATTCATCAGTTAGCTTATTAACAAGCTACTCATGAAGTCAGTCATTGAGTCAGTTAGTGAGTTTTCAATTGAGACAGACAGTTAGTCAGTCAGTAAGTCAGCCAGTGAGACAGTTATTGATTCAATCAGTGCACCAGTCAATGAGTCAGTCAGTGAATGAGTTAGCAAATCAGTCATTGAGTCAGCCAGTCTGTCAGTCAGCCACCAAGTAAATTAGTTTGTGAGCTAGTCAGTGAATTAGTCAGTGAGCTAATCAGTGAGTCAGTTGATAAATATGTCCGTGAGTCATTCAGTGAGTCAGTTAGTGAGCTAGTCCGTCAAAAAGCCAGTTAGTAAGTTAGTCAGTGAGCTAGTCAGTAAGTCAGCCAGTGAGTCAGTTAGTGATTCGAACAGTGAATCAGTCAATGAATCAGTCAGTGAATGAGTTAGCAAACCAGTCATTGAGTCAGTCAGTGCGTCAGACAGTAAGCCACCCAGTGAGTCAGTGAGTGAGCTAGTCAGTAATTCAGCCAGTGAGTCTGTCAGTGAGTCAATCAGTCAGCCAGTGAGTCTGTCAGTGACTTAGCCAGCGAGTCATTCAGTCAGTAAGTTGGCCGGTGAGTCAGTTAGTGAGCTAGTCAGTAAGTCAATCAGTGAGTCATCCAGTAAGTCAGTTAGGTTAGTGATTCAATCAGTGAATCAGTTAATGAGTCAGTCAGTGAGCTGGTCAGTCAGTGAGACAGTCAGTAAGTCAGTCAGCCAGTAAGTCAGTTAGCGAGCTAGTCAGTGAGTCAGCCAGTGAGTCAGTCAGATAATCAGTCAGGTAGTAAATAAGTCAATCAGTGCGTCAGTCAGCGATTCAGGCTGCGAGTCAGCCAATGAGCCAATTACCGTGTCAATCAGCAAGTCAGGCAATGAATCAGTCGGTGAGTAAGTTAATGGGCCAACCAGTGAGTCAATCAGTAAGACAATTTGTATGTCAGTTTGTTGGTCCGTCAACCAATCAAACAGTAAATCCGGAAAAGAGCTATCAACTGAGCCAGTCAGGATGTAAATTAGTATGACTGTCATTGAGTATTTAATAAGTTAATTAGTGAATCAGGTAACTAATTAGGCAGTGAACTTGTCCAACCAGCCAGTGAGTCATTTTATTTAGAGCTTAATATATTTATAGAGCTCTAAATAAAATAAAAATAAAAAAAATAAAAAATCCTTGCTCGTCTTTACAAACTACAGAAAACTATGCGACAGCACTTAGAGTAGATCATACGTACTTGAAAGTAGTGATGGCATATGGTTCACAAAAAAAAAATAATTTTCTAAAAATCATTAAAAATTAATAAAATATTTCTGAAGGAATGATACGAAAGATGCCAAATTAATTTCTAACCCTTGAATACACTTGAAAGCATAATTTTTCTAAATAATATGAATGAAACCGTAGTAAATTTACAAGAACATCCTAAAATTTCATTAAAAATTAATTTCTCTTAATATTCCAAAATATTTCTATCTTTTTGCTATTCAATTTCAATCAAATGTATTTAAATTATAATTTAATTTCTTTATGAAAACTGTCAGTTTACTCCTAAACACTTTCATCATTTGAAAAGGATGAAAAAAAACAATCGATAAGAAATTCAAACAAACATGAAATAACGGCAAAGTGAAAAAAGAAGAAAAAATGAATAATAACTGTAAACCATTCAAATCATTCACAAAAATTTACTCTATCAATTTTGGATAACTGCTTTTTTTGGAAATGATTTTTTGTGTTTTTTGTATTTTTTTTCTGTAATTCTCATCGAAACGAAAAACGAAAAAATTCTTCTTAATGAAATACTGCACGAAATTCGAATTGAAGTTGAATTCTGGTGCTAAAAAAAAAAACTTTGTTGTTGTTGTTATACTATTGGTATTTTAACATGACTAACAAATTTTCAGTTCGAAACAGATTTACAATTTTTTTCTGTGTTTAGGCTATAGACATGCAAGTAAATGTGGAAAAATAGGCACAGAAGATTGTCCTGCTAGCAAATGAAATAAAAAAAACAATTTCCTTTTTTTTGCATTCCAATTAAGTATGCAGTACGGAAGGGAAGGAAGGAAACAAATAAATGAATGAAGTTCTTGCAAACAGAAAATTAAATTTTTCATTTAGATGGAAACTGAAAATTATCGTCATTGCCGTTGCTATCTATGAAACTACATAAAATTCGTTGCTTGTTTTTGTTATTGCAAAAATGTTGTGAATGTGACAACACATAGAATGATTTAAAATTATTAAAACGTTGACTGACGATGACAAAAGCAAACAAGAAGAAAATCATTGCTGCTGCTGTTGCTGTTGCTGCTAACGATAGTGTCTCACTGTATCTGAATCTGTCTTTGTGTTCTTTCTTTCTTTTCATGCCTCCTTTTGAAGCAACAAATCATCTAATTACAAAAAATAATAACAACACTAACAAAAGTAGAAGCAGATGCAGTTGTTGCTGTTGCTATTTTGCTTTTGCACACTTTGCTGCCACATTCAAGATTTATGTTTTTAGTATTCTATTTTTGTTGTTCTTTTGCTGCCTTGGTATGGCATGGTTTTTAATTGCGATGTTCATTTCAATTTATGTGTCCTTCCGTCAAGTGCAGTGGCGGCAGCAGCAGCAGCAGAAATTGCAGCACAGCAACATCAGTGTGGTCGTAGTGACTACCTATCTATTTGCCCAATAGGAAATTTAACTTTCACAAATCATTTTGGTTATTATTTATAAATCGTAAATATACATTATCATATACAAAATGATGATACTTTTGATGACTTAGTCATGTTATTTGTCATGCATGTCGATCTGTGACAGGCTTCACTCTTTTTATTTGAAAATGTATGTGTATAGAATGAAAGTTTTGCCAATGGTTTTGATTGATTTTGATTAAATTTGTTTCTTTTGATTGGTTTTCACTGATTTTGTCTGATTTAGAATGAATTTGATTTATTTAAATAAATTAATATATTACCTGCTGCTTAAAAAATATTCCTTATTGTCATCAAAGCTATTCCGATATCAGTTTTCAAGACAAAATTCATATTATTAAATACAGTTTCTCGAAATAATTCTTCTTCATTATTGTTCAATTTCATATTTCCTAATGGGTGGCTTCATGGTTGATAGTACTTCCAGTAGGCAACAACTACACACAAGAGCGCCAACGAGAGTTTATTTATTTAAACCAACAAAAAAAAAAAGCTCAAAATTCATACACAACTGTAGGCTTGAAGGCTTTTGGAATAACTCCTAAGTTATCATCATCATCTTCATAGTCATAGTCATTCTCAACATCACAACTCTGAATGACAGAGGCTCAAGCGAATGCAATTCACCTTTTTTGTTTTTTTTGTTTTTTTTTTTTTGTAACTCCTATATTTTTCCTTGCTGTCCTTTTTCTTTTCTCTTCTACTTTACTACTTATCCTGCTGCTTTTGTTCTCTTAACTCATAGATTGCACTTCAAAAGAAGTTAACACATACTGTGTTACACACATATAAATTTATATGTGTGTGTGTATATATATAAAATGTGAATGGGTCGTCCAAGCTCAGGCAAACTGACAGTTACTCAGTACAGTTAGGCAAGCAGTCAGTCATTTAGACATTTCAGTATACAAAACAAAAGAATATCTAGCCATGTGTATTCAAAACACAAAAGAAATAATAAATATGATACAACGGCACACATAAAACAACCATACATACAAATATATGTTCATATATCCACATAACTACATACATACATACATACATACATTCATTTACACAATTAAAAATTCTTTTGATTTTATATGATGTAGAAGTATCGTTCCATGTATGTATGTTTACTTTTCCGTGCCATTTACACTGTAAGTGTGAGTAAACTTTGTATGGATGTGCGTATTGCGACCACAAAGTATGCAACACTATTTGCCATTTAGTGTTTTATATAAATAAATGTGTACTCGTATATGTGTACACTTATGTATGAGAGTGTATTTGTGAGTGTTATATTTTTACTCTTAAAGTAGATTACTTTTTATTTTTTTTTGTCACTACGGAACTTGGAAAAAGAGAATTTATAATTTTAGTTTTTCGAATTTTATTAAGTAGGAAAGAAAATTTGTTGTTTTAAGTAACGAGCTTCTTGATATTTTAAATTGTCAAACGAGCCATGTTAAGAGCTAGCTTTTCTCTGAGAGTATGTGCAAATGGATGCAACTTAAGTTTAATATCGGATACAAAAAGCCGAAGTGAACGTTTATTATAAAAACACTTTGTAAAATTTTTGAAATTTCGTAGCGAGAGAGTATAGAGAATAAATATATAAAATGCACATAGTTTTGCTTTTCAGGATTAATTTTGATTGATACTAAATTATTTTGGTTTATTTTTATTGCTTTTGGTTTTGATTCATTTGAGTTTTTTTTTTTTTATTGATTTGATTTTTACTAAAGCGATCGACTTGTTTTTGAGTTATTTATTTATGGCTTAAATGAATGTTTTTTTTAAGTTTTGATTGATTTGATTCATTCACTTTTATAATAGTTGAATTTAGTTGATTATGATTGACTTTAATATATTTTTATTAATTTTGATTAAGAGAGATAAATTTTTATTCAAACTGATTAAATTTTATTGATGTCAGTAGCAAAGAAAAGATTGGAATGATTGATAACCCACAACTTATGATATCTTCAGACAAATTGCAAGAACCTTATGAAGTAAATGCAATACATGTGGGAAGGACCCAATGTACGACTAAAAGTGGACAGAAATACTGACGAATGGGTCCCTGCATGAACAAAGACTTGACGATGAACTACTGATGAATGCGCCTCTGCAATAGTCAAAACTGCGCGAATAGCTAACAAAGCTGTAGTTGGTCGCAAAACGCTAAAAAGGAGGCAAGCATATGTCGTGCAAACCCGACAATTTTCTTTTATGTTTAATTAAGATAAAATTAATGTAACCTAATCTAACCTATTTAAACTTTAAAATACCGTCGAAATAAAGTGAAAAAATAACCACATACATTAGCACTATTGAGAAATTTCTAATAAATTTAATTTATTTTCCCAGCAAAACTAAAATTAAAAAATAAAAATAATTCTTGCTAGATTCCTTGCTTCCAAAAATTCTGACCACTTCAGTAATTGATTTTAATTGGTTTGATTAATTCTGATTAGCAGTAATTGGTCATAATTTAATATGATTGATTTTACTGACTTGATTAATTGATTATCTTTACTTTTTATGGAGTTTGATTAATTTTAATTCATTCTGATTGATTCCGATTAATTGTATTGGTTCTTATTTACTATGGATGTTATGGTTAATTTTAACTAACTATGTTTAACTTTGATTGAATATGAATAATTTTCATCGTTCTCAATCGATTACGATTGATTTGGCTCGTTTTTGATTTATTTTAATTGGCTCTGTTTGGCTTTTGATTGATTTTGAAGAATCTGAATTTATTCTGATTAAGTTGAATTAGTTTTAAATAATTTTGATTAATTCTGATTGATAATGATAGGCGGGTTTTACCTCATCGTAATTAAATTGGTTTGCTCCTAAGAGATTTCAACTGATTTCAATTGATTTTGATTGATTTCGACTTATTTTACTTGATTGATCTTGACTGATTTTAATTTATTTTGATTGATTTTGATTGACTTTGATTGATTTTGATTGACTTGATTGACTTTGATTGATTTTGATTGATTTTTATTGATTTTGATTGATTTTGACTGATTTTGATTGAGTTTGATTGATTTGGATTAATTTAAATTAATTAGGATTAATTTTTTTTGATCTTAGTTTTGATTAGGATTGATTTTGATTCCTTTTGATTGATTTTGATTGATATTAAATGATTTGGATTGATTTTGATTTATTTCTATTGATCCTACTTGATATAATTTCATTAGATTGACCCTGATGGACTTAAGTTAGGTTGCTTGAAAGCACACTTAACCACATATTAGGCTAATTGTGATACCACAGTACGGCGCGATTCTCCCATTTACGGAGTGGAGAATCATGTGGATTTCATAATGAATCTGGCTATGTTCTTAATATTTATGGATGATAGCTCGGACAGACTAGTGAAGAAAGGTGAGCCCAGAAGCTTTAATCTCCCCTGGCCTGACATGCGCATTTGCACTTGAAACGGAGGACTGTTTCTTTCTTTTTCCTCGGAGCCGCAGCCCCGACAGAAGTCATTGAATGGCAGTCTTAGTCTTACAGCATGTCTCCCCATTTATTTTTAAAGATGGGAACACTTTTTTTTTAATTTTGTCAGATTAGGTCAGGATCTGTTGATAATTGTTTATAATTTTCTGATAAGTGCTGATATTAATTTAAAAATGAGTCACAGGTATGTAGTATGTATGTAGCTCCACCTCTTTAACTCTTTTAACCAGGGTAACAGAAAGCCGGTGGACCAGGGCGAATCAGTGAAAATTTAAACGATTACGTCCACAACCGATGCCGCTAACTGAGAAAAAAGGCTAATTTTCATAGAAAAAGAGCTCAGGTTATCATGGCATATGTGTGGATGAACATCAATACATTATGCTGATGTTTTCGGTTGTGAGCATAGTTCTTTTTCGATGCATAGTAAAATGTTTTCAATCACTGCAGATCATTAAATGAAAGTGAACTGTGTGGTTTGAGCGAATGAAAACATATTCTTTGAATAATATAAAAAATTTTTGAAGCGAGAGAAATTGCTTTTCAATATTTTATTTCAATTATAAGAAAAGTAAAAAACGTTCTTAAAATATATTATTCTTGATATAAAATATCTTCAAGGCCGCACTGTCTGACTCTTGGGTCGTAATAAAGTATTATATATATAAAAAGAAGTACGAACTAAATCTACACTGAATAGAGGAGAACAATATTTATAGCTTTTACCCTATACAAGTTATTTATACAAAAAAAAAAAAATACTTGTGATTTTTAGCAACTCTTGCAAATATATTTAAATTCTCAAAATTCAATTGACCTCGGATTTCACAAAACCAAATTTAGATTTATTTATATGCATTATTTTTGCATACGTGTGTGTTAGACTTACTCAACTAGGAATTGCATATGTCCTGTCTATCGAAGTAAAATAACAAAAAAAATTTGCACCCCTCTCCCGCCTTCTACTGCTACTCCAAAAAAAAAAAATGAATAAACTCACAGTTAGATTTATTTTCGTAGTAACAGAAAAGAACCAAAATATAAAAAAAAAACAACAGGTACAAACTCCCAAAAGCGCAATTTTATATTTTGCTACTTTTTTTTTTGTCGATAATATTGAAAGAGAGGGCGTGGTATGCAGCATAAACTCAACATTGTTTTGAATTGCTGGCAGCGATAGCAGCATCGGCTCGACAACACAACACTTGCATAGGTAAGCAGCAGCAACTGCAGTGGCAGTGGCAGTGGCAGCTCACAACAATACACAGAGCGACTTTTCGCCGCATTTTCGTTTATTTTGTGATAATACCCGCACTTCCCTCAGCTCAACACACACTCCTCAAAAAAAAAAAAAAAAAAAAAAAATTGTTGATTTTTACAAAAAACAAAGCCGATTTCATTAAAATGCATCAACGAGGCATATTGGCGGCTTTTGCTGTTTTTCTACAATGCATTTCTATAACATTCATTTGAGATTGTATGCAGAACTAAAAATAAAATAAATACATATGCAAAAACATTTTCAAAATTCGTAATCAAAATCGCGATTTATTTTGTTATGCATGAGTAGCGCAGATTGAATTGAAATAACTCGCAGCGCTCATACGCCCCCGTGCTCTGTTCATGTCGAATTGCATTGCCTGAATTGCATAGTGAATATTTCGTATGTTATTTGTATATATTTGTTTGAATGGTTTTTTTTTTTTAATTTATTGACGAGTTTAGTTTTTAGTATTTTTTATTGAGTTGCTTTTTTTTATAGGTATTTGGAGTGGGGTAGCAAACTTAGATGCCTGCCGGAAAATGCCTTTTAATTCACTTTCATATGATTTATTTTGAAACTACATAGAAGGGGAGCAAGTAGCTTGGCATGTAACTCAAATACTTTTATTGCATATTAGATTTTTTTTTTAATATTTAACTACTGTGTGTGCCGCGAACAAAGCATTAAACTGTAGGTAGTTATAGTGAATTTCAATGGAATTCTTGTAAGCGTAGATTTTTCAATGAAAATTGATTAAAATGCAAAAGGATTCAGCATTTATTGATAAACTTATTGGAATTTTAATAAATTACTGTGCGGTTAGTGTGTGCTGGCGCGTATATGCAATATTTATTATTTACCGAGAAGGAAACGAATCGAAGGTTAATTTAATTATGCATAAGAGAGAAAGTAATGCTAATCGCTTAAGCCAAACTATTGAATTTTAAGAAAAACTTTATCTCAAAATCAATTTGCTGAGTGTTATATTTGAGAAAAATGTAACAAAATTGTTGGCAAGCCCAACAAGTTTATTACCTTAGAAATGCAGATTGGATAAAAAAAATTTAGTTTCAATCATGCGTTCGTTTCTGTACTGAAATGTACATTTTCATGAGGCTCTTCCATTATACAGTGCTACAAAAGAAGAGACATCTAGGTAATGATCAGAGCTATAAATGAATGCCAATCAATTGAAAGTAAAATTTTTTGATTGCAGTTATTAAATAACATATCTGAATTCATAATAAAAAAATTCAGTTGGAAGTCTTTTTTAGAGTCAGTGGAATGCAATATTTTTTTTGAAGTCATGTGAATGCAAATCTTATGACTTCAAAATCATGACGACTTTGAAGTCACTTGAAGTTCTTTGAATACACGTGGAATAACTTGAAGTCATATACAATCACTCGCAGTAATTTAGAATTGAAGTCAATTGGAATTATTTTTTAAGTCATTTGGAGTCAATTAGAGGTTTGAAGTCAAATGGAGTCATTTGAGGTTACTTGGAGTAAATTAAAATTACTTGGAGCAAATTTAAGTCACTTGGAGTCACTTGAAATCCCTTAGAGTCAATTGGAATTTGAATTCCATTGGAGTCACTTGAAGTCAGTTGGGGTTTTGAAGTCACTTAGAGTCAATTGAAGTCACTTGGAGACAATTAGGCTTTTTTGAGAAATAATGGTTTAGTTATGCAATAAATAACATTATTTGTTAAAAAGTTACACCTGTTAAAATTAACCTCACATTCCATTTAGCAGCAAGTGACTCCAATTGACTTCTAGTGTCTCCAATTGACTTCAAATCCCAATTGACTCCAAGTGATTTAAATTGATTCTAAGTGATTTCAATTGACTCCAAGGGACTACAAGTGACTCTAATTGGCTTCAAAACCCTAATTGACCCCAAATGACTTCAAAGGATTCCAATTGACTTTAAATCCCAATTAACTCCAAGTGACTTGAAATCATATCAAGTGTATTCAAGAAACTGGCTTCAAAGCAGTCATGATTATGAAGTCATAAGATTTGCATTCCAATGACTTCAAAAAAAGATTACATTTCCTTGACTCCAAAAAATACTTCTTTTTTTTTAATGAATAACCAATCGGGGCACACTAGGGCAGAATTCGCAAAAACGTCTACTAATTAAAAAATTTATGGTTGAAGCTTGCTTAAAAAGTTTATGCCAATATATAGGTTATAAAATTTTACATCACTAACAAAAAAATTATGCCAAAGGAGTTATTAGTTTACCCGTTATATACTTACAAAATTTGTGTTTTTTTAGGAAAGATTATTTTTAAATTATAGCGATTCTGGATAGGCAAAAAATTAGCTGGGGAGCTATGGATTCGTGTAAAGGTAGACATAAAGTTGTGTTCTCCGTTAGCACCGGCAAAGCTCTTTTTGTTTTCTGTTTGTATGACATTCCCTCTAAAATATTCTGAAAAAAAAAATTCTTTGATTTTTGCGCCTCCTTGAAATTTAGCAATTTTTTTCGTTTGAAGTCACTTCAAAAATATCAAATGTTCTAGTGAGCGTTATAAGTAGAAGCTGTGCACAGAGCGATAAAACTGTTATTGTTCTTATCTTTACTTTGAAAAATAGTCTATTGTTCCAGTTTTATTTTTGTATTTATACAGTTTGCTAGCTTATATCGAAAAAGTGATAATTCCTATTTTCAAATTGATTTAGAACTTACTATTATGAAGCCATGAAATTAATTCATGGAAAATTTAAATAAGTAGGCAGAAGTTTTATCTAATGCTAACCGTGGTATATCTAATATGCGTCCAACATTACATAAATATTTTATTCACCGCTGTGAAATAATTTCACACGTTTTAGTACCTGTAGGGCAATTATCCGAGGAGGCACAACAAGAATTTTAAATTGATTATAGAGCATAATTCAAAAACAATGTAACCAAGAAAAATCGAATGAGGATGTCTACATATAAAGTATAAGAAAACCATCACGAATAAATTTAAAATTTTACCATAAAGGACTCAACGATCACTGGTTCTTTCAGCATTTAGTGATACTGATGAAGAGAAATATAGTAATCAAGAAGATGATAAAGATGATTACATTGATGATATTTATGAATGATGAAAAAGATTTATTATCTGGATGAATTTGAGACTGAATTGATATGAGTTCAGTTGAATTCATGAAAATTTTGATGTCAGTGGTATAGATGATGAAAATTAAGTAGGGAATAAAGAAAATAGTATTAAAACTTATTTATTTTCTCTTATTTATCAATAAAAATTTGAAAAAAAAAAACTAGATTCCATATTATTTTAGAGCTTATTTTGCCCCTGTGTCCATTGTGCATGTGCTTTGAGACGATAGCGAGTAGAGATATAAACATAATATTATTTCGTCCTCAATTGGCGGCATCGCCGTCATTCTGTTCAGAACAGTGTTGTGTAACTTGCATGCATAAGAGCATATTTAATTTCCCACATTCTGGGCTCATTACTTTAAAAAAGTGGTCAATGCTTGAGCAGGTAGCCATCTTTGGGTTTGGTCATACTATTGAGTGACTTCACCCTATGATTTTCAATTCGTATTTTAATACATTTTAAAGTAGTCCCCTTAAGCAAGTCAAAATAAATAGCAATAAATAAAAATTGTTAAATAAAATTCAAACGCAAGTACTCGTGCCAATTTCCAAAGTAAAGAGTTATCTAAATATCAGTAATAAATCCAAATATTATTGAAGTGAAACAAAAACAGATCTCAAAATAGAAATATATTTCTATTTTTAAAACTTTATTTTCTTCGTATTTTTATTATTTCCTAAAATAAAACACAACATCCTTTAATAACTCAATTCTCCAACACATATTTTATGTGTTGGAGAATTGAGGTACCTCTGCTTGTGGTTAGGAAAGTTGGAATAGGAGTTAAATAAAACTTTAGCATTAATGTCACATATGCAAAAGTTTTAATGCAATTTTTGTATATATTTTATTTTTGTTTTGTTTTTATATAAATAAAAGTCAATATTAGCTTTAGTTGTTTTAGTTGGCAGTCGGTAACCAAACCAGCATATGTACATTTTCTAAACTAAAACTAAACAAAATTGTTTAGTTTTTTTGAAGGATTTGCATCAGCATCAGCAGCGACTTATGTCAGCTTTGCAGCAGGTGCATATTTATATATAAGTATATCCATTTATATGGCTGCGTGTTAGTGTTTGGTAGACGAAATTTTATATCTGCAATTCTAAATTGGAATAGAATTTATTTCGGAAAATTAAAATTGAATTGAAAAAACTATTTAAAACTAAATGCATGAAATTTTAATATTTTTCGTTGTCTTTTTTAAAGCGAAAAGTTAGATCATAAATGTGGGACTGGATTGGAGACTAAAAACAAAGCGTACTGTAACTAGCTTCAGCTTTTTTAATACTAATATTCTGTGAACTCAAAAGCCTATGACCTTGCTTAACGAAGCAAATAGTAAATTCCAAGTATAGTTTATTTCTTCTTCATATTTTAAATACCATTTTGATATTTTTGAGATCCTCATGAGTGAAAAAGTAAACCATAAAGTTTTTCAATGGTCTATCCCATTTTGGTGATATATAAGTTACATTCCTAGACAAGGACCTCTCTTCTAATATTCCTTTTTGTTTCTTATTATATCAGAGACTACGAAATTCATTGTCATATAAGAAAAGGCAGATCTCTGCTGCCTACAATACAAGATTCCTCTATGTATTGAGTATTTTTTTTTATCTGTAACAAGAAATATGTATATTTATAAAAAATGCACATTTTTTGAACAAAGCATCATTCAAACAAAACAAAAATCTATTATTGCTGTAAAACTAAACAAGTACTCATTCAATAAGATTTTCAAATTAAAAAATCTGTCAACACAATAGGCACAGATGCACAAGTAGGTAGGCAGGTATCAACTTATCAACAGCAAATCAGGAACAGCATTATACAAAATTTTTCATTATCACACATTTCACCAAGCACAAAAACAAAAACAATAGGTACCAACAAAAAATGCAAACAACAACCAATGCCATTTTTAATGATATACTTTTTTACATACCTATATTTTCCATGATAACTAAATATGCACTATATAACTATAAAGTTATAGTGGTGGCAAAATTATTGAGACCTAAATAAAAAATCTCTCAAAACCAAAAATTATTTCAAAATTACTTCAGTTCTCTTTGTGTATTTTTTAAAATTGTTTCAAGTATCAAAACAATATGCTTTTAATATAACCTAACAAAACCTAATCCAACGTTGTCTTCTATAAATCAGTTTTTTTTATTAACAAGGTTCTTTGGTTTTTATGGCAATATTGGGAGTATGAATGTATAAACTCGTAATTGTGACTAACTTCTTATCTATCATACGCGCCATTTTTGATATTGACAGCTATTCTATCTCGAAGAGCGCCAAAAAATACTATAAGAATTGATCTGTCAAAAAATTTTCATAATTTTACAAAAGTGTTTTACTATAGCTGAAAATGTCGAATTTCGTGCCAACAAAACAACATTTGCGGGAAGTTTTAATTTGCTTCTTCCATTTAAAGAAAAACGCAACTGAAGCACATCGTTTACTCACTGAAGCTTATCCTGACTGTGCTTTAGACGTTGGAATGTGTCAGGTATGGTATGCCCGTTTCAAAAGTGGTGATTTTGATGTCGAAGACAGGGAACGTTCAGGCGGCCCGAAAAAGTTCAAAGATGAAGAATTGAAGGCATTACTCGAAGAAGATTCATGTCAAACGCAACACGAACTTGCAAAATCTTTAGGAGTTGATTAGTCAACCATTTCTAAACGATTAAAAGCATTGGGAATGATTCAAAAGCAAGGAAATTGGGTGCAATACGAATTGAAGCAACGGCAAAGCCGAACATCCATGGATCCAAGCTCATGCTGTGTATTTGGTGGGATATGAAAGGTATCGTGTATTATGAGCTGTTGAAACCGAATGAAACGATCACTGGCAACAGCAACCGACTACAATTGATGCGTTTGAGCCGAGCATTAAAGGATAAGAGGCCAGAATATGAGAATAGACACGACAAAGTTATTCTTCAGCACGACAATGCTCGGTCGCATGTTGCAAGGCAAGTAAAAACATACTTGGAAACGCTGAAATGGGAAGTGCTACCCCACCCGCCGTATTCTCCAGACATTGCTCCTTCTGATTACCACTTGTTCCGATCGATGACACATGGCCTGGCTGAACAGCACTTCCGTTCGAAGAACTCAAAAAATGGGTCGATTCGTGGACAGCCTCAAAAGATGAGGAGTTCTTTCGACGCGGAATCTGTATGCTACCAGAAAGATGGGAAAAGGTTGTGGCTAACGATGGACAATACTTTAAAGAATAAATTTATAATCATTTTTTCACAATAAATGTCCAAATTACGAAAAAAATATGAGTTTATACATTCATACTCTCAATATGATTCAGTAATTTCATCACCACTAAGTTGTTGACAAAAATGGTGATCCCTAAAAGATTTAGATTTCTTGATAAAAAAATGTATGTCTTTGATTTTAGGAGAAACTGGTCAACAATGTACCAGGTATACAGGTATAGTTAAGAAAACTTCTAAAAAAGAAAAATGTATACGTTTTTCAGTATTTTATGTATTGCAGTATTTTGTATGTATTGCAGTAAGTGTTCTGAAAAAGTCGGAGGAACAAGTCTTCTGCATGGACTCAGGCAAAAAATGCTTGGACGATTTCCTACGCTAGTTAAAACAACTCTACGCTTTTTCTTCTTTTTTTATGGTACCGCAGTTCAGACCAAAATTCTGCCATCCATTTATGTTGTGTGAGTTATATCAGTTCATGAATGCAAGAAACCTACTGTTTTGTGCCGAATCCAGATGGGGAAGACAATTATTCTACTTCTTAGGCAACTTTTACTTTTGGAGGTTTGCTATTGCCAAACAAAAGGTGGTGTCATGTAGTTATATTTTTTTTTTTTCCAATTTAAAATTTTCGAGCATAAGTCTGGCATACTAAACGCTACGTCACTGCGACTATACTCTTAGAAAGAAAAATTAAAAACCGATGCACACAGGAAAGTATACTGGACCCACCCACAGTTGCTGTTCTAGGATTTAAGGTTGAGAGGTGCAGATTTTGGTAAATTATAGGTTGATTTTTAAAACGATTCTATCAAAAATGTTTTTTGCAATGTCCGATTTAACTCACACCCTATATAATAATACCTAATATAAAAAGCAATATAAATTGTCTGTGGTAATGGCAATAAAAATGCTAATTTAGAAAAACTTTATGAGATTTAAAGTGAAAAGAGTACACATAAAACGTGTTTATGTTAGCCCAGAAGGGGCTAGATCAAACTAGAAACTGCATTGAAATTCCGAATACACCCAAGATAAAAATCGAAGCAATAATGAGGCGAAAATCAGACCCAAAATCAGAAAAAAACTTAAAACAAATTTCAGACCAAAACTCGTACCACAATTTACACCAAAAACCGTTCCAAATTCCGATCAAGTTTCAAATCGATATTCACATCAGAATCTAGACCGAAAATCAAACCAAATTCAAGGAAAAAATATGAGCACAAATTTCGAAATTCAAGTTATAATTCAGAACAAATACACACCAAAACATGTGCAAAAATTTGCTAAAACCAGACAAAACATCAGATCAAAATGTAAACCAAAACTCAAATCAAGTCTTGGTCAAAATTCAGCCCAGAGATTACACCTAAAATCAAACGGAAATTCTGGCCAAAAACCAGATGAAAAATGAAACAAAAAACAACATAATAAAATCAAATCTAAAGAGAATTTTTGCCTTATGCCATTATCCGTCAACGGGCTGATAAGGTACCCGGGTACCTAAATAGTTTTTAAACTGTGTTATTCCTCGAAAGATGGATTTTTAATTTGGGAAATTGCTATGAAACTGACTATGTCGATTTCAAAATAAAATTGTTACATACTTGAGAAAATCGTTTTATTTTGATATAAAGGTTTTTTTAACTTCTTAAAGTAAAATTAGATCGAATTGTAGGTGAATATTGTATATTAGGTACCCGGGTACCTTGTCAGCCTACATAAGGTGTTTTTTTTTATCAGACACATAACAGTTATGGTTGGTTGGTTGGTTGATTAAGGTGGCTGACCCACAGCAAACCTGCTATGAGTTCAATTAGCGGTGTAGCGCCGCTTTGAAACACCTTGCTCACAGAATTAGAATTAATGCTGGACTCTTGCTAACCTTAGTATCCTAGCAGATTCTTTGGACTGACTGCCGATCAATCGGACAGGTTATCGAAGAAATACTTTCCAAAAAACCTAAGTATATCTTGTCTCCACCAAGGCAGGGTATTCACAAAGAGAGTGGGAAATTGTTCCTTTTTCTTCAAACTTTCCACAACTTCTGCAGTGGGTGTTAAAAGGGATGCACAGTTTCTCTGTGTGGATACCTATAAGCCAGCGGCCGGTCTAGGCTACCGTTAATCTCGCAGTATCGGTACGAACTTGGTTAAAAACTCGTGACACCTACCCTCGTTATATAAAAGCCATGTCGCGTGCGAAGTAATACAGGATTTCAGTGACTTCCACCTCCGATTAGCCAGTTGAAGACAATGCAGTGACAGTGCCATGCCATTAAACTGAACCCATCGTGCTTTACTGCTTTCAGAGTATATCATAAATTATAAGTACTACTGCAGTAGAAAGTTTCGGACAATAGTTATGGAGTGACGACTCTAAATTTGAAAGCTTTGGGAGTGAAATTTGTGCACTCCATAAAATAAACAACTTATTGGGAGTATGAATGTATAAACTCGTAATTTTTTCGTAATTTGGACATTTATTGTGAAAAAATGATTATAAATTTATTCTTTAAAGTATTGTCCATCGTTAGTCACAACCTTTTCCTATCTTTCTGGTAGCATACGGATTCCGCGTCGAAAGAACTCCACATCTTTTGAGGCTATCCACGAATCGACCCATTTTTTGAGTTCTTCGAAAGAACGGAAGTGCTGTTCAGCCAGGCCATGTGTCATCGATCGGAACAAGTGGTACTCAAAAGGAGCAATCTCTGGAGAATACGGCGGGTGGGGTAGCACTTCCCATTTCAGCGTTTCCAAGTATGTTTTTTGTTGCCTTGCAACATGCGGCCGAGCATTGTCGTGCTGAGGAATAACTTCGTCGTGTCTATTCTCATATTCTGGCCTCTTATCCTTTAATGCTCGGCTCAAACGCATCAATTGTAGTCGGTTGCTGTTGCCAGTGATCGTTTCATTCGATTTCAACAGCTCATAATACACGACACCTTTCATATCCCACCAAATACACAGCATGAGCTCGGATCCATGGATGTTCGGCTTTGCCGTTGCTTCAATTCGTACTGCACCCAATTTCCTTGCTTTTGAATCATTCCCAATGCTTTTAATCGTTTAGAAATGGTTCAGTGATCAACTCCTAAAGATTCTGCAAGTTCTTGTTGCGTTTGACATGAATCTTCTTTCAGTAATGCCTTCAATTCTTCACCTTCGAACTTTTTCGGGCCGCCTGAACGTTCCCTGTCTTTAACATAAAAATCACCACTTTTGAAACGGGCATACCACACCTGACACATTCTAACGTCTATAGCACAGTCAGGATAAGCTTCAGTGAGTAAACGATGTGCTTCAGTTGCGTTTTTCTTTAAATGGAAGAAGCAAATTAAAACTTCCCGCAAATATTGTTTTGTTGGCACGAAATTCGACATTTTGAGCTATAGTAAAACACTTTTGTAAAATTATGAAAATTATTTGACAGATCAATTCTTATAGTATTTTTGGCGCTCTTCGAGATAGAATAGCTGTCAATGTCAAAAATATGGCGCGTGTGATAGATTTAAAGTTAGTCACAATTACGAGTTTATACATTCATACTCCCAATAAATCAAAATATACTGTGAAAATTGTATGAAATTCCTTGTCTTTTGTGAAAAGATGAATGCGGTATTTTTTTGGCCACCACTGTTTTCTTGTAACTATCTGCAAAAACAAATTACACAACCCAGAAAAACATATGAAAAATAAAACCTGTAAGTCAAAAATGCACAAAAAAAAAAAAAAAATTTATTTCTACATTGCATATCCAACCGTTGTCTCCCACTTCTACACTTTCACACTTCTTGAGTGTGTCTGTATATGTGCGCTCAAGTGAGTGTGTATGTTTGTGTGCATCACACTTGAGTGCACATATGACAAATGAAAATTTTTCCAACTGACAACCTTTTGGGAATAAGTATGTAGTAAAAGGTAGTAACACTTCATATATGCTAAAACTAAAGGCACAAGCTCAAACACTTGTGTATTTTTTGGTATTTTGTGAGATTTTAAGCCTAAGCCCGAAAATTCAAGTGCAACGCAAAAACATAAGAGATGAAAGGGGTAGAATATTTTTAGTAATAGGACTTAGATTTTGTCACTTCAACACGCCGCCAAAAAAAAAAAAAAGAGGATGAAAACACAAAAAACAGCAACAACAACAAAAACAGCTCATCAAATGAAGAATTATCATCATGGTCATCCTCATCAACAGCAGCAGCTAACAACATGAGGCAATAACAAAAGCGACTGCAACATCAATTGAGCATTTTCATTTGAGGCAGAGCAAACTCTCAACTACTTACTCATCTGCCTGTTAGCATACACACATACACATATATACTTATGGATGTGTGTGTATATATGATTCAGGTGCATTGTGCTAATGTTTCTCTTACCTGAGTTTCTCTTTAGCGCTTACTTTTATTTTGACATAATCTCATGTCTAGCAGCCTTTAGAGTTTTTTGTTGTTTTTGCTAAAAGCAGCAGTAGCTTTTATTTTTCATTATCATCATCTTCAGCATCAAAGTCCACATAGCTCAATATGAGAGAGGGTGTATTAAAAAGGAGAGAAAGAATAACGAATATATGTAGGTAGATGCAGTTGCAGTTTTGCAAGTTCGGTATGCTGCTGCCCTAATGCACTTGCAATCAGTTTAGATTTGTCAATATGTTGTGAACATAAAATTTGTCTATGTGGACAATAAATCGTATACGTATGTATGTCTGTTTGTATGTAGTATATGTGTGAATTGAAGTGAATATGAGATTTGTAGAATCAGTACAATGGGGAATTAGATTGAGCTATGTACTCTATATATATGTATGTATACATATATGCACTTTTAGGCACAATGCGTGTGAAGCATGATAAAGTTTATTATTTTTTTCATTTAGTTCTTATGAAATGGGAAATATTTTTGTGTCGTCTTTCCAATTCGTTTATTTTCTGTTTTTTTTTTTCTTCTGTTTTCTATTGTCAAAATGTTGATTCAAATTGGATTTCAATTGACATTGAAGTTGTAAGCTGAAAGAAAATTAATTGGATTTTTTTTTTTTTTTTTTGGACAGAAATTTGAAGTTGTGCATATCTACATATGATTTATACACACATACATACATATGCATGTATAAAAATACATACAAATATTTTCTGTCAGTTTTTGTTATCTTAATTTTTACACACTTGCAGACAAAGCAAATAATTGTGAATTACTAGAAAGGAAATACGGAATCTGGCTTTTTTTATAAGCTTTAGGTATAATTTATGTATTGAAGTAAATATCGTGTGTGGAAAAGAAGATATCAATATAAATGTATATTTTTGTCAAGCGAAGCTTGCAGCTTTGAATAAAATTACATTGTATATTCTAAGCCTTCTTCATACTGGACTTAAGGTGTTTATAAGATTTTAACGAGGAATTTGAAGTGATGCGAATTCTTTGAAATCATGCGTGCTACCACATGCTCTGACATTTGTTTCTGCTAAATTTTGATCTGCTCAATATATTTTTCGGTCAGCCTCTTCTAGCTAATACTAAAAGCCAATGCGAGTTAGCAAATTTTGCTGTTATTCCAGTCAATTTCTTTCTTCTGAGCTACCTGTTGATTATGCTTTGACTCCTCAGAGTCACAGATTCTTCGAAAAATAGTAAATATATATATTCGTTTTTAGCATATCTCAAGTTATCCAGTTTTTCCTATAAGGAGTGAGATCGAAAAATCTTAACATATATAAAATTCAATCATTTTTAAACGGTTAATCTTAGAGTTTTGATTGATAATATTTTACACTTTTATAACTTTTATAGTTCTAACCACTATTTATGAACCTTGTGGACCTTTTTTGGTAAGCCTTCCATCAAAGATTTGATAATTGTTTCAGAAACCTTTTTGGAACAGTTTGCTCATCTCCTTTTAAAATCTTCGATATTTTGGACACCTTTTTTGTGCTCTTTAAGTTTCTTTTCACAAGAGCCCAATATCTCTACTGGTCTTAGCTCCGGACAATTTGGAGAATTGGCCTCTCTTGGTACAAAAACTATGTTAGTACTTTGGTACCACTCCAGAGCTTTCTTGCCGTAGTGACATGATACCAAATCGGGCAAAAAATATGTGAACACATTGTGCTCTCTTATGAAAGGAAGAAGTCTTTTTTTCAAACATTCTTCGGTATTTATAGAGCCCACTGTAACAAATGACTTGCTTCTTTTGCCGTTGCCGCAACTGCATATAGCTTGCCATACTAGGAATTTTTTAGGAAATTTTGTCTGCTTTTGGATTCTAAATTGTTCTTTGACATTTTCTCAAGCATCAGCAACATAAAAATGTTGACCCGAAAGCTGCGTAAAATCTGCCAGTACATACGTTTCGCCGTCCATTATACAACATGAATATTTTTGTATGAAATTGGATTTTAATTTCCGAGCCCTACTTTTGGTGTCTAAATTTTTTGCAGCATTCCTGCCTGGAACTTTTTGGACTTTATATGTTTTCAACCTGCATTGGCTTTAACTTTTCGCACCAAATAGTCACAGCACTGGGCTAACCGGGCAATTTTTCTACCAGATGTGTTTGGAGATCTTTTCAATATGCTTTCTATTTTCTTGGCTTTCCTAATATCATGTGGTCCTTGTTTTCTTCCCGAACCAAGTTTCCTCTCGATGGTAAAATTCTCTAGAAACTGTTTAATAACATTGGAAACAGTTTGACGGCAGACCTTCAATTCCTTGGCCAATTTTTTGTAGGACCAATTTGGATTTTTTTGAAAATTTTTAATAATTTTAAGACGTACTTCTTTTTCTTCACTCATTTCACAATAAATCAACATGTTTGCCATTAAAAATAACAACTGACATATTTTTCAAAGATAACTAGAACAAAGAAATTTTTAAATTTTACACCAAAAAAAAATTATTTAAGATTTTTTTAATCTCACCCCTAATGTCATAGATGTAAATATATACGTACTAGAGTTTATCATATTAAAGGGAATATTTTTAACCACAGTTTACAAATGGATTTTTATTTTTTTGAGTTACGTCACAATTTTTTACATTTTTCTACATTTTGCGTTTGTTTTTTCAGCGTAATGGGTGCCAAAAATGTTTTCCCCAGTCCGAAAATTCAAGACGCCTAAATTTTTAATGAAATTCATATTTTCGTAGACACATAGAGAGTGTGATAAGAAGTGTGGCAACACTCGCTGAAAGCGATAAAAACAGTTTGGCGATCACTTATCGGCTGTGATTGCATTCGAACAAGTAAAAAAGTTGAGCTCTCTCTCTTCCGTGCCGATCGTTGATACAACCACACGCGCTCTCTACCTTGCATAAAAACTTAGAATATAAATAACATAAAATATTAAAGTATAAGATAAAATAGAATTTAAACAAAATGAATTGAATCAAATAAAGAGATAAATAAAATAAATTCTAAAAGAAGGAAGTGTGACGAGGGGATACTGAAGGAGGTAAGTGTGGGGAAGAGGGCGCATTGCGATGAGGGTTGAGGAAGGGGGAGAGGGAGAGTGGGAGAGGGGGCAGAAGAATGAGATGAGAGTGGGAGCTGTAATGGGAGAGGGGGGAGAGTATGATAAGGGGTGAGTGTGATGACAGCCTTGTGTGATGAGGAGGAGTGTGATGAGAAGGGAGTTTAAGGAGGGCATGGATTTTCGCATCCATTCATGTTGTATGAGTTATATTTGTGAAAAAATGGAAGGGATATACAGTTTTATGCCAAATCTTTTTACTATGGTTCTATCAACATACAGGGATAAAGCTGCTATAAATGCAGAACAATGTGTTGATTGTTGAATGAAGATAGATTAATTGTTAATAAGAAGGAAGAAAGAGAAGTATAAATTTTTAAAGGTCATAACAATCAGGAGAAATATTTGCAGAGAGCTTGTTCCATAATAACGCGAGGTACTTGGGAATACCGTGGCAATGTAGAATGCGTGAGTTGTACTTGCGGTTCGTGTAGCTCTAGAGAACGTTCAAACTAGTGACATCCAACTGTGCATTTCCGCAGAACATCCACCAAGAAAATATCGATAGAATAGAGTCGTGCAGGCCAAGTTCCGACGATGTTCCAAGCACTGACTAGAGCTGAAAACTCTACTGTCTTCTATTAGCTTTACCACTCGATGTTAAATATGGTCCAGAAGCTTCAGCTGGGTTCGTGAAGCACTTGACCATACGCGCGAATTATACTCCATTTTGGGATGGATATAGGTGGTGTAGATCATGCGGAGATCAGTCGAACTAGAATAATTCTTACATCGCTTTAGTGAGCAGAGGTGTTTGGCTGCTTTTTTAGCCACATTATAAATTTAATTATTTCAACAAATGTCACATTGGATGGACATGCCCAGAACATTAAAAGTCAATGGCTCTGCAATAACTACCCCACCATAACAAGTGGGCTGACAGGGGTTTCGGAAGCTCGTTTGTGAGATAACAGACAACATTGAGTTTTACGCATATTGGATTCAACTCTGTTGGTAAGACCCCACTCAAAGATTAATTTTTACTCTTGAAGGTTTGTCATTGCCAGCCAAGAGTTGGTGCCGTGCAGAAAAATTTATATTTTCTATTTTTGATTTTGATAGTGCTGAATATTCAACCCGGGTACTCTGCGTATCAGTTCATTGCATTCACCGCTACTCTACTGCGACCACAGAAGAAAATAGTAAGAAGCGAAAATAAGTAAGGGAAAAGAGTAACGAGCTGTCTGAAGAAGGGAAGTGAAAAGTAAGAGTGGGAAGAAAATTTTCGCTTTTCGCTCAAAATTGCTTTTTTATATTGATATTTTGTTTCCCAAATTCATTTTATTTACTAATTTGAGTTTACATAAGCAAGGGCAGGGCCAGCTATATCATAAAAAAACCTCCACAATAAGACGGTGAATTTTTATCCTTTGCTAGTTCATGTTTCGTTGAGATCCCATAAATATTGTGAAAGGCATAAATTTTAACTCTAATGGAGGCAAGTATGTCTGGTTAGACAGATTTGAGTTTAGAATGACCCTATGCGATCTATCGGCAGCATCCTAGACTCTTTTGTTGGAGATTACAGATTGGATTCCCGGCTTGGTTATGTTTCCTTAACTATCTTTCCTTTTTTTCATAATCAACACAATGCTTTTCATTTATACGGTTATCCCTTGTGTGTGTAGAATGACCATTAAAAAAATGAAAAAAAATTAGAGAAAGAAACAAAAACCAATTTTTTCATTTTCCTCATTCAAAATAATCACACACATAAAAACGACGCCCAGTCATAATATCCTAACACATATCTGCGTGCAATTCTTCAAATTGCCGCTTTTTACCAGTGGTCTGGCCAGACCTTAAGTGCTACTGCAAAGGTTTCAAATTAAGTGCCACCTAACTAAGGGTAAAGAACAATTGTTAACTCGAATGACAAACAGTCGGTCAAGTTCTTTTTCATACAGAATGATCGAACTAATGATGAGTTACTTATTAACCGAAAGTTGTAGCTGCTAATTGAAGAGACTTTACGATTAATTTCAAAGTCATTGAAGGTAGTTTTCTGATGTTGCCTTCCACTTAGTTATTTCAGCTGAAAATAATCTAATATTTCATTTGAATTTTCTAAATTTTTATGAACTTGACCAACACAGATATATTTAATTGAACCCCCTCCCCTCCCTCTCTTTTTCACTATTCACTCAATTCAAAACCAACCCCAGTCCTCCTACTTCCGCTCCCCTCCTCTTCAAAGCTCAGTTGTTAATCTACTTCTTATTCCGATTATTCTAATAAGCCATAAGAGAAGCAGCTTAAAAGATTAAATCAACCACTGCTAAAAAAAAATCGTATAAATTAATTTACTGATATAATCAACTTTTCATTTACATTAAATCAAAGTAGAAATGTTTCACATTTATGCAGAAAAAAATAAGAAAAAACTAGAAAAGAAAACGACTAACATTATTTCAAATTTAAAACTTTTCAATTGCCCCATTCCATTTATCATAATAATTTGCTTGCTCCGCATAGCACAAACCATAGAATAGTCAGCTATAGCTTCAATTTCAGCTTCTTTAACTCAGCCACAATCTACAATCACATTTAATTTTTCAACTTCAAACCAACATCAAATTGTTGCCCTTTTTGTGCTGCTCTTCATCTCTACTACTTCGTTACTTTGTGCTCTACTGCGCCCCTGAGAGTATGCAACACAAATAATGTTAAATAAGCTGCAAAACCAACACAAAGCCTAAACTTGCCACATAAGTGCCTACGACTACTGCTTGCAACATGCTACAGTGGGTTGATGGTGGTATTGAGGCTGATGCCGGTACTGATGCCGGTGGATGAATGGATCACAAACACTGCTCCTCGAAGGATTCACTTAATAAGCGAAAATGTCGAGAAGCAGCTAAACAATAAAAATAGAAAATGAAGCAGAGAAGAAACTGAGCATGGTATTTGACTGTGTGTGTGTGTGTGTGTGTCTAAGCAGAGAAGTACAAGCCAAGAAAAATAAAAAAAGGAGAAACAGAACAAATCGTTTATATCCAGTAGAAGTAGAAATATTTCGCCAAGTTCAGCAGTAAAAATGAAAAGTTGCAAAATCTGCGAGTAGGAAATAGAAGAAATAAAAAGGAAAGAAACAAAAATTAAAAATTATAAAATGGAAAATGAGCGCGTACACAGAACTCCACGCAATAAGTAGACGTAGCACTGTGCACGAAGAAGGTAGAAGGCTGTTGTGGGTTAATGTCAAAATAGTATATGGTAGAAACTAAATGGTACTAAAGTAACGACAACAACAGCAAAAGTTACTTTCTCTCTCGTCGCTCTCCAGTCCATTAAGTAACCGCAAAAGTTTTTGTTTTATGGGCGAAAAGATACTAAATTATATGTCGGCAAGGAGATTTATAAAAGATACAGTTCAGTTCAAGACAGAAGAAAAAAAAAAGTAAGTACACAAACAGTTAACAGAAACTAAAAAAGAAAATAAAGAAATTGTTTATAAGTGGAAATATAAAAAAAAATGTATGTATATACTTCCATATACATGCATAAAATAAATGCTCATACGCCCTCAAGAAAGTTTACTTTGTTTTGTTTTGCTTGTACTTAGTTCAAGTTGAGAAAGAAGAAAAACTTTTTAGCTCATACGCTTGCTTTATTGTTAAATGTGCATGCAAATTACAACTCATTAAGAGAAAACAGGAAAACAAAGAGCCGCACACACAATTGCATAAACACACATGACCCCTTCACATGAGTAAGTATTAAATTGTTCACATGCTGCGTTGTGCATTGCTTTGCTATGTGCTGCGCGTAATAATAAGAAGCCATAACATGCTCAGCAATAACAGCAATTGTTATTTTGCAACTTTTGACCAAAATAAACAGCAAAATCAACAGCGGCAATAACATTTTTGGCAAAAAGACAACGACAGCGACAGCAGCAACAACGAAGACAAAAAGTTAAGAAAATTATTTTGCTAAGTACATGAAGACAAGCAATCATTAAATGCTAAAATTTATATATGAAAACGGAAACAGTGGATGCTATTTATTTGTTGGTAGTTTTTAGTGGTTTTGTGGAAATGAAGCACAGTGGCACAAATTATGCAAAAATCTAAAAAAAATTCATGATATTTCTTCTTTTAATTTTTGGCTTTTTTCTCACTGTTTGTTATTTTTTTCACTGCGATAGTTAAGATTATATGGTTGAATGCGTTTGGGTTTATTAATGTCAATGAGAACTGAAGAATAATAATAACGCTGGCTATTCTGCTGGCTGCAACAGAATAGCCACCCCATAATCCTGAAAGGGCATGTTGTATAGACCATTTTTGAAAAATAAACTTATAGTCCTGAGATTTACTGAGGCGTGCTCAGGTTTTTTTTTACAGTGGGTCAAATTTTTAATCTTTAGGTAGAAGGGAGTTAAAAACTAAGTGCAAAAAGTGATATAAATTGATGATTGAAAAAAATCTCATCAGCAAATTTTAAAATAGAATTTTACGAGAATCATTAGCTGAACATTTCAACCCTTTAGCTCCTCTTTTTATGGATCAATTTGAAAACTAAAAGATTGGTTTTATTTATGGAAATACGTAGTACAATTGAACAACCATATATTTAATATTTTGGAACACGATTTTCGTCTAAAACTTTCATACCAAAAATTATATGTACAACTTGAGAAAGTTAGCTATTGACCTGGTTTTAAAGCGGTGACTGTACACTGGCATTTTCTACCCCCATGACTTGGATTGAACCGACATATCACATATCAGTCACTTGATAGTTCTGCGTAAATTACAAATTTGGTAGAGGAAAAAAGTTATTTTCTTTTATCAGCCATTAACCGTTATATATATGCCTTTTATACCTTTGGTGACCTGTAGTGAACTTTTTCGAAAAATATTTTTGTGGAACACTTTAATCCTTAAATGTTCTTTTTAAAATAGCTTTTCATACTTTTTTCCAAAAAGAGGTCAAAATGACCCATAAGAAGAAGAGCTAAAGGGTTAAAATATTCTATAGAAATGATCTTCGTGAAATTCTACTATAAAACTTTGTCACTAAGACTTCTCTCAGTCATAAATTTATATCACTTTTTGCACTTAGTATTCAGCTCCCTTCGACCAAAAAATTAAAACTTTGACCAACTGTAAAAAAAAAAAAACTGAGACGTGCTGGACTATAAGTTTATTTTACAAAAATGGTCTATACAACATGCCCTTTCAAGATCATAGGGTGGCTATTCTATTGCAAAAGTGCTATTGGACTGCGTAATGATACCTACCGATCTTTAGCAACAAAATGTAGTTCCAAGACTGGGCTTCAGGACTAGCTTCTTTTTAAGAGAAAAATTTAAAGTTTATAGTATTTCGTGCAAGCATATAGATTTCCCAGCACCAGAGAGTGGTATCTATGCTAAGGCTATCAATCTGATTCGTGTGAAGTATTAGGATTTTAAACGCTTCATGCTGCACAACGGGAGGTTTCCGTTGGTTTTTTTTTTCTTAAATCAAGCATCCAACAAAACTGCTTTAATATGTATTCACTGTTTTATCGTTTTTGACGACATCTTAGATAAGGCCTTAGATAAAGTAGACCGAGGAATTCGATGGAACTTTAACGAGCAATTAGTGCGCCTTATTTACGCTAATGATATTTGCCTTTTATCGTCGAAGTATACGGATATGCAATTCAATACGGATATATCGCAAAATTTCGGCTTAAAAAGGAATGCATTCAAAAGCATGAAGCTGAATCCATCTAGGCAACATTGAAAATGTCAACAGCTTTTTTTATCTGAGAAGTATAAATTCAATGGATGGTGGCGCGAGAAAAGCTATTACTTCAAAAATATTGGGAGAGGCTCAATACGTAGGTATTTTAAGTCATTGTGAAGCATTGGTTTACAAAAAAAAAATTAGATGCCTGGGCTACACAAATTCCTGAGGGACAATGGACTGAATTCGATAATCTAGAGGCTTATTAGATTAGATAGAGAAGAAAGATGTACAATAGATCTTACAGTTCACAGTACAATCAATATTAATTCCTCTAGCAATATATTACAATAGAAATACATCAATAATTTCAAAAACGGGAGAAGTATTTGCCCAGCTGTTCCCAAGGTAGCAGAAAACATTGTAAATGTCAAGACTCACGTATAAAAAGACGTTTGAGAAGGAAATTCAAAATTCAGAAAAATCGTGGATTCGACGATTCATTATTGTCTTACACTCCCCATTGAAGTCCCAGCATAAGAAAAGAAAAAGATCCTGATAAACGAAAATATTCAAATCTGTGGCACTGATCCAGATAAAAAGAATCGAAAAATATAAAGATCTACCAAGTCCATGGAACAACGATTCCTAATGACAATATTTCAGTGGCCAAAGCTCGAAATCGGACACAGTCAATTCTATATACTATGCTGAATGACAAAGTGATAAGTGAAAACTAAGCTTCAAGGATTAAAATTTTCCAGAAAAATATTTTACGGAAAATTTGATTAAGGGCCACCAAAGACAAAAGCCCCAACGGGTTAAAGGTTAGGCCGGAAAAAGTTAAATCGTCTGATTTATATCGTAAATGTGTTACGTGACGTAGTTGGTAGTGTGCTGATCTATTGATCATAGCGTCACGGGTAATCCTCTTAAGTGCAATTTGTAACACATTTACGATATGAAGTAGACGATTTCTCCTTTTTCAGCCTTACTTTTAGCCCGTAGTTGCTTCTGGTCTTTAGTGTTGTCAAGTGAAATTTTTCCAACGAACGAAAAAAAAGATTGGTTTAAAATATTCCCAGAAGAGATTCATTGCTTTAAATGATAACTTTCATATCCTTTGATGCAATGTTTGACTAAGATATAGAAATTTGAATCCACAATAAAAAATAAAAAAATTGTGGAGGGATGGCCAAAGCTTAGTTAGGATTTTACTACCAATAATTAATACTTTCATATAAAACAGGTTTCTCTGAGACCCAAAAATGTCTGTTGAACTGCGTTATTAAAACCAAAAATCTACATTGATTTTTCAAGTCAAACAAAAAATCAATTTGATTCTATGATTGGAGTCTTATAATCAAGAAGACTACTCTGCTACTTCTATAGTTATTTCAAATACGCAATTAACCTATGAGATATAACAAAATAGCAGCCTAATTACACACAGAAAAGCAAATTAAAGATCTCGCAGTAAATCCAAAATGAGAGGATTAATAATTGGCAATACTCACAAAATATTATATTATGTATCATCTCGACATGAATTAGGAAGTGTAGACTCTACACTTCAATACTACAATATCCCAGAACATCAACATTCAACGCACTAATATCTCATATCACTTTGGGTGTATATTTTTCATTTTGCTAGCACTAGAGAGAAAGTAATATTATCTGAAATGCAAAAAAAATGCAAGGAGCTAAAGATTTTTAGAGAACATAATGCTCTCATCGCCTCGACAAAATCGTTAATTTCTATAAAAGTGGACATTTTAGAATGCAGACGAGCAGTTATTGATAATACTCATAGAAAATTAGATATCAATACTGCATGTCTATTTTCGAGTGAGGAAAAGCTGCAAGGCCAAAATATGAATTTTGAAACGCAATTGGTCAAAATGATGATATCTCATTGAAAATTGTAGAACTGAAAGCGGTTGATTATGAGACATTTTGATCCTTAAATCATAGTTCCAGTTAGCTTCAAGAATCTTTCCAATAATACAGAACAAAGTAATCAATGGCTCACACAATTCACTTTAAAATGAATTCTTGAAGTGAACCCCACTTTTCATAGTCGAAATAACTGCATTCTATTCACTGCATCTATACGAGGACAAATTTTCGATTGCAAAACCATATTTGGAAGGTATATTTAGTGACTTCTAGCAAATAGCTCACAGATATTCAGACATTCTCTGAAGAAACAAAGAAGAAACAAGACTCCCTTGTACTACTACCAAAATCTAAAAAAAATTTTGAAACTTTTGTAATCATTTAAGCACTGCGAAAGCACTGTAGTCGAAAAGTTACAGTTGGGCTCAACCAGCGGCGCTTATGTAAAACTTATGCTAAAGTATACAAAGCGTAAACTTTTATTAACCACTCACACATATTCACAGCTATACATATGCAACTAAAGGAACGTGTGCTCTTCTCTGTGTGTGTACAAGGATGTGTGACAATCTGTAAATGTATATAAGTCTAAAGAGAATATAATAAATTATTAAGCGACCATTTAAAATTGAAGCCTGAAGCTGCATACAGTAAAAAAAAAAACTTTTTCCTTTTTACTGAAAGGCATATAAAAAGCTTATGACTTATAACTAGCAAACGAGGAAACCCAAGAAGAGCTATTAATTATTATAAGTAAGCAACAACTGAAAGGGAAAATTTAAATTTAAAAAAAATCTATTTTAATTTTTAGTAAATAGTTCTCCTTACATCAACTAAAACTCAAGCTACAATATTCTCCGTGTTTCTTTTGGCTTTGGCAAATAATTTTGCCTTATTATTAGTGGTTGTGGCATATTTTGCAGCTGCGCTTGAGCGCACACACACACACACACAATACACAAGGAAAAAAAAAGCAATAACGGCGACAACAACAATGAGAACAGCAATAATAACAATAACAATATATCATTTATTTGCAAGAATCAGCAACAATTGTTACAATTTTCAATCTGCACGCTGCTCTCGCCTTTTGCTGCTAAAGCTTTGCTTTGTCCTACTCGCCGCCTGTTCGCTTTGGCTTTAAGCCAAAGGAAATTAAAATATATCGTTGTAAGTTAAGCAGCAATGTCCTCTTTTTTTTCTCCTTGCTCTTTTTTTATATTTTCACATTTTTGGTTATACTTTTTTGGCATGCCAATGCAAACGCTTACCAAATTCTCGAGCTGACTATTGCATTTTCTGTGTACAACAGCAACAGTAACAAATACTTTGTTGATTTTCATTTTCGTTTAGGAAATATTTTCATTTTGAAGCTTCCTTTAGGTTTATTTCTTTTTTTTTTTGTTTTGCATTTATGTATATTTGCCTTTGTATGGTGAGTGTGTGTGTGTGTGTGTGGCAATATCATTAAGATGCATATCGCTTATTTGTCAGATATGATATTTGTCAATTTTGTTTGGGGTTTTTCGGTTTAGTTTGCTTTGGTTTGTGTCGTTTTTGAATTGGGTTAAGTAATTTGGCATTCAATCAAAAGATATTAAAGATTTTTCACTTGAATTATATTATATTATGCCTTGAGGTTATTCATGTGTGTGTAGCTAAAAATAGCAGAAATAGCAACATTGAAAAAAGTTTAAATCTAAAAAAAAAAGAAGATATTTCATGAATTCTAATAGGTTTTGCAAATTTTCAATTGATATTTTTAGAAAATTTTAGAAAAAAAACTGTTACGCTAGTGAAAAGCTCAGTTACTTTGGCGATCGCATGAAATTATTTTAAATGAATTAGTATTGTTTACTTAACCCAACACTTGTGTGGAACTCAGTTACAGGTATCGTATTCTGGAACCATCTAAGAGTGGAAACATAGTACAGTAGCAAGGAAAGTAGCCAGTAAAATAACGAATAGGGTCGAGAAATCGGCTCTGAAATTATATTCGCTGCTTTACTCTTCACTAAGTATTGTATTGTATGGTTAGACAGGTTGTTGTTGTTGTACAGCGACCTGCAAGATCTACGTCCCTCTTCTCTATATGGTCTAATCTGCCTAAAGTATTTCATCCACTCCAGTCTCCCTCAAGAATCGGAGTATTGCACCCTGTTCTAAGGATGCTAGTTCGGAACATTTCAGAAAATTCGTGCGATTTACGGTGAGGATGCTTACTTTGGTTTGCCTGATTCCGTTCTGGAAATTTCAATGTCAAAGATGCACCTTGCTCTGACAGGCCAGTAACTGAAAAAGCCGATGAAATTTTGCAACTAGCGCGTCAAGACTGGCTCGGAAGCTGTCAGAAGATAGAGGAAGTACTAAGCATCAACAAAATGACAATTTGGAATCATTTAAAAAAGGCTGGCAAATCAAAGAAGCTCGATGTTTGGGTGCCACATGAATTAACACAAGAAATTTGATTGACCGAATTACCATCAGTGAAACGCAACAAAATCGAACGATTTTTGAAACAAATCATTATGAGCGCTGAAAAATGGATTAAACACGAGAATATTAAATGAAAAAAATAATGCTCAAATGCCGGTGACCCTCCACAAATGACTTCAAAGCCTGGTTTGACGGCAAACAAGGCTATGTTGGGTGTTTGGTAAGATTGGAAGGGGATTGCCTATTATGAGCTGTTACAACCTAACCAAAAGATCATTTCTGATCTCTGCTACTAGCAACTCAACCGTTTCAACGAAACAATCAAAAAAGAGCGATTAGAATTGGCCAACAGAAAAGGTGTTATATTCCACCATGATAACGCTGGCCACACACATCTTTGATGACCCGCCAAAAATTTACTACGCTTGGCTGGCAAGTTTTGTTGCACCCACTGTATAGCCCAGATATTGCACTGCCTGAATACCATTTGTTTCGGTCTCTGCTAAACTCTATTGATGGAAAAAAATTGGCGGATAGAAGAGCCGCCGAAAATCAATTGGCCAAGTTTTCCGCCGATAAACCACAGAAGCTTTACACCGATGAAATTATAAAGCTACCGGAAAAATGTCAAAAGATCATGGATAATAATGGCTAATATGTTCCTACTTTATTAAAATTGATTTTTAATAAAGAACATTTGTTCAAACATTGACAAAAAAACCGAAAACACCGAAATATGACCCAATATTTTACCTCATGCTTTTTTACAATAACCTCCTTGCTGGGTTAATATTTAAACCTAATAGCCTGCACCATCTCCTAGTGATACCCAGCCTACTTTGTATAATGTCACAAAGAGTTTTTCAAAATTTGCCTCTAGATATGACGACGATATCATCCGCATACCTTTGACAGTCAATTTATACCTCTGAGAATTTCATTAAAAGTTCGTCTTATACCAGGCTCCACATTAGAGGTGATAATTTTCCTCTCTGTGGACATCCTCTGATTGTGCGAACTAATATGTTACCTAGCCCTGCTGTCATCTCAGCCGTTCTAGAGGAGAGCATTTGTGACATCTATCTGGATGTTGAGTTATCTACTACTCTTTGTCTTAGGGAGTGATTGAAAGCTCGTTTCTTATTTTCCAAACTATAATCCTTATATCTTCTTTAATAAAGGGCTTTAAAAAACTGTTGAGCTATCGCGCCATGATAGCCAGCATTCCAATCAATCGGGTAAATCTACAAAAACTGCTTTATTGGAAGTTACTGGGCGAGCTCAATAATCCTAGACGAAAAAAAATATGCTTTACTGGAATTTCTGTACATTGAAAGTGCTTTTAATAATCCGTCTTTTGATAAGATTGCACCAACACTTCAATGTCAAGAGACCAGTGCTATTATGGTAGGTAAATTGAAGCTTTTTTGGGTGACTGCACTAAAGCTATGCAATCCACCTATGGATTGGCACAAGGAGAGGTATTATCAATAACAAAGGAACTCTTAGTAGCCACCCTCCTATTGAAACTTACTAGTGCAGATCATCTTACGGTAGGTTACGCTGATGATATCTGTATTATCGTCAACGGTCCAAACTTGGCATCTAACTACTAACACATGTTATGATATCAAAATGACCCCAAAAAAATTACGACAGATAAAACGATCGGTAAGAACTCTGAATAATTGGCGATTTAAAGGTTCAAGTTAATACAGTCTGCTAAAATATTGTAAAAAATTAGTTACACAAAAGAATAAGAAAAAAAAATGGAAGTGGTTATGGTGGGTAAAAATCCGTCACAACTTTAGAGCTAGAGTTTGTGCGAGGTCTGCACCAATGGACAAAAAGAACAGATTATTTTGATTGTCAATTCAAACGAAGAATATTTTTTGTCTTTTTTTTTCTATATAAAACCAATAGTAGCTTTTGTAATGGTTTTTGTTGCTATTTCAAAATTTAAGGATTCTCTAACTGTTCGACGATTTAACCCTCATCGGTCCCCTGTATCCAATATGATACAATTTCAGTATATTCAACCAAATATCTTCTATAGTTATTATCCGATTCAAATAAAAAGAGGGCTTATGTAGTTAGTTTTGAGGAGGAATATAACGCTATATAAAACAAGTAGTTGTAATATATGTACGGCACTGTACAAAAACAGTTACAAATCGGTCCCTGTGTATCCAATATGATACATATATGCATATTTATGGAAATATTTAAGAAAGTAATTTTTTATCAGCATCAGATGATGAAGATTTCGATTTTAATCTAAATACAAGCAGTTTAGAAAAAGAAAGGATGAGAAAGACAAGTGACATTGAAAATTTATAGCAAAATATCCGAGTTGAAATGGCTTCTAACCCAAGGACTGCGTATTTATCAAAAGATAAAACAATTCAATATTCTTATGAACCAATTGACGTAAATGTTCAAGTTTCATATATTTTGATCCATTTCTTTCCTTTCCTTTATTATATGTAATACATATAAGAATATGCGGTGCTTGAAATGGTTTGCTGGAATGTGTCTTATTTATACATTTGTAGGTCCAAGAATGAACGTTTACTCTAACATCGACACCTGTGCTTCTTTCTGCATTCTTATTGTAACGCAGTTATGGGACGATGAGAATGGTACAATGTCTCTCAAAAAATTCAAATTTATCCGCCATCGCATTCGTTGCGATGGTAAAACCAATAATTGAAAGTCACTCTAAAATGCCAACATCATCGCGCGATCGCAAAATTGTTGAAAATATAAGGCTGGGTTCGAATCGTTTGGAACCAAGACGAAAAACAGGTCGTTTTTTCATATATACATGACGACCTAGATAGTGTAGTGGTAGTGCACTAGACTTTCATTCGGGAGGTTAGGGTTCGATTCCCGTCTTTGTCTGTTTGTTAATTCTTATAACCTTCTTATATTCTCTATCGATTATAATTTGTCATTAAAAAAACATTAAAAATGTGAATTGATCTTGGATAATAAACATAATAACTATGCAAATAGTTCTACACACTATATGTGTTAATGTAATATATTTTTACTAATTGTGTCATATATGATACACTAGGGACCAATTAAGGTAATTTTTTGAGGGGCCGATGATGGTTAACTTCAAAAACCTCTCATGAAGAAAAAAACTAGACAAACAGTTTTTGCTAAAAAGGTCGAAAATGAATGTATGATTACGCCGTAGAAGTAAAAATTAAGAGAAGCCTTAAATTAGTTAAAGCCTTTTATTAATTTACCAGGTAGGCTTCGTCCATCTCCAGTACGTTGACAAAGTTTGGGTAATAATTTTATCACAAAAAAAACACCTCGAGCTAGTGAAAAGGTAGTAAAAAAAGTAGTAAAAAAAGAAGTAAAATAAAGTAGTGAAAAAAGTAGTAAAAAAAGTAGTAAAAAAGGTAGTAAAAAAATAGTAAAAAAAGTAGTAAAAAAAGTAGTAAAAAAAGTAGTAAAAAAGCAGTAAAAAAGTGTTAAAAAAATAGTAAAAAAGTAGTAAAAAAAGTAGTAAAAAAGTAGTAAAAAAACGTAGTAAAAAAAGTATTAACAAGTCATTGCACAAAATTTCAGTACTGGAATGTACATATAAGGTACCGTACTGCAATAGTTCCTGAGGTATCTCGTCTTGAATATTCAGGTTGTATGGGAGGTGCCACGCCTACTAGATATTAAAATCTCACACTCCACTGTAACCTCGGTATTGATAAATAGTACTTGCACAGCAAATCTTAGTACCGTTCCACAAATGCTTCCTGAGATATTTCATAATGAATATGGAAATCATATGGGAGGTGCCACTCCCCCCTTTCCAATCTCACTTAAATCTATTCTGTAGTATAGCATTATCAAACAACGTCGTTGTACGAAATTTTAGTACCGTATTGCGTATGGCTCTAGAGATATACTCAAATAAGCATATTATTTATATGAGAGGTACCACGCCCACTTTTCTAAGCCCACCCTAATTTTTCCAACAGAATGCCATTTACAAACAGTACTTCCATGCCAAATTTTAGTACCGTACTACAAACAGTTTCTGAGATGAAAATTCAGGTTAGTATGGGAGGTACCACGCCCACTCCTCTAATCTTCATTGTGAATATTGACGTGCACTTCAAGCCTCATAACAAATATAATACATTGTTTAAGTTTCAGCCCAATCGGATGGTTAGTTTTTGAGTTTATCGCCGTCAAACAAACAGCTCATTTTTAAATATAAAGATTACTCATACGATCTGAGGTACCCGTAATTCAATAGCAAAAGTTATTGCATCTATTCCAAAGCTAACTAAAAACTATTTTTAATATAAATTTGTACTAAATAGGGAATATCCTTATATTAAAACTAATCATAATAGTTTGAGTAGATGCTCCTGGAAGAATTAAGTGTTTTCTAATAGAAACATTTCTATGTAAATCTTCTGCTCACACTTTTTCCTAATTTTTATAATGTTAACGCTTTAAAAACCCAAATATAACATAGCCTTTCATAGAGTTTACTACACTTTAGGTTACACATCATCACTTTTAAAGAATGAACACGAGAAAGAGAGAGAGAGAGTGAGAGAACAAACAACATAAATCGCGTCCTACAAATCAACCACACACAAACACATACACGCTTACTCACACACACCAACAAACAATGTTGCAATCACATGTTAGCATTATGCTGTGCTATGTTTTTGATATATGTATACTCGTACTCATACTATGTACATATATATGTACATATGTACGTACGCAGATAAGTACGTGTGTGCGTTTGTATACGTCACAAACATATTCACATAGAAACAGACTAACAAACACATGCATATTTTAAATTCACAGGCAATAGCAATAGTGGAAGTGACTATAGCAGCTCTAGCAGTAGAAGCAGTGCCAGTAGCAGAAGTATCAGTAGTGGTAGTAGCAGCAATGGTTATAGAGGCAATATGAGTTGAAGCTATATACCAACCATTACCATTACCACCAATGGCAACACCAACTACAATAGCAACAACAAAAAACAGCAGCATTAACAAACTGAAACAATACTAATCTGCTGCTGACACCATGAGTTTTTTTTTTGCTTTCGTTTTTTTTTTGTTTTGTTTTTTTGTCTTCATTTTCATATCGTTTTTGTTGTTTTACTTTTAATGTGAATACATAGTATCTGTGTGACAATGACATCTGCGAAACGCTATTGCACAAGAATAAAGTTGTTGTTTTTACGTGCAAACACATAGACTTAAATGCATATGAGCACCATCGCCTATACGTTTACTCAAACACACACCCACACACTTATAAATAAAGTCTCGTATATAAACGCGCTGTCACAGTGACATTTTACAGGAAAACAAAATTTGGAGCGCCTTTTTTTCTGTATGTAAATGAAAGCTAGAAAAAGCAAAGAGGCGGAGAGACAACCTTAAAATTTTCGACTGAAAATAGTAGGTAAATTTAAGAAAAATCAGGAAATAAAAGTTACGCATACGCACTGTAGTCCTGTAGATTCTATGCGGCATGGTAGTATACTCTTAATATGTTATTTCTTTGGGAGTGTTTCCTGAGAGCATTGGCGGAAAATATGTTGTCTAATTCAATAATTAATCAATTTCTTCTTCCTTTACTTTATTTTATTTATTACTCATACGATCAGAGGTACACCCGTAATAAATATTATTAGAACAATAGTGTAAAATTGTAACATTTTCATTATAATTATAAGCTTAATGCTACAATTATGTAACAATACTAATAATAAAGCTCTCCACAAGCTATCTACAATTTAAATCTGCTGCTGCTGTTGTTGTTTTTACTCTTTATATGTTGCATGTGAATACGAATAGGTTACATGTATATGTATGTGCAAGCACGAACGTGTGTGTGTGTGTATATATGTATGTGTGTTTATTTGAATGTGTTGAAATACTCTAGGGGAAGTGTATTTTGCATCCAGGATAATTTGATTCAATTAAGCGTACGTTACTATGTAATTATAGTAACACCAACAACAACAATAAACAAAGTAACGTAATAATAACAGGAATGAGAGCATCAAAATATGCTATAGCTGCTGCTGCTGTTTATGTTGGTACTGCTGCTACTGCAAAACTGGTACAAATGCAAAACAATAACTATAGCAATGTTGAGGAGAATGTCGAATAATAGTAATAATAATAATGTGAATTTAATTTTTTTTCTATTTAATTATAAGAAAACATAAATGTTACGAAATCCATAAAAAAATATATATTGTAAGATTTTTTTCTTTGATTTATTGTGCATTAAAATTGCATATTTTTAGAAGGCGTTAAATTCGTTCCTTTTTTTTTATATTTAGTACTATTTCGTTTACATCCCAGTTGAAGTAGAGCTGCATAGATCTTATATACTTTCCAAGCCAAAACCGACCGCAAGTAAGTTTTATTGCCATAGCAAAAAAAAAAAAAAAATTCAGTAAGAGCATCACTATGATTTAAGCTTCCAGCAACAACAACAACAACCACAGGGTTTTGAACATCCTTTTTGGCTTTATTTGTAGCTTTTGCTACTATTGTCGTTGTCGCTGCTGCTAATCGTAATAAATCAATCAAATTCATTTCACTTGGATGGCATCCAACATGAAAAACAAACATCAATGGAACAAGAAAGGCGGCGGCGGCGAGATTGCCTGATGGTCTCAACTTGCTATCACTTGTATAATAGTAACATAAAAAAGCACAGAAGCACACAACTGTAATATTTACTACACCCTGATGTAAGGATGAATATAAATGCAGCAGATTTTATTACTTCACGACGAAAAGTGAAGTAAAGCTAAAATTTTTGCTCTAACTGACGAAACAAAGATTCAAAATTTCCTAATAGCTTACCAGAAATCTAAAGTGTAATATATTTCTTAAATTGGAGAGAGTTATATAAAAAAAAAATAGTATGCATTTCCAGCAATTAAAATACAATAAGATAATGAAAAATTAATTGCAAAAATATTTTTAAAAACAGCTATATTTAAGGCCACCTGGTCTGGTCTAGATTTTTCAAAAAATTTATTTTTTTTTATATTTCAAAAGTATAAACTTTTAATAGTATACTGTATAGTATTTAAATAGTATTTTCGTATCAATATTTCTAGTATTTCGACTTTTACAGCTTATTTAGCAGGTGAGCACAGAAGCAGGTAAAAGGGCCGATTGAAGTTTTAACTCATTTATTTCGAAACTATATTTTTCTATTGCTCATTATTTCATTTAAAAAAAAAATCCTAAAAACTCATCAAATTCAAGGGCGCTAGAACAGAAGGTTCCCTTAAGGAATTATTCAAAATTTTGCCTAAAAGAATACCTTATAATCTAAAAAAAAAAACATATGGTTTACATCGGGAAACTAAATCTACCAACGATTTGTTCTTTACTCTATAAATTACCGGTAATCTAATAATTACAAGTAGTCTGAAAGAGCAGTGAATGTCATAGATCCCAACATATTCCATCAGAGATAGTAAAATGCATTACATTATTTATTACTAGTATAAGCATCCATTTTTTCCTCAAATTTTAACTACATTTTAAATTGATTTATAAGTATTTCACTGACATATTTCAATGACATACAGGGCAGTCCAAATACAAATTTATTTTTAAAAATGAAATAAAATGAAAGAAAATCAATTTTCTTGCTCAGCTGCCTTAGCAGTAGCACATCCTGACAACCCAATTTCCCAAGACCTTGTGACGTTTTGTGGCTCTATCTCATGAATGGAATTGTAATTGTTTCTAGATTGTCCGTATTGAATCGATGTTTCAGGGAACCCCACAAAAAAGGGGTCAAATTGAAACACCAAGGTGGCCAATTGACATCGCCAAGACGGCTACTACGGATACGGTTATCGATCTATTACACTATGCAACAATTTGAGGGTCAATGTCTCGGGACGAAACCAATCGCAAACGATAGTATTTGACTTCAGTAACAAAAGCCCCAATCCTTTTTTACTCCACTACGTCACAATTTTTTTTTACAGTGGTTTGAAATTTTAATTTTTTTTTTTAAAAATCAAATCAAATAATGAGAAAAATCATTTGTAAAATTTTATTCAAGGTGGTTCTTGTCCTCGGTGACCTACATACAAATTTTCCGAGAAATATTTCCTTAGAACATTTTAAGCCGCTAACTCCCACCACTATGGGACATTTCGGGACATTTTCTTAAAAACTCCTTAAGGAATGCCTGCCACGATGAATTTCTTACTTCAATATCTGTCTTATTAAATGCCTGCCTCTAACAATGCTAGCCTGCAAGAATGCCTGATTTCAGTAATCCTTGATTTCAAAAACTTCACCAGGAAGGTTTTCTTCAAGGAGTGCCTGCGACGAACGCCTTCACAAATGGCTGACTTCAGTAAAGCCTGGCTACGGAAAGGCTTTCCTTTTGTAATACTTGTTGTTATTGTAACAGCTACAATAGTGTTAGAAATTTATTGCTTATATGTTTATTTGTATGTGTTAGCTGTTGTCCTTATAGTCAAGGCCCAGGAAGCAGGCCGCGTCGAGAGGATGCGTCTAAAGAGGGAGTGGAGTCAGGTCTGTTGGGTGCAGTAGGCTGGAAAAAAGGTGAGTTGTATCGCGAGGGCCAATTAAGCATGCGGCTCCATCCAGATCTGAGCTGTACAAGAGTGCACCGTTTTTCTCTTGGAAGTTTTTTTTATGCATCGTTTATGGGTGGTGGTCGCCCATGTTCGGGGCTTATGCAGCTTTGATCATGTTTACCACATCCATATGTTGAGTGCAGCCCGTTATGTTGCGAAGTCAATTGGTGTCGAGTTAATAAATCGCTTCAAGTCTACCCTGTGCTGCGTCAGGATTTGGCGTATGTTCTTTGGGGTGGTGTGAGGGTTGTTAGGCTTATTGTGGGGCTTGGGGTGGTCCTCTCTATGGCATGCGAGCAGAAACTGTTTTGCGAGCAGTGCATTGTGTTCCTTGACCTTGAGCATTTTGGTCTCGTCGTTTAAGTGGTCTTCGTGTGTCATGAGATGTCCGACTGTAGCAATACGAAGAGCTGTGTTGTGGCATGTTTGCAACCCTTTTCGCTGTGTATCGCTAATAAGTGGAGTCCAGATTGGCGCCGCATAGTTTGCTACTGACCGTCCAATGGCTTTGTATGTGGTGAGAATGACCTCTTTGTCCCTACCCCATGTACTTCCAGCTAGGGCCTTCAGGACATTATTTCGTCCTCTTAAGCGATTTTGTAAGTGGTTGGTTTGTTCTGGGATGGTAAGGAGGTTGTAATACTTATCTTAACGATCGCTTACCTCCAGAAATTTCTAAATGGCTGCCAGCAAAAATGCCTGCATCAAGAAATGTCTTTTCCCAAAACTGTCTGTCTCCATGAATGCCTGAGTCCTGGAATGCCTATTTTGAGCTTCATGGAATGCCTGCCTCTGAAATGCTTGCCTTCAGCAGTGTCCCCCTTTAAATATGCATGCCTGCACCCAAGAATGCCAACCATCAAGAATTCCTATCTGAAGGAATGCTTGCTTCAGGAACCATTTCCTCCAAGAATATGTTACCTGCTTCTATGAGTATCTGCCTCCAGGATAGCTTAACTAAATTAACCCCTGTCTGCGGGAATGCCTGCTTTTAGGATGACTTTCCTTCTAGAATGCCTATTTTGAGTTACGCCTATCTCAATGACTGACTTCCTCCAAAAATGCCTATTTCAAGTATCCCCAAAAAATTGCTGACAAATCACATTTTAATTAGAATAAGACATAATTCTGTACACGACAACATTCTATGTTTTCTGTAGAAACTTAACTAAAATTAAGCAAACTGAGTTTTTAGTTCTTCTGAGAGCCTTGCCTAATAAAAATTTGTTTGCCACATCTTTTGGAGTTGCTTTAAAAGTTAACTGCACTCCAGATATCATCTGCAATTCATTCAATAAGGAGCTAAAATCAGTTTGTCAGTCGTCGATTTTTAGTAATTTTAAAATCCAATGAAAGCAAAGCTTTGTATTGATTGGAAAGGAAAATAAGTAAGATATTTCCGCGAGTCGAAACTGTGGCCCCAGAGTTAAAAATAAATGCTACCACAAGAACACCAATGCAGCTTTATAGTTGAATAAAAGTTTGTGGACAAATAAACTAAATCTGTCTAAGAAATTTCCTTCCTATATCGTACCTTCTAGCAGGCTCTACAAAACTTTATCAACTGGGAGGCTATTCACCAGAGCAAGTATTCTTCGTATGCGTGAGCGTTCATTTTAACGCATGTGTGTGTGCCTTTGTGATTTTTCATTCTAAACACAAAATGGCATTAGGAAAATCGTCTGTAACTTGAATATTTTACATTGCCAAAACACACACATATACACGCACAAAGCATGGTAAATGGTTTAATGACTACATTTGGGTAAGTTATACAAATTGCAACGACATATTGGTAAGCGAGTAGGCGTATTCAATGAAACATTACTAGAGGCGTAACAAACAATTATTCACCAAAATAATATGCAAATCAAAGTAAGTTTTTGAATCTTTAAAATAATAAATATTAAAATACTTCTTAAAAAGGAGTGAAGCACTTAAAGAAGCTTCAATGTTTTTTGATTACAATAAAGACATTTGCGCTATATACATATATATGTGTGTATACACTGTCGCAGTCTCCACCAAAATCATGTTTGCTGTCACACGGAAACGGATATAACACGACACGCAAGTGATGTATGCGTTTGTCAATTTTACGAACACTAGAAAGCCGAGACTGACTGAAGACTAAAGTAGTTTTTTTTTGGTAAAATTTTTCGTTTTTTTAGAGAAATTTTTATTTGTTTGGCATGAACTTCTGCTACCGCTGCATACTTTATAGTGGAAACAATTGAAGAAGCTGAAGAGGAGAAGCTCTGAATAGAGTAGTTCATCTTCTGTAAAAGCAACTGAAAATTTATTGCATTTTTTTTTTTGGAGGCGCCTTTTAGGAATATTTGTACACCCTCTCGAATTGAGTATGTGAGCCTCTCAGCATATTTTTTTTTTTTTTTTTTTTGATTTTGTTGTTTACAATTCTAAAAGTATCTACAAGAATTTGGTATGTACACTGAAATCTCCCAAACATTGTATGTAGTAGTTGAAGTGGTTCAGTGTTTATTTATTGATGTTGCTTTGGTTGCCTGTCCCTCCCTCTTTCTATTTCTCAGCAACTCAAATCTCTGCGAGTTTATCTTTTACTAGATTGAAGAAACAGGATATTGTGGCAGCCTCATATTGCAAAACGATTTCTTTTGTATTAAGGAAATATAAACAAACTTTGATTGAAATGACATTTTGATGTTGATGCATCGATGTCAAACAAAAAATAAAAAAATACAAATTCAAGATTGCAATTGTGACATTTTCATGTTTTTTTTTCTTATGTCAAAGTTATTTACTTACGAAACTTTTCCAGTACTTAGATCATTGAGTTTTTTTTCCACATAAAGAAAATTCAATATTAGCCAGAAAAACTTACCTAGAAAGAAAAAAAATTTGTTGCAATTTAATTAAATATTAGGTACTAAATAAAAATTTAAATAAAAATTTAAGTAAAAATATTTTAAAATAATATTTTTGATTTTACTCATACATTTAATTGCATTTTTATATCGATTATATTAAATGATTTCTCATTATTTCCCCTCCTTCCCTCTTGCATCACAACACAAAACTTTTCTCCAACTCTTTCCCTCTGATTCCTTTCTACGTAATAAATAAACATTTGCATTAATAATTAATTGCACTGCAATTGAATGATAAATATTTCATTTATTTTACAAAAACAAAAAAACTACAACAAAAGAAGAAATCACAAAAACAACAAAAATAAAATAAATAAAATATATTAAAAATTCATTTACAATGAAATATTTTATTTAATTTATTATTAAAAATGCAGATATTGTTCGCGCCTTATGCAGATATGCATATCTATACAGACAAAACACATACATATGCATGCATATATGGATGGAAAAATTGAACAGCAAAAACAAACCCAGTTGGAAGTCAGAGAGAGAAAATTATCATGAAGGAATTTCGAAAGTGTATAAAAGAGAAAATACTTTGAAACGTAGATTTTTTATTCTTTGGTAATTACTTCATTTTATTAAGCTATGATGAGCTAAGTTGATAAATGTTATTGCAACTCCTGAAGGCAAAAAAAATGGAGATTTTAATAAACCAAAAAAAAAAGGGGGAAAGATTGAAAACTTTTTCCAAGATTTCTCAAAACAAACTCAAATAAATGTTTGAATCAACTACTTCCCATACCGCTTCTTTGATTCATTTAGATAAATTGGCTTCTCTGCCTGGCCTTTTATCTCAAAGGAATCTTTGGATATAGAATCGGTCTCTTTTTTTTTAAACTTAAAAAGCTTTAGAACCAAAGAAAAAATTACCTTCTGGAACAGCTACTGATTATGTATATTGCAATTTTCTACTGGGAAATATGGTAGCTCTCAATATTAATATTAATTTTCATGAACGCCTAAAAATGTGCTTCAGTTTTTTTGCATACATGCATTTAATTTTTAGTAATGAAATACATGCAACAATTGTTGTTTTTTTTTTTTTTTTTATTGAGAGCTATGCTTGTGCTGCAGTTGTTGTTGTTGTACATAATATTAACCCTTTGAATCTGACAACTCACCACTATGCAAGCTAAAGTGGTGCTTTAGAAAGTCATGGTTTACTGATGAATTCATCAAAATAAGTCAGCTGCTATATGTGGAAATAAAATCGTTGGTCTGCTTTCTTTATTAGGTTCGAAAAAGAGCTCTTACACAGTTATTTAGAAGATTTCTATTGGTCCTGTATAAAATACAAAATTTTCATATTATCATCAAATACTAATTTTTCATGTATCGAAATACAGTAGAATTTTAAAGCCCCCAGTCAACGCTTTTTGAAAAGAGGAGGTAAATATACGATCACTGCCAAATTTTGAAGAATGTTAGATGTCAGAAAATCTGACCAATATGTAATACAAGTGTCAAAGAAGAATGCCAAAATGTATGTAGAACAGTACTGCTAGTTTCTTTCTATTCAGTGAAAATACCGTCTCTGTCTGTCTTTGTAATTCTCATTTACTTTACAGTATTTTCACTTATATAGATTGTTGAAATGAGAGAACTATCACAAAGATCACTGATAAGGAACCGTAGCGTATATTAGACAATACTACCCGAAACTTTAAAAGTAGAGCTAGCAACCAGGTTAAGGTCATTTAAATAATAAGGAGAGAAATTATCGTTAACCACAGGGACTTTGTTCTCCATAGAAAGACTTACGCTTGCCCTTGCTAATTAGTTTTAAATTCACAATTTAGATTATCTAGAGAAAAATAAAGTGAAGTGGATTTTGTAAATAGTTTTAGTTGTACGCAATAATTATTAAGTTATTTCTAAAACCGTAAATCATTACTAAAAAAATTTGTAAATCTGTGGACTTAGTGATCCTAGGCTTTGCCGTTTTTAAGAAATCGGTGATCCTTCGAATTTGTCGCACGCATTGATGTAGTTCACATACCAAATTTTAGTCCGATTGGGCAATATCTATTAACCCAAAATTTGAAAGATTTTTCTAAATATCCTAAAATCATCTAGGAAATGGAAAGGGCACGCTGGAGGGTACGAATGCCCAGTAAATTGTATTTATTGGTATTAGAGTGATATTCGAAGCCGCACTCTTTAACATTTGAGCCATTCATGGCAATAGGAGGGGGGCGGGGGGAGGGAGAAGGGGCGAAAAGATAAAAAAATGGGCACAATTTCAATGCAGAAACGCAAGAGCGAAATCGCCGTCCGAAGTACGATAACATGGGAGTTTAAAAATGACCCTGCCTAGTGAATACTAAGCTTCAAAGTCACACCAAAGGTAGGCATTGAAGTGTATAACTGATCACTTATTGAGCTGTCAGTCAAAGATAGCTTTAAAATAACGTCTGGTTTCTCAGGCCTTTTCTAGAAATTCACAGAGAGCTTTTTTCTGGTCAATGATGTGGAATTGTGAAAAACCACACTGGCCTACTTGAAGCCATACTCAAAAAATGCAACCAGTTCATTGAAGATGGTTTTCAAGTTTTCACAAAATAAAGTTCACAAAATGAAAGTATGTGCGAAAAGGATTCCTTAGTCCTATAGTGCTCTAGATATATGTCACCAAATATCCATTTTTGTCTTCTTGCCCTATTCTTAAACTACTCGTCTATGAATTTTTGGGCCTCATTCATGTTACTCACGTTGCGATATAAGTATTCACCCTCACTCTTCTCTATGTTCCATTTCTTGTGCTTGAAAAAATTGTTTCCTATTTCCTATTGTATTCGCATAGTTCCCTAGTAGCTTGCTTTGGCACTGATTGCAGATTCGATGCGTTTCTTCTGCAGTAACGTTATGGATGAAAAGTATAGACTTAAAAAATTAATCATCAATCACAAAATATGGATTAGTTTTTACTAATCATTTTGTGATATCTCTTTGATTAATGATTTTTTTTTTAATTGTTTTCAATACGAAGTACCAGGGAAATAGCTTGTAGGTCTTGGCATCTGGATTAGAAACGTGAAATTTAGTTTTTATTTTTGTAATCACAAATGTTTCCAATAACTGATTAGTGATTAAATGAATAATGATTAATTCATTAAGTGGTGATTATGGTTCATAATTTACTCATGGCTAAATTTTGTTATGATTCGTTAGTTGACTAATTAGTTGATTGAACAAATTAATTGATTACGTAAACATAACATGAAGCAGAGCTTTTATATTTTGTAGAAGAAATATGGAAATTCCTGATATGGTACTAGTGCATGAGGGGGTTAGGCTGATTTGTTTGTTCATCCATTAAAATTACATGCAATATAATAACATATTCAAATATTTTTTTTTAACAAATTACTACAAACCTTTGTTGTTCATACAACAATTTATTAGGTTAAATTTTAAGGTTAAATAGTTGCTACTCATGCAATGGCCATTACTATTATTAATATTAGTTTTGAAGGCGTTAAGTTGTAAATATAAATTAAATAGAAAATTGTAACTACAAAAAAAAAATCATGTAAAGCATTATACATTTTTAGTTTAAATTGTAATGCAACTTTTATATGGAAAATTTTAAAATCAGCTCACATATTTTGCTCATATCAATTGCACTCTATGTACATACATACAAATGCATCCAAATATTAACTGGGCACCTCGAGCTAATTCCCACATCATCAACAATTGACAACATTAGATAAATTCCATTTTTATTTTCTACTTTTCATATCAACAACAACAACAAAAGAAAAAAAAAACTAAAAAAAAAGATATAGACTAAAAATTGGCACAAGGCCAAATCGAAAAATCTAAAAGAAAAGGCAAAAAGCCTCAAATGCTTCACATAATGGAAAATCAGACGCTGATGCTGTCACATATACACTCAAACATACCATACATATATACTTATTCACTTGTATAAAATATACACCTAAAGCAAAAAATGGAAAAAGTACATATAAAAAGGATATTGAAAAGCAGGACAGTTGTTAAGTATTTTTGTATTTATTTCAATTGTTTGCTTGCAGTCAAGCATAAATATTTCTATTGAAGCGTATACTATAGTAAAATAGAAATAGAAAGCAAAGGGAAGTAGGAAAGAAATAAGAGATAGAAAGAGTTGAAAGAACGGAGCGAACGAACATAACAAGTATGTACTATAAGATTGCTGGCTGGCAAGTGGCAGTTAAGTGTTGCCAATGACAAAAACAACAATGATTGCGCTCAAAATAAAAAAAAAATTATAAAAAAATAAAAATAAAAAAAGGAAAAGGAAAAAAAGAAGAAAATTGTATTATACCCGAATATTTGTGTGAAGTGTGAAATGCTTTTGTTTAAAGTTTTTTATATTGAAGTAAGCATCGCTATGTGAGATAATGTTGCAACATCACACACACACACACAGACACAATCTAGACAATCACACAATAATGATGTTGATTAGATCATAGTGTATAGTTTTTTTTACTTTTACAATTTAGTTTAGTATACAGAAAACTTGTTGAGCTTAAATTAATTTTTCTTTAAGAATATTTTGAAATTTAAAGAATAAAATCTAGCAACTACTACATTATATTGACTTCAGATGAGAAAACATTTTTGTTATTTTACAGACAAGAACTGAGACTGAAATGCTTTTGTTTAAAGTTTTTTATATTGAAGTAAGCATCGCGATGTGAGATAATGTTGCAACATCACACACACACACACAGACACAATCTAGACAATCACACAATAATGATGTTGATTAGATCATAGTGTATAGTTTTTTTTACTTTTACAATTTAGTTTAGTATACAGAAAACTTGTTGAGCTTAAATTAATTTTTCTTTAAGAATATTTTGAAATTTAAAGAATAAAATCTAGCAACTACTACATTATATTGACTTCAGATGAGAAAACATTTTTGTTATTTTACAGACAAGAACTGAGACTGAAATGCTTTTGTTTAAAGTTTTTTATATTGAAGTAAGCATCGCGATGTGAGATAATGTTGCAACATCACACACACACACACAGACACAATCTAGACAATCACACAATAATGATGTTGATTAGATCATAGTGTATAGTTTTTTTTACTTTTACAATTTAGTTTAGTATACAGAAAACTTGTTGAGCTTAAATTAATTTTTCTTTAAGAATATTTTGAAATTTAAAGAATAAAATCTAGCAACTACTACATTATATTGACTTCAGATGAGAAAACATTTTTGTTATTTTACAGACAAGAACTGAGACCTGGCAATCAATCGAATGTGGCACGCAGATATCTAAATAGAAAAGTGAGGAAAAAAGAAAATATTTCAATATCTCCTCTACATATCTTTATTAATTTATCACCGATTTATATAAATTAAAATCATAAATCAGATCATAAGGCTGAAATCTCCCTTTATTAAAAAATTGTGTAAAAAGCTCCTTGTTTATGTTGAAGCTTATGCAAATTAAGAAAACAGGTTTTAGTAACTTTTAGTGCGAAGCGACTCGCGTTTATTCCATCTATTCTTCTAATGATTAAATCGATTACGCCGACTCTAACTCCAACCATCGAGTTTTGAGAGTTTGGCGTAGGAACCGATTTTGTTGCTATTTAAAGTGCTGATAAAAGATGTGGGGTCAGTTGTTGTTATAACGTGTGTTGCTACAATAGCTCTCACTGCACTAACTGCTGTCAAGTGACACGCGATCACAGCATGATGATGATCACAATAATCGATATTGGTATGTAAGTATGTCTTATCCAAATGCTGTTATCAAGTGAAACATTCGCACACTTGATAAATAATAAGCAGGTATGTCAGCTTGCTCGACAGCTTTAGATTTACACAGCAGCGCAGCTCAACATAAAAAATAAGGAGGCTGCACCTGAATGCTAGCTGCTTCGTTAACTTGCACAGCCACTAAAATGAATAACTTTTAGTCGAGCAAATCATCCTCTAGTAGACACAAAGTTTACCAAAAAGTATATTAATTCAGAAGCAATGATCGTTTTAGGTAAGTTGGTTATGGATAAGGCAGAGGCTTATCGTCAAAATACTCTCTCTTTCTAATTTTTGACATAGCAACGTAATAAAAAAATTAGAGTCTAATTATATCAGTACCTGTTTTATATATCATTTTATATATCATCATCACAAAGTGTATACCCACCGACGCCCATTAGCGACTCCTCCTTCCGTATATTATTAACTCACATTTCATTAAAATCCAACAATTTTTGTGGCTTCATCAAAAATGTATCACTATTCGTTGAATCCTCCAATTTTTCAAATAATTCTTCAAAAAATACTCAGGCTGTAACTAGTTCATAGTTGCAGTACAAGGCGTGTCCGCTATGGGATATGAACCCAAGACTACGGCGAATCCAGAGGGGCCTTCTAAAAAAAATTTGATTGCATATAACCTTTAACAATCTTTCTAGAAGTACGCATGTTAAAAATGAAAACGCATGTTTTTAGCAAATTTTTTTTTTTATTCATTATTGTATGTCTTTTTTCGATATACGTACATCAAAAGAAAACTCGCTTCGTTGAGTTAGTGTACGCATACACAAACACAAGCCAAACACAAACAAAGTACGCCACAAGTACACTACGTTTACTGTTCTTTGAGTTTGTATATACATACATACTTTGCTTGTTTTCGGTATGTATACACAACCTCAAAAAACACTAAACGTAATGTACTTTTAGCGTACTCCGTTTATATACGATTTGTGTTCGCGTACAGAATACACTACGAAGCGGTATACCGTTTGTGTACGCTTACACAAACTCCACGAAGCGAGTTAGTGTATGCGTTCTTTTGATGAACGGTTCGCGTAGCGTACGATTTTTTTTCATTCCCTGCTTTTAGGTTGATACACTTTTCTCAATCTGCAGTTTCTTTAACCCCTCCAAAAAAATACGATTTGTGAAACTCAGCAAAATACGCTTCTGTCTCGGCAATATTTTCCTCCGAGCTATATTTTCATGTGACTTTCTTCATGAAGAGGAAGAAAGTCACAGGAAGCCAGCCTGGATGAGTGAGGAATTAATTCGTTGCTCAGTTCTTACAGTTTGGCCGCAACAATTGGGTATGAATGTGCTGGTGTGTTAAAGTGATGAACCAGCACTTTTTTCTTAACCAAATGTGGCCAAGTCTCCTTCAATTTCTTATCTAATCTGAATGTGCTGGTGTGTTAAAGTGATGAACCAGCACTTTTTTCTTAACCAAATGTGGCCAAGTCTCCTTCAGTTTCTTATCTAATCTGTCCAATAATTCACTGTAGTACTGCTTCGTGATTGTTCTTCCTTTCTGAAAAAAGCCTATAAGAATTACTTCCTTCGAATCTCAAAAAGTTCTCTGTAATCACGTCTGTCGGGCGGCCCAGCCACTCCTCATCAAAAATCGTTGTACGGCCATGTTTAAATTCACTGAACCAATTTCTCACAGTTGTCATAGATGGTGAAGGATTCCCAGAGACAGTATCCAACTTCGCTTTTATTTCTTCCAAAAAAAAAGCGCATTAAGGATCGATATTACTCTTTTTCCATTTTATCACGAAACACGGAACACGTACGATACAACTGGCTGCCAAAGAAAAACTAAGCTATGGATCAGTCTGAAATTTAATATGATTCCGTTTGACAAATGCCAGTAGACAACGGTAATATCAACTTCCCCCAATAACGCCACTTGTCTTCAAACATGGGTACTTCTTGATTCGTATTATTTTAGGTCCGGGTTTTTATATCAGATTTTATGATCTAACTTAGTCTTGTTTTGTATATGAATTTTAGTTTTGACCTTGGTTTGAGTTTTTGTCTGATTTGGGATCTGATATTTGTCTTCTATAGATATTTGACCTCAGTTCTTAATTTGATTTTATCTTTGGTCTGGTTTTTGATCCGATTTTTGGTTTGAATTTTGATCAGAAATTTGGTCTGATTTTAGTCTGAGTGTTGACCTAATTTTTAAATTGGAGTTTTCACTTAGTTATTGATCTGATTTTTGGTCTAAATTTTAGACATTTTGTGGCTTCGATTTGGTCTGATTTTTTGTGGTCTGAGTTTCAATTTAATTTCTGGTTTTAATTTTTTAGTTCGGGCAAATTTCTGCCCTCAATTTCTTTCTACCTCTTGATTTGAGTCTTAACTTTCTTTTGATTATTTAGACTGAATTTTTGTTTCCTTTAGTCAGAATTTCAGTCTGATTTTGTGTGACTTTTTTCCAAAATTTTGGTTTGAGTTTTGTTTTAAATTTTTACCAAGTTTCTACCTGTTTTTGTCTGATTTGTTGCTTCAATATGGTTTGAAATTTGGTCTGTGTTTTGATCCTAATATATCCTAATTTTATTCTCATTTTTCTTTCAAAATTTCGATCTAATTTTTGAAACGAATTTCGGTCTTATTTCTAGTCTGAGCTTTAGTCTAATTTCTGGCCTGAATTTCTATCCGTTTTATAAGATTTTAATTTGATTATTTGTCTAAATTTGATTTCCTTTTGTTCAGAATTTTTTTTTTTTTTTTTTTGGATTAACTTTTTTAAGTTTTTTGCTCTAATTTCAAATCTGAGTCGATTCGTCTACTACATGGACTTAGTTTGCACAGGTTTGTTTCAGACCAATGAGATAATTGTCCAACGATATTTATACCCCGTGATAATATACCAAACTTAACCCTAAATGTGTTAACATCCTTTGCATAGCTGTAATTTTTTAGTGTGAAAAGATTTAATTTAATTTTTGATAATATTATAAATATTATAATTACTATTATTATAATTATAAATTTATAAGTGCTAGTGAATTCAATTTATTAAAGTTCTTTTCTAAATCTTCTTAAAAATGATTTGTGAAAATTAGCTACAAAAACGCAATTATTTTTACAACAATTTCCATTACATTTCCTTTTTTTTTTTTTTTTTTTTTTTTGACAATTTCTTGTATCTGCATAAGTACTAGAATTTAAGTGTTCTACACTATAAATTTATATCTGCTGAATACATTAAACTTTTCTTTCCTTTCTCACAAAATATTTTAAATTAAATTCAAACTGTCTCAAAGTTTATTATCCCCCAGTGATCGATTACACTTACATCCAAAACAGCGCAGTGAAACTTTAACACATCATAAAAAACAAAAAAAAATCTTTAACTACTTTTGTGCGTACTTTCTTCTTTTTTGTTTTTGTTTTTTGCTACACTTTACGTTCGCTTCTCTGCTGCACTTGCATACCTCTATATGCATATAAATATATTTTTTCTCTTTTTTAGTATGAAACTATTTTGTTTCACTTTGTTTTTTTTATTTTAATTTTTTGTACTCTTGCAATCAAATTCGCTTAAAACTTTACAACACTTTTTTACGTTGCTGTAGTAGCGAAAAAAAACACCTAAATGCACCCTAAGTTACGATTTATGTGCGTAAATTTAAGCGTGAAAAAAAGTAAGTAATAGTGCTGCACCCTCGAATTCCAAAAACAAAAAATGCAACATGAAATCAATACTATGAAGAGAGTATGAGGAGATGATTGGTAGTAGATACTACCTACCTAGTTACATATACATATATAAAAATGTTACAAACTGCACATTTTAGAAAGTGCACTAAAAATCTACAGCTATTATGTACTACTAGTAGTAGTAAACTTACTAAAAATTGCAGGTATGGATGTGTGTGTGTGTGTTTGCGAATATTTTTTGAATTTAAAACGTTAGTGAATGAAAATCAATTTAATGAAATTGTGTGTGTGTGTGTCTAGCATACTTTAAGGCGTGAATTAATATTGCAAGCGCTTATGTTGCTAGATTGTTGTTATTTTGTTGCGTTGATTATATTTGAAATGTGTGCTTTGAGAAAAGGGCGTTAGTGTTTGATAGTGAAAATGAACTTTATAATGAATAGCAGTTTACTTTGTTTTGTGTTTGCCTGTGTGTGTGTGCTCAAAGTTCAATCAACTCTTTGAATATAATTTGATTTTTTTCTTCTTCTACTCATTCACACCAATTCACACCAGTGTAATAAATCATTTTGTATTTTTCATTTTTTCATTACATCTACTCGCTATATACGAATAGGTAGTGTGGAAATGTTGTGAAAGTAGTAGTTGGTGCATGCGAAAATTATTGGGTCTGTTGGAAAATGATGGAAAATTATTAGAAATATATTTAGATTGAAAATAAAACAAAATTTAAGAAAGGCGTTTGTTTATGTTTGTATATGTAAACGTTTAATAACTTTCGTTGTAAATATTTCTATAGAGTATCGGTGAGTTTTCGTAAAAGTTATAAAAGTTAGATAATCACTTTTGCAAAGTATTTATCATATAGAAACATAGAAATTTAATGAAAAAGTTAATTATATTTATCAAAATACTATTATCCTTTGAATTTCTGCTTTATTTTTTCAACGCATATTGGCTATTCTTAAAATTGAAACGAAAAAGTAAGTAATTAGATTTAAAACTTAAAAAATTGTTTAATAACCTTATGAATAGAATTTCTCAAAGGACCTCAAAGTCTATCATAATAAAAAGAACTTAACTTAAGCAATGTAAAAATTAAAAAAAAAAAAAATTTGTTGGAGTAATCGCCCAAATTGCCAGAAGAGCTTAGCTTTCCTTGGTAGCAACTAAAATGTTAATATTTCTTCAACCTCTTCGCTGAAAAAGTACACATATGTGTACTCACGTTTTTGTGTATTATTTAATTTTTTTAATTTAATTTGATTATTTTTCTCGAGTTCTAGTAAAATAAGGAAACTAAATAAAAATTATGTTTTCTCCAAATTTCATTACAATTAAAGAAAAGTAACTAAAGTGAATTCAAACATTTCAAAAAAATATGCAAAAACTTGTAAAAATATGTGATCTTGGACACCGAAGATTATAATCTAATAAAAATTGTTCAGTCATTGAAATGTTTGATACTGATCCATTCACGACAGATCAGAACCTTACAAACAACTAAAGAAATCGTACGTTACTTTTTTCATCATCTCCATTAATAAAGTCTAAAATTATTAAACAATATCATTAAACTTGAATGTTAAGGAACTTGAGCCTAAATAAACTTGAGCCAAAACTCACTTGAACATTATGAAAGTTGAGTTTGAAAGATTGTGAAGAAACTTGAACTCAAAAAAGTTTGAATTTGAAGGAACTGAAACCTGAAAAAGTTTTAGAAGAGAAAGAACTTGAACCTAAAGAAACTTGAATCAAAATTACTTGAATCTTTAGAAAGTTGAGTTCGAAAGATTGTGAAGAAACTTGAACTTTAAGAAACTTGAAATTGGAGGAATCGGAACCTGAAAAAGTCTATGACTAAAGGAACTTGAACATAAAGAAACTTGAACCTATGTAAACTTGAATCAGAAGTCACTTAAATCTAATGAACCTTAAATTTACTGGACTGAAAAAAACTTAATCCTGAAAAAACTGGAACGTGGAATAAACTTGAAACTGACGGAAATGGACATTAAAGAAACTTGAACCTGACGGTACTGAAACCTAAAAAACTTGAAACTAAAGAAACTTGAACCTAAATAAACTTGAACCTAAAGAAATTTGAACCAAAAGTCACTTGAACCTTAAAAAAGTTGAGTTTGAAAGATTATGAAGAAACTAGAAGTTAAAGAAACTTGAACTTAAAGGAACTGAAACTTGAAAAAGCTTTAAAATTGAAGGAACTTGAACCAAAAGAAACTTGAACCTAAAGACTTTTGGATTTGAAAAATTGTGAAGAAACTTGAACTTAAAGAAGCTTGAACTTGAATGAACTGGAACCTAAAAAAGTCTTACAACCGAGGAAACTTGAGCCTAAAAAAACTTGAACCAAAACTCATTGAACCTCAAGAAAGTTGCGTTTGAAAAATAGTGAAGAAACTAGAAGTTAAAGAAGCTTGAACTTGAAGGAACTGGGACTTGAAAAAGTCTTACAACCGAGGAAACTGGAGCCTGAAGAAACTTGGACCAAAAGTCACTTGAACCTTAAGAAAGTTGAGTTTGAAAAATTGTGAAGAAAGATGAACTCATAAAATCTTGAGCTTGAAGATACCGGAGCTTGAAAAAATCTAACAACCGAAGAAACTGGAACCTAAAGAAACTGGAACAAAAAGTCACTTGAACCTTAAGAAAGTTGAGTTTGAAAGATTGTGCGGAAAGTTGAAGTTACAGAAGCTTGAAGAACTTAAAGGAACTGGAACTTGAAAAACTTTAACAACGAAGAAACTAAAACCTAAAGAATCTTGAACTTAAAGTAACTTGAATCTTAAAAAAATTTAATTTGAAAGATTGTGAAGAAACTTGAACATAAAGAAACTTGAACTTGAAAAAACTTTATTTACAACTGAAGAAACTTGAGCCTAAATAAACTTAAACCAGAAGTAACTAGTGAAACTTAAATTTGAAAAAAAACTGGACTGAAAAAAACTTAATCCTAAAAAAACTGGAACCTGGAATAAACTTGAAACTAAAATGGAAACTAAAGAAACTTGAACCTAACGGCACTGAAACGTGAAGAAACTTGGGTCTGAAGTAACTTTAAACTGGAAGAACTTGAATCTTAACAATAAATTTAAGAAGCGTGAACCTAAAAACACTTGAATCTAAAGAAACTCGAGCGTAAAGAAAACTGAACCTAAAGAAACTTGTACCTGAAAAATTCTTACCTGAAAGAGTTGAATATGAAGAAATTTGAACTTGAAGAGACTGAAAAATCAAAAAATCTTGAAACTCAAAGAACTTAAACCTGAAAGAACTTGAAACTAGTGAGCTTGAACTTAAGGGAACTTGAAACAGAAATAACTTAAACCTGGAGAAACTTGTGCATAAAGAAACTTGAAGCTGAAGGCATTTAAACCTGAAGAAATTAGAATCTAAAGAAACTTGAAAAACAAAAAAGCGGAACGTAAGGCAAATTTAAACTTATTTGCACGAACTTACAACTGAAGAAAATTGAACCTAGAAACTTGATCTTGAAAAAACTGAAAGCTGGAATAAACTTGAAACTGAAAAAAATGGAAACAAAGGATACTTGACGGAACTAGAACCTGCAGAAATTAGAACCTGAAGGAACTTTAAACTGAAGAAGGTTGAATATTAAGAAACGTGAACTTAAAAAACATAAAAATAGAGAAACTGAAAACCTAGAACATGAAATCTGAAAAATCCTGAGAGCTAAAAAACTCGAGCATGAAATAATTGGACCCTGGCAAAATCTGATGAAAGTCGAAATTAAACAATCTTGAATCTAAAGACAGAGGAATTTGAAGAAACTTGAATCCAAAAAAGTTGGACTTGAAAGAGAACTGAAAGTATAGGACTCTAAAAAACTTAAACATGGAGAAACTCGAACATGAAGAAACATGAACTTGAAAAAAAAAACAACCGGAACCTGAAAAGATTTAAAATCGAAGAAACCTGAACCTGAAAACATGAACTAGGAAGAAATTTAACCTGTAAAATCTTGAACTTAAAGGAACTATAACCTGAAAAGATTTGAAATCAAAGAAAACTGAACCAGAAAAATTATAACTGGGAAGAAATTGAACCAGAAAATTTAACTTGAAAAAGCTTGAGCCTGAAAAAACTTGATCCTGAAACTGAAATAACTTGTGCTTGAAAAAGTCAAACTTTAAGGCACTCAGACTTGAAGGCACTGAAACCAGACAAACTTTGAACCTCAAAAAAACTAAAGAAATCAGAACGAAAAAAACTTTAAGCTAACTTGAAATTGAATATAAAGAAATTTGAATCGGAAGAAAGTTGAACTTTAAGAAGTTTTTACCTGATACTCAAAAAAAAAATAAAAACTACTCAAACCCAAAAAAGTTGAACCTAAAACTGTGAACTTGAAAAAACTTTAACCTGAAAGAGCTTGAACCTTAAGAAACTTTGTCTTAAAGAGATTTCCAAGAACGAACAATGGTTTTTGATCAGAGATGGTATAATATGAAGTAAATGTTAGATCTACTAGTTTATATTCTCTGGCCGAGTTTAAAATGGGATAATGACAGCTCTACTGGGTTTTAGCTCTACTGAGATTAGACGTGGATAGAAAATAAATACAGAAGTCACATTGTTAGGAAGTTTTTATTACAAAGTAAAAAAAAAATTATTGGAAATCAACGTCTTGAATACTACAACTTAAAAGATTAATCAAAAGTAAAAAGGCTACTAAACTCGTTTAATGAAAAAAAAAAATTTTAAAGGCATTTCATTCGAAAATAATTCGCAACACGTAGGTACAAACACACACACTCATATGTAAGTAAAACGTATGATTTTTAACTTTATATGCCAACATGTTTTCTGCTACTAAAACCCACATACATTTGCTTTCTTGCAACTACAATTTTTTACGAAACATACAATTTTTTTTTTTTTAACATTTGTAAAGCGATGCGCATTTTTGCATTTTGAACACATTTCAATGACGTTTTCTAGCCTTACTATGTATTTGTTGCTGTGGTTGTTGTTGTTGTTGTTGTTCCAAAAAATATTTCGTATGCAACATGCAACAGTAGTCAGAGTTAGTTTTTGTGTTGCTGTTGTTGTTTTCGCTTGCATGTAAGGGGGCGTACATGTGAACGTTTTTCTGTTATCAAGAATGCTAAACAAGTATAGAAGCTGTCAGAAGTTGCTTAACATTTTACAAAAATATATATATATATAAAAAATAGAAAACTGGAAAAACTACAAAACGACAACGTCAACAAAGCTGTACACAAAAAAGTAGCATTTGAATTTTGATAAGATGCAATAGAGGAAACAAAAAGTATGTATGTAAAAGCAGTAGTTGGCAGAAGGTAGTAGGCGGCAAGGGAGTACAGGAGCAAAATTTTGTGTGACTCTCCTCCGCTGTTTGATATGCGAAGCGCATAATTTTAAAGAAACATTTTTTTATTTTTTTGTTGTTTTTTTTTTTTGGAATAGCAGCAACAGAGTTTCGTATTGCCAGCGCTGACTGCATCACCTTCACTCTAGCAAATGTGAATCGTCATATGACAGGGAGGCATAAATAGTGGAAGGTCAGAAGGGAGAAAGCTGAGAGGGTTGTATTTGAGCGGATTTTGGTATACACGAAGTGGACAGCTAACATGACATTCATTGATACGCTTACAAGCGTAGCAAGAAAATTCAATTTAATATTATTTTCGTTTTTCATTTTTTCGATTTTTGTTTTTTTATTTTTTATTTTGCTTGCATTTCAATTGGCTGCAAATGCAATTTAGTTCTATTTTCTCCCTTGTTGTTTGGCTTCGTGCTATGATGAATATTTCGTATAAAATTTTTCAATGAAACACTCTACCAAAGCACGCATTATGTAATCATTTTAAAGCATTAGTAATAATAGTAGTAGAAATGTAAAAAACAGGAATGCTTCAATGCAGGAAACGTTTTTTAGACATTTAAAATTTATGTTCTTAATTTTTTACACTGTCAACTTTTTGAAAAGTCAAAAAAAAAGGAAAGGAAAATGCATTTGTTATAGTTTGTGGCGTAGTTGTCTGGTATACAAACAGCTCGATTGATTGGCTTGATTTGGTAAGAGTGACTTGATTTTTGCTCTTAAAAAGCAAAGGTGTCAGTTAGAATAATTCGGTTTAGAGCAACTCCGTGTTTTCATGCATAAATATATATTGTCGAATTAGCACGCTCTCTTATTCGATATCTTACTATCACAATTCTCTCAAGCTCTCTAATTTTTCATTGAACATTTTATGGAAAAATTAGGAAACATCATAAGAATAAAACCTGAATTACAATAGCGCGGCGTGGCAGTAAAGCAGTGGCAGTTTGCAGCGCTGCTCTGATTAGCTCTATTTCTAAATTCAGTGTCAGTGAACAACGACGAGCTATTGTAAATCGGATTTAAGACAGTGTGGTCAAATATGCCATCTCTTTCTTTCTTTCTTTATTTACTTATTATGTGAGGAATAATCATTGGTCTTTTTCAGGCTTAGAAAAAGAATATTCCAAGGACTTGTTATCGAAATGCGTAGCTCAATTAAAAACTTTTTTTTAAACTCCCTTTGAATAAAATCAGATGTTCTGTTGTAGTTTTATGCCCAGACTTTTTGGAACCCAAGAATCAATATTCTTTGTTTTAATCTCGCAAATATTCCAAAGGATGCTACAGAATAAAAGTTAGAAAAATTAGGGGAAAGATGAATTTTTCTTTGTAATTTACGGAACGACCAATTTATTTTTGATTCAAAAATCAAATTTTGAGATAAAAAACGCGGGGAAAGAGGAAAGTGTATTAAAAAAAATAGTCACACACATATTTTATTTAGCCCCTGGGTGGAAGTTCAGCTCAGGCAGACACAACAACTGAGCTTAGTTCAGATGCACTTTTGAATTATCTGTTGTTATCATAAACCTTTCGAAAAAGATTACCCTAACGGTTTTCAATGGGATCTTGATCCGACAAACAGGCAGATCGAGGGCACTAAGCTCACGACTTTGTTGCCCAGCCTTGTCCTCTTAAAAAACTCATTCTTAATCCCGACTTCAAGGACCTCGAAGTATTAACTGCTGTTCATTCTCGATGTAAACGCTAATAGTAATGTACAAGAGCGACAAAGATCTGTCCTACGAAATTTTTGCAGTGAGAAAATTACAGGGTTTTTCCGCAGATCTCTATAATAGCACTAAGTACCATCTCGACCACCAAGGTTAAAATCACCAGTAAGAAAAGTCAAGAATAAGCAAATTTAAGGAAATAAAATCGATGCAATTTTATAATTTTAGCGTAGTCACATGTCATGCTTTTTCAACCAATCTCAAGTCGGACAGTTTTACTAGTTAATTTTAGCACGGCTGTTGTTTTTTTTTTCATTTCAAATGTGGCTGCACCTCTTTATAGGCCGATAAATGTTACAAACCAATTTTGTTTTTAATAGTTTCAAACTTTAAGTTGAATTACTTGCAACTCTGGCAATAAGACGCTCCTCCCTCCGTAATATTTTTTTTTTATGGCCACCCATTTTATTGGATGGACTCCAAATTTTTAAGAAATTTTGCACAGACACGTGATTGCGTTCAATTTTCCTACTGATTTCACGATATTTGATACTTATTTTGCTAGTACTTTAAGATAATAACAAATGCTTGAAGATGTTTCTATTGTACACTTAAACAAAAGAAGAAGTACATATATTTAATCACTGCTTTTGAAACATTGTTCCTCCTATGCAAGTTTTCTTAACCCTTTCGGGACCGTTAGGAAACCAGAGCAAATAGCACAATCCGAATCCGTATCCGTATTGTCTGATTCCAACTTCTTGTTACAATTTTTGATCAAAACAGGCATTTTGTGCCTTTGAAGATCTGAAATTTTATGGTTCACCTGTGACCCTCTGAACCGATAGAGCAAAACCGAGTCTTGATTCGCATTCTTCAAAGTTTGAACATCTTGAAGTCATCGGTGATCCATAGCAACTTGTATTTCCAAAAAAAATAAACAAAAATTTAAAAATATTAGAAATCATATTTGAGTAAATAATTTTTCACAGAACATATTAAAAATTTAGTGTATTTGGACCAATTTTGTAAAAATTGTGAACGATTGAAATTTAGCAAAAAAAATATGATTTTTTCACTTTAATCCGCTGCAGTACCGGTACCAAAAAAAAATATTTGTAAATTTGTTTAATTCAAATCACAGAACCATCAATTCTCTTTCCAAGAATTTTAAATTTATAAAATTTGTTTTGATAGTTTTAAGAAAATCTCAAAAATTAATTTTCTGGTACCGGTGTCACCATGATACCGAAAGGGTTAAAATAGTAGGGTTTGTCTAATTTGCTGAAAGGTGGCATATCTGAGCATTGTTAATGAAAATTCCAATACATTAATCTGTGCTTTATCTATTTATTTGAAGAAAAACCAATATTAGTATCTTTTTTCGATCGAACTGAGCAGGCCAATGCCCTAACTTCACATATATGTTTTTCAAAATGATTATAGTTCAGGTACTGAGGTACTTATTTGAACCCAACACTAGTATCAGAATCCTTTTCACATATTTTTCAGTTCGAAATATGCCAAAATTGAGATCTGTTTCAAAGTAAATTTATTAAGTAAAAAAAGAGGGTATTGGTCAAGACTTTCACCCGGTAGGTTCGGGTTAAATTTCCGTCCTCGTCTGGTGGTTAATTCTCATAACCTTTTTATATTTACTATCAGTTGTGAAGTACATGAGAAATTGCCACAACGCCGCAACGGTTGAAAAGAGGACACAAATTCATTCTTTAACTCCAATCTTTGTTTTTTTTTTTCATTTTTTACTAATAAATATCTGAGTGTCATGTTTTAAAAATATTAGGGTGATATCCGCTTAAGATTTTTATGTGAGACCCTTTGAAATTGATCAATGTTAGAACGCTTGGTGAGAGAGCAAGCTAAGCTATATTTGAGAGCTAATCACTCTAATAAATATGAAGAGGAGGGAAAAGAACTTTCAGCGATAAAAAGGAAAATATTCATTTTTTTACAATTATGTATCATGTATAAGAGGTAGGCGTAACCATTGATGGATTCTTTTTGTTTTAGCACCCTGGCACTGTATTGACATGAGCCATTTCATTACCGAAATTTTATACCTCTGCGACGGCTCCTTTTATTTTTGGCCAACTTTGATTATATGGGAGGTGGGAGTGGCAGTGGGGGTGGAAGTGGGCGTATTATTTTAATTTTTGCTCCCTGACGATGTATTGACATAAGCAATTCAAGTACGAAAATTTTATGACTCTACGACGACTGCTTCTAATTTTGTCCTCATTTTTTATGAATTTCAACGACTGTGCGCCACTCTGAACCGGCGTTTAACTGTAGGGTTAACCAGGTGGTATCACAATGGGACATTAAGGCCTAAGCGTGTCTCTAGACAGCCACTCCAACCTAACCTTACAGTTGTTAATATTTTTTCTGACATCTAAAAAAATCTCAAGGCACTTTTATTTAAGAGTTTCTCTTCAAAGGTGGTAAGTGTTTGTAAACTCTCCAGTACTAACAGTACCAAGGGGGGGGGGGGGGGGTAAGGTTGAGAAGGGGGTTTGGGATTAAAGCTTTCCTTGCTGATGAAAATCTCATACTTTGAAGTCAAAATATATAAATTATATATTAACCAAAGGAAGAAAATTTAAAGCCCCCAATTAGAAAATGTCTGGATCCGATAGTTGTCTCCCGCGGCTATTTACCCTAAGGATATAAAATAAAGTTATGCTTTATTAGGTACTTGGCTTTTTTGTCATTACAACCCTGTCGATGAACAACCCAGAAAGTATTCATAGGCTGCACACATTATCTCTGATCAGTTTTGCCGATTTGACTTAGAAACCGATCATTTTGGAGTAAGCAAGAAAGAAATTGTTAATATAGCGAGAACTTGTTCCAGTCCTTAGGCATGCTAAATAGTTTGTCTATCCTCTCCCTTATAACTGATCCATCGCAATATCTGATGTATATATTTGGGCAAAGTTTCGTCTTTGCATGGAAAATTATGATTGTCGTAGGTTCGGCATAGAAGTGAAATACTCAATAAACTAAGCTGTTTCTTCGGATGATGTAATCCGATTTTCATTTCTTCAAAATATTCTCTAACTATCAGATTAACACAGCGTATTTTGTTTTAATTGGGACTTCGAATAGAAAATATTTTAGGTAGCAATGCCTGATTATCTTGTCTTCCCTACTTAACTAAACTAACTATTCAATTAACCTTCTGTTAAAGTTATACTTTCTGCCAGCAAAAAAAAACAACAAAAAATATCATACGAAATATATCAAAAAGAAAGTATGTTCTCTTAAAAAGAGTATAGTTGATAACATGCAAAACTTAACTCATATCGTCCCAACTTTCGATTAAACGAACAACAATTTGAAAATTCGTCAAATGCATTAATAAATTTTTTCCAGAATTAATCACTGTTTCATATTTTTATATATACTGACTTTAAAATTGCTTTTAAATAATTTAAAAATGTTGTATTTCACCTGACTTCAAAGCCAGGTCAAAAGATATAATTTTTTTGGAAGGTGGTTTTGAAAATCAACAAAAAATAGTAAAATTAATTATTTTGCATTGAAATGATAAATTCGCCTAGATAAAATAACAAAATTGTTGTGAAAATTATAACCTCACAGGTCCTTATATATTTTTCAGAGACTAACGCTGACCAAACTTTTGTAAAAAAATATATGAAGAAATAAGCAAAATTCAACAAAAATGCTGTTTTTAACTTATAATAACTTCTCAAATACTCTGTTAAATACATTTAATCCCAGGGAGCTCTTGTTGCTCATGATGTGGCGTAAAAATCTTCTTAATATTTTTTACACTTGGTCACCTTGGAGTAAGGCAAAAGCTATATACTATACCCTCTAAAATTTAGAAGCAAAATATAAAAACAATACAAAATGATAATAATAAAGAATTTGGTTTCAATAAATGTATAAACAAAATGTAGTAATAATGATAGCAAACCACGGCATTTGTACATTAACATTAGAAAGGCAACACTTTTTTTATCTCTATGTAAATAGCAAAAATGTCAAACAGAAAAAATCAAACTCATTTATTATAAAATCACTTATTTACTTCAAAGAAAATACATTGTTTCTTATTTTTATTAAATGCAGTTAAGGCAAATCTCTTTGCGGTGCTTTTAAAAAGTAGTGGGGTGACTGGTCACCCCTGTTGCTTTTCTAAGGTTAAATGCGGAAAGCACTTATCGTCGCCTGAGAATTAATTTGGCGTATGTGTGTACAAATTCATATACCTATACGACGTTATGTAAAATTTTCAAATCTAATAAAATTTCAAATCGACTGGAAGAAAAACTTAAAGCGCGGAAAAAAAGATGCAATTGCAGTTGCGTATATGCGAGCATATCGTGCCCGATGCATTGAGAAAAAGAAAAATGATTTCACTACAACATATCAGCCCTATTCACGATTTGGTGCAAATGCAAAATATTTCTGCTATCACAACAACAAATACATGCGATATGGAACAAAAATTTGCATTTGCATTGATGAAAGGCCATTTGCAATTTATAGTGAATTGGGCTATTACATATTGTATATATAAAAGATAATGATATCTAATAAATTTATAAGTTTATAAAAGAATTCTTTTAATTTGAATTATTTACCTAAGCATATAAGTAGATTATACATCAAATCCCTATATATGGCTATACATATTTAAGCTTATGTATATGGCATTCAGTTGGTTTAACTGTTTACACATCAAATATCTTGCGTGCTTGCACGCATCCATTGTTTTTTTTTTTTTAACTTTTTTACATACTACAATTTCTTATTATTGAAAACATATGAAAATTGCGTTTTGGAAATTTTTAAATTGGATCATGGCATCTATTACTGGTACGATATGGGTTAAAATTGATTTGTTTCGCTTAACAAATTAACTGAAGCACGATTGGTTTTGATATAATTAAAATCAAAAATATTTCTTTCTGCTAAATGCGATTTCCAATTATTGAATTTACTTATTTATATTCTGCACCATTGCATTAACTATTAATTAAAAATGCCAATATTTTGCTGTTGACTCCCTCCAATTTTGATTATTTACGTCATAAATTACAAAATGTAGTCAATAAATACTCATTGTTCTTTTTTCACTATTACTAAAAACTTTTTGGTAAATGTTTAATTCAACCACACGTTGTCGTTTTTCACCCGTTTTTCTTTTGAAGAAACAAAAATTAATCTTTGCACGCCATCTAAATGGACTTAAAATTGTCGCAATTTGTATGCAGTTTTGTTGTAGTTTTGTTTTTGGTTGACTTTTTTTCCTACAACTTTTACTACTACTACTACATACTAAAACTACAACATAGTACAATTATTTGTACGTCAAATCAGTATTCAGTAGCCTTTTTAACAAAGTATTTTGTATATAGTATACGAACTATGTTAACTATGTACTATACATTTTTCGAGACCATTTTTAATTATAGCGTACGTGTTTAAATATAATTTTTAAATGATAAAACAACAACAGCAACAAAAACAACCAACTTTCAATACTATAATAGTTATAAGCATTGCAACTACATAGACCAATTATACTAAAACTACTAGACTAAAAAGCAAAGGAACTCGGTAAGTCAAGAAAGTTTGTTTTTTTTTTTGCTGAATTTTGTAAATTAATATGCACAAAAGCGTCGCCTAGCCTGATATGCACGCAAAGGTTTTTATTTTTTTTTTTATTTTAATTTTAAGGTTATGTTGTGAATAACTAGTAGTGAAGTTGTATACAGTTTATTTGACATTTTGAAAATTTTAGTTTTAAAAGAATGCAACTTGAAATTTAAGCATTTTAAAAGTTAAACAGTTGAGCGAAATTAATAGGAGAGAAAATTTAACTCATGATGGGTGCATTGGAATGAATTGGGAGGGAGGTTCTGGGAGAAGGTAATGAATAACTTAATACCAATTGAGTTTCACATGTAGGCTAGCAAATCATAAACTAAATTAATAAAATTTTAACAATTTTATTTATTGCTGCTAATCAAAGGTTAAAGTTATTCATTGAGGCTTTTAATGATGCGTTCCTCCATTCCTGCATTCGGACATAAATTTTTTCCAATATTGTGAAATTAAATTATAAATAATAAAATTAATGTCTGTTTTAATTATCATTTATATGTTTGCTTACACACAAGCATATGTACATTAAAGTGCCTCAAGCCATATACAAAAAAAAAACAGGTTTATTTAATGATAATTCTTAAAATATATCGCTTTTGAGCAAATAAAAGCTCAAAATCATTAAAAATTTTGCATATGTACAAAAGTTGATTTTTAATCTTTTTGAGATCACTGGTCAGCAATGACCCAAAACTCATTTTTTCAGATTTGCAATAATTATTGGACCGATTTTAATAAATTGAAACCGATTTTAATAAATTGAAAAAATATTCATTGAAAAGCAAATTGATTACGCTCAAGGGGCTGTTTACATATTACGTAACGCAATTTTTGAGCAATTTTGACCCCTCCCTCTGGTCGTAACACATCATAATAAAACGTACTGCCCCCCTGACTCTCCCCCCTGACTCTGGATTGCAAGCAACAAAACTCAATCAACCGCTCATAATTTTATAATTTTTCAGTCGATTTTCTTCTATCCATAAAAAAATTTAAGCCATGATTTTCGAATAAAGAGGGAGAAAATTCATTTTATAAACTGATAGTATAAAATCGACGTTATGTAACAGATCGATGACCCCCTTCCCCCCACTCCCCCTATGTAACACTTCGGTACAAATTGTTGGACTCTCTCACCTCCCCTCCCCCCTCGAACGTTACTTAATATGTGAACGGCATAGTCATTATTAAAAAATCTTAAAACTGTAATCTACTTACCAACACCAGAGTAAACTAAACCGAAAGAGAAAATATTTTGTTTTACCTATTTTTTCGCTCACAATTTTGACAATATATTTGTAAATATGCCAAATTTTCGACATGTTATGAATTATTTGCTCAAATGCGATTTTCCATTTTAAAAAATATCTTTTTACTTTCTTTAGAAATGGTGACCCTAAAGTTGACAATAGAATTTTTCTAAAAAAAAATTCGATAATTGAAAAGGGAGGTCAGCTAATTCGAACTCGTATTCGGTTTTACTCTACCGCTTGTGACGCACAATTTGGGGCCAACCAAATTTTTACCGCTGGGAATATTAATAAGGTGATGATTCACCGGTTTTTCCCACTGGGACGCACAATAAAGAAAAACACGGTGCACCTGAACTAGATTTAAATCAAAGGTTCTTGCACTTGAAATTTTCTTCATGATTTTGAAAAAAAAAGAAAAGTGACTTTGAATATTTCTGTATTGGAAATGCATAGAAATTCTCTAGAAGACGATACTGATTTGTCAAAATATGGAATAAATGACTTAACTAGTTGAAAGATCAATATTGCGAAAAAATTTGACAAAATAAATTTCTATAGAAATTACTCCATTGCCTCACAGTAAAACGCTACCAACTAACAAAAGAAAGCCTCCACTCGGACAAGCACCTTGACATCACACCCTTTCTAGTCTATCTATCTATCTTACAAAAGAAAGCAAATATTTTGGTTGGAATCATGTCGCCCAGTAGTGCGTATCCATGCACTTGGTGTTATGCAAAGAAAAGTGGGCTTCACGTCTGTTGTCGACTAAGATCCACTAAGAATGTATTAGCGAACTTTGAGAATTGACGTGCTACAGGAGCCGCAAAAGAGCATGCAAAAGATTATGTTAGTTACACCCCCAGCTAAATACAACTGCTGAAGGACAAATCATTCCTGGAAATCATCCCACCAACAGAATTGCATGGTGTAGTTAATACAGTTTTTATATATATGTTGAATAAGTTTGAGACTGAATCTCTGGCCTGGGCTGAAGTTTGTTACTCTCGACGAGAAATCACACACGGCGGTTCCACCTTCAAGGGAAATTCATGTAAAAAACTGCTAGAAAACACATTTGGGCATTTTACGTAGCAAGGAAAATCTAGGCTTGATGAAATTCATGAAAGTTTTTGATGACTGCAAGAAAGTTGTATCTGCATTTTTTAGAAATGAGCTTGAAAAATATTGCGGAACGTGTATAGAAGCTTTTAAAAGAGTTTCATGGACTTAGATGTTATTATAACCCCAAAAGTTCATGCCGCTGTTTCTCACGTCGAACAATTTTGTAAAATAAAAGATGCAGGAGTAGGATTTTGCAGCGAACAGGCAATTGGGTCTGTACATTTTGACGTTTTCAAAGCTACCTGGGAAATGAGCAAAGTTGCTGCAAATCATCCTGATTATCCCAAAAAGCTTTTGCGTGCTGTATGTAGTTATAACAGCCTACATGTTTGAACATATTATATTGATCTAAAATAAATGTAATTATTTCCTTACGTTTTTATGTAATCTTGATTTCAGTTATTTCTCACGGATCGTAAAATAGGGTATAAGTAGTGTTGCCGTCCGCTGCAATTTTTACGCAGTGAAAATTACGAAATTTGACATATCAATATCGTTTTCATGAAAATCTCTATACATTTCGAATACAGAAATATTCAAAGCCACGTTTTTCAAAAAGCCCCCCGCGGATTTTTTAAGTTTTTAGATTTTTATACTGATTCAAAATCAGGAAGAAGATCTCAAGTGCAAGAGCTTTTGATTTAAATCAAAAATCACAAACTCACAAAAAAAACGAAATGCGAAGCTGGCGTGGCAACAACGCAACAGAATAACACTGTGCACACAAAACAACAACAATATATGAAGGCCGTCAGCCTCGCACACAAACATAACGGCATCATCAGAGCATACTGAGGTCAAAATTTTATGAATAAATATTACGCTGTTAGAAGCAACAGAAATACAACATCATGTTTTCCAGTCGCGCTAACGGCAAACTAGAAAACAAAACAAAAGTGAGAATTTCCTACAAAGAAGTAAGCAAAACAGCATTCTCTCTCATTGTTACGATAGCTCTCGTTGAGCAAACAACTATAGAATAGTAAAGAAAAGACGTGCAGGTGAGTAGTTAGCAGTGTACCCAACAATCCCGTGACAGACATAACCCAGTAGTAGACGCCTCCCAGTGACCCAGTAACGAAACAAGTACAGACAGCATCACAGCACAGTTTTTTGCATTTCGCACAGCATCGCTACAATCAGCGCCCTAGCATTGTTACCTACATTGCATTACAGATAGTACCTCAGCATCTTTATTTACATTAGGTGGGGCAACAATAATTAAAATAAAATATTAAAACTAAATTGTGATTGAATTATTGTATACTACATTAAAGAATTGTGAATTTATGATATCAGCAGGCTGGCCATCCTGTTTAGTTGTTTAAAAACGGAGACGAAGAGCTCACAAAACGCATACACGAGCATTTATGCAGAATATGGTCGGATGAAAGCATGCCCAGAGATTGCAACCTGAGCTTACTCAGCCCAATCCACAAGAAAGTTTATCCGCGTCAACTACCATGGGATAAGTCTTCTTAACATAGCCTATAAGGTTCTATCGAGCATACTGTGTGAAAGACTAAAGCCCATCGTCAACAAACTAATTTGACCCTATCAGTGTGGCTTCAGGCCTGGTAAATCTACCATCTACCAGATATTTACACTACGTTAAAGCCTCGAAAAGACCCGACAAAAACTAATCGACACATACTATATATTCGTCGATTATAGAACTGCCTTCAACAGCACGATTAGAGATCACCTGTATGCCGCAATGTCTGGTTTTGGTATCCCTGCAAAGCACATTCGTCTTTGCAAAATGACATTGACCGACACCATCAGCGCAGTGAAAATTGGGACTGACCTCTCCTCGCCATTTGATACCAGCAGAGGTTTCAGACAAGGTGATTCTCTATCGTGCGACTTCTTTAATCTAATGCTGGAGAAAATAACTCAAGCAGCAAACATCGACATCTCTAGCACTATCTTTTACAAGGGTGCCATGCTGCTGGCATACGTTAATGATATTGACATCATGGTCACCAACGCCCCAGCAGTCAGTGCAGAATTCTCCAACTTAGAAAGGGAGTCTCGTCGAGGGCTGAACGAGGAACCTTCAACAAACAAAGAGTCACGGAGACTTCAACAAAATTTCACTGTTGACAATTACAAATTCTAAGTCGTCAAGGATTTCGTTTATTTTGGATTTAGCATTAACACTAACAATAATGTTAGCCTTGAGATCAAGGGATGAAAAACTCTTGCCAACAGGTGTTACTATTGGATTAGTATAGTATAAAAATAACGCTCTTCAAGTCCCTCATTCTTCCCATCCTAATGTATGGCGCTGAGACGTAGACATTGACCACCAACGATGAGAGACTGTTGGGAGCGCTCGGGAAGAAAATACCCCGCAATATCTATGGTCCAGTGTGCGAGGACAACGTGTATCGTATAAGATGTAACCATGAGCTATACACCGAGACTTTCAAGCGCAAAAAAATTCTGCGGCTTCTCTGGCTGGGTAGAAGGATATTTTATTCAAGCCACGGAGGTGGAAAGCGCAGAATAGTACTACCGAATCTCCGTTGGAAAGAGCTGGTACAGAGGGACTTGACTGCATTTGGGCTTACTAACTAGCGCCGGCACGCGCATTGCAGAAGCGACTGGCGAGGCTTTATAGAGGCGGCCAAGACCGATCATCTGTTGTAGAGCCAACAAAGTAAGTAAGTAAGAATTTATGATATGGTGTCTTTGTGTCAAAATAGAATGTGCAAATTATGAATTTTGTAACAAAATAACCTCTGGAAGCCACTGAGTCTATCCCAGCCATAGAAAGAAAAGGTTCGTTATACGTTTGAACTTTTTTTTTTTTAATACTAAAAGACTTTATCTTTAAAAAAAAAATATCTAGTAAAAATGTACAGAAAATGTGCATAAAAAACTCCCTTTGCGGATCACCAGTGAGGTCAACTTTTAGAGGGTACAGCAACCACTTTTTTTCGTGAAGCACCCTAATGTACACATGTGTCTTTATGTATATATATGTAATTGCCTTGTATTTGCCTGTCTGCAATAATAATAATTGCACATTTCACAATATGACGCATAAAAATTGCATAATGATAATAATAAAATTAATGATAATAAACGAAAGCAAAATAACAACAAAAACAAACGTCAAAAAAAAAAAAATCTGGCGAAATAAAAGAAAAATTTACTTAAATTTTTATGTTTGCCCACTCGTTTACCGTTCACGCTAAAATGATAATATTAACAGCAACAACATATTGTGCGACAATTGCAATTTATTACATTATTAAGCAAAAAGCAAAAAAAATTCATTAAATTCATATGCATGTGTATGTATGCAAATATATTGTATCATAACAACATTAAAATTAAACCGCAAACACAAATGTCGCATACCAATGCAATGTGTGTATGTGTATGTATGTATGCATTTATGTTCATTTGTTCATTTATATGTATGTGTGCAGTTGTACTAACAACATTAATTGCCACTTATGCAAGAAATTAACAATTATGACATTTTTCCCCCTTCCACTTCATAATGGTTGGAAATTAAAACAATAATACATAGTTTATAATGTAGAAGAATAAAAGCAGCAAGCACAACTGAAATTACTGCACTTGCAGCATAGTTTCGTACATTGTCGTCAGCGGGAATATTAACTTTAAGAGATACCAAGGTTTAACTATGTTATTGAGATGAGTACACTCATGGGCGTACAGGGATATCGGGAAGGGGAAGTTGAACATAGCCCGCCTGTACCTTCGTACGTCCATGAGTGTAGCGCTAAACAATATTATTATTCTTATTTACATCTTTTTTTGTGATGACCACGGCATATTTTCTCCATGGTCAAGATTTTCTCTCACATCAAGTTTGGGACAGAATGGATGTGGGCGCAGCATGACTACACGTCCATTGTTACCCAATTTTAAAATAGCTCTAAGCAATACAAATTCCAAAAGCTCAAGCCTGGTTTTCGCCAGGTTCTTGGCCTAGAGTTGATTATAAGCGCATATTTACTGACGGCCCCAAAACAAAATACAGTTCAGGCTTACCTGTTATCTTGAACTTTATGTTATCACTTAACAGAAAGAGCTGTAGGCAGCTGGTGGGATTACACACAGGTCACTTCTCTTGAACATTTGAACGTGATAGGCCTGGGAGCTAGTGCTTTCTGTGCTTCCTGTGGTCAGGAGGAAGAATGTGAAAAGACGGCTGACCACTTTCTTAGTGTCTGCACCGCTTTCTGTCGAATCAGAGTAAGCATATTTGGTACTGGAGTGTTGAGATGGCAGATTCAAAGAATAACCAAAGGTATCACAGGATATAGTATAATAGACGTAAAACTTGTCTGAGCGTTGTAGTTTTGAATACTTCTTTTGCAGTTCCAACAAAAATTTCTTTTAGATACAAAGATTTTTCGTTACCATAAACTAGAGAATGAAGATCCGGGATTCTTTGAGAGAACTCCCATCAATATTTCCTCTGGGGACATCACTGAATTAGCAGATTAGGTTGGAGTGGCTGTCGAGAGATACACTTAGGCCTGAACGGCGCCTTGTGATACCACATAGGTCGACCTACAGTTTAACGCCGATTCCGAACGGCGGTGTGGCTATTTTTTATCGGCTTGGTGGTTTTGCCATTACCAACCAATGTGTGTACTTGTACACTATCTTATAATTCTCATACACTTCATATTGATAGTGAATATAAGAAAGTTATGAAAATTAACCACCAGACGAAGACGGGAATCAAACCCGAACCTCCCAGATGAAAGTCTAGTGCACTATCCACTAGGTTATCGAAGTCGTCGAAGTAGCTTGGTTGCACATATTGAGTGGGACCTGATTTAGGCCGTGTGGGCTGGTTGGCTTGATCTTGCTCAAGCGAGCGTTACCTTTAAAAGACCGTCGTACTCTTGGGGGTTAGTTCGCTTTTAGCAAGGATGTTCTTAGCACACTTGAGCGGCTCTTTATCTTTTATTGCGAGCTCATACTCCTGAACTTTTGCAAGTTTATCTATAATTTTATGGGCTGTACGCCTCTCTCTATAGGTAAGCTGAGAAGGCTTCATTTGTGCCCTTGCACCGACTTGTACCGGTACGCCTGTCTCGAAGAAATTGGCTGCTTTAGTAGTGCTGGACGTTTATGCTCATTAGCTCCTGGTCTGGGTGGCCTGGGGCGCAAGTTTCATGACGTTCCAAGAGGTTGCTGGATGGGTGCCTTGAATGTGGTAGAAAACGACCCAGATCTGGGTTTTCTGTTACCTCCAGGCGAAAGTATTGTGGCCGTAGAGGCCGTCGCTACGATTGTGAGGTTGCTATCTCTGGTAGGTGGGCGTTTTTTTCTCGGTTTTATCCGAGGCTAGTTGTGGTTTTGTCATCATATTCTGGTTCGTGCGGTCAGTTACTCCAATGAGGCGTTTCAGTAACCTAAATGAAAAAGGGAGAAGATGAGTTCATTCATGGGTTATCCCATTTCATGGAAACTCCACAGCTACTTCTGGAGGCAAACAGGTACCCGGAATGCTCCATTAGAAGACAGCCAAATTAGAACAGCAGCATCCGACGCACACGGATCACCCCTTGCTAATTTCACATAAGAAGGTATTCTTACATAAAAACAGACGTTGGATCCACATATGTCGCTTCGCTAAGATTAACCCCCTTGCTACTAAACCAATAGGCACGGATCGCATAACACCCTTCCGCCCAGTCTATCTTAGCCGGACATCAGATGTCCGGTTTACCCGTAACAAGTTACACCTACTGAGGTGATAGACTAGACTTCCACCACAAACTCAATTACGGTACGTACCTAAGTACATATTGATCCCCGTCAGCCGTCATTCAATCAAGATTAAGTTTCATCTTAATAAGAGCCCAATAATGTTCCACTGGCCTCAACTATGTGCAATTTGGCGTATTAGCCATTTTAGGTACAATATTGATATTATCATTCCAGTTCAGTCCATCGCTATTTTTCCATAGTGGCATGATGCCAGTCAATGTTTTTCGGGCAAGGACTTTTTGGTTTTTTTTTTTGTATGATTTAAGACCAGCTTTCCTTTTCACTTTGCGGACAAATGACTCAGAGCAACTTCATTTTTGAGCTACTTTTCTGTCCAATGCATTTGGATTTTCAGGAAAAATGTCATTGAAACATTTAGCTCTTTGTAGGTCTCCCAATCCACATTTTCTGCCAGATGCTACCTTTTGATCAATGTTTAGATTGTCATTAAAGTTTTGCAAAACCCGGCTAACAATTTGGGACACTTTTAGAGTTTTTGGCATTTTTTAAGTTATTCCATTTCAGATTTTGTTGAACAACTTTTACACTGATTTTTCGAATTTCAGCTTGAGTATCCATTTTTAGCAAACACTTTTGTAGATCTATCGTTAAATTCAAATATGATAAGACCGTATTTTTTTTTTATCGGGCACTTCAAACAAAAGTAGGAAGTAAAAAACTGTTACAATTTTTTCGTGCGCACTCTTTACATTAGAAAATTTAACTGAACGAAAACCGTATATTCACTTACAAGTGGCTTCTTCGGTTGTCAATTCAACGGGTTGGATCTAGTATTATGGACCACATTACTTCACTAATTTTAACCCACAATAACCAAGCAACCAATCACAAACCCGTAACCTCCAGCAGACACCAAAACATCCAATAGCACTATAGTTGTGCTGCACTAATTTCCAAAACTTTTTAAAATTATTTATTTAAAATTAACTTATTTATCTTCTTCGTTCGCGCGTCTTTGGTTGCAACTTGTGCAACATTTAAACGCTTGCAATGGCGATGACGATGGCTCAACAAAACTAATCACGTACCATTCAAGCACGTGTCGTCCTTTAAAAATGCCATTTCTATTAACTTTTAATTGCGAGAGTACAATTCTACACAAAAACACAAGAGAGAAAAATCATTGCTACATTGCTCTGCAAGGTACTCGCTGTCTGTAGTCACCACAATAAAATAGTAAAAGGATAATTATACATTACTTGTTTTTTTTTTGTATTTTGTATTTTCGCAGCGAAAGGTGTTGACTTGAAATTAAAATTAATTGTGAATTCCAAGCGCGTTTAGCAAATTTTTAGCCACTCTTGGCTGCTGTGAAGTTCATAGAAAAAAAGTACAAAATATACACATAAGCAGAGTTGATAGCAATTGGTAGGGGGTATGGTCATGTATAAGAGAATGATGGCGGTGACGTTGATGTTGGGGAAAAACACACAAGTCGAAGGTTAAATTTAGCGGTGAGTGCATAAAAATAAAGTTTAGACATTCAAGCGTTCAACTTTTTCCACACACACTCAAACACACAAATCAGCCAGTAAGTAAAAACACCAAATATATATATATGTATAGAAAGTGAAGATGATTGTAGGCAGGAAAGGGGAATGGAAAGAAATAAAGGGAAAAAATGCAAGCTAACTGCTTGGTAATGAGCTTAATTACCTTCAAATAGGTTTACGTGCATTAGCAAAAATCACATGCTGTTGCACATAAAAAAATTTTGCAAGTGAAACATGTTGATTTTTCTGCTACTTTCTGTCTTCTTTTTTTTTATTTTGTTTTTTGTAGTTAGTCATAGCAAAAGTTGATGTCAGCTAAAAAATTGTTTGCTTGAAATTAATGAAAAAGTTTTTTTTTGTTGAAATTAATAATAAACATGTGAAGAGAATTTTGGCAGTAATTTGTGCATCTCAACTGCTACTTTATTGAAAGTTTTTAGTTTTTCAGTTATTTTAATGATGAATATTTTAAAATTATTAGGTGTTTAGGTTTATCCTCCGATGGGCAATGTGGCCTAGCCAGGCCATTTCGATTTTCAAAAGTGAATATATTGTTCCCCCTTTGACTTTTCGGCAAGCGGTTTGAATATACTATACATCTCGCCAAACTGCTTCTAATAGTGCTATTGCCGATGAGTTTACGTTTAGTTGATAGAACAAAAAAAAATTTTAATACCAAAACTTCAAGGACTGTACCATGTAGCCTAGACGAGCCAAATCGCATTTTACATTTTTCCTTCGTTTGCTTTTCTCAACGAAAATGTGACAATGTTGTCGTACGTTGCCTAGGTAGAAAAATATGTTCCATTGTTGTAAAGTCAACACTATACGCAAGCCACTGAAACCACTGATAAATGTAAATCGGATACTATCTTGGACTATAACGACAAGAGTGGACACGATGGACCAAATGGTATCTGGATACAGTTGCAAAAGATCAACGAACCGGCCATTGTTCATGTTTCACAACATGCTGGATATTAATCTGATAATGCAATGGTGCAATGTGCTTGGCACACGGTTTAGAGACTAAAACGGACACATGCAACATCTATATGGCCGGAGAATATGCCGATTAATATATATACGTCTACTTTTCAATAATGTTTATGTTTTTAACTCCGCTAATATCACAATGGGCCGTTCAGGCCTAAGTGTGTCTCTCGACAGCCACTCCAACCTAACCTAACCTAACTCCGCTAATAAAAAAATTCTACCTGCATCATGTTTTCCCCCTGTGACATATTCTATTATATACATACACAAATACAGCATATGTATGTATGTGCACACATACAACATTTATACATAATATTTGCATACCTACTTTAATAGGCCAAACCTTGTATGTGACCTGGCTAGGCCACTTTGCCCATCCAAAGGGGTAAAAGTACATTGCCCATCGGAGAGTTAGTATTTTGCTGATACTGAAGGATTTGATAAGGAGTTCCGTGAACCTAACTTATTTGGGGAACTGTTTTTGATTGAACTCTGAAGCTACGGTCACACGATTATTGCAATGCGTATAGAATTATAAGGAATTTCCATAAAACGTAAAGTCAGTTATGTGAGCTTATAAATTTTTTTCGATGCAAACCGCCAAAAACTCCCTATTTCTCATCATTGCATCAAGCGGTAAACGGCAGAAGACTGCAGTTTATATATTTGATACATACAATTGATGTTCATAAGTTTCCCGATTAAAATTTTAAAAGTGCATACATTTTTTGCAGCCACTTGATGTGTGAACCTGAGTCGGCCGTGCTTATCGCATTGGAGACAATTGTGTGATCTAGATAAAAATTGGTTTTCTTAAGCATAATTTTAGAACTGAGACATAAGTAGACCAACAGATACCACTATGGTCGATTCATTTGCTATAATTGTAGGCCGTTAGCTTAAGGCAAAGCAGGTTTTGACCTTAAAAAACCCTTACTATTTTTTAATAGAGAATATTTTTTCCGCAGATTGTTTATTACTTTTTCTATTAGTTATTCAGTAAAAAGTGATTATTATCAAAAAACCAAGAATTTAAATTGCAAGGGGTAGTTTCCTAACTCAGTAATGCCTAGTGGTGCCATATGGCACCTTGTCGCTGAACCGATCCTGAGCCACGTTCAAAAACAATTTTTTTGTAAAATTACTTAAAATGCTCGCCCTTAATGGGTTAAGGAAAGTTGGACCTAAGTGGTTTTGACACTTAAATTATTTTTTGATGAAGGTTTTTTTTGAAGGTTATTTCTACCAACAATTAAAGAAAAAAAAATTTTTTTTAAGGGTTACTTTCTTAAAAAATTTGGACATGGGTAAAATTACCCTTATAGGCCTTCGGTGACCCAAACTACTTTTTGATTGGAAATATTTTCTTCAAGTCAGTTTATTGTTTTTTATTTTCAATGGTAAATCCAATATATAGGCATTAACTATAGCAAAAAAAAAAAAGATTTTAGTCTATCAAGGATTTATTTCTCGGAAAAAGTTGGACCTAGGTGGTTTTGGCCTTCGGTGACCCCAACTACTTTTCAATGGGAAACATTTTTTTCCCGAACCTAATGATAGGTTTCGCATTCGTTTACCCGGTATAGTCATACATCAAATAGAGGCTTCATATAACACCCAAAAGGGTTGGTAAGGGGAGTTGGGGGGAGGGGGGATGTTGCTGTCTAGGTAATTTCTTTTTCTTCCTTCCATGATAAACAACTTTCTTTTAGTTATGAAACATATACAAGGTAAAATAACAAAATTTTATATTGGTCCCGCGCATACCAAAATTATGGGTTTCGACCCCCATACCGGGGATCCCAGACATTTGACTTTATAAAGCGTCAAATTGTTATTAAATGGCCTCCTCGGCTTCGTTTAGAGGACCCCATTCGAGAAGTCCAATTTTGTATGACTCTATTGCATAAATCGGGCTGGATCTCACCAATGATTTGAATGATATTGTTCTACAGTTGGTCAATTGTTGTTGGTTTGTTGGCGTATACCGGCGATTTAACGTAGCCCCAGAGAAAAAAGTCTAAGAGCGTTAAATCGCACGATCTTGGCGGCAATTCCATATCACCTCTTCTGGAAATAACGCGTTCTGGGAACTTTTCTTGCAACAACTCTAATGTAAAGCCCGCTGTGGGAAACCTCTTGTTGAAACCACATGTTGTCCAGATACATGTCATTCAATTGAGGCTCCAAAAAGTCAGATATCATTGCGCAATACCGTTCGCCATTGACAGTCACCGTCTCTCCACCAAAGAGTAAGTTTCTTCGGATACAATGGCGACTCTTGGTACTGCTGTGGATTACATTCCGCCCAAATGCGTAAATTTTGCTTGTTCACAAAATCGTTCAATCTAAAATGTACCTCATCATTGAACATGATCCACTGTATTATTTACTCAAAATTATTGTTTACATTTTTCAGGGCTTTAACTATTAACTTAACAACAAAATTCGCGTAGTCGATTCGACGAAGAAGTGCCGCCTAAGGTTAAGCAGCTTCATAAAATGTTTCCCCATAACCTCATAGTTCTCTGGATATCTATGACCAGATTTCCATCTATACAGGAAATAGTCCCGATCTTTAAACTTTTAGTCAGGCGTCTTATTTTTTTCAAAAGAATTTTCGTACATCATTCCCCGCACCAAACATCTTGATATATTATTCAAGTCGCCCTGCCTTATTTTTCTTGCACCCTTTTAATTTGCTTCTTTGAGTTTTATAATAAATGATTGCCACTTATGCAATAACAAATTTAATTGAATTTAATTATTTAAAACAAATCGCATACTTAAAAGTTTTAGTTTTAGATGTTTTATATTTTATAGCAGAATTTTAAATTGAAAACAATTTCTTTTCAGGCACCCACCTACCCGCCTACACTCGATTCATTCACAGAGAAAGAGTATGTTCGTGTCAATGACAAAACACGAACATGTTAGCAGTAAAATATATCAAAGCATCGACGACTGACAGTTTTTGGAAGGCCTCTTCAAATTCACACACACACATGCATGTATACGGCGTACATGAGATGCAATGTTGCAACCTTAAACGAAGAAGAAGAATAAAATTTGTAAAACAAGCAACAACTGCAACTCACACACACACTCGCATGTAGTCGGATACATGAAAGCAACGGACGTCTTCAGCAGATGCGATCATGTGTTGAACAACAAATCACGTTGCTCCTATTGCAACCACTCATTCTATTGCCTTAGCAATTGCTCTGGTTGTTGTTCTTGTTGTACTTCCTGGCATTTACGTGATTTCAACATAATTCACAGTTGCACAGAATAACGACGATATAAAATACACGAAACGAATACACACGAAATGTGTGAGTGCAATCAGGTGTGAATGTGGCAAAGATGAAGTATTTTTTTTTTTTTTGGTTTGTTTCTTCGTCTTCGAAGCACATAGAAATTGCTACTTCTCACAAAGTTTTTCCACCCCTCTTCTTTCCTCGGTCACCCTTCAAAAGTACCTATATTTGTATTAAAAAGGAAACGACTAAATGTACATCAAATTCAAATTTAAATTTCCTGTAGTAATATTTTCCGATTTTTCTTCTACCACTTTACCCTTCTTTTCTGGCACGTTTTTTTTTTTTTTGGAATTGCTTTACTTTTACCAAAATGTAAATATAACCTCAAAAACGTAAATGCAAATAGCAAAAACGTAATTGCACCACTAGCAATAGCAATTCAGCAATGGCAATGAAGCAACGCAATGACGTGATGGAAAAAATTGATTGATGATTGAAGGCAGCCAAAGTAGCAGCAGCAAAAACACACAGGAAATACAGGGTGAAAAAAAAAACAAATTTTAAAATATGCACTGAGAAAAATAGAACACAAAAAAAAAACAATTTAGAATATAGCAAAAAGTGCTAAAACCATCATTCCCACTAAATTACCAAAAAAAAAAGTAGCAACCAATTCAGAAATCGAATTTTTGGCATTTGTGTGTGTGTGAGTGCAAAATTGCACACAAATGCAAGCGCGCCACACTATTACAAACGTTTACAATTTTAGGCTCAGCAAAATAAACGCAAACGAACTGAACAGAAAGCAACTTAACTGAAATAGCAGGCGAGCGAGCTAAAACTTTTGTGGCACTACGTGCGTATTTGCATAATTTTTTTTTCAGTGGCAGCACTGCATAAAGTGTTAGTGTTAGTAGGTAATAGGGGCAGGTGTGTTACGCCCAAAATGTATTTGAATAACTACGTGTATGTGTGTGTGTATGTAGGTATATGTGTTTGCCCAAAAATATGCTCAATTATGGCAAACCCTTGAAAATGCAATTTGCATAATAATGTAAAATGTTTTGCGGCACACACACACACACACACACCCACGAACCTTCCAACACACACGAATTCTTATTTGCTTATGTGCTAGTTTATATGTGTGTTTAACCTGTAATTTGCTATGAAGCGCAATTTAGTTTTATTTTCTATTTCATTTTCGAGCCTAAAGTGTTGATTGAGGCGCAATTAAATTTTTCAAAAAAACGAAAGAAATAAATAGTTAGCGATTATTGTTTGAAATATTTTTATTGCTTATTGCTCTCTTTTTCAGTGCCTATAGCGGACGCTTGATATGAGGATATTTTATTGTAACGCTTGAAAAGTAGATTATGGCTTGAATAATTTTTTTCTATTGAATTTTGGATAAGTCGGTAGATATTTCGCTGCATCATATATCCACCAGGCTAGATTTTTCAAATAATTTAGAGCACAATTCCGTTAAAACATTTTTATGTAGCATAAGGTGGGGTAATGTGGTACACGTTTTTATCTGGCTCCATAAAAGAGCCAAGAAATTTAGTTATTAATTTCCCTAGAAAACCAAAAATCCTAAGTTTCTATAAGCGCGTATTGTCAAAATTTTAATCTTTGCAATAGAAAAAATTACATTTTCTAACATGGTTATTTTTAACTTTTTTAAAAATGGTGGCAAACAAAATTTTTAAATTTTATGAAAATATAGCAATAAAATCATGTCTCCTCTCATTTATCAGAGTCTCAATGCAAATACGTTTAAACAAAAAAGAAAAGATGATCGAATTCATTAAAATATATTGTTTATCAATGGCTCAAAAATTACAAATAAAGAGAAAAATTTAATAAAAATACAACCAAAGTTAAATTATGAAATAATTGTGGTAGTTAATTTCATTTCATCATTTCTATTCAGTGAAGATATTTGAGAATAAAATCGTTTCATCATTAATGCATTGAAATACTTATAACAATTACTAAGATAACTAATGAGGAATTGTGGCCGTTTCATTCGTCGTCGGAAGCATCAAATTTCGCGTCGAAATTTTAGCAAGTGAAGAAGTAGTAATTTCTCAAGTTAGCACACTTCAAATGATACGGCTACTTGCGTTTCTTGCATTCAATTGAATTGTTGCTATTAAAATTTTTTAGTAGAAATTTAGAAAAAACCAACACAAATCTCGATCTTCGTTGATTTCCATATAATCATATCATATATAACAGCAGCCAGACTTTCTGACTTAAAATTTTTCAAGAATTTAATAGCTTTGACCAATTTTTCAAAGTCTGGTGTTAAGATCCCTTTTTGCGCTTTTCATTTTTTAGAACCATAATGCAAAATATACAAGCAATAGCTGCGTTTTATTCGCCAGCTAGTTTAACATGTGCAAATACGACAATAGCTGCATTTTATTCGCCAGCTAGTTTAACATGTGCAAATAAAATGACCAAGCTGTTAAGTCTCTTTTTCATTATATTGTAATTCACAATGAAACTGCTCAGCAACTGCTCCCAGCCATTGCGGTCAATCGTGGGCATTGTTTTTAATTTTTACTCCTCATAAGAATATTTAACGATGATTTTTTACATCTTTTCGCCAGCAAACAATTCGAATTTTTTACTTTTTTGTTTTTTGCTAAACTGTCATGCTTTTTCTTTCACTTATGGCTGTTCACAAAAAAATTTGATGGAGTTAAACTACTTGTTAAGTATACATAACCGCTATAATTATACGTGTTATCTCTGCGGCTTTGTTTTTGTTTTCCCATACAATTATCACTGCTAGTTATACATAACTAGAAACAAGTGGCGAATAAAACGCAGCAAAAAAGTCACATGTGAGTGTGTCTCAGATTACTCCACTACAATTGTCTTGCATTGCCCCACTGACGTCGGTAGTGATGGTCGTTATTCCGTTATCGGTAATTTAATCACTGTGGCCGGGAGATCACTGAATATTGCTGTGGATAAAGAGTTTCAAAAACGCCTTCCAGTGATTTCAGTTTTATTCAAAAAATTTTGTTCCTTTTCATATTTTTTCTATGGTGGGTGAGAAATCGACTATTTGAATAAAAAGCTAAGCATTGTACCTAAAACCCTGATTTAATCTAGACAACGGCAAGTATATAAAGTAGTTACAAAAACTGGAACGCGCTAATGTAAGGAAGCAATGACACAATCACTATTAAAAATCACAATGATCCAAAAATCGCAGACACTTTTTTCACCGTTTTTGACAAATCAATATTTTGGTCATCGCTAGACGGCGGTTTTAAGCGCATTTATGCTACAAAGACACTATGAGAGACAAATTCAAATTTGTTTTATGTTCTAAGAGATATTGAAGAAATCAACACTTTTTTGGCACATGAACTGTTCTCTAGTTTCGTCATCTTCAAGACATGCATCACATGGACTCGATTCCTTGACACTGATTTTACTCAGAAAATGATTGACTTGGACGAAATACATGCAACCTCAACTTCAATTCGTGTTTAATAAAAGAAGGGCTGCATCCATTGAAATGATTGCTAATCGTTTTCTGGCCCTCATTTAGAGTGATCTTATTTGACTTGATCTTACTCAGATTTATTTCATGTAACTGAATTTCGTACAACTTGATCCCATCCGCCTTAATCTCATCACTCTAACTCTAATAGCTTTGGTGTGACTTAATTTAGTCGTCTTTAAATCTGTTGACTTTTTAAGTTCTGCCAGTATTAGTAGTACACCAAGCACTGCATAAACTAACTGAATTTCAGAAATTAAAAAAAATTAACTGTAACGTGTATCGTATAAGATGGAACCATGAGCTGTATGAGCTGTACGCCGACATTGACGTAGTACACGCGCAGAAGGGGAAGACCTAATCTCCGTTGGAAAGACCAGGTACAGGGGGACCTGTCTGCACTTGGCCTTACTAACTGGCGCCAGCGCGCGCATTGCAGAAGCGACTGGCGAGGCTTTATAGAGGCGGCCAAGACCGATCATAGGTTGTAGAGCCAACTAAGAAAGTAAGTAAGATCTGACAGGTGTTTGTATAAGTCTTTAAATCAAATTATGGACCGAAATTTTGATTTGAAACCCACCCAAAAATCGTTTTTTTTTTTTTTGACAGAGAAAAAGGAGCACATAAATACTTAAATATTTACACTTCTCAGTTATATTTTTGTAACTAACTCCAAGATACTTAAAATTTATTGTACCTTAATTTGAAAGTTTAAAAGAAATTAATTTGCATAAATATTTTTTTTTTTTTTTAATAAAACCTACCGATTTACTATTCGCATCACTTTCACTATAATCCAAATTTGAAGCGTCGTTGTTGTAAACGCTATTGTTGTCTTTATTGTTATTTGCAGAAGACGACGATGGCGTTGGTATTTGTTGATGTTGTTGCAGTTGCTGTTAGCAATTATCATTTAAGAAATTGCTACAATTTAAATTGCTATGTTGTTGTTGTTGTAAATTAATTTGTACTTGTTGTTGTTGTTGTTGTGATTGTAGGAATTGTGATTGTTTAAGATGTTGTTGTTGTTGTGGTTTGGATTTTATAAATTGCTGCTGCATTTGCTGCAGCTGCAATATTTGCAACAATTGTGGCGGTGGCGGCACCGTTGGCTGCTGTAGCAACAGTCGCTGTTGTAATATTGGATAATGATGCTGAGGATGCTGTAACAAAGGTTGTAGTTGTTCCTGTTGCTGCTGCAGCCTTTGCTGCTGTTGTTGCTTTCTATGATCAACACGTAAACGCGCCATTCTTACATAATACGGTGGCTGCTGATGTTGCAACAAACGCATACGTCTGCCATATATGCTGTTGCAAGGATATGTTGCTGCTATCTGCAATGAAAATTTTCGAGAAAATCGAAAAGAAAAAATTTATAAAAAAAAATTACCAGAAAGTAGAGAAAAACACTTGAAGTAAATTTTTTTTTTGTTTTTGACATTTATTTATTACATTTTTATTTTATTTTTTTTTTTTGGTTTGGTTTTGTTATTTTTTATTTTTTTAAGTTACACAACATCAACAACAACATCAAGAAAAGTTAAGAATAGTAAGTAGCAAATAGTATTTAGTAGTAGTAGTACTTGAAGTAGTAGAAAAGTAAGTTTTTTTTTCATGTATACGTAGAAAACTTGCAAATACAATATAAATACATACATACAGACATAGCATTATATTTTCATATATATATATATGTGAGAAAAAATACATACATATACAACAACAACAACAACATCAAGAACAACATCAATAGTTATATAGAAATTTGTATAAAAAATTAGGAGAAGTTTCAGTTTTATTATTTTCATGTTATTTTTAACATTTTTTTTTTTTTATATATGTATATATAAGAATTATAGAATAACATCAACATCAACATCAACAACAACAACATCAACATCAACAACAACATCAATATGAAGAGTACGTAAATAATAAAAACATTAAAGTTTTTCCATTGAATTTTTAATATAAATATTTTCTTAACTTCGATAATATTTTTTCATAAACTTGATTTCTCTTACAAATCTTTAATCACAGTAACTCCACAAAGAACAACAGCAATTAGATATTTATTTTTTTATACTTAAAATATAGTTATATTATAAATATTTTATGCAAAAAAAAAAAAAACATTCATTTTTCAGTTTATCGTATAAATAAAATACAAGGCCCAGTAGAAATTATGTTTGCTTGCAGATGTGGAACTTAATTTCATACATTCACATTATTTTCACTTACCTTATTTCATTTAATTATTTTAATAAATATTTAAAAAAATCTTAATATATTTAGTTTTGAGCAAGAAAATACAATAAATTAAAAGCACATGCAAAAAAAAAAAAAAATTAAAGAGCAGAGATAAGTGATTTTCCCTATTCATCTTATAACTTAAAGAATGAAAAACATCAATACGAAATTATTTACAAAATTCACAGTTCAATATTTTTGATTTTTCATTATTATTTACAAGTATAGTTAATCACGCACACACACGCACTCATTTATACATATATAAATTTATATCTACATAAAGACACAACACAAAATAGAGCTGATTTGAACTATTAGAGAGCTCGCACTTGTTTCATCTATTACATATAGCTCAGAAATGGAAAATCTTAAAAAATTATTTATACAACGAGTATCAGGTACAGAAACTTCTGTAGAGGCAGACTTTAAAGAGCTCTCTGAAGAAAAAGATCTCCAGAAAAAAAAAGCACTTTATTATGCAAGTGGAGTATGAAGGGGGACTGCGTCGATAGCCAATATAAATAAAATTTCTCCCTGAAAGGCCCATCGATGATCGAGTATGATACTTATCTTATGTCATTCTGACACAACAAAATTGGTAAGTACGAACCCTTCCTCAACGCTTTTTTGTAGAATGTAGCAGAGATGTATGCTGTAAATTTGGCGGTGAGGTTAAAAATCCTAACGTCAACCACTACGAGCACATATCAACTATCTACATTCCATTCGGGTTTTAGAATGCTCCCGCCATATTGCATATCCTTTGGGAAATTCAAAGCGAATTCAAGGTCAATGGATTGAGGAAGAATGGATTTGTTGGTAGATTTAATAAGGTGGAAAGATGGAACCACTGTAGGATTTAGAGCGGGGGGGAGGAGGGCTACAGTGCAACTGGTTCTTACATGCACTCGAACAACATTAAATCTACACTTTCAGCACCAGTTTATAGATGTCGTACTTTTAGAAAGCTCGATAATGGTCTAGATTTCGAGTTGAATTTTGCACTGAATTTTAGCCTGATATTTGGTTCTACTTTTTCGTTTTTGATCTAAATTCTGGTTTGATTTTATGTTAGAATTTTGTTTTGATTTTAGGTGTGAATTTTAATCTGAATTTGGTCCGCGTTGAGTCTAAATTTTGATTAGTTTTCGGTCTGTATTTGATATTCTTCTGGTTTGAGTTTTGTTGTAACTCTTCGTAAATTATGATCTAAATTTTGCAAAAACCAGTTTTTTATTTATATCTGGCGTCCTTTCAGCCTCAGTTTTAATCTAACTCTTAGTTTAGAATGTGGTCAAAACCCTTGAAATTGGCTTGATCTTGATACGAGTTATGGTCTGAATTTCGGTCTGAAACCGGTCTAAATTTTGTTTTAAATTTTGATCTCAACTTGTCTGGAATTTTAGAATTTTGTTTAGTTTGTTGTCTGAAATTTGGTCTAAAGTTTTGTCTATTTTGGTCTGTATTTGAGTTAAAATTTTAAGGTTTTTTGGTCTGAATTTTAGTTTGTTTTCGTTCGGTATTTGGCATCCTTTTGGCCTAAAGTTTTGTCTAACTATCTACCTGAGTTGTGATTTAAATTTTTTTCTAAAGCTTTACTGAGGCGGTCAAAATAAAGAATTAATACCTAACTACAGAATAAAAATTGTTTTGTTCACCCTAAAAGTATGCAATCACGAATAAAATTTATGAAACCGCAAAAAACCCAAAATCCAAATAGTCCAAATATGCTCAATGCCTATATCTAAAGGGTGTTTTTTTTGAGAAGTGTGGTTTTCAAAAAGAAATATAACGCATAAAATTTATTTTTATGGCCAAGAGTTTAGCTTTATTACAAAGCTAAGGGTTTGCTATTATGTTTCAAAAATGATCTCGGGCAAGTGGCCGCTGCGGCTGGCTCGAATAAATTCCAATCGAGAGTCCCAACTTTCGACCACTTTTTGCAGCAATTGGGGCCATATGTTAGTATTAACGCGCAGAATATTCTCTTCCAAAGCGTCAATCGTCTTGGGCTTATCTGCGTAGACAAGCGACTTCACATAACTAAACAAAAAATAGCCCAGCGGTGTTAAATCGTACGATCCTGGAGGCCACGCCACAGGCCCACGTCTTGTTGGAACCAATGGTCGTCCACATCAGCATCCTCCAATTCAGGCACGAAAAAGTCATTAATCTAGAGGCATGATTAGCATTGCCCATTGACTGTAATATTATGGCCATCTTCATCTTTGAAGAAATATGGGCCAATGATTGCCTCTGCCCATAGAGCACACCAAACAGTGACTTTTTGGGGATTTAACGGCGTCTCAACAATGGCTTGTGGATTATCATCACTTCAAATGCGACAATTTTGCTTATTAACGTACCTATTCAACCAAAAGTGAGCTTCATCGCTGAACAAAATTTTCTTGTGAAAATCGGGACCGGTGGCCATCTCGTTTTGGGCCCATTCACCGAACGTGCACTTGATGGTCGCTTGGCTTCAATTTTTGCATGAGTTGGATTGTTGCGCGCGATGGCGGATGAACACATTCGCGTCTTCTTCGATACTCTGGCTCCACAGCAGCAATAGCGTCTTCAGTGCGCACTGTACGGCATCTCTGAGGAAGCGCATTATTTACTAGAGTAAACGTGGTGCGAATCCGATCCATGGTTGCTCGAATTACCGACTTTGCTGGGCGATTATGTCGCCCGAATATTGGACGCAGCGCGCGATGCGTCACGCGAACCGAACCATTATTTTGGTAATAAATTTGCACGATTTGCAAACGTTCAAGAGTAAGTCTATTCATTATAAAATGGCAAACCAAACTGAGCATAAATCAAGTGACAGCTGCCAAAAAGACCAACTCCGAAAAAAGTATTGCCAGATTGAAAACCACACTTCTAAAAAAACACCCTTTAGTACACTTCAAAAAGTTTTTATATTGATTGAATATATTTCCATTCAATCAAAATCAAACATTTCTGGAATGACCTAGATATAAGACAATGGGCATATCTGAGTTAATCAAAATCAAACATTTCTGAAGTGTACAACATTTAGAACATTGGGCATGTCTGGGTTAATGCCACTTTTTTCCAAAAATTATGAATGTCAATCAAAACTATTTAAGTTTTTGAAATCACTAATATCAGAATGATTGATTTAAAAAAAATATATTTGAAAATCAAACCGCCTATTCTTTCGGTATAGGTTTAAAATTTTGAGCAAGTACATAAACTTGTTTTTTAATTATAATAATTGAAAACGAAAGCTTAAACTCCATTTCATAATACAAATTTAAACTATAATGCAGTGTTTTGATTTTAGAGAGATAATTTCTGATTTCAAAATGATATTCTCAAATTTAAAATAGAGATATGTAGATGGAAAAGCTGTGTAGAACCTAAAGACACTAAAGCATTTTTTACAATATTTTGGTATAATTTTTAATATATTTTATCTTAGAATCACAAAAGTGCTACATAAAGCACAGAATGATCAAGTTTTCTCAAGGTTTTATATTTAAAAAAAAATTAAAGAAAAAAAGAAAATTTTCAATTTTTGGAAAGCAAAAAAGTGAAAATAGCCGCTTGAAAAAGTTTTTTTTTTCGGATTTCTAAGATGACGTTGTTGTTCGATTTTTTGTTTTCAAAATTAGACTTACTACTAAAATTACGGTACGACATCCAATAGAGGGCCTAGGCCGAGCTTTTCCTATCCACTCGTGTTGTGTGAGTTATATTCATACACAAAGTTTTTTGCCGAATCCGAACGGCGAAGAGAAAAAATTTTCATGGGCAATTTTAACTCATGGAGATTTGACATTGACATTCACGATTTTTGAGCGTGCCGAGTTTTAACCTGAAGACCTCTGTGTAGCAGTCCAACACACTAACCACGGTGACCACCCAAAATTCGACGTATTTTGCAAATAATAGCGAATTGAAAATTTACAAATCGAATTTTTTATTTATTTATATCTCAGAAACTAATAGAGATAATTAAATGAATTTTGTTTTAAATAAAGCTACAAATTCGCATAAATATAAAAATAGAACAGTAACTAAAATTGCAAGCCCCTCTAACTTAATTGCAACAGCTGCAAATTAGCTGAAATTTCATGATACTAGAACTGCTGCAAAATAATGTAGCGCATTCAAGCGAAACGCAAAGCGTTAAAAAATATTTTAATATTCAATAAATAACTAAATGAATAAAAAGATACGTACAACAACAACAGCAAATAATTCAATTGCTATTGGTTGCTGTTGGTATGGTGCTCGCTCGCTAACTCACACACAAACATACACATATATACAGGATATTCGCAATTTATGGGCAGCATGTGTGGTCAGTTTCATATATTGAAACTACACAGAAAAGAAATATACAAATAAAAATTAAAAAATTGCAATTTGTTTTTTTTTTTTTTTTTTTTTTTTTTTGTGCCACAACAAATTCTGAATTTTTTTTGTTTTTTTGGTTTTATTTCTTTGTCCATTTTATTTAATAAAAATTCTAGTGTTATTTTTATCGCTTTTTTACAATAACTGACTACACTTTGACGATAGAAGTTTGAGCTCGATTGCAACTTTGATAAAATGTAAAAAATAATATAAAAATATTTTTTAGTTGCAATCAATTTTTGTGTTTATGTGTGGCTTTTAAATAAAAATATCAATGAAAGTAAATATTTATATATTTAGTTGTTATTATTCATTTTTATTGGTTACACTGTGAAGTTATAACAATTTTGACCATGGTATGCTTTGGAATTTCAACAATATTTATTTTTTTTTTGTTTTGTTTTATTTGCAGCGTGAAATTTGATGAAATGTATACATATATATATCGTACTTTTGTATAAATATTTCAATTGATTTTATCAATTTTCCTGCTAAAAATTAATTCCAACAAAGTTTTTGCTATAGTTTTGTCTTCCACAAATTATTAACCCTCTCAGGAGAATGTGTACTTCCCGTAGTAGGAAAAAATCGAGATGTTGATTTTCGTGTTTAGGAGCCACCAAATAGTCAAAATATACTATTTACGAATTTTTAAATGTCCAGGTTTAACCGTACATTAGTTGGCTTATTTGCTCCATACATTATGCTAAAGTATTTCAGATCTTCATTGTGACAGCACAATATGAAAATAGATTGTTAAAAACCAATTAAAATTAAAAAAAAATTTAAATTTGCGAAAACTGGATGCGCTACTCCGAAAACCGTAATTTTTAAGGATGTTTTACAATAGGTTTGGGATTTTGTATGGAAAAAGCATTCAACTTGCATATAAAAAATTTTCAGACATCCATACCTATGTAAAAAGAGTTTTGATGATCTCATAAAGCTCCTCTAGTTTAAAACTTCAAAGCGTTTTGAATTTTTTCAGGGTCTCAAAATTCTTATTCCGGTCCTGGCTGCAAGCAAACTTTTTTCATGACGCACTCTAATATATGGTATACACATATTCATTAAATATTTTCAAAATTATAAATAACCTCAACATATATTATCTTTCTCTTTGTTTACAATACAATTAAATTCTGCTGACAAATTGAATATATAAATTACGAAGTATAAAAGTAACATTCAATTGACATTTCTTAAATATTGCATAACTATATACATGTGTATAATAAAATTTCTAATTATTTTTGAAAATTTATGAATTTATGCAGGAGTGGGTATTAAAAGGATTGAATTCATATTTAAAAGCACTTAAAATTGATGAAATCCCTTGTCAATATAATTTCAATTTTACAATTACGAATGCATTCCATACATGCACATATATAAACATACACATAAATATATGTGTATATGTATGTACATAAGTATTGGTATTTTTCAAGGACATCAATCAATTATTGCTGCGAACTCTTCAGGTAGAAATTTTATAAAAAGAAGAAGCAGCAGCAACTGAAAAAATATGAGACTCATAAAATTCATATGTTGACGACACACACATACACCCACACGTACTGTGTATTCATATGTATGTGTACTCACATTGGTATTTATATAAGTAAAAAAGTATTAAAATATATATCTCTGTATGTATTGCGTCAATTTTAATTTATTAGCATTTATTGGTAATAATATTTATGGCATATAAATAAATATGGCTTCCTGTCATATTAAATATGGCACTGGATACATATACATATATATTTAATGGGTTGTACATGTGAGTGTAACTGCATGCGTGTGCACATTTTAGCAAAATATGTAAGCAATTCAATTGTTTATATAAAAAATTAAACACAACTGATTTTTAAATATATTAATATTGTAGAAAAAGAGTAAATATATTTTAAAGCTTAATAATTTTGAAATGAATGCCTTTAAAAAATATAATCGCCCTATGTGGTAAATTTGTTAAAAAAAAAGAAGCAAATCCTTTATAAAATAACACCGCCACATATGCTGCTTGCCGCTGCTGCTCAGAATACCAACATCCGCTTTGGCAAACAATAATTTCCCGTTTGTGTGTATTTTTGTAAACCACACAAATCACACAGAGTCACAGAGCGTTAAAAAAGAATAACAACAATGAAAACAATGACATTTTTGTAGGAAAAGGCGTTAAAATGTTAGTTTAAAACGTTGTAAATATAAAAATGAAATGTAAAAACACTTGATCAAAATAATATTTAAATAAAATTCTGATTTAATTTTTAACTTTCCTAGTAGGAAAAATATTACTTCCTAAATCTTTTTGGCAAAGTTTTCTATGCAGGAAATCGAGGAATCGCTTCTTGCTTTTGAGCATGCAAAAAAAATTACAATGATGATGACAAATTGCTTCCATGTTTCTGTTAAAAAATACATCAATTCTACGAAATCAAGATGCAGCTGATTTTGTTAAATTAAAGAAATGCATTAAACATTGATAACAATATAAATATTAATATTTAATAACCGAATCAATGAACTTATAAGCCATCTAGACCAAAATCCAGACCGAAAATCGGACTAAATTGTGATCAAAAGTCAGATCAAAAATCAGACTAAGATTCACACTAAAATTTCAGACCCACGGTAAGACCCAAAATTAAACGAAATTTTAAACAATAATTAAACTTAAACTCAGACAGATATCCAGACCGAAAATCGGACAAAAAGCCAGACCAAAGTAGACTAAAATTCAGACCAAAATATAGACCAAAAATCTGACCAAAACCCATACCTAAATCTAAACCAAAAATCTGACTAAATTCAAATCAAACCTCAGACTGGAAGTTGTACAAAAATCAAGCCAAAGCAAATCGAAGTTCAGTTCAAAATCAGATCAAAAATCATATCACTATTCCAACCAAACTACAAAACCTAAACTCTGACCGAAAAACGGACCAAATATCTGGCCAAGCTCTGAACAAAGCTTAACCCTTGAATGCATGAGGTCAGCCATCAGTATGGAGACCAAGCTGCCCTAATATAAAATCGCTCGCTAAGCACGAATTAGGCATTGATTTTCCTGGAAAATGTACCATTTCCCCGGAAAAGTGGAAAAAGAACGATTTGTGATATGTACCATATATGGTACACTATGCATTCTATACATATTTGGAATTAATACAATTTGATGGAATTATTTTTTTATTTATTAGAAACTAATGTAAAAATATATAAAAATAAATGAAAAATGAATGAAAGTAACAATTTTGGTAGCTTTTAGTGTAAATATAAAAATTATTATTACTTCTTTGTATCATAATCAACGTAACAATTGCGTTTTTCGCAAGGGGTAGGTAAGCAGATGCGAAATCATCTGCTGACTCTGGTTCCAATTTAGAGCTTCTGAAAAAAGAGATTTGCTCTTCGTACAACTGTAGTTTTCCTTTTTTCAACGAACTCTCTCAAAATCGTTGGAAGTTATGTCAACAACAACGTCTTTATATTTACAGTATTCTTTGCATACCTAGCCCAACTTATCATTCCGATCGATGAGAGCATTTTCGTGACATTATCCGTGACATTATCAGTGATATCATCCACAGGTGGCACAAGGGTCAAAGAAACTAACATTTTATTCTATTTTCGTGGAGGCGAAGAAGGCTCTAGCGTCACTATGAACAAATTAACTTGTATTGACGTATTAACATCAGGAACAGAAATTCTAAAAGCTTCAAAAATAGATACGTCCAGCTCATCATTGTTGAAAAATATGCCAGAAATTGCTCCTTCATTCAATATAGCGTAATTGGTTTCTGCTCGATTTCTAACGCGTTACGGTATTTGAATTTCACCAATAAATTCATCCGAACCTTCATCTAACCATTCTTTTTCATTATCTAATAGATCACCATTGTTAGGTATGCCCATCAATTCATCATCGTCATCATCGTAAGGCATATCCGCCACCTCATCAACGTTATTATATAATAATAATGCCATCCATATCTAATAGAACAATCCAAATAATCAAATGCGCAGATGCATAGAGTACCATATATGGTACATAGAAAAATAGAAAAAACAACTATTCTAAGATATCAAATTTGATCAAGATTCATTCTATTTAGCTAAAAGAAAGTCCAATGTACTCATCAATACTTATTTCCACACGAATAACAAATTTTACCAATTTTTTTTTTGCTATTGAAAATCACTTTAGAAATTATGTGCAAAAAGTGCATAAGACCACTTCGGCAGCTTACTGACAACTAAAACAAATCGTAAGCAAGCTGTAACGGTATTTATATAAAGGATAATTTTGTCTGTTTTAATTTAAAGCATACATTATAACGCTTCAGCTTGATTGATTAGATTACCGTATGATTAAAGACATGTACCATATATGGTACGTTATGCATTTAAGGGTTAAACTGATTTTTCAATCAAGTAACAAATAAAATTTCTAACCAAAATCTTGCCTGAAATCAGACCAATATTAAGGCAAAAAGCGATAGAAAAATCCGAACAAAAAACTATATCAAAACGGAGACCAAGACTCCAATTAAAAGTCGAACTAAATTCTTGTCAAAAATCTGGCCTTAAATGCGTTTTACTCTAATATTTTCATTTTTGGCATATGGCAGTCTTGCAGTAAACGAGCGACATATTTTTAGCAGTTTTTTACACCCACAACTAAAAAGCTAAAATTAAAAATCCAAAAACAAAAATATTTGTGCCATACAGAAAATAAATTTGCTGAAAGTCTACATAAATTACAAAAATTATCCACAACTTGCGACCACAGACAAAACCAAAGAGAGAACAGAAGAGATAAAAAATGGGGTCATTTATTACGACAATGAATTTCAATTCCTCAAAACCGACTATAACCTCATATACAGGGCTGGGTAGTAATGATTCCTTTAGGAATTAAATTCCATCTCCATTCCAATTACAAGGAATTATAATTGGTACTGTAATGTTTTCAATTCCTTAGTAATGGAATTGATAATTCTTTCAATTCCATTACAAGGAATTGTAATCGGTAATTAAAAATTTTAAATTCCGTGGTAATGGAATTGAAAAAATTTTCGATTCCATTACAAGGAATTGTATTTTATAATTAAAAATATATCAATTCCTTAAAGGAATTGAAAATGTAATTGAATAGAAGGAATTAAATATTTAAGTGTAATCAATTACTTTCTTGAAAATAAATTTCAATTAAGTTGGAATAATTCCTAAAAAATAATTGATCAATTAGATCAATTCCAAAAAAGAAAAAAAAAATTTTTTTTCGGAAAATATTGCTTCTAATAAGATGTTACGAGAGAAATGACCCGCTCGTAACGGCTTATTAGAAGCATTTTTTTTTTTTGCTTTTTTGGATTTGAACTAAAAGGGAATCAAATAATTTCGAGGAATCATTTCAACTAAATTGGTATTAAATTCCAAGAAAGTAATTGATTACACTTAAATAATAAATGTTTTCTTTTCAATTACATTTTCAATTCCTTTAAAGAATTTGATTACAAAATACGCTTCCCTGTAATGGAATCGAAAATTGTTCCAATTCCATTACCAAGAAATTTTTAACTTTTAATAACTGATTACAATTCCTTGTAATGGAATTAAAACTTTTATCAATTCCATTACCATGGAATTAAAAACATTAAAGGTCCAATTACAATTCCTTGTAATTGGAATTAGGATTGTAATGTAATTGAATTTACCCAGCTCTGCTTATATAGAGCCACTGCTAAAGATCGAAAATGATAAAAAGGAACAAACAGTCAAAAAGAAACTAACAGTAATGTTAGGTAATTAATTGATACTGTTACTTTAAAATAAGTATATATATCTGTGATGATTTTTAATTTTCTAAGTTAGTTGCTAATGATATGCACAACAAGTAACTTCGCATCAACAACTTAAGGAACAAAATATTTTAGCAAATAGTTTAAATTCCAGAAATTGGTTGCCTTTCGACGGTCACAATTACTTAGACATCTATCCATCTGAAAGCAGAAGAAGAAGCTTTTTCTTTCCTGCCCAACGTTTTATCCAGAATAAATTTTATTTATTATAGAATAAAAGAGTAATTGTTATAAATAATGTTTCGAAAACCATGCACAATATTTTCTGCCTATTAAAGCTTTGTTTCCCTTGCTACTAAGAGTCGATTGATTTCCTATAATTGCACGTTAGAGTTGAAGGTGGGCTGCACTAAACCGAAGCACTCAGTCTCGAAGGCGATTATACTATACCCAAGATAGATCCAGTAGAAGAGAGTATGAAGATAGTTGCACTTACTGCCGTTTAGTGATATAATCTAACAGCCACATCTTCTTTCCATGAAAACAGTTTTCATTACGTTCCTGATGGATTTATTTATTATATTTTGGTGCTGCGATAAGCAAATTTATCGTTTAGTGATATAATCTAACTGCGAAATCTTCTTTCGATATAAATGGAGGGTGCTCAACGTAACGTGGTGTAACATTTTTTCAGACAGGTGAGAAAAATATCGAAAAATCACGAACTGGAGTATAATATCTGTATCAGACATTTCTGTCTAAGCCAGGTATTCAAAAATCACTCGAGCAACTTAACTCCCATATATATTTTTATTTATTAGTGATATTAGTCTTTCAAGTATTACCTTATATTATAACCGTGTTGAAGACTTTGTATATATTCTTTTATAGTTAACTGGGAACACAGCTCATTGTCTAAGCCATCTACTATTTTCTAATCCTTTCTATGTTTGGGCCATTACTTAATACTCCTTTTTTTTCTATTTCTATTTCCTCGTTTTTCTCTCCTTACTCCATTTTCACCGCTTTATTCTGTTATTTTCTTTATCCTTATTACTATTCTTATGAATATTCTCCTACCGGTCAGTGGCCTTTTGATATATATTTCCAATTTTCTATTTTCCAATTCAATAAACTTTATAAAGAAATTTACAGCCGAATTCTCTCTACCGTGTTTCTCTTTCAAAAATCTATAGTTCAAAAAATATAATTCATTCCCAAATTATACATTTTTTTTTTTAAAATAATATGAGGTTAGTGTGAGGAAGTGATTTTTCAAATAACAAATAAAACGCTCAAAACACAAAACAATTAAAACGAGCAAAAATAAAACTAAAACAGTGAAAATAAATAAAAACACTGAACTAAAAACATTAAACTAAAAAAGTGCAACAAGTGCAATAACAACACAAGAAAAATCAACACCACAGCAAGTATCAAAAACCTCAGGAAAAAAATCCCTCCCTTTTTTCCACAGTGCAGTAAGTACAAGACTTTTTTTCCATAAAAGTATCTTAGCAATTATTTATTAATTATTTAAAATAATTAAAATATTCAATATTTTAAATTTTGTAATCTTTATACATCCGTATATCCTCATATATTTTAAATTATATACAAAATCTCTTTTGTACATATTTTAACTAATAAATAAGTTCCGTTTACAACAACAAGTACACACTTATTAGTTTACCGCAAGTTCTTTGCTATTTTTTCTTTGTGCTATATTCGTTGATTTTCAATCAAAATTAGTACACTGAGTTTAATATAAATCAGTCCACTTGTGACTTCGCTCAAATTTAGTGAATTATTTTATTATATTTAATTCTCATTTCACATATATATAAACAAATCATCTCGTGTTTGTAACTAAATATCATTTCTTGATATTTTAGTCATATTTATATATTTCTTTCCACTGAATATTTTTTTTTTATAACACACTAATTTTTTTGTGCCATATCTTTTCACTCCTGAACGAAATAAATACACTGGTGGCAATATAAATAGTTCCACCTAAAATTTTTTATTGACAATATAAAAAATAATTGAAAATTTAGAAAATATTTCTGGTTTTCTATAAATATTAAAGTTCCTCAAATAAATTTAAACTATTTTCATTAGTTTTTTTTTGGTTTATTGGTTAGCTATTGGCAAATTGCAAATTTCTATTGCAAGTTATTTTTCTTTTTATTCTAACTTTATTTGAGTAATTAAACGCCAGTTGAGAGATTTCCTCCAAGGCAAAAATAATCTGTTGATTTAATTAAAAAACAAGTTTCAAAAATGTCAGACGAAGAAACTGCACAAAAACCAAATTCAATATCTATAACCGTGTTGAAGTCTGTGTATATATTCTTTTATGTTTGAATCTGAACAGAGCTTATAATTTCTTAGATTTAGTTCAATATCTATAACCGTGTTGAAGTCTTTGTATATATTGTTTTATGTTGGAATTTTGAACATAGTCATATAATTTCTTAGATTTTGTTTAATATCTAACCAGTCTTCGAGTGATACAATGCCTTGATTATATAATGAATTTAGAAATACGCAGACACAGGCACTCAGCAGTAGTCTGAGCTGCGTCCAAATTTTTTAAAATATTTCATCAATAAATAGCTCTCTCTGCTTCAAATTCTTTTCAGCTTTCTTTACAAAATAAGTAAATCATTAAAAGCCTTTTTAAATAATGGGTTGTGATCAGTATGCACTGTCAATATGAGACCGTATTGGTGAAATTTATTGTACTTATTTATAGCAACCAACTTATTGTATTTATGTATAACAAACAACTCTTTCTTGCTTGGCTGTTAATATTTATTCTTGAACTGTTCGCAATTAGACGGAAATTCTGCATAATGACTGCACCTACAACTGATTTACATATACTGATACAACAAGCGGTAATTTTGTGTCATAATGATAAAAAATAATGGGAACCTTATGATAGGAACTAAACACAGCTGGTAGGTATTTAGCTACAATCTGTCCAATTTGCAACCAGGTGCATATCCGATACAAGCTTCATTTATTGTATGGTTGTTATAACTTAAACCGGCAGGTAGGATCCATTTTGGAGGAGCATGTTGAACAGATTTCTTAAAACTTCTGTTTTTATTACTACGTTTATATCAACTCGCTTTCAATAGTGTCTATCTGTCTGCTCGAGTGGAAGCTTACAATCGATTTTAAACTAATTTCTCGATGAGCTAGATACTTGAAACTTTAAACATAGTTCAGAATTGGATGAAAATGCAATATAAAATATATACAAATATAATATAATATAAAATATTAGCGTTTATTTATTTATAGATACAATGACCATATTTTAGCATATTTTCAGGCTGGTGTATAAATATTATTATTAAGCAATAATTACAGTACAGCATACATTTAGGCTGGTGTAAAAGTTTGACAGGCAAAACCTCACTCTATTTAAACCGTTTATAGTTTGGCAGCCACTCTAATTTCATAGTAGGTGTATAAATATAAAGTGCTGCTTTCACCAACAGATGGCATAGCTATTATGTATGGTTTGTTTCAAATCATGCAAGTACTTTCATCTATATATATAAAATAGAGCTCTGTTAAATGTTTAGTCCTAATAGGTTTCTATATTTCGCAACGGAGTGTCATGAAATTTAGTATGTAATTGCCTTGGACATTTGTTGAGTTAAATCGATATTTATTTTAACTTAATTTCAAATAGTTTCTTTAATATAGACCATTTGGAGCAAAGTCAGCTTTTTTATAAAATTTAGCTACTTAATGCAAAATGCTGCTTAAACTATAAGAGGTACATAAAAATTATGTATTGAAAGATTATAGATCTTATCGTTAGCTAAAATAAAGTCAGTGATGGCATACATATATCTAAAGTTAATAGTTTATCTGTAAAATGCGTTTTTATATTAAAAATTTGTTCCCCTTACATTTGTTATTGTAAATATTTATGTTTTTTCTAGAATCAAAACCAAAGATTTTTTTATTTCGCTCCCTGTGATTTCCACCACACAAACACAAAGCAGAAAAGAATGCGTATGAGCTTTGCGTTTGAAATTCTTTTTCATTTGCATGAATGTAACTACATATTAGTAATTTGATCACTGCATTTCATAGTGGTGTATGGATGAGTTGGTTAGAAGGGAAGGTAGAGTAGTGGATGTAGAAAAGAGTTATGGAATAGTGAGTTCGAATCCCACTTAAAGCGGGACCAAATAATTTTTTTTTCAATATATTTTTTTTTATCGGTGTGGTGGAAAAAAATAAATATTTAACAAAAAACAGATACCGACAAAGAAGAATATAAAACATGCAAACACACAAAAGACATTATTATATATTACTAATGTGATAACGCTATTTTGTGAAGGTTTGTGGTTTAGTGAGTTAAAAAGGAGAGTAACGTTGTGGTTGTGCAAAGAAATTGTGAGTTTTTTTGGTGTCGTGAGTTCGAACCCCACTACAGGTGAACCGCTAAGTGATTCTTTTTTTATACAAATAATTATTTTTTTTATACTATTATATAAAACTGTAATTTGATTTCATGGACATATGCCCATCAATAATTTAGATAATTTTTGGGTATATCTCCACAATCATAAATTTAGTACAAGGATGTTTAATTGGCAATGTAATGCCGCAGGAAAAAGGTCTGTGAAATTGAAAAAAGGGGACATGGCATCTCTTATATAATCTGAATTTTAGCTATGGAATATCTCAGTATTCATTTGTGGCACGTCTCTAAAAAACGTTATTTGTCAATGGCATTCTATGAAAAAATATGGATAGGCCTGTCTTTTTCCGTTCAACTCCAATTCTTTTATATATATTTCCAGAACCATTTACCCACGTTGGTTGACAAAACCACGCCACAAAAAAAAAATGTGGTTAGGATTGAAAAAGACGGCGGGGAACTTATATATTATATACTTATAACTAGCCAGAATTATATCTTAGAAACTATTTGTAGTGCAGTACTAAGATTTGGAATGAGATTTGTCAATGGAATTTGGTGGGTAAAGTATGGGTAGACTTGAGTTAGTGACGGTTCCACCTCGGTTTTATTAGGTATATTTTGATTGCCAATGGAAAATGCTAGAAAAAAATGAATGGAATAAATAAAATATGCGTGACACCTTCCATGCAAAGAAAATGTTTGAAACTGTATACCTGAGAAACCATTGCAAAGAACACACTGGCAGTTTATGTGTGAAGGCGGATGGTTAGTAGTAGTTGTTGGGCAGAATGTGGAAGTTTTTTGGCATACAAAGGAAATGCTTCAAAAGCATCTCCCTCTGCCTTATTTTACGTCAATTTTTCAGTATTGAGTTTTCCATGGATTATGATGAAGTGTGTCCTGTACTGAAAATTTAAGAAACCTACACTGAAAACATGCAATCTTTTGGTTTAAATACAAAAATGTTTTTTGCTTCTCCTATAAAATTTGAAAAATGAGTGTTAGGGCTTTAGCAAATTAAGGCAGCGATATGGGGAACCATAGTAAGGCAAGTGTAACGAACCTTACTCCGGGGTATCACTCGCCGTGTCCGGGATCCGATTACAGAAAATTTATTTAACTGCAATGACCCCTAACCGACAGTAATCTTCCGATCCACGTGCAGGGGAGCGCTAGCCGTTGGGTTATGTACACGTAGCTGTGTACAGAACCCTGGGAGGTGCACGTAGTGCTACGTGGATAATGTGGTTGCGGCGGATAGGTAGCACACCCAATGCAACTACCTGAAAGCACTAGTAGGAGTGGGGAAGAAAGCGCACTCAATGCTACTCCCTGAAGATGCTAACACAATATAGGGTGGTAGCACACACAGTGCAACTACCTGAGAACACTAATAGGAGTGGATAGGGAAGCGTACACAATGCTACTCCCTGAAGATGCTAATACAATAAAGAGCGGTAGGGCACGCAGTGCAACTACCGTAAGACACTAGTAGGAGTGGACAGGGGAGCGCACACAATGCTACTCCCTGAAAATATAATCATAAGGTAGCACACATAGTGCAAATACCTGAGAACACTAGTGGAAGTGGATCGGGAAGCGCACACAATGCTACTCCCTGAAAATATAATCCAAAAAATACTCACAATTTATAATATTATAAGAAATATATTCTTTTATTTTTTCGTTAAGTTGAATATAGTTTCCCACGATGATTAGCTGGAACAGCAGGAGGAGACGTTTGTCTGGTTCGAGATCTATCCTGAAGAAAAAGCACGTGCTCAACATGGCTGCAACCGCGTCTTCTGCGCCGTATGTTCAGTGCGCGTTTATTTTTCAGCACTACCCCAGGGTCGCATTCCTTCGACTTAATCTAACTTATACTACATTACTATAATAACACAATTCATATTTACGTACAACTAAAATTTAATTCATGAGAGTAATTAACGTAAAGAATTCATTGATAACGAACAATAATAATAACAATAATAATAATAATGAAAAAGTAATAAAACTAATTTCAAATTCAAATTATGAATAATAAAAATAAAAAACGATGTTCAGCCTAGGGTGAAGGGCACAAATGCGGACCATCGATTTGCGTCCTTACACAAGCAATCAAAATTTAGGAGTAAAGGATGTATGTAGATAGTTATTAGAGAGCCATAGTAAGAAAGATGATGAAGGTTTGTATGTTAAGATGGGATGTTGATAGCAATAACTGAGAAGAATGTTGACACCATTGAACACGTGGAAGTGGAACTACTCATGTAAATGATATGAATGATTCGATTTTGATCGGAGACTGGCACGCTCATATTAATAAAGCTCTTGCAAAAGTTTTCGTTGTTGTAATTTTTGCATTATCCTTACTTTGCCATGTCCGTACAACGAAGCTGGGCGAAGTCCAGCTAGTACCTACTAAAATTCACAATTAAGGGACCTTCTGGTCTAGCGCCATTGAATTTGATGAGCTTTTAGGATTTTTTTTTTTAAATGAAATAATGAACAATAATATTTAAACCTTGTAGATATGTTTTTTTTTAATAATATAAAAAAAAATTATAATTTTAAGTAAACTAAAGTTGGTGTTACAGTTGCCCTCTTCAAAAAAAAAAAACGGATCTTGGTGGTGGGACAGGTTTTAGATTTTCCACTGATCTAAAACAAAAAAAAAAAAAAAAAAAAGAGGTTGCAATTGGTATGAATGTAGTTACCGCAAGAACTAAAATGAAAAAAAAAAAATTTGACAAAATGGCGTGTTCTTGAAATTTACTTTACAAAAACAAGCCGTTTTTCACAATTTTTTGTATGTAAAAAGTAAGAAGTATTCAATAAGCACTGGTTTTTTGAATAATATAGTAAAATTTGAGACGGTCGAGTAGTTTTTGTTTTTTGTCTCCCACCGTGCAGAAAAATATATTTTCGGGATAAATGAGTTTAGACCTCAGTCGGCCCTTTTACTTGCTTCTGCGCTCACCTGCTAAATAGGCTGTAGAAGTCGAAATACTGGAAATATTGATACACAAATTTTACAGTATACTTTTGAAATAAAAAAAAAAACATTTTTTTAAAAAATCTAAAACAAAAGGTGGCCTTAAATTCATAAGTAATAACTAAGTACTTTATCATGCCCAAGAATATTTGTAAATCTTTTTCATTCCTATTTTCACATTTCATATTTTTTATCGCTTTGACTTTATCTGTATCAACTTTAAGACCTTTTTTTTTGCTGAAAAACAAATCCCAAGAAACAAACTTCTTTAACACAGAATTTACATAAAAAATATAAAGATTCTTCAATATTTCTTTTTATATGAATAATACAAGGTCTCAAAACGATATTTATTGGAAAAATAGAATATGAGTTCTCCAAATGAAGAGTGGAGAATCTTGAGAAAAAAGTTTAAAATTTTAAAGGAGCATATATAATACTTTTCTTTAAAAATAACCAAAAACAAAAAAAAGAAAATTCCAATCGTATTCTGACCCGTACATACATGTCAAGAATTTTTTTACTACCTCTATATTTTTGTATAAGTAAGGGAGGGTTTGAGATGGGTTTTGGTTTTTGAGCCATAAATTTTCACTGGTTAAACCAAATATGGTGTTTTATATACTGTGAAAAGGTAATGAAAATATGAAATTTCTATCCGAACAAAGTGTAGTCATTCTATTGGTACGCAAAATTGTGTGACCAATTTTCTGAGAATGTGTATTTTTGCCAAAAAAAAAATTTGTACCCGGGTATGAGATACCAACAAAAATACACTAAAAATTGAAAAACACGGAGTAAAAACCTCATAATTACATATATAAAAATATTAATTTATTTATTTTGGAGATCTTCAATTGGCTAAGAAAAAAAGAAATTGTATTTTTTATTCATCACCTCCCTCTTAGTCAATGTTTGCACACTTCAAATGTACTGGCCCCTTGCATGTGATGTTTTTGATGGATGATTTTCTTTTTTGGGGTTGACATGGCTAAAAATACAAACAAAAATGGATCAAAACAGTAGTTAAGTGGCTTCTCATACCCAGTGATATGCTGTGTCTCATACCCGGAAAATAATGCCATTTTGAGAATAACAAAAAAAAATTGTTTCCAAACATATATTGGCATTATCCGAAATTGGATCGCAAATTATACGTAAAACACTAAATTCTAATGCAGTACAATTAATTCATTCGAAAATATATCACTTTGAAAAAGATAGAAAAAAGTTTTTATCAATTGGTCAGTCTCATACCGTTGTTGGTGTTGGCTTCGTCGTGGAGACTGCTATTTCCGATCTTTGGACACTTTGGCACTAAAGTCGCCTAACACGATTTTAAAGTCATGCTGAGGGAAATTTCCATTGGTCTTATCGAAGAGCTTATAGAAAACATTTTTGGTCGCTTCGTCTTTCTCATCCATCAGGGCATGGACACAAATTAGTCTGATGTTGAATTTTGCCTTGATTCGTATAACGGCTAGGCACCTTGCCTGTAGAAGGTTCGGACATTCCAAGTGCATCTTCACTTCGTTTGCGATTTTTGTGGAGTTGTTTTTTGACGTAGTGGCCTTGGGTCGACTTGAGACAGACTTTGCCTTGTGTCCTCCGCCCCAGTCCAGTTTAATTGTGTAAACAGTCCTTTACTGATACAATCTAACAGCTACATCTTCTTTACATATTGAGAAATCACCTGACTGTGTTTCAACACGGTCTAATTCTACTCTATCTAATGCATGTCGATAACATTTTTGAGGCCTGGGAAAATGTCGTTTGCTGTTATAATCTAACAGCCACATCTTCTTTCCATATAAACAAAGGCTATCGAGAGATAATCTAAGTCACTACTTATGTTTGAATATGGTCTTATTCTAAATATCATATCCTATCTTCTGACGATAACATTTACTACTAACCACTTGGTATTTGATTTGTAACAAGTAATAAGGAATAATTATCATAGTCAATTTTATTTTCATATTTTATACAATTTAAAATAGCGGAACTTTTTATTTTATAATTTTTTGTTAAACCAAACCGGTTAATTCTAAGTATTAACTATATATATTGTTAAAAATACCATCACTTTCCTCAGTGTGATCAAACTTCAAACATCATTTTGGAACTTGACAATTTCAAATAATTTATTTTTTCAAAACGGAATTTGTATCGGCGGAAAGAACTACCAGAGTTTTCAATGTGTTGAATGATATAATTTAATTAGAAATATAAAATAAGCATCCATAAAGTATATGGAGCGTACAAGGTTGTTTTTTTTAATAGAAAGTTTACGAAACTTTCCATGATCTTGGACCGCTTAGGTTTTGCTCTTTCCATGAAAAGATTACGTAATGGCCGCGCTAATATTTATACGAATTCTTTCAATACATGGGCTGGAATGCTCTCGGGACGCGAGTATAGCACTAGCATAACAGTAACTAGTCACAGGTGGGAATAGAAAAATGTTTCCATAGTCATGACCTAATTCATGTCTTTTTGGTTTATTTTGAAACGTATTTTAACCACCTTCATGAACATTTATTGTCAAAGTTCTTATAGATCTTTCAACATCCTATATAAGTTACTAATATTTCAAATCGTAGCCCAGAATTACAAGGTTTTGATTTCAAATGTCTTCACTGAATAGAAATGTTGAAAGAAACTACAACTAACGTTCTATATACTTATATATAAGTTACTAATATTTGAAATCGTAGCCCAGAATTACAAGGTTTTGATTTCAAATGTCTTCACTGAATAGAAATGTTGAAAGAAACTACAACTAACGTTCTATATACTTATTTGCTGTTGTGTTTTTTAGTTTTTCGTGCGCATTTTGAGTCTTACACTGAATTTTGGTTTTATAAAACCCTGATCATTTACCTCAGTCTAAAAGCAATCCCTCTTGAAATGTCTGAAAAAATTGGAGATGCTAAATTTTTTATATAAACCAAAATAAACCAAAGCATTTATTTGATATGTTTTTTAAACATTAAATTAAGGAAATTCCGGGAGAGATTGAACGGCGGGAGAGATAGAATCGTTGTGCTATCTCTTGAAGCTGATAATCAAATACAATATTACGAATTTTGGTGTGAGAGTATCAATTCATACAGGGACAATATATAAAGCGTGCTTTTGTTAATCGCTAGACTAAACTAGAAAATCAAGTTTTGGGGATCGTTTGCACGAGTAAGAGTAAGGCTGTGAGAGCCAAAACACTTTTCGCACTAAGTTTTTTATCATTTAACGCTTGGGATGCAGCTTGAGCACTTACTTTGAAGCCTGTTTACCTTTTGAAAGTTAAGAACAAGTTGAATATTATTTGGGAATACATTTATGATATTTTTTTTTGAAGTGAAACTTTTTTTCTCTTGTCCTAGAGTAAAACCAACCGGATGCGACGTCGCGCGTAAGTTTGCAATGCGACATAATTTTGTCGAGCAATGTGCATGATGGGCTAAATATCAATATTCCGTAACTGAATTCACGAGCAAAGTATATAATAAACGATCCATAAATAGCTTTAATTCAACATAACATATTAATTACACACACGCCTATGGCAGAAAGAACAATGTGTAGACTACACCGAAACAAAAATAAAATAATTAAGGAGAAAATAAAGTAAATCAAAGTTTCCAAGGCGTCAATCGTCTCGGGCTTATCTGCGTAGACAAGCGACTTCACAAAACCCCACAAAAATAGCCCAGCGGTGTTAAATAGCACGATCTTGGAGGCCACGCCACAGGTCCACTACGCGAGATAATGCGCTCACCAAAAGTTTCCTACAATAAATTGATTGTTTCGTTTGCTGTATGGCATGTAGCGCTGTCTTGTAGAAAACAAAGGTCGTCCACATCAACATCCCCCAATTCAGGTGCGAAAAAGTCATTAGTCATGGCATTATAGCATTCCCTATTGACTGTAACATTATGGCCGGTTTCATCTTTGAAGAATTATGGAACAATGATTGCCTCTGCCCATAGAGCACACCAAACAGTGACTTTTTGAGGATTTAACGGCGTCTCAACAATGGCTTGTGAATTATCATCACTTTTATTAACGTACCCATTCAACCAAAAGTGAACTTTATCGCTGAACAAAATTTTCAAAATCTTCGGTGCGCACTGTACGGCATCACTGAGGATGCGCATTATTCACTAGAGTAAACGTGGTGCGAATCCGATACATGGTTGCTCGAATTACCGACTCTGCTGGGCGATTATGTCGACCGAATATTGGACGCAGCGCGCGATGCGTCGCGCGAACCGAACCATTATTTTGGTAATAAATTTGCACGATTTGCAAACGTTGTTCAAGAGTAAGTCTATTCATTATAAAATGGCAAACCAAACTGAGCATAAATCAAGTGACAGCTGCCAAAAAGACCAACTCCGAAAAAAGTATTGCCAGATTGAAAACCACACTTCTAAAAAAAAAACACCCTTTATGTGAAGGCCATTAATGATGATCTTGATGGCTGCATACGATATTATTATATTAATACTCAGTATTGAATGTAGCATAAATATGCTACACTGGTGAATATGCTTATATGTATAAATATAATAAAATAAATGAATGTGTTTGTTTACACACATACATACTTTACTTATATAAGTACATTAAGGACCCTCACTAAACAGATGTTACTGTACCCCTCTAAAAATTAACCATGTTTGATTTAAGTGATGGAAAACTAGGTACAATTGTACCCTTTTCCGACTTTTTGAAATTACAAGGTATATTAGGTACAATAAGCACATTTTAGGTACAATTTGTCATTGCTCAAGAAAAAAAAAATAATCATGAGTACCAACATAAATTAATCAACTCTATACCATATTTATTATAAACTTCATCTGCATTTATTTAAAACAATATGTTTTGCATTTTAGAAAGGTTTTTTGCTTCTCCTGTAAAAAAAAAACAAATTATTTCGGAGGTCTATCTTAATATTGAGGACTCACAAAATTGATCACAAAAAAAAAACTTTTTGGGGCACGACAAAGAAAAGTTTTTACTCATCATATCAATATCATAGCAACGTCGGATCGGAAATATTTCTTGCGAAAAAACTCTACTCTTGCAGAACAAGCGTCGTAATCTTTTTCATGCCCACGTTATTTTATAACGTAGTGACTTAGAGTCACTTTATAGAATTAACTCGGCTATTCTCATTTCATTCAATTTTTTTTCTAAAATTTTTTAAAATCTGATAAATAAACAACAACTATAATATAAATATAATAAATACTTTTTATTGTAGATTTTACAGAATTACTTTGAAGCTCTTCTTTTCTACCTCTCCGTCCTTTCCGACCTTTCAGCACTTCTTCTTCGCATTTTTCACTTTTTGAAGTGTTTCGTGTAAAATTTCAGCGATTTCGTTGCGTATATTGGCCTTAAGTTGTTCTAGAGACTCAGGTATATTGACATATGGTTAACTTGACTTATGAAGTATCCCCACAAGAAAAAGTCAGAAACGGTGCACCGAAGTCTAGCTCTTTTTCCACACGATATTTTGGAAAATTTGTACTGGACTAGAGTTTATTACATGAGCTGTGAGATGACGATATCCTGGTCCTATCATCAAATGCCAAATAACGCGATAAATCAGTAAATCTATGTTTTGACATACAAGCACGGAACATCATATTGTCATATAAAGTATCACAAAACTCTCCATAATCGACAATGCCATCTGCATCTTACATCTGCATCCATCAACTAATTCAAACACATCGTTTCCTACTATTACTCCGGGTTTAATTTTGGGTACAGTAACTATAACAATATACAAATGTATATATTGACTCACAGTCACTACGTGGGATTTTACGCAGTTTTTTGTTTATTTAATGATTTTTGACTAATAAAGAAAAACAAAACAAAAAATCCATTTTTATGAAGATAACCGGTAAGTGAACGAATACATTGGGCCCTTCCCGTGAAAAAATAAGAAATCTGAAAAATATAACGATTTTAATTTCAATAGTGACTCAAAGTCACTGCGTGGGATGAATAGGTTAAAAAATCAATTCCTGGTATTTATTTGGCAGAATGTACGTTTATTGGAGTTATGCATTTATCGTTAACTGATCGCTTTAGCCCATAGTGTATTGCGACTATAAGTCCTAATTCTTAAAAATCGAATTTCTTAACTCTTTTTCTTTCCAAAATCACGATGCAAACGTTAAATTAAAATAAACACGAACTAAATTAAAACAAATTAATAACACATACTCGTATTATAAATTAATTAGTTTACATTGTACTTGTTTTAAGTACTTTTCTTTACTTGATACTAGCAAACATTTAATTGTGACCTTAAGATATTTTCCTTTGAAATGAAAATATAGAAAAATTCAACTTCTTCTCAACACAGTACTTCAATTTTTATTTTTCCAAATGGCAGAAACACGAACAAGCTTAAAATATTACATTCCAAATGGAAAACATAAACAACTTAACAAATTACTAGCAATATTTTTTCAAAACAAAAAACCCTTTTCTCAATATATTCCAAAATGAATTAAACAAAGTAAAAAATGTAGGTAGTAAACATTAGCAGGAACACAAAACAAAGTACTAAAAATCACACAAAATTTACATGTTACTTAATTCTACTCAAGAAAGATATAATAAAGCACTAAGAGAAATGCTAAAAAACACAAGAAAATTCTACAAAAAAATAAATAAAAATAGCAAAAGCGGCAGCGATATGCCATAGTCATTGCTCAAACGCCGCAAAGTATGCACAAAATAATAATAAAAAAAAAGAAAGCAACCGAAACGAAACCAAACCGAATTCATGTGTAATTACAATCCTTTGTGTAAATTTATGGATATGCATTGTGATGTGAGCGTGAATACAAATGTGTGTGCGGTTGCAATTCTTGCTACTTTTTTATTATTTTGTTTTTTTTTTTTTTTCTTTTGCAATACACCGCTTCTGTTCCTCTACCGAAAAAAAATTCCTCCAAAAACCAAATATATATAGTATATAAAAAAAATGGTATTACAGCAAATATATATGTATGCACAGAATTTGTGTGCATTTACACTTTAAAAATGTGAGAAAGTCACATCAATAGCAGTAGAAACGAGAAAAAGGAGAGGAAGAATGAAAAAAAAAGGAAAAACATGCTGCAATTAAGCACAAAGCTCATAGATAACAAGTCAAAAGGATTCAGAATGCCGCGAAATATGCAAAAAGCAAAAAATCATTCTTGTACTCTTTTTGTATAGAAAGTAGTAGAAGTAGTGAAAATCATGTTTTTTTTTTTAATATACAATGAGCACACAGGTGCAATCCTGATTAATGAAAATGGTGGCGGCGGCATAATGAAAAATAGAATACGAAAAAAAAAAAAAACAAATGCAAACAGCACACAAAAATATGCAATGCTTTATTTGAGCTGCTGTGGCTGCGGCTTTTGCACAGTAGTAGGCAATAAAATTTACGCGGGCCATAGCAATTTCTTTTAAAGTGAGAGACTTAAGTCATTAGGGAGTATTTGGTCTTTTTTTCTACTATGCAATTTAGGTACTTTAGGTTTATATTTTTTGCTTTCAAGTAGTTAAATTTTTAGCATTACGTGTTTTTAGTAAATATTTTACGTGTGTAAAAATGAAAATGCAAATTAGTAAAGTTTTCATTTTTTTTTTTTTCAAATATTCAATTCTTGATATTTAATATTGTAATGAAGAAAATTGTTATACTTTTTGTTACATTGAATAATGTAGACAAACTTTAAATACTTATATTGGAAGAGAAGAAAGCTGCGTACATACGTAAGTTCCATAAATTACTAAAAAGTTATAAATTATGTCAAATTTAATGTAGGAAATGTCAATAAAGAGCTTAAGTTGACTATATTTATTGTATAACGTTAATCAGCAGACAAATGTTTGTCAAGTTAGAAATTTCACAACATTTATGTATCTAATAAATGTAGAGAATAACGAAAATTAATGTAGACAATGCTAAAGCTCACGCTTAATGTGAATATATATAAAATTATATAATTAATTTGCAGAACAATATTTGTAAAGTTGGCAACTTGTCAGCATTATAGAGCGAGAAACTATGTAGAAAATGTCAAGTTCAATGTAGACAATACTAATGGCATGCATAATGTTAATATGTCCTAATTAAAAAGCTCATAAAATTAGTTAGCTAATAAGATAGTTAACCTGATAACATTATTGAGGCATATACTATGTACAAAATAATAAATTCACTATAGCTAATGCTAAAATCATACAAGTATATTCAAAACTTTAATGTTAATCATTTTAGACATTTTCATGTAGTTAGTAATTTGACAACATTATTGATATAGAAAATTTCAAGTTTAGTGTAGGCAATGCCTAAAACTGGTTTGACAACAATATCGAGAGAATATGGAATGTATGCAGAAAATGGCAAACATTTATGTAAAAAATTTTACTGGTGTGCATAATGTGAATATATAATATTAAAATTGCAAAAAGTGTAACTACGTCTAAAATGTCAAAAACTAATGCATAAAATATTAACGGCGTTTGTAGTTTTAATATATTTCAATTATATTGTTAAATAATCAATAAATGTTTATAAAGTTTGGAGCTCGTCAACATTATGGAGACATAAAATATGTACAAAGTGTTAAATTCAATGTAAACAATGCGAATGACTTTATTAATTTGTATTTATTCAAAACTTTGAGCAGTATATAATTTAAATAAAAACATTAATCAGCGTTTTGGAGTATTATAGTGCATGCCTGTGTAAACAATATGTCAAAATTTCCTTGAGAAAAATAATAATTGCGTAGATAATTATACTAAAGTATTCAAACATAAGAATCTATGTTTATAGATTACAAACATTAAAAAATTCTACAATATGGTATATAAAAAAAACGCAGAATATATGTGAAAAGCGAATGTGGACTATGGAATCATTTATTTACATATATGTATGACGAAGTTCAATAAATTCACAAAATATAGCTGCTAATAATGCATATAAAATATTAAACAAATTAATAGAATATTAGTTTAAGTAAAAAAGTAAAAATTATGAAAATAAGAAAAATTATGTAGATTATTTTAGTATTGTAAAAATTATAATATAATCTTGAAGAAAATTTCGTAAACAATGTCCCAAAAATTTAAAATATTATCAACGTCAATGTAGACAATGCAAAAAGTACTGAAAATGTCATATAGATAATACACACATGAGCTAAATGTGATGGTCTTGAGAAAATAATAAAATGTTTTATTCAATTGACTAAGTTTTTTATAAGTTTTCATATAGAAAATATTCATGTAAACAATTATTGTTTAAACATAGATTAATGTGTACGAAATTCTGTTTCCCCCGTACTAAAATTTATACTGATTTTGCTTTAAGTTAGATACTTTTTTTCCGTATATTATACACAAAATAAAACTGGCAATAATTGCCATATCCATTCCTCCTCATCAGCCCTAGACAACAGAAAGAGAATTAACAGGGTCTGAGCCAGAAACAGTGCTAGAATTAACAGTGTAATATCCAAAGCATATAACAGAAATGGTATTAAGCTTAGTAATTGCGGTAATGTCATTTTTGATTGTCACAAAGTAATTAATTCGATATTATTCTTCAAGTTCATAAATTCAAAAAAATTCGATATTTTTTTTTTTTTTTTTTTTTTTTGTATCAATATAAAAATTAGTTCTGCAAAATTATAAATATGAATTTAATAAATACATGTACCGAATAATTGTGTATAACGTTTTATGCTTAACCACTCTCAATTTGTTGTTTTTGTACAACGGGAAAAAAGAAGTAAATATTAAAACATTAAATATTTGTAATATTTTTCACATTGTTAACAGTTATTTGAAGAGAAGCTCTTATTTTTTGAGCAAAAAATTATTTTATTAAGAATTGTGGCTTAGTATGCACTAGTTAAATATTTATTGCCCCAAATTTTTGACTTTCAATGGGTAATTTCTTAAGGGGGAAGGCCACTGTGACGGCTGGAAAAATGAGTGATTTTCGGGAATTTTTTTGATCTATCAAATAAAGGAATATGGGCATCGTTTCATATTCATTTTACTAATAGCCCAAACGGTAGAGTAAAAAATTAACCAAAAGTTCATAAAAATTCTTAACTGCGATTTTTTTTTAGTAATTGTTAGTGGGGGTATGGCAAAAGCGGATGTAGAGCGACCCCCCCCCCCCCAAAAAACCCCCTCTTTGGTGAAAAAAGCCTTTTTTTTACTTATAACTGGTTAACCGTTGGAGATATCAATGGAGATGCCACAAAAAAAAAGTTTGAGTAATTTCCTAAAAAAAGGTGTTAAGTAATTTTTTTGTATATGTCATAGTTTTCGAGATATTCATTATTTAAGAAATTGCAAATTTAGTACTTTGGATGTACTGTGGATGCGCGCACATCTTTGTTTATTTGAATTTTTGAGTGCGGAGCCTATAGGAAAAATTGAATCCTCAAAAACCAAACAAGCTAGGAAAAAAAATCAAAAAGGGTTTTGAAGGGGATATAAAGTACAACATCCTCTGCCATTTTCATTGACAACGAATAATTTTTTATACAAAAATAACAATATAGTATAGTTGTCTGTTGGTTTTTACTACATTTACTATTTGCAGGCCTAATAAAAATAACTGGTTTCACTATATGTTATAAATGTATTATCTTTTAGTTCAAGACATTACTTCTGAAAATCCTGTAAAAGTTAGATATAAAAAAATTCACATTTAGCGATTTTATCAGCAAATTAAGGATAGCCAAATTTTTGGCGATTTTTTTGTTGTTTCCTTAAAATAGAAAAAAGACCCAAACGAATTGAATATATATCTCAAAAATTGTCTTTTTCAGTCCACATACCTTTTAACAATATTTTCTAATAATTTAGAAGTTAAAAAGTTGCATTAAAAAAAATAAACATCAATACAATAACAAAAATGGGGGGCGGGGGGGGGAGTCGCTCTGCAACCCCATGACTGATTTTTGTGGTTTTTGAATCTATCATCAGTTCAGAATTTTTATGATGTAAATCTTTATAATGACTGGACTATAAGTGCACTTCTAACAATATTTCCATAAATTTTTATTAAACAAAATTGAATAGGTTTGAAGATATAAGCGTTGCCGTGGAGCCCGAAAAATTTTTCCCATCATGGTCTCGTCGATTTTTCAAGAACGGATTTTCTGAAAAAAAAAAGTTTGGTTTTTAATAATCTATATGAGTATAATTCTCGTCGCACGTACCGTTTTTTTTTTTTTTTTTTGTTTTATTTTCCACAAAATGGCGACTGATTTAAAATTTTTTCATTCCTTTTTTTTTTTTTTGTTTCAAAAAAGCTTAAAAAACTATAAAAATAGTCAAAAATTTTAAAATCGAAAATGAACTGAATTGAACTGAAAACCGGTTAATATTTGTTCGAATTATCGACGGGACCAGTTCAAAAAAAGTTGTTTCGAGAAAAACGCGTTTAAAGTTTTCAGTCTACTTACTAATTTTTTGACCCGTCACAGTGGCCTACCCCCTTAAAAACGTTGGACCTAGATAATTTTGACCTTCCTTCAAAGACTTCAACTATTTATTGATGGCGAATATTTTCTCCAAGGAATGCCTATTGTTTCCAAAAATTGATCCAGTATAAAGGAGTTATTATAAAAAAAATTTTTTTTTCAAAGGTTAATTTCCTAAAAAAAAAAAGTTTGACCCAGGCAATTTTGACCTTCCCAACTACTTTTCGATGGGGAACATCATTTACCAAAAATGTTATTTATTTACAAAGAAACTTAAACTATTTCCTTTTTTTGTTGGGGTTTAAACAATTCTGTCATACTTTTAGTTAGTTTTAAAGGTGGCATCAAATCAACATTAAAATTTATGTTATAATTTTCGCGATCGTTTACACGATATAATAATACATATATCAAATAGTGGCTTCATATAACATCCAAAAGGGTGGGAAAGGGGGGTTGGTGGTTTTTTCCTTCCTTCTATGATAAAAAACTTTCACTTAGCCATGAAACATCTACAAGGTAATAGCGTTTTCTTTTCTTGACAAAATGTTGCATTTTTTTTGCCTCGTGCAATGGCAACTATTTTTTAATGTTGCCCACAACACTGCCAAAATGTTGCCTTTTTAGTGCAAGAAAAGAACATAGAAATGCTACTCTGTCAGAATCAGCTAATTTGCAGGGCAACATTCTCACCCCGTCATTTAATTGAGTGTAAAAGTGTTACACTTTTCCCCGTTCAGAAGGCAACATTTTTTAGAAAAGAACACAATACTCTTGGAAAGGGCTGCCTCTTTTTCAGAAAAGAACACGAAATTTGACAGCCCTCGCACGGTGCAGAAAAAATGCAACATTTTATCGAGAAAAGAAAACGCTATATGTAAGATAAAAACAGAATATGGTTTTTGGCCTCATAGCAGGGATCCCAGGCGTGTTAGAGATAATCTGAACACTTGGTTGGAAATAGTAACACCGAATTACTTTTAGAAAGTTAACCATCCGCCATTTGATTTTATAAAGCGTCAAATTGTTGTACAGTGTTATTAAACAGTCTCTATAAAAACTATATTGCATACTTTTAGGCATAAAAATAAGTACTAAGTAATTTATATTGAAAATTTACTCAAGAGAATCACTTGAAATTGGAAATTAACGCGAATGAATGAAAATTGTTATATATACACAAAGAAATTAAAACTATTTCCTTTTTTCATATGAAGAAGGATTTCTAAAAAAAAAAGCTGCATGCAGGGTCAAAAAATTCTGTCATACTTTTAGATAGTTTAAAAGTGGCATTAAATCAACATTAAAATTTATGCCCAAAATAGTAATGCATTTTTGCGTAAGCGGCGCATTTACCAACTTGCAGCAAAAACAGTAAAATTTCTATAAGCAAACCACTGATTAATGGGCACGCGTTCTCAGGTAAGATTTCTTGGCTTTTCCTAATGCATTTCTTTTTTATGTTATATTTTTAGGAGCCCGAAAAAAAAACAACCAAAAAGAAAAAAACATTTTCATTCATTTTCTCAAAGTGCGCCCAGCAATAAAGACAATTTGAAATTTATCTCTTCATCAGCGACGACGACGATTGTGATATTAACTACATGGGTAACTTAACGGGAAATGCAGCAGCAGACACAGGCAAAAGGAAATAAGCAAGCCAGCTAGACAGTCAGCCAACAACATTTATAAACAGACCTGACTAAAGGTTTTTCTGTAGCCGGAAATAGGAAAAGTAAAAAAAAAACACATTCACCAGTATAAACCTACGAGAAATTTTAAAAAGAAATATTTTTGCTAACGTAAGCCCAAAAAACAGAAGCAACTACTAAAAACGCTACACAAAAAAAAAAAAAAAACTAGTAGTATTAAAATCAGCAAAAATTTAACCGCAGCATGCAATTAATCAAGCTAAGCTCATACTCAAACTAAGAAAAGAGAAAGAAGGAAAGAGGGGAAAAACGGCTTCATGTTTTTTTTTCTTTTCTGCTTGCGCTTTTACGACCGGCTTTTCCATTACGAGAGTAGTGAGTAAGCCTCACTGCGCCTCTTGCATTGTATTATTTTTTATAGCTAATATCAACAACAACAAACAAACAAAAAACGATAGTTGAAAAATCTTCTGCTTTTTTTACGCCCACCAATTTTTTGGCTTTTTCATGCTGTTGTTGGCCCCGTTCAGTTTTTTGATGTTTGCTGGTCTTGTTGTTGTTTGGATTTTTTTTTTTTTTTTTGGTTACCTCCTATTTTTAGAAATTTCAAGCTATATATTTTTTCTTCTTTTTCCCTTCACTATTCTTCTACTTAACATTTACAATAACGTAGCTTTTAAAAATATATATATTTCTACGATTATAAAAAAGTCAAAGTATGTGTAGAAATAGCTGAGGAAATAACCACAAAAAAATCGCAAACAATTTTGATTGTGGCATCTGTTATTGCTGGCTCAGCCGACTGCTCGTCCGTCTGTTTCACTCCTGCCTCAATTGCTTTTGTTGGTTTTTTTTATTTATCTCGCTACTGCTAGTATTTGGTTTATTTTTTTTTTGCAAGTTTTGAATACAACTAGTTACTAGGAATTTTTGTTTCTTGAAACTGAAGCAATTACATTTTAAACCTTATTTTATATAATGGCTTTTAAGTTGTAGTAGAATATATATAACAACATATGATAAACCCCTTTGCTAAATCTTTTTAATTGGGAACAATCAGCTCAAAATTTTCACCTAGGTACTCTATCAAAACTACTTGTATGCCTCCAGAGGGAAGCAGACCTTTAAATTCTGTCTCCTTTTGGTCTGACTTGAGTTTTTTTTTCAATCTGAATTTCGGGCCTCATTTTTGGTTAGTTTTTCGAGTTGAATTTTGTTCTATTTTGCTTTGAATATAGTTCTGAATTTTTGTTTGAGTTTTGGTCTAAAATTTTTTCTTCTATTTGTCTCAGTTTTGGTCTGAAATTGGTGTGAATTTCGATCCGAATGTGATCACAGTTTCGCCCTAAAGTATGAATTTAGTCGCCATATTCAATGCTCTTGAAAGCGTAAAGCTGTGGTGTCCGAACTTCCCAGATTTCCGGAACAGTCCCCGATTGAAAAGCATTCACCACGATTTCAATAAAATATCCCCAATTTTCTTTGCAGTTGATTTTGATGAAGTCATTTTTTTGAGAGACTTTCTTTTCAATAAACAAGACCCTAGAATAGGCCAGCAAAGTTTCGCACAAAAACCTTAAGAAGGTAGCTGTACTAGTCCTGTATCTTCCAGAAACCAAAGCTTCTGAGGTTGGAATATTATTAAGTATGGTCAGAATTCTTCTTAAATTTTAAGGCAACTTTTAATTCAAGTTGTGTCTCCCTTTGATTTGAGTTTTGAGTATTTTTGGGTCTGACATTTGATTTGATTTGGGTTCTAAATTTTGGTTTGATTTTCCATTAAGTTGAGCTTTAGTCGGTTTTGTTCAGAATTTCACTCTGAGTTTGAATTTGAATTTTGGGATGATTTAGATCTAAATTTTGGTTTTAATTTTGTTCTGCTTTGTTATGAATTTTAGTGAGATTTCTGGTTGGCTTCTAGTCTAGGTTTTGGTCTGATTTTTAGTTAAAATTGAGCGCCTTTGCTCTAAATTTTGTCTCTTTTTTCACCTGAGATTAGTCTTTTTTTTGGTATGAATTTTGTGCCTCATTTTTGGTTTATCTTTTAAGTTGAATTTGTTTCTGCTTTGCCTTTAATTTAGTTATAAATTTTATCTTCTATTTGGCTCAGTTTTGTCCTGAGTTTGGTGTGAGTTTCGTCCTAAATTTGTGTCTGAACTTAGTCTTCTTTTAGTACTAATTTCGGTCTAATTTTAGGTCTGGATTTTTATCTGTGATTAGCTCTGAAATTTGGTCTGAATTTGGTTTCCTCTTTGTCTCAGTTAAGCTTTGAATTGTAGTTTTAATTTTGATCTACATTTGGAGGAAAAATCCAATGACGACTACACGCCAACAAAATTAAAACCCACCCATCTAATCGTATGAAATGACACAGAGTTGCTGGGTAGATGGATTTCTCACAGTGGGTCCGCACCGCTTCGTACCGTTTGTCGTGTAGCATCTCCAGAAATGAGCGACAAAATCTTAAGGTATAGTAAAAGGTTAGCTAAGAAAAAGGCAGTAGGCAAAACGCAGGACTTCAAAATCGAGAATGTGAACACTCCGGTCTAATGCTCAGAGTTAGGGCGAACAAATCAGACGGATCTTGGAACTTTCGTGATAGTGGTAGAAAATTGAGCACTTCCTCTAATCTGGTAATTAGAGTAAGAAATTTTTCAAAAACAAAAATATATGAAACTTAACTATTTTAAAAAAGTAGTTTTTGAAACTCTTTACTCCGAATTTACAGAGGTCACTCATATGAGGTACATTTATCAGGTTGAATTGTTGTTCAAAACTAAGAGGTGAGAAAAAGCGGAATTGTTGTTTTCTTGTCTTGTGTGAATATAAAGGCAAACACAATAAGGTTTTTCTGAAGAATCGTAAAATCAATGGATACCATTGTCGCCGAGCAATCTGGATTAATCAGAACATAGACAGAGATTTTAAAACAATGATGCCAAAACCGGTCCAACCAAAACCGGTAAACAAAACTATATAGAAAAATAAGGTATTATGTTGAAAGACAAATATTTAAACGAATTATTATGCTAAAGAACTCTGTTTTAAAGAAGTAAAAGTCGTTGTAAGAAAAATTTAGCAGTGAAAGTGTCAAACCTAGAGACTTTGACATTTAGAGTCAGGCCATCCGATATTAACTCATATCGTCACAACGTTCGATTAATCAAACAGCTACTTTGAAAATTAGTCAAAAAATTTTTTTTAACATTCCAATATATACTGACTTTAAAATTGCATTTAGATAATTTAAAAATATTGTATTTCACTTGACTTCAAGGCCACTTTTTTGGAAGGTGGTTTTGAAAATCAATAAAAAATAATAAAATTAATTATTTTGCATTGAAATGAGAAAATCGCCTAAATAAAATAACAAACTTGATGTGGAAATTATAACTTCTCAGATCCATTTACATTTTTTTGAGGCTACAGCTGACCAAAGTTTTGTCAAAATAGGCGAAATTCAACAAAAATGCATATTTTTTGTTTTTAATCTATAATAACTTTTAAAATACTTTGTTAAATACATTTGATACCAGGGAATATTTATTGCTCACAATCTAGCATAGAAATATTTTTAAAATTTTTTTTAGCACCTGGTCATCTTATATTCTCAGAGTAAGGTAAAAACTACCACACCCTCTAAAATTCAGAAACAATTTTTTTTTTTTCAAGTATTAAAATTTTTTATTGATGTCATATGGAAATTGTGTTTTAAAAAGTACCGTACCGAGACAAAAAAATTAGGGACTAATGTTACATACCTACATGTAGCACAGAAGCTTCCTTCAAATTGCACAGAAAAATTCAAAATACACAATGTTGTTGAACTGATGTTACAGTGGTCACTAATGGGTTAAATAATGGTCCCCAATGGGTTAACTCTTCTGAAGTTTACTTTACAAATTATATTTAAATGAGTTTGGAGTAAAATTGTGTTATGTTTATGTTACTTTGGTCACCAATGGGTTAAATCATCTAAAATTTTCTTAAAAAGTATAACTCGAAAGAGTTTGGTGGAAAAAAACTAATTTTAGAATTTTGAGCACTCACTTATAAGGAGCGGCCCCAGTGTGTGATGTGGCGTAGAAAGTAAGCTAAAAACTATTATACCCTCTAAAATTCAGAAACCCTTTTTTTATTTTTTTACGTACTAAAATTTCTTATTGAAGACATATGGAAACTGCGTTTTGAAAATTTTCCAAATTGGATCATAGCATCTAGTGCAGGGACAATATCATCAGATGGTTGCTCTAATCTTATAACCGATTTAGTCCGTATCCGTATCGTGTTTGTAATGTAGGTAAGTGGGTCTGAACATCAATGTAGGCAAGACGAAAATACTTAGAGTGGCTTACAACAAAAACAGTCAATGCCACCTTAGTATCGCAGACAAACCAATTGAGCAGATTGGCAGTTTCCTGTACCTAGGTAGTATAGTGACGGCAGATGATGGCACCGAGACAGATCAGAGCAGCAGGATCAGCAACGCTAAGGCGGCGTTTGGTATGCTCTCGAAAATCTGGAGGTGCTCCGAATTTTTAGATCAAACGTCAAATCTCTCCTGCTTTACGGTTGCAGTACATGGCGGGTGACGGTTGCCGGTACTCGAAAGCTTTAGGTTTTTATTAACAGATGTTTTTGCAGTATTCTCCAAGTTTTCTGGCTAAACCGCTTCTCAAATGAGGAACTTTTCGAGAGGACAGGTCAGGAACCAATCGATTGCACAATGGTTAGGTTAGGTTGGAGTGGCAGCCTTCTGCTTGAAAGCACACTTAAGTACAAATTAGGCTCATTGTGATAGTGGAGAACCATGAGGAATTGGATTGCTCAATAGGACGTAGAAAATGGCAGTGGATTCGCCACACCTTAAGACGTGACGACAATGACACTGTAAAATTCGCCATGCAATGGAATCTACTGACGCAGTCTGCAAGGAGAGCTGGCCGTCCCAAGCTGACGTGGCGCAGAACTGTTGAAGCGGAAGCAAACTCGATCGGCATGGGCTGGAGTGAGATGAAGCGAACAGCAGAAAATCGAACCAGATGGCGAGCAGGCATGGTTAGCGCCCTATGCCCCAAAAGGGGTGAAAGGATCTAAACAACAATGAAGCTAAGGATAGGCATTACCTTAAAGACCTTCAAAGAATAGATGTAGAGTTAGAATGGAATTTGTGTGTTCGAAGTCAGAGAGATTGGCGTCAGAGAAGTCAAAGCACAGTTTGAGATTTTATGACGATGTTATCAAAGTCGTTGGCAGGGAATTCTGTATAGTATCAAGAAATCTTGTGCTGAAGAAAACAGAGTCCTAATCAAGGAATTGAATTGAAAATACTTTTGAAAGGAAATTCAGCATTGAAGAAGTTAGAGCGTTAGATGTTGATGGAATCAAGCCAGAATATAGGAGTTTTATAATTAGAGAAACAAAGATATTGGCATTGTATAATTCAAACCAAACTTTGAGCTGTTGTGAGAGTGATGTCTGTCCTGGTATAAAGGAATCCTGTTCCCAAAGAAACAAAACCGAAATAAACGAATTCAAATATTCTGTGTTGGAGAAGTCAACATCTGGATAAGCGAATTCAGTATGGAAGGAGTCAAAAACAGAGAATTCGACGTTGAAGGAGTCAAGCCAGAATCTGAAAGTTCTGTACTAGAGAAGTCAGAGTTGGTATTTGTTAAGGAAGACACAGCCATTGTGCTGTAGAAGTTAGGATCAGAGGCAACAAAATCTGAATCATTGAAAAAGGTGGACATCGAGTCTAAGATGAAAATGCTGAGTTTTAAACTTTTAAACTAAAATCTAGAATTTTGAGCCAATTATGCCAACTTAATATGTGAGACCATTAAGAGGTGTAGGCCTGGATCAAGAAATGGTTGTTTGTAACACGCAGAATTAGGCATTACAGTTATATGAACATATACAAAAATAATCAGCAAGCATAGTCGAATCGATCTAGCTATGTTCATCCGCCCGACCGTCTGTCCGTGTATGCAATAATTCAAACAAAACTTGATCAATCTCAACCAAACTTATACCTATAGATTCAAGTTAAATTTCCTAAATGGGCAAAACTGCTTAAGCGAGCATTATACCTCCAATATAATTGAATTTTTTGAGAAGGAAACACTGAAGAAAATTTACCCAACTACTAACTTTAAATCGTATACATTTGTATATCTGCAAAATATCTCCTCCATTTTATTTCATGCATATAGCATTTTAAACTTCCTGTAACAAAAAGAAAAACACAACTTTTTATTTAAATCTTCCAATAAAAAAGGAGAAGAATATTTCCACTTGAAAATTATTATATATTTTACCATTTTATTTTCATGCATTTTCTATTTCGCATATTCGCTTCTGTATGTGCTTCCGAAAACTGAAAATTTTCTAATCAAAAATCTTACAATCAACCCACATTTTCTTGCTTTACTGACTTCCTGTCATACACACACACACGCACACATCGAAACTACACACTTGCTTACAATCGCAGTCAACATTTATTATTATTTTCATTTTAAAAATTTCCGTTATGATTTCCTACAGAAATTTTGCACAGTTCAACGCTGAAAAAAGCTTTCAACTAAATAGAACTAGTAACAATACTAGTTATTATGCTACTGCTAATACTCAGGCAACTAGAAGGAATATGAATTTTGCAGAGAATACCAAAAGAATTTTGATTTTTCGCATAAATTTCACTTTGTATGCAAAAGTTTCAAGTATTTTTTTATTTCTTCCCTTCTTCCATTTTGCAGCAGTAGCATTAGAGGAAGTACAAGTAGGAGTGGAAAGGGTTAAAAACCAGAAAAGAAAAGCACTTTAAATATAATTTGAATACGCGCGCTGTCATGCGACCAGAATTTTACACATATCCACCACATTTATGTTGCTGCTTCTGCTTTAGATAGAAAAAAAAACTAATAGAAGTAGTCGGTGGTAGTAGGAGTAGTAGTAATAGTAAAAATCTTTTACAATTCATATTCATATCCATAGCAGAAAATCAAGATAAGCTTTGCAGTTGCTTCTCATATCAAAAAGGAAAAAAGTTTTGCATTTCGCTTCTTCCTTTTCTTTTTTTTTTTTTAAATATTAAACTGTATCCTTTTTGACAGTTTTTAGTTTTAGTTTTTAAAGGCAAAGTCGAAGAAAAGTTATAGTGACAGGCATGAAGGCAGTCAGGCAAGCAAACATGGAATCCCAAAAGCAGTCGAGTTGCGGAAACGGAAGCTGATATGGCTGATATGAGTTGAAGTCAGAGTTTTGTTTGTTTTTTTTTTTTCTTTCTTTTTATTAGTATTTGTGGTGGACGTCAAGCGAGTTGGTCAAGCGTATGTGGCAAACACAAGTGGCATTTCAATTGACTTGAAAAGCAGGAAAGAAAATCAAAGAGAGTCGAAGCATTGCGCTTCGTTTACAATTTATGCATAAATATTATGTAAGAAAGGACCTTCGAATGAATAATGCTGCACAATATACCAAAAACCAAAAAATTCAAATAGAAACTTTATGCACTTTTGCATAAATGCAGTTTCTTTTTTTGGGATTTGGTTTTTCTGTTGAATGCAAATCTTAGAAATACATACTATTTGAAAACATTTGCATTTACAAATATTTATTCTAATTTTTCATTTTTGTATTCCATTCATTTATTTATTTATTTCAATTAGTATACGAATATTTTCTAATTTATACAGAGCATTTTTCGTATGATGATGACATTTGCATAAATGTAATTATTTCGAAGAAAGAAAAATATTTTTTTTTGGATTTTACTAGTTTATAAATTCAAAGCTATATCCGGGAATAAAATTAAATTTGAAAGCATGTAATTGATAAGAGGAAAAATTGTTGAAGAATTAATTGTGAAATGAATTATTATCTAGGGTAATGTCGTTTAGTTTAGAACACCTTTTGGCTTTTACCCATAACTTCCATAATATGGTTGGAAAGATCTCGCAAGACGCAAAGTTTTTACTGAACATTCGAAAATGGTTGGATCGGTAAATTCATTCAGAACACCGTAGAAAATCAATGATATATGGAGGAAAATTATTGAAATGAATAAACTTTAAAATGGAAAAAGGAAACCTGAAATTGAAATAAGAAGCTCTCTGTGCGAAGATTTAAATTTTTTCGCTTGTTGCGAGAAGTTGGTCTGAATATCCAAAAAAATAAATATACATTATCAAAACTTCCCAAATATCATTATTGTTTTCATTTTTCGAATTGATTTTGATACTTCCGACATCAATGTCAGATCGCATCATATCTGCAGAATTTCGGGTGTTCGGATGTAAACTACAAACAGTGTTCCGACCTTAGGTTAGGTTAGGTTAGGTTGGAGTGGCAGCCTTCTACTTGAAAGCACACTTAAGCACTTAATTTGGCTCATTGTGATACGACAGTGCGGCGCGACTCCCCCATTTACGGAGTGAAGAACCATGAGGATTCCATAATGAATCTGGCTATGTCCTTAATATTTATGGATGATAGCTCGGACAGACTAGTGAAGAAAGGTGAACCCATGAGTTTTAGTCTCCTCCTGGCCAGGGATGGGCATTCGCACATGAAATGGAGGACTGTTTCTTCTTCTTCCTCAGAGCCGCAGCCCCGACAGAAGTCATTGAAAGGCAGTCCTAGTCTTGCAGCATGTCTCCCCATTATGCAGTGTCCCGTGAGCACCGAAGTCGTAATACTGATGGAGTTCCTGCTAAGGTTGAGTAGCTTTCTAGTCCGTCTATTGTCCATAGTGGTCCATGTTAGCCTGGTAATACCACAGGTACGCTCGGCTATCCATGATCTTTTTGCTTCCTTAAGGTAGTTTTGCACAAGCTTTGATGTAGTGAAAACACCGGCAAGGGACTTGATTGCAGCTTGGCTGTTCGTGTAGATGCGGATATTCGTATCGAATGAATCGTTGCGAATAAGCCACTTGAACGATTGACAGATAGCCATTACTTCCGCTTGAAACATGCTGCAGTGGTCAGGAAGTCGGAAAGAGAGGCTGAGATCTAACTTACTAGAGAAGATGCCACAGCCGACTCTTTTCTACAATTTGGATCCATCTGTATAGCTGTCATTTGAATTGTCAGTGACAACCTCGTCATTAACCCATTCTTCTCTACTGGGGATATGGTTGAAGAACGTGTGGTTTAAATTAGGGGTAGAGCAAATGTAGTCTAGGTTGGTTGGAACGGAAATATCGTGGATTAGAATCTTAGCATGGCCAAGGTTCGACCGGTTCCAGTGAGTTAGGGCACTGAGTCTGGCAGCAGAGCACTCAGCTTGTTGCTTAACCAGTAGTGAAGTTGGCTACCAGTGAAGAATTACGAAGAGAGCTTTCGTGGAGGTAGTACGAAGAGCCCCAGTAATCAATATGGCTGCCGTTCTCCTAACCTTATCCAGTGGTTTAAGGTTGACCGCCTTTGCAGTAGCTGGCCACCAGAAGACGGATCCATAAAGAAGATTAGGCTCAACCGCTGCTGTATAGAGCCAGGAAGTGACTCGAGGTTGAAGACCCCATCTTGTTCCTAATGCCCTCTTACAGCAGTAGAGAGCGCAAGAGGCTTTTCGTACTCTCTCTGCTATGTTAGCTTTAAATTGAAGTTTAGGATCAAGAACAAGTCCTAAATATTTGACGCGTTTGCTAAGGCAAAGCGAGGTACCATTAATTTTGGGTAGGGCAAGAGTTAGTATTTTATACTTTCTAGTGAAAAGCAAACCTCTATTTTGGCAGGATTTACATTAAGACCGAATTCACGGCACCAGTGTGACAGAATGCTAAGTGAGTGATTTAGCCGTTCTGAAAGAGTAGAAACGTATTTGCCAGACACTGCAATAGCAATGTCATCTGCATAAGCTATTATTTTGCAGCCGGTTTGGTCTAATCTGTTTAGCAGTGTGATCACCGCCAGATTCCAAATAAGAGGCGATTATACACCTCCTTGTGGTGTGCCCCTATTAACAACCTTTTTAACTTAATCATTTCCAACAGAGGAGCTGATGATACGTGTTTTAAGTAGTTGTCCTATAAATCTAACCAGATTAACATCAAGATTAAGATTTATTAAGGCATTACCGACAGCATCGGGGCAGACATTGTTGACAGCCCCTCGATATCGAGAAACACTGCAAGCATGTACTCCTTGTTGAAAAGTGATTTCTCAACTTCCTCAATGAGTACATGTAGCGCTGTTTCCACAGACTTCCCTTTGGTATAATTCCGACCTTGATATCGAAAAAATGTATTAAATTTGATTCAAATTAAAGTTTAAATAGAAATTTAATTTGATTCAACTAATTTTTTTTTTTTTAAATTTGATTCAATTTAAATTTTGAAAAAAAATTTAATTTGATATTTCGCTTTCCCAAAACATTTTGAGTTAAGAAATCAGTCTAGAAAAATATAAATTGTAGCAATCTTTCATTTTGTTGATTTGGTTGATTTGGTTGATTTTTGATAAAAATCGATTCCTGGCGACTGAGTTTCCATTTAATTGCTTAAAGATGTGCATTTCATATGATGTTAATTCTGTCAGCGTGTATTCGACAGCGGATTTTTCGTCCATATTTAGATCAAAATTAAAACCCAAACTGAGGCATAGAGGAAACCAAATTCAGAAAGCTAGATTAGATTGAATAAAGAGCGGTTACTGGTCACCTAGTCAGTTGGGCCTACTGTGACATTCCATATAGATTACAAAACATCCTCTCCTGGTACCCATATTAGGTGAACTCTGTTGCAGATAGCTATAGATGAAAGCTAAGAACAAATGGAAAACAAATTTAGGGCGAAACTGAGATTACTTTCAAACTAAAATTCACACCAAATTCAGACCAAAACTGAGACGAATAGAAGACAAAATTCAGATCAAACCTCCAATAAAAATTTTGAAATAAATTCAGGGCAGAGCAGAACAAAATTCTACTCAAAAGATTAATGGAAACTAGTCGGTAAGGCACCAGTAACTGAGGCTATTCTTTTGCGGAAGAAATCTCTTTAAGAAAAAACAAATATCAAAAGAGAACCAAACTATTCGTTGGTGTATGTTTTGTTATTTGTGTATGCAGATAATTCTGAGAGATGCCGTTACTCATGTCTTCCCTCTCTCTCTCTCATTCATTATTTACTCTCGCTTAAGCAATGATTTTTACAACGATGAATTCAATGCTTTGTTCAATGAGGGAATTTTAAAAAACTTCCGACGCTAATATTTTGGAATTGGCTTAAACGATTTTAAATCCGATTATTTTTGGGTAACCTACTCGTCAAGCTCTTCTGGATCTTCTGGAATAAAATTGTAGTTACATACACTAATAAATGTATAGATAGAAGATAGAAGATGAGTCCCAAATTGAATATAATTGAAATTCGGACACCAAGACTAAACTCCGACCAAAAGGAGGCAGAATTAAGAGTAAAGACGCTCGAAAATCTAACTAAGACCAGACTGGCAATTTGACATATAGTTTTGAATAATTGAGGGTCGCTGAATTCGAATCTGGAGACAATTTTCCCCCACTACGTTTGGCTTTTTGATGTTATTTTTCCAAAAATGAAGGGGTGGAGGGTATTTTGAAGATCTAGGACCGTCCATACTTTTTGATAAGCAAACTTTTTCTCAAACACACTATAATTCTTTAGTCATTCCTTTAGCCTATAGGATATTGTTCAAAGTTGCACTTAAATACTCCCAAAATTTGGGGTGTGGAGCTTAGATAAAGGATTCTTGTGTCCACAAAATATGTGCTTCTTTTTATTAAACAACTTTTCTATAGGCACCAAAAACGATAAGACATAAATCAAGAATGTCTTTGTACAATCATAAAGCCATTTTTATGATTTCATACCCGTTATCTGACGTGATTCGAGCTCAGTGACCCCAAATTACTCAAAACTATATGTCAAATCGCCAGTCCGATAGAAAAACTTAATTTTGTGGCACAGTGAAATTAGATCAAAACCCAGACTAAAACCAGCCAGAAACCTCATCAATATTCACAACAAAACTCAAGACAAAACTAAAACCAAAATAGACCAAATTTAGATCTTAATTCGCTTCAAAACTCAGACCCAAATTCAGAGCAAAATTTTGAACAAGACCGACCAAGACTCAACCCAAAAGATATAATGAAAAATCAGACCAAAATTCAGAACCAAAATGACATCAAAATTCGGACCCAAAAACACACTAAATTCAAATCAAAGGGAGACAAAATTTAAACTAAAAGCAGCCTAAAAATTTAACAAAAATTTAGACCAAAATTCGGACCTACCGAATACCTTAAACCAGATCACCTGCAGCGCATATTTAAAAATATTCGCACAACAAAAGCTTTGGTTTCTGGAAGACACAGAACTAGTCCCGCAACTTTCTTTAAGTTTCAGTGAGAAACTGAGTTTTTTTAAATGTTAAAAAACTATATACCCTTTTTCAGTTGCTGACTCATTCCAAAAACGTTCAGGAACTTATTTATTGAAAAGAAAATCTCTCCAACAAATGACTTCAACAAAATCAGCTACAATGAAAATCGAGGAGATTTCGATAAAATCGGAGAGATTTCGAGAACTCTTTTCAATTGGGGGATCACGAAAATCAGAGACGTTTGGACACCTTACTGTAATGAGCTTCACGCTGTTAAGAGTATTGAATATGGTAGGATCAGAAGTATTTTTAACGCAATTGAAAACACTGATCTTTGAGTTTAAAGAGCTTTTAAACTATAGTGCACATAGGGCCATCACTGATCTAGAGCCAGAGTTGCATTTTGTTGAGTGAGTTAGTCGTATGCATTACCATATACATTTTTGTTTTTCTTATAAATTAAAAAGTCAAGCACGAACTAGCAATAGAAATCTACAAAACAAAAAAGCACACACACATATATAAATAAATAATTAAATTTTCAAAAATTTATTATTTACACATCAAAAAATTTTGATACATAGCAACAAAATGAAAAAAAATGACAACATGTAAATTCTTTTGTTTAAAGAAATTGCAACCAAATATACAATTTGAGCTTAAAAAAAGCAACAATAATGTGTGCTCGAAAGTGATATGCAGCTTTATATTTCAACTTTTTTGCTTTTTGTGTTTCTTGAAATGGCAAATGGAAATAGATATATGCCAAAAACCCGCAAATTTTGCTAAAGAAAAACACAAATTGCAGAGACGCACACACACACATGCACATACAAATACATGTACATATATTAGTTATATAAAAAATTCTTTCACTATAACTATGCAAACTGGGTGTAACTTTTGCCACTTGAGAATGGGCGTGTTTTTTGCCAATGATGCCAGCAATATTGTTTTGTGTGTTATGCAAAATTTAATTTTAGGTTATGAATTTTATTTAAAATGCATTTGTTAATAAATGGAATTTTTTTGGATGAGAGTAAGCACAACAGCAGAATAATGTATACCAAACCATGTGTAAAATACCAAAACTAATCAAACAGGGTGTCGACTTAAAACAATAAACTGCTAAAAATCAAGAGTGGTAAAGAAAATAGCATAGAATTTAATTACAGCCAATCAAATTTAAAATTACTAAACATTTTACTAAAAATAGCTAAAAAGTTTTAACTTTTGCAATTAGTTTTCAAAACTCTTGAGCACTCTGTATTTTGTTGTATTTTTTTGTTTTGTTTTGCATGCAAATTCTTATAACTTTTTCATCTGCTTCTACGATACACAAGTGAATTTCGATTTATTGTTTTTGCACTCAAATTGTGCATTTTCTCTTTTGAACTTCAAGTTATTGCCGAATGAGGAAAATAATATAAAGATACCGGCATATATGCGTTACACTTTCACACCCTCAAACTCTTGCTTCATACATCGATGTATGTAGGTATGTAAAAAGTTTTCTGTTTTACAATGCATTTGTGTGTTTCATATCTTTTATATTTGCAAAATGTTGCATGCAGCAGGCAGCATTTGTTCTTGTTCTTTTTTTTCTTTCATTTATTATCTAATACTCAGCAGCAGCTGAAGAACTATGCACATATGTAAAACTTTTGTAAGGGAAAGTGAAAGTACAAGCAGGAAAAACAATTTGAACTAACTGGGAAAAACAATAAGATAGTTTTTTACGTATGTAAATTGCATAAGCACACATATTTTTGTTAGCCTACATTAAGGAGTAACCGTACACGGATGTGATGGTTATTTTATTTTTTTTTTTTGGCAAAAACTCTTGAGAAAACTTGTATGGTAATTTTTTAATCTGTTATTATTATCAGTTTGAGTTTTTGAATTTTATATGCAAAATATTTTCTTTAGCTTTATGTAAATTTTAATCCAATAGCTTCCACATCCCAAATAGAGTATAGCTAGTTTATTCTCATAGACAAGTGTTGGGCAAAAACAAGATCCTACTGAGTCCGATATACCCTAATACTGAGAGTGAGCTGGTAAATTAAGCGAAGTACTTTGGAAATCATCAATGATTTCTAAATGACATTATGAGACAAGTGAGAAGAAGTTTGTTTATTAACGAAATGCCTAATTCACAACTTCTCTTTTATTGTAATTGAAGTGTTAATCAAGAACCAATAAATTTCGTTGTTATATTTCGTATATATATCTACCTAAAATTTTAAGAACTATTGTGGTTTGCCCAAGATTTATAAATCAATACATTTATTAGTGTAACTACAATTTTATTCCAGAAGTTCCAGAAGTGCTACAATATCATATTATTTATCAATTTAAAGAGCTTGACGAGTAGGTTAGCCAAAAATTATCAGATTTAAAATCGGTTTAGCCAATTCCAAAATATTAGCGTCGGAAGTTCTTTAAAATTCACTCATTGAACAAAGCATGGCATTCATCGTTGAAAAAATCATTGCTTAAGCGTGAGTAAATAATAAATGAGAGAGAGAGAGAAAAGGCAAGAGTAACGGCATTTCTCAGAATTATCCAACGAATAATCTGCATACACAAATAACAAAATAAACACCAACGAGTAGTTTGGTTCTCTTTTGATATTTGTTTTTTCATAAAGAGATTTCTTGGGCAAAAAAAAATTGCCCCAATTACTGGGGCCTTACCGACTAGTTGTTTTTATTTCTTATGTTCATAAACTTTTTTCCATTTTCATTCTTTCTCAGAAGATACTAAGGAGGAGATGTTATAATGTGAAAAATCGACTAAAGTCTCTTAAAATTTGTAACGGCGACATTTCTATAGGGGGTCTGGGGGTGAATGGCGCAAGGTAAAGTCTGTGATAGTCCCACAAACGGGTGAGTTCTTATTCGGTCCTTGCAATTCTCCGTCCCAAGTCGATACAAATCCTCCACGTGGTGCCCCCTGAATAGCACTCTGACACCCGTCAGTGAGTTTGGCGGGTTTGGAACCTATTACGTAAAAAAAAAAAAATTGAAGACCCTTCAAAGGCCCAAAGGACAATGATTTACGGAAAGTGCTCCCATCCAGCTGGTAGATGTTCTCGAAAGAAAGATGGATGAGAAGAAAGAAGCAACTACAGATGATTTATACGATCTCCTCGACAAAATATATGATTATTGCCCCCACCATGACATTAAAATCGTGTTAGGTGACTTTAACGCCAAGGTGGGCAAAGAGAGTATATTTTGTCCGATGGTATTCCAAAAACTCAAAACCAAACTGCGTTAGGATCGATGGAAGGCACACTTCTTGAGATCTGGCCGTACGCACAATACGTGGTGCAAGCATCGACTCTGACCACTATTTGGCTGCAGTCAAGGTCCATACACGCCTCTGTGCAATAAATCGCATATGGATACGTGCACAGAGAAAGCTGGATTTCGAAAAGCTACAATCATAATGGACCACCGAACCCTCGCCAATTGGCTCTTATATCTCGGTATCTCCCGATCGCAAAAGAGCAAAACACTCTTTAACTTGATGATATATGCATGTAGTAGAAACAAGAAGAGATGCTAGGCTACTACCGTCGACGGAGAAATATGTGGTACCACCAGGAGCACCGCGAACCTATTGAAGTGATAAACGCAGTATGTGGAAGCATTTTAACGTCGGTTGCAATGCAAGTTGCAAAGGATCGATATAGGTAGTTGAGGAGAATGGAGAAACGTCTTTTCCAAGTGCAAGAAAACAGAGGCAGAAAGATGTTTTGGCACAAGGAAGAAGTTCGAAAATTCTCCGAAAAATGCAAACGGGTTGAAGACCAGTGCCTCTTCCTTCAAGGACGAAAACGGAAATCTGGTGAGAGATGTCTAGGGTACTATCAGGTTATGGAGGGAGTAATCCTCACAGCTCCTTAATAGTGATGATAGAAACAGTCATGCCACCCGACTATGACAAGACCTTAAAACATAATAAGGCTGCGAGATTGCTGCCTGCCAGCTAAATTTTTTAAGGCTCACATGACGCATGCTCACACAAAAAGTGAGTTAGTGTCTCCCCATTTTTGAAACATAGACGACACTCTGTCTCACTGGACAGTCTTATCTTATTTTTGTGATATCTCAGCACGTAATGCCCAAACATATAGCCCACTAACAACCCAAAGTCAGATTTGTTGTAAAAAAATGGACCTATAATGGGCTAGGGGAACAACAAGAAATTCCGCTTACCTGAACCGTGAAATAGATTCCAATCGTGCCATTTCATTTTAGTATATTCCTCAACCATAAATTTGGAAGAGGCCTAGCCAAGTCCGCAGAAACTTTCGAAGGCAATGTATATAGTTAATCAGCAGCCTTATTACCAGCAATGTAAGATGAGCCAGGTACCCAGCAAAGCGTAATGATTAGGCAAGCCCTGGAGACTCTGAAAAGTGTTTTCACCAGTTTCAAAGAAAAAATCCATGAAAAGAGTGCCAAGAGAGTTTCCTGGTTATCATATAAATTAAGGTAATAATGGGTACATAATCCTGATATATCGATGTTGTAATGAGAATTTTTACCACTGTATAATTTTCTATCTCTTCTAGAAGAGGGAAGCACCAAGTAATTTTCAAATCATAAAAGCTGAAGCCACTAAACTTTGGGAGCACACTTTGGTGCTCGTTAACAATTCAAAGTGGGGAATAATATTTGCAGAGTTGGATAGCAGTATCAACTTTTACAATCAATTGTGATTACTCACATTTCAGTAATATTATATATAAATATGTAATATCACTATGAAGCTTTTTTTAAATAAATAATACCTTAAACTTGGATTTACCGTACCATAAGTAGGATGTACTGAACTGGTGTGCCTAGATTCGGTGCTTTTCACGAACAAAAACCATCAAAGATATAAAATTAAAAATTTTTCTTCTTGGCCCTACCACTTGGTTGACAACGACAAGCGTTCAAAAGTCAAAATTTAATCACTTCACTTTTCGATTCATGTACAAATAAAACAGGATGAATGGATGTGAAAAACTTTAAAACTTCAAAAGGTTTAAATTTTTCATCCCTTTAAACTTTTTTTTAAATCATGAGCAACTATTCAAATATCTATAAATTTTTATCGGTAAGGAAGGCGGGGGAGGGAGGGTTTATCTCTTCCCATTGGATACGCCTAACTTATTAAATCTCATTATAAGCAAAGCATATTTGTGCTACATTCACCATCTGATCCATATAGGGTCCAGAGGTAGCCAACTGTTTCGGAACCATTGGTCCACGAAGACCCGAAATATGCGTTTTTATTTAAATTTATATTTCTTTAAAAGAAAATTGATTGTGCTTTAGTGATTATTTTTGATTAATTTGGAATTGATATCAAAATGACGGCATCAGAATGATCAAAAGTAAAGAAGTACCTAGACGACCTCGACAGCCTAGTGAATAGTGCACTAGACTTTCACCCAGAAGGTTGCGGGTTTGATTCCCATCTTGGTCTGGCGGTAAATTCTCATCAACTTCTTATATTCACTACCGATATAAAGTAAATGAGAATTATAAGAAAGTGAACAAGTACAAATCTGGAGGTAGGAAAATTGCAAAACCAACAAGTAGTAACAAAATGTCACTCTACCCTACGGAATCTGCATTAAACTATAGGGCCAACCAACACCACTGTGATCGAGTGGCAGAGTGCCAGGGTCTTGTCTCTAGAGACCCGAGTTCGATTCTCGGCTAGGGTATGGTTTCTTATCTATTTTCCTTTCATTCTTCCTTTTTTTCTTTCATAACATGCGGCTTTGGTACAGTAGATCTTATAGGTCACAGTGCCTGACATTCGGGTCGTCCCATAATCCAAAAAAAAAAAATACCTATTATTGTTTTTACCTATGGTATTTTCAATCGTTTACAGTTTCTATATTGAACATGAGCATTCTTTGAAAATGTATACTTTGTTATGGATCACCGGTAACCCTAAGGTTTTCATTGAAAACTTCTTACAACGAAAAGAGAATCAGTGACTACGAAGCCGGCTTTTGCCTTCTTTCATAACCTCTGAGATTTTTACGCTCAAGAAAGTGTGAAATAAGCAGTCAAAAGAAAGAAGGCTTTGTCTAACTTAAAAACAAAATTTCTAATAAAAAAGTAGGTACAAGTTTTGAAAAAATTTCCATTGAGGATCATAGGCTCTTAGAAGCAAAAAATTCATATTTTGATGAATAATTGTAACATGAAATGGGGTCAGAATATATGAATCTGGGCTCAATTTTACGTTACTGTCCCGAAAGGGTTAAAGGGAAGGAAGGATAATTTTGAATGATTTCTTTCCACAAATATTTTTTTAGAAGCAGTGTTCATATCAGAATAGGGGCGGGAGTCCTTGAATACCACTGTGTTCACCACAATAAATTTTTTTTAATAAAAACCAAAAAAAACAAAAAAAAAATCACAAACTACCCATCAACCTCGGTTAGGTTACACTACCGTAACTTGTTCAGATCTACAAAATTTGTTAAGGCATAATAATGCCTTATGATTACTAATAACTTAGAAGGAATGTTTTCATAAATTTATGAAATATTTTATTTACTGTTTTATAAAGCCAACGAAAAAATTATTCCTATAAACATTTTTTCGATTGTGATTTTAAAAGTTTCATTCCATATTTCTTCATATCTCAATAAATGTAAATTTCCATTTCAATGCAAAAAAACCGAAAAAAAATCCAAATTAATATGCGTGAAAATAATCATAAATTTTAAGCTTCAATAAGCAGAAATTTCTATGTGCATATGTATAAATTATGTATTTTTGTTTTATTTTTACGCTGTTAATTAGAAATTAGCTATAAATTATTGCTAAAATATTTTAGCTACAAGCATTTTGTCACGCAGCGCCGCAGCATATGCACCTTTTAGATGAGATAAGCAGCATACAGTGGACGCAATACCAACAACGTATAATTATACAAACGTGTGCCTAATCGATTTCCGAGCGCGAAAGGTAAATGACCCAACGGTAAAATTTCAAGCGTCCTCAAAGCTTTTGATTTTATAAATTTATAAATACACAAAATTTATAAATACTTAAGAGAAAAAGAGAAACAGTGTGCTTCCTACGCGTTCTAAAAAGTGTTCTGTTTGAATTTCAAGGAATCTTGAATCCACGTTAATCTCTTTGTTTGGATACCCAATGTTAAAATCCAACCAGGTGTCGCACAAAGAGGGAGCACTTAATGCCGCTATGGAAGCGCTTTAATTTAGAAAAAAAAATGCTTTGAAACGATTCCTTCCCCACTGGGAAGCTACAATTACCACCACTAAGGTAAATTAGTTTTGATTATAATCAGCTCAGAAAGACAGGCGAGATAAAATTTATGTGTTTTTCCAAGAGCATAAATAACATATATATATACAATGAATTTATGGCGTTCTAAGCAGATTTGATTTGATACTTTAAGTAGAAAAGGTTTACGGCGAAAATTATAAATTTTTGATAAAATTAGTAAAAAAAAAAATCGTAATCAGTATTTAAAAAAGGAACATTTAAAGTATTCAAGAAAACCATCGTTAGACTTCAATTTGAGCACAAACCTTAAAGCTTGGCAAAAGCTTTATTTGATCCTAGATGTAATCAATAAATTATGTTAAGCTTTGTTGAACTCTCAGTGGAACTTGTATAATTTTCATGCATTCACACTTATAATAGTAATAACTCTCAATGAGATTAAACAAACTCGACAATAGTTTTAAATATACACACACAACAACAACAACATTATCCTGTACAACAATTAAATATTAAAAGATTTTAATACAAATTTTGGCCTAGCATTTTTTTTTTTGTTTATGCTTTAATTAATCATAATTATTTTTTAACGAAAAAATAGCGTTCACACAAACAAAAATATAAAGAAAAACCTTATTTTATATACTTTAAGTAATTGTTTATGACATTTATGAAGTGTCACCGTCAGTATCAATGTCACTGTCACCACTTACCCCTGTTATTGCCTGCTTGTCATTGAGCACCGTTGCTGCTGCTGTTGCTGCTACGGCTTGCGGTGTTGTTGGTGAATTAGCAGCCGTTGTTGTGCTTTCCGGACTAAAATATGTCAAAAAAGCACAACCTAGAGAGAGAAAAAAATGAAAGAAAGGAAAAAAAAATTGGGATTAATTTAAAAATAATTAAGTATTTTTTGGCAAATATAAACTATGTGGAAATAGAATTTTGTAAATGAAATAAGAAAAAAAAATGTTTACAATTTTTTTTTTTTTAGTTATGTAAAATAACTAGTGTCCGACCGAATATTCGGTTTCGGTTACGGTTTCGGCCAAAAATACGGTTTCGGCTAAGTTTCGGTTTCGGCAAAAAATATGGCCGAATATTTGGCCGAAACCGAAACTTTATAAGTTTTACTGTAAATTGCATTTCAGTACGCAAAGGACTGTTTTTATTTTTAGCATATAACATAAAGTTATTCAATTTTGGATATTAAAATAAAAATGTGAATTTCATTTGTACCTATACCACAAAATGGACTTTTTTTAGTGCCTTTAATATGTATTTTCTTTATTGTTAAAATAATATTTTTGCTATTTTATATATACATATATAAGTATGTATATTAGGGCGTACCAATTTGTATGGATGAATTTTTTTCGGAGTACCGACAGAAGAGTTCCATATTTTATGACAAAAAAAATGAAGCTTACCCCCCGTAAAATTCGTAGAAGTTAAAGTAATATTAAAAGTAACTATCGATTTTTATTCAAACAACGTAGTACTGAAACTTCTTCGAATTTTACAGGGGGGTAGGATCCATTTTTTTGCCATACTTTCTTCGGCAAAGTTGATCAGAATCGGATATAGAATTTTTCTGTCAACGTACTTTTAAAAAAAAATAAAAAAAATATGTACGCCCGAATGTACATGGATTTTTTTGAGTTTTAATTTAAAAAAAAATTAAAATGATTTGTATTTTGTTTTTAACATATCTGTGGTCACAAGCAATAACAACACACCTCGAGTTTTGTCGACATCGAGTTATTATCATAATTTGAATCTTTATATCTGTTTTCATATTGAGTCAGAATTTTATGACTATCGGTTCAGTGGTTTACGAAATATTAGGGCGGAAAAAAGCACAACTCAACCTGATTACTTTTAGCACTTGAACCTTTGAAGTGCTCTCCTGTAAAATACAAAAAACACACTTATGCTGTTATGCCTTGTTACCACAGATATACATATATATTAAAAAGTTTCGGTTTCGGTTTTGGCCGAATATTAGAAAAATGGCCGAAATTCGGTTTCGGCCGAAAAAGTCGGTTTCGGTCGGACACTAAAAATAACCCATTTCCCTTTTCCCTTTTCATTAAAAATATAAATATTGACAGAGCTGGGTAAATTTAATTCCAATACAATCATATTAGTAATTCCAAGCAATTTGTTTGTTTTAATAAATGCGCTCTTGAAAACTGAGGATTTCTTCTTTTGTCGTGTAATAAAATAATTTGTGGAATTTATTTATTTTTTTGTTTATTTGATCTCTTGAGAATTCCCAGTACAACAAGTCATTGAATCCTAAAACGACATTTATTCCGTTTAATTTTTGTTATTGTAAAAATACTTTTCATGCACTACACTCTATAGAACCCTGCACACGACCAGTGCAATTTCTGGGAATTTAACACGAAAGGAATTAATTTTTCGAATTTAATTCCACAAAAGTAGTTGATTACACAAGAGACGAACAATTAATTAGTTTTGAAATTTTTTTCCAATTCCTTTGCGGAATTGCATATTTTAAACAATAAATTACAATCCAGTAATGGAGCTGAACAAATTTCCAATTCCATTACTGAAAAATTGGAAATGTTAATTGCCAATTACAAATAAAAGGTAGTAGAATTGAGGAGGGATCATTTCGTAATATAATTATTACTAATCAACTCTGACTACTTTTTGAAGAAGTGAAGTGCCTGGCTGAAAAACTAACCCGATAATTTTGCTCACGAACAGCACAAACCCCTTTGAAAACACATGGAATCTAACTCCCAAAGTTATTATCTGACTATTCACTGTGATAGTTAGGCTACATGTAGCCAATGCCGTATTTAGGGGGAGGTTTTGGGGGTTCTGCAAATGTGGAAACTTTCTTCTAATTTTTTATATTAATTTCCAGTGGATGGGAAAAAAGTATAAAATAAAATCTATTGGAAGATTTTTGAATATTTTTTACTTCCGTCGGTTTTTTCTAAAAAGTCAAGTAAATTTGAAATCTTAGTTACACTCTGCGACCAAATCTGATTTATTTTCTTTTACATGAGGCTTGATTTCGGATTCAAAAAGAGAAGGTGATGCTGAGCAATCCTGCATTCATAGTTTTTCTATGTCAGTAACTGTTTTTGATTTAAAGCTTTGTCGTGGAACATTTTGAAAAGTTTAAAAACTAATGAAAAATAGAAAAAACTGTCGGATCCTTGTAAAATTAAACTTATGTGAAAAGTAATACAAAGCAATATTTTATTATGCTAAACTTGTCCGCCATATTTGATTCGGAATTTTGAATTTTTAAAATCTGACTGCAGATTTGTAACCAGCGCCCCTTAAAACACTGCGGACCACTGCACTTTTTATTATGTCTGGCTTTGAGTGTGAGTAAGATAAAATCCGTTCTTTGTAAATTTTTTCCTTGCGCCGGTAGACATAAATACATCCCCTGCTTTAAGATGACGTGATGCGAAGTTTCTGACCTCAGATTCATTTTCAGCATGAAAAATTAATGCTAGGAACCATATTATTCGCCAAACCCATGCTGGGCAGTGTTATTGGATCAGCTTCAAAGTTTATGGAGACAATCTTAAAATGTAATTAATTATTTAACCCATTATTGCTCAGAGCACCCCGACTCGGAAGATCCCTTTTAATGCTGTGACTGCACGAATTTAGAGAATATATGCCAACTTCATCCGGGTTCTTCATAATTGATAATGGCCCGAATTCTCACTGATAATCATTTAAAAAAATTAGCCTCTGAATATTTTTAGCATTATTGGTCATTATTTTAACTTTGGGTAATGGAAAGTCAAGGAGTTATCGGAATGATGTCCTTGACGTTAAAAAAATGCATTGGAATTCACATTGAATAATATTTATTTGAAAAAATTGAAATTGATTATTCTGTGAATTTTTTGTAATTTTCGGAAATTTTTTTTAGGTTTAAATAAAAAAAAAATTGGAAAGAACAATTCCTAGAGCTTCAAGGCATTTATCCACTCTTGTCCCTTGACTGATAGGGTCCATCAAATGCAACATCGTATCTAATTTATTTATTTAAACATCAGTTACATAAAAATTATTTATGAATATTTTCCTTGAATGAAAACCTCCCCCCGCCCCCCTGAAAAAAAAATCCTGGCTATGGCCCTGCTTGTAGCATATTCTACCTTTGTTTCTTCGTTTTAGAAGCGGAGTAATGGTGACCTGTTCAACCACTCCTATTAAGGAGTTGATTGTGCTAGCTAGAGGTTTCAGATTTTACTCAACTTGTTAAAAGGTGGCATTCTACATCTGAGCATCCTAGTTAAAATTTGTAATACTTTCACTTGTTCTGTATTACTTAGATTATATGATTAGGAACCTTTGCTTTGGCAGGAAATTCGATATTGCATCTCACTTCAGGACCGCAATGGATTGACAAACCACCTAACTTTTGTCTTTTTGCTCTTAATTGGTATGGAGACGATTCAAAAGTTAATTGTTCAGGTGCTTTTGGACCCAACACTACGATCTCCGAGTCACGTATGCTCTATCAGATCTAATTCCTGACCATAATAATTTTTTTTTGTCGAACAACGGGCCATCTAGTCATGCTTTAGCTAAGAGCTGTGTTGACAATATGAAAAATATGCTAATATTTCGAATTCGAATTCCTTTCTAAACCACAGCAATATGAATCAAAACCTACTGTTCCATCCAAATTCTTCCTTCGTACAGCTAAATATGGTAAGAAGATATACTGGGATGGATTTTGGAACAGTGTCATAAGCTAAGGTGGTATCGAGTATCCTTCATTTTTTGGATAGTTTTGCCTGAGATTCCCGTCAAATTCGGACATCATGCACTCGTCCAACCTATTATCAGTCAATCGAGTCCCTATTGCAGAACTCTCCACAATGGGTGGTTGACCTCTTCTGCAGTACGGATAAGTGTGTGCAGCGCACTTATCACTTGGAAGTATGAGTTTACGTTGACAGATTGATTTTTGACTTTTATCTTTTCAACAATTTGTGGAAATATTATCTACTAGTTTTCTCGCTAATAGGTAGATTTGAAAGTTGTGAAGACAGTTGCTTTTGAAAAATTGGGAAGAAAATCCCTGTATCACAAGTTTAATTTTTAGAGAAATCTTGCTACAAAAAATACACCTAGAGAATAAAGAGTTTGTTCAATTCCATAAAAATTTAAAGATTTAATACGCAGCCGAGGCAAAATTTATAATTTCGAAGAGAATGACTTCGTGTTTCCTTTGAATTGTTTAGGGGTACACTTGGTTACCAAAATGACATACTTTATAAGAACAGATAAACTATTATATATTTTAGCAATTAATCATTGTCTGGGAGTTGTATTTTAGGCAGCTGTGACCCCAGTCAAGTAGTCATTCACTAAGACCACCTAAGTGCTCCTCAGTGTTTTTAATGATTGTACAAAATTCCCTTGGCTAAGTCTCTTTAATATTTCCCGAATTCAGAAATCGTTGAGGAAAAAATTTTATTGATGAATCAATAAGTGAACAAATAATTTCTTTTAAATATTTTTTTTAAACCAACTAACCTTTTTGTATACAAAAGTCATCAACAACAGAAATGATTAAGTGGCAAATTTTCTTTTGTGTCGATTTTTAATGAAATCATAACCAAAATATTAATTGAAATTCTATTGTATTATTAAACTTTATTTCCATACAATTATAAAATAAAGGGCAAGAACTCTAAGAACAAATTGATACACAACCGCATACGAGCAAAATTAATTAAGTAGTAAGTAACTTTTATTCACAACTTCGTTTACTATTTTTTCTGAGCCGGATTAAGGGATTTTGCCGCCATAGGCTGTGGCGTTACTATCACTTCATACTTTTTGCGATATTTTATGAAATGAATGCATTTTTCGTGAATATAACAGGAGAAATATAAATTTACAAATTATTGGGAGTATGAATGTATAAACTCGTATTTTTTTCATAATCTGGACATTTATTGTGAAAAAGTGATTATAAATTTATTCTTTAAAGTATTGTCCATCGTTAGCCACAACATTTTCCCATCTTTCTGGTAGCATACAGATTCCGCTTCGAAAGAACTCCTCATCTTTTGAGGCTATCCACGAATCGTCCCATTTTTTGAGTTCTTCGAAAGAACGGAAGTGCTGTTCAGCCAGGTCATGTGCCATCGGTCGGAACAAGTGGTACTCAGAAGGAGCAATCTCTGGAGAATACGGCGGGTGGGGTAGCACTTCCCATTTCAGCGTTTTCAAGTATTTTTTTACTTGCCTTGCAACATGCGGCCGAGCATTGTCGTGCTGAGGAATAACTTCGTCGTGTCTATTCTCATATTCTGGCCTCTTATCCTTTAATGCTCGGCTCAAACGCATCAATTGATCATTTCATTCGGTTTCAACAGCTCATAATACATGACACCTTTCATATACCACCAAATGCACAGCATGAGCTTGGATCCATGGATGTTCGGCTTTGCCGTTGATGCTGATGCATGTCCGGGCGGTCCCCATGATTTTTTACGGGTTATCGTAACTTATCCACTTTTCATCGCCAGTCACAATACGATGCAGAAAACCCTTTCTTTTCTGTCGTTCAATCAGCAGTTCACATGTGAAAAATCGTCGTTCGACGTCTCTCTGCTTCAATTCGTACGGCACCCGATTTCCTTGCTTTTGAATCATTCCCAATGCTTTTAATCGTTTAGAAATGGTTGATTGATCAACCCCTAAAGATTCTGCAAGTTCTTGTTGCGTTTGATATGAATCTTCTTCGAGTAATGCATCAAAATCACCACTTTTGAAACGGGCATACCACACCTGACACATTCTAACGTCTATAGCACAGTCAGGATAAGCTTCAGTGAGTAAACGATGTGCTTCAGTTGCGTTTTTCTTTAAATGGAAGAATCAAATTAAAACTTCCCGCAAATGTTGTTGTGTTGGCACGAAATTCGACATTTTCAGCTATAGTAAAACACTTTTGAAAAATTATGAAAATTATTTGACAGATCAATTCTTATAGTATTTTTGGCGCTCTTCGAGATAGAATAGCTATCAATGTCAAAAAAAAAATGGCGCGTATGATAGATATGAAGTTAGTCACAATTACGAGTTTATACATTCATATTCAATATTCACCAAGTTAATGTGGAGGAACAGCTTGGCCAGTGGATTTCATAGAATTGAGAGCGTGTACTAATCATGGTAGGAAACTGTTAGCATATAGCTAAAAGACGGTATAATTAATTTATTTGGAGGAAGAAAATAACTCTGGTCAGTTATTCTTGATTTCTCAGTTTTCAATACTAAAACTATTCAAGACTCTGACTTAAGAATTCATATTGGCAAAATTGCATTGTTAAACTTTTACGAGAAGGCTACAAAATTTGTTTCCTTCTCGTCTGCCTGTCTCGTCTTTCTTTCAAAGAATTTACAAAAAATGTGCACTTCTCATTTCATTAGCCTAAATATTTATAATTTCAGATATCTCAAGTAGATCTAGATATAATGCGCAGATTGTCTATCAAGACGCTCAAATTCAGCTTACCAACGCTTTGGTATAGATATTGGTTTAGCTATTTAACGCAAAAATATGGGCAGTCTAACATACCTACAAAAATCTGTGGTGCTGTGAGAAGGTGTGACTAAATTCAATTCAATACATTATTGTACTCGAAAATTAAATTCCGGCCAAGATTTTCGCTCCAAACAGGGGGAAATTTTGTCGTCATGGCTAGAAATATTATTTACCCTACTTTAACATTTTTGTTATTTTTGTTTTTAACTGTTCATAATAAAATTTTTATTGCTACTTGAAAAAAAAAATGATTTGAATGCTGCTTCAAAATTTACCGCCACACTAAGCGTCGGCCTAGTTTCCCTATATGGTAGGGACGCGGCCCTGTGTTTTATTAATATTACAAATTTATTTTCTTCCATTTTTAAGCATATTAATCAAAGCATTCTTATAATTTACTTGTAGAATGTATTTAATCTAACACACACACACACACACATTCCAACTTAACACTCTCTCACAAAAATTAACAAGAATAAAATTAACTTTCAACACGACCACCACTTGGCATGTCATTTTAACATTTTCCACAACTTGTTTTCTCTTCAAAATTTTATTTGTATTTAGTTTTTCTTTTGCTTTTCATTTACATTTTGGTGTAATGGCATGTCATGTTTTCGGAGCCAGCTAAAAAAAAAAAAAGAGAGAAGTGGTTTATATTAACACGCTACTAAACATGACTCAAAAACGAAAAGCAAGAATGAACCACAAAAAATACACTACAAAAACTTAGACAAAAGTACAAGTATCTGTGTCTCTCAGTTCGTGTTTCAACATAAACACACACACTTACATACACACTCAACATAATATATGTATAGAGCATAGCATAGAGCACACAAAAGATGACGATAGCGTGTTAAATGGCGGCGTGACGAGCATTTTGTGGCAATTTAATAATTTCGTGTTATTTTTCTTATTCACTAACCGCACACAACATAACCAAACAAATACACACACACACACATACGTGGTTACTTCTATTTGTATAGATGTTCCTGTTGGTTCGGTTTTATTATATGCATTCAACACACATAAGTAGAAAGAAATAGTTCCTCTGCCACTGTAGTACTACTACAACTACAATTGATTTTAATTTGCAGCTAAATGCGAACGTTTAGCGTTTTGTATGCGCGAGAAAACAACAAAAATGTAAATGCTTGCTGCCTCAAAAAAAAAAATTAAAAAAAACAAGGGCGGATGTCAAAGTTTAACGACAGCTGTCAAAAGCACAACAACAACAAGAAAAATGGGAAACACATGCATAATATATATACACACACGCACACGCACACATACTTGAATATGAACAGAAGTTGCATAGCTGAAATTCCGGGAAATTATGTGAACTCGCTTTCAATTGTTTGTGTGTGTATTTGAAATGCGAGAGGAGCATTATATTTTTTTATTATTATTATTATTTTTCAAGTATTTAAGTTGAATTTCACATATAAAAATTTTTGTGTGTGGTTATAATTTAAAAAACAAAATGGCCAACTTGCTCGTTAAGTTTATTTTTTCATTCCTTTTTCTTCCCTTCTGTTTATAGCAACTTAATTAAAAGAATTTAAAGCACAATGAAAACATTTCATTTAATTGTTTTTAATTATGTATAATTTTTATTATGCAGCATTAACAATAAAAGCGATGGCTTAAAAAGTAAACTGCATACTTTAAATTGTTTAGTATTAAGTGAGGGTGTAAAGAATGCAGAAATTTGTCTCCCCCTTCATAAAATTGTGTGCAGATTCCTTAGTAAAATCACAAAAAGCAACATTTAAGCTAAAGTTTTTCAATTATCCGTTATCCCTGAACTTAAGAATTGAAAATAATTGGAAAGATACTAATTGCTAGTTATGCACAGCTAAAATTTTTTTTAGAAATATATGCACCAAAACCTCAATTTGCGTCCTCTCGATTTGCACCATTTTGAGTTGCATCGTTAAACATTTTCATGGCTTCAAGTTGGTTCCTTACCTTAGTATTTTAATATTTCATTCTGGTACCACATACGACTTATGAAATGTATTCTTAGACTTTAAAGCTAATTCTACAAATATAAATGCATTTTCAACACAAGCTGTGCAGTAATAATAGCTTGCGCCAAAAAGTATGCTCCCACAATTTAATGTTAATTATTTTTCTAAATACCAAGCCTTGGCTGCCACTTTTCTCAAGCGTTAGGCTAATTAAAAATAATTCGTGCTATTAAAAATTAATTATTAAAACTTACAAATGCCTTAAAGTATGTTTAGTTTGTTACGAAAATAATAAAAGTTTATTTATAAATACTTTTATATCATTAAATAGAAAACTTTGTAACAAAAAAATAAAATAGACGAGTACATTCTAGCCATAAGCTGCACAAAAACAAAATAAATTAATTTTCTGCCCAAAATTATGCTTCAAAATTTAAATTGGATTTTAACAGTTTTGTTAGTAATTGTGAAAAGCATGAAAAACATAAATTTAAATAAAAAAATATGTATAGTTATTTATTAAAACTTTAAAGTTTGTAAATTTTTTTTATCAAATTAGCACACCGCAGTTGGGAACTGGCGTTAAACTGTAGGCTCAACCAAGTGATATCACAATGGACCGTTAAGACCTGAGTGTGTCTTTGGACAGTAATTAATAAAAAAATTCCCAATAGAATGATTGTATTTATTACATAGGGAAGAAGTTAAAGCCTTCCTTCGAAAAAGTGCCGAATCTAATTCAGAAGCACGCCTGAAATGGAGCACGATAATACCGTTCTTGGAAAAATAAAACAAGACAGAATAAGGAAACCATCCAGGTGTGTATGTACTTCCATACTTAATGTACCAAAAAAAATATACTGGCGAGTATTCAAAGAAAATCTTAGTAGGGTGTTTTTATGCCAGCTGAAGATCTCATATTTATATATTTACTACATAAAGCTACTCACACTAAAAGTGGGACACGGGGTGTAAATGCTCTACTATTGGGTTGAGCTTCAAAAATAAAAATCATAGTTCATATTAAAAATATTTTTATTACAGATTTTATTTTACTGAACAAAAATAAAACCAAAAACATAAAAAACTCAGTTGAAGTCAGGCACAACAAAAAAAAACTCAAATGTTTGTACTCTTTTTCGTGAAGCTCACACTGAAAATGGGACAGCTATAAAATTTCGTCAAAACCCCGCTATTTTAGTTCGCATACTCAAATTTTTTTAGCTTCGATTAGGTCCTTCAATTATGGTAATGAGGTTACATTAGTTATTTTACATTATGTGGGCAAAAGGTTGAAGAACGACAAATTGTTATTAATAATTATAAAAAGGGGCATGTCGGTTAGAGAAATCGGTATTATAGTTGATAAAAAAAAGTCAACCGTGTTTAATATCATAAAAAGATACCGCGCAACTCGCCGTGTTGAAAACAAAAAAAGAAATGCAGTAAGTTGAAAAAAATATCAGACCGAGGTGCTCGATTTGTCCCAAAAGAAATTGAATACCATTAGCTACTATCCGGCATAGACCTTAAAAATAAATTGAAAGACATGAAAAACCTTAAAGTAAGCTCGGAGACTGTGCGCCGACTTTTAAGGAGCAATGATTTGCACGGTAAAGCCGCTCGTCGCAAACCATTGATATTAGAAGTAAATCGTCAGCTAAGATAAGAATACGCGAAAATAAAGATGCCGCGTTTTGGTCAACCGTAGACTTTACAGATTTTCAAGCATTCATTATTTTTATTCTGATTTTTTTCTGGCCAAAGGTCCTCTTCAAATTAATATTTTCGGTGCGAATGGCAAGCGATTTGCCTGGAGAAAGCCGCGTAAGGAATTTGAGGGCAAGGCAATCAAGAAAACGGTTAAATATGGTGGAGGATCGCTAATGAAATGGTGCTGCATATATACGTCACGCGTTGGCAAAATACATTTTGAAAAAGGTAAAATGGACTGAAAATATTATATTGATATTTTGAAGGAAAATGTTCGTGATAACACAGGAAAGCTTGGCATAAAAGACACTTTTGTATTTTACCAAGACAACTATTCTAAACATAAGTCGTGGAATGTAAGTAATTGGTTGCTTTATAATTATACTAAAGTGCTTTCCACACCCCCACAGTCACCGGACCTTACCGTTATAGAACACTAGTGGGCGGAAAAGTGGTGAAGAAAAGTATGGCTAAAAGACCGTAAAAGCATTTTTGCTTAAAAAAAAACAGTTATAGGCTTTAGGTTATAGAATGGCAAAATATTGGGTCTTCTTTTTGCAAAAAAAAAACTAGTTATAGCATACCACGACGTCTTCAAGCAGTGATTGAAAGCAATGACAAATCAACGACATATCGAAAATACTCCTAGTTCCCCAAACTTCGCCTACGATCTTTCAGGTGTCTCATTGTGAGTGTGGCTTTCATAAAAAAGGAATACAAGTATAAACACTGAAATTTTTCTATTTGTGATTGAATTAAATTTTATTTGTTATGTCATTGTTTTGGTTGTTGTATTTTAAAACAATATGTATAAGAAAAAAATGTTAAACATGAGCACAGACTTATATTTTTGACGTTTCATTTAACGTAGTTATACGCGGTGTCCCACTTTAAGTGTGAGGAGCTGTATATTTATTTCTCTTTTACTGTAAGACTTCACAAATGCCAATCGCTTAATTTCGTTCCACGTCTTCCCCCTGAAGCTGTAATTGACGTCTAGTTGCCTTCTTCAGATGTGTGCTGGTCTTTCTCTTCTTTGACCAATAGTCATACTGGTGTAGCCGCTTCTTGGTTGTGTTCAGAATGTGTCCAAACCAGAACCATTTGGGCTTTAAAATGTCGATGGAAATAAGTAAGTGCTATATGCCATTCCAAAGGTCGTCGTTTCTTATATTCGCTACTCGAAGGAAGGTGAAGCCTTTCTAAAAGTGATAACCCGAACCTGGACAAAAACCTGGAAAGAAGTAGGGAGTTTTTGTGACAATATTAAACTAAAGTATTTTATTTTGTAAATTCGAAAAAAAAAAAAAAAATAAGAAGCCAAGAACTTTTTTATTTTTAGTAAAATGTTTTAATTTTTCAGGAGCCCCGTCCATTCATGTTTTCATGGTAGTGTCCAACATCCTCATAGCTGCTAAAGATAATTTTCCTTCAAAGTCTTGAAGGCCTTTGACCACCTTCTTTGTTAACTTCATCTCTTAGTTAGCCTTAGTTCTGGATAGTTTGGTGGATTGGCTTCTCCAAGCACTAAAACAATTTCATTTCGTTAGAACCACTTTAAGGCCGTTTTGCTGTAGTAACATGAAGCGAGGTTAGGTCATAAAAAAGTGGATACTTCATGTTGGTTTAAAAATGGAAGCAACCCCTTTTGTAAGCATTCCTTCACATATATTTCGCCGTTGATTGTACTCGAAGTCCCTTTGCCTGTCAAACAAAAAATTTCTTTCGGAGTTTTGTCATTTTTTTAGCTTTAAATTTGTCTGCGACATTTTCTCGAAAATCGACTGTATAAACTTCCTGCCCAGGAAGCTGGAAAAAGTCAGCTAAAACGCAAGTCTCGTCGTCCATTACACAGCATTCGGATTTCTTAGCAAAATCTTGCTTCAAATTTTTGCCTCATTGTTTTGCGGTTTCATTCTTGACGGCGTTTCTATTCGGAACATTTTCCACTTTGCACGTCTTCAGCCCAGCTTCTTCCTTAGTCCTGCGCACGAAAGTTTCTGAGCAATTCGCCTTCCTCGCCAATTTCCTTCTCGATATGCTTGGATTTTTCTTCAGAATACTCACAACTTTCTTCACCTTCTCACGACCACGTGCCCCTTTGTTTTTACCAGAACCTTTCAATACACAGTCCTTTCTTAAAGCGTTTAATAACGCGAGAAATGGTTTTAGGGTAAGCCCCTACCTCTTTGGCGTTCTTAAAAAAAAAACAACTGAGGTTGCTTTTGAAAAATTTTATTAATATTTTCTCGCACTTCCAGTTCGCTTGCCATTTTTGCGTTAAATACATTTTTTTTGAATTTAATTAAGATCAAATTTTTTGGGTTTGAATCTTCCAACATCTCAGTATGGGAAGAAATGTAACGGACAGTTTTATTCGGCGCAGTCCTTATATGTATAACCTCTCTACAACTTTGCCGCTTTTAAATCATCTTACTAACGGGTCCACATATTTGTTTTTCATATATGACCAAAGATCGAAATGTGTGAAATTTTAATCGGCATCTTTTTTTTTTAATTTTTGAACGATTTTTACTTACCCTGATTTGTTCACGAGTGGAAGGGATCTACATTTTTATGCCGAATCCCAATAGCGAAGCGAAAAGTTTTTCTTAAACAAGATTTTCTCATGGAGGTTTGACAAGTGGCAAACCTGGCGCCTACATGTCTACGGCAACTAAGCACATATAAAAAGCATCCAAGATAACCGACGAATACAAGCTATGGAAATTCGATATCTGAGACGTCCGGGATCGTCTATCTAAGCAAGTGATAGAAGCCAGACAAGAAAGATGGCGGCCATGAAAAAGACCGAGAATGAGATGAAGAGAAACAATGTCGCTCACCTTTAACGAAAGACGATATTAACCCGAAAAACATCAAATCGCTAGTAGCCAATAGAAAACGAGAGCAACTCTTTTGTCCTGCCTTAAAACCTAACGGTAACAAAGGGTCGGGTTAATTAAATATGTTTGTAATTATGCATGAATTTTTGCCATTTTTTTTGAGCTTCATCGTAAGTTCCGGATTGTTTTAAAACTAAGCTATGTCGGCAAGTCTTAAGGCCATTTTCTCAATGTTAAGCTCAAGGTTAAGCACTAATCAGAACTAGGTATTACTACCAATCGTCGGTTATAGTTCAGATTAGTGCTTAACCGGACATTGAGAAAATGGCCCTTAGCCTGAAACAATCAATGTAGTAGGAGAAAAAACAAACCGAAAATGACTGGAAAAATCACAGATGATAAGGAGGTCAAAAAACGAGATTGATGTAAAAATAATTGCCTTTTTTCTTTACGATCAAGAAACAGTTAAGTGAATAATTATTACTAAAAGACTGTGCTTATCTTCAAAACATGTCTTATAAAAATTTCCCAAAAACTTCACTGAGACCCACTGGGTCTTCGATGACCCATGGAAGTTCAGGCACTTAGAGAGGAGTCGTTTCTTTATGAAAAATTGTAACAAAAAAAGTGAGTCAGAGAATACAAATCCAGACTCAGTTTTGCGCTATTGCCATTGGATTCCTTATGGTTCTGAAAGGGCTCAACACATTTTGTTTATTTGCATAGATACAGAGAGTTGAAGAATTCCACTGGGATCACTTTTGATTAACAAACAGTTAATCGAAAGTTGCACATTTATTGCATTATTAATAAACCATCAATTTTATTTCAAGAAAACCTGTTTAACTAATTAGAAAAAAAATATATACTTGAATTGACTTCAAGTATATATTTTTATATGCAGTACTACAAACGAAAATTTAGCTAAAACTATTAACAATGAATCATATTTCTTACGCACCTAAAGGTATACTATAAAAATTTTGTTAAGCGCTAAAAGATTACATATGAATCTTAAAAAACTCACATAAATAAATCTAACTATGTACTTGTACAAAAAACTCATAAAAAAAACAACTCAAAACACTTGGCGCCAAAAAATATGCTTTTAAAAATGCTGTTTCTATTTTAACTCTTTCTGTTACTATGTATAGTACATAGAGAGAAGAATGTTACAACCAGGCAGCAGCAGCAACATGGCACACATGTTTGTAATTTCACGCGCAAACGACAAGGAGTAAAGCTGCTAATGACTTTTAAAGTACTTTTTATACATACTTTTTTCTTTTTTTGAATTTGTTACATTTGCTACTTTTTTCTGCTGCACTTTTTTTTCGAGTGGGACTACACATGCAACATACAAACATACATGTAAAAATAGGTACGTAGAAAAAGTACCTTTTCTATTACTCTTATAGTTAGTAAAGTTTGGTGAGTCATAGAGGAGGAAGGAAGATAGAAAGTGAGTAAGAGAAGAAAAGGAAAGAAAAGCAGGAACCATTTAGCGACAATTTTAGTTTGTGGTGGTACCAAAAAATATGCAACACTACAACGTTTATTTTATTTGAGTATTTGTCGGATTGTGTATGTGTGTATGTGTTGCTTTCAACTTAATAGGCTGCAATTTACTGCGCTGCGAAGATTATGTCAAAGGGGTGCAGCAGCAGTTAAATTTTGTTTTTTGATTTACTTTTTTTTTTATTTTTTTTTTTTTGTTGACGTAAAAAATTATTTTGTAACACATGTGCACATGTGAATGATTTTTTCGTTTTAGTTTCTGTTTTGACAAATGTTTTACAAAGAGCGACTAGGAGTGAGAATGAGTTTAGGAACTGTGTTGATTTGCTAACTAGAATTTTTTGCCATCAAATTGTTGGTAATTAAGCAGAGACTCAAGCGACATTAAAATAGTTGAACATTTTTATTTTTTACTATTTTTGTTCACTCACTCCTCACTTGCTGCTCACTTGCATGCCGGGCTTGGTGCTTTGCTACTTTGTATGTCAAGCATAAAAAGTTTATGACAAATTTGTTTGTTTTTAGTTGTTTTTTATTTTTATTTTTTGCACATATTCTTTAAAATGTGGTAATAAACTAAGTTTATTACCTAATACATTACTAAGATTAATCAAATATTTACTACTCTTCATTCACGCTCTGTGGGTTATATTGTATAACCTTATTCTACTTTCTGTGTGGTATGTGAAATTTTTCTTCCACTTCTTTCTGACATGCTCGCAATTTTTCTTTTACTCTATTTACGAATGAAACATTCGAGTCTTCTTTAAAGTATACTTTTGTAAACATATTCAAAGTTTCAACCACACACAAACACAAGTCTTTGAAGGTTTTATGTAAAAAAAAAAGAAGAAAAAATAACCAAAAAGTTAAAAAAATTTATTAATTAGCATTTCAGATTCAACAAAATTTTTCATAGCTTTCAGTAGTACCCACACATTGAAAGTCTTTTTTCGTTCATACCACACAATCCACATAAATTACTACACTTCACAAATGGACTTTGCATTTGTGCGCTATAAAAAAACCAAAAAATTGAAAGAAAAAAAACTAGACAAAAATGTTCGTAAAGTGTAGTACAAACGTATAAAGAGGCCACTTGAACATGACTTATTTCAACCACTTGCGGTCGATTTTTGGTTTAATAGCACGCTACTTTCGGTATTTTTAAAACGTTTTGGAAACCATACGAAATGTCGCTCTTAAAATTGTTGTGAAACAAAATCAATGTAGTGCGTAGTACCAGTTTAGGATATTGAATTTATTTAACGTACTGCGGTTATTTCTGCATTTTTACATTGAACGTATCAGCGTCTTTGAAAAATCGTCAAAAATCTTTATTGTATATCGTCGGCGTTCTGGCAGAATTCATTAAGTCCATTTTTTAATTTCTGAGATGAAGTTACTTTATGCAGTGCATGGCGTCCTACGAACACTGGCAAAACTTGAAACGTTAACAGATTGGTACACACATTACTATACGTTATAACTGTATCATCAAAAATCGAATTTATTATGTTATTCGAATTATAGAAGCTAATTAATACGGATCCAATAAAAAAATGAATTTGGACTTAGTGATTTCTGCTTGAACGACGACGATGTAATCGTAGAGTTTTGTGTGTATGACATCGTGTAACTTCTGAACAACTGGACCGATTGAAGTCTTATTTCCAGAATATATTTTTTTGGGCGGGAGGATGAAACATAGCTATTCTTAATGGCTTTTAGGAAAGTGGGCGTGGCACCTCCAATACAATCTTAATAGTTTTTTGGGTATATCTCAAGAACCATTTATAGCACAGTACAGAAATTTGGTACAATAACGAGAATTCACAATGCCATGCTACAACAAATATATGAGTGGGATTGACAAAGGGGGTGTGGCATCTTCCATATAACCTGAATTCCTATTATGAGATAACTTAGGAGGCATTTATGGGACGGTACTAAAAATTAAATTCTTTCAGTTTGTTGGATTAATGGGTGTGACACCATGCTTCACATTAATTTTCTACTACTATTTCTACTACTAATTCTACTACTATTTCTACTACTTTTTTCTACTACTTTTAAACTTATTTTTTTCTGCAAATTTTTCTTATTTTCTACTACTTTTTCAACCAATATTTTCTACTACTATATTAGTACTTTTTTTCTTCTACTTTCTTAATAATTTTTTTCTTTTTTTACTACTACTAATTTCTACTATTTTTCACTACTAATTTTTACTACATTTTTACAGATTTTTCTACTACTTTTTTTACTATTATTTCTACCACTCTTTCTACTCCATTTTTACTATTTTTGTACTACTATGTTTAAATACTTTTCTACTACTTTTTCTGCTACCTTTTTACTACTTCTTTACAACAATTTGTATTACAATTTTCTATTCTTTTTCCTACTACCTTTTCTACTACTATTTCTACTACTGTTTTCTTCTACTTTTAGCTGCTATTTTCTACTACTTTTTCCATTCCTTTTTCTACTATTATTTCTACTACTTTATGAAATATCTTAAGACCGTGCCTAGCTATCTTGAAATCCGATACAAATTCTATATTTGTAATAAATATGAAATTGGTTCAAATTTTTAAATTAATTCAAGAATGGTCTTTGATATGAATATAGAGCGTACTGAAATATTGTTTCTATTATTTAACTGAGCCATAATAAAATTAATCCTAATATTTTTTTGGTTATATCTCAAGAATCATTTGGAGCACAGTACAGAAATTTGGTACAAGAACGTGAGTTAACAATACCATGCCACAGCAAAGATATGGATGGGTTGACAAAGCAGGTGTGACACCTTTTATATACCCTGAATTGTTGCACTATGCTCTACTTCTATTTTCTACTACTATTTTAATTTATTTTTTCCAACATTTTCTTCTTATATTTGACTACTTTTTCTACTTATATTTTTCACGACTTTTTTACTACATTTTTCTACAATTTATTGTTATTTTCTTCTACTTTTTCACTGTTTTTTCTATTCCTATTTTTTATTATTATTATTTTTTACTATTATTTCTACTAATTTATGAAATATCTCTCAAGAACCTGCCGAGCTATGTCAAAATCCGATAGGTGACGCTGGAACAAATTCTATAATAAATTCTATTTTTATAATAAATAGCAAATGGATCCATATTTTTAAATAGTTTTGGGAATTAGATATAACTTCTAGAACGGTCTTTGATATTCTTCTGAAAATTAATTGCTTTTAAAAATGTCAATTTTGATGTCTCATTTTTAAACCAAGAATCTTTATCAAATTCAATGTACGTCCTTTAAGCTTGAATTGTCATTACCAATGTTCAAATTTAATTTACAGCTGAATTTTTATTATTTTCACAATTTATTTCGATTACTGTATGTAATATTTACACAGCACGCGAACGGCCATCAAAAGGGATACGTTCCTATTAATCTTTATTTTTAATTTAATTTTTGTTTTTCCAAGAATTATTTTGATTACATATGTTATAGATATATATATAATGTATACATAAATATATACATAATACATAAATAAAACTAAAAATATTAAATTTTTTTGATTGAACTTTATGAAAATATACTAAACTCCATACAAAATACGCTACGGACACTCAGTGCCCCATGCACGGAAATAAGTTGGAAGTACCATGCACGGTTCTAAGGTTAACAGAGAAATCGTTTTGATAAAATTATTTCACAAACTGATATGATGACTAAACGTTTGTAGCGTATTCAAGTGCTCAACTAAGACCAGAAAAAGTCTGGCTTTCCTTTTTCTTCCGATTTGTTGTGTTTTTTTTAATTTTGTTTTTTTTTTTTCTTTTTTTGTGTTTGACTAACTGTCGACTCACTCAACTTACAACTCATCCATCCATCCACCACTTACTTCATAATTCACTCAATTGTGAGTTGACGACGAACTTAGAAATGATGATTTCGAATGTGAAGATGATGAAGTTTTCTATGATTTTTCCCCGTCTATTCGTACTGAAGGGAACGAGACGAGAGTTTTGCTTTTTGATGTTTTTGAATTTGGTATTTCAAATGTTTTTTTTTTTTTTTTTTTGTTGAAATTGAATTGAGTTGAGTTACTAAAGTGACCACGTAAAGAAAAAGAAGAAACACAACCTCAAAAATAGAGAGAGAACTCGGTTGACATTTTTTTAAAGAACTCAACAAAAAAAAAAGAAAAAAAAAATTTTCTTACTTTTCAACATAATTTTTTACGCTTTCAATCAACAAGCATACAGATACACGCACACACACAAACGGGTTTTTAAAGTATATACATTTTCCATGTATGTAGCAAGCAGATTCATACTTTTTTTTGTCACTGCCACTATTAAAAACGGGCATTTTTTCTACGAAAAATTTGTGGTTACATAAAAATTTTGCGCGTATTTTTCATTTTTTTTTCATTTTATGTACTTATTTCACATTTTTCATATTTTCAGGAATTTAATTAACATAATATTACAACAACAGGAGCAGGAACAAAAAACAAAACTATTACAAAAATTTATACCGATATATCAAAGGAAAAAAAGTTCCTTGGATTTTTATTGCATATTTTCTTTAGTATGATGTATTGTTGTTGACGTTGTTGTGTAAAAGGATCTGAAAACAAGGAGCTGAATAAAAAAGGTACGATGGAAAAAGGGAAGTTTAAGAAAGAGAAGAGCAGGTTCGTCCCCTATGTCAAAGTCATTGAAATGCAGCGTATGCATAAACAATTGCTGCTTTATGTTTGTATATTTGTTTTTTCTCTTTTTTTTTTACTCAGAAAAGAAAATAAAAATGACTGCAAAAAGGAGCAAAAATTTTAAATTATGTAAGTATGTATGAGTTTACTTTTTGTTTACGCTGTATAAAAGAAAGTCCTTGACAAGTTATTATAAGTTTCAATTAAAAGTGGCTTAAGCACTTTCTCAATGCTCTCCCTCTTTCTCTCACTATACGAAAGCAACGTTACGAAACTCAAATGGCATTGCCATACAAGTTATTTATTTGTATACAAAACAAAAAGGATATAAAGGTATGTATGTGTGTGTGTGTGTGGTACTGCTGGTCTCATTTCCTTCAGTGCGATACAATGTTGAGCAATAAGAGACATCAAAGAGATGTTGGTGTAGTAGCTGTGGCAGTTAGTGCCGTTGTTGTTGGTATTTGTAATTCAAAAGCTATAAAGTTATGCAACTGAGACATTCAAATTAATTTCTATATATTTTAAGGCAACATTCGTTTTAATTATGAGATTTTATAAGATTTCTTTTTGGGTTTAGGTTTTAGCTATATGCACATGTAAAAGAAGATGTTGCTGTAAGGTCAAGGACATGCATACATATTCACATAATTTTATTATTTAATTACTTTGAGATAAAGTTTCAAGTACAGCACTTACCTCACACTAGAGGATATGGAAAAATTATTTATTCTACATAGGTAACTAAATATGTATACAAGTCTGTATTCCAAATACAGTAGAATCCCGATAATTCGTAATCGCAGCAATCGCAATCGGGACCAGCAGTTTTTTACAAATTACAGGGGTTTTCGATTTAACGAGATTTCGATTTGACGAGGTTGAAATAGAAAAATACGAATTATCGGTGTTTTTTCAATTTATTTAAAAGAAAGAAAAATACAGTTATACATATATACATGTGTACAAATATTGGACACCATTAAAAACTAAGTTTTAAAAAATCCAATAATTTTTTGTTGCTTAAGGCTCTTCTCGCGTATCTTGTCCACCTCGAAAAACATATAAAATTTCATCAAAAAAATGGTAAGCGTATGATTCATTTTTTTCGAACCATAGTTCCATTGAATTTGGCTTTGCATTACCCTGTATTGAAAAAAAAATACGAATTAGCGAGGGGACCAAAATGTATGGAATTTTTGCGAATTAAAGCGATTTTTTCAAGGGACCAACGTTTTGTTACGAATTATTGAGATTTTAGAATCAACGGGGTACAAATTATCGCAATTCTACTGTAGTATGTCATGATTTCAAATAGATAAAAGTAAAATAAAACTGAGTATTGGAGTTCACATTGCCACCTAAAAGTTAAGGCACATAAGTTACAGAACGAAACGAAAAAAAACAATAACTACATGGAATATTCCAGTGAGAGAGAGAAAAAATAACGCTCCTGGGCAAAAACTCCAAACTCTTATTATATGGAAATAAATAGCATTTTAAAACTGTATTTTGGATAAAAAAAATTCTGGATTAACTTTTTCAAGGAGCAGTATTTTGTACCTATTTAAAAACACTGTCCAAGTCGAAACAATAAATTTATGTCACAGGCGAAACAAATTATGAAAAGTTTCAGATCAAATTTGTGTTCAGATTTCGTTTCTGTATGAAATTTCGTTGTATGAAATCTCAATTGGTTTAGTACAGAATTTTTTTATGACCCACAGCTGAAAACCACTCTTCACCGGTCGTCTTGAAGTAGTCGTTAATGTGCACGGCACACTCGAATATCAAAATGAGAGAAATAAAATTTCTTAACAGCACCACATCTAAGAGTAAAAACTGCCTAAACAAAAGGATCTCATTCGCCGTTCGGACTTGGCCATTCCTGTACTAATATAACTCACATAATATGAAAAGAAAAGCTCGGTTGAGATGTTATGCCACTAAAGAAGAAGAAAAAGAACTCTCTTCACAACAGTTGATTGAAAACCTTTTGTAGGATGCGACCAGCTATTAAAAGAAGACTAGACTGTAAGGCCCCAGTAACTTCTCAAAAGAGAACCAAAGTACTCGTTGGTGTTTGTTTTGTTATTTGTGTATACAGATAATTCGTTACTCATGTCTTCTCTCTTTCTCATTTATTTATTCCCGCTTAAGCAATGATTTTTTCAACGATGAATGCAATGCTTTGTTCAATGAGTGAATTTTAAAGAACTTCCGACGCTAATTTTTCGGAATTGGCTTAACGGATTTTAAATCTAAATAATAATTTTTGGCTAACCTACTCGTCAAGCTCTTTAAATTGATATATAATATGATATCGTTCTGGATCTTCTGGAATAAAATTGTAGTTACACTAATAAAAGTATAGATAATAATTATAATAAAGAATACACTGATATTATACAGAGGGGCTAACAAAAGGTTGGTTGGAAAAAATCGAAAAAAAATCTTTAGCTCCATTTCTTTAATTTTCGTACTTTTTTATCATCTATTACATTACATTTCTTAAGTCGATCTACCTCTACCTTTTAAAGCATTCCTTAAAATCGCCTTTTTCGATCTTCTCAATTTCGGCATTAACTACATTAAATATACCATACCATATACTTATTAAAAGAATTCAGAAAATATTATTTAGGAAAAAGTAAATACATTTGCAGAAGAAGAGATTATAGATATATTAAATTGTACTGTTGATTTAAAAAGTGTTGTTAACCCTTTCTTCTCAACTTTTCTATTTTGGGGCAAAAATTTTTTTTGTACTTTTAACTCGTAGATTCGGACTTTGTTAAGATAAAAACCAAAAAAATTATGAAAGAGGTTTTTGGAAAAGGCGGTGGAGCTTTTGGAATTTTGTACAATATAATAACCAAAATGCATGAAACGAGTAAAAATTCGAGAAAAAATTTTAATTTTTGAATTTTTTTTATGGAAAAAACAACTAAAGTTTATTTTGCAATGTAAAATAAGCTTTTTTTCTAGTTTAGAAAATACTTTTAAAGACACACATGTTCACTGCGTGTAAAAGGTGAAAATTTGAAACATTTTTGGAATTTAAATTTATTTTTACTAAAATCAAGTAAACATACAGATTTTGGTTGTTCAGTGACCTATAGTAAAATTTCATGAGCAACATATTTCTTGAACATATTAACCCTCTATCAACCCTCGTAATGGGTCAAAAATTAAACTTTTTCGCAAAAACCAAGAATGACCCATAATGGTGGGTGCCAAAGGGTTAATATTTAGGAACAAAACATTCAACAGAAAATTCTACTATAAATTGATGAATATACAAACAGGCTCTGATGCAAAACTAACAAGTTATCTTTTGATTTATTATACTTAATCTGTTAAAAATGGGCAAACCTTGGGCCCACATAAAAAAAAAACAATGGATGCGGGCAAGGCACGCAAGATATTTGATGTGTAAACAGTTAAACCAACTGAATGCCATATACATAAGCTTAAATATGTATAGCCATATATAGGGATTTGATGTATAATCTATATGCTTAGGTAAATAATTCAAATTAAAACAATTCTTTTACAAACTTATAAATTTATTTGATATCATTATCTTTTATATATACAATATGTAATAGCCCAATTCACTATAAATTGCAAATGGCCTTGCATCAATGCAAATGCAAATTTTTGTTCCATATCGCATGTAGTTGTTGTTGTGATAGCAGAAATATTTTGCATTTGCACCAAATCGTAAATAGGGCTGATATGTTGTAGTTAAATCATTTTTCTTTTTCTCAATGCATCGGGCACGATATGCTCGCATATACGCAACTGCAATTGCATCTTTTTTTCCGCGCTTTAAGTTTTTCTTCCAGTCGATTTGAAATTTTATTAGATTTGAAAATTTTACATAACGTCGTATAGGTATATGAATTTGTACACACATACGCCAAATTAATTCTCAGGCGACGATAAGTGCTTTCCGCATTTAACCTTAGAAAAGCAACAGGGGTGACCAGTCACCCCACTACTTTTAAAAGCACCGCAAAGAGATTTGCCTTAGCTGCATTTAATAAAAATAAGAAACAATGTATTTTCTTTGAAGTAAATAAGTGATTTTATAATAAATAAGTTTGATTTTTTTCTGTTTAACATTTGCTACTTACATAGAGATAAAAAAAGTGTTACCTTTCTAAGGTTAATGTACAAAGCAAAATCTTTCTAATGCAGTGGTTTGCTATCATTATCACTACATTTTGTTTATACATTTATTGAAACTTAGATTCTTTATTACTTATCATTTTGTATTGTTTTTATATTTTAAAAAATATTTAATTTTAATCCAATTTAACTAAGCGAATTCAAAACCCATCAAAAGCCTGTGTTTGCTACGGCGACTTCTCTGCTTGTATGGTATAGTCGATCTCCATACGTTTAACACCACGAATAAATGTACACACACATTTTGTTTTCGTATGTACATATATGTGTGAGTAAATTGATCGAAACATAAACAAACAAAATCCGCTCGTATTTTAATTTCTCCCTCTCTTCTTCTCTTCTCTTTGTTGGTTAGAGTAGCACAGTCATGCCGCGCAGTAGTGTGAGCGAGAGAGGAACTGGACGTTACAGTTATCTTACATCTTACGATACAGTTATTCTTAATTTTGCCCATACCGTGAGCTAAAATGTTAACACATCAAAAAATTTTACGAATACTTTTAAAACGCCGAGACCCGTATAATTTTTTCTCGAGTTCTATCAGCATCCACTTTCAGAACCTTGTTATTTTTAATTTGTTGAACAAAAATTAAATTTTTTAACACCCGCAGAAAATATTTAAAAAATCATGAACCTTTCAACTCTTTTGTACACAATAGTAACCAATTTATTTATTGTACATTATATTGTACATTGTACATTATATTGTACATATGCGTGAATTTTTACACTATAATGTAGAATTTTTTTAAGCAGTTAAACAATTTTTTTTGAACAACTTTTTTTTAAGTTACTAATTTGGTATTATGAAATGGAGTTTTAACTTTCGTTTCAAACTATTATAATTAAAAAATGTTTATATACTTGTTCGAAATTTTAAACTTAGTACCTTTACTTCGTAAACTCACACAAATATTATTTGGACTGTTTTTCAAAACCAAATAAAAAAAGTCCGCTTATTTTGTATAGGAAACGCGTAAAAAAAATTTGAAGCAAATCAAAAATGTTGACCAATAAAAGTGTTCGATTTGTAAAAGAATGCCTCATATGCATATTTCCTCCATCCCTTGCTGAGTGAATTTCTTCTATGCCTGAAAGCGAAATAAAGTTGTTGATTTTTTCAGCAGTGTGAAATGCTGGCTGATTAACGTAGTGTCAAAAAGTAGCGATACAAATTCCTAGTTTAACAAAAGGTTTTTTAAAACTTGTGTTAGGCAATTTTCTATATACTACTTAGCAGTTTCCATCTGATCAATTTCAAGGGAGATTCAAAATTTTGCCCGGGTGAAGTAAATCGACATCATCACTGAATTTTGTTTTATTGCTTAAACGACTGGATGTGCACCTTTAGCAGGTATTTGGCTACCGAATCCTACCAATAGAATCAAGCTTCATCAGCTGCTACAAATTTAATTTTTTTTTATCGTCATTGTGAGCTGATTTCTTACTTACTTACTTACTTACTTGATTGGCACTACAACCAATGCTCGATTTCAGCTGCCTCAATGAAGCTTTGCGTTGATGCTAATTGGTAAGGTCAAGTTTAGTCAGGTTCCCCAGCACCTTTTCATCCTTTTTATGGATATTGGGTCGCCCCGTTCTACTCGTTCCACCACCGTTTTCGAAACGTTTTCTTCCATTCGCTCAACATGGCCTAGCCAGTGAGCAGCTGAATTTGTATGCCCTTGAGTACGTCAATGTCGGCATACAGCTCATACAGTTCGTGGTTCCATCTTATTCAATAAACGTAATTCTCACATTTTTGACCATAGAATATCTTATCTCTCGTCGCAGAGCCATACTTTAGGACGGGAAGGATGAGAGTCGGTATTCCTGAGGCGTATTGCCTACTAAACCCAGTAGTAGTAACAACTGTTGACAAGAATTAATCTCCGCTTGATTTAAAGGTTGATATTATTGTTTTTGCTGATGCTAGATCCTAAATAGACGAAATCCGTGACAACTTCAAAGTATAATTGTCAACAGCGATATTTTGTCCAAGACGCCGTGGCTTCTTGTTGGTTAGCACAAGATATTTCATCTTGTCTTCGTTCACCACTAGACCCACTCGACGAGACTCCCTTTCTAAGTTGGAGACTGCATCAACTTGAATTTTTGTCAATTTTAGTCTTAAACCTTCACCAGGATCACATTTGTATCATCTGTCAAAGATTTCGGGTGTTCACTCTCGAGCAAACTTTTTTGTATAGTTACCAGTTTCCGCGGTGGAGGGAGAAGGCTTTCGACGTGTCAAAATTTTACAAATCAAGAATCACAGATAAACTCACACCAACATACTTTACATTAATGGCAGTGTTAATATTCTAAGTAGAAAATAAAAAAGTGAAATCAGAGTATTCACATACTCACTTTCTCTACACTACAACAAATAAAAATAACAACAACGAAATCAAAACTCAATTGAATATTTCATAAGCTGCCAACAACCAAAAGAGTGGAAACATTTAAGACCACAATCACTAAATGTGTTGCTGCCACTGCTGCTATTGTACTTCAAAAGTTTGGATAGAAAATTGAATGTGAAATTTTTGTTGCCAGCGCGCTCTTAAGATCGCATAGAGACAAGCACAACAACAACAAGAACAGCAGCAGCAGCAAAAGAAGTAGGTTGTGTGGCACAAATGCCAAATCAGTTTTGTCTGTCTGTCTATATCTTGGTGTGTGTATGTGAATGTGTATTGTACATGTAGCAATTGCATGTAACAATTTGCTACTACAAGTGACTTGCTGCTGCTATTTGACTTTCATTGTTATTGTAACTAGTTGTTGGTAGGTATTGTTTGTGTTTTTTTTTTGTTTTTTTTTTCCTTGTTTTGTTGTAATGATGACACTGATAATGGTTGTGAACTTTGCTTGCTTTATTACATGCAAAAACCATATCATGAAATGTAAAACAGCAGCAGCAAGAACAAAAAAAATAGTAACTAGTTATGTATTAAAAAAAAGAAAGAAATAATAGTAAAATTTTTGGGTGAAAAGAAAGTTAATAGTGGCACTTGGCTAAAAAGCTATAACACACAGTAGTTACTCCGCTTCAGTTCAGTTGTCAGTTTAGCTCAGCATGCAGCATGATTTTCCAGCACGATTTTTCTTTCCACTAACCCTCGAATTTTTGAATGTTTGAATTTTAATGGGCGTTTATATATGTATGTATGTTTATACATAGTTGCATACAAGTATGTAGCATGTTGAAGTTAAAAGTCAAAACTATTTTGCACTGGCAAATAGACAAAGCATATAGATAGACAAGCAAATATACCAAAAGGCAGGCAGGCAGACAGACAGACAGACAAACAAATGAAATAGATAAACGACAGGTAGCTGAAAAGGTTTTGACTGTTTTTATTGTGTGGGTGGCAACCACAAAATTTGATATGCAATTTGAAATTTTTTGGTATTTAGCCAAAATTGATTTTGTTTCTTAATGCTTAAGGCTTGAGGAGTGGAAAATGATAGCACAAAAAAAAAACAAAAAAAAAACGAAAACAAAAAAAAAATAGATAAAATTCAATGAAAAACAATTGAATGTTGGAGTATGAAGCCAACTTTTAGGCGTTTACTTTAATTTTAGCATAAAATATCAATTTGTCTATTACGAAAAAGGTAAATGCCTGAAATGAAACTTCAGAGGATTGAGCTGAGTATATGATAGAGGAGAGAAAAAATAATAAGAAATAATTTGGTTTACCAAAAAAGAAAAAAAAAGAAATTTATAAAAAAAAAACAGAAAAGAAAACCATTTTTCATTTACCAAATAGACACACACTCGCAAATATATATTATAATATTTATAAAGCCAGCAAATATCAGTGGGAGAAAGAGAAAACAGAAAGTCATAAGTTATTCATTAAATCATTATATGCTTGGCATATCCTTGCAAACAATAGATTCTTCATACATACATACTTAAATGTGGTAAGCAGCAAAAAACGGCAAAAAAAAAAACTATAATAACTCATTGTTGGCATCAGAATGTGTGTCTAAGTCGTCCCTTTTTCCTTTGAAAAGAAAACCTTTCTTAATCATTTTATATGAGCGCGCGCGCCATACACTTATTCACACACACACACAAATATTTGCACCTAAATCTATTCCCTCATATCTTGTTTTCTTCTACTACTTCTATTATATCTACACCTACTTCTTTAACCATAAGTATAAGCCAAAAGGTGAAAAGCTTTTGTGTTAAACATTTAAAGTACTATCCTCCTTAAAGAATAAGAAAAAAAAAGGTCAACACATAAGCTTACACTTGTTCTTTTCAGCAGCTGCAGTGGAGGGTGGTATGCTGAAGAATAACAAAAAAACACAAAGATTGAAAAACGAGGTAGTAGCAAAAATGTGAAGGTAAAATAAAATTCTAAAGCATATTGTTATATTTAATGCTTACATATTTATACCAGCAGCTTTTGTATTTTCCTAGAAAATTAGAAAACGTTTAAGAGGTTTTCAATATTTTATGAGTACCACTTAAGAGTAGCAAACACATACTTACATACACAGATACATATGTATATGTATAGTAGTATGTGTTTGTGGTATAGTCAAAGATATTATTAAGTAAGTGGAAGAAAAATATACTTCAGAAGCTTTTGTTTAGCTAGAAGTCTTATAAAGGAATTATATGTGGGAATAATATAGGATTTCGTAAAAAAAATGGACAACAATTTTTATGAATTAAAGAAAACTTTTAAGCTTTTCTGTTTGTATTATTATTTGTTTTTTAACACAAAAGTAATGATTAAAATTCAACTCTAAAAATATTTGGAGAAACTTTCTAATTAAATTCAAAGGAAAAATTACCGACCCCTCAATTTAAAGTGAAAGTTCAAAATGTCAGTGATTTCAACCGAAGATTGTTTAGCAATCATTGAAGCCTTGGGTTGGTCTAGAACGAAAATGAACTGGGCAAAAATATTATGCATTCTGTAATTCAAATCACCGAAATAACCGAAAAGGAAATTATTGTACGATCAATATTCGGTTAGAGGTATTCGACTAGTCAAATGCATTCGACTATTCGATTAACCACTCACTTTCAACTAATCGGTTAACCTTTAATATTCGAGTCTAGACAAGACTGTACTCATTTAGCTAGTTAACATTAAGTACGGAGCATTGCGATGTTGGTATTTTGGCTGTAATAAGCAGGGCTTTGGAGCGGAGCGCGGAGCTGGAGCAAGGAGCTGTGGAGCACACTGTTTTGAGCGGAGCTAGAGCTGAAGCTGGAGCAATTAAAATTTAACCGCTCCGCTGCTTTGATTCATATTTTTTCCAACTATTGTTGCTTGACATTATATTTGAAAACTTGCAGACTATTACAATTACAGGCAATGAAGTTTTTCCATTACCATCTCCATTAATTAATGCAAATGGCAATGCTGAGCTCAAATCCATTGGAATGAATTAGTACTAAAATAAATTCATTACATTTATTGATTAATTAAAAATTCATTGCAAGGGATTTGAAATGAGTAGTGTCATTTCCATTGCAGTAATGAAATGTACAATTTTAATTACAATAGCCCTATTCACGATTTCGTGTAAATGGTCTTGCATCATTGCAAATGTAAAATAGTTCTGCTATCACACATAAACGAATTTAAAATAAAAAAAAATGATTTTTATTGAGAAAATTATATATAGTTGGAGCTCGGAGTGGAGCACGGAGCGGAGTCGGAGCTATACTTAAGAGGTCGGAGTGGAGCTGGAGCGGAGCAACCCTAAAATTTGGTTGCTCCAAAGCCCTGGTAATAAGCCACTAAAAAAATGTACTTAAAATTGATTGGAATTAGATTTTAATTGAGCATATTGTACAACAAATTTTTGGAAAGTTGTTGCAGCATGAATAAAAACAAGTGGACATGAAAGAAGGCCATATATAGACTAACTTTCCCCAACAGAGTCATAATCTAGAGGGCTTACAAAAATTTTTAAATGCGACAGATTAAATATACAAAAATACAAAATAAATTACACATAGTCCTCTGCACAGAGCCAAAACTACCGAATAAAATGGAACTAAAGTAACAAGATATCTCTATAGTTTTTCTTCAAGAAGAACGTTTTCTTATTTTTAGAAGGATTTTCTTTTAAATAAAACGAATAAAAAGTCTTCGAAATTCTATAAGATTATCTTCTTGAATTCATTGAAAAGGGTATCTTATTATTTTTATAAGGCAATCGACTTGAATTTGTTAAAGGAAATATCTTATTATTTTTATAAGGCAATCGCCTTGAATTTATTGAAATCATATGTGTTTAGTAAGTTTTTTTTACAAATAAAGCAAGTAAATTGTGACATTCGCAAAACAACATAAAACTCAAAAATAGATCAAAAATCAGATCCAACGCTGATAATTCGTGGCTGTAGTTTCTCCTTTATCACTGCAAAGTGATTCTTTATCTCCACTATTGTGGGTTGAATATCATTGGATGTTTCAAAGAGTGTAACAAAATCTGTTTAGGCAACAGCTATTGTTGGTTTGTTGTCTTTATTAAGCTGCAAAGGCTGCAGCAAAGCGTGTTAAAGAATTGTAGAAATACAATATGTATTTAGAATCTGTAAGGAAAACTAGATAAATCAAAATTTTATATTTTTATAAACGACTTTACCTTTTGCAATGTTGCCACAATGAAAATGCCTCAAGAAGATGCTGTTTGCCCATCGCTAATAGCGTACACAAACATGAATCGAGTTAAAAATAACATTGCAATTTATTGACAAATTAGACATGAACCAAAGTAAAAACTTTAAAAATTAGATCTCAGATTTAATTTTCATAGTGTTCTAAAAAAAATAGCAAGTATATAACGAGAAATAAGAAATCTGTGGTCGCAAGGCATAACAGCATAAGTCAGTTTTTTGAATTTCACAGGAGAGCACTTCAAAGATTCAAATGTTAATAGAAATTAATGTGAGTTGTGCTATTTTTCCTTTAATATCTCGTAAAGCACTGAACCGATATTCATAAAATTAATGACACAATATGAAATCTGATATGAAAATTTCAATTATAATAATAACTCGAGTTCGACAAAACTCGAGTTGTGTTGTTATGCCTCGTGACCAAAGGAATAAAACAGCCTACATAAAATTTAGAAGATATATATGTTAAAAGATTCAAAGAGACTTCTTATAAAATTAAGAAGATTAATAATGTAATATTACCCGGGGCCGTTTTCATTCGAAGAAAATATTCATAAATAATTTTTATCAAACTGATTTTTAAATACAATAAATTAAATCAATGATACATTTGATAGATCCTATAAAATTAAAATTTTAGGAAAAATTTTCCGATTTTTTTTAATCTTAACCTCAAAAAAATGGCCAAAAGTGACAAAAAATTCCCAGAATAATCAAATTAAATTTTTTCAAATAAATATTATTCAATGTGCATTCTAGTGCATTTTTTTAATTGTTAGGGACATAATTTCTTTAACTCATTGACTTCCCACTACCTAAAAAATTACCAAAAATTGTAGAGGCTAATTTTTTTCAAATGATCATCATTGAGAATTTGAGCCATTATCAATGATAAGGAACCCGGATGAGGTTGACTTATATGCCCTAAATTCGTGAAGTCACAACATTGAAAGAGATCTTTCTAGTGGTGGTGCTCTGAGCAATAACGCGTTAAAAAATTAATTTTAAGATGGGTTCTGCTAATAAGATGGAGTTAGAACCCCCAAAATCCCCCCCTCTAAATACGGCCTTGAATATTACTAAGAGAAGATTTTCTTTATGAATTTGTTGTTTTACAGAATTTAAGAAAGAAAGATTGTCAGTAAAGTAAAGAAAAAGTGAAACAAGAAGTTTTCTTCTTATTTTTAGTAGATATATTTTTAAAAGAAATTCAACAGATTTTCCACATAAAAATAATAAGAAATTTCTACGAAGATATCTTCGTTTTTGCCTTCTGTCATACTCCTTTGTCTAGAAACTGCTCATAAAGACAATCTTTTATATTTTAAAAGGCATATTTTTCTCTGTGTGTTTTAAGCAACCATAATTTTAGAACGGAACATCCGAATTGGATGTTTGAGTGCATTTTCAACAAGTATACATCGATAACTTTCCAACAAGCATAAGCTATGATGTTTAAAATTATCCTGCTGGACAAGGTAGTTCCCCGAAAACTGCGAAAATTGGGACTCTCTTTTACTCCCACTTGTTTTCATTCATTCTGCGAAACATACAATTTTTTGAATAAATTTTTAAAAATCAGCTTAAAATATTAAAAATTTAAAAGCCATCAAATCCTTTTAATTCTAGGTGTTTTTGGTCCTATATATTCTATAAATGGATTTCCAAACTCGTTTTCGATAATTATTTGCTTATAATATATATTTAGTTTTTTGTAAGTAATTTACTTAATTTTTTTTGTTAAATAATAAATAATAATCAAAATATTTGAAATGGCCAAGAACTCCAAGTTGAGTGCATTTCAATGCGCCTAAATTGAAATATTGAGTTTAAATAGCCAAAACTCTGAGGGCACAACTAATTATCGAATATTATAATGTTGAGTATGTAGTGCCGATTGTAAAGCATAGAGTAGCAGTATTATAGCCTAGATATGCATGGTAGTCTCCAATGTGAGCGAAATGATAGTGTGTGAGAGTCGCATGAACAGTGAGTCCCTGAAACGTTACTATAGCCATCGTTTTCGACATTATTTGATGACACTACCATGCGGTATGCCCTATTTCAAGAACACACCATGCCCCAAGTCAAGGCTCTCATCTGATAGGTTTCACAGAAAAAGGAAAAAATTCACAATGGTGCACAGTGATTTGAGCCCATACAATGTCAGGAGAAAATTAAAAGGAGCGCTCTTATTTTGATGAAATTTCGGATACTATTAAATTGGGTATTTTTTTGGGTCATACTTTTAGGGTTAACAAAGAAATGTATTTCCAATTTTTGTCGAAAAAAACGAGTTCACACCTATACTAAGATAAAGCAAGGTGCCTTCTAAAATTGAGAAAAAAATCAGGAATATATTTTCACATATTTCCTAGATTTTCTCTCCCAATTTTCTTTTTCAATCTCAAATTTCAGTTTTCATATTTTCAAAGGTACTTAACATTAGAAACAATGCCGAATTTTTAGCTCTTCAAATCTTGATTAAAATTAACACTAAAAATTTTTCTGATAAATTGCAAAAAAAAAAAAATCGAATTTTCGGCAAGATATCATTAAAAACTTATTTTTCAGATGTGTTTTACTCAACGAACTAAAAAACTAAAATCGAGCGATCCCACATTTTTGTGAAAAGTTTGTCAATTTTAAGCTGCTCTTGTATCCAGACTAATTACACGTACCTTACAGGAAAAAAAATTCCGTGGGTTCTGATGACAATCCTTAATGTTTTTGGGGTTGTTAAACACGAATCTGAACTCAGATTTTTTTGGGTCACGTAAGACTTCGAAGCTACAGCCATTTTTAGACCACCTTATCCCAGGTTCTTCACCAGTTGTTTGAGAAAATTTAAAGGAGTAAAAATAACGAATTACTGTTTTTTGCAAAAATGAATCCAAAAAATTTAGGGGGTAGGGTTGTGTGTCAGGTTATGAAGAGTTTTCGAAAAATCATTACATCACAATTGTGCTTCCATATTTACCGAACGTACTATATGTAGTATACTCTGAAAACTCTGATTCAAAAAAACATTCAGGCAATTACCCCAGACAAAATTTATCAACGCTCGCTATGTTTACCGCTATGTTCTGTAGCACAACAACAAGTCGGTTAGAAAATTTAAAGCACAGTTAACGCAGCCACCTGAAAAGAATAAGTGTACTATATATAGTACGGTCGGCATATTTTCGATAAAAAAAATTGATATACCGAGAACCTGATGTGACCAGTATTGCCCGAATTTTTTTTGGAAAACGTCCAAAATCATTTGACTGTTCAAATTGTCATTTTGAGTAACAAAACAAAAACATGATTTAAAGGTATTTTTTTTAATTTCAAAATATAATAATTTATTTCATTTTTTTGCTGCTTTAACCAGTTTTCAATTAATATATTTTTTAAAATTGAAAAAGAATGGAACTGTTGGACTAGATTCGCTTTACCTTAAAAATAAGCTGTATATTTTGCAATAACCTATATCCTTTCCATCCGGTTATTTAATTTTTTGCAGCTCTGTTTTCAACTTTCGATCCCTTAGTCAGGAATCACAAAAGCTGCGAGCACGTTTTTTAGGCACCTACACATAAAAAGATGCAATATTTTAAATTTCCCACTATTTTTTCCTCAACTGCTAATTCTGTATCTGCTACCAGACTACTTCATCTGAACATTCTATTTCATCTGTCCATTCTCCGCCTTTTTGTTTTTGTTAAGGATGTAGTCTGGTGTTCGAGTTTCAAAACATTGATATATTTTTTTTAATATATTTCAAAAGTACAAAATTCAAAATATTAACGAAGTTATAGCACATAGTCGAGAGCGCCTATTGTTAAAACTTTATCTGTTGTTAAACTGCTTTTCTCGAAATTTGATACGCCCAGGGGTCTGAAGAATACTATCGAACCGATAGGGCTGAAATTTTAATACGTTAATCTACATGCCAATGGCTCTCGCAGGTAGTAGAATTATTTATTTTTAATCATTTCTTATTTTTTAACCCAATTTTCAACAAAAAACAAAACGATTTTTGAAATTTTTTTTTAGAAGTCCGCCATTTTGTTATTTTACAGAGCAGTAATCTATTTCAATTTTTTGTTTCTGACTTCAAGTACCGTAATCACCCGAGCCAACCTCACACGTTTCTTTTCAGGTGTCAACTTTCGACGTAAAAAACACTAAAAAAAAATATCGTAAAATAAACTCCAAAAAATTTTGTTCGTACAATTACAGATGTCAGTAATAACATATAAAAAAATTTAAATAATTGTATTTTATTTTGTTATAATAAAAAATTCCCGAAATATCCTTGAAAATTAGGCCAAAATACCAGACTTCATCCTTAAATTTTTCACACCTGCAATAACCCATAAGAAAGTTAAAACAAAACATGGTCAGTATTGAAACTTATTTACTCAATTTTATTACAAATTTACCATTTTTTAGTTTTAGCTCTATTGACTGGTTTTCGCTTTCCTTTTTTTTTTATTATAAAAAATAAAAAATTAAATAAAATCTGTTGTAACTTTTAGTATAGTGTTTTATTCCTCGTCACATATTTGTATTTTTTTCAAGTTTCCTTTTTTCAAACTTTTCGTAAAACGTCATTTCGTGCTATTAAATCGTCCAGTCGTCATTTGACTCTGAAATCGTCCAAATGACGTTGCGGCCGTCGGCGTAGGCGTAGGCGTAGGCAACATTGGATGTGACCCGAAAATTAAATTTACGTGTTCAGCGACCCAAAAAACATCAAAAAGTTTGCATACTTCCAGGATCAAACATTGATTTTCTATGTATATTTATGTAAATAAATTCCGTGTCACAAATCCATAAGTGAAACTAGCACTTGAGAAGTTTTTATAATTTCTTTAATAAATAATTTTACTATTTGCAGTTCATATATGTATGTACTTATAATTTGATTCTACAATAGTTAACCAACCTATCAATCTATCTATCCATTATCTATGCCCTAAATGCCTATGCAAGTAAATATCTAACTTAACTTGAAATTATGCTAACCAACAGTAATTTGCATACATTTAACATGTATTAATTTTAAGCTGGCATATGTTTCATTTCACGCATAAAATACCACAAAGTCAAAAAGAGAGAGAGAAAGAAATACATAGAGAGAGAGACATATACCTACATATGCAATTAATGCATTTCTCTAATCACATGTGTGTGCTTATTTAAATAAGTAAGTATTTGTTTTTCTTTGGTCTCGTTTTCTTCTTTCAAAATTTTATTTGGGTGGTGCAAATGTGGTGCTAATCTGTTGCTTAATATGTTAATTGCTAAAAGAGATTTACATTCAGACGTTAATGTTAAGTTCATAGAGACTTAAAGGATTTAGAAGTTGCCAGTTAATTTTGTGGTTACTTTTGTTGCACATGCATAAGTAAGAAGCTAAAATAAAAGCCATTGAAGAAGTTTTGCTTTAAGAGTATAGAACGTATTTCCTTACACTTGTGAGCTAAATAATCGACTTCAATATGTGCATATATGGTTATCAACAGGTAGCAGAGTTCTGAACTCTATGTACTTTTTTTTAAAAGCATATTAGTTTTACATCAAGAAATCTTAAGCAAAGCGTTTTGATATTCTGTTCTTAAAATTGTCAAAGGAAAGGGAAATAGATGAGAAAAAAGACATTGAGAAAATTAGATGGTAAAACTGACTTTTTTTTGAGTTTGTGTTGATAAATGCAGGGAGGCAAAAGAGTCTAGGAACTTAAAAGTTACAAAATAACAAAATCAAATATAAAAAAAAAACACACACACAAATAACAACGCTGATTTTTTCCCTAATTTTTATTATGTAAATATCAAATTACCTGGAGTTCTCACTGACCTAAAAGCAATACATTATATATTATCACGCTCTCTGGATAAGAAAAAAATGAGGGGATGAATGAGATGTTTTAATATTAGGCAGTCAAAAGATTGATGTCTTCTTTATATAAAGTTTTTCACTCTCATATATCGAGAGAGTGTGGTACTCGGTCGATGAATCCGCTTTTGTTGTCACCGTTTTTCCTCAGGTCTTAAGCAGAGTTTGCATCTCCAAGAAAGTTACCGCAAGTTGCTCTGAGGGTACTTTTGAGAGTAATTTGATGGATTAAACAAAAGAATAAAAGCAATTCACACTCAAAAAGATTTTCAAAAAGAAATTGGGACAACTTTTTTGCAGTTGTATACTCCGCCTTAGAAAAAATCTTGTTTTTTACTCCTTCTGTGGTAATAAAAGAGCAATCGCACACTACTCCTTTGAGGATCAATCTAAAACTGCATAATACTGACCCTTTTCATTTGAAGAAAATACTCATAAACAATTTTTATGAAACTGATGTTTAAATACAATAAATTAAATTTTTCTATCAGACTAAGAACAAAAGTGAATAAATGCCTTAAAACTTTGGGAAAAATTTTTGTTTCAGAGTTTCTTAATCTGAAAAAAATGGCCGAAAATGACAAAAATTCATAGAATAATAATTTTAAACTTTTTCCAATAAATGTTATTCAATGTATTTTATTTAGCGTGAAGAACATAATTTCGATACCTCATGGACTTGCCATTACTGATGATGTACGCAACCTCAAAAAAATTACCAAAACTAGTCAGGGGCTAATTTTTTTCAAATGATTATCAATGGGGATTTGGGCCATTAACAATATCAATGATGAGGAACCCGGATGAGGTTGGCATATATTGAAAGGGATCTTCCGAGTCGACGTGCTCTAAGCAATAATGGGTTAAAGAATTAATTACATTTTAATATTGTCTTTTAAAACTTTGGAGCTGATCGAATAACGCTGGCCTGCATGTGTTCGGTCAATAATATGGTTCCTAGTGTTTGCTTATGAATTTTTCATACTGAACACGGATCTGAGGTCAGAAAGTTCGCATCACTTCACGTTTTAGAAAAAAATGGGGTTGAAGCCCCTAAAAATAGCGATTTTGGCAATTTTTGAAAAGTTGTAGAGCAGAACCCTGACATGCCACAAATTTCGATTTAAGAAATTAAAGGCTGAATCATGCCCTTTCAAATGAGCCCTTAGCCAAATTGTTTGCATCCACCCTTAAAGCAGGAGATGTGTTTATGTCTAGGGGTGTAGAAAAAAAACGGATTTTATCTTGCTTACACCCACGGCCAGACATAATGAAAAGTGAAGTGGTCCGAACTGTTTTAAGGCCCGCTGGTTACAAATCTGCAGTCAGATTTCAAAAATTTGAAATGGAGGATCAAATATGGTGAATGGTTATAGGGTGAAAGAGCCATCTGATGGTATAAAAACTCCAAATTTCGTATACTGCAAAATAAAATATTGTTTCTTATTACCTTTCAAATAATTTTACAAGGATCCGATAATTTTTTTCAAATTTTTATTAATTTTTAAACCTTTCAAACCGTTTCAACACGAAACTTTAAATCAAAAACAGTTACTGACCTAGAAAACTATGAATGCAGGATTGCTCAGCATCACCTTCTCTTTTTGAATCAGAAGTCAAACCTCATGTCAAAGAAAACAAATCGGACTTGGTCGAATAGTGTAACTAAGATTTCAAGTTTATTATTGACTTTTTAGAAAGAATTCGATGGAAGTAAAAACTATTCCAAAATCGTTCAAAAGATTTTATTTTAGCTTTTTCCCTTCCACTGGCAATTAATATCAAACATTAGAAACACATTTCTGGGGGAGGAGGGGGAGGTCAGAACCCCCAAAATATGGCCTTGGCATATACTATATGTTATATAGTGATGTCAGATTTAGAATTTTCATTTTTATATGAAGAAAAACATGGGGTTGATTTAGTATTTAAGAAATTGTGAATTATAAAGACGCTCACGCATGTTCACATAGGAATTATGGAAATCAAATAACGATCACGCGTGCGTGTTCACGCGTGCCACGTAAAATTCATGTCACGCGAGTTACGTCAAAAGCAGTAAACTAAATCCAATTGGATAATATACTACATATTTGAAAATATGAAATAATGATAAAATTATTCTTATTTCCAATCACTAAAGCAAATTGTAATTAATCTGCATTATCACTTTTAATGCTTCTGCCGTACAGAAAACGCAACAAAAGGAAAAGACTGATACGATAAACAGGATGTAGTCATCCTAAATAAATATTAAATGTAGTTTTTCCTAAATAAAGAAAAGTATTAGTATTTAGAGTCTTAAAGTCAAAAGTCTGACCTCAGAGTTGTGGTGTAAGGGTCTCGAATTCACCCCAGTAAAGTTAAAGTCTTGGAAGCCGAATCGCTAAATCAGAGTCATGAAGACAGAATTTTTTGGTCAGAGTTGTAATGCTAAAATCATAAACATCTTAACACGTTCGCGGACACTCAAAATTGTATCGAGGAGCAAAAAGAGACACATGGCGGTTCACTTAAAGTGGTCGAAATATTTATATTTTGATTATACACGTTTTTTCTTATATATACTGAATACTAAAGCATTCTCTTCGATACATAGATTAGTTCAGTTGTTGGTTAAGTAGATGCAATATAGAATTGAATGTCGAAATTTAAATTATGGATTTGAATGCTATAGCGTTCATGTCATATTGTGACAACATGAAAATGAATGTTATAGCATTCACGTCCGCGAACGTGTTAAAGAGTTTTTTATTTCGATTCATGAAATTGTAGACCTCGAATCTATGTCACCAATCCAAGATCGTGATGTCAAAGTCCTAAAATCACAGTCTTAAAACTGAAACTTTGGAATAAAAGTCATGATCTCAGAATCATGAAATTAAACTATTTAATTTGGCTCGCCCTATTATTGTAAGTTACTTAAAAGCATTTTAACTTGCCTATATTCCAAAAGATTGGCAAAGAGTTCCATTTTCTTTTTATCTCTTGCTGGTAAAGGGCTTCATCAAAGCCTCTCCCTCTTTTTTAGCAAGCTTATTTGGGACCCAAAAATAGGCGACTTTATTAGTTTTCTCCAGCTATTTGAGCTTATTCAAACAACCCCATACTAATTTATTTATACAAATTACCAAACTGAAATAACGGTAGAAGGTCCGACCGACTACATATTCGTGATCAGCGACTAAGGGTTAATCTAAGACACATTTTGAATCTTCATCTTGTTTCTACGTATTGATCAGCGTTTTAAATATTTTTCATTAGATCACTAATGTTAAAATTTTTTAAAACCTATTTAAAAAATTTCATTTAAATATCTTTTAAAAAGATAGTAAAGTAGTAATGCTTTATACCAGTTTACAGTTTGTAGCTAAATAGTTATACAAGTGTTTTACAACTTTTTCATTGTTCTAGGTGCAATTTGTCTCTTGTTGCAGCATGCATAGTTATGAGCCCCACAAGAATCTCTCAAATACTGGTAGGCTACATATACACACATATTGCTTATGAGTAAGTAAGTTATTCCACGGAAAAGCCTCAGCTTGCTACTTTATGACACAGGTTGCGTTTTAAGTGCAATTGCTGATCCCAAAAGCACATAAAAACTATAAATAAGTGTAGTTAATGTGTGCACATTATTATATTTTTCATACTTAAGGATAGATGCTTTTTATACTTACTTATTAAAATTTACTTAAACTTAAAAATTTAAACATAATTCATATATTTTTTGTACTCACTTGCTATGTGCTCGTTATGAAAGGCCAACATTTGGGCGTAGTCTTCTTTTACTATTTTCGGTGCTATGAAAATCCAAAACAACAATTTTTTCCAAAACAAACAAAAAATTAATTCATATATGCACCACAATCGTAGGAACCAGAAAACAAAGAAAAGCAAAGAAAAAAAAATAATACACAAATGTGTCCAGCTGTCACTTGATTTCCTTTTCACAAATTCTTTATTTTGTTGCACTTTTCCGCGCGGCGGGGAAAACTGAAAGAGGCAGAAAGCGAAAAAAGACACCTGCAATGAGAATAAATAGAAAGAAAAAAGTTTAGAAAAAAAATTGCATAAAATTTGCTTAAAATAAAAAAGTTTTTTGTTTTAAACAGTTTAAAAAATTCGCATTTGATTTTTTTATTTTACATTGCAATCTCAAAAAAAAAAAACAAATTTCAACTTCCGTTTTCTTTTGGTTATTTTTTTTTTTTTTTTTTTACATTTTTTTGTTGGTGTGGACATTTTGAGATATGAGTGCAACTTTGTTGCATGTCAACATTAGACGTCAGAAAAAATATAAAAAAAAAAAAAATACATTTAGAAGAAACCAAAACAAAGTGCAACGTACACACTCAGTAGGAGCAATGTTTTTCTATATGTGTGTGTGCTCTCTCTTTCACGAAAAATGACATCGGCATGGATTTGCTTAGACAAATAAAGATACCCAACACCACCAAAAAATAACAACAATAATAATGAAAACAACAACCGGATAAAGCATGAAAAATGTATGCTGCTTAACATTTGTCCTCGTATGTATAGACAAAAGATTGGCTTCACTTGATGAGCAATAGAGCTATACAGTCACACGCTGAAGAATGTGATATATGAGACAAATAAACATGAGCAAAGAGCTACAGTGTGTGTGTGGGTAAGAACGAGATAGATGGAGAGAACATGAGTAAATAATAACCTAAAGTTTATTTAGATTTTTAAATTTTGTTTGAATAATTTTTAATAAAATTTAAAGCATTTCCTATTCAAACATTTCTAGCCTTCTAGCACATTTGTTTATATAGTGCATGCATAATTCTTTTAAAATAAATCCCTATCACAGGATATCATAATGAGAGAAAGAAAGGGAAAGAGAAAGAAAGCAGCAATAAAATTTGTTCTCAGTTGTGACAATGAACTGCAGGAATATCTCATAGCGTTTTCTTTTCTCGAAAAAAATTCTAATTTTTTTTTGTTAGTTCTGATTTGTTTTGCCTTCTTTGTTAGTTCTGATTTTTTCCGTTCTATTCTCAAAAACAATGTTGACCACAAAATCAGTGTTCTATTCTAAAAATGTTGACCACAAAAGTATAAGAAATGCAGAATTTTTCGACCTGCCGAATGTTGCCTTGAAGTAATACCAACTGCAGGAAAATGTTTTAAGGTTTGATATTTTTCATTTTATTCTTTGCTCAACTGAGGGAAAAATTAAGTGAATCCAAGTCAGAATATAAAAAATTTTGCATTCTATGAAGGAAGAATATTTTTCGAGAAAAGAAAACGCTTTAAAATACACTGAGTTTAATTTCCCATGAAATTTTATGCTCATTTTTACGGGAGATAAATAAGATGAAGCTAGATAAATATTCTCCTTTTTTGTATTTGAAATAAACAATGCAGACACTCCAATTTAGTTAGTGTGATTTTTTCAGAATGTGCCTTATTTTTTATTATATTGCACTGTAACATTGTAACATGTAACATTCAGAATCTTTTTTTTTTTTGTAAAAAGTCATTTCAAGTCATTACGATTAAAAATAAGGGTACTTCCCATATAAATAATCAGATTTTTTGCCATTTTTGTACATTTTAAGCCTTTTTTGTTCAAATTGAGTATCAAAACATAATTTTATCGGCAAATCAATGTCAGATTCGGTTTTCTCGTACAAAAAAAACCCCATAGCAAAATATTGTAATGCTGTTTCTATTTTTTTTAATGCTGTGTCCAAGTCGAATCTTGAAAATGTTGAGAAAATACCTATTTTCAAAAATTGGGGGGCTCGGAATTCAAAATAGAACTATACTTTCATTGGAAAAGTTGCTTAAAATGATCCATAGAACACAACTAGGGGATACCAAACATCAACTTTTTTTGACCCATACAATTTGACCCACCCTAATATATATATATATATATATTTTTTGAAACAAGACAATAAGATCAACCAAATTAACCTAAAATCGCTGAACAGCTTAGGTGTAGTACTCCCATGTTCATTGACGCCGGTTTAAACATAAGTGCAGAAAGTAAAGAATGCCAAAAGTTTTGAGCATATAAGTAATCAAAAGAGAATGTCATCGTTACTCATTCAACTTTGTTATTAAGCTATGAGTGGCCCTAAGGCGAAGTTTACATATGCAAGAAAATTTTTGCAATTTGTTATAAAAAATCCTTAAAATCTTTACCTTAAAAACAATTCACTCTCAAAAGAGCTTTCTGATAGCAGCTCGCAGCAATTTCCTTGCAGATGAAAACTCCGCCCAATTGAATTAAATACTAATACTTTTAAAGTAAGTGCAATAAATTTATGAAAACAATGTTATATAGTTTAATAGAAAAAGAAAACATAAATCATTTTATAGGCATAAGTCTAGTTTTAAAGGAGTTAAGATTGGCATATTTTAGGAAGGGTGAGCTAGAAGAAAATTAAGTGATATAAAATCTTAAGTTAATTTCGATTCGATCGGCAGTTACACTCCCATTTGCCCAATAATGTCAACATTCTTCTCAGCTAATACTAACACGACCATTTGCCTCAAAACTACCACATTCTGCCCCATAACTCAAACTAGCATATCACGTTCACAACCAAATTTTCAATGTTTTCCTTGCTATGATCCCCACATATGCCGTTTCAAGCTTTTCCTTTCCCAAAAAAAACATATTCTGTCCGATAACTACTACTAACATACCGCCTTCCTTACAACACACAATGCTATGATCTCTCAGATATACAGTTTCAAACATTTAATTTGTATACTTTATTTATTTGATTAATTTTTTTTTTTGCAGCATCCTACTACAACCAAATTTCTCATGCCAACTATTAATAACGTACCTTAAAAATTTTAAAAAATACACCTTATTAAAAGTCAGGGTTGTATAGAAGGTGTCATATCCACACTGGATAGGCTTCCATATTTAACCCACAGAATTTTTTTTTTGGCAAATCATATTTTTAAATCTTAGTACTGCGCACAGTTCCTGAATAACACAGTGCCACACTTATCTTCGTCACAAAACCAAAGCAATCTCAAACGATAGTATTTGACCTTAGTAACAAAAGCCCTAATCCCTTTTTGCTCCACAATTTTTTTTTACAGTGGTTTGAAATTTTGATTTTTTGATTTAAAATTGAATCAAACAATGAGAAAAATCATACGCAAAAATTTGCTTAAGGTGGTTCTTGTCTTGCACGACCTATATTAAAATTTTCCGAGGAGTATTTTCTTAGAACATTTTAACCCTCTAGCTTCCATCAGCATGGGTCATTTTGGGCCCTTTTATTAAAAACTCCTTAAAATCTAAAATTTAGGGTAGGTAAAGGGTTAAATTATTCCACAAAAATATTCTCCAGAAAATTTCATCAAGGGTCACCAAAAACAAATAGCCTTTAGAAGTTAAAGGTAACACATAAAAACCGAAATTAAGTTTTAAGAAATTTATTTGTAAGCATATATTGCAAAGTGCGATATTATGTATGATCTGTAATATCCTTTATAATGGAATTTTCAAAAATATCAAAAAATTTTGTTATATCTGCGGCCATTTCACGCTATCCCATCGCAGGTAAGGTTGTTTCAGCACTGAACTAATATTGGCGTATGAAAAATACTATGACCAGAAATTCATTTCTGATATTTCGTGGGTGAGTCGTTGATTACCGCACCGTTACAATATTATTAAATGATTCTCTACTGCTAAAAGTTTCTACGTTCCATACTTACAGCACATATTACAAGGATATTGCTAATCATCCTTACAAATTAATTTCTTAACACTTTATTTCGTATTTTTATATGTTACCTTTAACTCTTAGCGGCTACTAGTCATCGGTGACCCTTAGTGAAATTTAAAATATTTAAATATTTTTGTGGAAAGCTTTAACCCTTGGCCTCCCCTTTAACTTAGCTTTTAAGGAGTTTTTAAGAAAAAGGCCCAAAATTACCAATACTGATGAGAGTTAGAGGGTTAAAATGTTCTAAGGAAATATTTTTTTGAAAATTTTAATATAGGTTACCTAAGACAAGAACTACCTTAAATAAAATTTTGCATATGATTTTTCTCATTATTTGACTCGATTTTTGCCCAAAAAATCAAAATTTCAAACCATTAAAAAAAAAAAATTGTGACGTAGTAGAGCAAAAAGAGATCAAGGCTTTTGTTACTGAGGTCAAATACTATTGTTTGCGATTGGTTTGGTTTTGTCTCAAGACATTGACCCTCAAATTGTTGCATAGTGTAATCCAATAATAAATATTCAAGTTATGTGGAAAGTGAATCGCTTCTTTTTCAATTCTATCCACATTTTATTTTTTTTTTTTATTTTTATATTGTGGTTTTATCAACCAACGTTCTTGTATCAAACTTCAATGCAGTGCTGTTAATGGCTCTTTACATATATCAAAAAAAAACATTAGAGTTGTATGAAAATGGCCACGTTTACTCCCAACCTATTCATATTTTTTTTTTGCAGAATGTCATTGACCAATAATATTTCTGTACAAAACTTTAGAGCCGTGCCACAAATAAATGATGAGATATTCCATAATAAAACTCAGATTATATGGTAAGTGTCATGCACTTCTTCCAAATTTCACCGACCTTTTTGCTGCGACATTTAGGAAGGGTTCATCGACTATGCACATTGGCCCCGCTCCTTTCTGTACAGTCAGCTGGGTCTCCACGAAATCAATCGTTGAGGAGTGGTCTAAGGTAATATGGCTAGATTTTTAGAAGTCTATTCCAAGTTTAAGACAGGCTTAATCGCTTATAGTTTAGCTTGCCCACAATTGGTCCATCTCTTACTTCAAATCCAACCTTATGGTGCTAGTGGGCAAAAATTCTTCGACCGAGCTGCAATTTTTTTGGACTAGTTTTTTCAGTAACCTCACAAAATAAGCCCCGGGGAGCGGAATTTAGAATTACTTTTCAAATAAGGACCAGTCTAATGTCCATACTACAACAGCGTGTTGGGCACCCCAAATGCATAAAGTATAAGTATGTATGAAACAAGTAGTCGCAAATACTTCCTTATGACAAGCAAAATATGTAAAGAAATTGTTATTGTTTTGATTTAAAAAAAAATCTATCCAGTCAGCACCTAAAAAACATGTTTCATGGACCACCCGAAAATCCTGTATATTATTTAAATAAACTTATAACGATTTCAATATGTACGCATATATAAATGTGGATCGTCATCACTTAAAATATTTACGTCTGTCTATTTTTGATTTAGATATTTAAATAAACTATAGTTACATCGATTTACTTCAGTCGTTAAATTTCTTCAATTTTCAGTACATATTATATACAAAAATACATTTTTCTTCAGTTTCATTAATTTTCTAATGCAAAACTTGATGGTTCTTTTTCCTTTTCAAAATGGAAACAATTTCAATCAAATTCTTAAAATCTACCATTTTGCTTGTCAAAGGTATAAAAATTATTGTAAATAAACTTTTAACATTTTTAAGAAAAAAAATTCTATTAATCGCACACAACAAAATGAAGAACAAGAATAAATAACAGGAAGAATAAAAATAATACGAATAGTAACTATGTGCATTCATTCATATGTATGTGGGTGGTAATAAATACTATTCTTACTATGTGAATTCAAGTACCATGTATATATTTATATATGTTCATGCATACGTATATACGAATTTATGTTCAATACAATAACCGGAAACTTATGTTGCACAAGTGAATTTTTGCAACTTCCGTTTATGGCGCGCAAGCAGCAACGCATTTTATATACATAAAAGTCGAAAATATGAAAATACGCTTGACAGACAGACTGACATTTTGTGAGTGCAATACTCAGTAAATACACACACCACACACACATAAAAACTCAAACAAGTACATTATGGCAGTAGTAAAAAGGGAACAAAGCAAGCGAGTGAGTATGAGAAAGTGAAGCCTGAATTTAGTTAAAGAGTTTATTTGCGTCACAAAATGAACGGTGTCGATATTATGCACTATGTATGAGAACAATAAAAATGTGAGAAAACACAACAATAAAAACAAATAACAGCAGGACTCTTTTAGAAAATAAAAGTATCAACAACTATGTACAGTAACAATAACAACAACACATGCTTATATATTAGTGAATAAATAAATACAGTAAGTTGGTTTTCTTGTTATGTATTCTACTTCCGGTTGCCGGAAGTTAATGAAAGCGCTTTAATAATAAGAGTTAACAAAAAATAGTAAATTTAATATGCATATTTGAGGTATTTACCCTCAAATAATATTATTTATTATTTTGACTTATATACCTACATATACAAACAAAAAAATGTAGTGAACTTTTAATTTAAAGTGCATGGTTTTTTTACAAATTTTGGCATAAGCAATGAATTTTTTTTTTTAATTGTAAACAGTCTATTAATATGCAACCAAAACTTTGATTGCATCATCTAATTCATTAATTTGTGTTAAAAACTCAAAAACCAACTTGAAGTGACTTTATTAGTTAAATTAATTTACACGCTGTCATCAACGTTGTCAACATCAACAATCACTCGTATAAATGACAAACAATTTGCTTTTAATTCCTGCATCTAAATTGACATTTCAAGAGTTCTGCCAAGCACATACACATAAGCACTCTCTCTCTCTCTTTCTCCCATGTCTTTAAACTTTTTGTCAGTTGCTCTCTCGGTTCGTTTTCTAGTTTTGTATCCCTTGAGGTCATATGTTAAAAGGTTATTATTTCAACCAGGGATGGAAACCAGTTTTGAACCAAACCAATTTTGAACCAAATCATGCTCAATTTAAATGGCTTGAATCTAACCGTGAACTAAACCGTTTTCATTTATTACATTTGAACCAAACCAGTTTTGTTCGAAAAAATTGTTTGGTTTAAGGCAAACCAATTCCAGAATTACACTTTGAAGCATTAATTTTTATACTCTTTATATACATTTAACTGCATTTTGTATACTGAGTTTGAGTAGGCTTGTGACCTCGTCCAATAATAAATTCAATTCGAAAAGGAATTTTTATTTGTAGGAGTTAAGTATATTTAAGGTTTAAGAGGAAGAAGTAGATGAGGTTTCCGTGTCGCGCAGTGGTATCACAATGGACCCGTTAAGGGTCCAAGCGAGTTGGTCATTTAGACCGACTGCCACAATAACCTAAACTAACCTAACCTAACCTAACCTAACCTAACCTAACCTAACCTAACCTAACCTAACCTAACCTAACCTAACCTAACCTAACCTAACCTAACCTAACCTAACCTAACCTAACCTAACCTAACCTAACCTAACCTAACCTAACCTAACCTAACCTAACCTAACCTAACCTAACCTAACCTAACCTAACCTAACCTAACCTAACCTAACCTAACCTAACCTAACCTAACCTAACCTAACCTAACCTAACCTAACCTAACCTATCCTAACCTAGCCTTTTTTTTTTTTAACGAAGAGGAAAGCATAAAAAGCCACCCAGTCAGTGCGTGACATTCTCACGCTAAAACCACCTCTCGTCCGCACGGATATTCCTCCCGGAACCACCGTTAGGTATTAAGTCGGAAGGCCGTAATGAGCTTAGTGCTCAATCGTCAGTATTGGTTTCTGTCCAATTCTGTCCGGTTTTATCGTCGGTTGACGATATCTGGCTCCATATTTGTAGTATTTACCGTGCGCTCGACTTTGCGCGCACGTTCTGCATCATATAGAGTGGTCATCATATCTGCAGCAACCTTGCATGCTGCATTCCATTTTTCCGCTGTTACACATCTGTGTCGTCAGATTCCTTTCTGTAGGGGGTTCTCCAAAGGCTTACTCCAGCTCATTTCTGCACCTGGTTGAAATGAGAGCATTTAAAAAGTATATGCTGCGCGTTCTCCCGTTCCTCTGGGCATCTTGGGCAAAACGGATCTTCTTCTCCTAACCTAACCTAACCTAACCTATCCAAACAATTTTTGAACCGAACCAGTGGATCGGTTTGAACCAAATCTATGATTCAGAGACACCATGATCCGCTAAACCGAACCATACCGCATAGCATTTTTGATTCACATCCCTGATTTCAACTACCATGACTTTTACTTCCACATGCATACATAAATATAGTGTTTCTGCATTTTTCTTGCACATAACTGTAGAAAACTATTTGACACAACCGAGCAGCAGAAACGCGACGGCACCGAAACAGAAGTGGAAGAAACAGAAGATTATGAAAAAAAGTCCAACAGCTGCTGATAAAATTCCACAATCATTTCACACATCAACCAACTGCCGCCCACGGGGCATACACTAACAGAAATATAAATGCTTCTGTATGTATATTTTTGCTGCCGCTGTACAAATATTCCATTTTCAGCATTTTAGTTTCTTAATGAATTTTCACAACGTTTTAAATTGAAATTGAAATGAAATCAAATTTTAGCGGTTTTCGTGCGAAGGCTTTCTGTAAATTGCATTTGACATGCATTTGACAACATTTTGATTAAGTCATGTCAAGTGAAGTTGTGTTTTTTTTTTTTTTTTGAGAGCGGTATGCAGAAAGAGAAAAAGACCGAGGGACGCAGATTACCGGAATAAGTAAATTAGTTAACAATCATATGTGATAGTGAAAAGTTAAGTAACAAAAATATAGTATGAATTTTTGGTTATGAAAAGTTGATTTTGAAGCAATTTATATAGGTTAGACTGTATTATGCTTGTTGATGATGATGGATGGATGAATTAAATTCACCAATCAAATAAGCCAAATGAATAAGCTATCCTTTCATTGGGTATGAGTAAAACCCTCGTAATATTTATGCGATTGAAGTCAAAGTGCATTAATGCAGTGACCCAGCTACAGACACTTCTATACACTTCAGTTGAAATGAACTTGACAAGAAGCGTGAAGAGAGTTGTAATAAAAGAAGTGAAGTTATTCACAGTATTGCATTGTATAATTTCAATTCACAGTTAATCGAAACTTTATCGGAATTTTTGGGAGTGTATGATATCACCGACAATACGCCAATAAATTGGATTGTGTTTGTGCAACTTTTGGAAATGACTGCTCTAAGCACACCAAGTAACTCCATTATTGGTCGAGAGAAGTGAATTGAAATAAAACAATGGGATTGCATAATTTCAAATTGAAAATTGACTTTATTAGAAAGATAATTTTATGCCATTAATTTCTGAATATAATTTTGGACATGTGGCAGCCGCGGCTGTCGCGTACATGACGCAATCTGCAAATCGAATTTTGGAACACTTTTTCAAGCAATGAGGGTTGTATCTCGGCAATGTTTCGCACAATGTTGTCTTCCAAGGCGTCCAACATTTCAGATTTGTTCTCATAAACCAATGATTTCACGTAACTTCAGAGAAAATAATCGAGAGGCGTTAAATCGCACGATACCCGAATCGACTCAATTGGGTCCTCCTTAATACTACGGTCTACAGCAGCAATTGTTTCTTCGGTGCGTGCTCTACGACATCTCTGCGGACGCATATTATCATTTAGAGTATACGTGGTAAGAAAACGTTTCATGGTTAGTCGAATTAGTCGGTCGGATGAATGATTCTGTCGACCGTAATATGGACGTAGAGCACGGTAACATTTTTGAACTGAACCATGATTTTCAAAATAAATTTGCACAATTTGCAGTCGTTGTTTTGGCGTTAGTCTGTTCATGATAAAATGTCAAAACAAACTGAGCATAATTGATAATAGCATTGCCAGATCTGACCAATTTGTGACCGTTTAATCGTTGTCGGAAAATGAAACCCCTAAAAACACCCTTTACTACTTTGTAGGCACAACAGCCCATAGAGGGCCTAGGCCGAGCTTTTCCCATCCATTCATGTTGTGTGAGTTATAATTTATACACGAATGTAAGGGACCTACTGTTTTATGTCTAGCTTGAATGGAAGAAAAGCTTTTCTTAACCCTTTCGACCCCAAATTTTTCCCTGTGGTTTTATTTTTCTATTTTTTTTTTTTGTAATTAGATCATGAAATACTTATACTAGAAGTATATGCGTCTAATTGGATGTCGCCACGTACTACCTTTTACTACAAAAAGCAACTTTTACTAATCGGTCCCAAATTGTCACTAGAAAACATATCTTTTTTAGTTCCCGAGCAATATCTTTTTAAAACTGTTAAAACTCACTGCATTTACAAACAAAATTAGAGGAAATGTGAGGTGTTTCTAATGGTTTGGCGGTATACTTTATATATATACTGCGCTGAAGAGTATGGTCACATACATTTATTATAATAAATGTATTGTTCAATTAAAAAGAAATAAATTTCTTTTGATCTTGGTCTGAAGTAGTAAGATTGGATTAAGGAATTGTAATGAAGTCAACCCTTTGAAATCTAATTGTAGGGCGGGTATCGTAATGGGCATGAGCAGCAGTATTTTATTCAAAAATTGTCAGATACCATATGCTTTTTTTAGACCTAAATTTTTTTGTATAACCAGCACGTGAATTTTTAGTTTGTAATGTAAAAAACTATGCAAGGTATAAGATCCCCCTATATCTCCTGAATTAGCTAGCAAATAGGCCAGCATATACAAACGTCCGCTTTGCACATTCAACAAAAAAAGGTTGTGAGTCTAGTTAAAATCTCATCGAAAGATGGTTGAGCAACTACATACTTATATATATCATTTACATTGAAACCTATAAATCACTATTAAACACAGAAGTCACATTACATAATCTTTAATTCCAATTTGTTTGCTAAGAACTATGCTATGTTATACAAAATTAATATTTATGGAATATTTATATTTTTTTTTTTTAATAAATACTGATCGAAAAATGATGAAATGCTAAAATTTCATTTAATTTCCTGCTTTATGGAATTCACTTCATTTCCTTCTTCATTTTCAATCTCAATAACTACTCTCTTTCTCTCTCACTCTTCCTTAATGCTGAACACCTCAAATCTCTTCATTTACTGCTAGGGCATATTTAGTACATCGTTATGCATATATACATACACACATATATGCATACATTCACATGCATAGGTCTTGTAGTCCTATTTATAGCCTACCATAAAAATTCACGTTTTGCATTTCAAAAACTCTATTTTACCAACAACAACGAATATAATCCAGCACATACACACACACATACTAAGTATCACTACCTACATATCATCATTCTATGTGTGTGTGTTTGTGTGTGGTGGGTGTATGTAGCAAATGTCCTTGCAAATCAGTGAAAATACCTTTTTGCTAAATAAAACACATCCTGTGCCCTAAAGGCGGCATTGATTGTATGTAGAGTGGTGAAGCTGGTGCTGGTGGTAATAGCAATGGCGAGATGGTAGCAGATGTGAATGAATGAAGACATTTATGTTAAAATTCTACTCGGCTTCGATGATTGCTGCCACTGCTACTGCCATTCCAACGACAAAGGCTGTTGAGTCTGGTGAGCAGCACTGGTGCTATTGCTACCGTTGGTTCTGTTGTTGCTCAAAATGACGATGATGGTGGAAATGTCTGAAAATTATGACATTACAAATTCACGTATCCTGTTGGCAGTGGAGGCTGGCAGCAGTACCAGACAGCATCTGAGCAGCAGTGCTGAGCATTGTGAGCAAAGTAAAAGATGCTGGAATTCCCGAATTTCAATCATGGTTTATGAAGCGAATTCCGTAGTAAATAATGGTGTAAAAATGGTATTGGATTGTAATGAATGAGAAATCGATTTTTTCATTTGAACAAGAAAAAAACAAACGTAATGCGCGCATAGCATCATATAGCAATCAGTGAGGGAGAAGAAATAAGTGGGCACATGTATGTAGGTAAACTTATGCATGTATGATTGAAGTGATGCGAAAGTGCTTTCCTTTATAAGTATTTAAAAAAATATTATGAATTTAAAGGAAATTTGTAAGTTTATTTCTTGGGCATATGAATGCAAAAGACAAGAGTTGCATATTTGGTTTTTTATGGTTTTTAATTATTTACTTTGCTGAATTAAATATGCTGTTAAGAAGAATGTACTAGGCAAACCCTGTAGTATCTAAAAATTATCCTTAAGATTTTATAGGCAAATGGTATTTTTAACTATCACCATTTTCCTTTATATAGCCTATAAAATATAAATCTTAACAACCTTAACACCCTAGACGGCGTAGATTGGAATTTTTCATAGAGGAAATTTTTATTAATAATATTTGTTTTTAAAATATGTGTACAGGGTGACAACTCTAAATTTTCGTAAGTTTAAAACTCTGTAGCAGGCCTTGAGATAATGGTTAATCGTTCAACTTCAACTCAAAAAAAAAAATCATATTTATTTACTTCTAATTTCATTTGAGTTTTTTGCAATTATGATTACATTTGTACCAGACAAATTTCAGATCGTACGGTAAACCAAGCAAATACTCGATTCGAGTAATTAACAATCTAAAAATATGGTGCGACACAAATGATTTTCACCTCAACCTCAACAAGTGTGCCGTTCTTTCGAATTTCGAATGTATAAAGGCCGTGGATTAACTTATCACAGACTATACCTACGGAGATCACACTTTTAAACGAGTAACTGAACATTAAGAGTTGGGTGTCCTAATCGACATATCGCCAAGCACATTGCCATGGTCACATCAAAAGCCACACCAGCCCTCGGCTTTGTCAAACGCTTTTGCTATAACATCGCAGATATTTTGATACTTACGTTGTTGTATTACTCACTAGTTCAATAAAACCTTGGTTACTGTAGTGTTATATGGCTTCCCTTTCACAAGATTTACAAAGACAAAATTGAGTCCATTCAGAAACAGTTCACCATGTTGCTCGTAGAGAATATGCTTCCGAGTAAAATCATTATAAAATCACATCAGCGACTTGAAGACCTAAAGATGATTAGTCTTCGTCAAAGACGCGTAAACGCATCAATTACGTTTCTCTATTATATTATTAACGGCACTGCAAACCCACTTCGTACCACTTTTTCATTATGTGGTATTATAAAAAATAGTCTGCTTCTAAGAAGCTTTTAAGACACGCACTATTGCCACTTGTACGTATTTGAAGGGTTTTCTCACTGCCTTAGTTAATGTGTTATACTCGTAAGAGGAGGAAATTTTCATTTCATCAAAACGTAAAATGCTGATTTTGTCTTCTCGGGCGAGAGGGCTGGGTGTTTCATCACTTCGATGATGTTTTCTTAAGTCCCCTCTTCGAGTGGAAACGGAACGTACCCACTCGTTCATTGTTGTTATACTAGGCAATGGAAAACTCTTTTTCAACATGTGCCTATAGATTCTTGGACCACCAGCATACAAAGTGATAGCTATTGAAATGTCTTGCCAAGCACAGTGAACCTTTTTTTGCGAAGTCAGCTTATGAATTTGCCGCTCAGTGAAAATTTTTGAAATGCATTCACTAAGCATATCAAATTTTTTAATCTAAATTTTGTATAATGACTTCAGCCGACAAGTTTCTTTCAATAGACCTGCATTTTCGAGAAACAATATTTTGTATTGTTTCTGATCTATAAAAATATTTTTTTCTTTTTTTTTTTTCAAATAAATGTGACATTAATGGAACGAATATAAACCTTATATTTCACGGATCGTTCTCTCAATGAGTGAAAACCTTTCGTCATTTTTATTGGTTATGTACATGAGCACAAACGATACATAAAACCTTTCAATGCTGGAGAGCACAAATTATATGAATTGCGTATTCACTCATGATACGTACAAATACATAATGAGTTTTTGTTTCTTTTTGTGTAAATATTTGGAATCGTTAGTGCTCCGTTCATTTAAATGTGGAGAACAAAACGAAAAGGAACGGTTCGTTATTGTTTATTTTCGTTCTCTGGCGACATTTATTCCACTCACTCAGCTTGAAATTCGTTATCTACACATATTTGAGCATTGTCTTCAGGATTTGGAGCTCTTGACAAAAATTAAGAAATTTATTTTGAAGCAAAATTATAATCTATGTTAACAACTACTTACTGCATAACATTAATGTTTCCATGTTTTTCTTTAACATGGCTTATAAATTTTGACCATGACCAAAGTAAAAACTTTTCGCCACAAAAACTACATTTTATATTAAAAATCTTGCCACAATCGGTCACTTTAACCGAGCCGCAATCACGTGATTCTTGATATCTATATTTCAAACAAAACTTTTAATTTATTTCTTTCTTCAGGGTACTGCATGTGGGCCAGGCGTTTTCTCTTGCCCACATACACATTTTTCTTTTGAAAATATGCTGTACACAACCGAAATGACCTTTTCAGCCTAATATTAAGTGCCGCTTCCAGATTTTTCTTTGCGCCATCGCAAATAGGTATCCTAAATAAAGGCACCTCTTCCTGGCAATTTTTTTTTGCAGACACAGCAGGAACTCGGTTATTTTTATATTTTTATTTGAATTATTTGTACACAAATCTATTTAAATACATATTTTTTTTCGTGATTTGATTTGCTCCGTAATATTTCTAAATTTTTATTTTCAATGTTTTCAAATTTTTTGAACACAAATGAGCTTATTTTATTTTATTTTGAAAATAAAACTTCAAAACATGCCGCCATGTTAAAAATGAGAGCGAAAATTTGACGCTTTTGACGCTCAATACGTTGCTATTGGAATATGCGTTCGTAAAAGAGTCTGTCATTGCCACCAGTTCAACTTTGATATTAATCTATGGTAGTTACCTCCCAAATCAAATTATGTCGCAACGTTCACTTATGTATCTTAAACTTTTATTTCAACTTTTTATTTCAATTTGGTTTTGAAATAACTTTCACTTTCGTTTGTTTTTCTTTGTTTTTTTTTTTTTTAATAATGCAATACGGTCATATATTTTATATTATTTTAATAGTAATATCTGTGCATTTTTTTCACATCGCCCACGTATACAAGTATTGCAAAGAAGATATAGAAAAGAAACTATGCCACGACAAACCACATTTCATGTGCAACGTTGAGAAAATACCAATGCGTGGAAAGTTCATGGCTACTGTGCCAATGACAAGGAAACTCCGAGAACTATTACTTGAAATGCATAATGCGATACGGAACGGTACCGCAGGTGGTTTCGCTAATGATGTAAGAGGTGCAAAAGCGGCTGCCATGCGTGAGCTTGTCTGAGACGATGAGTTAGCATATATTGCGGAACTTCATTGTAAACGCTGTAATGGGCAACACACTGAATGTCATAATACTATAAAAGTTCCATTCGCTGGACAAAATACCGCTAATTAATCTTCATCTGTTTCAATGACAATTGAGAAAGTTATCATTGCAGCTTTTGCAGGTTAGCACTATGAAAGAAAATCGACAATCGATCCTGATAAACTTACACTAGTAATGGGTCCTGAGGATTTCATGCAGATACGACAATATACGATACTCGTAAATGAACGATTAGCACGCGTGGGCTGCTCATTATCTTACTGTAATGATTGTGTTGGGAATAAACACTGTTATTTAGTGACATGCATTTATGACAATAGCAATTTGTTGGACTATGTAGTTTATACTGCTGCTGAAGAGTCGGCAAGCAACTGCAAGATATGGGGTGTCGGCAAAAGTTTGCAGTACAAGCATCTCTGCGCGAACAATGGCAAGAATGAGGGAGCTCTTAATAAACATTAATAGTAAACAAATGTCGAAAAGAGCCGTCAATTTTTTGTGAATTAAAAGAAAAAATTTGAAGTGAAAATAAAAAATTGTGTATTATTTGAGAGTTTACGCTGTGCAGTTAAATTCGGTCTTCTCAGAAAGGTTTCTGTATTTGTGTCACTAATACAATTATTTTGATAATGATCTCAGCACTGTTTTTTCATAGTACGGTTTAATTTTTTTTTACTAAAAATCGGATAAAATCAGTAACACACTTTGTGTACAAGTCTTATACAAGTAACACTTGTTTGTAATGCCATGAAAAAACCAAATTTTTTCCAAAGAATTAAACGATTAAAAATTCAGTGGACTCAGATTTCCCTTGTTACTTTGCAATGGAAAAAAATCGTACGAAGAAGTGAAAAATTGGTTTGGTTAGCCTCAAAAATTGGACGGAACCCATTAATTACCATGTGTAAAAGGCAACGTGGTAAAAAGTCATTATTATTATTGAGTTTATTCATTTTGTTAATTAAAAAAATACATTTTTTAAGCAAAAAATTTGCTTTTGATATTTATACACTTTTTTCAAAATATCAAAATAATAAAACCACTGCATACTTTTAGGGTTTTTTAATAATAAAAAAACATTATTTTTATACAAAAAAAAAGATTTGTCAAATTCTCAACATCACCTGATGTTTGAGGTTTAAATACGTAAAAAGTTTCTTTAAAATAATTAATCTAATGTAAGATTTTTCCAAATATTTCATCTAGGAAACGAAAACAAGACCGGAAAACATGTGCTTTGGATGCAACTATAAGACGACACCAAATGGTTTACAAATTCGGCACTTTCAAAATTTATATGAACTGCCCAGTGCTTTTTTCAAGATTATTTTGGAAAAGAATTTCATGCCGAGTAGAAAAAAAAGACACCCATAAATTTAAAAATTTACTTTAGCGAAGCTTTTTGAAAAGCATAGAAGATACAGCTTTTCTCATACTGAAAGCACTACTGAAGCTTTTCCTGTGGAAACACTGGGAATTGCCAGGTGCAATCCGACGTCTTCATCGTAAGTTTTGACATTTGTTAGCATACTCAGAACATTTTGTCATTAAAGCGTAATTTGTGTTGTTTACAATGCGTAGAAAAATTTATCTCGGCAAAAAAAATTAAATTAAATCTTGAAAATTTTCGTGCGCTTATTATGATTTTTTACATAGACTATCTCAACTACTTAATTCAATTTTTGACGATGAAGCACTTTCAAATACCACTATTTTTCACTAGTACAGAGAACTCAATTTTAGTCGTCTTTCTCTCACCGACGATTCCCGTGAAGTTCAGCTGTTGTGGCAGAGAACATCGATGCTGTGTGAAAACTAATAAAGCAAGATCGTCATGTGACATACCATGAGATTAAGGCAAGCTTAGGCATTAGTTTCATCAGTATACATAAGATATTGCATAATCATTTGTCCATGAAAAAGGTTTGTTCTCGTTGGATTACACATAAATTGAACGACGGCTAACGATCGTGACAGGTGACGAATTATGGATCTATGCATATGAACTGGAAAATAAACAGCAGATAACTGTATGAATGTTTTAAAATAAGCCAAATCCAACAAGTTGTTTGCGCTCGAAGCACTACGAAGCAAATGGTCGCTTGTTTTTTGGAAGAACTGGTAATGTGGCAGTTTGAACGGTACCATTTGAGCAACGTAAAACGGTCACTTCTGAATTGTAAACAATCATTTGTTTGCCAGAAGTACACTAAAAAAAAAAAGTACACGAAACAGCTGTTAAAATACCATTTTTTGTTTACAATATTCAGCCAACATTAAAAAATATCAAAATTGACATTACAAAATGTAATTATAACATAACTGAAAAATGTATAAATAATGCGAAAACAATGCAATTTTAACATAAAAAATGTAAAAGAAATAAATTATTTTATTGTAATATTGATATGACAATAATGTTGAATTGATATGTAAATTTGATATAAATTTAACGTAGAATTAAAATGTTAAATAAAACACAATAAAGAAGTTTTTTGCAATTTATATAATTTTATTTCTGTAATAATAATTATTAATAATAATATATAAACGTAAATAGTTTCGAAAAAGTAAAATTTTTAAAACACGTTTTAGTTTATTTTATTCTTTTATTATTATTTAAACACTTTTTCACAAATTTTTTTCACACTGTTTTTATTTAAACTATTATTGTGACTGCAAATAAATAGATACGTTCACTCTCACCCGACGAAACGCAAAACTATTTCACAATTTTAAAATATTGTCAGTTTAAATTTTTATGTTATACTTATTCAAAAAGTTTTACCAGTCTTAATTTTCAATGCTAAACTAGCCTGTTTACATTTTGAATGTTAAATGTACACAGAATAATATCAATTTTACATGGAAAACGTATTAAGTAATGAGAAAATTTTGAATGTAATTTTAACATTATAATTTAATATGACAATGTAAAACAAATTATTTTCAATATGATAGTTTTAATGTTAATACAACACAAAACAGATCAATCTGATATTTTTTGCCGTTAAACTAACATTTTTGTTTTTACATTGAACATAACATTCCAAAAATATCAATTTTACATTGCACTTTTTTTTTGAGTGTATTTGACGAAATGAGGAAAAAGAGCAAACGTCATCAAATCATTCTTTATCATGACAATACGAGCTCCTGCACATCTCTTCAAAAAAAATCAAATTTTTGACCAATCAAAACGTCGAATGATGATTCCTAATTTGGCACCCAATGATTTTTTCCCCCGGACATCAAAATAAACTTTGTGGACAACAAATTTCGACACTGGAAGAAGCTGTCAATGCGCCCCATGTTTTGGAGATGCTCTTGAGTCAATGGAAAAACTGTTTTGACAATTGGTTTGAACCGATGCAAAAGTGTATAAATCTTGAAGTGCACATTGTGAAAAGTTATGTCGTTTGTCATTGTGCACACATCGACAATAACTCCAATCGGTAATTTTGGACTGTGTGTTTGATTCTCCAGGGCGCCGCGTTAGTATGGCCCAACTTTGGGATTAAAAAAAAAAACAAAAACAAAAAAAGATGCAGTACGTCAAACGGATCAGTTGGCACTTAGAAATCGTCGAGCTTATCTCTCAAAAATCAACAACGTGATAATCTTCGACGCGCAAGAACAAATGCTTCAAGTGTTGATTTGAATCGAGTAGCGTTTCAATACAATTGCACAATTGACTGCAGATCGCATCCTTTAATTCGAATTGACCCAATGGAGGTTGTGTGCGAGCATTATGGATTGTGCTGTCTCAGTGGCAAGGTGATATTAGGCTTAACAGATCCAAGGCAAAATTCACTATCGAATTGGATCATTGCAACCGCATGAAAACTCACACCGACTTTAAAAGCTTATATGAAAACAAAAAAAAAATATTTTACACAGCTAGGCTAAAAAGTTTTATATACTTACATATGTAAATATATTTTTTCACTTTCTTCAGCCTTGTTGCATTTTTCAGCAGCATCGCCTGATGCATTATCGTGATGCTAGAAACAATTCTTATTTTTTCTGGTTCCCCAACAAATTTTTAAAAATGTTTGGCCAGCATTTTTCTGTGTACCACTTAGCACTTACCGCCTTACAAGTTTTCAGCGGAATAGCAACATAATTTTTGCCCTAGTATAGTAAATTGATATCATAAATTTCTTTGCGGACTTTTATTGTCTATCTTTAAAAGATCGATTAGCAACATTTGGGGTCCAGAAGATGAGCTGCTGTTTTGTCTAAGGATCGTTTATATTTTTTTTAAATCAAGCCTCATCATCTTACGATTTTGTGAAAAGTGTTAGATCCTCCGTTTTAAAATTTTGTAAGGAAATATTGGGCAAAACGAGCACATCCTTTTTTTTTGGTAGTCATTCAAAATTCGTGCAACCTATTTTTCCATTACTCTTCATGTATCCCAAATGGTAACACAGCCATGACATTCAAACTTAGTTCATCAGCTATCAATTCTTGGGTCAATCTTTAGTCTTCACCAAGGTCACATTAGTATCGTCTTCCACAGAAAAATATCCGATCTGGAAACTCACTTGGAAACAATCTCAAAGAATTTACTTCATATGCATTTTGGTGATTGTAAAAAAAAATTCAGATGACGTCAAAATCCGTAAAATATCCAATCGAATTTCATTTTACACCCCAAGGTAAAACATAAATGTTGTGGGGTGAAGACCGTTCATAGTAGATTGTTTACAATTTATGTATAACCGTACTGGGTCATAAGATTTTGGAGAAAAATATTGTCCAATGAAAATAAGTTTAACTTACTGAAGATTACAATCTCCTAAATCCGACCTTTTTCGTGAAATTATCCATTGGAAGAATTTTTTTTATTTTTTTTTTTTGCAATAATTACTTTACTTTATAAACCATTCAAAATTTTTTATTGAATAGTTGCTACAAATTATGTAGCACCGTTCACTTACCTATGTATGTACCATGGTAGAAGTATAAATTTTTTCTACTTTACAAAAAAAAAAGTGTGACTAACAAGTTCAATTCTTCAATTTTTATTTCATTTTTATTTATTTTTGTAGTTTCTGTCATTTTCGTTTGATCTTTAAAAAAAATAATGCCACACGCTAATATATTTCATATTATTTTAATAATAATATCTGTAAATTTTTTTCACATCACCTACGCATACGAGTATTGCAAAGGAGGTAGAGATAAAAAACTTTGCCATGGCAATACACACTTCATGTGCAACATTGAGCAAATACCAATGGATGGAAAATTTATAGCTACGGTGCCAATGACAAGGAAAATCCGAGAACAATTTGTCGAAAAGCATAATTATGTACGGAACAATACCGCATCAGGTGAAGCTGATGGTGTCACATTTCCGAAAGCGGCTGCCATGCGTGAACTTGTCTGGGACGATGAATTAGCATATATTGCGGAAGTGCATAGTAAACGATGTAAAATAAAACACGATAGCTGTCACAATACTGTTAAAGCTCCATCCGCTGGACAAAATCTCTTCTATGGTGCTTCAACTGTTCCATGGACAGTTAATAAAACTATCACATTGACTTTTAATTCTTGGTACGGTGAAAGAAAGAAGGTGACCAATACTACGGAAATGCCGAATAACCTGAATAGTACAGTGGTCCATGATACCGGGCACTTTACGGTCATGGTAAATGAACGAGTAGCACGTGTGGGTTGCGCATTATCTTATTGTGATTGTGGAAAGTTTAAATACTGCTATTACGTGACATGCAATTATGACTTTACCAATCTGCAGAACGGGCCAATTTATTCAACTTCTGATCAGTCGGCCAGCAACTGCCAGAAATGGGATGTTGGCAAAAGTTCGAAGTATAAGCATCTCTGCGAGAACAATGGCGAGAATAAGGGAGCTTTCAAACAATATTAATATTAAACAAATTGCGAAAATAATATTTTGTAATATGTATATTTTTTATAGATCAAGTTAAATAAATTACATACTATTCACTATGAGGCCAAAAGCAAAACAAAAAAATTCACTTTTTTTGATAAAATAAGTTGAAAATCGTTTTTTCCTCGATTTTCGTTCAATATCGCAAAAATGGATTGTTTTGACGCTGTGTCATGTTCTGAGACTGTAAGTTTATATTAAAATAAAAACCCACATTTTTTTTTCTTATATCCATATAAGATTTTTGCTCCAAATGCCAGTTTTTGGGAGTTTCTGGCGAAAAAGACCGATATGACTTTGCAGTGTTTTTTACATCTTTTCCATAAAAAAATTCTCAGGCGTAAACATCGAAAAAGGCACGGTAATATCCCAACAAGACAGAACACGCCAATTCATGAGCAACAAAAACCGACCAGCTTCAACGGGCTGTACCGAACGTCCAACTAGGACTTATGGAAAATGATATATAGCGGTTTTTATTGTTAGGTCAAGTACTTTTCAGCTATCATATTCATTACGCTGGATACGAACATGTCCTCATATATGGTTGCTCAGTGTTATTTGTGCGCTCTAAGAAAATTACTATTATTTGTCCTGTGAAATTCTGCGAATAGGCTAATGGAAATCAAAGAAGTAAAAAATTAAAACTGTAGTAACTAATATTTAAAATATTTTCAAAATTTTTGCTGTTGAATTAATTTTTCAAGAAAAATTTATCCCCTTTATCCTCCTTATACATATGCTATTGCTCTATACAATCTAGGTATCTAGGAACGGTTCTTTGAAATGCCTTTTATTAGGCATTATGTATTGGAATATTTTTTGTCGAAGAAATGAACAACTAAAAACTCAGCGGGACCAAATTATCTTAAAATTGATCCTCATAACCCAAGTATTAGCATTTTTAGTGCTCTTGCAGATCCCTGTTCGAAATCTGCTCACACTTTTTTGGATGAATAGCTACTTGCCAAATGCGAGCTATTTAGCACCGTTCACTTATGTATTTTTTTCAATTTTTATTCCAATTTGCTTTTGTAATTTCTGTCATTTTTGTTCGTATTTTTTTTTTAAATAATGCCACACGCTCATACAATTTATATTATTTTAATAATAATATCTGTGTATTTTTTTCACATCCCCTACGCATACGAATATTGCAAAGGAGGTAAAGAGGAGGAACTATGCAAGGAAAAACCACACTTCATGTGCAACATTGAGAAAATACCAATGGGTGCGAAATTCAGAGCTACGGTGCCAATGACAAGGAAACTCCGAGAAAAATTTATCGAAAAGCATAATTATGTACGGAACAATACCGCATCAGGTGAAGCTGATGGTGTCACATTTCCGAAAGCGGCTGCCATGCGTGAACTTGTCTGGGACGATGAATTAGCATATATTGCAGAAGTGCATAGTAAACGCTGTAATATGGAACACGATCAATGTCACAATACTGTTAAGGCTCCATTCGCTGGACAAAATCTCGCATATTCTGCTTCATCTGTTGCATTGACAATTGATCAAGCTATCGAAACGGCTTTTAATGGTTGGTACGGTGAAAGAAACAAGGTATCTAATCCTGAGCAAATGCCGCATAAAATGAATATTGATGAGCTCAAGGATATCGGGCACTTTACGGTCATGGTAAATGAACGAGTAGCACGTGTGGGTTGCGCATTATCTTTCTGTAAAGATTGTGGGCTTGAATTCTGTTATTACATAACATGCAATTATGACAATACCAATATGCGGGACTGGCTAATTTATACAACTTCTCAGCAGTCGGCAAGCAACTGCAAGAAATGGGATGTTGACAGAAGTTCGAAGTATAAGCATCTCTGCGAAAACAATGGCAAGAATAAGGCAGCTGCTAATGAACATCAATAGTATACAAATTTCGAAAAGAGCCGTCAACTTTGTGCTTAAAATAAAATTATTATAATATATTTCTCATAGATCAAATTTTTATTTAAAACTAAATAAAATCAATTACTGTGAGGCCAAAAGCAAAATAAAAAAAAATTAACTTTTTGGTAGAATATTTTCGAAAATCATTTTTTCCTCCGTTTTCGTTCAATATCGCAAAAATGGATGGTTTTAAGGTATAATCTCACTTTAGAATTTTCTAAAAATCAATTTTTTTTTTTTACATAATTTTATTCCTTAGTATGTTTAGAAAATACTCTTATTTTTTTTTTTTTAAATATCTAATATTTTTTCAGTTATATATGTATATACACTGGCGGTCACAAAAACCGCACCACTTGCAATACTGCTGCAATTTCGGTAATATTTCCTAACTTTGCCCAAATTTCCTTTCCTTTGTAAATGAGATTCCCTTGTTTATGTTTCAAGAATTTATTTAAGTGGAATGTATAATTTTTTATTGCGCTTGTTTAGCGAAAAGAAAAATTTTTGAAAAAGTGAAAAAAACAATTGCAAAGTATAAACAATTGCAGCGCCACCACAACGTCAAAATTTTTGTTCTTAGGTATCAAGGTAGTGTCATAAAGTTAAATATCTAAAGAAATCTGATGTTTACAATCGACTACCGTTCGACTGATCTAGAAAAAGGCAATTTTTACCGGCTTGAAAAGACAAAAGGATCAAGAAGACTATGGAAGACTAATACAAGAGAATAACCTGAAGGATATACATAAATGATAGGTTCAAAAGGGCAGTCACAATAAGGGCTGAGCAAAAGAGCTATCACAACGTGAATATAAATGTCGAAACCTTACGCAGAAAAAAACGAAAGTTTGGTCTGCATGGGAGACGATCAGCAAAAAAGTCATTGTTGACGAAAGATGGAAACAAATCGCATGGCATGGACTAAAAACTAAAGCAATTGAACTTTGGCAAATTCGAGAAAAGTTATATGATCGGGCAAATTAAACTCCATTTTTTATGCGCATTTAATCTTCGGTACGTGCGTCGCTCAGATATAGAGCAATACAAGGATAACTGTGTAGCAAAAATAGTCAAATTCCCACCAAGTCATGTGGCTTGAATGGATTTTTCCTACAATATCTGGGGTCCCTTATGCTATATTAAAGGGGCTGTGAAAGCCCAAAAATATGGCAACAATTTTATGGAGCATTTGCTGTAAGCCAATTGTGGTGCGCTTTCGCTCATTCGTTATTTTTCCGGAATCACTTTTGCGGCATATCATCGCGCCAAACTAGCAAGGTTTAGTTAGTAATTAATGCCTAATGTTTGATAACTTTTGAAATAGTAAAAAATTTAGATTATTCATTCTTATTTGTTTGCAGATTCAAAATGTTTTCGATGAAGTGAGTATTTACTGGCGGGAATGACCAGGTAGCTTGCGCGGTTTCAATCCGATAGAGCACCTCTGTCATATAATGAAACGGAAAGTTGCTCAAAACATGCCAAAGAATAAAAAAAACCCTTGTTGGAGTTCTGAAAAAAGTTTGGTATTAAAAAAATAACGAATGATATTTTTAAAGTGCTTGTCGACTCCATGCTATTCAAGATAACGCCCATAATAAAGGCTAAAGGAGAGACACCATCAAACTAAAAAATTTTGCTTGTGACTCTAACATGAAACAAATTAATCCTAGTTTGCACCTTCAAAAAATAACATATATTTTTATTTTTACATACTTTTAATTGAGAGGCTGAGAGGAAAAGTGGTATAACTTCTACGTTCAGAAAAATGTGGAATAACGTAACTTAAGAGCAAAAGCAAAATGACATATGCATAGACCAAAAGTGAAACGAAATATGTTTAGAGCAAAAACGGACTATGCTGTTTTTGCTCTGAAAGAATTGTTATACCATTTTTGCTCTTACTTTTAAGACGTTTCATTTTCCCTCTAAACCGTATTACTTGTACCGTTCTAGCACTGAGATACTAAATTATTTCACTTTTGCTCTTATATAAATTTTAACCCTCTTTTCCTCTCGGCCTGTTAATTAATACCCTCAAAAACGTTAAATTTCTTCCATATTTTTCTTTTAATTAAAACGTAAAAAAATTTGTGTGTATGTAAAATGTTTCTATCGCAATTTTGTTCATTTTGTTGTCGAAAATAAAAAAAAATTACATTCACTAAAACAAAATCAGGTTTAGGTCCCATTTTAAACTTTTTTTTTTGAAATTAGAGGTTGGTGCGGTTTTCGTAACCGCCAGTGTATATATACATCTATATACATACATGTATTCAAAACTCCAAGAAAAAACTTTAAACGCATTTTTCTTGGAAACTACCAGACCGATTTTAAAAAATCTTGGGGCGAATTTCACGGAAAAATTTTTTTTTTTGGGGGTTTTAGAGGAAAAAACATCTCAAAAAAGAGGTGCTTTTTCGACACTTATTTTTAACAACTTGAATTTTTTTTTTTGCTTTTTTACACTAAATCTGGTTGATTCCTGCGTAGCGAGATTTATATTAAACAATTCCGTTTGATTTTTTTTGTTTCAGATAAGCCAGTTCTGAGATTAACTGTCCGCCATGGACCGTCTATTTTTTGTAGGTGCCGACTAAGACGCCTTCTGGAGGAAAGATGAATGAAGAAAAAAAAAAGAAATTTGTTTTCTATAAGTAGGTACTCTGTAATAATTAAGTTCATAAATATTAAATTGACTAATAAAATATTGAGAATTCTTTTTTTTTTTTGCCTTGTATAGTAAGGCTTTGTCATGTTCTGAGACACTAGTTTATATTAAAAACAAAATACATTTTTTCTCCGATTTCTGCTCTAAATGCTGTTTTTGGGATTTTATGAATGAATTTACTTTTCTGTCCAAAAGAAGAAGAGATATGACTTTGCAGTGTTTGGCAAAAACTTTCCGTACATCTTTTCTTATAATAGATCATCAGACGTAGACTTCGAGAAATGCACGCTTAAATCCCAAAAGGACAGAACACGCCAATTCATGAGCACCAAAAACCTGGCAGGGGTTCAACGGGCTGTACCGAACGTCTAACCAGGACTTTTGGCAAAATCCTAAAAACTTTTTTTATTGTTAATTGAAGTACTTTTCAGCTATCATAGTTACGTTACGATGGATTCGAATATGTCCTGATATATGGTTGCTCAGTTTTATGCGCTCTGAAAAAATCACCTTATTTTTAGTCCCATCACTTACGTTCCCGCACGAAACAATTATTTTGAGTATTTCGTGAGTAGATATGTGAGATTCTGCGAATGGGCTAAAGGAAATCAAAGAAGCAAAAAATTTAAATTTTAACTAAATTTTAAAATATTTCCAAATTTTGTCTATTGAATGAATTTTTCGAGAAATATTTAGCCTCTTTTTTCCTCCTTCTGTATAAGCTATTACCCTACACAATCTAGGTGTCTAGTGACGGTTCTATGTAATGCCCATTATTATACGTTATGTACTGGAAAAACAGAAGCAAGGACCAGAGATTACTGGTGGGTGTCATCACGGGGCATAACACATGTAGACAGCACATGACTAACATGGGCATCATCACCGATCCAATTTGCCAATCGTGTCTTGAGGACGACGATACTACGGAGCATTATCTTTGTAGCTGTCCGGCGTTCGCGGGAATCAGATTAAGGGAGTTGGGTAGTGATGTCTTGAGTACGAATAAGGTACATGCTGTCCCTCTTCCTGAGCTTCTAAGGTTCATCAGTGAAACAAAGAAGTTCGAGGTTGAGAGACCCTAGACCTTTCTTCTTCCCATTTACCCCCACATAACTTTCCTGTCTCTCTACTCTCTTCAACTGGTTCTATATTTGGGTATAGCACAATGGTCCTCGTTGACTGAGTGCTATGGTTAAGTCCAGCCCACCCACTACTCTAACTCTAACTCTAACTGGAAAAACAATTAACAACACAGCGGGGCCAAAATATCCTAAAATAGATCCTCATAACCCAAGTATTAGCATTTTTAATGCTCTTGCAGATCCTTGTTCGAAATCTGCTCACAATTTTTTTGGATGAATAGCTACTTGCCAAATGCAAGCTATTTAGCACCGTTCACTTATGTATTTTTTTCAATTTTTATTCCAATTTGCTTTTGTGATTTCTGTCATTTTCGTTTGTTTGTTTTTTTTTTTTTGTAATAATGCACTACGGTCATATATTTTTTATTATTTTAATAATAGTATCTGCCCATTTTTTTTACATCGCCTACGCATACGAATATTGTAAAGGAGATAAAGAAAAAAAACTATGCAGGGGCAAGCCACACTTCATGTGCAAGGTTGAGGAAATACCAATGGGTGGGAAATTCAGAGCTACTGTCCCAATGACAAGAAAACTCCGAGAACTATTTATTGAATTGCATAATTCGATACGTAACAATACCGCATCGGGTAACGCTGACGGTACGACAACTCCAAAAGCAGCTACCATGCGTGAACTTATCTGGGACGATGAATTAGCATATATTGCGGAAGTGCATAGTAAACGCTGTAGAATGAAACACAATAAATGTCATAATACTGTTAAGGCTCCATTCGCTGGGCAAAATCTCGCCTCTTTTTCTGCATCCGCTGTACAGCCAATTGAGAAAGCTATCCAAACGGCTCTTAAAGGTTGGTACGATGAAAGAAGAAAGATACCCGATACTAAAGAACTGACGCGTAGTATGAGTGCCTCTGAACTCAAGGGGATCGGGCACTATACGGTCATCATAAATGAACGAGTTGCACGTGTGGGCTGCGGATTATCTTATTGTAATGATTGTGGCCTTAAATACTGCTATTACGTGACATGCAATTATGACAATACAAATATGTTGGGTTACATAGTTTATTCTGGTGCAGCAAAGTCAGCAAGTAATTGCAAAAAATGGGGTGTTGGCAAAAGTTCGAAATACAAGCATCTCTGTGCAAACGATGGCGAGAATAAGGGAGCTCTCAATAAACCTGGAAAGTAAATTTCGAAAGAGAGCCGTCAACTTTTTGTTTAAAAGAAAAATTAATTATAATAATATTAGAAGAAAAAATTTTAAGTGAAAATGAAAAACTGTTATTATTTGCAGTTAAATTTGATCTCCTCAGAAAGTTTTTCATATTTGTGCCACAATAATGCAACTATAATATTTTGATAATGATACAGATATTAGAATGAATATCCAAATGAAACTTACACTCTCCCAATATGCCTACATGAAGGGTAGAGCTGTTGCGGCAGCATAACATGAACTAGCAAAGCCTATTTAGAAATCCCTGAACTACAAAGAATTCACTTTTGCGACCTTTCTTGATCTAAAAGGTTCATTCAATAACACAACATTAAGAAATCCCTGAACTAAAAAGGATTCACTCTTAGCGACTTTTCTTGAAATAGAAAGTTCATTCAATAACATTCTCCCATCGGCTATCACTACATCACTGATGGATCTAGGGGAGAATGACTCTATTGCGGCTTTTGTCGATACTTTATTAAAGAATAAAATCATAAAGCTAAGCTAGGTCCCTTATCCATCAGAGGATTTTTGGTCAAAGGCACTACGAAAGCAGGAGTGCTCTCTCCGCTCCTCTGGAACTTCGTAGTAAATGATCTATTAAAACTCTATTAAAAAACAGGATCCAAAGAGATTACCTATGCGGATGATGTCATCATCGCCGCTTCGAGGTAATTCCTCTGTATACTTGTAGACCTATTGCAACTGTAAACAACTCTAAATGGTAGCTCACTCATCGTCTCGTAATAAGCCAAATATCCTGCTCAAATCCTACACAGGAAACTCAACTGTCGTGCCAGTACGTCAAAGCCACAATAGCTTTTTATGCGTGAAGATTAACTGTAGGTAAGAAATGAGTAAAGAAATGAGTCCAAAGTAAATATTTGGTTATATAGCAGCGTCATACGCCTTATTCATTTTTACGGCGTTGCAGTTTGCTGGACAGCCATCTTAAGGAGCACTCATCACAAAGAATTTACAGCAACTAGCTTCAATGTTAATTAGAGTAGCCCTAAAACAACACCTTCAAAGGCGCTGTACACTGTCCTGGATCTGCTACCAATAGATCTTTTTGGAAAGACATCAGCGCCTATTTCAGCTGTGAGACTGAAAGGGATCCGGAAGTGATCCCTCACTAATCTTGGTCATGGTAGGATACTAGGTGAAACCAAATATCTTTCAAAATCTGTTGATCTCACCTGCTCCTCACTATCGCAAAGAGTAAAGTTAGGTTAATGTGATATGTGTTGATGTCATTGAAGTGTAAACTGATGGCTTACAACTGTATAGTAAATTTGGGGGTGGAGTTCTCTCTGACCGTCTGATTATCTCAACACACCTTCGATTTTCTGATCACTACAGCATCTTCCAAACACTGCTACTGCTGCTACTGGCCATCACTGAAGTCACAAATCTATTAAGACGTAGTGATATATGCTGTAAGGATATCTACATTTTCACTGATAGTCAGGCGGCAATAATGTGTCTCCAATGTCCTGTTAATAACTCAATAGTTGACCTACAATACAGTTCGTCTCTTACCGAGACAGCCACGTCATTCAATTTGCACCTCATTTGGGTGCCTAGGCATAGCGATATTGAGGGAAACTGTAAAGCGGATGATCTTCTCAGACTTGGCACAACTTTCAGTAATTCATGCATCACTGGCAATGCGGGCATACTTTTGGCCATATGAAAACTTCTAAGCAAAAATCACCATACTGATATTGTTGATAGCAAATGAGAAATGGAAGCAACCTGCTGCATTCCTCGACAGTTCTGGCCTATGTCAAAAAAGGACGCCACATAAACAGGGTGATTTATATTCTAACAGTACATTGCCTTATTGGTAATCATGGCAGTAGACTAGGACTTCCCTACCATAATTTCTATAGAAGCTGCAGGAACGAAGAGAAAGAAGAAGTAATCCTCCACCTTATATGCTACTGCCGTACTCCAGCAGCTCTATGAGAGACTAACAGAACTTTCATCCTCTGAAATCTGAGGCTTACTTAGTTTCATAGAAAGCACAAAATGGTTTGACTAGGTAGGATTAAGAGGTAGGTACCCGCATCATAAGGTATCACAATGAAGCAATAGGTCCAGAGTTTTATTTGCTTTTATTAACAGCCCCAACAGTCCCCCTCTTTTTTGGAAGTATTTGCCCATAAGATAATATTAAAATGTAAGTTTTGCTAGTATATAAAATAACTTTCATTTTAATGTTTTATCACTTTTAATACTATCCTCATTCAAAATGGCCCGATTCCAACTTTTTCTATGGGCTCTGTATAATTTGAGAAGAAAAGGGTTAACAGAAAAACGAGCAAACCTAGCTAAAAATTGTGTAAATAGAAAGAATACTTCATAAAAGGCTATTGGTAAAGATTTAGCTAATTTCGGGTTAAAATGACACATCAATGCCCTATTTCACCAAATACAATTTACAATTACAAATTTGTGCTTGTGAATTACAATTACAAATGTGTAAAACCATTTTTCGTTTCATAAGTTTCAACTCTCAAATTTGCAATAAGAGGCAACAAAAATTGTAAGAGAGCACTTGTAAATTACAAGTGTAAAAAAATGACGTTTCAAGAAATTTTTGTATGGCTTGTAAATAATCATTTTTTTTTACAAATTTGTGAGACTGATATCTGATAACATTTACCATTAAGTGAACAAATTAAAATTTTCGCGGCTTCTTTGATTAACAGGTATTTCTACCTAAAAATTTTCAAATTAATTATTTTTAAAACATACATAAAGAAAAATTAAATCATTTTAAAAGGGCATAGCCGGGTTTCCATGTCAGAAATGCCCCCAAACCGAACCAAGTTACGCATGGACCCTTTTGAAGCACTTGATTTCTGAAAAAATTCACAGTGATTTTTTGGTTTTGGAATTTTTTCGCGAATTTTCTTATGCAAAATTCTTTATGACAAAAATCTCGAAAATTTTTACATGCGAGTTTTTCATACTAAAAATATGTTTACTACTCTGATATTTTTTTGTAAGTAATTCGCTTCCGAATACTCATACTCCAATTTTTTCAGATTTTTTTTTTTTTTTTTAATTTTGTTGGCTTTACATGACAGCCCAATGCAATTACAACAACAAACAATTCCATTATTTACTTACGTAAAGTGAGTGGTTTGGTTCTCATGTAAAAAATTCGATTTCTGCATTATTCTAGAAAACGTGTACCTCAAAGGTTATTCCTCTGTACTGGGACCCCCTATAATTTTTAACAAGAAACATTTTTTCCAAAGACAACATAATAGTTTTCTCAACGGTTCTCGTTTTAACGGCCGTTTATCGAAAAAGGGGGAAAAAGATGGAGGAAAAGTGTGTACTAAAAAATTTGTTTATCTCTTTGTGTTTAACAACTTTGCTAGGGTGGTAAAAAAAAATTTTTTGAGTTTTCATAAAAAATATTTTAGCAAAAAAAATGTTTAAAAAAATTCTGCGAAAATAACTGATGGCTGATAGTTAATAGTTGTAATTGATTTTTTCATGGCCTTATGGCATTTCATATGGAATGCCAATTTCGGTTTTTAATTTTTTTGACTCCCGTCCACACCTTGGAAAAATCTGAAAAAATTGGAGTATGAATATTCGAAGTGACTTATTAACATAATAAAAATCAGAGTAGTAAACCTTTTTTTTAGTATGAAAAAATCAGATGTGTCTCCAAACCCAAAAAATCACTGTGAATTTTTTTAGATTTTTCTTATGACTAGTTAGGCTGAAAAACGCGAAAAACGAAATTTACAAATTTAGGTCGCACTGCAAACCCAGAACTGTTTTTTGTGGTTTTTTCCATCTATCATACACCGACTAACAATTACTGAATCTTAGATAAGATTTTTTAAGAACTTTTGGTCCATTTTTTACTTTACCGACTGGACTTATATGCCATGACTGACGAGCGTTGTTCTATCAAAAAGTTGACTGACTAATTTTTTTTCAGATTTTAGAAAACAGTTGCAAAAAATATTTTTTTCATACAAACTTGGAGCCTGACTGACGGGCCCCGTTCTAACGAAAATCTGACTGACTTTCGGAATTATGTTTCTTATTGAATACATAACTTGTCTATAAAGTTGCAGCCTTTAGAAAATCGTTGCACTTACCTCTTATTTTCGACATGTTTGCATGCTCACCTGTGCCAACTGTTCTAACCAAAAACTGACTGACCAGAGTATGTTCATGTATTTCACTAGTATAACAAAGAATTACAAAACTAGCCTTTAGAAAGTCAGAGACTTTTTTTGTCACGGGCTCTTGGACTATTAAGGTTGAGGTTTCACAAAAGTTTCTTATTTTGAAAAAATTGTGGAACAATGATATAAATATGTATAGTACTTTCTAACCGGGCTGGCTTACACTCACATTTAAAGGTCAGCATAGTGCAAGCTGGTTGAAGACAGTAAAAAAAATTTATAACACTGTGTGACAAAAAAAAATTAAAAAATTTTAGGTACTTTGGTGGAGATGTAGCACAAGTTGTAAGTCGAATGAAGCTAAGAAAAATGGTAAAGAAGAAATTTCCCATACACCCTCGAAATCTCATTTTATGGTCAGAAACCTGTTTTTGGGTACCTTCATCAATTTTTATCCGATTTACAATATACGCTCGAAAGAGTTTGAAAAAGGAAAAGCGGTTCTTTCCGACCGTGTATTATTTATTTTGCTGAAATGGAAACTGACGAGTCTGCACTTTAAAGTGTTTGCGGTTTTTCAACTTTTTTTTAAATTGTTTTAACTTGGACGATTTTATTTGATATTGGAGATTTTTTCCACACAAAATTTTAAAAGTAAATTTACGGTTGGAAAGAACTTTTTTCTTCTTTCAAACTCTTTTAAAAAGTTGTAAATCAGATCAAAATTAGAGAAGTTATGAGCGATTGTTCACATGTACCTACCCAAAATCGGTTTTTAACCATTAAACGAGATTTCAGGAGTGTATGGGAAATTTCGCCTATACCATTTTTCTTAGCTTCTCTAGACCTAAATCTTGTGCTGGGTCTTCATAAAAGTGCCAGACCGCTGTCACACAATATAATCTATTGAATGGGTTTTTAAATATTTTTTTGTTTTCTTTTATAAAAGTCAGAAATATAAAGGGTTAAAATTTGTAATTTTAGTTACCGAATTAGTTTCGACATGGAGTTTGATTTCGGATCCCAAAAGAGGAAGTGATGCTGAGCAATCCTACATTTACCGTTTTCCTAATTTAGAAATTGTTTTTGACTTAAAGTTTTCGTTCTGGAACTCAATTTCAAAAGCTTAAAAATGAATTAAAAATATAATGAATTATCATATGTTTTTGTAAATTTAGACTTATTTGAAAGGCAAAAATGTCTCGTTTTACAGTATATTCGAAGCGATAAAAATTTATGACAAAAGGAATGAATATAGACTATGATTGAGTGAGGCCAGTGATTTTAGGGGTAAAGATGCCAGTGATTTTCTCAAAAAATCTTCATAACATTATCATTAATAGTATAAAATTAAGCCTTCATAAAAATATCGTTTCAATATTAAACTAAACTTAAAAATTGGGAAATTCATAACGCCCAGTTTCACCTCTCCATCATTATATATATTTTTTCTGCTCGTAAATCTTACGCATCGCGCCACTTGGGTCTGGAAAAATTTCAAATAAAAAAAAAATTCACCAATTTATTTTCCTTTTAAGTAAGTATAAAATTACAATGAATTGACAATTCTTTCTAATTTTTTCTCAGCAAAAATATTAAATCTAAAATTTACTAATGTAGAAAAACTGTGAATGCGGAATTGCCCAGCAGGTCTTCTTTTTTTAAAATCTGAAGTAAAATTGTATATCAAAGAAATGTGTCGCAGAATGTTATTAAAGAACCTTTACAATAAAGTAATTGGAAAATTTGATTTATGTTGGAGCTACAAACGTTCCGGTTCCTTTTCTTTCACCGCAAAAATTGAGAAAAAATCATCTTAAATTAAAGAAGGAAACAAGTTTCATTAAATTAAATGACTTTGAAAAAAATACCTGCTGTTGAAACTTAAAAACGTAATTTTTGCCAGATAAATTGGAATAAAATTGGGTTTGCAAATGAAACTCCCTTCTTGGATTCGCCAGTGGTTGTATTTAAACATCAGTTTTATAAAAATTAGTTATGGATATTTCTTTGATGAGGCAGAAGAGCCCAAACTTCAAATTTAGCCAAGGAGAGGGGGGGAGGGAAGAGGGGTAAACTCAGGAAGCGAGTGAAACATCAAATATTCTCAAAACAGCAAACGGAAAGTTCAGTATGAATAAAAGAGCCTTAATAGAATGCAAAGCTTGCCATTGTTCTAGACCCTGAGCCCGCCAAAACAATCGAAAAGGAAGATCATAGCATATTGACTTCTACTCAAAAATGCTTCGGCTCAGGAACAATTAAAGTCTCCAGAAATAAAGCGGCTAAGAAGGATGCCCAACCTTCTAATTTCAAAGCAACTAAAGCTAAAACGCATAATCAAATTCGGGGAAGTGGGTGAAAACTTTCAATTTGAAAAGCAGTTGTGACTAGAAGGTCTAAATCCTATGAAGTGTGACTGTAGAAAATACTTTACTTCAAACATGAAGGTGACTAAATGCCACAGCTAACATAAATATCAGGCGATCAGTTTTGAGAAAACTAAGGAAATAAGAAAGGACCTTGATGAATAAGTACTCTTTAAAAAAGACTCGTCAATTCGACTGTTGCCTAAGCACAGGCAGAAATCGTTTAACTTTTTTTTAAAGAACAATTTTATTTTAGTCATTAAATCTCCAGTTTTTTATGTATACATTATTATTATTTATGTAACTTATCTTGACATGCATGTAGAAGTAACCGTAGTAAGTAAAAACAAATTATTTGTTAGACTGTGTAATTTTTTGCAACAATGAAAATTTTACAAAGATTCTCTCTATATAATTTTATACTTTGTATGCACTAATTTACTAATAAGATGAAAAAGGGTTATTTATTAAATTAGAAATTGCTAAAAGAAAAAAAAAATTAAAAATAGCAAAACAAATACGCTATAGCTACCAACATTTTAAACGTAACATTTCCTTTTTCCGTTGCATACTTACAAAACACAAAAAACATATACATGCATATGTACGTGTGTATTCATATATATTTGTATGTATTTATTTATATTACGCGACTCTATTTATGTTTGCATGCCGCACTCAGAGTTAAAGTCACTTCACACACATAACCACATACATAAAACAACCATGGCTGTATGTGTGTGTGTTGATGAGATGTGGGCAAAAATTTTCCATTTCGAAATAAATTTAATTACGTGCACACTCGTGAAGGATTTTCATTTTCTTCTATTTCTTTGCATCTACAGACGAAACATACAAATATACATACATATGCGTGTCTATGTGTTTGCAAACATTTATATATGTATGTATATGTGTGTGTGTGTGTGTGTTTGTTTGAATTATATGTACAAGCATGAGTGCGACTACTTAGGCTTTTGGTTGTTTAATAATTTCAGAATGTGAAAAGTAGTACCTGCTGCATTTCCATCATCAAGCTGCCATCTCTCATATTTCTTCACCCTTCCCTCTCACCATCTATTCACTTTAATTCTCGATTTACTTGCATTTACACATTCTTGGCGTCTGCCAGTACCAATGCCTTCATCACTTAGCCACCAACATCACCACTACTTGACACACACACATACACACAAACACAGAAATAAAGTTCATTTAGTTTTTGGTCGCTTACGCGTATGTAGAATGCAAAGCAACGCTAAAGAGTGAAGCAAAATTTTATGGAATAATTGTGGGAGAGGAATGCAATGGAGTGACGTAGGAATAAAGAAAAGTAGGTGCACTTTACCTCGAGTAATTATGAAATTTTAATGTGTGCTTCAGGAAAAAGTGCCAGTAATTAAAATTTTTGTATATATGTTTATGTGTGAGTATATATGTAGATATGTTTATATATGTGTGTGTGTGTGATAGTATTAATTCAAATGTGAGAATGTAGCCGAGCATAAAATTGAATGTGAAGGAATTTTGTATATCATATTTTTTCTAGTTTTCTTTTTTCCTTGTACTTATTTATAATTTTTGTTTTTTTTTTTGTTTTTTTTTTTGGTTTTGCGTTCATATTGCAAATTTTAATTAAACTGTTCTATTTGAGGTAAACACAAAATGGAAGAAAAGTTTAATTAGGAGTTGTAAATGATTGACATAAGAACTTCATATGTTAAGCTTTTTTTAAGTTTTGTTTTGTTCGGAACCAAAGGTGGGCGTGTGAACAGGTAAACTTAATTTAACTAGCAATACCTAAAGCTATGAAGCCGAGACTGAAAAGTGTCAGTAAAAATGCATAGTTTGCTGTATTGTATAAAAGAAAAAGCAGAACGCATTGTAGCTTAAAAACAGAGTAACTTAAGCTCTCTCATTTACTTTTCTAGGCAGTTGTCGATGAAATGATTAGAAATTTCAGCAAACCATTAAAATCACGACTATGTTGACGACCTATTTCTCATTTCTCAACAATTTATTGACATGGAGGGACAGCTGAAGACTTGTATGAAAGGCTTGCTTTTGTCAGGTTTTAAGCGGATTAAATTAAAATACCAAGAAGACCAATTTAATGTGATTGAGAAAAGCCAATGCAGAAGCTAAAGTAATAAAGCTTCCCTTACTTGGGTAGCACAAATAATAGAAGCGTGAATGCAGATATCAACTACAGCTTTTATAGTACCCAGAAAAGGAAAATTTGTTTTAATTGGATTTGGATGATTCGGGCCAAATATTTTTCAATGAGAAATAAATATTTTCTTAGAAAATATTTGGTATTTCGATCCAGTATATTTTTTTTTTCTAGGGTTAATTTCTTTGAAAAACAACCGCAAGTATTTTCAATGAGGAATAGTTACTTCTATACATACAAAGATATTATTCGAAATATTATACGAAATATCTAATATTTTCGGGTATACATCTTCAAAAAGGTAGGCTGAGATGGTTTTGACCTTTGGTTACCTTAGCTACTTTTTTATTTTTGATAGTTAATTAAATATGTTTCTAATTTAGCTAGCGATTTGTGCTTCCAGGTACCTTCCAAAAATTTCAAAAAAATTCCTTAGAAAATGGTCTTATAAGGACATAAAAAAGTACAATATGCTATTATAAAATTCATTGCGCCTGTTTTTCTTACAAGTCAAGAATGTTTTACTATTTTGTTTTGCAGATAATAGAACATACATATGCCGAAACCACTGAAAAAGGTTAGAAACGAAAAATTGCCTGTAAATGATACAAATATAAATGTATAGGAGTCCAGTCACGGGTCGGTTTAAAAGTTTAGAATAAGTGGCACTTTAGGGGTTAAATTCATTGCCATATGTAATATATTATAATACCTAATTCCCAAATTTCTTCTTTTTTTATGCAAGCTTTATTTAAGTTTTTTTTTTTTTTTTTTTTTTGTTTTGCTTTTTTGTTTGTCACATAATCAATGAACCGCAAAATTGTTGACATTTTAATTTTACACATTTAACATTAAACAACTAAATCAATTAAAATTTTATGTAATAAATAAATATTTATTTTATATTGTAATCGTAGTTTGTTTGTTATTTTTGTATTTGCTGCTACAATTCAATGCGCAATTGTTTTAAATTAATTTTATGTAAAAATTTTTGCACAAAACTAAAAATAAAAAAAATAAAAAAAATAAAAAATAAATTTATTTTTTCATTTATTTGTTTGTTCATTGCTATTGTTGAAATGTGTCAAATACTAACAACGAAATTAAATTTTAAATATTTCATTTGATTTCACAATGAGACACTCGCCAACTACATATGCTAACCTCCATTCTTTACCTCCTATCCATACAACACTAACAATTAAAACAAATGGTCGCTAAAAAAAAAAAATGAAAATATATCAGTTTAAAATTTCAATTCATATGCAGGTATTCAGTACATGTGCATATATATAGAGTTGCATAAACATATGTATGTATGTTTGTTTAATGTGCAGTAAAATTTGTTGTATTTGAATTTAAAGTGCTTTTCTGAAAGCAGATTTGAAATTATTTGAATTCATTATATTAGAGTCAATTCATTCTCGTTGCTTTTATTCACACATTTGCTCGAAAAAGCAGCACAAAAACGAGGAAAAGGACACAGGTTTTCAGTGAGTAATAGTAGTGAAAAATAATTTGAATAATTTCATGATTTGCTGGCTCTTTTGTGCTTCTTTTTCCTTATGAAAAAAGAAAAGAAAATCATGCAATTCCGAGTTTAAAAAAGATGAGCTTCTACACTTGCACCGCAATGCATCAAAACGCATTCTGCTGCACATCTCTGCCCATTGGGTATTTACTGAATTTGTCGATTTGAATATGTGAATATGCAATAGAATGAGAAATAAAAAAAGAAATACTGCAGTGAATGCATTTATTTAATTAAATTATAACAAAAGTGCTAGAAAAATGAATATTTAATTAAGTTTTATTGAGTGGCAGTTTGATGCAATTGTGTGACATATGCACAATAAAATAAGTGCATGAATACTACATGCAAATGTTTTGATGGTTTGTATAGGCAATAAAAACGAAATGAATTAAAAAAAAACTGCAAAGTTTCTATTAATACTTCACTATCGAAATTTGTTTAACTATACCAAAAAATCAATTTAATACGCCCTTGTTCATAGCCATATACTCCCACACACTCGCTTTCTCGTTCCTACTTTCTCACACACACATATACATACACAGAATTTAGAACCTAATAGTAACTGTATTTTTCTTCCTTTTGACACAAAGGAAGAGAACAACAGCAGAAACCACAAGCGGATCCAAAAGGGGAAAATTTTGAGATTAAGCCTCTCTCCCCTTTACCGTTGAAAATCTCTTAAATTTTGATTGAATCAAAAATTAATTTAAGGGACGAAAACTTTAAAATCCCCCTCTTGGAAATCTCTGAATCCGCTAGTGGCAACAACAATAACAATATTAAAATATAAGAAAGCGAAGAGAATGTAAATAAGAGGAAAAATTTCTGTGTAACTTCCCATGACTGCATTCAACATTATGGTATATACGTACAACAACAAAAATTTCAAATGTTGCAATTTTCAATTATTGTTTTGAAATTGATGTGTGCTTAAAGTCGACATCCTTTTTGCTTCACTAATACAACTATTGCTATTATTGTTGTTGTTGTTTTTCTTTCTACGTACTTGCTACTATGCAATGTGCATAAGCAACAGTAGCAATTGTTGCTACTGCTGTTTGCTGCCGCTTCCACTTGTACTGTGAATGTTAGGTTAAGTTGACTGGATGGCTATGTATGCATGTGTGTGTGTGTGTGTATGTGTTAAAAGTATGCCCGACTGCACTAACAAGAACTTGAACAAATATAAAAGCAGAAAATTTATATAAAAAAATATATGTATATATAAAATAAGAATATATGTGCATGCTGTAAAGAAAAAAAAAACTAACAACACATGAGAAAACATGAGAAAAAAGATTTTTAATGTTAAACAACTTAAATAAATTGAAAATGTTGAAGCAACAATTTGTAGTTGAAATGCACACAAGAAAAGAAAACACTTGCCGACGTGGAACAATAAAAAAAGAATGGATAGAAATTTAAAATAAATTTTGTATTTATACTTATGAAGACGTAAAATAATGTCAAGGGTGATCGTGCACCTACGCGCCGTTTACACTCGAATATACTCGTATGGTAGTATATACTTTGAAGTAAACTGTAGATTGCCATTTTTCTTTCTATTATTTAAACCAAAGCTTAAAACATGTTAACAAACAGCAATAAATAGAATATTGTGGAATTTATTTTCTTTTTCTCTCACTCTCAAATATAAAAAAAATGTTTCAAACTAACCAAAAATGTACCAGGCAAAAATATTTGGGCTGCCGATTCCACCGATGACTTAAAGCAATAAATTCGTTTGCTTTGTTTTTATGATTTTCGGAGGTTGTGTGCCGATGAATATGATATTCGATATTTATTTCCAGATCATTTGCGCTTCCCATGAGAATTTCAGAATCCATATACAGTACTGTGCAAAACAAAAGCAACAAATCTTGGCATACCATACTCATTACGTTTTCATGACTTTTTTTAATTTTTATTTAAAATAAAGTAGATTTAATTAGTTCTTAAGATAAGGTATTCTACCCGAGATGGTGCGAAATATCGATGTTTTCAAATCGTTGTAAATGAAAAGCTTTTCAATATTTTTATTTTAGGCTTCTTGCAAGTTTTTCTACAGGTCTTGAACAATAATTTTCGTTTTTAATGTTAAAAATATCTTTGTTAATAATGGTTCATTCGACGCCTCGAACTTGAGCCTGCTGAAAATAGTTTCTCCATGGTGGACCTGATATCTCCGGTTTAAATATTCTGAAACACAAAATGTAACACATTTTGTAATCGGGAGACTTCCTGCTATCGCCTCATCTAGGGAATAAAAAAAAAATTTCTTCAATTTAAATCAGACGTTTTGAAAAAAAATTACGATTTTTTTGTTTGTTTTGCCCTGTTTTTGTTTATATTTTAGTTAAACAAATGCTTTCGCCAATTAGACAAGTGGTTTTTTGTGAATCGTGTCCATGGTCCCGAAAAAAATGGTTTCAAGAAAAACGAGTTCAAAAATTAACAAACATGGTATTTACAAATGATGTAACTTACGGTTAATCAGCGATCATACATTGCCCCTTCTTCTTTCTCATAAAACTCGTTGTCTACATCAAAAATATTAAATAAAAAAAAAAATAGATTTTTCGGACCATCTCGGGTAGAATACCCCCTTAAATGATTGAGTTATACTTTTTTTTTTTCTTAGAACAGACAAAAGAAGTATTCAAGAATACAGCACTCAGACAAGCTTTACGTCCATTGTACTATATCCTGTGTTCCCTTTTGCTACTCTTTAAATCTACCAGATTTATTAATAAATCTTAGCAGATCCTGCGGTGTTAGAGAGCTCAGGTGTTCGTCTCCCAACACTCCAGTACCAAATAGGCTTACTCTGACCTGGCAGAAGTGGGGCAGACACTAAGAAAGTGGTTTGCCGTCTCTTCACATTCTTCCTCCAAACCACAGGAAGCACAGAAGGCACTAGCTCCCAGGCCAATCATATGCCAATGTTCGGCCCAAGAGAAATGACCTGCATATAATCCCACCAGCTGCCTACAGCTCTTTCTGTGAAGTGATAACAGAAAGTCTGTTAGACGCTTCGAGATAACAGGTAACACGATCTTTGTCTGTCTAAAGCCCCTCAGGTCCTCCCATTTACGAGACAAATCTCTTTCAACAAGTCTCTTATTAGACGAATCAAAGAAGGACGACTAAAACATTGTTCTGTAAAATCCCTGGCAAGCATAGTGGCGGAAGTTTGTGCAATTGAATAAATTAGTTGGTTTATGGTCTTTATCCTTTCTTTGAAATAAATTAAAATATTGACCACCTAATTCATAGGGAAGCTCCGGAAACCCAAATGCTTCATCAGCCATTGTGGAATTCGCCACTTTTGGAATATTTAGGTATGAAATCTACTCGAAACGCACTTTAAAGTAGTTTTAAGATTGATTAGCATGGGTTGCCACTAACATCCGAGCTTAAATCCTTGAAACCTACTTCGGAACCACGAAACGTAGAGTGGGTGGGTACCACTTCCAAATCCGTGATGAGCTGGGATAGATTTAAAATAAAAGAAGGAAATGGTACCCAAGAGGACATTCATCAAGCTGTCAAAGTCAGTGCCTATCAGATGTGAAGTAATGAATGTAAATAAGGAATATAATAAAATTGTTGCTTTTGTTTTACACAGCCCTAAGTGCATATTTCTTTGATTTTTTTCAAATAATTTTTTTTTGGAAATTTTTTTCAAACTTTTAAGTTTCCCAAATTAAATTCAATTTCTTCGAAATAAAAATTAACAAAAGTCATGATTTGTTTTGCACAGTACAGTATATTGTCCATATTTCTAAATGAAAAACAATAAGGCTATCTATCATACACAAAAACGCTGCACCTTCAGTATTTTCAATTATGGAGCCTTCAGTATAGAAATTGGTTATATTTATTAGGTCACCAGTTCCATAGACTTCTTAGATGTTTCCTGATAAAAAACCTAATCAAAAATTTTCAGTCAAGATGCAAAGAAGGTTTTTGGTAAACAGTTTCAGGTTGTTTAAGTCTAATCACGTGGAAAGAGCATAATGATGCTGCTACCATCAAGAAATATGTGATATCCATAAATAAAAATCTCCAGAATTCTACTTTTTGGAAATAATTGGACATGAAATCTACTCGAAACGGGCTTTAAAGTTATTTTAAGATTGATTAGCATGGAGAAGGGTTCATTTCTATCATGGGTTTGGAGAAAGTTTCTTTTCAATTGAATTCCATTATAACGTACAAGTTCAGAAAGTTTCAAAACTCCCAAGACAAATAGATTTTCTATTTACTCTATACACCGCATAACAAAAATAATATATATCCAACTACTATACAAAAATTTATAATTCAAGCTAATTGAAACACAATTGCCTACTAACTATTAACTATTTATTTTAACAGAATTACAAAACATAATAATTTAGAAAAACTTCATCAAATACTCAAAAAATAAAACTTCAAACACCTTCAACACAAATTAGAATCTATTATAATTTTTTTTTTTTGTTTTTGCTATATTTTTATGAGATACTTATAGCACAATGTTCTTATCTGGCATGCAAAAGTGTATTGTGTTTAAATTTGAATAGAGATCCTAATTGTCACCACAATAGCAATATCAAACGAACAAACAAGCAAACGAAAAACAATCAATCAAACTCTAAAGACATACACTCCCTTTGTTCCATGTACTCTGTTACGCCCAATTATCTTAGATATCGATTAATCACTTAGGTGCTTACCTATGTATGTATATACTATATAACAATCTATCGGTGTGTCTATCTTAACTAGAAGCTTCAGAAAGATGGTATTGTATAATAGAATAGAAACACTTGCGTATGGCCTTCAATGTTACTTGCATGTCTTTATTTAGATATTTATTTATAAATTTATTTATAAAATGTAAACATCGTTTTAATTGCTCGATTTGCATATTTATGCAACTTTTAGATATTTACATTTTCCAAATACGCATACATACATACAAACAATTTAAATTTACACATTTACAATTTACTTGAATGTAGTTTTGTGTGAATGTAGATTCTTCTCAATTTAAAAAGCTCTCTATGAATTTATGTAATATTCTTATTGCAATCATTGTTGCCTGCCTTTTCCTTGTTGCAGCAGTAGTATTTAGAAGTAAAATTGCTCTGCAATTTTAATCAACTCACTCACTCTACCTCTGTTGTTCTCCCACACTCGTAATGGTCGCCCACTTTGTTATTGTTCTCCCACTTTTTCATTGCTCTCCCTCTTCAATACTTCCCTTGCTCACCCACCTACTGCTTCTGCTACTGATGTTAAACAATTGACTTATATTTAAATAAAATTAGTTACATAAACAATAATTGACTTCAATTGGTTTTTGTTTGCATAAAATTCAATTTTCAATTCCGGTCGATGGTTGGCTGCCATTTTACAATTTTATACTAAACTTAAAATGAAAAAGTAAACTAAATATATAGGAGAGAGTGTTACAAAGAGGCAATAATAGAAATGTAACAAAGTAGAATACGTAGAAGAGAAAGCTAACTGTATTAGATGCAGTAGTAATAGCAAAGAAAACAAACCAGCAGTCGAGAGTAAAAACGTGCGGCATATCCTTCATTTCTATGAATAAAATGTTATGCTCTATGTTTAAAAAATGCAAAATGTTAAGTTGTAATGCAAAATGCAATGTAAAGGAGAATAGAAGTGAGGAGAAAATGTAGATAATATTTGCTTTAGTAATGACACGATGCCATCATCATCATCAGAATGCCCACAGACACTATTACACATACAGACGATCCCAGTAGAAAAACTAATAGCTTCTAAGTTCGAAGTTTAGAACCATAAAAGTCATTACTCAAGCCTTGTCTACTATTAAAAATAAAGATGAATTTTTCAAACAATTTTCCATACCTTTTCGGAAAATTTTCAACCTTCAAGTTTGATCATTGAAATCAAGAACATTTTTCATATTTTAGTTATGAGTTCAAGAATGAGTTGGAAAGTCTTTTTCCTACTGGGATGGAGTAAATGGTTTTTAATATACGCAAGAACTCAGAATATGTAATGGAATGGTATAACTACAATAGTATGAATATTGCGCTGATGAGTAGAAGTGAGTGAGGGTGGAATAAAGTGAGGATGACAGTGAAGTTAAATTTTATATTGACTTCATGTCAATATTTGCAAATGTTGAGAAAAAAGTTAAAAAAAAAAATTAATAGAAAAAATATAAGAAGTGTGATTTTATAAAATTACATTTGTTAACTTTTTATTGATTCTTTGATAAAGAATTCGGGAAAGTTCAGCTCCAAAATAAAAATATTTTGCTTTTATAGAACAGAAGAGTTCAGTCGATCGGAATGCATGTGTGCTTGACCAAACAAACTGGTTCAATGGTACTCATTCTCTTCTAGTGCACCTAAAAGTATGCACTAAAAAATGGAATTAACTTTAAAAAATGGAATTAACTTTAATGCAATTACAGAAGAATTCTTTCATCATAAAAAAAAAATTTAACACTAGAATTAAGAAAAAAGTAAAGCACTTAAGGAATAAAAAATTTTACTTCAGAGCAGAAAAAAAAAAACTTTCTATTTCAGCATTAAAATTAAACTCAATTAAATTTTTAAATCACGTTTTCATTTCGCTGTTTTTTTGTTGTTGTTGTCTAGTGGTTTCAATTGTTCTTGATTACAGTTCGTTTGTTATGACTTTTCTGTTTTTTTTTCTTCTTCTTCTTCGTTTTCGTGTCTGCTTTTCATTATCATTTACTGCTGCTGTTTCTGCTGCTTGTTTTCACCACACTCATTTTAATTTTTTACTTTTCCATTTTGCTCTTAGAATAATAATAAAATTAATGTAACTTATTCTTCATCGTCGTTTTTATTTCTATTTCTGTTTCTTTTATTTTTTTTTTTTTTAAATTCAGCACAGCATTTTGGATATCATCCAAATGTGTTTTCTGCTCCTACAATTTTTTTGTTTTTTTTTTTGTTTTGTCTGAATTTTTATAAATTTTTTTGTCATTGTTGTTTTTATTTTCAGTACGACCGTTGAGTTGAGCTTACAATGTCCTTGGCCCTTATATTGTAAGCTATTTGCCCTGGCTGCTGTTGTTGTTACAAACTCATCCATCAGTTGCCAATTGTGCCCTTTTTCATATACGAATATATATTTTTATATTTTTTACATTTATTTCTGTTTCCTACTATTACCCCCACTATTTCACTACATTTATATTCCTTTTTCTAAATTTTTGTATTATTTTGATTGATTTCATTGTTTCGTGTTGGAAATTTATTGTCATCTTTTAGTTCACTCTCTTTTTCTCTTTCTTTCACACACACACACACACTCTGTTTCCCATGGCAATCTTATGCTCTAATTTTTTTCTCTTATTGCCCTCACGTTTATACCTTTTTTTTAAATTTATAGAACGAGTGAGTATACATGTGTATGTGTGTTTGTTTTGGAAAGTGAGAAAAAACGTTTTTGTCATTTTCGTCATTGTCAGTTTCATCATGATTGTCATTTATAAATACATACTTACGTATGTATATGTAAAAGGCAAGCAAAAAAAATGTTTATTTATTGTAAATATATAAAATATTTGTTAATGCTGTTTTTTTTTTTGTGCTTGAAATTGAACTGTAGATGTCAGTCGCGTAGAAAAACTGAAGTGCACTTTCTACATCGCCTTCTCTCTTTCATTCTATTACTCCCACCACCCCTCACATTCTTCTATTTTCCTCTCCCATCAATTTCACTCACTCATTCACTTCTGCTTCACTCACTTCATTCACTTGTCGTTTCCTTACTCACTCCTCTTCCACTCTCACTCTGCATTGTTATTAACAACATTTCTGCTCTTGTTTTTTTATACATCTAAAGTATCTATCAATAATTTTTTTTTACTAGGTACTACTGTGCTACGTGTTTCTCACACTCTCTCACACTCCTAAACCTTCTCCTACTCGTACTTCTGCTCCTCGCTTCTTTTCTATATTTATGCCACAATTTTAACTTTCATGTATGTATGTTTGTACTTCCACATGTTAGTGGAATTTAATGCAATATTCTTTTTCTTTATGTGCCTCGTTTTATTTTCAACAGAAAGCAAAGAAAGTCGGTCTTTTAAACAACCATGACTTGCCTGACTTTTGCATGGTTTGATGTTTTATGTATACTTTTTTTTGTTTATTTTTTTTTTTACTTCTTCTACACCATTCATTCCTTTCATTCATTTTGCTGTACTACTTACTATCTATGTCGATTCTTCTCGTATGTCAATTTTATGTGTTGTCATTGCTTTACACTTGCCCTTTATTCCATCAACGTCACCGCCATCTTTATCTTGCATCTTGATGTCTGCAATTCCACTTTAGATTTTTCTTTCTTTCTTTTTAGATTTTCTTGATTTTTGTTATTTACACTTAACATCGACATTATCATTAATGAAATGTTTGATTTTCCTAGTTTTTTTTCGCGTTTTCATCACATCATGCTTCATTGATCCGTTTCCCTATTAAATACTCACTCACTCACTCGCATTTTCCACTTTACTTTTGAGTTAATATGTAAGTATATGTATGAATTTAGTCATGTCTGAGCTTCTGAAACTCCTTTTTTCATGTATTTTTACGATGTTTCTACAGAAAAATAGCATTAGTATTATGTATCATCCTCATTATAAATGTATATGTGCACACATACATTTTTGCCATTAACACTTTTAGTGATGTTTATGTTGCTGATAGTGATGAGTTAGAATGTATTGTGATTAAAATGATAATTAATTATTTGTGTTGGATGTTAAAATAGCTTGCAGTTATGCAAAATTTTTTTTTAAATATTTTTACTTTTGTATAACTTTGATTACTCCACGTAGGGAAATAACATCTAGCAGGAGGTGTATTTATACTTAATTTCACAGACATTTTTCATATACATCTTACATTCCATGAAATCTAATCTTATCAAATGATATGAAAAATCACGTTTAAATCTACATTCAAAATGATTCTTAACTTTAGAAACCCATGCTAAAAATTAACGAGGAATGTTTTCTCTGAATTTTAACCCATTACCTTTTACTTGTATTAGTCTTTTTGATGAAACACCTGCCCTCAAACCCGTAGGTACTTCTTTTCTTTGGTAACCCCCAAATGAATATTTCTTCAAAATATTTTTGTGGAACACTTTAACCCTTGAAAACCCATTTAAAAGTGATTTTTCTGGAATTTCTTAAAAAATGTTTCGAAAAATACCTATATAGGATATTCAAGTGTTAAACTGTTTCACACAAATATTTTACTAAAACAAATTTCACTATAGGTCACCAAAGAAAAGAAGCGCCTACGGGTTTAAACGAAACTGTTTCACCACACAATAAAACAAAGTTAAGTTTTACATCTTACCTTTAACCCGTAGGCGCTTTTTGTCTTTGGTGACCCCTAATGAAAATTCCCGTAAAATATTTTTTTTGGAACACTTTAACTCTTGAATATCTTTAAAAAAAAAGACTTTTATGAAATTTCTCAAAATGATTAAAAAGACCCACATAAGTACGGGTTAATGAGTTAAGATATTCTAAGAAAATCTTACTCTTAAAATTTTAAAAAGGGTTTTGAAGATTAGATTCGTTTTAAATACAATTTGATGCTTAATTTCATACAATTTGATGCTATTTTTGTTGAAAATATAGGAATTTCAACCCACCGTTTAAAAAAAAATTGTGATGAGGTGGAATAAACCACATCTAATGTTTTACTACTATATGAGACATTTATATTTCCAGACAATACTGCGGTATTCGCAACCTACTTTATTCACATGGATATATTGAATGAAATACCCCCAAACACTAGGGGCTGCATATAAACTTTTAAGTACGATACATTTGAATACGGTTTGAATATTCCAAAACTAAATTACAGAAGATTTATTATCCAAAGTCCCCCTATCTAAAATTATCCTTCCGTAGAGTTAGAGTAGACGGTGGGCTGGACTAAACCAAAGCACTCAGTCTCAAGGTCCATTGTATTATAGCCGGGATAGACCCAGTATAAGAGAGTAGCGAGACAGAAAAGAATTGTAAAGGGGGGTATAAGAAGAAGGAAAGTCCAAGATCTCTCAACGCCGAACTTCTTAGTTTCGTTGACGAACCTTAGAAGTTTAGGAAGAGGAAGAGTATGTATATTATTTATATAAAGACATCACTAATCAAAAGCCTTAATCTGATTCTCCCGAAAGCCGGACAGCTATAAGAATAATGCTCCTTAATATTGTCGTTCTCCTCACACGATTGGCAGGTTGGATCGCAGATGACGTCCATATTAGTCAAGTGCTGACCACATGTGTTGTGCCCTGTGATGACACCCACCAGTAATCTCAGGCCCTTTCTTCTCAGTTTCAGAAGAAATTCCGCTGATTTCCTGATAGGTTGTCTCACGAAGCACTTTCCGGTTCTGCAGAAGTCAAGCTCGAACCATCTTTCTCCATAGCTAGAACCCATGAGGTCATTGATCTAACGCATGATCTCTCCAGAAATTACGCTAAGAAAAAGTTTCGGACCTCATGGTGCAATTGCTGAACCTTTTTTAGCTAGTTTATTCCCTGCAATACTACAGTATCCTGGAACCCATATAAGGCATAATTTTTTGTGTTTTGTGACATTATTTAGTTTTGCCTCATACTCACTGACCAATTTTGAAGAGCTGACAGGGTTAGCAATGGCCTCCAGTTCTGTTCTCAATTATCAATAGCGAAAATCTCCGTTAAGAAGACTGTCACCATCTGTCCAGTGGAAAATGAGTACTTGGTCTCATCGTCCAAGTACCAACCGGATCCAGTACCGTTTGAGGTTTTGGATCTGTCAGTATAGAAGACAGGACAAAAACCCCGAAATACGACCTCTGGACTTAACCATTGATCTCGTTCCGGGAGCCTGACGCCATATCTTGTTCGGAAGCGGATACAAGGCACATGATTGTCCACGGGTATCAAGAACAGTGGGCACTGTACGGATAACTAGTGGTACTGTGCCTGGTCTGACTGTGCCCCATATCCGCCTCGACATGCCAGACTCCATTTAACTGGAGTCTGTAGGCTGCTTTCATCGCTTCTTTACGGATTTGAAGATCCAGAGGAAGCAAGATCCTGGTCAGAGAGGATACTATGGACTTAACAGAAGTTAGGTTAGGTTATTGTGGCAGTCAGTCTGAATGGCCAACTCCCAACTAACCGAAGTTAGTCTCCACCATACTACGGAGGCATCTGCGAAAACAGGTTTCATAAGAGCAATGTATAATCAGTAAACTAGAGCTGGATTCAGACTCCAAGTTTTGCCGAAACCGCGCCTACACTGCTCTTCCTTAGTACTGAATATGGACACCTGCTAATGCTTCCGCACGCATAAAATATTAAACACAGAGTATTGTTCATCGTGTTTAATGGATCATTGATAATACTGTGAAACCGTTGTAAACTAGATTGGAATTCAATTTTTTTTGTTTGGAAGGTAAAGGTCTTAGGTATTCCACATAAAAAATGGGATGCTAGCACTACTAAATTGCCTCAGTCTTGCCATTCCTCTTTTGAGAGGTGTTGGTAGGTCCGCAGAACCGCTGACCCGCCATTTTATAGTTACCACTCCCAAAAATTAAAATATTCACTTATTTTTTTCTAATACAAGGGGAACTTCATCACACGTGAAACCACTTTCAAAAACTATCGGGCTAAAACTTGCACAAAGCTTAGTTCTATTGGGTAGGAGTTACCACACAGATCGGCCAAAAACCTTCCGAGCTGGAGGGGGTTTAATTTTGACATTTTGGTCTCACAGCCTAGAAAATTTTTATTCAATCTTTGAAAAAAAAAAAATTGAAAATTTTTTTTTTTTCAAAGATTGATCATTTTTTTTCAAAATCCAAAATAGTTTTTTTTCAAAAATGTGCAATCTTCTTTTTGGGAGGAGGGGGGTCAAAAGAAAGCTCAGGCTATTTCTTTTGAGAGCTTGAAGGTCTAAAAGTAGACTGAGGCACGTTAATCGATCATACTGAAGGTCGACTAACTCGAAACATTTAGGACTAAACTGTGTGAAAGTTTGAGCCAGATCGGTTTTAAATGTGTTTTCACTTGAGGTGAAGTCCCCCATATACTTATACAAAGAAATCCTCTGTACTAGTAGACATTTCTTTGGAGTTGCCTGAAGTCTACCGCCCAAGAAGAATTTCTGATTACATACCATGGCAATGAAATGAATTGCTTTCAAACTTGACCAGCTACAAGCGCTTTCCTGTTTATTTACTATAGGAGTTATGTGGACCTCTCCAACTGCACCAATCGGGACATAGATATTTGGACTAATACATACCTCTGAATGGAAAAAACTGCAATTAGTACTATAATTTTGAAGTTTTTGGTTAATTTGTTAAGAAGTTACTTTGATCTGATCTGCATCGGATTACTCATGTAATCCATGTAATCATGTAATCCTTCCAGATTCAAGTGGTTTGGTCAACGACCAATATTGGTTCCAATTTGCTTTAAATTGGTATGCAAATGGTTCAATAATAAATTCTAGTTCCGGTACTTCCGTTTTTGAACCCAACACATGAATCTTAATGACAATGGATAGATGCTCTAGTGTATTTTAAGTTGAAATACATGCAATTGAGACCTGAGGACAGATAATTTTGAAAAGGCGCAACTATCATTATTTTATCTAATAGCCATGCAGCTTTCAAGGTATTCTCATCACAAAGTTCCACTTCGAAACTATGAGAGAGAGTTTTAAAGCAAGCAATAAGGCAGCCGACGAACTAGTTAAAAGAGTTCATCGACCAAGTATATTGATCCGAGCTCTACTGGGGACTTGCGTAAACGCTTTTCTAGTACGATTAAACACATGGACACTATCTGCTCAGATACTAACTGAACCCATTAAATCAGCCCAAATGTCAGTTTTTGGTTCGGTCAAAACGAGAGCTAGACCGCCCACTAAATATTCTAGGCTATTTTTGGTTCAAATTGTTTTCGTTCTTGAACCAACAAATGTGAAAATTTCTTTTTTATAGGATTTGTTTATCTTCATTTAACTAAAGCAGTAACTAAATTTTTACAAATATTCTTACATACCTATTTAAAAATGGAAAAAAAAGTATTTCAATTCTTTCACCCTTTTTTTCATCAAAAGTTAACTTTCTTTTCATCAAAAGGAAGTTTAATAACCTTTAATATCACAAAAATTCTGTTTTCCTCATACATACATAACTATGCTATAATTTCTTTCGCATTTACTTCAACTTGGTTTCAATCATTTTCATACTTTTTCGTTGCTCATTGCGCGACACATGCCTCCGCTGTAATATTGTCAACATTTTGCACATTGTTTTTGCAACAATTTTCTTCATATGCCATTGAATTTTCTGCAAAAATATGTTTTTTGTTTTTGTTTCTACTGCATTCATTTCTTGATGCTGCAACATTTTTATTGGTTTTCAATTTCCCGTATATGACGCCGCAGCAGTTCAGCATAAAAATATGAATTTTCACTTTATTTCAACTCAAGCCAATTGCATTTGGATGTGTATGTATGTATTTGTATTTTAGTATGAACATTTCTCTATGTGTGTGTGTTTGTGTGTGTGAATGTGGCTGAGGTTGTTGTCGCCTCAGCAAATTGCTGCAAGAAAAAGTGTCACATACTTTTGCGTGGCGCTCTCACACTCATAGCTGCATAAAAACATACATACACACACATACATGTATGCATGCTGTGTACACAAATACATACCAACGTAAATTTTTTTTTTATATACTGAATGCTCATAAATAGGTGAATTCGATATCCGTTTTGGTGTGTGCCAGACACTCCCACTGTGCATGGTGAGCTGTTGAGTTGCGTTAAGTTGGATGTGTGTGAGTTGGGTGAATGTAGCCAGCAGCTTTCTCAGACATACATATATAAATACATACATATATGAGCACATCCCAGTTGAACTTTGGATGATCGTAGAAGTAATCATTGAGCGCTCCAAAGCGAGCAAACGGTTACTCCTTATTACTCCAGAGTTCTTGAATTTTGTACTCCTTTTTAACATTGCATGTCCTAAGGCATGGAGTACTCGTTTTAGCCTCCAAAAGGAGCAATAAAGGAGGACACGATTACGAGCATCTTCCTTGCATCTCATAGAAAAACAAAACTCCGAAATAGTTCTTTACAAAATTCATGACGCCATAGACTAGTTGCCTAAACCGCCAGTAAGCACTTGTGTGTGCCTAGGTTCAAATCCCACAACAATTTTTTTTTTAAATTATAATATTATATTAATTTTAGTTCATTATTTTTCATTTTTTTTTTTTTATTATTTACTATTATCGTTTTATAATTTTATTATTTTCTTGAGTTGTCTTTTTCCAGGCTCAAACCTGTGACTGAAAAATTCGCATCGCGAATATTAACCGACGCGCTTACCAACTGAGCCACACAAGCAAATTTATTGTGAATTTTGTTTCTTTTACTCTTGCAATGATTCTAGTACTAGTTACTGATTTTGAACTCTTTGATGCACACGATTTTAAAGAAAATAAAAACATCAGTTACACAGAAATTTTTTTGGTTTATATCATTATCAGCAGAATGAGAAACTGTAAATAAAATATTAAACTGTGTGACTATAAGTAATTTCAACTTTTCGAGGTGGGTTAAAATATATCACACTATGCATAAAAAAAAATGCGGGGCAGTTTTTACCCTACCTACCGTAAAGGGTTAACTGGGCAAGAGAGAGTAAGATATGCAAATTTGAACTACTCAATCAGGCTGTCTTTGTTTATCATTATTTCTAAAAATAGACCATATAAAATTATGAAATTGTGTTAGTGAAATTCAAAAATTTTGTTACTGTATTGGAGTTGCTCTCTCCTTTTGGAGTAATGGAATCATTAATCGTTTGAGGAGTACTCACTGTTTGTGCAACTGGGATAGTCGTTGTTATAACGAACGCTACCTTTGGCTTTTGTCGCCTGTTTGCTGCTTTTGCGTGTGTGACACTTTTCTCATGCATGCTTGTATGAGTGTGTGCGTTTTATTGCTGTATATATTTACGTCAATTTTTTTTTTTTTTTTTTTTGTACATGCATGAATACATATTGACAGCGGAAAAAATGCAAAAATATTTAAAATTTCATTTCTGCAAAAAATTGAAGAAAGTGTATGGAAAAAATATTAAAAAGCCATAATAAAAAAAAAACCAATGCATGAAAACGTGTTTGGATTTTTCATTGTCAGATGTTGTATGTCTATCTGTCTGCCTGTCTTTCTGTTTGTACGTCAAGTGTTCAACGTTTGACAGCGCCAATGAAATTGTCATTTATTTTGTAAATGTTTTTTTATTTTTTTTTTTTTTTTTTGTCGTTTTAACTTTTAAAAGATTTCCGTTTAAGAGAGTAACAAAATATATTTTTCTATTAAATTTTTTAACTCTATTGCGCATTTTTTTTCTTGATATTCCTATTTATTAAATGAAAATTAATCAAAAATGCAAGTGTATTTAAAAGTTAAAAATAAGGGTAATTTTAATTACAAAAATATCATTCGAAAAATACCAAAAAAAAATAAAATAAAAATTTAAATCCCCCCATTGATTAAAATTCACACGCGAATCTACACAAATCCCGCGTCAAAAGGTTAAATTACAATTTAAACTTTAGCATAACATAAGCTGCTGCAGATTCTCCCTTTTGCAATGCACATCACTGCTACTGTTTGCCATACTCTCATCTTCTCATTTCCTTTCTCTTCACCCACTGCTATTGTTGCTACTTTAGTGCAATGCTGATACAAAAGTGACTTCGCTAGCAATTTATGCAATAAATAAATATCAAAAAGTTTTCATCTTTCATGAATATTAATAACGAAAAATTTTATAAATACACACACACACACAGCAAGCAGAAAACCACAAAACGAAAAAAAACTGCTTTAACATTGGCACCAACGCCACCAAGTAAAACATATAGTCCTGCTCCTTCATTACTATATCGGTGTGTTTGCTTATATATAGGTACTATCTCTCTTTCCCCTCATACTCTCCACGTCACGAAATAGTCTCGCAGCAATGGCGCTGACTGTTGGTCAGCACATTATAACCGACACGTGCATACGTACCCAGAGTATTCGTAAATGAAAACGTAAATTTAAATTGAATTCCTTAATGAATGCCATACCAATCTCTCTGTCTCACACACACACACTTCTCTACGCTGTACTCATACTTGAGAGCACCTCTGAAAAAATAAAAAAAATAAATGCAAAATTAAAACAAAAACGAAAGAGTGTAAATGGTAAAGTGTATACACTGAAGGCATTCTCTAGCGGTAGTGAGTGGACAATAACAACAACAACAACAACTATTTTACATTTATCAGATTAAAAACTCCTGGCTTTTTTACATTTTCATATTTAAATACATTGGGAATTTGCAACAATGTGCGCGGAAGTTCATTGCAACAAAAAATAGAAAATAACAACAACAACAAACATCAACGAATAGAAATAACTTTATAAAACAAAGCACACACTAACACTAAAACTAACATGCATACATTAATATGTATGTATGTACGTATGTATGAAATTATGCAAAAGTATATGAACTGCTAGCCAAAAAGGGTAACACACTTATTCAGAAAGTCACAAAAAGCCAGAAAATCGTATACATATTATATTCTGAAATAAAACCCAGTAGAAATTGTACTTCAGTTATTTTAGATATGCATTGAAATTGAGTCTGGTTCTCTTCACACTATTCAAAAATTCAGATACCCATGCAAAAAAAAAACCTGGCAAATATGCTTGCGGTCAGACTATTTCAAGGAAAACCAACTTTTATTCCCGTCTCACCTCGATGACGACCTCATGGGTAGTGCACTAGGCTCAGTGGATTAGTAGTAGCGTGATAGACTCAGAAGCTCAATTTAAATTCTTGACTAGTAAATGGACGCACGATTTTGACTATGATCAGCTTTTTTAAATTCTTTCAATTTTAGATCTAGCCCCAAGAAAAAGGTTAGTTCCATGAGAAAAGCGGAAGAAGAGAAAGAGTTAGTTTTAGTCAGCAGGAATCCGACATATCCATTAAACAGATATAACGGATCTCGGCGCTGTGGTTATGTAATATTTTCACTTTTTAACGCATGCAAAAAAACAGCATCATTTCTTATTTCATTTGCCACATTCATACAACATTGATATCAAGAGCAATTCCTTGAGACACCAACGAGTCTAACCTACTTCACTGACTACAATCAACTTAACCTTAACCTACAAACTGTAATTCGGTCTTAACAAAAACAGGATAAATTTTTGTCTTATCTATCCGGTTTTTTGTGACTAACCGCTGCTGTAGGCTAATCATCTATGTATGTAAATAACAAAATAACTAAACTGAAATCAGTTACGAATCCTATATTTAACTAGAAACTGCCTAAAGGTCTAAAAGGTGAAGGGGACGGGGGGGGGGGTGTTGGGGAACGGAAGGTCTTATTTTAAGCAATCACCAATGATATTATTTTCCTCCCTCTCCTCAAAATAATCGAATTGTAATTCCTATATAACTCAAAGAAATACAAACTGAATCGAAACTCAATAGTCCTTCACCTTAAAGAACTAATTCGAATATTTCATACAAAATTGTTGAGACCGACAACTAAGGTTCATTTTTTAATAGAGTCTAAAACTATGCAGTTGACTAGCTGAAGAGAAGCAGATTCATTCGATTTAGTTAACGCTGTCTGCTTACTCCACCTCAGTTGTTCCAAAATCTGTGCTAAAAAAGGAACATAAAGATAGATTCGCTAGCAAGGCTGTAAAAGAATGCATTCAATTCAATTGCAATACCTTGAAGTCACAGTTGATAACCGACAGTTAATGATTGCAGTTATTGAATAACATACATGACTCTAGAATAGAAAATGCAGTTAGAAGTCCTTTTCTGAAATCGCATATTGGTTATTCATTTAGAAAAATCTTTTTTTGAAGTCAAGGGAATGCAATCTTTTTTTAAATCATGGTAATGTAAATCTCTTGGCTTCAAAATCATGACTGAAGTGACTTGAATTCACTTAGAGTTATTTGAATACACTTGGAGCCACTTGAAGTCACATGCAGTTACTTGAAGTCAATTGGAATTTGAAGCCAATTGGAGTCAATCGAAGTCTTTTGGAGTCAATTAAGGTTTTGAAGTTAATTGGGGTTTTGAAGTCAATCGGAGTCACTTGAAGTCAATTGGAGTCAATTGAAGATTTAAAGTCACTTGGAGCCACTTGAAAACTTATACCCTTAATTGATTGCATTCTTTTACAGCATTGCCAGCTAGTTTAAATGATTGAGAAACACCTCCTCTGATAGATAGGTTAAGGAAAAAATGCATTTCCCTTAACTCTATGAGCACAATAGCTCGAAAGTCTCTGACCGACAATATAAAAAATGAAGACGTCTTGAGATCTTCAACAGAGATCTGACTGGGGCTTGTAATTCCAACCATCTAAGAAATGGAAAGCTGAAATCACGTTAAAGCTTCAACAAAATAATGAAACCAATGAAATTTGATTGAATTTGCAACAACAACAGTAATAATAATATTTTAAGCAAAACGGTTTTAATCGCTTGAAAAAAAAAACAAAAATTAAGTCTAGTCTGATTTAGCAAGTTATAGGGAAGAATTCGACATTGAATATAAGTATTTTGGATTCAAGTATCTTAAGAAATAATTATACCAAAGCTAACTAGTTGAGTTGATTTGCTTTTATGATAGATTTAAAACATGTATTTCAACGTTTTAGAACTGCAGTAACTGGTTTTATAAGTAATACTTACAAATTGTTTGAATCGAAATCCAAACTAAAATCAGACCAAATACAGGCAAAAAATCATACCAATATTACGACCAAAACCTAGACTAAACTCAGATCAAAACTCAGATTAAAATTAAGACCAAATCCAGATCCAAATTAAAACCATACCCGGGATTCAATAGAGGAATCAGTGAGTGTGTATACATTTTTCATCCGCACCAACTATACTATACACTAGAGATGTGTGTATTCGAGATTCAAATTTCAATTCCGGGATCCTAGGACTCGGGATTCATAGTTTTATCAAATATTTATTTATTGTAATAGCTTTTCGGTTGATTTAAGTCTTCTGTCAATCATTTAGCTATCCACACAAATATTCGAGTTCTTCAAAATTTACTAATTTCAAATGAACAAAAAAAAAAATATAAGAAATGGTTAATGGTCTACTAAGAAACTAACTGGTCACATATTTTTGAAGGAGAATTTCATGTCGAGCACAAAAAAAAAATGACTCCCATAAATTTAAAAATTCCATTTTGAAAACCATAACCATAAACCATTATTTTTATTGTTCAGTTTACACTGTTACAATTCAAAAGCACCCCAAAATTTTTAAATCAAAGGTTGTACAGAGAACGCAAAATTGTTTTGTTTTAAGTTGATTTAAAGTCCACTTAATTTTTGAGCGTTTGGGTTAAAATTTCATAGACCTAAGAATATAATTTATCACAGATTACACTATCGCACACTTGGCCGGATTTTAAGAGTCGTACCATAAACGCTTCATAAAAAATATTACCTTGATCCAAAAACGAAGATTTTATAAAAAAAAAAAGCAAAAATACTGAGATTTTCTCTTTTCAATCACGAAATTTTTCGGACTACTTTTAGACCATATCTCGGGATCCCGTGATTTGGAGATCCCGGAATTGACATCCCTATTATACACCTAAATCATGCCTTTTTTTGGAAATTTATCCATTTTAAAGTATTTTTCTAATTTTTTCAACATAATGGATAAATGGTGAACGATTTTCAACCAACTTCCTACAAAGTTTTACTCGCTCAAGTCTTCAATAAATTAACTGCTTTTCGCTTCATACTCAATTCATATAAAAACTGCTTGTTGTTTCAAATTAAAAAAAAAAACAACTCTAAAATAGACAAGAGTTAGACAAAGAAAAAATAAGTGAACAGCTAACTAAAAATATTCAGTCTAGCCAAAATTTATACAGAGAATATGCTTAGTCATAAGTAATAAGTTACCAAACGCCATCTTATCCCACTGGGTGCAAATGCACTTCAATGAATATGAGCAACATGTGACCTTAACAAACACACAAGTGTTAACACATTGCAAAACTTTACACTTATAAAAAAAAGTTTCAAAACATATTTGAATTTGTCTGAATTTTAAATAAGTTCAAGTAATAGGTGAGCAAAATATTTCAAAAAAAAAACAAAAGTTTGCAACAAATAACAAATGAGTACACCTTTTTAGTTAAAAAAAATATTAAAATTAAAGTAAATATTATTAAAATACACAACTGCAGTAAAAATAACAAAAACTATTCAAACAAAAAAAAAAAACAAAAATTGACAGTGATTAATGGAAATTTTTGTAGATTTTTATGCGCAGTTCAGTGTCGAAATGCATAAACAGAAAAACAAAACATAAAAATGAATGAAAACTATCAAAAAATATATTTACCAAATATATATATCACAAAAACCCACAACAAGCAGTAGCCTCAAGTGGCAATTTTTTGTTGGTTTTCATGTGTAGTTATTGTGTGTTGTTCAACATTTGTGATACAGAGACGCACACACACACACACACAGTCATACATAGTTACATGTATGTATGCATAAAAACTAATGACACATTTGCACGTTTGAGTGCAAATAACATATGTTAGTTATTTTTTAATAACAACAAATAAAAAAAATATTTATGTAGTTGTTATGTAGTTGCAATTGTTTTAACAAAAAATGTGCACAATTTTGTCAAACAAATTTATATAAAAAAAAAGAAGAAAAATATAATATATATGGTTTTTATTACACGCAATACATATGTATGATTGCAAACACATACATATTCACACACACACACACAGGTGTAAATTTAAATAAACACTCATATTAAAAAGCAATCGTTTACAATTGTAGATAATGTTTTTTCATAGCGTTTTTTTTTACACTTTTTTTCAGAGTAACTTTAATACTGTGATTGTAATTGGGAGGGAAAATCGGAGGGAAAAATTTTGTAATACTTTTTAAACGATTAGGAAGAAGAAATTTGAAATCTTGGCACAAAAATTCTAGGTTAGATGACAAAAAAAAATTAAAATTATGATTTAACTGCGTGATAAGAGAATTTCAGTTATGCTTGCCTTTTCTTAGTATTTGAGTTGGATCTAGATTGAGAAAGTTAATGGTGTATTCGTTTGACAAAAATATTAAAGCTTCTATTACAAAATACTTCATTTAATGGAACATATGGCTTAAGTATAATTTCATAATTCAAAGATAGCCTTTTACTTCAACTGTTAATTAAAAGGTTACGTCTATGATTAGTGGTGAAGCCTAGATTTTTTGAAAGGAAGAGCGGGGTAGTTCTAATGAAAACAAATATGTTTTATTTAAAAACGTAGAAATAAATAGACTTTGCTTAAATTTATATGAGTATTTATATCAGCCAAGCAAGTATCTAATAAAGAGGTAGCGAGCTTAAGCAAATCCGTCAAGTACAGCGTTCGCTATGCTCTATCCTGTACTTCAGCTGCTCGCGGTCGCCTGTGAGTTTAGGAAATATTATCATGTGTTCTTATTAACAAAGGTACAGGCAGCAAACATGAAGACTCCGTCTCCAAAAAAAGAAACTAAATGTGTCATGGGATACATGGTAAAAATCAAGTTACGTAAAGTGAATATATTATTTTCTTTATTTATTTTAAAAGGAACCCTGGATAAATTTAGATTTTTAGATTAAACAAAGAAAGCTCCTTTGAATTACACAGGCTGTCAAGATTTGAACTAAGAAACCAGAATATATTTTTCCAAAGGCGCTGAAACCCAATTCGATATACAAATTTCTCAATTGACTCTTTTTTTTTTGAGATATCCTTTAAGTGAAAAAATTGTCATTTTTACCAATTTTTGAGATTACGTAATATCGCAAAAAACTATGGAAATTTTATTAAAGTACAAGCCTTGCCCTTTTAAATGCCGTTGAGTTTGCTCAAATATCTTCTTTTTTTCTCTGAAATATCACATTTTGAATTTTTTGTTTGTGGATTTCTCTATTTTTGAAAACCTGTTAACCCTTTGACGACCGTTTTTGAACCGCTATGAATTTCGTGAATCCGACACCAGATTCGTGTTCAGTGACCCTAAATTAGTAAGCAAAAGTAACGAATAAAAATGTATTTTATCTGCAAAGGTGTGAAATATCGCGGGAGCGATATGCCCCAATGGTCGTCAACGTTAAAAATTTATGCGACTATTTTTCCACATTGGCAGTACACGAGCGCATTCCATAACACTTGAAACACATGTGAATGTGCAAATATGCCAGATTAACATTTCTCTTGAAACGATTTTAAACAAAATTGAGTCGCAAATGCTCCACAGAACAAATTCAATTAACTGCTCGTTAATTTTTATTTTTTTTTTAATAATCTTTTAAACCTTTTTCGGTTTGCGTTCATAACCACCTGCATTTCTAATTTTATTCAAAAAACTACTCGCTTTGCAGTAAAACTTTGTACCTAAAATAAATACTACTATCTTATGCAACTATGTTGTCAACCACAACTAATGATCCGGATAAAGCTTTACATTTTGGGATAACTATAAAATTTGTAATTTTTCAAGTTTTTTTCGCGGTCACCAACTCTTTGTATTAAAAATGTGTGAGGAAGTTTCAATGAAATTTTTTTTATTAAACGGTCAACAACAAAAGACAACTGAATTTAATTTCAGTAAGCAAATTAAATATTCTGTCACCGTCACTTTCGCGCTCAAATTAAATTAACGGAGAAAGACGGAACCTCTGCGTTGCCAGCTATCTCAGTGGAGAAGTGGTCGCAAGTTCAAAATAAAATGAAAATAAGAATAAAAAAAAATATATTTTTTTTGGAAACGCTCGATTTCTGTAGCTCAATACTGAGCTACCGCACAATTTTACAAAAGGTAAAATTAAATTTTACCCGCACAACCTGCTGGGCTCACGAGCACACAAACGGACTTTCACAAATGTTAAAAAGAAAGGAGAGAAAATAAAGTTAGTAGTAGGAGAAGCCTACTCCACAAACAAAATAGTCACTTGCAGTTAGCAAAAAAAAGATAATAATAAAAAAAAATAATATAAAAATAAAATGATACTCCCTGGGCTAATGGGTTTATGAACCCTTCTATATTCGCGCACAAGGAGCGCGACCCGAACAAAGTAACCCGGCTAAAATTACTTTACCACTGTCGCTACAAGTTAGCGACACAACAAAATAAAAATTTATTTTAACTCCGCGCTCAATATTTAATAGAATTAATAAATTAAATTAAATTTAACACTATTGGTCCACCACGACTTGGTGGTACCAATCACAATAATATTAATTTAAAATACTTTGGTTCACCCGACTTGGTGATACCAAAGTACACAAAATTAATTCACCAAAAAAAAAAGGACACAAAAGAAAATTTAATAATTCGCACAAAAAAAAAAAAATCGCACAAGATTCAAAAAAAAAATGGATAATTTAAAATAAATCGTCAAATATTCGCACTAAGAAAAATCCTGATAGTCGCTCTCGAAAGCTAGCACAGAACTGAATATAAGTACGGTGCAAAAATATGTACCACTTATATTCAGCCGCACACATTATATTTTCGTCCGCTATGTCAGCAGGACACAATGCAGTTTCTCCAAGAAACTGGTCTCTAAACGGGAAATCATCATACCCATACATGTGTGGGTGTACATGATTACACCCTGGACAAAGTCCCCGACCCAACCAATTGTATGAGAATTGGCGGCAATGCACCTGTATTAGTGCATAGCGGAGTCATACCGTTGAATTTTCACTAGAAAATCAACCAAAGTTTTCCCGTTTTTCCGCAAATTTACAACAAATACACCTCTGCGCTCTCTTACAGAAGTCTCCATATCCCCACTCTCAGTAGTATAATCTAGTACTAAATGGTACTCTTTTACTATTGTGAATGTGGATATCGGCCAAAAAGAAGAGGAAGAGTGACAGAAGAAAGATAGAGAAAGAAAAGACGAAAAAGGTTAGGAAGTGCAGCACGCGGCTGCGCTTCCTAACAAAATTAAAATTAAATAATTTTAATTTCGCGAGTGACGCGCCGCGGAATTAAATCGCGATAATTCTTCTTTAACTTGAACGCAGGTATGGTGGTTAGTCTAGCTAACCACCATCTAGTTTACCTCAAAGCAATTTTGCAATTCGTTTACCAACTGTAAAAGACCACCATCAGAAGCTGTAAAAGAGGGGTCTAAGAGTGTCAAACCAGCGGAGGTCGCTACTCTGTCTGGTTATTATCTCTGTAAAAGCAAAAAGGACGCAAGAGATGTACTGTTTGCTTTAAACATGGCAAGGACCGTGGAACAAATGCTATTTGTGCCTTTTAGAAAAAAAACATTTTAATTCACCAATGAACAAAATTGCTTTGAAATTTATCACAAAATATGAACTTCCCAATATGCATTGAAAAATTATTTCTCTAACGTTGGAGAAAATCTTAGTTCTCAAATTAATTTCCAAAGTAATTCTCAACTTGAGTTCAAACATTTTTCTCCTTGTTTGCTTTCAACTTGACATCAAGTTAAGAATCAAAATTTTTTCCAATGCTTGAGAAATATTATAATTCTCAATTGTTTGATAGACACTTTTCTCCACTTGAAACCAAACATTTTTTTCAACGCTTCCCAATATGCATTGAAAAATTATTTCTCCAATGTTGGAGAAAAGCTTAGTTCTCAAATTGATTTCCAATGTAATTCTCAATTTTAGTTCAAACATTTTTCTCCTTGTTTACTTTCAACTTGACATCAAGTTGAGAATCAACATTTTTTCCAATGATTCTCAATTGGATATCAAACACTTTTCTCCACTTGAAACCAAACATTTTTTCCAACGCTTGATATCAACTTGAATACAATTTGAGTTAAATTTCAGATATTATTTACAATTTCTTATAAGTATACTCGTATGGCAATACTGTTGATTTCTCACAGAATTTTATTTTTTGGAAAACATTTTCTGTAAATTCAATTGAATTGTGAAAAATAAATATAAAAAAACTGAGTGAAAGTGAAAAAATTCGAAATAAATGTGAGGTGAAAATGAATTAAAGGGAAATATATACTTTATAAAGACCGATATCAAAATTATCTACAATTTCTAAACTCTTTGAAATAGTAGTTTAAAAAAAAATTATTTTTCGTAGTCAAGAGTATTATTTGCCCTTGCCAGCATGGCTTTGTTCCTGGAAGATCAACAGTGACTAATCTCGCTGTTTTTTTCAGAATTCTGTATGTCTTCATTTAATGACGGATGCCAAATAGATACGATATATACTGATTTCTCGAAGGTGTTTGACACAGTTAATCATAGTATTTTAATAATGAAGTTGGAACGGTTAGGATTCCATTCAAGCTTTCTACTATGGCTAAAATCCTATCTTTGTAATAGAGTATGCCAAGTTGTCATAGAAAATGTAAAATCATGTCCTTTTCTAGCTTCTTCTGGTATTCCCCAAGGTAGCATTCTTGGTCCGTTATTATTCCTACTTTTTATCAACGATATCGGTTCTTGTTTTCACCATTCGAATTATTTATTGTATGCTGATGATTTAAAAGTTTTCTGTAGAATTCGCAATACGGCTGATGCGTTATTACTACAATCTGACATAAATAATCTTGCAGATTGGTGCAAGAGTAATGGGCTAACATTAAATCTAAAAAAATGCTTTCATCTTAGATTCGCTAAGACTTTTAATATCTTCCCTTCATCATTTCATATTGGAAGATGAGTTCCAGGACTTGGGTGTTTTATTCGATTCAAGATTTACTTTCACCAACCATATTAATCTTATTATACCGAAAGCATACTCACTTCTAGCTTTTGTACGTCGATATGCAAAGGATTTCAAAGATCCGTACACCAGCAAAACATTATATGCCTGCCTGGTTCGGTCTAAGCTAGAGTACGCTTCATTCATTTGGAGTCCATACTATAATGTTCACTCAACTCGTGTTGAAAGAGTACAAAGGAAGTTTCTTCATTTCGCCCTTCAACCTTTACGTTTTGTTGATCCAATTCCTCCATACATTGCTCGTTGTCAACTCATTAATTTAAAGTTTCTCGAAAATAGAAGGATCATTCAATCACTTATGTTTATTTATGACATATTTTGTGCAAATATTGATTGTCCTGTCTTACTTGGTCAAATTGGGTTAAATGTTCCGTTTAAATCTTTAAGTTAATGCCCTATTTCATGTCAGTATTCAAAAAAATAATTATTTAAGGGATGCTACAATTACTAGGGCTTTACTTGAATTTAATAGGATTTCTAAATATAATAATATTGATTTTTCATTGAATAGAAATAGTTTTAAGATGTATATTGATGCAATTTACTCCTAAGTAATTAATTGTATTTATAATTTTCTACGTTTTACATATTTCATTGTCATCTAGTCAGTAAGGATTTGTATCCATTAGACTCAAAATAAAGAAATAAATAAATAAATAAAATATAATGTATATTTTGTATATAATTATAATTCAATTTGCGGGATGCGTAAGAGCAAAAAAGTGAAAAGTGAGGATTGACAGGTTGAAGAAGTTCCTTTGATATCAAGTTAAGAATCACAAATTTCTCAATTTGATAACTAAGAAAATCACCATATACAGGGTGACAATCGTAAAGTGACGCACACATTTCAGCAGTTATTTTCAAAAGGACGTACTTCCATTAAGTACAACTAAGTGTTAACATTGCTGAATATATAAGCATTCATTTGAACCCCACCTCATTCAATATAACCTCCTTTAGCCTGCACACATGCCTTCAATCGATCCGGAAATCGTAGGACTGTTCGCCGCAGGACTTCCTGATCAATTTCAGTCCAGGCTTTCTCTAATGAATTTGTCAGCGACTCCAGACTGTGGTGTTGAGATGCACAAGCCTTACTCTCTAAAATACTCCAAATAGAGTAGTCCATTGGATTCAAGTCTGGGGAGTATGGTGGCCATTTTTGAGATGTTATGAAACCAGAAAAATTGTCTTTTATCCATGTTTGCGTTAATTTTGCCATGTGGGAAGGTGCAGAATCTTGCTGCAAAGTCCAGTTTTCATTTCCAAATGTATCTTGGACCCAGGGAAGAACATGTTCATTTAAAATGCTCCGATAAACAACTTGGTCAATTTTAACACCCTCTTCAACGAATATTAGAGGGGTTCTGGCATTAGCGGAAACTCCAGCCCATACCATAACGGAAGCTGGCTTTTTAACTCGGCCAACAGTCCAATTTTGTTGCGATGATGATGATGTTAGCCACATTCGGTCATTTTGCGCATTGAAATGTTGTTCAACCGTGAAATTTTTTTCATTTGTAAACAAAATATTTTCACACGGAGGAGCGTAGCAACGCCTTGCATCTTTGCAGTCGCAAATCTTTCTTTTTTTGTGTCAGATCTTGAGCTTTTCGGAGCTTGTACGGCTTAAGATTAAGCTTTGATTTTGCAATGATTCGCACTGTTTCACGGTTTACTCCCACTTCCTTAGCGATTTTTCTCATTGAGCGCCTTGGATTTCGCTTGATTCGTTTACGAATTTTTTCTGTTAAACCAGTAGTGGCAACTGTTGACAATTTTCCCCGGTCTCTATCTCCAAAACCCCCAGTTTCATTATATCGAATAATAACTCGGTCTACCGTACGACTTGACAAATTGAAAGCCTTTGCAATTTGACGGCTACTATAATTTGCCAAATGAAATTTCATAATTTCACGACGAATATTTTCCTTGTCCATTTTTATGGAAATTTCAAAATGTAATAACAAAAATTTAAATGAAATTAAAAGCAAAGCCAATGATGAATGAATTTGCTTTTAAATTAAAGTAACGGTAAATGGCAAAGCTTGCTGCAGAGTATTAAACTTGCGTCACTTTACAATTGTCAACCTGTAAAAAATGTGCCTTTTAAGTTGAGAAGACAATAATCAGACTATTGAGGTGCATTTGAGAATTAACTTTGGAGATTTGAGAAAGGTATTTAACCTCAAGTTGATATCAAACAATAATGTATATTGGGTTTCAATGTAACGACCAAAAATGTAAACAAATTTATTTTTGTTCCAAATAAATAAACCTTTCAACAAAATAAGAATATGTCACAGATTTTTAGGTGCCCGGACATAACGCCCACGGCCATAATACGCCCAGGGTGGAAGCGGTCGCAACGCCTAATTTTTTTAGGCTTTATGACCGCCTTAGAAGTGGCCTTAAGGCCCAATAATTATTTCTTGTTATATTTTGTTTTCAATAATGAAAATCGTGTTTTGATTAAAAATCAGTTACTTTTAGAATTCAGGCGAAAATTTTCTACAAAAATAAAGAAAAAATGAAAATATTTTAAAAAAATGCGCCGCTTCTTTCAATCTTACATTTTAATTAAACTGAATCAATAGCTTGGTTTTTTTTTTTGTAAAAATATTTCAGATGAGGCGCTCATTTCCATGCTATTCCCATTTGCTATACGAGCATAATTTTCCCTTTTGTTTTTTTTATATTGTAGGTTTACCCATTCGCTTTCATTCTTATGTCGAAAAAAACGGAAGAGTTTTTAATTAAGAAAGCCAATTTGTGAAAAAGCCTGAAATAAAGCTGCGATGCGAGGACTATAGACATAGGCACCACTACTTAAACTTTTTTTCCGATCCACATATTTTAACGTATATTCTTTTTAAATATATATAAATCGAACTACGTGTCTTATTTCGACTTGTAACGAAATATGTTAGAAAATTCAGTTATTTTTATTTTCTCACAATTCGCAAAGCAAAAATTCAAATTGAATTCAAATTTATGATAAAACAAGGAACAATTGTACACTTCTTCCACTCCACATTAATTTGATCATAGTGTGAAAAGCAAAGCAAAAAAATAAACGATATGCTCCCTGCTCTACACAAATTTCAATCGACCGACCATCAACAACAAAACTTCAATGGTATGCAAAATTATAATAAAATTGGCTACTATCATAATATTGAAATCTTCTTTTACATTCATATTCGCCATTTGGTATGGTATAGTTAGTGCCAGGCATTGTCGTGATACAAACAAACACACTCACAAACACACATACATACTCGTACAATGAACGAGCGACGACATAATCAATAGTTGTGACTTCCGTTAATGGGTTTCCGGTGATTTCAATATATATGTATGTACGTACGTTCGAATAGTTGAATGTACGAATGGTTGAATGAACAGACGAACAAAAAGAGATAGACAAACAGGCAGACAAAGAGAGAGAGAGAGGGAGAACGACAAATAAACAAACAAACAAACGGAAAGACGTTTATTATTTTAAAATGAGGCAGCACCACCACACTTCACTCGAGTGTATCATTACCTACTATCTAATGGCAGTTATAGTAGTAGTAATGGTAGTAGTAAGTACTCGCTGTAGTAGTAATAATAATAGTAGTTGTGGTTGTTCGTTAGCTATGGTAGTTGTTGAATCGGTGGGTCACTTGTTGGTGTGCGCGCGCTTTTAATTTTCAAATTACTGTCATGTTTGCCAAAAAAAATAAATAAAAAATGCTGGAAAAAAAAATTCTCATAAAATATTGGCAAAAATCTATTGAAAAAAAATATAGCTTACTGTTTGATGAAAAATTGCTGAATGGAAAAATAATGTACGTGCAAAAAAAAAAAAAAATTGAGGAAAGGAAATATGGTGGAAAAAATTATGTGCATGATTTTATGCTTGATGAGGCTTGAAGTTGTGCCCGGAAAGTGCTAAACTTGAATGATGACATTGAAGTTGAATGAATGATGATGATTTTATTTTTTTCCAGTGATTTCTTTTATGGAGTTAACTGTGTGAATCCTATTAATTATATGCCAACATACAAACACACACTCATACATACCAACATATAAAAATTAGTTGCATAATGTTGCATGAAAAGTAGAAAATAATTTATTATATTGTTTTAAGTTATGTATACTTGTATTCAAACCAGTTATAAAATTAAGAATTGTGTTTGATCTGTTTGGAAGTAGAAATCCTTTCGAGATATCGTTGCACGCCAAATACTTAGTGATGACTAAGCCCTAAAGAAAGCAACAGCCTTGGAAAATGAAAATGTAATCATTTTAGTTTCTTAGATTACAACAAAATATCTTTGAGTCTTCAAGTTTCTTTTTAAAAGATAAATGAGAATAGAACAGTATTGCCTATCTTAAAGATACTTTAAATCATACAGATTTCCGGTCTTTTAAGAGGTATTTATCATCAATTATCATTTAGAACCTCATAATAATAAACTTATCTACTGATTCCATCAGGATGCTAGTGTTAACTTAAATTCTAAACAAAAAAGCATTCTGATGTAGCAGTCTACAAGTGTCTTAGGAAAAATTGGTGAGGGCGCTATCCTCTTTCAGAAAATGATTTCATACTTTAATGAAGGGACGTGCATTTCATTTGTCAGAGGGCAGCAGAGTGCTTGACAAAGAATCAACGATCGCATAATGCATATGTGTGTACAAAAACAATATGTACTGTGACGGCACAATTTACCGGTCTACCCAAATTTCACCGCACAAGGAGACAGTGTCCACTGGGTGTGACCGACTGCTGATCCTACTGGGACAACCACAAAGAACAACAACGAAAAGAAAGACAAAAACACGTCATCAGCACATGCGCAATTCCGCACGGCTATATGCAGAGAAAAGAATAGAAAATGAAAGAAGAAAGCGGATAACGGCTGAAACATCACGCAATCGAGCCAGCCAATAGGAGTGTGACAACAAGGCAACAACCAGCGTGGCCGTTATGACACTAAAGTTGCAATTTGCAACCTTTTTGACTGCTTGGAGACTTTGACACGACTTTTCGAAAATACCCAAAATTTGAGACTTTTTTTAAAATCCTTTCAACTTTTGAGACTTTTTTGCAAAAAGTGATCACACATGAAATTATACGAAAAATCCATTGCCTTTAACTTGAAAGTTCGCAAGACTGTCGTTTTATAAGATTTTTTACAAACTTATTGCTATTTTCAAATTTGCCACACTGACTTAGGGAAAATTTGTTGACCAATTAAAAGTTCCCAAATGATAGATACTGAAAAATGCTAGGGTTCTGCATACAAATTTTTTTAAATCTGCTAGCAGACTTGAGAAAATGCGATTTTCTTGCAACTTTTTGAAATTTATCAACGGCCTCGCTGGCAACAACACCACAATTCCAGTGGCGACAGAGTCGACTGGAAATCGAAAGCAAAGCGAGGAAAAAGAAGAATCACATGCATAAAATAGACACGTACAACATATAGTTAGTCAGTGGTGATCAAGCAGTTAAAAGAGAGGTAATCATCATTGCAGCAGAATCAGTGGCAGAGCACGAGCAACAGGAGGATACAGTCAAGTAGCTTCAAGACATTACTTAACGATCGGACTGAAAGTGGGCATCAGGCGGAAGCGATAAGTGACGTTTCGGAGTAGTGAACCCAGCCACTCGCCACTTGACGCTACCTGATTGGTGAACACACGACGGAACGAGTAGAAACGCCTTGGATCGGTTCATCCGGCCGACGCCCCTCTCGCAACCGTGACCTTAAAACCTGGTCGCCTGCACGCTCCGCACGCTCGACGTTCTACTTGGTCCGTACGCTTGCCCAGAGTATAGTGAAGTGAAGACAGTGATTTTGTTATTATTAGTTACTAGTTAAGAACTGAATTGTAACCCATAAATTTAAATTGAATTAAAACAAATATTGTGAGTTGAAAAGAATGTGTCACAGTGATAAGAAGTGAGGGTTCCCTGCAATCAACAAATATTACAACGAAAGGATCTCTGGAACTCGCTGAGTTCTACCCCAGCCATAGAGAGAAAGTTACGTTACAGTACATATATTTGGAGAGCAAATATAGAAGAGAGAGAGAGAAATAAATACTCCGGTTGTACTGGAAACGAAAGTAATGGTGTTTATCGATGCTCTCTCCTTCTCTCTCTTGAATATACAACAGATCACTGCCAAGGATATTTCCAATTTTTTGAGGGGATCCGAATAACCGAAATTTTGTATTACTAAATGAGACTTTTTATGCCCGACCTGCGCAAATCAAGGAAACATATTGAAATCTGCTTAGCATAAAATTACTTTAATTTTAGTCCATTGTTAAAAAACTAATCCAAAATATATATATAAAATTATTGCATTTTTAAAAATTCTCTACAAAAACTAAATTCTACTACGATATGATCTCCCTGAAATTAAATGATTGTAATTGTATACGACAAACGAAATGAACTTTAAGCTTCTTCTGCCCACCAAATCGTACAAAACCTGCTTTCACATTAAAGCACAAGCAGCAATTGCAAATGAGAAAAAAATAAACTTCTACTATTTCCCTCCTACTCAAAACGCCTCGAATAACAAAAGCGACACTAACAGCAGCAGAGGCAACACACAACGCGACGGCGGCCTAAAATTTCGGAAGTGCAAAATAAAGCGCATTCGGGCCAAAATAGTGGCGAGATAAATTGCTGAAGATAATACACGCCGACAAACGAAATAGAAAATAAAACCCCCGAAAAATGGAGTGAATACATGGCAACGGTAGCGGCTGAGGCAGAGTCAACGGCAAGCAAGGATTGCATCAAATAGTTCCGCGCTTATACAAAATAGCCCAAAAAAAAAGCAAAAAACAAAAAAAAATAGGGTCTATTGTTCAAAATCAATTTAGTGTTGAATTGGTGCCAAGAATCTCATTTTCTAATGCCTGTGCCTGTGTTGGCGCGGTACTGATGTGCACACATGCACAAACATTCACACTCAAACTCACACACACTTGTGCACATGTGCTATGTACTAACACTATTGCTGACTGTTTGGCTCGGTTGACTTGTGAAACGGAAATGGAAAAACCGGAAACGCAGACCAGCGGCAGACATTTGCACAATTCAATTGCAAAATAGAAACAGCGCGAATATTATTACAATTCAGCATTTGCCTGTGATTACTACCGCTGCTGCTGTTGTTGGTGCTACTGCCGCTGCTGTTGCTACAACTCTCAAATGTGGCATTTGCGCTCATCCACAGGGTGCCAGTGCTAGTAGTTAATACCGAATGCCAACCAGTCATCCAGCACCATTGAGCAGCAGCGATTGAGAGTTCGACTTAGCTAGCACAGCCTAGTACTAGTATTCGTACTATATTAAATGTATATATGTATGCATGTATGTGTGTATGTTCATGTGGATTTTGAAAATTGGAAAAATGTGCTAATAACAAGCAAAATTCTTCTGCTGCATAAGTTAAATTGTATGATGATGTCGCACTGGTGACTTGTTAAGCTAGTTTAAGAAAAAGATTTAGATGCTGAATGCGAATGTGCAACATGAAGTGTATTTTCAAGGATTAGCTGAATTTTTATTACAATTTCAATAAATGCAGTGTGAACGCTTTTTGAACACCTAAAAGTATGCAATGGTTGTATGTATACTTGTGTTGCAGGTTAAGTAGTCTCGTAACAAGAACCTGCGCTAATCTTCAAAAATGTTATTGCAGATTTAGGAAAAAAAAGCAATCATTTTTAAATATTTTGCCGATAAAGAGCAAAAACTTAAATAACATGTGCATTCTATTTGAACACCTCAAAATATACAATAAAATTATGTAGCACGTTGCTGATATGGTATTTTGGATTTTAAGGAGTGCTTTTCCCGACTTTTTTGGGCTTTCAAAAGAAATTGCAGTGAGTTAAAATTTTTTTTAATTCGGGCACAAAATATTTTTCCTAAAACTTTTTTATTAATTTTTGATATAGCTAAATGTATGCAAAATTCTTTTTTCCTATAACCGTTTATCTATGTGGGATATCAATACTACATTTTGACAGATTCTTAATTCTCCATTACCTCAAAAATGATTTAAGTCAACTTAGAGCTCCCATTTCTCAACTAGAGTATAAGTAAAATAAAGCCAAGTATAATTTGAAAGTTAAACGGGCATTTTATTTTCATGCTTACTCATGCTACATTCGTTTACTAGTTACTATTTTTCCCCCCTCCAGCTAAAACTAAAAATAACTAAAAAATATTTCCACTTTTTCTTTTTATACAGCATGTGCTTTTTTAGTTCATTCCTTTATGTTTATTTTTTTCTGCCGGAGTTTCCAACATTTATTTTTAACACCATCATCCTCAACATCTCTGAGTTTCACCAAGCGAATGCGACAATGCCACCTTCAGCATCATCAATTTCATTTCCTCCCTAATTAATTAAATTCAGAAAAATTTCAGTTTTCTGTTTGTATATGTTTTGTGTGAATGTTTTTGTGTGCTAGAGCGAGCCTACTACAATTATTTTATTCTTTTTTCCCCCCTTACATTAATTTTGTGTTGCGCCGCAAACTGTTAAAATGAATTCATTCTATTTGCTACTTTTTTCCTCCTACTTTTTCCTGCTACTTATTTTATGTTTGTGTTAGTATGTAAGTACGACGACATCGTCCATTTTTTCCTTCTTCTTTTTTTTTTTGTGTGTTATTTCTCTGCTGGTGTTTTTCTTTCCATTATTTTTATGCTGAGATTTTTATCGAAAAACACTTTCATTAAAATTACTCCAATTTTCCCGGATTTCTTTTTTCCTCTCTCTTTCTCTCTCAGTCCTCATGCATTTCCCATTTCGTTTTTTGCTTTTGAGTGGATATTTTATTTCCACTACACTATTTTATCTTGAAACTGCATCTTTTTGCTATTGGCGCGCCGCAAATTTTATGTCTCCCCTCACCCATTACTACTCTTACTTACATTCTATCATCACATTAAAGTTTGGTTGAATTTTTTATTTAGTTTTTTGGCTAACAAATTTCTATGCTTACTACTGCTGAAGCTGAAGTAGAAACAAAAGGAGAAAAAACCAAAAAAAAACAAAAAAAAAACAGAACAAAAAATAATGAAAAATAGCAAAAATAAATAAAAGTAGCAAGTTGTAAAAATAGCTTTAGGCCTTTTTTACAGCTGCTTGTCGTTGTAGCTTCTGTTGTTGTTGCTATTCATATAGAGAGCCGTGTGTAAATTGAATGTAGTTTATGTCATCAATTGTGAGAAAATTTTATTATATACGAGTAAATTTAATTATTTTTTTTTTTTTTGCAGAATTTTAGTGTGTTTGTGTATGTGTATAGTTGAGTTCAGTGTCATTGAAAGGATTTTTTAAAGGTGATATATTTGGTTTTAAATTGATTTTGAAACTTGAATTTAAAGTATTTTCTGGCTATAGCATTCTAGTTTCTTTAAATCGATTTTGATTGTTAAAACATCATCAATAGTGCCTTCGATTTTTTTTTTTAATTTTCGAAAAATTTTATTTAAAAAAAAAAATTTTTGTATCAATGAAACAACACTAAAACACAGTGACATTGAGTTTTAAATTAATATTTTCAAACTTGAAATTGTAACTCTGCTTACTTCTAAAAGTACGCAGTCTTTTTTGAAACACAAGAACATTCTAAACCGTCTATTTCAATTTTATTTCTCGTATGGTTCTGATTCATTATCTAATCTTTCATAATTATTTCTAAAACACCTAAAAGTATGCAATATTTTCCTTCCATGTTTACCTCATAGTTTCCCCAAAAACATTATATTTGTTTCTGGAGCACCTAAAAGTATGCATTACTACTTGTTCAGAGCAAACGCGTTTGAAGCTTATTAATTTGGTTTATATCTAGTAAAGAACATATTCCTAAAGCAGGTATGTGACTAAATTGCGAGTTACGATTTCTTCAAATTTAAAATTCTACGCTGTAAAAAAAATCTAAAAATTTCTGAAAAAATTCAACAAAAGTCTGAAAGAAAATGTGGAAGAAACATGAGTAGTCAATTTGATCAGGATCTTAAATACTTTACCAATATATATCATGTATGTCAACTTTTATAAAGTTTCCTAAGGCCTAAAGATCCCACTATCGTTTGAGAAAGAGTGCAGAAAAGTTCAGGCAAATGTTCTACCTAATACGCAGATTATCTACAGATCTGCTGTCTGCCATCATAACAAGAGAAGTTCGCTTCTAATTATTCTATATTATCGAACTCTCTCAGATCTTGAGATAATTCCTGGATTCTGGGTACCTAAGCATGTATACAGCTCAGCTAGATGTACTCAAAACTCTTCTTCAAAAAAAGCAAAATTTTTTTTCCAATTCCAAACGATTTTATTTTTTTAAGTTTCTCTTATATTCACAGATTTAATTATTTTTCTGAATCAATTTTAATACCTTACACCTAAAAGTATGAAGTATTTTTTCTTTAAATTTTATAATAATTTCTAACCTACCTGAAAGTATAAAATATTTTTTCAGAATAAGAACATTTTCAATCATTCAGGAACAAAAAATAGGTACCCATCATCGTAGATAAACCCACGTAAATCACAACCATACTTATAGAAGTCATGCTGTAATCCGTAGCAGTTTGTTTTGGGAACCAACAGATTTTAAGACTCGTCGGAGTGTTTCATTCTTTATAATTCAAGCGGACAACTAAGAGGCACATACTTTGGAATTTTGTCCACAGGACGCTGTCTCCAAAAACAGTAGTCATGACCTTTTAGCTTCATTTAAAACTTGAAGACTCCTACCTTTAATCGCCTGAGTTATAGTGAGTACCATAGAAAAATTCAAAAATTAATAATGATAAAACCAAACAAATTTGGTCTAGTTTTAAAGACAATACTCCAACTAAAAAAAGACCAACCAAATTTGTAGAAAAAATAATTGTGTGGGTGCAAGATCAGCTCAAAGTCGACAAATTTTTCACAAAAATGTTTTTAGTCCGTTGAGTAAAATGCATCTCAAAAATAAGTTTTTGAAAATGTCCTACAAAAAATTCCAATTTTATATTTACAGTTTCAATTAAGATTTGTAAAACATTGTTTCAAAAGACAAGAATTAAAAAAAAAACGAAAATTGTCGAATTTTGGCAGAGAAAATTAAGAAAATATGTGTAATAAGGTTCCTGGATTTTTCTCAATTTTAGAAGGCACCCTCTTTGTCTATCTATCGAAATATGCAAAAACATCCTCCGCTTTCTTCCGCTTATGGGAAATAATTTAATTTAGAAATTGGTCTGAATATGATTTCTCAACGAAAACTGGAATAAAACTTTCTTTGTTACCCCTAAAGGTATGCAATCATGCTAAAAAATGACAAAAAGTGTAAAACTCAGAAGTTGCATTCGTTATTATCAATTTTATTCCAACATTAAAGGATTCCAATAAAAATTGTTTAAGTTTCTGAAAAGGCCAATATCAACATAACTAAATAAAATAAATTTCTTGAAGATTAAACCGTCAATTCTCCCATTAAAGCTTGCCAAATATGACGAAAATTTTAACTTTAAGCTTAATTTGTGACGAAACCTAAACAGACTGATTAAAACTGACCGCAGATTTCAGTTTAGTGACCTAAAATTTAATATCACACGAAATTTTATCAAAATCAGAGCGCTCCTTCTAATTTTGTCTCGCCGTTGCATGGGATCAAATCACTGTGCCAGGGTCGCGATAGCCCCGCCTTTATGTTTTGCATAAGTTTATTTAGATATTAAATTCTCTAAGCATTTTTTTATATTCCTTATTTACAAAATTTTTTCAAAACTAGTTTCTGTTGATCCCTAGCCAGGTTTCGTAAGCCACTTCTAGCTTGTACTATTTTCTTTCCAGTTTGTTTATTTAAAGTTCATTCTTCGTTAGGTTTCGTGGGGCTACCTTTGGGCCGTTCACTTACAACTATTGGACATCTCTTCATGACTTTTCTTGCAATATTGACGTACTTTATCCATTTCCACAATTGCTTCCCGATGCAGCATTCCCATATTGTGTAAGAGAAAATCTATATCGATCCGTAAATAAACATCGATGGACGAAAACTTTCAGTCGCTGTGTTGCTGCTAAGTTATTTTTCTAGGTGCTTAATTTGTACTGTCAGAACACTGATGAAAGATCGTCTTCTGATCTCTATGTTCTATATACTTTGTTATTATACTCTATGGCAATAAAGTTCATAAGTTCATGTACCCCAAAAAAAACAATATTTTAGTTTTATTGTTCACTACCGAGGTATGTACACTTTTTCTCAAAAGGGTGACGAGCAATTCCGACTCTTTGCAGATTCTCGCACCTAGGATGAGAACTTTCCCACGTCGTCCATCTTAGATAGCAATCCCGAATTATCAAATGCTGCATTAAAGACGTTCTTAATTTATATTAGAAATGGCACCGATGGCAATATTTAGCGCTGTCGAATACAAATGTTGGACTTCAAAACGTTCACACACAACATCCACCCTCGTCATATGCTGGCTTTAAAAATTGTTATGCTTAACTTTTTTTTTTTAGAATAACTTTTATTTTCTTTCCTGTTTTATTATGTAAGGAGTGAGATTGAAAAAATCTTAACACACGTTTTACCTAATATTTTTTTTGGGTGTAAAATTTAAAAATTTCTTTGATCTAGATATCTTTGAAAAATATGTCAGTTGTTATTTTTAATGGCAAACATGTTGATTTATTGTGAGTTTGATCAAAATGAGTGAAGAAAAACAAGTAAGTCTTAAAATTATTAAAAATTCTCAAAAAAATCCAAATTGGTCCTACAAAAAATTGGCCGAAGAATTGAAGGTCTGCCGTCAAACTGTTTCCAATGTAATTAAACAGTTTCAGGAGAATTTGACCATCGATAGGAAACCTGGTTCGGGAAGATAACAACGACCACATGATATTGGGAAAGCCAAGAAAATAGAACGCATATTGAAAAGATCTCCAAACACATCTGGTAGAAAAACTGCCCGGTTAGCCCAGTGCTCTGACTATTTGGTGCGAAAAGCTAAAGCCAATGCAGGTCTGAAAACATACAAAGTCCAAAAAGTTCCAGACAGGAATGCTGCAAAAAATTTAGACGCCAAAAGTAGGGCTCGGAAATTAAAATCGAATTTTATACAAAAATATTCATGTTGAATAATAGACGGCGAAACGTATATGCTGGCAGATTTTAGGCAGCTTCCGGGTTCCGGGTCAAAATTTTTATGTTGCTGATGCTCGAGAAAAGGTCGAAGAACAATTTAGAATACAAAAGCAGACAAAATTTCCTAAAAAATCCTGTTATGGCAAACTATATGCAGTTGCGACAAAAGAAGCAAGTCATTTGTTACAGTGGGCTCTATAAATACCGAAATATACATCAAAGAATGTTTGAAAAAAAGACTTCTTCCTTTCATAAGAGAGCACAATGTGTCCACATATTTTTGGCCCAAGTAGGCATCATGTCACTACGGCAAGAAAGCTCTGGAGTGGTACCAAAGTAATAACATAGTTTTTGTACCAAGAGAGGCCAATCCTCCAAATTGTCTGGAGCTAAGACCAGTGGAGAGATATTGGGCTCTTGTGAAAAGAAACTTAAAGAGCACAAAAAAGGTGTCCCAAAAAATATCGAAGATTTTAAAAGGAGATGGGTAAACTGTTCCAAAAAGGTGTCTGAAACAACTATCAAATCTCTAATGGAAGGCTTACCAAAAAGGGTCCACGAGTTCATAAATAGTGGTTAGAACTATAAAAATTATATTTTCTGTAATTTGTAAAATATTATCAATTAAATAAAAAAAAATCAAAACTCTAAGATCAACCGTTTAAAAATTATTGAATTTTATATATGTTAAGATTTTTTCGATCTCACTCCTTACGTTTTTAAAACTGCCTTCTTATTCCACAAACTCTCGCAGTTTTGCTAATTTTTCTGAAAATACTAGTCGTTCGTTTCTACTCAATTTCTAACTAAGCCATTATTTCTCGTTTATTGATTGATTCATTTTCAATAGGTATGCACAAACTTTTCTGTCTAACACTTTCCAACTCAATTTCTAATAATTATAGCAATTCATTCTTTAGAATATCTTGAGACTAACTTACAACATACAAATGCACATATGTATTTATGTATATAAACCAAAATAACTAAATATACACATTCGCTTAAATTATACATATATCATAAAGTGCTTCTACTGCATACTATGTAACTAAATATACTACCAAAAATACAAACACAATTAATTTCTATAACCATCATCATCATTAACATCAGCAGCTACAACAACGAAAAGGAAAACAATTACAACAACAAGTGTGTAGGCAGGCAGGCAAGCAGGACAACAAATTTCTATTAATTAAATTGTGTGGACCACAATGTTTTAATTATTTCGTAACCCATAATTGTATGCTCAGCAATTTAGTTGCCTTTCTCAATTAATAAGTACACAAATATATATTAATATACATACATACTAACTACATAATGCATAAATATACTTACTACTAAATATACTACTCATTTACCAATACCAAAAATATGTAGTTATAACCGATTGTACGTAAGTATGAACGAGCGAGTAGTAGTTGTCATTACTTTGTATTACATACTCATACACATGTACATACATACATAAAGTACAAATTTTCTAAATGTACACAAGAAATATATACAAGTAGTTAGTATTTTGGGTTCAGGAGAAAAACTTAAGCGTAATTATTATTCAAGTTGATTCGAATTGAGTTTGATATTTGCTATAATAATCAAATAAATGCATTAAATGGTATTTGTATTAATGTACATTGTTCAACTATGTAGGCGATTTCCACATTCAAAACATTATTATACAGTGTGCAAATGGTGGAATGGAAGCTGTTAAATATTAAAGTAGATTTGGTTAGTTTATGAAGTACAGTCAGCTAGGTGAGGGCTGAGGTATAGCTTCAGCTTAATGTTCTTTAGATTGACCCTAGAAACTCATATTCCGAAGATTAAAGGAGTGCGAAAGGTTGAGGGAGATAAACCAAAATTTATTAGAATTGCCTGCTGAGTCAATTGAAAAATTGGTTTAAAATGTTCTATATCACTTTTACACCTTTTCCAGATAAAATTTATTCAAAGTAAGCAAATTGGAATCAAAAAGTACCAACAAGTATACAAAATAAGGTTTCAAAATTGAACACTCATCAAAGGAACATTGATATCTTTAAATTTAAGCACTCATCAACACCACATAACTAAACATGATCAAATTTAATGTACACCAAAAACTTCACACTCTCATAATCGTGTAAATTTGTGTTTGTTATATTATTTTGTAAACATAAACAAAAGTAAGCCCCTTTGGGTATACAAATCATTTGTTCGTGTTCAATGGTGAATCCTAGATTGTAGAACGTGGATCAAGCTTTTAGTTTTTACGTTCTTTAACTCTTTTGATGAAGAATTAATGATCATAATGTATGGAACATTTATCGCCAAGATTTATTACTGAATTTTATTCCCCCTGGATGCGCCAGTATACATTTATATACACTTTCAATAAAATTCTCTTGCGTATGTTTATAATTATGTGGTTGACTCTAAGAAGTGAGATCGAAAAAATCTTAACATACATAAAATTCAATAATTTTTTAACGGTTGATCTTAGAGTTTTGATTTTTTTTTGTTTAATTGATAATATAACTTTTATAGTTCTAACCACTATTTATGAACTCGTGGACCGTTTTTGGTAAGCTCTCCATTACAGATTTAATAGTTGTTTCAGAGACATTTTTGGAACAGTTTACCCATCTCCTTTTAAAATCTTCGATATTTTGGGACACCTTTTTTGTGCTCTTTAAGTTTCTTTTCACAAGAGCCCAATATCTCTCCACTGGTCTTAGCTCCAGACAATTTGGAGGATTGGCCTCTCTTGGTACAAAAACTATGTTATTACTTTGGTACCACTCCAGAGCTTTCTTGCCGTAGTGACATGATGCCAAATCGGGCCAAAAATATATAGACACATTGTGCTCTCTTATGAAAGGAAGAAGTCTTTTTTTTTCAAACATTCTTTGATGTATATTTCGGTATTTATAGAGCCCACTGTAACAAATGACTTGCTTCTTTTGCCGTTGCCGCAACGGCATATAGCTTGCCATACCAGGAATTTTTTAGGAAATTTTGTCTGCTTTTGGATTCTAAATTGTTCTTTGACATTTTTTCAAGCATCAGCAACATAAAAATGTTGACCCGAAAGCTGCATAAAATCTGCCAGAACATACTTTTCGTCGTCCATTATACAACATGAATATTTTTGTATGAAATTGGATTTTAATTTCCGAGCCCTACTTTTGGCGTCTAAATTTTTTGCAGCATTCCTATCGGGAACTTTTTGGACTTTATATGTTTTCAGACCTGCATTGGCTTTAGCTTTTCGCACCAAATAGTCCGAGCACTGGGCTAACCGGGCAGTTTTTCTACCAGATGTGTTTGGAGATCTTTTCAATATGCTTTCTATTTTCTTGGCTTTCCCAATATCATGTGGTCCTTGTTATCTTCCCGAACCAGGTTTCCTATCGATGGTCAAATTCTCCTGAAACTGTTTAATAACATTGGAAACAGTTTGAGTGCAGACCTTTAATTCTTTGGCCAATTTTTTTAGGACCAATTTGGATTTTTTTTTTAAATTTTTAATAATTTTAAGACGAACTTCTTTTTCTTCACTCATTTTGATCAAACTCAGAATAAATCAACATTTTTCAAAGATATCTAGATCAAAGAAATTTTTAAATTTTACACTCAAAAAAAAATTATTAGGTAAAACGTGTGTTAAGATTTTTTCAATCTCACTCCTTAGTACATATGCATATTCAAACTTTGAATGTAATTGTTGATATTTAAGAATATGTCTACAACTTTGATTCCGCCGTATTCCGATAGATGACGGCTGGTCGAAATACGTAGATCAAAATTGTCATAAAGTGAGTTTAGACATTTGTTAACGTATCGACCACGCCGCATTAGTGAAAGTTCTTTGCATTTTTACATTATAATCGATTCAAAATGTCTGTTTTCGAGCTAAGTTCGCGTTATTTGCGCAAACAACTACATCAAAAATAAAATCGGGAGAGATTGTGATAATCCCAAATGCAGAAAGTCATGAGAAATGCCCGGACACGCCTCGACGTCGACCACCAAACCGCATATTCACCACGCCAAGATTGTGCTTTGTATTTGGTGTGCTATATTACGAGCTACTGAAACCGAGTGAAACCAACACAGGAGATCAGTACCAACGCAATTGATGCATTTGAATCGAATATTGAAGGAAAAATTGCCACAGAATCAAGAGAGACACGACAAAGTCATCCTCTAGCTCGATAATGTTCTGCCACACGTTGCAAAAGTAGTCAATACAGTCTTGGAAACCCTGAAATGGGAGGTCTTGCCCCACCCGTTGCAGTCCACAGACGTCGTTCCTTCCGACTACTATCTGTTTCGTTTGATGGCTCACGGCCTGGCGGTTCAGCATTTTCGTTCATTCGAGGAAGTTGAAAAATGGATTTCATCATGGATCGCGTCGAAAGACGCCGCCTTTTTTTTAAATGGGATCCGAAAATTGAGATGGTTGGCGCTAGCGACGAACAATAGTTTAAGTAATACATCTATAAGTACTTTTTGATTCACTCTAGATACATGTTCAAGGACATGAGTTTTCATATTTGAATACTCGTGTATTAAACAAATTTCAATAAAATCGATTTTCCCTGATTTTCGCTACGGAGCCCCATTTAGAAAATATTTTAGACAAAGATAAAGACCACAAATTATTTTTTTCTAAACATTGCTCCACAGCCCCCGTTAGAATACGTTTTAAGTACAAAATTTTGATTTTTGGGTCAGAAAACCCTTTTTTTGGCTTCTATTTGGGTCTAAAGTATATTCCAAAGGCGACTCTGAAGCAAAAGTTGCATCTCTACTTACCCCCTCTTCTCAAAAATCTCTGATGGAACTTACAAAAGTGCCATTTGTTTCGATCTAGTCTAACGTATTTTCACTGCAATACAAAGTGTATACTCGTGCCAATTAGGTCGGCTCTCTTAGATGAAGGTACATTTAAGAGAGAGAAAGTGTGCTCGATTTGCGCAACTACAACACTTAATTTATTAATTGTATATTTTTCTTAATCATTGCTTACTGACCAAGAATGTTCAGTACATGAGTGTTCAAAAATAAATCCTGTTCAAAATATATAAAATTACACTCAATAAGTTTTAAAAGTTAAGTTGAGTTTAGACACCGTCACAGAAAGTTGTTATCCATTCAGGGCATAGTACAGGACAACATGTGTCGAATGAATAGAAAAAACTAAAAAAAAGGAAGAAACAACAGAGTATACCTTACGTCGCTATGAAGGTCCTATGAGGAGTAAACTTTAATTTTTAGAAATACTTTCCTAGAATAGCACAGTATAGCGGGTAGCTTTTCTAAGGAAAATCAAATTATTCGTATTAAATCGGGGAGCCGATCAAATAGCACAATCGGCCCTAGCTGGCTGCAGTGATCCTAATGCCTACTTCCTATAAAACTCTCATCTAAAATCGGCAGTTTAAAATTCAAAAGGGTCCATTTGAATTTGGAATAAGCATATTTGGAAATAAAGATCGTGAAAAACTGCTTAAAGTAAATAAACACATATCTGTTGTAGTTAAGCACGACAGTTATTTGTAAAGATATCGAATGTTATTCAACAAATAGGCCCAAAAGTTTCCAACTTTATACCACATTTTCTCAGTTGGAGTAAGCTTTTAAACTTTCGTCAAAATATATGGACAAAGCAAAAGAACTAACCAGTTGCTGTTTCAGTTCCTTTTTATTTATATTCGGAATAGCAAAAGTATTTTCCAATTGTTAATTAATGAATTTAATTTAATTATTTCTGCATTTAATTTAAAAAATTTTTCTCTGTTTTTTAATTCTTATTACTAATATAAAAATGAAAGGGACAACCAAGGTTTGGACTTTGCGTTGCTTTGTCTATGAAATAATTTAACTATGAAAATTGATTCTTTAGTTTGATATATACATTGAGCATGAAAAACTTCTTAAGATATCATTTCTTGAAGATATCATTGACAGGCAGGAAATTTTCCAACTCATAACACAAGTCTGCAAAGTTTTAAAAGATAATTGAAAACAAGGAATGGTCACTTACGTATGTAATTTTATGCGTTGAATCCGAATTTGGGAACAACGTTTTACTTTCACCTTCACATTGCGATAACTTCTACCCCAAAAGTTAAAAATTGCGATCTATGTCACATAAGTTGTATATAAATTAAGAAATTTCTGTATGAAAGCTTCTCAAGCAAAAATTAAGACATACAACTGAGAGGCTGAGAGGAAAAGTGGTATAACTTCTACGTTCAGAGAAAAGTGGAATAATTTTACTTAAGAGCAAAAGCAAAGCGAAATATGTTCAGAGCAAAAGTGAAACGAAATATGTTCAGAGCAAAAACCGAATAAAAAACTATGCTGTTCTTGCTCTGAAAGAATTTTTATACCATTTTTGTTCTTACTTTTAAGGCATTTCATTTTCACTCTAAACCGTATTACTTATGCCATTCTTGCACTGACACACTAAATTATTTCACTTTTGCTCTTATATAAATTTCAGCCCGCTTTTCCTCTCAACCTGTCATTTATCATTCGAAAGTGATATAAAACTGACTCGTCCTAATTTGAGAGGCTGAGAAGAAAAAGGGTATAACTTCTACGTTCAGAAAAAAATGGAATAATTTTACTTAAGAGCAAAAGCAAAACGAAATATGTTCAGAGCAAAAGTGAAACGAAATATGTTCAGAGCGAAAACGGAATAAAAAACTAGGCTGTTCTTGCTCTGAATGAATTGTTATACCATTTTTACTCTTAATTTTAAGGCGTTTCATTTTCACTCTAAACCGTATTACTTATGCCATTCTTACACTGACACTCTAAATTATTTCACTTTTGCTCTTATATAAATTTTAGCCCGCTTTTCCTCTCAGCCTGTCAACTGAAACTAGCTACATATATAATTGTCCTATATTTGAGTCAATTTGCATCACTGTGTGCATGTGTATGTAAACAAAAATTCTGCTGGTCATTTATTTTGCTTACATAACATAACAATCTCTTATATGAAATATTCCAGTATATGTATGAACTACCACTACTTTTTAAGAAGTAAATGAATGAATGAATATGTATATTAACAACATTTGGTTAACCGCAAAGTAAGCAAAATACCATTTAATCTAAACAATATCCAAAAACCGCAATAGATTCATATGTACTTAGCAAGAAGACCAGCCAGAGCAGCAAAGAGAAAAGTAAAAGAAAATGAAAATGTAAGAAAATGTAGCAAAGAACCCAAAAGGAAAAAATATAATCAAGTAAGTATATAGTAAGGAAAAAGAACCGAAAAGACTAAAAATGTACGAACATATTGACAACATTATTGTTTTGTAAAAATCCCAAATAGAAAAAGCAACCATGGCAAATACGAACGAAGATATAGAAGCCACGAACAAATGAGAAAAGAAATAATAAATGAATGAATTAGTGGAAGTCGTTTTGAGATCGTTGTTTAGATAAGATGCACATATAATTTATTTCACTTATTTATTTTACAAGTATTTAAATGATCACTGGCATAGATTTTTAAAAGACAGAAAATCGTTTTAGCACTTAGCTAGCTGACCGTATATGAAGGAGGCCACTTTCCCTCTACCTGAATAATAGCAAAGCATTATCAACAAGCCGATTTATTAACTGAAGAAACGAATTAGCCAAATTTATGAAATCAATTTGCCTCTTTATGTAGAATATTACGTATACGACACAGTGTGCACAGCTGTAACTCCAGAAAAAATGAAAAGAGTTCAATTTCTATAAGGTTTAACTCCTGGGCTCACCTTTCTTCATTAGTCTGTCCGAGCTATGATCCGTAAATATTAAGGACATATCCAGATTCATTATGGAATCCTCATGGTTCTCCAATCCGTAAATGGGGGAGTCGCGCCGTACTATGGTATCACAATGAGCCTAAATGTGCTTAAGTGTGCTTTCAAGCAGAAGGCTGCCACTCCAACCTAACCTAAGGTTTACAAGAAATTTGCAGTTCATTTCATTAGAACAGGGGAAGATAATATGTAAAGGAGTATACACGTTTGAGCTCGGGAAAATTAAGAGTCTTTAATGATCACTTTCAGGAATGTAATTTAAATGCTAGTAAGAATCATCACAAAAATCACAGATGAGGAGTCGTAGCGGGTTTCGAAACGGCCATATGATATGCTGTCTCTTTATATAAAAATGCGGCTAAATCACTTAGTCATTTCGACAAAAAAAAAGTTTTATTAAGCCTGATAAACAGGACTTTAACTGCTGAGTAGAAATGCAGTGAAAGTCAAACTATGGAATATGAACAATTAGATTTCCGTTTCATAGTCTCTAATAATGTAATCATAATTTACTTTAAACGATTAACAAAGTATCGAATAGCATATTGTTTTGATGCGTTTGTAAAAAATGTTTCATGTGACGCCCTTTTTTCTATAGATGGCGGTGACCATGATTTATCGGAGACGGCTCAACTGTTATCAAAAACAAAAATACATTAGTGCATAATATTATCATGGCGATGATATTCAGAAAATTAAGTTTTTCGGACGAAAAAAACTGAAATTATCGTCCGAATAAAAATCTATTCTTTAAAAAACTAGCTATTGTAATTAGAAACAACTCCTTAAAATTTCAGATTGATCGGTTAATTGGTTTTTGGAAAATCAAGAATCAAAATGCCAAAATAAAAACGTTTAAAATTTCAGAGGACCGTAACTTTAGTTCTAGTGATTCGATATTGATGAAATTTTGTAAAAATATTTTCGAAAGTATATACTTTTAAAAATAAGCTTTAAAACCTTTTTTCGATTTTTTGCCCCAACGTAACGTATTTAAACTCTTAAATAGAGTATTTGGCAAAATAGGTTTAAATTTTTTATCCTTAGTTCAGCCGAGGCTTTTTCTTCATATGAAAAAAATAATTAAAAAATTGGCCAAAAATCGGTTTTACTTAGTTTTGGGATAAAATGCCTTTCAATTCAAACCTCAAGTAATTTTGCTTGTTTCAAAGAATTTCATCCATTCTGGATTTAATTTTTCAATATTTTGAATAAAAAAGTGAAAGTAAGTCGATATGTTTTTGGTGAAGTGAAAAAGAGCGATTTTAAAACATTTAGTAGCTGCAAAATCTAGAACTAATGAGCGATTTATAAAGGAGGCAATCATTATTTTCTTTATTAATTTTGAAGTTGAAAGTTTTTTCCCCTATTATATGAGGAAAGTTCTCATATCAATGGTGGCCTTCAAGAAAGCTCACAAATGCCTCATTGGCCTCGCTATTTCATTCTCCTTGCACAAAATATCTGCAAAGTGATTGCAATTTAGGGTGCAAACCTGTTCGGATTTTATTCCCCATACTTTATTTATTGTTCTTTTATAAGTGACACTCTCTCTCATGGACAGAGCTAATTTATATAGGTAATATTTGAAGACATAATATCAAGCTATATAGCCTATTAGCATCCCCAGGTTTATGCCACTACAAGCAATTAATCGGTTATGAATGAGGGGAATGAGCAGTTCTTTAATATTTCTAAGACCTGAAAAAAGATCCAAAAATCTCAATCATTTCTACCTCGTCCACTACTCAAAGAATTGATTTTGAAACGGTCGGCCTAGCTAATTCATCGGCAAGCCTCATTATCTGCGATATCACAGTGGCTGGGTATTCAACAAACCGTGTAGTGGTTATAAGTAAACAAGCTCTGGAAACTAATAATACAGCGTTTCGCCAGTTTCGTGACTCTAGACTAGAATGAAAGTTACTGAGATTAAGTGCCCAATGAGATTAAGATCCGTGTGTTGAATCCAAAATTTGCCAGCATATAAACCATAATCCACTTTTTAAACAGACCAATTAAGAACAAAGAAATCGAAACATTATCCATTCCATTTGGATCTAAAAGGAAGCACAATATAATATACCTAACATTTATTCAGAGATAAAACAGATTTAGGTATTAAGTATGAATTCCGCTCAGAATGCTCAAACAATCAATTCCAACCAGTTAGGGAAGATTTTTTAGCTTTTATAGTTTGGTAAAGAAGGAACTCGATAGTCTAGTGGTTACTGAACTAGATTTTCATCCGGGAGGTTCGAGTTCGATTCCCGTCTTCGTCTGGTGGTTAATTCTCATAATTTTCTTATATTCAATATCAATATGAAGTGTATGAGAATTATAAGAAAGTGTACTAGTACACACCTAGGTTGGTAATGGCAAAACGACCGAGCTGATAAAAATTACCACACCGCCGTTAGGAAACTGCATTAAACAATGGGCCGTTCAGGCATAAGTGTGTCTCTTGACAGCCACTCCAACCTAACCTAACCTAACCTATAGTTTGGTGATAGCAGGAACTCAAAAAAATTTCACGCCAGCTCGCATGACAGAACAAGCTCGTTATAAAATCGTATAAAAATTAACGTCAGCTATAGAAAATTTTAGGATGAAAAATGCAGAATTTTCTGGTTTCTTAAATTGCTTATTGATTTATGAAGCCAAAGGATTGATTTAAGTCCACAAACTGAGGCTTTTATTATGAGCTGCTTTTCGACGTTCGATCTGGTTATCTAAAATCGAATATAAAATGTAATATTCTCATTATGAGCTAAGCAAACTTGTCCAAATTTTCGTAGCGCATCGAATTTTCTGCTGAGTAATAATTGTTAAAAATACTTATAAGGGTAATTCCAGCAAGTTTCGACTAAAAAACAAGAAAACGGTATCTGACACTTCTTTCAACTTGATGATTTTTTCTTAGCTGACAGAGAAAATTTAAGGATTTAAGAATATGAACATCTTTTTTTATTATCTCTCATGGTTTACGTGCAATGGTCACTCAAATTTTTCGAACATGCGCCAAGGAGTCATTTTCAAGAACTCATAACTTCCGTTGTATGAATGATAATTTAACAACATGTAGCTCGTTGAAATTGTAATAAGGACGTTAAGAAAAAATTAAAAAAAAATTAGTTTCAGAAACAAAACTTTTCAAGGACATAGAAACCTTCAAAGATATGTGAATATCTCTGAAAGCACCTTTTTCCCCTTTTAAATTTTATTATTTTGTAGACTTAAAAATGTAAGTTAAACACTGAGAATGCCAGACTGGGTTCGCGATGGGTTTGTATTTTATTTTAACTTTTTCTCCTTAAACCTCAATAAAAACGTATGAAATTGAAATGAATGGTGATGACAGTGCAATCAAATTAATAACACAGTCTAACAAATTAAGACTTTTTGGTTGCAACAGAATAGACACCCTGTAATCCTGAAACGGAATATTGTATAGACCATTTTTGTAAAATAAACTTATAGTCCAACACGTCTCAGTTTTTTTTACAGTGGACCAAAATTTCCATTTTTTTGATTTTATGCAGGTCTAAAGCGGTGAGCAACAAATTGCACTTAGAGAAACTTGTGTCATTAATGAAAGCAAATCCCCTGATTGCAAAGGTTATTTCCTTAAAAGTTCAGGCGGTGAAGAAATGGAAAGAATGCTCATTGAAACTAAATTGTTTAGGACCAACAATTAGGAAAACAGCAAAGTGGATTAAGGTTAGCTAAATCCAAAGCCTATACAGCTTTTCACAAGTTGAGGAAGGTCTGGAGATCACGCACGATATCAAGACACACGAAGCTCCGAATTTTCCAAACAAGCGTCAAGTCGGTAATGCTCTATGGTGCAGAGACTTGCAAAGTTAAGGACCAAATATGTGCCAAACTACAGACTTTTGTGCTTGAGGAACATTTGCGGAATCTTGAACAACGACTTGCATAATCTGACAAACACCATACCTATAGCAAATCAAACGCCGCAAATGGTCCTGAATAGGTCACACGCTGCGTAAGGAGGGCACAGATATTGCCAAGATGTCATTTCTGTGGAACCCCTAGGCACCGGAGACCCGGCCGCCCCACACAAACATGGATGAGAACCGTGCTAGCAGAGAGCAAACACAGAGCATCCTGGAACGAGATCGATGGAAAGAGTTTACTGTTGCCCTATGCTCTGATTAGGAGCGATGCATCAACTTCAATTCTCAAATCTCTTAGCGTTGAGCAATTAGTTAAGTAAGATAAGGAAATTAAGTAGATGTGTCAAACAAATAAAAAAAAAATTCAGTTGTTGTCTTCAAGTCCTCAAATGCCTCCTTGGACAGTCAGAAGTTCTCTAGAAATCTGTACACAATTTGTATAGATGCCAAAGCTTCTGCACTTACATGGTGAAATTAATTTCCAAAAGATTGGAAGGATCCCTCAATCGTTTTCTACTTCCGGCCAGTTCCATCAAGCTCTCATCCTCTTCAAATGAATCGTTGAAGCATAATTTTCGTTGTAGTCATAACTACGATATCCTCAAAAGCATATAGAACACATTTGGAAGTGTTAAAAGACAAAACTCATTGACACTACGATTTCCCACAGGGAATCTTCAATGAAAATATTTACTAAATATATATGTATGTATGTATGTTTGTCTGTATCAATGTTGGTATTATTTTTGATTACAAAGAAAGATGGAGAGCAAAGAAGAGGGAACCATCTTTCAGTCAACATAAAATGCTAGCAAATAAAATAATTTCTGGTATAACTAGTAAAAAGGACATAATCATTAATTCATAAAACGATAATTTCTATGAAAAGGATGCGGGATGTAAAATAATAATAATAGAGAATTCTCAGCATAAAGAGATGGCTGCATTGATACAAAATAGAAACAACAGCAATCTACATATACAAACTGTAATAGCAGAACAGAACGGTAACGACAACAAACAAGAAATAGCAGCAGCAGTCAGAATATTATTGCATAGTATGCAACACCAAAAAAAAAAGAAAAGGATATTCAAAAGTGGAGGTAGTTTTTGCACAACATTTTGCAAATACAAATGTAAATGCATATTGATACAATATTTTGTAATGATGTTGTCGTACTTCTTGCTGTTGCAAAATGTTGCTATTACACTTGCAATTGTTGTTATGCTGTTGTTGTTATTGTTGCTGCTGCTTTTGATACATCTTGCTGTTGATCATCATCCAACATCAAATTACACAACAAAACAAAGGAAATTGTAATCATTTGTTTGCGGTTTTCTTGTTATGGTTTGAGAAATGCAATTGCAAAATAAATAATCAAATGGATGTAACTAGCACACATACACAAACAACAACTGCAAGTACCTACAAGTATATGAAATAGCAATAGCAGCAAAAAGCAACAGCAACAGAATAATATTGATGTTGATGTTAATGATAACTAATAGGTAGATACGGTAGAGAAGAAAGTATGTGGGTTGGCTGGAAAGGTGCAAGGGCACGTTACGGGCTGATAATGATTATTGTTCTTGTTATTGTAAAATAGTCATTAGAATTTGTTGCCCCCCCCCTAAAAATTTTGCAAATGTATGCATACAAAAACATACACTGAAAATTGAAAGCAGCAACAGCAGCTTCATTTGCAAATGATTACGTTATGTTGTTTTGACAAGACAGACAAATAGACAACCGAATGAACAGACAGATACTTTATATATTTCTATGTATAGCATATGAATGCAAGTGAGTATGCATGTGTGTGTGTGTGTGTGTGTTTTAAGGATATATTTGTGCTTAGCATGTTATTGATGGACAAATGACATTTGTTGTATTTGCTTAAAAGGATAATGACAAGTAAATGCTATTTAAATCAAAAGTTGACATAACGTAATTAGAAAATTAAATGAAATGGAAAAGATCCAATTGACTGGTTTACTTTGGCTTTGTTTTTCCAAAAGCTTATTTCAAAAATTTAAAGAAATTTATGAAGTAGAAGAAGAAAAATCTTAAATGGAATTAAAATTATGAAAAAATATGAGATTTTCTTTAGAAATATGGAATACTTATGTATGTAGTTAAATATAAGTGAAATTTAAAAAACGTTTGAGAAAAAAATTTCTGATTGTAAAAAGATTTTGCAAACTAATTGGCAAAAGTTAAGAATTACTTAGAAATGTTTCACAAGTAATATACAGTGGTGGTCTAGTATAACGAATGCCGATGGTGCATTGATGATTCTAAACAACGAACGATTGAAAAATGTGGATTTCGTATGTTTTTTTACTAAGTATTTAGTATTTTTACTAAATGATCAATTTTATATATATGAGTTTGATATGTTTATGAATTCGATATGTATATATATATGAATTTGAAAATTTTTCCTGCCATTGAATTAAATGCCAACCAAACAATTTTGATATTGACGTCTTTGTTTGTTTTTTGCTCTACCGTTTGGCATCTGTTTTGTTTGTAATCTAAGCATAACCGTCGAAACTATTGTGACTTTTATGGGATAACCTCACTTTTCTTTTATGCTCTCTTTTTTTTGTGTTGTCAGTTTAAGAAAAATTTCCAAAAATATTAAATAATAAAAAGATGTGTAAAAAAAAAAAATTTTGTGTAACCTGTAACCTGGGGACACCTGGGGGCGTCCCCTTGTTGGTCAAAATTAATGTTGCAGTTATCTAAAGTAATCATAATGCTAAATTCACATTATAGTATATTTTATTTATGTAGGTAGGCTGCTATTTCCTTTTAGTAACCGTTAACCGTTATATATATGACTTTTACGTCTTCGGTGACCCTTAGTGAAATTTTTTGGCAAATATTTTATGGAATATTTTAATCCTGAAATGTCTCTTTTGAAAGGACTTTTCAGGTTTTCAGAACTAAAGGGTTAAAATGTTCTACAGAAATGATCCTTGTAAAATTCTACTATACAACTTTGCCAATAGGATTTTTCTCAGACATCAATTTATAACGCTATTTACACTTAGTATTCAGCTCCCTTCGACCAAAATTAGAAAACTTTGACCCACTGTAAAAAAAAACTGAGATGCGCTGGACTATAAGTTTGTTTTACAAAAATGGTCTACACATCATACCCTTTCCGGGTTGTAGGGTGGCTATTCTGTTGCAGCCAAAAAGTCTTAATTTGTCGGACTGTGTTATATTTTAAAAGTTCTATCAGAATCCACTTTCAGAACCTTGTTATTTTTTTTTTTGTGTTGATATATGTTATTTAATTTTATGTTGTTGGGTTACAGTAACTCCTGAGAACTTGAGAATTCATTAAGGTTAGGTTTACTATGGGAAAATCGTAATTTCCCTTTAGATGAAGTCAAGCACTTGTGAAGTTCGTATAAAGTAAGTGTGGAATGATTGACTAATGACAGTAGTTAAGACTTTACTACTTTAAGTCTTTTATGGCATCAAATTCAATCATGTTCCACCCATGTTCCACTCGGATCACTGAAATTTGGCCCCAATGAAAAATAGCCCCAAAGAAAAATGAAAAAAAAAACACAAAAAAATTGTGTGACAAACAACAAAAGCAAATTTTAATTTGAATTGGAGTGATATTTCATATTTTGGGGTCTTTTTTAATTATTAACATTGGGGTCGTATATCATTATGAAATGTAGCCCCTCAATTAAAAATTAAAAAAGGCCCCAAAATCAATAATACATAAATAATTTTGGGGTCTTTTTCATTTATTTATTTTGTGAAAATTCTCACTTGTGGTAAACAATTGATCCTCTAATATATAATTTATTATCTAAATGGAAAGCACATTTAATTTTTATGATATATTTTGCTTAGTCGTGAGTGGTATACTTCAGCAAAAATTATTTACCAAAAATACTGGAAGTCAGTTAAAATCTAATAAATAAACGTATCTTTTAATATTTTTCCAATAAAATGTAATAAATAAACATCAATGGGTTATTCCAACTAAAGGCTGTTTGGAAAAAATTCGGAGTGCCAAAGGATGAATCAAATCCGCAGCATTTTTTCACTGCTTGCAAAATAGAAGAAAATCACTCTTTTTGCTTATTTTCTTCACTCACGATGGATCTTATAAAAACGAATATAACAGAAGAAAACTGAGAATTTTTTAAGGAGGCAACATTCTATGTTGCGCCCCGGCTTTGCTACAAGCAACTTGTAACTCTTTATGTGGAGTATTATGAGAAGGTAAAGCCTTAGTAGTTATACCTATAAGAACGAAACAACTTATTTGTATGCCAATCATATTAAGGGGGAGAGAAGGGGAAAATTTCCCCCTCAAAACAATTTCAAACACTTCAAAATTTAATAAATTAAACTGGCAAAAAAGTGAACATAATTAGTTATTGTTGTTTTCAGTTATTGCGATTAACTTTCAATTATAAGAATAAGGAATAATCTTGTGCTGAAATAATAATGATACCTAAACCAATTAAACCTGAAAATTCAGTGTCCTTATATAAACCTATAAGTTTGCTTGCAATATTCTCGAAAATACTCTTGAGTAAGAAAGAATATAGTTCCAGATCAACAATCTTAAGCACAGTACTCCTGAGCAATACCATCCCAAAGTGAATATTCTCACTGACTTTCTGGAACGCAAAAAATATTACTCTGCCATATTTTTGGATATGTAATAACCGTTCGACAGAGTTTGGCATCGAGAACTATTATACAAATTAAAAAATTTACTTTCAGTTCCATATTATTTGGTCTTAAAGTCCTATCTACATGAAAGATCATTCTTTGTCAAAGTAAGTAAATGATGAAACATCAGTCATATGTCAAATAAAAGCCGGAATACCACAGGGCAGTGTTCTGGCTCCTGCTCTTTATTCAATTTTTACCTGCGACTTGCCTGAAACTAATGTTGTTACTATTTCTACTTATCCAGACGATACTGCTATTTTGCGTCAAATTAATCTCCTACAGAAGCTGCTAATCTAGTTTAGAAACAGCTCGACCACATTCAACAATGATTCCTTCGTTGGAAAATAAAGGGGAATATAGACAAGTCAGCAAATATCACGTTTTCATTAAGAAGAGGAGAATGTCCTCCGTTAAATCTGAATGAAACTACTATCTCAAACGTAAGTGTTTAATATTTAGGATTACACCTTGATAAAAGATTAAATTGGAAAGAGCATATAAAAGCGAAGAGGCTACATCTTAACATAAAAACAAAACGCATGTACTGGTTATTGTGTCCGAAATCTGAGCTTTGTCTTGAGAACTACTACTTTATAAAACCATATTGAAACTAGTTTGGGCACACGGAGTTCAACTTTGGGGTACCACAACTATTTCAAACTTAGAAATACTACAACGCTATCAATCCAAAACACTGGCATTATTAGCAAAAGCACCCTGGTTTGCAACTAACAACGCATTGCACATAGACCTAAATATTCTAAAGGTAAAAGCTTTTGTATTCACTGGCTTTGTTTTTTGTTATTACAATTGTCAGTACTCTTAATAGTAATGTAGCTCAATATCGCTTTGGGGGGGTATTTTTTATATTTTCCCCAGCTTCTATTTGCATATCTTTTGAAGCTTAAATAATATTACATTTTGTTTTTATTTAATTTATGAATAGATATATTAGCTTTATTAGATCGAACCTTTATAGCTCTCCTGTTTCTGGTAGGGGAATGTCGAACCACACTTTGATTTTGACTGATAACTCACCCTAAAATCGTATTTTTTCAAAATTTGAGAAATGGAGGTTAAACTAGAAGCAAAATGCCACGTTTTTGGAGTTGCAGAATTTAAAAATTCGAATTTTATTGTAAAGTTTTAAGAATTATACCAAAATATTCGATTTTGTCATTTTGAAAAATCGTGGGGATTGTCGAACCTCTTTGCAAATTAAGAAAACTCGAACAAATATTGATGTAAAATGTTTATTTATGACTTCGTTATGAAAAACATGAGATTTGAATGAAAAATATAAAGAAAAAAAATCGATGTTATTTATTCGCAGCCGCAGTTTTTGCATGTGAAATAGCCACCAGTCATGTGTACACATCGCAAGTGATTGTCGATTTTAATCTCCTTTATGGCCACTAAATATTCTTGGAGATCATCGCATCGATCATGTTTTGCAACGTAACGCGGCATATTGACGTTAAATTACTAAAAACTAAGTTTTTGTCGATAATTTACTATATAACTAAGTGGTTCGATATTCCCTACAAAAAGTGGTTTGACATTCCCCAGAAGCTGTGTTCTTCAAAATTGCCGCCCATGAGTCGCCGAACCAAATTTCATGCAAAAAAACTTTTTGGACTGTAAATAATATTCACACACAATGATTTGAAAAATATTTACCTGCTTGGTTTTACGCAAAAATGTTGAAAAAACAATGTAATTTTTAAAACACAAAAACACTTTTGGAATCACAAAAATCACTTGATTATCGCTGACAGCACATCGGTTCGACTGCTAATGAAAAAATGAGATGAAGCTGAAATAAAATGATGCCAAAAGTTTTCGAATATCACATAATGCAGATAAAACTAATGGTTCGACATTCCCCATGGTTCGAAATTCCCCACATTCCCCTACTAATGTAATACGGAGGTTTACGAAATGCTCTTTTAACATAATTATAAATTTTGGAAATGAAGAGTTTTTGTACGGTAGCCTCGGAAAAGAATTAATCATTTTCAGATCATAGCTGACACCATTTTTTTTTTTTGGCCCTTTACCATAGTTTTAATGCTGTCAGATGCCATCTGTAGGCTCAAAAAGCACTAAATACTGCTCCCAAACAAATTCAAAATTTTTAAAAATTCGTTTACAATTTTCGTATTCCATGTTATAATAATAGAGATTTTTGAGTGATAAAACTTAAATTGTATTTGTTTGTTGTGTAAGAATTAAAACAATACAAATTCTATATGGGTTCAGGGCACCCCAGTGGCCTGGTGGCACATCAGGTTCGATTCCCAGATGGGATTTAGTTCTTAAAAAGGTCCAAATAGATTGTTCTAATAAATTGAATCATTTCGGTGATTTAGTTCTTAAATACGTGACTCGAGTACCAGTTCAACGGGCTCTATGCTCAGATAGAGAATTGAATCCACAAAAAAAAACCCAAAAGAACAAAATTATAGGTTTCGGGTCGATATAAGGAAAATTCCAGATGGGAAAGAGAAAATTTGAACACAGGGTAAGAATCAGCGACCTTGAATTATTCTTAAAATTCTGTTAATTTTCGGCCCATTATAAACCAATATAAAACTGAATAACTGTTTTCTATTATTAATATTTTCCACGATCCTTTACCTTGGGAATCCTTTACATAGATCATAGAAATTGTAAAATGATTTGCTACAACAACAGGTTTACCCCAAAATGCTTAGGTTAGGTTAGGTTGGAGTGGCTGTCGAGAGACACACTTAGGCCTGAACGGCTTATTGTGATACCACATAGTTGGACCTACAGTTTAACGCCGATTCCGAACGGCGGTGTGGCAATTTTTTATCGGCTTGGTGGTTTTGCCATTACCAACCAATGTGTGTACTTGTACACTATCTTATAATTCTCATACACTTCATATTGATAGTGAATATAAGAAAGTTATGAAAATTAACCACCAGACGAAGACGGGAATCGAACCCGAACCTCCCAGATAAAAGTCTAGTGCACTACCCACTAGACTATCGAGGTCGTCCCCAAAATGCTTAACGTACCCGTAAGTTTTCACATGGCCATACCTTTGAAAGTTTCCTAAAGTTTATGAATAGGAAAAAAAATGCCTACGTACGTAACGCTCCAGCCCGCGAATTGGTTCAAATGGAGAATTTTTATTTTTTAGTTTTCCCCTCCCCGCCCAAAAAATGTTTTCTGTATCTGCCACTGCTTAATGTTTGGTTATAGTTTAAATAAGTTTGAAAATATTTAGAAGCAAAAAACTAGTGTAAAATAATTTGAAAAATAAAAAAAGAAATTGTTTTATGAGACAAAAACAAAAAGATTGAATAATTTTTTGGGGGTTTTTTCATCATTTATTTAAGTTTAATTATTTTTATCTTTTTAAAAAATTGGGTCATATTTCTATACAAAATTATACCCCACTTTTGTGGCCATTTTAATTTTCCCTTTTTTTTTTTGGGGGTTTTTTTCATTACATTGCAGTTATATTTCAATAATTGGGGCTTTATTTCATTATGAAAATATGCCACAATTTCGGTTTTTATTGGGGCCATTTTTCATTGGGGCCAAACTTCACGGAGCCGTTAAGAAAAAATAACTCTTTCTTACACAATTTTACTTTCCTCGAGGTTAATATTTTCATAACAAATATTTGAAAGAATACTTCAATTATTTAATTAAAAATTTAAATTGAAATAAGTTAGAAATACTTTAAAAACTTATAGAATTCATGAATTATTAATATCTAATTAGGTTGTAACTATTCTGTGCTGCTATCAAATTACAAAATTACTATAACAAATTTTGTTGCAATATACTTTTAAAACGAGTGCTTAATTTGATAATTTTCAAATAAGAAGAGAAGAGAAAAAAGAAAGAAAACAATAGAACACAAAAAAAAAGTAACAAACTGCGACCCCTTTTACAAAACTGTGTGATATTTATCTTCACCTTTTTTGTTGTTGTTTTTTTTTTTTTTTGCAACTAACCTTTTTTGCTTTCATACCAACTAATAAACCCTCACTTAACCACAATTACCTCTGAAAATGTCCTGCAATCAGTCTTCATTTACAATTTGCACCTGCAGCTGCTAGCCTGGGCGCTGTTGCACAAGCATATAATAGTAGTAAACAATAACAACAACAATAATAATAGTAACAACACGAACATGTAGACAAGGTGTTTGTTGGAAAATAGAGAGATTTAGTTAGCTACCTATTCATGTTGTTGTTGTTACTTTTACCTAATACAAAGGTACAATATTTTTATAACCAAAAAAACGGAAGGAAGAGAGCAAAAGAGAAAGAGAAATATAATAGGCAAAACAGTAGGTATTATATTACACCAACTCATTCTTCTACCTAACTGTTGTTGTAGTTTTTAATACAGAAAAACACAAATATGTTGTTCAAAGTTACCCTTTTACATGTATCGTTAACGAGAATATAACTGAAAAATCGTAGTGGTAGTGGTAACAGTAAGAAGGTAGGTAGGTAGGTAGGTATTATTTATAGTATGTAGTAGAATATGTAGTAGAAAGTTATGCTGTGAGTTAAAGTATAGCATAGCACACATATATGTATACACACATTTGTATTGTTTATTTGTTTGTATGTGTTTTCTATGAATGTATTTTAGTTTTGTATTAACTTGGCTTTTATTTCATCATTACAATTGTTACTGATTATTATTGTTGTTGCTACATATTTTTTGCTATTGTTGTTCCTTTTTCTTTTTATTGTTGTTCTTGCTATTGTTGTAGTGTTGCATGTTAGGTAATAACTCTTGTAACTTTGTGTTTTTTATGTTGTTATTGCTGTTGCTGTTGTTGGTGTTTTTCTCTTTCCACTACACTGCTACACATTTGGCATTACCAGATAACTTTCATTTGCTTTCACTCACACTCTCTGGCTTTGTTTTCTTCATGCTTCTCTCTATTTTACATTTATGTGTGTGTTTATGTCGGAACACAATTGACTTATGCTCCCTTCGAGCATAATTCAAAATGTTTTTGAAAATATGTTGCTGTTGTTGAAAATGGGCAAATGCTAAATTAAAGTCGACTTTCAATAGTTAAGACTCCCTGGGGTGTAAGACGTAAGAAATTGAAGTCAAAGAAGTTGGAATGGGAGTGTGCTATGTACATATTTTCAAATGAAGGCATAATTGAAGTAGTGTTTCTGTGAAATGTGGAAAATGTCTTTAAGGATGAAGGTACACTAATGTGTAATAAATGATACCAGGAGAAGAGATAGTTGGTTTATAATTACATCAGCAAATATGGATATATGTATAAACATGAATACTTCAACAAAGAACTTAAAAACAAAAATTATCAAATAGTATTTAAAAATAAAAGACAAAAAACAAATCTTAGCCCAATGAATATCCAAGGTTCAAGAACGTAACACAATAACGTGCGACTTTTTCAACAGTAATTCCAGCTGTAGATAATTCGATGTACGTTAAATCGGAGCGAAAAAAAAACGGTCTGTCAGTCTGTCTATAAACATAGCTCAGAATTGGATGGCAATGCAATATGAATATCTAAAATATATATAAATATAATATAATATAGAATATTAGTTTTTGTTTATTTACAGACACAATAATTATAGTACAGCACAATTTCAGGCTGGTGTATAAATATTATTATGATACAATAATCATAAGGCAGCATACTTTCAGGTTTTCCCTTTCCAGAGAAAAACGTGTGACGCACATGGGTAGAGATGAAATTAGTAGCGACTTAGGTAAACTATTCATCCATCAATTTCCTATTGCATACGACGCACAGTTGCATAATTTTAGCAAGTATTTTCATACCTACTAAAATTCACAACTACAAATTTTCAGGACAATCTGTATGTGTTTAGGAATCTGTATGAGGTTATATATATCTATGGGGATTGGAGAAATTATTTTATAATTTTTAATCCGTTTTAAAAACGTGGCATATTAAAAAAAAAATTATTTAAATTATTTTTTTTACATAGCATAATCTTGAGGTACACTACGAGAAAAAAATACCGATTCCTAATTAAGTAGCAAAAGCTTGAAACTAATGTAGCCAGTAGAAACTTTGTAGGGTATATTGACCTTCCCAAAAGAGTGAATTCTAATAGCATTATTTCTACATTGTTTCAGGAAAATTTTATATATGTTCTGCTTTTGAACAGCAATATAATGGTTACGATTTGGCTTTTGATTTATTTTTAGGTCCGATTTCATGATCTGGGTTTTCTAATTTCATGATTTGGGCCGGATTTTTGGTCTTGTTTTCATTTTGAATTTTGTTCTAAAATTTGGTCGTAATTTTAGTCTCAGTATTTGTTGAAATCTTAGTCAGAGATTTCATTTGAAATTTTGTCTTAATTATAGTTTCAGTTATGATCTAAATTTGATTTGAATTATAGTGAAATTTTTCGCTTATATTTTGGTCTAAATACAATCCAATTCTGGTCTAAGTTTTCTCCGAATTTTAATCTAAATTCAGTTAAATTTTGGTAGGAGTCTTTGTCATCGTTTTGAGGAGATTTTGGTCCAAAAAGGTTTATTATTATTTTTTTTTAATTTTTGGCATGAATATCTGCTTGATTTTCGTCTGAATTTAGGTCTATATTTCGATCCGAATTTGGTTGAATTGGGGCATAAATATGTTTTTTATTTTTAATTTAAATTCCCTCTGACTTTTGTCTGAACTTTGGAATGAGTTTTTGTTTGAGCGACCTTCTTTTCGGTTTATTCTCTTGTTTTGACTGGCTCATAACAAACATATTTGTTGTGTTCTGCTATTTTTCTTCAATTATTTGATCCATCTACAATATGCAATTTTCCTGAATTATAATCTTTAGTTGATATTGTTTTAGACAATTTATAATGTTTAGGAAACTAGTATATAATGATGGAATATAGAATACTTATATGCCAAAATACTTATATTCGCTGTTTAGCGCATTCCTTTGATGGAACGAGATCCGCCCTTCCAAACCCCAAATTGTAGATCCGCAACTGATAAATTGTTTTATGTTGTAAGCAGAGATTTTAATGTGTAAGATTTTTACTTACTTATTTTACTACTTATAAAAATGTTATACGAGGAGCTAATAAAAGTTTGCTTAGTTGGCAAATAAAAGTTCGCTTAGTTAGCAATACTGAATAAATTTTTGACAAAAGAAAAAAAGGCAGATGATTCGACATATTATTGCAATATTTTATTTTAAGTTTCATTGCAAACAGTCAACATAAAGACCAGAAATCGCCCCAAGCCACTGAGAAAGAGTCGGTAAAAATTTTACGGTCACCACAGCAAGAGAATTGGTTTGCCATTCTTTACGGATTTCGGCGTAACCTCAAGCCTGTGGATATGTTTAATGAGTGCCAAAGAGTATATGGAGAGAATGCTCCGTTGCTTGTGGCCGTCTAGATGTGGTTTCGGAAATTCCAGACCAGACATATTTCTGTGGAGAACGAATATTTTGAAGTTTGCCCGAAATTTTCGACTGATGATATGTGATGTGGCGAAGTTTGAAATTGGCGGAGATCTAATGATTGCAATGAAATGATTGCTGAGGAACTGTGCTTGAGTGTCATGGTTGAATCGCAAATATAGAAAGATCATCTTTGATGAACGAAAAAATCAGCACAATGGGTTCCTCGAACTTTAACTGATGCTCAAAAATAGGCAAATTTAAAAATTAAGAGTCTAGCACCTTCAATAAAATTGTAACATATGATGAAGCTTTGTCCTTCATGTATGACCCAGAAACCAATAAACTGTTGATGATATGGAGCCCAGAAGGTGCTAATCCATCCATTAGACCCAAGCAGCGAAAGTTAGCGGCAAAAGTAACGGTGTTAATTCATTTTACTAGAGAAAAAATTGTAGCTGTTATTGTTCTGAAAACTAGACAGACGATACTGCTTAATAGTATACTGAAATCTGCTAACCACAAGTTTTCGAAAACTTGTTGGAAAACCAGAAAAAAGATAAACTGCGCTTCTATTTTTTTGCACCTCGATAACGCCCCAACTCACACTGCTGAAAAAAAGAACCAAGCGAACTTCTGTTAGTCCCCGTGCATATACTTTCATAAAGTATCAACATAATATTCTTCCACATCGTCTCATTCCACGTAATCTTGTTGGCTCCCAGGTTTTTGAAATACTGTACATCTCCTTACCTTGCTTCCGCCAGCTAAAAGTTTTCTTTCAACTGGGAGTATTCATTTACATTTTTTTCCTCCTTTTTTGTCGAAAATTTATCCCTCACCATAGAATTTTCAATATAAACAAAACTAAAGATCATTATGCTTTATAATCACTTTCCGGTTAGTGAAATGCACACCCAGAAGCACCACATTTACAAACAATTCACATCTAAGTTATTCTGTAATAAAACCTACATCTAAAACTATAAAACCAGCAAATAAAAATAAAATCTGATCACTAAATTTTGATTGTCAATCAATATTTTATAAACATTTCCTTTAAAACTTTTACACTTTCATACATCTGCTTCACACAGCTTTCAACATATCATCATCAGCTGCATATATTGTATAACTATGCACTATGGCAATCATAGTTATATAATATTGCCGTCGCTGTCACTGCAATCACATCATTAACCACCATCGAACAATCAACGCCATTTCCAAAAACCACACACGCATTGTGTTACATAGAGTTTCATATTGAATATATTTTAAAGCAAGCAGCTGCCCACATTCAACTGTCTGTCTGTCTGCCTGTCTAACCATACATTTATGTATTCTCTCTGTGTGTATGTGTATATGTGTCTGTCTATCATTTCACTTGTCTATTCCATTTTAAATGTCGCTCACTTAAGTTAATATATAAACCAACCCACACACCTACATAAAATACATACTCGCAAACCGAAATGTCACTCAACATAATCAACGCAAACGTAATCAGTTGTAACTTTTTTTCTGTTGTTGTTGTAACTGGTGGTGCCTCCGTTATCGTTATGTATGTATGTATGCATATCTATATAAATGTTAGCGCGCATAAAAGTTGGCAACATTTTTGTTCAAATGCATGAAAAACAAATATGTGAATTTTTTTTTTTTTCTTTCTCTTTTTTCACATTCCATATCTATACCGCGCCTAAAAGTATACACAAACATACATACATTTACAATGACACACGTGCATACACACACACACACATTGTTGGCATTTGAAGCGAGCAAGCAACTGAGCGAATAAGCGAACAGGCACAATGAATGTGATAGAAGCAAACACGAAAGCAAAAATTTTTGCAAATTTTGCATTTTATACACAGCCTTCAACACTTTTCCCTTACTCATCTCTCTCTCTCACACCATCGCACAATTTCTCCGCTCATATGAAATGTCTAAATTTAGGCGCGCAAGCACGAGGTAACTACACAAGCAATGTAAGCGCAGCCTGAGCAGTCTGAGCAGACGAGCAGCGAAAACGCTTTGAATATTTCCACATTTCACAAATGCCAAATAAATGGCAAGCCTAAAAGTAGTTAACATATTTGTTAAAATGTATGTTTTATATCCATATGATTATGTTTGTATGTGTGTGTATGTATTTGTGATATGTATGTGTATATTTGCAGCTTGAGGCTGCGCTGCCAAAAGTTAACAAATGTCAGTTAGTTTGACTTCTAAATACTTTTGTATAGTGGTAGAGTAATTGAGCATGACAGGGAGGTAGAAGCAGAGGTAGAGGCTGGCGCGTTGTCATGTTGCAACTCAAGGACAATGAAATGCAAGCGAGATGCATTTGGCAAATGAATATACTAAAAAAAAAAACCAAAGTAAATAAAAACAATCAAGTCAATTAATTGTAAGAAAATATTAAAAAAAACAATTTGCAGTGATTGAAATATTGAAAGTTGGAAAATAAAAGATTGTAAATCAATAATTGAGTAGCACATTGCAGACTTTAGTTTCACAGAAAGACAGATAGAGCTAGAAAAAACACTGAAAAACAAATGCTGTACTGTCAAATATTGCAGTGATTGGGTGAACTTAAAAGTGAATTTCAAATCCTTATATAAGGCACAATCGAACGGAATTTACCCACACTTTTAAGAATTTTATCCAAACTTTTTAAACTATTAATAATATATCAGTTTAAAAATAAAACAGTGTCGATTATTTAGATTTTTTTCAAAGATTTATGCAGAGTTCTTTTAGTATGAAAACAGATGATACGAAGAAAAATTTTAATAATGAATTTTTTACATTTCTTCACAAAGCTGAGGCACTTGACTGCTTCTTACTTTTGGAACGCTAAAAATGTCATTATTCCAACGAACGTCATATTGAATGAGTATGCCCAGAACATCAGGAATCGCTAATTCAGCAATAGCTATGCCGCCCATAGCTAGCAGAGGTCGATTCACTCAGAAAACTTTTATCACCTCAATCATGAAAGCATTTTTTGAGAAGATGGGATAAATACAAAATTATTGAAAGTTTTTTTTAAATAAAAAAATCTTTCTCCACATATACAGTTGTATAAAAAAAGTACTAACTTTTACTCCTAATTTAGAATATTTTTTGAATCGAAATAAAGACCAAAAATTGATTCCTAAGCCCAAAACAAAACGTAGTACATAAAATTTCAACAAAACCAATTGACCCATAGATGGCGCTTCAGCGTAAAGAAAAATTCAACTTTTTCCTGATTTTTCTAGCCTTTGCTCTGGGGCTCTTTATGGAATATTGTTTAGATCAAAATAGAGACCAAAAATGGGTTGAGCTCTAAACATTATTCTTTTAAATTAAAAATAAAAACACATTTAAATCGGTACATGCATTAAAAAGACGTAAATCTGAGTACTTGAAGAAAATTCCACAGGCTAAAAGGTACCCTCTCCTTTAACTTCAACTCTATTTGCGGCAACCCACTCAGAAATTGTTTTGAAATCATTGCTGTTTGTGCTATTTTTAACACATTATTTGGCTGAATTTCTGAAGATTCACCGACCGAATGCTGCATTCTATTTTCATCTTTTTATTTGAAGTTCATCATCATTAAAAGCGGATTCACCGACCGAGTGTTGCACAATTTTTTTTTTATCTCTCATTCTCAACACCACAAAACTGTTAAAAGTTGTAATTGTTTCCTTCGTTCTAAATTATGAAAATACAAAAAAAAAGATTTTCTTCTTCCTGAAAAAATCAGAAAATCAGAAAAATCAGGGTCAAAGTTTTCATTTTTTGGTTCGAATGGAGCTGAATACTAAGTGTAAAAAGTGATCTAAATTGATGTCTTAGAAAAAATCTTAATCTAAATCTTAGAAGTTTTGTGGTAGAATTTTACTAGAATTATTTCTACAGAACATGTTAACCCTTTAGTTCCTCTTTTTATGGATAATTTTGGCCTCTTTTTTGAAAAGAGCATGAAGAGCTATTTTAAAAAGAACATTTAAGCATTCCACAAAAATATTTACCAGAAAATTTCACTATAGAAGAGAGGGGCGGTTTGACAATTTGTTACGAAGTGTTAAATAAGGGGAGAGGGGGTCATCGATGTGTTACGTAACTTCGATTTTATACTACGAAATACAGATGACTTCAAAATTACACTAGTGTATGCTTTTTGTTACAATGTGTTACGACCAGGGGAGGAAGGGTTTAAATTGACCAAAAATTGCGTTAAGTAATACGTGAGCAGCCCCTAACTTGAAAATAAGGATTTTTTTGAACGAATCAATCCAATTTTTGATACTATCAACAGCAGTAAAGCGGATTCCAATAAGGGCATTTTGTATCGATCGAAGTAAGTGATAGTCAGACGGGGCAAGGTCTGGTTAATACGGCAGGTGAGGAAAAACTTCCCACCTACTATTTTTCAAATAGTTTTTAACCGGTCTAGCAACATGAGACCGTGCGTTGCCATGTTGGAAAATTATGAAAAAAATGAATCATTTGTTTTCGATACAGCTCTGCCGTAATAATTTTACCGACTTTAGATGACACTATTCTGATTCCACCAAATACAGAACATTACCTTAGTGCCATGAATATTCTACTTCGACGATGATGTTCCTAGTTAGCCGGGCTTCACATACGACTCCTTGCGCTTCGGGTTGTCGTAATAAATTTATTTTTCGTCGCCAGTACTAGTTCGATGTAAAAACGAATTTTTTTTACAGCGCTGAAATAGCACTTCAGACATGAAAAATTATCGTCTTTAATTCACTCCAATGATTTCAGGCGCTTGGAAATTGCTGCTTGAGTAACTCCTAATATTATTAGGATAGTAGATCATTTTTTGTCTTGATTTTGGGGCTCAGTGCCAGACTTTCGAGTCGCCTCAACCTCTTAATAATAATAATAATAAACTCCTAATGTTACTTCAAGTTTTTCTTGCTTTTTGCACGAATCTTCATCCTTGTCTTTTGTGTCAAAATCTCCACTTTTAAAGCACGAAAACAGAATTCACATGTTTTTAATTGATGGAGTGTATTCACAGTAAATTTCCGGCAGCAATCAAAGACTTTCAGCAACACTTCTTTGTCGACTTAAAAACGAAAAGCAAAACTTCCCACAAAGGCTGTTTATTTGGCAGGTTTGCTGACATTTTTTTTAATATTACTGTGGTATATTAAATTAAAATTATGTCTTAGAATTAAAGAATTTCTTACCATATTTCTGTAAATTGTTGGATAACATTAGATTTGTAAGGTATAATCATGATTCTTCTTTCCAAGTATAAATATAATCATTTTCTTCAAATAAAAATTCAAAAAATCTTCATTGATTTGAAGCATAGTTTTTTTATTTATTTAATTTGCTTTTAATTTTTATTCTTTTGTTGTTTCTTATTTTTTTTTTGCAAAACATTATTTACAAATTTTTTACAATATAATTTTGTTTCAGGACACAGATAATTTTTATCAATTTCTTAATCTGAACAAAATCGGATAAAAAATTTATCTGTACTCTATAACCTCAATATTTCGTTCTCACACTTCGTACTTTAAGTAGCCAAGGTACAATTTACCTCTTTCGTAAAAACAATTAAAAAAAATCACTTCGTGTTCAAACTTTATAACTCACTTGACCTATAGACCTTTTATTACTTTGACTGCCTTTAAACACTTTTGCTCGATGTTGTAAAATTTTAGAATCTTCAGAAGTTTAGCACCAATTTCTTTTACAATACCCAATAAGCAACATAAAAAAGAAAACTTCTTCAATTTAGTAGCCATTTAGGTATAGTAAAAAACAAAAGTGTACCTACAGTAAAATTGTAAGATTATAAAATTTTAAAACTGCTAATACCCAAAGTAGTATTAAAAAATAGGCTACCATAAACTTAGCTAACATAAAAGAATTGGCTGAAGAAATGTGTGCGCTACTATAAACTAAACGAATATGGTAGACACATAAAAAAGAAAAATTATATATTTTTGTAGGTGGATGATGAAGCAAAATTTAGAAAACTTGTTTATGTAATTTGCAGAGTTTGCACAATTTGAGTGAACGAAAAAATAATGTGTTTATTTTGAGGATTTCATGACTTGGTAATGGCGGTCACAGTGCGCCTATTTTATAGTGGGATAGAAAAAAATTTCATTCTTTTTGCTTGTTCCGAATATAAAATGAATGAAAGGTTTTATTTGAAAATCTTACGATGACAAGTTTTACTAAACCCAAATGTAAAGAATTTATATTAAACTCAAGCCAAAAACATTAAGAACATCATCATTCAGTCACATCCTTTTGCATGTTTGTTTTTTTTTTATTAACGTTATCATTGGCAGATGCTAAAAAAGCATGTAAAAAGGAGGCTGAATCTTGTTCGTTTCGATGCAATACTAATTTAAATGAAACAAAAGGGAAAAGCATGGCAAAATTACAAACATTATTTAGCAAATTTTTGTGAATGCGTAAGAAAAAATGAAAATTCAAACTTTAATTAATTGCTTCACCAAATCAACGGCCAAAAAAAGCCAGGATAAACAAAAAACACTAGAATTTTATTTAATTTCATATAGGAGACGAATTTCTAAAATATTAATTTCACATAAAATTGAAACGCAATATTAAAATACTTCATATATTTCAAGGACTGCTGCACCGAAAAACCACAAATTAAATCTCTTTGAAGGCACACATTAAAAATATTGGTATATACAGAATAAAGCAGAGGCATAGGCATTTTTTTTTTAAAACCAAAAAGCAAATCAAGTAAAGTGCAACACTTAAACTCATATAGGAAAAAAAAAAAGCAAAGTATGTGAAAAAATGAAGCGTTCAGCACAATTTTTAGCATCATTCATTCACAACAAAGAGCGATATAAAAAAACTTTTAAAATAAACATAAACAGAGGCACAAAAAAAAACCGCGAAGGTGATGCTGATGGTAATGATGAAGCTGATAATGATCATCAGCATCTTCAATGCAAACAACAGCAGCAAAAAAACACCGACAGTAACATCATCATCGTCACGAGAGTATCGTGATATTGGTTGATGAATATCAACATCATCTGAATTTTATTTATTTTTAAAGTGTTTAATGGAATTGAATTGCAAGCACAATATTTTTACATACTTTCTTTCATGTAAAAAATGGCAGTAAAATAAAAAGCCCAAAAATGGCAGCCAAAAAAAAAAAACAAAAACAAAATAAAGTTCAGCGAAATTGAGACTGACCAGCAAAAAAAAAAATAAAAAAATTCCACGGAACCACATTTAAAAAGGTGAAACACTGATGAAAATGTTATTCCTTTTGGGGCAAAAGCAATGCATACATTTACTTGTATATGTAAGCAACAGCCGCAATTGCTGCTCATTGCTGTTACTCGTTGTTGACTGCTGGTAAAATTAAGTGAATCGCAGCAACAGCACAACATACGAAATGAATGAATTTTTAAACAACACAAAAAACGTACTAAAGCGAAAAATTAACGAAAGTGTCGAACAAAGAGAATATGTAATGTGCGTGTCTGTAGAGGTGCAATGGCAATCCGCCACCATTCAGTGAGACATACACACATAAACAAATAAGCGAATGTGTGCGGTCACATTGAGATGGTTTTTTGTTACATTTTTTGAGACTGAATGTGCGTGTGTGACTTTGGGGGGAAAGAGGATGCAATACAGAAAATTTAAATTATTTTGAAGCTGAATTCCTAGTTTTCTTTTTAAGAACTGAAATTATAAACTCAAATATAAGAATAATTTGTACGTTTAAATGAATAAATGTTACTCATACGACGTGATGGGCAAATTTTTTTGGATCCATTTTAAGAGCTAAAATAGTTTTAAAGTTTATTCGAAAGGAACTTTTAACTAAATAATAAACAAATATTATCAATTCGTACAATATTTTCAGAGTACATATGTATACTAAACCGAGCTTTAGGATACGGTTATTTGTTCAAGAATCAACACAAGAAATTCTTTAATTTTTTCTGGCATTGCGCATATATAGGTAGCCCAGTCGGTAGAGTAAAAATTCACCAAAAGTCCATAAGAATTCTTATCTGAAATTTTTCTTCAATAATTGTTAGCGGAGGTATGATAGATGGAAAAACCACCAACAAGTTAAGAAAATCAAAATGGGCTTTGAAGGCGATATAAAGTACAACATCCTCTACTATTTTCATTGACTAGAGATGTTAGATATAAAAACATTCACATTTAGCGATTTTATTAGCAAATTAAAGTTAGCCGAATTTTTGGCGATTTTTTTATTGTTTTTTAAAAATAGAAAAAATACTCAAACGAATTCAATATATAGCTCAAAAATTGTTTTTTTCAGTTCACTTATCTTTTAACAATATTTTCTAATAATTTAGAAGTTCAAAAAATTGCAGTAAAAAAAGAAAAAACAACAAATACAATAAACAAATTTTCTATTAATAAATTATAACTTATAATTTATATATAAGAGCAAATTGTAAAAAGTAATTGGTATCTTTAAAGATACTGTTAGCATTTAAGGTTTAAAAATATTATTTTTTTCTTCCGACAAAAACTTCAACATTTGAGCTATTCATAAAAATAGATTAATTAAAAATAATATAATTAAATATAATTTAAAATTATATAAAACACTTTTACAATTTTTGAAGTATTTCATATATCAGACCAGTATACATTAGAAAAAATGGGAGTGCAAGAACCATATGTAAGGGATAGTAGCGTATCCAGAGGAGGGCCACAGGGCTGAAGCCCCTATAGTAAACAGTCATTTTTGGGAAATCAAAAAAATTTAGATATAAAAAAAAAAGCTATCAGCAGTGAAAAGCATATACTTTCAACAAACGAAAAACCTTAGGATTTTACATCATATTTTATTTTAATAACAACAATTTAATATAAATATTAAAATGGGGTGGGATATTTGAATCACTGATTAGCCGCAATGCTGAGCGTGCCAATAGGATGCACGTTACAGTGCAACTGGTTATTAAACACACTCGGACTACATTAAATCTACAATTTCAACGCCAGCTTATAACTGTCTTACATTTAGAAAGCTTGATAATGGTCTAGCTTTTGGATTGAATTTTGTACTGAATTTTAGTTTGATATTGGTTTGACTTTTCCGCTTTTGCCCGTTTTTGATCTGAATTCTGGTTTGATTGTAAGTCAGAATTTCGTTTTATTATTAGTTTGAATTTTAATCTGAATTTTGTTTGAGTTTTAATCCATGTTTGGTCTAAATTTTGATTTGCTTTCCAGCGTTTGCAGACCACCAGCGTTTGATCTGATTTCTGGTCTAAATTTTGGTTTGCTTTTAATTTGTATTTGGCGTCTGTTTAGCCTCAGTTTTAATCTAACTCTTAGTTTCTGTTGTGGTCAATATTTTCGTTTGAATTGGCTTGATTTCGATAATATTATGGTTTGAATTTCGGTCCGAAATCGGTCGGAATTTTGTTTTAAAATTTGGTCTGAATTTGTCTAGAATTTTGGTCTAGTTTTTGTTTAATTTAAGTTAAAATTTTTTGTAAATATTGTAAATATTTATCAGATATTTCGATTAGTTTTTGGTCTGAATTTTGGGTTACTTTCGTTCGGTATTTGGTGGCCTTTTGGCCTAAAGTTTTGACTAACTACTGGTCTGAGTTGTGGTTTAAATTTTTTTTTTTTTTGAATTTTGAAATGAATTTTAAAACTGATTTTGGTTTTGATTCGGTCTGAATTTTGGGTTTTAGTCTGAATTTTATCCTATTTTGGTCGATAGAGACGTATCAAATTTTTTCATCAAAATTTTTTCTCAAAGGAAATTAAAATTTCCTTCAAATTGTTTTCTCAAAATAGATCACTTAACAATATAAATCCATTCGAAAAGTCATAATCAAGATTTTGATCTGAATTTGGTTCTTTTCTTGGTTTAAACTTTGATCTTAAAAAAGTATTTGAATTTAAGTTTGCAATTTGGTCGAAATTTCCACCTAAATTTCTCTCATATTTTAGTTTGAATTTTGGTCTCAGTTTTGTTCCAGTAAAACTTTTAATTTTTTGACCTGTATTTGATAAAATTTTTGCCCTAGTTTTTGGACTAGTTCTGGGTTCTTGGTCGATAGTGAGTCTGAGATTTATCTTTTAATTTAGTAAAATCAGCCCTCCCCAAACCCAAATCCTAGAACCGCCACTAGTAAAGGAGTGTTCCCGGGTATGAGACGGGTTTTAGTTTTGAGCCATAAATTTTCACTGGTTAAACCAAATTGAATATTTTGTATACTGAGGCAAAGGTAATGAAAATACAAAATTTTTATCCGAAAAAAGTATAGTGATTCCATTGGCTCCAAAATACCAAAAAAACTATTATAATAAAAAAATCATGTATAGTGCCTGAAGCTATGCAATATTTTGCAAACATCTACAGCATCCAAGTGCTTCTCTAAATATTTGTCTTTCAATGCTATTTTCTACACGGATTAAATTAATTTTTTAATGCAAATGAACAAAACAAAAAAATACAAAGAATGCAAGCAAACACAAATTATAATAGTCAGCAAAATGCATAATATTGGAATATCAATAGCATACTTATTTGGTGGGTGGCATTGAAATATAGCATTGAAGGAGCAATAGAAAAGAACTCGACTCATGCCACACGTAATTTTGAAGGTAAATGATGCAGCATTAATAACAAAATTTGATGCAAGGATAAAAGCAACGGAAAATATTTGTGCAGTAGTGTGTATCGTAAAGCAAATACCATACTCGCATAAGAAAATGCACTATAGCTGCTTGCTTCTCTATGTATGAATGTGTGCTACTTTCATAAACTAAGAAAGCTGCTTTCACAAACATACACACAAACAAGCATACATGCATTTACTCTAAAAATCTTAAGCACGTGCAGAGCTTATATTCTCTTTATATATATGGATTTTTTGTGCTTACTCGTCAGATATATAGAATTTTATTTTTGGTATACAATAAAATAATAATGACAGCAAAAACGAAATGAAATTATGTTTATTTTCGTCTTAAAATAATACAACCAAAAATTGCATTTGAAATGACGCATATACGAATGAATTATGTTAATAAAATTTACTATTTCAAATACACAAGAATACTATATATATGTATTTGAGTTGAGTATTTTCTTCTGTATAGTCGAAAAACAACAAATGCATAATGAAATCTTAAGCATGCCACAAGAAGTTTGCACACAACAGAAATGAAAGAAGTTCCCTGCGTATGTATATTTTGTTTTACGTACACATAAGTTACTTAGATGTTAAATTGATGTTTGCATTCACATTGAATATGAAAAGGATTAAGAAGAATATTTCAGCGTAATAAATAATTTAGAAGTAAAAGCAGCACACACACACGCATTTCTTCTGCATTGCGAGCTTGTGATAATTTAATGAAATGATAAAGTTTCCATTTCTTCTTCTTCTTTGAAAAATAGAAAATTTATTCGTTTGAAAAATGTGACTGAGAACTGCGCACATACAAATATAAATATAAATGTATATGAATTTTTAACTTTCTTTATGAAAGTTAGTCATACATACGTCGAGTGTTATCTAAGAGCTTTTATTGTCTGAAATATTCCACAGAAATTTAGAAATTTTATTATATCAGTTTTAATGTTACGCATGTGCATGGGAAAGTAGAGAGCGAAAAATTACCGAGAAAGTTTTGCTAAATCGATACAAGTAAAACAGTTGAGAAACAAAGAAGCCTTATCGGTATTTGTAGAGGCTAAACCTCTCGGCACCAATATAATATTATTTGACAGGCTGCTCCAGACAAATTTCTCCCCCAACCTTAAATCTACACAAATGTGTTTTTTATGTGGTGCCACTTTTAAGTAGTTTTACCCAATTGAAAAAATAGTTAAAATTTTGTTCATCCATCCTTCATGGTTGGATTCGATTTTTTGAATCCAACCACTTGTCATATAAACTTCCAATTTAAGGATGCCGTCATACATTGCGTTCCATAGCGTTGAGCCGAGAACGGAGCCCTGCGAAACGCCTCCCAAACGATACTGTTTGACACGATACTGTCGAAACAGTTTGCGATTATTTGCAACAGGTACTCCGGTACTTCAAATCCTCTCAGTGCACTCCTAATATGAGGTCATATCCCCGAGTTAAAGTTATTTTTGATGTCCAACGTCACTACGGCGCAGCACTTCTTCTAGCCGTATAGTCATTGCTTGCCGCTGGTGGCCTCGCGTGCAATATTTATCACCACTTGCATTGCGTCGACAGTGTAGTGCACTTCTCTAAACCCAAACTGTCGTGCTGATAGCCTTCCTGAATTTTCTAGCCACTACTGGACCCTGTCCCGTATGGTGTGTTCGAGAACTTTGCCCCGAGTATCGAGCATGCATAGCGGCACGATGACGGTTCATCCGGCGGCTTCTTTGGTTTTAGTAGGAAAACTAATCAATATATCTTCCAGGCGGTGTATCGAAACTGACAATGATTCAGTAATTTCGGTATTTTAAAAATTGAATGCAACATGCAAAAAATTGCTTAAAATGTAATTCTAATTTAAAGGTATAAAATTCGTTAAAATAATTGACTGAAATAAAATAAGTGCCCTGAACTTCACTTTAGGAAAAAAAAATCAGTTAAAGTACGACCGAAGGGAGTAACATTTTCTTCTTTTTTAATTACCCTAACTCTTGCGGAAGTAAATGACCACCAAAAATGGTTGGTTGATAAAAAATTTTGCTTCAATTGGCCTGAGTTTTGATCTGAGTTCTGATCAGAATATCGGTCTGGTTTTTAGTTTACATTTGGTTTGAGATATAGTCTAAATTTTTGGATATATTCTAAGTTCTGATGTGAATATCGGTTCTGAATTTCTGTTCAATTTTGGTATGAACTTAATTTAAAAATCTCAAAAAAAAAAAAAATTGGCCTGAGTTTCGACTTAAGCAACAATTTGAGTTTTGGTCATATTTTTGAGTAATTTTAGTCTAAGTTTAGTTTGAGGTACTCGTAGAGTTTTGTGTGTATGACTTGTAACTTCTGAACGACTGGACCGATTGAAGTCATATTTCCAGAATATATTTTCTTAGGCGGGAGGATGGATCATAGCTATTCATTATGGCTTTTAGGAAAGTGGGCGTGGCACCTCCCAATCCTAATAGTTTTTTGGTTATATCTCAAGAACCATTTATAGCACAGTACAGAAATTTGGTACAATAACAAGAATTGACAATGACATGCTACAAAAAAAGTATGGGTGGATTGACAACTGGGGTGTGTTACCTTCCATATAACCAAAATTTCCATTATGAGATATCTTAGGAGGCATTTTTGGTATGGTACTAAAATTTAAATTCTTTCAGTTTGTTGGATTATTTTCACCGTGCTTCATTTTTATTTTCTACTACAACTTCTGCTACTATTTCTACTATATTTAAACTTCTTTTTTTCTGCAAATTTTTCTTATTTTCTACTACTTTTTCAACCAATATTTCCTACTAGTATTTTAGTACTTTTTTCTACTACTTTTTCAATACATTTTTTCTAAAATTTTTTTTTATTTTAAACCACTACTTTCTACTATTTTTTACTACTTTCTTACAATTTTTTCTACTACTATTTTTTATTATTATTTCTACCACTCTTTCTACTCCGTTTTTATTATTTTTGTGCAACTATGTTTAACTATTTTTCTACTACTTTGTCTGATACCTTTAAATTATTGTTTTACAACAATTTTTAATATTATTTTCTATTTTTTCCTTACTATATTTTCTACTACTATTTTCTTCTACTTTTTTACTGCTATTTTCTCCATTCCTTTTTCTACTTTTATTTCTATTACTTTATGAAATATCTTAAGACCCTGTTTCGCTGTTTTAAAATCCGTTAGGTGGCGCTGCAACAAAAGCTATATTTTTAATAAATATCAAATTGATTCAAATTTTTAAATAATTTTTGAGATATAATTTATAATTATAATTTTTAGATATAATTTCAAGAATGGTCTTTGATATGAATATAGAGTCTCTTAAAATATTGTTCCTATAATTCAACTGAAATCTAATCAAATTGTTCCACAAAAAAAAAAACACTTAAAAGTTATTTCGTTTTACTACAGATATGCTGGAATTTCTATCTAACTGCTGAATGACGCCTCTAGCATCAATTGGGTTAATAATTTTACTCAAACGGTATCATCAGCCGATGAGGTTTTGTTTTTGTCGAAGGTCACTCACTGATACGCCTAACGGTCTTTTTTTTTGTAAATATCCACTATGTTCTTTGCTATCAGACTTGAGTTATTTTCGTACACGTCGTTGAGTTCACATCGGTGATAATACAATAAACATGTTTCATTTTCTGGTCGTCATAAACGTCGTAAACTTTCATTTCTAAAATTTAATTAACATAGTATTGATTTAAGATTTTCATTTATAATGATTCCCGGTTGTTAATGTACAGTTCTGCAAGTTAAATACTTTTGAATATGTCAATTGTGTCAATAATGAGACACATTTTTAAATCTAGAATTTTTTTTTTCCAAATTCAATTGAAGTCTGAATTGTCATTACGAATGATCAATTTTAAATACTTCATTCTTTTTTAATTTTCGCGCTTGGTCGCAGAAAAGGCAGAACAACGTTTGCGGGATCAGCTAGTAATTTAATATAAATTTGGTCTGGCTTTTGGAATAAGTTTTGATCTGAATAATAACCTTATTTTTTGTTCGAATTCGGGCTGATTTTTGTCCTGAATTTAGTCTGAGATATAGTTTAAATTTCGGTCTGACTTTTAAAAATAGTTTTAGTCTGAATTTTAAACCGCTTTTGTTGAGAATTTCAGTTTCAGTTTTGATTTTATTTTTGGACTTGATTTGTATCTGAATATCGGTGTATGACTTGTTCTGAATTTTAATCGAATTTTAAGCCTGAATTACTATTTTAATTGTAAGTTCATTCCAGTTAAGCAATGGCTGATAGATGCGCTTTAATCCCAAGAAGCATATAAAGAATGATGTGAGAAATCGTTGTTTGAACATCTGCCTAAGATAACTTGTTCAATCGGGAGTTCAAAAAAACTTTTCATAACAAATATTATCTTTTATGTCATTCATTTTTGTAACAAGCAAATCTCTAGGGACTTTTCCTTTTTTATATTTGAGTGAGTGAATGTTAAAAGCTAACCCAGGCTTGTTATGTACTAACCTAACCTTTTCATTACCAAGTTTTTCATACTTAGGCAATCACAGACCCAGGCTCTCAATCTATCGAAGAAAAAATTATGGCAGACTAAAATATGGAAACTATAAAATATTGACAAACTAAAATTTGGATGATGCATTAACATAAAACCACCAAAACACGGACGAGTGAAAATGTAAATGGACAAAATTAATGAAATACTAAAACATGGTATTGTAGAAATACGGGAAGCAAAAATTTCGTAAGCTAAAATATAGAACAAAATATTTAAATTGTGCCAGGGTATAGGGCATAATTTTTAATTTTCTCTTTTGGATATTTGAAGAATGGGAATGTTTCAAATTAAATATGTTTTTTTAATCCTACAGCGTGGTATTAAAAAAAAACAGATTGTGATATAACAGTTATAATAAGAATAAAACACTTATTTAGAAGGCCTGCTCAAAGATCCGCAGCAACACTTTCTACTAAAAAAATTTAAACAATTAATCAATTTTAAATTTTAGTAAAAAGAGATAGCTATTCGCATATATATGTATATATATATACATAAATAGATTATTATAGATACTCAGTTGTGCACACAAGCATAAAGTATGAGTATAATAAATTATAGCATATCCTTTTCAATTAAAATACAGACAAAAAAAATGTCTTACCCACATACATACACACATGCATTAGTGTATGTATGTGCTTACGTATAACTTGCATTGCATACAATAACCAACCGAACGACATGACGACATAATTCAATTTCCTATAAAGAAATCTGCTGCCTGCTACGCTGCTGGTTGCAGCTTTCAAACTAACTATAGAAATCTACATTTTTCTTTTATATTCAGCATTTTTTTGTTTTGCAGCTTCTTTCTTTTTGTTTTTGCAAACAACTCATAATTACATCCTTGAAATCCGCCACAAAAGAGATGACACCCGAATGACACTACCCACATACATATAAGCATGTACACAATAAAGAGCATAAAAGAAAGAGAATGAGAAAGTGTATATGTATAGTGTGTGTGTGTGTAGAGCGTAAGAATCTTTACGTACAAGTTTTCGCTTAAATCATATAAAATGTGATAATAATCCTTAAAGCGCATAGACACACATACTCGTACAAATAGAGTCAGTTGTATGTAAGCTTCTAGATAGGCACATACAAGCCAGATAGGCAGCAGATACTGAAGAGACAGTTAGACAGACAGTAAAAGCATATGCGGCTTCATAGTGGATACTTATATGAACAAGTAATGGTGATACTAGCATAACTTATGAGTATATGCTTGTGTGCAATGAACTTTTTTAACCTCTTTCAGCATGTATGTATATAATGCAGAAACAAAAATTGCACGTACAATCTACATACATATCGATGTCATCTTAAAGCTATTCATAGAAAAATTATAATAAATAAATATGTATATAGTTGTCAGGTCAGGAAGAAGTTGAATTAATGCTACATTTTTATCAGAAATAAGTAGGAAAGATTTATACGAAGAAATGATTTATTTTAACGCGGCTAATGCGCACGAAAGCCAAAAAAGTTTCGGCTATGTCAAAACTTTATACATACAAAACTATTTAAGTGTTCTTTGAGCATACTTTAAATACCTCATTGAGTCTTGTTTCGGAACTAAGAAAAAACTCTTAGATCTAAATATTTCAAATCTTATCCACAATGCACTGGAAGGCTAGAAATACTTTTAACGAGTTTCTAAACTAAACTAAAATCAAATATATGCTTTATTGTTACTTATACTAAGCAACTGATGACCTGTATGTACCGCTTACACACACACACACAAACACACAATTGAACTTTTGCCACATACCCCACCAAAGCCGCTAACCTCTAATTCATATAGTTGTACACACATACATACATATATATATAAATACATTATGACACAAAAGGGGGTTAAGTTCTCATGAGTGCAATAGGAAACAATCTTCCTACAACTATCGCGCTTATTATATTCCTCTATAACTACTCATAAAAACATATGTACATACATACTTCATAGAGCAAATACAACTCAACCTCAAGTACAAAAGTATGAAAAATATATGAAAGTAAGTGAAAAATTATTGAGGAAGTGCATAGCTGTAAGTAACATATCTATGTATGTATGTATGAGTGTGTGGAAAGTAAAAATAATGGATGAGTGCGGAAGGCGCAAAAACTTGCATTAGTTGAATAGATGACTTATCATGCATTAGATTGTTCGAAAGATTTTTTTTTTATTATTTTTAAGCTAGTTTTCTAGCACATAATATTTTTGCACATACACGCTGAAACACTTTACGCATGTAAGTACTAGTAGCGTTATTAGAGTATATCTGTAAGATTTTTTAACAATGCAAAGATAAGCTTTCATATTTTAATGTAAACATATGTTCAAATTCAATGTTTCATGTATTCAAAGAAAATTTTGCCAAAACGTAATATATACTTGTAAGATTGAAATACAGTGATGATACCCAAAGACGGCACCACCTCTTGGCTGGCAATGGCTAACCTCTAAAAGTAAAAAAAATGCCTATGAAAAGCTTATAACTTTGCCGTTCGGATCCGGCTTAAAACTGTAAGTCCCTTCCATTCGTGTATAAATATAACTCACACAATATGAATGGATGCGAAAAGCTTGGCTTTGGCTCTCCAGGAGCTGCTGTGCCACAATAGTAGTAGTAGTAGTAGAGGTTGTCAATAGTCATAACTCATCGCTACTCATGCATCTTTCATCACTCGTCATTCCTCTGTCATAACTCATCACTTCCTTTATCCTTAATCTTAGGTCTATTATCTTCATCTTTTATATCTCTCATATCTCAACTCATCTCTCTCTCATCTCTCTCTCATCTCTCGCTCATCTCTCACTCTTCTCTCTCTGCTCTCTCTCTATTTTCTCTCTGCTCTCTCTCTATTTTCTCTCATCTTTCTCTCATCTCTTGCTCTCATCTCTCTCTCACCTCTCTCTCTCTCCTCTCTCTCTCTGATCTCTCTATGGTCTCTCTCTAATCTCTTTACAATCCCTCTCTGATCTCTCTCCAATCTCTCCCTGATCTCTTTCATCTTCCCTCTTTAATCTTTCCTCTTTAATCTTTCCTCTTTCCTCTTTCCTCTTTCCTCTTTCTTCTTTCCTCTTTCATCTTTCCTCTTTCCTCTTTCCTCTTTCCTCTTTCCTCTTTCCTCTTTCCTCTTTCCTCTTTCCTCTTTCCTCTTTCCTCTTTCCTCTTTCCTCTTTCCTCTTTCCTCTTTCCTCTTTCCTCTTTCCTCTTTCCTCTTTCCTCTTTCCTCTTTCCTCTTTCCTCTTTCCTCTTTCCTCTTTCCTCTTTCCTCTTTCCTCTTTCCTCTTTCCTCTTTCCTCTTTCCTCTTTCCTCTTTCCTCTTTCCTCTTTCCTCTTTCCTCTTTCCTCTTTCCTCTTTCCTCTTTCCTCTTTCCTCTTTCCTCTTTCCTCTTTCCTCTTTCCTCTTTCCTCTTTCCTCTTTCCTCTTTCCTCTTTCCTCTTTCCTCTTTCCTCTTTCCTCTTTCCTCTTTCCTCTTTCCTCTTTCCTCTTTCCTCTTTCCTCTTTCCTCTTTCCTCTTTCCTCTTTCCTCTTTCCTCTTTCCTCTTTCCTCTTTCCTCTTTCCTCTTTCCTCTTTCCTCTTTCCTCTTTCCTCTTTCCTCTTTCCTCTTTCCTCTTTCCTCTTTCCTCTTTCCTCTTTCCTCTTTCCTCTTTCCTCTTTCCTCTTTCCTCTTTCCTCTTTCCTCTTTCCTCTTTCCTCTTTCCCTCTTTCCTCTTTCCTCTTTCCTCTTTCCTCTTTCCTCTTTCCTCTTTCCTCTTTCCTCTTTCCTCTTTCCTCTTTCCTCTTTCCTCTTTCCTCTTTCCTCTTTCCTCTTTCCTCTTTCCTCTTTCCTCTTTCCTCTTTCCTCTTTCCTCTTTCCTCTTTCCTCTTTCCTCTTTCCTCTTTCCTCTTTCCTCTTTCCTCTTTCCTCTTTCCTCTTTCCTCTTTCCTCTTTCCTCTTTCCTCTTTCCTCTTTCCTCTTTCCTCTTTCCTCTTTCCTCTTTCCTCTTTCCTCTTTCCTCTTTCCTCTTTCCTCTTTCCTCTTTCCTCTTTCCTCTTTCCTCTTTCCTCTTTCCTCTTTCCTCTTTCCTCTTTCCTCTTTCCTCTTTCCTCTTTCCTCTTTCCTCTTTCCTCTTTCCTCTTTCCTCTTTCCTCTTTCCTCTTTCCTCTTTCCTCTTTCCTCTTTCCTCTTTCCTCTTTCCTCTTTCCTCTTTCCTCTTTCCTCTTTCCTCTTTCCTCTTTCCTCTTTCCTCTTTCCTCTTTCCTCTTTCCTCTTTCCTCTTTCCTCTTTCCTCTTTCCTCTTTCCTCTTTCCTCTTTCCTCTTTCCTCTTTCCTCTTTCCTCTTTCCTCTTTCCTCTTTCCTCTTTCCTCTTTCCTCTTTCCTCTTTCCTCTTTCCTCTTTCCTCTTTCCTCTTTCCTCTTTCCTCTTTCCTCTTTCCTCTTTCCTCTTTCCTCTTTCCTCTTTCCTCTTTCCTCTTTCCTCTTTCCTCTTTCCTCTTTCCTCTTTCCTCTTTCCTCTTTCCTCTTTCCTCTTTCCTCTTTCCTCTTTCCTCTTTCCTCTTTCCTCTTTCCTCTTTCCTCTTTCCTCTTTCCTCTTTCCTCTTTCCTCTTTCCTCTTTCCTCTTTCCTCTTTCCTCTTTCCTCTTTCCTCTTTCCTCTTTCCTCTTTCCTCTTTCCTCTTTCCTCTTTCCTCTTTCCTCTTTCCTCTTTCCTCTTTCCTCTTTCCTCTTTCCTCTTTCCTCTTTCCTCTTTCCTCTTTCCTCTTTCCTCTTTCCTCTTTCCTCTTTCCTCTTTCCTCTTTCCTCTTTCCTCTTTCCTCTTTCCTCTTTCCTCTTTCCTCTTTCCTCTTTCCTCTTTCCTCTTTCCTCTTTCCTCTTTCCTCTTTCCTCTTTCCTCTTTCCTCTTTCCTCTTTCCTCTTTCCTCTTTCCTCTTTCCTCTTTCCTCTTTCCTCTTTGCTCTTTGCTCTTTGCTCTTTGCTCTTTCATTTTTCATCTTTCATCTTTCATCTTTCATCTTTCATCTTTCATCTTTCATCTTTCATCTTTCATCTTTCATCTTTCATCTTTCATCTTTCATCTTTCATCTTTCATCTTTCATCTTTCATCTTTCATCTTTCATCTTTCATCTTTCATCTTTCATCTTTCATCTTCCATCTTTCATCTTTCATCTTTCATCTTTCATCTTTCACCTTTCATCTTTCAGCTTTCAAGCATAACGCAAATTAATTTAGTTAGTGTAAGTCAGTGCTTTAATAATACCACAGGAATCCTAATCTCGTAGCGACATATATCGGTGATTGAAAGTGCTGTAATATTACAGAAATCGTTTTCCTTTTTCTGCTAGCAAATGCCCAAATGATCTAATCTCCTTTTCAAGCTTAATAAATTTTATTGCATTTGTAATTTTTTAAATAATTATGAAATAAATATAGCCTATTTAACAGAGCGCGTATACAAGAATGCGTTTTAAAACGGTAAAGAAGGGAACGCTTATGTAGAACGCATAAAAATCATTAGTTACGTTTAAACGTTCAAAAAAACACACACTCACACACGCAGGCACGCACTCACTCAAACATTTATTTACTTTAACTACATAAATTTAAATTAATCTAAAACGTAAGCCTACAATATTTCATCTTTAAGCTATAGAAATAATTGCCTAACGTTAAACAGCCTTGCACGAGTTGTGTATTTGTAACACATACGCGTAGATAACATTTAATTAAAATATTGTCACTCATACGCAGTGTATAACAAATCTACGAGTTTGTTGTTCCACTTATACAAACTCAAACAAACACACGGGTACATATGTTTGCCTATACGAATGCTGGTAAAATTCTACAATTTCATCTCTCTTTCTTTATCTTCTTTCTCATTTTATTCTTCATTTGCTTTTACTGCTTCTATTTTGTTTATCAAAATCATTTTATGCTTTACATATTATGCACCAACAATAATTTCTAATAGAAAATGAAACGCTGTGTGTTCTATCACGCTTAGGCGTTGATTTCATCTTAACGATAGGCTTACACACACACATATATGCTAGCAAAAATATATACGTTTATTGCCAAAACAACAAAAACATCACATCATTTTACTTGAATGTCGCCGTTTGAATGAATATTGCTGTTTTTCAACTTCTTTTTTACTTTTTTTTTTACTTTCAAGCTGATATCTTGTATGCTTAACTTGGTTTTTCTTTCATTTTTTATATTTCTTTTTTTTTTGGTAAATTTTTATTCAATTTAATACCCAAACGCGCACACAATTGCTTCAGGATATGAAAATCGATATCATGCTTAATAAGTTAAGATGAAAGTATACTAGAAAGATATCATCGGATTGAGACTTTGAGTGTGTATGTAAGTAGAAGTTGAGGTTGTTTACCTAGCAGCGCCAGCATATCACAGGAGAATTTTAGAATTACACGAAATTCTTGGGAGAAGACGAAGGCTAAAAGTTTTTATATGTGTGTATATATTTGTAAAATGTTTGAAAATAACTTAAACTGCAAGTAGGTATATACTGCTACTAGAAATGTAAGCGTTTATTTAAGATGTGATCTATTTAAATTTCTATATACACAAACATAAATATAAATATACGTGCGTGAATTTTTAATGTAATTTTCGCTTAGCATTTGTGGAAATTTTTTGTATACCATATGTATGTATGTGCCCATATTTTTTGAGTATCATATTTTTTTAAAATTATACTATTTAAGCGGATACCAAGATATAATTATATTAAATTTCTAAGAACTGATAGATCTAATATTATTTATGAATGAATGGAAATAAAAACGAAAGCTCCTCTGAAAACAACAAGAGTAAATCCAGAACACACTTCTATAGTGTAGCCGGCTGCAAAATACAACTCGGTGACTAGAGCTGGGAGGTGTGGTTGCTTTTGTCTATAAGTACTCACTAATAAGAAAGCAAACTATTGAAATTTTTCGAGGTGATAAATGCTAATCGTCTGTTATAGTTCCTGCTGAATTTAAAAATTATCGTAATTTGCAAAGAGCAAACAAATTTTATTGGCAACAAATATATTTTCAACTTTGATTTTCTTAGAGTTTGTTTGAAGATAAAGTTCTTCACTCCACTGCCCCCTTTTTCATGATATACCGCATGATTTTCAACTCTGCATAAATTTCCTTAACTAAAAAGCAAAAAATGTGTGTTATGAGCACTTTTCTAGATTCAGCTGTTTCATTTCATTTCTTCATTTCTTCGGTAGTTTTTAGTAGCAGATTTTTCCTCAGACATCAAAGTTCCAGGACTTCAAATTAATAGACTTCCCACCGATTTCTTTCATAACTTTATTGCGGCCTTGATCTCATACAAGTCTTTTTCAAAATGTCATCCATTCATCATTACCATCCATCCTTTTTTTGAAGAACAATTTATAACACATCTTTAGTTATGGATAATAAATACAATAAATAATTCAAATCCTGTGTAATAGATATTAAAGGTTGCCGCATTTTGATGAAGAAAAAAGATGGCAGATGGTGGTATTAACACCAGTTTTTAAATTCAAAACGTTTTAGCTTTGATCAATCGTCATAATTTAGTGCGGGTTTTCTCAATTCATTTCTTGACTTGTATTTGTAGTGTAGGAAAGAAAAGAACCGATTGTCAAGCTAATTTCGTTATGAGATCTCAAAAATCAATGAATTTCGGAAAAGTGGAAATGGGACTGTAGAAAAACTCATGAGAAAATATTTAGAATATAAAACTGAATGAATTTATTTAGGATAGACTAGGGTATTGTCGACCACATTTTCATTTTGGCTAAAAAGTCGCAAAAAATCATTTTTTTCTAAAAATTTCGAAGGAGTTAGGTCAAATTGTATTAAATTATACAAATATTTTTGCGATTTTGGTAAAAAAAACATTATTTTTGATTCAAAATGACAGAAGATTCTTCATTAAAGAGAAGCAAAATAAAATGAAGTGAAAAATCAGTCCAAAACGCAATGTTTGCAAGTTCAACAACTTGCAGTCATTCCAGCACATGCTAAGTGAACAGTGCGATGTTCTTTTGAAACCTAACTATGGTGTTATACGGGGGACACCTGTAAATTAACAAATTTTGACGCAAGCGATTTAGTATGGAGAAAATGTTAAAAGTAAGTAGTTACTTCTTAATTGGTAAGTTTCATTAATTTGAGGCAATCCTTTCAACGTCTGCTTTGTTTTTTGGCGACATTAGTCAAAGATGAACTTGATTGTATTCGACATGGGTTCACTAAAAGTTAATTTACTAATTCAAATATAACTCGATTTCAAAAAATTTTTATTTTAATTAAACTAAATTAAGTTACCTGCAATCCTACGTACTTTAATTTTAAAAAAATTACCGCTATCTGGAAAACCCTAACAGGTGAATTTAAAAATTCGTAAAAAAAAAAGTGCCAAATGGTCACTTTAGGCGCTAGGGGCGGCTTTCAGTTTAGTTGTATTAAAAAACTGGGTATGCCATTCGCTTTAGCGGCATTTTTTATTTAGGTATGGATATCTGAAAATCTTTTATATGCAAATGGAATGCTTTTTCCATACAAAATCCCAAACCTATTGTAAAACATCCTCTAAATTCATTGTTTTCGGAGTAGCGCATCCAGTTTTTGCAAATTTAATTTTTTTTCATTTTAATTGGTTTTTAGCACCATATTTTTATATTCTGTTTTTCAATCATCAAGGCAATGGACCATGTCATTGATAATAATTGGAAAGAAAGGAGCATCTGTGTATTTAGTGGCAATCAGGTTGTTCTTAAATTCTTGCTAAATCTTCTTCCCACATCTTAAGTAGTTATGCATTGTAAGTTCAGGCTTGATTGTGTTGGAAAACACTCAGGAGTTTCAGGAAATGAATCCGCTGACCTTCTGGCCACAAATAGTTCACAAAGTAGTTTCTTGGGCCCAGAACCTGTACTCTCTTTATCGTTTACAGCCATCAAGACCACCATTAATGAGTGGGTCGACTTGGCTCACAATCGTAAATGGGAGGAACTGAGGGCCTTTATACAGACAAAGTTGATGTTACCTGTTATCTCGAAGCGTCCAACAGACTTTCTGTTATCACTTCACAGAAAGAGCTGTAGGCAGCTGATGGGATTATATACAGGTCACTTCTCTTGGGCCAAACATTTGAATACAATTGACTTGGGAGCTAGTACCTTCTTTGCTTTCTGTGGTTTGGAGGAAGAATTTGAAGAGATGGCAGACCACTTTCTAGTGTCTGCCCCCTAATGGATCACAGTAAGCATATTTGGCACTGGAGTGTTGAGAAACGAATACCTAAACTCTCTTTAACACCGCAGGAATTGCTAAGATATATTAATAAATCTGGTGGATTTAAAGAATAGCAAAAGGGAACATAGGATGTAGTACAATGAACGGAAAACTTGTCTGAGTGTTGTATTCTTGAATACGTTTTTTTTGCAGTTCCAATAAAAAAAAGACTAAATATGACACTTGTCCACAATTTCCTGTGGTCTGCAAGACTCCAGTTTCCCTTACTGAAATGATATAATGAAAAATTTTCTTTGATTTTAAATTTTAGATTTTAGCTGTTTTTCAAACTTCTTACCAGCCCAGCCTGAGGTTTTAGAAGACGAAAAAGGATCATAAAAGATGAATCAAAACCTGGACTATTCTTTTTTTTTGTAATTCGTTATTTGGGTTAATTGAATAAATGCTAGAAACTCTCTTATAATACCTTTCTCGTAGAAAGAGAAATGTGACTGTGTCATTTGTATGAAATTTTCCATCAAATTATTACAGACGTCCACATTATAATTCTACTAAATCCTAGGTTGGAATACTGTAAGTGTTTATATTTCATGTAATTAACATTTCAATGAGCCGCTTTTTTCAATCGTTGTATTGACGATTGATTAGTTGACCGAAAGGAGGAAACATTCACATTAAAATCATTTGGAATTAGCTTGGATTTAGATTTAAAGATCCAGCGTAGTGGAGATTATATTGTGCTTCCAATGGGGACTTCAATGAATTCGCTATTATACACTGCTTTCACGGCTAAACTCATATGGATGACCATTTATTTGTATATCTCCTACTTAAAATGATTCAGAAAACCAATCAATAGTTAGCTCCATAAACATAATAAACAGTCTTAGTATTCCTAGATTTTTTAGTTATCTGAAAATTGAACTAGCACTTTTCCGCCTTTGTATAAAGCAATAACCACTTGAATCAAACAAAAGGTGAAAGCTAATTAATTTGAATTTATAGCTCTATAACGAAAGCATTCTGAAATAAAAATTAACGGTATGATTTTTATCTGATTTCCTAGAAATTTTTTTATAACAGAATTTATTTAATGTACTTGTCGTTTCAGCCTCTACCGGATCCAGATATTGTAGAAGTGGAAAAAAAATAGCAATCGTTTCCCAATTTTACAATAAAGTTCAAACCTCTCACTCTTTATTACTATACGATTTGATTAATCAACTTCATTTGTGGTTTGTGCAAAAATTCTGCTTTATAAAAATATGTGAAATTCGTTTAATTTTTCTACTTGACTATGCTATTAGTTTCTTAATTAAGTTTCAGACAGCTTTAAGTGCAAGCACACTTAATTTAATCATAAATTAAATTCAACAAAAACAAAAACCAACACACAAACACATTTAAATCTACGAAATTCTTTATTTTTTTTTCTATCTACTTGTATGCTTAAGGCTATAAAACTGTGAAAAACTTTTTTGTGTATATGTTTAGAGTTTATCTACCTCAAACTGGCATAATGTCATAATGTACGGAACAGCGGTGAAGAGTAGAAAAAAGAAAACTTTTTAGCGGTTACTGTGCTGCTTTATTTCTTTCAATGGAGTAATTTTTTGTTTGCTTTTTTTGTGTGTGAAAATTTGACATTGACAGGCATGTCGCAGCATGACAATGACAATAACAAAACAGAAGAAAAAGAACGCTGCTTCTGGTCTCCAGTTTTTTTTTTTTTTTTTTCTTTCTTCTGCCACTGCAGCCTTTGTGTTGTAACACAGCGTTCAGCACACAATCAACACACAAATGGTCACTAACCTAGACACAAGTGTGCCCAGTTTCTCAGTTTGTTGTTGTTGGTCGGTTTTCCCTTTAGGGGTTGTAGTTAGCCTTTTTTGTTTTTTTTTTTTTTGTTGGTCTTACTGTTTGCTATATTTATACATATTTTTTTGCTGACTATGGCGGTGACCTTCCATTGTCATTTATGTGTCCCTTTTATATATTTTTCCATTTTATTATTTTTCTGGTAAAAGTTTTTTTTTATTTTGCTGTGCTTTGCCAAACGACAACAACAACCGCAAAAAAATAAGCACTAAACGTAAATATAATTTAGTAAATTACTTTGGCAATTAATATCTGTATCGTTGTCATTTTTGTTTTTCTCTCAATCTTCCCAGAACCTAAATACAGTTCTTGTAGAACATTTATCTTTAAATTAACTTTAAATGCCTAAAAGTATGCCATAAAATTATGATAAATTGTATGTGTTTGTATATTTCTTTTACACTTCATTTTGTTTTTTTTTTTTTTGTGAAAAGCTCGTTTAAATTTTTTGGTTAATATTTTTATGACTAAAGCACATATTTTTTATTATTTTATTTTTTGTATGGCTACGTGTGTTTCTGCTATCGTGGACATGATCTGTATGACCAAACAACTACATATAATACAACAATAACAAGCAGCAATGGAGAATTGCTTTGTAAATAAACCGTAACAACACAAAATCGTAACAACTCAAAATTTGTTATTTGTGCTGAATTGGCAGCTATTTGTTGTAATTTATGTTTGTTACTGATAAAAATGTAGTGGCTCATTTTTTGTTTGTTTTTTTTTTTTTTCTTTTTTTTTTTTTTGTGTAGCATAATTTTAGACTTGAAATATTTATATATGAAGATAATATATTTTTATGCGTGAAAGACAAATTTGTAAAGCAGAAAGCTATAGTAAATTTTACATTATTAGATGCCTGAAATATTTCAATGAAAACTTAGTAATTAGATGAATGCATTATTTTAGTAATGAATTGTTGAATTATTTTAGTATTGCATTTATCAATGCCATTTAGTTGATACAGAGATTTAAATAGGAACGGCTTAAATTTTTTGTTCCAATCTAGAAATATGGTCATTGTAACCGAAATAAAATTAATGTCAGTTCTAATATTTTCAATCGAAACCTCGAAAACGATACACCAGATACTATGATCTAACTAAATCTTTGGTGCCAAAGTCTGAATTTCTAGCGGATCCAGAGTTTGCGAAAAAGAATTGGGAACTAGGTTTTTTCAAAAGCAAAAATCATATTGCCTGAGATATTAACAGAACAAGAATAGGGTTTATTCTTAAAACTTCTACTCTCGGATTCGTTACTAGTCCAAAATCAATTCAAGTTTATAGTAGACTTCCTTACAAAGTGTAATACACCTTAAATCTAGGTTATCGTAGTCCTTAATCTTATTCCCGATGCTATAATAAAACAAAAATCTCGACATACTGTCTGTATACAATCTAGTTTTAATGCGATGATTTTAAGGCCAAAGTAACCTGCAATCTACAATTTTTTTCATAGATATAACTAATTTTCCCTTTCCATTGAAAGAGTGTAAGAAATCCTTTAGCTTGGCGTTGACCTGGAAGTCTGAACCAACGTCTCATGCATTGGCTCACTACTATGATCTTCAACGAGAAACAATTTAAATCAGTTAACTACTGGGCAATGTCTGTCACTGGGTCATTGGTACACTGCTGATTAAGTACTAACCCGCATGTCTTTCCTTCAGCTGCTGCCCGCACAAAGAGAGTTGTTAAAATAACGAGAACTTTTGGCACAAAGAGCCCGCTGAACGGTTACCAGCCACAGAAAGGAGAGTTCTACCTTGGCTGCTTTTTTATAGACAGTTCTTCTACTTCTATCGTTTTTTCAGTTTGCCGCAGTCGCGGCTGTAAAGTATTTTGTTGCTTTGCTGCCATTGGTTATTTCTAGTGGCATGATGTTTGTATATACAAAATTCTTACATTTTTGATCACAGTGGGCAGTTTGATTGCTCTTTTCGCCGTCGACGTGGCGTAACAATGTCGTTAGGTTTGTGTGTGATGTTGATGGCTGATATGTTGTTGTTGTTCTGCGGGCACAACGTTATTCTGTTGTGCTGTTATCCCAGTAGGAAAGTCACCTTTTTAATATCTACAGTGCGGTTTAATTTGATTGGCCCTAAATTGTGCCGGCACAAGCTCAAGAGCCTAGCTAAGTTGTTCACACTGGCTTAAAGATAGGTCAGCTAAAACAGTTAAACTTGTATAATTAGCGCGTAAAGCGGCACTAGACATTAATTCAAAAAAAAATTAAGAAAAACCCAAAGCTATGAGAATCCGTAAAAATAACTCAAGACCCTTCACCATCGATAGCTAAACTCTAGATTATGTAAAAAACTTTTTCTACCAAGGTAGCATTATAACAACAAGCGACAGTGCAATGTGAAACGTAAAAAACAGGCTTGCCAAATCAACATTTCAGCAAGAACCGAAACAGCCCACACTTCGGTACGGCAACAGCACGCAATAGCTTCAAGCGTTCATTAGCAAATGCGTTAGACTAATTTCCTGTCCTAATACAATTAACAGCACAGCATTGTGGAGACAAATGGATGAAAAGACCATTGGAGATTAAAGTGTGATCTCTTTAAGGGTGTGTGCTGAATTAGAAGGCCCAAAAAATCTTCTTTCTTTTATTTCCCAAATCGATAGATAACTAATGCGTTTTTTTTTTTAACTAATTTTTTCATTTTTTAAACCCAAGAAAAGTTATAATTTCACGATTTTTTCTGCTTTTTTTTAATTCACCCAGAAGAAAAATATATAACAATTAAACATTTTTTTTAGTTATTTTGTTTCACTCAAAAATTACAAACTGGAACTTTCACGCCGACTGAAGAATGCAGCGGCAAGCTGTTCATGGAATATACTAAATCTGCTGTAATTAATTATTTCACTGTCAAATATGTTTTAAATATATAAAAAAAAATATATTTTAAAGTTCATTCGGTTCATTTGTTTTTTCCTCTTCTATCACTAAAAAACGCTAGTTTTACGTTCTAATTCAGAATATCCCCTTAAGCAATTTACAAGAAAACGTCGCAGGGACTACACTAAGCCAATAGCTGTAAATCTAAGAGTTTTGTAGAAGCTATTTATCTCACAAGCTTGGTAAAGGGGGAGTAGCCCTAGCATTGAACTCATTTTTGACTAATTCGTCAGCTGTTTTGTCATTATGCTGCAAAGACTGGTAAAAAAAAATGATTTTGTTACGGGAGACAAGTGCTTCCAAAATATCGGAAAACTCCTGGGCAAAGCTTCGAGAGCTATCTAACTTTTAACTCATATCGTCCCAATGTTTGATTAATCGAACAGTAACTTAGAAAATTCGTCAAAAATACGTTTATAAATTTTTCTCAAAAGTAATAACTGCTTAATATTCCTATATACATTATTTTGCATTGAAATGAGATATTCGCCTAGATAAATTAACAAACTTGATGAGGAAATTATAACTTCACAGGTCCTTATATATTTTCATAGGCTACAGCTAATGAAACTTTGGTAAAAAAAATATATGGAGAAACAGGAAAAATTCAACAAAAATGCATAGTTTCTGTTTTTAACTTATAATAACTTTTAAAATACTGTGCTGAATTTTGTTTACACCTGATCACTTTTTTTTTCCTGGGGTAAGCCAAAAACCACTATAGCCCCTAAAATTCAGAAATAATTTTTTTTTAGTTTTTTGAATACTAAAATTTCTTATTCAAGTCATATGGTAATTGCGTTTTGAAAATTTTCAAATTGGATCATGTCATCTAGTACCGGGATAATATGGGTTAAACATTCCGCGCATTTTAAATACTTTGTGAAGGACGAAACCATATGCCATGCGTGATTGAAAATCTTGCAATTGGGTCTTAGGATCCTCCGATAATATAAAATTATCGATAAGATTCGTAGTTATATTGTCACATAAAATGAGTACAGTTACTGGCTCTATAATTTTTACATCCTTTATTCGACATTCTGTCTCCTAAAAATCGACAAATTCCCTCTTCGCAAAGTTTATTAATTTAAGTTTACTGTTCGAAGAGTCTGATCAATCTTTTGGCTTGATAAAAGCTTTGAAGATTATGTCAATACCAATTTGGTATTGTACTTTAGTTTTCCCCATTCCCCTATTATCTCTCTAGCTAAGAACCAGTTTATTACATAAAAGAGTTCTGGATCAATAACTCAGCTCTGGCTAATTTGTCAGCTATATCTATTTATTTAATTATTTATATACTTATATAATTTTTAGTCTATGAACAAATTTAATATTCTTACAGACTAATGGGAAACTTAACTATAAATTAAAGAAAAATAAGAAATTAATCATAAGAAGTTTTTAGCAAATTTAAAAAAAAAAACAGTTTTGTTAGATGAAAAACCAATCTCCACTAAATTTTTTATTCGATTAAATTCAATAAGATCTCTTGCAATAGGAGCATTTAAACCATATAAAGTTTTAATGAAGCCAATATTAAATGTATCAAAGCTACAAAGAACTCTAATTAGAGTATAGAAATGAATACGCTCAAGAAGAGAGGAGCAATCCACATTACCACAAATTATATCAAAAACGAAGGACAAGGAAAGGATAGTTCTCCTATTACTTAATGGTTTTAAAATTTACGAGCATACAACGAAGAAAATGAAGGGCATACCGGATGAAAACCTTTTGGATTCGTTCCTATCTGCTTATATAACAGCAATGATGTGGTCTTCAAATAAACGATGGATATTCTATCTTAGAACGGACAAAAGCAGTGTAAAGCAATTTTAAGGTATATGGATTTGAGAAATTAGAACTATTACGTCTGGAAATGATTGAACTAATATGGCTAGAGAAACTGAACTTAGAATCAAAAATGACTCCCAAATCTTTGATTTCATTAACCGACTTCAGGTATACATGGGAAAAATGGTAGGATGTTTGTAGGACAGTAAAACGCATAGAATATGTTACGTGAAAGCATTCACTGATATTTAGGATAAACGATTTTTCCCATACCACAAATGAAGATTGTTTAGATCTACCTGGAGCAATTGTGAATCGAATGAATTTTTGATTAGAGAATAAACATTTAAATCATCAGCATACAAAAGAAACTTAGCAAACAAAAAGCAACTACTTATATCATTTATAAATAGAATAAAAAACAAAGGACCCAAGATACTTTCTTGTGGAACTTCAGATGAGGCGGCAAACGGAAGGGAAAGAACATTGTCAACGACGCATCGGCGATTACTTAAGTATGGTTTAATCCATTCAAGAAAAATGGGGTGAAAACCAAGATATGCTAGTTTTTTTATTAAAATTTTATGAGAAACTCTATCCAAGGTTTTAGAAAAGTCAGTGTAGACTACATCAGTCTGAAAACCATTTTGAAAACCAGACATGCAGTCTTCTGTGAAAGCAGCAAGATTACACACAGTAGAGCGATTATGCAAATAAGGCGCTTAACTGCGAAAAAAAGTTTATTTTTGATGACACATTCAAAGAGCTTAGAAATAGTAGAAAGCTCAGAAATTCGCCTGTAATTATTGAAGTCACTCTTAAAAATTGAACTAATGAAAGCAATTTTCCAATAAACCACAAAAAAAACCAGATGATAACGATTTATTAAAAATTTGTTTTATTGGATTAACAAGAGAATCACAATTTTTTTTATCACTACCTCAGAGAGGCCATCCACGTTGGTTTGTGTTGAGGACTTTAAACTCGCAATACCTTTAATAATATCATCAGTTCTCAGTAATAGGGACCCAAAGTTTAATGACGAATCTAATTTGCTGGAAAAGTCAACATCTGGGTCATTATCAGAAATAAAATTAGATAAACAAAATTCTGCAAAGAGATTAGCAGCTTCAATGGGAGAAGAGGCAGATTTATTTTTAAAAAACAATGCCGAAGGAATACTCGAAAGGGATCATCATCATCGCCTACAATGCCGCAGTCACTAAAAAACCCTAGTGAAGAACAATTTAATAACAGAAGGCTAGTGGTTCCAACACATAGAAATGCTCCTTGACAAGCCTATACATAGTTGATCATAGCCTGACTGTCAGATATGGTGACATTATGAGCTCTGATTAATGGCCCTTGCATAAATCGATTTTTACTAAAGTGGCGAAGATTTCGGGAATATCGTTTATGAAATTTCGTTTACAAGAAATACCCAAAAATTTGGAAATTAACCAATTTAGTTTTATATGCACACCTTAATTTAAATATTAGTGAATATAACATAGTAACTCTCACTAAAGCACACATAAGAATTCATGCATAATCAAATAAATTGTTCTATTTTTCAAATGAATACAAAAAAAAAAAAAAAAAGTTTTTCAATGAAGCAACAATTTTACATTTTCGTACAATGTCAAAAGATTTTATGTGCACCTCAATTCGCTATTTCCCTTTTCTTTTGCTATAGAAGAAAATCAAACTAAATGCAGTTAGCAACATTTCAACATTTTCTACGTGTTTTTGCGACAAATTTCATTACACTTTACGAGAATTTGTGATACACACACACAAAACATTGAGTCACTTGCATTCCAAATACACACACATACACATGCGCATAACCACTTACACTCACATATAAACATACATTGCAAACATATTCGATTTTGTTGGTAATAAATTATGCACAAATCGAATAATGTGTGGTGGCTTTGTATGAATGCATATAAATATATGTATGTGTATATGGAAGTGTGCGAGCGCTGTCGGTTGCCAAGTGAATTAAAGTAGCAGCACTCAACGTGTGTGTGTGTGTGCGACTGTGTATTAATGTGCAACAGCGCAACTTGCGCGCTTCTCATTGACTACGTGTGAACGTGTTGCATGAATGTAATGGCTTTTTCTTTTTCTTTTTTTTTATTTATTATTTCTTGGTATTCTTCATCCTTTTAGCTTTTTCTTGTTGTCTTCTACTTGTGCTTGTCTTGCCAATATTTATTTTTTGTTATTGTTTTGTATGCAATGACATGTTCATTACGTGTTAAGAATATGCAAGTGTCTGTTTGTGTATGTAAAGATTTACGAGTATTGAAGTAGTTTGATTTATATTTTGTAAATACCAGAATTCAATATAAAGTAATATGTATTTGAGTGTGTGTCTGTGTGTGAATATAGAGCATGGTGCGTATGAGTATTTATTAATTATATTTATTAATAATTATATTATATCGTATTGCACTAGTGCATATTTGTGTCAATTACTAAGAAGAAAAATCAATTAAAATTATAAACTTAATTGCTTGCAGCTCATAGTTCCACGTTGCTGTTGATGCTGATGCACACACACACACACACAAATATTGAAATAATACTTCAAAGAGAAAACTCATTTCAACTCAACTGCTTGACATACTAGAAAATTCTTCTTGAAAAAACTTTCTGCAAAATTCGCAGAAATTTTCAATTGCAATTTTACTATTTCCTTTTGCATCCTTTGCATATAATTTTTGTTGATGTTTCTGCATCTTTTGCATTTTATGTGTATACACTTTTAATCCATTAATGTCTATGAAGTGTTCAAGGAAAACCAAATCAAACCCCCCCTCCCCCCTAACTTCCACTGGGGTGCAAGCAACTATGGGCATGGCTGAGTTTTGTAGATGAATGAGTTTGAGCCGTTAACATTGGAATAAGAAAAAGAAGAAATATATCTTCTATACATACTATATATCTACCATAAACATAGATACTGCCAGTATGCATATATAGGCATTCAGGCAGGCAGGCAGGCATTCAGGCAAGCAGGCAGGCAACATATTGATTAAATGGAGATGACAACAATAAATGACATCGTTGACTTAAGTCATTACATCCACTCAAATGCCTTTGCAAAAGTTGTTATGCTTCTTCAGGCATCTTGTTCTACGGCTGCTGATGTTTCTTATTCTTCTGCTTCTTCATTTTCTTCTTCTTCTCATTTTACTAATACTACTACTACTACTGTTTCTTCATCTTCTTTGCCTGCAAAGTTTATTGTTTTTGTTCTTGTGTTATTGCCATTGTTGTCATTCTGGTTGAAGTTGTTGTTGTTGTTGTTGTCATATATTACATGTGAATATACAAGTAGCTACTCAGCAAGTATATATGCAATCAACTTATGCTCATATGTATGTATGTATGTATGTATGTGTCTGTGTGTTAGGCATAAATTTTATTTGAAAGCTAAAATCATTGAGAATTGTTTGTTAAGTAATGATTCAAGTGATTTTATGCTAGTACCTTTTACACAAGAGAAGAGTACGAGGCGTTATACCGAACGATGGACATGTGTTAAGAGACACTTTGATTTTGTATTCGGAAAGTTAATGAAATTGCTGTGTTTATACATGTGTGTGTGTGTATATATTTGAAATGAATTAAATATTTAATAAGTCATTATTGTAGTTAGTATAAGGATAAATGATTTAATTAAATTGATTTTTCATAAATCAAATGCTACTAGATATGAATATATCAATTATAATATTAAAATCACACTCTAACAAATAATATATTTATATTAGCAAGAGCATAATCGTAATGGAATATTGAAAGAGGATTTTATGCTGAATATTTTTGCTGATAAAAGTTAGAGTCCATTTCCAGATCAGAACAGACATGTCACCGCAATCAATGGGTAAGTATATAAACCTCAAGAGCTAGAGGTTTGATGCCCGAAAAAAGTTAAACATTTTATACATGATCCTGCTGTCCTCGAATCCTGGAGTTCTAGCAAAAAGTTGTTAACAAGTATGTCAAATATATTCAACTTCCTGCTATTGAAGTTTATTAACTTCCTGTGATTTTTGTTGCAATACCACTGTTAGAGAGTGTTGCTAAAAGCGTTGTAATAAACTAAATGCAATTTATAAAATAGTTATTTTTATTAGATATTTTTAAAACCACCACGGTTGTCTTGTGGCAGCATGCTAGACTCTTATCCCTGGGATCCCGAGTGCCATTCACCGGCTAGGGTATGCCTTCCTACCTACCTACGTTTCATAACACTGTTCCACAAATGCAAACCTTTGAAAACGAGCAGAGACAATACAACTGAATTTAGGGTAATGGGTGGCCACTGAGCCCGAATCCGTGGTCCGTTTTGCTCTGCTACGTCACAATTTTTTTTTATTAACTTACAAATTTTTAAAATTGAAAAAACAAAAAATTAAAAATACAGTTTATTTTTTTTCATCAAAACATTTAAAAAAAAAAAATCCAAATCCAAAATTTTTTTGTTGGCTGTTGAACAGTGTAATCAACACATTGCTTTTTGTTTATTTAATTGGGGATTAGTGTTGATTCGATACCCACATAGTATCGATACTTTTACTCATTACTTGTATCGAATAAAAGTATCGATGCTATCAAAATATCGGAAAAAAGTATCGAATATGTACTTGTATCGAATACTCGTTTAAAGAGACAAATTACTCTTTTTTTAAGTGGTTGTCAAGGAAAACATTCAGGCCAGAATGGCCCATTGTGATACAATATGGTTGAGCCTACAGTTTACACTACTCAACACGAGTTTTTCGCCTATAAATCATGGTTTTGAGATATTTGCACTGGAAACACGTGAATCATACAGAAATGACTTTAAATGAAAAGGTTTCAATAAGCATTATGTTCTACATGCATGGCCGGAAATATTTTCTAGAACTTCAATCATATATGTAGTACTTCTATATTGGCAGTACACACAAGGTACATTCCCCAACATTAGAGTGAGAAAACCGATAAACGAATGTCAAACATGTCAAATAATTTTTTTCCATCTTTTTGAGTTTAGTTTATGTGAAATTTATTTTGAATTTGTTTTGCTAAATTCAATAAAATTGTTTTGAATTTAATAAATTAAAAGAGGAAAATGTCCGAAAGTAGCTTTTTCTTGTGTAAAACAAAAACAAATTCAATTAATTTATTTTGCATACGGAAATATGTTCATAACTGCGATACAAAATAATTAAATGCGACAAAAATGGGCAACAAAATGTTAAGGAATATTTTTATTTGTTCAGCGCTCTTCACTTCTGAGGACTATTAACAAATAGAAGAAACTAGACATTTATGTTTATAAAAATAGTTAAATTCCTTTCGGACCATATTCTTCTGTTTTCATTTCGCCCCTGGAAAGATTTGACAATTGTTTGTTTGTATAGTTTACAAATATACCCATCTACCAACACAAATAAACAATTTCGATATAGGCTGTCTCTCTTTGATTACGGAATTCAAATTCATTGTGAAGGTAGGTTACTGCCAATATAGAAGTATTACATATATGACTTCAATACTGTACTTCAAAATTGTCATACATTGAAATATTGCAATATGGACTGAAATGTTTTGAATTATTGTGCAGTAGCATTTTGAAATATATTATTGATTGCTGTAAAATATTGTAAAATGATCCATAATTTTAAATATTGTAAAGCAATATTTAAGTTTTTAAATAAATATTTTCCAAAAGTATCGAGTATCCGATACCAAGTAAAATACTTATGTTATAGCATCGAGTAAAAAAAGTACTTCAATTGAATGAAAAGTATCGAGTTTTTAATTATATTTACTTGTATCGAATCATCACTATTGGGGATAAGGGGCCGTTCACATATTACGTAACGCGCGAAGCGGGAGGGGGGTTGAACGATTTGTTACGAAGTGTTACATTTATACGATCAAATACAGATGAGTTGAAAACTACACTAATTTATAAAATTAAATTTGTTCATATAAATTTGATGAGCGGTGGCTTTTTTATGGATTTTCTCCCGCCATATTTGAAAATCAAGGTTGAAATTTTTTGTATATATCAGTTTTTGAGATATTGTAATTTTTTTAATTTTTTCAAAGATTTTCAGAAACATATTTACGCATGTTAGAAATAAATAAAATAATAAAAAGAGTTCAATAGGAAATGAATAAAAATAAAACGAAATATAATTGCCTCGTAGCTAAGACTTCTATTATTTCCAGGAAAATTAATTATGTTGGAAAATCTGTGCTCTTGAGAAATTTTTTTTGTGTGGATTATCGAAGACGCCTTTCTTGATATTTGCTGTAGAAAGCTGCGAGAAAGGTTCTCAAATAGGAGAATACTTGGTGAATGGTACTAAGTTTAATGTGCGTGCAACGCTGGAAGAACTATTAAATGTTGTCTTTGCCCACTGTGATTTTCTCCCTTTCTGACCAATTTTTTCTTCTATAATAGTGATTACTCTGGTTTTTTCATTGACAACTCGAGGTCTCTCACTAAGCAATGGCTACAACTATTTCTAGCATATTCAAATCATGTGAAAAAAATTAAAAAAAGTAGAGAACGTAGTGCAAGCGATTAAACTCAATCAATCCCTCATTCCATGTATGTGCTTCTTCTAATAATATGTAACAGACTTAAAGAACGTGTATGTGTAGTCATCACAACAACAGTGTATACAGAGACGGGCAATTTCCCGTTTCGGAATCCGCCACAATTCCTCATCAGTGATCTTAGTGACAGTCCTTAATCTTTCAATATCTTATATAAGCTACTAATATTTAAAATCATAACCAAGAATTTCAGATTTGATTCCAAATATCTTCACTGAATAGAGATATTGAAAGAAAACTACCACTACCGTTCTGTATACTTATTTGTTGTTGTTGTGTTTGTTTCCTTACTACTAGTCCGCATAATAGTTTGTTATTTCAAAGTTTAGTACATGAGAAAGAGTGTGTGTGTGTGTTGAATCAGGCCATATTCAATTAATTTGTTATGTTTTTTGTAGACTATGAAAAATTAAATCTAGTTGTTAATTTTCAAAGTCTTGACTACTGTTCCATGTATGAGCTTCATTTAATAATGTGTGACTGACTTATTTTGACGATATCTTCAATCGCTTAGCCAATTAAAAATCTAATTATGTAGCTCTAAACTAGATTTCTAAAGTGTAAAAAAGTCAAAATTTAAGAAAACTGCAACATCTCAAAAACTCTTCCATAAAAAAATTTTAACCTTGATTTTAGAATTCAGCGTGGAAAAATCTGTAGGTTTTGTAGGAGAGGCGTTTTGTTGCGTTGCGTTACGACCAGGGGCAACGGATCAAAATTGGTAAGAAGAAATTGTGTTACGTAATATGTGAAAGGCCCCTCAGCTGGCGTGACCTTTTATTCTCCATTTGGATTTGGCTATCCCCTGTTTTCCATGATTTTCTACTATTCCTCCTTTTTAAAAAATTTCATTTCATTCCATTTCATTTCGATTTATTTTATTTCGTTTCATTTTGTTTCATATCGTTCCATTCCATGTTGATTGATGACATTAAAGCGAAGCCGTGAAATTTAAGTGAAATATTAGAAATGAAAAAACTGCAAAAGACAAATGTGTTTTTTCAGTGAAGATTTAAAAAAAAAAAAATTTTAATTTATTAAAATACCATGTGACTATTCGAATTTACGTTGTACAAAATGCAATGCAACCTTCTGCATTACCAAGAGTGGAGATTACGTCATTAAAAGACATCTCGATTTCAAGTAACACAAATATGCTTTTAGTGCCGCGATTGAAAGCAAAGTATTGACCAATTATTTCAGTCGGTGTGTATTAATTTTTTGTTTTTTATTCCCCTTTTCCCCCGCATTTTGTCTCCTATTGGCTCGCCTCTCTTATGTGTTGATTAATATTAAAACCAAAAATGTTTTTCCACTTCTTTCTTTTCGCTTTTCCATTTGTCTGAGTATGTGCTGGCAGACCTTGCACCTGTCAGTTTATTTAATTTTATGGAAGTCGATTGACCTCGTGAATTGATTGACCCCTCCCCCATTCATTTTGTCTACAATATTCCAAGCAAATATTTTGCTACTTTTTGCTCTATTCTTAACTCATTTTTCTAGAATGAGCTTGTATTCTTTAACAGATTTTGGAACTAATAATTAAAGTAGTCACTGACTTTCGTGACAATTGCTGTGCTTTTTCAATAACATTTACTACCCACAGTCCATACAATTTCCTTTTTGTTTGTTAATTTTGTTATGCAACCACTTCTTAGAACTCTTTAAGGATATCAAGTGTGTTGATGGCAGCATAATTATTTAAAAACCTTAAGCCTCATGTCTATTATTACCGCGTCGATGATACTTGTTGCCTTTTTACATAGACATTGAGTATCTGATTTTTACCCCAACTACATCTTCATTAACTCCCTTTGACTTCTAGAGCCGGTCGAGAGCTTTTTTAACTTTTTCCCCCTACAAATGAAAAAGTACTTTTCAAATTAATAATCTTACGACTTTGGAAAGGTTTAGCATTAATATTTCAGTATAAATGGGTTTTATTCTCTAAAGGTTATAATTTTTTCCTGGCCAGAGCTTTCTTTTTATATCACCATTCGATTTCTATTTAAATCCTCATGTACGTATTAAGTGTCAACGCGTTGGTTGGTTGGTTGGTTTATGTGGCTGATCTACAGCAGTCCACGCGTAGATCACAATTAGCGCTTTTGCTCCTAACAATAGAAAGATGAATGTTGTGCTAAATCTACTGTGTGAAATTGCGGTAGTTAAGGAGCTTGTTCAGTTTGACAGCCAAGTGGTCGGTTAGGTCCAGAAAATAATTTCCTAAGGTTTTGTTTCCATGCTAAGTCTGTGCATGGAAGTTTCCTTTTCGTTTGAGTTTTCGCAATAGGCTAGTGACCTATAAGGGCCTCAGTGAGTCGGGTGATGTCTGTACGGTCCTTGGTGATAAGTTCTCTAGAGCTGCCGATATCGTATATCGGCCAGGTCGCACGGGAGGTATTGCATGATGTGAGTGTCCTCCATCTCCTGCTAGCTAAGAAAAGATCGCTCTCAGATAAACAGGTACCAATTCCGCATGGTTTAGGTCAAGAGAGGCTCCTTTGCGTCTCATTTCCATCAATATTTCTATGGCCAAGAACCCAGATGATTTTGGGATCCGCATAAAGACTTAACGCACCGAGTTTCCCCCTTTACTGTCTGACCATCTTTGAGTCAAAATAAATATCAGCAATAGCCTTAAAGCATAATTGGAAACAAAGATCGGGGAAAAAATGCCGCACTTACCTCAATTTTCATGAAAATCTCATAATCGCAGATCACTAAAAAAACATAAAAAATCAATACCTAGAGTCATTGAGCAGATTTATCAAAATATTTTGAAACAAAATCTTATAATTTTTGAATTTCTACTTCACTAGGATCAACGTAGTCTAACGAAAAATTTTCCTATCCAAAATATAATTTTGAAAGATATTTTATAAGAGTTATTAGAGCCGAACAATTTTTTAATAAATATTTCAAAAATGTTAGTACCATGTTTCCTCACATTCATTTTTATTTTTTTATATTAATTAATAAAAAAAAGATTTAAAAAATAAAATTATAATTTCAGTAAATTGAAATAACACAGAATTAATGAAATTTAATGAAATAAAGTGAAAGAGGCAGATGTTTCGATTTACTCACCTTATGAGGTACACCTCATATTGAATTTCCTTTCAAAGGATACCAGAATCATACGAGTGTTTGATCTTGACCACTTTATCTTATTTTCTCAAACAAACTTGTTCACCTGAAGCTTTTCTTTTATTAACTTAAATTTAAATCAATACAAACTCAAGTATATTTTCAGGTGCACAATGAAAATATCGTCAGTGCTGCAGTTAAATTGAAAAACATCAATATTATTTAAGCATAAATTTAATTTCTGTTACAAAAAAAAAAAAAAAAAACCAAAAATATTCCTTAATTCTTTTATCGGTTTTTGTATTCACACCAATTCACTCGTATGCGCAATTTTATGACAGCTCCAAAAAGTATGATTTAAATATATATATATAAATTTTTTTTTTTTTGCAGAAAAAGAAAAACATAAATGCACATTAACGTTGTTGCAGCAACCAGTAACAGCAGCAGTGTTGTTACTATTGCCATATTTTTTTGGTGTTGTTTCTTCATGTCAACAATTATTGAATATTACAAAAGCTTTTAATACACACAGGCATAAAGCACACACACACACAGAAATATAAACACGGGCATGTTTACTTATATAGACACACAAATACACACACGCACAAACTTAAACACAAAAGCAATTCACATGCTACACAAACATAAAACATACAAACAGATGAACAAATGCATAAACGCCACCATTGGCAATATTACTACATATTACATACGTACATACAAAAGCGCCGTAAAGTATGCCATACGAAATTGTTCGCAATGATATGCAATCAAGTGAATTATAATTGAGCCTCAATGATGTTCATGCTGAGTTGCAAACGACGGGACATGAGTGTTCGTTTATGTGTTGATGTGTATGTGTGTATATGGTTTTGTAAATGTGTATGTGTGTGTGCGTACTTGGTGCTCTGATGTCCCATAAGGACTTTCATTGTAATTGGGAAAAGGATTTACATAACCAAGGTAGTTTTTTGTTGTTGTGTTGAGCGGATTTTATGCTTTTATGCTGATGACAATGTTGTTGTACTTGTGTTGTTGTTGTTGTTGTTGCTGTTTTGCTGGCATTGTTGTTGTTGCTGCTTTTGTTGTCAACAGCATCATCATCACCATCATCGTACTTAGTCATCGCTATCGTTGCCGATGTGATGTGTATGGTATATACATAGTTGTTGTTGATGTAGGCATATTGTCATCAGCAACATCGTCATCATCGACAATAGTTTGTTGTAGAAGCGACAAAAACAACAGCTTAATCGTCTCATCAACAGCATGTTGTAGAAATTTGTGTTATATGTAGTGGAATATTGGTCTCAATATTTTACTCAGGCTGAGAAAAAGCAAACCATTTTGATAATAATGAGTTATATATGTATGTTCATACTACATCTAAATATATAAAGATGCAAAAATTTTATATCTATCCTAGAAAAGAGGAAAGCCATAAGCAAAAAAGTATAGAAGGTATTCATTCTTCTAGTAAATGCCACTTAAATCCACTTAATTGGCGCAAATTAATCCAAGCGAAATGATGAAAAATTACGAAAATCCTTTTCTTTCATGCAAACTTTATTGCTATTGCTTTGCTACTGGTATGTACTAGTGCTTGTTGCAATAGCAACATCTACTTGTATACATATAAGAAGCACAATTTTTTAATTTTTTTTTTTTTTAATAATAGCATTAAGCTTATACGCTGGACATACTCATACACTCAAACTTCACTATTCATTCATTCTCTTCTTGTATTTTTTTGCTCTCTTTCTTTCCCGTTTCTTTTTTTATTTTTTGTTTAAATTGCATTGTATTTTCTTTGTCATCATAGCTAGTGTAGCGTTAGCTACTTCACTTTAGCTGCTTGTAAAAATTTTGTTTAAATTAAGAGAGAAAAAAGTGCACTTCAGTAGTGGACACAGTATAACAGTAGTAAAGTAGTTAGCAGCAGAATAGTGCTACCTTAAGCTGTAAAGTGAACGTGAGTTCGTATCTTTGTGTGTGTGTGTGTGTGTGTGAATTTGAAACAATAGCGTAAGCATAATTGAATTTTCGATGTTGTTGATATCAAAATAAGTTGCTATATACATAGTAATGATATATTTGTATGTACATCAGCTCGGATACTAAAAGTTAAAGGCTAAAAACTTGTGAATAAAATAGTTTAAGCATTTTCAATTATGATCAAAGAAAATAAATTTTGAAATTTTTGTTTTTTGGCATTTTCTCACCAGAAATTAAGAAAAACAAGAATCCCACTGAGACACCTAGCTACGATCTAATAACTGATTCATGTAACATGATTGATTTAAAATTTGTTTAGGTAAATTTGCACTTGATGTTTTATTACAAATCATCGCAATGGTCATCCAATGTAAAAGTTTGCCTCTTCGGTTTATCCTAAGAACTGGCGACACACACATGAATGCGCATTTATTTCTTTTTAAGTGGCTGTCGAGGGTTACAATCAGGTCAGAATGACCCATTGTGACAACATATGGTTGGGCCTACAGTTTAAAACCAGTTCCGAACGGCACACGGCACGATCCCATACAACGCCGGGACAAATTTGGAAGGAGCGCTCTGATGCTGATGAATATTCGTATGCTATCATGGGTCGATAAACCCAAATCTGAAGTCAGTTTTCATTAGTCTGTTTAGGTTTCGCCACAAACTTAGCTTAAAGTTAAAATTTTCGTCATATTTGAAAACTATAAAGGAAAAATGGCTATTAGACTTTTCAGAAAGTAAAACAATTTCAATTGAACTCTTCTAATATTGGGATAAAAGTGATATTAATGAATGCTACTTCTGAATTTTTACTTTTAGTCATTTTTCAGCATGATTGCATACTGCATGATTGCATACTGCATGATTGCATACTTTTAGGGTTAACAAAAAAAATTCTAATTCCAGTTGAAAAAATCATATTCAGACTTATTTTTAAATTAAATTATTCCCCAAAAGCGGAAGAAGTTTTAGAAGGCACCTTTATCTATTGCATATTCCGATAGATAAAGGTGCTTTCTAAAATTGAGGAAAAATCCAGGAACATATTTTCACATATTTCTTTGATTTTCTCAGCCAAAATTCGTCAATTTTCATGTTTTCGTATTTTCAAAAATTCTTAACTTTTAAAACAATACAGAATTTGTAGCTTTTCAAATATTTATTAAAAAATAACATCAAAAATTTCCTTGATATATTATGAATACAAAACTGGAACTTTCGGTAGGATATCATTAAAAACTTATTTTTCAAATGTATTTTACTTAACAAAAATTAAAAAAAATCGGAATTTGTGGTCCGAATTTTGGGAGTTCTGAGAAACCATTTTTGAATCTGAAGATACTATTTGATTCCAAAACCTGTTTTCCCTTTATGTTCGTCGAGATGAGCAGAAATATTTCTGTGTTGTTACTTTTCAATTTCACATCTTGAATTTCTATGATATTTATCGTGATTCAAAAATGCTCCTTTACATGAATAGTTTTCTGAGTCCCTGCATCTATGAGACAAAGTTCCTAGAAATTTTGGTTGTGATTGGCCATTAGCGAGCGTTTACCGTATTTTTAAAAGATTTGGCGGTGAGTTTGCCGAATTTTCAGGTAAAGGTGCCTGCCGTTGCATAGAGAATTTATTCATAAACATCACCAGTGGAACCTGGCGCTTTCAAATTAACCTACCACAACTTCCAACGCTTTGAAATTAAATATGTGCCCTTTAAATATCCCAGAATTGAATCCAATTACAATTTTTTGAGCTAACGTGAAGAGAAAGGTTTAAAGCAATGAATATTGACCAAAAAAATTAAGATTGCTTAATTGAGAAAGAATTAAGAGACAGTGGTAACTGGAAAGGAACAACACTTCTTAATACGATCAACAAAATAAAAGCTACAATATTGTTGGGCAGACTACAAAAAAATCGAAAAGGCTATACACGACGAACAAGCATGTTTTCGCCCTCACAGAAGTTGCGTCGATCAATCTAATGCGCTTCGGATATTTATTAAACAATCCATCGAATGGCGTTCACCGTTATACATGCTGTTCATTAACTTTAAGGAAGCCTTTAAATCAATTAAGCGTAGCGCAATATGGAGATCTTTACAAAGAAAGTTAATCTCTCTGAGTCTCATTCGAAATATTAAAGCGATGTACGAGAACTCTGAGCTAGCGGTACTACACAATGGCAACACTAGCAGGCCATTCACCACCAACGCAGGATGCCACTTTCACCCCTTCTCTTCGTAATATTACTAGACGAAGTTATGGCAAACGTGCTCCGAAAGAAGCGGCATAAAATGGAGTCCTACCCGCCAACTCAAAGACTTTGACTTCGCAGACGATATATGTCTGTACTTGGACAAGCTCAGCGACATGCAAGCGAAAACTAATCATCTGATCAGAGCAGCACGTAACGTAGGCCTAGAAACCAACATCAAGAAGTTCAAAGTCACGAGAATTAACAACGTCAGCCAGGAACACATCACAACCGAAGGCCAGCTTGTTGACAACGTAGACAAATTCTACTATCTAGGCAACATAATGACCACAGACGATGGAGCAGTAGAATATATCAACGACAGACTCAACAAAGAAGGAGAGGAAGATTACAGCCGAAATGGAGAAGAAATAATGAAAAAGGAATCAAGAGCAATCAACTCTCACATATGGTAACGAAACCTGGTTAATATCAGGCAATATGACAAAGAAACTACAAGTTTTCATTAACAATTCTCTTATTCTTTTCAATTGTAAACATGTAGTTCCATATACATTAACCCATTAAGGACGAGCGTAAACCAAAGTAGATAGATCAAGAAAGTAACTTGAGAAAAAAATTGTTTTCGAACCTGGCTCAGGAACGGCTCAGCGACAAGGTGCACTGCTAGGAATTACTGGGTTAAAGTCATTATATACATGACTAATTCGTTCAAACTCTCTTATCTGCTCATGCTAATACCAAGTGCCAACATGCCACCGATGGAATTTCCCAAAAATTTACATCAGCATATCAAAAACTTAAAATGAGTCACTTCTGCACTCGACACTTTACACATTGTTGTTTACTTCAGTATAAAATTTTTCAATTTTTATGTACCAAAAATGCAGCCAAGGGTTTTTAAAATTTTTTATTTTCTCTTTTCAATGCACTTTCGTCGCTCATTGCACATCTACTATATTATATTATATTACTTTACAATTTCAATTAACTTTAACCCTCTAGTTCCCAAATTTTTAACTGATTTAAAAAAAAATTGAGATTGATAAATTTAATATTATAAATCTGATCTCATAACCCTAAAAAATTTAATGGACGTGGTTTAATGAAGCCGGAAAGGTTGAATGCCTAAAAGTGTTTGTTATTGAATAAACTTTTTATCAATTTGTTTTTAAGTAATTGAATATTTTGTATAAAAAATCCTATCAACTCACAGCTAGCTTTTTTATCTGGTAAGTATGACGGGAAGTATTTTATTTATTTTTGTTTTAATTTTATCTCAAATTAAATCAAAATAATTAATTTTCCTGTTTTTTAAAAATTTTTTGACTGTGACTGCCGCTAACGTCTGTAAAAACTATTACGGTGGTAATTACATCCGTTTTGATGAAGGCTGTCTAGAGACACGCTTGGGAACTAGAGAAAAAAAAATAAAATAAATGCAATAAAACAATATAATAAATAAAAAAAATTTTTATGTTCCGCTATTTCATTGATAAGTAAGTATATTCCATAACCATTATTGATATAGAAATTATGTGTTGCATACTTTTGGGCTTAAAGTAAATTATATAATAAAACACACATTTATAAGCTCACACATATTATAAAACCTCCATTATAAAATTTCCTTTCGCTCCAAGTGAAGATGTAATCACATTAAAAGTTAGGCAAAAAGTTGCTAAGCGTTGAGTCTTAAAGACTATTTTAATTTTTACGGGGAATCACAAAGTATATTTTGTGGTTTTCAACACTATTTCATACAGTGCGAGTCAAAAAATACTACATTTCCATACAATTTAAATGGAGGTGCCCTGGTACCTCAGCCACTCAAGTAAAGGTTTTTTTATCGCTCAGAGAAAAGAAAAACGAAAATAAAAAATTCTTTAGCTTCAGTACTGTCAGACCGAAGGTGATTTTTTGGCCAAAGCCGAACTTCGGTCATTCATCTAACCTTTGGCCGAAGCCGAAGACCGAAGGATTTTTAAAATATAAAAAATAAAAATCTGAAAGTAAATTTGTTTTACCTATGTATTTGCAAACATATACAGAAAAATATAAATAGTAGATACTCCAAATAAAAAGCTGACCAGTAGCACTAAATAATTATTCACTGTCGAAGGAGCTGACAAATATTATTTATTTCAAGAATCATTTAAAAAATTGTTTACGTCAAAATATACAGTTACATCGACTGTAGAACGACTGTCGTTCAACGACCCCTGTTTCAATAAAAAAGTTGGCCGATGGCTGCCATGATTCTGCTTATCTAAAATCAAAGACTGAATCGATAGACCTGTAGCCGGAATCAGAATAAACCCTCAAGTTCTCAAATTTTTGATTGATTTAAAAAAAAATTGGGATTGACAAATTTTAATGCAAAAAGCATAAATCTGATCTCAAAACCCTAAGAAATTTAATGGGCTTATGAAGCCGGAAAAGCTGAATGCCTAAAAGTATTTGTTGTTGAACAAACTTTTTAGTAATTTTTTTTAAATAACTAAATATTTGGTATAAGAAATTTAAATTCCTAGCTACTCACAACTAGTTTTTTTATCAGGCTAGTAAGACGGGAAGTATTTTATTTTTACTTTTTTTTTATTTTTATCTCAAATTCAAACAAAATAATTAATTTTTTTATTTTTGACAAATTTTGACTTTGAATGTCGCTAATATCATAATAACACATAACTAATGCATTTTTTTAAAAGCTTGAGAAATTCCACATTGGCAACAAAAAACTATTAAGGTGGTTATTAGACCCGTTTTGATGATGGCTGTCTAGAGACACGCTTGGGAACTAGAAGGTTAAGTAAAATATTGAAAATTCAATTTTTGGGGTAGTTTTATTGTACTTATGTTCTTTTAGTTAAGTCATTAAAAGTTCATCTATCTAGTTCTGAAAATAAGTATTTGATTTTTATCGTTTTTTTTAACTATTTTAATTTAAATAAAAACCATTGAGAGATATCACAATGATCCTGGTTCGGACGGAGTAGAACTACAGATGCATTGAAGATACGATGAAAATTTAGCGCAATCAGTTCATTAGTTTTGGAGATATCATAGCAGCCATTTCGAAAAATGCTCTTTGGAGAAAAACTAGTTTCAAATAAACATCTGTAACTTTCAACCGACTGTGAATTTCAAATAATCCCCTTACACATATATTCTAGAGCGGTTATAGCCAAAACAATTTTAAATTTTTTTGGCTTCCTTGAAAGCAAAAAAAAAGCGCCAGTAATGGAAAATGTCGGCTTTTCTAGCAATTCACGTTTCTTTTCAATACGCTTCAAGGCTTCCTTAAAAAGTAAAAAAGTTTGGCTTGCTTCTGCTGCCTCTAATTGTATTAGTTCCAGCAGGTTGTTCGTTAAAAAAAATCACTGATTACTATTTATATGGTTGTAAATCTCTGGGTTACTTCAAAAGTAAAAATGGAACAAACAAACGGAGAAAACATAACATAGAAATTGTAATGTAAATACTTTATATAACCATTTTATATTTATTTATTTGTAAAAATTTTTACTGCCAATCAATAGTACAAATTATTGTCAAATGAAATGCTTATATATAAATGCTTCGGCAAAATACTTCGGCCAAAACTTCGGCCATTTTTTGCCGAAACCTTCGGCTTTTGGCTTGCAATTTTAGGCCGAATAACCGAAGAACCGAAGCCGAATATTCGCTCGGACACTAAGCTTCAGCATTGGATGCCTACCAAATTTGCCGCTTCAAAAATTGCTTATCTTTACGTGCAATTAAAACCAAATAAGTTATTTTTGTATTTATTTATTTAATGTATTACTGAATAATAAAATGCAATTTTATTACAAAGAAACCAAAAAAGATATGAAACAATAAAAACTTTTAATTAAACTATAAATTCAAATGCTTCCCTTCTTCTGTGCTTAAAACCAATTCCTCGCCATATGTATATGATAACTTCTTTTCGGAAATATTATTTTTGTAATTTTTGTGTAAAGCAATTTATTAAAATCATTTACACAACATCAATAAAAACATCGCTACATCAATGTTGATGACTAGAGTGCGAGACGCTACAGCAGCACACCACCAACCATCGATTATGATGCTGATGCTGTTGCTGATAATAATAAAAACAATAATAAACAGTTATAAACAATCACAACAACAAACAGTTTTCATATCTGTGCGAGTGTGTGTGTGTGTGTGTGTATATGTATGTGTAATAATAATATTGCTACGCATCATATGAAAAACTGAATGTTGTTTGTGGATACAACAAGCAGTAATAATCATGTATTTGCTGTTGCTATTATGGAATGAAATCGAATTGCTTTTTGCTGTGGCCAATGCTGCTGCTGCTGCTTTAAAACAAATTGTACAAATGAATGAGCGAATGAGTGAATGAATGATACCCTTAGGTATACAAACAATAACAAAAATATAACAGCAAATAACATTTTCGAACAAAAGAGAGGAATGTTTTTTGCTTCAGATTCAGAATCACAACAACAATACATACGCATTCCACCAAAAAATTGTAAGAAAAAAAAAAACATCCAACAGAAAAACAAAAACAAACACAAAACAATAATATACATATACGTTACAAATCGATTAACTTGCACCATACTACCACATAAAACTACCATCAGCCTCTAGTGCAACAGAAACAAACAAAACAATAATGTTGTATCGAATTGAATTGAAAACGAAACGAATGAGCAAACGAGCGATTGTTGTGAAGTGCTGAAGTGAGTGGACGTTTGTGAAAATTATATAAAAACATTACACAAGCAAACAATACCAAAACAAAAACAAATTGATCACCATCATCACCAGCAAAATCAACCAGCTAACATGATGATTATGAGGTTTCAATGATGTTGATGATGATGATATGAAAACAATAATATACAAACAAATTTTCAACGAATTGTGATACAAAATAAAAGGCTCAAGCCAAAATGGCTCAGGCACACCTCAAAAGCCGAAAAACTTTTCACACACACACACACACACAGCCACAGCCACACATGTGAATATTTGTATGTGTGGCTGTGAGTAAACATATACACTTACATTTCATACGAGGTCATTGCACAGACGTTTATTATTATATTTTTCTTTGTATGCTGGCTATTGTATACGTGTGGCATACACACACACACACAACTACTCTTAGAAACACCGAGTCATAGTCTTGTAGCTGAAAGTGAGCATAACTAAACCAAAAGTTGAACTACGAAATGCTGAATGTTGTGGCGCTGGTAGTAAGCAGTAACGATATATGTATGAATGTGAAGATATCAGCTCAAGATATACGCTTTCAAAGCTATTCACCGTGCACACATGCATAAATGGAACTAAAAGCACGTACACAATTTTTGGGCGCGCAAGTTTTTGACTTCGTAAGTAAATGGTAGTAGTCGTAGTAAAGGCAGAGAAACAAACCGACAGATATTTTTTCAATTTTTTTTTTTCGTCCTGTATTTTTTAAATGTATTTTGAGGTTGAGTATAACAATTTTTTTTTTTTTTTGGATTTATACCAAAGAAAGATGAATTGTTTTTCTGTGCACTTACACGATTTTATGGCATTTTATTTGCTTCTACTTCCATTATATTTGTTTGTTGCCATTGTATAAGCAAGAAAGTGAAGTGCAAATGCGTGTCCTTGAAATTATATTTTTCTCTGAAGATATTTTTAAAGTAAATAGTATGTAGTTAAATGCTAGAATTTAAGTTTAAGCTTAATCTTAGGCTTTCTAAATAGCACCTGGAAAGTATAAGTAATTGAAAGATAATTAACTAAAATTGTATTACAAAATATAATATCTATTACATACTTTTAGTCATATTTCAAAAACAGGAAGTTCATAATTATAAAAATATTAGCAAGCTTGTGTAATCAATATTAGCATAGTAACTTAATATTTGAAATAATTTTAATTACATTTACATTTATACTTTAGTTTAATGCAACTTGTTAAATAATATAAATTTTTGACAATGCCAAAAATTATTTAAATATTTTTCTATAAATATAGAGCTACTCAGTGAAACATTTTTATTCTTTTGACAAAAGCATACATTACATTCCAGCTGTTATAATTTGTAATAGAAATTTCATTATAAGTTGAATACTTTTCGGCACGTAGAATTAGATAATAATAATCATAAAAATGACTTTGAACTATAATTTCATCATAAATGGAATACTTTTCTGGCACGATAGATTAAAAACTGCCCAACTCTCCTTTCAGTAGTCAGCACTTGTAATTTTCGTCCTCAGTATTAAATTTAATTAGTGGCTGGTGTGCTGGATTGCTAAGTAATGCTCGGCACGGTTAAAAATCTAAAACAAAAATACAAATTTTTCTACTCGGCAATGACAAATTTGTAGAGGTAAAAATTGCAAAAAAAAAAAATTATCTTGCCTTTCGAACTCGGAATAAAACTGTAAGTCCCTTCCGTTGAGGTACAAATATAACTCATACAACCTGAATCGGTGTGAAAAACTCAGAAAAAGAATACGAAAATTGTATTACACATAGAGAAAAAACTTATGCTATATGGTAAATTTGTTGTATGAAGTTGAAAAACTTTGATTAAAACACCTAAATTTATTGACTATTTGCCTAAGCTTAGGTATTTTTGTTTTCGTGTTGACTTGTACTTACATAATACTTGCATTACTTTATGAAAAATATGAATATGTTCATTCAGCAAAAAACTTAAGGAGGAATACACACCTAGAATAGTAAAAAAAAATCGATTTTTCAATTTTTGCTTTTCTAGCTTGAGGTCTTAAGAATGCCTGGTGAAAATTTCTAGAAAAAAATCGAAGAAATAACGGCGGCTTGCCTTCACCGAGCAGCTGGATCAGACAGGTAAAATAAGTCAATACTTGAGGGGTTATACGCAATTAGAATTTTCATAAAAAAAAAACCTACATATAGACATAAGACATTTTGATCTTTAAAATGAAATTATTACCATGACAAATTTTGGATTTCATCTATTACTTGACTTTTTTTTAGTTATAAGTTTAAATATTTAAGTATTTTTTACAATTTGAATCATTTAGTTTAAATTTTCCAAAACCTTTAATTGTAGCTAATTCCGTGCTCAAATTTTGTCACTAAAACTAATTCCGTGCTAATGCGAATCTAATCCCATTCGAAATTTATTGAAGGAAGATTTGAGTGATTCCTAAGCCTTTTCTTGTAAAAAATAAAACAGATTAAAGAAAATTTATATATTTTTTTACTCTAGAAACTGTGAAAATGTAATGCAGCTTCCAGCGTATTAAATTTTTAAATGGTATATTAAAAATTTTGCTATATATAAATACGAGGAGTGAATTTATCTTAACAGATAAGAATTTGATGTCTGAAGCAAAGATGTTAAACGCAAAGAGATAAACACATTTTTCCTTTATCTCCCACCCTTCCTTTCAAAAATTGGGTGGCCTATAAAAAAAACGTTAAGAAAACTATTATATTGCCTTTGGAGAATTCTTTGACAGATACACGAACAACAGTCAAGCATTTTTAAATTCTTTGGCTTGCAGTGGGATTCCCCTCAAAAATCCTTCGTACCAATATCGTCCTGGTCAATGGTCCACACCATTCTTAAAATTAATTTTGCGATTCATACATATGAAAATACTTAAAAATGCTTAAAAGTAAGCTTTTTGATAATATATGAAAGCCTATGAAAATAGTTGAGAAAATTTGAAAATTTTTGCAAATACTTAGCAGTACCTGAAAATAATCAAAAGTACTTGAAAAAATTCAACGATGATAGCAAAAACAAAATCAAATTAGTAAAAATTCGAATCACGTAGACTTCTAAAAGCATCGTCACGTTTCTAAGGGATCCACTTAATTCACCACTGGAATGTGGTATGTAAGCTTTCAAGTACTTGCGCGTTACAATAAATCTTTAAGTATACATATATAACTAATGTATTAAAGAGACTTTCCTATTATTCAAAACATATGGTATTTTCCATTAATATTTAGTTGATTTTTCTAATTTTCTCAGACCGTACTCCTTACTATTTTTTTATCCAGTGTATATAATTGACTGACATGCTTATTATTAGGAACATTTACTTTTTTTAATCAATTAAGCTATGTAGCTATTACTAATAGCAAAATACTACTAATATATGTGCATATATAAATATTTTTATCGGATTTGTATAATCAAAAAGAAGTTAATTTTAACTCAAATTCGTAACTGCCAACTGAATATTTTTCCAATTACTCTATACCTACTCGCACAGTACACTGCATGTGCATACATGCTACTAATTAATACCACTGCACCTCCTACTCCTCTTCAACTTTCAGTTGCACCACACATTAAATTGCAATTGTATGAAGTAAGTACATACTTCATAAAAAAATATTAACCCTTATACGCCCCTTAGGATATTTTTTTGTTATTGTAATTTCAACATTACGTGCCGCAACCAAATCCATCATCAAACAAAAACAAAATAAAACTAAACAAATCTGCAGAAAAACAACATGAGCAAAAAAAAAAAAGATTCAACAAAATTAAATGTACATAGAAATTTGTTGTTGGCAAATAATAATTGCAATTGCAATAGCACTGCAAACAAAAACAACAACAATATGAGTAATTTAACACAATTTATTGTAGGAATGCGCTGCCTTGCAAATATTTATGCAAAATAACTCAACTTTTGTACTAATTGCATATTTGGTGTTCATTAGGGTCATCAATGAGGAGCGCCGCCTGACTTTATAGTGCAACACGAAGATGGGGGGAAGGAAAAAGAGCAAAAAAAAAATCCTTCTAAAACTGCGCCAGCACTCGACCAGTGTTGAAACGTATTCATATTGTGGGTGGGATTGGTATTGCTGATAATGATGATGATGATGGTTTTCAATGTTGTATGTGTTTGCGTGTATGTGTGTCCACAAGTGGCAACAAAAATTTTGTAAAACTATTTGCCAAATTCAAATAAACTAACAAAAGGACAATAACAAATGAGTGTTTGTCTGTATGCATTTAAATGTATTTATATGTGTGTTTGTATGTGAATAAACGCGTGTGTGTGTGTGTTTGTGTGCATTGAAGGCGTGTGCTTGAAAAATGTAAATTACAACAAATAAACAGCAATTGTGAATATTATGCAAAAGCGGTTTTTCGGTTTTACTAGCTAGCGGTGGGAAACCGTTGATTATAAATTCGCTGCATAATTTTAGGTGCCCTTAAAAGAAAAAACACACGCACACACAATTTCATACATGGAACAATTTAACAATTTGTTTTGTGGATTTTAATTTAAAAACATACGAAAAAGTTATCATTTAAATAAAACCGAGAGCGAGAGAGAAAAAATGTTGCATGCTTTTCAGTCGCCTCAAAGGGAACAATAATATTCAGTAGTTTACTTAGTTTTGTTATTTTTTGTATGTGCAATAAACAACAAAAACTTATTTAAAAATATAGCATACTTTCGAGTACATTAAAAATGGTAATTATTGTAATGATAGTAAGGATTGTGAGGGGAATATAACTCAGTAATTTTATTGTTGTTGGAAAGTTGTTCATAAAGAAACTTTTAAATGACAAAAAAAAAATTCCTTGTGAATTTCTGTATGCACTACTTATAATAGCAAGAAACTTAAATTCCATATCTTCATATAAATTATTTAACTTTCACCTTCATACGGGATATTAAATACTAATCTGCATGTTAAATTTTTTCTACTTTAGTTTAAACTGAAAATATCTATCGCTGACTCTTTAGAGCATATTTGGATCATCTTCTGAACCAAAATTGGATAACAATTCATTGTGTTATTTTTTAAAAAATTTCTACAGCTATATCCAATGTTATTTTCAAGCAACCAACATTGTGACGTTATTTTTCCAAGAATAAGTGGATGGAGGGTGTTTTGATGTTCTAGGACCCCCATACTTTTTGATAAGCAAACTTTTTCCCAAACATACTATACTACTTTTGTCATTCATTTACCCTGTTAGCCATATTGTTCTACGGTGCACTTAAAAAACTCCCAAAATTTGGTATATGAAGTTTAGATGGAGAATTCTTAAATTCACAAAAAATGTGCTTTTTTTTATTCTAAACAGCTTTTCTATAGTCACCAAAAACGATAAAACATAAATTATGAATGTTCTGGTAGTCTTAATGAAGCCATTTTCATGGTTTCATGTACCGTTATCTCAAAAATCTGATGGATTGGAGCTCAGTGGCACCAAATTGTTCAAGACTACATGTCACATCGCCATTCCAATGGAAAAAACTCAATTTTGTGGCGTTCAAATTTAATCAAAACTGTTCACATCTGCTTTAACCCATTTGCGCCTAATGGGTGGAAAAGTACCCATGAAAATCGTTTATTTTCACAAAATTTCTAAAAAGTTTGAATCAGAGATATCGCGAAAATAGGGTTACGGATGGTTAGTTGAAAGATTAAACTATCTTAGGCTATTAGAGGTTATCTTAAAATTCTGCCATTTGCCTATAGTTACCAGACTCCAAAAATAACGAATTTTCCAGAAATGGAAAATGTGGCAATGGGAAACTGGCAATTTTGGAAATTGGAGCTCTAACATTCAGCTTCATATGTTATCTTTCCAAGGAAATTAACTTTGTACCGGGAAACTGTAAATGAGGCATTAAAACTCTGATAAATACTGCCTGAAACTACTACAGCTCTCGGCAGTATTCGGAAGATAGATGGCTGATGGACGGACTTGGGCTTCTCTTGAGGTTCTGATGAAGATACGTTCAACTTGAAAAGTTGCATGGATTTGACCGCCATCGAAAGTTAGATGGCAAATCTTGTCCAGGCATAAAAGACTGACGTCTTGGAAATCATAGATAGGGAAAAGGTCGCCTGGGCAATAAGTTCATTCAGCCCACTTAAATCAGGGGACCGGATGGAACTATATCAGTCCTGTTACAACATTCTCTTGAGAGCGTGGGGCCTCATCTAGTGAAAATCTTTTCAAGATGTTTAACAGATGAGTATGTGCCAAATATTTGGAGAGAGGTCAGGGTGGTTTTTATTTCAAAAGATGGAAAACTAAATCACTCTAGTGCAAAAGATTACAGGCCGATAAGTCTCTTATCGTTTATTTTAAAAACATTTGAGAGGCTAATTGACATGTATATCAGAGGGGCTATCAGAATTCAAACAATGGACATCGCACAGCACGCATACAGCAAAGGTAGATCAGTGGATAACGCTCTTCATGAAGTTGTAGGTACCATTAAGAAGTCATTGGATTTTAAAGAGTACACGTTAGTAGACTTCCTTGACATTGAAGGAGCCTTCAATAATGTAAGCACGGAAGCTATCTGTAAGGGTGCAGGCTCCGTGAGTAAGAGGACTACAAGGGGAATGCCGCAAAGAGGGGTGTTGTCACCCCTCTTATGGCTCCTAGTAGTTAATGAGATTCTGTGAGCCTTCAAGGAAAAGAAAACGAGGGTTTTAGCCTACTCTGACTTGTAGACGATTAGTGAGCTTATGGAATCAGCATTTAGCGAAGTTTCCAACTGGACCAGACGGAATGGCTTAACAGTTAATCTTGCTAAGGCTGAGTTAGTCTTGTTCACGAGGAAAACAAAAACACCTAAGTTTTCCTTACCAAAGCTGGATGGAGTAACACTGAATCTCTCTTTGAAAACAAAGATTCTGGTGTCAAAACTAAATTGGAGAACGAAGAAGGGACTGGTCTGGCATACTACATACCTGTAAAAGGACCTTTAGGAAAAGATGGGGATTGTCAACATACGTTATTCATGGAATGTACAGCACAATCATTCGACCCATCATCGCTTATGGGTCCCTCGTCTGGAAAAAGGCGTTGGGTAAGAAGAACAACCAAGCTCGCATGTCAGCCTGGAGATCTCAGGGGCTGTAAGTAGTGCACCTCAGGAAGGCTCTCTTACCGTTAAGGTTTTTGTACAAGGCTGTGCCGCAAAAGGAGCTCTTAGACTAAGAGAATTCAATGGAGAATGGTACTGGAGCTGGTCTCTACTCCGAAGACCTGTAGCTAATGCCATCGTATCGTTTTCCTGGCAACTGCAGCGTTTTTCAGTCAGATATTTTTTGCTATTGAGAAAGCAACTTTACTTCTACAAGACAGTATAACATCGCGGACTTCGATGACTTCGGACCATCGCAGTGTCAAATGACGCTTGGAATAATATAGATGACTGTATAATTTCACGGGCCTTATGGCCAAGGTTAGATAGGAAGAAGACAAATGTCCTCTTAGGGCACAACAAATCTGCAGTACGTCTGCTCACAGGAATCATATCTGAACTTGGGCTATGGCACCAATGCTCCAACGGTGGCGTATTCCAACAGAGATAACGAAAGAGATCTCCTTGCCTTCATCTGAAAAACTAAATGGTTCAATAGAGACATTACCTGGACAGCTGACGGAAACTGTGGTTAGAGACGTGCCTCCTCCTGGCAACTAAATGACAATTAAGTCTCCGAGTGAAGGTTAGGTTAGGTTGGAGTGGCTGTCGAGAGACACACTTAGGCCTGAACGGCCCATTGTGATACCACATAGTTGGACCTACAGTTTAACGCCGATTCCGAACGGCGGTGTGGCAATTTTTTATCAGCTTGGTGGTTTTGCCATAACCAACCAATGTGTGTACTTGTACACTATCTTATAATTCTCATACACTTCATATTGATAGTGAATATAAGAAAGTTATGAAAATTAACCACCAGACGAAGACGGGAATCGAACCCGAACCTCCCAGATGAAAGTCTAGTGCACTATCCAATAGGCTATCGAGGTCGTCTTATTTTTAAGCACTAAGTCACCAAAGTGACTCATTTTTTTCCGAGTGAAAGTGCGGATAAAAAAAAATTCGAAAAAAAGGTTGGCACGATGATCTAATGTGTCGAAAAATACCCAATGAATGAGATATAAGGTTGAACTTATTTTGTGATCATTTTACATCAATTCTAGGTCGTGCATGAATTGACCGTTGAAATATCTCGAACTTACTATCATTTAAGTATTATTACTTACTTCATTCTTATTAAAAAAGAAAACTCAAAACTTTTAATTAAGAATATCAGCTTAATTTTATGTATATTTTCGGTTACAATTTTATCTTTTGAGAGAAGAAACAGATACCCGCACTTGGACATGTGCTTACATATAAAATGAAGTTAACTTTTTTTTTAATTAAACATTAAACGTACTCGCAATTATAATACTCACAGTAAATGAAAAGCAAAAATAAGAAAATAAAAATTACTTAATTCGCTTAAAAGCAATTTTCACTTTCCACTCTTCTTCAACTGCACTTGCCAACCGCATGTTGTTTTCTTTTTTATTCTTTTTTTTTAATCTCGATACACATAGTCACACAACAATATTACAGAATGGTGCACAACATCAACAATATCCTGTGTGTATTTGTACTTTTGTATGTGTGCGTACATGTGTATAAAAATTTGTATTGGTAATAATGGTAATAATAACAATAATAATCATGAATTTAATCATACGCAATATCCTTTGCGAAATGTAAAAACGAAAAAAAATGCAATTTTCTTTTCCTTTCTACTAGTTGGTTTTGCAACAATGGAAACGTTTCAATTACAAAGGATCTAAGTACAATGAAATACAATTTTTGATTACTGACAAAAAAAATTATTTTATTTGGAAAGCTTAAAAAATTGTATAGTCTTAACAATGAACGTTGGTCAAAATTGTAAATAAATTAAAGTGTTTGCTTCAAGTAATATACTAGTATACAGAAGTATGTGTTTATTTTACAGTTTTCTTTTTTCATAATTCTTAGTATACTAATATTTTTTTTTTACTACTTAGACCTATAGGACTTTCGATGCAGAGAAAGAATTTGCAACAAAAAAAAAAAAACAAAAGCTATAAAGAAAGAAATACAACAATAGCCAAGAAATTTACAAGCATGTATGCATTTTATAGTTTGTACCCAGTAGACCTCGAAGCGAATGTTGAGCGAAAGTTTGCATAAACTATAGCAAACAAGCTCAGAAACGAGCGTTTTGTTATGTCCGCAAACGTGCTTGCAAACGATAGTTTTGCGGGCATAAATACGAACGTCGCTAAAATATGATAAAAATTTGTACTTGTTCAATTTCTTATAATTCTGGTACACTTCATACTTATATTCAATATAAGAAGGTTATGAAAATTAGCCACTAGACAAAGACTGGAATGTATGTTAAGTACATAAATGCACTTTACGTTTATGTACTTTATACTTTTTGAATTATAGGTACAATTTAAAATCCACCTTTTTTTATTTTTATTATTTTTATTATTTATTTTTTTATTTTATAATACAGAGTAGTATGATAATATTGTAGTAATAGATAAAATATTTGAAATCTAGCAGACCACAAAATTATTAATTTTCATAGTTGTAGTTGAGCGAAAGGTACTGCGCATTATTTTCGGGCCAGTATGCATCAACGGAGAGTGGAGAATAAGATTCAACGACGAACTATATCAGCTGTATAGCGGTGTCCCCCTAGTCAACATCATTAGGTGTAATCGACTGCCTTATTCAGTGATCCTGTGGGCGCAAGATGTCGTGGCAGACCAAAGCTTAGGTGGATAGATTCTGTCCAAGACGACCTTCGAGAACTAGGGATACGGGATTGGAGATCCAAGGCAGCAGATCGAGAAGTATGGAGACAAATTTTGAACCAGGCTCAAACCCGCATGGGACTGTAAAGCCAACTAAAGTAAAGTAAGTTGTAGTAAGAAATGAAATGAATGAAAGACTCGCAAAAATATCGCAAAAGGCTCGTTACCGTTATCATAAATAACTCGTAAAAAATATCTCTAAATGATCGCAAATGATATCAGAAACGATTTGTAAAAAGACTCGCAAAAGACTCGCTGTCATCACATAGATATCATCTTTTGCGAGTGCCGTAAACGAGACTTTTGCTGCCACAAACTAAGCGACATATGATTATTTCTCGTATCGTTTTCGAATCCATTAGCAATAGTTTTGTCCGCAAAACTATCGCCAAAGTCTCGTAAACGATATCATTTACGAAGATTTGGTCTGCTGGGTATTTGTATTGATATATATTTGTATAAGTGTGTGTGTGTATGAGTAAATTCTGTAAATACCACACTGCATGCTGTATATGAAATGCATTTAAGTAAATTTCAGATTTCGGTGAATGGCGAGAAATGGTTTATTTCGAAAAATTCTTAAAATTTCACAATAACCACAACTGTTAGCTGTGTACTTTAAAAACTTTTTAATTAGTAAATTCATTAAGATGTTTTTTATTGCATAAATAAGGGGACAAACTTTTTGCTATATAATTTTTATATTCATTGTGAAGGAAACTGGAAAAAAATAGAAAAAAATTAACGCCTAATCATTTAAGCGATTCATAATTATGATACCACATAATGTTTGTTAAAATTCCTTCCACGACTTTTGTTGAGATTCGGAATCAGCAGAAGAGTTTGTTTTGGTTTTATGAGGAACAACGCTGTCAAATTTTGTAAACTGTGTAGTTGTAAATTGGCATTCATTAGCGTCGTAAATAAAAGATTTATATCTTGTTGTAATAGAATGTCAAATAAATAATTAATAAATAAACCATTATTTTAAAAGCCAATTCTGAAAATATTTTTGAAATGCTAATATATATTATAATTTTTGGAGAAGAAATAGAATTAAGCACTATGACACAAACCCCAAAAAAAAAAAAAAAAAAAAAAAAAGGCATTCTGTTATCCTAATGAAGAACATAGAGCATATTTTGTAAAAAAGGGTCTGAGTGCTACCATTAATGAAAACGACTTATCGATTGTTCCCTTCTACGCTTAGCCATGCTAGAGATTCATTCAAAATATGAATTGTCGTTTCGTCATCTTCCATATATAACGCAATGATTCGATGCCATATAACGGCTGGACAAAAGTTAAGAGAGTTCTCAGATCATTATAAAATTTGAAATATAAATAAGTTGGAGGTTGATGATCTCAAATATATGTAAAAAAAAAGGGCTATTGCAATTCTAATATTTTTGCAGTAAATTAGGCTTAAAATTGCGTTTTCTATTATTTTTGATCAGCTCTAACCGCTGAACACCTGAAATGGGGTTTTAAATAAATTTGGCTTGTTTTGTTGTTCTTTTCTTTCACAAAATTAACCCTCGAATTAGTGGCAAGGCCCCTAGCGGGGCCTACCTTTTTGATTTTTAGGTAAGGTAAGCTAAACTTACAATGTATTCCAAGAATATATAATTATACTTCGTTTGAAACCATTTGCAACACGTTGAATGGTTAAGATTTTATAGCGATTTTTATGTTTTAATCTCCGAATTAAAGACAAAGCTCGCTGAGGCATATCATAGCACTGTGTGAATCCAAATCTCTCAACTGTTTCCAACGACACTATGTCCACTTAATAACACTGCCAAGACGTTTCGCTGTCTTAGGTCAAATAAGCGATTTGTCCAAGATAAAAGTCTGCAATAGAGGTCATATATATAAATTCACTTAACTCGTAAAACACAAGGCAAAGTTATTTCTCTAAAATAGGTCTACAAAATTGTAGAGCACCATGGCAGTAAAAAATTAATACAGTGAGTGGCATTTGAAACTAAACGTAAGAAAATTCGTTTAAGCGTAAACAATAAAAATGTTTTTCTTTTACCTGGCTACAATTTTGCTGAACCAAGTAACCCCGAAAAAGTATAAATTTAAAACAAAATATATAAAATTTAAAAATATTGAGCCTAACATATAAACAATGACTCACAAAATTAATCAAGAACCACGCAGGGCCCTTAGATATATATTATTTGATTTCTTGCATTTAGTCATCACGCAATTGGCACCAAAAAATATTGGACACCTGACATTAGAAATACTATGAGAAATACTAAGTAGTTATCACCAGCAGACAGCTATTACAAGGACGAGCACCTCAATCTGCGGAGCAGTCTAATGGACCTTCATGCTATTTGTGTCGTGAGCAGAACAATCGCCAACGAAAACCCAAAGCTTTCTGCTGTAATTACGAAAAAGCGGTTTGCATTTACCCTGTAATGCTAAGCGGTGCCATATGGCACCCTGTCACTGAGCCGTTCCTGAGGCAAGTTCAAAAAAAAAAAATTTTCTCACGTCATTTTCATGATCTATATACTTTGGTTTCCGCTCGTCCTTAATGGGTTAAACATTCAGAATAATTGCGTCGGTATAATAACAGTATTTTAATCTCAATTGTAGGGCAACAACAATAAAAATCCATTTTAAAATTGAATTTTTGTTATCATAAGTCCCTATGGATCTTATCACTTTTTGAACGGGAAAATCTTACCACTAATCCGAGGGTTAAAAGTTTCGTTGAAAATGTTGCTTTCAAGCATTAAATTTATTCTTTTTGTTTTCAATTTTTTACATTTTTCGAATGGTTTGCATACTTTTAGGATCAAACAAAATAATTTTCATCAAAAAAATGCGAAAGTATTTTAACATTTCTTTGATAAGTGAATATAAAACGAATAAAAAGAATTTCTCCCCTTTTATGATTTTTTTTTTGTCCACAATAATTTGAGGATTTCCAGTTTTCCTACTTTCAAAAATATATAAATTTGTTAATGCTACAGAATACTAATTTTGCAATATTTTGCGAAATAAAAAAAAATAAAAAATTTTTTGGAAAATGTTTTGGCAAAATATGTAAAAATGTTTTAAGAATTTTTTTACATACACATCTGTAAAACTGAAATTCAGCATTCATAAAATTTTCCATGAAGTCACTCGACTTTGAACAATTGTAATGCCCATATTAGTTATTTGATGGACAGGAATTTTTGGTTTCTTGTTAGTAGCAGTATTACCAGTAAATTGATGCTAAATATGTTACGTTTTAGTTCCACGAATAAATATCTTGACTTTTGTCTATGGGACGAATCACTGTGCATAGGTAACATTTTGTCCCATCAGACAAACTTAACTTATTTAGGTGATATTTTAGCACATAATGCTCAGGTGTATACTACTAAGAGTTGGCTATGCTACAAACAGCGCACAGACCGTAGGGGAAGGGAGCCACTGAAAATTATTAACTCCACTATGAGAATACCTTGAAAGCCTCTTGACTGTTACAGAAAAATACTGGGCCAAGTGCTCAATGGTTTTGAGTGAAAACATTGGTCATTCTACTCGCAAAAGAAGGGAAGGTATAACAATATTGCATTTCCTTCAAAATAAGCATTAAGTTCAAAATAAACATTAAGTCATATAAATTTCGATTTGTATCCATCAACCTTTGGTTTTTTCTCTTTAAGATTTTTAACTTTTAGAGATTTGAGAAGAAATAAGAAACTCAAAAAAAATATATGGAAATGTAGTAAACTCTTCTTGAATCACAATTGCCGCAAGACATTTTCAGCAAACATTTTATTATTTGAGCGACAATTTCATTCAATGCATAAAACTTACAATCTCATTTTCATCACCAACAATCAAAAGCATTTACATCTTGGACTTGCCGTTGGACACGACACTATTATCATCAACGTTAACATTAAATGCTGTGAATTTCATTTGCACTTTTCAAAAATTTTTTGTTTGAAAAGTTGTGAAAATGAGCATGTAATTAGAAATGTTAAAAGTCATGCACGTCAGTTGCAGTCAACTGTGCAATAACAAAACGGAGAGAGAACGAAAGAGAAGTAAAAAACAACGACAAAAGAAAACGAGAAAAAGAAAGAAGGAGATGGAAAAATAGGGTAAGATAAGGAAAGCAAATAGGCCCTTGCTAAATATTAGGAAAATGAAAACTAGCTAAATAAAAGTTTATAGAAATTAGGAACAACTTTTTTTTTTTTTTTATGGCCATGAAGTAGTGAATTTCTTATATCAGTAAAATTGTTTAAGGAAGATTTTCTTACAGTTTGTCTGAAAAAAAAACTTTTTTAAAAGGGCTTAAAAACATGCCACGATCGATTTTCTAAAAATCTGAGAAATTGGTATGTAATCACATTTTTCTAATATTAGAGTCTTATTAGCATTTATTTTTTAGTTTGTGCAAATATTGAGACAAAAAAAAGAAGTTATTTACACCCCATTACAGCTTTCATATTTAGAGACGATAAAGTTCTAAAAATTTTAAAGACAGAAAAGATAGAAAAAATGATTGAAAAGGAAACTAAATATGAGTGAAAAGTATGAGTTTTGGTCTACTCCTTGACTCGCTTAGAGGTAAACAACAGCCATATAAAATGATATCTCGGAAATCCATAAAACATGCTGAGCAAGATCGTCAAGATGGCCAAATTCTAAAAATTTATTATAATGCAAAAGACATAAAAAAAAATCATTTAAAATTGGTTGAGGGCATAAAATGGAATTTTGCTATGAAGTTGATAGATAGTTCAAGAGGAATAGAGAATAATGGTCAGGTTCGATTTCTATTTTAAAAATTTGTTTGTGTGCTAACAATTTTTTAACATATTGCATAATTTCCTTCAATTTTATCGATATTTTTAGTGCGCACATGGGGAGAGTTTTACTTTCGTTGAACTCAAACCAAATGCAAATTACTCAAAATAACAGTTCTTTTGAAATTAACTATATTTAACCAAATATCTTAAAAAAGCCTTTCATAAACTTAAAATCTACTTAAAACTAATTTAAGAAATTCATTACAAATTTGAAAACTTACCAAAAGTTGAAACTGCGTCTGCCTTCCTTTCACAGCAGTTTTTAAATATTTTTTTTATGATTTTTTCAATAATTTTTCACAAAATTCAACTGCTAAGAAAGTATGTGGAAAAATAACTTTTTTTTTTATTCTTGATGCACTTTTATAGACGATGACAAATTTTCTTTATTTCTTTTGTGTTAGGTGTATATATTTTTTTTTTTTTTTTGTTTTAACTTAATTCGATTTTAAAAACTTTTTTTTGGATGCATGTGAACTTTTTTTTTTTTTTTGCTCCGGATATACTTTAGCAATTTTGTTTTTGTGTTTCAATATTAAAAGTTGCAAAACGCGCGCAATTTTTGTGTTTTTTTATATATTTTTTTTTTTGTTCAACTTCCGTTGCACTTTTTTCTTCTTTTCTGGATTTTCTTCCTTATCTTACTTTGTTGTATTATTTTAAGTTTGTCTTTTCGACTTTGCTCGTTTTGTTTAATTTTTTGTTTTTAGTGCTTGGAGAAATAGAAAATCATTGATTGCATTTCCGTTTCCGTTTAAGATGCTTTTCTTCTTTTCGTTTTTTTTTTTTTTTTTTTTGTGTTGGTATTTTTAGAAATGAAAATTAATATATTTACTTTTATCTAAGAAAAAAAGAATACAAGCAATTCTTTATTATATGAATTGTCATTGCAAAGGATTTGGGTTAATTAGAAAATTAAGATTTCACTTAAGGACGCATTTAAAAATATTATAACATCGAGAAATGGAGAGGTAATGAAAAAACTCTTATGCTATGCACAAGTATATATACAAATATATAAGAAAGAATGCAATTTTTTTTTACTAATTATTTAAGATTGGATTTGGATAAGTGTTCCAAGTACACAGTGTACACATCTGGCTTCTTTTTTTTCGTGAAGAAATATTTTTTCAATTTTCAACCACTTCTAATATAAATTCCGATTTACAGATACCAAAAAAAGAGATAAGGTTCTGTCAAACTTGGCCTAAACAAAAATATCATTAGTAAAGATTTTATTATTGATTTTATCTTTCATAGTTGCTGAGATATAAGCGCAAATATTAATAAAATAAGAGGGTCTGAAAATAATCATTATTAACTGGTCTTTGGAAAATATTGCAAATGAATTTTAGAACGCAAAAAAAAAAGTTGAGGCGGAGTTTAGCAGAGAAAATTATCTTACGCTTTTGCAGTAACGAAAAAAAAAATATTAGTATATTTTCGGACCTCAATTGCTGATTTCTAGAACCAACCATTATTAGGGGCTACGACATTCGCTATCAAATATAAAGTATTTCGATATCATAGCTTTAAAAGCTGTAAAACCGACATATGGGAACAAAGAACAATCGAAAATTCCACAAACTCACCATCTAAAATTCATTCATGAAAAATTGTGGAATAGACGAAGCCATCCAAAGGATTTTGTCTGAGAGTACTTCATTAAATACCCTGCGATTACACCTACCAATGCTGCTATGCCAATCATTGTTATAAAATTTTGAAGACAAATGAGACAGTAATTTGACGTAAGCTGACAATAGTTTCAATCAAATGTGAGAGAACAAAAAAATAGAGTAGAGAGTGGCGAACAAATTATTAGAAAGAAAGTGTCTGTTAGAAAATATTTTTCCTAACAATAGTTTGGGCAATTTGGAATTTGTTGGTCAAATAGATAATTTTTGAGTTTCTTAAGAAGGAAGGCCACTGTGACGGCTCAAAAATATTTTTTTATCTTAGATTAAAGTTTATATATTCAAAAATATGTGTACAAAATTTAGTAAGTAGACTGAAAACTTAATGGACTGAAAACTTTAAACGCGTTTTTCTCGAAACGACTTTTTTCGCACTGGTAGCGTTGATAACTTGATAAAATATTAACCGATTTTCAATTTTTATTTGTTTTGTTCTTTGCAGTAACTAGCCGATTTTAAAATTTTTTATTTTGACTATTTTTCTCTCTTTTTGAAATAAAAAAATTATATAGATTATTAAGAACTAAGAATTTTTTTTTTCAGAAAATCCGTTCTTGAAAAATCGACGCGACCATGAAGGGGGAAATTTTTTTCGGGCTACACGGCAACGCCCATACCTTAAAACTATTCAATATTTTTTAATAAAAATTTATGAAAATTTTGATATAAGTGCACTTAATAAAATGAATATAAAACGATCCCCATATTCTTTTATTTAACAGATCAAAAAATTTCCGAAAACCACTAATTTTTCCAGCCGTCACAGTGTCTTTCCGCCTTAACAGTTAATGCATATTTTCAATTGTCATGGCAGCATTGGTAGGTGTAAGCTGAATGCAATAAACCTATCAAAAATGGATTTTTGGCCCTAAGTCCAGATTTTGAGGATCAATTCAAAATTCTGATTATGCAGTTTTTTTCTGCTTGACCAGACCTACGGCAAGTGCAAACCTCGTAAAAAGTATATTCAATTTTTTTTTTTACATTGTGTAGTTAACATAAACTATTTCAGATTGCATTTTCATAGTCTCTAAAAATATGAAAAAATTTATTTTAATGCCCAAATATATCAAAACTATGGGTTTCAGGCGTCTATGTGTGAAATTCCAGAGATGATAGAAAAAATCTGAGTACGGGATTGAAATAAATGACTCTAAATCAACTCAGTTACTTTTAGAAAGTTATAGATTTTTTAAGAGTATAAAGAGTTACACCATCATATCAACATTCATAGCAGAAACCAGACCGATATTTAGATTAAAATCCATACCGATATTCAGGCCAAAACTCAGATGAAAAGCAAATCAAATTCAGAACGTAATGCAGACCAAACCTCAGAAACTCAAACCAAACCTCCAAAATTCAGACCAAACCTCAAAAAGAAATCATCCCAATATTTAGACCATAAATCAGACCACATTCAGACCTAACTTGAGCTAAATTGATCTAAATGTAAAATTTCAAACCAAAGCTTGACCCGATTTTTCTGACCAAAATATGTACCAGACATTATTCCGATATTTAGGTTGAAATTAGGCAAAAAGCAGATCAAATTTATACCAAACCTCAAAAATTCTAACCTTACCTCAGACCAAAATTCGTTTCGGTATTTACCCCAAATATCAGACTGAATTCAGACCAAATCCGACCCAAATTCAAACCCAATCTCAATACAAAACCAAACCAAAATATGAACCCGAAATCATTCCGATATTTAGATAGAAAAGTAGACTTAAAGCACATCAAATTGAAAGGCTAAAGTCAAACCAAATTTTAAACTAAACCCAGTCTAAATATTATTCCGATATTCAAAGCACAACTAATCTCGATATTCAGACCTAAAGCAAACCAAATAAAGACCAAAAATTAGAACGAAGTGAAGAGCAAATCACAGACTAAAATTCATTTCGATATTTAGACTAAATATTGCAATATATTCAGAACAAACTTTAACTAAAATTCCGACCAGCTCCAAAACAAAAATCAGACCAAATTCAGATAAAATTCAGAAACTCGGCAGAACAAATATTAGACTAAAAGCAAGCCAAATTCAAATTGGGACCGAAATATTGACTAAAAATTATTCCAAACCAAACCAAATCTCCGACTTAATACAGAACAACCAAATTCGAAATAAAAGCAATCCAAAGCGCAAATATCAGATTAGAAATCAGATCAGGTAATCAAAGCAAAATCATTTTAGTAGAGGCTGCAGCTTCAATCCCCAAATACCTCACTCTGAAGCCGCCAACGGCTGGCAGCATTGAACTGCCGACTTCTTATATGAATGTGTGTAAAACTTTCTTCCTCAAATCAATCAATCTCAATACAAAACAGACCAAAATCTGAACCATAAATCATTCCGATATTTAGATTGAAAAATAGACTTAAAGCACACCAAACTCAGGCTAAAGTCAAACTAAATTTTAAACTAAACCCAGTCTAAAAATTATTCCGATGTTCAAATCACAACTAATTCTAATATTCAGACTAAAAATAAATCAAGAAAAGCCAAAAATTAGAACGAAGTGAGGACCAAATTTCAGACCAAAATTTATTCCGACATTTAGATCCAAAATTATAATTTATTCAGACCAAACTTTGACTAAAAATCACACCTAAATCACACTAAAATCTCGCTCGAAATCCAAATCAAACCAAAACTCTAACTAAATTCAGACCAAATCTTAGACCGGCCAAATTTAAACTAAACTCAATTTAAAACGCAAACATTAGATCAGAAATGAGTTCAGGTAATCAGCATTAAACCATTTTGGGAGAAGCTGCAGCTTCAAGCCCGAAATATACCACTATTTGAAACCGCCAATGGGTGACAGTATTAAACTGCCTACTTCGTGAGTGTGAATAATTGTTTCTTACTCAAATTTTTAACTCATATACTCACTAATGCCTACATTATATGGAATATTTTTATAGTTATATTGCATTATATGCCACTATAATACAAAATTTCTACAACAATAAAATCATAGGTACTTTGTACCAACTTTTATAAAAAAAAATTATCTGCCTACTCTCTGCTACTTCAACCTTGATTGCGTTACTATCTCTAATAAAATTTACCTTCTTTTATAAACTTTGCAATACTCTGTTTTTTTTTTCTTTTTTTTTTCAGATCATACAAATTTCACTGTCTTTGAAATATTTATATATTTCATCCATTTATCACTTTTATTTATTAAGTTATTAAGCTAATAAATAAATAAATTAAATACGGATTGAAGTTATTAAAAAATTGTTGTTTTTAACAAAACACACGTGAAACGCGAATGCTATTTTAATATTGCACGAGTAGTTATTTCTCCTTTTGTTGTCAGGGGCAGTTAATTTTATGTTTTAATATTTTATTTTTGCACTACTTTTTTTTTTATTAATTAATTTTTTTTTATATTTTTTTCATTAATTTTTTATTTGTATGATGTCGAAGTGGTTGCTATTTTATTTTTTAATACATTAGGCACTACATTAATTCCTGAATTTTGTTGTTGTTGGTTTTTTTTTTTTTTTTGCTTTGTTAAATAATTAAATAAATAATTTATAACAACACGTTACATATGTATGAGCATGTATATGTGACTGCATGCGAATGCATTTAATGTGTCTGTGTATAATTAACGCGGTTTATTATTTTTATTACCTACTACACAATTTTATTTTGTTTTTTTTTTTTTTAGTATAATGATTTTTTTTAGTCCACTGTGCGCAGAAGCTTTAAAAAATTTAATTTATAATTTGTGTACTTTTTTTTTTTAATAACACTAAGTTTTTCCATGTACATACATATGTAGATATGTATATAAAAACAAACTTAATTTTTTAATAACTTTTTAATGCATTTTCACTAGTTATATGTTCATTTTTAACGATTTTCACATACACATTAAGTGTTTTTTATTTTAGTTTATTTATTTTATTTTTTTTTTTTTAATTTTGTTTTTGTCTTTTTATTTCTTAATAAATTTTATGCAAAGCGATTTTAATGTTGTTTATGGCTTAAATGTGTTTGTATGTAGTTAATGCTTGCTTTGGTTGTGTTTTTTATACACTGGAATATTTTAGTTTATTTTGTTGTTGTTATTGTATTTGATAGTATGTAGCTAATAACTTAATGGTAGATAATATTTTGTTAACAGCATTAAAGCGCATTAATAATCCTGAAATAGAATAAAAGTAGTGGATTAGTGATTTAGTGGTATGACATGCATACGTGTTGACACACAGACAGCACACACACACATAAAGAAACAAAACTAAAAACAACAAAAAGTTTAATTTGCAAAGTACTTGAATATTTAACACATTAGCCACAGTGGATTTATCAGTTTGGTATTATTAGTGAGTCTTTTAGCTTATTACATCATTAAAATAATTTATTACTTTAAAAATATAAAATTAAAATTTATGAAAACTGAATTTAAGTATTGTTTTCTAAATTCTCAATATTTCTACTTATATAAATACTTAAGATAAATTTAAGGCATTTATGAAAATTTACTTTGAATGATTTAACTAACAGGGCTAAATTTTATCGCTCTAGATATCACAATTTAATTGAAGTCAGCAAATTCATTCAAAGATATCATAAAATATTTCTCTCTGACAACTGATTACTTGTTTACTGTGATTTGAAGAAATTTGATTAAAGCCAGTTGAATTCACTAAAGTCAACTGAATTCATTAAAGTCAATTGAATTCATTCAAATCATTTGGAGTCAATATTACAAATTTTCAAATTTTAAGAGTTGTACGGCTTTCAATATGACTGTACAACAGTTTTGAACCTTTTGGAAATCCCGTCATGTTAGGTTGTTGAAAAACTTCTTTTAAGGGTCGCTGAACACGAATATATAAACAGATTTTTCGGGTTACGTCAGGATCTCTGTATATCTATTTTTTTAACCCAGATATTCCGACCGTAGTAAACCTATACTCTTCAGGTTACTGCGTTAGCTGTGCTTTAAATTTTCTAATCGACTTTTTGTTGTCCTACTGAATATAGCGGCCAACAAAGCGTAAGTTGATAAGTTTTGTGTTAGGCAATTGCTTGAGTGTTTCTTTTTTTTTCTTTCTTTGTTTGGATCAGAATTTTCAGTTTTGCGAAATTAGCAAAAGTATGAAGATGTCAAGTATACAAAAAGTAGTACGTTCGGCACATATGAAAGCACGTTTGTGATGTCATAATTATTTTTCGAAAACTCTTCATAACTTTGTTCTGAGCCATTTATTACCTCATTTAATGCTAAAAAGCTGAAAAAAGCTTTTTTCACCATTTTTGCACAACAAAGCCCAACGTACTACAAAGAAATATAGGCAGGGGACACAGATAGGATGGGGGGTGTTTCAGTTGTTCATAAATATTAATTAGAAACATATTTCCGAGCACGGTAATGCGTTTTCTTTACTCATTTCACATTTTCTTAAACAACTGGCGAGGAACCTGGAATAAGGTGGCTTAAAATTGCTGTAGCTCCGAAGTCGTATGTAACCCGATAAATCTGTGTTCAGATTCGTATTCGTATTCGTAGCGACCCCACAAACATTAAAAACCGTCAACAGAACTTGTTGTACCGTATATTTATACCTGAGCTGGCCAGCTGTACCAAATTTTATGATACAGTACCGAATTATCAACTTATATAATAATGTACCGTGTACCAACAAAACCGAACAAGCTATTATAATTTTACTTCACATGTTTTTCTAGCAAAATTTCAAGGTGGGTGCAAAAAATTACACCCATAAGTTTTAAAATTTCCTCGGTAGAATATTTTCTGGGTTGCTGATTTTGAATCTGGCATTAGATTTCCAAATCTCAAGATGGCAAATTTAATATGGCGGACTAAATTTTACGAACTCAGTCAGACATATTGAATCCGCTACTGTGAATTTTTAAAATCTGATAACAGATTCAAAATCAGTGACCCTAAAAACCCAATTATACAAATTTATATTGTGATCCGCCATATCGGGCTTCTGAATTTTGGAAACCTGATAACAGATTCGTGATCAGTGACCCCAAAACCCGTTAATGCAACTATTTTTATGAAAATTCAGTCATCAGAATCAGAAACGTGTGGCTCAAAGCGTTAAGTTGAATATGATGTCCAAACAATTTTTGGGTATTTGAATTAAAATTTCGTAGAACAAAAAAAAAAATAAAATATCGTAGAATACACTGTTAAAAACTTAGTCAGCTTTTGAAAAGTACAGTGGATTGACAAATTACACTCCCTTACATGGGTTTTGCATATAAGATAATTCCTAGTGTTTCCGAATGAATTTTTCATACTGAACACAAATCTGGGATCAAAAACTTCCCATCACGTCACGTTTTCGAGAAAAAAGAAGAAATTTACTTATTTTTCATTACATTTGAAAGGGCATGGTTCAGCCTTTTCTGATACTAGTAAAGTTTGTTGCACGTCAGGGTTCAGCTCTACATTTTTTAAAAAATTGTCAAAAACGCAATTTTTATGGATTTCAACCCCATTATTCTCGTCTCGAAAACGGAACGTAATGGAAAGTGTTTGACCACAGATTCGTGTTCTGCATGGGAATTCATTTGGGATCGCTAGAAGACATCTTATTCTCACAAGAAAATTTGAAATTTGCAGGGCAGTGTTATTAGGGACAGTGTAAAAAATGGATTTTTCATAATTAAAGGAAAGAAAAAGAAATAAGAAATGGCCATTAATTTTATAATTATTTATTTGTTGAATTGTTTTAATGAGAGTAAAAAAATGCATTTAAGTACGTATTTAAGTATGTATTTATGATTTTTCTTCTACTCCTCTTCAGAGCTTAGGGCTTCTACTAAGCATCGTGCCTTGTATTAGTTTCATTAATCGTTTTGTCACTATCTGGACAGGTGATTGGCCTACTGCAGATGATCTGCTACCTTTTTTAAGAATAGCGTACGGCCATGCCCTTACCGGGAATCGAACCCGGGACCCTTAAGATAATTGCCTAGCACGCTGCCACAAAACCATCGATGCGGCATATTTATGTATGTAAGTAATCCAAATATAATACTTAACCCTCCGCTAACCGACAACTTTGTAAACGGTCAAAGCCCGACAAGATCCCCAGGAACCTTTTCTATTAAGGATGTAGTTTGGTGTTCGAGTTTCAAAAAATAAATTTTTTTAATGTAGGTATTTCGAAAGTACAATATATTGAAGGTATACTATAAGAAATTATAGACGAAAATTCAAAATATTAACGAAGTTATATCACATAGTCGAGATCGCCTATTTATTGTACGCTGTAAGCCACACTAAATTTTTTCTCGAAACAACGTTTTTGTGATCTGCCCAGGGGCCTAAAAAATTCTATCTAGTCGATTAGCCTGAAATTTGAATACGTTATTCTACACGCCAATCGCTTTCGGAGGTAGTAGAATTGTTTATTTTTAATCATTATTTCCTATTTTTTACCCTGATTTTCAACAAAAAAAAGTACGTGATTTTTTAAAAATACAGGTAAAAAACACTAAAAAAATATCAAAACATAAACTCCATTAAAATTTTTTTATCCAGTTGAAGATGTCAATAATAAAATATAAAAAATTTAAATGATTCTATTTTAATCTATTATAAAAACCTTAAAAATTAAGACGGAACACCAGACCACCATTGTTTTTTTTTTAAGCCCATATGTTTGATTGCATAATTTATGTGCATATATACTTGAGGAGTTAAAATGGAAAATAGTTAAGTTTAGTGCACATTTTTTTTGTATATATTTTTCTGGTACAGACTGGCAAAGAAAATAAAATAATGAAAATATTGTATTTAGTTTCTTTATTCTGCTTTGGCGGTCCTTGCGTCTGTTGTGGTGCAAGTACCACATTTCTTCGGAGTTGTGGAATGTTCAACGCACACAGGTTTTCTACAAATACAAACAAATTACATACGAAATTACGAAATTTCAAGTCATTACGATTAAAAATAAGGGTACTTCCCATATAAATAATCCGATTGCTTGCCATTTTTGTACATTTTAAGCCTTTTTGTTCAAATTGAGTATTAAAACATAATTTTATCGGCAAATCAATGTCAGATTCGGGTTTCTCGTACCAAAAAACCCCCATAGCAAAATATCTTAATGCTGTTTCTATTTTTTTTAATGCTGTGTCCAAGTCGAGTCTTGAAAATGTTGAGAAAATACCTATTTTCAAAAATTGGGGGGTTCGGAATTTAAAATAGCACGATACTTTCATTGGAAAAGTTGCTTAAAATGATCCATAGAACACAACTAGGGTGTACCAAACATCAACTTTTTTTTACCCATACAATTTGACCCACACTAATATATATTTATGTACTCCTATAGTCATCGCTGTGATGAATATGTACGATTTTCTATACTTTTTAATATTGTTTTCATATTATATTTTCAAGTGAACATTTCTTTTAATCTTTAACTTTCTGTAAATGTATTTATTAAAAAATTCTATAGTACTATCAGATAAAAATGACAAAACAAAAAAATCGCTGCATATTTAAAAAAAAAAAAAACTTTGCTAATATTTTATACTCGTGTACTTAGTATTTTTAGTAACACTTTTAACAAAGCACAAGCAAGCAACAAAAGGACAATAAAAAGCGTAGTACATGATAGCACTAATACTATTTATTGCACTCATACTATTTACTACAACTATTACAACATGCATACTACATATGCATATGCATCTATGTGTATGTGAATATTCTTATCTTTCACTTGCACTTACAAAATGTCGCATAACTACTTTTTCAAACATTTTATACGCGCGTGCATATTTTTTCATACGCTTATTTTTCTGCTACAGGAAAAAAAGGCATTTTATCTTTTATGCAAAGTAAGTAAGTAAAAGCGCAACTTTTATAAATGCAGCAGACATACTCGTACATAAGTAATTTCACACATAAACATACGAACACATACAAGCATATGCCACACATGTGTATGCTTGAATGTGTATGAGTGGCATGTACTTATATGTAGTACAGCAACAACAACAACAACAACAAGGCGACAGTGAGGCAATAAGGCAGTCAGTTCGTCAGTCAAGCAGGCAAGCAGCAGCATCTTTGTAATTTGTTGCTATTGTTGTTGAGCAGCGCTTTCTTGCCGATTTCTACTGCTACTACATATTACATACTTAGATACTACATACTATTTTTACTACTATTACATACTATTACTTTTTTCCTTCTACTATTTTATGTAGCGTTAAACATTTTTCTGCATATTTTATGCATATTTCCATTTTTGTTTTTTTTTTAATTCTCAAGTTTTCTCCCAGTTTTTTCCCAGTTCCTCCTTTTTTTTTGTATTATTGTGAAATTTTTGAGAGCGGGTGAGAGTTAGAAAAAAGGGCTGGGCGTAATTTTTGTGGGTGGTTATGTTTGCTATGAAATTAATTGGATAAGTTTTTAATTTACATTTTTTACGAATAGTATAATTTTATTTTGGTATAACGAAAAAGAAAAATATTGTATAGGGAGAGAAATAAAAGGTGGTGAATGGTGTTGGTACTGGTTGATTGGTGTAGTTGGTAGATAAGGTGGAAAGATTTTAAGTTAAAGTTTTCATAATTTTCACTGTTTTAAGAAATTTCTTTGAAAAGTTCATGTCCTTGTTGCAAAGTGCTACAGCGTGTACAAGTTTGTGGAAGCTCAGTATGAACAGTAGTAGGACAGAGGGGATTATTGAGGCACTTAAGGGTTAAGGTATGCAGTTTATTAAAATATTTTATGATACAAAGATTTTTAATAAACGGTATTTGGTTTTTTTGGTCGATGTCAGCGCAAATGGTAAGTTTTTTCGATGCACGAAGAACCTTTGGTAAATGTAGAATAATTTCAGCATACTTTATTGTGGTTTACTATTGTAACCAGGGAGATAGAGAAATGTGAAGAGATGCAAAGTAAAGCCTTGATTACCATAGAACCGAATTAAGTTATATTCGTTTCGCTCTTCCAACTACAGCTTCTTCCTGATAACTTCTTGACTGTACGGAAAATGTAGTTATGGTGGGCCAATTGTTAAGATTTTTGCATAGAATGTGTATCTAATTAAGTGAAAGATATTGCCAGAGTTACATTCTTATTGTTATGTTAAATTCGCTCAATGTGTTTTTAAAATTAAAAGCTTTTTTAGGCCGTCTTGGTGGCCTAGTGGTAGAGTGCTGGAGTCCCAACTGCATTGGGTTCGATTACCAAAAGTTTAAATGAAAATATTAAGTAAGCCACTTCGTTGGCTTAGTAAAACAGGTATGACAGCAGTGGCGTGCCTAGCATTTACTGATTAGGCAAGCCCAGTGAATTTTTTTTAACAAACCAAAAAGGCTAAAATTGGCAATACAAAATGAGCATATAAATTCAGAAGGTGAACGTAGAAAGGACATCTTTGGACTAAAATCGTTGAGAGATATACTATTCTTTAAACTAAACGATAACATATCTTAATATAAACCTTAATAATAAAAATGTAAATTATCAAATATAAGAAAAATGTCAACGAAATGAAAATTGCAAAGTAACTAAATGTATTGATGTATGTAAATAAGTAAAACTATTATTTGAAAAACCATGTTTTGCTTCATTTTTATTTGAACCTGAACCGGTGTGTTATTTTTTGGTTGAACCTGAATCTGAACACGAACCCAAATTTAACCGGTTCGAAACTCTGCTAAAATCTAATGGCGCAAAAATATAGGAGTAAAAGAAAGTGGAGTAAATACTTTCCAATTGGCAAACAAAAACTGAAAGCCTGCTTTTAAGTTCTATATAAAATCATTCATAGTAGTAGAAAATTGGTATGCTGCTACTTTTTTTGGAACGGCACATAATAAAAAAACGATTGAACTTCCTATTAGAATAAGCGAGATAGCATGTTATGAAAACATACATTTTTAAATTTTAAAAGCCTCGTAAAAGCCAACTTGATAAACGGCGATAGCGTGAATGCACATACGAGTTATACGAGCTATTGAAAAACAGGGTAATACAAATAAAAAATTTTAAAAGAAAGTTTTTCTTTCAGTTAAAACAAAGGTAGTAATTTTGAAAGTACATATTATACAAATTTTCAGTTACCAATTCTTAGGCAACCAAGTAAGTTAAAACAGTTTGAACTCACTTTTACTCACTCGCTCGCCTTGAGGCAGCCATCACTCTATTTTAATTAATCGATAAGTGTAAACTTATTTTTTTTTTTTTAAGTAATTGGCTGACCTGAAGAAAGGATAAACACACAATTTGTAGTCAGTTTGTACTTTCTGCGATCACAATATTGTTGTTTATAGTTATTTTTATGCGTACACTTGTTGTTTTGTGACGAAAAACTAATGCGCATATTAAGTTTTTTATCAAAAATCTAAAAAAAATATTTCGAAGTCTCCTCATATACTGTCATATACTATCGTATAATCATAATTTCATATAATTTTGTATGAAAAATGAGAATTGATGACAACTAGAGGGTACAACACCAGTTAAGACACCTTGTGAATTGCCCAAATATATCTCTATTTTTGGGCTTAAACCCGCCGCCTCGTTTTTTTTCACCTAACTGCTAAACTCAAATTTCTAATCGAAAAATGGACTTCATATTCATTTTTCTTTCATCAGTATTAACTGGCAACAAAAATGTTGGTTTTTGTGTTTTTATTATTTCTATCTTGCGGGTTAGAGGGTTAAGTTTTCTGAGTAAGTTTGGAATCAATGAAGAAAAGTATGACATGTGTGAGCACCCCATCAAAAAAGAAAAAACTAATATAGAGAGAATAAATTTTTTTGAAATTAAAATGCCAATAGAAAGTGTAAAAAGTAAAATATTAGCTGCTTTGTGTGAAAGAAGAAAAATCGAAGTAACAAAACTCATCTGATTGTACAGCACACTCAAAAACATACGAATGGAGACAACAAAAACATTTTTGCAACTACAGTAATCCACGGTTAATTGGATCGACGAAAAAGCACAATTTTTCATTCAATTAACCGATTAACCAAGTTTTTCCGAAATTCCTAAAAATTTAATTGAAAACGCAAATATAGATAGAGAATACATCGTTAGATATTTGTTGTTTATGCAAATTGCTGATGACATTACAGCACCTGTCTCACAATCTGGCTAAATCATGTAGAAAAAGCTTGCTTGATTTTCACCACTTGGCCGTCGAATCCCATTTTTAAGAATTCGCTATGTTATTAACTTCACTTTTTATGATACGATCTGGCGATTTAGAATATTCGTACTTTTTATACAACTCCGATTTGCTTGCACTTTTTTCTTTTAGTGTTAAATTTTAATATTTGTTTCCACCCACAAACGAATTTATAGGGGAATCAAGGGTCTAAGCGAACAAACTATTTACCAAAATTTAAGGTTATTACAGCATTGCTAAATGAATATTCCAATATTCTAATATATCAAATAAATTGCAACATCGCTTCCCACTACACTGCAGATAACTTCCCTTGTAATGCCTCGCTAATTTTTCGAGCTGGAGGAAGGCTTTTACCATTTAATTCTGAAAATTGCACCTTTTACGGGTAAAAGTCATAATAACATCTAAGTAGATAGATAGGTTAATTTATTTTTAAATAGTTACAAAAATTCAACACAATAAAAAGTTATTTATTGATAAGTAATTTTCTTTTTTAAGTGTGTTGAATTTTTGTAACTATTTAAAAAAAAAATGGATGCGTGTTAAGCCAACTGAATTCCATATACATAAGCTCACATACATATGTATATAGGGATTTGATGTATATTCTATATGCTAGGTAAATAATTCAAACTAAAACAATTCTTTTATAAACTTAAAAATTTATTGGATATCATTATCTTTTATATATAATAGCCCAATTCACTATAAATTGCAAATGGTCTTGCATCATTGCAAATGTAAATTTTTATTCCACATCGCAAAAATAGTTTGCAATTGCACCAAATCGTAGTTGCATAATTTTTCTTTTACTCAATGCGTCGGGCACGATATGTACGCATATACGCAGCTGTAATTGCATCTTTTTTCCGCGCTTTAAGTTTTTCTTCCTATCGATTTGAAATTTTATTAGATGTGAAAAGTTTACATAACATCGCCTGAGAATTTATTTGGTGTATAGGTATATGAATTTGTACACACATACGCCAAATCAATTCTCAGGCGACGATAAGTGTTTCCCGCATTTAACTTTAACAAGGCAACAGGGGTGACCAGTCTTTTTAAAAGCACCGCAAAGAGATTTGCCTTAACTGCATTTAATAAAAAGAAGAAACAATGCACTTTATAATAAATAGTTTGATTTTTTCTGTTTAACATATTTGCTATTTACATAGATGAACAAATGTTGCCTTTCTAAGGTTAATGCGCAAAGCAAAATTTTTATAATGCCGTGGTTGGCTATCATTATCACCACATTTTGTTTATACATTAATTGAAACCTAGATTCCTTATTACTTATCATTTTGTATTGTTTTTGTATTTTAAAAAATATTTAATTTGAATCCAATCTAACTAACCGAATTCAAAACCTATCAAATATTTGTGTTTGCTACGGCGACTTCTCTGCTTGTATGGTATAGTCGATCTCCACACGTTTAACACCAACAAATAATTCTGCCACGAATAAATGTACACACACATTTCATTTTCGTATGTTTCGTTTGTATGTGTGAATAAATTGATCGAAACATAAACAAACTCCGCTCGTATTTTATTTTCTTTCTCTCTTCTCTTTGCTGTTTACAGTAGCACAGTCATACCGCGCAGTAGTGTGAGCGAGAGAGGAACTGGACGTTACAGTTATCTTACATCTTACGATACAGTTATTCTTACATTTTACACATTTAAAATTTTGCCCATACCGTGAGCTTGAATGTTTACACATCAATAAATGAACCTATCTATCTATCTACATCTAAGTAAAGAAAAATCCTGTAAAGCTTTGCAAACAAATAAACCTCCAACATGACACTCATTATATGGTATTTTGAAATTTAAAAAAAACTAAGTCAAAATATAATTTAAAAAATTAGAACCACAAGTGAGAGAAGTCATTTTGATTACAGAGATTCGATGATATCATACCGGCTATGCTGGAGTTTGCTCTACAGGTAATGCAATCCAGACTCTTTGCAATCCTTAACCCTTCTGTTATCTTAAGGTCATTTCGTGACCTTTTTTTTGTTTTAATTGCCCATATTATTTAAAGTAAACAGAATTCTGGCATTTCCTTTCACGATATCTTTAATAATTATTTATCACATAAGAAAATACGAAAAATAATTTTTTTACATTCTGAAATAAGCGGCAAAATCAAAACTTGCGCAAACACACCTTAAGGTCATCTGATGACCATAGTATAATTTCCGATTTTTCTTGCCCTAGAATTGACAGACAAGCTTGCTCCTGTTTGACACTTGTATGAAAAGTGGGTGGTTTATTTATCTCTACTCTTTACCCCATATAAAAATATTACCATAGATGAACGGTTTATTTCATTTAGAGGCAGGTGGTTATTCAAGATCTGCATGCCTAGTATGCCAAGAATGTAAGTTCGAACTAAAAACATTGATAGCTGCGGGCGTTCGCATAAAGTTCTGCATGAATTTTTATGTTTATTTGGGAAAATAATATTCGTAAGTTTAGTAGTAAAGTAAAGAACGAAACCAAAGGCCAACAAGGACTCGTGTTAGATCTGGTAAGCGAGGATCAGGGACAGAATATTACAACCGACCTGTATGTTGCAGTAAGAACAAATTATGACTCTTACCACTGTTTATCAGTTGACAATTTTTCAATGACCGAATTACAATTCTTCAGTACATTCCGAAAAAGTATAAAATGGTTACGGGTTTCAGTTGATTACATCCCGATAAAATCCCTCCCTTGAAAATCATATGAAGAAATCGCCAAAATTATCAAGTTTTATAACTCAAACAAAATTTGGGCTTGATACATTGACCATCTCTGGCTGGCTGATTCTGTTTTCCAATATCACTGACATTTCGGAACTTGTTCTATTGAAAGAAGTTATGCTACAATGGAATGCTTGAATGCATCTAGGTTAGCCAAGATCCCAGTCGTCAGTGGGAATCGTTCGTCTTGTTTGTGAAAAAACTGGGCAACGCAGCGATTCGATAGACAATGCACAAAAGTGAAGCAAACCAATGATTCAGAAGAATCTAAAGGGAAAATTAGGTTTGCAGTTTCATAAAGGTTTGCTATTTATTCCTAAATGAAAAATTTACTTCAATTTACTTCAATAGCACAAAGCTCTTGAAGAGAGCCCAAACATAGTTGCCTCAATATCACGACGACTGCGTTGGCGCCCAAACAGGACCCACTAAATATTGAAAGAGGCTTATAATGTTATTGCTCATACTAAATGGCTGGTCCTTCGATAAATTCGTAGTAAATGAAGACTTTTGTCATGATAATTTTTTTGTCATACTTGTGAATTTACCGTTATGTTGTCGTGAAATAAATTTGTTCTCGTTTTCTTAAGAATAAGTAGTCAAACTGCAAACCAAATTTCTGCTTTAGATTCTTTGGTTTTACAGAAACTGAAAATTGGGTATGCTGTACGAAGACTTATGTCCTTCATTATATATAAAATATATCCTTTATTATTATTTTATATTATTATATTACTTGAAGTCCCGAAAGATCTTTTTAAATTAATTTATTTTTAAAAATGTATTGAAAACGATCGATTTTCTTTTGAAATAAATGAAAAATACATAGTAGGTCATTTTGGGACCTAGGGTACACAAGTGTGATTTTTTCTTAGAAAAACAGAGGGGTTAAAGACTGCTTGAGACCACACCATCCCCCAAGTGTCAGTGGAATGAAAATTCTCATCCATTCTACTCAACAGACAAGCATGAAAAGATAACGTGGTTATTATCAAAAACAATCTACAGTTCAAGGTGGAAGAGGTTACTGGATTTGTGTTTTTTGCGATACACTTAGAATCTTGTAGTCTTACAAGCTTCCAGATTTATTTTACATATTTAAGCAGAGATCGTTGCTATTTGTAAAGCGGCGCAAAGAAAAAGCACAGGAGACTTTCATTCATCAAGGATTACTGTCTTTGTGGATAGCCAAGCTGCAATCACAGCAGTAGACAAAAATATCTAAAGCAGTACTAAATAAGTTATTTCAATGCTCTTAAAAAAGTGGGTAACTCGCATCAATTTAAGCTCGGTTGGATTTCTGGGTGGGCATACTCAAGGGAACGAAAAACCAATAAACTAACTAAAATTGAATCAACCTTAGATCCTGAAAATGAGCTAGTATCAATGTAGATATGTCTAGAAACAATAAAATAAAGTTTTCACTAGAAATCTAAAGAAACAATCAACAGATCTTTGCAAATCAGGACCGACTGTATGAAAACTTGAAGTGCATGGCCCCTTTCTGATAAGAAAAGAGTAAAAAAATGTTTTCCTCTAGAAAAGAAATGTAATTCCAATTGGAGTACTCACAGGTGCTTGTGCCATTGATACATTAATCTTGAGGAATGGAGTTGCAGCACCTAACTGCTGTAGGGGCTACAAAAATGAGGAAAAGTTTGTTCATTGGTTCAACATAATAGAACATATTTAAGCATTCAAAATACTTAATATAGGGTCATCATAATAGACTAATTTCTTCACGTGGGCGCTCAGATCTTCTGAGCACTTCCCTTAAGCCTAGCCTAACCTAGTTAACCATTAGAGCAATTGATAAATGGTATAATTTTACTTTCTTTAAGTTGAGTTTAAGAGTAAAAAAGTGGACAACAGGCCATGCTACTAGCCTCACATCCCTTGGTTAAAGACGACAAACTTACTAATCGAGAAATGTAGCCTTAAAAGGGCAGCATAAAAGCCCAAACCAAAATAAAACCTATCTAAAAATTATTATGGGTTTTCATTTCAAACAATGTATAAGAGGTTAACCAAATTCTTCATAAGAAATTGTCTTACAGGGAAGCTAAACTCTATATTTTTATTAACGATACATTACATTAGACTGCCGCAGTGATCAGGGAACAAACATAATGCATAGGTCATATAATAATGTAGCATAATCTTAGGATGCTAGCCTAGGGAGAAGTTGACCTTATTGGTCTCAGCTTACACGTGTATTCACCGCTAAGTAACTCAACCACTCAAACAAACAAACATTAATACAGTTAAACGGCTTAGTCAGTTTGGAAAAAAAGAACAATCCTCAAACCAGTTACTGGATTTTCAACGAACTCTTGTGAAACTGTGTAAGGAGTGAGACTAAAAAAACTTTAACACACTTTTTACCTAATAATTTTTTTTGGGTGTAAAATTTAAAAATTTCTTTGATCTAGTTATCTTTGAAAAATATTTCAGTTGTTATTTTTAATGACAAACATGTTGATTTATTGTGAGTTTGATCAAAATTAGTGAAGAAAAACAAGTACGTCTTAAAATATTAAAAATTTTCAAAAAAATCCAAATTGGTTCTACAAAAAATTGGCCAAAGAATTGAAAGTCTTCCGTCAAACTGTTTCCAATGCTTTTGAACAGTTTCAGGAGAATTTGACCATCGATAGGAAACCTAGTTCAGGAAGAAAACAAGGACCACATTATATTGGGAAAGCCAAGAAAATAGAAAGCATATTGAAAAGATCTCCAAACACATCTGGTAAAAAAAGCTGCCCGGTTAGCCCAGTGTTCTAACTCTGACTATTTGGTGCGAAAAGCTAAAGCCAATGCAGGTTTGAAAACATACAAAGTCCAAAAAGTTGCAGACAGGAATGCTGCAAAAAATTTAGACGCCAAAAGTAGAGCTCAGAAATTAAAATCGAATTTCATACAAAAATATTCATGATGTATAATGGACGACGAAACGTATGTACTGGCAGATTTTACGCAGCTTCCGGGTCAAAATTTTTATGTTGCTGATGCTCGGGGAAATGTCGAAGAACAATTTAGAATCCAAAAGCAGGCGAAATTCCTGGTATGGCAAGCTATATGCAGTTGCGGCAAAAGAAGCAAGTCATTTGTTACAGTGGGCTCTATAAATACCGAAATATACATCAAAGAATGTTTGAAAAAAAAAACTTCTTCCTTTCATAAGAGAGCACAATGTGTCTACATATTTTTGGCCCGATTTGGCATCATGTCACTACGGCAAGAAAGCTCTGGAGTGGTACCAAAGTAATAACATAGTTTTTGTACCAAGAGAGGCCAATCCTTCAAATTGTCCGCAGCTAAGACCAGTGGAGAGATATTGGGCTCTTGTGAAAAGAAACTTAAGGAGCACAAAAAAGGTGTCCCAAAATATCGAAGATTTTAAAAGGAGATGGCCAAACTGTTTCAAAAGGTCCACGAGTTCATAAATAGTGGTTAGAACTATAAAAGTTATATTTTTCTGTAATTTGTAAAATATTATCAATATAAAAAAAAAATCAAAACTCTAAGATCAACTGTTTAAAAATTATTGAATTTTATATATGTTAAGATTTTTTCGATTTCTCTCCTTATGTATGATTCAGGTAAATTTTAAATAAATAATCCCAAAAATACAAAATTAAAAACCTAAAATCAACAAATAAAAATTAAACAAGTTTTTTAAATTTGCTCCTTATAATTTTCAGGAAGTGTGTGATGTATGTTTTTCGCATAAATTTTAAATAAATAATTCCAAAAATTTCACAAAAATTATACGCATTTAAAGAAGTTGTTCCTTACAATTTCTCGCCAAGAGACATCATAAAAAAATGAGGTCCTTGAAAATTTTCTACACACAAAATAAAATAGTAAACAAACTGTTTTAATTTTGTATACACGCATACAAACTCATAAAACTTTAAATTTTGTTGTTGTTAGTTTTGTTATTGTTTCTCTTTTATTTTCCACACGCTACATACATAAATATGTATGTGCGTAGGTACCCTCTAAAGCCGCTACTACTACTACAACTTCAAATACAACTACATTTTTATTATTTATGTTCATTTTTATACCTAAAAACATTGTTTTTATTTTGTTGCTACATTTTTCGTTGTATGTTTGCATGCATGTGTTTGTATGAGTGTGTATCGCTATATATTGCTTATCCTATTTATCAACGCATAAGCACACATATATAAAACAAGATACAAAAAAATACATATGTGTAGGAGGTATATATGCATAGGTGTGTGTATGTATATATATGTGGCAGACATACAAGTATTTTTCACATGCTTGTTTATATATGTATATATGTACATATGTATACAAAAAAACATGTGCCGCTTAGGAATTTTCTGTTTTTTTTTTTTGCTTTTAGTTCTACTACTCTTTTACTTCTTCTTTATTTTGTTATTTTTCTTTTATATTTTTTATCGTTTCTTTTTCTCGTATAAATAAAATAAATGTAGGTGAAAATATACATAAATAATGTTAGTGTATTGTATATGCTGGTGCTGTTTATGATGTATGTGTGTACGTCTGTGTATGTGGGTGGGCAAGTAGGTGACGGCAGCGTCTATATCAACAACAGCAACTACAACAATAGTAGTAGTACCGGGAGGAAAAGATGACGAAGATGGTGATGAAGTAAAAGTTATAGAAATATAGCAAGAAAAATGATGGAATGAGGAAATGCGAAAAAGAAAACAGCGCAGCAGCTGCGTTTATAAAAAGAGCATGGAGACTATATAGATATATGAATACATACAAACACATGAATATAAACAGACGTACATTTAAGTATTTGTACATACACATACAAATATACTTTAAAAAATTTTTTGTTTGTTTGTTTGAATATAGTTTTGTGTAATGCTTTTTCGCCTGTCTGCTCTGCTGTTTTGTTATGGAATTTTTTTTCTTTTTATCTTTGTGTACACAAATACATATACATTCTTACATATGTGCGTATGTATATATGCACACATGTGTAGATGTATGTCTATGTAGGATTGTGTGTTTATGTTGAATGTATGCGACTGATATTGCTTTAGCATCCAATTGACAGTCTAGAGAATTGACGTTATGACTTTAAGTCATTTCTTTTTTCTACATCGCTTATTTTTCAGCTCAGCTTGTTTCAAAAGATATATGAAATTTTTCTTTTTTACGTTTTTCTTACTACGTTTTCACTTAATTTTTTACTGTGGCATTGTTTTTATTTTAATATAAATTATTGGTTATTCTTTGGGGATGACTTTGCTTCCATTTAAAAAAAAGATTAATATTAAATCTTTTAAACTTAAACAGTTTTAAGCCGGTATGCTTCCAAATTGAAATGTTTTTCATAAATTTTTATATTTGCAACAACTTTATTCTCCCAATAATAATGCAATATTGGAAAACATATAAAAATTAATTATTTGAGTAGTGATATTAGTTATGTTCCTCTACTATATGGGGTTCGCACCCAAACCAATGCTATTCCTAATCATTTCCACGCTCACGGAAATTTTCCATTTGACAGAAAAACGTATTGTTCTCACTGAAGCGATCTTTTCAATTTCCAAAGCGCTGTGTTTTTAGAAACTAGTTCTGATCCTTTTATAAAATCCAGTTTCAAGTGATAGGCACATATGAATCTCAAATTTACATTTTCACGTGACAGTAATTTTGACATTTAAAGTATTTTGAATACAATTTGCTGATATATAGGATGTACTGAGATAGTGCTACATAAAGATTCAATATACTGATCTTTGGAAAATTTTGATGGAGGAAAGTCTAGTTTTTTAATGAAATCAATTGTTCTGGCTTGTGTGCTTACCAGAAAGATCTTCGGAAACAAATCAGAATCTTTTCTGTATATCTCCAGTCATTTCTGGAGAAATACAGAATGGTGTTAGTGGCCTACTAGCTCACCGGACCCAATCCCTATTTTAAGGGAGTAAAGTAGGAAAGGTCTAAGCCAATAACACTGAGGCTAAGCTAAGAGCAGCGGTTGACTCCAATCGGTCTACAATTTCGAAGGACCTTAATAAAAAAAAATGCCATACAGACTGTCCGCTTCGCTTTGTTTATTAGCATGCCAGAAAGCTGAAACTTTACGATAACTCGTAACTTTTTATTCACTTCATATTGTTATAATTTGTATTCCATTTGATTCTTTTCAGTGAGTGTGGTAGGTCTAAAAACTTTTTACTCCTTTGCTTGGGTGACGAAGGTACCCGGATACCTCTACACAAATTGTATGAAAATATAAACAGCTTTTGACTATCATTGTACGTAATAGTGCTGCAAACTACAAAATATATTTTAGCATTCCCCGTAAACATAAAAATAATATTTAGGAGTCCCCATTAAGTAAGTTTTTGTCTGTTTTTTAATACACTGAGGTAAATTTTGAGAATTCACAACGGCGGCATAATGATACCTCTGGCATTGAGTTTGCATTAAGTCTGTTCGCGTACACAATATTAATTGAGAGGCTGAGAAGAAAAGTGGTATAACTTCTACGTTCAGGAAAAAGTGGAATAACTTTACTTAAGAGTAAAAGCATAATGAAATATGCTCAGAGCAAAAGTGAAACGAAATATGTTTAGAGCAAAAACGGCATTAATCGCTATGCTAATTTTGCTCTGAAAGAATTGTTATACCATTTCTGCTCTTACTTTTAAGTCGTTTCATTTCACCTCTGAACCGTATTACTTGTACCATTCTTGCACTGAGGTACTAAATTATTTCACTTTTGCTCTTATATAAATTTTAGACCGCTTTTCCACTCGGCCTGTCATTTAGCATTCCAAAGTGAAATAAAGCCGAATCGTCCTCATCTCACACTGAATAATAAAAAATATGTTTCGAATCATGAAATAGTTTTTGCGGACAAATAAATGTTCAAAGTGAGATATTATTAAGAACTTTGTAATCACTGCATTTGTGTTTAATTTACATTTCTTCTCATTGTATTTTCTTTATATTTTATTATTAAACCATAAAAAAGAGGCTGAGAGTAAAAGTGGTATAACTTCTACGTTCAGAAAAAAGTGGATTAATTTTAATTAAGAGCAAAAGCGAGACGAAATATGTTCAGAGCAAAAGTGAAACGAAATATGCAAAAACGGAATAAATCAATATGCTGTTTTTGCTCTGAAAGAATTATTATACCATTTTTTTCTCTTACTTTTAAATCTTTTCATTTCCCTTCTAAACCGTATTTCTTGTACTGATATACTAAATTATTTCACTGTTTCTCTTATATAAATTTTAGCCCGCTTTTCCTCTCGGCCTGTCAATTACTAATTTTAATATTTTTAACATTTTTAACTACATATTAATAACGACAGTAATCCTTGTAGTTTCAGAAACTTTTAAATTATTTTTCAAAATAATGGTGAACTAATTTCGTGTGATACCAAAAAACCAGATCGAATAAACTAAGACAAAAGAAAACAGTTAATGCTTAAAAAATGCAATAAATGTTAAAAAGACAACGAACTTATGCTTTTCAAACCAAGAAATAAAGGAAAAAACACAAGCAATTCTACTTAAGGGTCCAAAGAGGAATTTTGAAATAAACGATTTCGTCCCCCTTTCTCCATTATTAACTCCTTGCTGGTGAGTTGTCGAACCAGGACTGAATGAAGAAAAAAAAAGATCTACCCCCCTGGATCCAATAGAATCGACTCAACTAAAATTTGAGAATTTCAATCAAACTTGGCACAGACGTTCACTGAACTGTATCATATGTGGCAACCGCATTGTCTAATACTTGGTCACAACTCAGATACTATTTCAAAGTCAAATTGTATTGTAAAATATTATAGCCAGACACAGATCAAGTTCGGAAATGGGCACAAAAGGATAGGTGGGTACGGCGCCTTCCATACAAATGAAAATGTCTAAAAATGGCAGTTATAGGAAATACTGACTAACTAACCCAAATTCAGTAAACTTCATTTAAGTAGCCTCTGACTAACTGTTGAGAAAATTGCCAATACAAAGCAATATTCCCGGCTATTTCCTATACAACTAAAGCAAAACTTGAGCAATCTCAGCAAAGTTTTCAATCCAAATTCAAACCAATTTTAAGCAATTGTATCAAAGAATCCCTTTTATCTCTGCAAAACATATACATAAAACAAAATAACATATACTTATATAACAATAATATATAAAACAGTTAATTAAGCCAAACTATCCTCCAGAACAACGTAAAAGTTTTCAACGTCGAGCAATAATTACACCAGCAGGCAGTAAAATCTCCACAGAGCAACGTCATGGAAAATATTGATATCAAATATAACAAAGTGCAATATAGTAAATTAGACAAATAAATAAAGTTCTTAATGTAGAAATCATTATAATCGAAGAACAACCACACTGAAAGAAAATAAGTAAAATGATACAGCTGTATTTATGCATCTCCAAAGCTGAAACTTCATGATACTCTCATGGATACATTTAAGAACGAAATGATGAGCTTTTTTATATATGTAAATGTTTCGTACGTCAGTGAGAGTGGTAAACATACATAGCTGTCATTGCCCTATGGAAAATGTTTGAATAGATGCCGCAAAATACATACATTGCTTCCACAACACTGACAACAGCGATGCTTTTATGATCAGTAAGTTCGTGTTACTACTTTCTACCGTGCACTATAATATGGACACTCGATGCGCTCAAAAGAAGCCCGAGGCCATTAATTATTACAACAAAAACAAAACAGGAGTAGATCGATAGATGAAATGGTTGGAACATACACCTGCAAGTGCAGAACTTTACTCTGGCCATACGCGTTTTTTTTAATATTTTAGACGTGACCACCCTAGCCATGTACATTATATATAAGACTTTTCATCTATCTAATAAAATGGAAGCCCGGTGTGAACACTTACATTCCAAGGAGCTCAACACAATGAAAATATCGTGGCTCAAACAATCACTAGAAATGCAATCGCCAACATAATGCGAGGATCGTTGGTTATGAAAACAACCGTTGCTTCAACTTTGTTCTCATCGGGCCCAGCTTACTTACAGTAAATACTATTGGTAAAACATTCAGTCAAGTAATTAAATTAAATAAAATAAAATATAGTCCTTAATTAACAAAAGACAAAAAAACAAGAAAAAAATTCTTTACAAAACACGTAACATTTTTTAACGCCGAATATTATGGATTGCCACACTGTAGCTGCAGCTTATATTGTCTTTGTCTTCTTTGGTATTCATCGTTTTTCTTAGTTTTTTCTGTATATGTAGGCTCTCTAGTGTGTATCTTGTGCTCTCTCTTTTTTCTCTGTCCAGTATTTGTACTTGTTTAAAATTTGCAGTGTGGTGTTTTTCTAACATATGTTGTGCTAGTGCAGTTGTTGTTTTTTCCCTCTTTATGTCTGCCTGATGTTCCGCTATTCTGGTTCCCAAAAGTCTTTTTGTTGTGCCTATGTATACAAGATTACATTTCTCGCTCTCATTCCCATTGCAGCCGATCTCGTAAATAACATTGCATTGTTGCTCTTTTGTTATTGGAGTTTTAGTGTTCGTAAAAATTGTGCTGAGTGTGTGATTGGGTCTGTGAGCGAATGTTGTGGTTTGTTGTTGTTGTATTATTGAGTGCAGTATTTTGCTTTCCGTTAGTGTTGGTATGTATGGAACTCCAAAATATTTTTTTGTGATGCCAGATTTTAGTGATTTGTCAATTATTTGGGGGATTTTTTTAAGTTTAAATACGTTATTTCTTATCAACGTATTTACTATTTGTAGTGGGTAGTCATTAATTTTGAGTATTGTTTTAATTTTGTTTATGTTGTCCTTGTGAAATTGTTTATCGCTTACAGATAGTACCTTTGCTATTAAATTGTCTGCTGTGTTGATTTTTTGTGTGATTGTTGTGTTGTTGTGTGTTTTTTTAATCAAAAATTTTAAAAGAAAATCAAGGGCATACAATGTGACTACTGATAATATCTATAGCCTAATTTAATATAAATTGCAAGTATTGGAAGTATGAATGTATAAACTCGTATTTTTTTCGTAATTTGGACATTTATTGTGAAAAGTGACTACAAATTTATTCTTTAAAGTATTGTCCGTCGTTAGCCACAACCTTTTCCCATCTTTCTTTTAGCAAACGGATTCCGCGTCGAAAGAACTCCTCTTCTTTTTAGGCTATCCACGAATCGACCCATTCTTTGAGTTCTTTGAAAGAACGGAAATGCTGTTCAGCCTGTGTCATCGATCGGAACAAGTGGTAATCAGAAGGAGCAATGTCTGGAGAATACGGCGGGAGGGGTAGCACTTCCCATTTCAGTATGTTTTTACTTGCCTTGCAACATGCGGCCGAGCATTGTCGTGCTGAAGAATAACTTCGTCGTGTCTATTCTCATATTCTGGCCTCTTATCCTTTAATACTCGGCTCGAACGCATCAATTGTAGTCGGTAGCGGTAGCCAGTGATCGTTTCATTCGGTTTCAACAGCTCATAATACACGACACCTTTCATATCTCACCAAATACACAGCATGAGCTTGGATCCATGGATGTTCGGCTTTGCCGTTGATGCTGATGCATGTCCGGGCGGTCCCCATGATTTTTTACGCTTTGGGTTATCGTAACGTATCCACTTTTCATTGCCAGTCACAATACGATGCAGAAACCCCTTTCTTTTCTGTCGTGCAATCAGCAGTTCACATGTGAAAAATCGTCGTTCGACGTCTCTCGGCTTCAATTCGTACGGCACCCAATTTCCTTGCTTTTGAATCATTCCCAATGCTTTTAACCGTTTAGAAATGGTTGATTGATCAACTCCTAAAGATTCTGCAAGTTCTTGTTGCGTTTGACATGAATCTTTTTCGAGTAATGCTTTCAATTCTTCATCTTCAAACTTTTTCGGGCCGCCTGAACGATCCCTGTCTTCAACATCAAAATCGCCACTTTTGAAACGGGCATACCACACCTGACACATTCTAACGTCTATAGCACAGTCAGGATAAGCTTCAGTGAGTAAACGATGTGCTTCAGTTGCGTTTTTCTTTAAATGGAAGAAGCAAATTAAAACTTCCCGCAAATGTTGTTTTGTTGACACGAAATTCGACATTTTAAGCTATAGTGAAACACTTTTGTAAAATTATGAAAATTATTTGACAGATCAATTCTTATAGTATTTTTGGGGTTCTTCGAGATAGAATAGCTGTCAATGTCAAAAAAATGGCGCGTATGATAGATATGAAGTTAGTCACAATTACGAGTTTATATATTCATACTCCCAATATATTTAATATACCAGTCTAAAAGTGCATACTGATATTTTTTAATAAATCTAGTAAAATATTAATAGATTAACTACTATTTGATCCTTGCAATTACGGAAATCTTTTTTAGTTAGTCTGATTTAATTCTTAAAAAAATATCTCAGATCTTAGTTTTCACCTTTTAGAATTCAGGGTAGTTGAAGAAATTGAAATTAATAAACCATTTGTAAGTGTAAGGTTCGCTGGTGGAATAACCGCTAGATAGCAAACGAGCGAATTAAGAATTTTCGTGGTATTAGCACATCCTCTCTATTTAATTTTATATTAAGAATTGTTGCTTCGGATACGTTTGGCATGAGTTTCTTCGTATCAAGTCTGTTTCTAATACATAATCGAAGTGGATTAATGTTAAGAAAAAATATGGGCACACCAACTTTTTGGTATAATATAGGCGCAGGTATTCTTCTTCCTGGCATGGACAGCGAAATATTCATGACGGTATCAATTAAGTTATACTTTACTGTTTCGGTGGAAATTTTTTCTTGTATAAGCCTGGTAGTTTCATTGAAGTCATTGATTTGTTCCAATCTTACACACATTTTTCTGTAGCTTGGTTTTAAAAACCAACGTCATTGTACCACCGTACAATCCCACAACAGTTTTTCTATATAGCATACCACTGTCAGCAAACGTCTTTGTTTCAAATCTCAGTACTATGATATAAATAGTTCCGTCAAGGATTCATGGTATCATAAGCCTAGAAATTTCAAAGAGCTTGAATTACATTCATAATTAATATCAAGAATCTTTGCTTGATAGACACAGAGTACTTGTTGTTTAGCTACTTCATTTCTAAACACAACAATATTTTCCTCTTTTTAGAGCCAAAGAAAACTCACCTATTTTTCATCAGCTCTAAAGAAATATCAGAACACTTAAAGTTATAACTTTTATCTTCAAGACTTATACCATCTTGCACATAAGATTGAAATATTTCTACAATTTATATTTTTAAAAAATCTTATTCTTTTAGTAAGCAGATTTTACAAAAAAAAAAAAAGTTCTAATTTCTTGAAATAATTTTAAGATTTCTCCTTCATCTAAAAAATGTATTTACCTCTTACATTATATATTCTGTTTAAGCAATCTGCTCTCTGCTAGAAATATATGCAAAAATACTAACAAACATTAAAGGTCAGTTTCAGATAAATGTAAAACTAGGAAGCTAGCAAAACTAAAACAATATTTTCAATTTATTTTCTTATCATCGATTAGTACAATTTCAACTTCACTACTGATTTATTTTTCATCATCACATTGACATATTTTCTCGTCATATTAATATAAATGCTAATTTCAATAAAAAGGAAAAACTCTATATTATAATGTAAATAAGAGAGACATACTGACAAATATACATTCGCCATTAAATATGTATTGAGATTGAAAAGTCTTGTGTGTAAAGTAACAGCAGCAGCCAGAGACAGAACCAGAACCAGAGCCAAAGCCGGCAGCGGAAAAAGTTTTTTAATTCAAAATGAATGTAAAATACTTTTCTTTAAACTTTTGCTTTCATTTTCAAAGTAAACATATGAACGAACGAACAAAGTATTATCCTATTGGGAACAAATGTCAGAAAGGGCTTTTCAATTTAAGTATTTTACTCTTATTTTAAACTTTTCTACTTTTTAATTTAAATCAAATCTAAAAAAAAAAAAACAAACATAAAATCAAAAATAATTTAAACTTTATATGTGCAGTTAAGCGTATGACAAAAAGAAAGCAAAGAAGAAAACAATAATTTAATCGCTTAAGCTTATCGCAAAAACAACAAAAAGGCTGAAAAAGCAAAAGGAAAACTTTTCTATAACATGCTTAAATGTAATAAATTTTTAAATAAGCATATACTCGTACCTATCTACATACATATGAGTATGTATGTATGCATATGCACATAGAGTGGGATAACAGTGCGTATGAGTTATTATAAATAGAAACGTACATATAAAATGATACGTGAGTGAGAAAACATTGAACACGAATTTAAATTTATTATAGACACGTATACGACATGTGTAACATATCGGTTTATATGTATGTATGTGGGTGTATATGATATATAATGTGTTTTTAGCACGAAATTTAATGAATAAACAAACATTTTAAAACGTTTTTTAATAACTATAGAAATTAATGAATTAACCTTAAACTATACTCATTGTTTTCGTTACTCATGAAAGGCTATTGAAATAATTTCACCGAAGAACAATAAAAAATATATAGAACCTGTGAAAACTCCATTTAATTCATAAAAATTTCAATTTACAGATAAAAATACATCTTTATGTATTGCATATTATTTCCAAAACTAATATTTTTCTTCAAATTATGAACCAGAATTGCAACCGATAACTTGAATTTGTCATTGAAGAGTTAGGCTAAGTAGCTGTCTAGGGACACATTTAGGCCAGAACGGCCCATTGTGATACCACATCGTTGAACATACAGTTTAACCCCTGTTCCGAATGGCAACGTAGCAATTTGTTATCTCTTGGTACTTTTGCCATTACCTACTCAGAACTTAACTTGTAAACTTTTTTATATTTCTTAATCACTTCATTTCGATAGAAATATAAGAAGATTATAAAAATCAATCACCAGACCAAGACAAGAACTAAATCGCAACCTCCCGAGTGAAAGTTTACTGCGCTGCACACTAGAATATCGTGGTAGTCGACCATTAAAGAACTAGCATTTATAAATATTTTAGATTAACATATTTAAGGAAACTAAAATTGATTAGAAAGTCGCAGTTTTGTTGATATTTTATATAGATAGATGATGCTTTATGAATTAAGGAATTATTTTATGGTACTCCTACTCTAGTTATCAGTGAAGAGAGCAGCTTTCAACAATGAGTTATACTTATAATATACTATATTTTGACGATTACTCATGTCTGAGCAGCAATGTCTAGAAAAAATTAAAATGCCATAATAAACTCTAATCGAAAATCCTTACTTTGTAAATTTTGTGAAGCCAAATTATCACAACTTAGTCACAGACCAGCACTTTTGGATACTTTTCTGCTCTTGTGATGAGGCAAACTAAATAGCAAAACATTTTTTTGCATTGTAAAGCTTTGGTAGGAAGAAAAAGAAGAAAGTTCTTATATCCTCCTCGAACGATAATGCACTTTTAATATAGCAGAATGCTGAACCAAGAACCAATTTTTCACGCCAATGTATTTCAAGTCCGCACTTTCGCATCTCATCAAAAAATATTAACTTCTCATCGCTTTTGTCTTGAATCTATTGACAAAAACATGTCCAAAATATACGAAATTGTCCTTGTATACCCATTTATGTTAGTTAATTTTTGTTTATTATTTAGTAGTAGGAAAGGCCCAAAAATTAATCACACTGCGACTTAAAATATATTTTGTTTCAAGCCCTTACTAAAGGAAAATATTAATACTATATGAATAAAAAGTCAGGAAAAGATGTGATTAAATCTGGTAACAAATTCAAAATTATTTTTCTTTGACAATCGGCTGAGCTACGATTATTTTCTGAGAAGGAAGGACTGACCTTAAGACTTTATAATTTTTTAAAGCCAAAACCTTACGTATATAACTCTCTATACAAATCATGTAAAGTATAAATACCTTAGGTCTCCATAACGTTATAATATGACAAGAATACACAGTGCAACAGTCATTTTGAGGGTAAAAATTCCGTTTCAGTAGGCTTAGTAGAATTTCAAGTGGACATTTATGGTATATGAAGTGAAAGGTTAAAATTTTAGGAAATTTTTGTTTTCAGAATCAACTAACCTCAAAAATGAAGACATTTTTAATGTTTCAAAATGAAAGGAATAGGGATAAAATTTTAAATTGAATTGTTCGAAAAATGAATAACAATATTAATGAGAGCACAATGAAAATAATAATTAAAAAGTAAATGGAAAATTACTTGAACTTTTGGAATTTCCTGAAGCTCCAATTAATTTCGATATGGCATTTACGTTGAGCCACGCTTGACACAAAGATAATGGCAATTTTGATGAAGATTTGGAGATGCTCCCTGAGTATTCTTTAGAGTTAAAAATCGTTGGTAGCATTTCTGACTAAGACCACAGTAAATTTTTACGCATACCACATGGTTTCATATTTACTTAGGACTTTTTACTTTTTTTCAGATGCATTTTGTCCGTCCACTCTAACCTCAATATTTTTAATGAAATGTAATCTTTTTTATTGTCATTTGAAATGAATGATTTCAGAAGTATATGCAAAATTTTAGTATTTTATCTACAATTGTTTATATTAGACCTGTATAAAAAAATGGTAGTTCTCGTCCAATTTTAAAAATTTTATGGATGACTCTTGGTAGTGACTACTTGCATCTTTATTCTAAATTTCAACAAAACAGAATGTTTAGTTCCTAAGATATCCACATATGTAACTATTGGTTGTTAGAGAGGAGGGCGTGGTAGTCCACCAATTACGTCCAGTTTTAAATATATGCTGTTGGATAACAGTTGAAGCATATATGTGAAATTGTAGCGTTCTATCTTCATTATTTGAGTTTATGTCGCCAAACCGGGTTTCTGGACCATAGTGCAATGTTTGAACAGACAAGCATTGTTATTCTCAAGAGTTAATTTAAAATCAATAAAAATATACAGTGTCGGACAAAACTAAAGCACAAACATTTCCTTGTCAACATTTAGTTTAATAAAATTTAAAAATATGCAAGTATGCACATATTTTTTTTTTTTTTTGTATTATAAATTTAGTATGAACTTGTTGAAACAAAATAACACTAAAAACTGGTTAAAGTTTAAACTAGTAACCCGTTATTTTGGAAAACAAAAAGCAGTGTTAAAAAAAAAAATTGAAAGCGTATATAAATTGTTGGTTATCATTCACCGTCACCGTTCGCATTTCAAAATTTCGCTTCCCAAAATTGCTTGAAATAAGTATTCTGCACAATTTTTTAGAAAATATCCGAAGTGAATTTAATAAAGCTGAATCAGAGACATGCATTGTAAAAAAAATGTTGTATTCGCCATTACGTTAATTCTCGAGCTATAAGCGATATTCGTGCTTCCCATTTTTTAAATACTAAATCAGTCCGCGGGGCACAAACAAACGTGAGGATCAGGCCATCATTCGGTTTATAGAAAAAAATCCTTTTATATCTTGGAAATAAATTGCGTTTAAAAATTTCACACGGGTTTATCCAACGACGAGCTGTGGAAACTGGCTTAGCAACATACCAAAGCGTAAAAAAGCCGTTTATTTCCCGAAACAATCGGCAGACAAGGCTCGAATTTGTATCCGCGCATTTTAGCTGGGTTACTGCCAAATGAAAGACCATGCTTCTTACTGATGAATCTATATTTAACACGAAAGGTTGCGAAGGATTAAAGCTAACCAAAGGGCAACGATGAAATCCACGTTATTTGAAAAGTACCGTATAACACAGGGGAGGCAACTTAGTACTCTGGTGATTTTTTCCAGCCATGGAATCGGTCGAATTCATAAAAACGGTGGTATAATGGATTGTCTGATGTAAAAAGATATTCCCCAGAATGTGATGTCACCTTATACTGCGGAAGATCTGCTGTTAATGCAAGTCTACCCAGCACGGCGTGTAAAAGAGTGGTTCGTTGTCAATAAGATCAGTATTTTATAGTGGCCCACCCATTCACTCAATCTCAATCCCAAAAAATGTATAGGAAATTATAGATATAAAAATTTCAGTCCAAGCATGTTTTACAATATTACTGAACAAAATGCAAACAAGGAAGAATCCGTGCTTTAGTTTTGTCCGACAATGTATGTATATAACAAAAATATACATAAATAAATAAAAATATAATAATGTTGATTGTAAAATTTCAAGTTTTTTCAGTAGTTTGCCGCCAAAAATGTTGAGTTATTTGCGAGTAATCGATGTGAAAAAATGAAAAGGAAGTAAAAATTAAATTTTTTGGACACATCAATAAGATAACTCAAAATTAATTTTTTTGCAAAATATATTAAGCTATGTCTTAGCTACAATTTTAATAAAAGAATGAATATTTTCTAACATCAGCCAATACTCAGTTGCGAAATATTAAAAACTAAGTTAGAAGTGTTGCTAGTTTTCAAACATTCTGAAGGTAAAATTAAAATAAATTTTATTTTTAATTTTCATTCACATTTTTTCAAACAATTTTTCATACTTATATTGTATTTTTATTTATTTAGATTTATCTAAACATATACTAATGTTTTTTTAACAGAAAACTTAAATTTTTCTACTTTCATGCCTTAAATACCTCAGAACTTTAATAACAGACATCTAGACTATGGAAGACAAGTCAGAAACTCAGTTGGATCTTTTGGATCTTTAAGCACTCATTCTTTGTTTTTATTTGCTTTTTTATCTCTGTGTTTTTGTTATTTCGTTATCGATTTCATTTCCTTATAGTTTCTGACTCTTTTTTGATTTTGATTTCACTTGCGTTCATTTTTGTTTTTTAGTTTCGCACCACATCATTCGATATGAGCATTAAAAGATATAAGCATCATCTCAGCTGATGAAGTTGTTATAAATGTTGTTTCGACCCAATCATCCCTGGGCTAGACTAACATCTCACTGTTATCAATAATTTTTACAATTAAAACAATCTTTGAGGGAAAACGAATGAAATCGGTTGCTGAAAATAATTGGCGATAGGTAAGCTTAATTATCTATCCACATGTTAATTAACATATTAAGAAAACAAAAACTAGCCACTGTTTTTGAAGTCAGCCCTAATCTTCTTGAATGAGTAAAATATCAACAAAATTTTCAAAAAATAGAAAGTAAACCTTTTCCAATACGTAATTTATTAATTGTAGGACTCTTCCATTCGTGAACAAATAAAATTCGTACGACGTGGATGTATACAAAAAGCGCGACCTACGTATTCCAAGAGCTATTGGTCCAGTAATAGAATTTATTTCTACCAATAGGAGTTTTATTGAATTGATCAGTTTCCAAAGCAATCACCAGAAAGTATCTCCAAATTTGAAGAATTATGATAGCTGAAGCTGATTAGAAATGACTTTTCAAGGCAAGGATATAAACTTAATATAGTTAAAAATTTCTATTGCATATTAGAATCACAAACATCAGCAGAGAAGCTGCTCGAAGCTGAGAGATGACTATATATCAACTAAACGCTACAGCAAATAAAAATTCTATTTAACCCTTTGACGCCCGAATTTTCATGGGGCTTGATGGAAACCATTCGTTTTGAAACAACGGTTAGTTAGGTCTACCACAAACATTATACCAAATTTCTTGCTTCTATATTGATTTGTCTGTCCTTTATTAAATGTTAAAAAAACATAGCTATGAAGCTGTATACAACCACTAGATAACTGTTTTTCTCCAAATTTTTGATTTTCATATTTTTTTTATCTTTTATAAACATATCTGATAAAGAAAATTTCCGCTTAGTAATAATTAAACACATTTTTTTTTTTTTTTTCAAAAATACTACAAAATTTTGCACTTGGACTTCAAAAACAAAACAATAAAAAAAATTACATAAGCAAGAAATTTCAAATATTCGGCAATCAGCAAACGTGTAGAATACATAACAGAACTGAATGCATATATTATTATTAGTGAAATTTGTCAAAAACCTATTTTACGCCACATTGGGTATGAAAGAGTTAACAAAAAGTAGCAGTAAGGTACTTATTAAAGCATTTTTTCGTTGAAAACCTTAAATTTTATCAAATTTTATTCTCGGCATTAAACCTGTTTTGTCACACTTCAACAGTAAGAAAAAAATCTATAGAATTGCATTTCACAAAACTTTTTGATTTTATTTTTGTACAAATTTCTTTCTATGCTTTCGTGAGCAAAAAAAAAGTTTCCTTTGTTTGCTATTCTTTTTTATTCTTTTTACATTATTTTTGTATTTGTTTTATTTTTTTTTTTTTTACTTTGTGAAAACGCGTCCTGATTATCGATTGGTAAGTGTAATTCAGAAAGAAACGTGAGAAGTAATAAGCAGCAAAAACAAAAACACTGAAATGAATATCTTAAAGCTTAAGGATCAAGTATGTCGCGTTTTTAGATGCCAGCGACATCAATAGCAACAAAAATACAATGCACACACATACAAACTAAAAAAGAATCTTCATTATATTTTTAACTCCATATACTTGTACTTTTATATAATATAAATAAGTAGATGGAATAAGTGCAAGTAGAATAGCCGGGTAAATAGGTAGATGGGTAGGTAGCTGTGTATATATGTACATATGTATGTATGTGTACTTTAGCACACAGCTGTTGGCATCATAGTGTCGCAAGAAAAGAACCTCAGACTGTTGCCTGCCGCCCACCAACACATACGAGCAGCAACAAGAACTTTTACTACTTTTTTTATATGCCGCTGCCTGCTGACTTATTTTTCTTTTTTTTTAGTTATTTCTCATGCCTTTTTGCACATTTTTCAAATACTTTTTTTTTATTATTTATTTTTTCTTTGAGAGAAATATGTTCATATGTATGTGTGTGTATGTGTAGAATAGTAGTAGGAGGAAGAAAAGTGCCTATGTGACAATTTTCACTATGGCAGGCAGCTAGAGCGCATCATTTGCTGTTTTTGCTCTTGTTTCTGCTGCACTTTTCGCCTTTTATCTTGCATTTGCTGCTGTTGAGTTCATTTACCTTTTTGTGGTTTTGAAAAAAAAATTTCTATTATTTATAATATCAACATTCTACTACTAGAAGAAAAAGAAAAAAAACGTAGTAGAAAAATAACTTCTTTTTTGCTACTACTTCTACATGTATTTTTTTTTTATATATAGTTACTGCTACAGTTTTGAAATGTCCTCAACTTTTGTGAACCTCAAACTTTCTCAAAACTAAACAAAACTCTCGTTTATTTTATTTATTTATTTACTTTTATTTAAACTAATGAATGTAAATAGAAAAGAGAATAAATGTAGGAATGTAAAAAAGCAGCAGAAAATAAATGCATGAAGGAATGGATGGATGAAAAATAGTAGTACATTCGGCAAGGCAGACATGCCACAGCAACACAAAGGAGGAGAAAAAAGCAGAATACTAAGTGTTTCTAGAAATAAAGAAAAAATATGAAAACAGACCAAAAGCAATCTACATGAGATATACAAACATATAAAAAAGAAGGAGGAGAATGATGAGGTCAATATTCAAAATGATGATGACAACGAAATTATGGTTTGACTCTTTAGTATTTGTTCCAATGTGCGCTGGTGGTAAATTATATACATACTTAGCTACAACAAGAATAGATTTAACAGCAAGCACATACAACACAGGCAGTTGTACACATACTTATACTCAGACAAGCACAAACTTTTTAGATATTCGCACCAATTATTGATTTTCTTAAAGTTTATAGCTGTTGGTTTTTTCTTCCTCTTTTTGCGATTTTTGTCTTTTTTTTTTTTGGTTTCTAGGGCACTTTAAATTTTATGCATAATTAGTATAAATTTAAGCTTATATTAAGCTTGAATGTTAACAATAGCAGTGTAAATTTTTTACAAAGTAAATACTCATTGGTATACCTAAGCTATAAATGATTGTGATTGTGGGAAATTGTAACGTATACGCCATGGTGGCTTAGGTTTTTTGTGAAGTATTCAACTATTAAAAATCTTATAAAAATTTCAAACTGACTTGGGATTTGGAGGGTTAATACTGAAATTAAATTATTTATTTTTATGTTTAAATTTTCAGTGTTTTGAAAACATTTAAAAAACAAACAAAAATTCAGTTGCTATGTAGTAAACCTTTAAAATGTTGCTAGCACTTTTTTCAAGTATTTGATCATTTGATCCCGTAAATTAAGTAGTAGATATTCGTAGATGATTTGATTTATATTTATTACAAAGCTTAAATTCTTCAATGTAACTTATTCCTTAAAAGAAATATCACGTATACGCTGCGTAAGCCTGAAATAAGCAACCAATGACTTCCATTATGTAGACTTATCCATTTTTACTTATGGCATATTAAAACAGAGTAAAGGGTTACAACGATTTACATATAAACTACTCTTTGAGCAGTTGATCTCAATTTCTTTTATTATTATTTATTTATTTATTTTTTTTTTTACTATAATGCGCATTGACATACTTAGAAGTCTATGTCCCTTTTAAATAATTAGATAACATATTATCACATATTATTTTAATTTGCTTTGTACTTAATTTAATAATATGAGTAATGACTTTGTGTGGTCATTATTGTGAAGAAGTTGATAAGTAGTGAGAAGCACATTATTTTATTCTACTAAGCACAACCCACGCAGCAGCACACACTTTTTCATCTCTCGCTACCTGTCTTGCAAGTTAACGTTCGTAAAACTATTTAAAAATTAATTTTTTTTATATCAAAAAGTTACTGCACTATTTACATATTTATTCTATCATTTTGTAAATTTATATTTTAAATGTAATTCCAAAAGTCACAGAAAAAGCCCTAGGGTTAATAGCATATGTATGTATATAGCGATACCACAATTTAAGTGTTTATATTAAAAGTTTTCGCTAGTATTATGATATTTTTGATAAGATTTAGTTTATTTTTTGCTACTTCATTTAGTAAACTGAAAAAGACCTGATTGAGCAGTTTTAACCATTTAAGTCCCAGCAAAGTAAATACAACCTTGATCAAAAAGTTCCCGGAATAAACACTGTGTGGCGCTCCCATCGTTCCGATTTGAGTTATATTTATTTGTTAAGTTTATACATATGTTGTTGATATTCTCTTTAAATCTTAGCGTCATAGCTTGACATTTTCAAAAGTTACGTAGCCAAGAGTACATCTATCTCTTTGTGTGTTGGCGATTTTTTACAATTTTATTAAATTGTATTGTATTAAATTTTGCGTAAAAAGCGGATTTAATGGTGTGCGAATGTTAGAAATGTTGGAAAAGTGTTTCGGCAACGATTCTCTAAAGAAAACGGTCGTTTACCAGTGGCACGAGCGGTTCAAAAGTGGCCGTGAGTCAATTGAAGATGATGAACGCAGTGGCAGACCATCGACATCGAAAACCGACGAAAACATTGATAAAGTAAAAGAAATTTTGATCAATATTCGCAAATTAACCATCAGAGAGTATTATTTGGCCGTTATGTGGCGTTTGCGTGAAGCAGTTTGCCGAAAGATACCAGAATTGTGGACAGAAAACTCGTGGATTTTGCACCATGATAACGCATCGTCGCCCAGTGCCATCATTATTCGTAATTTGTTGACGAAAATGCAACAAATACCATCCAACAGCCACCGAATTCACCTGATTTGGCTCCCTGTGACTTCTTTCTGTTCAGTCGCGTTGAAAAACCATTACGGGAAATGCGTTTCAGCAGCCGAGAGAAAGTAATGGAAAAATCGCAGGAAGCACTAGCCACATAAATGTCTCATAGGAAGGCAGTTCTTCTGTATGATTTGACATCTATTGCTTAGAAGTAGTGTATAATTGACTAGACAATATTGCGAGAAACCTCATCGAATAATACTTATTGATTCTCCAGCTCATCCAAGCCTTCATTTTCTATTATTCATTGACCAGGTGCCCAATACAAACGTTCCGTAATTGAAATTTTAAGCAGTTGTGTTTTTATCGGGTTATTCTACAGTACTTTCAATCCAGCTTGACTATGTCGAATATTTACAACAGCAATCCTTGTAATTTGAAGCATTCTCTGCACTTTTTGTATTCAATTCAGTTTTGGAAATGGTGCGTTTTTCATTTTAAATTTTTTATAATTAGAATGTTTTGAGTAGGGTGCAAATAAACCAGCATTGTAATGACGTTGTGTATATTATTTTGTGAGTTCCTGTGATGTTTTCATCTGATGTTTAAAAGTATTACAGTACTAATAATTTTAAAAGATTAATCCATGTAGGCATGGAAAAATCAGGTAATTTTTTGTATTTTTTTTCGAATAAATCTTTTTTTATGCAAAATTTTAAATTTTTTACAAAATTTTTAAAAATAAATAAAATAATAAATCTAATTTTTACGACACAAAAATGAAAGTTTTTCATATATAAACTCAATTTAGAGCCTTAGTCTTTTCGGCACCTTTGTTCAGAATTACATGAAGAATCATTTTTTTTTTTTTGCTAGCTGAAGTGTGTTAAATTTCAATTCAACAATGTGAAGTCCCCTGTTTTGAAAGTAACTGTTATCCAGATAAGTAGTTCGCTTTCAAAAACTCTACAGTTCAGAGAAAGTCTAGAAGTTATAGTTGACTCTTAACTACTCTCAAAGAGTTACCGTTATAACAATTCTATGATCATGAATCGATAGCGCAGTCTATTCATCTATTACTGTAATGAGTTTTAACAAGAATTTTGTTATAAGGTGAGTTCCAATCCTGATTAAAGGAAAGGAAAGTCAAAGAGAGCACGCCAAACACATTAGGTCGGTCTTTGACGGGTAATACAGAACGAGATAACTGCGAAGGGTTGCCACGAGGAGACTATTTGAATTGAAATAGAGAAGCTCAAAGATTGAATATGGCCTTATTCGTGAGAGGTTCTTATCCATAAGTGGCAAATTTGCAAGTGCAAGTCTCATTCCATTTTTATTACCGGTGTAGTTTTCACTTGTCATCTAACAAAAAATAACAAAAATAGTTTCCAGCTGGAAAAATAGCAGGTTAATCAAAATAAAACCTTTAGCGTCAAAAACCTCTGGGGTATGTTTTATAAAATTTCAAAGTAAATACTACATAACTTCTAACATTGTTTAATTTAAAAAATCAAAATAAGCATTATTCAAGAAATGGTATGGGCTCTGTAAAATTTGAAGAACCTTAATTTCTTTGAAAAATTCTCGGAGCTGAAGTTAAATTAGTTCAATTCAAAATAGAAGTTAGATTTGGCTATGTAAATGTTTGTAAACTGCAGTTGTTTAAATGTGTAGATTTTATAACTGAAAATTCTTGAGGTCTCCTACTATATAAAACGCACTTTAAAAAGCTTAGTACTTCTATGAAACTTATGCAGTGAGTGGGATGGATTTTATTACTCTCTTTTTTAGTTGAGACACAAAAGATAAGTTACATAAAATAGTTGAATTTCTTGAATCTAAACATTGAAACTAAAACCAAAATTTGTTTTAAAATTTCGACAATTATAGACTATATTTTAAAATGTACCAACAGATGGGAAATGTAAATCTCTAACCACCCTAAAACCTCGTTTTTTACTTTGATTTTTTTTCACATTAGATTTGCATTTAAATTAAACAAAATTCAGCTATAAGTAATTTTTTAGTAACGGTACGTTTTCTCTGTTTGCATGTAAATTGGTCAACGGTGCATATAAAAAAATTTTGGGATAACATTAACTGATTTTCAATATGTGCAACTAACAAATGAAAGTGTTAAATTTAATGAAGCAGATTTGATAAATTCTTTGTCTTTCCTAGCTGCCTAGAATTAAAAATTTTAGAATAACATATTTCAGCCTCAAATTTGAATTGATTATAAGCAAATTTTAGTAATTACAAACAATGAATCTCGCTGTGATTGAGTTATATGATGTACGAGTGTGTGTAAAACTATCTTTAATGAGAAAACTTATCCTATCAATCAGCACGTATATAAACAGAATGATTGGGTTCACATAAAGAAAAGTTCAAAAGAAATCTTTTCGTCATCCGAACACAGGCACAACGTCACGTCTGGGCTGCAGCTTCTACCAATGGTCGTTCTTCATTTATATTTTAGAGCCTGACGTCATGTAAAAACCACCACTAGCGTGTCCAGATATTTCCTAGGATTCAAACTAACGAATAAAATGTTTGAGATTAAGATAAACGCCTCTGCAATTTGGAAATCTATTTTTAGAAAACCTTCAAGGCTATTGGCAGTCACTGATTGATCATTAACGTTCCAACAATATAATCTCAACATAATCTCAGATAGATTTAATACATATAATTTCCATTAACTGAAGCGTAGGGTGTAAAAAAAAATATTTTAAAAGAATTGTGCCCCTCCAATTCGCCAGATGCCGATTATCCGAATTTTTTAATTTGAGGCATTTTGTACTCAAAGTTCCATACGAAAATGAAAGCATTTAAAAAAAAAAATAAAATAAAATTTATGCATAGTGCGACTCGTTTAGCGAAAGATTTAGTGTCATGATTATAGCCAAAGAAGCGATAATGGAAAATATTACGTTTATTTGGTATATTTTCCCCCCTGAAAATGAAAAATCTGCATTTAGCCTCAAGCACTTCAATAGTATAAGATAAAATTTTTTCCCATTCCAGGTACAATTCTGATTATTTGAAAACTCGGGACCTAATTATAATAAAATATTCTACATTGAAAGAAACTCTAGACAGGTTTGTTTGGTTTTTTCATCTTCAACTGTTGTTGCCCCAAACATATATAACGTGTTCAAGTCGAACAGTTCCCGATGGCTTACAAAATTTAATACCTCGACAAGGAACTCCACCCAAAAATATTGTTGGTAAGCTTAAAAATTCTACTTAGTAAATGGCATTTGCCCCCTTGGACAAGTAATATTTATATTCTAAATTTTGTTATTAAAATTTGGTGTTTTTTTTCATTCAACCCAAAAACTTTTTGTTATCTATTTTATATATAAAAAAGGACCCCTAATCCAATAATGGGAGGACAAAAAGTGACATAGTGCAAAAAGCTGGTATGTATATTAATTTCATAAATATTTAAATATTTCAGAGAAAATTTCAGATTTATTTTTTTAACACCTACTACAGCATCTACTACATCCACCGAAAATGATAAACCTTAATAAAATCAACTTTCGATATTTATTCAGCCGCTATAGAAAATATAACTCAAAATCATCCAAAATAGTCAAAAAATGCACATTTTCGAAGTGTGGCAACATAAAGCATCCACCGATTTCGAAGAAATTTTAGTCAATTACTACTTAGAGGATGGGTCAACATAATCTGATGGATTTTTTTAATTTAGAAGAAGTTGTGCATTTTAAACTGCTCTAATATATATGTATGTGGATTTGATGCCGTTCGCTGGCAAGTTCAAAAATCAGCTTCATACAAAACGCTTCACTTACGTTAACTTCCTGACAATTTATATTAATAATAAAAATTTCAGATTTGTGTCTTCTCTAAGAAACGATTATAATAAATTTTGAATCATATCAAATAAATCTATAAAATTTTTAAATTCTTATTATAGAATTTTCTTTATAATAAAATGCAATAGTTACTCGTTTCTTTAACACAAATTTATGATTCATTTGCGAAGTTTATTTTTATAAAGAAATATGAATTCGAAAAATATTATATTACACAGAAAAAAATAATCTTTATTGATAAGCAATACGAAGGCACAAAAAATCTACTCAATCAAATACAAATATATGCAAACAAAACAAAAAAAATCACTTAACTCGAATATGTGTCACAAACCTTTCACAAAAATAAGTAAACAATCGTTTTAGTCTATTTGCATACAAAAGGTTTTTCCTTTCATATACAGAATATATGCTTCAACTCGTGCCAAGAAAGTCTCATTCCGGAATTCTAATGGATTAATGGCACCCTCTCGTCATACGCAAAAATAATAGCTAACTTCGTTGTCCTCACATTACAGAGCCTAAGAGGTTTAAGGTAGTATGGGTTTGCTACTGACTGGCAAAATGTGTTACATTTCATTCTTTACAAAAAGAAATAACATTAATTTGTGGATTGAAATTTGAGCCCTTTGCTGAAATAGTTGTCCAAGAGGCCTGCCTCATAAAAACATTTAACAACTACAAGTTTACTTATTGCTCAGTGAAACCATTTAAGCCTCAATTTTAAATTATTACAATTAATTTACAAAAAAAAAAAAAAAAAAAATTCTTTGCAAATTCCTTTTACTTAAGTAATACTTAATTTCACTTCTTTGTTATTTTTTGTGTTAGTCATAAAACTGTAAATTACATTCAATTATTCACTTTCAAGAAGTAAAAGAAGAAAATGTTTCTTCATGCCACGCAGCTATGCAGTTAGCAAAAGGAGCAGCAGCAGCAGCAGCACATTTCAAGTATTTACGCTTACGATAACAACAACCACAGCTGTTTTTAAGAATCAACATTAATTTTCATATAAGCACAATGTGAATAATTTTCTTGCTACTTTATTTTCGCACAAAGTAGTAGTTTTCCGTTTTCACGAGGGAAATTGTAGTAAAGCAGACATTAATTGAAAAAAATTTCACAAAATTTTTTTTTCTTTCGTTCATGAATTAAATGGAAAAATTTTAACTTTTCACATCATTTAAAAAAAGTGTAAATATTTTCGTTTTCACAATACCGGCAAAACTTATCGAAATTTTTTTTCCTTTTTAGTTTTCTTCCACGACGACTCACGTAAGAATAACGAAACGAAACCCGCAATAGTAACGACAAATTTTTTTTCTTTTACGTTCAACTAGAAAATTAATAAATTTTTCACTGAAACATTGAAATATTTTCTTTTTGTATTTATTATTTTTTCGCAGAAAAACTCGTCAAGAAAACACACACAAATACAAAGAGAGAGAGTGAAAAACAATCGAGCGTATTGGCCAAACGAATGTGTGAATGCAGCGGCTTCAGCCACACAACTAACTAACTAACTAACTTGGCCAATATGAAATTTCAGTGAAAGCAAGCAGCGCATTGAAAATCAAAAACAATCAGCGCAAAAAAAAAAACATACACACACACAGAAAAAATGAAAAGCACAGAAGGTACGTAGAAGAAAGAAGAAAAGCAAAACAGGCGAAAGGAAAATTGGTAAAAAACAAAATACGACGACAAGGAGAATTATCATCGTCATTATTAACATCGTCGTCCTCATCGTATGAAGTCTGCGTTATCCTCGTTATTTTCACAGAGAAACAGAGAGTAGCTTGCTCTCTTGCATGAGAGTGCATATATGCTAATTCTGAGTAAGGCATTGCATATGTATGACGTCACAGAAAAGCTTTATTCCTTGACTCTTTAACAAAGCAATTACTTACTTACGCGTTTACTCCCACAATTTCATTTAGGAATTTGAAAACGTATTGCAGTTTGATGGAAAAACTAAACTAAAAAAAAAAATTAAATTTTAAGAAAGTTTAGAGCATATTTTGCTGGATCGATTTATTGATGAATGTAAATGTTTTTGTTCTCATTTTAAAATCATTATATTATAAATAGAGCAAGCCTCTTGAGACAAATTCTTCTAAAAAAAAACTATAAATATAGTAACATGATGTCATGCATATGTATCATCTTGTTAACGCCAAAAAAAAATATGCCAAATTTAATAGAATAGAAAATTGACGTAGAAAAATCGTCTCGAATTGAAGAAGTCATAAAAGTTGTACGGAACTCTGACTACAATCTTCATCAGATTCACCACGCATTCTTCTGATATCTCACTATGTTTGATCCAGAACACAGTTGAATGCTGTTCCCTTCAGCTTCTTGCTGTCACGATTGGGCATTGAAACAGGATTGAATGTGTTCTCGAATTCGTTTGAACAGTCCATAATGTCTCCAGTTTTGCCATTAATATGTACTTTAGGTCGCTTGTAGTGGACTTAAGGATTTGGCTTCTGCTAACATCGCGATGATATCGAAATAATGGTAGATGTCGCGTTTTGGTATATCTCCTTGAGTGTAGAACTGAATATTAAAGAACTTGAACTTTTACTCTTGGAACTTTTGCCTGACCTTTCCCCTTTCCAAGTCAACTTCATCTGCGAAGACACTTCAAACCGGACTGACAGCTAATTTAAGGACCTTCCTTCGCCTTTCGAGCTATTTTTCTTATACGTTCAGCTAGAAAATGAATATATATCCATACAAACATTGCCTTCTCAGCTTTAGCTTCGGCCGCTTAGGCAGTAGTTCCCGCTCAGAACTGGATTCAACCTCTTTTGCATTAATTGGAGTCATTTCTGAATAGCAATTCGGGCCGTCCCGTCCTTATTATCAATCACTACAATGTGCGACTAAATTTATAATTTTAGGGTCAGCTCATAGACGTATTACTTTTGGAAAGCTTAATAATTATTCAATGGATTTTAATGGATTTTGACTAAATTTCGGTCTGAGCTTGACTTTTGTTTGATCCGATTTTGAATCAAAAGTTTTGTTTAATTTTTGAACCGCTTCTTGAATGAATTTCCGTCAGAATTTTTTCCTGAGCTTAGTTTGATTTTTTTCTGAATTTTAGTTCTGAACTTTCTCTAGAATTTTTGTCTGAATTTTAGTCTAAATTTGATCTGATTTTTGTTCTAAATTCAATGTTTGAAATTTTGTCTAAGTTTAGTGTGATTTTTGATCCGATTCTTAAGCTTAATTTTGGACCCAACTTTGGCTCGAATCCGATTTTATTCTTGGTTTGATTTTTAGTCTAGATTTCAGTGTGAGTTTTGATCTGTTTTTTGAACTGAAATGGTCTGTATTTTGTTTGAATTTCTGAGGTCTGAGGTTTAGTCCAAATTTTCATATGATTTTTGGTTTAATTTATGATTTGATTTTTGGTTAAATTTTGTTGATTTTGGTCCAAATTTTCATCTGAACTTTGGTCTGAATTTTTTTGACCAAAATTTATTTGAATTTTAGCGTGAGCTTTGGTCGGAATTTGGTTTGTTTTTTGGACCCAATTTTGATCTCATTTTATTCTGAATTTGATTTCTATTTGGCCTTAGTTTTTATCTGAATTTCGACCTTACCATATTCTGAATATGTGTCCAATTTTTTGTGTGAATTTGGTTTAAATTTCGTCTTAATTTCCATCTTGAATTTTGTCAGATTTTCGGTTTGAAGTTTGGTTTGAGTTTCGGGCTGCATTTTGGTCAGAATATTATTTAATTTTGGTCTGAACTTTGTGCATATTTTTTAATTGCTTTTTGGACTCAGTTTTGGTCTAGTTGTTGATCTGAAAATTATCCTGAACCCAATTTTCTATCAAATCTGGCTTTGTTTTCAAATTTAATGGTCCATTAAAGAAAAGAATATATATTAATTCAACAAAAAATTATAGAAGTTGTTTCTAACTATCTGCAATAGTATCGAAAACTGCTTGAAATTCAAAACATTGCTAAAAATTTCTTTGGAAGAAAATCTATGCCTATAAATGCCTACAACGTTTTCTTCTCGTTTAAGACGTTCTACTTTTAAGCGACGTTTACTAAAATCGTTATTAAAATTGTATGAAGGCAAAAGAAAAATAAAGCGCAATCAAAGCAAATAAACGAAAATAGTAAAGATAAAAAAATAAAACAAAAAACAATACAAATATTGAACCAAAAAATAAAAAATTCAAAAAGCTTTTACGCGAGAATTAAGCATTTCCAAAAACAAAAAATTTATTCAATAGAAATACAGAGAGCTTTGCATCTGAATGTGAGAAATAGAGAAAGAGTCTATACTTCATCATCATGCTATAGGTACACTCTCATTCACAGTTATACTCTTTAACTGAATGAATTTACGCTCTCTCACTTTCTGTTTATCTCTTCCAACCTACCGCAAATTTTCATCATTATCATTGTCATATTATCAAATAGCAAGTAAAACTTGACGTTGCTTCGTCGAAAAAGGACATACAAGGCGTACAGTTAATCGTATGTCGTCAGCGTAGGCGCAAGTAGGCGCACCAAAGATTTGACTGCTGCTCTCCGTGTGTCTGTCCATGGTATTAGTAGGCAGGACAACAACAAAAATAAAAATAAAACAAAACCAAAAACAAAAACAAACAAAGCGAAAACACAGCAACATCAACAACAGCAGACATTAAAGACGAATAAGATGGAAGACATGGAAAAGTAGCGATACGAAAGGAAAGAACGAATTAAAAACGAAAATGAACGACAGACAAAATGAAATGATTGCTGCTGTGGAAAATGTGGTGTGTGCTGTGAAAAATATAGTAAGCGCTTGCGCTTACATTTTTGCAATGTATGTGTATGTATGTGTGTGTGTGTGAGTGTATGGGCATGCAAAGAGTCAGTAGCAGCAAAGCGAAATACAAATGCAATGGAAATGCAGCAACAGCAGTAGCAACAACAATCACAGTCACAAAAACAACGATTAGTATTAGTACAAGAACAACAACAACATCAAAAAAAGAAGAGAAGCAAATAAAAAAAAAAAATATATAAGGAAAAAAGGCCTACGAATCAACGACAACAACGACACCACACAGCGAGAACACAAGCAGCGCGCATAGCGAATAACGAATGTAAAAGAAAAATTTTGAAGAATTGCCAAAAATACGAAAACAGAAGAAAATAAGAGAAAAACTAATGTAATAAAAACAAACAAAAAAATAAAATTGAAATGAAAAGCTTTTTGTTTGTATGTGTTTTTGTGCTCTATACAGAACAAAAACAAATATAGCACGTGCTACATTACCGGTATGTATGTGTATATATGTATGTATTTTTATATATGTGTATGCTTGCATGTATGTGTATGTGCACTTATGGTAGTAATGCAAGTAAATGAAAAGGCATACAGCGCACACAGCACGTGGTTTTTATGTTGGCAGTAGCGACGGCGGCGGCTACGATAGCAGCCGCAGCATTAGGAGAAGGTAAAGAAGAAACAGTAGGAGCAGAAGTGTCGGTTTACTCGAAATCATCGCATTTGATTGGGTTGAATGTAACTTGAGGGAAGCTAACAAAAAAAAACAAACAGAAACAACAACAAAGGAGGAAGTAAGAACAAAAATGCAACGAATGTAATGGAAAGGAGGAAGAGAAAATAAAAAGGGAAAGAAAAATAGTAAAAACACTATTTGCAAAAAAAGGCCGTGCAAATTTGCAACGAACGAACGGAAGAACTTTACACTTTAGGATTCTTAAAGCTAAACAAAAACTATTGGCTTTGGCTTAAACACGATTTTTCAACCTTAAAGTCTATCTTTATTACTTGGGAAAATATTATAAATATAAAAATGTGCATAAAGCAGAACTAAATAAAGTTATGAGACACTGATGAAATCCTCGAGTTTTTTTATATAAAAAAACATAACCCCACAATAAATTACTAAATTCAATAACTGAAACTTACTCATCAACCAACCCTCAACTGAGTCAATTAAGAGGTAGATGAACTTGCCAGAAAAGGGGCTCCCAGTAACTTTTCTGCATCGGAAATTCAACAAAGTACAATCTCAATAAATGTCTGGAAGGGAAATCGCTTCAATATTGGATGGAAACTAAACATATAAGGAAAGCAGAAATCTTCATGCCAGAAATATTTCGTAAGAGAACTATGAAATACTTGAAAGTCTTTAAACAACCCTCACTTCTACACGAAATGGTAGAACAAAGTCAATTTCTACAAATAGAATTGTGTATCGAAGTTCGGATTTAAAAATTTATGTGATTTTTTAATAGTTTCAAAATATTTAGGTATACTAAAGGGTTTTCCATTAGGGACAAAACCATTTTATCTATTAATAAAACACAGAATTTTTTGAGATATTGAGTTCAAAGTTATTGTGGGTGTTGTGCAAGCATTACATTTTATGAAATTCGATTTCGGTCATATGACCACCCACGCGAAAGCGACCGTCAAGTTACCGTCAATGGAGAGCGCTATTGTGTTATGTTGGAAGAAATTGCCAACGTTCCGGTCGAAATGTGTGCGAGAGTGGTGGAAAATTGGGTCCAAAGAATCAATAGCTGTAAACGGGCTCGTGGTAGTCATATGGCCGAAATCGAAATTCATTCATAAAATGTAATGCTTGCACTACACTCACAATAAATTTGAACTCAATATCTCAAAAAATTCTGTGTTTTATTAAAAGATAAAATTGTTATATCCCTAATGGAAAACCATTTATTTAAAAATCACAAATTACTTAGCATATACTGTAGTCACATATTTTCAGCGAAAGGATTCTTTATTATTACTCAAAATGTATTTATACTCTTCCGAAATTCTTTTCTTAAAGACCCTTAATGCTTTAATGGTACTTCTCCTAACTCCCCCCCCCCCTCCCTCCTCCCTCCCACTTCAGTCGGCTCGCCTCGCATTTCACTCAACTTCCCACCACCCCATCGTGCCTGCTTTACTTCACCTCACCTCATTGTTTATGTTTCACATCAGCAAATTGCTCTATTTTCATTTGTACATGTTTATTACGTGTATCCTTAAACATATCCCTTAGCATATCCTCTATACCACCATGGTTGTAGTATCAGTGCTAAAAGTATTCAGTCGCGTCTTTCTAACATGTTAGTGTAGGTTTTTCATATCACTTTTGTTGTTGCTGTTAATATTTTTGATAGCTCAAACTCTTTATATATATTTTCATTTTATTTTTATTTCGCTTTCCTGCCTTATTCAAGGTATAACTAAATTGTACGTGTTTAAACTGCTAACATTTACTTCACGCCTTCCATTTCATTTCTACAAACCCTACTCCCATTGCTTTTCCCTTCTACTTAGTCTTCTAATTCAGTGTACGAGTGTAGTTAAACTGCTTATTTAAGCATTTAATCGCGTGTTTACGCTTTTTTTTCTTTGCTTCTCATTTTTGGCAACAAAAAAATATGCAATAATAATTTTCTTATTAAGTTTTGTATGTTTCATTTTCTTTTGTTGTTATAATTTTCTTTTATTATTATCATAATTGTTGTTGTTATTGTTGCTTATACTGTTGCTGCTTGCTACACTTGTTTACTTAATTTAATAATCAATTTAGAGTTAATTGTTTTGCGTGAAATTTTCTGACATTTATTTGTAAGTTTTAATTAATTGCGTGCATAAAAGCAAATCGAGCAGGGAGCCCAGCCAGGCTGGGAGGCCAGCGGCAGTCTGAGACACCTCGAGGCTGACAGGAAACGGGAAATTATAAGTAAATTAATTTTTATGAGTTTCTTTTTGCTTTTTGTTGTAAGAGTTATGAAACTCTTCAGAACAGTTGTGTGAAACATTAAAATACTTCACTAAATTCAAGCTTAATTAAGAATTCGAAATGTAAGTATTTGGAATGGTAACTTTTATTTGAATAACAAATATAATGAATTTGTTGATTAACAGTTAAAGAAATCATTAGCTAAATCAATTACTTAAAACGAGTGATACTGATTCAGTGAAAACGATTCATTTATATCAGCTAAGCAAAAAAAACAAAAACCACCGACTTTGTCTTCGGTTCAAAGATCATGTAGTTATTTGGCATTAGCCACTTTCTAATCAAAAAAAAATTTACCAGCATTGCTCTGCGGAAAGAAAATAATACTTCACCTCACTAGTGTATTCAGAGACTGCAGCAGGGAGGGTTAAAAGTTTTTCGTTCCTTTAAATTTTTTTTGACTTCAGTGACAAAGATTTCAAAGGTTGGAATATTTTTTGGGAATAGAGGTTTTATTTCTAAGCCCACTCCCCCAACTCCTTGGATCCACAAGTGTTTCATTTAGTTTTGATACCTGTTTTAGAATATTTCATCTTGTTTCAGAATGATTCAAAATTATTTCGATTTCAAAACATTTAAAATTGGTTGTAAAACATTTCAATTTAAACTCAGATTATTCCAAATTAACTTTAAAACAACCTCCATGAATATCAGAATTTGCCAATGAATTCAAAATTTTTCCAAAATTCAATTCAAAATTTTCTGAATTGGCTTAACCCATATATGTAATACTTCTGTATTGTCAGTACAGTCCAGACATATAGTTATCTGAACGAGACAACCGATTCTACATCTTTCAAAAATGCCATATAATTCAAACAAAAATCCCAGGAGCGGGTGAAAATTTTTTGTCAAAAAAAGTCGAAATAAAGAAAAATAATTTCTAAAAATTCCAAATATGGTTTGCTGTGAATTTTTTAATTTGAGAAAATTGAAGATAACCAGCATTATTCTAAATATTCTTGAAATTAAATTCCTGGGAAAATTTGTTTTTTCTATGTATTCCTATAGGAAAAGAAGGAAAAAGAGACTTTTCCCGGGGATTTCATTAGGGAATATTTGGAATAGGGCTGAATATCTTGCCGGTGCTACTTATGTATAGTTTCCCAAAAGATGAAGCAGTGGAGCGAAAGAGTGTAGATGCTTGTGGCTTGTAAAATAAATGGCTATGGTTATATTGGGAGTATGCTCGGCGAACACCATGAAATTGTTGTTGCACCAAACACAAAGAGAGAGTGTTCACTCGCTCTCACACCGAACACTAAAATGGAATACATTAATGCTTTCCTGCAGCTACAAAACCGCATTTAAAAACTTTCATTTCAATATTGCTTATCGTATACATCGTTGCACCTCTTAAAAAAATACAACAAATCAATACTCAAATTAAATACATTATGCACCTGCTTATGAAAACAAAAACTTTTACAAAAATTCATAATTTTTTAAAGTGGCCCAAATTTTTATTCTGCATCCGCCCCTGAAGTCATTTGACAATTGTTTGTATGTTTACTTGTCAAATACACACATATACTAATACACATAAAACTTGCGCATGCGCACAACTCAGATCTGCACTAAACTTTCTCCCTTTGATTTCTGAATTCAAATACATTGCGCAGGTAGGTTACGAGCAATATAGAAGTATTAAATATATGCTTTAACCCTCCGTTCGGCACATGTTTGAATAACCTTTTTTTTGGCACATGTGGTCAGGCCAGATCCCTATGTATTTTCAAACAAATGTAAGAAAATATTGCGCTTTTGGACTTGCATAGAAGTGCATTTATATAACATGCAAGTGTTTTAGGTTTTTTTCATTTTCCCAGTGCTTTTCGAATATGTTCACAGGCGACGATGTGCCAAATCGAAGTACTATATTCAAATGCATATCATTATCCTTTTTATGATTTGAATCCTTAAATTGTTTTTTCAAATATGATAGAAAATGAATAATTAGAAAAAAATTACAAAATTTGAAGTAACAAATGAAATAGAAAAAGGTCTGGCTGGACCCATGTGCCAAACGGAGAGTTAAAATAGTTAAGAAATTTTTTTTCGGAATTTTTAAACACTGATTTTATTCAAATATGTATATATAAATATATACAAATTCATTTCAAAATAATCAAAATTAATTCAATAAAATTTGATGTTACAATATTCAGAATATTCAAATTTTGTTTTAGAATATTCAAAATAGTTTTCAGGATATGAAAAATATTCCAAACTAATTTCAGAATATTCGAAATTGATTGATTACATAATATTTCAAATTGATTTTAAATTATTCCAAATTAATGTTTAATAGATTTCAGAATATTCAAAATTGGTTTCAAAACTTGTAAAAATTTAATTCAGAATAATTCAAATTCTTTTCAGAATACTCCAAATATGCTTCAGAATATTCCAAATTGATTTCAATACATTGACTTCAAAATATGCAAAAGTGATTTCTTAATATTTCTAATTAATTTTAGAATACAACAAATTGATTTGATATATTCAAAATTTATTTCTGGAATTTTAGATTGATGGATTTTAGTATTCCAAGCTGATTTCAGAATATTTCAAATTGATTTCAGAATATTCCAAACAGATTTCTGAATTTGTCGGTTTGATTTCAGAATATTGAAAATTGACTTTGTATAATCACACTTGATTTCAGAATATTCAAAATTGATTTCTATAATTTTCTTTTTTTTTTGTTTGGAACAGGAAAAAAAGTATTCAAGAATACAGCACTCTCAGACAAGTTTTACGTCCATTGTACTATATCCTGTGTTCCTTTTTGCTATTCTTTAAATCTACCAGATTCATTAATAAATCTTAGCGGATCCTGCGGCGCTAAAGAGCTCAGGTTTTCGTCTCCCAACACTTCAGTGTCAAATATGCTTACTCTGATCTGGCAGACACTAAGAAAATGGTGTGCCGTTTATATTTCAATAATTACTATTAGGTGAAGATAACTATCTTTGTAATTCTCTTTCACTTTACAATATTTTCACTTAAATATATTGTTAAAATGAGGGAACTATCACAAAGATCACCAATGAGGAACCGTATTAATTTCAGAATATTCCAAATAGGTTTCAAAATATTGCAAATAAATTTCAGAATATATCAAATTTTCAAACTGATTTCAGAATATTTTCATTGTGTGACGACACATTTAATATCTCACTGGGAATATTAAATTGGGGACGACCAAGACTTTTTCTCACTGGGACAACCACAAAGAACAAACAACGAATCATACCATTAACAGCACACACAAGCAAAACGGCATCATCACTCCACAAGGCAGCCTACTGTAGTCGAAAATTTGAAATTGCGTATATTCAAATATTACTCTATCGACAACAACCAATGGCAGTGAAGGAACATAAATACAACATCACGTATTCCAGCCGCGACCGCGGCAAACTTGAATGGAAAAGAAGAGGAAGAATGATCTGTAAAAGCGGCTGCGCAACACAACTCTATCTTACTTTTCGGGCAGACTGGCAAAGCGACTACAACGAGGGTGAGTAGATCGGGGCTATATACGAACGAAAGATATAAGCGACATAAGTAGTGTACAGTACAGTACTACTTAGTTTCATATGCTGTCGTCATATTGCTGTAATAATAACGGGTAGATGACACTCTTAAGACCATTTACAACTGGGCGACCAGTGCCGGGTTGGACCTAAATGCAGAAAAAACGGACATAGTACTTTTTACAAGAAGTACAAGATCCCTGCGTGGACGAGACCGACATTAAAAAACACCAAACTGACTCTAAAATCCATACCAAATATCTAGGGGTAATTGTGAACCGCAAATTTCTGTGGAAGCTCAATGTCAAAGAGAGGGTGAAGAAGATAACCAATGCTCTGTACGCATGTAAAAAGATGCTGGGACGCACTTGGGATATGTCACCCTCTCTTATGCACTGGTGCTGCAAGGCCATAGTTAGACCTATACTGCTATACGGTGTTTTGGTATGGTGGACCATAACTAAAAAGAAAACGTTTCTCAAGCCTTTGGAAAAGGTTTAGCGGCTGTCCACGCTATGTATTACGGAAGCCATGAGAACAACTACAACAGCAGCTCTTGAAGTTATTCTCAACCTGCCTCATATCGATCTCGGCAAAGACGGCAGAAAGGCTACGAATTACTGCACAACTATGCTATAGATCCTTCAGACATAGCTCACTTAGTCGGAACACATCTGATTCAGATTATGTGGTTCCGAAACTGAGCTCTGGAAGGAGAATAAAAGCTGTTATTGAACAAGAAGCATTGCGTAAGGGCATGGAACTAGAACGCAAAGCCTTCAATATCTTCAGGGATGGCTCAAAAATGGTTAAGGGGGTAGGCGCTGGGGTTTACAGTGCTGGGCTAAATATCAGAAAGACCTTCAGGCTTCCTGATTACTGCAGCATATTCCAGGCAGACACATTTGCCGCTAGGAAGGCTGCGGAGCTTGGAAACAGTATTACCACGATCAACCCTTTATAGTAGGGTATATAAAAATCTGTTATATCGTTAGTAAGGACTGCAGAACAGTAATTAGCGTCGCTAGCTATTGTTTGGTGGCAACGCACGTGGTTAAACTAAAACTAACCGATAATGAAAGATGGAAGAAATGTATGGAGCAAGATGCGAAGAAAACTCTAGAGCAGCCCTTATCAACGCTTTGCACACTTTGCACGTTTGTCTTGCCAGGCGTATTCCTTACGACGATATCAACGCCTTGCACGATTCCCACTACACGATAATATCAACGCTTTGCACGTTTGCCTTGCCTGCTTGCTACACAACGATACCATCAACTGCTCCCTGTGCACGCTCGCCTTTGTTTTATAAACTTAAATTGTAAAGAATTCAAATGTGTGTTAATTAAAAGAACTGTGAATTAAATAGTGTATCTCAATCATAAAAGTGAAGGCTTCCAATTGCAATAAATAAATTTCGTAACAAAGAACCACTGGAAGCCGCTGAAACTACCCCAGCTCTAAATTGAAAGGTTCGTTATTGAATTGATTTCAGAATTCTGAAATAAATAATCCAAGCCGATTGCAGTGTTTTTCGATTCAATATCAGAATATTCAAAATTGATTTCAGAATATTCAAAATTGTTTTTATAATATTTGAAACTGATTTCAAAATTTTCCATTTTTTTTCAAAATATTCAAAATTGATTTAAAAATATACAAAATAGATATTAGACTATTCTAAATATTCAAAATTTGTCTGAGAGTATATAGTATCCTCCAAATCGATACTAGAAAATCGAATTTAAAATATTCCCAACGAATTTCAATATTACTATTTGCTTAAAAATATCGCCCTAGCTAGAGCCATGTCTAATTTGCCACTGCACACTTATTCGAATTTCATATTTGGAATTTAATAACCACATTTTGTGCATAGCTTTTTGAAGAGAGGTATTTTAATACAAGAACCTTGGCATTGTTCTTCTTCTCTTTTTTAAATACGTTGAGGGAGCCCTTCGGGTTTTCCTCAAAATTTCAAACTTCTATGTACTAGAGTACGCCTACTTCGATTCTAGCAAAATGATAGATTTCACTGCACGTAAAACTTCAGATTAAGAACCGGTAACTCCAAGGACTCATAGGCATCATTTCTAGTGTGTTTGCAGGACGTGTATAAAGGGGACTGGAGGACGAATGTGTTTTCTTAATGCCATAGCTCTTGTATTTAATCTCTCTTCTCAAAAATACAAAACACCATAACAGCACAATGTTGGTTGGTTTTTGAGAGCAAAAATTAAATTATCCTCACTATCTTTCTTCCTTCATAACAAAGTCCTCTCCTTAAAACAAACTATGGTGAGATGAAACTTTTATAAACATAATTTTTTATTTCCAATAGATGTCAAAAAGAGCGTTAATTTCCCTGATGACATTTTAAGTAGAATTTCACTTTTCTCTATAAAACTTTACGTTATTGTTACAAAATTTTTCCCCCCCAGCAAAATCCAAAGGAACACGAAAATTGGAAACAAAAATGCTAATGCAACAATCTTATAAACATAACAGCAAATTAAGTTATTATAACACAACAAACATGACGTAAACACAATGAGACACATGTCGCGTGACAGTTGGTAACACATATCAGCAGCCAGAACAACAACAACGACAATAAAGGAAAAATGTAAAATTTTATACGCAGAAAGTAGTAGTATTTAGAAGTTGAAACAGAAGAAAGAAAAAAAAGACATTTTGATAAGCGACATGATAACAAGGTGAACGTGATGTGCATGTTAAAATAAAAACAACAAGAATGAGCGAAAAAAACCAAAAGATACAAGTTGTCAAAACGAAAAAGTAGAAGGACAAGCAGAGGCAGCGTGTGTATGATGTGTGATAGTGTTATAAAAAGTAGCAGTCAGGCAAGCAGTTAGGGAGCAGTCAGATGGAGAGAGAGAGAGGAGAGAATGTCAAGCAAACATGCAGAGAGTAATGCGAGAATGACATGTGATGTGTTTGTGTGTGTGTGATGTGATGCGCGCCTTCAAACGCGTTACAAAAATGTTACACTTCTGGCACTGTGTTTTGTTTTCGCCTATATGTGCATATGTATATGTACATTTATATGCTTCAGTGTGCTCTTTTGTCATAAACTTTCACTTTTGATGGCTTAATTTTAGTTGAAACAAAATTTACAGGTTTTTTTTTTCATATTTTGCATTTTCGTTTTGTTTTTTTTTTTCTTCTTTTATTGTTATTATTTAGTTTTGTTTTAAATTTACAAAACGGAAAAAAGCGGATTACAAAAAAAAAGACAGAAAAACACAAACAGCTCAAAAATACTGTACAACTACAACAAATAAATGTAACTGTTTTTTGTTGTTTTCTTCGTTGGGTTTTTTTTGTTATATTTTCACACAAAACAAAACACAAAAAAACAAAACAAAATATAAAACGAAAACAATATACACGAGAAATGAAAGCGAAAATGCTTATGACGCCAACCATTAAGGAAAAAGCAGCAGACATATTCAGCAGAAGCAGTAACAAACCGACAGACATGCTGACTTTTGTGCTACTTCCGGTGGAAGAGCGGGCGCGCGTGAGTCTCCGCTACTTTTGTCGGTACTTTTATATGTATGCGTCTATGTGTCTATTTATATATGAATTTTTAAGTATAGACAACGTTTGTCATTATTATTTTTATTATTATCCTGTTGGATGGCAGTAAAGTGCATTGGTTTAAAAAAGAAACTAATATTGTGGAGAGAGAGATAGAGAGAAGTTAGAAAAGTGTTATAACTCTTTTTTACATATTTTTTCTTTGTGTTAGTATGTGTGTTGTGCGTAAATTTCACTTTTTACTTGTGCACAAAAACCAAAATAGAAAAATCCATTTTGAAAACTGTTTTTAGTTACAAGTAAAGTTATCTGCAGGTAGAAAGTAACAAGAAAACATTGTAATAAAAATTTATTATCTTCAAGATACATAAATCGTGAAACAAAGTAAATATTTTGTAACTTGCACGGCAACTGCAATAACGCCTATCAATATAAAATTTTCTTGCACTTGTTATTGTTATGTGCGTTGGCATACTAAGCATTGGGTTTTACTGGTCTGTGAATGAACTTGACTCACGCTTATTCAAACTCAAAAATAACATCTTCCCACCAGTTTGAACCAATGTAGAAAAGAACTTGCAACTCTTAAACTCAGGCTAGATATTACACTTAAATGGGATTGTGGGCTATAGAAACATTGAGCGCAAAGAAAATGCAGGCGAATTAACTAGGCAAGAATAAATAAATTGGCACTTATCAGATGCTAATATTTCCTTTCCCCGGGCAATCTCTTACTACCTATAATCCGCAAACTGCAGACATAACAGACTCTTCACTTAAGCCAAAGCTATGAGAACTTAACCGAAATTCAACGTAACAAGAGCCAAGCAGTTACTAAGGTAAAGTCGACCGAATGTTTTTGTAGCATGTACGTGGAAGACGAAATATTTTTTCAAATTTTGAGGTCTGCAATTGCCAGCCAAAAGATCGTGCCCTGCAGAAAAATGTTTATTTTTTTATTTGGTCGAAATACGTAGAGCAAAATTGTTATAAAGTGGCAATTAGTTGTTTACATTTTTAAATTATTCTAGATTCAAAATGTCTGTTTTTGAGGCAAGTTCTCGTCATTTGCAGTTAGTTTCGAAAACAGCAGCTGAGGCTCATCAAATACTTTTAAATACTTACGGCGAGGCTGCTCTGAGTGAAGAACGTGTCGTGATTGGTTTCGTTTTAAAAGTGGTGATTTCAATGTCGAGGACAAGCATGGTGGTAGGAAAAAAAAAAAAACATTTCTAAAAACGACGAATTGGAAGAACTGCTCGATGAAGTTTCGAGTCAAACGTAAGAACAACTAGCTGGAACTTTGGGAGTAACTCAGCAAGCCATCTCAAAATGCCCAAAGGCCAATGGCATGATTAAAAACAAGAAAAATGTGTTTCATACGAGTTGGCACCGAGAGATATTAAACGGCGTTTATTTTCATGTGAACAACTTCTTCAAAGACAGAATCGGAAGGGATTTCTACATCGTATCATAACCGGCGTCGAAAAATGGTTCCATTACCATAATCCCAACTGCAGAAAGTCTTGGAGAATGCCCGTACATGTCTCCACGTCGACCAGGCGAAGGTTATGCTCTGCATATGGTGGGGCCAGCTCGATGTGATATGCACGCTACGAGCTAGTGAAAACGAGTGAAACCATCACAAGAGACCGGTACCGAACGTAATGAATGCGTTTGAGCCGAGCACTGAAGGAAAACGGGCACAGTACCAAGAATGGTCAAGACATACTTGGAAACCCCAAAATGGGAGGTCTTGCATAATATGTATTATTCAAAGCAGGGGTGATCAGTCAGAAGCTCAATTGGCTCTTTTGGCTCATTTTCAAATTGTGTTTGTTGTAATGGCTTATTTGGCTCTTTTAAAATACATGTGTTTGTTGTATTTTAATTTTTTACAACAAACACAAGAATTATTGTATTTCGAGCACACATGAATTTTTGTTTTTTTTTTTCCTCGATCAGATTTGTTTGTTGTTGCCTCGTTACCGAAATCATTTCATTGCTATGAATATTTGTTGTTGCGGTCGCGCGCTAAGAATTTGTTTTTATTTTCCCTATGTTCTTAGTGCCGAAATCAATCCATTGCTTTCATTTAGCATCACGTGCATGCCTCATTGCCGAAATCATTTTATTGCTATGAATATTTGTTGTTGCGGTCGCGCGCAAAGAATATTTTTTGAGCCTCGATGCCGAAATCATTGCATTGCTATGAATATTTGTTGTTGCGGTCGCGCTATAAGAATATTTGTTTTTGTTTTTCGCTTGATCATATTTGGTTGTGTTTGTTGATGTCTTATGCCAGTAGTTCAATGGGCTCTTAACAACAAACACAAAAATTGTTGTTGTTACTTTCATTTCGCAGCGCCTGATCAGGGATTGTTGTTTGTGTGTTTTATTTTGCTTGATCAAATTTCTTTAATTTGTTATTGTCCCACTACTTAAATCATTTAATTTCCTTCATATCGCATCGAGCACTTGATAAATTTTTGTTGTCGCACTACTGAAATAATACAAGTCGTCGCCTGAGAATTGATTTGGTGTATAGGCATAGGAATACTTATACACATACGCCAAATCAATTCTCAGGCGACGAAGTGTGCGCAAAGAAGAATATTGCTGTTTTTGTGTGTTTGTTCTGTTTTGTTTTTGCTTCCATTCTCATTGTGTCACAGGTGGTGATGTTGTGATCATTGTTGTTGTTGTGGTTGTTGCTTGGCTCCCAAATTATTTTTGGTGGTCACCACTGATTCAAAGTATTGTTCGTACTTTTGACAATATTGTAAGTACTTTTTGACAATAAGCTTTTAATTAAAAAAAAAAATTGCGGAAGCAAAGTTGTATACGTAATAAGTATATGGCAAGTAAATCAACGTAAACAAGTTAGCATACTGATATATTTTCCAAGAGATGGCAGCTCTCAAGGATGTTTTGACACTGCTGAGAACATTATCTCATTTTTTAGTTTTTTTTCCATGATTTTTTTTACTTTATAATGAAACAAAGTAAATCAATATACTTGGTAATAAAATTTCTGTAGATAGCAAATAGCTGTCATGGTTTTTTTATTTTCGAATCCCAAATAAAAAATTGATACATGCAAATAAAAACTTTTTCTTGAATTTCTGTTGATTAAAATGCGATACATTGGAAGCAACTACTTGTGATAAGCCGGCCAAGTGGACTAAGTATCGACAAACTTTTCTTCCAATATATCACTTTGAATTGGTTAGTTGAGTTTTTGTATTGAGCCACCAACTCATGGGTTCTTCAGAACAACGCAGACAGCAAACGAAACTCACACACCCCAAGTGAGCACGATAGGCCAACGCACTTTGATCAAACATGTTTCCTGACATTTATGGCCTTATCAAATTCAAAGTACTTTCTTCCTTTTTTTTCTTGCTTTTACTTACATATCTTCGTCTTCCAATCCACACAAGACCTTTCTCTTTGGGTTAGTCAAAAAAAAAATTCCACTGGACTTCATTCTGGGATTTGCGTTGGCGCCAGGTTTAGCCAAACAATTATTTTTGTCCTATTGGTGGCATTTTCGCAACTAATTATATTTTATATTTTATGACAAACTTATTTTGTAAACTGCTTTTATCTTATCAATTCAAAATTTTTCAAAACATTTGCACCCTGTTTTCCACGGGCTATTCTAAATTTGTACAGATTTCATATACCAAACGTTATGAGCAGGAAGCGGAAAAATTCAAAATAAAAATTATAATCTATAGTATTCAACGATTTTTCAAATGTTTTTTATTTCTATCTCTTTCTTTCTCATAAGCGACATAGTTAGAAATACGAAAATCTGGAATTTGGAATATCAAAATCAATGCTTACTATAAATAGGAAATTTTAATTTGCCTTTTTCCCGCTCCCTGGTGATGAGTTAATTTTTCTAATTTTAATTTTTAACAGTGCGGATCATTTCAACCATTCTACACCTTCTCCTACATATGTTATAAATAATATTTTCATATAGATAACTTTCTATAATCTAATTCTTACCCCATCATATGTAAATATATAACTTAACTATTTAAATATTTATTTAGAAATTTACAAAAAAAAGAAGCAATGCATTGAATATTTATAAATGCACAAATGCACAAAGTTATTGTATTTGGTGAATGATGATCATTCAAAAACACAATATGATACAATGTGAGACTCACTAATATCATCGACAACAACAATAACAACAGCAACCATCAACTCAAGTTCAACTCTCGTGGGTTTTTAATGTTGTGCTGCTATTTTTTGTTTCTACTACTTCGATTTCGAATGCTGCTATTTTTTTTGCCACACGATAGATAAGTATTTCCCTATTTTATTATACATATTTGTTTGTATTCTTTGAACTATTTCTCTTTTGTTGCTTGTTGCTGTAGTCTCTACTAGTTTCATATATTATGCTTACAAGTGTCTTGTATCATTTGCATCATCAGCTGCAACAACAAACATTGATAGCCGTCATCATCGTCAATGAGGATGCTCATCATCCTCATCATCATCAACTTCCGCAACGTCCTGATCATCATCATCTCCATCATCGCCATCTCCATCATTATTTATTTTGCTTATTGTGGCATTGAGTGTTGCATGCTAGAATGCTACTGCAAGCACACTTATTCGTACTTATATTCATGTATGTTGCTCTTATGTTGTTATTGATGTTGTTACTGCTGTTGTTTTCTTTTTATTGTTGATTTTTATTTGAATTGAACATTTATTGCAATGTGCTGTTGCTGTTGTTGTGTACCAACAACATATAATACACATGCAATAAAGAAATCAAATTGTACATATGAAACATATGTGCAATTTTTATTAAAAAAAAATGTATATATCAAAAATGAAATGATGTTGAAATCTTTTTTTCTTTTAACTGAGAGTGTTGCATAGTAATTTTGTAGTTTTGTTATAAAATCTGCTGATATTTTCATTTAGAAAAAAATTGTATTTTATCGTTAATATTATTGCTTTAACAAGTGTTGCTGATTTTATGCATAGTTTTCAATTGCAACTGCATCAATAGACTGATTGCACGCATATACAAACAAGCAACAAATACGTAAGCAAATGAAGCATTAACAGCATAACATTATGTGCTAACTAACAAACACACATATGTAGGTAGGCACTAGCGGATCTAGACATTTCCGACGGGGGATTTTAGTTTTTCGTCCCTTAAAAGTTTTAATTTGATTCATGACCAACAATTAAAAGTAATTTTATAGTTTAAACGGCAAGTGGGATGTTGGGGGGAGTGAGTTGGGGATTGTTCCCAAAACCCTCTCTAGGACCCACCAGTGCAAGTAGGTATATACGCACATACGCAAAAGTAAGAAGTCCAACACTGTTTTTTTTATTAAATTTTCTATTTGAAAACATGATGATTATTATTTTAGTTTTGAATAATGACTTGCGCACACATACTTGCATAAATATAATACAATTTCATGTGAGAAGTAACTTAGCAATCCGAATTTAGATGGAAAGGCTGAACAACTTGTACCACATCAAGAGCGATGTGGCCTCAATATAAGCTCTCTAAAACTAACCAGCCTTTTCTAGGGTGGGAACCGCACGAATAACAGCCTCATTTACGGAATATTGAATGATTGTCTCGCATGCAATGATTCTGGGCGTCCCTCATAATGATTTCTGCCGTAATTGTCATTGCATCAAAGAGATTGAATGTCTCTGAGTGACTGCCTGGCTTTGGCAAGATATAGAGTCAAACCCTTTAGCAAACCTTTCCTTAGTAGCATAAGTAAATAGAAGAGGCTGCTAATATCAGTCTCCATATTCTGTTGAAGTTTTTTGATTTGATTAAATGGATCATGGAGACCTAACACACTAGAATATCCTTCCTTCGACTTAACCATCGAGATATTGGTATTAAAAAGGCGCTATTGCGCTAATTGGGTTTCTCCGGGTAATCGGAGGAGCAACCATTTAACTTAACTTAACAAAATTAGACAATTCCATTCCAAGTGATAGAAGTTCAACAACCTAGCCAAATCTGAATAGATTTAATATATCTGTGGCAATAAGGAATAACAGCTAAACTCAAAAGTCGAAAACTTGCTGCGTATTTTTTATTATAAATCCCAAAATGTTGAAAGTAAGAACTTTCAATATTTTGGGTTTTATAATGAAAAATACGCAACAGGTTTTTAGTCGACTTTTGAGTTTAGCTGTTATTCCTTATTGCCACAGATATATGTATATTAGATGGCTTATTTGTTCCATACATTTTGCTAGAGTACTTCAGATATTCCTTACGACAGCAGAATATGAAAATAGGGTGCTAAAAACCAAACATAATGAAAAAAAAAATTTAAATTTTGCGAAAACTGAATTCGCTACTCCAAAAAGCGTGATTTAAAAGTATGTTTTACAATGGGTTTGGGATCTTGTATAGAAAAAACATTTATTTTGCATATAAAAGTATTTCAGATATCTACTCCTATTTATAATAGAACGCTTAAGTGAATGGCATACTCAGGTTTTTGACACAACTGAATAGAAAGCCACCCCTAGCGCTTAAAGTTTCCATTTGGTACTTTTTTTTACGAATTTTTAAATTCATCTATTAGGATTTTGAAGATAGCAGTAATTTTATTAAAATTAAAGTACATAGGATTGTAGGTCATTCAATTTAGTTTATTAAAAATACAATTTTTCAAATCGTTTTTTCATTTTGTTTGGTTTTTATCATCCTATTTTCATATACTGCTGTCGCAAGGAAGATCTGAAATACTTTAGCAAAATAACCCATCTAATGTATATTTAGAATATAGTTTTAATTAAAGTATTTATGAGTAGATTGGTTGACTTTCAGTTCCAATGGATGCTAAGAGATCAAAAGACCTCCTTGCGGGTGACCCTGCACCCATTCGTAGGGTAATCGATTATGGCGTGGTTGGCAATTTTAGAAAGCCTTAAATTTTCGAAAAAAATATACTTCAAACAGGCCATACATTCTGTCAAAAAAGTATCTGGAATTTGTCAAGTAAAAATTCCAAAAAGTTGTAGTAGTAATGGTCTACTTTGACGCAAAGCTTAAGGCCGATCTGTCAAGTAGTTTGATTACAGATGTTAATTTCGTTAGTCCATAAATAAATATTCAACATTAACTCTCCATAGTAAAAATTATATTAAGTAAAATAGTTTTTTTTTTCATTCTTAAGGTATCGAAAAAAAACTACAAAATTTTAGAAACCGGTTTTCTCGACTGTTAAATTGTAGTTCATGATTTTTATATTACCGTTAGATTACTCAATTAGCTTTAAAAAAAATTGTATACAACTACCTACAACACAAAAAACGTAAAATTTTTCCCAAACTGCAAAAAAAAAAATTTTTAAGTTAAATACTATAATACAAAAGGGCTTAAAAAAATATTTACCAAACTAATCGCAACGAATTTTTAAACAAACAATGTACATAAATTTGCGCTTTAAAAAAAAAAAATTGTGTCTGCAAATGCGATTTCATCTTTGTTTTGAATTCGACGCACTTTTGCTTCTTTTATCTTTAAATTTCTAGTATTTTTAACTTAAACTATAAAACTCTTGATCTAAAAATACAATGTGTTAGTCGAATAAATAATTTTTCTTTTAAAAATATTTTTTTTTTTTTATAATATCTTTTCCGAAACAATATAAAATTTAGTTCAGAGAAATCTCTTCTTGCACTTACTTGTATCTCAGGAACTGCAAAAATCTCTTGTGAATCTTCAAAGAATAAAGGCAGTTCAGTTCTGTAATGTTCCCTTAATTCTAAAATATTGTATCCTTTCGGAATTCTGCAACCAGCAATTGTTGAAAGAATTGTTAATAAAATATTTTTCTTTTTCTTTCTATATACACACAATTACAATGAATTTCACAACAACAATAATTTGTCTGTTAAAATGAAACAATGTTGCCATCGAAATGGAACTACGATGTTTTTTCTTATGCGTTTTGCGGGATTTTTCAATTATGGGTTTGAGATTTTTCATGTGCTTGTGCTTTGGGGCTTTTCTCTTGAAGAAAACTATGTTACCCGAGCCCGTTTTTTGTAAAGTGACGAAACAAAAATAAAACACAAGCAACGAAAAGTGTCACGAGTAAGTATTTACGTTTTACATAGTAAAACGTAAGCAACTAAATTAACAAAGTTTTTACGACTTTTCTGAAATAACACTTGTAATTTAAGATGTTGCTACGCATTTTTCATCGATTTTTGTAATTTTACCTAAATAGGATTATTTGCTTATCAGATTATGATATCCTTAATTTTAATCCAATAGATAAGTTTTCACGACTATTGTGAAACAAAAAAGTTACTTTAGGTGGTTAGTTTGAATCACAATCACAAAACACCATGCCTTTTTTCTAGTCCCAACCATATTTATTTACTTAGTTACTTTACCAAAGTTCAAACTGAAAGATCTAGCAATTTTGCAGGTATTAATAACTTAAATGTTATATTAGTATGTGGATATGCCCCTTGTTCGTTCGATTAAGCTAAAACTTACTTCGTAAATGTTTTTGTTGAATTTCATTGTTCTTCAATAACATTTTCTACTTTTGTCCACCCGTTGTATAGAAACGATGCACTGAGTGTCACAATATGCTTAACTAAACAGCATTGCTTGGAATTCAATATGTAAAAACTCGAAAATGTATCAAATTGAAGCAGTCGCCGTCACTTTTTTTTATAAATGTTAATTACAAATTATCGCGACTTTACTTTAAATTAATAAAATCTTAATTAAAGGAAAAACAAATGCCGTCAGCACTATAGCTAAGAAATGCAAATACTAACGAATGGCGATACCTACGTTACCAACTATCTCAGTGGAGGCTTGGGTGCAGGTTCGCAAAAAAAGTTACTTCTGCACTTGTCACACGCATTACACTTTTCGTGTAATTTATGGACAAAAGTACTGATATGCAAATAGTGTGTACAATTTTTTCAATACTTTGAAAATTTTCCTCAACCATTTTTGATATATATTTTTAATACATAAGTATATTCCACAACCAATTTATATGAATTATATGTTGCATACTTTTAGGCTCAAAGTATGTTGGAAAATAAAATTATTTGTGGAATAGTTCCCAATAAAGTTTAAGACTTGAAATTACTGTAGAATACATACAGTGCATAGCGGAGTCGTACCGTTGAGTTGATTCTTAGAGGAGAAACCACAAACGAGAGAATCAAAGTTATCCCGCCAATTTACAACAAATACACCTCTCTTGTAGAAGTCTGCTTATCCCCATTCCCGGTAGTACGATTTAGTATTTATTTACTATTGAGGTATATAATGTGAAGCGGGCACCGAAAAAAAGAAATTCGTTGACATTCGGCTTAATTGAGCTTCTAGAAGATATAAATAGTAATTTTTGGAATTAAGCAAATTTACAATAAAATATTGAAAATAGTGATTTAAATAGGAAATTTAGTGTTCTTTTCAATTAAGAAATCAGATCCGAAATTAAAATAAATTTCAATAAAATTTCGTTCTTTTTAAAAAGATACGTTAAAAAAAAAAAAACAATGGATGTGTGCAAGGCACGCAAGATATTTGATGTGAAAACAGTTAAGCTAGCTGAATGTCATATACATAAGCTGACATATGTATAGCCATATATAGGGATTTAATGTATAATTTATATGCTTAGGTAATTCAAATTAAAACAATTATTTTATAAACTTAAAAACTTATTAGATATCATTATCTTTTATATATATAATAACCCAATTCACCATAAATTGCAAATGGTCTTACATCATTGCAAATGCAAATTTTTATTCCATATCACATATATTTGTTGTTGTGATAGCATAAATATTTTGCAATTGCACCAAATCGTGAATAGGGCTGATATGTTGTAGTTGCATTATTTTTCTTAGACTCAATGCATCGGGATCTATATGCTCGCATATACGCAGCTGCAATCGCATTCTTTTCTTCGCGCTTTAAGTTTTTCTTCCTGTCGATTTGAAATTTTATTAGATGTGAAAATTTTACATAACGTCGCCTGAGAATTGATTGGGCGTATAGGTATATGAATTTGTACACACATACGTCAAATCAATCCTCAGGCGACGATAAGTGCTTTCAACATTTAACCTTAGGAAGGCAACAGGGATGACCAGTCACCCCACTACTTTTTAAAAGCACCGCAAAGAGAGTTGTCTTAACTGCATTTAATAAAAATAAAAAAGAATGTATTTTTATTGAAGTAAATAAGTGATTTTATAATAAATAAGTCTGATTTTTTTGCTATTTACATAGATAAAAAAAAGTGTTGTCTTTTATAATGCCGTGATTTGCTATCATTATCAATACGTTTTGTTTATACATTTATTGAAACCTAGATTCCTTATTACTTATGATTTTGTATTGTTTTTGTATTTTAAAAAATATTTAATTTTAATGCAATCTAACTAACCGAATGCAAAACCTATCAAACGTTTGTGTTTGCTACAGCGACTTCTCTGCTTGTATGGTATAGACGATCTCCACACGTTTAACACCAACAAATAATTCTGCCACGAATAAATGTACACACACATTTTGTTTTCGTGTGCACATATATGTGAGAGTAAATTGATCGAAACATAAACAAACAAACTCCGCTCGTATTTTAATTTCTCCCTCTCTTCTTCTCTTTGTTGTTTAGAGTAGCACAGTCATGCCGCGCAGTAGTGTAAGCGAGAAGGAAACTGGACGTTACAGTTATCTTACATCTTACGATACAGTTATTGTTACATTTTACACATTTGAAATTTTGCCCATACCGTGAGCTAAAATGTTTACACATCAATAAAGATGTCAATAGAAGTATGACGTTTGTATTTTTCTCCCATATTTTTTTTAAATTTTTTAGACCAAAGAAAACGCACTATTAACTGATAAAAAGAAAAAATACGACTTGATTGGGCAAAGAATAAACTTTTCTGGGTATAATGATAGTGGAACGCAATTATATTCACTAATAAATCAAAATTAATACCCGAGTTTGCGATGTACGAAATACAGTGATTTCGAAAAAGCGCCTATTACATTGATTATCTTAAAGGCATGGTTAAGTTTCCTGCCAGCGATATTGTATAGGGCTGCATGCCTGCAAAAGGGCGATTGCAATTTCTCAACGGCACCACAAAAGTTGCTGTCCATGAACCCATTCTGGAAGATAACTTCATACCATGCGTAAATAGATTGAACACTCATAGAGAGTTTATCTAGTAGCAGAATCGTATACCACCTCATACACAAAATTGGTTAAGTTCATAACAAATAGGTGCACGAGAATGGTCATTATCAAACCCTGGTCTCAAGTGATTGAAGGTATTTTGACAGTTGAGAAGAAACGTCTGGCAAATGAACTGTTGGTGAATTAAAAGCCAAAATCCAAGAAAATTGGGTATCCATAACACCCAATGAACGCCAAAATCTGGGTAATAGTATGCCAAACCAAATTGAAGCCATCATAACAGCAAGGGAAGATGCAAAAGAATATCAAATTTCATTGTTATGCACTGTACGTACAAAAATTTCGTTTGATTGAATCTTTAAAAAAAAATGTAGAAAATAAATTTTTGGGATTTGAACCTCGGCTACATGTGGCTGCGTGCTCGCTGACGCACTAGACAACTAGGCCATGGCGTCATGAATTTTGGCAGTCACTATTTTGGAGTTTTGTTTTTTTTAAGCGATGCAAATGAGACAAATAAAACACACATTATAAACTCACTCATACTATGAAACCTTACACAACACCGATGTGACATTTGATTTTAATTTCTATCAATTCACTTCACTATAAATTTTTCTTTAGCCCCGAGTAAAGATGAAAGAAGGAACTCAGATTTCAAAACAGAATTACTCAAAATTTTTCAACTTCATAAGGAAAATAGAAGGGAAGTACTTACTGTTTTTATAGGATACTGTTTATATATAAGTGTGAGGGGTATCACGTAAAAAAAAATCGATTTAAAAAAATAAAACTTCGAGACTGAACAGACTGCCAGTATCTTATTAAACTAGAAAAGAAGCTTTAGAGTTTATGACTTTGTTTCAAATTTTAGTTATTATAATCGGATCATATACAGAAAAATATAGAAAAACTTGTTTACGAAGATGCTTAGAACCATTTCTTAAAAATCCTGAGCTGACTTAAACTCTGTTGCAATATAATATAAGTTAACTGCGTGATTGTTTTTGTATTTGTTTGTTAGTTTCAATTATTGAATCTATTGAAATAAACTTAAAAAAATTGTGTACAACAACCTACAGCACAAAAAACGTCATATAATAAAAAAACTTAGCAAAACACTACGATTTTTTCTGCAAAAAAAAGTATTTTTAAGTTGAACACTGTTATACAAAAAGGCTTAAACAAAATATTTAACAAACTAATCGCAACGAATTTTTAAACAAATGTAATGTACATAACTTTCGGCTTTTGACAACATAACTTGTGTCTGCAAATGCAATTTCATTTTTTCTTTAGAATTCAAAGCACTTTTGCTTTAAATTTCTAATATTTTTAACCAAAAATACTAGAAATGGAAGATAAAATTATCTGTTAGTCGAATAAATAACACTATGCGACAAAAATTTGGGTGACAGACATCAACGAAACGTGACTAGAAAATTTGGTAAGTTTACGATGTCAGTAGTTGATCCTGAAAATGATATTAAAATGTTAGCTCCGGTTTAGGATTAATAGATGTTTGAAGTCGAACGCTTTGGCGCCTCGTTATTTCCTTAAAATCCTATTTCTTGTGCTATTTTCGGTCCTTAAAATCACTTAACACTCGCCAATCATCTTGTAATTTTGCACACTCATTTTCAAAAGAAAGCAGTTTAAGAATCTCTAACCAGAATTGGACAATTCAAAATCGCGGATCAATATGGCGACCACATATAAATTTAAGGTTAAATTTTTAAATCAATTTTTAAAATACTAACTGTTAGTCAATTACCATAAAATTTCGCATACTAATAACATATTAACAAAATATTGATATATTAACCCATTGGCGCCCACATTTTGTTTTAACTTAAACTTTCTGATTTTTCGATTCAAATCTTACATTAATTTTTGGATACTCTCTTTCTGCCAATTACAAGGAAATCTTATGTACTGATGACTTATCGATCGTAACATAATAACGTACTAATACATTAACCCATTGGCACTCACAATTTTTATTATAGTATAAATATTTTGGTTTAAATTTTGTAAAGTTTATAAAGCTTTGCTTTATGTGGGCGTGGCAACGTATAACGAAAAATGAAACAATGTGACTTAAAATAATAAAATTTTGCAAATCTAAATTGTAATAGAATATTTATTAAATGCAATTCTGTTATTTTTATAAATGGTTTCGCAATAACACATTAATTAAATTTTGCAATTTATCTTCGCTTGTAATCGCGTAGGTGATGCTCAGAACTTCCATCTCGTTCCCTTCGGAGTCGTTACAGTGATAGGCTGACCAACACATATCTGCAGGTAGAGCGTTCAGCGTTTTTCCTAGAAATGTTCTCTGTAATCTAATCTTTACTCAAATACAATTTCCCATATTTTTAAATTTTTGTTTACTTTTTTGGAAATACGGTGGTCCTAAAATCTCCAATTAAAACTTTTTAAGTAATTTTTTACAATGAAATGGGGGTCGAAGAATGCGAATCTTGACTCGGATTTGCTCCGTTTGTTTGTTTTCTTACAGTCAAGAAAGGTTTGAAAATGAATACTTAGTTACGTTGTCTTTCTTCAAAAAAACATAGAATAAAAATGTACAGAAAATGTAAAAAATGCCATTGAAGGCCACATGGTCACCGATGGCACAAGAAAGTTCAGGCCTTCAGAAGTGAAAAATGTCTTTGGAAGATTTGGATTCGGTTTTGCACTATCTTCTCTGGTGCCCTTACGGTTCCGAAAGGAACTTCGGGTTTGCCATACAAAAATTTCTTATTAACTCTGAAATTTTAATCAAAAACCAGAAAATTAAAACTACAATAAAAATTTTGAGCGCCAATCGGTTAATGTATTAGTACGTTATTATGTTACAATCGATAGGTTATCAGTACATTATAGTTCATTTTAATTGGCAAAAATGATTGTAAGATTTGAATTGAAAAATCAGAAAGTTTAAGTTAAAACAAAATGTGGGCGCCAATTGGTTAACATATCAATATTTTGTTAATATGTTATTAGTGTATGTATATTTATATTAATCCGCCATTTTGAATTGTCCAATTCTGGTTAGAGACTCCTAGGCTGCTCTTTTTTAAAAATGAGTGTGCAAAATACCAAGTTGATGGTGTGCTAAATGATTTTAAGGACCGAACATAGCAGAACAAACCGGATTTTGATGAAAATGAGGCGCCAAAGCGTTCGACTTCAAACATCAATTAATCCTAAGCCGGAGCTAACTTTTCAAAATTCTTTATAGTCTCAACTACTGGCATCGTAAGCTTACCAAATTTTCTTGTCACGTTTCGTTGATTTTGTCGCCCAAATTTTTGTTGTATTGTGTAATTTATTTTTTAAAGATCTTTCTTTTTTTATAATATCTTTTCAGAGACAATATAAACTTTAGTTCAGAAAAAGCTTTTTTGCAATTACTTGTGTCTCTGGAACTTCAAACATCACTTGTGAATCTTCAAACAATAAAGGCAGTTCAGTTTTGTGATGTTCCCTTCATTCTAAAATATTGTATCCTTTCGCAGAAATGTTAATAAAATATTTTTCTTTTTCTTTCTATATACACACAATTACAATGAATTTCACAACAGCAATAATTTGTCTGTTAAAATGAAACAATGTTGCTATCGATATGGAACTGCGCTGTTTTTTCTTGTGCGTTTTGGGGGATTTTTCAATTACGGTTTTGGGATTTTTCATGTGCTTGTGCTTTGAAAAAAAATGAAACCCGAACCTGTTTTTTATTAAGTGACGAAACAAAAATAAAACACAAGCAACGCAGAGTGCCACTACGATTTGCGTTTACTTAATACGAAGGTAATTTTCAAGCAAATATAATACCATAGTTTTTATGACTTTTGTAAAACAACATTTGTGATTTAGGGTGTTGCTTTGCATAAAAGATGCTACGCATTTTTCATAGATTTTTATAATTTTACCAAAATAAGATTATTTTCTTACCTAATTTTTATATCCCAAATTTTAATCCAATAGATTAGTTTTTGCGAATATTGTCACACTTTTCTTTTTCTTCTTTGCAAACAATTTCATCTTCCAACATACTGTAAGCCTAAAAGTATGCAACACATTATTCATATATCAAAAATTGTTGTGGAATACAATATCAAAAATGGTGGAATTGTGGAGTATATATCAAAAATGGTTGTGGAACATATTTGTAGTATTGAAAAAACTGTGCACAATTTGAAACAAAAAAGTTTATTTAATTTGGCAGATATTAATAACTTTAATATTATATTAGTATGTTGGAATGCCTCTTGTTCGATTTAACTGAAACTTACAAGATTCTTAAATGTTTTTGCTGAATTTCATTGCACTGCAATAACATTTTCTATTTTTGTCCACCCGTTGTATGGAAACGCTGCACTGAGTGTCACAATATGCTAAATCATTGCTTTGTAATTTGTTAAAACTCGAAAATCTATCAAATAAACTCTGTCACCTTCACTTTATTTTATAAATATTAATTTAAAAAAACTATCGCGACTTTGCATTAAATTAATAAAATTTGTTTTAAAAGAAAAGCAAATGCAGTCAGCACTATAGCGAAGAAATGCAAATACTAACGGCGGTACGTGCGTTACCTACTCTCTCAGTGAAGATTTGGACGCAGGGTCGCAAAACAAGTCCTAAATGAAACAGAAGGGTATTTTTTTATCTACCACACAACTTTACTAAAAGTAAAGTTAGCTCACCAGCAAAACTTACTCGGTTCGTGAACACACAAAAGGACATCCACAGAGCAAAATACAAGCACATATAGCACATTGCCAAAAGCGCCTCATAATTGTGGGCTGTAAATTGTTAAAATTTTAAAAGCGTTTTTCTCGAAAGATCGTTTTTGACCGGCCCAGGGATCTGAAAAAATTATATCGAACCGATTTGGCTGAAATTTTAATAGGTTATTTTATGTGCCAATGGCTCCCGCAGGTAGTAGAATTTTTTATTTTTAATCATTATTTCCTATTTTTTATCCCGAGTTCAACAAAAAAGAACTTTTTGGAAATTTTTTTTAGAAGTCTGCCATTTTACTTCTTAATAAAAATTTTTTAAATCTACTACCTGCCAGAATGACAAGTCTACAGAACAATATTCTATTTAAATTTTTTGTTTCAGTTGACTTTAAGTGCCGTAATCACACGGGCCGGCCACACACCTTTTTTTTTTTTTTTTTTTTGGTATCCACTTTGGACGTAAAAGAAAACTAAGAAAAAATCGGAAAATAAACTTCATAAACTGTTTTTGAACAGTCAAAGATGTCAATAATAACTTATAAAAAATTTAAATGATTGTATTTTATTTTTATATAATAAAAAATTCCGGAAATAACCTTGAAAATTAGATTACAGACTACATCTTAAGTCTTCTGCATCCACGCACAAAAAAAATAACCCGAAAAAGTCCCAAAAAAGTTAAAGAAAAGTAAACAAAGAATAAATTTAATACAGCAAGGAACACCATGACTTAGTGCTCCTCAAACACTCTGATATAGAAACAAATAAAAAAAAAATGCAAGGCACGCAAGATATTTGATGTGTAAACAGTTAAGCCAACTGAATTCCGTATACATAAGCTCACATACATATGTATATAGGGATTTGATGTATATTATATATGCTAGGTAAATAATTCAAACTAAAACAATTCTTTTATAAACTTAAAAATTTATTGGATATCATTATCTTTTATATATAATAGCCCAATTCACTATAAATTGCAAATGGTCTTGCATCATTGCAAATGTAAATTTTTATTCCACATCGCAAAAATAGTTTGCAATTGCACCAAATCGTAGTTGCATAATTTTTCTTTTACTCAATGCGTCGGGCACGATATGTACGCATATACGCAGCTGTAATTGCATCCTTTTTCCGCGCTTTAAGTTTTTCTTCCTATCGATTCCTTATTACTTATCATTTTGTATTGTTTTTGTATTTTAAAAAATATTTAATTTTAATCCAATCTAACTAACCGAATGCACAACCCATCAAACGCCTGTGTTTGCTACGGCGACTTCTCTGCTTGTATGGTATAGTCGATCTTCACACGTTTAACACCAACAAATAATTCTGCCACGAATAAATGTACACACATATTTCGTTTTCGTATGTTTCGTTTGTATGTGTGAGTAAATTGATCGAAACATCAACAAACAAACTCCGCTCGTATTTTATTTTCTCCCTCTCTTCTCTTTGCTGTTTACAGTAGCACAGTCATGCCGCGCAGTAGTGCGAACGAGAGGGGAACTGGACGTTACAGTTATCTTACATCTTACGTTACAGTTATTCTTACATTTTACACATTTGAAATTTTGCCCATACCGTGAGCTAAAATGTTTACACATCAAAAAGATCTCTCTCTCACACAAATTATCGCAAAAAAAATTCTGTTTAACACAATTTATAGCTCGCACAGAACTGAACATAGGTACAGTGTGAAAATATGTCCCTTTTACATTCAGCCGCACACATTATCGTAAGCGGCCGCTATATCAACAGGACACAATGCAGTTTCTTTACGAAGCTACTCTTTTCATGGGAAATCATATGTGTATGATTATACTCTGGACCTGGAAACTACTTCATAAATTGCCGAAAATTACGGTAACTACTGTATTTTCATAGAGCGAACTAAATATTGATTTTCAAATACATTCAGGTGACACTATGTAATTGTTTAAAATACAATTTGATTAAAAACTGATTGATAGGCAAAACTCACGAGCTGACTTTTTTGAAAAAATTAAATTCTTTTGTAAATTAACACCAAATAAAATTATATTTATGTCCGAAGTTAAAGGAAATTAAATAAAAACTAAAATGAGTCAAATCAGCACTGTCACACGCATTACACACTTGGTACTATTAATTTGATATACCATATGGAAAAAAGTATTGGCAAATGCAACAGTGTGCACTGCTTTTTCAATACTACAAAAATCTTCCACAGCCATTTGAAATATATTCCACAATTTTTAATACAATTTTTTTTAAGTATGAATAATGTGTTGCATACTTTTAGGCTTAAAGTATGTTAGAAAATAAAATTATTTGCAAACTGTATTTAAATTGGCGTCAATACACCAATATCAGAGCATAACAGAGCTATACCATTTAACTAATTCTCAGAGGAGAAAAAACAAACGAAATAAATCAGAGTTGTCCCGCCAGAGAGTCTGCGCTCTCTTGTAGAAGTCTTCTTAATGGTACTAATTTACTATTGTGAATGTGGATATCAGCAATTAAGAAGAGTAAGAATGACAGATTAAAAATAAAAAGGTGCGAAAGTGCAGCACGCTGCTGTGCTTTCTATTGAAATTAAAATTAAATAAAATATATAATATCGCGAGTGTCGTGAAGCAAAAATAAAACACACTAAACCGACCTTAAGAAAGGAAGAATAAGTTAGGAAAAAAAATGAGTAACAGCAGCCCAAAAAGTTAAATTAAATACTGTGCAAAATTTGATGAAGAAAATTAGACTAAGTATATTTCTTCGTTTTAAAAAGGTACGTTAAAAAAATAAATATTATGTGTGAAAAAGAATTGTGAGAAAATTTGTTGATGAAATTAAATTTCAATTTGATGTTATCGCGTGTAGAAAAGAGAAAGTAACTAACACTTAACTTCCAGAAAAGCTCAAATAATTAATAAACGTACCTAATCCTAAAAATATACCAAATATTTTTTAGCATCATAATCCCATAAACAAAATTTAAGAAATTCATATTGTTTTGACAAACTGACATTACCGCTATAATGGACGGAACAGGGTTAATCCTGTGATATCTACTCCACTCATCAAAATCTGATACACGAATTCAGTTTGAAGTTGACAAGGTTCACACCATTGAATGAGCACTTAGCCACTATCTACATCTCAACCAAATTCTTTACACCAGCCTAGTTTGCTATCTAGGCTAACACAGTTGTTGGTGTTAATACTGGATCTTAGATAAACAAAACGATTGCGGTTTTCTAAGATATAATTGTCAATAGTAGTATTTGGTTCAAGAAGGCCTGAGTCTGTGTTTCCTCAATAAAGGTATTTCGTTTTGTCCTCAATCTTCGTTAGACCAACTTTGAAGGAACTTATTTCCAATTTTAAGAATGTTGTGGTGAATACCACCGCGTTATGTTCAACGATGCCGATATCATCGACTTATGCAAGCAGAGTGGCACGATTGCAAAAGAATGTCGATATTATTTTCGAATTGATTTATTTTCTCCAGCATAAAATTGAAGAAATCTTACGATAGAAGCTTGCTGTAATACGTAGCTTAGGTGTTTCACTCATCGGAGAGTGCTGGTCAGTGTCATTTTGCAAAATCGAAAGAAATTCACCGAAATCTAGAGAGCAGGTATTGTTAGTTTCGATTTGTTTTTCTTGAAATTTCGCTTAACGTGAATATCTAGTAAATGGTAAACCTACAAAGCCTGAAGTAGTTAAGTAGACTTACCCCATGGTAGCTGACGCAAATCGCGGAATTGCATTTCATGTGAATTGGCCAGATTTCGGTGCATTTCGAATTACTGAAGATACATTCATCTGACCATATTCAGCACAATTTATCGACTCTTCACCTCTTGTCTTAAATAATTTAGCTGGCAAACTATATGTATCCGCACCTCTTGTGTTCTCCAGCCAGTTTAGATTTAAGATAAACATGATACAATTTAAGTTAAATACTAGGTAAAGTTAGATTAAGTTGGAGTAGCAGCTTTCTGAAAGTACACTTAAGCCTCCTAAAAGCGCATTATGATACTACAGTAGAATGGTGACGATCTTCCCGTTATGCAATAGGGAACCACGAGAATTCCATTGTAAAGTACCTTAGTATATATGAATAATAGCTTGGCCATATTAGTGAAGAAAAGTGAGTCTAGGGTTTTTGATCTTCCCATAACCAGAAATAGGGGATTGACACATGGAATGATGGTTTGTTTTTTCCTCTTCCTCAGAGCCACAACCCCGACAGAAGTCATTGCATGACAGCCCTAATCTAAAAGCTAAGTTTGAGTAGCTGTCTAGAATAGCACTTCGAAATAAATAAATAAATATGTTAGCCCATCATAATTTAGTTATTAGGGTAGCACATAAAAAAGGGTTCAACAAAATAAAGTAATTTTTGTGGTATCTACGTCTTCTTTATTTATTTTACACCAAGTCAAGCCAAAAAAAAATAAAGAGAAATGACTCAATTTCATCCCGACATATTTTGCATAACAAATTACAATAACAACAACAAAAAACACAAAAAAAAATAGAAGTAGAAATATTTCACATAGTCTTCATGCATTTTTGCTGTTGTTGTTTTTGCTACTGCTGCTGCTGCCATTGCTCTGTCCATTGCTATTACTTCTACTTTCGCAATATTTAGGCATTTTAATGCAAAACGTCCACAAACCATAAATAATTCAAAACTGCAATGACGATCCAACGACGACGACGACGATGAAAAAAAAATAGCACACAACAAAAAAAGGAGTAAAAGAATGATATAAATGAATATGTAGCAATAGTAGTTAGGAGTGGAAAAAAGTAGTTGAAACACATGCAAGCGTGCAAAAATCCCATTTAGCTAATATGCCCAGAGGACTTCTGAGTAAAGTGTAGTAGTGTGTATAGTGAAGTGTGGTGCAGCTGAAGCTGAACAGCTCTAGCGCAAATTAGAAATGAAGAGCCTACAAGGACATCAGCTTCTTCTAGTTCTTCTTCGGTGCTTTTACCACAACTATGTTCCTCATACTACATACTATTATTCTACAAGTATGATTGCTATTATTTTTCTTTTTCCATTTTTTTTTTTTTTTTTTGCTAGAAAATAACACTTTTTTCAAGAACTCATACTTCTTGCTGCTTCTTTTCATGTAAGCTTGTAGAGAATCATGCATTTCTGTAGCTTCTTCCTAGTTAAACTTCTTGTTGTTGTGTGTGTGTGTGTATGTATGTATGCTGCTTATAAGCACGTTAGTGCCGCTTATCCTAATTGTGGTTATATTCGCAAGTATGCTTCTGGTTTGTGCTGAATTGCTCAGTTTCTGTATGTGAGTGTGTGTGTGTGTGTGTGCGTAGCAATCCTTTCTTTTACATGCAAACACATACATAAACATATATGTTTTCCTATAAAAGAACTTGAGTGTAATTTTGGCATTTAGCCAAATAAATTTTATTTGCTAGTAATGTAAAAGTTAGGCTTGCAAAAGAAATTTGTTGTTGTTTAGTTTTGCATAAGGACAATATGCAAGAGTTGTGTGTATGATGCCTATAAGTTGTGAAGAGAAGGTAGTTATGGCGTGGTATAAATATAACTCATAAATTTTATAGTATGCATATATATATGTATATATGAAAAGCAGAGGTGGGCAAATGGTATAGGTATGTATAAGTTTCGGATTTTTTCCCAAATGAGTTGTTTACTACTACAATATGAACGTATGAAGCGACGAACGAGAGCACGAGAATGACTCACTCACAAAAAACTACATAGCAGCAAAGGTATGTAAAATATTTCGATTTACTTAAATACAATAGAACAATAAAAGAAAAGAAATCACTATTGTATTCTACAATAGTAGGTTGGTATATTAATCCTTTGACATTTTATAAGTTGTATAAAGAAAATGGCAGCAACAACTTATGAGTAATTTAAGGATTTACACACTTTAGTTGGTTTTAGTTGAAAGTAATTTCCGCACATATATATACATACGTAGACATACATGTTTATATTGTTGCCATAAAAAAGGTCATTGAAAATATTTCACGAATATTTAAGGCATTTTCTGCTCTAAAGAACTAAACTATTAAGACGAAAAAGAAAAACCTGTTCACATCGGTTTCATCAGCTTCTCTAGATTTGAATGCGCCTGTATTTTTAGGCTATCTTGTGCACACATACTTTGGTATATATATTTACACAGAGCTGTATCAAAGGCAAGTTTATGTGTCTTCTAACTTTGAATCTGAATCATATCATTGAGAAATGTACGAACCACCAAAATTGTTCTAGAAATTTGTATACTTTTTAACAGAGGGATAGAAATAATTCAATAAAAACTAAGAATTTTTCTTCGAAACATTATAATCATAATTCGAGGAGGATCCGGTTAAAACCCCTACGGTTTTAACACAAAAATCGATATTTTTCGACACATGAAACATGTTTCCAAGAGCATGTCTACAGTTTTTGAAAAATAGATAGTTTTAATCCCCCACGACAATAAAGCTGAAATATATACAAAAATTAGCGAACTAAGGAGGGAAGGGTGTCAGAAATAAAACCGCCTTTGGATCCGCTAGTGGACTTATACATCATAAAATCTCCATAAAAATGCGACACGATAATGGGAAGAACTTTATACCAATGACGCCATCTTGTTGCAAGCTTTGGCTGATAAACCGCACTCCGAGATTCAAAGTCACGCAAAATCGGTAAAACTTTGTCTTTATAACGCCATCTCGGCGCCCCCAAACAATTCTATCTCTTTCAGTTGGATGCAGTATCTCTACGAGGATCAGGGTCATCGTAAAGAGGAGATTCAAAAAACGTTAGTTCAACTTTTTTTCTTACGATTGGCCCGTCCTTTCAGAAGATGTAATTTTTTGAAAGCTTTAATGGTCTTAATTCTGTAAAGAGAATATATTAGAGAGATAAAGGTTTATGAGCTAAGGATGCAATGGTAAGCATAAAATAGAGAGCGAAATTACTGTTTTTGGGTCCACGACTATCCAGATTCATAATACAAGTTTATATGAAATCAGGCTGAAAGTATAATTGTGTAGAGACATTTGTGCTTTTATGGTACAAAGAAAAAATAAATTTTAGAAGTCAAAGCGAATGTTGTTTTTATCAAAAAGAAAACTAATTTCCACACTAAGAATAAAGTTTTCTATTATTAATTAACAAATCATTTTTTTTGAAAACTGTTAAATTAATTAATTAAATAAAATTAAATTAAAAAAAAATTTAAAGTTTTTAATTTTTTAGTGTGGTTAAGTATTTTTTTGGTAATTTTTTGTTTTTGTTATGTTTTCCTTTTACATATTTTTGATGCTAGAGGTTGACGCTCTTATTGTGTTTATTCACTCAGAAGAAGTCGGCGGCTAGAGGTCGGCTACTTTAGTTGTGTTTATACCATAAAGTGTAAAATACTTTTTAACTTTTTTGCTCTAGTTTTTTGAAACAAAAATTAATTGAAGCAAAATAAAGGTGTGCTTCTTTTTACTTAAATGTACTCCTTTTTGCATGTTTGCGTTGGAATATGCTTCTTTGTTTTCACTTACAGAATTCAACAACTCTAATTCCAATTCAAAAACTCCAAAAGAAAAGCGTACCCACCTCTTAGGTTGCACAGTGATTTGATCCTATATAACGACGGGACAAAATTAGAAGGAGCGCTCTAATTTTCACAAAATTTCATGTAGTATTAAATTTTAGGTCACTAAACTCAAATCTGAAGTCAATTTCAACCAGTATGTTTAGGTTTCGCAACAAACTAAGCTTAAAGTATAAATTTTCGTCATATTTGGCAAACTATAATGAGAGATGCTGATATTGGCCTTTTTAGAAAGTTGAACAATTTTTATTGGAATCTTTTAACGTTGGCATACAAGTGATATTAATGAATGCAAGTTTTGACTTTTTACACTTTTCGTCATTTTTCAGCATGATTGCATACTTTTAGGGTTAACAAAAATAGTTTTATTCCAATTTTTGTTGATAAAATCATGTTCATGCCTATTTTTAAATTGAATTATTTCCCAAAAGCGGTGTATTTTTTTATACATTCCGATAGATAAAAGTGCTTTCTAAAATTAAAAAAAAAAAATCCAAAAACATATTTTCACATATTTTCTAGATTTTCTCTGCCAAAAATCGTCAATTTTCAGTTTTCATATTTTCTAAAATACTTAACTTTAGAAACAATGCAAAATTTTTAGCTTTTCAAATCTTGATTAAGGACTAAAAAACTAAAATCGAGCGATCTTAAATTTCAGTGAAAAATTTGTCGAATTTGACCCGCTCTTGCACGCACACTAATTATTTTTTCGGCAAGATTTTTTTGGGTTTTCTTAGTTTGAGTATTATCTTTAAAATGACACCATGACATTTGTTTGACATTTGTTTGACATTTGTTTGATTTTGATATTATCAATTTTTTTTTTTTTTGAATTTTGTCTATGGGACAGATCACAGTGCGTTGTTGCGATTTTGATACCAGACTGTCAAATCCTGACGGGTTTTGTTATAGGTCACTATTAACTAAGCCAACTTGTCAGGCATTGAATCAATTATTCACTTTATTTTTCAAATAAAATTTATTTGAGATAACTAAAAAAAAAAATAAATCTTTTAAATGATTACTAGAGTCCAGACTTACCGTCACTACACTGTTTCTGGATGATTGCAAAATTTATAGGTACTAAATCGAAATACTTCTACACCCAAATGAAATAAGATTTTCACTAAACGCTCTGAGCAAGGTTCCAAAACTCTCACGGTATAAATATCCACCATAAAATATATTTAAACCGTGAAATATGATTTGTATGGGCATTACTACCTTATTGCCAAATTAAAATTAAATGTCACTTAATTCCCAGTAATAGAAGGTCGAACATATGTAAGAGTTGTGCTTTACTGTTAGGCCAACAATCCTATGCTTTCACCTTGAAACGACCCCGCACACACAATCAAATCTACAGTAAGCAATACAAAAAATGAGGAGTACAAGAAAAAAACCAAAAATACATTCGCTCTAGCATATCCTTTTGGCATATCCTGCATCCTAAATCCTTTGCAGCTTCACTTAAAAATTATTTTGTATTTTTTTTTTTTTTTTTGGTTTCTCTCCACTTGCCTGCGAAAAAGCATGCAAAAGCTGTGAAAAGTTGTTATAAAGGATTTGGCCACATGCACACAAATACACACGCACACACACAGCTAAGCAAACACAGACACGCATACATACGCATAGTTTATGGTATTTACATTTTGTGTGTTGCTGTGTTGCATACGTTCTAGGCGTTTTAACAGCATTCACAGTAAGGGAATAGGCTTAAAACAATAAACAAAACACACATAAAAAAATGTTCTCACAAAAAAAAAGAAAAAAAAAGAATGAAAAAGAGAAAACCAAAAAACTATACGAGGGTGTATTGTAGTTTTTATTTTGGGGCAATTTGTGTGTTAGCCTAGTTGCGTTTTGAATTTCTCTAAATGTATTGTACAAGTTTATGTTTGTGTAAAAGTATGTGTGTGTGTGTATATAAAATTCAAACTGCAAAAATGTCATTTTTGTTAGGTTTACTCTCCGAGCATTCTTTTTTTTCGCTCTGGGTGCAGCTATTGTTGAATCTTGTTGCTTCTTTTGGGTAGGCATATAGGCATATAAGAAAGGCAAAGGGAAGCAGAGCAAAAAATGGAACTTTTGCAGGATAGAGTGGTAAAAAAGTGTGACCGAGTATTGGAAATAAACTATGTGCATATGTATATGTGCGTATGTTTGTAGTCTATGTATGTAAGTATGTGACGTCTGGCTGCTGGCTTAAAATTGTGGTTTTTACCTTTTTTGTATTGTTGGTCAACATATTTGTTTTAACTTTCAGGCTGTACTGCTGCTGGATCTTCGCTTTCGTCACTTTGATTGTTTAGTTTTGTTGTTGGCCCAATTTTTTTTTTTTTTTTTTTGTTAATATTATTGTTGTTCTACTAATAATATAAGCAGTAAAACTTTTTTGCATAGCATTTTTGGCATAAAATTTTGATGAATTTTTCATTTTATGCAGCATATTGTATTCTTTATTTATTGTTGTTTTTCTCTGATTTGCTTATGAAGTGCCGTAAATCATGAACTAAAAATTGTTGCTTAATAATGAGTTTCTTGTTTTATGCACAGTAACTTTTACTGTAATTATATTAGAATTAACAAAATTTTAGATTTTAATACGTTCGTTGTATTAATTCAAATTGAGTTGGTAATACATAAATAGAAAAGAAACTTCGAGCACGATGAAAAGTTGTATCCATAGTTAGCATCGGTTTGCAAATTTTTTTAGTGCTTCTGTCTTTGGGGCCGGTCACATATTACGTAACGCAATTTTCGACCAATTTTGACTCCCCTTCTCCCCTGGTCGTAGCATATCGTAACAAATTATTTTCACCATTTCAAAGCATTGTGCATCCTTTTTAATTTTATCGGACATTACATCGAGATATAATTTTTAAATTATAAAAAAGTTGAAAAAATTAAACAAATTACAATGTCTCGTAAAATGGTCCATAAAAAAAATTTTAGCCATGCTTTTCGAATTCAGCGGGAGAAAATTCATTTTATAAACGAGTGTAATTTTGAAGTCATCTGTATTCGACAGTATTTCGTCGAACCCCCCGTTGCGTGTTACGTAATATGTGAACGGCTCCTTTTTCTTATACCAGAATTTTAAAATTAAAAATTTCCAATTTAAAAACCAGCGTCTTTCTGTCTTTTTTGCCTTACAGTAGACATTTGATCGGTGATAACCTAGTGGCGGATCTAGTATTTAGAAAAGGCAGAATTTGATTCTGATCAGATATCAAACCGAACTCAAATCAAAAATGAGGCGGAAGTTCTTATCAAAAACTAGGCTAGATTTAATGTAAAACCAAAGGTTAGGTTAGGTTGGAGTGGCTGTCGAGAGACACACTTAGGCCTGAACGACCCATTGTGATGTAATGTAAAACCAAAATCAATCAATCAATTTTCAAAACATAAAAAGTGCAAAAGTGTATGAAATTTTAATTTAGGGCGATAAATCAATACTTGCCATTTAATTTTTAAAGATTCCTTCATGCAAATGTTGGCCACAACTACATTGTAAGTGATCCCTACTAGAAGTTCAATTCTGAACCATTTTTTCGGGGATAGCGGCTGGTATCTCGCTAATAATACATGTAATGTTGTTTTCCAAAGCTGCAATTAACGCTACTTTATCGGCGTAGTCAAATCACTTCGCGTAACACCACAAAAATAGTTTAAAGGCGTCAAATCGCACGATCTAGGTGGCCGAATTGGTCCGAAATGTGATATTATTTTTCTACCGAACTCATCTCTCGATAGGTTCATTGTTTCACGTCCTGTGGCATGTTGTGGCGTCTTGTTGAAACCACATCTCAACCAAATTAAGCTCGTGCATTTGGGGTAAAAAAAAAAACTCGAAATCATCGAACGATAGCGGAAGCCATTGCCGGCAACGTTGTAGCCATCGTCATCTCTAAAGAAATACAGACCGATGGTTCCGACGGCCCAAAAACCGCATAAAACAGTACATTTTGCTGGATGCATTGACAGCTCTTGTATTCCCTTTGGTTGCTCATCAGACCAAATGGTACAATTTTTCTTTTTAGAATACCAGTTCGGCCAGAAATGAGCTTCGTCGCTGAACACAATTTTTTTCTAAAGAAAGCAGATTTCCTCAAGTTACCCTAAGGCTCACTCACCGAAAACTCAGCGCTGTGGCAAGTCACCCGGTTTCAATTCTTGAATTGACACTGATGGAAAAATGACGGTCTTCATCGGCACTGGCTGCTATGGCAGCAATATTTTCCCCTCTGTACACGCTTTACGCACACGGGTAGGTGGACTGACTGTAGGTTGATTATGACAGCCGAAGTTCGCGAAAAACATTTCTCACCTCATTGCTTTTTCAACCTTTTTTCGTAAAACCAAGCAGATAAATATTTTTCAAATCATTGTGTGTGAATATTATTTACAGTCAAAAAAGTTTTTCTTGCATGAAATTTGGTTCTGCGACTCATGGGCGGCTATTTTGTAGAACACAGCTTCTGGGGAATTTCGAACCACTTTTTGTGGGGAATATAGTTATATAGTAAATTATCGACAAAAAATTAGTTTTTAGTAATTTAACGTCAATATGCCGCGTTACGTTGCAGAACATGATCGATTCGATGATCTCTCAGAATATTTAACGGCTATAAAGGAGATTAAAATCGACAATCACTTGCGATGTGTACACATGACTGGTGGCTATTTCACATGCAAAAACTGCGACTCCGAATAAATAACATCGATTTTTCCTCTATATTTTTCATTCAAATCTTATGTTTTTTCATAACGAAGTCATAAATAAATGTTTTACATCAATATTCGTTAGAATTCTCTCAATTTGCAAAGTGGTTCGACAATGCCCATGATTTTTCAAAATGACAAAATCGAATATTTTGGTTGAATTCTTTAAACTTTACAGCAAATTCGAATTTTTAAATTCTGCAACTCCCAAAACGTGGCATTTTGCTTCTAGTTTAACCTCCATTTCTCAAATTTTGAAAAAATACGATTTTAGGGTGAGTTATCAGTCAAAATCAAAATGTGGTTCGACATTCCCCACGTTCCCCTATTTTAAATAAATTTTTTTTGACAGAAATTACATTTAGTTCTAAAAACTATTAATGCAGCGTTATTATACTATGTTTTATTTTTACTTAACCAAAATTTCAAAACAAAGAATCAATTGTTGACGAAATTATCGCCATTTTTGTTGGATCCCTTTCCTGAAGTAGTACCTTGCGGTGACCATCACAAAATCCTACTGGTTCATCCAAAATCAACTAAAAAAAAAAACATTAGTTTGATAGTTAACACAGGATTTTTTTTCGAAAAGTTTATTCGCGGACTTTCAACGAAAAAAGGCTAGTTTATTGTTAAAAAAAACAAATCCTCTCGTTAAGCACCAGTTTCATTTCATTCAAATCCGTAAAGTGGTTTTTATTAATAGTGGTCACCGTCTTTGAAAACTAGTTTCGACGCTACATATTTTTTTTTTTTTTAATTTGGTCAAGTAAAGATAAAACATAGTATAATAACTCTGTATTGATAGTTTTTGAAAATAAATGAAATTACTATCAAAAAAAATTATTTAAAACACTAAATTTTAAGTGGACCTGTCCTCTTAAAGTAGGGCGTCTGTAAATTTCAGATTTAATAAGGTTCAAGTCTACACATGTATACACAGTTGCTTTGTAGAACGATTTTTAAAGATTATAAGAGGGAGGAGCTGCAGCACTTATAGCCTCCGTCTGAATCGTCCAATCTCTACTGCCCTCTAGTGCCCCTTGACAGCACATCAAGAATGGTTCTCTGTCTTGAATGAAAAACTTTCAGCTGGCAAGCTGAAAGATAACACTATTCTACAAATGGAAACTTTAAAACGAGCAGAGACGGGACAAACGCACTTAGGGTAATAAGGGTTCGCTGAGTCCGAATACGTGGTCCGTTTTGCTCTGCTACGTCACAATTTTTTTTATTGACATCAAAATTTGTAAAACATCCATTTTTACAAAAAAAAATTTTCGATTTTTTTTATTTTTTAACTTTAAAAATTAAAAAAAAAAATTTTTTTTGAAATAATTTATTAATTTTAATTAATTTTATTAATTAATAATTGGCTCAGGAACGCCTCAGCGACAAGGAGCCATATGGCACCGCTAGGCATTACTGGGTTAAGCTAACAACGAGATAAAAGTGAACGAGGGTGAAAAAAATTGCAAAATTTAAATTAATTAAAAAAAAAAAAAAATTTTTAAATTTTCAAAGTTAAAAAATAAAAAAAATCGAAAAAAAATGTTTTTCTAAAATGTTTTGATGAAAAAAATATGAACTACATTTTCAATGTTTTTTTTTTTTAAAAAACAAATTGTGACGTAGCAGAGCAAAACGGCCACGGATTCAGACTCAGCGACCCCCCATTACCCTAAGTACACTTGTCCCGTCTCTGCTTATTTTTGGCTGTTGAACAGTGTAATCATTTTGAGGCGCTAATAGTTAATAGTTGTGATGAAAAGTGTGAACTTCATTTTAAAGGGATACCCACATGCTGTAATTATGAATAAAGAGGTCGAAGAATTCATTCTCGGCCAACCCAGGAAATTAAATCATATATGATTTATGAACATTTCTATACATAGGAGGAATTTACTTCAAATTATTTAAGCTCTCAATAAACTAAAAAATTAAATATTAAAGTTCAATACTCACTCAAATTAATGGTGAATATAAAGACCGATGTGCTTTACATAAAAAAAGTGGTTGAACTCAAATAAAAATTTAAGTTATTTTCGTTTTTATCAAAACTAAAATTTAGTGTATTTTAAATTCAAGCGTCTTCTTCTCTTACTTCTTCTTGTAAATAAATATTTCATCAATACCGCATACCGCGATAGTTCATGATCAGGAAAAAAGTTTAACATTTTTAATAAATCTACATCAATGAGCAGTTGACTGTACATATATATATGTACTTGGTAAACCTAGCACGCATCAGCGCAGATGTCTTGCTGTTTCAATATTTTCTGCACTTATCGACCACACGAGTCTTGTCTCTCATAAAAAAAAGAAATCGTGGTAGGTACGATACTTACTTACTTGCCACTTCAATCAGCTGCATCAACACAACTCACAAATATAGCTGCATCACCTTCTTCCCCCAAGTTATACCCGCCTGCCACTAAAACTGCAATGGAAAGTATAAAGCGTCACTGTTGCCACCATAGTGCAAATCATTATTAAAAAAAAATGAAAATAGAAAATAAATAATTCGAAATGCGCAACGCGCGAAATGAAAAAAAAAGCGGAAAAAATCCCGCAAAAACGACACAACAAGCTCATAAATAAATTGCAAATCGAAATGTAGCTCAATAGCAAAATTTAAAATGAAGTAGCTAGTGCAAGAGACTATGTGGTACCCGCATGGAAACATCATCCAAAAAAAAACGAAATATTGAAAGCTGTAAAAGCGAAAATTCTAAAAAATCGAAAAAAAATAAGCAAATGCATGGCTGGGTAGATGTTGAACCCACCCACTTTGATTTTATGATGATGGTTCGATTTTGTAGCATAATCAAGCGCGAGGCTTTTACCACTTTAGAGTCGTTTGAGTATTGCTCGATTGCACAAAAATCGCAAATGTTTAATTTTTTTTTGTTTGGAAATGAATGTACTCTTCAGTACTACCTCCATCACACTAAGTGTGGTCATGAATTATTCTTCATGGTGATTTTTGATATGTATGTATGTATTTGCGCGCTTTACTTTAATATGCAAGGAAAATATTCAAGACATGGTTTTTTTCGAATTTCAAATGGTTGGTAGGTAAAAGTTTCTTTATTTAGCCTAATGAAATACGTCTAGGTAAAATAAAAAGTTAAGTTCTTCTTCTGATAGAATATCTTCAAGATAGTAATTCAATAATAATAATTAGACTAGTCACTAGTCACGGAAAGAGATGTATGCTCACCGTTTATCTGAAATATGAATTTGAAATTTTGGTAACACAATTGGAGAACCGAAGAGTAAGGTGATTGTGTATGCGGCCGTTATTAGCTAGATAGATATTCCCTCAGATATAGAAATATAGAATTTTTTCTATTTATTAGCAAATACAACATGCTTTAGTGAAATCTCCAAAGCTTAGAAAAACATTTAATTTCTCAGAAAAAAGTTTGATATTTAGGTGATGTTCTAGAAACGTAAGAAAGTAAGAAAGCACGTAAAAATGATAATTTAACTATCTAGACAAGCAATGGGGGATATATAAGGAATGTAACCTAAAGTCGTATACTGGTTGTACGTAGCGGATGCAAAGATTAGACAAATTTACCAACATAAAATCTCTAAAACGAGAACAGTGACCTACAGAGATTAGTATTACTGTCGTTTTGGCATTGTATAACTAGATATTGTATTCAATCTGGCTCCTATACTTATTTAAATGTCTGAGAAGCAATCTCTTAGTAGTTATATTAAAAGGAATAATTTTTAACTGACACAGTCCAGTTACATCCAACTTTCTTTAAAAAAAATACTACAAAATTTTCTTAGTAAACTTGATGCCAAAGCTGGTAGTGGAGCTTTTCCTGAACATCTAAAAATTAAATTTTCCCTGATCACTGTTGCGTTTTTCAGGCTGTTCTAAGCTGCCACAATTCTCTCGACGGGATGATCACGATGAAAACTGCAGGGCTGATGAACTGCCAAGAAATGGCACAAACAGTGGTGGATCTGAGGCTTTTGTTTTGCTCGTTTATAGAAATAGTATTAAAATATATTCAATGTTTCTATATACTTAGTACATAAAAATTCTTAAATATGTTTTCGAACGATTTTGAGCTGCAGTACCTTGTGCTATTTGTATAATAGCTCTTCCAAGTAATGCTTATAAATTTTCTGGGCCTAAATCCAAACCATAAAGAGATCAAAATTAAGTCCAAATTCAGACCAAAAATCAGAACAAAAATTAAAACAAAATTTCAGGCTAAAACTCAAATAATTATTAAATAAAAACTCAAACCATTTAGTCAAAATTTAGTCTAAAATTTTGACCAATACTCTGAAAGTGAAACCAAATTTTACACAAAACTCAAGCTCAGACGAAAATTAATATAATTCAGACCAAAAATCGGACTGAAGCTTTGGTCAAAAATCTGACGGAAACTTAAACCAAAACTCAGACCAAATTCAAGCCAAAATTTAGGCAGAAAATTAGACCGTTATTCAGACCAAATTCAAATCAAAATATACTAAGGAGTGCGCACGAAAAAATTATAACATAGAAAAATAAAAAAATCAAATAAGCTATGAACTAAATTATTCGAAAGCTTTTTTATATTATACTTCACTTTATGCAAATATTACACAAAAAAAAAATTAATTCTAATTCTTTGTTTTTAAAGAAGTTTAGAACTTTTTCAAGAATTCCCTCCATATAGGCGTTTATGGTTCTTTCATTAATGATTTTGGAAGCTGCAGTCAACTTAATCTTCTTCTTCTTTTACCACAGCTGCATATGGCTTGCCACATGAGAAATTTCTTAAGAAATTTGGATTTTTTTTTAATTCTGTATTTTTCTGGCACATTTTCTTGCTAAACCGCTACGTAAATGTCGTTGCCCTGAAGCTGCGAAAAGTTCGCCTATACATATGTTTCGTCATCCATGATATTTATATAATATATAATTATTCAATTATTGTGCTCTTTTGGAGGCAACCCTTACAAAATAACCAAATTCAATATTATAAAATCAAACAAAAGACTTTTTAAAATATTTTTTATTTTATGTATTTTTCAATCACTTTCTCTTAAAAAAAGAATTTTTGTGATTCCATTTGTTTTTTTTTCTTAATTTTCTTGTTGATTAAGCATCTAAGCTATTGGAAGTATTCGTACATCGATTGGATCGATATTATAGCTCCCTGAATCGGAACATGGTAAACAGCCACATGAAGCTGGTATTTCAAGCTATAAAAAAGAGAAGCAAATTTATAGTTTAACATTCATTCGAGTATAAATACAAACCCAGCTTACCTCTTTTGTAACCGAGGCACCATCTTCACACACAAGTTTCACTGAAATCTTCTTGTACGATTTAATATTGCAGCAATTGCAAATCTTGTCATGTGAATAAGTTACTAAATGCAAACAAATACAAAAGAATTCAGTTTTTAATATCGATAAATTTCGGTTGAAGACTTTTCGAAAAAACTTACATGCATTGTATTTCGAACCCGAGTTACAATTACCGACGCATTCAGTAAATCCTTGGATGGGTTCAACATTTACACATATACCATGTTTATCTTTGCGCATTCTAATCAATTCTTTAGTCTCTTTTTCAGATAACGAAACAGGCAAACAATTCGCTGAAGATAAAAAGAAAAAAATCAATGATTTGAAATGGCAAATTCATTTTTAAAATCTCAATAAATTCAACTCACTTTTACTTTCAGCCTTAGGCTCTTCTTTGCAATGTTTGCAGCAACCCTCATCAATCAGTAAATGTTTAGGGCAATGACTGATATCGGGGCATGTTTCCTCTGCTGCGCTGACCATTAAAATGTCACCTTTACGCAAACAATTGTAACTAACACAATTATCTGCACTCTTCCATCTCTCATCAGGTTTATAGTGTTTCGATTCATAGATGCATTCAGTTTGTAGACATTCACCGCAGCACTTGCTCGGATCTTTATTGGTATATGTGAATCCTGGCGGGCACTTACTATCGCAGCTCTCCACGGTGGAAATAATTTGTGTGGTATCGTTAGGGCCATAAGCGCATAACTCGTGTTTACACGGATCTTTTGGATGTGTCCATTTCTCTGAGAGTTTCTTTATGAACTTTGAGTTCTCGGAAGGTTCATACTGCACTATGCAGATATCTTTAGGGGGAGCTGTGGCCAAAAAATTTTATTATTGATAGTAAGAATTTATAAGTGTTTAGCTTTAAACTTTTCAAACTTACCACATATGTAACTTGGGCAACAGTCGCTCTCTTCCTGTTTCGCTGTTACTTGGAAGTATTTCTCAGTACATTTCTCTGGCCGTTTTGGGCATGTCAACTTGTCGCATACAATTTTCTGTGTCGGACAGCAACCTGCCTCTTCTTTGAATAATTTTTCACCAGGTTTTAGGTTTCGAAGAGGTTTCAATGGGTCACATTGATCTTTTGGTTTGCATTCTAGGTGAAATATAAATCATAAGTTTGGTAAAAAATTTAGATTTGTGCTGAATGCAGATAAAAATATAAATTGTATAAAAAACTGCGAAGTGATCTAAAGACACTATTCTTTATATAGTCTACTTCAAGTTTTTATCGAAGACTTACCACAAATATATTGTGGGCAACCATCTGGCCCAGTCTTTTGCTTCTTATATTGCCCCGGACCACAAACGGGCATCACAGGTTCCAAGCACAACTTTGCCGCGGGCACTTTAGGCTCGGGCACACAAGCATAACGTGGGCAACAATGTTCCTCGGATACAATTTTCTGCGGCTTATAACCCTCAGCGCAAATATTCTCCTCGACAAAACATTTCTTCTCGACACACTCTGTCTTGCCATCTTTATTACAACTGCAATCAGTACATTTGTCCTTTTGCCATTTATCACCGGGTACATGCTCCAAATCATCGCATTTACTACACAACTCCTCAGTAATACATTTTCCCATATCCATCACCTTGCCAGGAGGACAGAAACAACCCTCAAAAAGTTCATCGGCCGAGCACATATCATCCAAATCGATCGTCTTCACGATAGTGTTTGTTTTTATATTGATAGCATCGAAATCAGTCATTGTTTTGATAGTTTCGCAAGTTTTGGCGCAGCCACAAGGCTGATATGTCATTTCCTCGGGGCAATCGAATGGACAAATGTCAGGGCGACGCCAATTCAGGCAGATGCCTTGTTGAGAGCATTCACGGGCATATGCACTTAGTGATTCACATGAGCCTTTCTGATCACTACCTGGCTTACACATATCCTGCTGACATGATGAGACATAACCCAATGGATCTATTATAGCATTACATTTGCCAAAGAGTTCATCGTTGAAGAAAAGTAGACAGGGATCTTTCTCTGGAGGCAGTGGCAGACATTCATCTTTGGGTACATCTTCGCTTAAGCACTCGTTGGCATCAAGTCCCAGTTTCGGTTCATCAGCCTGCCAACTTTTTATGACATCAACCAGATCAGTGCTAGGTTTTCGACCCTTCTTCTTGGCGGGATTCTCTTGCAAATCATTGCTAGGGTTGCCGTTGCAATCACCACACAGGCCTTCCATTTTACTGCCATACTTAATGCTGGGCACACCAAGCTATTTGGTTGGAATAGAAATATTGAATAAATCTTAATCAGATTATTTAATAATTGTATCCGCTCACCGAGAATACCAAATCGTCAAACGATGTCGTCAGCTCCACATGCGATTCAGGTAATGCCAACACTAGCTCCTTACCATTAACTTCACGCAATGTAATCCATGTGTCCTTGTAAGGCATTTTCTTAACCTCGAAACCATCAACGAATATCTGAAGGGCCCTCGAACTATTTGCTATACGCTGTATGTGTATGACATGATCGCCATTGAGCACATGCAGCGACTTTGCACAGCTTGTGTGCGCAGCAGCAGCAGGACGTCCCAGTTTCTTGCAATCATCCATTGTCACATATACCTAAAATTTACTATTAGTTACATTTCCTTTTTCCTCCCTAACCTCCTTTCTTAACCTACCTGGAATGTATGCACCCCGGGCAGTACAATATCACGCGACAACAAATACGTACAATTTCCATTAAAAGTGAAACTTTTGCGATCGTATGTGAAATAGTTCGAGGTACCAAATGAATTGCAAATGCAATTTTTACATTCTACAATTGGTACACAAGTTTCACCTTTACGCACCGTACCTTCGGGACAATAGCAGCCTGCGAAGCATTCATCCGGTATAATGGGGCAATCATCTCCATTCAATGTGTCACACGAAGGTTCACAGCGACGTTTATAGCAATCTAAGTGTACCAAAGGTGCAGGGCATGCAATTTCTAGCAATGATACGACAGGACAACAATGAGAATGTGCGTGAGTTTTAAATTACTTTTTCATTATAGTTTTCCGTTTGTTCAGACCCACTAGCCCTTCATTATTTTTCTACTTTCTACTACTTTTTGTTAAACTTACCACACTGTTGCACCACGCGCCATGTATCCAATTGAACATTCGGATTAACAGTTAAACATTTTTTAACAAAGTCCTGCAGGATATTACATTTACAAGCATTTCCATCACCATTGTTCGCCTTCAGGCACTCGCAAGTAGTTTCCATACATTTGCTAACGAATTGTTTGTAGTTGACCGACTTGCCACATTTTACGAATATTGGATGCCTGCAAGATAAATAACGAAAAATTTTTGTGCATATAGTAGAAAGTTGGAATTGAGTGCATTTACATTGGAAATTTTAGTATCATGTAGACACGTATAGGCTCTTATGTATACAACATAAACAATTTTAAGAATTTAATGGTTTTAGATTTTATTCTTAAAATATTTAGAACTTAGAATAAGTTATGTAGGTTAGGTTGCCCCGAAAGTGAGGAGGAAATATTAGCACATTATCGTACTGTTTTTTGGGCAATGGTATTTTCCCTTTTACATCTAAAACCATTTGGAGCTTTTAGTGAAGCTCTGAAGTTTAAAAGTTCTAGTTTTTGCTAAATATCCTTTACTGACGAAGTAAAGATTTTTTATTTTAGCTAACGCTGGCCATGTACATAGGAATATATTGTCGATGTTACTTCGAAACCTACCATCTTTCGTGGACCCCAATAGTACGGGAATGTCATCTAGGTTGAAACACTGTCTAGATCGAAACACCGCGTTTTTCCGTTTTTTCACACTAGCGCCATCTACATGTGTGTGCAAAATTGTTTGCCGAAATAACAGCAAGCTTTTTATATCAGTTAGAGCTCAGAGAGCGAACAGAATACACGTGTCAAGAAACCGAGTGGGCAAATATCGAAAGAAAAACAATTTCACAGTGCCTTGCAAAGTGCATAACAAAATTAGGATTTTGAAAATAGGGAACGTTATTTCGTGTTCGAAGCATGTGTTTATAGTCTGCGTAATGCGATGCCAAACTGCGCGTGTATTTGAGGTCGGAGTACCGTTTGTATTCTAGGTCGAAACACCCGAAATTTTTCTGTTATGATCGGAAATTCATTTTTCGACCTCGGAAAGTATCAAGAAGTAAATATTCATGACTTTTGATGATATTTTTTTTTTTGTCTAACTTTCGAAGCAAGGGAAATATTCACACAGAAGGATTTTTTTTCAATTACAGATTTTTTTTTCATTTTCAGGTGTATTTCAGTCTTTTTTCATTTACTTCCATATCTGTTCACACAATTTGTTTTTTCAAATGCCCATAACTCATAAACAACCATTTATCCATTTATTCTCCGATGAACAACAAAAACATTGCATTTGGCGTGATCTTTCCAAAGATATGCGACATTACGCGAAACAATGGAAGTTATAGGCAAAAATCAAAAGGTGTTCCAACCTAGAAGGTATTCTCTAAAATGTCCAGCTAATATACCAAGAATTAGTTATACCTCTATGAATCCTATCTAAAGAGAGTAGGTCCTTGGAACGTTTTAAAACTAATTTTGGCCAGATTTACTAAGTGCGCTTGGAGGTAGTCATTTCGGTTAATTGATTTATGCCGGAGAATATCGTTTTGCTCAATATTTTATTTGTAGTCAGGAATATACAAATGGATACGTTGCCGTATAGAAGAGAACTGATTGTGCTTAGTGGGGGATCTTATGGGGGACTGTGGTGACTCGAGCCGCTGCCTTCTAAATCCTTCTACAGAACAACTGTTTATTTGACACTAACATATAAGGCTCAATTTCTAATAAGTTTATGATCTTATAATTGGGCTGAGCTCTAGTCTGAATTTTATCTAATTTTTAGTTAAATTTTTTGTTAGAATTTGGTCTAAATTATGATAAAATTAGGAAAAATTTTGATCGAATCATGGTACGAGTTTTAATCTAAATTTGCCCAAGATTTTGATTCGTTTTTTGGCCTAGAATATGACTTGAATTTTGGTCAAAATATAGTCGGCTTAAGTTCTAGCCACCTCGTGACCTATGCAGAAACCTGCCACAGTAAGTAATTAATTTAGTTTGATTGTTCATAAGTTCGTCAAGAAAGCTCTATTATCTTATCTAAATTTGTTTCCCACAGACAATTTTAATTAGAATCATTCATATCCATTCATAGTTTCCCTCCTATCTATTCGAGCTCAGAATTGAGCTATCCAGAACCTTCGAGATTCGAGGCCTGATATTCTATTGTCTATGATCTGATTTAAGGTACGTTTTCTTGAGTTTTGATCTAAATTTGTCAAAGATTTTAGCCTGACTTTCGGTTTAATTTTTGATCTGAATTTTGGTTCGTTTTTGGCCTGATTTTTGGCTTTGGTTTAGGTCTAAGTTTTGGTCAGAATATAGTCTGCTTAAGTTCTAGCCATCTCGTGGCCCCTGCAAAAGCCTGCCACAATAAGTGTTTAAATTAGTTTCATTGCTCATAAGTTCGTTAAGGTACGAGAAACTTAGCGCATATTTGTGATTTATTTTGGACTATTTGAAATTATTTATTTGAAACTAGCATAACAGGTATACATAGTACATATGCTTACGAAAAAAAAGAGTGGTCGGATATGAAAAAATATTGAAAATTGTAGAAGTTGTAGTTCTTGTCCTGATGCGCGTTTTTTCTGCAGAGTCTGGCGGTGACCACGATTGAATGCCAACAACTCAACTGCAATCAAAAAGACAAAATATTTACAGTTGTGTACTACAGCGCCGAGTACTTGAACGAAAAATTTTGAAAAAAAAACCTTTTTCTCATACGGAAACCATGATGCAAAAAAGTCGGTATTTTGAGTCTCAAAAATGAGTTTAAAAAAAAATTATTACTTAAAGACAAATACTGCACATGAAAAAATGATCGTTCAAGTACTCCGTATTGTAACTAGGAAAAAAAATTTAAAAAAAAAATTAGATGAATTGGTCAAGTAGTTTTTGAGATATCGCGTTCACCGCAGGGCGTTTTTCAAAAAACATCATTCGGAGAAAGGCACGTTTAAAGTCGGGCGAGATGCCTATCGTAAGGCAGATAGCGCGCTACAAATCGATTTGCTACTTACGATCTACTGCTCGGATTGATTTGAAATTTTTAACATAAACTCTTGAAAGTATGTTTGTTCGAAATAAGTCATAAAAATTTTTTCGATTTTTTGACTCATGAAAACGTATATGACCCCTTAAGAAAGCTCTATTATCTTTATAGATCCAAATTCGTTTCCCATAGCCAACTTTAATTAGAATCATTCGACACAATCCATTCATTGTTTCCCTCCTATCTATTCGAGATCAGAATTGAATTATTCAGAACCTTTAAGATTACAGGCCTTAGAATAGAACCTAAGAGTGTCCCCTCAAAGCATTTTAAACTACATACTGTGTAAACTTCATCACCCACCACCATACTCTTCCATCCACTTTACCATTTTATTATATCCTAAACACTTTACTGCAGATGCAAAACATACTCACTTGACGGAATTGCATAATGCAAGAGCTTTCTTTTGCAGCGCCAATGGGCAAACTTGTGGATAGCATTCTTCTTTAGGGACTTTCTTGTCAAACCAACTGTCACCAAATTTGGCGGTACTTGGCATTAAGGTGCCATCTGGTGCGCGTTTATCATCACTGGCAATGCCATTGTAATAACCACATAAGCCATCAACAGTTTTAATAAACTTCGAGCATATGCCAATTTTAATGTAGCCTATGCTATCGTACAACACCCAAAAACCATGATTGCGTGATACAATCAAAACCGTATTGCCAGGTTGGGAAATGACAAAGGCTGCCTTGCAGGTTGCTGAATTGGCCAATTGCTGCACAGTATATTCAAATCCATTAAAGTTCACTTTTAAATTCGGTAAAATTGTGAGTACAGCATTGGCATCAACATCACTGATGGTAATCATTTTGCGGCACACGCTACGTTTTTCATCCCCGCATTGTAAGTGCACTGGAAATTAAAAAGTTAATTGATTTAATTTTAGTAAACTTGTTGAATTTACCCGATATAGCCCAACTGGAGTTAACAATATCACGTGCCAAAATGTGACTGCATGTGTCATATTTGAATTCGGTGCCATCAAATGTGGTAAATGATTTGCCGCTTATTTCACAAACATCATCTTTATTCGGACGCAATACACATGTGTATTTGTGGCAATCTCCCGGTTTAGCAGATGACATATCCACTTCGACGTCATAGTTTTCAGGGCATTTCGGCTCTATGCAAATTACAGTCTCATTTTTATTTACAGTCTTCTGGACATTGGGCACACAAGTAAATTCGCTGCACATATCTTCTTCCACAAAATCAACCTCTTCATCGGGCATTGCAAGGAATTCTTCAGTTGAAGACATCGTTTTTGTTTTGGTCATTTTAACACCGTCCGAGGTCATCGTTAATTTTTTGGAGAACCTTTGATGGAAAGTTTTATAGCATTTAACAATAAAAAGTCATTCACTTACGATGATGAGAACATCTGAGACATTTTGCGTGCTTTCTTTTCGATAATCTTAAGCTTCATTTCTGGTGGACAAACTGGCTCGGGACAGCTAATGACAATGTCTGGATGAAAAAGGTGGGAAATGAGGGGAAAATTAGATTTTTCAGAACTAGAACGAACCACAAGAAGCCTAGAAAATATATAGGTTAAAAAGAACACAGACTACCGCTGCGAGAAAATTAAACGTCTTGGTTTATTGTAAAGAAGCAGACAGCTTTAAGTTGTTCTGTTATTAATATATATGTATATTTTGCATACATATTTATCAAAACAGAATTTTTGATTTTTTCTCAATAAACTATCGGAGATTTATACAATATTTAACGATCACATCTGAATTCAACGTTCTATTTAACAAGACCTATATCATCCCTTTATTTTTCACTTTAGTTATACTTACTTTCATTCTTTTTCGTAATATTTCCGGGCACAATGTCAAAACGATGTTTGCACGTTGCATCTTCATCATCAGCACAATCTTGTACACCATTACACCAGAGTAGCTCAGGTATGCAATCGCCACTTGATGGACAGAGTTTTTGGAATTTCGGGCATGGTTCACACTTGCAATAGCATCCGGAACTCATAACCGGACGTAAATCATTTTCACATGGTGGACATTTCTTTGGTTTACAATTGGCGTGACCGCCCAAAACGCAAACACATTCTTCGCATAATTTATTCTCGAATTTCGAACCAATTGGATAGCTGTAAAGAAATTATGGCATCAGTTGGAAATTCTAATTACAATATTTTTAGACTTACGGAATATAATTCTCAACACACGGGCATAAATTGCTCTGCACACATGTACTACCATCCCAGAAAAGTCCGTTTTTACATTTGCAATCCTCTGCATTGGGCGTAGGGTCTACAATACCATCACAGATAAAACATTTTGTGTTTTTTGGAGTTTCGACTACCTTGATTTCTTCCTTGACAGCCACTGTGAGTTAAAAGTTCATAACACATATGAAAAAGACAAAAAAAAAAGTGTAAAAAGACCAAGATATACTCACAGTATGGTTCAAAACAACCCACTGGCTCAACGCGCATATTTATATTTCGCTCCCATTTCGTTGGAACAACTTTGAAGTATTGCGTCAATATTGGCGTTCTAAAGTAATTAACTTTCTCGGTATCCGAATCAACATTGCCCGGGATGACTTGGGCTTGCCCATCAAAGTTAAGGATTTTATTCCAAATGCGTTTATTCTTTGAGAACAATACTTTAAAACCACTAACCCAACCGTCAGGACCCCCTTTAGTAATGAAGCCAGATATGTTACGAGGTTCCAAGAAATCAAACTGTAAAGATAAGTCCGGAATTAGTTTTAAAATTTCCTGTTCTAGAAACTTTCACACTTACCTCAACATACTCATTGGGCGTATTAACTACAGGACGCCAACCAACTGGTGACGACAGTTTCAATAAATCAATAAGACGTGGTTTCTTTGCAGGTTTAGGCAAATTCCATATGCTGCTTGCTTTTACCTGCTTCGAACTCATTTTACCATTATCAACACCCATTTTCTCATGGCAAAGTGAATCATCCTCGAAATTATTGCTTGGTGGTTCTGAGATTACTGCAGACGACACCGTAGTTGCTATCATTATTGATGAAACTGTTGTTGCTTCAGGTACACCGCAACCCAATAACTCTACTCGCATTGCTATGGAACGATGCCATTTGAGTGGATAAATACGTACAGCTTTAGCTTCAACTGGTATTTTGAAAAGTGTTTTAACGGGCGAACGTGAATCTAAAGGCCCATTAAACATTTGTGGCTTATCAGTTTCATCGACGATATAGTGGAAAGCTTCGCCATCATGACTGTAGAGAATCTGTTGGTGTGGATAGAGAAATTTCAATGAGTTTATAAGTTTTATAATTCGGTCACGGTCCACTTACTTTGAAGAGAGTCACATAATTATCGAAATCTGTGCTACCTGCCATTATTACGCCAAAAAGAGGTTCAGGTTCGTCAAATCTCACTTCTAGATATTGCATTTGATCATTGATGTTCGGTGACCAACTGCCAGTTTTGTCTTTGAGATTCTTATACAGACGACCCTTGGATGGTGCATGTGCTATACTCAGCTGTGAGCTAGCATTGAACACTTTGTCCGGTAAGGGTTCTTCACCCTCAATCAATGGTATTAGGCTAAAAACAGTGAAATAATATGAAATGATTGATTTCAGTGTGAATTAAATAAAACAGTAAAATCATCTTGGGTGTGACGAAGTCGTATTTCTCCCTCAAGTAAACACTTTTTAGTGTATCTTTGGGCTTTAAATAAATCTAAAATTACACAAATCTGATAAAGTTTCATACTTGTCAATATTTTTGAACTTTTTAATGCCAAAAAATTCAAATAGAAAACTTTTTACTTAAGAAAATTGTGTCGCACAGTGAAATTAAATAATAAATAGTTTATAAATGATAGTTTCTTTATGCATTTTTCAAAATTAAAATATTGAATGAAATGAAATATTCTTCAAAATGAATGAATACTGTCTGAAAATTTTACGCTTAAGCGTTTGGTTTACAAAAATGTAAAGTCTGGCTAGAATCCCAACGGATGTTCATATGTCTGCAATTTCTCATAAAGCAACCAAAGATAATAAGATCCCAAAAATTTTGTCAACCTTTTCCCATTAATTTTCTTAAGAAGAAACGAATGCGTCGTCATCTTTTGTTGTCATTTACATACCTTAATTCAAATTTCCCTATTTATTTTACCCTAAACAAACCTTTCTGGACTGCAATGCATGGGAGGTGTTATTGTAGTTGGGAAGACGACTTGTTCCATAATTTTTGGTTGATCCGGTTGGGGAGAACTTAAGAAATAAAGAGCTACAAAACAAATAAACAATTAATTTCGTGTTTTTCTGGAAATTCATTGTTTTAAACTTACGTTCCACTGGCTTCTCTGTTACTACTTGTTGCTTATTGGGCAGACATGTAAAAGCATTGTCGATACACTGACACACCTCGAAATCACCAAAAACAGGCTCATGTGGTTGGACATATTTCTCAGACTTATCCATGCAAGGACAATCATCCAAATCGACACAGGTATTTTCGTCACGCCAAAATTTACCCAACTGATGGCAATCAGGACGATCGTTTTCAACGCATCCAGGCTTACAATGTTCGCCCTTTTGGCACAGTCCACGTTTTTTAAGGATCTAAGAGAGAACAAAAAATAAAGTAAGAACTACTTCTCTCGCTGAATTTATATCTCACTTACCATGCCATAGTAGTGGCACGTATGCTCACATTGATTAGCACATTCCGACATAATCAAACCATCTGCACACTCCTTAAACCCCTCGAGCTCTGTTTCACTAACTGATTTGCCACAGCTTGGCTTTATTCCCTGTACACTAGCAATATGATCACAAATATTCATTGTTGGATTGAACATCATAAACTCGCCACATGTTTTCTCCACATATATCCAATCACCATTCACACTCGCCGGTTGGCAATGCAAAAACTTGTGACAATCTCCCGGAAATTCTTTATATTCTGCCATTACAGTATCACATGCTTTGCCAATTTGTGGCTTCTCTGTAGGCGCCAGCGTTGTTGATTCTTCTTCATCGCATTGACAGAAAACGCGTATCTCATAATCGTGACACTGTCCAATACAAGCCAGCCCGTTTTCCAATTTGCATTGAACATTCTCGTTCATATAGTTCGATGATTCATGCGTATTCACCACACGGCATTCAATATTTTTCATATATTTCTTCTGGCATGTACCGTAAATACTTTCCATACGATCATAACGTGGCAGTTTCTCTTCATCATTCAAGCGTAAAACTTTTCCCGAAGTATCACTATCTTTATCAAACCAACGCGTCCAACCGCGCACACATTTCGGTTGATCTTCAGTTGCCATTGGTCGTTGTGTTGTACCTTCAATCTGTATGCGTCCAAATTTTTCAGTTGTCATATCAAAACATTTTACACCGCTGCAAACTTCTTTCTTTTTCGAACAACGACAAGTCGAGCATGCATCCTGATAGGTTATATCACCTTCGTAGTATGTCTTGCCTTCTTTAAGCATGCAAACTGGTTTGCATACCGATTTCGGTACACATTCTTTGTACGTGTCATTGTGATAAATCATTCCTTCATCGCAAAGTTTCAGCTGGCAACCTTCAATGCAATTCTCTTTGTTGCACATACTTTCGGCGATGCCTTGATCAAGGAAATTATTACAGGTTTCAACTGCGCACGCGGGTGTGCAGGATTTATACTCGGAACAGTGTGGATCGCATTGCATTGCTGAAAGAAAAATATTGTTAGTATAAAATTTTTTAATAATTTGACACTGTAGCAAAAACTAAATTTCAAACTTCTTTAAAGCCTAAGAAATCTAGAATGAAATCAAATATGATTAAGAACTGTTGAAATCCATTAGACGTAGATACTTTAGTATAAAGACATATTCTACTGAGTTGTCGACTTTGGTAAATTTGAAAGAAATTAAACGTTCTTCCTATTCGTATTTATCTCTAGTATAATACAAATAAAAATCTGGCAGCCCACCTTTTCTCATTTCTCAACATTTTTGGAAAAATCTTTTTTTCTAAATAAATAAATAACAAACCAAAAACTAAAAATTATCAAAAAAATTTTTCTTCACGGACATGACAAGGACAACCTATTCACAAATTATTTTTGTTAAAATCTATTTCTGAAAATTACATGTCCTTTAAAATTTCTGAAAACCTGCTAATGTACTTATAACAGTTTAAAATCAAAATCGAATAGTCAACCGCGAATCGTTGCTTTAACTTAAATCTATTTTTTTAATTTTCTAACATTTAACTTTTTTGCACAATTTGGCTTAATTAAATCCCAGCCACTTCATTCAAGCCTAAATTTCTTACTGCCAAAAATGTCATTATTCAAATCAAATGAAAATATCCCAAATTAACGTCACCATGCTCCTGTTGCATTCTAATTTCCGCCACACATATTCAATTTTTCACTCAACATTCCACGCTTTTCTAATTAGTTTACTCTGGCATAAATATGCAGAGAATCTTGTCGTAAAAACTTCAATGAAGTGAACTCAAGCAGCACTTCGAATCAAGAATTAAAAGATTACAGGTAATTTAGAAATATATAGGTTGTTATCTTATGTGCTTCAAGCATACAGAGAGATGAAGTAATAGTAAAAAAAATTAACAAAAATTTAAATGAATAATTTCAAGAATCAATTACAACTAATAGCAGAACTGTGTAGAAGGAGACTATACTTGAAACTTGCAGTATGTCTCGAGAAGAACACATCAACGTCAGATATATACAGATAGATATAAACGGCAGGAAGGTGCACATATACACATACCTACATACATATCTGCTATACATAGAGTAACGTATTTGACGATTATATCTAATGAATAATTGAGAACAATGATTTTCATACTGAACATGACTGAAACTTTTGTAGATATGTGTAACACATACATATATAGCTGTGTGCAACATGTGGAGCCATATTTACAACCACTTGTGCAGTTCATTCAATGTGTTCATTTATGTAGCTGTTCAAGGTTGGTACATAAATAGGTATATATTTAGGTAGATATACTTACGACAGAAATGCGGTGTACGCCATCTGATGTTAATTCCCTTTTGTGCACATGAGTGTACATATGCAGCAATTGCCGTACAAAGACATTCACAATCGCCACCTTGATCACAAGCGCACGTATCGAATATGCAACGTTTCAAGTACTTTTCAACGGGCACTTCAGCATGACAATCCTGTAAAGAGTTAGAACGAACAGTAACAGCATGAATATATAGAAGTAACATGAAGTAGAAGTATAGAATTTTAATTGTAATTGTACGTCAGGCAACAATGTACGTAAGTGAGTAAACGAGCTCAGCGGAGTTAGAAGCGCAGCAAACGAACTACAAAATATTCGTTTTAGCACTTTTTATCAACCAATTAGAACGAGATACTTTTTGTATTAAAGTGGGTTGACCTCAAGCCATGGGCTTCATTCAGCCTTTTTTCCTTGGTAGGAATCGTATAATTGTCTCGGAAAGGAAAAGCATTCCTTAATATAATACAGAAACATGAGATTATGCTGAACATTTTTGCAAAACAAAAAAAAAAATTATAATCCAGTACATCAAAGTTTCTTTTACCTGACTTTCAAGGTCAGAGGAGTCATGTTATCGTTGTCTATGGGTAAATATACAAACTTTTAGAACTAGAAGTGTGATATCTGAGGCAAAGTTATTCCTGAGAAAAGATAACCTTTTTTCTTTTATATCAACCCTCACTTCCTCCCGTTACCTTCTTAAAACTTCATGTAGTATGGAAAACTTATTCTATAGAATTTATTAAAAATCTAAATAAAATATGTTTATAAAATCAGCTTTTGAGTGTTTACTTTGAAATGCCATCTCTGACCACAAAATCTAAATGGTTTTCTGGATTATAATTTTCATTAACGAAAATGTTCAGTCCAATATCCTTTTTCTGCAATACACTACAGTTACTTTGTTGCAAAAATACTTGGGTGGATGAGTGTAACTTCAATGTTAGGGTAGCGCTTCTCTGTGCCTCAAATTTTTCCCGCTGGGCTTATAGTTTGTTCAAGTACTTTATTCTTTGCATTGCCATTACACCCTCTATTTCTCTCTCTCCCCCTCTATCGCATATTTCTTTTTGAATTTTACCTTAAACGTGTCCGATTTGAGTACGCCACACTTAAGCTGTGCCCATGTCTCCCTCTCCGGATGTTCTTTACACGCATCTATCGGTTGCGTTGGTGGTGCACAAAACTTTTGCACTTTCCATGCATGACCAAAGATGAGTGGACTTGTTTCTATACCTTGCGATGGTGATTGCATATCATCCATTGAATTGTCATTGTAATTACCACAAAGGCCACTAACTTTATTCTTCCATTCTTGGCCAAGCTTAACATAGACACGTGTCCCCTCGTCCCACTTTACTTGTAACTTGAGCGGTAGCACTTCAATAACAATAAAAACGCCCGCTTTGTAAATGTGGAAGACATCGTGCGCTTTGCTGTTGATAGCATCGCGTAGTTCTGTATAAAGAAGCGTTAAAGTCAAATAATCGAGCTCTAACCTACATTAAATACATACTTTTTAGCGTAGACTTGTTAGGATCATCCAAGTATGTTGCCTCTGAAGACAGCGTAATTGTATCTTCTGTAGTACCCGAAATTGAGATTTCTACCGATTTCGAGCATGTTACACCCATTGTACCGCAGAGTATATTTTGTATGGTTATTCGGAAGCCATCACCGTTAGCAGCTACACCCTTGGATAGTATGTAATCGCAAGCCCCTTGGAAATCGAAATCTAGACCATCGAAGGAGCTGAAATGTGAGTCTCCCCAAACGCTGCAGGTGGACTCACAGTCGCCACCACTCGATCCACATTTCCAATTGCCGGATTGACAGACACTGATGTCGAATTGGATTAACAATTGAGGAAATAAAAAAGTTTCAAAGACACACTTACCATACATTACATTCTTCTTTCATTTGATCGCCATCATTATAACTCTTACCACCATGATGACACGAACAATTTCCCGGCAATACACACGATTTACGTGAGGTATCGTAAACATAACCTTGCATACAAACACAATCAGGTTTACAATCTTCGAGGTCTTCAACATATTCATGCATATTTTTACAAGTTTTCGGCTCTTTTGGAGCGCATTGAGAGAACTCAGCAAACGGACGATTTGCGCATTCGCTTCGTAGCTCAGATGAAGGGGGATATTTAAGTTCATCACCGTCTTCGGCATCTTCACATTCCCATAAGCCATTCGTGCAAACGCTATAGTAAAGTTTATACATTATAAAATTAGAAAGACTTGTATAAATTAAAATAACTTACCATAAGTCCATATACTTCTCCCCAGGACGCACTTCTTTATATCCTGGTTTAAAAGCAATACCATCATAAACACAGGGGCAATTATTCTCGGGCACGCATTCGTTTTCATCATTCAAGTATTCGCCATGCGGACAACGACAACCTTCGACACATTCTTTTTTGCATGTAGCCTTGCTGGACAAATCAGAACAAGTGCGTATGCAACTATTTCCGCACTCGTCATAAACCTGACCCTCGGGACATTTGACCGCTAAACCAAGAAAAGTAAGATTTCAATGTATAACAAACACAACCTGGTTTTACTTACCACACTCTTTAACCGCCATACGCCAACCGGTTTTAATACCCTGACGCATACATTCTGTACCGTAGGCCGATAAAATTGGGCAGAAACACTCATCCGGTTCATCCTTGCACGCACACACATCATACAAACAATCTTCATAATACTGTTCTGGTTCTACAGTCCAGTGGCACTCCTGGAATATATCCTCCGTCAACCAACCACAATGCTTCTCAGCCATGTCACGTTTGTCTGGATTAGCGCTGCATGGATGAGGTCCCGGCATGGTATCAACGAGAAAATCACAAGTATCTTTAGTACGCCACTTGTCAGCAAATGGTTCCACTGCTGTTTCCACATCACCCTCTGGTGTTAAAAAATCATCTTGTGTGTTAGAATTGAAAGTACCACAGAGCCCTGCAGTATTTTCACGATAACTTGGTGGTACATCAATGTACACCCGTGAAACACCATCCCACCAAATTCGTATGCCATCGGGAAAGTCAACGGTCATGAAAGTTGAGCTAGCCTGTCGTATGAGCACTTCACCAGCACCCAGTATTTTAGGAAACTTGGTGATCTCCTTTTCATTAACATGTGTAACGAGGCCTTGGCCCAATTTCACTGTGGTTGGTACACCATTTTTCAGCGTAAAACGTAACGTCACGGATTTGGTACACGAAGGATTTTCGGAGACTGCAGCGAAATTCAAATTCTCCGAGATGACGCCAGAGCAAGCAACATTTTCTGCTTCGACGGATAACTTAGGAGTTTTTAATAGGTAGTAAGAACATTTGCCCATGAAATCGAAACGCTTGCCATCGAATGTCTGATAATGGGGATCACCAATAGCGCCGCAACGTGCGCCACATTTCTCGTCGGTGCATTTCCATTTACCTTCTTTGCAGGTGCTTAGGGATGAAAAGGATAAAAATCTCAATATTTAAGGAGTTCAGATCAAAGTCAAAACTTGTTTTACTTACCAAGTATTACATTGCTTCTTAATAGTTGATTCAGGTTTAAACTCTTTGCCTCGCATTGTACACGGACAAAGTTCTGGTGTAATGCAGGCTTCCTTATACTGCACTGTACCCTCTGGGCAGAAGCAGCCCTCAACACAAGTTCCCTTCTTAGGAACTACTGTGAGTTCGCACGATGGTTCAATATCAGGACCACAGGGTAAATAAACTCGTCCATAACTGCAGCTAATAGCTATAATAATAATTGCACGTTTCATAAAGTTAATTATTCAAAAAGATATTCCCACTTTGGATACTTACGACATATTTCCAAATCACGCCATCCATGCTCCAATTTCATACCCTTGAAGGTGCATTCTTTAGCCAGCATTGAGATCGCATCACAATTACACGTTTCGGGACGCTCATGATTGGGACAATTGCAATAATCATCCACGCATGTACGCAGCAAAGCTTCAAAATTAAAAGGCTTCACGCATTTGTCCAGCTTATCATTGGCCAACAAACGTTCACATATTTCCATTGCCATCTTACGTTTACTCAATTCGCACGTTTCTGAACCAAATTCCAGCTCGGCGCTGTTATCCATAACACACAATTCCGATTTATCGTCAACACGCCAAGAGTCGGTGAAGGATTTAACTGTTTGTACAATTGTTCCATGTTTCGACATCAAATCATTCTTGAAATCACCATCCAGTGTGCCGCATAAACCGCCCACTTTTGACCATAATACAGGACCCGCATGAGCTGCAACATACTGATGTCGATCCCAATCAATTTGCAATCCCACGGATTCCAATTCAATTTGTAAGTGTTGTGCCACTGGTATTACTTTCATGCCCATCACTTGCACGGGAAGTGGCAGGTTTTTAGTGGGTGTTGAGAGACGCACGGTACCATCTGGAGAGAGCAAGTGAAAAAAAGCTTATAGTTCTTGAAAGACTCAAGGTTTTTTGGTGAATACTCACTCAAATTCTCAAAAGTGTACTCTATTGCCTGCCAATATATTTTCAAACCGTGAGCGCATCCGTAGCCGGAACCATATGGGCATGCCTTTAGAGCGATATCAAAAGTAGCATCCACTTTATCATTGATGAAGGTGTGCGAGCAAGAAAGTGGTGCCCTATTAAAATTTAAAAAGAAATGGAGTGAAATATTTTTATTATATTCATATTTAATTGCATTATAGTTTTGGATTTTTATATACTTACTTAAACACCAATCCATCAAAAGTTTTCATATTAATGCCACCCCATGTCACACACATCGCTGGTTTTGGTGTTCTGTCAATCATTACATTAGTATCGCCAGTTGTATAAAGTGAATAGCTACTCGGTGTAATGAAATTATCTTCCGATGACCACCATTCCTAGAATTATACAAATATTTTTACTACTTTTAAGAAATTAAACAATTTCGAATGCCTAAAAGTTCTTGCTCAAGCCAATTTTAGAACTCTTAAAACGAAGTTCGCCTAACAAATTAAAGATCCTTTTGTTTTCGAGAGCCGCTCGGCTCCTTTGTACCTACATACCCCACAAATGGGCTCTCATTGCCCTAAAAAATTGTAAATCTCTTTATTGGCTGACAAATTTATATCACTCATATGCCCAATTTAATAGTAATTCTGTAAGAATGACCTCACTTCTGATATTTTTTTATATTTTTAAGAATTTTTTGAAAACATACAAATTTATTTAATATAAAATATTTTTAAATGTGAATATCTCCAAAACTGAAAAAGGTTTTGACAAAATTTTTCAAACATTTTTATCTCAAGGTATTCTACAAAGGCATTGAATTTTTTTAGCTGGTTACTGTAATTTGATCATATCTATTGACGGCTTCAAAACTAAACATTTTTTTGTAATATGACGTCATTAAAAAATTCTGTGAATTCAGTTAAAATCAGCATGCTCGAATTTAATAGAAAATATATATATAATATTTGCACGAGTTTTGGTAACAGAGACTCCATGAAAATCAAAGAAACATTACATTTTTTAAATCTGTAATATTCCAAATTGGATCCTCGCTTTTCAGCTTCTTACAAACTAAGTGTATTTAAGCGATAGTTTCAACCGCTTTTAAATTTTATGAATTCTTTATAGGTATCAAACCATTTTTAGTGACATTGAAACACCTGTAGTTTGTTATCAAGGGAAAGTGAAGCCAATGATCTCCTAAACTTTTCCTTCCTTGTCAGTTACTTATAAGAATCTGTTTGTTTGTTTGAAGTGGTATTACGATCCACAAACTCAATAACCCTTAGCTATTTTCTGGTAAGTTTAATCGATTTGGATGCAACCATTGAGCGGTTATAGCCATTTCGTTTGGTTTAGGTACTTAAGTAGGTCGTTGATATTGGTTTTCAATTGCTCTCCGAGGATGTTGAAGAGTGGTTTGCCCAGAGAGTTCAGCCTATCCTTCCATAAGGCTGGGCACTCGCAGAAGAAGTGGATTACCGTTTATTTTTTCCCCCGGTTGTTTGCAGCTACGGGAAGTGCTGTGAGGGATGCCCATTCTGACTGCTTGCACTGCGATATGCCAGAAGCCTGTAATGACTGCCGAGAGTCTTAATACAACCCTTCGGTTTTTGTTGATGAGTTGCTTCGTTTTCCTCCAATTGTTCTGCTGGTCCTGCATTCCGCTGCCGATTCCACCTACAATTGGCTTTTTGGAGGTATGCGGAAGCGATTTTACTCTTAACTGTAGTTAGTGGTTTGAGGTTGTGATGGCCGAGTTGAGTATCATGATCGTGACCTGGCTATCGGACAGTATAGCAATACTGATTTTACGGGAGTGATCTAGTTTCAGTAACCTACACGCCTCCCTTATAGCTAACACTTCCGCCTGGAACATACAAGCTGAGTTAGGGAGATGAACAGATCTTTCTACATTCAACTTTTCCAAGTAGTACAGAAGTTGTTAAGTATCGCACTATTTTTCCATTTTTTCTGAGAGGGAAGGAGCACTGTGAAGTTCTTATTGAAAGACACTGTAGGTGTGATGTTGTGTGATTTGCTATCTATTTCCGCTCATGCGGCATTAGCTGATTTCCATACCAGTAATTTTTACTTTTCCAGCAGAAGCTTCCCTTAACTTTAAGGCACTTATAGTTTTCGTTTGTTTAATGAAAAGAACCTAGTACAATTAAGAATTGATGGATTTTACGGCTGCCTAAAATTTTTTCTTCTCTGGATAAGTTTTTTCCGAGCAATATGTTTTTTTGTCACCTGCAAAAACTCTACTTACAATCTCTTCATATTATTTTTTAATACATTTTCCATTTAAAGCTATTAGCAGGTAAAACTAAATAGCTTGCCAGTCTTCTGAGGAACTGGGAAATTTTTTGTTTTTATTGCTAATTAAGACTAAGGTGGAGCAAGGCTTGAAGATTTAAATTTACTTTTAAAACTCTCTAGTTTATATCTTTATTGGTTCCTCCAATTGGTAATCAAGGCTTAAAACAATTAAGAATTGTCAAACACTTGGTAAATTTTTTTCGAAGACTTGTTTCTCATGTTTTGAACCAAACCAAGATCAAAAAGAACACTGTGCAACAAAAATCAACTTTTCTCGCCCCATCTCGGAGCTGAAGGTGTATGTCACTATAGCTTTAAGTATATTGAATCTTAGAATTAATTACTGTTCCAGACCCTTGAAGAATGATTTTTCTGCAAGGTGACATTAAAAATGAGAACAATCGGTATAGGGGAGTCAATAATGTGCGAGTAAAAATCTTCAGAGTTTCAGTCATATAATATTTAAAATTGTATTATTTGCGGGCGACTTTGTATTCCTGACACATCCAACTTTTACTAACCTAACGGTAATATTATAAAAACTTTAGTATCCGATATCAGATTCGTGATTAGCAACCCAAAATTAGTATTAAATACTTGAATCTTTTTCTTGTTTTTGCATGTTGCACAATCGAATTAATAACTTTTTTGCGCAATCAAAATCCTGGAAATCTTTCCAAATCAGTTCCTTGAAAGTTTTTTCCTTAGTCTTCAATCAACACCCAAAAAAAGTCAAGCTTAACAAATTATTAACCGGTCGAAATCTTACTAAACTATACAATTCTCCTTCCGTATTTTTTTTTTGCCAAAAACGGCAAAAGCAGAAAACATGGTGGAGCAGCGAACAAAAGCAAAAAAAAACTTTTTTATTACCTAGCTAAGAGCGAAAATAAAATATCTTGAAGTCGTTGCCTGTTCCATGTAAATAACACAGATTTGTCATTTTTCGTTTTGCTTGCTCCTCCATTATGTTTTCAGCCTAAAAGTTTGATTATACAAACGTAACGTAGAATTTTAGACTACGCTGCGTAACGATTTCGGTAATCACTTGCACGCATTGTATCACAGAATAGATACGTAAAAGTTAACAAAATTACAAGATGCTTTGTTACGTTTGCAAAATCAAATCTTAAGGCTTGATACGTTCCCAAAAACTCTATTAAGTCTACAAAGAATTAACAAATATTGGTTAAAATGCCAACTTACACTTCTACTTTCATATTCTTTATATTTGGCAATGATTGCCATAATTTTCTCGTGCTCAGTCATATATTGTACGCCATAACTGCCACCACCACCGCCCATTACATAACCTTCTTGATGAGTATAATGAGCGGTTTTTGAACCTTCGCGTACAGTGTAACCAGGAGCTAAAGAAAACAAAAAATAACAATATTAGCAGAGAGGGGAAAAGTAACTTCATTGCGGGATTTTTCTTGGTCCAAGAAATACAACGAAAAAACAGCAATAAATAAGAAAATACATGTAGCTTTAATTTTGATTTTATGTACAACACCAAAATAATATTTAAGTTTCGGTCTAGTTCTTCTGAAGAATTTTTGGTAGTTGATCACGAAAGGGTAAATATTTTTTTCGGATCAGATCAGATTGATAAAGGATTCAAAAATGAAATTTTGTTTCCTGTTTTTTTTCTTTTTTGCTTTTCTATATGGATTATGAAATTTTAGGAGTTTTGTTTGGGTAAAAAAGTTTTTTCATAAAATTTGAAGTTTTCGTCTTACTTATATATCAAAAAACGAAAATCTACCAATATACACGAAAAATTTAAATTTTATGAAACTTGCTTTTTCATCCAAAAAAGAGGAAAAAAAGCTGATTTATGAATCTACACGAAACCTGGCAATAAAAATACTATAGCAAACACTAGCCACAACTCAAATACTGTTTTAAAATATGTTGTACAGTGTAATGAGAGAATTGTTTAATGGGAGAAAAGTGTCAAATTATAAAATCCAATCTGAATTTCAAAAAACATTTTCAGAGAGCGGATCGTAATATTATCAAATAGAGAGAGGCTTTATGCCATAAATACTCTCTCTCACTCTTTAAAGAAAGAAACTCATTCGGCCGCCACATTAAATACTTAATAGTTTCTAATTATAGGATTTTCTTTCTTTGGAACAACTTAACAACAACTTACGATATATGCATTTTGGTAACGGAGTTGGATAGAATTCGCCATTGCTGTATTTACATTTGTAGTCAATATCAAGACTACCCTGAACCTTTAAACCAGGTACCTTCGGGCACATAAATACGCATTTCGCTTCTTCATTATCATAGGCGCATTTGTAATTTCCATTGAAGCTAGCTTTGGTAACGTTGCAAGCAGAAATGCCTAAAGAAACAAAAAATACAAGAAATATATACATAACCTTATAAGTTTGAGAGCATGTTTTAATTCTTACTATATTGGCAATGATCACCGCGATACATTTTTGAGCATTGACAGACATTAAATGAAATACACTGACCACCATTCGCGCAAGAGGGCTCACAAATAGCTAAGTCATGATAAAAAAAAGTGTAAAGCTTTAAAGTTATTTCCAAGAACTTAACCAAATTTGGTGTTATTTCAACTTACGCATACAATCCGGCGGTTTTGTTAAACCACTTTTCTTATGTATCCATTGGCCGTCCTGACATTCTATATTGGTAATAGTACTGCTATCGGGATATTGAAAGCCGCGCATACACTCGGCATTGCAAACACTAGCATTAATATAAATAAATATATGTTTTAAAATCAAAACAATAAAAACTACTCATTTAGTATACGAACTTATTAACACAGCTAACTTTAGAGTTCTTGGGTATTGGCGGCTTGGCAGCACATATTGATTTCTTGTGCTGACACAAAGGTCCTGAAAAATTTTCCGGGCATTTACAAAATCCTGATTCCACGCAGATACCGTTATTTTGACAAGGCGGCAAACAAGTTGCTAAAAAAATTTAAATTAGTACTTTGATTTCAATTATTTATATTAGAAAATATTCAATTACCTTGGCATGGTGGCACGCTCACATACTCTGAATCTCGTATAATCCATGTACCACTGACACATACTAATATCAGTGTTGTCTTACCATTGGGGAAACTATATCTACCGGGGCAGCTTACTTCACACTTTTCACCGTGGCAATTAAATAAAACATTAGTTGGTAAGAGGTAAGCAGTGCAGGCACCATAGGCGGGCAATTGTTGGCGCGCATGCGATAGGAAATCAGCGGTTAAAGCGCCAACGCTGTGACTGTAATTAAATATTGTAGTAATAAATTACGAAAGTGCTCCATTTTAAGAATATTTCACAGAAATTTGGTTTTTCAATCTCAGCCAATTTTATTTATAGCAGACACGATGATCTTATGATTGCAGAATAACTTGATCGGAAAAAGTCTGAAGTTACTGAAGTTTTTCAGTAAAATTATAATTGGATAGCTAGATCTAACTATTAATCATTGATGATCGCAAAGTGAACGAACAAATAATACTTCAAATTATGGTTTTATCTGTAAAAATCGATAAGGGCATGACCTGATTGCAAGTAGAGCTGAACTTATCTCATCTAACTACTTTCAAATTAAACCTTGCCGTATCTGATCAACATCATCTGATCTAAATGGTTTGGTAAAATAATTTTGATCTAAACAAATCAAAAAATTTTTCAAATCACAAAAAATATGAACCACAATAATTAGATTTAAGCTGGATAAACTTTGGAAAATCAATTTCTAAAGATCATATCGCTCGTTGCTTCAATCTCGTTGTGTGATCAGAAATAATCGCTTAAAATCCAATAAAATGTTTCACTTTTTTAAGAACAGATCATAGAAAATATTTTTCTAACTCAATTTAGTTTAAATGTTTTTTACGATCTCTTGAGCGTGAATTTGTGTTTATAGATCAACTTGTCTGATTTTTATGTAACATACAAAATTTGGAAACTTTTCGAATTCATCATCATTAGAATTCATAATATTGACATGCGAAATTTACCCTGGTCGCCTACCAAAAATTGGTTTATTGAACCTGCCGTCAAGATAACTTTAAAAAGAAAGTACAAAATGGAAATACAATGTGAAATAATTTTTTTCTAATATAAACCTAAAATACATTACCTGTTACCCATGCCGCCTATAAGATGAGAAGTCTTAATACCAAAGCCGCTGCAATAACAGGAAAAATATATAAAATTTATATAAATTGTTTGAAACAAAATTATTTTTTTTAGTGAACATACCCAGCACCATCAAACCCATAACCACCGGCGCCACCATCACTACCACTACCGCTGTTGCTCATGTGAAAATATCCCGATGGTGCTTGATGGCTGGTTTTGATGCCAAATGTGCTTCAAATATATAGTAAATATTATTTTATTTAGTAAAATAGAAGTTATAATTCTTTAGCAAATTTACCTTGAGCTACCATAACCGCCTCCACCACCACTATTATATCCACCACCTCCACTATATCCACTATATCCACCACCTCCACTATATCCTCCACCTCCACCATAACTACCATAAAAAACATCATCAAAAAATTTTAAATACACATGAGTTTAATATCGTAGAATATTCATATTAAAACTTATTTCTAATCAAAAATATTTCTTATCTTAATACAATTTCCTTTCTATAAAATTAATTTAAACCTTGCACATACTTTGATTGAGGTTGAGCCACTACCACCACTGGTTCTTTCTTTTTAAAAAATCCAAAAACGCTCCGTTCGTTGCGTTCGTTATCGCTAACTTCCTCTGCAGCACCATCATTAAGAGGACTGCAAAATTCAATAGCAAAATATAATTATAAGTAAGTAAAAACGATTAAAAATAATATTTAATGATAACTTAATACTAAGTTTTTCGCTATTACGTAATTCGTTTTAGTTTGGAATCATATCTTCTTTTCCTAGAACTTAATTTCTAGTTAGTTCCCGAATTTTAATATCTTTGTGTTTTTTTTTCTTTCAAAATAAACGTATACAGTTCACTCACCATAACATGAACACTTGTTATTTTATATTGAATAGTTTAAGGCGCGAACAAGGTTAGAAAGCCCTATAACATAAATAGTAGGTAAACGGAAACACTGAACAGATAGGAGCCTTTTAAATTACTTGACTCATGCTGTATCTTTTAAGCATAAATCTTAACATTTGACTGAAACAGCAACAGCCACACTGGATTGCGATCTTCTGCCATCGGATATCAGAATCTTCGTCGGTTCGTCGGGTAACAATGAACTGCTATGAAACTATGCTGAATTTCTTGAAACATAAAGAAAGGATCAACAAAAGAATTAACCCGATAGAGTTCGGAAATGCATCTTAGAAAAACCAGATATAACGATACTGCCGCCGAACGGCGAATTATACAACGTGATTGATAATGCAGTGGAAGCTGTGTTCAACAGCGGTTGAAGTAACAGGAACGACTGCATCACAACTCGGTCATTATGACTGGAAGTAAAAAACCAGATCAAAGGGTCTCCTTACCCTTGACAGACCATCCGCAAAGCTACGGGACATTGAGCCATTGGAATTTTACTCCAAAAATTGCTACTAGAGTTGCTAGAGTGCAACAATTACTGCAGAAGCTGCGATGGTGTCTCCGCACACTAATTGTTAGGTTCTTCAGCAGTTTGACAAACATATCAGGGTAGTGTAAAAATTTGTAAAGATTGCCAAATGATATCAGTTTGGTACCATATGAATTTAAGTTCATGGTGTTCCAAAAACCTTAACCAAAGGAACTGGAATGGACCGAGTAAAAGGGCTCAATCAGGCTCAACAGCTTTCTTAACCTAAGTTAGTTAAGAAGTTTATCATAGTATCGAATGCTCTTTTAAAATTTAAAAGCCTGCAAATAACCTTTCTTTGTTTAAAATATAGAGACCAACAATTGCGCTTAAAGTAAAAGTGCTAGAGCTAAATGCTCAATACAACAACTAAATTTTAAATAATTTAAAAAAATCATACCTCGTTGCTGTAAAAAAAATTTGAAGAATTGGAATCCCTGAAATATTCTGCTATTTTTATCAAAAATATTATAAATTAAACAGCATTTGAAACGTTTATATCCTTTATTTTAAATGTCTTATAAAAACCAAAAAAATACTACTGAAGTTATAGGAAGAAGTAGAATGGCACCTCCAAAAATCGGTTTTATGGCACTAAGCCCAAATATTAGAAATTAAAATTACAGTAGAATCTCCATTATCCGGACATCTGATTATACGGACTGATAACCCTAGCCCAGACGTTGCATTTAAGTGGTTTGAAAGGCAAAATGTATCGAAGCCTGTGGTAAAGCAGATCAGGGACAATACAATAAAAAGATGTGTTTCGTTACGTCAAAGGTAAATAACTGGTTATATCTAGCCAAAAATCTAAATTACATTGTATTTTCTAGCATACATCTTTGTAGGTCCTATTTTTTTATAAAGTATCTTATTGTCCAAATTACGTGTTCTTCTTTAGTTTGACTCTGAAATCAATTATTCTAATTTCCGATGATCGGGAAAACCCCTGGTTTTTATTGATCCGGATAATTGGGACTCTACAGTATGCAATTTATTTTGTTTGACTGGATCTGCCGCACAAAGATACCCGACTTTTTTTTATTTTGTAACATAGTGTAATTATCAGGAATAATGTTATCTCCCTTTTTATGTAATCACACTGGAATACAGTGAAAATATAACATTAACCAAAGTATGTTTTCTAAACTAATTCGAGGTCGCTGAACACGAAAATCACTTTAATTTTTTTTTCTATGGGTAAGTTTTCGATTTTGGTGTGATTTTTGAGAAATTTTTACACAAGTCGTGGGCTAAGTTTTCTTTCTCACAAAAAGTAATCACAAAATCTTATTTTTTATTGTTATTGTTTTATTTTTTTAATCATTAGATATAATCATTACAAAAGTTTTAAACATAAAATGATAGCACTCGGATCAAAAATGAAAAGTTTTCAATGATTGAGTAAAAATAAAATATTCTCGAAAACTCGAAATTTTTCTCAAAATTCGTTCTGGTCTAGAAAATGATGAACCACTTGAAATTTTCATGCACACTATTATTTTAAATATATTTGGCCGCAGCGAAACCTACATAGATCGTTGGGCAGAATGTTATTAACGATGCACTCGTCGATAAAAACCAAATCATTCTTTCGCCCCTCCACATCATGTTTGGTCTCATGAAGAATTTCGTTAGAGCGTTGAAAAAAAAAACGCTAGTGCAATAAAATCATAACAAAGGGAGTTCTTGAAATTGTCACTACAAAATATCAAAGCAGGCGTATTCGTTGGACCTCAAATCTGCAAGTTGTTCGACGATGTTGGATTTACTGAATGTTTGAGTAAGTCAAAACGAGAAGCATTGGCGAATGTTGTTCAAAATTATAAAAGTAACAATCGTGCCCAGCTGATCGACGTAATGTTGAAAAATACAATGACATTGGTAAGTTTGATTTACGGTGAATTGAAAGTTGATTTCTTATTGATTCCGAAAATTCAGGTGTAAATATGTTGCCCAAGATGCATTTATTATTCAGCTATTTCGACTTCTTTCCATCAAATCTGGGTGCAGAAAGTGACGAGTAGTGCGAACAGTTCCACCAAGATATGGCTGAAATTAAAAGACGATATCAAGGTTTCAGGGATGAGGGCATGATGACAGACTACTGCTGAGTCTTGATCATGAAAGACCTGACAGTGAAAAATAGCAAAAGTTCAAGTTTCGGCTCATCATTTTCTACAGCAGAATGAATTTTAAGAAAAATTTTGAATTTTCGAAAATATTTTATTTTTACTCAATCATTGATTACTTTGTCATTTTTGTTCCGATTATTAACGTTTTATGCTTTAAACTTTTGTAATGATTATATCTATTGATTAAAAAAATAAAACTGCAAATTTTGTAATTACTTTTTGTGAGAAAGAAACTTAGCCCACGACTTGTGTAAAAATTTCTCAAAAATCACACCAAAATTTAACTTTCAGCATCTATATATTTTTTTGTTTCGGAGATTAACTGTCGGCCATGTGAATCTACTTTTTTTAAGACTCAACTTTGGTGCCCGCTATAATTTAAATGTAGAATTAAAATTGAAAAAAAAAAACAAATTATTTTTGTATTCTTGAATACTTAAGTAATCGTACAAAAAAAAAACTCGCCTCTAATATGTAATAAAATACCTTCAAAAATTCTTAAAAATTGTCCTTTTCTCACATGAGGAACTGTAGTCCTACCTAAAAAACATTTGATCCCAGGGAATACGTGTTGCACCTGATCAACCTTTTTTTTCTCGGGGTAAGCCAAAAACTACTACAGCCTCTAAAATTCAGAAAGAATTTTTTTTTTTCAAGCACTGAAATTTCTTATTGAAGTCGAAAATTTTGTTTTGAAAATTTTCTAAATTCGATCAAAATGAGTTAATAAATAGGAAGATTTGCCTAAAACTCATTAGTAATTTCGTCAAGTCCGGCGGCTTTGGAATTTTTTAAAATCAAAAATGTATCTTTTAATTCTGAAAATTTAATGTCTAGATACAGGAATAGACAACTAGAATCAATGGAAGACGTTAGATTCAGCCATAATCAGCTAATCGATTTTTTTCCCCAGTATTTTGTTGCATTTTTCCGAGTATTTACTTTCAAAAAAGTAAAATTGAATCAAGATCGCTGAACTACAATTTAAGTTACGGGAATTTACAGCACTCTAGCTCGGAATCGTATTTTTTGAGAAGAGCCATTGCGATGACAAAGATTTTTCGAAAACCGATATACCGATTAATCTGAAATTTTTAGATGTTGATCATAACTACAATAGCTTGCTGGTGAGGGAACGATTTTTAGTTGAACGAAAATTTATCCGGGAGAAAAACTAAATTTTTGGAACATCCAAAAAAAAAGAAAAAGTTTTTTTATCATCGCCATTTCAGTAAATTTTTTTTTCTGCAAAACTCTTTGTTCGCGAATAAGGCAATACCATAACTAATGTGATTTTCCGCATCAAAAAATATGCTATTCGTTACTTTGTAGCTCGTTTAAATAAAATTACATGCATGAAAAAAATCAATAAAATCCCTTAAAAATCCCTCAGCAGTTTAAATTAGCACGCCATATGCAAGGATCAATTGAATTGTTCACTTGTGCTTTAATGTTTCATTTTTTTAATTAAAAACCAAAACTCTTGTGTAAATAATTTCCGAAAGCCATAATTGAAAATCCAGGATATAATCTTGTTTCTTTAAATTACTTTTTCAGGTTTAAAAGTTTGAAAGTTCGTTCATATAAAATTAACATTTTTAAATTGTACTATTGTCCTTAAGTCTTGGGCAAAATCTTCTAAATTGAAGATATTGCTTAATTTCACAAAAGACAAGAAACATTTTTTTGTTTTATATAAAAATAAAATTGATATAATTGAATTCTACTGCTCTTGAATCGGTTTTTGGTTTTTATGCGAAAATTTCATATGTCTGCAGAGTTAAACAAAATACAAACCCGGATCCTAGTTATAACAAACGAAAAAATCAAAGGAAATTAAAAGTTGACGGGTAATTGTGACAAGGATAAGATATCCTTAAAAGTCCTATAAATATATATATATATATATTTTTTATAAAACATAATTTTTTACATTTATTTGACCACTCTTTTAATTTTATTTTTTAATTATAATTTAATTTAGTTAGAAATTTAAGTAATTCAGCATTCAAAGGACTCACTTTACACTAGCACCTTCTGCTCCTTCGTCAATAACATCAGCCAAAGTAGTGCTGAGTAACAGCAGCAAAAACACAATTAGAATGCGTATTGTCATTTTAAATTAAATAAATTTTTAAAAAATAATTAATATTTATCCTTTTTTTTAACAATTCACAAGTTTTTGTTATTTCATATTCAACTTTTTAATTTATAGATATAAATAAGTATAATTTCTTTCTATTCAAAAATTATATAAATTATTATCCTTATTATCTTTATAGGATGCGGTAATCCAAAATTGTATCCTATTTTTGTAAGGATTCTGTTATCCTTTTCACTGCTATTCACTTGTTCACTTATTTTTCACTGTATTTCCAAAAACGATATTTAAATCCCACGCGCACGCGAACGAAACTACTCGCTTTTGCTTCGCGCAAGCGGCTTTTATAGCCCAGCAAAAATGTTTCGAATTTCTTTAATTTCAATATAAAAAGTTTTAGAATTACTGGAAAAAACATTTTTTGATATCGCTTATCGTCAATTAAATTGGAAATATTATATTTGAAACGGGCAAGAGGTTGCCACATGCTTACAAAAATATGTTCACCGTGTGTGTGTATGGGTATGGTATATTTTTTGTAGCCCTTATCAACTTCCTTTAATTTGCAAATGTTTGAAGCAAAAAAATGTTTGCAAGATTTTACGACTTGTGATAAAAGAAAGAGCAATATCAAGTAACGAATATTGCGAATTTTTTTTTTTTTGGATTATTTAATAAGCGTGTGTGTAAAATTATGTTATAGTAAGGCAGAAACTATGTCAAGCTTATTTTCATATATTTATCACTATTATGTGTGTCCTTGAATTTATTTTTATATAATTTTTATGTTTAATCTTTTTTATACATATATGTATATAAATGCTAAAGTAACTTGTGCTTGTCCTTGTACGATATCAGCAATTGAATTTAAAGAAAGAGAAAGGGAAAGGTTTTGATGTAGTTATTTATTTAAGCATTCAATGTTTCATTGGTATGACAAATTGAAAAATGAAATTTTTTTTTACGAATTTCTAACAAAATTTAGTGTTATTTGCATTTCTGGCAACTAAAGCTTAAATGCATATCATCGGATAACTGTCAAACGCATACTTATTCTATTTTGAGAAAAATATATTTTAATGCTAGAATTTCTTCAAAATTAGATCTTTATATCGTCGTCGTTCAAGCAGAAATCACTGTGTATCAATCTGTTAAGCTTTTAAGTTTTGTCAGTGTTCGTAGAGCACCATGCACTGCACAAATTAACTTAATTTCAGAAATCAAGAAAATGGACTTAGTGAATTCTGCCAGAACGACGATGATTTATAAAATCGTTGGTGCGTCTGTATTCTCATTGTCTTAATATTCTCCGAATAGGTTTGGTTTGTTGACAGGCTTAAAAAAGTCTATTCATAAAGTCATTTGGAGAAGTGGGCGTGGCTCCTTCCATACAACTCATATGCTTTTTTGGGTATATATCCAGAAACATTCACAGTACAGTACTGAAATTTTGTATAAATATGTAAGATACCAATACCATGCTACAGAAATGTGGATGGGATTGAAAGAGGGGGTGTCGCACCTACCATATGGTGGGATCCGAAAAAGGGGTGTGGTACCTACCATATAACCTGAATTCTCATTATGTTATATCTCTGGAACAGTTTGTAGTACGATGCTGTTATAGTGGAGTTTTAACTCTCAATGTCAAGTGGGTGTGGCACCTCCCGTACAACTCATAAGCTTTTTTGAGTAGATCTCAAGATATATTCACAGTACAGTACTGAAATTTTTATAAATATGTTAGATGCCAATACCATGCTACAAAAAAAAGTTGGTGTGATTAGAAAAGCGGGTGTGACACCTACCATATAAACTATATACTCATTATGGGATATCGCAGGAGCAATTTGTAGTACGGTGCTAAGATTTGGTATGGAAGTATTATTTATCTCTGGAACAATTTGTAGTACGATGATAAGATTTGGTACACAAATATTATTTATTATTGCCGAGGTTATAGTGAACTTTGAACTCTTAACCTCAAGTGGGCGTGGCACTTTCCATACAACTCATATGCTTTTTTGGGTATACATCCAGAAACATTCACAGGATAGTACTGAAAGTTTTGTATAAATATGTTAGATGCCAATGCTATGAGGTATGGATTGAAAGAGGGAGTGTGGCACCTCCCATATTAACTGGATTTTCAATATAGGATATAGCAACGACAATTTGTAATACAGTGCTAAAATTTCGTATGGAAGTATTATTGATGTGATAACATATTTACATATTTACTTATTTCAATTTATTGGATTAGAGGGTATGGCACCATGTTTTTCTTCTATTTACTGCTACTATTTCCAATACTATTTTATGCTACTTTTTTAAACATTTTTTTCATATTCTCTACTACTATTTTTTACAACTTTTTCAGCTGCTTCCTTAATTTTTACATTAAAATAATAAAGGCATGACAACGTCTGCCGGGCCAGCTATTTACTATAAAATGTTAACCCTTTGTATTGGCAAGTGTCATACTTAAGTCATTATTGTTGAAGAAGGCAACCTTGTAACGAACCGATGAATTGTGTAAAGCTTCAAGCAAATTTTTGTTTTTTAAAAACTGCTGATCACATAAATCTGTTTCAAAATTTTAAATATTTAACATAAATATGTATATGTTTTTCACAAATCACACACAAGCCGTACACTCCCTTACATACAAATAAAAGAAAGCAAAACAAAACAAAATGAATTAAATTTAATTTCCTGCCAATTGATTTTGCTTTCATTTGCCTACGTTTTACTCATTTCACATGCGCTTTCGTTTCCGTCACATTATACTAAAACTGAACTGTCTATCGGCTGCATGTGCATGTGTATGTATGAGTCAGTGAATGAGTGAGTGCGCGGCCCTGTTGACATTTGAACATTGTCTGCCATTCAGATTGTACAATGACATTCTCATTGTCGTCATTTGACGCTTTTGTCGTTGGCTTTGTTGTTTTCGTTGTCGCTGTTGTTGTTGCCGTCGTCATCGCCATTGTTTGCCGACAGTTAATGTTGAATGCTTTTTCCTTACTCCAACACATACAAAAAAAAAGCATCAAAAAAGATGCAGCCATTATATGTGTGTGTGTGTGTGTGTGTGTGTGTGCAAGAGATTTTCTTTCAGAACTTTTTTATGTTTTACTTTACATTATTTTTTATCTTTTTCATTTTTGTTTGCATAGAAATCACAACTAGCTGAAACGACGAATGTCAAATGCAACAAAAACGAAGTCAAGAGGAATGTATAGTGGGGGACGTAGTGAGTGCGACAGCAGAAATTTTGCTTTTATTTTTAATATTCATAAATAAATAAAATAAAAAATAAGCAGTGAGGTTATATCAAAGGCATAAAAAAGCGAACTAGTTTGATAGTCAAGTTTTATGTACTTGCAAATGAACTGTGAGCAAAATTTTCAAGGCACAATTTGCGAGAACATTGAACTTGAAATTATTTATTTTTGGGTGTTGGTGAAACTTAATAAAATCTTAATCTTTTGGAATGTCGGTATATTTTATTCATAGCTTAAATAAATTTAAAATGTTAGCTTTAGTTTAAAAATAATAGTCAGCAAAATTAATCAGTGGTTGATCCAGTATTTGGGTATTAAGGAAAGGAAGGGGGGAGGGTAGCTGGCAAATACACTAAAATCCAGAAGAAAAATCTTACCATATTCTGACCAAAACACAGATCGGATTCAATCCCGAAATTCGGCCCATATTCTGATCAGAAATCAGATACTTAAATAAAAAATTTGTTCAGTGCTCTTTCATTTTCATTCGAACGTAACAATGGTTTAACCAAAAACTAAGACCAAAAGTTAAACTGAAGTTCAGATCGAAAATCGGCTAAACTCTGATCAAAATTCAGACACCCGGCTCAGTTCAGTACTCTCCATTTTTCTATACTTTTACTGCACTACTTTAAATATTTCCTCCTTTCGTTAATATCTAGCTAAACCAAAGTAGTCGACTTTATCGTGATTCATAACTAATGCGAGCTATCAATGTGAAATTGTTCTTCATACTTTATGCCAGTACCTTAGGAAAACTTTCGAATTATTCTCGAGTTTAGTTGCCTGCCGGATTAGGAATTTTAAACACAGTGAACAGGAGCATATTTTACTTAATATGCTTCGGCCCAAAATTATTCCTCAACTTAGATGCGAAATCGTACCAACCCTCTCATATGATCTCAATCACGAACGATATTACTAACAAATTTACAGTTTCGTCATGGTTTTGCATCGTTTAATTTGTTGTAACTCTTCAGGGATCATAAGAAAACCAACCATGAAAATATAAACGATCAATGGGAATTTTTCACAAATTTTTTAGTTTTTTTTTAATTTAACCCTTTTTTAACCATAAGACAACTAGTAGCAATAGAGTAAAACCAAGTCCGGATACGCATTCGCCGATTTCTATTTCATTATAAAAAGTCTTTAAAAAGCTTTTATTGAGCACCTTAAGATTACCGGTGACTTATAGCAAACGTAATTTTCAAAGAAAGTTAACAAGAATTTAACAATTTTATACTTAATGTTGCGTATATGCAACATTTATTTTTATAAGTTTGCTGATTGCCAAACATTAGAAATTTCGTGCTAAGCCATTTTTTTCTTTGAAGTCCAGCCAAAAACCTAAGTGCAAAAATTTTTAGTAAAATCTTTTGCACTATTTTTTGAAAAAAATACGTTAAATTGTTACTAAGCGGAAATTTTCTTTATCAGTAATAGAGAATATGAAAATCGAAAAATTGGAGGAAACGGGTTATACAGCAGCTCCATAGGCATGTTTTTTAACCTTTATTAAAGGACAAGCAAATCAATATTGAGGCATGAAATTTGGTGTTATGATTGTGGAAGTCTTAAGTAACCATAATTTCAATACAAAAGGTTTCTATTAAGCTCCTTTAAAATTAGGACAACAAAGGGTTAAGAAAATCTGGTTTGAGTAAATAGTTAGTTAACGATTGAAATTAGATTAAAAAATAGTTTTCTTTTAATTTAGGTCACGCTGGTGCTGTCAATGAAGTATTAATTTCAAGAGTTTTTGACAGTTAAAGCGAAATTGGTTTTTACTAATACTTAAATTTAATAAATTATTAAGGTAGGTGTAATAGTTTTTGAAAAAAATAAGTAACGAATCTTAGGTTACAGATGACCAATGATTGAATCTGCAATCCTCTAATTTTTCATACAATATTTTACCTCTTTGTTAGTTACTATAACTTTTTAATCCATTGCTAAAATTCAGACATTTTGGTTTGCTGGGTACTAATATTCATTCACTCATGCCTACAGTTCATAAACGTCTCTAAAACTTTTCAAGTTCATGATATCACTCATATTTATACATATGTATTTAGTTATTATACTTTTTCTTTTATTGTTTATTAAATTTACTGTATTGTATATATTTATATTAATTAACCACAAGACTGAAATCGTATTTGTTCTATGAATCATTTTCACTTACACTTATACCCCATAGATTTTTCTACAATTTAAGATAAAAAAAAACATGTGAGTTGTAAGCAAATGTGCTTTCAAATAGCTTTGAATTCACGTTTTTCTATACACAAACAATACAAATTTTATCGTTTTGCAAATTCTTTATATAATGAGAGTGATTGTTATGTAAATATTCTTATATAGTTTAAGTCTTAATAGGTTGAAAATAAATGTTACAAATAATATGCAATCCCTATTTAATTTTTTGTATTGATAAGGCTCTTAATATAAATACATGCATTGTTATATAAAGTAAGCACGTGTTTGGATTACAAATTGGTAAACAGAATTTCGTTTATATTGCCACAGGTCGTAAATGTGTTCTATGATTGACGTCATAATTCAATATCAAAGTAACACTTTGAAATCAATGGGTTAGATAAGGTCTTGAAAACTAGTATGGAACAGAAAGTTTCAGTCCAATGTCATTTCAATATATATTTTTATTTATTTGATTTTATCCTTGAGAATAAAAAAATGTCAATGTGTGTTATGCTGCGTTTAAACAAAAGTGCTCCATAATTTTGAAATCGTTTTTAATGTATGATTTAGCAAACAATCTGGTTCGGTTGGTGTTATTTTATTAGGTTCTAAAAACTACAAAGTTGACAGACGAAGTGTGATAATATTGCGATATTTTATTTAAAATTTCAAGAATGTCGGTAACAATGAAGGCAAAAAAATTAAATTATTGATGTAAGGTTGCCAGAATTCCCATCAACAATACAACAAGAAATTTGATTCGACTTTCTCTATGCCAAAATGCAGATGTAGTAAATGCGGCTAATCTTTTGAATTTTTCAAAGTGGTTTCAAAGATTCCAGACCAGACATTCTATATTAGAGGGCGATGCTCCTGAAGTCATTTAAATTCATCAAAGATCCAAAAAGCTCCAAAAAGATGGTTATGAAAAATGCATTAAAATTAATGGAAAATATGTATTGGAAATAAAAAATGATGAAAATTATTCATCCTTCCTCCCTCAATAATGCCAAGCAGTGATAAATACAACGTTATATCCAATCTACTTTCTTCTCATTTATGGAAATTTAGTAATTATAGTTCATTACTGCTACATATCAGGGAGCAAATTTTTTAAAATAGTTTTGCCACAGAACGCTCGTCACACATTATAAAAAAATTAGAACGTTTTAAGGAACATACATTTTCCTATTACCAGTCAGTACATTGAGTTTTATTGTTGTAGACAGACTGGCTAAATGAACCAATGGCTGGTCAATTTATAGAGCACACAACAGATATTTTCAAAGAATGTTAAGAAAACGAAAAGCTAAATTGAAGAAACTTCTGAATTGAGTCGCTAAACTCTGGAAATTCTGGGGAGATTCTTGCTACTGACAGCAAACTAAAGTATGCTATCCTAAATTTTAATACAGTTTTAAGTCACCATGACAAATAATTGGAATCCCGATGAACTACAAACAGTTTCTTACACAAGGCTATCTTGAATTAAAAAGATTTTCAAAGCCTGCTTAAATCTCCTGCACATCCCATTAAAGTGGTAGGAAGTTTTCGGTGTTTGATTTGAATTTACTCTGAATTTGTATTTTTGATGTTGGTGTCTGTTTTGGTTTAAATTTTTGTCTGATTTTTGGTCTGAATTGGATCTGAATTTCGAGTTGATTTTTCTATTGAATTCCGGTCGAAAATTCAAACTGAATTTTATCTAGTGTTTGGTTTGAATTTTGATAAAAAGTTTGGAATGATTTTTAGCTCTAGTTTTGAGTTATGTTTTGGGTTTTTGATCAAATATTTTATCTAATATTTAAGAGTTACGCTAGTAAAGATGCTTTTCAGGAAGTAGTATTTTAGCCACTCCTCTGGTAAATGATTAGCTCTTAGGTTTGGAACCAATTGGATGCAATGTGTAAAGATTTAGGCAAGTTTAATAAATTATACAAAATGGATTTCGTATTACAATGCACTTCAGTGGCTTAAAAAAGAGTTGGGACAACCACTCTAACCTTACCTATATAGCTCTCTAACAGTAGTTATCTTTCCTTCAAAAATTGGGTCTGTGAAAATTATATAAAATGTCTCGATTCATTATCACTTCATGTAAATCATTTCACTTACACTTTTTAGTACTATTTCATCGGAGAAGAAATACGTCACTTATTCAAAATCAATATTCATCACATCGCATCAAAAACATTGGGATCATGTGCTAATGTCGCGTACATCCTAATCAATGAAATTCATAGATGGTTTCATGGCTCATCGTGGTTATCCAAACAATGATTTAAGTCAAAACACCTTGAGTGGACATTAAAACTAAAATTGCTATAACCAATTTAAAAATGGCAAAAAGAGGAAAAATTTCAAAACATCTGAAATAGAACGGTAAATTTACCTTGAAAACTTCCAAAACTATGCGTAACGTACAAAAAAGTAAACAATTGAAATGATTTCAAAATCAGTATCCGCAAGCTTCATCTAAATATATGAAAATTTACAACTAATAAATGAATAAGAAATATTTCAACTTTAAACTTTCCCAGCTTTCGTTTCACTTCTTTGAGAATTTCACACTGTAGTTTCTTTGCCCTAAAATTACTAATCAGTGCGCTAAACTCGTGCGCAAAACAGTAAAAAAAAAAAGAAAGAAAACTCACCAAACAACTTTTTGTCATTTCTTTTTCATAATGAGAAGGAGAATGACGATGATGATGATGATGGCAAACATTTGTAAATCCGTTTTTTTTTCGCTACTTTCTTCATACAGCAGTAGCAGCGCAGCAAAACCATCAAACTTAAGTTTTGAGAAAATCTGAAACGGAAGTGCAACCACAACAACAACAACAGCAATAACAATAAAGTGCAAAATGAAGAGAACAACGAAGAAGAAACGCATAAACTTTTGGTTTTTTTTTAGATACAGCTTGTTTCACTAGCTGACTGACTAACTGACTGGCTCATTGACTATATGGCTGACTAAACTGACAAACTGACTATCAAAACTGTCAGTCTATTTTGGCTGCTTCCTCGTGAAATGCTTGCTTTAGATGCAAACGTGTTATGCTCTCGTATATAAGTATTGTATATGCAAGTAGTGAGTGAAAACTTCGCCTCCGGATGTCCTTAATGCGATGCAGCGTAAAATTAGTATTCATGCCTGCAGTGTCATTTCTCGCGCAAACTTTTGCGTAAGATTGATATGCGAAATTGTCGTATATACACACACACACACACACATATATATCTCCATATAAACATATACAGTTACAAAAGAACATAAACCCATGCACACACACACACACAGCACAAGCAGGAAGTGCACCAACAGTTGTGCGAAATGAACTTCATTGAAACTATTACTACTACAAGTACGAGTTGTGTAACAAATGAAGCGGTCGCCGCGATATGTTCGGTGCAATGAATGCGTGAACCACTACAATTCTTAATACTACTACTATTGGTACACTAAAAAGAATGAAGTTTGGGGGTATAATGGATTATATCCGAATCAACAAAAATTATCTGGAACAATGAAAAGAAAAACAACAGAATACATAAAATATATTTGTGATGGTTCAGAGAAGACAGATCAAATAAGAAAACTAATCGAAAATATTATTTCCGACCGAAAATAAAACCAGACTTCAAACTTTTAAATAGTACCAAACTTTGGCCAAACTTTAACCAATATTTAGCCCGATATTCGAACCAAAAATCACGCCGCAAGTCAGATTAAATGAGACTAAAAGTCAGACTGAAATTCAGACTGAAAGTCAGACCAAAAACTGGAACAAGCTCATATCAAACGAATATTCAAACCAAAAACAGACCAAAAGTGAGACCAAGGCTAGACAAAAGTCAGACCCAAAAACAAACTAAATTCGGATCGAAACTTAAACCGCCATACAAACTAAATGTCAGACCGATAGTCTATATAAAAAATAAAAAGCAGACGAAAACTCAAATCAAAATTCAGAAAAAAAATCAGGCTAAAACTCAAAACAAAATTAAAACAAATACTCAAAAATCAAACCAAAATTCAGATTGGAATTCAAATCTGAAACATCACTAAAAATCAGCCTAGACCCTCCATAGGACGTCATAATACTAATAATAGTAAGTTGATATTCATTGTGAAACTTGAATTCATGGGCACAAAGGTAGAGAGAACTTTTAGGTTAAGCTACCAGCCGATTAATTAGCCAGTAACATATATTTCCAATTATCATATTCCTGGCTGTTTTGTCCGCAAAGGGGATTGTCTAAAGTATTTTGATAAAGGTTAAGGAAAAGTGAAAATCGATTTCCAAGTTTTCCACCTTTCGAAGTAATCAGAAAAAAATGTCCTTTGCTAGATGCGTCCTATATAAATCCATGTCTTCATGATCAGCTTAAGATTTGACTTCATAAGGTTGGAGTAGTATTTCTAAATCTGCACTCCTCTAGTTCTTGTTACGTGGTGTATTCACCTTACATTCATTAACTAAAAGCATGAGTAGTACTAAGTAGAAAACTATACACTTTGTCTCAAGTCGTTTACTACACTCACATGGATTTTGGAAATTTTCATATCTATATGGGGGATTTCATCTCAAGTGAACCCAGTACTAAAATCGATCGGGCTTAAACTTGCACAAAGTTTAGCCATATTGGATATTAGTGGTGTGGTAACTAAATACTATCTAATAGGACTAAACTTTATGCAAGTTTGAAAGTTGGCTCTTTTGAGAAAATTGCATAAAGATGTTGGTTGGTAATGTCAAGCTACAGAAAAAATTTGGGTGGGATTGGAAAAGAGGATGCTGAACCTCTCATATAACCTAGACATTCATTATGGGATATCTCAGGAACAATTTTTAGTATGGTACTAAGGCTTGGTATGGAAGTATTGTTTGTCAATGATATTGTGATCAAAAAAATATGGGTAGACTTGGATTAGTGGGTGTAGCTTCTCCCATGCTCTTCTACTATTTCCTACTACTTTTTTCACTATTTTTTCTACTAATATTTTCCACTAATTTTTCTAAAATATTTTACTACTTTTCCTATTATTTTTTCTATTAATATTTCTGCTTCTTTGAAGAAAGTTTAAGTTGGCTTAGAAAAGTGGACACGGCATCTCCCATCAGCACAATTAGCTCATCGTATCATCGGTATGCGTTTTAGGATCACATCTTCTTCTTTAAATTTGCCATTTAAAATTATTGCTTCAATAATACTGATAATGATCGTCTTTTTAACCGCCAGTCTGGTTCCATTGCAAAGGTGTGGGAGATGAATAAAATAAAATCTATAAAAAGAAAAGAAAAATTTCCACGCCTTTTTCTACTACTTCTTTCATTACTATTTCTACTAGTATTTTGTTGTTGTTTTTTCTACTATTTATTCCACCACTATTTTCTACTAAGGGGATGTTTCCTAAAGTGGGTCGGCTCCTAATGTGGGTAGCGAATGTTTCTCCAATTTTTTCGGAGATTTGGATGCAAAATAGAGAACATGAAGAATAATTAAAATTTTTTTCACTTATATTGTCAAAAAAAAAAACCAACAAAAATTCATAATCAGGCATGCTCCAGAATTCACTTTCGAGTGAAAGTGAATTGAAATCACTTCAATTTCACTATTTGATGCTCTAAAATTCACTTTGTGAAATGAAATCACTAGCATTTCACTCGTTGGTGCTCTATGATTCACTTTCACTTTTCTTTTCTTACTCGTTATTAAAAGTGAATTTCGAACGAATTCGCATGCTCTAGAAACCGAATTCACTAAAAAAAGGTGATTTGAATTCACTTTAGCAGCAACAAGTGAAATAGAACAACCGGCGCAAATTTAACAAAAAATTAATCAAGTATAGAAAATATGAATGAAAATAAAAATTTCAAGGAGAAAGCATAAGAGCTTCTCCCAGGATGCTTTATTCCTCAATTTATGGAGAAGCATCCAGACATCGCTAGAGGCTTCGTCAAGGGCGATAAAGTAAAAGTGGAAGCACCACCACAAAAAGGAAGAAAACAGCAAAAATAACAACAATTCCGGGACTAGGGCGACCGGGAGCAGCCCCTCTATATCGTTTAACACAGTAATTGAAGGTGTAATTGGCACTTCACAGTTTGGCCCCCCTTCCACTTTTGGAAATGTAGACAGCACATGCTCCGTTGAAGAAATACTGCTATGGTCGCTGCTGCTTCTTTTGCAACCCGTAGTACCACCGCCTCTTCCACTGCTGGCACTTCCACGGTCGCCAACGCTGCCGCTGTTAATGTTACTTCTTCTGCTGCTTCTTCAAATACCTTTAAATTTTTTCGCTAGCATATTAGTTTTTTTCAATATTTAGCGCATATTCAAATAAAACACTCATATTTTTAAATTTTCACAACCTCTTTTTGTTTTTTCTTTCCTTGCGCCAATAACCAGCTGATCGAAAAATACCGAGAGTTGCAAACATTACAACGAGTTAAAAAAAATAGTGAATTTGAATTCACTCGGTTTCTAGAGCACCAAAAACAATTTCACTCGATTTCAAATTCACTTTCGAATTCACTTTCACTCGGATTCTGAGCATGCCTGAATATGTGGCTTTCACTTTATTAACTTTACATTATCCATAATTTCATTGGATGTCTGCGAGTGACCCACTTTAGGTTACAAACAATTTTTTACCCAGAAAAAAGCCCTTCATAAAATCGAAATTTTTTTCCAATTTTTTTTGATAAATCTTCTGTCAGAACAAAAAACATAGGAATTTATAATATCTTTTGAATGGTATGTTAGATTTTTAAAAAAATTTTCATGGTAAAAATAGATGCCCAAAAAAACAAAATACGATCCATTATATATATAGGGAACATTCCCTTATTTATTTTTCAATACTTTCTACTACTTTTTGTACTGAGTACTATTTCCTAACGTATTTCCTACTATTTTTTCTTCAATTTTTTGCTTCTCTAATTTTTTACTACTTGTTCTTCTTACTACTATTTTTTATAGCAATTTGCAATAGGTGGGGTTGAACGTAATTTTCATAAAAACGTAAAAAGCGAAGATCACAAAATATCAGAGCATATGCATTTAACAACGTTATAGCAACGCATGGATAGCTCAATATAAAAAACTATTCGACTTAAGAGGTTACGCGTAGTCTTCGGAGATTTTTTTTGTTGGTTTTTATATGTACCTAACTCGACAATCTAGCAGGTCGTAGAGGTTATTCCAGATGTTTGGGCGTGTGTCTTCTCATAGAAGCGAAATGAAAAGTTTCATTTTTTTCTTTTTTTTATACATAAAAATATTTTTCTTTTATATATATGAGCACAAATATTTGTTTTCTTATTGCACAAACTTTACCAGGGTCTGGCGAAGGAGGTAACCTCATTTACATTTACATAAAATTTAAAAAAATGCTGGCAATTTAATTATTAAAATTATTATCAAAAAAATAAACAGTTTTTACTTAACAAAATAAAAGTTAAAACTATAATAGCCCAAGTATAACTTTGTTCTTTATTACATATTTATATTCAAGTGTGATTCAAAAGAGCTGCCGTCAATTTTAGTCTTGTTTCTCTTATTTCTAACTATAAATTTATTTTAAGTGTATCACTCTTCTTCTGTGTAAATCAGCAGTTCAACTTTTTCATGTTGAGCTCATGTAAATCCTTAATTATGACATTATTTTGCATATTAGCACACAAGTTGAGTTGAGCAGCAGCATTTCTATTTTTTTTTTTTTTTTTCCTGTATCCCTTGTTTTTTGTCTTCACTTTTTTAAGTTATTATGATAAATAGCGCAGTTGAATACAGGCAAGAAGAGATGAGTAGAGTAGTGTCATATACGACTACTACGTACGGCTACATACCAATATAACGCTATTACGACAGTTCAGTTTTTCTCCTCCTTCTTTTTTTTTTTTGCTACATTTGCAAATTTCATTTAAAAAGTTATTTTTTCCGCATTCGAAAAGTGAGCGAGCGAGGAAAAAGCAAAATAAAAAAAGAATGTTTAAAAACTGCGTGATAAGAAAATTAAATAAATTTTTCGTTCCAACTAGTAAGAAAAACTGTCTGAGGATTCAGTTAGTTTGTTAAAAAAAAAAGAAAAGTTAATATAATTTTGATTTAAGACCATATGTTTGAAAGTGTGTGTGCATTAGGGTGGCCCTTATACTTCAACTTTCTAAAAGTTTAACTCCCAGACTCCTATCTTGTTTTAATCAATAAAGAAACAATCTGTGCGAAATTTGAGCTCAATCGGACAACTGCGAGGCGACCCTCATCGACCATGAAGTTGTACCTTGCCACCCGGAAAGTAATTTTTTCAGATAAACCAATTCTTGGATTTCTTGAACACCCCCTTTCTATAAACAAACAACACCGAAATGATTAGCCAAAATTGTTAGAGTTAAAAATTATGTATGCATTCAAGATAAACCTTTCTCAAGACCAGTTTCAATTATCTCATAAGGGGAAGAAAAAATTCTTAAAAATAATTTATATTTTTCTTGCTCAGGTGTACGTTCGAACCTGGTTTCAGTAAGAAGATGGAATTAAAGCACCTTATCATTACTTTTTGTTAATGCGTACATTGATAAATTATCAGGATATTGATCGAAAAATCAGAAAGGTGCTGCGGACAAATTTGTTACCCACCTCGAGTATTTAGCTCCCCAAACTAAGGCTCTATCATTATTTGATGAAAATGTTCCAACAGCGGTTAAAGCAAATAAAGCTTAAATTATATTGGAAACCGGCTACAAAAAAAAATCATTTTTCTTTGTTTATAAACATCAAGTTTGCATGTTTTGTAACTCCAAAAATTTTCTTCGCGAAGTTTTCTATCAGCACCGATTTCTTTAACGAAGAACTTTCAGTATAGGAAAATAATCCAGGTGACAAACATAGAATTAAAAAACTTGGAAAGAAAATTATTGTCAATGACTTTGCAGAAAAATATGTGAAACTCATTCAGAAATACAATAACATTTGAGAAACAATTTGTTTTATAAATCTTTGCCGAAGACCAAAAAAAATACCCAACTACTACTAAATTCTTTCTTATAGTGCGGATACACGAAAGTGTATTTTCAAATTTAGTTGGACACACGACTTCATTGAGAATCGAATTTCGTTTTTGACTTTATAAGTTTGGAGAAGAAGAAGAAGTTTTATGTGCAATAATTATGCGTATTATCTCTGCGGTTTTGTTGTTGTTTTCCCATACAAATTTCGCTGTTAGTTATACATAACTAGAAACAAATGGCGAATAAAACCCAGCTGTTGTTTCAAACGACTTTATCTTCAAATTAAAGATCATTCTAAAAACGATTTATAATTCTAAAAACCATTTAAAAGCTCGCAAAAATATGTGATAAAATATTTTCAATTTTAACTCCAGTTATGCTGTTTTAAATTTTTACCACAAAAATGTTTCAAGAGCAACTGTTATGAAAACAAAATGGAAAATGCCAAAAATATATATCATATTTGCCCTGACAGACAGACAACTATGTGTTTGATGGTTGCTGAGTTATTTTCTGGATTTCAGGTGAATTTATTTAAAATTCTTGTGAAATTCACAACTGATTCTTCAGATATTATTCTTGTAAATTACATTTTTCATGTTGTTTTAGGAATTGTACGGATTTACTTTTAAAAAACTTGATTCATAAGGTTTTCACACAATTTCCTGGATGTGTCCAAATACATTTTTCTAAGAGGAAACAAGAAAATGGTTAAGATAGGGAAGACTATACCATTTTTGAAAGAAGTTAGTAGTTTCGTATACTATGTTTCAACTTCAAGGCGTTTGAGGGTCACCTAGAAGTTGTCCAATGGAACTGAAGTTTTGCAGAGCCCGGTTTTTTTTGTTATTTTGATTGGAACCAGATTAATGTAAGGGAGTAGCAAAATTTTTGAAAAATTACCTATAGCTAAGCGCCACCCTAGTGTGCATATATATATATTTATGCATATATAGATTTCTATATACATAGATGTGCATACATATATGCATATGTGCATAACTAAATGAGATCTTAAGATTATATGCACATATTAAGTTTCCAAAGTGTTATATTAGGTTTAAAAACGATTTCTATGAGGTTTTTAATACTTAAGAGCTTTTCAGTGTCATAAAAATGAGTTGTGAAGATGATGCAGTGTATATGACTTATGGAAAAGTAAAATGTGCTAATATGAAACGGCGAAATATCGGGTTAAGTTGATTTTAGATACTAAATAGGAAATCCAACGCGCTCGGAATCAATATTTTGAGACAGTTTGGCAAGAAGTGTGCAATAAATTAACGATTTTGCAAGTAACGATCATAAATGAAAACCGCAAACTCTTTTGGGAAGACCCCGAATAGAAGACCTGCAGACTTTGATCAGAGGGTATAATAAATATGATTAACACACTGTGGTGGATCTAGGAATTAGTTTGGGGAGGAGCTGATTATACGATAATTTCCAGATCAATAACTAAACCGAAAACTATTCCAAAATCTGGCACAAAACTAGACTCCAAGTGAGACAACAAATAAAGACAAAACTCAGGCCAAAATTCAGATCAAAACCACACTAAAATTTAGTCGAAATTTATAACAAAGTAGTCTTAACTTTGAATTAGATCAAACCTCAAACCGAAATCAAAACAAAAATTCAGATTATATTAAAATAAAAAATTATACCGGATTTAGACGAAAAACAAACCAAATTCATATTATAATCAAACTAAATTCAGACCAAATTCAGAACAAAACTAAAACAGATTGAAATAAAAGTAAAAATTTGACTAAATTAAGACCAAAAATCAGATTTAAATCCAGACCATAAATCAATCCAAATTTCAAACAAAATTTAGACCAAAATGGACAAAATTTAAATCACAGTCAAACCAAAAAACAAAATTCAAACCAAATATTAAGACCAAATTTCAGACCATAATGTAAACCAAATTCAGACCAAAATTCAGTTTTGAAATCAACCCAACACTTAGATTCCATTCTGATCAAAAATTAACACAAATTCGAATAAAAATCAGACTAAACCTGAAACCGAAGTCACGTAAAAATTCTAAACCAAAAATTGAAACAAAAATCGTACCAAAATTTAGATAAAATTCAGACCCAAATTGAGACCAACCTCAAATCAAAACTCTAATCGAAATTAAAAAAAAAATTTCTCAAAATGATTTCTCAAAACTTTGACAGTTGACAAATCGAAATCGTCCATAATTTAATTTTTAGAAGAGAATCAAAACATTTTGTAAATTAGATTTTAACAGAGCTGTAAAAGAATGCAATACCTTGAATTCACAGTTAACAACCGACAATTCATGATTGCAGTCGCATAACACCTTGGATTAGGGAAGGCTTTGAGGGTGTGCTCCCTCCGACTGGACTATCTTAGCCAGTTACATATCAGAAATCAGATATGCAACTGTTTCCAGCCGTCACCACGTTGAGGTGATAGACCAAACTTCCATCAGATCACTCAATTACGGCACGTATCGCAATACATGTTGGTCCTCTTGAGTGACTGACAGCCTGACAGCCTAAATTGGAGTCACTTGAATTCTTTTAGAGTCAATTGGGATTTTGAAGCCAATTGGAGTCAGTTGAAGTCTTTTGGAGTCAAATGGGATTTTGATTTCAACAGGAGTCATTTGGAGTCAATTGGTGATTTGAAGTCAATTGAAGTCATTTGAAGTCATTTAGAGTCAATTGGGATTTGAAGTCAATTTTAATATCGATGGTCATACGTTGGCCCCTCGTATGTAGTTTTTCATTACTTTTGGAAGGGTTGAGACCTTGTACATTCTTCGATGCATTAAAAGCGTTAATTGGTATTCAGTAATAAGAGTGATCTTTTCAACTAACTGAGATAAGCCTAAATGTGTGCCTTTGAAGCAGTAACCAAAAACTTACAAAACTCATAAATGAAAAACTTTAATAATATTGAAATAAGCCCAAAATAATTTAAAGTGTAAATATTTGGGTATATCAAAATTTAATTAATTCTTTCTGATATGCTCTTAAACAAGTGTTAATTAATATTTCAAATTTAATGTACTTATGACAAAGAAAAAATTAACTTTAAAAGATAACAAATACTCTAACAAAAAATTACTCATACGTAGTGTTGTACTTATGGGAGGGGTGGAAAACAAAGCTATATTTTATATGTATATATTTTCAATATCTACAGATAACAAGACCAATACATATTTTCAATTAATCTCTCATACATTCACATATAAACACACACATATATTGATTGTATTTAATTATTATGCCTTTTATGTTCGTAGATAAATTGCATGTTACTAGCTTGTGCTGCTGCTACTACTTCCTCTTAATAATTTTATTTTATTTTTTGCTTTTTATCCAATATGCAACATATATTTACTTCCTGCATTGAGAATCCTTATCATTGCACTTTCATCAATATTATCATCAATGCTGCCAACATTTAACAGCATTTATTAATAAAATTAAAAATCTATTGAAACATTTATGGGTATGCGTGCAGAGTACAAACGCAAGTATTTATTTCAATACATATTTATATGTTAAAAAATATATATACATTCATACATAAGCATACATACTTACATATAAACATATAGTAAATACTTCAACAAAGGATATTATTGTAATATTATTACAACAACAAAGTAAAGAAAATATATACATATGGATGAATGTAAATTAATTGATATTTTATATGAAAATTATTTAAAAATTGCAATATGTTATAAAAATAAAATGAAAAAAAAAAAAATTAAACAAAAACGAAATTGTATGAAACAAAAAAAAAAAATTAAAAGAAAAAAATTCCGCTTCAATTTTCAATTAATACTTTTTTAAAGGACGTTGGTTGTTATCCTTGCGGCAGCTTAACTGCAACACAAAAGCATAAAAGGCATCACTTTACAATTTATTTTTGCAATATAAATTTTTACATATATGTATACATATGAAAAAGATTCACACACACATATGCACACAAATACACCACACATTCACACTATATACTCAATTTTGAAATTTAAATGCAGTACCACAATATACTATATAGTTGTATTGTGTTTGGCATTTATGTGCATATGTGTGAAGTGAGTGTGTGGTGGAATATTTTTATCCTTGTGAATATATTCAAGTATTTGTAAAGTGCAATAGTCAAATTTCATACTCAAGCCTAAATTTGGGGTATCGCATTTAAGCAGTTGGTAAAATTTTGGGAAAAATTTCAAAAATAAGACGATATGTGGTTAACAATTTGAGAATTTCTGTGTACAAAATAAATTTAATATTTCGTCGCCTGAGAATCGTTTTGGCGTATAGGTATACAAATACGTATACACATACGCCAAATCAATTCTCAGGCAACAATTTGTTGTTTTTTTTTTCAAACAAATTTTTTGCATTTTTATAGCTTTTAGTTTAGTTCTAAAAAGAAATGAAATTATTTTCATTTCTAATTTAGCATGGGGTCTATAAATTTAACATAACTACTTCCAAAGCGCTCATTATTTATCGGGGCTGACCACAAACCAGCCCTTCAATTAAGTTAAATATTCGACTAAATTCAGGCAAAATCAAACAAAGTCAGGCAAAAATTCAGGCCAAAAATGACACCAAAAGTCAGACAAAAATTCTCACCAAAAGTCATACAAATTTAAAAAATTTAGGCGATATTATTAGACCAAAGTTGGCCACAATTGGTCAAAGAAAATATCGTATCAAAATTTAGCTCAAAAATAAGAATAAAACTCAGACTATAATTCGAGCCAAAAATCAAATTGACATGTAAACAAAACCTCATACGAAAATTCAAACTAGACTCAGAACAAACTTCAGATCAAAAATCAAAACAAGTTTAAACCAATATTTAGACGACTTCGATAGTCTAGTGGGTAGTGCGCTAGACTTTCATCCAGGAGGTTCGGTTTCGATTTCCGTCTTCGTTTGGTGGTTAATTTTCATAACCTTCTTATATTCACTATCAATATGAAGCGTATGAGAATTATAAGAAAGTGTACAAGTGCACACCTTGGTTGGTAATGGCAAAACCACCAACCCGATAAAAAAATTGCCACACCGATATTCGGAATCGGTGTTAAACTGTAGGTACAACTATGTGGTATCACAATGAGCCGTTCAGGCCGTGGTATGTCTCTCGACAGCCAATCCTAATCCTAATCCTAACCTAAACCAATATTTAAATTAATTCAGGGCCAAATTCAAGCTCAGACCTAAAATAAGACCAAAACTCAGATCATAAAATCATTTCTAAATATATATCAAAAACTGAACCAAACTATTATCGAGCTCTCCGAAAATAGAGCATTTATAAGCTTATTCAATGTAGTCTAAATGTGCATATATAATAAACAGATGCACTGTGAAAAGATTTTACAAGATTATAAGCAATTACATTTTTAAGAAGGCTCTAGTCTGAATCGTCCACTGAGGATATGTAATGCATTCACAAGGTCCATGCAGGAAGAGTTATTTCAGAAAATTTCCTAAGCAACGCCAATCGTCAATTGAACATTCACCGAGAAGTGAGCACAATAGCTTAGCGGCAAGTCAAGAGTGGATTTTATAGAATTCTGCAGGTGCTTCTACGATCTATTCTGCTTAAGTATTATTGTGGAGTGACTTCATAGCGTCAGTTAATTCACTGACACTGTGTGCACTTGAATCCTTTAATGTTAAGGAGATCAGACACGACCAAGTCTGATTTTCGGTCTGAATTTTATCTGCGTTTTTTGGCTGAATTTTTGGTTTGATATTGAGTTTGATTTTCTTTTTGAATTTTGGTCAGTATTTGATCCGAATTTTGGTCTGTTTAACTTATCTAAGGCAGTCAAATTCCATTTGTATATACATAATGCTCATTGACTTCGAAAAGCCTTTCATCGGTGTACATAAGAATTGCCTGTGAATTGAGCTAGCACGTATAGACGTACCAAAAAATATCATCGCTATAATTTAAACAATGTAAAAAGGTACAAAGTTTTGAGCCTTGTACAGATTAATGTAATCTGATGGTATCGAAGTCCATAGTTGTGTCGCTCAAGACTTCACATTGTCTCCAGTGATATTTCTCATAGGGTCGATTTATATTAGACGTAGAGGCATGTTTTGCTGAATTTAAAATTAAATTAAATTAAATTAGAAGATAATTAAGACTGGCAACAGGGAGAAGCTCTGCGATTAAGACGTCTGATCATTACATCAAGTTGGTGGATAGTTTTGCATACCTGGAAAGTAAAGTTGTCTATGGTGATGAAGTTGAGGAAGTCATTGCCAGAAGGATCAGGAACAATTTTTTTTGTTTTTTTTTTGGAACAGACAAAAGAAGTATTCAAGAATACAGCACTCAGACAAGTTTTACGTCCATTGTACTATATCCTGTGTTCCATTTTGCTAATCTTTAAGTCTACCAGAATTATTGATAAATCTTAGCAGATCCTGCGGTGTTAGAATGCTCAGGTGTTTGTCTCCCAACACTCCAGTACCAAATATGCTTACTCTGATCTGGCAGAAAGCGGGGCAGACACTAAGAAACTTTTGTCTTTGTTATATGGCATATGGAGTAACAAGAACTACATAAATCGTATGTTTTATCAGTGCTATTGAACTGTAATCAAATTTTTTGGTTTATTACTATATTCAACGTAGAGTTACTCCACAAAATAAATACGAAAGCCTTTGACATCCGAATCAGAAGACTGAAAAGGAAGTAGTAACCGAATAAAACCTGGAGAGGAGAGTATAGTGGAAACTGGACAACCTGGTAAGAGCTGAGGAACTAAGAGCACATATTATATTAGAAATCATGAGCAATAACTCGTTAATATTAATACTTAAATTTTTTAGCTTCTGTTATACCTGGAAACAATTTAAAAAATTTCCTCACATTTTATAAAAAGGTGACAATACCGTAAAACTTCACCTTACCCTATAGTTGACAATGTGAAATGTATTTTAGGTATTTTCAAAATTTTGTCAAGCGCGCGTATTCATAAAGACTTTCGTAGTTGCTTCTTTAAAGCAACCACTCACGTTCTTCTTCTTTTTTCTCCCTCCTACCCCCACAACTGTCACACATTTTGGTAACACCGCCGCCATAGTAACATAGTAGAATATTTGCATTTGTTTTATGCCGACAATGAAGAAATTTAAGTTGACGTTAAGCCTAAAATCGACATGCCACCTCCACATTTCCACCTCCAACTATTTTCACTACTAGTGCTACTCCTACACACTTCTGTTGTTTCAAAAATAGGATGCTGGGGCCTTTCATTTGTCCAACATGGCACTTCCGGCAAAATCTTCACACACACACATACACATATAAAAGCATATTTGTATATACATATTTTTATGTATGAAGCTATATGGTCTTGTTCAATTTCTCTGGTATTGCTCTGTGTCGAATTTGGCGCTTGGCCAACTAAATTTTCGGGAATAAAATACAAAATATACTGTGATTAGTACATATATAAATACGGTATATAGAGAGAAGAAGAAGAAAAAGAAGACAAAATATAGGAGGCTAGTGCGAGGGTGTTGTAGTTATAGAGTATACTCTCAAGCGACAGAAATGGTTGCAACAGCATTTGTTGTTTAAAATACTATTTGCTGCATATGCGATGATGATGTTGACGACGACTACAACAACAATGACGACGATGACGACGACAACGGCAACAACGATTGCAAAATGCAATTCGTTGTGATGTGTGCGATCAAATATTATTACACAGTCAAATCCAAGTGAGCCTATTTATTCTGCTCCTTGTTTTTTATTTTTATTTTATTTTTTTGTATGCCCATGCAACAAAACAAAAGAAACTAATGCTAAAGTAAGAGTAGTAGTTGAAGCAGTTAGAATGTATGACGAGAAGAGAGGGGGGAAACGAGAATTTAGTTTCTGGATAATATTTTTCAAATGCAACTAAGCGAAAACGGGTAAACATGGGATTCCAATGAAATTGAAGTGTTTTCAGTTTTTGTGTGACAACGACAACAACAACAAAAACAATAACAATAAATATGTACAACTGCAAAAACCAGAGAAACAAAACAAGAAATTGTCAAATTGTATTAGTTTCTTCATATCACTACTCCACTACTACCACCGACACACAATAACACATACGAATATGTATTTATATGCAATGAGAGGAAATAAAATGAAAATCTACCATTTGCTCGTTCATACCTATTATAAACTAAAATGTTACTCATACGTAGTAAGCAACCGAATGTAAAATTGTATTGTTTGTATGAATGTATGTATATGTTCGTTGTTTGTTGCTGTTTGTGAAATATGCCTAAATGTATTTATTTTTGGTTTTAACTGAAAATTAATTTCATCTTAAATCAGTTTAGATTCATTTTTATGTTTGCTAAAATTTTGTAGTAAAACTTTACTTTATTTAGTGTAAATTTATTTTCTGCATGATATTGAAATGGCGTAGTGAAATTTTATATAAAAATGAGCTGATTAAATTAAAAATGGCCACTGATTTATAACTTACCTATGCGTTGACAAGCTTAAGATATATAGAATGTAAGTGTGCGACCTTCTCATTTTGATCTCTCTTTTAAATTAATCTACAATTTATATATGTTAGTGCTAAAACTTTTACTGCATCAATTGAGTTTTTGAGCCAATTTAGAGGAGTACACAGATATAGGAACTCCGGGTATTGTGGTATAGGATTTTTATTTTAGAATTTGTTGCTAAAGTATACGTCCAATTTGAGCCAATCCTTGATATCTTTCATTAGTGAAGCATTCACTATCGGATACTTTACGACGAGATTGATGCGCTGGCCAACAAAATAGATATAAGACAAAATCTAGAAAAACCCAAAAGCACCTATCTAAAAAATTGGAGGGTAATGTGGTACACATGCGTTGTTAAATGTGGTGTATTATAGTTAAATGTGTATACTGTATTATATTTCTCGAAAAACAATTTGATAAGTTCTATACATAAGCACGGATAATTAACTTTTAGTTTTTATTTTAGAAAATATAATAATATAAAAAAATGTGTGATAATAAAACAGCCTTCGTGATATCACATGCTATACGTACATATACAGATAAAAGCTAATTAAAAAAAATATAAATTAATAATAAAAGTGTATCACAAACGCCGATTTGTAGCATTCAGAACAAAAATCATTTAAAATGTTTTGTAAAATTTATTTTTTACTTTATCCGTATTGAAGTCTTAATTAAACCAAAACCGGCTTTTCTTTTAAAATATTGCAATAATTATCAAGCCAAAAAAAAGTCGACCACACGCGATTATATGTTTTTTCAACTGCCCAAAAGAATGTCTTTTTTGTCATCCCGCAACTAAAGCACGTTTCTATTTTTCTTTAATTCCGCAGTATTTCTGATATATGGTACCTGCATAAACTTATTGGAACTATATCACATTGGCCTCCTATACCACAATACCCGAAGTTCCTCTATTTATTTTTCTTTCTTATTAATTCTTTATGACTTAACAGCTTATGAAGGGCCTAGACCTAGCTTTTCGCATCCATTCATGTTGCATGAGTTATATTTGTACACCAATGGTCCCCTTTTGTTTTAGGCTAAATACAAACAACGAAGTGAAAAGCATTTCTTAAGCAATTCTTGTTCCTGAAAGTTTGCTATAGTGGTCCATGTTAGGCTAGTAGTACCAAAAGTATGCTATGCTAGCTATGGTATTTTTGCTTCCTCAAGGTAGTTTTGCTTAATGGCCAATTTAATAAAGACGTGAGAGGGACACCAGTGGTGCAGGAAGATAATATATTGGAAACCTGCAAGCTCCGTTTACCAAACTCGTCAGCCATGCAATTATCTATGTGCCCAGGTACCCAATATAAGTGGACCTGCGATTGAGTCGACGAAAGTAGGGACAAGAAAAAGCTTTGTTGTTGTGAAAACACAAGCAAGGAACATGATTGCTGATTGGCTGCTCGCATAAATGCGAGTATTTGTGTCGAATGAATCGCTGCAAATAAGTTACTTTGACACTTGATAAATAGCCATTATTTCTACCTGAAAGACGCTGCAATTATCAGAAAATTGGAAAGAGAGTCTGGAACTCAACTTGCTAGAGAAGATGCTACAGCCGACTATTTCCCCCAGTTTGTACCCATTCCTCTCTACTGGGAATGTGGGCGAAATTTTTTTAGTTTAAACTCGTGGTAGAGCAAATACAGTCTACATTAGTCAATACAGACGTACCCTGCATTAGAATCTTGGTATGGCCCATGTTCGACTTATTCCAGCGAGTTAAGGGGCTGAGTCTGGCAGCAGAGTACTTAGCTTGCTGCGTGACCAGAATTGAAGTTGCCAACCAATGAAGAATTGTGAAGAGCCAAAAGGTAGTGCCGTATAGAAAAATTTTTATTTTCTATTTTTGATTTTCAACTGTGCCGAGCATTGAGCCCGGGCACCCTGCTTAGCAGTTCAGCTAACTAACCACTACGATGACCAGTTCAAATCAGTTGCTGTCTAGTTCAAATAGATTATTCTTATAATTGTTACTGAATTATGAGTGTAACTATTGAGTGTTTAGATCAATCCACAAATTTGGCCTTCTTAACTAATTCTTACTGAATCATGTTGAGTCAATCTGAAGATAAAAATAAATGCTTCTTGCCCAATTCAAATAGATTAGTCCGAGAACTCTTAATGAATTTTAAGTATATTAAGAAGTTGAGTCAATATACGAGTATCCTTCTTGTACTATTCACACAAATTCTTGAAAGGGTTCTAAGACTTACTTATTACTTATATAAACTCTCATTTCATTAAATTTAAAAAATTAAATTTAAGTAGAAAATTTTATAAGTTAAAAAAAAAAAGAAAACTGCCTTTCATTAGTATCCTCAAGTATTCATTACTACATTTTCTTTCGCTGTCTTCCCCTCACTTTCATTTGCATTTTTCCCCTCTTCCATAATTTTTTCGCTCTAATTGTTTACCTTATATTCTCTCTGATTGTGCATATTTTATTTATTTTCAACAATAAACAACTCAACAAATTTTTAAATGCAGCAACAAACACACTCACACACATGCACATCGAAAGTTGTATCACACTCCCGCTTCCAGCCTCTAAACCGGAATATTTGTATCGAAATCTTTGCATGCTTTTCCTTCTTTAACTTTTACAACTTCTTCTTCTTCTTCTTTTGCTATTACTACTTCTTCTACTGTACTTGTTCATTTCCGGCGCGCATATTTGCATTTCCGCTTAAAGTTTTATGCTGCTCAACTTTAGCTACAAATACCGAAAAAGAGAGTATATGTGAAAGAAAGAGATAGAGAGTGAGAGAGATTGAAGCAAGCCAACGAACGCGCTGTGTCCACAAGAAATAAAAAATTGTTGCTGTTTAATTTTAGTTTTAGTTTTGAAAATCCTACAGGATTATAGCACTGGCAAGTACACTGACCTTGAAACTTTGTTCTTGTTGTAGTTGTTGTTGTTGTTGTGGCCGAAAGTCTTGCTTGCTTGTTGGCTAACTGTGTATATTTTCTGCCTGCCTGCCTTCTCGCCTGGTTGCCTTCCCGACCAGCATCCAATATTATTGTTTTAGATTTTAAGTAAAAGTTTTGCTCAAAAGCCAACAATACTTGAAATTTGAATTTGTACGAGTATGTAAATGTTTGCATTGAGCTTTTTGTTATCCTTCTTTATTTCACTGTTTTTACGTTTTATTTCGGTCGTCGTTGTTGTTGTGGTTCTTATTGTTGCTGTTGGTTAGTGTAGTGGGGTATAAAAAGGCTTCTTTTCCTTGTTGACTCAAGGATACTACTCCTACTCTGTGCTGAATATTTGTTTAACTTCTTGTCTCGTGTTTTTGGTATATAGTTTTGTTGTTTGTGATTATGACGATAGGGAAGAAGAAGATTTTTAACTAAAACGGATTACAATCAAAAGCGAAAATTAATGAAATATTTACAAGCAGCTTATTTAAACATATACGAACAGACAAAGAAGTGTTTCTTTTGCCGTATATAGGACTTGGAATAAGTGGAGGGGAGTTACTAGCTGGAACGACAGAGAGTGAAAAGGTCACTTGGCATAATTTAAATGTCGCATGTAAAATTTTTTAAATTTCTTATTAAATTATTTAAATTCTATGTTTCCAGTCTTCTATTGAGTTATTCCAAAGACACCGAGTAATAATCCCCCCATCAAGTTCACTTCTTGCATTTCACTTCAAGAATTTTTCAAGATTTTATTTACAAGATTAATCTTTGTCTAACCAAAAAAAAAAAACATTAAATGAAACAGAAACATCTGAAGGTAAATTATACTGGGCAACTGTAGTTCTGCGGCGAAGAATTTAGGAATCGATTTTGATAAAATCGAGATTGCCGATTACGAATTTGGTGCTAAATTTGCTGAATTGACTCTAGTTTCAGACATATTTGAATGTGACATTATTAATACTATTTTTGTTTATAATAAAGGAATCGAGAAAGAATCAATGAGGTCACAAGCAGATCAAGACGGAAGATTCTTTTTACAACGGAACTGCTTATCATCTTCATTTTGACCACACCAAATCGGAAATTTAAGGGTCTGTTTGGAAGACTTGATAATAGTTCTGGTTAGGTTTTGATCAGGTTTTAAGATTAATTTTTGATTTTATGTCTGGATTTTGATCAAAATTGCTATCTAAATTTTGGTCTTAGTTTTAATCGAAGTATCGGTCTGAGTTGAGATCTGATTTTTGGTTTGAATTTGGGATTTAAATTTTGTCCGATTTTCAGACTGAGTTTTGGTGTCAATTCATGTCTACTTTTGGTTGAAATTTTGGCCTAAGTTATAGTTTTATTTTTAGTCAGAAATTCGATCTAAGTTTTGGACTGATCAGTCTGAGTTTTGGTCTAATATGTAGTCTGAATTGGGTTTGAATATCGGTCAATGTTTTGGTCAGATTTTTTGTCAAAGTTTTTATCTTACCTTGGGTCTGAATTTCGGTTTAAATTTTGATCTGATTTTTAGTCTAAGTTTAGGTTTGAATTTTGACAGGAGTTTTGGGGTGAATTTGATCTAAATTTTGACCAAAATTTTGAAAATCGGTTTAGATTTTGGTCTAATTTTTTATCTCTATTTGGTATGAGCTTGGGTTTGAGGTTTGATTTGGTTTTTGATCTGAATTTGGTATAAAATTTGAGTTGAGTTTAAGTCTAATTATGGGTTTGAGTTTTTGTCTTATTTCTGGTCTGAATTTCAGCTAAAATTTTGATCTGAATTTTAGTCTAAGTTTGGGTTTGAATTTTGATCGGAGTTTTGGTCTAAATTTGATCTGAATGTTAGGGAGAATTTCCGTCAGAGTATCGGTTTGAATTTTGATCTAAATTTTGAGTTTGCGGTGTAAATATTGGTCTGATTTTTAGTATGAGCTTGGTTTCTAAGGTTCGAGCTGTTTTTATCTGAATTTGATCTGAATTTCGGGTTGAATTTCGGTCTAAGTTTTAATCTAATTTTTGATCGAAATTTGGGTCTGAACTTTTAACTGGTTGGCCATAGATTGATTTAAATTTTTGACTGAATTTATTTTAGTTAAATATCGATCTAAGTTTAAGTTTGAATTTTTAAATTTTTCTAATATTTAGTATGAATTTGGTTTAAATATCGGTTTAACTTTTGGTCAAGATTTTGGTATACTATTTGCTCTCAATTTTTGGCTAATTTATGATCAGAATATTGATTTGAATTTTGGTCTAAGTTTTGTTCTGAGTTTTGTACGATTTTTTTTTTTTTGTATTTTGATTTAAATTTTGGTTTAAATTAGGATCCATTTTTGGTCAGGCCTGAACTATTACAAACACATTTTATGTGTTCTACTGTTCCCTTTTTCAATTTGTATCTTTCTGTTGCCAATGGCGAAACAATTCATATTGCTTCAGTTATTAGCAATTATACCCATGACGCCGACTACTGGAGAGAAAGGTTTTCCGTTTGAAAAGATATTTGAGATCAACCATAAAAGAAGTCGACTCAATGGATTAGCTATTATAATTTATATTATTCTTTGAAATATTTTTATAAATTCTGTCTTATTCAAATGTCTCTACTCAGTGTTTCAGGAATTATTCTCTAGATGATTCTGTCGCTTTCTTCAGTTTTACCTCCGCTGATGCCACAACCATAAGGAATGTGTAGAAGGTTCGTTTTAAACAAAAAAATATTCTGCAAAGAGTTTTCGAAATCATTTGAATCCAAAATTCTTTTAAAAATTTTTGGTTTCAGCATCACATCTGTATCTTTGTCCGAAATTCTTAATGACGGCTTTCATTGAAACCGCTCGGAAACAACCATTTCGAATGAATTTTATCACTCGTAAAAATTTCTATTAAATTATATAAAAATATCGCTGTAAAAATTAATATAGTAAATTTTGCTGTAGGGAAATATTTTCCAAAACGCCTAAAGTTTGCTTCCACACTTTTTTTTTATTTATTTTACATGTGTGCAATGTTATATTGATAGCATTGAAATGCATTTTTCCCGCTGCTGTTCTATAATAAATAGCAAAAAGAAAAAAAAACGAAATTGCAAATTTCTTTCATTCTCCAAAAGTTTTTTGTAGTAAAGAAAAAAAGCTTACGTTATTGTTATGCAAAGCACGGCCTATAAAAAAACACAGCCACACAAACTTGAAATTCACACACATTCATATACATAGATTTAAAAAGTATAAAAGAAAGCAATTGCGGCTGAATCTGAGGCAGATTTTTAACACAGCATAATACAAGAGAAGACAAGGCAAGACAATGCAAGACACTCAAATGCAAAGGCTCTGCAACTAGCAGATAAATCCATTATGAACGCACGTTTGCACACACACATACAAACAAACAAAAAGCGAAGCAATTTTTATTTGTTTTTCTTGGTTATTGGTGGTTAAATTCAAAAATGAAAAGAAACATGCAAAAATTCATACAACAGCGGAAGCGGAAGTGAAGTGTACTCATTGCATACAGTAGCGAAATTCAATGATTGTGCTTTTTTTTGCTATACCTATGTAGTTGTTGGTTTCTTGTCTAAATGCGTAGCACTTTAACAAATTAAAAGAAAAATAAGAGCAAAGAAAAAAGTTAGTTGTGATAGTTTCATATCTATATATATAGCAATATAAAAAATGTTTAAAACTGAAAAAAAAAAAAAAATAGAATAATAATGGCAAACAAAGGAAACGGAAATGCTATTGAATACAGGTTAAAAAGTTTGCGTTTCTTCTCAACCAGCATTTAAATAGAAAAAGTAGAAATAATCTTTTCTCAAATGTTTGCAAAGTTTTAACAAAAAAGCCATGATGTCCTTTTCTCTAGGATCGTCCTTTCTTTAGCAAAAACTTGATATGAAAGGCAAAAGTTTTGTGTGTGTGCGCGTTTTTGTTTGAAGTGAAGCTTTGAACTTGGTAAGGAAGTATAATATGAAAATCTTTTTTTTTTTCTAATGTACGAGTGTGTGTTTATATACCAAGTATTTATCAGAACAACCACAAATTAATGTAGATAGTTAAATATAGCCAGCTATTCAGCCTACCTGTTTGCCCGCTTGTCTGCCTACCTGCCTGTCTGCTCTTTTATGTAATCGCCCATCTACTTTTTCAGCTTCAGTTCAATTAAAGCATACTTTTAAGCGCAAATTTACACATCAACAATGTTTTCAAATTAATTGTTAAAAATTAATCTTTAAGCTAATCTCTGTAGTTTCAATCATTTGTATCTTTTTTTGTTTTTGCTGCTGTTGGTTAAAATTGTTTTAAAACATATTTAATAAGTAAAAAATTTTTTTGAGGTAAGCCAAAAATTTGTTGTTTGATTTTGATTTAATTTCGAATTTTAAGCGTTATTATAATGAATAGGTTAGGTTAATTAGTTATCCAGGGACATACTTGGACCAAAATGGCCCACAGTGATACCACAAGGTTGGGACTAAAAATTTAACGCTGGTTCCGAACAGCTGTGTGGCAATTTGTTTTCACATTTGGTGGTTTTGCCATTGCCTACTACCTTCTTATAATTCTCATACACTTCATATCGATAAGAATATAAGAAGATTATGAGAATCGACCACCAGACCAAGACGGGAATCGAACACGCAACCTCCTAGATGACCAAAATAGTAAAGACTTGCGTGAACTCACTATTAATGGTTGTAACTGTCACATTTGTTCAGTAAATCTACTAAAAAATATCAACACCACTCATAGCACTGCACGGCAGTCGGCTGGGGAATTGATGAAGCCATGTTTTTATGAAAGTTCGGTTTGTATATAGGAAAGTAACTTCTCAGTTTTCCCAGGTTGGTGATTTTAAGCAATTTTTTTCATTTTGAAATTACTGCTTTAGTCTATGCTCGAGTTGGAGTAGTATCATTTAAGATCTTTCTGTGGGTTTTCGGGCACGAAGAATCTGAATCTGCAATTTATTTTTACCAATAACGGCCGCTAGGGTGCTCTTTGGTGAAAAAACATTAAAAGTTCCAAATTTTTAAGGTTTTTCGGCTAAGAAGGTCATAAAATCAGATTTAATGTACGTGATTTTCATTTTTTTATTCTTTACATTAAGCCAAACAATCACTTCCAGATGGACTGACGATTATTAAAAAGGCATGTTTTCTCGATTTTTTATTAAAAATTTCATACAAACTAAATGTTTTTTCAAATTTTTTCATGTCTACAGAATTCAAAAATCATTCAAATTTAAATTAGAAATTATTTTCTTTCTCGCCATCGTTTTCTGCATCGCAAAAAGCTACCCTCTTCAATTTCATCTTCTACAATGAGTTCATACTCATCAAGGTCATTTTTAGCGACCACTAGCAGATATCGGCAATCATAGAGTTTAGTTTTTTCCTTTGTATCGTGTTTCCACGATCGTTTTTTTATTCACATCAAAAACTATAAATTTCTGCCAAAAATTAAAAAAAAAAACCGTAGATCGATTTAAAAAAACTGTATATTTCGCGGTATCAATTTTATTCATAGAAAATTAACAAGGAAAGCAACTTATCCGTCAACTGAATCGTCTTCGTTTTGACGAAAAAATTCCAACTTTATTATGAGGTTTTTATAAAAATCATCGCAGGTTACATTTGACGATCAGAATTGCCTTCAATGCTTTCACTTCTATCAAAAGTATACTCGCCCGCGGTATGCGAAAAAACAAATCGAGAAAACATGACTTTGGAATTATCGTTAGTCCATCTGGAAGTGATTATACGGCAATGATATGTTTCAGAAAGTTGTTTGGCTTAATGAAAAGGATACAAAAAATGAACATAACGTACATTAAATCTGATTTTATGACCTTATTAGCCGAAAAATCGTAAAAATTGGAATTTTTCATGTTTTTTGCACCATGGCGCACCCTAGCGGCCGGTATTGGTAAAAATAAATTGCACATTCAGATTCCTCGTACCCGAAAACCCACAGAAAGACCTTTTGATGGTAAAAATATTTGCATTTAAATAATAAAAAAAATCGCTTAAAATCGCCAACCTGGGAAAACTTTTCTATATACAAACCAAACTTTCAGAAAACCTAGGTTTCATCAATTCCCCAGAAAAGAAACCCGAAATGATCTACAGTGTAGTGAATTACGTGTTTTCAAATAGCCATTTATAAAAGAATGGTAAGAAATTCATTGTAACTAGATGTGAATGAATCGAACACACTAATAAAAAGTCTTACAGCTCAGTCATCAAACAGTCCATTGCAATGTCCAAGTGGATGTGGACAGTCTAATGTAAGTAGAAGTGTTTAAGCATCTAATCACGTAATGAAGCATAGTGAACTCTCCACAAAAAAAAAACACAATCATCGATTGACCAGCATTAGCATGGAAACCTCACTTGAAGTATCATTTCCAATATTTTTCTGGGGCTGAGCTCTAATATATGTTTCCATATTTCGCTAATTTCAAAAGTTAACTAAATTATTTGGAAAGATAACAGACAATTTCATATTTATATTTTTAGTTTTTATAATTTTTTAACTTCTCAACATATTTTTTATTTTATTGACTTACATACATTTCTGAACTCGGCAGATCCATCTTTTAAAATTTTTATCAAAATCGTTTTTTTTTTCGAACTTTTTAATTAATTATTTCCGTATTGTTACTAAAGACTCTTCCTCCCCATTTTTTTTTTTTTTTTTTTTTTATAGATTATAGAACTGAGCAAAATTCTTCTAGGCTCTCGGGTTTCTCAACAATGTGAGCTGACGTGTTATAGTTGTGTTTTTTGATTTTTCAAAAAATTTTTGAAAACTTGTGACTAATAGACCAGTTTCCAGGTGAATAGCAGCAACAATTTTCGCCATAGCGAAGTAAATTGACATTATCACTTTTGTTGTTAACTTTTTATGTCTTGGATTTGCATCTTTTGGATCTATATTATGGACTGCTGTTTAGTTTTACCCTCGAATTTATAGAACAACACTTCATCACATGTTAGGATTTTAATAAAGGAGCTTCACCCTTCATTTTCAAATTTTGTAAGGAAAAATTGCGCGAAACGAGCATGTGCATAATTTTTATTATCATTTAAAGTTCGTTGAATCCAAAACTAGGAGATTTCTTCGTGTATACCAAAGCATTTTTAAGTACAGAGCCTGAAGTCTTCGAACCTAGCGACAAGGGGTACGTTCCACTGGTTTGGGTTGACGATGCAAATCGAATTTCTTGCTGTGTTGGCTGTGGTGTTTTCACCGGCTTAACATTAATAATTTTAATATTTCCATTCTTCATTCTTACAATCTTCCTAAAATTTTATGTGAAATATCGTAGTATTATTACAAATCGTATATAAACTTCAAATTTTTTTAAAATTAATAAAATATCCCTAACTCAACCAACTTTTCTTAGTCGCCTCGTATCCGACCTAAAGCAGGAGCTTCACTCAACTGCAGCTTCTTTAAAGTATTCAACACCAATTGTTAAAACTGATAAGGATCAGTTAGGTTTTCCGCTCTAGTGACCCTTTGGAACACCGTCAAAACGTGGCTTGATTAACTTAGTTCTACTGTTATTTTCATGATTGATGTTCTGCAGAGATGTACTGTTAAACGCCATTGGTTCATGTGTTGTTTAAAACTATGCGACTATATATTTTAATACGCCATGGATTACAGAGATAATTTTTTTTTCTTATCATTCATAGAAAAAGCATTCTACAGAAATTATTTCTAATAATTAGGTGTACTAGTCGGTAAGACCCCAGTAACTGGGGCTATTGTTTTTGCTCAAGGAATCTCTTTATGAAAAAACAAATATCAAAAGAGAACCAAACTACTCGTTGGTGTTTGTTTTGTTATTTGTGTATGCAGATAATTCGTTAGATAATTCTGAGAAATGCCGTTACTAATGTCTTCTCTTTCTCTCTCATTTGTTATTTACTCCCGCTTAAGCAATGATTTTTACAACGATGAATGCAATGCTTTGTTCAATGAGTGAATTTTGAAGAATTTCCGACGCTAATATTTTGGAATTGGCTTAACCGATTTTAAATCTGATTTTTAGCTAACCTACTCGTCAAGCTCTTTAAATTGATATATAATATGATAGTGTAGCACTTCTGGATCTTCTGGAATAAAATTGTAGTTACACTAATAAATGTATAGATTCTCTCCATTTTCAAAACAATCGTTCAGAAGGTACTTTCCTCTCCCTACAAACTTATTTTCGTTCACTAATCAATTCAATGCCCTGTATTTGTAGGGAGCTCTCTGTGAGTTGGCCAAAGACGAATTGAGTGCCCAATACAAAAATTGTAGTGGGCATTGAACATGCATTGGAGTTATTCAGAATCAACAGAATCCATTAGATATCTGACGTCATTAATACCATTTATTGAGAAAGGAACCTGCATATACATGATGATAATAAAGTATTGATTAACTTAGTTCATGAAGAAATGTCGGTGTAAGAAAGTATCAGTCAGTGGGCACATTGGAAGCGTAGCTTTAAGCGTAGAACAGGATATAAACTTTTGGTAAAGAAAATTATTGTAGCCTGCAAATCACTTACCTAACTTTAAATGAATATTCTTAAAATTAGTTAATCATTGAAGGACAAAATGGGAGAATATTTTCTACTAACGCTGCAAATAAAAACATATAGCTAAAATAAAGGAGGGGACAACCACAATGCCTATTTATCTAGTGTGGTAAAAATGTAGGAGATAAATATCATACAAACTCAACGACCAACTCCTTAGTAATTTATTTTTCTCAACAACTAACCATAAAATACTGACACCTACCACTAATATTTTTCAAATGTGGAACTTATTTGAAACATCAAAATATACATTTTAATTTCAAAGGTGAAACCAGGTTTGTCATCGATAATTTGGCGATTAGATAAAAAGCTTTATAAATCGTTATCTTCGCCGCATTCAAAAAATATGGAGATCCAACATCTTAAGTACCTAACAAACATTTGTACAACGCGAAACAATTATAAACTCCATTACTTTAAGAAAATGAAAGAGATCGAATACACATTGCGTAAGCCTCTCTCTTGTACATTAATATAACAATTCTTTGACACTTATTAAAAATGAATGCTTTTCCCCAATATTCAATAATATCTTTTAATGAAAATTTACTCTTCATCTAACTAAGTAAGCCCCAATTTTTAGCTGTAGGGTATATAAATAAGCATACATACCGCCAAACCCCAACAAACAAAATAAACAGGTATTAGCTTTGAAAACCAAAAAACCTTAATCAGTGAGATTTGTACACTTTTGAACATATTCAAAAATTGAATTAAATCTGTTGAAAACACGCTTTTCCATGCTTGGCCACTATGTAATGAAAAAAATACATATTGCATATAACTCATACGTTCCATTATAATTCAGACTTCCGCTCGTTTGTTCTCTCTATGTAAATGTGTATGTATGAGTGCGAGTATGTTTTGTCGCCTAATTAAAAGTGATTACAGCTCATTAAAAGATAAAAAGAGCACATTGTCTACTGTCGCTTCATTAAATGATAAACTCAACACACATATACATACATACGCACATAAATACATGCATGATGATACACAGCGGCCAAGTGTTTGCACAGTTGCCAAATGTGTTTTGTACTTTGTATTACGAGCTTGTTTTTTATGTGTTTTGTTATTTCAGCTTTTGTTTATATCTTTTATGCCGAAACATGCTCGTAAATAACCGCAAGCGGCATGCAATTGCGGCATAGTAAAAGAAATAACATGATATGCGGCTTGCCAAACAGCGCGTGCATACAAATAAATACATCCATATGTGTATGCATAAACACTGGCTCATTTCCAAGTGCAAGCGCAACAATTTTCTTTCTTGGCCAACAAACAAATAAACAAGCAAACAAAGAGTGGCCTTTCTGAATGCCTGCCATACTCTGATGCTAAACGATATTGAAGATAAAATGGTCTTTTGTTATTTTTCATGCATATTTTTTAAAGATGTATAGTATGTATGTACATTACATTTAATTCAGTTAGTTATTCATATACTAAAGGGATCATTGGCAATGACAATATAAGATCGAAAATCATCTTCAGCGGTGGGGCGCCTACTTGTTCAAATCCATTCGAATTACTGCGAATTGGCGGTAGTACCTAGTTAGCAAGTTTAATTACTACTTTCTCTACAACTTATGGAGTAAAACTTCTCCTAGTTTAAATTATACGATTTTTGCATACGTTTTGATCTGAATTTTAAATTGATTCTTGTTTAGACTTTAGCTTGATTTTTGTCCGAATTTCGGCCTCAATCTGGTCTAAATTTTGTTCTGGGCATAGGTGTGAGTTTTGAACCGAATTTGATCTGAATTTCGGTCTGAATCTCGGACTGATTTTTGTCCACATTTTAGTCTCAATTTGCTCACAATTTTTGTATGGGAATTAATCCGTTTTTAGTTTGAATTTTTATCTAGTTCTTGTTCGAGTTTTGGCCTAAACCTCAGAAATTCGCTATGGACTCTATTCTGATTTTGTCTGAATTTTGGTTGGAAATTTTTTTGAATTGTGGCCTGAGTTTTAGTTTGATTTTTTCTCAATTTTGTCTAAAGTTTAGTCTGATATTTGTCTGATTTTTGGCCTCAATTTGGTCTGTTTTGTTTATGCTAATTTTGGTCTTTACTTTGGTCTGATTTTTGTCTGATTGAGTTTTAGTCTGAAAGCGGTTGAATTTTAGACTGAATTTCGTTTGGTAATTTTACTGATTTTTTTGATTTATAAATAATTATCCGTCTTCTCTCGTTTTTTCTGGGCTAGATGTGTTATGCTGTGCCAAATTCTAAATCCGTCTCTGATTACATACTCAGCTATTTCCTTTAGCTCACTCCATATGCGACACACTTCAGTATTCTAATATTTCTCACTAATTTAATCGTAAATTTAGTAAAAAAATTGTTTAATATTTCAACTTCACAGTTAATTTTTATATAGAGAAATTAATTAAATTCTATTAAAGAATTCTCTAAACTTTGGTGTAGACACACACACATACTCATACACGACACTTAACATCAATACAACATGCTTTTGGTTAATGCGCCAAAGGACACACAACGGACATTAGCATAATTATTATTAATTTTCGTTTGTAATTGCATGCTTTGCTTACTAGCAGATAGTATTTTCCAACACACCCAACCCAAAATCACAGTATGTCTTTAGTCCTTACTGTCTCGATGAAGGTATGTATCTGTGTGGTGTGTAACTGTGTGATTGTGTACGTTATGTAGCAAATGTTTAGCCGCTTAATCCTTGTACAAAATGTGCAAAATAATTACTGCATTTTTTTTTTTTTGTTTATGCTGCTATTATTGCTGTTAGTAATGGCGGATTTTGTTTGTAACACACTAACATGCATACAAAGAGAAAGAGAGATAGAGAGAAAAAGAGAGAGAGAGAGAGAGAGAGAGAAAGAGCGTGAGTGAGCCATATACAACAAACCACAGTATTAGCGCATATTTGTATGAGTTTTGCGGTAGGATCATAGCGAATAATTTTCTAATGAATGGCCAAAAACTGTTGATGATTTTATTTTAAGCTTATACGAAATATTTTTATATTTGACAAAAAAAAATATTCAGATTTGTAAATAACAAATTTTGGGGGATGAGAGAAAAATCCTATAAGTTTTAAAAGGAGTGAGGGAGTGAATGTGTATGGAAGTAAAATGCGTATTCAATATATTTTTTCAATAGAAAAATAATCTTACTAAGTATGTACGTTAGCTGAAACGTTTACATTCTCTTTTTCACTAACATACAAACGTATTTAAGATTAACTAAATATAAAGGAAATTCTCAAATTTTACTTAAATATTACCTTGGTTACCACTTCTTATAACTCTTCAAGGGGATGCCTGTGATCTCTATTCACTTTTACCAGGCGCGGATACAAGGGGGGGAGGGAAGTGGGGGAAATTAAAAACTTAAAAACTTAATAACTTAAACAGGCAAAAAGGTGAACATAATTAGTTATTGTTGTTTTTAGTTATTACGATTTACTCTTAATTATAAGAATAAGAAATAATCTTGCGCATTAAACCACTTTCCTTCTCAATGGAAATGTGCTGAAATAATAATGATACCTAAACCAAATAAATCTAAAAACTCAGTATTCTCAAATAGACCAATAAGTTTGCGGGCAATATTCTCGAAAATATTCGAAAGAATACTTGAGTAGATTGCTAATAATACTAGAAAATATGAATATAGTTCCGGATCACCAATCGTCATAAGCACGGTACTTTTGAGCAATATCACTGCATAGTGAATATTGTCACAGACTTTCTGGAACGCAAAAAATATTGCTCTGACATATTTTTGGATATTCAACAAGCGTTCGACAGAGTTTGGCATCAAGGGCTATTATTCAAATTAAAAAATTTACTTCCAGCTCAATTTTATTTGGTCTTAAAGTCCTATCTACATGAAAGATCATTCTTTGTCAAAGTAAATGATGAAACTTCAGCCATATGTCAAATAAAAGCCGGAGTACCACACGGCAGTGTTCTGGGTCCTGCTCTTTATTCAATTTTTACCTGCGACTTGCCTGAAACTAATGTTGTTACTATTTCTACTTATCCAGACAATACTGCCATTTTGCGTCAAATTAATCTCCTACAGAAGCTGCTAATCTAGTTCAGAAACAGCTCGACGACATTCAACAATGATTCCTTCAATCCTTGAAGTTTAAATGGTATTATTACATTTGATTTTTCTTTAATTTATGAATAGATATTAGCTATATTAGAATGAACCATTATACCTCTCCTAAGTCTGGTGCTAATGCAATACGAGGTTTATGCAATGCTCTTTTTACATAATTATTAGTTTTGGAAATGAAGAGTTTTCGATTTAGTTCTTAAATGCTTGACTCGAGTACCAGTTCAACGAGTTCGATTTTCAGGTAGAACAGAAACCACCAAAAAAAAAAACAAAGAAAAAAATTAAAGGTTTCGGGTCGATATAAAGAAAATCTCAGATGGGAAAGAGAAAATCTGAATACAGGGTAGGAATCAGCGATCTTCAATTATTCTTGCTATCTTATTCTCGACCCATTATAAACCAATCTAAAACTGAATAAATGTTTCCTATTGTTAATATTTTCCACGATCCTTTACATTGGGAATAGATTATAGAAATTGTGAAATGATTTGCTGCAAGAACAGGTTTTCCCCAAAGTGCGTAATGTTCCAGTAAATTTTCACACTGTCATACCTTCGAAATTATTAGACATCGAAATAAAGTTTAAGAATAAGCAAAAAAAAAAATTGCTTACGTATATAACGCTCCAACTCGCGATTTGGTTCATATAGAGAATTTTTATTTTTTATTTCCCACCACCCCCTCCCCCCCCGCCCCCCCCCCCCCCTCTAAAATGTTTCCTGTATCCGCCACTGCCTTTACACATTTCTACTATAACTTCTACTAACTGCTTATGTCAATACCAATTTTTGTAAATAAGTAAATCTGATTATTTCTTTCACTTCACACACATATAAATCACTACATTTCACAACTCTGCTATCAACACAATAAAATACAAATACATTTTTCACCGACAACCATTAAATTGTTTATATGGATTTGCAAGAGATTCAACATACGCTTGCAAACACAAAGCATTACAAATTCAAATAAATCCTATACCGTGAAAATGCCAAAAAACCCTTTTTGGTTTTTGCTTAAATGCTTAACATTTTTTGTTCTTTGTTTTTTGTTTAGCAAATAATATAAATTTTATAAATGTTATTGATATCAATTGAATTTCGTTGATGAGTTTTCATTAATAACAACATAAATTTTGTAAATAAATTCCATTTACTATAGGATTTGCAAATATAATGCATGCATATAACATTTCCGTAAGGGAATTACAGAAAATATCTACTAAAAAGTCTTTTTTTTTTTTTTTTTTGGGAATATAAAATGATTTTTTTTATTTTATATTTTCAACTGTAGGATGAACTATAAAATTAATTGAAACTTAAATATTCGTGGTAATAATTAACGATAAAGACGGCAAAACTGATGAAGGCATTGCTTGTTAAATCAGGAAAGACAAAGCAACCTAATAAAAAAAACCCTAAATGTGCACTTTGTTCGCCACAACACCTTGAGTTGCAGGTTGAAAATTAAAGACTGTTCAGCTTCAATGTGCTGTCAGTACTTCTTTATGGCTGCTGTAGTTATAAAATGACCTCTGCAATAACCAAGCCACATAATTCTTAACGGAGAGCTTCTCTAGATCATGAAAATGGAGCACTTAAAAATATAACATCATTCATTGTTACATTGAATCTTAGAAACCGGATGTTTTCTCTAAAACTGGAATAAATAGGGCACTCAAAAATAAAATATTAGAGGCATTCCATTGTGTTTAGATTACACAGCAAACACAAATTATTTTGATCAATACCATAAGATCAAATCTAAAAGCGAATTTCGTAGGTAAGCGATGTTGTGCAAATATCTAACTCATGTAAAATTGGTTTCTATAAAAACATAAGGGACTACTTTGTCATCTAGAGCCTGCAGAATTTTTCAGTTCAGTGAGGAGGAGCTAGCGCAATTTATCCAATTAAAGGGAATGAAAAAAGAAGAATATTTTGAGGTTATGAAAAAAATATCTATTTTATGTGATACTCCTTGTTAGATTCGATCATTCCAAAGCGCCATCAAAAAAGTGTATATATTGGGTGGATTCAAGTTCGCGTGAGCCCCAAAGGTTGCAATTAAATATATTCTACCATAATGATCATTTGCTTCTACTTTATCAATGCTCGTAGCTTCATGCGCCTTTCGAGTCAATGCCTATTTTTTCTGAGATTCTATGTGAGCTTTTATTATTTGCTTTCAATGTAAGAACCAAAAAATAAACCGATATTTCTAAAATTTTGAATGTCACATCCTCACAACAGTTTGAGCTTATATTCATTTTATTTATATCAAGCTCGTATGACAGCAAACTCCCTAACTTAATCTTTGAAATCTATCAAAGGCGAATGACGAGAGGCAAAATATAGGAAAATCAGTATGGAAAGGCAGAAAGAGTGTGCACACACTTCATCACCCACTAGATTAAGTGGCAAAACTGCATTGCAGATATGCGACTGCGTAGAGAAGAAGACTGAGCAAAGGAATGCAAAGTTCGCACGCAAATACAATGTGAATGTCCGGTCTGCGCAACGGTCAAATGGTGGCGCAGCTAGGTAAATTGAACACCATTATAATTAATCGAAAAATGACTTAAACAGTCCGGCAAACTAATTCGAAATGATTGTCACGCGAGAAGAGTAGTAAAAAAGGAAGTTGTTTCCGTCGATAAAAATCTACATAAGATTTTTCTCAAAAAAAGTCTCTGCAGCTGCAGTGGTTGAAATTGTGAGGGACAGCCACTGGCCAGCACGTCATAAGAAAAGCTATTAGCTTAGAAACATGAAGGGAACTATATTCTATATGGTCTGGTCATGATAATATTACGAACTAAGGCTCAAATGAAGAAAGTCTTTCCCATTTTTGATTTACGTATTCCAAATAGTGAGAGAATAAATCTGCCCAAATCTTGACTAAGGGAGTTAAAACCTGTGAGAGCCTGCTCAATATCTAGGGTTATTCCATGTCACGCTTTTTTATCTACTTTTTAAAGCCTTCAATGTTCTTATGGCCTGGAACACATATAAGTTTAATATATACACATATAAACAAAACCATTGGTTTTAACCTATTTCAGGCGGCAACTAGTTCCAATGGACCAAAATCGTCCAAATTTCACTTAGAAATGAAATATAAAGGGCAAAGAATTTGGGATTTTTACCTCTGATACGTTCCGTTGATGCGAAAGCGCATTTGGCATTTCGACTAATTGTTCTTCGCCAGTTTTCCGATTCCAACGCTTAGCACGGTGCGTGGGCTCAATGGGATCGTGGTTTGAAGCAACGTGCCATGGCAATTTCGTTATTTTTGTCCAAAGTAAAATCCAATGTGCCTCGTTCTTTTTTCTTTATTGTGCCAAAATCCATTAGCTGGGTATTATTTATCCGATTCTCTCAAATGATATCAGTGGCGAAGTATTCAAGCTGAGACAAATGACACATCAATCAATGGAATGTAAAGAAGTTGTCAAATGCAATGCAATGCTGGTTCAGTAACTCCAAACTCTTTAATAGTTTTGAAGGTGTAGCACCTTCACCCTTCGCATTTGCATAGGGAATAAAAACAATAATTGAATCAGAAGCGGATTGGCTTACCTTAGTGTAAAAAAACTCCAAAGTTACTGGTGCATTTTCGCATCATTAGCCTGAAATGAGTTAATATGAAATTCTTTTACTCTCAAAAATTTCTTAACTACAGCCTCAGCTTTTCTCAGAGTTTTAATTTTCAAGTCATGTAAAATACATGGCAGAAGATTTATAGTAAATAATTCTCAAGTTCCTTTAACCTCCACAAGTCCTTCAAAAATTTTTAAATCACAATAAATTTGAAAAGCCTTCCTTTGGTCATTCCAGAAATGATTTTTGGTTACTTTAAACGAAGTCAAATAGTAAAAATAAATTACTAAATAATACTGCAGATTTTAATTTAAATGAATAACTAGAAAATATATTTTCATCTTTTACGTTTAACTCTTGAAAAAGTGAAATGGCAAATAAATTGCTGTTGCAGTTTGGGAAAAATGCAAAAAAAATTAAGAAACGAGTCCACAAGCATACATGCATAAATATACATGCACTAAACACACATACACACATGTGTGTGTGTTTTATATTGCGCTGCTCTTTATTTTACAACATCATAAGTACAGCCAAATGTTGCTGGAAACTATTTGCAGCTTTAGTTTAGTTCAATGTTATTTTTTTATGTAGTTGATTTTTTTATACCTATGTATGTGTGTGAGAATGTGCAATATTTTTGTATATATGTGTGTGTGTATTACCCTCTTACGAACTCAATTTGAAATGGACCTCATGTGGCTGCGAATTGCAGCAGCTGCTGTTTATTTAATAAATAAACTTTGTATATTTATTTCGTAATATTTTTGTTGTTGTTTTTCTATTTTGTTTTTTCCCCTCCCAACATTTTATTGTTGCTTGTACATACATGCAATTTGTGTTTAGAGCATCGCATAGCTGGAGTAGAATTTCAAAATAATAAAATTTTAGTATAATTTCTTATTTTTTTATTTTTTTAAATTTTTCTAAGTAAAAATGTTTTCTGTTTTCCCCCCTCAAGTCAAATCTACGTAAATTGTATAAAAATTTTTACAAAAGTTTTTAACATAATATATTTAAAGGGTCAAAAGTTTTGTTAAGATTTTGCATATAAACAAAGAGTATTTTAATATTTATAAGCATGACCATACGTGACGTATGAGTGATATGCTTTTAAATAATTATGAATTATGTATATATGTATATATGTAAATACATGCATTTCATTTATATATTTACTTTATATAAGAAATTTTATAGAATTCTTAAATTATCAATTAAATACTTAAAACTCTAATTCTTCTTTGTTAATAATATACTAACAATTCTACTTCAAACATACACATAGAAATATACGAAATATCTTTTACCCAAGTAGATGATAATAGTTTGTGATGAGCACTCAGCCATATACATATATCTACATACATACATATATGCATAGTTTTGTAAACAAAGTGTAAATTGTTTTGAATTTTGCTGCATATACCTACACATACAAACACACATGCATACAAATAATCACATATTTGGCAACACAAATAGGCAACATTGTTTTACCATCACATACACAAACACACATGCACTTAGATAATACCCAGTATGAAAAACTGAAGTATTGTCGTAGTATAAATATGTAGTTTTAGCTAGATTCAACTCCTTCTAGAATTTAAGAGTGAAATCTAAAGTTGACAAAAATTTCTAGAAATGTAAGAAAACTCAGGGAACTCGGATTTGGATAAATTACAAACGCTAATAAAGACTTCAGTGGCACAGCAACACATTTCTAACACACTCTTCCAGCTTTCAAATTTGTTCGTCTTAGAAACGCACCCAATATTAACTCTATAAAAAAAATACATAGGATTACATTTGATCAGGCACCGAAAAAACAAAAGGATTTGTCTCCTCTTTTATTTAACGTGTGATGTTACTTCGAACTAAGTAGGCAATTAAAAAGGCCGTTTATCTTTCTATGTTTTACAAATCCCATTTCATTGTGGAGTTTAAGATTAAATGAAGCTAAGAGTAGACACCAGTGTTTTTACTGTCAGTGTCTGGTGTCCCACAAGTTAGCATTTTGGGTCCTTTGCTTTTTAATTTATTTATCAATGATATTTCTCTTTGTTTTATCAACACAAAATTTGTTTTTTATGCTGATGATTTACAAATCTTCTTAAGAGTTAATAATGCTTTGGACATTTGTAGCCTACAGTCTGATCTTAACTAATGTAGTTCTATGGTGTGACAAAAATCTTCTATATCTCAATCTATATTTTTTTGTATCATTTTCTAAATCTCGGTGTTCTCTTAATTCATCATATCAACTTGCTAATTCGAAGTTGACAACGCATAAGAAAGCCCTTGATTTGGGTGTTTTATTCGACTCACGGTTCACGTTTTTAGATCATTTAAACAACATTATTCCCAACGCTTGTTCTCTGCTGTCTTTTGTGAGACGTAATACTAAAATGTTTACTGATCCGTATACGCTAAAGCTTCTCGTTATTACTTTTGTTCGTTCCAGGTTGGAATATGCCTCTTTTATATGGAATCGATTTTATGCTACTCACATTAACAGAATAGAACAGATACAAAAATAATTTATTAATTTTGCTTTACGTTCACTTAATTTTTCTCAGCCTTTACCTTCCTACAATGCGTGTTGCTGACTTATAGATTTAAATTCTCTTGAGTGCAGAAGAACTGTGCACTCCTTGACCTTTATAACTGATATTATCAGTGGTAAAATAAATTGTTCTGTTTTGCTAGAACGCATTGATTTTAATGTATAGATAGTAGTCCAGCACACTAACCTCTTGGTAACCACCATTTTGCTGACCCTGGTTAGAATCTTCTTCCACACACTGTCCTCACCCGAATATTATGCTTCCCAAATACATGGAGGAGTCGACTGAATTGAGTAGCTCCTCATTCAGCATGTAGTTGTTGTTTGTTATTGTATTGGTTTTCATTGCATTTATTTTATCTCTTTCGGGGAAAATTTTTTTATAACAATAGGAGCAAAGAATCGACGAAAGAAGTTATCCCTCAATTAGTTCTTTTAAAATCTGTCGAACACCGTTCTGAAACAAAAGTTAATCTGATTTAATTTTTAGATTTGGTAGTCCATAGATTAGGGTGAAAGACAGCCTGTTCCTCCCTTAGTGACTGGTCTATTTTTAATTGGATGCGGTTTAGCACGGCGTTAGAAATAACTTGTAATGTTATGGAGTGAAGAACAATCCCTCCTTTTAGGGATAACTATGAGTATATTCTGTACCCAGCTGTTGGTAATTTTGTTTACAAATTTAAATTTTAGATACAACAGTTAGCCGCGTGTTTTGGACACGTTTGGTGGATTTTGTTTTCACGGGGCAGATGTTATCACTTTCACCAAATCGAAGGTATCGTTATGAATTTTCAAAAGGAAAATTATTATCTGCATTGACTATTACAATTTTTGATTTTTTTAGAAATTAAGAGGACATACACTTTCTCAGTTTGAAAAAATCGATTTTTTTTTAAACTACCCTATTCGAAAGTATTATTTTTCAGAAGTATTTTGTGAAAATTAGAAAGACTCCGAGTATTTTCGCAGATATAGACGATTATAGCGCCGAACTGAAGTATATTTAATATGTTAAAAACCGATAGTCAATACTTTGAACCCGTTTATCTCAAAACAAGGTTTATTCCATTGGCCTACATGATAACCAAAAAAAATTTAACAGATCGGTCTGAAATTTTAATATGTTCTTCTACATAACCATGGTACGTACCTGAAAAAATACGTTTGGTTAATTCTTTCCGCCATTTTTTTAATTGCTGCTCAAGCAATTAACAGTCGTATATTTTTTGGGACCATAGTCATAATATTTCTAACGGTACTTTTTTTTAGTCATTCCAGTGAGCCGCACTCGTGCACACCAGTTAATGACTATTTTCAAAACATCCTTGTATACAATTTTTTCTTTTAATTATTACACAATTTTTTTTTGTACTTGAAGTCTTTAAAAATGTGCCGAAAAAATTCCTGGGACAGAAAGTATATTACATTTTCATTAATCTATCAGTTCTATAAAAATTGCCAAAGTTTTCCACTGAGGAAATGCAGGGTCACCTTAAGGTTGAATTATTTATTTTGGCTGAATCAATGCTATAACTTTTTAAGGTTTTATTTTAGCAAGAAAATTAAAAAATGTCGTGTTGGTGGTCTATTATTTTATTATTTGAGGGGTCTCGGCCTTATCCGTATAATTTAATTATAATTGACTTATTTTTAACTCTTACAGAATCTACTCTCTTGGTTTTTTTTTTAAAAAGATGAGTTTTCCGGACAATGGTATCATTAGGTATGAAAAAGTAAAATGTAGCAGCATGCAAACTTTGTAAACTAATGCTTTTACAGAATTAAGAAACTAATTTTCTAAATAAATAATTTCTAATAAAAAATTTTAAGCAGAAACGCAAAAAACCGCAATAGCCAATGAAATACAATAGCATTTGTAGAACTTTAAGAAAATCTCATGACGGTATTGCTAGAACTAATATTGAGCAAGAAGAAGAACTAATATTGAGCAAGAAGAAGGGGACAACCTGCGCGTACTTGCAAAACGCAAATCAGCATTGAAGCAGCACAAATTGAATTGTCTAGGGCAAATAAGAGTGAAAAAATTTGAATTAAATGTTGAAATATGTAGTTACAGAACTAATTCCAAATGTGACTTTTTTCATCAGAAAGCACGTGCTCAATTTTTTTATACTGGGCATGCACTTATATGTACATAAATAAGTATATTCTAGTGTATTAAAAATAAACGAATTGCAACAGCCTCCTGCTTTTATTTTCTTCTCTTTCATTTTTATCCTTTTCTGTTTTTGTTGATGTGTTGCTGTTGTTGTTTTTTGTTGCACTAAAATTATTATTATGCCTGTTGTGGTATGCTATTATTGTTGTTGTTTCTTATATACATAGATACTCATATATATTATACATATGTATGTATCTGTTATATCTGCACACTCATACACACATACAAACACATTAGCTATATTTTATGAGCCTAAAAGCAGCAAAAGCGGAAGTTGTTTCAGTTACTCTTTTTTTTTCAGTGCAAATATTTATGTATGCATTTATGTGTGTGTGCGTGTGTGTGTGTGTTATTTTCCTTTTTTGTTTTACAACTACTTTGTTTCAATTTTGGCGCCATTATTATTTTAGTTGTTGTTGTTGCTATTGTTTGTTTGCATGTTCCTGCTACATTATTTGTTGTCGTTTTCATTGCTGTTATTGTTGGTGTTTGTAGTTGCATGTTGTTTTCTTTAAATCATGGCGTCATAATTTCTTGTTGAACACACATACGAGTAAAACATGCATCTATTTTTTTTACACTGCTTGTTTCCATAAATGTATATGTGCGTGTATGAGTGCTTGTGAATTCCACTGATTTTTCCTGTTTTCTCACGTTTTAACAAAAAAAATTTTGATTTTAGAATCTCTTTTGTTTTGTTGAAAATAAAACAAAAACAAAAAAATAAACAAAAAAGGTTTGGCACAAACAAGCAAAAAAGCTTCGTGTTAGTCTTTTTCATTATTCATTCAGCATTTAAATTTAAGTTAATAACTTCTTGTAGAAGTTTTATATTAATTTTAATGCTAGAGAATCGCAAAGCAACAAGTTAATCCTCTCGTTAGTTGCAGCCTTCAGTACCAACTAAGCAAGCGTTTCTAAGATAAATTCATAATGAGTTACTGAGTATTATAAGAGCATTATAAAGCATAGACTCAGTGATAGAAAATTATTTTATACTAGCTTATAATTACACTATAATTTACCACTACTTATATAAATATATATATTCTAAGCTAGGTTCCCAATGAAAACCGACTAATGAAAATTTGAATTTCTTTCTAATAAATATGATTATTTTATAATCAAATCCTTCACATAAATAGAAATATACGAAATTGTTGCTCAAAAACGCTTTAAATTTCATTCGCTAAACTCTTTCAATTCAACATTTTCTTTTCATTATTTCTAAGAAAAACTCTTTGAATTCGAACTTTTTGCTATTATTTCTAAAGGAGTTCCTGTTAAATTTGCTCACAATTTCAACGAAAAAAGTTCTATATCCAATCTATACAATTGGCAAAGCACAAGAGTAAAGGCTAAAGCAACAATTGTCAACCAAAACAAAATTTTATATACGAGTATACACATATATTTCGATATCCTTGATAAAAGAAAAATCGTTTCTCCATATCATGCCAGAATATCTTTGGCTGCTAGTAGCAAAAGTATGTAGTAGTTACTTTTCTCATTCTTTTTTTTTTTTTTCTTGTTCCTTATGTTTGATTTGTATCAAAATTTACAACATTCATTCTCGCGTATCGCATCATTGTAAGCGCAGCTGTTGCAACTTTGCAATGTTACGATTCTTCTTCTTCTCTGCATTTTTATTTTTTTGTGTAGCTGCTGTTGCTACTAATATTTTAGTATTAAATGCACGTATCACATACTGAAACTTACAGCTACTCCTACTACTATTTTCGTTTTTCCTATGCTCTTCTATATTTATTTACAATTCGTATCATATGCAGCGCATGCATGTTGTGTACTTTTGCGCTTGAGTGCATACATTTTTCAAAAAAAAAAAAAAAAATAATAGCATAAAATAAAGGAAAAACTATTCAATACACTCTCATTTAATAAGCTAAAAATTGTACAAGTTTTCTGCAACAAATGGTCGTGGCCATCAACATCAAGCATCATCCTTATTTCACCACCCACATCCTATGCATTTACTTCTACTACACTCACAACTTTTATTTCTACAATGACGATTGCAATCATGATAACCTTACTGCTATTCAATTTGATTAGATTTCATTGAATTTAAATTATTTTTATTATTTCTGTTTTATGTACTAACTACACAAATACATGCATCTGAACAGTATGAATGCATATGGTATGTTTACTATTAAATTACTACTTTTTGAATGTTTCATTTTCAAATTTTCCAAAGATATCTAGACTTATCGCTCTTTTCCACAATCTTTAGCTGCAAGATAAAGAATATTTTCTTAGAAGAGTCTGCCCTTAGAACTAAATGCAACCAAATTTATTTGGGAGTAAACTTCTGTTCTAATGAAATTAAGATCAGATTATTCAGATTGTTTGAATTATTAAAGATCCTTGACTAATTGATATAAGAACCGTAAATGATCTGTACCAGAGAAAAGGCCCTGAATTGCTGTAAAAAATTGGATTATTACAACTTGCAATGCTACAAGCTTATAAAGCCTCAATCGTAAACCAACAAGCTTCGTTACTTGCACAAAAGAATCAAAAATCAGAAAGTTCATGTACTGTTTGTATTCAATATAGTAGAGACAAAAAATCATTGCTTAAGCGGGACTAAATAACAAGTGAGAGAGAGAGAGAAGACATGAGTAACGGAATTTCTCAGAATTATCTAACGAATTATCTGCATACACAAATAACAAAACAAACACCAACGAGTAGTTTGGTTCTCTTTTGATATTTGTTTTTTCATAAAGAGATTCCTTGAGCAAAAACAATAGCCCCAGTTACTGGGGCCTTACCGACTAGTATTTCTTAATTTTTTTAATTGAAATTAAAGAACCATGAATTCTCTTTCCAAAAACTCTTAATTTATAAAAATTGATTGGATAGTTTATAAAAAAATTGCAAAAATTAATCGTGTGGCACCGATGTCACCATGGTACCGGAAGGGTTAAAATTAAAATTTTTCAAGAATATGAAAGTTTCCTATATTATATGTTTTGTATGAACACGAAAATGAGAAATTTTCCCTTCAGCTACTGTTTTTGCATGTAGACCACTGAGATTTTACCAGTTGAACAAATACCTTCAAGCGGTTGATTCTGCGTCCATAGTTTAAAAATTTTAAATTTTTAGTTATAACGGTAAATGATTGTGCTTCATAACGTATGAGTAACATTCAATTTTCTAAAACTCGGAAAATATTTACATAAATAAATATGAAAACATAAAATTCATTGCATATGAGGCTTATTTACAAATCAATTTTATATAATTCTTCCGCTTGCCTCAAAAAATATTTTTACTCATATAAATTTCATAACTTCGTATGGATATTTACTCTGCCCTTTTTTACTCGATTCTACTCATGCAAAGAGCAAAAAAAAAAAAAAAAATAGAAAGGAAAAACTTAACAAGCAAATCATTTACCACTTAACATGCTCTTTAAATATGAATAAACATATTTTTGAGTAGGTAGGTATGCCATTCAAGTCATGTACTTGTATTCATACATATGTACATGAATATGAAAATATTTCATCTATAAAGTATGATATGTAGTAAGTGCTACAGAAAAAGTAGTTAAAAATTGTATATATGCACAAAATTGAGAAGGAAATAAACTATTAGGCTGAATAGAATGTATGTAAGGGAACAACAACAGCAAACAGGATACAACTAAAGCTCAAACTAGGCAATTTAAGCAAAAAAAAAAAAAATAGAAAGTATGCAAAACTGAGGGGTTATCTCACAACAAGCTTCGTTTTACTTATGTGTGTGTGAGTGTATGAGAACTTTACTTAAATAAAGTCAATTACAAAAAAGAAAAAGCAACGATGCAAAAAAGGATAACAAAAAGATTATGTTATGCATTTGAATTCAGAATACAGCATCTGCAGACAATTTATGTTTTTTTGTATTTTTTAATATTAAAAACATAAATATTATAAAAAATATAAATGAAAAACTCTTTTTATGTTAAATGTGCAACGTTAAATAGTTATGCAATTTTATCTTTCCTGCTCCAGAAAACATATTTTCAGAATAGAAAATATTAATATTTTCCATTTTTACTCACACTATGCCGTTTTTTCTTTGAGAACTCAGGTCAATGGCTTTACGTTTCAGCCAAGCTTAGTGTATTCCAAATTACTTAACACTTATTTTGCAAGTGTTTAATGTAAGAATAAGCAAAATTAGAAGCTATACATTAAAAAAATAGCTTCATTAATCAGTTAATTAATCTTTTTCGAGAGACAAGACATCAGCAACAATACATGGGGGCTTGGTTATAAAATCATTGTGCGAAAATTTGGCGCGAAGGCCTCGTCACATGAATACTTGAATACAACATCTTTTCAATACACGAAATAATACCAGATGATTCCAACACGGAATCTTGGACAGACTTCGAACCGTTTAAAGGAGAAGAGGTCAAAACAGCAACTGATGCTGTATACCGGCAGGTATAATGCATGCTTGAAAGAAGAAGTATTCCCCGAAGTCAGGAAGAAACCACGGCTTGTTCACATCAGCAAAGGAAAATGTATACCCAGAGACCCCGTCGGCGTACAGGCCGCTCTGCATACTGGATACGGCGGGCAAGCTGTTTGAGAAAATACTAAAAGTGCGACTTACAGCTACTATACACGACTCCGATGGTTTGTCCACTCCACAGCACGGATTTACACCAAATGGGTCGACAATGGGCGCTATTAAAAAAGTAGTAGAAGCGGTTAAAGCTACGAAGCAAGATAACCACTACTCAAGACCGTTTGTCCTATTGGATGTAAAACAGGCATTCAACAGTGTCAGATGAACAGATATGTTGGAGACTCTGTACAACCATTTCTGAATAACAGCGTACATAGAAAAAGCAGATTGCAGGTGCTGCGCAGGATCCCGCGGGATCCCTCCTCGGGGCAGACCTCTGGAATGTTACCTATGACGAAATCATACGGATTGAAATGCCAGACAATACCTTCATGGTAGGCTATGCAAATGACATTTCTGCCATTATTACTGCGCAAAACATTGAAGATATGATGATAAGAACGCAGGCATGGCTTAACTCACGCAGATTACAATTAGCCACACATAACAAAGAATTACTTCTTCTGACAAGACGACGAATGCCCATAAAACTAGAGATGCACGTTGGAAACGATGTAGTTATCATAAAAAAATCTATAAGATACCTAGGACTTATGCTAGACACAAAACAGACATATGGAATGCAATTGCAACATGCAAACTGGCTCTCTAATGGTAGAAAATATCGTGACGAAAATGATAGACAACGAAGACAACTAGCGGCTTGTATCAAAATACACCGAAGACCTGCTAAAGGCTAAGAAAAAATACCTTAAAGTATATGAGAGTGGCTAGAGAAGGTAGCGGGACATGGTGGCAGGTAAAACATTAAGACACCAGTAAGAACGAAACGAGACTCCACCCCTAAGTAATGTCTAATAACGGTTCCAGGGTGGAACCAAGTCTCATGAGAATGAGGAAAATATTTTAACGGGTGCAACCCCCACATACCAAGCTATGACGACAGTTTGATGATATGTGAGACACTTTTATTTTCTCAACCTCAGAAAAATTAAAAATAATATTTTAAAATTTTGCACTCAGCCCTGTTCTGAAATCCGTTTCTGTTCGGAAACGGAATTGATTCCGATGTTCCGTGCTCTGCTATCAGATTTTCGGAATCGCTATAGGATTAAATCCGATTGTAGATATTCTGACAAACGATTTTATGAAATTTCAATCAGATTCAATCCGATCAGCTAAGAGCGTGTGGATTTGTAAATTTTTGAACAAATAGAAATTGTCAAAAAAAAAAAAAAAAAAGAATTAAAAGTGAAAAAGCAAAAAATACAGTTGTTTTATTTTTGCAAAAAGTTATTAATTCGAGTATTTTAAGTTGATGAAAATGTGCAAACCTTATTTGGCAGCAATTTTAGTTGAGAACCAGAAGAATGGAGAAGAAAAAATTGTGTTTTGAGCTGCATTTTTATGTTTTCCCCTAATTATATATATTACAAAATTTACAAATATTTTACAAAAATAAATTCATTTGTTCATTAACAATTTTAAAAGTAACTTCTTTTATTGGTTTTATTTTATTTTCTTGCAAAATTTTTTAATTAATTAAACTTCAAAACAATTGTAATGTCAAAAATCAACATACCCCTTGAACAAATTCCCTTCCGAATGCAGAACACCTTTTTAAATCCGAACCGGATTTCAATTCAGTTTCCGAAGCAATTCCGCTTCGGATGTCAGAACAGGCCTGACTATTATCTTTCAAATAAGTTTAAATTTACCAAGATCTGATAATGATTTCCTTATTTTGAAATACTTAAACAAAACTAGAACGTTCTTCTTCTTTATTATTATGGTACAACAACACAGGGGGGGAGGGGGGAGCAGCTTATTTATAGTGGTCGAATTCATTCGACATTGACCTCTAAGAGTCAGAGAAATCATCTCAGGTGAACAATATTATTTTCCACAGCTTCAGCGGTATCATATTATCATACTTAAAAATTTTTAGTTCGAATAAAATATTTTTCCCACGCTCACGCTATTAGAATGCTTATACGTAACACATAGCAATGATTCTGGGTTATGTAACAAGTGAAGATATTCGAAAAAACTTTTTTTGTGCAATTTACTGAAGTAGTGTTTCACTGTGAAATTAAAGACACTTTTCCCAGCGATTCCATTGTAATGCTTATGAAGTTGGCAATTTGTTGAGGCGAAGCCATTGAACAAATTCATATGCTGCATTTTTAATTCCGATGTTGTTTTTTGTGGAAGAATTTTTTCAAATGTTAAAAAAGTGAAATATTATTAATTTCCAAAATTTTATTTGTTTATTCATTGTTCATCCATTCAATAAGCTGCATAGATTAGCCTATATGAAGTTTGATATTCTAAGCAGACACCATCCTGAAATAGCTATGCCGAACTCTGTGAACTTGGTAACAGCAAAAAGTGAGAAGGTATATTTGCATGGTATATATACGGTTCTCTAATGGACGAAGGAAAAGGGATATTTGGGCAATTGATTATATATTATAAGCCCATAAGTACATACTCTAACATCTTACAGACGCAAATATATGTAATTGATAGATGTGCTTATTTTAATCTCAAACGTGGTTACTAGAACCAATTACGATCTAAAACGTTAGTCAATTGATTATCTCTCTAGGTAACCTCAAAACTTGTGATGGTGTATCGTGATAAACTTGGATTTGGATTCAATGGGTTATGTCCCGATATTGGGATCAAAGGGACTGGAGTTTCTGGTAAACTAGCAAAAAAAAAAGGGATGAGATGGGAAAAGGAATATTTTCACTATTCATTGGGAAAAGAAAGAATAGCAAAAAACTTATACTGAGAACATCTACTAGGGCTAGAAAACTAGAGAGCACACAACATAAAGTAATGTATGAACATGCCAAAGAGCAAGCTAAGAATCATTGCAAGAATTCTAACAGGATACTATAAGTTGAATTATCACCTAACAAAATGAACGCCTTTCTAAAAAAGAGAGGTAGAAAAAATAAACAGCAAGAAAGAGGTAGAAACTCGCCTGTCTTTTTCTAACTACCTATTTTTTCTACCTCTCGCTTTCAGGCAGGCGTTCATGCTTGCGCCAATGTGAACAGACACTAACGAATCATTTGCATAGTATTTGCAAAGAAGATAAGGAATCTCTGAAGCAATTATTCGAAGAAGGCATATGGGCGACCATCAAATACTAAACTCCAATCTGTATGCCAAAGAAGTACAATCAATAGCAAAATTTCTAGGGAAGTAGGGCTTACGGCAGTACTGTAAGGCCATGAAAAAGCACACAATGTATCTATTTATTAGATCGCTGTGCATTCCACAAAAATTATAATAAAATAATATTAATCTGAATGCCATATATCTCATAACGATATATCCTAGCGCATTTGAGTGTATTTTTAATGGATACTAGGTCATAGAGACATCCCAACCATTCACCATTCACCTACCAAGGTAAGGCACATTAATTCCTTCCTCCCAACACAAAGCAAATATGCACTTTTTTTTAAATAGAAACCTAAATTTCATCGCTTGCTTTATCAAGAGATATTTCAATAATAAAGAAGGAGAAACCACTTTTAACCTTCTCTACATTTCTTTAACATCGTTATGAGGTTAAGTAAGTCTTCAAATAATGGACAACCACTTTCAGCTATCATGTGATCACTTAAAAGCTCAAAGAATGGTTTTGGGGATAAAACCCTCCCTGCTACTGGACTGAAAAATTATTTAAAGGAACGAAAATCGTAAAACCCCCCTTCCGCAGCTGCTGGATCCGCTAGTGCATGTGATCTTCATAGTTTACTGATATGTAGATCTATGGATTGAAGCGGCAAAGTAGTCTAGATCAACTTTTGGCAATACATTCGTTTTATAAAAGTTCATAGCTTTTTCTACAACTGATACTTTCAGTTACACTGTGCGGTACATTTAGCATGTGTTTTGTCTTCAATTTCAGAAGAAGGAAGAGCTACTAAACAGTTCTGCATTCATCGTTTTTCTAAGTTAGTAAATTCATTTGAAAGATTATATTGCATTAGAAAGGTTTCTGTGGTTGTACCGCGGCCTAGAAGATCTATTTTATGTCCCTCTTCTCCATTTAGTCTAGTCTGCCAATAGTACCTCATCCAGTCCAGTCTCCCTCAAGAATTCCAAAGATTATTTGTAGTCTTTCATTTTTCAGTTTGAGCATGTGCAAGGATACGTAGAAAAATGCTATAAAAATGTATAAAAAAGTCTCGACTTTTGACAGTGTATGAAGGGGAATACCAACAGAATTCAAATTTATTTTTGATACAAGAACAGTTTTCTTCTTCCTTTTTTTATTTTTGTACTGCAAAAATCTTTAATTGCCTCAAATGAGGAAAGCTGGGCGAACAACGTTTTTATCACTTTATGCTGTATACGCGTGAGTACTCATAAATGGCTTTCTCGACATTGTCGCCTTGATATAATCCACTGCCACGGCTACCTGCCAGCCCGTCAACCAAGTCAACTCATGGAAGGTAGATAAGTAAGTAGGCACAGTAATACCTCATGTAAATTGTTTGTGACTTCTGTTACTTTTCCCGCAATTAAAAAATGTCATAACAATTTTTTTCAGTTTTTTGTTTTCGTTCAGTTTCTTTTACTTTTCCTTGCATTTTAATGCCGCGCGAAATGTTGGCATATAAATTTAATTATAATTTATGATAATGTGTTTTATCTGGCAGAAAAAAAAACTGAAAGAAGTTTATGCGTGCATTTATGTGTGTATGAGTGCATATGATATCGTACAACAATCATAAAGACCCACCCACACATACACTCTTATATATATGTATGTATGTACATGCACAGGCATAGTACATACATCATAGTCATACACACGCCCACTCATGCATATTAAAATGAAAGCAAACGGAAATGCCGTGCAATATTATAGAAGAGGGGAACCTTTTTTTCTATTATATGCTTCCGTTCTTTTGTTGTTCCTTGGCTTGGTTTGACTTGCTTGATTTTTGTTGCTGTTGTTGTTATTGCTTACTTATGTATGTGCATTGTGCTTCCAACAGGTTTACATACTTCTGTTGTTGCTGGCTACTGCTACTCATACTCGTACTCATGCTCAGGAGTAGTTCTACTGCATTAATATGCGACATTATTTGCGCGTCTGTTTCTGTTGCTGCCAGCAAGCAAGCAAACTGTTGACTCACTCACTCAGAAAATGCAGTAGTAAAGTGCAACAATGCAATTGCTGCTAAAGTTGAGGTTGAAATAAAACGTATACATGACAAAAAAAAAAAAAAGTTGCCAAGTGCAGTAAATAAATTAATGTTGTTGTCGTTTGTAGTGTTCTCATTTATGTATTACTGTTGTTGTTTTTGTTGTTTTATTATTGTTGTTGTAGCTGTTGCTGCTGCTGCTGTACTAAAAATCATTGTTTCGTTTGCGTTCACATTGCGAATGCAAAAATGTCGCTACCATCGTCATCACCACAACATCACTAGCAAAAACAACAGCAACGAGGCAACAAAAAGGTTTTAAATTATAATTCAAAAATTGTGGGAGTTGGAGATGGAGAGTCGCCAGCACAAGCAAAAACCAGCAAAAAGTCCTGTCAACCAGCAGCCAACCCTTTTGTCATAAATTAATATTTTATAGTTAGCATTTAGGCGCCCTTCTTTTAGAGTGCACGCACACACACATGCATACATATTAATTTTTTGTTGTTCTTTTAATAGAAATCATATTCATTACTCATACGCACTGTTGTGCGAAATTTTTTTTGTTTGGGTTTGTAGTATTTTTTTTTATAGATGAAAGCAAAAAACGAATTTTTAGAGCGTATTTTGTATTAGATCTTTAAATAAACAATGGGGAAAGTGAGTAATTAAGCATCATTTACTGTAGCCCAATAAACATGTTCAGAATCTCTACTTATTATGAATGAATAAATTTAAAACTATTATTAAGAAGACAAAAAAATCATTATGAATCAAGAGACCAATATCAATTTTATGTATATAAGGAGTAGAGTTTTTAGATAACTTGTAAAGTTAATACCACTAGAGGTCACCAATGAAGCCGAGACTTTGGCTAAAAATGCACATGGTAAAACTTTAATTTTTGCAGAACTCACCTTACAGACCCTTAGAGACTAAAGCCAGAGTCTCTAATTTGCTGGATAAAAGGTTAACAACGAGAGTTTAAGTATGAATCTATTAAAAAGTTAGAGCCAGTTTGTTGAATACCTGGGCAAATTCTACAACTTAGAATGATTACCATAGATGATGGAGCATATGAAGATATCAACAACAGACTCAATAATACCGGAATTGCATTTCGACGATTACAGCCAGTATGAAGAAACTTGAAAGCTTTCAGAAGAGCAAAAATATGAATATTCAGCGTAGGAAAGTAGGTTACATATGAAAGTAGGTTAGGTTGGGTTGGAGTTGCTGTCGAGAGATACAGTTAGACCTCAATGGCCCATTGTGATACCACATAGTTTAACTTCGATTCCGAACGGTGGTGTGTACTTGCACACTTTCTTATAATTCTCATACACTTCATATTGATAGTGAATATAAGAAAATCATGAAAATTAACCACGAGACGAAGACGGGAATTAAACCCGAACCTCCCAGATGAAAGTCTAGTGCACTGTCCACTAGACTATCGATGTCTTGGGTGATTTCACACAATATCGCCTAGAAATTAAAAGTATTCATTAACAAGTGTTAGCCTGATGGATAATATACTGACTGAATAGGTATATTGTAAGAATTTATTTATAAGCATTTAGCAAGACCACTCTCAGTGAGGAGTCTCAATAAGGATTTCCGCAAGATGTTATACATCTCAACTATCCTATGCCTAGTTTTTTAAGTGTTCCCCTAGTTTTCAATCCCTCGAAGGAAAATACGTGATTTCTCTAAGCTTTTTTTTTTTGCTTAGCTTGAAACATAAAACTACTCCTTTTAAATTGTAGCCCCCAATTAACAATTGTGATTGTTTAAGCTTTGTGATTTGAGGCGATTATGATGACATCCCGTCCCATTTATTTACTCTTAGTTTATATTTAATAGTATGAGCTTTTATACCTTCCTTACCAAGCGCGAAGCTATCACATTTCCAGTAGTAGTGGTGCAGTGCTCTGATTGCAGTTTGACTATCTGAGTATATTATTTTACCTTGACTCTTCACTTACTTTCGAAGTCTTATGGCAAGAATCTCTGCTTTGAAAATGCCAGGAGTCTTTCCTATAGGCTCAGAGTGCGGTCTGTCTTTTGTTCCATATAAGGTATGAGTGTATCTATATTTTTATGTCTGGATCTTTCTTGTTACTGAATAAAACTTTTAAGTATTTCTAGAAGTTATATTTTTAGTCCATAGCTTCCCTGGGGAGTGTGTTGGCCCCTTTTCACAGACTCTCCGGGGCTTCTTTGAAATCAACCGTTGAGGAGTGGGAAAAGAAATGATTGGAAATACTCATATATTGTAACCTTATTCCAGAGCCTCAGACTGTTAGTGGGTTATATATCTGGGTAATACGTGCTTAAATATTATCGAAATAAAACCTTATTTATTTATAACAAGACAGCAACTCACATTATATATTAATGTCCAGCCCTAGATCGGCACAGAAGTGAAATTTTCAATCACTTATTCCTATTCCTTATCGCTTATTCCTATTAGACCCACTTCTACAAAGTGTTTTTGTTCCTTCATTAACTCTTTGACACCCGAATTATAAAGGGGCTTGAGAGAAACCTTTTTTTTGAAATTATGGTTACTTAGATCTTCCACAATCATGACATCAAATTTCTTGCTTCTACATTGATTTGTTAGTCCTTTATTAAAGGTTAAAAGAACATAGCTTTGAATCTGTAGGCAACCACTGGATAACTCCTTTTCTCCAATTTTTGGATTTTCATATTCTCTTATCTTTTATAAACATAGCTGATAGTAAAAATTTCTGGTTAGTAATAATTTAATGCATTATTTTTCAAAAAATAGTGCAATAGATTTTATTAAACATTTTTGCACTTAGATTTTTTGCTGGACTTCAAAGACAAAACATTAAAAAAAAATTTACTTAAGCAAGAAATTTCAAATATTCGGCAATTAGCAAACGTAAAGAATACCTAACAGAACCGAATACAAATAGCGTTAATGTAATATCTGTTAACATTTTATTTATGCCATATAAAAGTGTATGTTTTATATACGCAACATTGGATATGAAAAAGTTAAAATATGTAAGTAATAGAGTATCAGTTAGAGGGTTGGCACAAAATATATTTTAGGTCACAGACAACTTTGTCTCTCCATAATAAAAATAATAATAACCCCTGCGTAAACTGGTTGGGGATATTTTATCAGCGATGGCTTCCAGATTGTAACTGCTAATAACTTTTCCTTGACCAGCGACCTTCCTTGTTAGACTTATTAATTCCCTTTTGGTTGCCGTATCTATTACTTGATACAGAGGCGTTAGATCTAACAGGGCTTCTATCATAGCCCCTGTGATATAAACATCACCTCACCATCGTGGTATGCAGCCACTTTAAGATGTATGGAGTAGATGTTCCATATTCTATTCGAGAACTGTCTGAAAAAAATATAAACCAGAGGAGAAGAATGATACAAAAAAAAAGAGGGAAAGTCAAAAACTTCAGAAAAACCTCTTTTCTATTTTCGAAAGTATGATTTCCAAATCGAACAACTTTTTACCCCCTAAGTTTTTAATTCTATTTATTTCCAAATGCTTCTTTCTTTACTAATCATAAACTACTAGATGGAGTGTTTCTGTAAATTCCTGCCATCACATCACATCATGTTTCTGGATCTACCCATTTTTAAAATCTTTAAAATCTTGCTTCTACATTTCAAGACTTTTTTTGTGGTTTCTGATTAAACGACAACAAGGTGAAGGAATTTTTAATTAAATTTTTTCTTTATATTCCAGTTTTTACACACTCATATTCTATCAGAGTCGAACACATACAACGCAATCGCTCAACAAATGAACTCATTCAGCAATTAAACAATGGTGTACTTTATTTGTTATGCAATTTTATATAAACATAAAATTTTAATGTTGTACATTAATTTTCATGAGTTGCCCCCACCACGTTCAACTTCAAGCTTGGCACAAAATTATTCACATACTTTCCGCAATATAATTCAACAATTCCACAAAAATTACTTGCTTAACGATGAAATAACGGTGGTCTGAATGCAATTCCACTTTAGCAGGAATTTCAAAAAGAAACCCATTCGAAGTCACATTCAAAAAAGCGACAGGTGAGAGAATCTTCACTTAACTGTACTGACTGCCCTTAATGCTAAACCACCAAGTAGCGGCGGAAATGCAACAAGAATTTAATATCCTTTTCGCGTGATTTTTGCAAGTTTTTATTTGGGAACATAGGCAAAGCAAATCGCATAAGGCCACAATAGCATATGCAAAAAAAAAAACAACAAAATTAAAATACAACGAAAAGAGTCAGAAAAATGGCTAGGAAATATGGCAATGCCAAGAGGGAAGTTCTCACTGGAGTATGAGTACCATACGTATAGGTAGCGATGGTGGAAGTAGAGAGGCAAAATAATGTTTGTAAGATTGCCAGCGATTTTTATTGTTATTATAACGCGAGCGCCAGATTATAAAATGATAATAGCCGCAGCGCGCAAGTATCATACCGATACTATTTACTATGTATGTTTGACACTCCTCTTGTCTCTTCTCTTCCCTGCCTACTACTCTTCACCAGTAGTCATTGCTCGGCGGCATTGTTGTGGTTTTGTTTCGTGGCTGAATTTTAATTCCCTTGGTTAAAGTAAAAGGCACGAATTGAGCTGCCGCCAATGGGGAATATGACTACAACACAACACTCTACAATGATTATACTATTTGTATGTTGTGATGTGATGTTGTGTTGTAGTATCGTTAAGCGGATTTTGATTGGAAGGTGTTGACAAATTTAAAAACAAATTTTTATTGCTGCCAGCTAACAAATAAACCAACAAAGCTGCTATGAATATTTTTGGTGTTTTGATTTTAGATGATTTTCTTCGAGGGCAAGCAATGCTTAGAAATTAATATTTTCGTGACGAATATAATTTAGAACTTTTTCTTTTAGGTTTAAAGATAAAGATCATAAAGAGTTTTAAGAATTGGCTTCAATTTGGTTCAGTTCCAGTTTCAGCAAGGATGGTTCGCGTTATCATTTAAATTCAATCAATTAGGCTTATTGAAAGATCAACTTAGCGCAACATTTTGAAGAGCCATTAATTCATGTGGTCGCCGTAGCCTAATGTGCTGAATTGCTACGCAGGTTATCCGGTTATCCGAGTCAAAAGTAGAAAATATAAGTTTTTCTACAAGAACCTATCTTTTGGCTGGGAATGGCAAACCTCCGAGAGTAAAAATTGTCTGAAAAAAAGCTTTCCACTTCGCCGTCCGGATTCGTAATAAAACTGTAGGTCCCTTCCATTTGTGTACAAATATAACTCACACAACATGAATACATGAGATGAGTTCGGTCTAGGCTGTGCACTAAAAGAAGAAGAAGAATCAATTTCTATCTCTTTTACCGGGTTAGACACGGTGAATAACTATTCAAAATTTAAGATAACTTAGAAAGGAAAGCATGATTCTATCTAAGCTGGGCTGGTGCATTTTCCAATTGTTTTTTTTTTATATTTATTTTTAAGCAATTACTTTCCTCTTCATCTAAAAAATATACCTCCTCAAGTCTTTGTCTGTAGCATCTTCAATACGTTTTATAATAAAAAAAATTTGCGCCTTTATATATGTATAAATTTATTGGCTATGGATTCTGGCTTTCCGTGGGCTTATCTCTAGGATTTTGAGGAATTTAAAAAAGCTCCTGGATCACTGGGTTCGGAAACTCGAGACGTATGCCTTAGTGTGAGGGCAATATGCAAAATGCATGCATTTTTTAGCTTTGAACTGATAGATAAAATTCGTTAAGAAACTATAGTTAAATGACAAGGAATAGAAAAAATTTGTACATTTTGGTGCATAACTCCTAGAGTCGATAGCTTAAGATGGTCTACAATTTTGAAAACGGCGTTCTAAAATAAATCAAAAATGATAAATACATCAAAAAACAAAAAAATTTAATAGTAGTTTTGTTGTACAGTGTTTTTTATTCATCTTAAAAACCCCTAAGCATAATTACAAATATTTTCATTCTTGATTTCTATAAATAAGGTTCAATATCCTTTTCCTGCCGAACCGATTCCGTTTCAGCACCTACAGCGCACGCAAGCAACGCATTCACTGCCTGCTCTTCTCCTGCCTTATAAATATAACCATTTGCCTTATCGATGTGATTGCGTAAACGCAACATACTTTCACTGTTACGTGCATCTAACAATTGGAATGATACTAAACCATAATCTTCAACCATAGAGCATATAGCCGCATTTAGTTTACGATATTTGCGCATTGACGGTGCATCATCTAAAGCCTCGAGCAAATATTTCAAATCCAATACGTCTGTATAGAAATCTAAACTGAACTGCAAACGCGATTCATGCTGCCGCAACAAATCTGCTTTGGAGAGTACATTAACATGTGGCAAACCCATACGTAACATCATATTCAAAGCCAACAGCAGTGTGGATACAAATTTCGTAGGCTCTGAGCAGTAATGTGAATCAATAAGATTTACAGTAACTAAATGATAGCCTTCATGTTCAAGACGTTGAAATATACGTGCCATAGACGTGTGGTGTGTATAAAGCTCTACTTGTCCGGGACAATCGAAAAGAAAGTAATTGCAAGTAGGTGTAGCTTTGCGCAGTTCTGGTAGTAACCAATCATCGATATGTTGCTCCAAGTATTCAGCACAGTACATTAGTGCACCATTCGGCCCTAAATTTAGCTTTTCCATTGCTTCTTCTACAGTGATCAACTGCATTACATCTACTGTGAGTGTATAATCCATATTCTCATTGGCAGGATCGAGATTAACAATACCCACATTGCGTCCTAATTCCTTATAGAATTTATAAGCATGATGGCAGTACGTAGTTTTTCCAGAGCCTGGTGGTCCAATTACCAACTGACCATAGAGTGGATTTGTGAATTTCAATTGTGTGCGTTGCAGCATTCTTGTTTTTTTTTTTCTGGTGTACTTATTTTTATTCTTAGTAGAGTTTGTTCTTATTTCCACGTTTATTCTTTATTTGAGTTTTACCATTTCAATTAGTTAACATTTAAAGAAAACTGAAACCCAAAAACCGCATATGCATCAACCAGCTGTTTGCTGAAATGTCAAAGTGGGAAGTATGCCGAAAGTAAAAAGAGTACATGAACTTGGCACCACTGGCTGTAGTTGAACGTAGTGTTTCTATACTATTTTTCCAGACAATCAATTTGTTAAGTAGAAAAATTTTTTATATCGAGGTATAATCTTATTAAACAAGGTTTTTGCTACTTAAATCTAATTTTACCCTTAATATACTCCTTTTTTCTTATCTTTTACTTATTTAATGTTTCTCTTATCACGTATATCTTCTCTCACTTAGAAGAAGAGTAATAAGTTTTGGCAACTCAGAAAATACAACTCTGTTCCCAATTGGCAGCACCATTTACATAAATACCTTATAAGGAAATCAGTGGCAGCGAAATCTCAAGCAGAAAAAAACAGTATTCGTCGTCGCGCGGCGGCTAAAAGCAGCAAAGATTTTGGGCTAGTGTCAATTAAAGCAAATATAAAATAGGCGAAATTTACATTTATTTCTATTGAAATTAAAAATATTTCCAAACAAGTGTTTGTTTTTTTTTGTATTAAATTCAGTAGTGACGAAAAAGTGAAAATAGTAAAAATTAAACAATAAAAAAATGGCACAACCACAACAACAAGTGTACCAAAATAGTGAGTCTCACTAATTTTTTTTATTACCATTTTTAGCAGCAAAAATTCATGAGTCAGTGGGATGAAGTGAAAAGAGTGTAGTGGTAGAGTAAACCAAGCAAGTCAAAAGTGTGAAGCACTAAAAATGTGCACATAAATGGAATTTTCCTAAGTTTGTAATTAGTAGATAAATTCATATGTAATTTCAACCGGCAACCGGCTAATCTTCACTCTTTCTCTCTTGTTCTTTGCTACGTCTCGCCAACGACTACACCCTTCCTTCATCGAAGCCAATTTAAGTGACTATTGACTTCCTGTGTGTATCTGTGTTGTTGTAATTTGCATGCTGGTAAACATCTGTGCTATATAACTGGGTGTAATTTTTTAATTAATAAATCTTGTTGTTTCCTATATAATTTCTATCTATTTTCAACATAATTATCATATATTACAGAATTCATTTATACCACTTTGCCTCGCACTCAACGTGGGCAGCCAATTGTATTGGGCGCTGATCCCAAAGGTAAGAATTTCCTCTATGCCAATGGAAATTCTGTAATAATCAGAAATATTGAGGTAAGTTTTTAATGAAATACTTGTTCATATACAAATTAATTTAATTATTATTAATTATACGAAAGTTCACTTTTTAGTTTAGTTTCACTATGGTGTTGGTTGGTATCTTACAGTAGAGAATTTTTCCAAATTTCAAATTCTAACGAATAGATATAACATGCATCCATATTCTACTTTGTCTTCTACTTCTCCTCTGTTCTGCCACTCATCGTACGTGGTAGCAACTAGAAATTTCCGTTCCGTGCCGCCGCCACTGTTCATTCGTGTCTATGATTATCAATTTTATTTTTGGATGCTGCTGCTCTTACTGGCTCTGGCTGGCATTTCGCAGCAGCTGCATTTAAAATGAAAATTTATTAAACGCTTCATTGTGGTGTTTTATGTTCTATTTTTGATTTTTTTTCTACACCACGACATAGTAGCTGTTTTCAGCGCTCATGTTTTCTTTCTCCCATACTTATTTGTTTTTTGTTTGTTTTTGAATATAATATAATATGGATACTTATTTGAATGCCCACGCATAAAACATACAAAGGCGCGCAGAACTAGTTGACTCTGCCAGTCTTGTTTGCTTGTGGACAGCAAAAATAATTTTATGGGTGATGTGAAATGGAATATTTTTGTGGAAAATTTGAAATATGGATTTTTAACGATAATTCCATTAAATTGTAAATATATTTTTAAACAATTTTTGGAATATAAATAATTAAAATTTTTTTATTAAATAAAAATGTTTTCATGTTATTCATTTATTCTATTTTAGCTTATTCTTTGTATATTTATTTATATTCTATAATTATTTATTTATCCTATTTTTCTCTACCATTTATGTAATTTTAGCATATCTTTTCTTTATAAATTTGCCAATATTTAAAAATTTATTATTAGGATATGCACTTTCCTTACTATTTATCAGACTGTGGATTTAGTAAATAAATTTCGCTCTGTACTACTTTTAGTGCCAATGGGAGTAAGGCTCCATTACCACTGAACGTTTAGTGGTAGTAGGTATCAAATTTCCCACTAAACCTTTAGTGGTAGTGAAAATAAAATCTCACTATCACTAAATGTTTAGTGGTAGTTGATATATATTTCCACTAAAGATTTAGTGACAGTGGGATTTTATTTCCACTACCACTAGAGGTTTAGTGGTAGTTAATTTTTATTTCCACTACAACTAAAGATTTAGTGGTAATGAAAACTATAGTGCAGTCAAAATTTAGTGACTAGATCCCCAGTCTGCTATTTATAAATAAAATCTCACAAAAACGTGATTTACAACCAATTTTAATATGAATATAAATTTTTGCCATTATAAATTATTTTTTTTATTTCTACCATTAATTTTATATTTGCTATGACTTATTTTTTATTTCAAAATATTCACTTTTTTCTTCTTCTAATTTCATGTTATTTGCTGTTGTTGCTCTAAATATATTACGCAAATTTTACACACTCATACAAATCAACAACAACATAATCTTCAAAACCAACGAAATTTTTTCTAAATTAAAAATATCGCACAAAATTCAAAACAAATATGTAAATATCAAAATAATGCCGTGTGTGCTGCATTCAATTTTCTTGTTGCCTTCATAATTTTTCTTGCTATTTGTTTGCTGCTGTCTGTCCATATCTGTCTGCCCACCGTTGTTGTCGCTGCTACCATCAATTTGCATCACATCACATTCAAAAACAAACAACAACGGAAAAAAATCATAGAATCCAGCAATTGCTGATGTCTATACGGAGCATTCGTGCGCTGTCAATGTTGCCAAATATTCGCCAAGTGGATTTTATATTGCATCAGGCGGTAAGTTGTATACATATATCTCTATATAGATTTATATCCATTTGATTATTTATTTTGCTATATCTATATAATATAAGAATAACTCGAGCACACTGGCAATATTGTTTAAATAATATTTTCATTAGAAATTTTGCAAAATGCGTATGTAAATAAATATTGAAACGTAGCGTAAAAGGGAAAAATTTATGCTTTACAATACAATAAAATGTAAGGAATTTTTTAGTCTATTTTAAAATTTGAAACATTTTTATAATTTCAATTTATAAACAAAATTTACTAGACTTACATCCTTATACACATGAAAGAAGTGGTCTAAGGATGGGTGCTAGAACTGTCATTAAGTTAAAATTCTTCAAAGCAATCACAGGATATGTATAATAAGTGGAACATTTGTAAAATTGTTCAACTAAAAAGTATTGATTCTCGTATTTTTTCAGTTTTTTATTTACAAGTAGATAGTTCCGAATTCACCAATCGCATCGATAATAACCGAAGAATTTGAGTACATTTTGGACTAAAACGTAAAATTAAGCGAGAGTAAATAACCGAGGTTTAGGTTAGGTTGAAGTGGCACCTTTTGTTTTAATGCAGACTTAAGCACAATTACTGGCTCATTGTGATTAACCGAGGCTTATAGTATTTCGAATTTTCAATGCAAACTTTCTTAAATGTACTTGAAATATCTAAACAAAAAATACTTGTAGTACTAAGTACGAATACATGAAAACATGTTACTTGGATTTGTTCAATAGGTTTAAGAAATAGATTACACTGTTCTACAAATGGAAACTTTTGAAAACGAGCAGAGATGGGACAAATGCACTTAAGGTAATGATCAAAATGATGATAACGAGGATGAAAAAAATTACGAAAAATTTAATTAATTAAAAAAAAAAAATTTGTAAAAAAATTTTTAAGTCAAGAAATAAAAAAAATCTAAAATTTTTTTTTTGTAAAAATGGATGTTTTGATGAAAAAAAATAAATGAACGGCATTTTTAATTTTTTTGTTCTTTTTTTCAATTTAAAAAGTTTGATGTCAATAACAAAAAATTTGACGTAGCAGAGCAAAACGGACCCCGGATTCGGACTCAGCGACCCCCCATTACCCTAAATACACTTGTCCCGTCTCTGCTCATTTTTCAAACCACAAAGATTGCGAATTCAAAATTTCTATTCCATTCCTTTTCGTTAACGTACCATATTCAGTACAAAAAATGGATTCTTTAGCACTACTAACTAATAGATAAGTTGAGCCCATCATAATAAAACCGCCTAAGTCTACTTCCTAAAATTTTGGTGCTTTTTGGCTTAGCCTGATATTTTTTCTATCTACAAATACTTTTAAAAAACCTAAGCCAATATAGGTAATTTGGATAAATCGTATGGGAATCAAATCACATAATTTGACTGATATTTCTACAAATCCTTGACAGTTTTCAGGGTTAATAAAAATATTGTTTTGTAAAATTTTATCCTTTAATTATATGAGAACTGCCTAGATCCAAAAAAAAAAAAAATATATTTTCCAAGAAATATTTTCTAAATATTTTTTGGAATTTTGCAACAGTTACGTCAAATAAACTGCAAAAAAATTAAGAATCTGAATTTACCGAATTGTTTCTTGGTTTTGATATGTATCGATATTAACTAGTAATATTAACTATAAAAAAAATATCATTCGGAAGCTTTTGTGCCATTTGAGCAGTATATGAAGCGTAAGAATAGTTTTGAGTGACCCCTATTTAGTAAGCAAAGTTAAATTTTACTAAAACGAAATTAATTCCTACTGATATAAAATATATGAGCTGGAAATTATATAAAAGCTGAAACATTTCAATGTAGGTGCAGTAACTTAATACCAAATTTGACATAATAACGATAATTATAAACAAATAAATACATAAGAAAAAAATAAGTGTATATAAAATATTTTCCAACAATCTAGATTATTTCCAGCAAAAGAAAGCGCTGCACTTTTCTAAACGTCACGCCTTTCACATACAAATGTTACAAAACACTTTTACCACTACCTACTATACATACATATTTTCCTATCTCTATTTACTATCTCTAACAGAAAATGCTCATGATTTTGTGATTGTGATGGTGCCTATTGTAAATTAATACATTCTATTGTGCTGATTGCATCGTACCACAACTTCACCTTTCTTTCTATTTTTGTTTCATAGATATCAATTGTTTCTTCCGTTTTTTTTTCTTCTGCTTTTTCTGCCTTTCATTTGCTGCTTGTTGGTGTGTCTCTTGCTACATTGAATAAAAACACAAAAAAGAAATCACTTCAGACTTTAAACCATTCCATTTTTTTTTTTTTTTTTGTTTGAATCATAACAGTCTTTCCGGTGTCTGTTGCAGCGGCTTCTACCTACCGGCGCCGCTAAACACGCTCATGACTCATAACAGTTAATATTAAGTCGTCTTCTTTTTTTCTACTTTTTGATTTTGTTGTGCTTCTTTCTTGCTCGTCATCTTCGTTCAAGCGTCATCTCATAATTTGCTTAAGAAGAATCTTTAACTGTTTTGCCTAAATGCTTGTTTTTCTCTAAATATGTTTTAGCGTTATTGGATTTTTGTTTAACACAAAAGCATAAAAATCTCATGAACAATAAATTAAACAATTTTATTAGTGTAGAAGTAATCAACAAAATTTCATAGCAATGATCGTTTGCCGACAATGGCAGCGTTTAGGTTTTGGTGCTGCTGCTGTGGTTTTTATTCGAAAAAATCTTGCGTAAATTTTAGTAAATTAATGTTTCTTGATTCATTTATTTTTTTTTTTTTTTTTAATATAATTTTCTCAACGCATTTGCTTATCTCAATATAAATTTTTTTCTGCATAGTTAGCAGCAAATTTAAATTCTTTTATCTGGTCTCTGCTATTAATTTTTGGTTTGTGTTGTTCTCTTGATTTTGCTCATATAAGGCGCATGATTATTTTTTCTTTAATTTAATCTTTTTTCATATAAATAAACATATTTACTTACCTACATAATAAAACTTATTCAATTTATTTATTTTTTTTTTAATTGAATCGCTGATAAAAATTTATAAATGAATATGCGCCAAAAAAACAAACATAAAAAAGTAAAAAATTTGTGCGATAAAATAAATCGTTTATTGGAATTATTTATTTACTTTTTTTTCATTTTGCGATAAGCGAAATAGGGGAAATTTTTTAAATAATGTACTGTAGAAAACTATTGTCTATATGTAGTTATTTTATAATTGCAAATACTTATGTATTTCATTAGCAGTTTTTCTATGCCTTATGTATGTTTAAAAAATTAATCACACTTGATCATTTATGCATAAATGCATAGCGCCCAACGTGTGGCAGCTCTCCACTAACTGTAATCCAAATGTCAGCCTTAGCATGACCTGGATAATACAGTCGTCCATCATTGCGAGTCAGCTACGCAGGCAATGACAGATTTATGAAACTAGTCGGTATGCCTAATTTCACCCTTTTGGTTGTTAGAGGAATACAGAAAAAATTGTTTTGCCAAAAAATGTACTTCCAATTATGGCTGCATGAAGCTGAACCGGGACTATGCCTAGTTTCACAGCAGCTGAACAGCTGACTTGTAAAAGTAATAACTCTGCTAGTCATCTAAGATTGTAGATTTTTCCATAGACAATTTAAACTGCTTTTGGTTGAGAAATTTTAATACTTTCTTTTTTCACTTTCTAACTGAGACTCGCAATATTAATATTGCAGACCCGCAATATTAATATTGTTGACCTTCTTCAACCTAGATATGGCAGATTTTACAGAACTTTACTATTTTCGGGTTTTTTCTATTACTAAATAAAAATGGTTAATATCCTTTCAGAGTATTTAGCTCAGTTTAACTTCCCCTAGCAAGCGTTGGTGCGATCTATTAAAATTGCTCTAGTACTTTTTATTAAGAAACGCAAAAGGAGTGACACTGCAGTTGTCTTTTGAAGTTCAATATCTAGCAAATTGACATGGAAGACTCGCGTCGAGCAGAAAGTCTCGCGTGCACTAAAAGTTTTCTGGCAGTACAGGCGAGCTTTTGGCAAGACTTTGGATCTAAATCCAGCATTAGTATACAGGCTTTAAGTTGCTCTTATCAGGCCTATTGTCGCCTAAGCTTCCGTAGTATAGTAAAAAGCCGCTATGGTTAAGTCGACAGTATCCTCTCCAGCGTGGCCGTTGATAAATTTTAAAAAGTTGCAAAAAAGTGTCACTGAGAGTAAAAAAGTCTTATCCTTATTTTTTTTTTTTTTAATAAAAGGAACATTTATTTCATTTCGCAGCAGTTTCCATATAAAAAAAATGTATTGATATATTAAAAGTAAAAAAAAATATCAATTATCCCAAGTAATTAATGCATTAAGGTGCTTCACGAAAAAAAATTTGCTGTACACCTCCAAAAATTAACCTCGGTTTATTTTATGATGATTCCCAAAAATTTCAGCTCTACCGATTACCGTTCCATTTTGAGCAAAACTCTAAAAAATCGCATTTTCTCGAGTCTGTTAACAGATTTAAAAAAATTTGTATGCAGAACCCTAACATTTTTCAGTATCTATCATTTGTGAACTTTTAATTGGTCAAACAATTTTTCCTAAGTCAGTGTGGCAAATTTGAAAATAGCAATAAGCTTGTAAAAAATCTTATAAAACGACAGTGTTGCAACTAAAAAGTATATATGTAATTAGTGTTGCGAACTTTGTACTTAAAGGCAATGGATTTTTCGTATAATTTCATGTGAATATCACAGTTTTTGCAAAAAAGTCTCAAAAGTTGCAAGGATTTAAAAAAAAAGTTTAAAATTTTGGGTATTTTCGAAAAGTCGTGTCAAAGTCTCCAAGCAGTCAAAAAGGTTGTAAATTGCAACTTTAGTCTCATAACGGTCACGCTGGTCCTCTCTGACCACGTTTCAGAGAATTGTGTATCTGGATATTACTGGTGCCATAAGTACTACTTCAGGTGATGCTCTTAATGTCCAACTTGATTTACTTTCCCTGGTTCTCCGGATCCATACAGAAGCGATGAAAGCGGCTTACAAACTCAGGTTACATGGACTCTGGCATTACGAAGCAGATACCGAGCACAGTCAGATATACCACCAGTTGTTAGCACAGTGCCCACTGTTCTCGATGCCCGTGGATAATTGTTTGCCTTGTCTCCACTTCGGTTGAAAATATGATGTCTGAACGAAATCAATGATTAAGTTCAGAGGTTCTACTCGCTCTGACAGTACTAAGTCCCGTTGGTACATAAAAAGCGAGTCTAAGTACTCTTCTGGCATGGGACAGATGGCGACAGTTTTCCTCATGGAGTTTTTCAATATCCTGAACGTGGCGTGCTGAGTAGTTGAGAGAAGATGGTATGGGAACTGCATAGGTATCTGCAGGTGTTGCAAAACACAACAACCAATGCCTTAAATGGGTCCCACGTTGCTGTGTTATGCAGCTGCAAGAACTAGATTGAGTGGTGATGTTGGGTAGTGATGTCCTAAGTATGAACAATGTTTATACTCTCCCTCTTCCCGAGCTTCTCATGTTTATGATCGAAGCTAAGAAGTTCAAGGTTGAGTGACCTACCGCTTCTGCTGTTTCTCATCCTCTATTCTTTTCTGTCTTTCGACTTCCTTATACAATTTTTATCTCTGGGTACAGTACAATGATCATTGAGACTGAGTGCTATGGTTTATTCCAGCCCACCTTCAACTCTAACTCTAAGAATATTGCGAACCATCTCATAATCTACACAAACAGCTAAAATGAGATCTGTATGTAGACAATCACTAAAACGAAACCACCAAAAAATGTTTCAAAGAAATTAAAGTTATCGCAAATAATCTGATTTGGTAATTTGGTTTGTAGCGCTCTTATGCTACACAGGGAGCGAAATAATATAAGAATAATAGTAATTGTTTATTAGTTGTTGATGGGCAATTGCTCTCCCAAAAGGACGCTGTTAGTATTTCATATCCAACTACCATTACTCCACGATTCATAGAATCTGATTGTTGGATTGAGCCCAGAAACAGCTCTAAAAATCATATATCCACCATCCACCTTATATATTGGCTCCTACGGTTCTAAGGAGAAACAAAAAGCCACAATGAATCGTATCCATTTAAATTTGTCTTATATCAGTCTTTTGCATTCGCTGCAATTTAGATTCATTGAATTGGTTTCGGTTTCCAAAAATTATCTCCAAGTATTCATTTGTTTTCCCCTCCTTCGACTTCTTTGAGTATTTCAGTCAATAGTAATTCTTAGAATATGCTAAACAATCTTTACTTGCGAAAAACCTGGCTCATTCAAACCCAGTTTCTCCTGATCCGGACTTTGCATGCCGAAAGCAAGTTTCTCTTTCTACGCTCAATCCGCATGTTACTAATATAAACTAATGACTTTATTTTTAATGTGAGGCAACTTTCTGTGAAGGTTTATGACTCTTTACAAACGTAAGCAATGCAAGCCACTTGCATGTTCCTCCTTTTTAGAGTGTGCTGAGAACAAAGCTCATTAGATTTTTCTTTTATAAGTAAAAAATAAGAATAAATTTAGTTCTAAAAATCTCTAAAGCTTTATCTACGCTCTATATTTTATTTAGGTTATAATAAAAAACAAACATAAATTTCTAAACAATTTTCTTTAAATTCTTTATACAGACCAATCTGGTAAAATTCGCATTTGGGACACAGTAAATAAGGAGCATATTTTGAAGAATGAATTTCAACCGATTGGTGGGCCCATCAAGGATATTGCCTGGTCGCAAGACAATCAGCGTATTGTCATTGTTGGTGAGGGACGTGAACGTTTCGGACATGTATTCATGGCTGAAACTGGAACATCTGTGGGTGAAATTAGTGGGCAATCGAAACCGATTAATTCATGTGATTTCCGGCCAGCAAGGCCATTCCGTATTGTGACTGGTAAGTTATAAATTGAAGATTAATGCAAACTATACCTACATAATAATTCTAAATTTTTCTCTCTGTACAGGCAGCGAAGACAACACCATCGGTGTCTTTGAGGGACCACCATTCAAATTCAAGATGACCAAACAAGAACATACACGTTTCGTGCAAGCCGTTCGCTATTCACCCGATGGCAAATTCTTTGCTTCAGCCGGTTTCGATGGTAAGGTATTCCTCTATGATGGTACCTCGTCGGATTTGATTGGTGAATTTGGTAGTCCAGCACATAAGGGTGGTGTTTATGCTGTGGCATGGAAGCCAGACAGCACTCAGCTGCTTACTTGTTCGGGCGATAAAACTTGCCGTCTTTGGAATGTTGAATCACGTGAATTAATCAGCGAATTTGTAATGGGCAACACTGTGGACGATCAACAAGTCTCATGTCTATGGCAAGGTGAACATTTGCTCACTGTATCACTATCAGGCAATATTAGTTACTTGAATGTGGAAGATCCAACGAAACCATTGCGTGTGGTGAAGGGTCACAATAAGCCCATCACTGTGCTGGGTTTGAGCGATGATCGTAGCACCATTTACACGGGCAGTCACGATGGTGTCGTAACCAATTGGAATTCGGGCAGTGGTGTTAATGATCGTATCACTGGCACGGGGCATGGTAATCAAGTGAGTGAGAAATGCGAGTTTTTTTGTTTGATATTTTAAAACTACATATATTTCTCGTTTTCATAACAGATGAATGGCATTGCTGCTTGGGGTGATTTCGTCTACACTTGTGGCATTGATGATAGCTTGCGTCAGATCAGCATCGAATCCAACTCCTATACAGATTATGTTGTCAAATTAAATTGCCAACCACGTGGTTTAACCATTTTCCGCAATGAAAACATCATTGCTTTGGCATGTATTAAAGAGCTGACGCTTGTGCAGGACACGAAGAAAATTTTCTCACTGCCCATCAAATATGAGGCTAGCTCGATTTCAGCTAACGCTGAAACGCTGGAGGTTGCTGTTGGCGGTGATGATCAGAAACTACGCATTTATGCGCTCAAGGACAATGCGCTTGAAGAGAAATATGAATTGGGGCATTTGGGTGCAGTCACCGATTGTTCGTACTCGCCAGATAATAAGTATTTGGTGGCTTGTGATTCTCATCGCAAGGTTGTGTTGTATTCGGTGGAGGAGTATAAAGTAAGTTGAAAGTGAAAAATAAATTTTTTTTTTTAAACTTCTGCTAATTATATTATTTAATTTTCTCTTCAGCCGGCTCACAACAAAGAATGGGGCTTCCATAATGCACGCGTCAATACTGTAGCTTGGTCACCAAATTCGCTTTTGGTTGCTAGTGGATCTTTAGATACTACTATTATTATTTGGTCTGTGACCAATCCAGCGAAGCATACAATCATTAAGAGTGCGTTGAAATCGATTACTTTGCAATTACTCATATTACATTAAATTTTCTGTTTTTCTTATTTCAACAGATGCACATCCACAATCGCAAATCACACGCATAGTGTGGTTAGACAACAACACTGTGATCTCAACTGGTCAAGATTGTAATACCAAAATTTGGGAAGTCGAAACTATTTAAAACAATAAAAAAAATATGCAATGCTAATAAACAAACAAACAAAATAGTAAAGGAAAAACAATAAATATACTAACTTAATTAAAAAAAAAAATCAAAAAACAAAAAGGAAACTCAAAGCGCTGCATACAACAGGAAATACATTAAAGCTACTACTATTTTTCTACTTTTGCTACATAATTAACTACTACATACAATAAATGCTGCATTTTTGTTCATTATTCATTTATGCTATAAAGCTCGCCCTTTGCTTCCCTTGCTATATGCCACGTCGATACACCAAACCACAACAAATACCACCACCACCACCAACAACTCTTTCAACATCGTTTTATAGATATGCATTTTAAGTTTTCATCATTGTTTTTAAGTTCAAAAGTATTTTTTTCTACTTCTGCTTCGTTTTAATATCATCAAAAATTGTATTGATTTGCTGGATTAATTACTTAGTTTATATATTTACTTAAAAAGCAACAAACAAACAAAACTATGATTTCTAAATTATGTATTTATTTTTCTATAAAGCAAACTGTCATTTTTATTTAGTCTTTTTTTTTAATTGTACTTTTCTGCAACACATGCAATTTATTTTTATTGTTATTAAATTTGCATAATCTTACCAAAAACAAAGCTAAACAATTAGCTGCAACAGAAATCTGTTTTATAATTATGTTGATTTATTTACTTTTGCATAACTTTAATCAACTTCTTTTTTTTTAATATATAAAATATGTAATTGTAATACGCCACCAATGCGCGTATTTTTCTTATGAAGAATAAAACAAAATATTTTGCAGAAAACTTAAGAAATATTATTTGTTAGGAAGTTTTATTATTGGTAACTTTCTCACGTCTAGCGATTATGAAAACGAAGTCTAGTTGTCCATTTTTACATAGTTGAGTTCATGGCTTTAATTTTGGTTTTTTTTTTTTTATTTTATCAGACTTAATGAATGTTTGGCAAGTGAAAAAAGTATGATTTGTTTGTCCTATATACACTGTCAGTCAAAATCTCATAAATTGGACATGTATCAAACACAATTTAAAGGGACGAAAAAAATTAAATTCCAACCTATGGGAATCTCAGGATCCGCTAGCTATTGAGAAAGTGGAGTTGAACTAGGCTAGAAATTTTTCAAAACTCTAATGGTTTTAAGCATCGTATCAAAATCTGACCTAGTATGTGCTAAAAAGAAAATATCACCAGTTTTTATCTATGTTAGTAAAAATAATAATGTTTTTATATATTGTATAAACCGTAGGAAATGACCAACAATCAACAATTTGGTCACTTTTGGGTTAACATTTCTCGAAATCCTAACATGGTAGAAAAATTCTGCGTACCGATTCAATTGGTTTTCATTTTTTTTTTCAAAACACGGTAATTTTTTAACAATCTCTTTCGTGTGTTATTGAGCTGCCGCCTGAAAATATACTATGAAAAATATAAGAGCATTTAATCACAGAGTGTTTCAAATGAAAAAAATATTAATACAGTGAAATTATTGATTGAATTTCCAATAACTTACAAACCGATATTATTTATTTATCTTTAACTTCAATATAATCCTTATGATTTCACCATAAATTAGGCTTGAAATTGCTTTTTTTTTTATCATTTGAACAGATTTTAAATAAATTGTTTAATGGTTGTGACTTTCCTTTTTTTCCAAAAGTTTAACATTTCTTTTACAAGTTTTATAGCTTCGGTAAAATGTTGTTTTAAAGCCTTATCTTTTCAACTTTTTTTTTAGTCTTTCAAAATCAAACAAAATAATTTTTAAAACAAAAAAAAATGCGAAATAAAGTGTTTAAACCACTTTTCAAAATGATTTATTTCAAAAAGTTGGAAATATTGGTGGGTGTTTTAAAACATATTGACAAGCGAAAGTGCATTACTACATATTAAAAGAAAAAATCAGTACATAAGTTCCCCTCTTTTCTAAATTTGGGTCTATCAAAATTTGAAAATGTTCAATTTTGTTATTTTCAAAAATGTAAATAAAAAAACTTTTTTAGTTACTACGTTTTTAAAACGGACTAAAAAGTATAAAATAATTTTTCCTTGTCCCATAGAGATTTATTTATATTTATTCAGATTCCTAACCCCATACAGATTGTGCTGAAAATTTGTAATTGTGAATTTTAGTAGGCATGAAAATTTGTGAATGATTTAAAAGGAAAAACGTGGGACGCATATGGATAAAGATAAAATTGCTAGAGAATTAGATGAACTATTCATCCATCAATTTCCTATTGCATGCGACCCACGTTTTTTTGCAAACTATAATTGGAGAATGGTCAGTTAAATCTTCAAGAAATTTATTTTATTTAGTCATGTTGCTATTGGCCTTTTCAGAAAGTTAAAATTTTGTTTTTTAAATAATAACGGATTCCGAAAGTCCGTCTGATTTGCCATTCTCTGTATATGTGCATTGTTGTTGTGATGACTACATAAATTTAAGCCTGTTATACATTATTTAAATGAAACTAAAACTAAAACATGGACCAGTAGGCCAGACTTTGAAAATTAACAACTAGAATTAATTTTTATAGTCTACAAAAAACATATTAAACAATTTTTATTGGAATCTTTTATTGTTGGAATTAAAGTAGTACAATTAATGCAACTTTTGACTTTTTACCCTTTTAGTTATTTTTCATCATGATTGCATACTTATTTTCACATTGAATTATTTCCTAAAAGCGGAAGATAGCGGAGTTTTTTTTTTTTTTTTTTTGCTTATTCCGATAAAGAAAGGTTCCTTCTAAAATTGAGAAAAATTCAAGAACATATTTTCACATATTTCCTAGATGTTCTCTCCCAAAATTCATAAATTTTCAGTTTTCGTATTCTCAAAAATACTTAACATTAGAAAGAGAATTTTTAGCTTTTCAATACTTGATTAAAAATTAACAGCGAAAATAATTTCCTTGATAAATTGCGAATACAAAAATGGAACTTTCAGCAGGATATCATTAAAAACTTATTTTTTAGATGTTTTTTACTCAACGGACTAAAAAACTAAAAACGAGCGATCCCGCATTTCTATGAAAAATTTGCCCTCTTTGAGCTGTTCTTGCACCCACACTAATTATTTTTTCGCCAAGATTTTTTGGAGTTTTCTTAATTTGGGTATTTAAAATGAAACTTTAAAATAACACCAAATTTATTTGATTTTGACGTTCTTAATTTTTTTAAATTTTGTTGAAATCTGTCATTAAAGCAACTATCAATATCCACCATCTGAAATTAAAGCGATGTGATCTTGCTAGCAAACCCCGATAAGCTCATAGCTAAAAGCATACAGCGCAAAACTATCATTGCCTACCTCTCCGAAAATAAAAACTTCTTCCATAGATGTGAAAAATGCTGGATATAGCAATCGATGGTAAGAAGGTTCCAACTGTTATGCAATCAAAAAACTCGGTATAAATAAGCTACTTACTTTCTTTACATACAGTAAGGACCCCCAATCGCTTGAGGGAACAAAACAAGAACTATATGTTAAATTTGACATGCCACCTGGAATTCGGAGGAACCAGAAACCATAACAATTGCAAAGAAGTCGTCAAGCAACACATCAACCAACAACCGCTCGGCCAACGGTTTTGAGGGAAACCGTCCGCCAACAGTAAGTAAAAGAAACGTTGAGGAATGACAAACCACCAAATAGCGTTTTAAACTGCCACCCATTGCTGATGTAGAATGGCAATTAACATGCGAAATAGCTCAGAAACAAGATCCGAAAAATTACCAAATATTTTCAAACAATCAAAATACTGTAAACATCAAAAAACAAGCCAAAACATATAAATACCCCTATTTTAATATCAATGAAAATCAAAATATTTCCTTTTATTTAGTGCTTTTTAATAATAATAATAATAGATAATAATAATAATAATGTATATTGTTTTATTTATTTTTTTCTATATAATCTTATTTGCATTTAAAATCTGTCTTTTGTGTGTGTGTGTTTTATCTTTTCATGAAATGTGTTTACGTATGTTTGTGTATAAAATTGTTTATAATAGTATAAAATTTACTTAAAAAGCTAAAGTTTATGTATGTATATGTGTAAATGAAAGTGTTTGTGTGCATATGTGTATTTATATAAGCATCATAAAATATCTAGATGTGGGATTTCAAAAAACGTGACTAGATAAAAATATTTGTTGATAAAAGAAGTAAAAATCGTGAAAACAACAAAATTTTAATATTCATTTTTATATACCTCAAAATAAAAAAAAAAAACAAAAAACAAGATTAAATTTAAAAAACATATTATATTTATGATAAAACAAGCTGCATATAATATTCATTCTAGTGCAGTTTATGTTTAAATCTCAATTAATTGGGGTCAATTATAGAATACGTAGCTGCGGAGTATTTTTATTTGATACTCTATTTAAGATTTTCTAGAGATTTTGTGTTGTTATTGGTCCCATTATTGTCTCAAATTCTATATTTTATTGCTTTGATTCCAATAATGTTAATCTTACTGCGATTAAAATTTCAATTTTGTTACGGATTCAATAATTGGCTCTCTGAGCGTACGTATGTAGATGCACCACACCATATGTAAGTATCTACATAAATCCAGTTGTTTACATATATACTACTAGGTATATATTTACTTAAACTCAAATCTTTTCTTTTTTTGACTCTACGAATTAACTCCTAAATGAAAAACCTTCTAACGCTAAATAAGTCTTATATATGTATTTTTTAATTAGGAGTTATTTTATAATATGCTGATATAACTCCTAATTTAAGTAAAAATAATTTAAATTTACTCTGTAAACTTTCCAATGAGTGTTTCGAGTTACGCGACGTTCATTTTAACCCTTCCCTCCCCATGCTGCCATGTATGGCCCCACCACTTTGGACGGTAATAGTGGCGCCATCTTGCTTCCAACATCCAAACCACAATATTGGTCTCGTAGATTGCAGCTTTCTGTATCGATGTGCACATATAACGGTATTAGAAAACACCAGCTGTCAAAAATAATTGCCATTTTTATGTGAAAAATACGTTTTTCACATTTTTTCGTTTTTTACGAGATTGAAAAAAAAATCTGTCAAAAATGTCTTGAACAAAATTTTCTAAATGCAATAAATGATTAGTTACAAAGATTCGAAACAGGGACTGTTCGAACAAAATTTAAAAAATGCAGTTTTTGTCCGATCTCGTTTACATTTGGTATGGTATCTACTACCCAATACGACTAAACTTTGGGCCCTATCGGCTTCAAAAGTGGGTTCACTTCAATTCAATTCTGTGAAAACCTGTACAATGTGATCTACATTTCGACGACTTAAGTTATAGACACAGAGTATTGTAGATAATATGGAAACATTATATGACCAGTTTGTAATCAAACAACATTTAAATGACCAGTTTGTAATCAAACACTTGTACTCTAACAAATTAAGATTTTACAAAAGGAAGCATAGTGAGTCAAAAAACTGTTCACGTAAAGGAACATTTTTGAAACACGGTAAATATCCAAGTATAGCGTCAAATCGAATAGTAACAACGTAGAAACATTTCTACTCATCTCAGATAATATCTTCAGGTTCCAAAATGGTCTCGGAAGCTCCATAATTTGAACCATAAATTGCGATTTTTTTTTTTTTTAATTTTTACCGAAAGTTTTTTTCTCAAATTTCATAGCTCTGTTATGGATGATTACATGTACAAACATTATACAAAATTAATTTTTTTAAATCGGATAATTTTTATTACTGCGGAAAAATATTCAAAGCCTATAGATTTTTAGAAATTCTGAGGAAATTGTATGAAAAGTATAAATTATGGTCGCAACTTCTGCACATCTTGCCGCACCAATAAAATTTTCATGTCGTTATACATATAAGCACCTAGTAGCACAAGTTTTTGGAAAATTTAAAGAATAAATTGCAATTTATTTTTGTTTAAACTAGGAATATTTCTTTTTGCATTAGAAGTAACAACATTTTTTGTCAGAAGTTATTTCGTTTCATTATGAACAAACTCCTAATGCAAAAATGAAAAAACACCTCCAATTTTTGACAATTAGGAGTTATTTCACTATAAATCCTAATAAAAATGAAAAATCTCCTACTTCTTGTTTTTATATGGAAATTTTAACGAGGATTTTCATTTTTTCAATTAAGAGATACGTATTTCATTTAGGAGTTATTTTGTCGTGCTTCTTTTTTATGTATATTTAAAGGTATTTCATTGAAGCCTTAAATATGTTTCAACAGTTATCTAAAAGTTTTATTAGCTTTTATATAAATTTTACTAAACGGAAGCACTGGGAAAGGTATTAAAAATTTTCTAATAAAAAGAACTCACTGACCATAAACATTTTTTTAATATGCTCTAACTAAAGACCAGTAAGTTAAAAACAATAATATTTATAATGCATAGCCCCACATTAGGTGCAAAATGAATGATTTCATAAACCGTAGATCTTTTCGAGTGCAAAATATATTTGTCCATACTGATAGCATTCAAAATTCACATTAATTAAAATTTTCTATTTGCTTATGGTCAATTATTTCATACAAACAAAACTAATGACAAAGGTTTTCCTATTTTCCTATAAATTATCTAAAATCCACACAAGGGAAGGAAGAAAGCTTTTTTTTTATTACTTAAAGTAAAGGTACACAAAGAACATAATTACGTATGTATTACATGTACATATGTAAATGTATAATAAAAAGAAGTCTAAAGGTCTTTTGTTGTATTCTATTTATGTTTTTAAAAAATCAATATTACTAAAACAAAAAAAAAAAAACAAAAAAAATTAAAGCACAAAAGATTGAAATCAAATAAAACACGATAAATTAACTTTCCACTATGTATCACAGCCGGGGCCTAATGTTGGGATAGAGCGAAATCATCACTAATAAAAATAACGTATATATATATAGTAAATATAAGTTAAAACTATAAAACTAAAAATTCACTTAAGGTGCAGCTGCTGTAGCAGAGGGACTAGAACGTGGAGTTCCAACACCACCGCCACCAATATAGGCAGAAGTTGCTGAATTGCCTTTATCCTGTTGTAACTGTGATGGTATTGGTGAGCTTAACGTTGATACTAAAGCTGGACTGTGATGTTCACTTTTAATGCTTACAGTACTGTCATTATTGTTATTGTTGTTACTGTTGTTGTTGCTATTAGGTGTTGTAGTATTTGTAGAAATTGTTAGTGTTATAGCATTTGATATAGCAGCATTTGTTGATGCACTATCACCAGCAGAGGTAGCCATATCCATAGCATTTGTAACTGAAATTGCTGCTGGCGATGTCGATGAAGCTGCTGCTGTGGTTGCTGCCGCCGCTGCAGCTGCTGTTGTTGCACTAATCACAGCATTATGTGCATCAACCATATTTTGTATATGTTGTCGTTGTTGCTGATGTTGTTGCGATAAATGAAATTGATTCGGAAGAAACATATAAGCGGCTGAACTCAATTGTGCCGCTGCTGCCATTTGTTGCATTTCATTATCAATATTGCTATTACCATTGGCACTTGCAGTTCCAGCTGTACTTAAGGCAGCGCTCAAGTGAAATGGTCCTGCCATTGTTACACCTGCTCCAGTTGATGGTGATGTTGGCGTCGAACATGCACCGCCCTGTGTTGCTGCTACTGTTATTGGTGTTGCAGTATTTAATATTTTTGCAGCGCCACGTTTGCGGCGCGCATCAGACTCACATGGTGAAGGCGCTCCTGGGTGACGGTAAGAAACGTGCTAGATAAGAAAATAATAGAAATTGATTAATAGTAATTTAATTATAGTCAAAAATCTGAACTTAAAAGTAAATAAACTCAATATTTTCTATTAATCTTCTGAGAAACTATTTGGTTTTGGTAGTTTTATGAACAGTACAATCGAATTTGATTCCAAACAGTTGACGATGACGTTATTACATTTGAGATAAGAATTTTTTCTAGTCTATTAACTATGGCTTTCTTCCGATTATGTTAGTTGATATTAACTAGATAATGATTTTTGGTCTACTTTTTGACCTGTTTTTCGGTCTGATTTCATGGTCTGGTTTTTAATTTTATTTTTTGAATTTCGGACTGACTTTTAAAATGTTTTTGATCTGGATTTTGGTCTGATTTTTAGTTTGAATTTTTCACTGATTTGGAATTTGAATTTTTCTGGATTTTTATCTGATTTTTAATCTGGGTTTTAGTTTGAATTTTGGTTTAAAATATTGTCTAAATTTTGGAGTGGATTTTGATGTCAAATTTGGGTCTGGATTTTTCTTTTGATCAGAGTTTTTTCCTGAATACTGGTTGGAGTGATGTCCCATAATTTAGCAAAATCAACTCTTCCCAAAATTCAAATCCTAAATCCACTACCGCTTTCTTGGTTATTAATTTCCTAAATGGTTTTGATTGGTGTACATTGTAGTCTTTTGCAGATCCTTTTCGTTTTTTGCAGTATTCCAAAATAGTCCCCAGCAATTTTAGCTCATTTCTCAGACTATATAACATACGATTTGGTATGGTAAAAAGCATTGACTCAACTTTTTCTTCATATATATTTCATTACTTAATATCTGCCTGGAACTGTAACCGACCTTCACTCACTTTAATCCTCACTTTTCTCGTAAAGAGATCAATAGAACTAAAGAAACTCAAATTGACCTCAAAATTTTAATTTATTTTTGTAGAACAATGTTCTCAAACCATAGAATCTTACCTTTCTTAGAGCATCTTTACTTCTCGAGACATGAGAGCAGACGTTACAAGCATATCTGAAAGTAAATATGAAATATATTTCTAAAATTGCAATTCTCTCAAAACAATGCCGATAAATTTCAAAAACTAACCTCACATTTTGATGTGTCTCCAGATGTACGCGTAAATTATATTGATTACTCAGCTGCTTGTGGCAAATGAAACATGTTGCATATAATTTTGAATTTGAGGGTGTTTTACTCTGAGGACTTGAAGGCGTTTGTGCTGTTGGAGTAGTTGGTGCTGATTGGTGTTTTTCTGGCAACATTGCCATTAAACTTGACTCGGGCTTAATGCAGACATTACCGCTAACATCACATCCAGTACTTGTTGCTGTTGATGATGCAATATCACGACTACAACTAGCAGCATATTGATCAATATGTTGTTGTAATTTGGCGACCTGATCTTCTGCGGTTGTATAAGGTGAATGTAGTTGTTGTTGTTGATGGTGTTGCTGCTGCTGTTGATTTTGTTGTGCTACTGTCAATGATGCTGATGATGGTGGTGCTGATGTTGCATTAACAAATATTGGTGGTTTTGTTGCTAAATGTGGTGATAATATTGTTGGTGTGTAATTGCAAACGGTATTGCTCTGCTTTATGTTAAGTGAATTGTGTAGTGTTTGTTGCTGTTGTTGTTGTTGCTGCTGCTGCTGCTGCATTACATTTGAATTTATTTCATTAGAATTTGGTGTCTTACTGCCACAACGTAAATTTTCTACAATTCTATCAATGCGTTTAATGTCTTTTGTTTGTTGTTGCTGCTGTTGATGCAGTTGTTGTATATTATGAAGTTGCTGCTGCTGCTGTTTTTTCTCACCAGTGCATAAACGTTTTGCAGCGCTATAAATCTCCTCATTATTAGAACTTTGTCCAATCAATTCATCGGTGCTATTCAATTGTGGCAGCAATTCTTTTGCTGTCGCCAATCCACCCAAAGCACTTTGATAGAGACTACATTGTTGTTGATATTTTGCTAACAATTCAGTCGTTTTATTTAAGGCAGTCTGTGAGAAGTTGAGCGGTTGAGGTAACAAATTCGGATAAAACTGTAACGATTTCAAAAAGAAACTCTCCAATGGTGTAGGGAATTTATTCGATAGCAAAGGCGATGTTAAAGAGTTCAGTGTAGAAGTAGTTGGTAGAATGGGAAATTGAGTACTTTGTGCCTGCTGTTGCTGCTGCTGCTGCTGCTGTTGCACTATTGCTGCTGCTGCCACTGCATTCGAACAAGCTATGGTAGGTGGAATTGACGGTGCTGGTGGTGAAGGTGTTGTCGGCATATCTGTTGGCTCATCTTTCCGTTGATTAATATCGAAGAGATCTGTGGTTTGTTGGCGTTGTTTTGTTGACTTCTATAATATTTAAAAATATAGGTTCATATTAAAATGTTTGCTAAGAATTTTTTGATTATTCTAATTACATTGTTTTGCACATCTGCCAATCCTTTAATGCCCAATGTTTCAGCTAAATTCAATAACATCGGTATTTGTTCTTCATACACATTCACTTCACCGGAATACATGAATGTTAGCAGCGCCACAATGGAAGCAAATGAGGCTCCAGGGATAATTATAATTGGGTGATTTGAAGTGTCCAGCGCACGAAAAAGTTCCAGAAAAAATGTGCTAAAAGGCATAGAGAAAAAGTTTTTTTTTAATAAGAATTTTATTAAAATACTTTTATAGTTTTTAGTGTAATTTAGAGTGATAGTTTTACCTGCATGCACTGAGCACCACACGATGTGCTCGCAATGTACGTCCCTCTGCAGAGATTGTGACATCGGTAAGATGTGATTGATCCAATAAAATGGGTAGAGTACTAAGCAGACTGGTCTGTAAATTAAGAAGAAATTATTTTTATAAGTCTGTAATAAATTCAACATCAAGCACCAAAATAAAGACTTTTTAAATCTATAGTCAACTTATTTTTTTATGAAATCTTTTTATTGACACAGTAAATCAGCTATATAAGCTAACTGTTCACTACACCACTGATTAATAAAAAATAGAGATTTTTATTAATATTCGTCAAAATCCAAAAATTAAAAAAATTATCACCACTTCCCTTGACGTGCATTCGCATGATCGTAGAAAGAACTCAGAAGAAGAACCACTAATATACAATATATTAATGAAGCAGAAAATACAGACTCGTCTAGAAATACTTGGATCAATGCTTCTATTGAATCTTCTATTGTATTCAAATTTCTTTAAAAGTCTGTGAAACATTACTGACCTCAAGTTTTATTGCATGAAATAATCGTCAAGATATGGAGAAATGAGAAAAGTTCAGAATCGATTGAATATTTTCTGTGTTTCCTGCTCAGTTTAACAGAAACGGCAATGTCAAACTTTGAGTTTATGTTTCTTCAGAAACCTGGAAAAAATATTCCACAAAAAGAATCTTATTTTAAGCAATAAAGTAGTGACACTGAGTTATGAACACTACTGTTCAGAGCTGGATTTCACATATAAGCAGTTTAAGCTGTTGCTTAGAGGAGCCATGTTATTAGGGGCATCACGAAATAAAAAATTTAAATTAATATTATTTAAAAAAAAAAATAAATTCTATTTTCTTTCCATTAGAAATTACATTTTTCTTTTATTATTTTGCCGCAGTTATAATTTTTGCTTAATAATTGTTTTCTTACCTTTGTCAACCTATTTAATTTTTTGCAGTATCTGATATTTACATTTCTTCTATTAATATACAATTCGCTCACTAGGTTTCGGAATAGAGAAAAAAATAATAATTTGGTTTTTAAAGCCGAACTCTAACAGCAACAAGCTGTGGTGGCTTTTGTGACCATCTAGAAACAACAATATGACCAGAAATTTAACTTTAATAAAGCATTTGCCACATATTCAAGTTCATGCCGAATCAGAACGCCCACACATCCAACCATCAAGCATTTGATTAATTATAACGCGAGCAATACGTTTGTAAGGATAGACTACCATGGATGGTAAAGATGATCCATCTACACTGAAAGTAAAGAGTGGGGTAAAGTGGGGTACCTTTGACATCGGGGAACATTAGACTTTGTCATTTTCAATGTTACCACGCCCTAAAAGCCAAAAAGTTGAAATGCAGAAAAAATCTTAATTTAATTTAAAGAAACGTTATGAACTTTGAAGATTCTACTTCAACTCTTTTTGGATTAATACGTAGTTTTGTAAATTTGCTAACGCTGATGTAATTTTCGACAACTAGTATGTAAGCGTTTTGTGAATTAATTGTAACAGTTTTTTAAAAAAGAGTAACAAAATTTATAAGCACTGCTCTTTAATATTAACAAAAAAAATTGTGTTTTGTAAAAATAAAACAAGATTAATTGAAAAAGAAAAGAGCTTTTGGGGCACATTTGACTTTTACCAAAGGGTCACATTTAACATGCATATATCAATTGTTCCATATATAACAGATTTACAATACAATTGTTATATTTTCTGTTTATAAATTTTTAAAGATTGGGTACGTAGCTAAAAATAAGAGAGCTATTTCAAATATTAGAAATAAACATGAAACGGTGAACGGCTTCTGAAACATATGGTGTAAATAGGTCGTACCACAAATGGTTTTTGAAATATTCCAAAATTAAATCTCAGGTTATAAGGGAGGTGTCACACCCCCTTTTCCAATCCCACGCACGTTTTTCCTGTAGTACTACATTGTCAATCAACATTCGTGCGCGAAATTTAAGTACAGTCTTGAGAATGGTTCTAGATATATACCCATAAAAGCGTATAGTTTGTATGGGAGGTGCCACACCTACTTGTAATTTTGAACTCAGACTCTGCCTATCTTATTACCAAAGACATAATGTATCATTATGAAATTTTAAATGAAAATTTTGTTAAATAGAGAGCAAATAATAATCAGGACAGAAAAATAAAATAATAGTAATAAAATAATGCATCTTTGTACAAATTTGTGTCAATCTCTGCTTCAGTGTTATTTCGAGACATTCACACATATTTTAATTTTTATACATATATAAATACGTATGACAAAGATATTGACCTTTATTAAATGTGCCCCTTGTAAAGTCAAATGTGCCCCGTGCCTGAGACACTTTTGAAAAAATGTTTTTTTTTGGAAAAAGCACAAAAAAAATAGTGATGCAGTTTTTATAAAAATATAGTTTTTTGGGGGTTTGATCTAGAAAAATCGATGTCTTAAAAACAGTAACATCTTTTGAAATTTATCAATAATTTTCAGAATTACAGGCCATTGAAAATTAAGTGTCAAAGATACCCCACTTTACCCTATAGTAATTGATTCCCTTTCACCTCCATTAGTAATTTCATGAAAGTCAAGCAGCTTCTTATGGCCAAGCAACTTCATCGTTTTAGTACAGATATGGCCTCCAGTTTCATCTAAATTTAGCACTCTTCTTCTACCTACCTGAAAAATTTCTTTGCAATTATAATTTAAATTATATGGTAGGGATGAGATGGCTGGCTCTGAGAAACTATACCATCTTCTCTACTGTGTCCGAAACACAGTTTTTAACAATGTGTCTACCGAATATCGGTAAAGGCAATAATTTTATGTTATTAATATTTGAACAGTTGTTTGAACAAGGTTTTGTTCGATTATTCTGCCGTATGAATACTTCACTGGACGAGACCTCTTATCATTTTGATGACAATATAATTTTTAATCCAGAAAAGGCTCAACCTGCACATACTTGTGTCGGCGAAACTGCTAAATTCACCTGTGGTGCTTTAATCAATAAAACTAAATCAATTTTGTGATGCTCCTACCAATCCAAAATATTTCATCCATTCGCAACTTTACCAAATTAATAATAACACTGCCCAGCAAATTTCAACTTTTCTTGGGCGAATAAGATGGTTTCTAGTATTAACGAATGAATTTTTAGTGCTGAACAGGAATCTGGGGTCAAAAACTTCCTACCACGTCATATTTTCGAAAAAAAAAAAGTTTGAAACGCCAAAAATTGCGTTTTGGCTATTTTTGAAAAATCCTGAGGTGCTACAAACTTCACTAATATCAGAAACTAAAGGCCTTTGAGCAGGAAGTTTTGTTATGTCTAGGGGTGCGGAAAAAAATGTACGCATTGCGGATTTTATTTTATTAACACCCACGGCCAGGCAGTTGAAAAGTCCAGTAGTTCAAAGTGTTTTAAGGGTCGCTGGCAACAAGTCTGACAGCTTATTCGTAATCAGCGACCCCGAAAACCCCGTGTAACAAGTGACTGCAGATTTGTAACTAACGACTCTAAAAATACTTCGGACCACTTCACTTTTCATTATGTCTGGGCCGCAAGATAAAATCTGATCTGTGCTCTGGACTTTGTCGTTTAAAATGCTTCTGAAAAACGTGATCCCGAAACTCTTCAACAAACCTAATGCAGGATTCAAGTTGCGGTTGAAAGCCTGACGGTTACCGATTTAATCCTCTCTCATTTAACCAAAAAGAGCGCCAAAACTAAAACTACTTAAGGCGTCCATTAATGTATTAAGAAACCAAAAACGATTATAGCAAATTATTGCTTTTTGTGAGTTGAAAAATATTGATATCTCAGCGAATTTTGAGAAATTTGTGTGGAAGTTGGGAAATTTAGTCATTGAACATAAAATCACCTTTTTTAATATTTCTGCAGGTAGATTAGGTTAGCTAGAGGTATTTGTCTTGCGCGATTGATAATGGCCCCAGAAAAAGTGAGTAGAGAGAAATTAAAATGTCAGGTTGACACGTTTTTTTCACAACATTTCTGTGATAAAAATTTCATATATTAACAAAAAATTTAATCATAGGTAAATACATAAGTTGTTTCCCTCGTTATTTCTATTGAGTAACTTTTTACTGTCATCCTTCAAAAATTTTTTGGGCTTGGGTGCGAAACACGAGATCTAAAATTTTAGCCATCAAGAAAATTCTGGAGACCCCAAAACAAATAGAAATTAGGTTCAGTGTTGAAAGTCGTTGAATATTTTTCCCCAGTCCAATTCTTAAAAGTGATTTTTGCTGTATGAAAACGAGCGTTGTCTTCATTATAGTCGTTTGATCCAATACGGCGTTTTATCTTTGCAGCGTTTTACAATACAATTCCACAGGAATCATCTGGGTACGTGGCAAAATCTCGAAATGGATTAATCCTTCAACATACGACCATACGTATACTTTAAAGAGCTAAAGCATATTTCTAGGATTATGTGCTAGTCTGACTGGTGAGGCATTGGCATTATCTGCTGAGGACGCTTAATTTTGTTGTATAGAATCCATTTTTCATTTTCAAAACGATCCGGTTACAAAATGTGAAAAGCAGACACCAATTCTTTGCGAAAGATTAGTGCTAGCACGCATTTTCCCAGTTTCTTAATTTTTTCCAGATTTACCTATACTTAAACTGAAATCAGGCGTACATTACTGGTTCTGGTCTAAAATGCAATATCGCAAAACAGAATAACTCGCTATTAGAATTTACAATATAGAAAAAAGCAAAGTAGAATATTAAAAAAACTAGACTCATGAATTGCTTTATAAAAAGCAAAAACCAACAAGCAAGTGAATCACTTTTATACAAATTTTAAGAATTCTGTAGCCGAAAATTTTATAAAATACGCATTTAATTAAAATTTTTTCAAATAAATTTACGACTCCCTTTCAAAGATGCTTTGGCATAATAATTTAAACTGTAATGCATTTGAGTTAAAATTGCACATCATGCAATGCCCGGAAGACATATGGACAACAGCGACCAACAAGGCAGATTCACATTAATTATAGCAAAACTATAACAACAACAACAACCAGCAATTATTTGAAGAAAAAGAGACATTAGTAGGAAATTCTTTGGATTTTGGCAATTGCACGAAAATTTCATTTATTTTCTTCTTTTTTTTTTTTTTTTTGAATCGTTGAAACATCATCGATGTTTTTAAAAATAAAATGTCACCATTTTTACTGCATACATACATACACTTAAGAAACAAACTTTTCTTTTACATACTATCGAGAGTATTATTTAGGTAGCTACAAGTACTCGTGCATATATAAATATATATATTTTTATACCCAATGGCATTTTCAAAAATGCGCGATGTCCAGTCAGCCAAAGGCAAGCAACAACCAGCTAAATGACACATTGGCTGGCAGACTAGCCGACTATCTGTCTGACAGATAGTCATAGTAGCGCATAATCCCACAAAGAAACGAATGGAGAAATTCGAAAAGCACATTTTCAGCGTGATGTTTTAGAATAACAAAAAAAAAAAACACATAATACTATTGAGTGTAAATGTATTTTTAAATAGTAAATTTTTTTTTCTAAAACATTTTCGGCATGCATCAGTGAAACCGATTTTTAATTTAGTTTTAATTCGATTTAGTGTAACTTCAAAATATTGCTTTAAATTAATGTTAAGTTTCGTGCTTAACATCTTAGCTCAACAGTTAGTGAAGCTTTTAGATATTGACCTTAATAAGAATCGAAAAAGGAGCAGAAAATCTGCTCACAAATATGTATGCCACAAATTAAAACATGTGCTAATCATACTTAATATAATGCATAATCTACTTAAAATAAACCTAAAGAATACAAAAGTTCTCAGAATTGGCTTGAAATGATTTTCAACTTTTTATTTCAAATGATTAGGCATATTAACATCTCTAATCAAAGGAAATATAGCACATATGTATATAATAAATTGAACAAAAGTACTTGACTCCGAATCGGTTCTGGTATGTTCTTGTAAATACTTACATATTTTACGCTTTCATACATATTTAAAAAAAATCAATCGAATTTTTAAAATATACCAGCCAATATTTTTTTACGCCCTGTATAAAATTTTATTTTTAATGACTTTTTTTTTGCAATATAAAATCTTTTAAGACTTGTCAATTATATCCGAAAGCAGCCAACGAATAAGGATAATGTTAAAGTTCAGAATTTATCACTTCTAAAAAATTCATGTACAAATTGGAGTTAAATATAATTTGGATCCACTGTAATGTACAGTGGTCAGAAATAGTATTCGACATGAGTACTATTTTTTATATTTTCACTTACATAAATCCTTCAAAAGATATAACATATTTGGTTTATATCTCATACACGATTACCTGAACCAAACTACTGCTATCCCAACCAATAATCAAGCGACTATCAAGGCGCTCAAATTTCACTAAGTAAGCTCAAAACTAGTGATATAACCGAGTTTGGGTTTTATGGATTATGGGGCATATTGCAATTGAAGGGAATGAAGTTGCTAATAAACTAGCAAAGAAAGGAACATCAACTCATTTCGTGGTTCCTGAGCAATTCTGTGGGAAAAGAAATTAAGTTATACTGGGAAACCTACCAGGGCTAGCGGATATTGAATCTAAGAATCATTACAGGAATTCTAACCGAATACTGTTGGTTGAATTATCGAACCAGAAATTCTTCCTAACGACTCATGTAGGCTTTGCAAATAAGATAAAGAATCTACGAAACACATTTGAAGACAGTGCCCCGCACTTACACATACTTGAAGAAGGCAACTGTGCGACCATCAATGACCAGGCGTCAATCTGAACTCCACAGAAGGAGCAAAACGCCTCCGCTAAAAAAAAGAAATCTCTCTAATTTTGATGAAACTTCGTACACTTATTGTACTAGGTAAAATAAATTTCGTATGCGAAAAGAGGGTAAGTATTATAAGCGGGTTGCCTGGATACAGGGGCGTAAAGCTCTGATTTTTATTAGTCATATTAATTTTCATAAAATCATATGTTAGATCTTATTAACCTATTATGAAAACTCTTTAATGTTTTCGAAAATATTTGTAATACTGTAAATTTTGTTTACTAAAACACTAAAGCTCAACACACATTTTTTCCATTTTTTCTTGCAATGCGACTTTTTTGATTTTTTTTTACTTTACATCGGGGACGTGAAACGTAAAACAGAGATAGCAATACTGTATACTGATACTGTAGGTTCATGAAGGAGCGCAATAGATCTAATAGATCGCAGATAGGGATCTAATAGTTGTAATAATGAAATTGTTTTTATGAAGGAAACTTTATCCTCTTCGTTGAAAAAGTTCACATATGTATGTGTACTCACGTTATGGCTTTTTATTTAAATTTTTTAATTTATTGTGATTATTTTTCTCGAATCCTAGTAAAATAAGTACACTAAATAATAATTATGTTTTCTCTCAATCCCATTAGAATTTAAGAAAAATAACAAAAATAAATTTAAAAATTAAAAAAATGCCTAAAAACTTGTAAAAAAAAATATGTGGCATTGGCCACCGAAGAGGTTATATAAAAATTTGCGATGAAAAATAACAGCAAAAAGTAACAAAATTATCGTAGTATCTACGATTTGTAAACCGTAAGGGTATTCGGTATTTCATTGTATTTTTAAACAAACTCAAATTTAAAAGGTACTGAGTGTACCTTTCCTTTGTATCGCATTACCTCACTCAAACGTTTTCTCCTACTTTCTCCTACTCGACACTTTCTCATTCTCTCTTCAAAACGATTTTCATAAAATTCATATTGAAGAACTCCTTTTGCATCATCTGTATTTCCAGATATCCTAGATAACAGACGTTTGATAGGGTTTTTCAATCCTGTGATTGTGCTGTATTATGGGCCAAATTTGGTAATTTCAGTCAAAGCCCATTGATAGAAAATTTTCTTTTAAAATGTTAATAATATCATAAACTTTCATATGCCCTCTATGACCAGCAAGTTGGCTCTTCTGCCTCCATGCTTGATCGTCGGGACCATGTTCCTCTTTTCGAGCCGATATTAAATTTTGACTCGGGTACACACATTTCATCCGTCCTTACTTATTTACATGCGTTTTAGCGTACACAAGTATAGATTTTTGTTGGAAAATATGTGCCATCTTCGCGCTTATCTTGGGTAGAAGTCATAGCTCATTAAAACATTTCTGGCAGTTTGAAGTGTGGTAGTTATATTTAAACAGTTTTCAACACTTCTTGAAATATTTGATTCATACATTTTTGAAGTTTAGCCATCCCAAACTAGCAAAATCGGACATCTTAGTTTTATTTACACCAAATTGTGATATTTGAATTTAGTTATAATTTAAAAGAGCATCGTTTTGGGCTTTTGAACAAGTTCAGGTAGAGCATTTCCCGAATTTCCATGATAAACATGGTGGATTATAATGTTTTTCCTTTCAATGGAAGCTTCTTTGCTTTTACAAACATTTTTAAAAAAGAAAAAAAAGCAAATAATTTATAATACAGTCAACTAACAAAACTTAGTAAGAAACGTCATCCCCCTTTAGAAGAAATAATTCTAATAAATAGGAATTATCCTGAACTTTTAATGGCTAAAATAACTATGAACTAATATGCATTGTAGTAGAATACTTTTTAGATTCATTTCTAAACTTTGAACGTATTGAACGGAAAACATCGAAATTCATAAAAATGTTCAGCTAAAAAAAAAATTAAATAAAGTCAGAAATTTTTATTAACATTTCGGAACTTTCGAACATTATATTGTATGTACTATATCCAATCTTGATATGTGGATTTCAAAAAATTCATTCATATTCATTAATCTAAGCGAATATCTACTTTTAGATTCTTTGATTTTTCAGTTTTATAACATTTACGGTTGCTTTTAAAACCCTTTGAAATTAATTAAAATAAAATTTTCTAAAATTTCCAATTCTTGAATATCTTTCAAATTCGACCTGGGGTGAACGTACTACAAACCATTCAATTTAAACAACAAATACTTAGAAAATACTTGTATTTAGAGAAGTAAAAACCGGGTCATGATTTCCCTAAAAATCCATCACTATTTTGAGCTAGTTTTTTACGACTAAACTCTTTATGTTTCAGGACTATTTGAAAACCAATAGTTTAAAATTTAAATAAAACACGTACTAATTAAAATAAATTCAAAAACTCCATTTCTACTCATGCAATTCACCTGATGATTATGCCATCTCAAACAAAATTGTTGTTGATGTTCATGTTGTTGTTGTTGCTCTTGATGATGTTGCTGCAATTGCTGATGCTGTTGTTGTTGACGTATTGTTGCTGATGAATTAACATGTTCCATAATTTTTCAAATGAATTTTCATACAAAATATGTATTTCAAAATCTTCTTCGTTTTGTACAAAATATTCACACAATAATTTGTTTGTAATAAAACTTGTAATATTTTTGTCACTACTTCACAAATTGCAGAATTCGCAAAAAAAAAAAAAAAAAAAAAAACAAGTAAAAATCGTAATTCTTAAATCATAAATTGGTTTTCACATTTAATAGCTTTATTTCATCTTTAAATATTCGTACTAAACAAATACAAATACACCCAACACACACACACACGCATGCACAAACCCTCAAACAGAAAATTTTCAAATATTTTCATCACTCAAAAGAGACTTGTTGATGTTGTTGTTTTGTTGATACTGATGATGTTAATGATGGTGACGATAATGATTTCTCATCGTTTTGACGTTTTCATTTGCATATTTTTTCTTTGCCACCATCGCCGCGTGTTTAAAAAATAAAATGAATAAAACAAATACTTAAAAGATTTTCATATGATTTTCTTTAAATGCGCTCGTGTTGCCTCTTCATTGCAGTTGTTGTTGTGTTTATTTGTCTTTGCCTTTTTATTTTGGGGACACTTGTTTCCACAGAAAACGATGAAAAATTTTTGTATATTTACAAAAACAAAAAACTCGAACGTATTTTCTTTTCAAATAGCGACAGAAAATGGAGCTGCAATTGCGCGCGCTTTTTCATATATGCGAGAGAAAAATTGAGCGCGCTTTTGTGAGAGCTATGGATCATGGGCAAATGAGAGAAATCACCGCCGAGAATGTGAGAGCATTTGAAGATGATAATAATATGTGTTTATGTGTTTTTAATGTTTTGGGTGTTTGGGTGTAAACAATTCAACCATAAATCAATATTGCAACAAATTATTGAGGTTGCACTGTTTTGGTATTCATTATTTTCAGTAGTTGACATCAAAATTAAATTGATCGATTAGTTTTGCATTCTTCACATTCTTACACATTGAGTAAAGAATGATGATTGTTTTCTTTTTCCACAAGTTGTTGTTGTCATATATATGTCAAATTATCGTTGCGTAGAACCCGCACCTTCCATGATGGGAAATGCATCAAGGGGAAAGTCTGTTAAGGCGCAAATGTTCATAATGTAAATATCGCGAACGGATCTAGCGAACAAATTTATTTTAGTCTTTTTGATTATTAATTTATATAAAAATGGATTGTTTTTATCCATTTGCTTGTTATTTTATTCATCTCCAAAACTTAAAAAGCAGATTTTTCTTTTTTGTTTGGTCGTTTCAAGAGGCGCAAAAATACAGGGTGATATCAAGGCGCACACTTAACCCGGGTCAACTCCTTATATTAATTCTATCATCAGCAACCAACGGATTTTATATTACATTCTTCTAGAAATACTTAGATGAGGAAAGTTTCAAATTCCTAATAGCTAAACGATTAGAAACAAAAAATGCATGAAGACACCACTACAATTTGAGAAATTTTTCCCATACTAAATCGATTTTGTCTTGTTTTATATCACTTGAAATGAAAATGATATGATACGAAGTAAAAAATTATTTCCCTTTTTACACTCTGCAGAACCGATTTTCATACTGTGCAACCCCTGTATGTATACTGGTTATAATCGAGTAACAGTCTATAACGCCCAAAGTTGGAAGATTATGGTATAGCCATGTATTCACGATAATACCAGAAATAAGCTCTATAAGTGCCGAACATTTTTAAAAATTGGTATCAAAGGAAATTCGAAGGTAAATTTAACCAAATTGGGTAAATTTCGTTCGGGTAATAATTACGCATACATCCTTTGCCAGTGGTTTGAAGTTGTGGCAGAATCGGTCTCTGAATCGAACCAGTGGTTTACATCCTTGATTATTTTGAAATACAACATTCCAAAGATTTTAAAAAGTCTAAAGTCATTCTTTCTCCCATCAGTTTTACTGAACACATTATTTTCAATTTAAGACGAATGAGGAAGCGGCAGGAAGAACAATCAAAATCACATATTTTTCAACATAAGTTAATAATCTCGTCTTGTGGGTCTATAACAATAGTTTCTGACCGTATAAGACATAACTAAAAGAAATCTAGTGTTAAGAAATTAACCTCCTTATTATAATAAGGGAGTAAATTTTATAAAAAAAACGATCAGAGACCAAGTATTTTAGCTGGTATTTGTTCAACACGAAACGCCATTTGGTTTTCGGGTTGTTATGCTCCGAAGCAACAAACAACTTACTTTTTTCTGGGTCAAACTTAACGTTATGACGTCACTCCTGACCTAGTTGGACAGACTAAGCAATATCTTTCGTTCCCATCTCTCTCATCTTTCGAGCTGTGTTTAACAAAAGTAGGGTCTCGTTCAATTCTAGGATCCATAACAGGTATACTATAACAGTATCTCATTTTGGGGTGTTCCTCTCCTCAGATACATAATCATTTTCTATCAGCATCGACAAAATCCACTATCAGGCCAGTGAACACATGTCAAAATGTGGTCAACCTAAGATTATATGAAAAGGATATGTCGAAAACATTGAGTAGCTGATTTCACAAAAACATTCTGATCTTCAATCAGTAGTGTGTTAGAGGGAAAACGCTTTCTTTTCGTTTAATTCCAAGCGAAGATTATTTGGAGATTTTTATTTAATTTATCATTCATGTCACTCCATTTTTTATTTTAGAAATGAAATAATTTCTATGGCAATGGGTAATGCCTACTAAAGGGACCGAACCTCTTGGCAAAATATTGAATTCCAGAAAAAGTTGGTGAACAGGATTAAAATTTGCAAAACTCCAACGTTGATAGAGTATTCGCTCGAGATAATCCGCTGAATATAATTATAAATAAAAATTTTATAATTCCACAAATGACGCAATCAGTTTTCAAAGATCAAATCACAGAAAACGGCTAAACTGTGATAATTCCATTGTCCAGTGGGAATGAGCAGTACAAAAAACTGAAATCGAATAAAAGTGAATAAAAATTATCGTTGATGTACTGAGCCACAACCGCCAAGTTAATACAATGTAAAAAAAAAGTAAACTTTACAGGAGAAAATATTATAACTAGCTGCAGTAAATCATTCTCTATACCTAAATTGTAAAATTTACACATTTAGAAATATTTTTCATATAACTTATTTTTGAATTTTTTCATCAACACGAAGAACATATTTTGCAATGTTATAAAAAAAAAATTCAACCTTTCACTAAAATCAAATAAAATAGAAATGTTACCCAAAAACCCCCAGTCAGAAACTGAAATAAATACATTTCAATGATGCTGGCCAAGTATTTTATTCTTGCTGGCAATTAAATTAGATTTATTCAAAAAAAAATTTCACTTATTTTATTTGATTTTTTTTCATTTTTTTTTGTTTTTTTTTTGTTTTTGGTAGGTACTTGCAAAAACTAATTTCTAATTCCATTTCTATTGTGTCGCGCTGGGTTTTATATATGTCTGTGTGCAGATGCAGAAACATAAACATGCATACATATGGTATATAAAAGATAGTATATATGCATGCATGCACATCTGATCTGCATTAGTTTGTAGTTCTTTCAATTATTTATACAGCAATATAATATAAAGCACAATCTCTATGTTCCGTCCGTCACTTGCAATCGTAGTTTAATTAACTCCTATTAATTTGTGCGTTTTAATTTGAGCATATACTGTAAATTAATTGCAAAAACTGAAGCAGTAAATCCCAATGGTGCATGAACTCATCGAGGATTGCCAAAAGAACGTACATACGAGGATCAAATGATCTCCTACAGCAAACCACTGGGCTTGTTTCAAGTATAGACGCTGGCGCTAATCTCCATTAAGTGTATGTACCATATCGCACTATGAGATTAGAAGTGTCGTAACTTCCAAAATGACAATTTTCAAGTCATGATTGAATCTGAATCTAATTTATTTTTAACCGCTCTTTCCAATGGAGCATTGCCGAAACTTCCATTTCCTACCGTTTAAGCGCTATTTAGCCAACAACAATTTTCCACTCCATGAAACATCACACTATTACAATGTTTAAAATGTGGTTATCTCAAAACTATGTTTTGGAAGTTACGGCACATCTATTCTCATGGTGCGGATTTACAATATGGATTTGTTATTCTGTTTTTAAGAAATGTTTTATATTCAATTGCTTCGGTTTTAATAATCAAAAAAAGTTAGATCTAATAAAAAATCGCTGGTTTTAATGAGTGCCTCATATAAAAATGGACAATATTTGATGATTTCACCTTATATAAAAAGTGCGCATTCACCGGACGAAATGATTTTAAATAAGATTGAAAAAGAAAAACTTTATGCATTTTTGTCCACCAAAAAGCAATTTTTTCTGTATTGTTGTATTGTTTTTGCTGTTGTGGTTTCTTCTTCATGTTATTATTGTAATACTGATGGCAAATAAACACGAAATGCATGAGTGTAAATTTTGTCCGAGGGCTATTTTTACCGGTAAAATTGAAAATCTTGTTACATTTGAGATTTTCACTATTCACACAAAAGCACAAAAAAACTTAAAACGACAATAAGTTTTGTGTGGTGCAGATAAAATCAAATGAGTAACAAAAAATAAAAACAAAAATTTTCAAAATGGCTTGGAGGCAAAATCATCGAGTAAACAAGAATAATCACATAAACATCTACAATTAAATGCTTTCAATTCCCAGTAGGAAATAATACAATTAATTAACAATTAGTGAAGATAACCATGAAACCATAATCATAACAAAGTCTGACTGTAGCCCCTTGGCTTCAAAGTGGAGTCTTAAAAACAATTGAGATACAAAAAACCGCTAAAACAAGTCAAAACTAAAATGAGCTGGGAGGTTATTAATGTGATACATCTCGTGGTAGCACCGCAAATAAGTTTACCATATTAACGAAACTCACACTTTGCTTTAACTAATAAATAAAATATAGAATGATAAGATATAAAACTATGGTAACTTTAACAATATTTATTTTAAAAAAATAGAGAATTCAACCCCTTCTCCACGATTGAGATATACATATGTGTACCACCTGAACTTCTTACTCTCCTAAACTTATTTTTAGAACAATACTAATTTGACGAAAAAAAATGGATGATTAGAGATGTAGCTCTTAGAATATAATGGCCGATTGGTCATCTTAAAATCAATATATTATAATTGTTCAACACTTTTTGGAGCATTTTATCTCGAATGTTATTTAATAAACGATATGAATCTTTTGGTTACAAATGTGACTAGAATGTGACATTTTACATTATCAAATTTTCCAAAAAAAATTTATTTCAAAACATTTTTGTACAAAAAGTTGTGTCACTTATTATTTGTTTGCACGTGTTTTAAGCGCCTCTGTAAAAGATACTCGTGTATTTATGTCTGTTATTGATAGGCATCAGAAGATAATTAATTAATTAGTATTGTGAGATAGTGTTTCTACGAAAAACATAAAATGATATGATTGCAGAGCTGAGTAAATTCAATTATATAACAATACCAATTCCATTTCCAGGGAATTCGTAATTGGTACTTTTTGTTTTCAATTCCTTAGTAATGGAATTAATATAGGTTTTTTTTTTGCTTTTTTGGAATTGAACTAAAAGGTAATCAATTACTTTCGACGAATCATTCCAACTAAATTGGAATTTGAATCAAAGAAAGTAATTGATTACACTTAAATATAAAATTCCTTTCTATTCAATCACATTTTCAATTCCTTTAAGGAATTGATATATTTTTAATTACAAAATACAATTCCCTGTAATGAAATCGAACATTTTTTCAATTACATAACCTAGGAATATAAAAAATTTAATTACTGACTACAATTCTTTGTAATGGAATCGAAATTTTTTCAATTGCATTACTAAGGAATTGAAAACATTAAAGTAACAATTACCATTCCTTGTATTTGAAATGAAGATGGAATTTAGCTCCTTATATAATCATTACTGCTCAACTCTGTATGATTGTTTGTGTGTGTGTTTTTTTTTTTATATGGTCTCATATCCAGACATTCTCTTTAATTACGTACGCCTAAGCTTGCCCGGATAACTTTATGTTATATTGGATAACTTTAGGACTGATATTTCTACTGATACTAGATAGCATTTCGTGTTTATAAAAATTTGTTTTGTAAAATTTCTTCAATGTCATTTAAGTCCATAAACATTTTCTTTAAGAAAATAAAAAGAGGAAGAGCCCAAAATAGAAACTGCTTCATTTTTCACGTAAAACTTCCAAGGACTATTTTCTAAATATATTTATAGTTTTGGAACAGTTGATATTTTATACTACAAAAAAAATGAGTATCTCATTTTCACAAAAACTCAATTAAGTGTGACTTGGGCATATTTGATTTTTGTCGACTCATACAATTACTAGCGGATCCAGACATTTCCCAAGGGAATATTTTAGCTTCTTCGTCTCAAAATTTTATTTTGTGACTCATTGCGAACGATCAAAATGTATGGGGAGTTTATCGGCCCTTTACAGTATGGAGTAATAAAGTGTATTTAAAAACTCCGAAAAAGTCTGAATTTTACATTAAAAAAATAGCTTAGAGTTAAATACAATGAAAAACTAACAAATAAAAGGGAAGTAACCATATTAGAATTCGAAAAAAGTATAAAAAGTGTCTATGATCCAAAAAAAAGTTTACGTTAGGTTAGGTTGGAGTGGCAGCCTTCTGCTTGAAAGCACACTTAACCACATTTAGGCTCATTGTGATACCACAGTACGGCGCGACTCCCCCATTTACGGATTGGAGACCCATGAGGATTCTATAATGAATCTGGCTATGTCCTTAATATTTATGGCTGATAGCTCAGACAGCCTAGTGAAGAAAGGTGAGCCCAGGAGTTTTAGTCTCCGCCTAGCCAGGGATGAGCATTCGCACATGAAATGGAGGACTGTTTCTTCTTCTTCCTCGGAGCCGCAGCCCCGACAGAAGTTATTGAATGGCAGTCCTAGTTTTGCAGTATGTTTCTCCATTATGTAGTGTTCCGTGAGCACCGAAATCGTAATGCTGACGGAGTTTCTGTTAAGGTTAAGTAGCTGTCTAGTCCGTCTATTGTCTATAGTGATCCATGTTAGCCTGGTAGTACCACAAAAATGCTCCGCTACGCAAGATCTTTTTGCATCAAGGTAGTTTTGCTTAATGGCCAATTTAATAGACGTAAGAGGGACACCAATGGTGCAGGAAAGTTATATATCGGTAAGCTGCGAACCCTGTTGAGCTAACTCGTCGGCATTGTAGTTAGGTTAAGTTGGAGTGGGCACACACACTTAGGCCTGAAAGGCCCATTGTGATACCACATAGTTGGACCTATAGTTTAACGCGATTCCAAACATCGGTATGGCAATTTTTATCGGCTTGGTGGTTTTGCCATTACCAACCAATGTGTGTACTTGTACATTATCTTATAATTCTCATACACTTCATATTGATAGTGAATATAATAAAGTTATGAAAATTAACCACCAGACGAAGACGGGAATCGAACCCGAACCTCCCAGATGAAAGTCTAGTGCACTACCCAGTAGACTATCGAGGTCGTCTAGTGGATATTGCAGTTACCTGTAATATACATATGTCCAGGTGGACCTGCGAGTGACTCGACCAAAAATTTAGCGAAGATCGGCAGTCAAAAACAAGTTTTGATGTAAGTCTATGTTAAGAAGTTAGAAGATATAAGCGTAGGTGCATATATTGCATTTACGAATTGTATAAATCAAAGCCTGATTTGGTTAACAGCAAACCTATAGCAATTTCCTACTGGGTCTACTAAATCTACGACAAATCTAATGAAGGAATTTTCTTCATTCCAATATATTATTTTGTGTATTGTTGTATTTTTGTAGGGTACGTCGAGAGCACTTTAGTGTTGTTTCATGTAGTTTCAAATACTAATGATACTTTTTTTTTTGGGTATTTGTTGTTAGGTTGTTTGTTTGTTCTACGGATTTGGCTGCTGTCACTTCTGCTAGTATCACTGCGCTGCCGCCTTCTTTGTGCATTTTGTAGTTTTATTTAAAAAAAAAAAAACAAAAAAAACTGCATCTGTGCTATTTCAAAAATACTTTTTCCTTTCATTTCTCCTCATCTCAACTACTTAAAGGTTATTATTACACTTTTTTTGGGTTCTCTATGTTATTCTGCTGCATAGATATGTGCGTGTATGTGTGCATGCGTTTATATGTGAAAGTCCATTATCCATGTATACGTGCAATATGATCTTACAAACTTCACAAAATTCTCAGTAAGAAAGGAAGTGCTCCAGGAAATCTTTTGGAACGCTTTCTTACTAATGCAGAAAGTGATTTTCTTCCGTAAGACTAAACACTTTTTTTTGCAATTCAGGCCACAAGATGGAAGCAACGATAAGGAGCTGTCCAAGAAAATCTGCAACAGCAATTCAACGCCTTCTTTCCTGTTACACTTCTAGTGATTATCATGTAATCATTTTCACACATCACTCTTTCGTATTCTTTCATCATAACATTCATTACAAAAAAAACTAATCATTCTCCAGTTCGTGTGTCTTTTCCTTCTTCGCTTAAAAAATACAAATAAAACACACTAAAAATAGCAACTTGTTGAAGGCACATATAAATTCTGTTTCATTATTTTATTTAATATATTTTATAAATTATTTTCTTTTAATATGCAGAAAAAATACTGTGACAAATTCTTCTTTTTTCTACGTAAGTTTATTTTATTTTTTTTTTATTTAAAATATTATTTTGCCAAGTTTTTATTTTTACGCAGAAAAAAAAATAAATCCAGCCCAGTCACAAAGACTATTAATAGGTAAAACGACAAACTGAACTGGAGAAAGGAATTTTGCGCGAGCTTTTCACTTTGAGGTATTTTTAGGAGGTACAGCACTTTCGTTTTTTTTTCTAAGTTTTTAAATGTATCTTTAGTTTAGTATTTTGCATAAACTGTAACACAATTTTCTTATTTTCATAGAAAGTTTTTAAATAATTTGTTCGGCATTTTTCTTTAGTTTTTTTAAAATTATAATCTCTTCAACTTTATATTTCTCAAAGGCGTTAAAATTTTCACATTATAGTTACAGATTTGCGATTCCATAACTTGTTACACTATTTTCTAAAGATTATATATTTTCGTTAATTATTATATTTCGTATTTGAATCTTACAGGATATCATCGAATCGATATGTTAATTTTGAAAAATTTTATACTGAGATATTACAGACTTTAGTAGAAATTCTATACAATAATTAAAAAACTTAATATCGTTTAATTTGTTTTCTTTATTTTTTTTTAAATTATATGGTTTTCGATTTGGTCTGGATATCCTTTACATAATTTCCAAGTTTTTTTTAATTCACATTTTATCTTCGATTTAATTTTCAATCCCCACTTTACCGTTACAACAACTTAACGTTTTGTTTCATTCCGAAATTTGTAAATCTTTTACATATGAAACTCGCGAAGCACTGACTGTTACTGCATCCATACCAACCGTAACCGTTCCGTGTGTATCAAAAAATTTCGTATAATTATCTACTGCGTGTATTGTCCACCTCTAATACACTCACTCGCTCACTACTACTTATTTTGTTGATGCTCGTTTAGCTCACCACATCCACCAGCCAACCGAGAAAATTGACAAACAGATTTTTGTGTTGGAAATTTTCGAAATCATCTACTTTGCGTCGTCGTCCATCGTGTAGTCTTTATTTTATTTTGTAATTCTAAATTGATCATTTTGCTGAGATTTTATTTTTCGTAATTTTCCTTCGCTCTAATCAACACAATTTTCATCTTAGTTTTTATTATTTTTTTTTTTTTTTTTGAGATTTTTGAGTGTGAAAAATCTGCATGAAAATTTGTCTTTTTGTTTGTTGAAATATACGTACAGATAGTGAAAATTTTCACACTTGAGCACTTTGAGCGCTTAGAAAGAAATTTTGTAAAAAAAATGCGCAAAAGCATTGAAGAGGAATCTGCTCTCACTTAAGGTGAAAGAAGAGAAAAACAGATTTTTTTAAAATCGAATGGAGCAGCGAAATTTTATTTTCAATTAGGATTGTAAACGGAAAGCTTTTGATTAACTTTTTAGATTTTTAATTTTAATATATCACTAGATTACGCATTTTTGTGATCAGTCGATTGCGTATCTTTGTATAACGCTACAAATATGGATATAATTAAAATCATGAATTTTATCATACAGAATTAAAAGGCTTCATACCCAAGATCAAAACTATAGCTGGAATTTTCTGAGTTAGCGAAGCTAAGCAACTTTTTGGCTAATGAAATTCACGTTTTCATTAATCTTAAATATATTATTAAAATATGAAGAAAGATTTACGTCATGAATATCGCAATTTCAAGGAACTTCAAGATAGAATCTGAATTAATATGCATAACTTGCTCAACCGAAATACGCATGAAATGTATCATGTACCAAAAATAAGTTGTAAAATATGAAATTTAAGTGACATAGTAAGCTACTAAAATTTGTTTGTGCTCATATTAAATAGCTTAACCTTAACCTATTAATAAGAAATAAATCTATCGATGGAAATTTTACTTGGTTTTCAAGTTTTTCCTTTTTATTCCTCTTGGGTATATCCACAAGAATTTCCACCGAATTTAATTTTCATGATTTTATGTATTCCCAGCTGATATTGTATTTTTCCAGCTCTTGATCTATGGTTGACTAGTTTCACATTCTACCTTCCTTCTCCAGGTTCACGTAATCTACGTAACCTGCTTCTTGCGTCGAGGGGGTTTCACTTACTTTCACTCCAATCGTATTTATGGAGAGTGTGGCTATCCACTTTCACTTCTGTTTCCTAATCCAGCCGTCTATGTGGTAGAATATTGGTAGAACTTTATCCCCTTTTTCTCTACAAGGCAAATAAATGTTCCTTCCATTCGAGTAATTCGACAAAAATTTCAAGGGAAAGTGGAGTAATTAACTTTTTTTTAATATGTTTAGAATAAATTAAACTAAAAGTTTCTGCCATTCAAACAGATGAGTAGAGATAAGAAAATGTTGTAAACTTCTTCAAAGTTTATGAATAGCTATTGTAATCACTCTTCGATTTAATAAAGCTTAAAAATTTTACAATTACTTTAAATGAATTTTGCTAAGTATTTTATTTAGTAAATCACATTCCTATGATTGTTTTGATTCGTTTTTATTCTTTTTTAATATTATTGTTACCAATAGGAATCGTGAAATCAAGTCTAGACGAAAAAGAGAAACAAACAAAAGATCCTGGCAAGCTCGATGGGACTGTAAGATAGTCCGAAGCTTATGGCCTTCTTTTAATAAGATAAGAACTCAGAACTTTCGCTGTTTCGAGTTTTAGCTGTATCAGAGGATTTTGTGCTATTGACGCAATGACCTTGAGAATTGGAGTCGCAGCACCTAACTACTGTAGAAGATTTGAAAACGAATGCAAACGTAAGACCATCCAACATTTTTTCAGTGAATGCCCCAAATCTCCAAATCCGTCAATTCCGTTTTCTAGGAGAGAGACTGTTGGAAGAACTGGAGGACCTGACGGAGATCCCACCAACAGACCTTGTAAGGCTCATTAGGACGTTTAGTTTTTTTTTAGCACTTCCTTCTAAACCTAACATAACCGAATATTATTGCTATTTTTATATTAAATTTCATGAAAATAAAATACAATTTGTTCCACTAACTCGTGTTTCAAAACTATCAACTTTAAGTAACGGTTTCTCATGAGCAATTTGGCCACCAGCAAAAATATTTAGAATTTTTCAAGTCGAATTACGTCATCTTAAGAATAGCATCAATAGCATTATGTTATGAAATATGCTTCATAAATCTATTTTAGCCAACAAATTGAGGCTTTGTCGTATTTTTTGCTTTTGATGTATTTTTTCTTTGAATACAACCTTTTCTTTCTGTTTGTAAATTATATCATTATACTTAATATCTTTGAACCTTATATGTGGCTTGAAGTAAACCCTGCCTCCCTTTCTCCTTACAGTAAACCACATGAAATTGACTAAAGATCTCGTAATCAAAATCACCCAAAATTCAAAATAGAAATAAGTCAGTAAAATTAGTTTTTAAGCACTTTTTAATCCACTTTGACTTCTAAATAAATTAAATATAAAATTTGGAATCAGCACATCCACAGTATCAGAATTTTAGTTTGATTCCCCCTTTCCCAATTATTATTTTTTCAACACGCTCATTTATTTTATAATAATTGTTGTCAATTTCATAAAACCATGCATGTGGATATGTATGTATGTGCGTGTAGATATGTCTGTGTGCCAAAACCTAAATAAATTCCACAACATAAATTTATAAAACGAGACAGTATAACTATCTGCAGTGATTATTTTTGCATAATTAGAATTCTCACACATTTTTAATTTTTATTTCAAAATTTATGTTTGTAGCAATACATTTTGATTGCAAAATTATTTTGCAAAATTTTAAATGTAAACAAAAAAAAAAACAAAAAGAAAACCAAGGGAAAGAAATGATCAAATTAATTTACAATACATGAACACTTTGTGCAACATGTGGAAAAGACACTTACAATAGTCAAAAACAGAAAAAAAAAAAAAAAAAATCTAGGATGATGTTGAGTTGTAGCCAAAATAAAAATATGAAGGTACTCTCTCTCTCTCTTTCTTTTCTAAAATTCTGTCTCTCTTTTTCTCTCTTTCAGACGCACACACTTTGCTATGCTTCCACTTTTACTGATGTCGACCACGACATGAACAAATGGAAATGGAGGTGGCTGGTACATAAATTCGGTACGCTTGGTTAGGGTTCTTTTGCAGCAGCAACATTGCTGCAATGAATGCAGGCATCACTACTACTACTACTACGACAACCAGCTAGTTTAGATGCAGAAAATAAAATATCAACAACATTAGCAGTAGCAAAAACAGCAGCAGCAACAACAACTAGACACATTCTGATTTACATTTAATTGAACTTTTGGGCAGCAGCAGCAGCACCAGCAATTTATTGTTGTCATTTGTTTTAGTTTTTAGGCTAATACCAAAATACTTTGTGGTTTGTAGCATCTACACACTAATACACTACTCATATATTTTTATATACTTGCATACGTATGTGTGCATGAGTGAAGGTATTTTCTATCATTAGTCATGGGTGCGAAATTTAAAAATTGCATTTTTCGACAATGACATGCCGCAATCGTAAATTTCTAAAATGAAATGGAAAAAATATACCCAAATACACACACCTATAACACTGGTATACAAAATTTCAAATCTAAAATATAACATAAGCTGAAACATGTTTTCTAAACTGATTCGAGATCGCTGAACACGAGAATCAAATGCATTTTTTTTATGAGTAAGTTTTTGAAATAAGGCAAAGTGGCAATTTTTCGGGCAAATATCTCGTCTCGATCAAATTGAGCAAAATATCATCATCTAACGACTTTAAGTTTGTTTCGATAAGAGCATAAATGGTTGAGATATGGCTGCTGAAATTCAATTTTGGTGTGGTTTATGGGAAATTTGAAAAAAGCAATCAGTTTTATTCGTTTATTTCAAATTTAAAGGATAAAATGATGAGAATAGTATGAAAAATGGTAAAGTAATGAATGCTTGAAAACTCGAAATTTTTCGCAAAACTCATTCTGCTCTAGGAAATGATGAACCACTTAAATTGTTCATATATAAGTGGCTGTTCACACGGACGCAAGCATGAACGTGTCTGAAAGAGAGAGCTAGAAATAGGTAGATAGAAAAAGACAGGCGAGTTTCTACCTCTTTCTTATTACCTATTTTTTCTGCCTCTCTCTTTCAGACAGGCGTTCATGATTGCGCCTGTGTGAACAGCCACTTAGAATTCAATTTATTTTATTTTGTTTCGTTTTATTCCATTTCTTATGTTTTTTAATTTGAAATGCCTGAATTTTCGTTGCTCAAATGTAATTTCTGACAACTTTCCAAATTGGAAATTCCCTGGTTTGTTCAAGGCGCTTAAATAAAAAGACGGGACGTCGTCTTTTTATTGACGGAGGAAATAATAGCATCAGAGACATAAATTTTGATTGGATATATGAAGGCAATGAATTAATGAAAACACTTCTGAATCCAAGGTGCATTTCTTATTCAGCCATTTGAACTTCTTTCCATCAAATCTGGGTGCAGAAAGTGACGAGCAGGGCGAACGATTGCACTAAGATATGACTGAAATCGAAAGACAACATCAAGGTTTCAGGGGTGAAGGCATTTTACAGATTACCACTGGTTACTGAACAGAAAAGATCCGACAGCGTGAAATCGTAAATCATTTTAATTTTTCATTAAAATATTTTATTTTCACTCAATCATTGATTACTATGCCACCATCTTATATTTAATGGAATGGCCTATCAATTAAAAAATTAAAACTTGAAATTTTGTGATTATTTTTTGTCTGCGACTTATGTAAAAATTTCCCAAAAACCAAAATTAAATTTCAGCAAATATATATCAACCATTTATAGTATGATTAATACAAGCGTGATATCGTTGGATGCATTAAATTAATTAAATCATTTTATATTTCCAATGATATTTAGTTTTAGAAACTATAGTTGACGAGATATTTGCCAGTTAATCAGAAAAATCGCCATTTCACTTTATCTCAAAAGCTTACCCAAAGAAAAAAATAAATGTGATTTTTGTGTACAGCGATTTCGAATTAGTTTATAAAATATACTTTGGTCCATGTTACATTTTCACTGTAATCCAGTGTAATTAAATAATCAGCTTCGAAATTTTTCGATATATTATCCATTAAAATCTTGCTGAAATGGTACCATAACATTTAAAAATAATAATAATATCTTTGGCAATGAAAAATATAACGTGAATAAAATTATGCGAAAAAATAGCTATGTATATTTTACAAAATTTAATTTACAAAAATTCGAAAAATATCTTTATTGATAAAATAATAACGAGATGCAAAATTGCTTCATAATATAAAAATATTAGATTTGTTGTTAAATAAATATAAATCATTAAATCTCATAACAATACTATAACTGCATAATACTTTAATCTATCCTTAGATGCGTTGCATTACTAACAACCACTAGATGTTTCTGACTGAAAGACATTTATAAGCTGAAACGTAATATACATTACTATTTATGATACTTTCTGGGGTATTGCTGACATTGTTGAAGATACTGACATGAATCTAATGGTTCTATTAATGTTATATAATACGTTTGTCATAGATTCCAGTATTAAAACTATGCTATAAAATATAAATTTCAGAAGCACATACCAGGGTCTTGCCGAAAATAATACATTTCGGGTTATAGGGTGTACATTGAAACAGATGAAGTTCATCGTTATTTTTCACTTAGGTTAGGTTAGAATAAGTGACTGTTCGTCAGAACATACTTAGACTTGTGCTACGACGTGTATGTTTGATCCATCCCCTTCAAACCATAACCTGAAATTAGTCGAACCACTCACTGAGATTGCATGTCTTTGTTTTACTAGCCAAGAATATGAACTTTATTAATAATAGTGTATAAGAGAAAAGAGTAATTGTGTCTGCACAGACAGTAATGATGCACTTAAGTCTTTACTTTATCCTTTAAATACGTCTAACCTAAGTCTGTATCATAATAATCTGCTATTGGTTTTGGTTCCTAGACAAGCAGGAGTTCCAGAGGATAAATACGTCGGTTCTCTGACCAGAAAAGGTTCAGAAACTGGTTTATTTGATCAAGAACCCATACTTTCCCAATTTTTTACATTAGAAAGAATTGTTATATAGCGGACTTTTTTTGATAAAGGAGACAACTGCAAGATGATTGATACTTAAAAAAAAACTCCCCCGCTTTTTGAATATTACAAAATTCATATTAACTTTTGCTCAGAAGACCTATTTAGAATATTATTAATTATTATGGAATAGAAGCCGAAAATGGGTTCCACAGCTCAAAAAATCAGGTGGTAATAAGTAGCTATGCTTTACGGCCTCGTAGGTGGCACATAGAATTTTCTTGCTCGAGCCCATCTTAAGATATATAATAAACATACCTGTCCAATAAATTTTAGTATTCTGCATGAACTCATCATTTTAAGTAATATAATACAAGATTTAAGTTTCGTATCTGAAAAAACAACAAATAAAATAGAATATATTTGGTCACTTTTATTCATAGTAATTTATCATAAAGTTATCAACTTTTCTTAAGCATTATCACTCTTACCGTAAAGCTTTGATCCTGGAATTATAAAGAGCTATTTAAATATTCGTATTGAATTTCAAATTATTAAAACGCTTATTGAAGCTCCTCTAAGAAACTCTTACAGATTTGACTATATTTTATATACTGCAGTGACTATCAACTGCTTTTTTCAGAATATTGAAACGAAATAATGCAAAGAAATATATAAAGTGCTGAAAATATTTACAATACATATAGAAGAGAATTTATAAAATTCGTAGAATTCATAGCAATCAAAACTTATTGTTGTCATTTTTAGTCCATGATGTTGTCAAAATAACAATCAAATTAAAAAATAAACTGCGCCATAATAAAAAACAAAAGAAAAGAAATTTGAGCAAGAAAACGAAAGTGCGCAAAAACTCCAAAAAACAATGATAAAGAAATAAACAAATAAAAATGGTAAACATTTTGGAAAATCAAAATTTGTGATTATTAAAATGTTTGCAAATTTTTTCATGAACTACAGATATGACAAGATTAGTTAACAAATGCAAAATTGAAATTTGTAAGATACATATTATACATGAAGACAATTAGAAGAGCCAGATACTGATAAACCTGGAGAATGATATAATCAAGGGAAAGTCTTTCAAATGTTTGTGAGTTTTAAAAATTATATTTAAGTTGAGTATTTGTTGATATTAAAGTACAGTTGACTATTAACAGTTGATCAAACTACCAAGTTATAGCAGAGCGCCTTATCAATAAAGAAACACTAACGAATTCATAAACAATAACAATGAAATTTCAAATGTTTACAATTATTTTGCCGGTATTCTTATATTTTTTGGAATGCCAAGGCGCCATCAAATTCGTTTCACATAAAGATTGCAATAATGTACCAAAGGGTAGAATTGTTGCAAATCCTGGTAATTGCAGTCAATATATTCAATGTAATGGTTTACGTTCAACTTTGGGTGAATGTCCTATGGAAACTTACTTCAATCCTGAGGTTTTGTCATGTGATAAAAGTCGTAAAGCTTGCAAAACAAAAGAAGTTAATACGATAAAGGAAATCGAGAATGATGGGACTAACGCAGATACCACAACTACGACGCTTGCACCTGCATCCACAACAACTTTGTCACCTCCCGAGTGCAACGTTTGGTTCAACCAACAATTTGCGCATCCTCACAATTGTGAATACTTTTATTATTGTATACGCGGTTTCCTTAGCGTGAGACGTTGTTACTTTGGGTTCGGTTGGGACCTGAATCGTCGACGTTGTGTGCCCATGGAACAGGCTAATTGTTATTTAAAGTAACTGTATACTTTTAGTATTTAGTTAAGATAAACTTGTTTTTTTGTTATATATTTGTTAAATTTATTGTATGATAGTTACTAGATTATTTATACGTGTATAATTTATAATGTTTAAGTTTTTTATTATAGCCGGATAGCTTAACAAAATGTTTAAAATTCGAATTTATTAAAAATTAATGAATCATAATATAAAAGTATAACTCAAGCGGTTTCATTCTAGAAGAAATGTACAATAAGATCAACGTTAGATATATTAAGTCATTTTTCAAACACTCTATATATTAGGAACTCCAGAATTCAAGAACATTTTTAGAATAATTTTGTTTAAAAGATAGTAGTTATTGCATAAATCCTTTTTAGGAAATAAACCTTGTGGTTAGTGTGTTAGATTGCTACGCAGAAAAGCTTATCATTTCACTAGCGTGAAGTTAGCACCGGGCGAAGAACCGAAAATGTTATTAACAGAGCACTGTTATTAACATAACAGAATTCTGTTAATAACATTTCGTTAACAGAAGAAACTTAACATAACTCTTTTAAGTAACAGAACAGTATATTTTATGCCACAGTAAAACATAGAGCTTTAAAGCTCCAATAAAAACTTTCACGAAATTATATAGACACTCGATTATAACTTCTCAAATCATTAAGTATTCGACGCTAAAATTGTTACAATCAACAATTTTTACAAATCGTGAAAGATTTCTCATCTAATACGACTTTTCGACAATTATCGGAACTTAACGCGCCCCCAAACGAGCGGGTTATATTAGGGAAATGGCAACAACGCAGAAGCTGCGGTATATACCACTACATGGCCAGTAGACCTCGGCATAATTTAAGGTACCTAACTTAAAAATCGCTCTTTTTAAATTCTGGCAAAACGAAGCGGTGCTGGAATTTTGGTCGATTTTCTCAGCTTTATTCACTGTATTGACCATAATTCGGAAATGGCTACAACGCAGAAGCTGCGGTATATACCACCACATAGCCAGTAGACCACGCCATGATTCCAGGTACCAAACTTAAAAATCGCTCTTTTTAAATTCTGGCAAAACGAAGCGGTGCTGGAATTTTGGTCGGTTTTCTCAGCTTTTTCCACTGTATTGGCCATAATTCGGAAATGGCTACAACGCAGAAGCTGCGGTATATACCACCACATGGCCAGTAGACCTCGGCATAATTTAAGGTACCTAACTTAAAAATCGCTCTTTTTAAATTCTGGCAAAACGAAGCGGTGCTGGAATTTTGGTCGATTTTCTCAGCTTTTTCCACTGTATTGACCACAATTCGGAAATGGCTACAACGCAGAAGCTGCGGTATATACCACCACATAGCCAGTAGACCACGCCAATGATTCCAGGTACCAAACTTAAAAATCGCTCCTTTTAAATTCTGGCAAAACGAAGCGGTGCTGGAATTTTGGTCGGTTTTCTCAGCTTTTTCCACTGTATTGGCCATAATTCGGAAATGGCTACAACGCAGAAACTGCGGTATATACCACCACATGGCCAGTAGACCTCGGCATAATTTAAGGTACGTAACTTAAAAATCGCTCTTTTTAAATTCTGGCAAAACGAAGCGGTGCTGGAATTTTGGTCGATTTTCTCAGCTTTTTCCACTGTATTGACCATAATTCGGAAATGGCTACAACGCAGAAGCTGCGGTATATACCACCACATGGCCAGTAGACCTCGGCATAATTTAAGGTACCTAACTTAAAAATCGCTCTTTTTAAATTCTGGCAAAACGAAGCGGTGCTGGAATTTTGGTCGATTTTCTCAGCTTTTTCCACTGTATTGACCATAATTCGGAAATGGCTACAACGCAGAAGCTGCGGTATATACCACCACATAGCCAGTAGACCACGCCATGATTCCAGGTACCAAACTTAAAAATCGCTCCTTTTAAATTCTGGCAAAACGAAGCGGTGCTGGAATTTTGGTCGGTTTTCTCAGCTTTTTCCACTGTATTGGCCATAATTCGGAAATGGCTACAACGCAGAAACTGCGGTATATACCACCACATGGCCAGTAGACCTCGGCATAATTTAAGGTACGTAACTTAAAAATCGCTCTTTTTAAATTCTGGCAAAACGAAGCGGTGCTGGAATTTTGGTCGATTTTCTCAGCTTTTTCCACTGTATTGACCATAATTCGGAAATGGCTACAACGCAGAAGCTGCGGTATATACCACCACATGGCCAGTAGACCTCGGCATAATTTAAGGTACCTAACTTAAAAATCGCTCTTTTTAAATTCTGGCAAAACGAAGCGGTGCTGGAATTTTGGTCGATTTTCTCAGCTTTTTCCACTGTATTGACCATAATTCGGAAATGGCTACAACGCAGAAGCTGCGGTATATACCACCACATGGCCAGTAGACCTCGGCATAATTTAAGGTACCTAACTTAAAAATCGCTCTTTTTAAATTCTGGCAAAACGAAGCGGTGCTGGAATTTTGGTCGATTTTCTCAGCTTTTTCCACTGTATTGACCATAATTCGGAAATGGCTACAACGCAGAAGCTGCGGTATATACCACCACATGGCCAGTAGACCTCGGCATAATTTAAGGTACCTAACTTAAAAATCGCTCTTTTTAAATTCTGGCAAAACGAAGCGGTGCTGGAATTTTGGTCGATTTTCTCAGCTTTTTCCACTGTATTGACCACAATTCGGAAATGGCTACAACGCAGAAGCTGCGGTATATACCACCACATAGCCAGTAGACCACGCCAATGATTCCAGGTACCAAACTTAAAAATCGCTCCTTTTAAATTCTGGCAAAACGAAGCGGTGCTGGAATTTTGGTCGGTTTTCTCAGCTTTTTCCACTGTATTGGCCATAATTCGGAAATGGCTACAACGCAGAAACTGCGGTATATACCACCACATGGCCAGTAGACCTCGGCATAATTTAAGGTACGTAACTTAAAAATCGCTCTTTTTAAATTCTGGCAAAACGAAGCGGTGCTGGAATTTTGGTCGATTTTCTCAGCTTTTTCCACTGTATTGACCATAATTCGGAAATGGCTACAACGCAGAAGCTGCGGTATATACCACCACATGCCCAGTAGACCTCGGCATAATTTAAGGTACCTAACTTAAAAATCGCTCTTTTTAAATTCTGGCAAAACGAAGCGGTGCTGGAATTTTGGTCGATTTTCTCAGCTTTTTCCACTGTATTGACCATAATTCGGAAATGGCTACAACGCAGAAGCTGCGGTATATACCACCACATGGCCAGTAGACCTCGGCATAATTTAAGGTACGTAACTTAAAAATCGCTCTTTTTAAATTCTGGCAAAACGAAGCGGTGCTGGAATTTTGGTCGATTTTCTCAGCTTTTTCCACTTTATTGACCATAATTCGGAAATGGCTACAACGCAGAAGCTGCGGTATATACCACCACATGGCCAGCAGATCTCGGCATAATTTAAGGTACCTAACTTAAAAATCGCTCTTTTTAAATTCTGGCAAAACGAAGCGGTGCTGGAATTTTGGTCGATTTTCTCAGCTTTTTCCACTGTATTGACCATAATTCGGAAATGGCTACAACGCAGAAGCTGCGGTATATACCACCACATGGCCAGCAGATCTCGGCATAATTTAAGGTACCTAACTTAAAAATCGCTCTTTTTAAATTCTGGCAAAACGAAGCGGTGCTGGAATTTTGGTCGATTTTCTCAGCTTTTTCCACTGTATTGACCATAATTCGGAAATGGCTACAACGCAGAAGCTGCGGTATATACCACCATATGGCCAGTAGACCTCGGCATAATTTAAGGTACCTAACTTAAAAATCGCTCTTTTTAAATTCTGGCAAAACGAAGCGGTGCTGGAATTTTGGTCGATTTTCTCAGCTTTTTCCACTGTATTGACCATAATTCGGAAATGGCTACAACGCAGAAGCTGCGGTATATACCACCACATGGCCAGTAGACCTCGGCATAATTTAAGGTACGTAACTTAAAAATCGCTCTTTTTAAATTCTGGCAAAACGAAGCGGTGCTGGAATTTTGGTCAATTTTCTCAGCTTTTTTCACTGTATTGACCATAATTCGGAAATGGCTACAACGCAGAAGCTGCGGTATATACCACCACATGGCCAGTAGACCTCGGCATAATTTAAGGTACCTAACTTAAAAATCGCTCTTTTTAAATTCTGGCAAAACGAAGCGGTGCTGGAATTTTGGTCGATTTTCTCAGCTTTTTCCACTGTATTGACCATAATTCGGAAATGGCTACAACGCAGAAGCTGCGGTATATACCACCACATGGCCAGTAGACCTCAGCATAATTTAAGGTACCTAACTTAAAAATCGCTCTTTTCAAATTCTGGCAAAACGAAGCGGTGCTGGAATTTTGGTCGATTTTCTCAGCTTTTTCCACTGTATTGACCATAATTCGGAAATGGCTACAACGCAGAAGCTGCGGTATATACCACCATATGGCCAGTAGACCTCGCCATGATTTCAGGTACCAAACTTAAATATCGCTCTTTTTAAATTCTGGCAAAACGAAGCGATTTTGGTTAATTTTCTCAGCTTTTTCCACTGTATTTATGAAATACATATACACTGGCGGTCATAAAAACCGCACCATCCACTAATTTCAAGAAAATCGTTTGAAATAGGACCTAAACCCGATTTTGTTTTAGTGAATGTAATTTTTTTTATTTTCGGGAACAAAATGAACAAATTTCCGAAAGAAACATCAAATTTTTTTAATTTTTAATTAAAACAAAAATATGGAAGAAATTTTACATTTTTGAAGATAGATATTAATTAAAAGTATGTAAAAATAAAAATATATGTTATTTTTTGAAGATACATACTAGGATTGATTTGTTTCATGTTAGAGTCACAAGCAAAAGTGTTTAGTTGGATGGTGCTCCTCTCTTAGCCTTTGTTATGGCTGTTATCTTGAATGGCATAGAAGATATCATTCGTTATTTTTTTAATACCAAACTGTTTTCAGAACTCCCACAAGGGGTTTTTTATTCTTTGGCATGTTTTGAGCAACTTTCCGTTTCATTATATGACAGAGGTGCTCTATCGCGAACCGCGCGAGCTACCTGATCATTCCCGGCAGTAAATTCTAACATCATCGAAAGCATTTTGAATCTCCAAACAAATAAGGTATAGTAGGAAAAATCCATTCAAGCCATTTGACTTTGTGGAAATTTGACTATTTTCGCTTCAAGGTTAACCTTGTATTGCTTTATATCTGATGCGCATAAAAAATTTAGTTTAATTTGCCCCATCATATAACTTTTCCCGAGTCTGCCAGAGTTCAATTGCTGTGGTTTTGAGTCCATGTCAGGCGATTTGTTTCCATCCATTACGTCAACAACGACTTTTTGGCTGATCGTCTCCCATACAGACCGAACTTTTGTTTCTTTCTGCGTAAGGTTTTGACATTTATATTCACGTTGTAATAGCTCTTTCGCTCAGTCCTTATTGTGACTACACTTTTGAATCGATAATTTATGGTTCTCTTTCAGGTTATGCCATTTTCTCTCGAATTTGTCTTCCATAGTCTTTTTGATCTTTTTGTCCTCTCAAGCGGGTACAAATTGCCTTTTTTCTAGATCAGCCCAACAGCAGTCGAATGCAAGAATCAGATTTCTTTAAGTATTTAACTTGATGACACTCTTGGGTACCTAAGAAAAAAAATTTCGACGTTTTGGTGGCGCGACAATTGTTTATACTTTGCAGTTGTTTCGCCAAACAAGCGCAATAAAAAAAGGAACAGGGAAGCGCGAACGATTTTCAAAAAAGAAATATTTGCGTACTCTGTAATGCTATAGTATTTAATCAAATAATTTCTCCTTTCATATTATGTGTAAAAAGCTACATTATGCACATTGAAATATCATTTTCAAAAACCTAAACTTCAAATACTTTTTAGAACCAAAATCCCATTTTTTTTAACTGTTTGTAAATTTTTGTGACAAAATATTAATACTACTATTTATAAAAAATTAAATGGTGAAGTTTTTAACATTAAACGAATGTACTTAAAATACGCATTTATACTCTCATGAAAGGATCTGTCTGGGAGGCCTGTCGAGAGAAAATTAGAAAGCCTCGTTGCTAGTTTATGACGTGCTTCATGAAGCCAACATGTCAAATCCTTAACGAGGCATGCGTGCCTGGCACTGGCTAGGCATTAACACGTAATTTCATGTTTTGATTATAAAAATTTATTTAAAAATACAATTACGCACCCAAAATTATTTTATGAAGAAAAATATTCGTATTTAAAAGTGTTTTTATTCTAAAAAAAAACGTCATTCTTATCTCTTTCCTTTTCTTCAATCTTTTTTTAGCCTTTGGTGGGTTTCTTGGCTGGTTTCAGTTAGATAATGTATGATGTGCTCGATTTATTTTAATAATTATTTGGTTAGCTGGTGATTTTCCAACTAAAACCTCACTAAAATTTCACCATTGTAGTTTTTCTCACAAAGATCAATTTAAATACTAGATGAGTTTACTATCCTAGCTTATCTTCAACGCATTAACCAGGGCGAATTCCAAACTAGGCAAAAACTTAATATTTTTCCAGGTAGGTATGATTTAATTAAAAAAAATAATAAGCCAGCATAAAAAATGTTGTGGGAAAATCAAAGTGGGGGAGGCGTGGGCTTACCATGAATTCGGAAAGGGGGCGTAGGATGAAAACAGTTGAGAACCACTGATCTATCTATACTATTAATAATTTGGTAAAGTTTGGATGTATTATTGGGGTAATCTCATGAACTACCGGCCGAATTTAAAAATTTTTGCAGTATTGTGATCGTGGGGTTCGCCGTTTGAACATAGACTATATTTTATTTCAATAAAACAAGTGGGTGTGGCACCTCCCATACAAAATAAATGCTTGAAGGGGCATAACTTAGGAACTATAAGAGATGCATTAAAATAATGTATGAAAGGATTGTAGATCTCATTGTTTGCCACATAAAAGTTACCTGCGGCATATCTCGCATTTGTTTTTGCACAAACACAAAATAGAACAGAATCCGTGAGAGTTTGAGAGCTTTCTGTTTTATATTCTTTTTCATTTGCATGAATGTAACTACATATTACTAATTCTACTAGAATCGAGTAAAAATTATATGATCTGGCAAATTAAACTCAATTTTTTGTGTGCATTTAATCTTCGGTACGTGCGTCGCTCAGATATAGAGTAATACAAGGATAACTGTGTAGCGAAAATAGTAAAATTCCCACAAAGTCATATGGCGTTATTTTTCGTTATTTTATTGGTGCGGTTTTTATGACCGCCAGTGTATATGTATTTCATAAACTTATAAATAAATTATCCTCCTTGTACATTTTTTACATTCATAACAAATCTTCTTACTATGGTATTTGACAAATGCTTTTATTTCATTTCTGTTACAAAATGTAGAATCACAACGAGGTGCAAAGTAAACACGATTAAAAATGTTAAATTTGAAACTCTGTAATGGCTTATTTTCGTCAACTATCAGGAAAACAACAAAAACACGCATATTCTTCATATTCTTTGTTATTGTTTTTGTTACAATCAGATTTTAACAGGAGGTGCAATGTTAATTCTTTTGTACATGTTAAATGTCATATACTGCTGCTACAATAATATGTAAACATAAATGTCATTAGTTTCGATTCAAATCTTATGCACAACAAGGAATAGATAATATGTAAGTAAAAATTCCCATGACGTCATAGCCAGATGTTAGCTTCGTGTATGAGTAACGCTCGTATCTATACAGTTTTTCGCGGTAGTATACCGCTTTTTCAACACCAAAACCGCATACCGCCTTTTTTTTACCAAAATACCGCGTTTATACTAAGAAAAAAATATAAAATTTTTGAACACTACGAAATTTAAATTTATCAATCATAATGCAAAACGTATCAGAGAACAATGGTAACTCGTTGCAAGTATACCTTTGAAAAAAGTGGAAACATTGAAGGCGATTCTTATCGTCAAATGTAACATGAAATATGCATTGCATATGCGTTGATTTCTATAAATACCTAATAGCCAAGCCGGAATCACTTCGTCAAATTTCTTCAAAGCACAAATTCAATACAACTAAAAAAGGAGATATGAAAATGGAGAACGAAGACGATTTAGATGATGGATAAATTGCTTTCCTGGTTAACTTTCATTGAAAAAAATTGATACCGCGAAATATACAGTTTTTTTAAATCGATTTACAGTTTTTTAAAAATTTTTTGTAGAAATATACAGTTTTTGGTCGGAAAAAAGATACGAGCGTTATGTATGAGTCATTGGCCTTGCAATCGGAAGTTTGGTGGTTCGAATCTAGGAATAACACTTTTATATATTGTTTTTTTTTTTTTTTTTTTTTTAAATAACATGTTATGAATTGGCTTGAGCCCTTTTGCCAAATTTTAAACAATTCAACACCAGTACAAAATAATTAAAATTTTCCGATACAGTAGATAGAGCTGAGAAAATTGACCAAAATTCCAGCACCGCTTCGTTTTGCCAGAATTTAAAAAGAGCGATTTTTAAGTTAGGTACCTTAAATTATGCCGAGATCTGCTGGCCATGTGGTGGTATATACCGCAGCTTCTGCGTTGTAGCCATTTCCGAATTATGATCAATACAGTGGAAAAAGCTGAGAAAATCGACCAAAATTCCAGCACCGCTTCGTTTTGCCAGAATTTAAAAGGAGCGATTTTTAAGTTTGGTACCTGGAATCATGGCGTGGTCTACTGGCTATGTGGTGGTATATACCGCAGCTTCTGCGTTGTAGCCATTTCCGAATTATGGTCAATACAGTGGAAAAAGCTGAGAAAATCGACCAAAATTCCAGCACCGCTTCGTTTTGCCAGAATTTAAAAAGAGCGATTTTTAAGTTAGGTACCTTAAATTATGCCGAGGTCTACTGGCCATATGGCGGTATATACCGCAGCTTCTGCGTTGTAGCCATTTCCGAATTATGGTCAATACAGTGGAAAAAGCTGAGAAAATTGACCAAAATTCCAGCACCGCTCGTTTTGCCAGAATTTAAAAAGAGCGATTTTTAAGTTACGTACCTTAAATTATGCCGAGGTCTACTGGCCATGTGGTGGTATATACCGCAGCTTCTGCGTTGTAGCCATTTCCGAATTATGGTCAATACAGTGGAAAAAGCTGAGAAAATCTACCAAAATTCCAGCACCGCTTCGTTTTGCCAGAATTTAAAAAGAGCGATTTTTAAGTTTGGTACCTGGAATCATGGCGTGGTCTACTGGCTATGTGGTGGTATATACTGCAGCTTCTGCGTTGTAGCCATTTCCGAATTATGGTCAATACAGTGGAAAAAGCTGAGAAAATCGACCAAAATTCCAGCACCGCTTCGTTTTGCCAGAATTTAAAAAGAGCGATTTTTAAGTTAGGTACCTTAAATTATGCCGAGGTCTACTGGCCATGTGGTGGTATATACCGCAGCTTCTGCGTTGTAGCCATTTCCGAATTATGGTCAATACAGTGGAAAAAGCTGAGAAAATTGACCAAAATTCCAGCACCGCTCGTTTTGCCAGAATTTAAAAAGAGCGATTTTTAAGTTACGTACCTTAAATTATGCCGAGGTCTACTGGCCATGTGGTGGTATATACCGCAGCTTCTGCGTTGTAGCCATTTCCGAATTATGGTCAATACAGTGGAAAAAGCTGAGAAAATTGACCAAAATTCCAGCACCGCTTCGTTTTGCCAGAATTTAAAAAGAGCGATTTTTAAGTTACGTACCTTAAATTATGCCGAGGTCTACTGGCCATGTGGTGGTATATACCGCAGCTTCTGCGTTGTAGCCATTTCCGAATTATGGTCAATACAGTGGAAAAAGCTGAGAAAATTGACCAAAATTCCAGCACCGCTCGTTTTGCCAGAATTTAAAAAGAGCGATTTTTAAGTTACGTACCTTAAATTATGCCGAGGTCTACTGGCCATGTGGTGGTATATACCGCAGCTTCTGCGTTGTAGCCATTTCCGAATTATGGTCAATACAGTGGAAAAAGCTGAGAAAATTGACCAAAATTCCAGCACCGCTTCGTTTTGCCAGAATTTAAAAAGAGCGATTTTTAAGTTTGGTACCTGGAATCATGGCGTGGTCTACTGGCTATGTGGTGGTATATACTGCAGCTTCTGCGTTGTAGCCATTTCCGAATTATGGTCAATACAGTGGAAAAAGCTGAGAAAATCGACCAAAATTCCAGCACCGCTTCGTTTTGCCAGAATTTAAAAAGAGCGATTTTTAAGTTAGGTACCTTAAATTATGCCGAGGTCTACTGGCCATATGGCGGTATATACCGCAGCTTCTGCGTTGTAGCCATTTCCGAATTATGGTCAATACAGTGGAAAAAGCTGAGAAAATTGACCAAAATTCCAGCACCGCTCGTTTTGCCAGAATTTAAAAAGAGCGATTTTTAAGTTACGTACCTTAAATTATGCCGAGGTCTACTGGCCATGTGGTGGTATATACCGCAGCTTCTGCGTTGTAGCCATTTCCGAATTATGGTCAATACAGTGGAAAAAGCTGAGAAAATTGACCAAAATTCCAGCACCGCTTCGTTTTGCCAGAATTTAAAAAGAGCGATTTTTAAGTTTGGTACCTGGAATCATGGCGTGGTCTACTGGCTATGTGGTGGTATATACTGCAGCTTCTGCGTTGTAGCCATTTCCGAATTATGGTCAATACAGTGGAAAAAGCTGAGAAAATCGACCAAAATTCCAGCACCGCTTCGTTTTGCCAGAATTTAAAAAGAGCGATTTTTAAGTTAGGTACCTTAAATTATGCCGAGGTCTACTGGCCATATGGCGGTATATACCGCAGCTTCTGCGTTGTAGCCATTTCCGAATTATGGTCAATACAGTGGAAAAAGCTGAGAAAATTGACCAAAATTCCAGCACCGCTCGTTTTGCCAGAATTTAAAAAGAGCGATTTTTAAGTTACGTACCTTAAATTATGCCGAGGTCTACTGGCCATGTGGTGGTATATACCGCAGCTTCTGCGTTGTAGCCATTTCCGAATTATGGTCAATACAGTGGAAAAAGCTGAGAAAATCTACCAAAATTCCAGCACCGCTTCGTTTTGCCAGAATTTAAAAAGAGCGATTTTTAAGTTTGGTACCTGGAATCATGGCGTGGTCTACTGGCTATGTGGTGGTATATACTGCAGCTTCTGCGTTGTAGCCATTTCCGAATTATGGTCAATACAGTGGAAAAAGCTGAGAAAATCGACCAAAATTCCAGCACCGCTTCGTTTTGCCAGAATTTAAAAAGAGCGATTTTTAAGTTAGGTACCTTAAATTATGCCGAGGTCTACTGGCCATGTGGTGGTATATACCGCAGCTTCTGCGTTGTAGCCATTTCCGAATTATGGTCAATACAGTGGAAAAAGCTGAGAAAATTGACCAAAATTCCAGCACCGCTTCGTTTTGCCAGAATTTAAAAAGAGCGATTTTTAAGTTAGGTACCTTAAATTATGCCGAGGTCTATTGGCCATGTGGTGGTATATACCGCAGCTTCTGCGTTGTAGCCATTTCCGAATTATGGTCAATACAGTGGAAAAAGCTGAGAAAATTGACCAAAATTCCAGCACCGCTTCGTTTTGCCAGAATTTAAAAAGAGCGATTTTTAAGTTTGGTACCTGGAATCATGGCGAGGTCTACTGGCCATATGGTGGTATATACCGCAGCTTCTGCGTTGTAGCCATTTCCGAATTATGGTCAATACAGTGGAAAAAGCTGAGAAAATCGACCAAAATTCCAGCACCGCTTCGTTTTGCCAGAATTTAAAAAGAGCGATTTTTAAGTTACGTACCTTAAATTATGCCGAGGTCTACTGGCCATGTGGTGGTATATACCGCAGTTTCTGCGTTGTAGCCATTTCCGAATTATGGTCAATACAGTGGAAAAAGCTGAGAAAATCGACCAAAATTCCAGCACCGCTTCGTTTTGCCAGAATTTAAAAAGAGCGATTTTTAAGTTAGGTACCTTAAATTATGCCGAGGTCTACTGGCCATATGGTGGTATATACCGCAGCTTCTGCGTTGTAGCCATTTCCGAATTATGGTCAATACAGTGGAAAAAGCTGAGAAAATTGACCAAAATTCCAGCACCGCTTCGTTTTGCCAGAATTTAAAAAGAGCGATTTTTAAGTTAGGTACCTTAAATTATGCCGAGGTCTATTGGCCATGTGGTGGTATATACCGCAGCTTCTGCGTTGTAGCCATTTCCGAATTATGGTCAATACAGTGGAAAAAGCTGAGAAAATTGACCAAAATTCCAGCACCGCTTCGTTTTGCCAGAATTTAAAAAGAGCGATTTTTAAGTTTGGTACCTGGAATCATGGCGAGGTCTACTGGCCATATGGTGGTATATACCGCAGCTTCTGCGTTGTAGCCATTTCCGAATTATGGTCAATACAGTGGAAAAAGCTGAGAAAATCGACCAAAATTCCAGCACCGCTTCGTTTTGCCAGAATTTAAAAAGAGCGATTTTTAAGTTACGTACCTTAAATTATGCCGAGGTCTACTGGCCATGTGGTGGTATATACCGCAGTTTCTGCGTTGTAGCCATTTCCGAATTATGGTCAATACAGTGGAAAAAGCTGAGAAAATCGACCAAAATTCCAGCACCGCTTCGTTTTGCCAGAATTTAAAAAGAGCGATTTTTAAGTTTGGTACCTTAAATTATGCCGAGGTCTACTGGTCATGTGGTGGTTTATACCGCAGCTTCTGCGTTGTAGCCATTTCCGAATTATGGCCAATACAGTGGAAAAAGCTGAGAAAATTGACCAAAATTCCAGCACCGCTTCGTTTTGCCAGAATTTAAAAAGAGCGATTTTTAAGTTTGGTACCTGGAATCATGGCGAGGTCTACTGGCCATATGGTGGTATATACCGCAGCTTCTGCGTTGTAGCCATTTCCGAATTATGGTCAATACAGTGGAAAAAGCTGAGAAAATCGACCAAAATTCCAGCACCGCTTCGTTTTGCCAGAATTTAAAAAGAGCGATTTTTAAGTTAGGTACCTTAAATTATACCGAGGTCTAAAATAAAATTTTAAAAATATTTCAGAACACAAAGCTGGGATTCGAACTCGAGTCACACCAAAATGTTCTTGTTTTCATAACTTTATCGACACACCAAACGACTTCGCCGCCAACTACTACTTAAAACCTGTGGAATTTGCCATATTGGTTATACTTAAAAATATCACCCAAAGCTTTATTTGTACAAAAGCTTTTGGATATACCTAAACAAAACTAAATGCCTTTCAAAACCAATGCACATTTTTCACTATTTTTTAGTTTTTCAGTATAATTTTATAAAATTGATCAGTATATTTTTGAAAAATATATGAAATATAGCGAAACCAGATTTGAGCTCAAGAAAAAATTTCGACGACAGCCTCGATTTTTTTTCTAAGATATCATTTTATCCATTAAAAATAATTTTTACTATTTTTCGCCGTGAAAGCTTTATTTTCGCAATTCGCCTTGTTATGTTAATTACAGCAATGTTATAACATAACAGAGACACTGTATTACGCTATGTTAAGTACGAATTCGCTCAGTTCTGAAATCGGTGCTAACTTCACATCAGTGTTATTCTTTTCACCAGGAGAAGGAAAATTGATGGTTTCGTTTTACCAGTACTCAAAGGAACCACTATTTAGCTATCCCAAGAAGTGAAATATCTAGCACTGGCAGCTTTTTGTCAATGTAAGGCTATTTTTGGCAAAACATGTGGTCTATTACCTTATAAAGTCTTATGGCTTTATATGGCTATGATTAGACACATCATCACCTATGCATCCATAGTCTGGTGGAGCAGACTTAATGTTGACAGCGTTAAAAAAGCTCTTGCCAGATTGTACGGGAGCTTTTCCTACAACACCTGGCTTATCCTTGGATGCTTGCTCAACTCACCACCCCTTGATATTTTTTGTAAAGGAAAGGCTGTCAAAGCCATCTGTAGGCTTAAAGGCAATGGGTATTGGTATGGCACTTGCTGGGATATTGGTGACATTGTTGAAGATACTGACTTGGGCCTAACAGTTCTATCAATGCCATCCGATACAATGCCAACAATTCCAACAGTTTTAAAACAGCGTTAGGTTAGGTTGGAGTGGCTGTCGAAAGACACACTTAGGCCTGAACGGCCCATTGTGATACCACATAGTTGGACCTACAGTTTAACGCCGATTCCGAACGGCGGTGTGGCAATTTTTTATCGGCTTGGTGGTTTTGCCATTACCAACCAATGTGTGTACTTGTACACTATCTTATAATTCTCATACACTTCATATTGATAGTGAATATAAGAAAGTAATGAAAATTAACCACCAGACGAAGACGGGAATCGAACCCGAACCTCCCAGATGAAAGTCTAGTGCACTATTCACTAAGCTATCGAGGTCGTCTAAAAACAGCGTTATACAATACAAATTCCTGAGGCCCAAACATGGTTTTTCCCGAGACCTGGGCTGCGAGTTGAATGTAAGCTCATTTTCACTGACGGCTCCAAAACAGAATTCGGTTTGGGTTCTGGGGTCTTCATTGAAACTGATGGAGTACACCTTCACTTCTTTCTTAGGTTGTATGCTTCTGTGTTTCAAGCAGAAATTTTTGCTATCATCAAGCCAATGGACAATGTCATTAATAATGGTTGGAGAGAAAGGAGTATCTGTGTATTTAGTGACAGTCAGGCTGCGCTTAAATCCTTGCTTAATCCTCTAACCACATCTAAACTGGTGGTAAATCCAGACTTGATTGTGTTGGAAAACACAATAGTCTGCTGTTGATATGAGTTCCTGGATACTCAGGAGTTTCTGGAAATGAGTCTGCTGACCTTCTAATCAGAAAAGGTTTGGAAACTGGTTCCCTGGGTCCAGAACCTGTACTCTCTTTGTCGTATACAGCCATCAGGACCATCATTAATGAGTGGATTGATTTTACCCACAATCGTAAATGGGTGGAACTGAGGGAACTTAATAGAAAGAGCTGTAGGCAGCTGGTGGGATTATATACAGGTCATTTCTCTTGGACCAAACATTTGCATATGATTGGCCTGGGAGCTAGTGCCTTCTGTGCTTCCTGTGGTTTGGAGAAAGAATGTAAAGAGGCGGCAGACCACTTTCTTAGTGTGTGCCTCGCTTTCTGCCAGATCAGAGTAAGCATATTTGGCACTGTAGTGTTTGGAGACGAACACCTGAGCTCTTTAACACCTCAGGATCTGCTTAGATTTATTAATAAATCAGGTAGATTTAAAGAATAGCAAGAAGGAACACAGGATATAGTACAATGGACGTAAAACTTGTCTGAGTGCTGTATTCTTGAATACTTCTTTCGCTGTTCCAATAAAAAAAAAATAAATTTTCAGTTTTCATTTAAAAGTTTTTATTTCAGTTATGATTTTTTAATAGCTTTTAAAATTGTATAGAATTCTGCTTTTTTAAAAGAAATAGTTTGTTAAATTTCGGAGAGGTTTAGTAATTTGTTTTAGAATTTTCCTCTATATCACTCATTCAGAATTTCACTTTTCAGGAATTTACAAGCACACTTATACCATGTTCCCACTGAGCCGAAATTGTGTAGTTTTGGCAAATAGTTTCGAACGAAACTGCAATCGTTCACATTGTGAAACTGGTTTCGATTATGGTTTCATTTGGCAGTTCATTGTTTATTTCTTGTTGTAAAATGTCGGCGGCTAATATGATTATTGCTAAATATTTCGGTCCTAACCATTTGAATACGAAGAAAATCAAAATGATAAACAAAATATTTAACAACTAAATAAAAGTGTATAGGCGAAAGCTTTTTTTTTAATAATTCTGGGAGTCAGTCAGATTTTCGCTAGAACGGGGCCCGTCTGTCAGGCTCCAAGTTTGCATGAAAAAAATATTTTTTGCAACGGTTTTCTAAAATCTGAAAAAAAAAAATTTTTAAGTAGTTTATCAATAACAAAACATGAAAAAGTTAGTCAGCCAACTTTTTTATATAACAACGCTCGTCAGTCATGGCATATAAGCCCAGTCGGTAGAGTAAAAAATGCACCAAAAGTTCATAAAAAACCTTATCTAAGATTCAGTAACTCTTAGTCGGGGTATGATGTATATGATGAAAGATGTATGATAGACTTTTTCTTTCTCACAAAAAGTAATCGCGAGATCTGAAGTTTTATTTTTTTAATCGATAAACCATTTCATTACAAAAATTTTAAGCATAAAACTATAGCAATCGGATCAAAAATAACAAAGTAATCAAGGATTGAGTAAAAGTAAAATATTCTCGAAAACTCGAAATTTTTTCAAAATTCATCCTGCTGTAGAAAATGATGAGCCACCACTTGAACTTTTGCAATTTTTCGCTGTCGGGTCTTCCGAAAATTTGAAAATTTCTCAAAAATCACACGGAACTTAGCAGCATAATACGCGTAATATAATTATAATTCCTATGATATTCAACTTAGATCGGTCGATACTATAGGTAAATAGATATTAGCCTGTAAGTAAAACTGTAACCTGAAAAACCGTTATTTTGTCATATCTCGAAAACTTACCCATATAAAAATGAATATGATTTTCGTGTTCAGCGTCCTCGATTTAGTTTAGAAAATATACTTTGGTTCATGTTATATTTTTAAAGTGAAATTTTGTATTCCAGTGTTATCAATCATTTTTCTCTATATCTAATTGATTAATACGGTTATTCCGACTTTGACTGCATCTTTCGAACCTGACTACGATTTTTCTTCCAAAACCCGTAACTCCTAAACAATTGGCCCAATCATTTTCCAATATTCAGTAAAACATTGCATGGCACAAGATTTTTCCATAATTTGGACCACGGAAGTTATAGGCAAAAGTCAAAAGGTGTCCCAACCTAGACCACATTCCCCTACATATGTACAGTGAGCAAAATAAATATAAATACAAAATTATTTGCGTTTTTATATATTGTGCGTTTTTAATTTTTTTAAAGTTTTAGAAATACCATATTTTCAGAATCATTTTTATCTCTATGAGTTACAACCATTTTTAGTAGGCCAAATGGGTCAGCACTTTCTTTTGATGCGAAAGGAAAAATCAAGGCCTACAAAGATGATAGCCTATCAAAGCGGTAATTCGCAACTAAATTCAACCGCTCCTTTCACGTTTTGAACCTTTTCAATAAGTTGAACCATGATAATGAAGCAATGAAATGATATGAAGCAAACAACGTAGCCTCTTCGTCAAAAAAATCGAACAGAAAAGTGTTTACATGAGGTACTAAAGCTAAGTTGAGATTATAAGTAGCAACGAAACATGTCCAGCAGATAAGGGAATCCTTTGAAAACATTGTAATCACAAAAGGAAATGGCAACCAATGGTGAATTAGGTCAGGATCCCCATAGCTGTATGGATAAAAAACGGTTTTTGAGCTGGAATAGATTTATGATTTCGCTAATAGTATTGTACATTACTTGCTTCTTGTAATTTTGAATATAAAGTCATAGAACATAAATAATTTTGTATTTATATTTATTACTATCCAATTAGAACTGAACTGAGCTTACAACTAACTTGCGCTTACATTTATAATTTAACCTCAAAACACTTGGCATCCTTTTTGGGTATGCAACGCTCCTGTGTATAATCCCAAGCGTACGCGAAATTGCACTTTAAAATGGTTAAATACCCTTTGAAGCATTTATAATAATATTCACAACGTAGTGAATGTGCGAAATATTCATCTTTATCGCGTCTGCATAACGGACGGGTTGATATCACCGTAGAATATGTTGGCTGTTTTTGTAGTAATGTAGTAGTAGTGCTGGAAGTAGAAGTGGTAGTTAAAGTTTCATCCAAACCATCAGAGGAAGGTATTGCATATGCATAACATTGGAAATTATCATCCAAAGAACACTGTTGCTTGGTTTCATCGAAAAAACTGCCCTTAGGACATAAATCCATAAAGGAGTCATCTGTATGGCAGTAAATGTATGCCAAGCAATTATTTTTAATAGATACAAATGTACCAACTTCAATATTTTCACATTCTTTAAATTGTTCAGCGTTTATCCCGATTCTTGTAACAAGCAAAATTAATAGCCCGAAATGTAATATTTTCGTAAACATTTTATTCAATTAATATTATTTGTTTGTTGGTTTTGTAGTTGACTGCTTTTTGAAAAAGATGCGTTTGTTTATATAGTTGAGTTTTCAGTTCATTTTTGCAAATTTGATAGAAAATCTCAATGTCAAATTATGCTGATAACAACTAGATACTATACTTAATGGATATTTTTATTGAAATTTTATCATACCCTTCATGAGATAAAGAGCACTGAACTGTTATAGTTATTTTACCTTAACCTAATTTAAAGAAGAGTTTGGAAGGTTTTGATATCAACACACTTAAGTGTTAAGTGCTTCTAACACGGCATTGACTTGCCTCCTTTTACATTCAGGCCTATCATGAACAAATTTTCGCACGAACATCTTCACTTGTCAGCAATACATTTTAGATTGCTGAAAAGTGAAAATATTCACGTGAAAATTTGTTATCGATAGGTCTGACTATGTTTTGTAGAACATGGAGTATCATCAGCGTTCATAATTTGTTTTAGCAGTAGTTATTAAACCAATTTTCATATTTATTTGAAGCTTATGTTTAAATACAGTTTTCAAATTAAATAATAGATATGCCATTAATAAAACTGTTTGACAAAAAAAATCAATTCCTATTCACGATTTGGTTCTTCAACTATCTTATTTACATATTGAATAATGTATTTTTATCTATTTAACTGCTTGAAAAATGTGGGAGGCAGATGTGCCTCATTTCCATAAAACGACTAAAAAGGTAGGTATTGTTATAGAAAGTTTCTTCTGGAAGATACTAATTTGTTATCAAAGTATTTATGCATCAAAAAAATTATTATCGCATTTTCAAAGTTAAAAATCAAAAGGTACTTTTTTGCGGATAAATTTTTGTTTATTGAATAAAAATATATAACAGTGTACAAAACAAAATCTTCATCTTCTTTTTATTCCTCCTAAAGCGTGCCACAGGGAGCAGCTAACTGGATGTGTGTTGCATGAATATCTTCTATGGTGCGTTGCAGCCTAGAATTCGGTTGTCGACGGCGTGGCCTGTCTCTTTATTTCTACTCGTGCGTGGCACAAGGAAACATATATGTGGATGTGTGTCGAAGGAATATCTTCTATGGTGCGTGGCACCCAAGAATTCGTTTATCAACGGCGTGGCCTGTCTCTTTATTCTTCCGAGTGTATGGTACAGGTGAACATCTATTTGGATGTGTGTCGAATGAAAATCTTCTATGATGCGTTGCACCCTAGAATCCAGTTGTCAACGGCGTGGCCTGTGCCTTTCTCATGAGTCTGTGGCACAGAGAAACATCTATTTGAGTGTGTATCGAAGATATTCTATATGGTGCTTTGCACCCTAGAACTGGGTTACTGACGGCGTAGCCTGTCTCTTTATTCCTCCTAGTGCGTGGCACCGTGGAGCATGGATTTGTTTTGAATGGATTTCTTCTATGGTGCGTTGCACCCTAGAATTTGTCGACGTAGTGGCCTGTCTCTTTATTCCTCCTAGTGCGTGGCACAGGGGAACATTTATTTCTATGGTGCGTTGCACACAGGAATTTGGTTATCGACGGCGTAGCCTGTCTCTTTATTCTTCCTAGTGCGTGACACCATAGAGCGTCTATTTGGATTTGTGTTGAATGAATATCTCCTATGGTGCGATGCACCCTAGAATTCTTTTATCGACGGCGTGGCCTGTCTCTTTATTCTTCCTAGTGTATGGTACAGGGGGGCATCTATTTGGATGCGTGTCGAATTAACTTCTTCTATGGTTCGTTGCACCTTACAATTTGGTTGTCGACGGCGTGGCCTGTCTCTTCGTTCCTTCTAGTGCGTAGTACAGTGGAACATTTATTTCGATGTGTGTCGAAAGAATATCTTCTATGGTGCGTTGCACCCTAGAATTCTTTTATCGACGGCATAGCCTGTCTCTTTATTCTTCCTAGTGTATGGTACAGGAGGACATCTATTTGGATGCGTGTCGAATGAATATCTTCCATGGTTCGTTGCACCCTAGAATTTGGTTGTCGACGGCGTGGCCTCTATAAATTCCTCTTAGTGCGTGGCACCGTGGAGTATCTATTTGAATGTGTGCCGAATGAATATCTTCCATGATGTGTTGCACCCTAAAATTCGGTTGTCGACGGCGTGGCCTGTCTCATTATTCCTCCTAGTGCGTGGCACAGGAGAGCGCCTATTTGGATGTGAATCGTATAAATACCTTCTATAGTGCGTTGCACTCTACAATTCGGATGTCGACGGCATGGCCTGTCTCTTCGTTTCTTCTAGTGCGTGGCACAGGGGAACATTTATTTCGATGTGTGTCGAATGAATATCTCCTATGGTGCGTTGCACCCTAGAATTCTTTTATCGACGGCATGGCCTGTCTCTTTATTCTTCCTAGTGTATGGTACAGGAGAACATCTATTTGGATGCGTGTCGAATTAACTTCTTCTATGGTTCGTTGCACCCTACAATTTGGTTGTCGACGGCGTGGCCTGTTTCTTCGTTCCTTCTAGTGCGTAGTACAGTGGAACATTTATTTCGATGTGTGTCGAATGAATATCTCCTATGGTGCGTTGCTCCCTAGAATTCTTTTATCGACGGCATGGCCTGTCTCTTTATTCTTCCTAGTGTATGGTACAGGAGGACATCTATTTGGATGCGTGTCGAATGAATATCTTCCATGGTTCGTTGCACCCTAGAATTTGGTTGTCGACGGCGTGGCCTCTATAAATTCCTCTTAGTGCGTGGCACCGTGGAGTATCTATTTGAATGTGTGCCGAATGAATATCTTCCATGATGTGTTGCACCCTAAAATTCGGTTGTCGACGGCGTGGCCTGTCTCATTATTCCTCCTAGTGCGTGGCACAGGAGAGCGCCTATTTGGATGTGAATCGTATAAATACCTTCTATAGTGCGTTGCACTCTACAATTCGGATGCCGACGGCATGGCCTGTCTCTTCGTTTCTTCTAGTGCGTGGCACAGGGGAACATTTATTTCGATGTGTGTCGAATGAATATCTCCTATGGTGCGTTGCACCCTAGAATTCTTTTATCGACGGCATGGCCTGTCTCTTTATTCTTCCTAGTGTATGGTACAGGAGAACATCTATTTGGATGCGTGTCGAATTAACTTCTTCTATGGTTCGTTGCACCCTACAATTTGGTTGTCGACGGCGTGGCCTGTTTCTTCGTTCCTTCTAGTGCGTAGTACAGTGGAACATTTATTTCGATGTGTGTCGAATGAATATCTCCTATGGTGCGTTGCTCCCTAGAATTCTTTTATCGACGGCATGGGCTGTCTCTTTATTCTTCCTAGTGTATGGTACAGGAGGACATCTATTTGGATGCGTGTCGAATGAATATCTTCCATGGTTCGTTGCACCCTAGAATTTGGTTGTCGACGGCGTGGCCTCTATATATTCCTCTTAGTGCGTGGCACCGTGGAGTATCTATTTGAATGTGTGCCGAATGAATATCTTCCATGATGTGTTGCACCCTAAAATTCGGTTGTCGACGGCGTGGCCTGTCTCATTATTCCTCCTAGTGCGTGGCACAGGAGAGCGCCTATTTGGATGTGAATCGTATAAATATCTCCTATGGTGCGATGCACCCTAGAATTTGGTTGTCGACGGCAAGGCCTGTCTCTTTATTCCTCCTAGTGCGTGATACAAGGAAACATCTATGTGGGTATGTGCCGAATGAATATCTTCTGTGGTGCATTGCACCCTAGAATTTGGTTGTCGACGGAGTAGCCTGTTTTTTTATTCTTCCTAGTGCGTGACACAATAGAGCGTCTATTTGGATTTGTGTTGAATGAATATCTCCTATGGTGCGTTGCACCCTAGAATTCTTTTATCGACGGCGTGGCCTGTCTCTTTATTCTTCCTAGTGTATGGTACAGGGGGACATCTATTTGGATGCGTGTCGAATTAACTTCTTCTATGGTTCGTTGCACCCTACAATTTGGTTGTCGACTGCGTGGCCTGTCTCTTCGTTTCTTCTAGTGCGTAGTACAGTGGAACATTTATTTCGATGTGTGTCGAAAGAATATCTTCTATGGTGCGTTGCACCCTAGAATTCTTTTATCGACGGCATGGCCTGTCTCTTTATTCTTCCTAGTGTATGGTACATTAGGACATCTATTTGGATGCGTGTCGAATGAATATCTTCCATGGTTCGTTGCACCCTAGAATTTGGTTGTCGACGGCGTGGCCTCTATATATTCCTCGTAGTGCGTGGCACCGTGGAGTATCTATTTGAATGTGTGCCGAATGAATATCTTCCATGATGTGTTGCACCCTAAAATTCGGTTGTCGACGGCGTGGCCTGTCTCATTATTCCTCCTGGTGCGTGGCACAGGAGAGCGCCTATTTGGATGTGAATCGTATAAATACCTTCTATAGTGCGTTGCACTCTACAATTCGAATGTCGACGGCATGGCCTGTCTCTTCGTTCCTTCTAGTGCGTGGCACAGGGGAACATTTATTTCGATGTGTGTCGAAAGAATATCTTCTATGGTGCGTTGCACCCTAGAATTCTTTTATCGACGGCATGGCCTGTCTCTTTATTCTTCCTAGTGTATGGTACAGGAGGACATCTATTTGGATGCGTATCGAATGAATATCTTCCATGGTTCGTTGCATCCTAGAATTTGGTTGTCGACGGCGTGGCCTCTATATATTCCTCTTAGTGCGTGGCACCGTGGAGTATCTATTTGAATGTGTGCCGAATCAATATCTTCCATGATGCGTTGCACCCTAAAATTCGATTGTCGACGGCGTGGCCTGTCTCATTATTCCTCCTAGTGCGTGGCACAGGAAAGCGCCTATTTGGATATAAGTCGTATAATTACATTCTATAGTGCGTTGCACTCTACAATGTCGACAGCATGGCCTCTTCGTTCCTTCTAGTGCGTGGCACAGGGGAACATTTATTTCGATGTGTGTCGAAAGAATATCTTCTATGGTACGTTGCACCCTAGAATTCTTTTATCGACGGCATGGCCTGTCTCATTATTCCTCCTAGTGCGTGGCACAGGAGAGCGCCTATTTCGATGTGTGTCGAATGAATATCTTCTATGGTGCGTTGCACCCTAGAATTCTTTCGTCGACGGCGTGGCCTGTCGACGTGGCCTGTATGTGTACCACTTGTACCCTTTTCTCACTTCTGCTATCAGCAGACACTCACCTGGCACGTCTGCTTGTAGCTGCTGTTAGTCAACGAAAGAGGACAAGTTTTGCTTATTTTTCGTCATCTGCCTTTTCTTTCATCATGGCGTCGTTAATCTCGTGGCGTGTGTTCACGCTTCATTGCTATTTACAATTACAGAGTCGTATTTTTCCTTATTAGAATGATTGTTTGCTAATGTACATTTTGTAGTTAGATAGTGCAACTTTAGTTTTTTGTAACTGAATAATAATAACAAAAATATACCCCTCCAAAGATTACATAGGCATAACAATAAATTCAATAAAATCCCTTCATGGGGTGTGGAATAAAAGAATAAACAATAATAACCAAATTCAAATAATAAAATGGAAAATTAAAAATAACATCCCTTCATGGGACGTATTAAGGGAGTCAGTCCCTCTAAAGCCGGAAAAAGCGTACTTTTTCGGAATTCCAACTTTTATTTCGAATCAAAAACCTCATACATCATAATGTTGTACTCAGTTTTCGCCAACATTATTATAATATCATTTGTATGAGAGCTGAGCCTGGCAATAGACTGATCGTTATTAGTTTTGGCATAGTTATTCCCACTGCTATTATTGCCAAATAAGCCAACTTTAAGAGCTTGCAATAATTAAATAAAAGATTGTTAGCCTATAGTACATGATAGGTATATTTTTCTTTACATATAGCGATTCTTGAGCAAAAACAATTTTACAAACAATATAAATTAAAAAGTACGTGGCCTAAGGTTAAAGTATCGATATTTTTTTTATAATTTAAAAAAAAAAGTAGTGCTTTAGTCCCTTTTTCCACACGGCAAGTTTTCTTGTCATCAAATCGAGTTTGTGCTGTTTGTTCTTTGATATTTCTCTTTATTCTTATTTGTCGCGCATTGATTTTTGTTTCTTATTAGGAAAATAAACAGTTTTCATTTAAAATTTCACTTTTCTTCTATTAATCTATTTATTTTTATTCAATACGCTGATTTCACATTTGTTGTATTTATTATTATTATAATAAAATGTTAATAAAACGTTTTTTGCAACACGAATGACAAATTAAAAGCAGAATTGCCCAAGAAATATTGCTATGCTGAAAAGAAAGTGGCAAGTCCAAAAGAGAATAGGAAACTTGCCTTGTGGAAAAGGGGACTGATTCATTTAATTCCAAAAGTAGACGAGTTACATTCAGTTTTATACAACATATAGATTTGTAATTATATGTAAGTACGCACATTTATTTTGAAGATGCATACATTGTATTGTATAAACATCTTATCCTAAAATGCTAGTAACATGGAAATACTTAAAAGTTAAAACTTTCTGACAATTAAACTTGCAACATGGGACGTTTTTCTTTGGCCTCCAAATTATCATTGGTTATAGCGTAGCCGGTTCCACCCTAAAAGAAAAAAACCAATAACAAAACTGTAATGACAAATAATACTTCTGTCGACTTTTGGGTGACTTACTCTTTGCAATGGTATAATATCCTTTTCAGTAAGTTTTTGATTTGTCAAGGGATGAATCATATCTTTCTTAATTAACTTCTCAACACACTCCATCGTAACGATATCACCACTAAAAACAAATATTTTAATTTTATTAAAAGAAACAAAAAAATCATTATTTATCCGTTATACTTACGTTGGACGCAATACAGCACATGGCACTGCATTGCTCAAAACATCATGCGTTACTGGGCACATATATCTTGCTTCCTTGGCAATCAACGATCGTTTCTGATCTCCATCCTTCAGCAATGTGAATTTAACATCGATGAGATCTTTTGCCTTCAGTGGTTTCTCTGATACTGGACAGTAAATTGTGGAATCTGGTTTTTTAGCTTTAGCTAAACCCGCATTTGGACATTCAGAAGGTATCCAGAAACTCGGCAATTTTGTTGCATTACCATTGGCCATATTTGAAATGGATGAACTGCTACTGGCACTAGTTGAAGGTGTCAACTTTAATGCACCAGTTGAAACAAGAACAGGACTAGCTGCGACAGCAGCCGCAGCAGCTTTTGAAGTTGTTGGGCCATTATCAGCTGACGATCCACCTGCTACTGGTTTGCCTGCATTGACAAATTGTTCAATGCATTGCTGTTGCTTGCGGTTTAGCTCCTGCGTAACTTCGGCGTCTTCGCTGCGCTTCAAACGTTCATATTCCTTTAATTTGCGACTGTATTCATTTTTCTTTGTTATTATATACTGAAGAATAGCTTCTTTATCGAAGAGGTAGCCATCTTTGGTAACAACCGGATTTCTACATGGCTGCAAAGTTAACGAGCAGCAATCAAAAGATTTCACAGAGTCTTTACCCAGGCGCTGTGCATTGGTGCCATAACCTGATTCTGCAGCATCTCGTTTCTTCTCATTGTAAGTGTAAACCGCGCCAGCTGTACAATTTCGAGCGTGTCGTGTCATTATATTTTGTTCTGATTTTATATTTATTTTTATTCCAAATACAATTATTTCTTTCCCTTACCTTCCTGCTGTTTATTAATGTATTCTTTGACAACTATGAATCGTTTACGATGGAATATGCTTAGAGTATTGCCAAATGAAACTTTTAATTGATAAAACTTGAACGAGAAGTACCTGAAGGAACAATTTGAGAATGGGATGAAACAATATAGCGGGTCATTATATTCTTAAGATCTAATTATACAAACTTAACGCAACGTAACTTAGCATAGCAGCGCCAAAAAAATGCTTCTACAGAATATATCAAAAGTAGGAAAATAATTGTAAAATAGTAAATAAACCAATTTAATAAATAAAACAATCATATAATCTGTAAATACTTACATTCAAAACTGAACGAAAGCTTGTCAAATGAATGTGAAGAACTCAGAATAGGCTTTTGTGGTTATATTGTACTTACATAAACGTAACAAACTATGCAGTCGCACGTCCACATAATTTTAGCACTATCCCAGAAATCTTGTTTTTTTTATATTTCCTAAATAAATTCACAAAAAGTCCTGCAATTACATTCAAAGAACCTGAAAGTATTATGCGGTTTTTGTACAAGCATTTTCTTTTTTCTGAATTTTCTATTGTAAAATAAATTTTTTTCTCAGCTTCGTTTTCCATAGCAAAAATAGTTTTTATGTTTCTGATGCGCAAACTGCTGTTTCTGTACGGAAAGTGCGACCAGTTTTGCTCTTTGCTTAGGCTGTGGTTATATTGCGAGTATGCTCGGCAGACACCATGAAATTGTTGTTGCACCGAACACAAAGAGGGAATCTTTACCCACTCTCACACCGAACACGATATGCTCGGTGTAGTGCACACCGAGCACGCCGTGTATTCAGGGTAGCAATGAGTTATTTTACAAAACAGTATCATTACATACGAAATAGTATTAAACAAACGAGTATATTTTGACAAAAAGCAACTCTGCATATGTAGTATTAAAAATGCATACTCGTAAAAATTAAGTTTAAAATATAAATTTCAACAAACTTTAAAACAGTGTTGCAGGTACATAAAGAGAATTACTGGCTACTTTTATCTTTTGTATTAAATCTATTAAGATGTTCAAGTTACTTAATAATATTTGTTTATAAGGAAACTCAATTTGTGTAACATTGTTTGTACTTTGTTTATTACACATATTACAAATAAAACTTATTATTTACTATTCACTTTGTGCTCATTTCACAAAATGCATCTCTTCTCCGAAATGTTTCTCTTGTCAACAATTCAAAGTGTTTAGTTTTTGAAAAAAATGCATCTACCTTCTAAATACTTCTACCATGGTTGTAATATACGTTTTATGGTATAATCACAAGCAAAGCAGCCGACCTCAACTTTTGTTTTTCTTTTATATATTTTTGACACTAGAGGTTGATGCTCTTATAGTAAACTTAGGCAATACCACCCAAACATCCCTTATATGAATCAGGCATTCCTTATAGCCAGGAATAAGCGCAGAAACCCCGTTTTTTAATCGAACTAGTCATTCATAGTAACCTTGAATCAATCCATATTGCAAAACTTATTTGGCTTAAAGCTCTGGTGCAAGCCTCACATTTGATTCCGTCTCGAAGGTCAACATGAAAGGAAATAATAAGAGATGTCAAAACAGTACAAAGTTGCAAAACTTAAGTCATTTTATGTTGAATTTCGATCGAAAACTAATTTACTTACCTTTATATTTTCGAATGGATTCAATTGCATTCAACTTCTTATTTTCTATGCTTCATTTCCTTTTCTAGCACAAACAAAAATTATATGTTTCTATATTTCGACGGTTTACAGTTTAAAACAAAACCTTTCAATTTATTTTAAGTGCTTTATTTTATATATGTTTGTATATATTTATATATATTTTTTTTTATTAGCATTTCATTCTTACAATGATATTTCTAAAATAAATGTTTCATTCATTTTTTTTAATATCGATTACTTCCAAATTAGTATGCAAAACTTCATTTTTACATGTATATATATTTTAGACCAATCCCGCATTTTTTATACATACATTGTTAATTTCTAAAGGTTTTATTATTATAATTAATTATTTTAGCATGGTTGTCATTTAAAAATAACACAAATACACATATGTAATAATTGTTCGAATGATATATCACAGAACAAAATGACAGTTTAGAGAAAAAGTACAAGTACCTACCTGTTTTTCAAAAAGATTAATGTGCTTAATGAACAAATACATACACATATACTAATATATTAGTATTTTCATATGTTTACTCGATCCTTTACATCGTAATGCAATTACGATTCTTATAAAGAGTTTTTGGCAAAGTTTTGCTTAATTATTAGCAATAACTTATAATAATCTTATAGAAAAATACGAAATATATATGTATACATAATACGATATATCAATAAAAATAAATCTACAATACTTTTTTGGTTTAACTTCTTTTTAAATACATACTTATGTATTGTATGTAAGTGTATGTGTGTGATATCAAAGAGTTAGTATGTATACTTGTTTTAATATTAAAAAGATATTTTATATAGAAAAATATTTTGAAGGGATATGATAAAAGTTTGAATAAGTACATACTAAATACGCTTAATTAAATTAAAAAAAGAAATTGACAAACTCAAGTGCAGTATCTTCTTATAATTCTTATAAACGATTACTTAATTACTTATTATAAATACTAATTTTATTGTTATTATTATTTATATATTTATGCGTATATATATTTTAACTCTCTGCTTAAATTCAATTCCAAACACTGTTGTTCATTTAATTCTATTTTCTAATCTAAGCTTAGTTTAATGTTAGCTCATTTATCACGTCATGCTAAAGCGTTTTTAAATCTAAGCCGCTATAGTTCGACATGCTATTTAAATGCTGGATCTGTGTATAGACTGTAATTATTTCTTTTTAGTCATTGGGTTTTGACATTTTTCCAACTCCCTATCATTCAGAGTTTATTAAAGATTGTAAAAGTTTTAGTATATTAGATTGGGACGGTTTTTTCAACTGCCAATCACATTGATTTGTATCAAAAGAGAAAATCTTTGTAGTTACGATTGAACAACTATAAATAAATGAAATGAAACAATATTAAAATCATGTAATTACAATATGGAAGTCACAATTAAAATCCAATCGTGTTTCAAATCCTATAGAAAACTCAATACTTCATTATTCGTGGTTCGTAATTCAAAACGATATCGCCTAAATTTTTGATATTGCTAGATTTTTGACTAAATTAAGAAACCCTCCGCAATTCTGTTATACAAAAGCACTACAGTAACAACAGTTCCAACAACGATTTGAAGCAAAACACTTTAACATGACTTATAGCCGTTGCATATAAACATATGCGCTGCGGATCCACAGATTTTCTAAGGGGAGTGGTTTTAGTTTTTTCGACCCCTAAAAATTTTCACATTCATGAACAACGATCAAATTGTATGAAAATTTCATCGGTAAGGTTTTAACCAACCCTCTCCGCCTTCGATCCACTTGTGTATATAAGTATTTATATATGTATTTAATTTTAATTACGCATTACATAAGTATATATGTATAGTTATTACATCTTACAAAAAAAAAAAACATAATTACGCTTATATGAGTATTTTATCATAGGACGGCGGTGGTGATTCATCATCCAGTGGTACCTCTTTGTTATTCTCTGCTGTCGTAGTTTCAGGCAATAATATCGCTATATGATATGGAGGAGGCCCAGCAGCGGCTTCATATGAATGACCACCAATATGTGAACCGCTCCCAATAATACCAACACCTGTTCCATTTATACCACCTACTCCTGCTGTTCCCGTGTTCATAGCACATATTGCACGTGCATGATGCTCGTCGCATCCTCCGCCTTGAATTCCACCAGAACGTGCTGTTGTTGTTGGTAAAAGTGCCTTCGGTGCCCGACAAAGCGAAACGGTGCAAGCTGCTAGAAAAAATGTTGCTGAGAAAGCACAAAATATTAGCACTTCCAAGCCAGTGCCTTGATGATCAAAATAAAATTTAGCGCCTGCCACAAATACCGAAGCCAATACTAATGAAGCACACATACCGCATTTCAAATGTGATGGCAGTAAATGTGCAGAGCCTCTGGTGGTATCAATCACGGTGGTGGTTGTGGAATGTGTACTGCTATTGTGCGCTGTATTTGTTGTAATGGTATTTGGACGCATATTAACCGTTGAATTGTTGCTGCGATATGTGCCGGAACTGTTATTGGAAGAATTCTGCAATGTTGCAACAACACTAGAATTGTCGATGTTTTGTGTGTGCCTGTGTGTGTGAAGAGAATTGAAAAATTAATAAATCAATAGAGTTCAACATGCCAGATAATAAATGCATGACGTTTTCTCAAAATTCAGTAGTAGAAGTCAAACATTTCAGAAATGTAACTTTAAAGTGAACTTAAAAATTCAAGGTAGTTGGTTAGATATTGTAATTTATTGTTAAAAGTGGACATGCGTCGGAGGACTTCTCGATGAGACTCAATTAACGACGAAAGCTGAAAACTTGTACATAGGTACACGAAGAAAGTATCAAGTCGTTGGTTATATGAATATCTTGAATTCGTCTCCAGTAGTCTTTCCATCGATACTTAAGGCTTGATTATGCAAACGTAACATAACTAATCTAATCTAAGATAGAACTCCAGGTTGAGTTATGACTCCAGTAATCATTTACACGCACTGTCTATATCACAGGATCGATACATGAGATTTGTACACGTATGTTCTATGCCGAATCCTAACGCCGAACTGAAAAACTGTTGCCGTTGTCGTTGATATCGCTTAGATGAAGTTAGTTTATACAATGCATGGTGCGCTATGAACACTGGCAAAACTAAAAAGTTAAAAGATTGATAAAAACATTTCTATACGTTTCAATTGTATCATCTAATTTAGTGCCTCATTCGAATTAGAGAAGAAAATTAATACAGACCTAATAAAAAAAAAAAATTATTTAGACTTTGTGATTTCTGCTTGAGCCCCGACGATATGTAATTATTTTATTACTTGGTAGGGAGATTCATTGGGACCTATAATATCTATTGTGCCCCTTCAGGGACTTCAGTCCAGCCTCGGATAGAAGTTTTAGTATTGATCTTATTTCCATGGAGCTTAGATTAATTTCTGGTATTTGATGGTGACCCAGATTCCTTTTACGAATAAACATAAGTGCGGGACACGACCCAACGATGTACTTCGCAGACTCCCCCTATCTTCCCTGCAAAACCTACATTTCTCTGACGATTCTTAAACTATTCTTTGATAAATTCATACATTCCTTAAAGCGTCTTAGATTATATGTTCAAAAAAATGCTTTCGAATTTGTTAACCCTGGTTCATTTGCACAGCACAGGTTCCTGTCCTCCAACGAAATAAGTAAATACTCCATTCTTTGCGAGTACATCAACAATTTCATTAATTTCACGAAATTAGTGACATCGTATTTTTAGTTTTTATATCGGTTTTTAGGCAGAGGATATGATATCAAATATCCTGTCAATCATTTCTTTTAAATAATAATTTTCTTTAAAGTATACTATCGACACTTTTTCTCGATTCGTCTCGCTACTTGTGCATACGAGTATACATAAGTGTAATAGTAAAAAGTACAAAAACCTGAAAAAGCCATGTAGGTACATTAAAAAATAATTGAAATAAAAATTGCACTTTTCGGGCTTGAAATTTGAACGCCACATTTTCTATAAAAATAAAATAAAAACCAAATTCATTTAAATAAAGCAATCACTAATTATTGCGTCTGTTTTTTCTTTTAAAATCACAAAACTTATTAGTTTTAATTTTTTTCTCAAATAATTTTACTTGTTGTTTTTTATCATTACTTTCACAATACAAATATAAACACCTACTAAGCAAATCAAAAATTTCACACCTGACGTCCCAGACATGCGCAAGACGTGATCTTGTTTTATATAGATTTGGATATACGATGGAAATATTATTTATTCAAAACGTACGCAAGAATTTATTCCAAGTAAACTTATTTTATTAGAAAACAGTGCTGCGCCGTTTTGTTCTTTTACAAAACATACCATAAATTTTAAAAATTCAGAAGCGATTAAAATAATATATCGCTACGGTTCTTTCGCCTAATTGTAATGCAAATTATTATAATACGAATCATCTGCTTCATTACTTGAAATCATTTAATGGCACAAGCCTTCGACAACTGAAAAATAAGAATGTTCTTTGATCGTCGCTGTTTTCGAATAAAATGTTTTCAGGTTGCTTCTCTAAAAATTTGGGATTGATTTTCTGACATATGTTGAGAAATACATACATGCGGTAAAATTTTATTATTTGTACTCACCCATAAATGATTTGATGTTGTTGCTGCTGTGGTCGGTATTGATGTTGCTGCTGCGGATGTTCGTAATGCTGTAATGCAGTAACAACCTGTGTTGTTCCCACACCTCCTCCTCCTATAGCACTACGACATGCAGTATGTTGTGGCAATGGTGTTGTTGTTGCTGTACAATTTCGATTAGCAGCATAATGATGTCGTAGCGACATATTGCCAAATTGCGGATGGTACAATTGTGTTGTTGTAGACGATATTGGATATTGCGTTAGACGATGGTGTTGCTGTTGCTGCTGCTGGTTGCAATTGTTCGTAGCTACTGGAACAATATTGCCAGCACCTGTCAAAACAGCCGCAGATGTAATGGCGACATCATTGTTGTTGATTGTATTTGTATTGCTGCTGCTGCTATTATGTTGAAGCTGCTGTGGTTGATATTGATGCTGCTGCTGCTGTTGGTGGGGATTATTATTTAAATTTGATTGTGCTGTAGTTGCTGTATTATTGCTACTGCTATTGATGATATTGTTGCCATTATTATTGTTGCTGCTGCTGTTGACATGATGCGTATGATGCGAATGCTGATGCGGTTGCTGATGTGTATGGCAGTCTGCTGTTGTTGTTATAACACTTGAAGAAGAGTTTGCTGATTGTTGTTGCTGTTGCTGTGATGGATGATGATGATGGTAATGCTGTTGGTGGTAGTGTTGTGCGTATTGTTGTTGCTGGTGCTGTTGCTGTTGTTGCTGCTGATGATGTTGTTGTTGCTGCTGCTGCTGTGCATGCACTATTGGCATTGTATTTCTTGTGCTTGATTTATTGCCACCCATACGACGCGGTGGATGTCCAAATCCCATACCTACACCTCCACCACCCGCACCAGATAATGAGGCAGCAACACGCGATCTGCCGAATCCGCATTGTTGTGAGCGTTTGTCGATCCAAAAATGCATTTCTTTGCTCTAATTCTTTTTTTAAACTTTTTTAATAAAAGAAATACAATTTTGAGAAAAAGTTAAGTTTTATAATTTCAAAGTTCATTGCTGCCACAATTGTAATAATATCCAACAGAACAATAGCAGAAAAATAAATTAATTAAAGTTTCTGAATTGCATTCAATATCCTTTTTGACAATTCTGTAAAAGACATAAGCACAAATACAATGGCAATCTTCACAAAATTATCACAGCACCACAGACAAAAGGAAGAAAGAAATTCATCCTTTGTTGCCAACGCACACAGCCAACACACTTACACAGTCACACAGACAGACCGAGAGAGATGGGGAGTGAGAAAGACAGCCAGCTGCAGGAAGCCACTTCACAACAAATCAAGCTATTAAAAAATCCTTTAACAAAATTAATAGTTAACGCAAAAAGTTCTTTACCCCTTTTGTCACTCCTCTCTCCCTTTTGCTTCACCTGAAAAGCGAAATTAAATCGCAATCTACCAAACTAAAAAAAGATGAAATCAAACGTCAACCACACAGTAACAAGGTCAATGAGCAGGCAACATCAGGACATTCACGCATTTAAACGGATAACATCAACATTTTCGCGAATAACCCTCTGTATGCCTGCCCATCCGTCTGCCTCTCCCGGCTTTTATATTGTACGAGTAAATAAATGCTTCCCATGTCATTGTCATCTCGCAAAAGCTATCAAAGTAAAAAAAAAAAAAACAATTCTAGTACCAAAGTTTTTCTTGATGATGTTCAATGAACTGTTGTGAAATGAACAGAGAAAACAGAAAAACCCAAAAGAGCGTTGAAACATACCAAACAAATACATACATAATACATACGCACGCACCCTCACAGACGCAATTCATACATACACATGTACATTAACAATAGTAAAATCGAGGTGTCCCTACTTGACTCCCAAGGCGAAATGAATGAGAGCGAACCATTCTACAATTCTTTGGCTTTATTTTTTACTCAGCCACCCGTAAGAACACTTATCACTTGTGCCTTCAATATGTACATTCAACAAACAATTCACATTTTGAGTGTTTAAAAATTGACTTTCCTTTCTACGAAGAGGTTAAAGTTCACATCGAGTCGAGTGCAATGACAATGTACATATACATGTACATAAATTCTTTATTTTTATATACACACATTAATAATTTTAAAATTGTTACACAACAACAATGAGCATATATTTAGTTTTATCGAAAGTGCAATAAATATTTAGTATATTCGTAAAAAAGGTTAATTGTGTACCATCAAACAATGTGTAGGATGGATTGGAGCTTTCAAGTTCAAATGTAATTGAATTAAGTTTGATTAATGAAGATTATCATGTCGCGACAAATGGGCAAGTTCATATAAGTTTACTACCAATTCTATTAGTCTTATTTTGTCGTAACGAATCTATTAACTCTAATCTTATATCAAAGTGATGAAAGCAACGAGGTAAAGCTGCTTAACTGTATCTTATTATTGCATTAAAATCATTCATTCACAGAAATCAAACAGATGTCGTCATGGCTCAAATACTTTTATAAAAGAATTACACTGATTTATGTTAATGCGCTTAATTTGATACTTCATTTTATGCCAATAAATCTTTACATCAAAGCTTCAGTGACTCACGACAACGTTCAGTTGCTGGATCTCATGACCATAATGAATATCCTACCTAAAGGTCTAGTACCACAGCCAACCGAAATTCGACTTCAGAGTTAATATTGAACGCGAAATTGCCGGAATATCGGACAAAATGTGTTGTACAGTGGTAGAGGATCGGATGCAACGAATCGATCGCTGCAAACGCGCTCGTGGTGGTCATATGCCTGATATCGAATTTATTCTTAAATTGTATGATAAAAGCTTTTGCAATAAAGAACTTGGCGTTAACTCAAATACTTTCCATTTTATTTAAAAATGAAAATGAATACTCCTTATTGGAAAACCCTTTAGAATCGCCACTCTATACTGATGGGTAGATTTGATACTCTATATATGAACCCAAATTAGGAAGTCACAGGAAAAATTAGCTTCGAAAACGATTTGTTTGGTTACAGAGGTGGCATTTTAATGAAAGACGGGTCGCTTGCGTTGAAAATGAGAGCAAAGACGTTCGTTGTACATATGCCGGTTCTACACACGCAGGCGGACTCTCAAAATCGAAATGAGAAAAATTTCGAAAGCATAAAAACAAAAACTTGCAATAATGAACTTTGGTTCAACGCTGCACCATTTACACCGTTCGAACGAAGGAATCTTCGTCGGTCTAAATACGGTGTTACAGAAGTCTTTTGGCCATCTATACTTCAGATTGACACATACTCTCTTTACGTCACTCTCTAGAAATTACCACTAAATGTCAAGAACAAAATGGCTCCAATATAATCTCCCCAAATGAAAATGGCTCATACAGTGTCAAAAACAAAGTGTACTTTAACTAAACTACATTTTAATGCCACTTATTTCTTACGACTGAAAGTATAATTTAGTTAAAGTACAGTTTATTTTTGACTATGATTATACGCCAATGTCTCTTTTTGCAGTATAGAAATAACACGAGACTAAGACTAAGCTTAGTCACCGCACTCCCTTACGTATTTGAAACTCTCAAAGAAGAAAAAACAAAAAAACGTGTTCTTATTTTGCAAACAAAATAAAACACTCTCATTTTTATTGCTCTCTACATACGAGGACTTTCTCGCTCTCTGTACTTCCCACTCTTTGCTTATAATTATTGTTTTTATTATGAAGAAGAGTTGAGAGAATTGCTACAACTTTACCAACCAATATATTTTCACACAAAGCTTCGACAATAAAAATGCATGCACACAAGTAATAAAAAGCAAAAACAGCAAACATATGAGCATAGAACATGAATAAGGACAACACATAGATATGGATACATATACATACATACACACAAACATATGCATGTGCAAATGTGATGAATACGAGGGGTAGGAGAAAGACAGCGGACTGAGAGCTAAAGTCAAGTAATTAAAATTGTGCTTGTGTACACATCAGGGATGCCAACTCATTTGTTCTGTCTCCCCGATAGCCCTCGAGAAATTCCCCGATTTTCCATCAAATTCCCCGCACCGGTATAATTTTATATTACAACAGCACGATACGCACTTTCCATATAAACATTTTATAAAAACGAAGAATACCTTTACATTAGCTTATTTTAAAGTTATTTTAAAGCGGCCGCCCTGCACTATCTCGGTCCAAAACTTCACCATTTTTTATAGGACTGGTAGGTTAATAGAAATGTTCTTTCTGACTTCGGAGTTCTTTTGACACATGAGTGATTTCATCTCAAGGGAACCCACTCTCAAATCTATCGGGCTCAGACTTGCACAAAGTTTAGTCACATTGAGTAGTAGTTACCACACCAAATTTGAACGAGATGGAATGTTTCGAGTTACTAGATGTTGATTTTGATAGATAAACAAGCCTCAGCCCACTTTTGGACATCAAAGTTCTCAAAAGAAAACACATGGGCTTACTTTTGGCTCAAATAAAAAATGGCAAAAACGTTCTTTTGAGAAAAACGGGTTCAAATTTTTGACTATCGGCTTTCAACATTTAAAATATACTTCTTTAAGTTGGCTGACCGTAGTTTGTAAGTTTACAGATTAGTCAGCAAGGATTAAGAGTTATTAATCAGGAGCTGCTGGACCAAGGCATAGCTAAGCCTTTCTGAACGGCCGAAGGACCCAATTAAGAAAAGATGAAGATTTTAAGACTTAAAATATGAAATATTGCTAAAGTTAAACGATTTCCATTTCATAAAATTTGACAAAAAATACTCTACTGACTTTAATAACTAAAAGCTAAGCGGTTCCGAATTCTCCGCAAAAAACAGCTCATTCCCCGATTCCCCGTACTATGTAAAATTACCCGCAAATCAGGGAATTCCCCGCAAGTTGACATCGCTGGTACACATACACATATACACAAACACATACATGCATACATAAGTATGTATGTATGGAAGAATTGCATGTAAAATAAAAGAAAAAAATGTAAGTAAAATAAAAAGCGAATGCATTTTTACATACTCTAAAATTTTTGCTAGACGAAAGGTTTTTGCCTTTTCAAATGCTGAAAAGCTATACAGGGTCAAAACTAAGAACTATTAAGATACAGCGCAAAGAAAGTGTATGTATGTGTTTGTGTGTGTATGTGTGTGTGTGCTTCACAATGAAATGTACTCGAGTACTCGAGCTAGTAATGCAATTAACTTGCATACCCACATGTACAAGTACCTGTATTTGAATTGAGGTTACCTTTTGCGAAGGTTTTTCACGTTCGCATTGTAGGTGAAAAGTTAATGATTAAATCTAATAAAAGCAAAGTGGCATAGGTATAGAAGTATGCTCATATGTACATAGGTACTTGAATCATTTTATAGGTCGCACATTTTTTTATACATGCATATTGCAAAATATTTGCATACATGTGTGTGTGTGACATTTCAATTATATGAAACAATTAAAAAAAATGTTGTGATGGAAATTAAAATGATGCTGCTGCACCTCCTCGTGATTGATAATAATATTAAAAATCTATCAAGCCGATTAGTTACACACAATCTCACCTCTTCTTCACACTGGACAATTTCAAAATTATAACTTTCAGTTTTTACTTTTATTTTTTACTAATGTTGCTGCAGCAAAAGAAATTGTTTGACACTATTTTTTGAACACATATTGTAGATTTCACGACGACTACGACAAGTCCTTGAAAAATTCTCTATTTCGCATTCACATATTGCGATGGTGTTTTTTTCCGATTTTACTTATTATGGCAGTTTCAAGCACTTTCATTTAATATCTTAACAAATTTTTTAATAAATATTTGGTGCACTCATGATTTTTTTAAGATAATTATTTTTTTAATTTCTTTTATTTTTGTTTATTTTTTATTTATTTTTTTTTTTTTTGATTCTACCTCTATTTAATCTCACATGTTTTGTTTTTAAGGCAATTGTGAGAAAGAAAACAATTAAGAAAACTGACTTATCGTCAGTGTCTGAGGAAAAAGACTAAAAAATGTTAGTAAAATCGTAGTAGAGTTGAAGTGGTACTTTTATTTTCTTCACAACAAAAATAATGAAATCTGAAGCAGAAAAATCTGTCGCAAGAATAATAAAAGCTTGTTTTGTATTTTTCTTTCTTGTTCAACTTTGGTGAGTAGATAGATATACTGTTGGGAAGACAATGCGACAACGACGACAGATACTGCTGAAAGATGCTGTTTCAATAATGGTACTGCTGCCATTCTTATACTGCTTCTCATGGTACAACATGGCGCAGTCGCATTAAAAAAGGAAAGAGAGTTGCACCTGTGTACAAATGTCAAAAGGAAGCTTTTTCTCATTTGACAGTTTATTTAACGGTTTACTTGTTCTTTCAAATATATGTTGGGTTAGGTTTACTTAAATGTCTCAGGGACTTGCTTATCTCTCTTTGTCTACATACAAAAACAATCATTTGAAAAATCGCCAAGAAACAGTTTTGCATACGTATTTGTGTTTAGACTTCAATGAAATGTTTTCTTACGACAACAAAAGTTATATTAGTATATTAAATTTCTGCTATGCCCACCTCCTATTTATTTCTAAAAAAAAAAACATAAATCATGCATCATGGAACATATATTTCGCTACAAAAAGTGCTTAACATTTTTTTCAAAGAGTTTATTGAAGATATATTAAAGTATGAAAACAATTTTTTTGATTATCATATTGATGCAAAATGGTGGCAGCAAGCCAATTTTTAAAATCACCCTTTTTTAAAACTTCTTCACGGAAGGATGTATTTCTCGTAAAGCATAAAACCTGGTACAAAAAACCAAAAAATGTTATAACTATCTGTACTATTGCTTATGAGATTACGTAGTAGTTTTTTATAGATAAAATTTTGTAGAAATGGTGTACTTTCGAAAAAATGAATAGATTTTTACCCAAAAATAAGCAGTAAATTGTTTATAAAAAAGAGTTTACATTAAATAAAAAACAGCTACATAGGGTAACGGCACTAGTGATCGGCCAATTAACTTTTTTTCAAACTTTGTAACAACATAAATTATAAACCATTTAAAATATTTAAGTACAATAAGAACATATACAATCCTAAACTGATTGATTGATTAACTAAAAAAAATTTAAAAGTTATTGCCTGTTTATTTATGTTTTTGGTATTTTTCTTTAAACAGTGGTGTTTTTCTAGTTATCGGCTAATTTTTTTTAGTGATCGGCCAAAAAATCTCTAGTTATCGGCCACTTCGTCTTAGTGATCGACCACAAAATCTCTAGTTACCGGCCATTATCAAAATAAATAATAAATGCAATATATATATTTTTATCGCTTATTTTGAGATTAATCATTATACAGAAAAAATAGTAATGATTTATTTTTATAATAGAAACGAGGAAAAACTAATTTAAAACAATTCATATACTTAATATAAAAAGAAAACAAAATACTCATTAGCATATAGGTACATATACATATGTAGACAATAGGGAATCAATAGAGTTTTTGCTTACAAAAAATGGTGGATGAAAATTTGTTTGGTATATTTAGATATGTTTGCCTTCATTTTAAAACTTAATTTCGTAACACTTCTGCACATTGCTTTGGCTGCCATCTTGAAAAATACAAATATGAAAAGTAGTTTTCCATCCATCATTTTTTGTAAACAAACGCCTATTTGTTTTTGATCTATTGATTGAACTTGAATTGTTGATCTTGGAATTTCTTATGTGGTTGCTACTACTACTATTATGGCACAACAGCCCCTGGAGGGTCAAGGCCGAGCTTTTTGCACCCATTCATGTTGTGTGAGTTATATTTATACACGAATGGAAGGTACCTACAGTTTTATGCCGGATCCGAACGGCGAAGTGAAAAGTTTTTCATAGGCATTTTTTACTCTTGGAGGTTTGCCATTGCCAGTTAAGAGGTGGTGCCGTGTAGAAAAATTTTTATTTTCTATTTTGATTTTTTGAGCGTGCTGAGATATGAACCCGGACACCTCTGCGTAGTAGTCCAACACACTACGGCGACGGCGACCTACTACGTATGTTGTCGTAGCTTTTCTAATACATAATGTGTTATTTTGAATATCACGAAGAGCGAGAGACATTTTTTCTTTGTCAGAGACCTTTTTAGACCTCCCGCTAGTTGCAACATTAGATTTTTGAACCATTTTATATTCTTAAAATATTCCAAAAGGTATTAAAACTTTTTGTGGTAGTATATTAACTTAATATTTCAATAACGGGCCGGGTATGACAAGAATAATATTATCCGGCCGATGACTAAAATTTATAATTATTTTATGTTTTTGTTTTGATCTTACACATATTAAATTGTAAATATGCGTCAGCGACATGTGTCTGCACCTAACTGTGTAGACACATGTGCAGAAAAATGTTACCATTATTCTTATTTTTTGTAAAAACAGATGGGCGATCACTAGAATATTCATCCAAGCAGAGTTTTTAGTGATCGGCCACCATGGCCGATAATTGAAATTCAGTAAATATTTGGCTTTAGTGTCCGGCCACACTGTTAAAACTTCAGGATTAATTATTTATAATATTTTTCATTACGGAATATGTAATTTGAGGTCTTAATTATAGGATTAAATATATTCAGTGTACATTTGCATTTAAATTTAATTCAAACTTACTTTTTCTCCACAACTCCAAGTTACGAAAAAAATATGAAAATTCAAAAATTCAATAACCCTTACAAATGTTCGAATTAAATCATATCTATAGCTTTTATTTTTCATGACCGATTAAATTTTATTCGGATGTGCGTTGGGTTTTCTAATTTTTGGTAAAAATAGATAAATAGATAGTACCGTTACCCTACTCCCATAGAGAATGGATTTGTGAAGGTACTTTGAAATTGATCCATGGTACAGTGCTCAAGTAATCTGTTCCCCCAATTTGAAAAAAGTGGTTTAAAAAAAAACGCGTTTAAAGTTTTATGAACACTTAAGTCCTTAGAATTTTTTTGAAATGAAACTTCTTTAGCGAGGGTGAATCTAAAATTTCTCAACGGAAATCGCGTTGTAGTTGGTTGCACTCATACGAAACTAATAAGAAATGATGTTATGCTGTTTTTAATGTTCAGCGAACGAAGTCATATGGGGATCGGCTACATACAATCAAGCAGAGGGTCGGCTTCTCGCAGTTTTATCTCATGAGTTTTAGTGAGGGAGCCGACGTCTCTGCCTTTTTGCATATAACTGAACTTTCCTCTCATGTGTTATATACATGTATTACGTCATTTCGTGCACGGGAAAAAGTAATATGGGAAATAACTTGATAAATATGGAAGATAATGATTCGTGTCGTTTATAGAAACTGAATACACAGAATAAGAGATTACTTTCAATAAATGTTCTCTAATAATTTTAAAATAAATAACAAAGTTTCCCTTCTGCCGTGAGTGCTTTCACACACACTATGTTTTTTTTACCTCTAATCTGCAACGACTGTACCATGCATTTGGCCAACTGGATATTGTTTTATGACCTTCAAATATTACGTAAAGCGCGTAAAGCGGTGGTGATCCGACGATTTGTTACGAAGTGTTACATGGGGGAGTCATCAACTGCGTTACGTAGCGTCGATTTTATGCTATGGGAGGTAGGGGGGCGTTTTGTTACGATGTGTTACGACCAGAGGGAAAGGGGTCAAAATTGGTCAAAAATTACGTAATATGTAAACAGCGCCAAAAAAATCGATTTTTTCAAAATCCTAGAGCGGTGTTACCTCTTAATATATCTGTGCTAAAAAAGCATAACAGCTTAAGTTATTTTTCTTGTCAGCCGAGTTTAATAGCTTTGAATAAAAATATTAAGGAAACTATAGCACTATTTCAAAAGACACTATGCTCAAATCAATGATTATTTTTGGAACATTATATAGTTAATGCTAAAAATTATTTTAAAGTTCGCACCAGTTTAACATTTATAATGAAAAATATATGATTAAATATTACTCATCTTAAGTTGAGTTAGACTGTTTTTTATTTTTACCACAAATATGTACATTTTTGCAAATGTCATTTCGTCTCTCAAAAATAGGAATTAAAAAAGTGTTTCTGAGGCGGCTCCTTGCATTTTGGGTCATATAAAAATTCACACATTCATTGTCACAATTTTTTTTAGTTCCATAGTTCTTGTGAGCAATTTTCCATACATATCAAGCATTCTTAAAATATAAAAATAAAGGTATAGAATTCAGACTAAGAAAAACTCTAAAAACATATCTTATACTTTCCTCTAATAATTTTGTATTGACAAGTTTGGGAAAGATCATCATATGCACAGGTACTGTGCATAAAAAAGCTACCGTCCATTTAGTCATCTGGCTTACAGTTCCCTGTGATACTCCTTTTATCCGGTCAATAATTACCCAGTATTTGGCCATTTCAAAGCAGTGTGATTAGCCAAGGACAAAGTAAATTTAAATTAATTAATAACTTGAAAATGTAAAATTTTTTTTTGTATTTACAAGGAAAATAAGTAATTGACATTAATATCGCATATTTAACCAATTTTTGCGCCAAATAAGATAACAAAAATAGTAAAAATTGTATTTCTACGAAAATTGAAATTTATTGTTTAGCATCAAGATCTTGAAAGATATCATTGAACTTGGAACTTATCATACAAAAAGACTTGTCAAATAATGTTTTCACACGTGTTAACATGATATCATTTAAAGTACTGAAGAAGCGACCATTCTCAGCTTCTTCTCCATTGACTTATTTACAGTATCATGCTTGGAACTTTGCCAAGAACTTGTATTATAAATCTTTTCAATTCACAAATACATAGTTCGCAAATTTTGAGATGAGAATAATGAATACGCTACACATTGCAGTAGTCGAATACATATGTATTTATGTATGATATAAGAAAATGAAATGTCAAAATAGCGGTTAAATTTTGACGGAAACAATATTTTTAAAGGGAAACGGAAAATGTGAAATCTTTTGCCAACTGAGCGTAAAGTCGAACACCGATCGGAAAGGTTTTAGAAAAATTTCTTATAATTCTTGCCAACTTCCAGCGATAAATAAATCACCAGGGACCCTAACGGTTATGCATTTTATAATAAAAGTCAAATATTAAAAGTTATTTTGGGACTTTTACCGTAATTTGATAAATAAAACGGTAAAAACTTTTATGTTTTTTGGCAAGAAATAATAGTTATATTTGACTTTTATTTTGTTGGGCAAAAAAAAACTGTTATTTTATGATTATGATTTAGAAGAATGCTAGCCAAAAAAAAATGTGAAGCTGCCAAAAAAACATCTAAAACAATTAGTATGTCAAATTCAGAATATACAAATGGTAATTTATATACAGAACTTTTATAGTTTTTAATTAAAGTGTTCACAAGGTCTCATAATATATCCTATCAGTCTAATATCATAGAGTTTTATGCAAAAAATTTAAGAATTTATGACAATGAGAAGATACGACGCTAAATATGACACCTTGTGAATTGTATGTTACTTTAATGCCCATTTCCCTAAATCGACTTTGGTTGCTATTCTTCATTACCACAGATGTATTTCAATTTTAGCAAAAAAAAAAAAAACAGTCATGCCCACTTGCATCATCATCAACGAGCACTGCAGAAGAAACATTTTTAATTGATGAAAGCTCTATTCAAAGCACTTCTTCACTATTACGGTGTGGAATCCGAGAAATGGAGATTGAAAGCTCTTCATCTGATGAAGAGAACTCGGTTATCGATGACAGCGTCCGTAGAGCATTTTTGGAAATAGATGCATACAAAGAAAAACGTATTGATGTAAATGCGGATTTGATCGAACGGATTTGATTGAGCAAAAAGTTTGTGTTTCCCTGGCTTCGAAAGGTGGCGCTTGTACTGCATGCTGTCCCCGCAACTCAAGTGAGCGTGGAGAGGTATTTTCTGCTCTTCGACTAATTATGGGGGACTTAAGATATAATTTGTCAGAAGATAAATTAGCTACCATAACGATGGTTAAATTAAATTCTGATATTTAATTTTGAAAACTATTTTAAAAATTCTTTTTATTTTAAATTTATTTTATTGATTTGGAAAGTATAAAAAAACAATTTACAAAGTTACAAAATTTCAAATTTTTTTTTCGACATGGTACACTAAAAACATATTTACCAGTTCAAATATAACTCTATGTTTTCTCAATAAACTAAGTTGAAAAACCTATTGTAAATTTTTTTAAATACGCTTTTCGGAGTAGCTCATGCAGTTTTCGCAATTTTAATTTTTTTTCATATTGTTTGCCTTATAACTAATAAATGAAAAACCGGAGGTACATGGTGTTATATATTTTTGAAAAGTACTGGTATGCAATACATTGAGATTCTCTTCATTCCATTATATGACCTTTGCTAAAATGTGCGTAGTATATGGGTGCGAACTGGAGTACAAAATTGGCCACAACTTCGAATCTAGACATCGGCTATACAAAGTGCAATACAATTTTGAAAAGAACACGAAGAGACCTTTCTAATGGTATGAGAACTTTTTTAATTTACTTTACTTTCATATTTCATACCCCATCGCATATCTATCTTTATATAATATAATGATAAGGCGGATGAGCTGAATCGAATGACATCATTTCTTTTTTTTTGATTGCTCAAGCCGTTTGCTTGGAAATAAGGTTGACCATTTATTTTTGTCCAAAAAAATAAAAGTCATAAAATAACTGGTGCGATTTGACTAACAAAATTAAAATCATAAAATAACAGTTTTTTTTTGCCCAACAAAATAAAAGTCAAATATAACTATTATTTCTTGCCAAAAATCATAAAAATCTATATTTTACCGTTTTATTTAGCTAATTACGATAAAAGTCATAAATTTAAAAGTCATACGATATTAGTGAAATTTAGTCCGTGAGAATCACAACCGTACACTTGAAGATCACCTAGGCTATTTTTTTTCGGTGACTTTTTGAGTTGAAAAATGAAAAATAACAGTTATTTTCGGTCCCTGTAAATCACCCATGCTATTCATTTTCTAAACTCCAGCTCAAATAACTAACTTAAATTACCATGGCTTCAAGTGTAGCGATAAGTTTATGTATTTTACATGAACATAATAAATAAATTTTTCACATATTTCTTCAGTTATTACTTCCATCTTTTCCAAATCAAACATATACATTATCATTGTAAATGGGAATAATTGTCAAATGCATATATATATATATTTTATATATTTACAAAAGATAAAAAGCAAAACTATAAACATACTTCTGATAAGATCAAAATATCGATCAATTCAACTTCCTGTCGAAAAAAAAAAAAAAATATTTCAATATAAAATCGGTGTTTCTGTTATTCCTCATAGCAGTACAAAATTTGCTTACATCTTGACGAGCATAACGGCAAAAGCATTCGGAATTTATCTACATCAAAGGATACCTCCGCACATCACCACCTCCAAGAAGTAAGAAGGCTACCAATTCGAACTATTCCTGCTATTATTCACTTTAAAAATATCGTTCTCATTTTATTATTTACAGTGAAGTATAATTTTGTAATCGTTGCTTTGGCATTTGCCACCGCAGTTGCCATTGTCAATGGACAAAATATCAATATATGTGAAAATGTTGCCAACAATATCTTTGTAACGGATATTACAAATTGTACCAAATACTACATTTGCATAAATCAACAACCTGTCTCTCAAGAATGTTTGAACGGTTTGAACTTTAATGCAGCTACTCAAAGCTGCGAAGCTTCAAATGCACAATGTCTGGTTTGCAACCCATCGAATTTGACTCTTTACGCCATGGTGAAGACTTGCGATAAGTATGTTCTCTGCTTTGCCGGTACTCCAATATTGCAACAATGTTACGATGATCTTCAGTTCGATACAAAAACAAGTAAATGTGATCTTGCACAAAAAGTTGATTGTGTTGAGAACCAATGCTCGATTTCGGACAATGTTGGAAATATCAAATATATTTCCAGTAAGGCAGATTGTGGCAAGTAAGTGAAAGAAAAAAAGAAATCAGAGAGAAAGAAGGCGAAAAAATTATATTTTTTCTAAACAATTTATTTCTAGATATTACATTTGCATGAATGGACAACCGTGGGCACAAAGTTGCGCCACTAACTTACAGTTCAACGCAGCTATTTCAAATTGTGATCTTGCTGACAATGTTAAGTGCACAGTAAGTTGACATTTTCCTTATACCTTTTATAATATAAAAGATAATATAACTCTTGCTTTTACTATTTTCCACTCCAGATCAAGGCTAGCAAGCGCTCACAATCATTTGTCGAGGATACTCCACCAGAATTCGTGAATATTGACTGCCCGAAAGAAGGTACACATTTCTATCCACATGCTCGTTCCAATAAATATTACGTCTGCGTCAATGGTAAAGGTGCCATGCTTACATGTGCTGAAGGCTTAGTTTTCGATACTAAAACTGAGTCCTGCCGCCAATTGGAGAAAATTTTGCGTCATTAGTATGAAACATTATGCAAATTTATAAAATAAATAAACAAAGTTGTGGTAAATGGTGTTTGGTTTGGTTAAATAAAAACAAAAAAAAAATAATATAGAACAACATGAAATTTTGACTTTTACTTAAAACATTTTACATCATAAACTATACTAAAGTATATTAATATTAGAAGTTTCAGGCATATTAAGGTTATTTTTAAAAGGGTAGTAAAATATAAGGATCTATCTAGTGCCAGTTTTTTAGCTTCATTTCAACTTAGATTCATAGAACCAGCGAATGCTAAGGCTGGTCTCCAGCCAGTAGTTAGTATTTCCTTGTGTTTTGTTCCATTTAGGTCGTACTTGTAGTCTGCATACTTAGGTTAGATTATTGTGGCAGTCAGTCTAGATGGACAACTCACTTAGGCCCTACAAGTCCATTGTGATACCACTTCATGACACGGAACATCAACTGCTAATTACTCGTAAAATCATTTCGAAGCCCTAATAAAGCGATGAATTTGTTTGATCTTAGCGGCAGATACTTCCGTAAGAGAGCGTATTTGCCTAAAAAGCCTACACTGCATCTTGCGAGAGCTTGGCAACTACAGAGGAAGTGTTTAACTGTTTCTTCTTCTTCCTCATCGCTGCAGCTTCTACAATATTCAGGAGATAATACTCTTATTCTGAGAGCATATCTGTCAAATATCCAATGACCGGTTACACAAGCCACGCCCTCAGAGATGTCCTGTATCAGAATGCTGAGCAGTTTTTTTTATTTTTTTCTATCAAATTGCGATCACATTAAACAAGCGCCTTCTGCTTGACACTTAGATCAGGTTGGAGTGGCTGTCTAGGGACACACTTAGGGCTGAATGGTCCATTGTGATACCACGTGGTTAGGCCTACAGTTTAACGCTGGTTTCGAATAGCGGTGTGGCAATTTGTTATAACATGGTGGTTTTGCCATTGCCTACCAAGATATTTTTGTACTTTTTTCAGTACCTTTTAATTACAAAAAATATCGTAGTACCACCGTAACCTATTCAGAACATTTTTACGCTCATGGAAATACAACCAAATACTTGTATTTTATTCCATTTGCTTCCTTTTCGAAATTCAAAATTCAATTATTTATAATCATTACTAATTATTAACAGCTATATATTGTCATGTGCATAGTGTTTGTCTTAATGAAAATATTTTAAACTACTCCTACATTATTGATTAAATACTGTTATGTGAAAGTCTAATGCACTTCCCACTAAACTATCGACTTCGCTTGACCCTTGGGGCATTGTCTCGGCGTCTTTGTGGATCAATATTTGCTTGAAGCACATTTGTATGCTCTCAAATGAAGCTGATAATCGATTTAGGGTTTTTTATTTCAAAAAATTCAAATTATTCTTCTCAGGAATCTCCATTGGTTTAGTCCAGGATACTTTTCTGACTTACAGCTGAAAAAATATATAAATATAAAAGTTGATTCGAAATCTTTTTGTCGTATGAACAGGGTATTGACAAAAATTTTAATCAAAGACCAAGAAAAAATAAAAAATATTGTGATATAATACACAAGGATTAACAAAGGTTCGCTAAGTTTATTGAAAAAAAGAACAAAATAAGCAATTTAAATTATCTTTGAACAATAGAAACGTACCATTAAAAAACCTTAAATATCCTATTAACAAGCATCCTAGAATAGTAATACAAAAAATAAATATTGTTCAGGTTATGCTCTCTAGGCTTTAAAGCAACTCTGCACAAAAACAAAGCTTTAATTTGAAAAGTTAGCATACGCTCTGTAATTCTATATAGATTTCCAGTCTGGTTTACTATTTCTTCAAAAGCGGCACGTGAATTGGAAATAAAAATAAAAATTATGAAACCAGCACTAAATTCCATTCAAATTCATCACTAACTTCATTAATTATTTCCGTATTACTACTGAAGACACATTCCCATAATTTTTTTTTTTTTTTTGTGTTGTTTTTCTGGAATAGCTAGAAATCACACGGCAAACATTCAGGAACATGATACTGAACAAATTTCTTTCATGCCTGAATTCGCAATAAAGTTATGGGTTTTTGCAGAAGTCTGCGCCGGCTCATTAGCGTGAAGCAAAAAAATAGCGACGCAGTTCCCTATTTTCTGGTTTTCCAATATTAAAAAACGTTTGCTTACCAAGTTTGCTGTGTACCACTTATCACTTACCATTTGATCAGTTTCTAGGCGAATAGCAGCTATAATATTTGACCTGGTGTACTAAAATGGAAATAGTGATGGCCACTTTTGTTGTCTTGCTAACGGGTGGACTTACAATGAACTGTTGTTTTTTTCCGAGTCATACTTGTCGATGCAAGCTTCGTCACCTATTACCTACTATTTTATTTAAGTAACTAGAACCTCCGTTTTCAAATTTTCTAAGGAAATATTGAGTAAAAGCAATCCGTACTTCTTTTTAGCTGTCACCCAAAATTCATGAAATCCATTGAGTAGAATCTTGGATCTTCAACAATTTTAGCTTTCCCCAAGACCACATTTGTATCATTGATCGAAGATTTGGTCTTTATGAGAATGTCCCATCTAGAATCGTTGAAACTATTTGAAAACAGTCAAAAAAGATGGCATATTCGGTCCATATGAATTTTTGTGTATTCGTGGAAAATGTGGCTTGAGTTGACGTCGAAATCCGCATTGAATGGTAAATCGAACTTCTGGCTGCGTTGGCGGTGAGATTTCTGCCGACCTTACAATAGTAATTTTACCATTTCTCGTCTCCATTCTAATCAATCTTCCTGAAATATTTAAGGAAATATTTTAATATTATTACAAATCGGGGTTTTTAAAAACCTACAGAGCGAACTTTCTTTAGTCCTCTCGTATCGCAAGTCTTCACAAGATAATACACTTATTACATCAGCAAATAAACAGAATGATATGATAGAAACAGAATACAAAGTTTAAGTGCATGAAATCGCAAAATTTAAGTATATTAGCAGCATTGATGAGTATCAAGGACATGTGGCATTCATTAGGAAAACTTCCGTTGCCTAAATTTTTCATATCGTAATATGATTCATTTGGACCAGTCGATGGTCCATAATAATACCAAATTGCGATTTACTTGTAACGGAGAATTCGTTTACGATACAATAAAAATTATGTCCCTTCAAGTTTTCTAAACGACACCTCTACTCCTTGGCTGACAATATCCAACCTTCATGATAAAAAATTCCATAAGAAAAGCTTTTCAGTTTGCCTTTTCAGAATAAAACTGTAAGCCCCTTCAATTCGTGCTCTAATATAACTCGCACAACATAAATGGATTGGCCTAGGCCCTCCATAGGCTGTAAAGAAGAAAAATATCGAACAAAATTCTACGTGTTCCTTTTTACTAAGGTGCTGCGCTATGATTCGTTATTAAGATATGTCGTATAATTCGCAAAGACTTAAAACTTTCTTCCACTTATTTCTCTAAACTTCTATGGGCTATCGCATTTGTTGCAATCTTTCTAACATTAAAATCACACATTAATTCATTTGAAATTGTGAATCACATAAAAGTCATTAATGTAATTGCATGCCAAAATTTAAAAAAATGCGTATCAATAAAGATATAAATGATGACAACAGGAAAAAGCAAAACCAATTTAGTAAAAGTATAAAAATCAATTAAATAAATTAACTACTGCAAAACTATAAAAGTGTACAGAATAACAAATTAATGATCAGTTTTACCATTTGCATTCAACGAACGAACCAAGAGTAAGTTGTGTAAAAATAAAATATTTTAAATTTTAATAACAATAAAATTTTTAGTGAAAATAATAGTATTCATCGTGGCTTTTTTCATTGGTTCTCTAAGTGCCAAAGAAGTAAACGAAGTTAATCTCTGTGAAGGTGTTGCAGATTCTGTGTTTTTGCCATTTTTGGGCGATTGCTCCAAGTATTATGTATGCTTGAGCGGCAACGCAATTGCAAGACAATGTGAAGGTAAGACACTGACACTTGCCAAATTCTACATAGATTCAATGATCAATTTAAACACTTACACTTTTAGTTGGCTATCTATTCGATTCAAAAATACAAAGTTGTACATATCCTAATGAAGTACAATGTATACAAAATTGCACTTCTGCCTTGTCGTCCTTCTGCTATGATCGTACTTGCACAAAATATGTCCTCTGCTATGCTGGTCAACCCATACTGCGTGAATGTTGTGATGGCTTGCAATACAATGCCGAAACAGATCGTTGTGATTATCCACAATATGTCGATTGTGTAGATAACATGTGCACAATCTTCAATGACCCCACAAATATTACGTACTTGCCAAGTAAAGCCTCATGTGAGAAATACTACATTTGCATGGATGGTCAAGCTAACAATCAAACATGTTCCAATGGTTTACAATTTAACCCTGCATGTAATTGCTGTGATTTCCCAGATAAAACAGATTGCAATGTACGTCATTTGTCAAGTCGTTTTATTGAATCTTTAATATCTAATTTATTTTTTTTTTTCAGATTACTGCTATTAAGCGTAATATCATGGCATATTCAAAGGTACCTCCAAAGCGTGCCGATATCGATTGCCCCACTAAAGGTGTTCACTTTTATGAGCATGCTATCCCTGAAAAATACTATGTCTGCGTAGATGGTAGAGGTGTGATTTTGGAATGTACGCCAGGATTGTTCTACGATCCAAAACTTGAGACTTGTCGCGAATTACAAAATATTTAATAAAATCATCATGTAATAGCAACTGTGTATCATATAGTCTTTACAAATCAATTAAATGATTGGCAGAATAAACTAAATATATATCCTTTAATAAACTCAAAATAATCTGTTTGCAAGAACTACAAACTTTATCTACCATTTTTTATGCAACCTATAATTCGATTTTTTTTATGAAAACTAAACTTTTTAATTCAATTATGCACTCAGATTCCTTGATATTTAGGTGCAATGACCTTTAGATTTTTTTTAAGAAGACAGTTCTCTTTTTTACCACAGTGTCCTCGGGGTTTTTTTAAGAGGAGAGTGCATTGTCCTTTGCCCCAAAAACTGTATTTTAAATGTTATTTTTAATCATTAAAGGACAGCATTTTTTTTCAATTAGTTTTTTTCCATTCACTTCCTTTTATCGAAACTGTATTGACTTTTTAAGGGAGTATTCTAAAAGTCCTAGTGATTTAAATTCAATTGAGAAAAACCTTGATCTGTTCACAGGCAGCAATTGATTTTTAACGAAGCAATATTACCACCTTTACCAGAATGTTGTATATCTCAGCGGCTATCCCTCCAACTATAATTATAGCTTCAAATTAAATAATAGTGGAATTACGAACAGTTTTAACAGTCGGAAGACCGAAATAAAAAATGTTTCCCATTTTTGTTTATAAAAAACATAAAAAGAAGACAAAACTTTCTAATATGGCGTTTGAAGCATTTCATTTGTACGGAATCCCGAACATTTTTAACCAACATCATTGAGCTAAATCTCAGAACTGTGCTGATAATGGTTCCCGAGATATATCTAAATAAAAATTTGTATGGTAGATGCCACGACCACTTATGATTAAGAGCGCGGAGTATTTCATTCATGAAAATCAGTGCCCATTGGCGTAACTAGGTAGGGGGCCTGGGGGCATTCATTAAAAAAATAAATTTGAATATCTATAAAAAAAGGAACAATTTTTGTTTACATTTCGAGTTTTTGCTTTTGCAGCAAAAGGTATGATAAATACTTAAAGCAGTAAAAGATTATTAGTTTCTACAACAAAATTAATAATATTTCCTTATTCTATTAAAACTTATATCCCGGGCTAGAAATATCCAGTTGTTCTTGAAACTAAATGAAAGGTATTGTGATAGGAAACATGTATAACCGAATCTTTAATTGGTTAACTGATTCAAAAGCTAAATTAAAAAAAAAAGAAAATTTCATAAATAAAAATTTTGTTACGTTACTAAGGGGAGCCGTTTTGTTACGATGCGTTATGACCAGGGGGGAGGGGTCAAAATTGGTCAAAAATTCCGTTACGAAATATGATACTCAAAGACTAACAAAAGTTCGCTAGGTTTATTGAAAAAAAAAAAAAAAACAAAATTAACAATTTAAATTATCTCTCTGAACAATAGAAAAAAACCTTAAATACCCTATTAACAAACATGCCAGAATAGTAATACAAAAAGTAAATATTGTTCAGGTTATGCTCTCTAGGCTTTAAAAAAAAAGCAACTCTGCACAAAAACAAAGCTTTAATTTGAAAAGTTAGCATACGCTCTGTAATTCTATATAGATTTCCAGTCTGGTTTACTATTTCTTCAAAAGCTGCAAGTGAATTGGAAGTATTTATCTTACGCCATCTTGTAAATAAAAATAAAAATTATGAAACCAACACTAAATTCCGTTTAAATTCAACATTAACTGCATTAATTGGTCAAAAATTGCGTTACGTAATATGTTAACGGCCCCTTACCAATTTTTTTGTATACCACTTATCACTTACCATTTGATCAGTTTCTAAGCGAATAACAGATATAATATTTGACTTGTAAATTGGAAAAAGTGATGGCCATTTTTGTTGCTAACGGGTGGGCTTACCATGAACTGCTGTTTTATTTCCTAGTCGTACTTTTAGATCCAAGCTTCGTCACCTATTACCTACTATTTTATTTAAGGTACTAGAACCTCCGTTTCAAATTTTCTAAGGAAATATTGAATAAAAGCAATCCGTACTTATTTTTAGCTGTCATCCAAAATTCATGGAATCCATTGAGCAGCATCTTGGATCTTCATCAATTTTAGCCTTCCCCGAGACAACAATTGTATCATTGATCGAAGATTTGGTCTCTTCGGGGGTCGCTCTCCACTGAAAAATGTCTCAACTAGAATCGTTTATACTATTTGGAAACAGTCAAAAGAGATGGCACATTCGGTCCATATGACTTTTTGTATTCGTAGAAAATGTTGCTTGAGTTGATGTCGAAATCCGTATAGGATGGCAAATCGAATTTCTTGCTGCATTGGCGGTGAGATTTCTGTAGACCTGACAGCAGTAATCCATTCCATTTCTCGTCTCCATTCTTACCGATCTTCCTGAAATATTAAAGAAAATATTTTAATATTATAACTACTACTACTATTATGGCACAACAACCCATGGAGGGCCAAGGCCGAGTTTTTCGCATTATAACAAATCGTTGTTTTTTCTTTTCGCATACAAAAGAATTTCTTTACATCAGCGAATAAACCGAAATATATAATAGAAACAGAATGCAAAGTTTAAGTGTATGTAATCGCAAAATTAAAGTATAATAGCAGCAACTCATCAAGGACATGTGACTTCATTGGGAAAACTTCCGTTGCCTAAATTTTTCATATCGTAATATGTTTCATTTGGACCAGTCGATGTTCCATAATAATACAAAATTTTGATTCACTTGTATAGCCCAGTCGGTAGAGTAAAAAATGCACCAAAAGTTGATAAAAATTCTTAACTGCGATTTTTTTTCAGTAATTGTTAGTGGGGGTATGATAGATGGAAAAACCACAAAAACCAGTTCTGGGGTTGCAGAGCGACCCCCCAAAAAACCCCCTCTTTGGTGAAAAAATCTTTTTTTACTAATAACTGGTGTTAACCGTTGGAGATATCAAAAAATTATCTAGCAAACATAAAAAGCTTAAGTGATTTTCTAAAAAAAAGGTATCAAGTAATTTTTTCGTATATGTCGTAGTTTTCGAGATATTCAATATTTAAGAAATTGCAAATTTAGTACTTTGGATGTACTGTGGATGTGCGCGCATCTTTGTTTACTTGAATTTTTGAGTGCGGAGCCTATAGGAAAAATTAAATTACTCGAAAACCAAACAAGTTTGGAAGAAAAATCAAAAAGGGTTTTGAAGAGAATATAAAGTTCATTGACAACAGATAATTTTTTGTATACAAAAATAACAATAAAATATAGTTGCCTGCTGGTTTTTACTACTTTTACTATTTGAAGACCTAATAAAAATAACTGGTTTCACAATATGTTATAAATGTATTATCTTTTAGTTCAAGACATTACTTCTGAAAATCCTGTTAAAGTTAGAAATAAAAAACTTATATTAAAATCACCCAATTTTTGGCGAATTTTTTATTGTTTATTGTATTTGATGTTTTTTTATTTTTTTTTATGCAATTTTTTAACTTCTAAATTATTAGAAAATATTGTTAAAAGATATGTGTATGAAAAAAACAGTCTTTGAGATATATATTCAATTCGTTCGGGTCTTTTTTCTATTTTAAGGAAACAATAAAAAAATCGCAAAAAATTAGGCCATCTTTAATTTGCTGATAAAATCGCTAAATGTGAATATGGCAGAGGATGTTGACGTTTATATCCTCTTCAAAACCCTTTTTGATTTTTCTTCCTAACTTGTTTGGTTTTCGAGTAATTTAATTTTTCCTATAGGCTCGGCACTCAAAAATTCAAATAAACAAAGATGCGCGCGCATCCACAGTACATCCAAAGTATTAAATTTGCAATTTCTTAAATATTGAATATCTCGAAAACTATGACATATACGAAAAAATTACTTAAGACCTTTTTTTAGGAAATCTCTCAATATTTTTTTTTTTTTTTGTTGTAAGTAATTTTTTGATATCTCCAACGGCTAACCAGTTATTAGTAAAAAAAAAAGTCGCTGTGCAACCCCGAGGACTGATTTTTGTGGTTTTTGAATCTATCATACCCCCACTAACAATTACTAAAGAAAAATCTCAGTACAGAATTTTTATGATGTAAATCTTTATAATGACTGGACTATGTAACAGAGGATCCACTTACTATACAATGAAAACAATATCCTTTGCATACGATGCAAAAACGGAATATTTGTGTGCCGTAGAGGTCCTAGCTTTATTACATTACCAAATGTATAACATATGTAATAAGCTGTAAAGATTTGTATAAATAAATGCATGGCGTGTAGTCACCGTTATGTGCTGAATTGCTATATATGATGCATGGGTTCGATGCTCGGCTCTGTCAAGAACACAAAATACCAATTTTTCTAAACCCTTCGCTGGTAATATCAAACCTTCAAGACAAAAAATTGCATAAAAAAGCTTTTCACTTAGCTTTTTCAGAATAAAACTGTAGGCCCATTCGTGTACAAATATAAATCGGACAACATAAATGGATGCGAAGAGATTTGCCTAGGTGCTCCATAGGCTGTAAAAGAAGAAAAATATCAAACAAAATTCCACATATTCTTTTTTACAGTCATACATAAATTGTAGCATTAAGCGTACCGTTAGCCATTGCCATTTAAAGTATACAAAATCGGTCTTAAAGGAGCCAGAAACTAAGAAAATTTTTGCTTCAGTCAGTGTGTACGTGTAATTTTACGGTTGCCCACAGACGTTTCAACCATTTGCATCAAATTTTATGAACGATTTAATATATTTTTCTGTAAATGGCAGTGGCAATCAGGCTAACGCTACGCTTAATACTCCAATTTAAGTATGACTGTTACTAAGGTGCTACGCTATGGTTCGTTATTAAGATATGTCGTATAATTCGGCAAAAACTTAAAACTTTCTTCCACTTATTTCTTTAAACTTCTATGGGCTATCGCATTTGTTGCAATCTTTCTAACATTAAAACCACACATTAATTCATTTGAAATTGTGAATCACATAAAAGTCATTAATGTAGTTGCACGCCAAATTTAAAAAAAAAAATGCGTATCAAGAAAGATATAAATGATGACAACAGGAAAAAGCAAAACCAATTTAGTAAAAGTATAAAAATAAATTAAACAAACCAACTATTGCAAAACTATAAAAGTGTACAAAATAACAAATTAATGATTTGCATTCAACGAACGAACCAAGAGTAAGTTGTGTACAAATAAAATATTTTAAATTTTAATAATAATCAAATTTTCAGTGAAAATAATAATATTAATCGTGGCTTTTTTCATTGGCTTTCTAAGTGTCAAAGCAATAAACGAAGTTAATCTCTGTGAAGGTGTTGCAGATTCTGTGTTCTTGCCATTTTTGGGCGATTGCTCCAAGTATTACGTATGCATGAGCGGCAACGCAATTGCAAGTCAATGTAAATGTAAGACACTGACACTTGCCAAATTCTTAAGAATATAACTACATAGATGATTAATTTAAACATTTACACTTTTAGTTGGCTACCTATTCGATGCAAAACTACAAAGTTGTACATATCCTAATGAAGTACAATGTATACAAAATTGCACTTCTACCTTGTCGACCTTCTCCTATGATCGTACTTGCACAAAATATGTCCTCTGCTATGCTGGTCAACCCATAGTGCGCGAATGTGTTGATGGCTTGCAATATAATGCCGAAACAGATCGTTGTGATTTTCCACAATATGTCGATTGTGTAGATAACATGTGCACAATCTTCAATGACCCCACAAATATTACGTACTTGCCAAGTAAAGCCTCATGTGAGAAATACTACATTTGCATGGATGGTCAAGCTAACAATCAGACATGTTCCAATGGTTTGCAATTCAACCCTGCATTTAATAGCTGTGATTTCCCAGATAAAACAGATTGCAATGTACGTCATTTGTCAAGTCGTTTTAGTGAATCTTTAATATCTAATTTATTTTTTATTTCAGATTACTGCCATTAAGCGTAATATCATAGCATATTCAAAGGTATCTATAAAACGTGTCGATATCGATTGTCCCACTAAAGGTGTTCACTTTTATAAACATGCTATCCCGGAAAAATACTATGTCTGCGTAGATGGTAGAGGTGTGATTTTGGAATGTACGCCTGGATTGTTCTACGATCCAAAACTTGAGACTTGTCGCGAATCACACAATATTTAATAAAATCATCATGTAATAGCAACTGTGAATTATGTAGTCTTTACAAATCAATTAAATGAATGGCTGAATAAACAAAATATATATATTTTAATAAAATTAAAATAATCTGTTTGCAAGGACTACAAACTTTATCCACCATTTTTTATGCAACCTATAATTTGATTTTTTTTATGAAAACTAAACTTTTTAATTCAATTATGTACTCAGATTCCTTGATATTTAGGTGCAATGACCTTTAGATTTTTTTTAAGAAGACAGTTCTCTTTTTTACCATAGTGTCCTCGGGGTTTTTTTTTAAGAGGAGAGTGCATTGTCCTTTGCCCCAAAAACTGTATTCTAAATGTTATTTTTAATCATTAAAGGACAGCATTTTTTTCAATTAGTTTTTATCCATTCACTTCCTTTTATCGAAACTGTATTCACTATTTAAGGGAATATTCTCCGTTTTCTTCTTTACATTTTCAAAAGCCTTAGTGAGTTAAATTCAATTGAAAAAAACCTCGATCGGTTCACAAGCAATATTTTCACCTTTACCAGAATTTTGCATATCTCAGCGGCTATCCCTCCAATTATAATTATAATTTTAAATTAAAAAATATTGAAATTTAAAACAGTTTTAACAGCATGAAGTCCTAAAATAAAAAATGTTTTACGTTTTTGTTTATAAAAAACTAACTGATCTTCTGATAAAGTTTGGATAGTAAGAAAACAAATATTTATTGTCATACTTAAAAAAAGACAAAACTTTCTAATATGGCGTTTGAAGCATTTCATTTGTATGGGATACTGGAAGCATGACATTTTTAACCAACATCCATATGATTAGGAGCTCGTAATATCATATAACCTATACCGTCTTTGTGGTAAGCGGATAATTCTTTTGTGGGAATTGTATTTTAGTCACAAAAATCAGCAGTCCTAGTGCCTCTCTCCGAAATTGTCAAAATTCAGCCCATGTCTTAGAAAATCAGGACGTCTGATAACCTTATACGTATGTTAAGATAAAAATTAAATCTTTTACTTGAAATTATAATTATATTTGGGACGATAACTAACTAAGTACAGATTCAACAAAAACTTCTTTTGTATAACAAGTTTCATAGCTTAAAACAGTCTAAGGAAAAACTAATTTTTAGTCATAGATAGATTCCTCAAATTTCTACACAGTAGCCGCAAAATGTCAGTAAGTACTCGATTTTCGGAAACAAATAATTTTAATATTTTATTTAATCTATTTTCCAAATACATATGTCACTTAATGAATTTTACCTCTGAACCAACGATATAAAATATTGTTCGAGCAAAATCAAAGTATTAATTTTTTCAGTCACCTGCGTCAGGAGGGAAATATCAATTGCGTAATTTTTTGCTACATTTTGAATTTCTTTATGTAGGTACTTTAAAATAATTTATTCTTATTGTAGTTACTACAAATTATAATAAATAAACTTAATCTTATTTATTTTTTGGAAAAACCTATTCCCGTTTGTTTTGGCAATAAATACGCTTCATCGTTAGAAAATGCTAAGAAAAAGTGTTGGGCTCCAAGGTAAAATACACCCTTGAAATTGTCCTCTTTTTCTTTCCCGAAATCACGGGCACCATATATGTGTATATGTACCTAACAGAGACTGTTATGAATATTTGCCCATTCTTAGATAAAATACAACGTCGAATAATAAATAATTGCAACTTTTATCAGAGAAGAGAAAATTTAAATAAAGCAAAAACATAAATTTTGAGTCACGCATATTTACACTGTTTAACAAGGCCAGAATTTTCTGAAGTTGTGCGATATACATACATATGTATGTTTTATTTCATTTATTGTAGTTTGAAAAGTTTTTATTTGTGTTTTTTAGGGGATATGAAGATTGCCTAGTTTGCTAGTTTTTCCAACTGAAAATGAAAAACTATTTAAAATAAAGTCTTCATGTTATTCTAAATAATGGTATTTCAATAAAAGATAGACTGAACGTCTATCAACCTATGATAAAACTTAGGTCTAAATTTCTTGTACTGGTAAACTTTTTTGGACTGTCCTAATGTAATCTTCTGTAATGACATTGATCGGTATTCGTGCCCATTTCACACAGTTTGTGCTATAGTATCTCTGATTTGCTTTGATGATATACTGCTCTTTTGCTGCTTCCAATTTAAATATTTCGTAGACCTTGTTGTCGTCCCACTTCAGATCATCTATCAGCAATGCCAATGATATAAAATTAAAAACATTACTGTGTTTTTCATTTCATCTCTTCGCAATTTTGATCCACATACCACATACACATTTTGTACTCAATTTCTCAAAATACACGATGAATATTTTGCTATTTTAGAAAATCTTTCTCACTTCAAAATACACTTTCACACGTCAAAAGCTTTTGTATGTGAAATTATTTCACATCAGATACATTGAAATTTTCACAAAGTGAGTATGTACAAAAGAAAAATTTCCAACTAAAAAATTTAACAGAATTAATTCAAAAACTAAATGCATATATATACGAGGTATTTATTCAAAGTCGTACAAAGTTAATAAATAACTAAATATAATCAATAAATAAAAAACTATAGGAAAGTTCAAAATTAAAACTTTTTTTTATTACAATTCATATAAGTTCAAATATTTTCTTTGTTTCACAAAATATTATGCACAAATTAAATTTTTGTGTAATGGCTACGTTCAAAGTTATTTTTAGAACACAAAAATAAAATAAAGATCTCCAGTGTTTGTTTATATGCGTTTTTGTAAATATTTACTTGAATTTTAAATACAAATAAAATAAAATATGGGATTGATAATAAAATTATTAACTATTTACTCTTAAATATTAGGCAACATGGGTATGATCACGTAGCTAGGAAAAAAAAAAACTTATAGAGCTAAAGATGGCATATAAGTAAGGAGTTTATTACAAAACGTCGCAAAATTTCATAAAATTCATATCCTATACAGTTTTGATGTCAGGCCTCACGTTTTGTATTTTTATGCAAAAGTGAAATTATTCGAAAAAAGAAACTATAACTACAAAATGAGACCTTTTTGTAATTATCTTACATCCTTCGATTTTAATAGAACTGAAATATAACTTGCAGATATACTTAATCTTTATAAATTTTTACTAAATAAAAACCAAATATATTTAATATGTTATTAGTTTTTACTAAATATTTTAATTTGTTCACAGAAATACAATTTGAAATGGTTAACGAAATAAATAAACCACCATCATCTGACAATATTGTCTTGGGAGAGGTAAAATTCAAACTAAAGATTTAAATTAAAACTATGTTCAATGCTAAATAAATATTCTCTATTTATTTTAAGCGCCTTGCCGCTTCAAATCGTCAGCTAAATGAAATGCAAGAGGAGCATCGCCATTTGTTGCAAGAAATGGCTGTTCTTCGACAACGTGCAACAGAATTGAGTCATTTAAGCGCGCAACAAAGCGATGATACTGTAGAAACTACGGAAAATCTATCAGCAACTGCAGCATTTGAGATTGTTGATAACTCCTCCACTGACGTGATCGATAACTCCACGTCTGAAGTGATCGATAACTCTACAACTCAAGTTGTCGATAGTTCAGCACGAACAACAACTGTCATGGGAATACCAATAGGAACTGAATCCTCCGTTACTACTACTGCAGAAGTGGAGTCATCTGATATACCAATAGTGAAACATGAAGAATATAAAAAAGATATTGATGATGATGAAGATCCTGAGGCGGCTGAATATTTACGCCAGAAAATGGCTGAAATTGCTTCATTAAAAGCGCAGTTTAAACGTGTACAACACATAATGAATGCAACAGATTTAATTGAACAACATATCGCATCGAAGGACTCAGAGACAAAACAAGTAGAAGAAATTTCAACTGATACTACTGTAAATAAAATAAAAGAAGCTTCGCCAACTCATGCTCCTGCTCCCAACCCAGAAATTGATCCAGCTTTAACTCTAACTATGAATTTACTACAGTCTACAGATTTAGAACAAACGACGCATCATGTCAATGAACACGATGAACTACTTTCGGCCATGATGAATATGTTCAGCGAATTTACATCCGATTTACGCAGTCAGGCTGAAAACTTGAGAGCAGAACGTGATCGCTTAAGAGCTTTAAAGGAAGAATTAATGCGGCGCAAACGTCAAAGCTAAAAAGAACTTCGATAATTGTTGAAATACACATATATATATATATATATATATATATATATATATATTTAGTATTGTGATTTTAATTTAAAGGTATATTAAATAACAAATTCAAGTGTTGATACCATGCCATAGTGTTTCTTTCCATTTGTATCTCAATAAATTTTATAGTTTTGTTAAATGTTGCCAGCCTGAAGAATTCTAGTTCAGAGAATTTATGAGCGATTATTACACCGGGATTGGAACCGAAATGAATATCAGTAACGGGAATGAGACTGTAACCCTTAAACGGCCCTTACCCGGTCAGTAATACTGAAATTACTAATATTGTCATTATTAATGATGGCAGCTTCATTGTTTTTCAAGATTAAATTAATCTCTAACTTTTTGACAATGTAAATGCACTTTTTGTTGCTAAATTTTGTAAATAATAACGCTAGACTCAACACAGTCAGTAATAATAGCATTTCCGCAAATACTGACAGAAATAATCAAAAAACTCTTAATTCCATTAATATTTCCCTCATTCCAAGTAATGATGGGATATTTCACCTTACACGATCATTAATGCTGTCAGCTCTTGAAAATACTGACACCATTACTGACCGTGTATGGTCCACTTTATACTCTTCGTAAAATTTCGAAGCTGCAACACTTTACAACTTTTACAAGTTTTAATGAAGACCTTTAATATATTAGTGAATAATGTGATAAATTTAATTAATTTTTAGCAAAAATGTACTCAATACCAACAACAATTTTATTAAAAAAGAATATGCAACAGTACAGTTGCTTGAGCTATGAATGAAAATTTTAGTGGGGTTCATGATGTCGCGCTTAAGCTTTGTAAAGATTGCAAGCTGCAAATATTTACCACCTCAGAAATGAGCTGTCAAAATTGGTATGGAAAAATATTTACAAAAACCGCATAAGTTTGCGCAACGATTTAGGTGTTCAAACAACTGCTTAAACTAAAACAACCCTGGAAAGTTCTCAGCTGTTATATTTTATGGCATTTTGAACTTAATTTTAATTAAAAAAACGTTAACAGCAGTTTATTCCAATAGCTTTATATATATTTTTTCCACTTATTTTTGGCATCTTAAATTTTTATATTTTTTTTTTAATTGTGTCGCATGGCAGCTGTTATCAATATAAAATATTTAGGGGAAATTAGGGTATTGGGATCCGCATTTTCATTTTGTCTAAAAACTCTCAAAAATATTCTGAAATTTTCAAAGCTGTGGGTCGCAGCAGGTCGGTCAAATTGTATTAAATGCTACAAATTATATCAGTTGGTGCAAAAATGTTGTTTTTGCGATTTAGAAAAATCTCGGGTAATTATGGACCACTTTGTAAATCGCTTAAAAATGAAAAAATGTGGCAGAAAAACTTTTTTTTTGATTTAAAATGACAGAAGATTAATTATTAAGGGAAACAAGGTGAAGTGAAAAATAGCAATGAAAATCAGTCCGAAACGCAATATTCGCAAGTCCTTGCAGTTATTCCGGGTCCTTGCAGTCAACAGCTCGATCGCACAAGTTGCAATGGATGGTATTTTGGCGGTTCATCTTTTTCTTACAAACTGTGCAGAAATCGAAGTTTACTTCCACGTCACAATCAGATGAATCTGTGAGTCCCGAAATTATTTGTTTTTTGGAAAATATTGCGTCGAGCTCGCATGAATTCTTATTGAGAGCGAAGCGATTTCACCGATTAATTTTTCCATTGTTCGAAATTGTAAATATGAATAATAAACATGATCGCTTTTTTGAAAATGTAATCGAAATTTTCTACATCAGAGAACTTAACTTCAACATTGCACTATGGAGCCAAATCCGTTTTTAGCTGACCGAAATTCTGACATTTGGTTCATTAGGTCATGAGGTCATTAGCAATCACTGCGTGAAAAATTATAACGATCGGACTATTACCACGCCTACCTCCCATACAATTAAAACCGCGAAAAGGGTATAACTTGATATATATTATAGATATGATCATGGAACATATTTATAAGCATTATTCTTGCCATATGTCATTGCGAATATGGGATAGATGGGGTTATTACCACGCCCACCTCCCATATATGTGAAATTTTTAAAACTCTATAACTTGGAACTCATTACAGATATAGTGATGAAATTGCATATGCTGGTAAATAATACCATATTCATTAAAAATTAGTAAAAATTATCACGATTGGAATGTTGTTACGTCTACCTCTCATACATTTGAGACTTTAAAAATACATGATTAAAAAAAAACAAATATTTGTATTTGTGATTATATTTATATGAGAGGAATGCGTGATAATGGTCCGATAGTTTTAATTTTAAGCATTTTTAACACAATAGGTTTGTTCACGTACAAAAAGCTTTTAACAATTGTTAATAGTTTTCACTAGAAAAGTGTTCACGTACTCGAAAAACTTTCAACGAGAGAGAAAAACGAGAGTAAAATTTTTACTTACACAAATTTTCAGCTGCCAAAAAAAAAAACAACTGTCAAATATAAAAATGTCAACGATAATTTTGGTTATGTTAAATTTGTTAAAGTGAATTTGTTATTTTGAAAATGTAAATATTTGTGAATGCGAGTTGTGCCACACGAAATGAACTTTAAATTAATTGAATTGAATTATAAACTACACAATATTTTTTCGCGCTAAAAATTAACTGTCAAAACAACGGATCAGCTGTTTAGTTGACAGTTTTTAATAGTTTTCTGTTCACGTATTTTTTCTGATAGTTACTCTTTGTGACACTTTTTTTCTCAATCTTTCTTTTGCTCTCTCCCTGAAAGTTTTTGATGGAAAAGTACGTGAACATGCAAACTTTATGCAACATTTCTTCTCTCTGTCAAAGGCTTAAGGTTCCGCGAATATTATGAACATATTTACCTGAGTTGGTTCTCGAAAAATGAGGAAAAATTAAACGCAGTACAAAGTAAAAAAAAAAATTATCGAAGTATCTATTTCTATTTGTTATCGAAGCGAGGTAACAGCGCGTAGACACAAGTTGAGTATTGAAGGGAAATGAGCTTAATATGAGGTGAGCTGATGACAGTTATTTGCAGCTGTCAACCTCTACTAGGGGAAAAAAATATGACGCTGGTCCGCAATTCCCCGTGGTCCACAATACCCCAGTTTCCCCTACGCATATGCTTTAAGGGGTTGCTTATGATACGCGTCAGGTAATATATAATATGTGCAAATGCTAAATTTATTTCATATCAGAATCCTGCAATTTTATAAACATAAAAATAGATATATTCATGTACAAACGTACAGCAAGAGAGTAAAAGAAAAATTGAGAAAAAAAATTATCGCAAAGAGTCAAATAGCAAAAAAAGTACGTGAGCAGAAAACTAGTAGAAACTTGCAAGTAAACAGCTGATCTATTGTTGAAGTCATTTCTTGTGGCACACCAGTATTCACAAATATTTACATCTTCCACAACATCACCAACACTTCTTTTTCCACCCATTTTTATTGAAAGGAACCACAAAAAATTCACAAAAATTAACAAAGCACACTTCTTGTCGATGTTTAGATTTTTGACAGTTCTCCTTTTTCGGCCGCGAAAATTCTTGAAAGTAAACATTTTATTACTACCTTTTTTTTCTCTCTCAGTTTTTTACGTTCTCGTTTTTCTCTCTCGTTGCAAGTTTTTCGAGTACGTGAATACTTTACTAGTAGAAGCAATTTGTTACAATTTTTTGTACATGAACGTTGCAATATTTTTTGGTTATATTTTGTCTTCAACAAATGAATGAACAATAAAAAAACGCTGTATAAGCTGTATGGAATGAAAATATTATTTTCTTCACGAAACATAAATGTAAAAATTTAGTTATTTTTGCAAATATCACACTGATTTTAAAAAATGTTTTATTTATTTTTACTCACGAAATAAAAATGTAAATGAAAAACAGATGATAAGAATCAGCCAAGTAAATAGGGATGAAAAAGTGAGCTATGCTGATAATATAACCTATTGTTTAGCTATGGGTTGAATAACGGTCTTAAAAATGTCATATGTCCCACATGAAAGACAACTTCATGTGGCAACTACCTTGCGAGTACGCTCAAATCTGGTAACACTATTTACGCAAAAAAAGTGTAATCAAATTAATGTAAACTCGTAAATTTTCAATCTCCTAAATTATTTGCAAAATAAAACCAAAATAAACATAAAATTCGGAATTGAGTGTAACAAATGAGTTGGCAAATATTATTAGTTATGTTATAGACAAAATAAAGACAACGGACATTTTTATAAACAAAATTATTTAAAATAAAAAACAAAAAAATGGCACCAGTAAAAAATCACAACGCAAGTACGAATAACAAAAAAAACGAAAAACAGGTAAAACATTGCAATTTCATAAAAGAAACTATTAATTTGTACCGATTATTAAGAATTATATTGTATTTATTAGAAACAACAACAACCAGCGCGAGAAGATTTAGAAACGGTTCCAATTGGAAGGGAATTTAAGGACTTGCATGTATGTTCCATAATTATTATCTATTTTTATTGTTTTTTTATTCCCATTGTTGCATCTAAGGACAGAAGGGTTAGAGTGTGGGTGTATTTTAAAACTACGGTATTTGTAAAAAGTTTACCTTATTATATTTCATCTTGCGTTTATGTATGTATCTAAAACATCGTACAAAAAACATCTATTTTTGCATTTTGTCTAACTACACACTTGTACATAGAAGCTAAATCACATATATGCTCAAACTGATGCTGACCTATAATAAATAGTTGTAAATACGCGCATACAAGTTAATTGACAACACCCGAGACATTATGCACAATTTGAAAAGAGAAGTTTGTAAAGATTTGTTTGTCTAGCTTCGGTTTGGTCCAATGATTGTTAAATTGGATTGTATGAATCTTCTGAAAAGACTATATTCCACCGGTTAGCTAGGGGGTTGTTTTAGTAGATAGTAGATGCCACACAAACTCAATATTATTGATAGCAAATGTCTTTTACAATTCCCATGTCATACAGTTTGGAATTCTTTATTTGTACGATCAATAATACCACAGATTATTGAACCTAGAATGACTACCGGCGTTAACCGATAATTCTGTTGTTTGCATTCAATTTCACACCATTGCAAATATTGGCCCAGTATTGGTTACAATTTGATGTTGTTCGTTGACTGTGCAATTTTCAGTATGTATACAGTGTTTGTTTGCGCTATAAAGATATATTTTCCACAAAAATATTCATATTTCTAGGCCCAGTGATTGTTATTTCCCCAATAAATCATTAATATACCTTTGATTAGTACTTACGAAAATTATAAATTACTCATCAAACATTAGGTAAGAGGCTTTACTTCTCTTTGTCTCTTCTGCGGACCTAAGTAATTTAGCAGAACTCTTACACGTGAAATACAAAAATAGAACCTCTCATTATTTTCTTTCATAGATAACAGCGCCCACTTATTTTCAATTCACGACCAAAAAGTTTCATAATATTCAGTTCTGAAATTTTTAAAATTTTGTATACTCATCATTATTTTTCTTAAGAATAAATCAGAACATTCTCTAAGCTTCTACAAAATCATCCAAGAGAACACTCATTCAACATTGCACAAAGAGCTGCGGAAGCGAAAGAGCAAAAGAGCACGTTTAAAATAAATTGTCGCTCACAGTTTTCCACCACAAGTTACTAAAATTCCCACCAAAATTTCAAACTAAAAATATCATATTGAAAACAGAATTTTCTGTTTCTACATTTGCCGCTTGCCTCAGTATGATTTTCGACTCGCGCTCGGCGTTTTCATCATCACCAACGAAACGATCAACAAACGAATTTTCATTTTAATTTTCTTGGCAGAAGAAAAAACAAAAAAAGAGCACAACAAATTGTAAAGAAGTTATTTATAAATTTTGTACAAAAATAGCATCAAAATTGACGCGTTCAACGTAATTGGTTTTATATTTTGTACAATTTCGCTAGTAATTTTTGGTTGGTTCTTTCATTTAAAGGATTATTTGCAAACGACTTTAGCGAAAGCAACAAAAAAGCAGCAGCAGCAAAGACAACAACAACAAACGCAGCAACAGCAGCAGCAACCTTTATTGAATGAACAAAACGCGACTGTTTCTACTTTCTTTGATTTAGGTAAGTCAAAAGAAAATTAAAAACACAAGTTCACTCTTATATCGTCGATACACAAAAACAAATTTTCCATTTCGAAATCATTTTGAAAAGCATTTTGCTGCGTTGCGCTACCTTTGAAATTGATTCTTGGTTCCATAACATATGTATCTAATTTTAGATGTTTTTGCTTAAATTTCTTTTATTTTATTTTATTTTCTATTGACAATAATATTATCTATTACTATTCTTAACTTTTAGAATTTGCGTGTATGTACATGGCATTTTAAGATTATTTTCAACTAGTCATTAGTGTGGTATTCAGGCTGAAGCATTTTACAATATGCCAAAATACAATAACACGCAATGAAATGAAAGAAAATCAATTGAACTCTTGGGACTCTTGAAATGGTTTTCATAAATATATTTATATTTTCAAACACACTGAGAAACATTAGTATAAATTTTGTAGTGACTCACGTCACTACGTAAACTTTTCATGTTAATTATATTAAAATTAAACATTTATTGCTCAAACAAATAATTTTAAATTATTTTAAACATGTACATAGTACCCAGAACGATCTCATGAACCAGATATAATATAAAATAGTACTCTAAATTCGTAGACGGGCATTCAGAAAGGCAAACCATAATGGAGGACCTGAAAAGTTACTTAAAAAAACAGTGATCACACCCCATTCTTAAGTCTCACCTCACCAATGAGCAGCCATTAAAGCGATTGGGAACTTTTTTATTGATATCTTTAAAGCCCAAATTTACCTGTAATGAAAGTCGTTCCCCCTTAGAAAATTACATTCCAATTTTTCCACAATTTTCACAATGAGTCATTTGTATATTTTCGAATTCACGCAAGAATAAAATTTATAGCTCTTTCGCTGTGTTGTCCAGCACCGTGAAAAAAACATTAACCATCGGTTTAAAAATAAAATTTTTATTATGATTAACAAATGGGTTGTGGTCAATGGAAGAAAATAAATAAGTAGAAGAAAAAATAACATAAATAATCGAAAATGTGTTTAAAATAGTAAATATATTAAATATTAAACACATTTTGTAAATTCAAAACAAACGAAACAAAAACATAGCACGTGGTACTCATCCATAAAATTATGATTTCAACAATTTATCAATTTCAAAATTTATTTATCACTATTTATTTCGGTTTTAATTTTTTTTCTTTCAAAATTATAAAAATAAAAAAAATTTATTGTATTTGTAATGAAAAAAAATAATTTTACAGAACCTTTAGGTGAAAATCAACAATATTGTTTTCCGTCAACAAGTTCTATCCAACAATACCACAAACAACACCAAGAACCAAATCAATTGCCTTTGCAACATCGGCAACTGCCATCACAACAAATTGAAGAGCATTTCTTACCCATCAATTTACTTGATTTAGCTGCCTGTTTAACGGCATCTGCAGCGACATCATCATCAGAAGCAGTAACAGCACCACCGCCTACGCCACCAATAACAGTAGCGCACACAACTAGCACAGCGGTAGCAACCTTTTCCAATACGAATATAAGTGATTCAGCTTTATTGCAGCAACGTTTACAATTAATTCAACAGTTTTTAAATTTAACCGAAAGGACAAATAAGAACGTAAGTTTTAATTGTTCGTAATGAGCTGAAAAATATGAATATTCCCCCTTTATATTAAACTAGTATCCAAATCCCTTCATGGTACATGAAATAAACCCCAGTCCAATGGATCACGAAGTCGTTGTAAATTCGGCAAGTTTAGAGGACGTCGCATTAAGTGAAGTACGTTTGAAAATTAAAGATTTGTTATAAATATTTCAATTTTATTTTATTTCCTTTTTCCAGATGAGCGATCGTGCCCAGTCGATACAGTCTTTGCACAGCATTGAAACACCCACACTCGAAACCACGCCATCTTATGATGAGCTACAACAACGATTAGAAACTTCAAATCGTAATATTCAAAACATACAAGAGCAACAACAACAATTATTACGGTTGCAAAATACTGCTAAACAGCATCTGAGCGATATGGAGCAGTTGCGTCAAAATGCTGGCCAATTAAGCTTTGGGCCAGGTAGTGGTCAACTACAAAATGGTGATGCGTCAACGAATGGTGATGCGCCAGATTACGAATCCATCGAACAAGTACACACAGACATGGCAACATTAGTGGGACGCATGAAAAATCTTACTTCTTTTATACAAGACCAAAATGAGCTAAGTAATCTTTTGGGGGATGATGGGCCTGAGATACTCGCTGAACAGGAAGCTTTGCAACGCAAGCTGGAATCGTTGCGTACACAACGTGATGAAATGCGTAGTTTGGTAGGTGAGCTGCAGGATATTAATCGCAATGCAGAGAAATCGGTAAATGACAGAAAAGAGCATTCTGAAGAAGAGGAAATGGAAGAGAGAAAACCGCACCAAGCAAGTTCAGCGGCTCACGAACGCTTTGTACCTGTGGAATACTCACGTGTAGTACCTATAGAGCTGTTGCAAGCAGCAGCGAATTGTAAACAAAATGATAGTACAGCTGGTGCTGCTGATTCGACAGCGGGAGGAGAAGAAAATAATGCAGAAGCTGCATTATTAATTCAGCAAAAAACTGCTGATATTGAAGCGATGAAATCACAACTGAAACGTCTTAAAGATATGATGGAAACAGTGAATCTAATTGAGTCACGCACAGCACGTGATCCAAAGGATATTGGACGTACACCACCACCACCACAACCACGGGATGGACGTTCACAGTCTTCTTCCTCTTCATTCGATCGCGAACGCACACCACTCGCTTCTTCTTCGAGCCGGGAAACATCTGCTACTGTCATCGATGATGATAGCAATGATGCTTTCATCTCACGCAAGGTTCGTATGCTCAACGAAGTGACATCAGATTTACGTGCCCAAGCTGAAAGTCTTCAAACTGAACGTGATCGTATCAAAGCGTTGAAAGATGAAATCGTACGTCGTAAAGAGCAAGCAGCTGCTGCAGTACAGCTTGGTGATGATGCACTCAAACGGAGTAGTCTTACACCAACACCCACACCGCTCAGTCGTCAAGTGCAGCAGTTGTTAAATGAAGACTCACTAGAAGATCGAGATCTACTAAAAGTGGAATACGAAGTAAAAAAAAAGGAATTTGAAATGTTATGTCAGCGTTTAAATGCAGGAGATGGTGAAGTTGTTACTAGCATCAACAACAACAATGCTGCAGGTGCGCCGGTTTTGCGGAGCTCAACACGTCAGGATATTGTTTCCGAAGCAGATGATGAAGCAGAAGAGGATCTGCTACATGAAACGAATTTTGCGAAAAAATATTATGCGGCAGCGCCCCTCCCTCGGGCAGCAGATGTTACTGCTACCACTAACAACTCGCAAGCACGTTGTGCTAAAGATTCTTTAGATTCAACTGTAGCTTCGTCAAATGCTAGTGCAACAAGAGCCTCCACTGCTGCACCTACGACTGCAGCGAATAGTGCACACGATGGAGCTGCTTCTCTTGAGGCTGCTAGCTTGCAATCTGGCAGTTCGCATTCGTATTCATTACCGCCACCGATGGCTTCAATGAGTTCGTGGCGTAAGTGTTTTATTAATTTTTTAATGTATTTTCAATTCAATGTATACTTTTACTTTTTTACTTGTAGCACCTATGCCTCCTCCACCATTGCCATCGTCTTGGAATCCACATTTCTACTATGGCCTTGGCATGCCACCACCACCAGCACCACCATCATCCCACGCATCACTACATACGGCACAATCATATATACTTCCATCACACTACACACCGCCGGCGTCTTCAACAGCACGAGTACAACCAATAGTACCACCAACTAGCAGTGAATGCCTTTATAGTGGCGGCACAAATAGCGCAGCTACCGTAGGTGCTGCAGCCCCCACTGCTGCATCGACTACTTCTAATGCTGCTGCGCAATTAGCTGCAGATCCTGTATTATTGCAGCAATTCGTGCAAACTCAGCAAATGCTCATAAATTCGGTGTGCCAATGTAATCAAATGTTGTGGCACCAACAGCGTGAAATCGATGCTTTAAACAATACAATTCATATTGTAAAAGAAATATAAATATACCTTAAAATGATGTCATCATTAATATTTACATATTTTTTCATTTTTAGCTGCAAGATCGTTTATTCGCTCTTACTGGACCATCCGCTGCAGATCTTTCTTTCAATTTGCGGGCCGAGTCGGTGCCACCGCCAACACTCTCCGGTGCGCTTCCCAACAATCTTTATGCTAGCATAAATCGTGCTCAGTCAGAACAACCACCTACAGCATTTCTACCAAACGCCGTCATAGGTAGTGGTGCTCAATCACGCAGTGCATTTGCCAACTATCAACAACAGCAACAACAACTATATCAACGGCAACGCGGTATTATAGGAATTGGTGGTGGTGCTGCTCCTGGTGCATTTAATTATAGCACTGAAATGCAACAACAAAATGCTTCAAGCACCAATACAAGCATTTATGCCACACTTAATAATGCAGCGGCGCAACAGCAACCACCACCTCCACCATCACATTTTAACAATGAGGCAACACCACAATCGCCGATATCGGCTAGTGCTGGTGGACCAGGACCAATATTTATGCATCATCATAATAACTCAATACACCAAAATAATTCAAATTTACGTACACAAAATCATCATGCCAACAATCTGCAACAACAACAACAGCAACACCACAACAACTTAGCCAGCGCTAATACATTGAACAATCAAGTACCACCTGGTAATCGTGCGAATAACTATTGGGACAATTTTCGCAGGTAAACAAAAAGCAAATAATAAATATTAAAAAAGTTTTAATTTTATTGGTAATTTTTTGATACCTATATTTTCTATTTCTTTTTTGTTTTTGTTTCATTTTTGGTTTTGGTTTTTTATATCTATCTATCTACAACTCAACAGCTTTTATTAAATCATTAAACTACAAGTGGTATTTATATTAGTTTGTGTATTTTTATTTATATTTTTATTATTTTTGCAGTTTTAAAATGTATTCGCAATTCGTATAAGAAAAAGTGCTTTTAAAGCTTTAATTTAATATGAATGTCAGTAAAGAGAAGAATTATCATTCAAATGAAAAGTGAATTTTTGAAACTATGGTAGTTTCACAATTACACCATTCGTGATAGCTTTGATAATGGCATGCATATATTAATATTTTCAGTTTTAAATGATTGAATATCGTTTAAAAATACATTAGTTTATGAAAACAATTTTCTTTATATTTCGTCGTATTCGTGAAACTTTTTCATACTGTTGATATTTTCAATTTATTTATTCATTTGTAATATTATATTTTATTAAATTAAATAAAAGTATATCAAGTAGTGAAAATTTCTTTATTTATGAAATATATTATAAATTTTTATATTCGTTGGGTAATCAGTGGTAAAATAACATATTATTTAATATTTATCATATTTTATGTGGTAAGTTTTTTTTTATTTATTATTGTTAGCATTTCCGTTAATGCTATATCAAGTTTATGTTATTTTTGTACTAAAATATTATTTGTATTTAATTAACAAAAGTTAATGTTACTAAGAATTTGATAAAAGAAATTACTTTCACATCATTATAAACCTTAATCATCCCAGAGCAGGTCACTAAGTGCCTGGTTATATTGGTACTTGGTGTTCGGTGTACAATACACCGAGCATATCGTGTTCGGTTCAACAACAATTTCATGGTGTTCGCCGAGCATACTCCCAATATAACCATAGCCTAATCAAATTTATTAAAGAAAAGGTCCGATCTTTTTTTGTTTCGAAAATTCAAGATTTATGGCATGACAGGTCATCGAGAAGTGTGACCAATAAACGAAGTTTTGGTGTAGCTAGAGCTGGGCATATGCAGAGAAACAGCATATATATATTCGTTCTAATTATAGCCTTTATTTTGAGAATTCTTTAATTTGAATTTTAATCTCTATTTTACTTGCTGCCAAGTCCTGTGGACTGTGATATCCCACGATTAAAAAGAAAGAGTTATAGTGAGGAATTATATATTTAGAGGAGCTATCCGCTATGTATATAGTACGATTTTATGAAGGTATTCTCTAAATGTGAAGTCACGTCCTCATATATGTACATAAATATAAACTTTTTTAGACCTAGAATCTCGGTGGCGATTTGGATTCGGCTTCTAAGATTAGATTTAGATGTAGGCAGGCTGGTCACGTAAAGCGTTTTTCAATAGCTATGTTCGAACTTTGACTGCTTATTGCTCTGACGTCTCAGGTGGTAGCACTGTCATTCTTCGACGTTTGTGTTCTGTCATAGTCACCATTTTACCATGGAGCGCTGCAACATTCAACAACGCGTCAAAATTGTTATAACTTATTATAAAAACTCGTGTTCTGTTCGCCTATATTTTCGCGAGTTACGAAATATCGTCGAAATTCGAGCAAAGCAATTTAGTTGCCGAGAATATTGCTGCTGTTGCTGAAAGAGTGGCTGAAGACCCAAACCTCTTGATTCCTCGTCTTGCACAAGAAAATGGCTTTTCTGTGACCTCAATTGGATGAAATGGATCTGAATAATATTTGGTTCCAACAAGACGGTGCAACGTGTCATATAGCGGGCGTTACATTAAAGTTGACGCAAGAAAAGTTCTCAGAACGTGTTATTTAAAAAATAAAGTGAAAAAAGAAAGTACAGAGAAAATTTAAATAGAGGAAAAGGAAAGAAGAATGTCATGCTCCCAAATTTCTTAGTTTACTATTCTCCTTTTTGGTTCTTTCACAAAACTCTTTCTAGTTTTGTAGGAATTAACTGTGGACCAACTCTCTCTACGAGTATTACTTATAAAGTCATTGGTTACTTCATCAGTTTTTCCTTTACCGAAGTTTCTGGAATTCTCCTCTTAGTTTTTCTTGCCAACTGATTTTGATTGTCCATTGGAAGACCATCGCCTTTTCTTCCGTGTCCAAAAAGTATTTGTTCTCATCGTCCAGGTACCAAACAAAACCGGTTTCAAATATTGTTATGAAACCCCATGACCTCTGAATTATTTAAATGGTTTAATGAAGACACAAGATGAATCTTTTCTAGCTAATTTATCTGCAATTGCATTGCTTGAGTGACTGAGTACGATGTTCCTTGTTAAGAGATGTTAGTTTTATTATAAGTTTAAACCAACTTAAACTAGTTTGGAGACAATTTCAAGTGAGTGCAAAAAGAGCTGCTCTGTTATTAATCTTATTGTAAATGGTCTTCTTTGGCACATATATGATTTTTTACTTGAGCAGAGTTCAGGTGCTTGCCATTCCTCACTCAATTTAGAAAACTGAGTTGCTTGTGCCCATGCCCGCATATCTTCCGTCCCCTTCCCCAACCCTTTCGTCTGTCTTCGATCCATACGTATAATATAATGATTGTCATCTGCAAACTTGAATATTTTCTATTTCCAATTATAAATTGTATTCCCGTATGTAGTAAGTTTTAAGTAACAAACAGTTTTGGTTTCCCTTTTATTATAAAGTTATTAACTATAAAAATTGTTATATGAACTAATCAGTTTTTTTTAATAACTTATGCTTGTGCGCCAATTAACGCTAACAAATTGCTTTGTTTATTTTCTTTCTCCCCGCTTTTTTTTCTATTTTAGCTATTCGCGTCAAAATTTGCTCTCGACTAATTCAAATAAAAGTAATGAAGAGCAACAGCAAAATCAGCAACAGTTACAACAGCAACATCAGCAACAACAACAGCAATCACATGAACCAAATCTATATCAAACGCAAAGAGCAACAGCAGCTGCTCTGAGAAACTTACATCTATATCACCAGTCGAATGCAGCAGCCCCACCACCGCCGCAGCCACCACCACGTGAATTTCTGGGAAACTTGAATTGGCATGAGAATGATATTGATCTCTATGACAATTATAATATACTTGATAATGATGTATTGTCAGCAACATATGTACCCGCGTCAGCTTCATCATCATCGAATATACGTAATATGAATAATGTGAATTTTGGTAATAGTCCACATTACCAACGCAATAAAGTTCCAGCAAAACAAACTTGTCGTCCAACGATTGGATTAACATCAACTTTAAATCAGAATCGCAATCGCTTGGAGCAAACATCTTCCCACTTGACACGCAATATAGAGGATGAATATCCAATGAGTCATCAACAACAACGTCAAGAGACGCAGCAACACTTTCGTGATAGTCCCTTCACACATCAAAATCCACAACAACGTTTTACCTTATTACCAACATCATCATCAACATCCACTGCAGCAAGATCAGCAGCAGTAAACGCAACATTAAACACGACATATAATTTACGTAATGATTTTCTATTGCGCACTGTAGATATTAACGATGATATCGATGGTGGCTATATGCCAAGCTCATTATTGGCGACAACAGCAGCAACTGAAAATGTTTCTGCTGATGCTTTTAACGTTAACGGCGTCGTCGTCGATGATGATGATGAGGACGACGACGACGACGATGATACGACTTCCGAAGAAATTAAACGTAACTTATTGGTGAATGCATTAAAAAATGATAAATTTACAACAAAGTTCTATGAGTCCATAAAAGAGGACGTTTTCCGGCGTTTAGAAAGTATGTTACTTGAAAAAGAAAATAGCAGTAGTAGCTGCACTAATGATGGCTGGCAGCAGCAACAGCCTTATAGTGAACCTCATCAACAACAATCTAAGCCATTTCTAACACAATTCTGTAATGATGTAGGTAACTCTGGCGCCGGCGCTGCTGCTGCGACGGATAGTGCTAGTGGAAGCTTGTATAATTCAGAGCCACGATCACGTGATCCTCTGCGTAAATTATATTTAAATGCACGTATGGGTAATCAACAACAGCAACATCAACAACAGTATTTCTCACAGCAGTTACTCTTACCACAATTAGAATTAGATTTAGAAGAGCAAGAAGAAAATAATAATGCTGATACAGAAAGTAATAATGCTGACAACGAGACACTGACACTGGAGAATCTTATTGCAGAAAATGAAAAGCCTGAAGATGAAAATGAACCTTGCAATAACATTGCTGTTGCAGAAGGAGAGAATATCATTACCGGTGACGTTAACGGTATAGTAACAGCTAGTGCTACTCCATCAAATTGGCGTCAAAATATCATTAGTAATGTAAGACATTTAGAGCAATTGCCCAAAAATTCGACGACAATCAATAAGAAACGCAAAAATCAACAACAACAAAGAATGGAAAAGGAAGAAGACACAGCTTGTAGCTTATTAGTATTTACGGCAGAAAATGGAAAGCCGGAAAATGAAAGGGTAAGTTTTAATTAATGATGATCGTTATCACCGACTTCATAATTAGTACATGATAATGAATATTTACCTTCTCTTTGGTATAATTATTGAACATTGTCATAATTACCAGCACAATGTGAATATGTTTGGGTATAGTTTTTTCAGCATATTCTAAATTTGATTACATTATATAGTAGTATATTATACAGTCTGAAACACCCTAGTTAGTAACGATATCTCACAGACAGAGAACTGTCCTTAGTGATGAGTCGAAACGACAGTAGAACAAAGCCAAAGAGTTAAACACGATCTCGTTTTATCATTTCATTACGTTATAAATCTTTAAACGCGTTTCCTCGAAACTGCTCAACCTAATGAGTCTAATTGTCGCCACAAGTAGACACAAGCTTTTCGTTAAATTTGTTTATATCCATTCGTTTATATATATCGTTGTCCAGACCTAGCAAAGTAGGGGTAATGCAAAAATTACAACAACTAAAACTTTTGCAAGAGATATATCTATATGAGCAAGCCAGTCTCCGATCAAAATCGAATCATTACACTAATCATATCCTTTACAACTAAATTTTTATTGCTTCCCTTACTATGGTTCCCCATATCGCTGCCTTAATTTGCTAAGCCCTAAGACGCATTTTTCAAATTTTAAGGGGGAAGCAAAAAACATTTTTGTATTTGGAGTACTTTTTCGAGAATTTGTAATTTAAACTAAAAGAAAAGATTGCAAGTTTTCAGTGTAGGTTTCTAAAATTTTCGGTACAGGGCACACTTTACCGTAATACATCGAAAACTCTATACTGAAAAATTGATGTTAGGGCCTTAGCAAAATAAGGCAGAGAAGCATTTCCGTAGTATGCCAAAAAACTTTCACATTCTGCCCAACAACTACTACTAACCATCACACACAAACTGCCAGTGTGTTCTTTGCAATGAATACTGAGATATTCCATAGCTAAAACTCAGATTATATAGGAAATGCAATGTCCCCTTTTTTCAATTTCACAGACCTTTTTCCTGTGGCATTATATGGCCAATTAATATCCTTATACTAAATTTCTGGTTGTGGAGATATACCCGAAAATTATCTGAGTTATTGATGGGCATATGTCCATGAATAATAGTATGAAAAAAAAATAATTATTTGTATAAAAAAGAATCACTTGGTCCACCTGTAGTTGAATTCGAACTCGCGACACCAAAAAAAACCCAGAATTCCTTTGCACAACCACAACTTTACACTTCTTTTTAACTCCCTCAGCCACGCACATTTATAAAATAACGCGATCGCATTAGTAATATGTATTTGATATGTATTATGTCTGTTTGCATGTTTTATATTTACCTTTGTCTTTATTTCTTGTGTATTTATTTTTTTACACCACAAAAAAAATTTGGTCCGCTTCAAGTGAGATTTGAACCCACTATTCAAAAAAGACTATTTCCAGCATCCACTACTTTACCTCCTAACCAACTCATCTACACAACGCTATGAAGTGCTGTGATCAAATTAGTAATATGTAGTTATGGTACATTCATGCAAATGGAAATGAATTTAAAACAGAGAGCTCTCACGCATTCTTTTCGGGTTTGTGTTTGTGTAGTGGAAATCGCAGGGAGCAAAATAAAAAAAAAAAATTTTGGGTTTGGTTCTAGGAAAAAGAAATATATTTTCAATAACAAATGTACTTTGGTTCAAATATCGATCTATATTAAAGAAACTATTTGAAATTAACTTAAAATAAGTATCAACTTAACTCGACAAATGTCCAAAGCAATTACATACGAAATTTCATGAGAATCCGTTGCGAAATATAGAAACCTATTAGGACTAAACATTTAACAGCCTCTATTTTATATATGTAGATAGAAGATAAAAGAGCAACATAGAAAAGTAAAAAAATTAGGTAAGAAGTGAATCAAAATTATACGAAATAGTTGTGAGTTATAGGTACTTAACTTATAATTATAATTCTTTGTTTTTAAGGAATTTTAGAACTTTTTGAGGATATTATTACTGGTGTACCACTCCATCGCTTTTTTCCAGATCAGGCCAAAAGAAGTTTTAACCTGTTTGCAAGCATTCAGCAATATAAATATCCGTTGTGATTGACCTAAAAATTACATACGGCTGTCTTCTTTTACAGCAGCTGCATATGGCCTGCCACACCAGAAATTTCTTAGGAATCTTGGATTTTTGGCTTATATACATTTCTGGCACATTTTCCCGCTACGTAAAAGTCGTCGCCTAAAAGCTGCGAAAAGTCCGTCAATATATATGTTTCGTCGTTCATGATGCAACACTGAAATTTGATTATAAAATTTGCCTGCAATTTTTTTGTTCTATTTCTTGCGACAATGTTTTTCGTAGCATTCCGATCTGGAAATGTCTAAACTTTGTACGATTTAAAGCCAGCTTCCCTTTTCACTTAGCGGACAAATGATTCAGAGTATCTGCATTGAGCTACTTTTCTACCCTAAGCATTTTGATTATCATGAAAAATGTCCTTGACAGGTTTAGCTCTACGCAGGTCTTCCGATCCACATTTTCTGCCAGATTCCACCTTTCCACTTTCCACCAGATTGTCATTTAAGTTTTTTAAAACTTATAAATTTGACGGAGCACTTTAACGTTTAAGCGTAGTCGAGGTCAAGCGTTCTTTTTCGGCATCGGCGAAAAATCGTGTCTAAAGAGGAAGGATGAGCTGAACGAATATTTAAGAAAAAAAAATCCAAAAATCTTTTGTGGGTCTTTTAACTAACTACTTGAGTTAAAGCTCGAAAATGGAGTGAGACACGTATAGAACCCACTAAAACGATTTGTTATTTATTGAGAATTTATAGCAATAGCTCAATGTTTAAAAAGGTTGGGCTTCTGTACGAAAGACCTCGCGTACAATCTTCGGTCAAGCAAAAATAAAAAAAAAAAAAAAGGTTAGTTGGCAAGAAAACATTAAGTATTAGGAATACTTTTGTTTAGAAGACAACTCTTCATGCTTCATCATCGGCTTGCGAGGTTTTAGATGTTTGAAAATCAGCAGTAGTTTCCAATGTATAATTCTGAGAGACATTTTATACCGTTTATAAAATCCAAAAACACATTTTTTATTTAATAATTTCTTTATAAAAATATAGAATTTCGGGGATTTCACGTACATGTGCATAAAAACACGATAGCATTCATAACTCAATTCTGTCTTAAGTTGACTTAAGCGTTTATTGCTTTTGACCACAGATATCCTTGTTTACCCTTTATTAAAGATTGAACAATTATACTTTTGATGCCATAGACAAAAATCCATTAATGCTTTTTTTAAATTTTTATAGATGGTTTAAATTTGGCAAAATCGACTTTTTCGTACTTTTAAATTAAGATTATTGAAAACAGTGGTACAAAAATTCTACATCTCTATTCGGATTTATAGATATTAAACAAATTTAGTTTTGCAGGCTTGTGTTATTTTACTTTAGATTTAAAAAAATGTGTGTCTATGCCATGGAATTAATAAATTATATAAAATGTTTCAGTTTTCAACAACCACCGTTTGCGGGAGCAGTAACAGCAACAACAATTCCACCCAAACTCCCATTTTAACTTCCCCCAACTATGATCTCATCAATTACATAATTACGCGCATTCGAAATCAAACACACGCCAATACGATAATCAATGATACGCTATTGGTAGAAATAGCCAAATTAACTGCAACAGCTGCTCAAAATGATGCTGCCGCAACAGCGACTACTTCAAAATTATTACTAAACACACCACCACCTAATATTTCGCCGAAGAGAATTTATGCAAGAATAAAAAAAATGAGCATTCCACGACAACGTGATGAATTTCTTCGATGGTATCAAATTTATTTAGAGACTTTGCTTGTAATTGAACAATATCAGCAGCAACGTGAAGACAACAACGCAGCAGGACTAGAGAAATCATGTAAAGGGCAGCAACAACATAATAGAAAATTACTACAGAAATCAAACATTCCATCAACACAGAAAAATGAAAAGGAGACTGATACATTGAAAACTGTAAACAGTTACAGTAATAACAACAATAATAATTTGAATTGCAATAAACCAAATATATTTTTGGAGCGCCAACGACAACATAATGCTACCGCTGCTATTTTTGGTCATAATGCAAATACTACAACAACAAATTTGCAAATAAACGATGACGACTTGGCAGAAGCTGATCAAATTTCAGCTAATACAAGCTTAAACGGTGGTGTTTCTCAAACCAACCACAATCATCATGGCCTACAACCTGAAGACGAGGAAGAGGATGATCAACATGCTTATGCAGGGCATATTGCCAATGCAATGTCGCAGACTATTCATAAATTTAAACAAGAAAACGGCGCTGCTGCTGAAGTGAAGCATGAATTAGAAGAATTTGAAAATAATGAAAATCCCGATGAGGAAGGAGCTTCAGCAGCAGCCGCTGAAGCAGCTTTAGCCCCAATCACCGCTACTATAGCAGATGCATGCACTTCAATATTAAATGAAGCCAACATTATAGCAGTTGCTATTTCTGATGAAGAATCTCGAGAACAGGAACTACTGCAACTGCATCACGATGTTACTGCTGCAGCTACAGCTAATGAGAATGATGTTTTCAATATGACGGAGGAGGAAGAAATGCAAGACCAGGAATTTTTAAAACGCAATAGTATTGCATAGTTTATTGTTTACTCTTATATCATAGTAGTTCTAACTTTAATCACAATTGTAATAAATTATTTATTTAATTAATAAAATGTTTTTATCAACGTTTTACAGCAAATAACTGGCGACTACAGCAAAAGTAACAACATAAAATATGAATTTATAAAATTTATCTACTAATTTAATGTTATATACATAATCACACACATAAAAAAAATTTATATACAAACGTAGCAAGTGCAAAAAGCTATTAAGTTCACTGTTTTGCAAGTTATGTAAAAAATATTGTTATTTATAAAACTAAAAACAAACAAAATATTCTAGTTAGAAAATGTTTATGCTGAAATATGATCTTCCTTCTTCGCATATTGATATCAAATCTGATCCAATGAAAAGTCAGTCCTTTAAGTAATGTGAACTAAATAGAATGCACTGTTTCAATACTACATTCGCATTCCTAACTTTTATATAACTGTGACAGTATTTTGTGTTTATTTTAAGCACATCATCATAAATTTTATCTATTAATACATCATATTTTATAACTTATCTCCTATATGTAACAAAAAAAAGTTCAAAATTGTTTTATGAAGATAATTAAATCAAAGCTTAAAACAGCAAATAATAAATTCAATATGACAGGAAAGGCTGACTTCGGAAATGCATTAATGCAAAGCATCGGTTCGTTTTACTAAATGTGCACTACAACACAGTAGCGCAGTAAGATAAATATATTTTCCAACCATCCAGTAGTAAATCACACTGATGCTTTACATTGATACATTTCCGAAGTCAGACAAACACTATAATCTACAATTCAATCTTGAACGTAAGTGTAATGGTCAAAATATTTACTCAAATAGTCAAGCCCAAATAAGAACACTGAACTCCTTTAAGATATCCTCAAAGTTAGTCGGGGAATGGGTAGAGCTGCTTAATGAACTAAAGTAACAAATCCACCAGATTGTAATAGTCGTTTATTTGGGACGGAAGGCAGCAGACAATACATGGATCCTAAATCCTTTCTTGGAATAGGAACTCACACCATAAAAGACAATTTAAGAAATGGTAATTTCCCCTCTTAAATCCAGGGTTCCTGGGGTCAAATCCCTAGGTTTATGCAACTATAGCTATTAATTGGCAACTTTAACCCAAAGCGTGTCAAAAAAAAAAACAAACTAAGAATAGTTACGGATTTCCTTTTAAAGCAGCTAAAACTAAGGGAACACACACAACGAATTAAGTATACAACAACAGTGCTTGTCGCTTTTATTTGAAACAAAATTAGATGCTAGAATAATCCTCCTATTCTGTGAATCACTCTCAGAAAGTATAGCGTCATCTAAAATCCAAAAAGACGTCAGGAAAAAACATTGTAAAATAAAATATATTATAGATTTAAAAAGAATGTAATTGTGTTGGTTTAGTATCAGTTACTTAAAAAGTTTAAAATATTTTGTTTCCCTTTTCGTCCAAGCGTGTAAATACGGATATTTCCTTATTAAATTCATGTACTTGTAGATACGGCCTTTTGGATTTCGTTAATAAAATCGTTATTTTCGGACGTTGAAGTTTAAAATTTTGCAGGGACATGCCGCAAGGACAACAAATGGGCGCAATTCTTACTGAGATTCCCCAGTGAGTAAGGCATACCTGAGTCTTTATAATTTAGCTCCAACTGGGGAAACAATAATCTATCATGTATTGTAATAACTACCCCTATTAAATAAATTCACAAATCCGAAAAAAAAATTTTATCAATCAAGAATATCAATTTGTAATAGGGCAACATTGAATTCGACTGATTGGATTCGGAATAACGTTTTTCAGAAATATAAATACATACAATGCACTCTACAGATAAAAAACTTTAATTATTTATTATTAAACTGAATGACTGCTACATTTTTCCCAACGATTCTGTCAACTTTTCCAACATCCGAAAATAGCAATAGCGACTATCGAATTCCATATCATACCAGAAATTCAGAGCAATGCATTTATGACTTTGACGCACATGATGAAACCACATATTGGGTAGAAATAATAAGTCCCCAGCATTAACTCGTACATGTAATGGATTCGCGCGTGCATATTGCGGATATTTACCTAAATCAGGTGCTAGAGGATCAATGCAAATCCATTCGGTAGTCATCGGAACCTGAAGACCATCACCCTCTTCATTCACATCCGTACTAGCAATTAGATCAATACAAAATTGTCCAGTTCCATTACGTTTATAAACACCAGTTTGAAATACTTTCCGCGGTATACAACAAACTTGATGTGGTGGTAATAAAATGAAATCTTTGTAACCCGAAATCACACAATATAAATTATCATATGGATCTTTGTGCATTGAAGTTACAGCACGCTCATCGCCCATCCAAAAATTTAGAGCATCGGGAGGCTTATCAAAACACTGTGTTGCAAAATCCAATACGCTTACATCAATATCACCTACCAATTCTGGAAAATCCAAGGATAAATTCGAATTTTGTTTCTGTATATAATGAACCGCGCCAGTTGGATCGTCTATTTTAAGTAAAAACTCCTTAAATGACATTTTTTCTTCTAGTGGTAATACAAAGTACTCCTTTCCTTCTTGCATTGCAAGCCCATCTGCATAGCCATTGGGTGTCACAGCTACATCAATTTGTTTCCCATCCAACACCTGAGAGAGGTATGTAGGTGTCCACTTCTTTATTGCTGGCCATTCTTTTAAAGCATTCCGAATAACAACAGGAACTCCTTTTGCATAGTATTCACGTGCAAATTCTAAGGCACTTGGTATCACACTCAATTCAGACACTTCAGTGCCAATGCAAAGATCCTCCGCTTCATTTAAAAGTAGTTCCAAAGCGTTTCTTACTCCTATTGTGGTTTCCATTTTACGAGGTGCTAGTGGAGATTTTCGTTTTTTGTTGTAGTTTGATAAAAGTAACCACAAAATGGGGTAATCTGTGCGTCTGTAGTTGGTTTATATTGCCAAATTTTGTAAGTATGTATTTTAATAATTATCAGTCCATAATGACTATTAAAACCAATAGATAAGCCAGCAATATCGTAGCCCTGTGTATGTGACCATTGGTGAAAAACTTTAACCTCAAATTGGCCCCGATAAACTATGACTGTAACAGCTGATTTGAAATTGAAAGCTGGGCATTTTGACATTTGTGGTTATGTATTTGTTGAATATGGCTATGTTAAATTATTGAGTGGGTGTAGTTTATCAGACATAGAAAAGCTATTTTTGTATTAAACTAACAATTTGATTGATAACGAAAATAAACTGGGGAAAATCTCTATTTAGTGCAATACATTTAAAGAACAAGTAAGTGTATACCATACCGAATATTAATCAGTTTGAAGAATTTATAAAGCATGACAAATTTTCAATAGTATCAACAGGCTTCTTCGGAAGAACGAAAAACATAACAAAATGACCAGCAACAGCAGCAAACCCCCTATAGAAGACAACAACATCGATACCTTCGCTGATAACGAGGAAAAAATTATCAATTGGGAGGAAGAAGCCACAGCCATCATAAATGATGTTAAAACGCATGTTGCTGAAATTGAAATCTCACGCAAATTGCCCACTAACGAAAGTAACATTTATTTAAATATACGCACAATTGAGGGGCAAAATTATTGTATCCATGTTTCCAGCATGGGATTTCGAGTTGTGGCCAACGAATATGATACGATCGATGCAGATAAAACTGAGGCCGATGAAGATGATGTGTATGAGACACCATATGCGTTGTTGGATAAGATTAGCCCTAGTTATGTTGAGTCATTTGGAAACCAACTATGCAAACAGTTGTTGAGCTTGCAGCAAATGCGTACGCAATTCAATGAAGAGGATGAAGAAGACATTGATGACGCTGCAGTTGGTACTACCGATGCAGATTCAGAAAAAGTGAATTCATAATTAAATAGCAAATGCAGAATCATACATATAGAAAATGTTACTTAAAAGTACAAGAAGCTAAAAAATACGAACAGAAGCCAAAAAGATGTAAGCAAAAACAAGAAAGTTGTAATAGTTTTAAATAGGTAAACTAGTTTTATTTGTATTATTTTTTATTTAAATGATTAAGTATTGTATGCAATTACATAAACATATGTGTGTAATATTCCAATGGATACTGTAGTATTCTTCAACTATAAATTACATGCTTAAAAAGAATATCAGCATAACTTGAGCTAATTTAATGTTGTGGTACTACGTACGTGAAAATCTAAACTTATGCTGTATTCTTTTTTTTTTTCTTGTCTCAGAAAAACCATGCATTTTGGACTTCTTATTATATTATTCATTATTTTTGTTTAAACTTTTAAACGTTTCAAAAATAAAGATTGTGATTGTAATTCTAGATCAGTTAATTTGAGTACAACCGGGCGTAATTGTTCGACATGATCTTTATATCCAGTGCCAATTTTTAGATTCTTTTGGCCATAAACAACTTTTCCATCGAAATCATTTACGGGTATATTTAATGCTTTATCAACTTGTTGTATTGTAATATTTAAATGATCTTCCACTTCGGCAAGCAACTGAGAAAAAAAAAAACAATAACTTTTTTTAAAACAATTCCTGACATAAATAAATTATACCTACATTCATTTCGTTGTACCAAATGCAACATCCGCGATTATCAGTCAAATTGGTGTTGTTGCAATTGCGACCGCGTGTTTTGCACCATTCACCATGGTACCAAACCTTCAAAGAAATATTAAAAAAAAAAAAAGTACAAATAAGAAATATAATCAATTTTTCATCATGTGCGACATCATGCGGTGTTTTAATTTTACCTTTTCCGGCACAGAAGCTACTAAACTGATGGCCAACCCCATACGCTCAGCACGTCCAACACGACCAATTCTATGAACATAATTTGATTTCTCATCGGGAAGAGTAATATTAATCACTAAAAAAAAAAGGACGTATAAAAAAATTTATTTCGAATTCATTGCCTTCGACTTCAACAAGGAACTTACTAAACGGCAGACCAGTTATATCCAACCCACGCGCAGCAACATCAGTACAAATTAAAAATTTCACCTTTGATTGTTTAAATATTTCCAAATTCTGTTTACGTTCCTGTGGCTTACGATCACCATGCAGGCAAACACAAGAAAAACGTTGACCACCACGCGATTTTAGATATTGCTCCAAATTATCGCAGTCTATTTTAGTACGACAAAATATGATGGCACGATCCATTTTATGCTCTTCAATAGCGTGTATGCAATATTCTCCTTTGAGAATTTTAACGGCTTCCGAAAAGGTTTCGGGTGTAAGATTATTTGGATGAACATTATCACGTGCATGTACACCATCGGTGCGTATCTGTTGTCGCAAATTATGCCATGTGGTATCTTTTTGTGGATCGACTATACAGACAACATGATGCACTGTCTCCGGTACAGCATCCTCACCTTTGAGATCGACCCAAGTAGGGAAATGCATTAGACGGTCAGCCATTTTTTTTACCTCGAATGCATGCAAAGTTGCGGAGCACACTACCATTTGTAGGCGACGTCCGTCGGAAGTTATTTTTGGTATTTGTTTGTGCAAACGATCAATTAGGTCGGTATAGCCTTGCTTCAGTAGTGCGTCAGCTTCGTCTAACACAAAGAATCTGCGAAATAATAGTTATTAAATAAGTAATTTCTTAATGAGTTTAATAATTCTAGCTAACTCACCGACAATGAGTGAGCTGCACGAAACCACTGCTTATCATTTCCTCCAAACGGCCGGGGGTACCAACAACAATGTGAACACCTTGCTGTAAAGCAGTTTTTTGTTGATCCACCTTGACACCTCCTATTAAAAGCAAAGAACGCACTTCTGGATTGCTCAAATGGCCGCGAAACTTTTCAATTTGATTGAATGTCTGCTCAGCCAGTTCACGACTTGGTTCAATTATGATCGCTTGTGGCGCATTAGGTGCTGGCTTCCATGCTGCAGCATTTGTTGACGGACTAGCCAATGGATTTGACTTGAAGTTCTCTGCACCAGCTTTACACAGCGCAATGAAACCGTTTCCTGGTGGAAACTTGAATTCACTATTACCAAAATTAAAAAGCATTTCAGCATTCTTCAAAACCACAGCAGGATAAAATGTTTCCGAGCGTAAATTATCTGCAACACGAAATGCTAATCCCAAACTTTGACCATTTTTATTAAATGAAACTTCCATGCGCTCTAAATCTAGCAAGCATCCGATTACATCGTTCTTGCCAAAGGCTTCCCCATAATCATCAAATTGACGATTATTTGATTTTTTGCCAGTGCCACCAAAGCCAAAACCATGACGACATGTACCCAAATCCAGGTTGGCTTGTTGTGTGGACCAACCGACACGACATAAACCTTCATCTGTAACAGTTGCCTCGTAGTAAAATTTCCCTTTACCTTTAACGCCTGTAGTAGCACGACAACCGTGCCACTCTTTGAACTCGCGCGACTGACAACGCATACCGTCTGGTGTTACCGCTAATGCTGAGCCACGATCAAAAAATGACATTGTCCATGGTGCAATACTGCCTGCTGCGCCCGCACCCTTACTCACTTTACCTTCCTCCAGATCTCGTAATGTTTCCCATACGATTTGCAGAATGGGTAAACAGAAAGCGCCCGTTTTGCCAGATCCAGTTTCAGCAGCCATTAGCACATCACCACCGCCGAGAATAAGTGGTATTGCTTCCGCTTGCACATCTGTGGGCAGCCTAAATACAGACGTTTGTTTAAAATAAATTTTAAGAATTAAATTCAGTACTTACGTCCATTCCAAATCATCGATAGCTTTAGCTATTTCCGGAAGTACTCCAAATTCTTAAAAATATATAAGTATAAAAGAAATTAATCATTTATTATAATAATTTAGTGGACTTACCTTCGAATGCCGTCATTTTTATTTAATTTCTGCAATCCAACAAATACAATTAGAATGAAAACTCGCCGGCACAATAACAATTTTATGCAAATGTCAATTAATTTTTTGGGTATGTTTCGAGAACACCACTGAAACAGGCAAAACACTGAACAGACCACACAATGAACAACAGCAAAAATGCAGCCAACTTCAAGTCGATTTGCATTAAAATTTCCCTTTTCTCGGCCATTTTAGTCAAAGACACCGTCGTTAACGTTTGTGTTTTGGTAAGTTTATAAAAAGTGAGAAAAGTGTTAACAAAAAATCCATTAATATTACAAACATCTTTCATTGCAATTGAAAAGTTTTGCAAAACGTGAAATGTATTTAATATGAAAAATTTAATAATCATGCAATTTATGTTTCTTTGCAGTTCTTAAATTCTGTACACGAGTCCCTATTTCACAACTTGATTCAAGATGGTTAGGGAGAACAAAGCCGCCTGGAAAGCTCAATACTTCCTAAAAGTTGTCGTAAGTATCTCTAGAAGTGTTTTAAAAATGCAAATGAAAAATTTCCCACTTGTGATGATAAATCTTAACGTCTGAATGCTCACCGTCTGGATACCTTGCTTGCAAAAGCTGAACCCAGGCGTCCTGGTGAGCAAGAGGTTGATAAAATGCTTTCAAAGCAGTCTGAATACCTTCAGCGTTTAAGAATTTATGTCTTACTCATTACGCACAATTAATATTAATGTATAAATTTCCTTTCACCAGGAACTCTTCGATGAATATCCAAAGTGCTTCATTGTCGGAGCAGACAATGTTGGCTCCAAGCAGATGCAAAACATCCGTACCAGCTTGCGTGGAATGGGTGTCGTACTCATGGGTAAGAACACCATGATGCGTAAAGCTATTCGCGGCCATTTGGAGAACAATGCCCAGCTTGAGAAACTGTTACCTTACATCAAGGGTAATGTGGGTTTCGTTTTCACCAAGGGTGATTTGGCCGAAGTACGCGATAAGTTGTTGGAATCCAAAGTGCGCGCGCCTGCACGTAATGGTGCCATCGCGCCATTGACAGTCATCATTCCAGCACAAAATACTGGTTTGGGCCCCGAAAAGACTTCCTTCTTCCAAGCTCTGTCCATCCCCACAAAGATTTCCAAGGGTACAATTGAAATCATCAACGATGTGCCTATCTTGAAGCCTGGTGATAAGGTTGGCGCTTCCGAAGCCACTCTTTTGAATATGTTGAACATTTCTCCCTTCTCATACGGTTTGATCATCACTCAAGTCTACGATTCTGGCTCCATCTTCTCGCCTGAGATTTTGGATATCAAACCCGAAGATTTGCGTGCCAAATTCCAAGCTGGTGTTGCTAATTTGGCTGCCGTTTCTTTGGAAATTGGATATCCAACTATCGCTTCGGCACCACACAGCATTGCCAATGGTTTCAAGAATCTATTGGCCATCGCTGCCACAACCGAGGTTGAATTCAAGGAAGCTACTACCATCAAAGAATACATTAAGGATCCAAGCAAATTTGCTGCCGCTGTTGCTGTTAATGCTCCAGCTGCTGCCACTGGTGGTGCTGAAAAGAAGGAAGAAGCCAAGAAGGAGGAATCCGAAGAAGAGGAAGACGACGATATGGGTTTCGGTCTCTTCGATTAAGCTACTACTACAACAACAGCAACAAATTGAAGTTCAGCTTATGGCTGCGATTACGCATTCGTTTATAATCGCTTGTATTAATTATACTAGGTGTTTTTTGCAAATTGTTAATCTCGGCATCGACTGTAATTTTTATGCGTATTCTCACATTCTGTAACAAATTATTGTCGTGGTCTGACAAACCCAATGACAAGTTGTTACAGTAGTGATGAAAGCGTTTGGAAATCGTACAATTTTGTACGATCTAGTATATTTATACGAGAGAATAAAGTCGTAATCTAATCATATTAAATTGAATTGAATTTTATTTTCAGATACTTCGAGTTAGGTTTATTTTGTGAGGTAATAGGAATTTAAATAAAAAGAATACAATTTTGCATCAAAACATTCGGAAATTTTAGTGATGGGATTTTATGCGATTTTCCAATAGTTAATTGTTTATGAATAGCCAATACTAAAAAGTATTTAGCCAAAAGTAGCCTAACAAAATATTCCCCCATACAAAAGACGATATTGAGAGGTCAAAATGTTTTGGAAATACGGTCAGAGAACGTTTTATCTATAAAGCTGTGTTAGATTCAAAAATATTTGCTGAGTGGAGCATGCCGCTTCGGTGGGTGTTTCAACATGACAACGACGCGAAACAAATCGCGTCTGGTTGTATTGTATTGTATTATAGAGGTTTCTGTCGTTGTACCGCGACCTATAAGATCTATTGTACGTCCAGTCCAGTCTCCCTCTAGAATTTGAGTATTGCGCCCGGAGCGTCGCGTCTGGTTACAGATTACTTAAGATGCAATGTGATTTAAGTTCTTAATTGACTGACCCATTTACCACAATTAAATCCCATTGAAAATCGTTTCGGGACTTTGAAGCGAAGTTTTTCCTGAAGCACTTTCAAATAAAGAGGAGGAACTATTCCAAGCTCTGAAATCTGGGAAAATGGGAAAGAACTCTCTACTCTCTCGTGCAGATTACTTCACCATGGCACCAAATCGATTCGAACTTTATTTTCTGAATTTGTAGCTTAAAGCATTTAAAGTCGATTGAAGCCTCTCCTACAGACCTCACACCTTTCACGCAGCTTAAAACACAACTCGAACTATTAACAATCAAAAAACCTCTTCCCTTCTCATTGCCACTTACTTGTACGTTACATTTTTTTTTATTGAATAAAATTACAAGCTCATTTTTAGAAACTTTACAATATACTTTCATAAAATTTGTCTTTTCGCAAAATAATACAATATTTCATGGCTTATATTCATAGATAAAAATATTTCTTGCGATTATTGTGCACTTTACAAGGTCACTTTTTATACAATTTTAAATACACATTAAACAGCTTAAGGCACATGATGGAATAACAAAATAATTAAGGGGGAAATATCCAAAATAATGGAAATTATGAGCAGAACAAAAAACTACAGCAGCTCGAACAATAAACGAACGAACAGCACAAATCGATTTTTCAAAAATATTAAATTGAATACTTGAAATTGCTAAATTTACATAAAAAACAGAAACTTTTTATATTACATTAATATGTGATGTCGATAGTGTCCTTGATTGGATTACCCCATTCGCGTGCAACAATCATAATTTCGTTCATGCTTAGTTTAGGGCCAATAAGTGGGTTCATTTGTGTCATGTAGCAACACAGCCAGCTGTTAAGGGGGAGAAGAAAAAACATTAACAAACTTATCCACATAAAGCAACGATTGAGACAACTTACAACAACCAACATGTGGCAGCTATCAGCATCAAACAGCATTGGGTTACTCTATGAATGACAAATACCATTAATTACTTTATTACTCACATTTGGGGGTTTCGCCACAACCAACTATACGCCACTTCTATTCACTTACCCTTTGTTTGGTCCGCGAGCAAAGAATGGACAAATAATACCAATGAAAGCCCAAATGCAGGTGATGATTAGAGGTGGAACGTATGCTTCAACCATTTTGCTATAGTTTTTCTATTTAATATTAATTACGAAAAAACAAAATAAATTTTGGATTGCTATTTAAAGTTGAAAACGCAAAACAAATTGGAAGAAAGGAAAAACACGAACGATAGCAGAGCGAAAAAATTTTCTTCAGCTATACGAATGTCACATGATCGATCTGGCATGGGACGTGAAACAGCTGATTCAGCAAAGTAGAACAAAATAAAAAAGAAATCATAGGGTGTTTGCAATACAAAAATATGCTGATTTGATGGTTACGTTCAGAAAACGCAACTGTTACCCAACAGAAGAGAGCGTGTCTTCTGAACGCGTAGTTGTGTGTTTTTGCTCAGCACAACTGTTGGCATTTAGACGCCATTTTTGCGATCATATTATTTTCCGCTCGTTCATGCCAACATATTGTTTCCCAAAAATTGGACAGACGATGCATAATGCCGTTCAGAAGACACAACAGTTTAAATAGAGCTGTTGGCAATTTAAAAACAGCAGTTTAAAATTTTGTTTATCTTCTGAACGCCACCAATGATTACCGAAGAAAGATTACTACATTGTTTTCATGATTTATTATTGAAGTAGGACAAAACCAAATAACAAAATTAATGTTAGTAGATTTTTTATTTGAAATAAGCTAACCAAAATGATGATTAAATGCACATGACAGAAAAATCGTTAGAGGTGGAAAAAAAGAGTTCAGTCAGCAGTATCCTGAGATGTGTCTCAAGCTTTTGACAATGTCTGGCACGCAGCCTTAATATAAACAATATTGCGTATTCTTGCATACTTAACAGAAAAATAGCAAATAAGGCAAAATAAAATTAATGTACGTGGAATCAGGGAAGCTGAAAACCTGTATATATTTTATCAGTCATCACGTAGAAATAAGCAGAAAAAATATTTGAGGGGAGCATATTTCTCAAACGCGCGGTACGACAAACGGAAGAATTATCTCTCTAATGCGTCGTGGTGCTTTAAAATGCCGTACCTAAGTGGGATGTGTGAGTTCTGCTTGCAGGCCATCTACTATGAAAATAGCGGTAAAATAGAGTTAAGCAGGACTCAATTCAATGAGATTTGGGAAAATCTCGTTCGACAAAATTTCGAATTTGTATAAAAACGTACTAATGCAAATATTACTGTTAATGTTAAATACCAAACCTTTTGAGCATTACTAATCATTTTCTTGTTTCACATAAAATTAAAAAAAAAATCAGTTCTAATTCGTTAAAATACCTCATGCAGTTACTTTTTAAGTCTCTGAACAACCACTATTTAGTTGTCCAGCAATACATTCATTGGGAGAATGTGGATTCTCTAAAAGCTTTGCAAATAGCTTTTATTGTACACGTGCTGGTGTGTGATGGTCAAATTCGAAATGTTAAATTAATTTCATGCTTTGCCATTTTTAAAAATAATATCAAAGTTGCTGTATTTGATCAAATTCTCGTTTAAATCATCCTCAATTTATATTTTCCGTGGTAAACGATATTATGAATTTTTATGCTCATTTTTGAATTTTTGCAATATCTTCACAGCAAATGCTGATGGGGCCAAAAGGATTGAGCGGGTTTAAGTTGCCCTAAAATTTTTCCGATATAACACACAAAATACAATCGTGTTATAATTTAAATAAAAAATTTAACAACCAAAAAAAATTACTTAGGTTGAACATACTCTAGAAATTAAAACGTCAAATTAGCAGTTCGGTGATTTATCAATTACAGTTCAGTGGCAAAGTGACAAGCAAAAATATTAAAAATGGTTTTGGAAAGTACTATGATTTGGTAAGTAAAAAATAAAATTTTAAAACAATTAAATATGAAATCTATTATATAGTTATGCTACAATGTAGTTTATACTACATAGTACCTTGAAAGTAGAAAAAAATAGATCGGAAATATGGCAAATTATTGTTATTTGTAGTTTGAAGGTGTCGCCGTGACTTGCTATGCAAATAATTGACTTTCAAGCAAATTCTTTAATAATTTTGAACATTCTTTCCACAGTTTCGACAATAGTGATTACCAGCGTAATGGTGATTACTTTCCAACTCGATTAAATGTGCAAAAAGATGGAATTAATTTGGTGTGTCTAACCAAAGTGCGTTCAAACCCTGAAAACAATGTTGGTCTGATGACCATTTCCAAGTGAGTAGAAAAAATCTTGATTTGAGAATAATTTATAATTAAAAACGGATTTAATTCATTTCGTATAGCACTGTTGAAGTCTTGGCCACCTTGACCAGTGATGTTGGACGTATTTTCTCTAAAATGCATTTGGTACAACCTAAAGGAGACATTAATTTGCTGATTGGTATACGCATTGCTCATGTAACATCTTAATTTATTCAATTTATAAGTTGATTTTAGTAACTTGTTTGCCCTTTTATAGTTGGTGCTTAAACATCGTCAAGGAAAAAATCATAAAATGCGTATAGTAGTATTTGTTGGCTCACCCCTTAACAACGAAGAGGTCGATCTGATAAAATTAGCAAAACGTTTAAAAAAAGAGAAGGTGAATGTGGATATTGTTAGTTTTGGTGATCATGGAAATAACAATGAAGTGCTCACCGCTTTCATTAATGCACTAAATGGCAAAGACGGCACTGGTTCACATTTAGTAAGCGTTCCACGCGGCTCTGGCCTGTCAGAAGCTTTGCTTTCTTCGCCCATCATTCAGGGTGAAGATGGTTTGGGTGGCGCTGGTTTAGGTGGTGCTGGTTTTGAATTTGGTGTTGATCCCAATGAAGATCCTGAATTGGCTTTAGCCTTACGTGTTTCTATGGAAGAGCAAAGACAACGCCAAGAGGAAGAGCAACGACGTGCTCTGAATGATTCGAATGCCGAAAGTAGTGCAGATGCTGCCGGTACTGGCACAGGTGGTGAAAAACCAAGTGCTAGCACTGCAGCTGGCAGTGCCACTGCCGCAATGGTTGACGAACCCAATTCGGAAGAGGCAATGTTACAGCGTGCTTTGGCTTTGTCCACAGAAACGGTAGGTGTTGAAAGATTGTATTCAAATTGTATATTTATTGGTATACTTCAATTTTTATTCTTTTTACAGCCTGAAGACAATTTGCCCGATTTCGCTAATATGACCGAAGAAGAACAGATCGCCTTTGCTATGCAAATGTCTATGCAGGATGCTGGTTTGTTTTAATATGAGTATGTGAAGTGAACAATTTTTTTTTAATTCTTTCTTTTTGGTTCGACAGATGAAACTGTAACACAGCAAGCAAAACGTCCTAAAACCGAAGAATCTGCACCTATGGAAGTTGATGAGGATTATTCCGAAGTTATTGGTGATCCTGCTTTTCTACAGGTACTTTACTTTATAATAACCTAATAACATAAATTACGGAGAATTGTAATTGAGCATTTCATTGTTTTTAGAGCGTTCTTGAGAATCTTCCTGGCGTTGATCCGCAATCAGAAGCTGTGCGTGATGCTGTTGGTTCGCTTAGCAAGGATAAAGTGAAGGATGACAAAGATAAAGATAAAAAAAATGATGATGGTTCTGAGAATAAATGAAAGAATGGCACAATAACTACAACATTGCCACAATATATTAAAACACTACATTAAATTTCCCTTATAAAACATGCATTATTATTAAATTTATGTCATACTTAAATACATTACGCAGATCGGCGTCATTTTTATAAACAAAATCTTAGTTGAATTAAAAAATCGACATTAAAATTTAAAGCACAATCGAAGTTATTAGTCAGTTTTAGTATTCAAGGTGGTGAGTTGGGGAAATCCACTAGAAATCGTATATTTAAAATACGAAAACGTTTTGAATTCATGAATCTCAGCCTCTTACCAACGGCAGCATATGCAAATATATACACAGAATTTATAACGTTTGTTGTGTAACTTTTAACTTATTTTTATTTCATAAATCATTCAAAGTTGCACTTTCTGCATTTAATTTTTACAAACAAAATATTTGATAGTTCTGAAAGCGTTCCAACTCAGTCCTGCATTCTACCTCTTAAGAGTGAGACTTGTAGTCGCGGATGTGATAGAGCACCCAGGCTGGCACGACAAATAGAGAAGCGCACATACCACCACCGAGAATCATTTTCTCCTGTAAGAGAAAAATAAATTAAATTTAATACAAAACTTTGTCCGCAAATTTTAATAGCTTTTGCACATGCAGAATTTTACGTAGTTTACGTAACCACCCAGTAGTTTCGCACCCAATATCTTTTTACTTACAGCTCCAGAGATGTGTTGAGTTGGTGGTCCAGCAATGACGGATTGGCAACGCCTTTGCAAGGCATTACGAATGGCTGGAACTAGGAGACGTGCTGCGCTATCACGGAACATTTTATTTTTTTTTTTTTAACCACCGAAAATTTTAATGCAATATGCCAGAAAATAGAAATATTCTTCTGTCACACAGTTATAATCGATAAAGAGTGAATGACGTATGCCCGATGAATTCAGCTATTCAGTATATGCAAGCTTGCATTTATAGCTCCAGTGTTAACATATTAATTAAATAATAGTTTTTAATGAGGGATTTATGACGAACAAATATTCGTTGGGGGTGGCACTATACTTCGCAAATGATCAAATTAGTGTCCGACCGATTATTCGGCTTCGGCTATTCGGCCTAAAATTGCACCTTCGGCTTCGGCAAAAAATGGCCGAAGATTTGGCCGAAGTATTTTGCCGAAGCCGAAGGTTATAAGCATTTTATTTTATAATAATTTTTACTATAGATTGGTAGTAAAAATTTATACAAATGAATAAATGTGAAGTGTTTATATAAAGTATTTACATTACAATTTCTGTGTTTGTTTTCTCCGCTTGCTTGCTCCATTTTAACTTTTGAAGTAACCCACTGATTTACAACCGTAGAAACAGTAATCAGTGATTTTTTTTATGAACACTGCTGGAGCTAATACAATTAGAGGCAGCAGAAACAAGCCAAACTTTTTTACTTTTTAAGGAAGACTTGAAGCGTATTGAAAGAAGCGTGAATTATTAGAAAAGCCGACATTTTCCATTACTGGCGCTTCACTTTTTTTTTGCTTTCAAGGAGGTCAAAAAAATTTAATATTGTTTTGACTAAAATCGCTCTAGAATATATGTGTAAAGAGATTCTTTGAAATTTACAGTCCATTGAAAGTTACATATGTTTATTTGCAGATCCTGATACAGCAGTCATGCATATTTGAACTTTGAAACTAGTTTTTCTCAAAACAGAATTTTTCGAAATGTTCAATATTTTCAATTTTTTTACTTAACCCTGTAGTTCCCAAGCGTTTCTCTAGCAGCCTTCATCAAAACGGGTGTAATTACCACCTTAATAGTTTTTTGTTGCTAAATTTTATCACATCGTTAATGGGATTTCCCAAGCTTTTAAAAAATGCATTAGTTATGAATTATGATGCGTATTACAGATTAGCGACAAAGTCAAAATTTGTCAAAAACAGCAAAATTAATTATTTTGTTTGAATTTGAGATAAAAATAAAAAAAAATAAAGAAAATACTTCCCGTCATACTAGCCAGATAAAAAAAATAGCTTTTGATAGGAATTTTTTATACAAAATATTTAGTTATTTAAAAAAGATTGATAAAAAGTTTATTCAACAACATATGCTTTTAGGCATTCAACTTTTCCGGCTTCATAAAACTACACCCATTAAATTTTTGAGGGTTTTGAGATCAGATTTATGCTTTTTGCATTAAAATTTATCAATCCCAATTTTTTTTAAATCAATCAAAAGTTTGGGAACTAGAGAGTTCTGGTTCCGGCTATAGGTCTATCGATTAATACGCTGATTCAATCTTTGATTTTACATAAGCAGAATCATGGCAGCCATCGGCCAACTTATTTTTTGACACAGGTTTCGTTGAACGACAGTCGCTATACAGATATATAGCCGATGTTACTGTATATTTTGACGTAAACTAATTTTTAAATGATTCTTGAGATAAATAATATTTGTCAGCTCCTTCGACAGTGAACAGTTATTTAGTGTTACTGGTCAGCTTTTTACTTGGAGTATCTACTATTTATATTTTTCTGTATATGTTTGCAAATACATAGGTAGAAAAAAATTTACTTTCAGATTTTTATTTTTTATATTTTAAAAATCCTTCGGTCTTCGGCTTCGGCCGAAGGTTAGATGAATGGCCGAAGTTCGGCTTCGGCATCGGCCAAAAAATCACCTTCGGTCGGACACTAGATCAAATTTCAGCAGCCGTCTAGTTCAACCGATTGGTTTAGCAGCACTATACGTAGTGGAAAAGTTATTTTTTAAGCTTTCTGAGTATCTTCGTGCTTAAATATTAAGTCTGTGTCCGTTATTTTTGTACAAAGTATGATAAAATGAGAGTAATCAAAAAATAAACTCCATGAGAGACGAAAACACACAAAAAGAATCGGAATGCAAAAAACAAATTTCTTGCATGAAATAAATAGTCAAACAGCTTTAGAAAATTGCTCACTGTCTCTATTCTTCATCGGGAAAAACGTCTTCTTGCAATTTTCCTGCCCTTGTTAATGGGACGGACGGACCATCTCAGCAATCGCTGGTAGACTACAATGTTACCAGGGTATACAGGTATATATGGTAATGAGATAGCCGACAACCAAGCAAGGAAAGCAGCGGCCAAGACATGCAATCCAAACCATAAAAAGCACACTAAAAGACGTGGAATAGAACAATCAAATCTACTCATTGGGAACTTCGACCATAATAAAGCGGCCCTTTGTATAAAGCTAAGGAAAGACCATCTTAGACAATTATTCTTTCAGGACACTGTAAATTGGAAGAGCACATGAAGAACTTAGGATTAAACCAAGATAACACTTGTAGATTCTGCCAAAACGAAATGTTACATCAGAACATATCCTAATACAATGCGAGGCATTTACTCACAGGAAGAAAAAATACACACAAGCCACATCTGTTGCTCAGATTTATCAGCGAGATTGGCTTGTCTGGCAGCTAATAATTAAGCTACTATCAGGAGTACAATAGATCTTTAAGGTCGAAGAACATGCCACCCAGACTAATCAATCGTTTAATCAAGACTACAACGTTGCTTGCGTATACAATATGCAAATGCATAAAAACATTATGCAACACAAAATATTTTCCTCTGCTTGAAACATTTTTGCTTTTTTTCATTTTAACGTAATTTATATTTTGCTGTTTTCTTATTTTGTTGTTGTTTTTTTTATACAAAACCAGATAACCAAACGTTGTATTATAACTGTCCCTACTTCTGACTACTTCCTTACCAGAGCATTTTTTGCCAAAATGTATGTATCTTCTTAATATATGTATATAACTATGTTTACACTGCATAAGATTTATTGACATACCCTTTTGAAGTTTAATGAAATGCTACTCGCGATTTTGTCTACCCCCTGTCGTTTCTCTCTTTCCTACATTATTGACAGTTACATGAAACTAGTTTCACCATTTCTAAATTTACTGACAGTAAACAACTGTTTTTTTACTGTCACGGCACGCCATTTTAATTTAGGCTTAACTTTCACTCTTTTTTACTTGCCAAAGATTCAAAATGTCTACAATTTGAAAAAATGGATCTACCTTTAAATACTTCAACCATGGTTTACACCAAAATATGCTATTTCCGTTCATTTGATTTGCTTGGTTAAAACGATAATAATTCTGACAGCCAATTAGTCATATTTTTATATACTTTTTTATCTATCTTTTAATGACTAATAGTTGGCAGCTATTTGGTCTGAAAAATCTGTCACTATGATCAATAAAATGACAAATGCTAGCCTACACCCAACTCTTTTTTACACGATTTTACAGATATATAACACGGTTCACAGATATTTGTTTGCTTGTTTCGGTTTATGAACAAATACACTTTTTTACACGAATTTTGTGCTCTATCACGAATCCCAAAAACTTTTTATTTCTAATTTTTACAGTGCCTTACAGTAAATTTATGTATACAGCAACAAACTACAGTTGGGGGAATACCCGAGTTTTGTTATCAGTATTTTCTCTATCTTGTTGTACTTCAATTTGAAAACAGCATTTCGTTATTCTGTACTTATGTATTTTACGCTAAAGTGTTCAGTTCGTAGGATACAATAAATAATTTCAAAAGGTTCTAAAAGTTGAAATACAAATTATGTTTTTTTTTTTAATTCTATGGTAAAATTTCCGGTATAATTTGTATTGATCATAACTTTTTACTACTAAAAAAGGAAAAATTGTGTTAAACTTTCGGTTTAGAAAAGTTCTAGAATATTTATTTTATTAAAATTTTATCTTAACAAACAATTAAATATACATTAATTAATTTTTATTTTATTTTCTGACTTTTTATTTGTTCGATAATCGACGAAACACATATACTTATGGGATATACTAGTTTGCGGGAATCACTAATTTAAAAGTTCAACTGAGTGATAAATTTGTAGCGGTTGATTGCAAGCAGAGTGTTTGAAAAGCCGATTCAGTAATTTCAGGCAATGTCATAACCATTTGAAGAAAATAAAAATGTTTTGATTTTTAAGATCGATTTCAAAAGTTTATCAACCTTTACGTCAATGCGATGTACAACCACTTTGTTTTTTCATTCGAGGAGTATAATCTCGACGTCACAAATAAAATTATTTGTAAGTCTGGCACCACTATATACTGTATGTTCAGAAGGCAAAGAAGGGTGGAATGTGAATAGTGAAAAACCGAACAAAAGCAGAGAATTTTTGGAAGAAAACGCGAATTATCATATATTTTTTTGCTGAAAATTAAAATTTTAAATTTCCTACAAACTCTGTAAATTAATTATTATTGAGAAAAGGTAAAAAATAGCAAACATAATAGTAAAGTATGTAGAAATTTATAAATGTAAATATAGAAACGTAATATAGAGAAATGGCATCATTCTCTTACGTCGTTGCGTCTGTCGTTCCCTCCTCTTCAACAAACTGCTAATGTTAAAATTTTTCATGAAATTAATTTCTTAATTATATTTTTTTGCAATGTAGTCTAATGCCAATTAAAATTTTCGATACAAAAAAAATTCACAAAGTTCAATAACAACAACTAAACAAAGTTTAGTTGATTTAAGATAGAGAGCAAGAAGGCAGAGCAATTTTCACGTATTCGTGAAGGATGCAGCAGATGCAGACTTCTCAATACACATATACATACATAGTTTTCAAGTACATACTCCATAAAAGGCGCTGCATTTGCTTTTCAGAGATTTGTGTACGATCTTGAAGGACAAGTTTTTGTTTTAACAATCAGATTATTTTATTTATTGCTTATGTAGCAGACAAATTTGAATATTCGTTAATACGAACCAAACCGAAAAGTTCGTAAACATTTTTAGTTTTATCATAAACTTTGCATTTTTTATTATAATACATTAATGAATAAGGGGAATGGGAAACTCATGTCAAACACTTAAAATCATTATTTCATTTGTTCTTAAATCAAAATTGTTTTATTTATAGTGATATTATTGAAAATAGTAATATAATAATTAAAAAAAAAAAAGTGAACCGAATATCGATACAAGAAAAAGCCAAAAAAATAACTGTGAATATCTTTTACAGTCTGTTCCAGGCAATCTCTCGCTCGCTGGGGCAGCAAGGTAAACATCAGCCAAACAACAGCAAAAAAAAAAGAGCAACTTTCACTCCTACAGAAACAGAAAGAGCGAAAGAGAGAGGGCGACAAGATCCTAGAGAGCACAAACAATAATTATCATAAAAAAAAAACAAAATGAGTGCTGCTACTGTAACTGCTCCACCAACATCATCATTGATTTCAGCTCCTGGTATTGCTAGCGATAGTAACACCGCCGCCACAATTACCACCACCGATGCCTCAACATCTATAAATCCTGTAACTACAATAATACCAACCACAAATCCTCCTATATGTCGTTTTTATCTGCGTGGCATTTGCCGTTTTGGCGCGGTATGCCGATTCTCGCACGATGTTTCCCTTGATGAAACATCTAATAATGGCGGCAACATTGCTGATGCCTTTTCAGCTTCAACATCAACTGCAGCAGCAGCTGCTGCCGCAGCTGCTAAAAATCCAAGCAATCGTTACATCTGGGCAAATGCAGATGCGCCTGCCTTTGTGCCAACGAATCGTCGTGCACAATATACTGACCACGAAGCAGAAGCCGACGGGGCTGCAATTGAGTTATCACCTTACAACAACATATGTGACGGTGATAATGCCGATGGTGGTAATGCGTTAACAAATAAATCGTGGGCCGACGTTGCAGGAGGCGCTGGTGCTGCACATGTTGGTTTATTCACCGCTGCTGCAACTGCAATGAAGCCTGGTTCAATGGATATGGTCTGTCCGTACGAATGTCCTTGTCCCTATGGTGATTATTGTGCCTATTCTACACATTTGGAATTGTGTAAAATGTGCGATCAATATTGTTTGCATCCCAGCGATCAAGCACAACGTCGCAAACACAATCAAGAATGTCTGCATCAACACGAACAGGCAATGGAATTGTCATTCGCCATTGCACGATCCAAGGATAAAACGTGTGGCATTTGTTTTGATACAATTATGGAGAAGTCGGGACGTGAAAAACGTTTTGGTATCTTGCCCAATTGTAGTCACATCTTTTGTTTGGAATGCATTCGTAAGTGGCGTCAAGCTAAACAGTTTGAACATAAAATTACAAGGTTAGCATAACGGAAATATATTCATAACTTATTTAACATTAATACATAAATCGTTTTTAAAGATCATGTCCTGAATGTCGCGTTTCCTCAGACTTTGTTTGTCCCAGTGCCTTTTGGGTTGAAACCAAGGAAGAAAAAGATAAGCTGCTCAACGATTACCGTTCTGCGCTTGGTATTAAAGACTGCAAGTACTTCAAAAAGGTTTGTACCTATTTTTTATAAATGTTCTATCTTCTCATACATTGTTGAATTGTAAGCTCTTAAAGATGTAATATAAAAGTTTAAATATTACGAAAACCTCACAACAACTTTGCCTAGTTGTTATGCATATTAATTTACTATGCAAATTATTTGTTTACAAAACATATGAAAAATCATTTTTTTTTTTTTGTTAAATAGAAGTAGTGGCATGACGTTGCAATTGTATCCACAATTTTCTTTGCGTTGTTTTCAAAAAATTGTGAAATTGTATTAAGCAGTGTATAAAAGTGAAATATTCGTTTAAACAGAGCGTGCAAATTTCAAGTGTTTCTCAATTATTTCCATTGGACATGGTTGTTGATATATTTTTGTTGATTTAGACACAATTTTTGTTTTGTTTTTTAATCAGCTTTAGACAAATGGAAGCATCTGACTCGCACATAAATAGACCAATTCAAGTTTCTAAATCCCCAGACCCACGTTAACTTTCAAACCAAGAAATCGGGAAAAAATGGAGTTGGTTCTTCGCAGTTTTTTTTTTTAAATAGCTTAAATTATGGAATTAAATTTAAAAAAATCGTAAAGCGAGGCTTAATATTTTCTAACAAGAGCAAACCCTTGTAAAAGACCCTTGCAATTTCCAACGACAAAAAAAAGGCTGAAAAATCTTGTCTTACTACTGTAAATAAGACAAATACTTTACACTTCAACAAAAAATATATGCAATATCACATCTTCAGAGGAGAAAAGACTAAATTTCTGATTGTTTCAGAAATGAACTGTAAATTGTGCTCCAAATTATCTAATAGAGATTTAATTACATTTATTTATGAAAATTGCAAAAGTTTTTATTTTCCAACAATATAATGATGCAATATACGAATCTCTTTCACAAACAAAGTTTCAATGTTTTCTTTTTTATGGTCTCAGGTATACCATTTCAAACATATCCTTTGTATGGGAGATGGCACGTCAACTTTTTCTAACCTATTCATTTCTTTCTTCAAGCAAACCACTGACAACCCTATTCTGCCCCTATTCTATTTTCTCCCACCTTTTCCCTGTGACTTGGCATTATCAATCAATATCCTTGTACCAAATCTCAGTCTCCTCCAGATATGCGTACTCGATTTGGTTAAAATATGAAAAATTCTAGAAACGTATAAAGGACATACAAACAAACTTGTTGCATTCAATTTTATATAGTAGAGATAATTAAAAATCAGACCGTTTTATTACAAAGCTAAAGCATTAGCTGGCGATACGGTGACAAGTTCATGAATCAGAGCCTCAGCTGCATCCTGTATCTTCTGGGGCATCGACTGAGGATTAATTCAGGTAAAGTACCCCATTTTGATTATTGTATACCGATGATAACTTGTCCTCCCAACTGACTAATCAGTGCAAAAAGTGTTCGCTTGCCTGGGTTGCACCAGTAATATGTAGTATTGGGGATAGAAGGTTAGTTATGTTGTTAATGTTTAAAAATTATGTGATAGAGGACTCTAAGCCTTGTTGTTGTTGCTCCTGTATAAAAATGAAGTGAGCAAAGAGCTAAGAAAAGAGAGAGAAAGACAAATCTTACGGTTACGCGCAATTTCAAATTTTAGTCTTACCAGAAGCTAAGTCATTTACACATCAAAAACTATAATATTATCTAATTAAATAAAAATGTCAACAAAACATCCAAATAAAAAACTTTTTACCACTGTATTAATTTCAATTTTCTTTTTATATAAAACAGGGCGACGGTAAATGTCCATTTGGCAACAAATGCTTTTACAAACATGCTCTTCCCAATGGTGACTTAGTTGATGTTGGTTGTCCAAAACGTGCACGCAAATTACATAGAAGTACAAATGAAATCATTAATTTACTTGATGTAAGTACAAACACCAGAAATATTAAAATAAAAGCACCACTATTTATTATATGTATAGTAATTTATAAATCATAAGCACTTTTAACACATATTTCAGTTTAACAATTTGGTTTTTTTTATTTCGCTGTCATGCATACATGTTTAAATTTTCTAAAATTGTTTTCTTTTTTCTCATTTTAACTAATACGTATTAATTTTTGGTCTATATCTTCATAATAATAAAATTCCTCTCACTTCAACTACTAAAATTTAATTAACATTAAGGATTTCATACTTAGCATTAAGGCTTATTTTAATGCTTTCAATGTTAAATAATAACAAATTTTCAAACAAGTATAATTTGATGCCTTAAAAATTACTTCTTTTACGCTTCTGTCGTCAAACAGGTGTGATACTTGTGTGTGTCTTCTGTATCTGTTCCACTACTGTCTTATCACGCTATGGCAAATACAAATGAAAAATAACAATTAAATCAAAATGATCGTATGCAAAACAAATAGAAATAGACAAAAAGCAAAAACAAAACAAATTTACGTTTCTCTTCAAATAATTTATTCTCTTTCGAACTCATGTCCGTAAAATAAACAAAAAAAAAAAAAAAAAAGAAAGAAAACTACAAAATGGTCTCATTTTCAAACTATAAAACAAGTATTGAACGCCAAGAATCGGAAACTTACACGCTTACAATAATTACAAAACACAGAGAACTCCTGACTTCGTTTTGCAAAAATAGCAAAAGTTTTATTTGCGTTTAATGTTAATGAAAAAATAATAAATATAGACGTTAGTTTTAGACGTTAAGCTCAATTAAAAAACCACCAATTAAACTTAGAATGTGTTAAATTTACTTTAAGAATTTTTTCAAACTTAAAATAAACATCTTAGCATTTAGTAAACAATAAAAAATAACAATAATAGAAGGCATAAATTATGTTGATTGATTAACATTTATTTTTTAGTTGAAATCGACTTTTCAAAATTTTTATTAAAATAGTGTGCGATTTTGTAATAAACTGTTAGAATAAACAGAATTATTCAGACTGGCGCAACAGTTTTGGAGCACAACAACACTATTCTTCCTCAGCAGCCAGTATGCATTCTTTGATTTATTCTAACAACTCAAATATTAACGAACACTTTCAAGTTCAGGAATAATTAATTTTAATTTTGTTTCGTATGTTTGTTCAACATTTATTATGCCTTTTAAAATAATGCTGAAAATTAATAATCAACACTTATGCATAATATATAAAAAACTTTAAATATGTGATAAAATGCAAAAAACATTTGAGAATTCAAACTATATCATTAAAAAAAAAACATTAAAAAGTGCCCTTCAAAAACATGGAAAATGGAAACAAAATCCCCCAATAATAATACTTAAAAATCGTAGTATTAAGTCATTTAAAAACTGCCCATATATTTTAGTGAAAAAAAAAAATCAAAAGGTACTCTCTCACAGAAAAATATGTACCTAATGTTAATTTTGAGTTTTCTCTTTTTTCTTTGAATATTTTATAAAATGTGATGCCAATACTCACTGCTTGATTCAAAATGATAGTTCCGACAGTTGCATTCAGTACATTTATTTTTATATAAACAAAATATACTTAGTACAAAATCAATCACTAATCACAAAAGAAAAAAAAAACACGTAACAAACAAAACGCACACATCAAAATCAATACATATTTTCATTTACACCAACATAATTACAAAATACATACATATCATGCCTTAAAGTGTTCAATTGATATTATTTTATCGTATATATACATATTTGTCTTAGTCTAGATTTTTAATTTATTGTTTATAATTATAATTATTTTTAGCTTAATTTAACATATATATCGAAACTTGCTTGACATATGTAATATATTTGTATCGAAAACCTAACTATTTCTTTCGGAAACAAACATAAATTATGGCAGCAGGTTCAAAAACTCACCTCGTGTTTTTCTACGAGTGATAAATCTGATAGAAACCCCTCTTTTGTCTGAATGTCTCTGAAATAGAGTCCTACCAGGGAGTTTCAATCCTAACAAACTCAAAGCAAACATACGAAACCAATTTCTTCCCTTTATTCTCATTCCTACTAATATACTATACATACATGCATGTTTTATAATCAACAAAATATTTTGCATTTATTTATAAGAGTAATCACCCGATTGGTGACTCAGTATAGATAAAAAGAATAAGTAAATCCCTTAAAACACATATACATGTTAGTAATTAGTTCTATTAGTTCTATATGTTACCGTGACGCAACACGGTTACAATAACTAATTTATTCTTATCGAATAATTCTTTTGATGTTACCCTTAAGCTATTCGATTTTATCGAAATACCGTGACGCAACTTTCTTTTGATATTACCCTTAAACTATTAAATTTTATCGTAATTCGAGTTGCTTGAAATATTCAATTCTTTTTATCGTCCTCCCTCTTACACTCAATTATTTAACATAATCATTTTTAAAGCATTCTTTGTAAACTAAGTACGTGCATATATATTCAAGAAGTTCATACTCAGTAATAATTTTAACTGATTTTTAGACTCAAATAAGTGGGGAATGAGTTGAGTTTTTGATTTATTTTATACTTATCACACATTGACTACCCTACCAACACTATACAAAAAATGCTCTCTTTTACACAAGGAATATGCTGATGGTCAATAAACTTCAATAATGCCAATATTTAATAATTTGCTACCGCATTTCGTCCACTTTCATATGCGATTTTTCATCGTTTCAAATGTAGTTTAACCAATTTTCAAGGGGCATCACAAGATCAACAGCAGCTTAGTTTTCGCGGAGACAAATGTGTTTTACTCTCTTAGTCCTGTGCAAATTTGTCGCAAGTGATTAAATTACTCTAAATCAGTGTCGGGCAAACCAATACACAAACTTGCATACTTGCGTGTGTATCTGAGAGAGTGATAGTGCTCTGCTGTTATTTACACTGCAAGGCTGTGGTTACATTGCGAGTATGCTTGGCGAACACCATGAAACTGTTGTTACACCGAACACAAGGAGAGAGTCTGCACTTACTCTCACACCGAACACGATATGCTCGGTGTATTACACACCGAGCACGCCGAGTATTCAGGGTGGCAATGAGTTATTCTACAAAATAGTATTATTATATACAAAACATTACTAAACAGAGGAGTGCATTTCGATAAAATGCAACTCAGCAACGAGCTGAATGTAACCACCTTGACTGAGCACGGGAGAAAATGTTTTGTATTCGTCGAACACCGAGTACCAATATAACCAGGCGCTAAATGAAATAAACAAATTAAGCATTGTGCTCCACTGAAGTTATATTCCCATTAGCCAATAAAAATTTTTTTGTGCTTGTGTTAGAAATTGCGCAGCGAGATCTTACTTGCATGAATGCTGAATGTCAGCTGACATGATTTGCGCGGTCGAAATTTCTCTCACACTTCAGCCGAATGTCATTGTTCGTCAATTATTAGTACACTAAACGAAGTAGCTTATAGTGTGCGTGTGACAGCATTACAAATGCAGCGAATATGAGCCTGTCTACAGGTGAATAGATAAATCAAAATTGCCCCAGATTGCTCTAAATCTCTCTTTCATTTTTCATTTTATAAGGAGAAAACAATTTTGTCTCGTCGACAGCAACTGCTGTTGTTATGAAATGGTTTATACCGAAAATTATTTCACTCATATGCAGGAAAGTTTTCCAACATTTTTTAGGAACTATTTCTATTTTCTTTCAGTTATGATAACAAAAATTAGAAATTTTTCTTTACATTTTACTATAGTAAACCTAAAATTTACGATCGGAACTTTCTATATCCGTACTTTATAATTTTGCCACTATTCGTAAGGCATTTAAAATATTTGCAAACAAATTTTATGAGAGTTTTTAGTCACTCTATTCAAAAAAAATTTACAAAATCATAGAAACACTTTTCCAAACAGAATGTTCATCTTTTAACTCTTATTAAACCAGGCTTATTTACTCAAAACAAGTCTTGCTTCTATAGTGTATATTTTGAGTTATGATTTGAATTTGAAAACCCCCAAGAAAGGCCCTAAGCCTTTTTTCTGAAATACAAACCTGCTCAAAATAATAGTTACACATTAGAATTTTAACTTCAACAATGCAGAAAACTATGGTATTTTTATCCACATTTTTAAAACAAAACAAACGCACATTATATCTTTGATTTCATACAAATAAAAAAATACAACTTCATTATTATATAGTGCAAACTACAGAAGTTGAGATCAAGACATATTTATTTTGCCTAAATTTACCTGCTCATAAAAATAGGTAGGGAGGTGTATCCGGGTATGAGACAGTCGATTTTTTACATCATGCAATATCAATATTGCCGATCTAACTACTGTCAATTTTTTTTTTTTGACATGAGACTGTTTTTGTGGTAACACCGGAGCGAATTGTTTTATCAGCTGCAAGCATCGTGTGTGAATATTGATCACGAAAACTTTTTTTGATTTTTTTCAAAATGGTATATTTTCGGGTGAATTAATTGGAAAATGTTTGTGTAATGCATAAGCATTTAGTGTTTTACGTATATTTTGCAATCCAATTTTGGATTATGCCAATATATGGTTGGAAAATTTTTTTTTGTTATTCTCAAAACGGCATTATTTTCCGGATAATGAGACTCAGCATATCACCAAGTATGAGACACCACTTAACTACTGTTTTGATCCATTTTTTTTTTTTATTTTGAGCCATGTTAACCTCAAAAAAGAAAATCGTCCATTAAATGGATCAAATGCAAGCGTCCTGTTCATTTGAAGTGTGCAAACATTGCGATAGCGATTTGGCTGAAGGAGACGATGACTAAGAGGAAGACGGTGAATAAAAATTGCCATTTCTTTTTATCTTAATTTCATATTTCCCAATTTTTAGTGGATTTTTGTAGGTGTCTCATACCAGGGTAAAAATTTTTCTTTGGCAAAAATACACATCCTCCGAAAATTGATCATACAATTTGATGTGCCGATGGAATCACTATACTTTTTTCCCCACAGTTTTTCCATCCCATTCAAATCCGGAGGCTGTTTTAGCCAGCTCAACAAATCGACTTTATGGTCCTCAAAGCAATTTTTACCAGCTTGGATGTATGTTTTGGGTCGTTATCTTACTGATAGATCCAATGCAAAGTTTCCCACAGCATAGGATAGCTTTACATTTTCTAGTATTTCCTTGTATTCGGCGACAGTCATTTTATTTGTTGTTTGCTATAAAGGATCTACGCCATGCAAAGAAAAACACCCCCACACCATAATGCTTCCACTTCCATACTTAATTTTTTCATTTTTTTTTCGTAAAACGAGCGTAAAACTCTGCCTTTGGGGTGTCGAACATTCCTTTTTGCACCGTTTCCAAAGAGATTTCCTTAAGTTTCGTCGCTCTATAAAATATTTCTCCATTTTTTCTCGCTTTCAGTTCTTGACCAATTTTCGTGATCCTTTGCAAAGTTTAGCTTCATACACAATTTTTTTCCCCTCATTAAGGGAACTTTTCTGGCTATTCATCCTGGTAGGTTGGCTTCTTGTAGCCGTACATGAATTATTTAAACACTAGCCAAGTTCCCAATTTCTTTCTGCCCAATGCACCGAAGAGATTTCCCCTCTTTTTTCAAGTTGGAAAATCATCGGGCTTCTTTGTCGATACAATATGATATACGACCCATCTCAATAAAAATTTCCTTTATCGATTCACTGCGTTTTGCAAAAAATATTAGAGGAAACTAACCGTTCTTTAAAGAAAAACTCGAAAAAAAATAAATATTAACTTCTATCAAAAATAATTAAGGTGCATTTGTAGGTGTAACTCTTATTTTGAGCAGGTCGATTTGCAGTTCATTGGTAGGATTGAGGATTCACACTTTCAATTTCGCTGACATGAGCGTTGCTAGAGTATGTTGTTTATATTTCCTACACAATTCACCCTTTAAATTTCCACAAAAGTTTTGCAAAGGAGTTAAAATGATTAGTTTTCAAGTGTAACTATTATTTAGAGCAGGTGTGTATATGAAATGTAAGCAGAATTTGTTATGTTTTTATTAGCATAATTTATTATGAGATAAAGGGTTTTTTTTTCGGTAACTGCTTAGTGGCTTTATGAATTTATAAAATTTTGGTCCAATTTTGCGAATACAGTGGACGGTCGAAATTCTTAAGTTCAGAAATCTTTATTGTCCAGAAAACTTAAGCAATTTTTGTATATAATTCTAAAATATTTTACGTCCAAAATTATTTAAAACGACTATGAAGCTTAGAAAAAAAAAGTAAATAAATGCAACGGCTATGTAGTATTGCAATAAAAAATTACTTTTCTTGAAAAAAGTTGATTTTAAGAAATCTTAAGAATTCTTAAGTAGTTTGTTCTTGGGCTACTTAAAAATTCCGATCCACTATATATAAAAAAAAAAAATAAACTAAGTATACCAACAATATCAGCGTCTATTAGTTACTAAATCTTTATATGAACGCTGTGGCTGCTCAGGCTTTTTAATTGTAGAAAAAAACCAGATGCAGAATATGATAACTGCCCTCTAGCGCCGGATTTCAGAAGCTAAGGATAGCTTATGTTTTCTGCACTGCTCAGAGATCTATCCCTAAACAAAATATGAAAGAAATCGGTTCAGCCGTTTCAGAGCCTATTCTAGACAAACTCAGACATTTCAAATTTTCTTAAATACATTTTAATTCAAAACACAACGGGGTATTGCGCCCCTCACCGCAGATATTTTGATACAAACAATATGTTACTCTCACACTTGCATTTTTGTGGTAATATACTTCTATTTAGTATATACTATTTTATTATTGTTTAAAATTTTCTTATTAATATTTGTTTTATAAATAACTTCATCAAAACTTGACCAAAACTCGCGAAAACTATCACTGGGCACTAACTCATAATCGTTAGTTGGCTTTGTATAGTACTTATATATTTTTACCATAAATTGTTTCTTTTTATATGTAAAACATTAACAAAATTGTGAACAACAAAAACAGCAATAAGAAGAAAAATTTGAATACAAATGTTTCAAAAGTTCTTCTCTCACTCTCTGCACACACTCTCTTTCATTTCTCTTTCTCTCTTGTAGATCTATCTATGGGAATTTGTTGACCAGCGTGATTATCATTGGCTTGACTTGCTTTCAAGCACAAGTGATGATAGCGATGATTCCGACTGGTCTGAGGAATAAATGAGTTCCGCAAAGCAAACAAACAAATAAAAAATAAACATAACTCACAATATTCAAATAATAATTTAAAATAATAACAAAAATTGCAAATTAATGAAAATCGCTAAACTGCAGGAAGATGATGATAAAAAAAAGGAAGAAGAAAAAAATGCAAAAAACAAAAAATGCTAATTGCAAAATCAAAGTGAAATTTGAAATTAAAAATATCAAAAAATAAATTTGAAAATTCAAAAAGAAGTAACACAATGCAACGAACTTAAAAACTGCTTTATAGGAATTTAAAATAAATAATATAAACTAAAATAAACATTTCAAATTAAAAAAAAAAAAAAACAATAGAAAAGGAAATAAAATCATTAGCGCATTTCTTAGAAACATAAATACAAATCAACAAAGAAACACAATTAAATACACTCATGCAAACACACAAAACCCACGTACACAAAAACAAAACCAAGTATCTCTTTTCATATATGTATATGTAGTAATATTAAATGTAAATTTTTCTAAAAAACAAAAAACCAAACTTAAATGTGTGTAAAAATATGTATTTGAAACAAAAACCAAAAAATAACAAAACCCGAAAAAAAATGCAAAATTAAAAATTTATAAATCTAAATAAAAACAAAGTTTCCTTAAAGAAAACAAACACAAAGTAAACAAACATTTTCGCTACGCTTATAAAATGGAAAATAATATCAATTACTTCATTTTTTTTTTTAGTTTTTTTTTTTCTTAACAGACTGAATTAAAACCGAACGATTTTCATTATTTGATTTATAATTTGTTGAGAATCTACTGCGCTGTATAAGGAGATTTCTTTAAGTTTAATTTTATTCTCAAATTCAAAATTATAATACAAGTTTAAAGGAAAAAATGAAAAGCTATAATAAATTTCCAAAAAAAAAAACCGAGCTGGAATGCGCTTAAGTTTGTAAAGGTAATAGGAGACTAAGTTCGAATTAAACAACAGTGATATGCCTTTCTCTGCTACATCAGAAAATTGTTTATTTTTAGCATATATAAATTGCCATAGTTTTAACATCCAATTGAATTATAAAATTAATTTAGTTTTGTATTACGCTGAACTATGTAAACTCAACGGTTCCTTATTGCTTCATATTCACTTACCGCACTCCAGCTCTTTCCTGAACATTTTTGTAGAACAGTGTAACTATAATTTGAAAAGAAGGAATATACTTTCTATATACCTATATTTTTGTTATTAAATACTTGCTATTGGAACGTACACACATGTAATCTCCTTAAAAACTTATTTTTTAAAATTTCTTTCTCTTTGTTGTGTATTGTAATACTGCTTAAAATATTGTTGAATCAAAAATTTAATGTTTGTATTAAAAAGAAATAAGTTAATTTTTAAAATGATAAAAATATATACACATATGTAAAATTATAAATAATTTAAAAAATTAAAAAAAAAAAGGAAGAAAAAAAAACGCAAAACTAAATATGTAAAGCAAACAAATTCATATAGTAATAAAAAAAAAACATGTGCCCACACAAAAGTAATAATAATAAATCCAATCAACAACACGTGCGAATACTAATACTATACGCGTATTTATGTATTTCAAATTAATAAAACTTAAAACAAATACATATATATATATTTAAATTGTACTAACACAAGATCTATACATATAAACAAAAAAAAAAAAAAAAAATATTCAAAATACCTCCAAAAATACTACAAAACATATTTTTTCTTTCATTTATATCGTTAAAAATTATAAACATAGCAATTAGTTATAGAAATTAATATGAGTATAGTTTAAAAATATAAACAAACAGAAAATGTCTTTAAATGCTGCAAGTATATTTGTATAATTAAAACAAAAAACAAACAAAATTGCATAATGTTTATAAAAACTTTTCTTTTCGGGCTTAATATTTTTTAATACATATTTTAAATATTTCTGTTGTTTAATTGTTACTTGCTTTTCCATTCTTCCCATTATATTTTTGTTTTTTTTTTCTTATCAGGAAGTAGTATTATTATTTTTAATACCTAAGTAAATACTTTGTTTAAAATTTTTAAACAAAAAATAGCAAAGTTTAAGCAGAAATGGAAAATTCACATAAATACAAAAAAAAAAAAACAAAACAAAATGGTAAACTGAAAATTTAAAACAAAAACTAATGTAAACCCTCCATTCAATTACTCTTAAAAATAACTAGGTACCAAGAAAGAACAACAAAACAAACGATTTCTTCAACTCAAAATATAAACTCGAGACCAAAAAAATAAAAACCAATAAACATGTAACAGCATAATTAATTAACAATAAAAACATTACTACAAAAATATGCATAAATTAAATTTTTTCAAAATTTTCCAAAAAAAAAAAAAAGAAAAAAGGATTATATAGTTATATATAAAAAACAAAATTATTTAGATTTTGTGCCATGTCATTTACTATATAGCAACCAGCAAAAACAAAAAAAAAATTATTATTGTCATCGTTCATGCACAATAAGGTGCCTCACGGATAAAAATTACTGTCATCCCCTTCTAAAAATTAACCTTTGTTTATTTTATGATGATCCGCAAAATATTTCGTTTGTAGCGATAAGCCGACGTGAGCTGAATCGTTTTAAAAAAACATTTTTTTTTTTGTATAAATCTTGAGGCACCTTAATGCGCAATAGCTATTGAGGCGTTAATGGTCGTATGTATAATATATGAGGTTTATATGCTGAGACTTTAAACTAAAACTTTTTGCTGCTTTTGATTCATTTAGTTTTATTGCATATTTCAAAAAAGCTAGAATATGTATAACAATAATGTTCTTTTTTTCATAAATATGCATGTGAATTAAAAAATGAAAAATCTACACAAAAAATTATGTTACGTTTTCGTTCTCCACCCATCTACTATTAATACCATACTAAAAATCAGTGGAATCGGAATATTTAATTATTTTCTTTACCCATTTCGCTATTCTGTTCAATTATTCGAACAGTAAAAATAACCTATTTTCAAAAAAATATTTTGGTATGAAAAAGGTAGAATATCAGGTAATGGATGTTAAACCTCATCTTTCAGCAAAAGAAAAAATATATTCTCCCTTGATACTAGGGGTATATATCTGCAACACTTTTATTTAGATACTTTTTGAATTTCTTGTTAAAAATAATTTTAAAAAAAATTATAAGAATGATCATGAGGTATTATTACCAATATATGTAACTATTTTATAAAACACTTGTGACCCCATCTATGTATAAACTTGACATCGAAATTTAAAATTTTTCAATTTTTCAAAAAAAAGTCAATATTTAATATGTAATATAGATTTTTTAAATCAGCGGGTCCTTATCACCCTAAAAAAAAAGTAGTTTTTTAAAAAAAATTAAAAATTTGATCTTGATCTCGAATCGAAATTGGTTAAAGTATAAAGGTCGATTGCGTTTCGAATACCAATATGTAAATATGAATACATTTCGTTGAAAAGTTTAAAGTCAAAAGGGTAAAACTCATGAATCCAGAAGTCACACTAACAAAAATTAGCAACGATCGCTTAAATAAAAAAGCCTCCAAAAATGAAATGAAAGAAGTGAACAAAAAGAAACAAGTTCAGAAATGTTTGATATTATTTTGTTTATTAATACTTTTATTCTGATATTTATATTTAACTTAATAGTTAATTGAACTGGTAGAAATCTCAATTAAAAATCTCTTGTATGTGTCAGATAGAAATGAAAATCAGCTGTTACGACTTCAATGTGAAGAAATCGCAATAGTGTGTGCCCCTTTGCGTTTTCGAAATTCGCAGCAGAGACGCATCAAAAATGGGCCGAATTCGCATCGATAATAGTTTTAAACCGCAAAAATTTTATTAAAAAAAAAAAAAATCGAATGTAAAATATCATTTTCAAAGAACTTAAGTTCAAATAAATTTTAAAAGTGCTTTTGCCTTTGGTTAATTTTTCGACTACCTTTTACTATCAAAAACTTTACCATTAAGAACCACTTAAAACGTCACTAGAACTTCAACATCCTAGTTTTACTCACGAGAAACTATTCAACTAGCCTAGCTTATCTTTGACGCAAACTAACCCGAGCCTCATCCAAACCACGGAAAACTAAAATTTTGTCAAGACGGGTATGATTTAGTTTAAAAAATAGTTAATCAGCATAAAAAACTGTTGTGTGAAAATCAAAGTAGGAGAGGCGAGGGCTTGCCATGAATCCGAAATGGGGGGCGTAGGACGAGTACAGTTGAGAACCTCTGTTCTAGTGAATTCTACAACTTAAGTGTTTCTAGCGGAATATTTTTCGGAATTTAACTTATTTGGGCATCAAGGGGCAACACTGGCAACAATGTAGTCACTCCCATAATGGTCGCATTTCTAAGGCGCGAAAATTTCGCAACTGCTGTGACTTGAAAGAGCAAAAAAAAAATGATATAATGGAGAAAATGGCGTCCAAATAGCAACATTTGTGCTGATCATAAACTTACAACTACAAGTCTCTAAAACACTCTCGCACTAGTTGTGAGTGTTTATGTGTTTGAAACGTAAGCAATAACAAAGTTCAACGAGTAGCAATGGCAGCCTCTTTTCATTATTCACATGCTCAACGGTGCACAGTGATTCAGAGACGCATTTGCAAAGTTAACTTTTCAATATTTTAATTACATAAACAGTTTCATATCGGATAAACTGTTGAATAATTATTAAAAAAAGATGTTGAATAATGTTGATGATATTAATTTCATCAGATCCAGTGATATCAGGCTTTTAACCATAGCCTCGAAAAAATGTTTGATGATAGTGAAGAAGCAAAAACCATGCTTTTAAGCCCGTATTATAGTACATATCAATTTTTATTAAAGACCATTTTGAATACTATATTACTTGTATTTTTATTTTGCAATATGAATTTTTTTTTCTTTTAATATTAAAAATTTACTGTAAGAAGGCAGACCATGACCATTTTTTTCAGTAATGTAAACAGCTTTGTCGACAATTTTAGTGATATTCAGTGTATATTATATCAGATATACATATGAGAGGTGGGGGGCAGTTTATCGATTCAGTACATCTTTAAAAGTTATCAATGTACTACTATATGAAAATAATATACCTATCAAGAATTTGAAATTGTAGCAATTTAACACGCTCACTTCCTTACGAAAATTCCTGTTTTTTTAATTTTTCATCTTATCTTTATCATATTTTTAATTTTGTTAATTTTTTCCACATAAAAGATTTTACCAATTATATTTTTTGGGTTTAACCTTAACCTTGAATAGTAACAAAAAATTATTCAATTTGTTTGAATACAAATTTGATTTTAAACATCTGTTTCACCTATTATTTTTTGATGCTCATACATTTTCGCTTTTTTTTTTGTTTATTTTTATTGCATTAGAGATCTTCGATTTATTTTTGCCCGAAATGTTCCTATGGGCGAAATTTCGACCACTTTGTTTGATTGTAATATTTTAAAAATTATAGTATTTTTTTCAAAAGCTCTGTAAAGTGACAACCTTCCTTTTCTAAATGTGTATGATTTCAATCGAAGCTCTTATTTGATTTTTAGTAAAAACGAGTGGGAGTTTTTCTTTAATTTACTGTTAAATTTCTTAGCCATTTTTGAGTAATTTACAATATTTTTGTTCAGTTTCTACAAATACATCTATTCTTACCGAAATTATAGAATAGAAAATCACGATGCTAGTCGCAGTTCTTAATTTCATTGCTGTGAATAATAAATAATAAATTGGAGTAATGCAAATAATGGCAATTTTAGTTTTTCTCTTACCATTACGATCTGGGAAAATATTCGGCTGATTTTAAATCTAGAGATGCTCCACACAATGGATGCGAAAGCAACACGACGACAAGATGGCGACTGCATCAAATGTTGTCAAATGACTGCGACTTGAATACAATGAACGCGGTAATAACCAATCTCACTTCCTTAATATAATTCTTCCACTTTATAAAAATTAAAAAACTATAAAAATTAAAACAGTAATTTTTTTTTAAAACTTTTCATAAACTAACTTATTACTATAACTTACAATCGAAAATAACAAAAACAAGCAAAACGGAATTATTTTTACGGTTGATAATTTGTTTGCATTTCCTTCTGTCGCAGGTCAAAAATAGAAATAGATTGTTGTCGATGTCTGCGACAATTGTCATTGTGTTCCATTGTGGCAGTGTTGCAACCAATGCATTTGTCTTCTTAAGAACAGATGTGTGTTGACAGTTGCTGCTAATATTTGTAAAACTTTTTCATTGCCCGTTCCTATGATTTTTCTTAAAACTTTTTTTTCGAGAGAATACTTTGCATCGTCTATAGACAAAATCTTCAATAAAGCAACTGGAAACCCTTAACCATATTCAATATCGAATGATAAAGCTAATAGAGGAGGTAGGGCTATAGCTATATTGACTCCTTGGAAGGAACAATGTCGAAACGTTGACAGTGTGACTATTCTATGGCTATTTCCATGATAAATGTAAAATATTCATAATTAAGCTGAATGTTCATTGTATACTTCGATACCATACATCCTTTTTAAGACATTATTCCAACAAAAAAAAACAGATGTTTACTCCTGAAAATTAAATATACATAAATGCTGGTACTGGGAGGAAATATAAACATTTAATTTGGCACTTCCATTTTTCACATTTTCAATTCAATGTCTTACATATTTGTGTGCAACACTTAATGTTAATTATAAATTACAAAATCAGTCAGTAATATTGTTAAAAATCAAACTAAAATAAGCATGTGTAACTCTTATGTTCATGTTGAAGAAAAAATTCAAAACTACATATTGAAAATACAAAATGAACGTATTTCTGAGACACGTTTCCCCTTTCATTATGAATGATTGCAAATTATTTTTATATAGAACGATTTCAAGACAAGAAAGTTAAAAACTAGTAACTAAAAATACATAGATATCAATTTAACTAAACAATATTGAATACAATATGTATAATGAACAACAGTGAAACTTATAGTAAAAAAAAGAAAATAAAATAATGACAGAGAAAATAAACACCATTTATTTCCAAATAAAAAAAAAATATATATACTCGTAAATAAATATTTTGTGATACTGAAAAATAGTTCAACGGTTCAACAAGCTTAAAAATAATAAATTACCTTTCTTTTTTCTTTATTGTTTACATGTTTTTTCATACTTTATAATAAACAAAACACAAAGCAAATAAATTAATGCTAATAATAAACCTAATAGCAAATAAAAAAAAGTTAATTGTGATCTTTAATGTTTTTACCAATTGTAACAATTTCTATTAACAAATACACAAAAAAAAAATAAATAAATAAAAAATGATTACAACAATTTTGTAATTAGAAAAACTACTTATAAATAAAAACGTAACTAAACAATAAAATTAAATAAAATGTATTTCGAAAATTGGGCTTTCCTACATAAGAAAAACTCAAAAAAAAATAAAAATTATCTTATTCCTTGAAAATTGATTGCGAAAAAAATTAAAACTAATTTTAAAACAGATTGCTCATATTAAATTATTATTGGAATTGTTGAATAATTTTCTTCATAGACCCGTTTGAAAATTAACTGAAAAATCTTAAAATATTAAGACAAGTTTCCAGATACATTATAAAAGTGCTCCACCACTTATACTTATATTTAAATTTTCTTTTAGTGTTTATCTTTTCTTAATTGTAGCATTATTTTTTCGACTGCTGTTAACAATTATAAACGATATTTTTTGTAAACGTCATTCACATTATTAATAAAACAAAATACTGAAAATATATGCAAAATACAAATAATAAATAAATGAGTGAAAATAAAAAACCACCCTCACAAATTCTTTTGTTTCATTTTTCCACCCCTGTTTACTTTAATAATAAAGCCCATTCAAAATTTCCAAATTCAGCTTGATCATTGGCATTACAAATAAAAATAATTTACATACCGTCGCCTGAGAATTGATTTGGAGTATGTGTGTACAAATTCATATACCAAATCAATTCTCAGGCGACGATACGTACCTAAATAAACGAAATAATATCAAAGTAATAATTACAAACACTATGATTAAAAGTAAATAAAAATAAAAAAGGAGTAATAAAACCGCAATGAAATACCACCTTGATCAAAATGTTCCCGGAATTTATTCAGAAAATTAAAAATACAAGTTTATTCATCTAAATCTATATTGTCCCCTTCAAAGTAATCCCCATCGACTGCAACACACTTATGCCAGCGCTTGATCCAATCCTCGAAACATTTTTTACATTCGGTTTTCGGTATGTCCATCAGTGCTTCCTGCGATTTTTCCATTACTTCCTCTCGGCTGCTGAAACGCGTTTCCCGTAATGATTTTTTAACTCGATTGAACAGAAAGAAGTCACAGGAAGTCAAATCAGGTGAATTCGGTGGTTGTTGGATTGTATTTGTTGCATTTTTCGTCAAAAAATTACGAATAATGATGGCACTGTGCGAGTGTCCACGAGTTTTCTGTCCACAATTCTGGTCTCTTTCGGCGAACTGCTTCACGCAAACGCCTCATAACGCCCAAATAATGGCTAATTTGAGGTTATTGACCAAAATTTATTTTACTTTATCAATGTTTTCGTCGGTTTTCGATGTCGATGGTCTGCCACTGTGTTCATCATCTTCGATTGACTCATGACCACTTTTGAACCGCTCGTGCCACTGGTAAACGACCGTTTTCTTTAGAGAATCCTTGCCAAAACACTTTTCAAACATTTCCAACGTTCGCGCACCATAAAATCCATTTTTTAAGCAAAATTTAATATAATACAATTTAATAAAATTGTAAAAAATCGCCAACACACACAGAGATAGATGTACTCTTGGCTACGTCACTTTTGCAAATGTCAAGCTATGACACTAAGATTTAGAGGGAATATCAACAATAGATGTACCAACTTAACAAAAAAAAAAAAACAGAACTCAAATCGGAACAATGGGAGCGCCACACAGTGGTTATTCCGGGAACTTTTTGATCAAGGATCGGTGAATTTTGGCTGCATTCAATCTATGTAATTTTGAATTTTATTCATTGGATAGGGTTCGCAACAGATTCGATACTTTAAAAAGAAAATATAACTCTAGGTGCAGCTGAAAGGGTACCAACAATTTTAAAAATCTTGGAAACGCAATTTCTCTAATTTAATATTTCGGCACTCAAAAATTATAATTTAAAAATTTTGTTGTATGTTTTAAAGGTTGCAGTAGAGATGGGTGTACGCCGAGAAAATAAGGTGACCAACTGTAAAACAAACTATACATACTCATCAGCGATGCCAATTTGCGGCGAATTCCCTATACTTTTTTGGTTTGTAGAAATTGATTTTTAAAAAAGTGTGTAACTTGAAAGTCTTTCATTTCAAAGTATTTTGTAAAAATTTCAGAGAGAAACTCAGAGTGCTTTCGTAGATATAGACAATTATAACGCCGAGTGTTAGTCAAGTAAAACAGTTGCCTTCTCTTTCGCCCGTCCAGAAAGGCTTAGCTATGCCTTGGTCAGCACCTCTTAATCCTTGCTGACTAATCTGTAAACTTACAAACTACGGTCAGCCATCATAAAGAAGATTAAGTATATTTTAAATGTTAAAAACCGATAGTCAAAACTTTGAAACCGTTTTTCTCAAAACAAGGTTTTTGCCATTTTTTATTTAAGCCAAAAGTAAGTCCATGCCTTTTCTTTTAAGAACTTTGTTGGGCTGGGACTTGTTTATCTATCAAAATCAACGTCTAGTAACTCGAAACACCCATTTCGTTCAAATTTGGTGTGGTAACTACTACCCAATAGGACTAAACTTTGTGTAAGTTGGAGCCCGATAGATTTTGAGAGTGGGTTCCCTTGAGATGAAATCAATCATGTCGTAAGAGCTCCGAAGTCAGAAAGAAAGAACATTTCTATTAACGTACCAGTCCTATAAAAAATGATTAAGTTTTGGACCGAGATATTGCAGGGCCGCTTTAAAATAACAGTCACCGAGATCAATTTTAAGCCAACGTAAAGGTATATTTCGTTTTTATAAAATCTTTATATGGAAAGTGCGTATCATGCTGTTGTAATATAAAATTATACAGGTGCGGGGAAATTGATCGAAAATCGGGGAATTTATCGAGTGCTATCGGGGAGACAGAAAAAATGAGTTGGCATCCCTGATGCTTATGCACAAAATCGTTAAACAATAAACTCACTCTACCGCCAAGAGTATGAAAACTTTAGAAGTCATAATAACTTCAAAATACCAAAATTTGGAAATGATATACTTTTGCTGAAATTTAGCTATTTTTCGATATCTAAAAGTTTGGTCAGGTGAAGTTGTGAAATATGAATGGAGACCAGTTCAGCATTGCTATTTCAAAAATCTTGATTCGGTCATATTTGAGTAGCTGGCTGGACTATTTCTTTAATAAATAGAGTAATAAAAACAACTCAGCTTTTAGAAATATTTTTAAAAAATAGTTTTTTTCGGGAAATAAAGGCAAAAATATGTCATTCTTATTTTAAAAAAATAAAAAGTAGTATGTAATTTAAAACAAAAATTTATATTTAATAGCACAGTTCTTAATGTAATCGTTTTTTAATATGGAAAGGGGATTTCATGCTGAAAATTTTTATTAAAGAAAGTTAGGGGCGGTTTCAGATCAGCAATTTAAACTATTAATACCAGGTGAGGCAAAAGTAATATTATAATGTTAATTGGCTGCCATTTTGTTAGAAATGAAAAAATTGGGTTCTGTTTTCACGGAAAGTTTATTTGTAGGTATAAAATTGAGGATATTAAGCCGTTTTACGGCATTTTGGATTATTGCTTGTTTTCTTCTTCAAGGTTTGTGGTTTGTTGTAGTAAACGCAAGATTTCAAAAAGCCACAAAGGAAGAAGTATGGCACCGTCTAGTCTGGTTATCTGGAAAACAACAACGAAATTCACGCTGCGTTAAAATTGGTCAAATAAGCAGTAAGAATAATTCGCGTTGTTCCGGTGTGTATCGCTCCATTGCTTGTTGTCAATATAAATGTCAAAGCACAATGACATTTAACGCCATTTGCAAATATTATGGCACATGTACATTATGATAAAACAGCTCAAGGAGGCCCTAGATCAAGCTTTTGCATACATTCATGTTGTGTGAATTATACATATTTATACAAGAATGGAAAGGATCTACAATTTTATGGTTTTCTTATGCAATTTTTATTCTTGAAGGTTTGCCATTCCCAGCTAAGAGGTGGTGCCGTGTGGAGAAATTATTATTTTTGCAAAAAGAATCTGGATCGAAAAAAGTATCATTAAAAAAAAAAAGTATGGTTGCTAGCATTAGGTCCGTCGTCTCTGCACTTTTTGGGTAAAGTCTGGTAAACTGAGAGCAAACAAAAAATACTCTCTGTGATAGACAAAATTGCACAAAAGTACAGGAGCTCATAAAACCTCTTTTCCACCTCCAGCTAAGAGGTGGTGCGGTGTGGAGAAATTATTTTTACAAAAAAAACTGGATCGAAAAAAGTATAATTTAAAAAAAAAAGTATGGTTGCTAGCATTAGGTCTGTCTCTGCACTTTTTGGGTAAAGTCTGGTAAACTGAGAGCAAACAAAAAATACTCTCTGTGATAGACAAAACTGCACAAAAGTACGGGAGCTCATAAAACCTCTTTTCTTGTACTAAAAAAAACGTCAAATTGTAACGACAGTTCAATTCAAATACAAAGTTTCTGCGAAATTTAATAAAATAAATTGTTAAATCTTGCAAGAAAATAAAAAAATTAAACATAGATTGTTCGACTGATGACTTCTTTAGAATCTTCTGGTTCACAATCTGTATTTGCATTATCCAGAAATAGCAGAAGCTCCTACAGCGTCAGAACTTGAACAACAACACTTGCTGTGGAGAATGCAGTTAAAAATTAAGAAATATACTATTAACACATTTCCAAATGCCTTTTGAACATTTTCCATTTTAAATAACACTTATTTTTCTAAAAATTCTTTATTTATTTATTAATTTCAAATTTTCAATATATTTTCACAGAACCAAAACAGCTAATTGTTTTTACCCTAAGGACTAAGGCGGGCTATTTCGTGCAAGAAGTAGAAGACAATTACTCTCTCATTTCCGCTCTCATTTGCAAGTTTTTTTGAGTACGGGAACGCTTTCTGGGCTGTTTGGGCGAACGCGTTCACCCGCGTTGTAGTACGGGAACGGACCTAATATTTTCAATAACATTTTTCCGTTAAATTTTTCAGAACTTAAAGAGAAACTGTCAAACAACAATACAAAACAGTTTATGTTTTTACCAGTCAAGCATTACAAAATCAAGACAAATCTGGCTGGAAAACAATCAAAATGGTAAAAGTGATGTTCAGTTATAAGTTAAGCTAAGTACGGCAGTATAGTTTAGTTATAGTACACTTTATTTTTGACTATGACTAAGCGCCAAGGTGAATTTATACATGGTCGAGTTACTAGCAACCCACTCCTCTTTTAAGGTAAACAATTGTGAGTTGTCAAAACCATGTACAATCAAATCTGCTAATTCGGACATTCTTCGGGACAAAGTAAAAACGGTCCAATTACGAGGTGGTCCGATTATAAAGGTATTATTTTTGAGTGAAAAATGGAAGACGAGATATGCATGTAAGCCCATGAATCATTTTTTATTATGTAAAGCACTTATACATGATACTCAAATAAAGGAATATATTTTTGGGATACGTTAAATAACCAAAAATGGCATCAAATCGAAAAAGAACAGCATTAACACAAGGGGAAAGTAAGTTTTGAAAACAGCAAATATCTTCAGGTTCTAAAAGGATTTCGAAAATTCCGAAATTTTGAGATTCCTTCTGTTAAAAATTTGAAGACGATGTGCCTGGTTTTAGATGCTTCTAGCCACCCATTTGACGCCATAAAATTGGAAATATTTAATGCTTGAGTAATAACACTGTACAACTACAAAATAGTATTCGCTGATCACGAATCTATAACAATTTTTTCCCCAGCTCAGATCTAGTTTCGTGTTTCTTTTTTGTATTTTGCTTTTCTACATGAATAATAATAATAATAATTTTAAGAGTTTTGGATGATTTTAACAGATTCATTATCAGCTTCCAAAATTACTGCAGACAAATTAGGGAACATCTGAGATACTAGTTAAAAAATCTCATTTTGTTGTACAGTGTAATTTTTGCTTTGCGTTGTGATATCCTGAGTGCAAGGGTAAACAACTTGCAAGTCAGTGTATCAATGTTAGTAAATAATGCACACTATTTTATATTTTTTACAATCTTTAATTTTTTCTTTTGTTGGCAAAATTCTTTGAACTTGACTTTTGCTTATATTAAAGATATCCGCCTATTTCCTATGAGACAAACACCTCTCCTCGGCGACATTAACATTTCGGTCAGATTAAAAAGGTTCTGTGGCACTATTGTCCATGACCCTATTGGAAGGTGTCCCAAATAGCAACGTGAATTTCTTCTGAATCCAAACAAAAATTAATAGTGCAGTTCGATTAGCAGGTGAATTTCTTCTGAATCCAAACAAAAATTAATAGTGCAGTTCGATTAGCAGGTGTCCTAATTGCAGAGAGTCCCAATTAACAGGTTTGACAGTAGTTGTTGTTGGTCTTGACAACTAACTAATGCGACCGACACAACAAAGCCTTATTTTTCCGTGCCATAATGAATTTTTGTTCTACTACAGCTATTACTTTGTTTAAAGAGAAACACTATTTTAGATTTCCGCAAAAAAAGTACTTCCAATGATACAAGTATATACAACCCTGTCACATTCTTGTACATTCTCTTTTTCTCTTTTCTATGGATTTTATGAATGAAGAGAAACATCAAAGCAAAGAAATGTAACATAACAATGAAATGCCAAAAACAGCTGTTTACGCTGAATATGTAAAATTGTTTACTTCGGTTAGAAAACTAAATAAATTGCTTAAGCAAAAAATATTAGTAGTAATGAAAAGGCAGTAAATCATTTATTGTAAAAATGACTAAACCTTACATATGCATTAATTGCGGCAATCATATACGTGAATTATATAAACAATTTAGCAATTCTGTGAAGACAAGTATTTGTGTAAGTTTTTGTCGAGCACATGCAAATTTTTTCCAAGAGTGAGCTGAAGACTTAAACCAAAATACTTTTGTATATTTTGTTTCAGGATAAGTGCCACAAAACTGCTGATAAATATATTGAATTTGAGCCGGTTATTATTTTGGTGGATTCAGTATTATTATCCCAGCAGGCTTTTAGGCATATGCTTTACAATCGTGACTTTAAGGTGAGTTGCTGATACATTAACATTTAAAAAGAAACAAACAAAATTTCTCTATTTTGATTTGAAAAAAACGACAAAAAAAATTAATTTATTAATTAATTTTTGCGAATGGACTTGTAGCGTTTGGCTTCGGGTCGCACAGAAGACAGCTTCGCCACCTGTAACAATTTTATTGCAGGTGCTAGACCTTCCGTTTTCAAATTGTGTAAGAAAATATTCGTGGAACCCATCGAACTGGTTTTTTCGTTTACCTCATATATTTTTCTAATATTCAGACACAACCAATGCATTCAAACTTAGTTCATCAGATATAATTTCTTGAGCCAATCTTAAATCTTCCTCAATTTTAGTCTTCACCAGGGATACATTTGTATTATCGGTGGAAGATTTTGGACGATCTTCACGATGGTCATCCTCCCCAGAAAAATGTTCAGATGTTGAAACTACTTACAAATGTAACATTCACTTCATATTAATTGCGTCATTCGTGAAAAATTTATACTTGCTAACTAACTTCGAAATCGGTAGAGAATAGTAAATCAAATTTCTCATTGTGCTGGTGGAGTAATTTCCATTGCTACCGATTTTGATAAAATTTCAAATGGAATATCGTAATATTATTACAAATTATCTTTCAATTTTGAATTTCTCTATACTAATAAAATACCAGTTTTGTTTGTCCCCTCGTTTACATACAATATGACGCGTTCAGAACAAGTGACTCGAATGTTATCTTGAAGCAAAAATGAACCCTTGCTGTATTGTGCGTGTGAATGGGTTAGCGAAGGCTCGTTTTTGCGCTAGAAAAATATTGAGTTCGGCTTTGCTCTAGCTAAATATTCGAGTCACTATTGTTCTGAGCTGGTCATATATTGTTTTTCTTTTCAAATGCATGTATGCCAACAGCTACATTGGAAATTATCATTGGTGTTATTGCTGCTGGAATCGTTTGCTTTATATCGCAAGAAACGTGCTGATAATTTTGAACATGAATTGGTGGATGAAAAAGGTTTCTATTTATGCTGTCTACAAAATATTATTGGTAAATATTTAATACATTCCTAAAATTTTGCAATAATTTTATTATTATACACATGCTTACAGATTATATAATTATCACAGCGTTGCTACTGTTAGTCACATCTATATACCGCTCAAATTTAATGCTAAAAACTGGCTTAAGAAAATTCGCTTTAACGATGCTTAAAGCCATAACGATTGCCAATTTTTCGAAATTTTTTTTACTGCCAATTATGGTATGGCGTGACAATACCACCGACTTGGGTGCGAGCATACATCATTTGCTGGTATTGGGACATCATCTATTTTCGCTGATATACATTTATGCGGTAGTCAGTGGCTTAAATAAATTGCAATCAACTGTTGTGATATTACCCACATATTTGGTAAAGGAATATATGAAGAGTGCAATTTCCGTGTATATGGAGAAACATTTCTGAATACAATAAAAAATAAAAATTGCTAACAAAGTTGTATGACTTGGAGCGTGCCAGGTTGAATTAAAATATCACAGATTTTAGTTTTCTTTGTTTTTATTGGAAATACATTTGATTTTATTATTATTTTTCGTTTTTTTTTTCTTCTGTTTATATATTTTAATTATTAATACGCTTTGTTGTTTATATCATTCCTTAATTATTAAATATTTATGTATAAGTAATATAAGATTTTTTCTCATTTTTTTTATTTGTTTCGTTTGTATAATAATATTAATAAAATTGTAATTTAGAAAACATTGTTGTTGTTGTCGTGGTTGTTGTTCAACTAAAGCATTGTATGTAATTATGTTAATCTATTGTAAGGTATTTTATATCTGAAGCATGACTCTGCTATTCATACAGCAGGTTGCTTTTCTTTCAACATTTATCTTCTCATATTGTAACATATTTTGTTTTATTTAAATATATTTTATTTCTATTTAGGTGATGATACTCTTTATATTGTTGGTTTGTTGTGTGTCTTAATATGACACTGTGCGGCAGCACTTTTTTAACATGGGTTTTGATTCGGACTCTGCAAATTTCTATAATATTATCAATAAGACTGCAAAACTTCGTTCTGATAAAAGAAATTTTTCGACTTTCTTTCTATTGAATTTTTAAAATTTAAATGTAACACAGTACAGAAAGTTTAAATATTCCAAAAAAGGAAGAATTTTTCCATTTTAGAAAATTTGGTTTTTTTAACCATCGTACGGAAGGCATGTACTTAAATATGAATTTATAATGATAGAAATAAATACTTCGCAAGTCCGTTATTTAGCTTCCATCAAATTTGTACTACAATGACGTATCGCGATGCCAGAGCTGCTCAAAAAATTATTTGTTTATAAAATGTGTGCAAACAATTACTTTACATAACCATCTTTATTCTATCATTCGTATTCAAAGGGGAGGCGGGATAGTTAGGGTGTTGAACTTTCCCCTCTTGCGGTATACAAATTAGATTAAATTTATCAGTATATGTTGTAAAATACTTTTTATTGTATACTAATGCATTTATTATAATCAGAACACAGTAGTAATCCATGTAGTTAATAAACAAGTAGATTACTAATTTCAGCTAAAACAGAACTCCCCAAAGTAAACACGTGGCAAAGGAGCTGGTTGTATTGCATAAAAATTAAGTTCAATATATAGCAATATACGAAGTTCTATATTGTCGAAACAGTGAAATGAAATAAACTGAGAAGTTTTATCGACCAAGTTTCGGACCAAGCTTAACTTTCATACTAGTACACAGTATTTTGCTACTGGTACTTGAAAATACTAAAGTAGCAGTAAAAATGTCCATACTCTCTATTTAAATTTCAAGCATTAATGGTGTTTTTTTTAAAACGGAAATATTAATGTGTGGTCAAAACTATTAATGTTACATTATCATTGTTGCAAAAACTAACGCAAATACTCAAACGTTACCTCTTGAAATTGTGAATGCAGCACTTAAACCATCCGGCTCTATTAAAGAACTCGTGCTACCAAAGCGCAGGAATCTGTGGTCTGTTATGTATTGGGCTTTGTTGCATATGTTATATAATTATTATAGATTCATACAAAAAAATAAACGAAATTTAAATACTGAGTATGGATACTTGTACTGGTATCCGTGTATTTCTAAGAACCTGTACCAAAATACCGCGGACCAGTACGAGTATTTGTTTTCGTATTTGAAATTTTACAGTTACCTGAACTATGTGCTCTCATATTCCGAAAACAATCAAGGCAGTATGTATTTTTGCTGTCAACATGGTACTGAAACATAATGGTGACCGACACAGGGATATAAAAAAACACAACAGCGTTGGTATATGGAAGCGTGCTCTGATCTGGTAATGGAATATATTTCCACAAAGTGTAATAGCCTCTTATTATTAATCCGAAAGTCAAGGCAGTTATATTGAAAATTAAAAACAAAAACAAAAAAATCAATGAACAGTTCCGCGATTTACGCTGATTCTATCCAATATTTGTCGACTCAAATAGATATGAGAAAGTTGGGGGAGTCAGTTGCGAAAAATTGAAAATATGACAGACAATTTAACGACGTAAATCGATGATCATTGATGTATGTAAAAAGAAAAAAAAAAATGAATTTTTATATTTTTACGGCGCGACGACGTAAATAAAGGCATTCTGTATTGTGAAGAAAATTTTGTTGCCATTTAAAATCGAATAAAAATGTGTAATAATTGGAGCGACAGTGACTCATTTTCTTCCTTCTTATAGCCTTATGGAAAAGGAAAAAAATTTAAATCTTGACGACGCATCGCCAAAATAGAATCTTTTTCTCTCAATTGAATGGGTTTTGTTTTTTTTTTTTTTGTGAAGTGCTGTAAAGTTTTCACATTTGCTATTTTTATATACATAAATTTGAATTTTAAAACGTTAAAGCAATCACTTTGTAAGTGTGTGCGGCTTCCTCGTTGTCAGTGGTCGTCGCCCCAATGGTGTAATATTCTCACTTTTCAATTAAACAAAACAAATAAACCTGTAAGCTGTGAATACAGGATTGCTCAGTAGCACTTTCTTCTTACAAAACATATTGACTTACAAGTCTCCGTGTAGTTTACTTTTGAAAGGTCTAAATGTAGGACGAATTACCAAATATATTTTTTCGGGTTCAGTGGTCATTCTTAAATACATATGCACATTGGCCATGTGAAGCTCTCGTCAAAACCCATGCAAAGAGCTGCGTAATCATAAAAGTTTGAATATGAAACATAATTATACAGGATTTATTAAGTTAAGTTACTATAAACTCGTTCTCTTTAGTACCTACGCGTACTTAATAGTAGTAATTGTTTCGTCTTGTTGTTTTGTTTTATAGATCCGTACGTACTTTAGACACTTATTGAATTAGCATTTAAACTTAATGTAGCTTTATTTTTATTATTTATTTTGTCTTATTCTCTAAATAATTATTTATTGTATTTTATGTAGTTTTTATTTTTTCTCTCTTTTTGTTTGTTCTACACTTTATTAGTATTAACTTATATTTTATGCACTTTTCGACATAATTAAGTTGTTTAAAAGGCAGTTAAATGTTGTTGACAAGCGAATTTCAAAAGATCTTTCTTTATTTTCATATATACTATGTAAACACATTCATTGAGTGAATTAAAAAGTTGAGTTTTCGTTTTGATGATGCTTCAAACCATTTTTAAATTTCCATGTTTTGATTTTTGTTTGCATTTTACTTTTACACAACTTAGATATGCCATTTATCTGCGCTAGATCTCCTTGTTTTTGCTTCATATTAATTTTATACAAATCTTAATTGAATTACATAGAAAAAACTCTAATTTAGTTTCTTAAATTATTTTAGTTTTTATATATTATGAAAAATTGCTTAAGAATTGCTATTTTATTATTAAATGTGTAAACTAATTTTTGTGTAGACGCATTTTAAAAGTAATCGAATTTAAAATCTTATTAATTTCGCATAAAAACTAATTTTAAAAAATGTTGATGTTGCTGTTACATAGTTGGGAAGTGTTCGAATTCACAAGCATGAGTCAAGGTCGAGTCGAGACATAGCATAGGATTATTATTGTTCATGAGGGCGTTAGTATGTTTGAAATCAATTTCTCTCACGACTCTCGAATATTGACACAAATGCACTCACGCTCATAAGCACACACAGTGAGCACGATTTGTTCGCTGAATAAAACTGAATGTGAGTTTGTTGCTCCGTGTGTTGTTCGCTTGGTATTTAATAATTCACATTATTAAATTAAAAACATTTCAGTTAAAAATTTAATTTAAATATCTAAAATCAATGATTGAAATCCTTGCTGAATAATAAATTGAGTGAGGAGTAATCAACTTAATTCAACTAGTAAAGAATTTAATTTTAAAATCATCGTAAATATTTGCGTGTAGTGTGTGTGTGAAAAGAATTAATATGCTATATTTTGCTCGCTTTGTTTATATATTTTTATGAAAATAACTTAAATAATTTCTTCTTTTTTTTTTGTAGCTATTAAATCTGTAAAGAAAGAAATTGTTTGTTTTAGATTTTTCTTTCCTTGTTGTTGTGTTACTTAAATTCTAACAAAATAAAAAAGCGTACCAACGCAAACACGAGAATTGTAGAGATTCACGTGCGCCGCTCGCTCGAATGGAGCAATCTATGGATGATACACTCACGCGACATGTAGCATAGAATAGTCAAACGTTTATGAAACTTACTACTTATCGCAAATTGTATGTTGTTCGTATATTCTAAACAAAATTATTATTATTATTATTGTTTTTATTAAATTACGATGTCATATTCCACGACGATGACGAAGAACATGACGAGCAATCATCACTTTCGGGCGTTAAATTTGAACTGTGTGATTTCGGCCCCCAAATGCGCACGGTGGCATCATCGCTGGCCGATGCCAGCAGGGACGGATATACAGGATTCCATGAGACACAATTTACGGTTTTTGTGTGTCCCGACAATTTAGCTAGTGGTTCTTCTCGTTTAATGTGCCAAATGCAAACGAACTTATCCTCACTGCCGCTAGCCACGAAACTCTCATTGACACCGCCAAAGCATGAATGTATTGCGAAATTGCTTTGGCGTATACCTTGAAAACTACGCACCAAACATTTATCCTCGATGTCCCACAAGTGCAGTCCCTGATTGGAGATGTTAAGCAGTGCTAAGCGATCGGCCGAATTTATGCTAAATGTCATAATGGGGTATGGTTCTTTGAGTATATCGAAGTCTGTGCGTGGATTCTCAAAATTATAGCTGTAAGCAAACAAAATTAACAAGTTAAGTGGTATATTACACACATATTAATCAACTAAATGATTATAATTACCCTCTGATACGGAAGTGATTATCGGCCGCTATTATAGTCTTATTGTCTGCGCGATATGCGACACTATTGACGCGTACACCCTCCCACGAATCAAGTATGGTGCCATTCAAGTCGCACAAATAGAATTGACCCTTCTGGCCGCCACACACGAAACGTGTACCATCACGATTGAAAGCACCACATGACAAGCTATCCTCCATGGATTGTGACATTTTCACCACCAACTTGCCGTCTTCTACACTCCAGATACAAATCTCTGACGAATCCTCTGGGCCACCGACCATCAATAGCTTCGAATCGGGACTCCAGCTAACGAAAGCAACGCTCATTTGTGATTGTGGATCGAGTATACGTCGATTTTTTATCGTTAATTTAAATGGATCCACATCCCATATAATAACAGTGGCGTCCTTGCTGCCGGTAGCCAATTTGAGACCATCAGGTGAGAATTTGCAAAACCAAACCTCGTCACAGTGATCGCTGAGTATTTGTATGGTTTGCATGGGGAATCCATCAGTGGCACAACAGTGATCGCTGAGCAAGGAAACATTCTGCAAATTTGTTTCCCATGCCATATCGTGGCAGGGGCAGTGCTGTGTTTGCACCTCAACGGCTTGTGATAGCAACGCGCGCAAACGGCGCGGTGGCATCATTACCGATGGTGGTAAAAATGCCTGTAGACGTTCCATTACAAATGAGCGTGAGAGTATACCTTTACCCTCCCATTTGGCGCGCTGATAAAGATCGTGATTATTCGAACACATCATATACGAGGAGAGTTGATGAACGCGTGAGATATTGTGCTGGAGTGGTGTTAGTTCGTTGCGTAAAACATGAAGCGCATCCAATGGACATCCATCATCCAGATGCTCCAAATATTTCTGCTCAAGCAAAATGAATTTCATTTCGGTAATGGTCGACGGTTTGCCATTATCGATAAGTGGTTCGAGTTCCTGGTGAATAATGAAAATTTTAATTTATAAATAAACAGTTTTTAGAATCGAAACAAGTGAAACCAAATTGATTTTAATTCATTCTTTAGTCAGAATTTCACGTTACTAATGGGAGATCCAATTTAAATAGGTTTGAGTTTTGAGTCAATTGTTATTGTTGGTAATTTATCAAATACAATACGAAATTACAAATTATTTCAAATTCGGTCAAATCCTTGTTTATCTATTGATTAGAAACTCTGCTCTCTGCGAAAAATTCGAATATACAGCAGCAATGACCAGGTGGGTAAGCGTAATGCATTAGTATGAAACGTCAAAGATTTCGTTTCAAAATTATTCAATGGCTATGCTACTGCACAAAAGTATATAACAGCAACTATTTTCGCTACTGAAAAGGCTTTATATCGTACAAATTTGATTTTAACACAAATCTATATAGATAGAATATCGGTTCCAATTTGACAATAACCCAAAGTAGCCGAATAGAGAAGTACGGGTGTAGTCAGTTGAAGATGGGAGATACAGGACAAATACTTGTGTTTTTTTTTGTACAAAGAGAACATTAATATGTATAAAAAATTGAGAACAACGAACAATATCAGCTGATTCAAAATGAAACAAAAACAACAACAATTTACTATCAAAGTCAAATATTTTCAAGTATTATCGCCGATGAGAGGGAACACAACATTACAATAACAAAGAAAAGTGAATACACAAACGCGATGAGAGGCACGCAGTAACGAATTATAATACTTAAGTGAAAAAGAAAGGTAGTTCCTATGTGTATAATAGGGTATTGAATGAATTATAGAATATACTACATTTACTTCTACTGAAGTCAAACAGTTCGTCTGTTTGTCATAAAATGTTAAAGGTTGCACCTGATGGGAGATAGGTGTGGTTATTGCCATATGTTGATAAGTTATTATTTTTTTCTTTTCTTTTGATCGTAAGTTACAATTTCTTTTGATACCTCTCGGAAGTACCACGCCCACTTGACCAGTTTTCCAAGTTTCTGTACCAAGTTTGGTTGAAAATGCAAACATTTTATTCATATACATGGACGGAAAAACTTAGCTAGATCAACTCTACTAGACTATTCATGCTGATCATTTATAAATATATAAACATGATCTTACATACTTATGACGCCTAGCAAAACCCATATACCTTATACATTGAGGGTGTAGGGAATAAAAAGATGGCAAATCTAGCTGTTGTAATGGGTCATTTTAAAGTGAAAGTTGGTTAAGTATTCTGACTTTGGTCAGTTCACATTTTCGTCGCTGAAAATTCCAAACTATTACTATAAAAACTTATTAAATTCGTATTATTATTACATATTTATTCAGCGTATGCATATATGTGCATATGTATATAATAAAAGCACAAAATCAAACTAATGGAAATAATGACAAAACGACGAATGATTTCGTGATATTATTGCTCTGGTTGCGTTATAATTGTCGATTTCTAATTTCAGTAGTAGGTATATACATTTATAAGTATAAATGGATGTTTATAGAAATAATGGTAAGTCATCAGCAGTGGTAGTACTTCCTTTTAAAAATTACGTTTTTAAATTTTAAAAATCAACTCTATCTATATTATTGATTGTATGCATTCGTTATCAAATTTCATATAAATCAATAAATCAATTCAAAAAGAAAAGTTTCGAATCGAAAATATATGAAGGAAAACAGAAATTTCCATTGTTGTCTTCTTACTACTGATGACAAACCAACATCATTGCCGTCATATGTTAACCAAATGACAACAAACAAACAAACAAAAACTCAAATTCATAATAATAGTCATACCAAGAGAATTACTTACAATAACAATAAGTTGAATGACAGAGCGAAAGAGAGAGATTGAGTGAAAAATACAAAAGAAGCAAAACAACAATGTAATTTATTAAAAACAAAAAGAGTAAAATATCTTTAGTTGATGGCCATGCCTGCGTCAAGAGAACATTGTCCTCAGGAGCAGAGCAGTAAACACAAAGCAGAACAGAAAAGTAAAGTAAATTGTTATTTAGATTTCAATTGATATCTAAGTACTGCAATATTTTTGGGGTGGGTATGAAGGAAGTGCTTATATTGCAAGTTAATATACGCATAAACAAAGAAATATTCGTGAATGTACTTTGAAAACGACGATATGGTTAATGGGGGTTTTGCACTCATTTTAACTAGCTGCTTCTATTCATCTACTAAATATTTAAGCATTAAGCATATGCATGTAAATTAGAATTTTTGATGCTTCTAATGCAAATTAATAATAAAGAAGTATGTATATATTATGCATTTTGTTTATTTCTTTACTACGTCATCATTCGTTTCTTGTTTTTCTTTGTTTCTGGGTAGAAATAAATATATATATAAAAAAGAAAGAAGTGTGAACGCAAAAGATATTAAAGATTATGGTAGAGTGAGCGTAGCACACTCAGCTGCTGCTGCTACTTCATGTTAGTATATTTATGTATGTGTGTATCTGTAGAAGTAAAATACAGTAAACACAAAAGAATTTCACTCGTGTAAACTCATACAGAGACGAATTTTTTATATGAGGAGGAGGAGCAACATATGTTAATAGAAATTATACCATTAATGGTGGGGTCTAAGGAAGGCGAGCAACTGATAGGAAGCAGCTAAATAGGCATACCAAATTATGAAAAACAGAAAACGAAATGCGAAAGTTTTTAATTCATAATTCCAAATAAAGAAATGTTTGTTAAGAAACATCAGCATTAATACTCAAATAATCTTTGTTCCCCTTGTTCTCTTTTTATTTTTATCTCACTCATTTAAGTACGTATATATATTCTCTTCTATTGCAACGTCAACAAGAAGTTAAAGCGTAGAAAGAAAACAAAATGCGTGAACACTTTTCTTTCTTTGAGTTGTTTTCACTCCTCTAAAACTACCGCCATCCCTTCCAGTTCACATTAACTACGTCTCCATTTTAGTTCACCTACACTTCGATATACCTACTTCCCGCTTTTAATATAGCGGCGGCCACTCACCTTAAGATCTGAATCCGCTTTACTCCATTCGCCTGAGAGTACATGCTCCCTGAATTTTGTTGCAGCTGGATGCTCCAAATAACAACCTGACTCAGTCATCAAAGTCTTCACTGATTTATCCAGACCAATATCTTGCAGATATTGCCCAATTAGTCGTATAATTTCTTGATTAGACTTGTCCAAGTGAAAATTGTGATTTGTGGCAGCAGAGGGGATAGCAGCATCGTGATTATTTTGTTCATCCACAGTGCTATTATTGGCAGTAAATCCATTATGTTTGGAATCGTGACCATTCGATGTTGATGCTGAATTGACCCCGCTGGTGGAAACAGCAAGCGAGTCTCCGCCTGCGCCAGGCGCTCCAACACCGCCGATGCCATCAGAAGCGGACACTGTCGCTGAAGCTGATGATGACGTACTTGAGGACGATGGGTTCAATGTGGAATTTTGCATTTTTGAAGTTACTTCCTCGTCGTTGCCGACGCTTTTGTCTTTAGTATTGTTTGTTTCTTGTTTTGTTGTCGTTGCTTCTGTATTTTCTATTTCAGCCTCGTTGCTGCTGTTGGTATTATTATTGTTGGCGTTATTGTGATTACTTGGTGATTCACCTTCTAAATTTTCTTCACGATTATTATTTTGACTTTCTTGCTGTTGTTGTTGTGCTTGCTGTGCCGCGCGTGAGGTTGTAGCTGTTTCTGCGTCAATGGACTCAATCAAACTGACTACACCACGACTGTGATTACTATTACTGCTGCTGCTGCTACTGCTAACGTTACTGCTGCTCGCTCCGGTTGCTGCTGCTGATGATGATCCTCCTGCTGAACGTCGTCCTTTTTTGCGCGGCGGCTGGTCCTCGGCTGAGGCACCAGTTGCAGCAGCTTTCTTGTTATTTCTATCAATTTTGAGTCTCTTTGTCTAACACGCACGCCAACAAAGACCCGCTCTCTTGTTTACTGGCTCTCTTCTTGCTCACCGTCGTGTTGTGTCACACTCTCTCAGGTGCGCCGTTCTCTTTCAAACTCACACACTTCCTCTATAGCGCTCTTTCCTTTACAAATCAGTTTTTGCTTTGCTTTTTTCTTCTGTTCTATCAAAAATTGATAGTTGTGTGGGTGATGACTGCAAATAATTTTTATTGGTGGTGTTAATGTTTTTCTTTCTTCACTGTTGCACCGAATGCAATTGTTGCTGATAACAAGAAAATTAAAAAATGTTAATGATTAATATTATTCAAGTTGATTGGCATTTAAAATTGATTAAAAAGTTTAGACAGCAATATGGGTGCGTTGGCAGATGTGATTACGAAGTAAATTTAATATGTTGCGTACAAAACAAAAAAATTATCGAAAAACGATAGTTAAAATTAACTACCCAACAGTCACAGTATGCCCAACAGTGTGGCACAGCAATACAAGTATTGAAATCGACTGCAGTATATCTATGTATATTTCAATAAATGCATGCTTTCCAAAACTATTTTCTGTTTCTTTAGTTGGTTCTACGAAATTAACTATGTATTTACAAAAAATATTATGAAGTGTGAGTTGTTGTATCGACAAACAAAAACTGGTTATTTAAAGCAATTGAAATTTAAAACTTCCTAAAGTATAAATTGCAGCTGCACTTTTGTTTACCAGTGTTCATAACAAACAAAAATATTTTATTTTATAATTAAAAATTTCCTAATGCTTACAATTTTCTCCAAAAATTACACACAGCAAAATATCTACGCTTTCTGGTACTATTTCTATATTTAACAAAATATCTTTTTATTTTTAACTTTGACTTTCGTATTTTTTTTTTTTTTTTTTTTTTGTTTTGCTTCTCTTTAGTTCTTCTTAGAAGTGGCCATTTCAAAAATTGCTTGTAATTTTCTCTTTTTTTGAATTCACGAATTTGAAAACATAACAAATATACAATTTCTTTTTCTTCGTCGCACTTATCGTTTTGCGTTTCTTTTTCTTTTCTATTGTACTTTTTTTTTTTTTGTCTTTTCTGCTTCTTCGTTTGCTTTTTTCTTATAATTGCAATGGAAATATTTTTCTACACGCCAGCAGTTTGCTTCGGAAAATTACTTTTTCATAACTAAATGGATAGTTTCATGCAAATGTTCAAATAATTTATGTTATTTACTTTGTCTTTTACTGAATTTGAATAGTCTCAGCAGCAAGAAATTGATTGATTTGCTTGAAAATTGAAAAATTCGATGATGAAATAGAAAACTTCACTGCTAATTCACTCACAATTCACTCTGCACTTACGGATTTGTCGTCTTGGATTTGTATGTATGTTGCGCAGGGTTGCAATGGCAGTGCACTATAAAAAATAGTCAAATTGGATATATATATATGTGTATGAAAACTACATGGATTTGAAATTTCTGAGCCATACTGTTATCGTAAATATTTAGAAAAGCCCTAATTTAATTTTTTTTTACAGGAGATTCAAAAACTTTCCATAATGTAAAAACCTTTTGTTCTAACTATTTTTTAAATGTAGTTTAAGTACAAAGTCACAATCAAATTCAATTCTGAAATAAAATTTTAAGTTTTTATTTTTAACAAAATTATGCCACTTTTTTGTTCCTCCTATAAAAAAAAGCAAAAACATAAATTAAAGCTTTTCTAAATATTGATAACTACATGGAGCTCTTTAGAACGTACAAAAAACACTCCTTTAAATTTAAAATATATTAACCCTTTTTCGAATTCGTGCCTATATTTTAATCATTTATATTACTTACAAAATTATTATTATTAATGTGTACTTTAGCACAATAGACTCTCACGCCAACACTACATTTAATAGAATAGTTGCCCTAAAAATACATCATCTATGCGTTTATATATATATATATATATATATATATATATATATATATATATATATATATATAGATGTTAAGTTATATACGTATATATGCTTAGATATGTATATCCACACATATAATGCCTATGTACCTATATGTGTACAAGAGAAGAATGTCGGGTTCAATATAAGGGGGAGCGTTAATAAAAATGGTTGGTGCTGTTTTGTTGTAAATGTAAATGGGAATATCAAAAGAAAACACCAAAATTACCAAATTCTACCAAGTTGACATATGTATACATTTTATATCAATACATGAGTGTGAGTGAGAAGTGTAATATAAATGTAAACTTTGTCTGAAACAGCTGATAAATGCAATAATAATAGCTGAAATCTGCCATTAGTTGTTTTTGTTGTTATTGTTCTGTTTGTTTTTGTTTTTACTTTGTGTGTCAAATTTTGAGCAGAGCAAGTAAATGTACGTATGTGTGGGGCAAATCGGCTGAACAAAATATGTAGCATAGTATTATTTTGCTGAATATGTTCAAAGCCACAGGGTTGTAATTTGAATGCCATATTGAATTGTGGACCGACTGTGCTTAACTGAATGCGATGAGATAGCTTTTTTGTGTACGTGTACGATAGACGTACACTACAAATCTTTTGCATCGGATTAATATATGTAATAGCTTTTGAAAGCCTTATAGGCAATACTTAAAAAATATTTATTCAAACATTTAACCCTTCTAGTTCCCAAATTTTTGATTGATTTATAAAAAAATTTGGATTAAATTTTGATGAATCTGATCTCAAAACCCTAAAAATTTAATGGGTGTGATTTTATGAAGCCGGAAAGGCTGAATGCCTAAAAGTATTTGCTGTTGAATAAACTTTTAACCAATTTGTTTTAAGTAATTAAATATTTTAGTTTCCGTTTTTTATCTGGCTAGTATGACTGTAAGTATTTTATTTATTTTTTTTTATTTTTGTCTCAAATTGAATCAAAATTATTAATTTTCCAGTTTTTTACAAATTTTTAACTTTGACTGAAGCTAACGTCTATAATACTATTAAGGTGGTAATTACACCCGTTATGATAAAGGATGTCTAGAGACACGCTTGGAAACTAGAAGGTTAAGCAGCTCTGAAGGCCTTGGATAGCCAAACTCTTGTCAAAACCATAATGCTAATAATATTTTTCAGCTCTGTTGTGATCTAAGATATTTTCGTATAATGGAAAATAAGTGGACGGGCGTACAGTGGTCAAAAAAGTTTCCGTCAAGAGTACTACTTTTATACATTTTCACCAATATCCTAAAAAGCAAAAAACATACCTATGTTTTTTTAGGGGAAAAAGTTTATTTAAAACCACACCATGACTCCTCCGCCTCCGTGCTTGACTGTCGAGATCATGTTCCTCTCTTCGAGCTCTGTATTTGGACTTTTGTACACCAACACCTTCCCATCGCAGCCAAAAATATTGAACTTGGACTCGTCTACAAATGTTACATTCATCCAATACTCTATTGAACTATTTACATGTATTTTAGCGAATTCTAGTTTAGTTAAGCAGCACTTCCGGGCTAATCTCGCCTTGAAATTATAACTTTTCAAGACATTTCTGACTGTTTGAGATGTGGCAGTTAATCCTAAGCTGTCTTCTGTACTTTTTGCAATGCTTGATGCATTTATATTAGGGTCCGTACTCCACCACTCATCAAATTTCGAATGGATTTGAATGACCGAATTGCCATTTTTAAATTTAGATTCTAAAATAATGGATCGTCGGTCGTTTTAAACTTTTAACAAGTTCAGCTATAGCATTTAACGATTTTCCAAGTTGAAAGTGGTGGATTATTATGTTTATTCACTTCAGTGGAAACTTCGTTACCTCTTCAACTAATTTTTACAAAAATATAATTTAGAATGAAACCAAATAACACAACTTTGTCAGGGGGCGTCTTCACTTTGGAAGCAATGAGGTTAGTGTGCTGGAATTAACTTTTTATATTATGGCTTTCGAATACTTTGTTTGTTTTTAATTTGTAGGTGTTCAGTATCAAATTATTAATATTTGTTATAGCAGCAGTATATTAAAAAAAAAAATAAATAAGTAAAAATTTTAAATACTAGTATGGAAATTGTTTAAATAGACCAATTAGTTTTATTGTTTGGCTTCAAGGATATAGATGATATAGATCAAAATGTAAAATACATTACTACTGTAGGGGCTACTGTCGAATACTTTTTTGACCACTGATGTGTATTAAGGCAGAGCCCTCTAACATCTTAAGCTCACTTACTTTCCGTTACTCAGCCTTCTATATAAACTTTTTTAACTTCAAATAGAAGATGAAGAAACCAAAGTTCATCGTTTTTCAACAATTTCCTTGTCTGGACACCCCCGTAAAGAATGCAGTTTACTGTTTGACATGGTACTTGAGCATTGTTTTTGGAAATATTACGACGAAAAACTTGGTAAAACAACTATGAATGAGTGAGAAAACGACTTACCAAGAAATTATTATGACCCTATTCGAAAGAAACTTTGAAACATATTCTTTGTTTCTGTTTAAATCTGTGTAACTAGGACTAGGTTGAAAAGCAATGATAGAATCTCCTCGCGTTCTCATTTAGTATTGTGGTAAGACTATGGACTTTACCAGTTGAATATACGAAAAAATTAATAATTCACAGGAAGTGATAAAATCAGTGTTGCCAATTTAGCCATTTATGGTTAGATTTAGCTATTTTTGAAAATGTTTAGCCATAAAATTTTGAAAATACCCATTTCTAATTTAAATTCAACAATTTTTAACACTTTTTATTAGCAAGTTATTGTTCATAGGTTTTTACCTTTTTAGCCTTAAAATTTAATAAGAAAAACAATTTTGGAAAACATTTTAATTTGCTTTATATTTTTTATATAACTAGCGGCTTGTAAAAAAAACACCAAGGAAAATTTTGAAACAATTTTGAAAATCTTAAAATCAATTGTGACATGATAAACGATCTGATTGAAATACTGTACAGCAATTATAAAAATGAGTAATAGTATATTGTGAAACTAATGACAATTTAAAAAAATCTCCATTAGATTTTACAGATTGTAGAAAATATGGAGAATCGTCATAACTCTGAAAATAGATGAGAACGCAGAAAACTGAGAAATAAGTTTTGTATTTTTAGCATATACTTTCAAATAAACAAGGTTTCAGTCAATAGCTAACATATTTGCTATGGACTAAAGCGAATTAAAAATCTTACAATAACTAGGCAGTACCGAAGCTTCAAAAAAGTTCCGAATTACAATACAATTCAATATAACCTGAACCAACAAAAATTTGGAAGAAATTTGTAAAAAAATTTTTACTGTTTAAAAATATTAAAAAAATTTACCATAGTTTTTGAATATTTTGCCGTTGAAAGTTGGCAACACCGAATAAGATTGCTCTTTTTAAGAGAGCCAATAAAAAAAAAAGAGAGAAAAGTTCAAAGTAATTCGGATATACGAATTTCGTAGGTTAGATTAGGTTGGAGTGGCTCAGTGGTCAAGAGACACACTCAGGCCTGAACGGCCCATTGTGATACCACATAGCTGGACCTACAGTTTAACGCCGATTCCGAACGGCGGTGTGGAAATTTTTTATCGGCTTGGTGGTTTTGCCATTACCAACCAATCATACACTACATATTGATAGTGAATATAAGAAAGTTATGAAAATTAACCACCAGACGAAGACGGGATTCGAACTCGAACCTCCCAGATGAAAGTCTAGTGCACTACCCACTAGACTATCGAGGTCGTCTACGAATTTCGTAACAGGCAAACAATCGTAGTCCTCTTTTTACTTCTTTTGAAGGTCAAAACGATTACTCTATCAACAATGACATGCAATATTAAAAATGAGTATAAAATAATGTAAAAAGTACTATTTGGATGATCTAAGTCCAACTTGCTACTATCAAAGGTAGACAACGCAGAACACTTTATTTTTTTCTCTGCCCAATGTTTTGTTTCCAACTAAGCTATCAATTACACTGTGCAACTATTTTTCTAACGGAGAATCGGCCAACATAGGTCGATAATACTGGTCTAGAGTAACAAACCCCTAAAAGGGTTTTGCAAAGTTAGCTCGCTTTTAAAAGTTATAGGCATTCAAAGTTTGCCACTTTCAGCTTATTTTTTAAAAATTAAGTGCTCATTTTTACTACTTTCTTCAGCGAAATAAGAACAAAAACAATTTTAACATTATAAAGTTAAAATATCCCTTACATGACTTTTGCAAAAAATAACCAATAATACTAGTAACGAAAATATATAGAATTTAATAATGTTTGGGTTTTCAAATTTTTGTTTTTATTATAAACAGAATATAGAACTAAAAAATAGAGTAAAACAGCTCAACTTTGAAAGGCTATAACATTTAAAAGCGAGCCAACTTTTTAATACCCTCTTAGGGTTTTGTTATTCTGAACCAGTACTACCGACCTGTGTTGGCCGCTTCTCTGTTAGATTCCATGAACTTAAAATTGCTGCACAGTGTTATTTGATTAGAATTTATGTAATGGCGAAATAATTCATTTGAGTCTACCCATTTGTAACAACTTCTCAGAGAGAAACAGGTTCGAAATAAAAAAAAATTCTTTAAGAGAGGTTTTCAAATAAACACTGGGGAATAAAACAAAAAAGTAAACACTATCATTATAATTAGACGGTGTGCAGCTATTTTGTTTGAATTCGTTGTGGTTCTCATTATAACCCACCAAAAAAACATTTTTTTTTTTTGTACTTTTAACCTGAAAACTAGTGACAATTCACTATTTCTGGTTTCAGATACAGATTCTATAGGAAAAACCCTTACTTCAACTCCCAAAGTCCGCGCCGCAGAATTACTGTTACCAAGTGTAATCATCACAATAAATTTTAGTTCTATTCCATCCCATCAGCGAAAAACTTGCGCATTATTTTCAATATGTATTTATTATTATTACTTGAAATTAAATTGCTTTATATACTTAATGTAAATAGTAAATTATTTAAAGATTTTTCAATTATATATTTTTTTAAATATTTTCTTTATTTAATTGCATTCAAATTTATACACTAACTTATATGTGTAAATTATGTTTATAATCAATAACTGTGAATTAAATGAAATTTGCTTTTCAAGAAATCATGTTTCTTTTGAATATTTGTTCATGCCAAAATGAGATTTAATATTTATTTTATAGTTATGTATATTACATATATGTTATAATAATTCGCATATACATACAGATATTTATATATATTCAATTTGAAGTTTTAAGTTCAGTCTCACACGCACCTTTTATTTAAATATTTTATTATTTTCATAATTCTTTTTTTTTTAAATGTTTTTTTTGTTTTAATATGTTTTTCTATGGTATCAATGCAAATATTTGTTATATATAGTATATATATATAAAAATATAAATTTTGAAACATTTCAATTGCTGTTTACATAGTAGTTGCTGTTGCTCTAGTATAAATGACTTTATTAATGATATATATTTTTTGCGTTCAATTTCAATGTATTATAAATTATAGTTAACAATATATTTTCTTTTTCTATGTGTTTTTTTCTTTTATTAGGTATTATTTTATGTAATATGCTAATTTATTTTTTCACTCAATGTTTAGAAACACAATAAGTATCAATCTAATTAAACTTAACTAAAACATATTCTCATATACAAAAACGAAAGTATGTAAGTAACTATTTAATAACTAACATTATTTAATAATTTGTTTGAAATAAAATGCAAAAGTTCATCCTTCTCAAAGACAGAACTACGGGATCATAATGTAATTACTTTCCAGTTAAGTTCATTTCGATTTAAAGCAATAGTAATGGGCAATAAATCAATGATTGGAATTGATAAAATTTGTTATCTTACATTCTGTATAAGTGTTTATGATATTATTTTTTGTGTACAATTTTTCACTTAAAAGAAGGGAAACTAATAGTAGTAGTTCTTCTTTATTCACGTAATATAATTAGAATTTCTTATGAATAATTAAAACTAGAACCTACGGCTTTGACATTTAATGTGTTCAGCCGAAGGGAAAACAGTGTTTACTACATCGAATTTTCTATTGCCTTGTAATTAATTTGAGAATCTGAAAATTTTCATACTAATAAAATTTATTTCTATTGCCAATACATATTTATTGTCCTTTACTATTGCTTGCAATGGAATTTATGATGGAATCGAAATTATGCCAGTGACGGGCATAGAGCCTTCTTAGCTTTATAGTTTCGAATGGTATTTCCATTTTATATTACAAATTGCCGGAGTTTGACAAACAAGTGTGTCTAATTAAACATCCTCTTATCACGGTCTAGATTCTATCTTTGCGTTACATCATAAGACAAACTCATTTGCCCGTGATTCTAAGTTTGCTACCCAATCCTGTTCACAGACTTTCTTTCTTTCCAATCAGTGTTTTTAACGTGTTTTTTTAATGTTTTATTTATTATTTTCTTTTTTGTAATGTAAAAAGATTCCTGCCTTTTTTAAAGTCTTAGCTTGCATATATGTAGTATATTTGTTGTTGTTGTTTCTTTCGCAATAATCTGTGATTTTCGTTTTTTTCTAATTTCAATTTAAATTTAAAAAATAAAACAAAATTTGCAACATCTTATTCATAAAATTGTTGAATATGTTTTTGTTTTAACTTTTCATTTCCTTCCTTTTCTTTGTTTATGTTTTAAAGCGAAATTTCACATATGAATATACAAAAAATAAAGGGTGAATTTGTGTGTATGCATATCACCATGCCACGCTTTCTTACATTTTAATATAATTTAAATAAAAAATGTTATTCTTTTTCATTAACTATTAATAACAATATTAAGTTAATTATAACTAATTATATGCATTAATTTAATATGTATTTTTGTTGTTGTGGTTTTTTATGTATTTAATGCGAAATATAAGAAGAGAAACTAGAAAATAATAAAACAACGAAAGCAGTTGTTTCCTATATTTTTAAACACTTTTCTTTGCATTCTCTACTATACAAGATTGGCATAGTTAGTTGTATGTGTAGTAGTAGTAGTATGGTGTGTTTGTTCTGCCTTTTCTTTATTTATTTTTTGATTATTATGAATCGACGGCAGGCAGCGGATTCGTCGAATGTTCACCCATAGCGTCCATGCCATACTCACTGCTTCAAAGTGGCTGCGATTCATGTTGCTCCCGCAATTGACGACGTCGTTTTTTACTCCATAGCTCATGACAGTCCTGCCATGTCGGTAATCTTGGTATGGGCATCCTAATATAAACAAAAACACTCAAATTAATTTAAAAACATACAAATTAAGGGGCATTTCACGATTATTTAATCATAATAATAATTGCGTTAATTAATGAGTATGTAATAATTTGCATAGGTGTAAGTAATTCAGAAAATTTCAATTCGATTTTAGATTATCTCAAATTGATTTTAGAGTATTTAAATTGTACTTCAGAATAACAAAATACACTTTAGAAAAGTCCAAATGAAATTGAAATTTTCTGAAGTACATTTGGAATATTCTAAAATCCAGTTGAAATAATCTGAGGTCAAATTGATATATTGAGAAGTACATTTGATTATTTTGAAGTACAATTGGAATATTCTGAAGTCAATTTGAAATTTTCTGAATTATTCTTGAAAACTGGAATGGTACGCTTAGTTTCCTTTCCTTTCATTTCTGCGCAAATATAACATGTACAACATAAATGGATAGGGAAAGTTTGACTTATAGACCCTACATAGGCTGTTGTGCCATAATACACACACACACACACAGTGTTTAAAAGGTGGAGGAATACTATCACATTGAATGTGAAGCCTAACAGTAGATGGACTTCCAATGAAACTTTCAGAGTCAGAGGCTGGCATGGACTACCAGTGTTAGACGGATGACATTGTTTCATAACCAGAGGTCATTTGAAGAAACTCTCTGTGATATTATATTAAAAGATCTAAGAACCACTAGCAAATGCTGCAGATCAGTAAGCTTAAATATCAATCTATTTTCCATTTACTAGGAAAACTTTTACTTTCGCATTGGAAAGCAATTTCACTAGTCGTAGAACTTAGTGCAAAAAATAACTGGGCTTGGTGCTATACCTTTTTCTGCAATTCTTCAGAATATTTCAATTCAGTTTCAGAGTATTTGAACATTGCTTTAGAAAACTGCTTTTGTGTCTTAGTTAGTAAGTGGTAAAACTACTCGTTCGATGCGCAGCTGCAAATCAACCCAAAAGATTTTCATGTATTTTGGAATTAAGCCTACCCGAAGGTCCTGCCAATGTGGCAGTCGTAAAAACCCAACAAAAGACAATTATCTCTTGGACTGTTCACAAGACAGAATGGTGTAAGAATATAATCATACATTCAAAGAGCATACGTTCAAGTGGTATACATACCATGCAATCATTTACTTTCAAATTAATATAAGACTGTGTGAGCAGGCTCTGTCAACCGGGCAAATACAATAAAGTCTCCCTATGTTGGTTCACAAGCAAACGTTCAAGAAAAAGGACTTGAAAAGCTCGGAACCATTAGAAAATATTTTAGAGTATTGCCGAGTCCTGATCCATAATGGAAAGAGATGCCTGGGTGTTAACCAGGTTCGCAAAACGGAACTACCATACATAAACCCTGCTGCAATGCTCAAATTCTTGAGAAAGATACGATTGGGTGAAGTTGAGAAGTTGACCATCAGAACACAGTCAGGCTAAAAGATAGCCCGTTGTGATACCACGTGACAACTCATTCGGCATAAAAACTCCAGCAATTCAGGCTTTATTATGTATTGTAGTATTGTCCAAGGAAATTTCCTTAGACTGGGGTGGATGAAATATTGAAAACAGAGAAAAGTCCCCTTAACCAGGCTATGCCCAATATCCTATGATTAAATGAGAATATATTCAATCGTATAGGTCAATGGGCGTATCTAGGTTAATTTGGTACCAATAAAGCAATTATAAATTTTGTCAGGGATGGGAAAGCTTTTGAAGTACTACCAACTGACTTCGAGATTGAAAGGAAAATTAAAGAAATTGTACGATGATATCGTAATAAAAATAATGAACAAAATTTTCAGATAATCCAAAATGTCATGTGCTTGTCATGTTATCTTGAAATAATCGTGACAGGACATTTTAAAACTCAAAACTTACTCATCGGGATTAACATTTTTCAGCCATGGTGATTTGAGTGCATCTTCGGCGGTAATACGCCGATCTGGATCCAGCTCTAACATGCGATCAAGTAAATCTAATGACGGTGTAGGCATGAATTCGAAATCTTCGCGTAAACGTCGTCGGTGTTGTTTCTTCTGTTTGAGCGTATGGAATAGCGGAAGTTTTATAACATTTGGCCACACAGCAGGCACCGGTGAGCCACATATTTTGGATATAGTTTCTAGCTGTGCCATTTCAGCATTCGCTTGAAAGAGTGGGCGTCGCAGAAATAGTTCACCAAGTATACAACCACACGACCACACATCAATGGCAGGACCATAACGCTCTTCTCCCAACAGCAATTCCGGCGGGCGATACCAAAGTGTTATGACTTTGTTCGTATATGGACGCTCACGATCTTCGGCATTGTAGAGACGCGCCAAACCAAAATCAGCTAGTTTCACTTGTCCTCTGTGCAGGGAGTGAGATGGTTTGAGGTGAGAGTAAAAATATTATTTAGTATACAGATTATAAGGTTGATATGTTATTTTTAGCGCATCTTACTTGTTGTTCATCAAAATATTTGAGCATTTAATATCACGATGTAGGAAATTCTTTTTGTGGCAATAATTCAAGCCATCCAATAATTGCTTCATAATGCTCGCATTATTTTCTTCATTAAAATTCACCATACCCGATTCGAGTAGACCCATCAAATCATGATCCATATACTCGAATACTAAATAGAATGAACCTTTATCTTTACGAAATTCGAGTGCATCCTGTTTGTCGGTTACAATCTCATGTAGGTTCACAATGTTCCGATGGTTAAGTTGACGCAATATTTTTATTTCCCTTACTGCGGTAATGGGAAAACCTTCTTTCTCATTTTCGAGTCGTACTTTCTTCAAAGCAACCATTTCGTTGGTGTGATGATCCCGAGCCTTATAAACCTACGAAGAGTGGTGAAAGAGAGAGAAAAACAATTGAACATTAGAAATCCAGTCGTCTAATATCTCCACTAGCAGGAGTTTCAGCAACTATAGCTGCATCTACTTCAGCATTTGCACAATATTAAAGACTTGATTATTCTAATATGTTTAAAATATAAAAAGTAGTGATTATAATATACAACCCATATTTTCTAACCTGCCCATATGTGCCTTCGCCAATTTGTGCAATCATCTCGAACACATCGACGCAACGTTCACCCCAGTCACGTACATTATTCCGTGAATCACGTCGATTCAATATAACAGGACGTTTGCGTTTCGGTGCCGGAAGGCTACTGCTGCTACCGCTACCGGAAGCGTTTTTATTAATTGCACCTTTACCACTAATACTACTACCGCTAGCTCCCAAACCATCAAAGTCTTCAGGACTATTGATAATTTCATCATCGCCACTTAGCTCTTCTCCACCTTGTACCATCGGTGGCATTGGCAGATTAAGTATGCTTTTATTAGCATTTGAATTTGTTGCTGATGAGGTGCTGGAGCTGGCGCTACTTGATTTTTTTGTGGTTGACGACAGTATCGCCGTTGCTGCTATTGTCGTTCTACGATCGTCTGGTGGTGAAGGTGTTTGCGCACTTACCAAATCGGCAGCAGTCATGCCTGGTGGCATTGGCAGTGCTGTAAGGCTTTTAGGTTTTTGCGTTTGTGATTTTGTCATTGCTGCCTCGTTTCTGTTAATAGTCATTAGGCTATGCGTACTGCTAGTAGCATTAGCAGTAGACGTCAATGCACGATCTGTCTCGTCGGCAGTGGCTAAACCACCACTACCACCACCGCCGTCACCATTATCACCAATTTTCGGCATGGGAATGTTGTTAACTTCAACGGGGGGTTTATCGTCTGCATTTGTTCCGCCTACTACTACACCATTAGGTGCTGTTGTTGAACTGGCAGATTCTGTTGCTGTAGCTGCTACAGTTATTCCTGTTAAATCTATAGCTGACGACAACGCTGTTCCTTTTGGTGTTACACTATCAATGGATGAGCTATTGTCGTTGATTGTGAGCGGACCATTGCTATTGCTATTCTCCTCTTGACCTTTCATGATTTCCTGCAATGCCTTTTGACGCTTATGCTTGTCTTTCACCAACTCAGCAAACAAACTCGTCTCACTAATTTTCTTGCTGTATTCAATTCGTTTTTGTTTCAGATCGTGTGATGCTGGCGATGACGAACGCGAGTGAGAACGGCTACGAGGTGAACTGGGAGATCGTTTGCGTGTACTGCTACGATATCTCGAAGACGAACGATGTCGATGGTGATGATGATGGGATGTCGAAGCGGCATTTGACGGCGACGGTGGCGAATCATAATAACGTGTTGAACGTGGTGAACGCGAGTAACGCTCGCCACCGCCACGTCTCGACCTCGAACGTGACCGCACTGGAGAAGGTGAGGATATCATGTACTTGTGTCTGTGGCTGCTTCCACTGTTACGGTACATTGATGATGTATTCACAGACGACGAAGAGGCGGCAATGGAGGGCGATTGTCGATGGCGTGAATGTGTGATGCTGGGACTTCTACAATAATAAAGAAATCATTAAATAATACTAAGTGAAATAAATGAACGAAGAGAAATACAATTGGAAAATTTTAGTAATAAGTTAGAACAGACTGAATATCACAGAATATTTATTAATTAAACCATTAGACCAGTGAATGATATTAAGAACAAACCAAAAAACTTGTAGTATTAAAAACTAATTCTATTTTCCCCTTATTCAGTTGTTCTAATTTGTCACAGTTGAAATATTACCGTGAATAACGCTTCGAGTACTTTTCTCTACTATAGCGTTCATATTCGGTGCTTCGCATGGTACGCGAGTTAGAGCCATGATGGCGCCCATGCTCGTAGAGTACTGACGGAGTTGCTGTTGACCGATTATCATTCATTTTTCGACGCTTGTGAGGCGGAGTTGTAGGTTGGTGGTGATAACGATCTGTAAAAAGAATACACAATTACATACACAAACACATAAAACACAAACTCTTTACACTGCCCACCTGGGGAGATGCCCTTGAACTTATGCATTTCTGAAGTACCCGGCCCAGGGCCTGTATGTCGTTGCTGATGATAATGGTGGCTACTACTACCACCACCACTAGAACTCATAATAGCACCTGCACCTCTATGATGATGATGATGAAGTTCATCTTTTGCGGGACTGTTTGGGGTTAAATAGCGAGAGCTACGTGCTGATCCAACGCCACTAGTATTAGTTCCGCCACTGCCACTAGCGCCGCCAGCATACAATGGTGGTGTGTGCGGCGAAGTGGCTGTGGGAAAGCGACCTTTTGTACTGGAACGTGGCGGTGGTGTACGATGTCGTACATTGCTGCTGCGATTGGTCACAGTGACTTGAAGGCCACCACCTAGAGCATTAATTTGGGAGGTAGATGTCGATACAACGGTCGTAGATGTCGCTGAGCAGCCACCAATTCCACCGGCAACTGATGCTGTTAAAGTTGTTGTTTCCGAATAGTAACTATTGTTACTATTTGGGCGTATAGGCGGCGTATCTGTTGAAAGTGGACTGCCCCCGCCGCCCCCGCCCTCTTTTATAGGTGTGTAGGAGACAGTAGCAGCAGTGCGATCTGGGCTTTTTAACGCACTGTTCTTTTCAAGTGAGTGCCGTGACGTAGATGGCGGCGGTGTATAGTGACGTTCGAGTACCTCATCCAAGTCGTTATCCGATATGGATTCAATGCTTGAGTAGGATTTTGCTCGCTTCTTTCGACGTTTCTTTGATTTTTTGTTGCGTTTATGTTTTTTGTCTTTTTTGGCTTTTTTACGTTTTTGTCGCTTTAGCTCCGCTTCCAATTCATCTGTGTCAATAGTATCGCTAGAAAGCAATGTTTCCAAATCGTATTTTGTTGACTCCCAGTCGGACTCATCATCATTCAGTTGCTGCTTTGATGTTGTCGAAGATGATGCTTTGGTAAATTTATCCACAGCAGTTTCATGACGATGATTGGATTTTGTGTTGCTGCTGTTGCTGCTAGATAGGGATGGAATCGACGATGACAAAATTATCAATTTATCTGTAATTTTGGAGGAAGTATTGACGTTGGTAGCGACGTTGCTACTACTGCTACTTGTCTTTGGTGCATGTACTGGTGAGCCGAGTATGATACGACGCACATGATTCGGAGAAAGTTTTGACAGATTGTCGAGACTCTCTTTGCGTTTTCTCCTGTGAAGGAATAGAAAGACAGAACAACATTAGCAAATGCGGTTTTGGTTGTGAGATTTGATTTTAGATTTGTATATGGAAATAGATAAAATATACCCACCTAGAAAAATCGAATACATTTGAACTTTAGCATTAAGAAGATATGGAAAAAATATTCGATTTAATAAATAAAGTAATAAAGTGGTAAACTCTCAACCACTATTGTTTTTCTTACCTGTAACTATCCTCATCGCTGCTGATTGCGTCTCGGTTCACTTTTGCATTTTCATCCTTTGATTTCTTGACAGAGGCAGAGGATATAGCCGCTGTGGCGTTCCTTAGCACTTTCATTGAGTGATCTGAATTGATTTCCCCTGCTTCTGGATCAGAAAAATCCTCAGAACTCACATCCGAGTATTCCACAATTGCATTTATAGATGTTGCTGACTCTATTACATTGGAATTTGATCCACCGCCTCCACTGGCGTTCGATTGTCTTCTACCTGAAGAGCTCCTTTCGCGAGAGCGTTGGCTCCTCTTCTTTTTGGATTTCTTGTATTTTTTTGGAATTGAGTTCAGATCAATGCTGGAATCATCGTCACTGCCAACACCCTCAACCCCCACTACGGTGTTGGAGTAACGAACGCTAATGCGCTCCTGCTCCATGGCAAAATTGTTGTTGTGGCTTTTACTTGGATCTAAGTTGATTTTTTTTTATTTGCTTGTCGTTGATTTTATTTTTTGCTTTTCGTTTTTTTTATTGTTCCACCGCACTCGCGTGTCAAATTTCGAGAAAAAATTTTTTTTTCGCAACTTTGTTTTAATTATACGTCCACTTTAAAACATTTTACATTTTCACATCCTATGGAGCATATTTGTATTTGCTGTAATAAAACAAAAATAAAATCCATTAATTTCATCAACGATTTTTTTTGGAATTTTCTACGAATATATTTGATTCGATCGTTTTCGCCCCGTACAATTTACAACAAAAAAGAAAATTTATCATTTGTCACTTTAGCACCACTCTTCTTCTATAGTTTTTGAGGTTAGTTTTTGCAAAGTGGAACTGTCAAAATGACATTTGATGTAAAAGTGTTGCTGTGTTATGTGCTCCTACGAAAAATAAATAGAAGAAATAAAAAGAGAAACTTATGTATTTATGGCATTCATCAAAACGTCTAGAATCATTGGAAAACTCGTAAACTACATAAAGTGTGTAAATTTGCCGAAATTTATGTGAATTTAAAATGAGTTAATGTTATTATTCAGTTTACGAGATTTACAAAGCTTTTGCACGTTTTAACAGTAGTCCTATGTTTGTGTAGGAAACGGCATTTTTGTTTTTCTTTTACAAATATTTAAAAGACCTTTGAAGTTTTTATTTTGCTTGAAGAGTAACACGCTTCAAATGTTGGAACTAGTTGATAACAGTGGATTTTAATGTTTTAGAAAGCTAAATATTCCCAAAAGAATAAAAAATAATTGATTTTTGTTATGTTTGTTGGTATATCACATACATGGGTGTGGTAGAATAAACACAAGTTACGGGTTACAGCTAATTTACATTCTCACTTAAGAGTTTCAAAAGTACAGTTCAGACGTTTTGAAAAAATGTAAACAAAGAAGAGTCAAATTCTTTGTTTACATTTTTTCAAAACGTCATCCAACATAAAAATTGTTTGGTTTGTAGTGAAATTAAAAATTTAAAAATTAAATTCGTTTTCTTCTTTTTTTATTCTGATAGTCAACATTTTATATCATGTGACCAAATTCACTATTAAAAAACTATAAGGACGACGTCTCTTTTTTTATATGTGAGGAAAACAATTATGACAACTTATCAACGAGATAGAATCCATTCTATTTATACGTTACAATGGCTACGCTATCATTTTCCTCCACAGTTTAAAGGATTTTGTTGCCATATATTCGTAAAATTTATGAACTGCTGCTATGTTTTTAGCAGAAAAATTATTAGATTTCACATTTGTATTTGAATTTTAAAATGTGAAAACAATCGGATATGCTACCGCGTTAATCTGCTTTCACACACACCGATTTCTGCCCGATTTTTCTCAGCGTTTTTCTGTTTGTTAGCGAGGGAGAGGAGACGAAAGTGAACGAGTCAAAATCAGCTGTACCAATGATTTTACACCGATTATTGACATTTGCCTTTGCATCTCTGTTCCATTCATGTAAAACGAATCACAAAAAAGCAATAGAAATACAAAATCGGTCGGTCGAAATCGTTGTGTATAAAAGCTGTCGCAAAGAGAATATGTAAAAATCGGTGAGAAAAAAGCAGACTTAACAGCCATGAAATTAGGGAACCATAAACGCCAAAAAAATCGAGTTAAAAACGCTTTTAACAATATGTTGTCTGGTAAACTCGGAGTTTTACAGAAGTGTTTACTAATAAATCTCAAAATTTGCAACTGAATATTCTCATATATAATTTAGAAATATTATTTTATATCAAGGATATAATAAAGAGAAAGCATTCAGGGCATGAGCTTCAAAAGTTAATAAGGGCTTTCATCAATACTGGTAAAAATCTTGTAGACCTTGTAAACGGCATAAAGTGTGTAAACTTGTGAAATTTATATGAAATTTGACAGTGTGTTTACGTTTCTATGCTGCTTACAAGGTTTACAAGGCTTTTAAACGTTTTGATGAAGGCCCATAATGAAACTTTTGTTATTCCACACGAAAAAAAAACAACCCTGCGTGTACATGAAAACTGAAAAATAACTTGTCAACGCTAGTGTTATTGCACGTAATTTTATTTTAATTGTATTTTTAATTTTAAAGTTTTTCCATACTTACCAAAACCCAGATAATATAAATGCGCTGCGTTTTTAATGTTTTTTTGTATCGGCCACCAAGTTTCACTTTATGTTTATATGCGATTGCCAAATTAATTTAGAATACACTACGCACTTTTCTCCTTGAAATGTTCACCATCCAGGTGCTTTAATTTTACACTCCAATTTCCTGAGACTTTCACACATGCTTCACTAATTTTGCGTTGTACTCTAATGGAGCTTGAGCTCCCCGTGGAGCATCAAAACACACACGGCGGAACTTGTTGCCGATATCACCACGACAGCGAACACAGAAAAATCTTTTCGTTTTACAATTTTTTCTCGATAATTTATAGAGGGACTCCCCAAAAAAATTTCGTCTTGGAATTACGTTCAGATTAAGTTTTACGACTTAATATAAGTTTTCGTTAATTTTCATTAAAGTTTTTATAAGATTCCTCATAATATAACATATTTGTCATGAAATTCTCAATAAATTGAGGGAAATTCTGTAACAATCTTGTTGCAAAAATGAGAATATAGCTCGAACGAAGAAACGATTACGAGACGACAGAATGGCGAGCAATGAAGACAAGAATCAAAGAATGAAAAAGAACTAGGATAAAGAAAAAAGCAAAAAATTAATTTGATGCAACATTTCTAAATGTCAAAATAAAGCAGCATGTTGAGAACTGGAAACTGCTATACCGATTTCGATTTTCTTCATATTCATGAATGGTTGTATTCATGGTGAAATCTTGTATAAGGTGATGGAAAGATTACAACGATTTCACTTTGACAAAAAACAACACATCTTTATTGTGTCAGATATCATAAAATGTCAAAATCAGCCGTACAAAAAAACAATAACAACACATCTTTGTTGTTGCGGCCATAATGGCGGTATGCAGTGAATATCAAAATGAAGAAAAAACGTAAATAAACAAACAAAAGAAAACAATGGTTTTGACAGCCTATGATATTGACCACGAAGAAAGAAGAAGAATGAGTTGCTGATAACTTCACTTGGTATAAATTCACCTTGACTGCAAACTTTTGTTTCCTTTTGCCCTTCGCGTATGATTTCCCGCACACCAATCTTAAGTTTGAAATTTTCTTGCTGTCAAATATTCGACCTTCACAAGGCAAGGTCGAATTCAAAATTGAAATCGGAGAGTAATCTCCTTATCGAAATTGAATTGAAAACAAAAGAAACTGTACGATATCGAAATTATTATGAAATTTTCAAAGAATAAATTGGGCCTTTGTTATACAAATGAATAAATAAATAAAAAAAATAATGGGCTTCTTTTCTTGACATAATCAAATTAAAACTCACTCATCGGCATTAACATTTTTCAGCCATGGTGATTTGAGTGCATCCTCGGCGGTAATACGTCGATTTGGATCCAGCTGCAACATGAGATCAAGTAAATCTAATGACGGTGTAGGCATGAATTCGAAATCTTCACGTAAACGCCGTTGATATTCTCTGTTTTGTGTGAGAATATTGAATAGCGGAAATTCTGTAACATTTGGCCATACAGCAGGCACTGGTGAGCCACATATTTTGAATATAGTTTCTAACTGTTCCATTTCAGTGTTTGCTTGAAAAATGGGACGTCGCAGAAATAGTTCACCAAGTATACAACCACACGACCACACATCAATGGCAGGACCATAACGCTCTTCACCCAACAGCAACTCCGGCGGCCGATACCAAAGCGTTATGACATTGTTCGTATATGGGCGTTCACGATTTTCAACATTATAGAGACGTGCCGATCCAAAATCAGCAAGTTTAACTTGCCCTCTGTGCATGGAGTGAGGTGATTTGAATTGGAAGAGAGTAGAAAAGTGATTTAATATACACATTATAATATTAATATGTTTATTTTCGTGAGACGTACTTGCTATTCATTAAAATATTTGAGCATTTAATATCACGATGTAGTACATTCTTTTTGTGGCAATAATTCAAGCCTTCCAATAATTGCTTCATAATGCTCGCAATATTTTCTTCATTAAAATTCGCCATGCCCGATTCGAGGAGACCCCTCAAATCATTATCCATATATTCGAATACTAAATATAATGAACCTTTGCTTTTGAAAGCATCCTGTTTGTCGGTAACAATCTCCAGTAAATTCACTATATTCCGATGGTTTAGTTGACGCAATATTTTTATTTCTCGCACTACAATAACGGGCAAACCTTCGTCCTCATTTTCGAAAAGTACTTTCTTCAAAACAACTAGTCCTTTGGTGTGAAGATCACGTGCCTTATAAATTTCCTAGGAGTGAAAAAAGAGAGAGAAACAAAAACGTAAAGGAAATTTATGTAAGTAAAATGAAGTGTTTGAAATTTAAGTTTGTTAGCTGTAGACGATGTTATGTCTAATTGAGAATTTGCAAAGCGACAAAACAGTCTAGCCTTCCTAACCTGTCCATAGGTGCCTTCGCCGATTTTCTCAATCATCTCGAACACATCGACGCAACGTTCATCCCAATCACGTACATTGTCTCGTGAATCACGTCGATCCAATATAACTGGACGTGAGGGTTTTTCAGCCGCAAGGCTGCTGCTGCCTTTCCCACTTTTTGCACCTTTAACACTACTACTACTGTTATTATCAAAGTCTTCAGGACTACTGATCATTTCATAAAGGCCGCTTTGCTCTTCACCATCTTGTGGCATAGCAGCAGATGTCAATGCATGACATGTTCCATCACTAGTAGTTGAATCACCACCACTTTTATCATCCATTTTTGGCATTGACATGGTTTTAACTTCCCTCGGGGTGGAAATACTAACCAATATAAATGTTCTAATGAGGATCAAATGTTGTTTAAGATGATAATGAACGAAATTGATTTTGACTATTGATGATGAATGAATCAAAAGGTTATTAATTGATCCAATGGTAGAATCGAAAACGAATAAGCAAGCTAGAAATAAATCCAGGGTAATGAAATACTTTATCTATTTGAAAAAGAACTCAAACAAAATTCAGGGACTAGAATGTATGCAAGTATGTCTTTTATATAGCACGATTATATTATAACTACCTAAATTGTTAAAAGATGGGAAATTGTTGGCAATACAGGCATATCATAACGGTTTTGTGCGGGGCTGAAAAATCCACAGTAAATTCTCCGTTTCTTTAATCGTCTAAACAAAATTGTGACGTCCGGCGGTCAAAATTAAAACGCACATAGTATCATGAAGTGATACAAAATTATTGACTTAAATTTATTTTATTTTCCTGGTTGAGCATGCATTGCATATCAGATTGTCAATTTAAATTCAGAAATTATAAGTATATATATTTGTGGACATTTGACAAAATAACCTATCTCTAGAAATGAAAATTTTCTAGATTACTTATCGTAAATATCTTAACACATATACAAATCTGTTGGTCCTCTATAGTCTAGTCGGTAGCGTACTAAACTTCACCCGGAAGATTGCAGGTTTGACTTCAGTTTTGGTGTGATTGTAAATTCTCTAGTTTAAAAATTTTCTGGAATTTAAACGACAAATTCGTAACCTTTTTACCAAACAACTTCTTTTGAAAGATGAATTTTATCATATGCATTTTAATTCGACGTAAGAACTTGTCTTGATATAAGCGAATAAGCTCAAGTTTTTTTCACTCAAAATGCATTTTGTCCAAAGAATTTGTATGGTATAAGCTAGATATGTATCTCGAAAAGTTGGAAAAAGGTTTTGTCAAAAATTCATATTGCCATTGTACGTCGCAATTATGTACGGAATGTAGCAAAAAACTTTCAATAGCTATTACTTTAATTATATTTATATATTGGATGCCAATAATCTGACAAATAAGTTTTCAAAATATCTATTAAATAAGTAAATATATTTTAAATAAGTAAATTTCTAAGCGTGTGGGAATTTTAAAATAAATATAATGATAGATGTAAATAATTTTTATCGTCTTTGAATAATTTAAAAGCATTTTACTCTAAAATAATTGTATGGTTGACTAATAATTTAAAACGTCATTCATAATTAGAAATGGAGTTTTGGGAGCATTACCAAATGCTAAATTTTAATCCTTATTCGCATACAGCTTCGTTTTTACATATCAAATTTAAACACTGAACTAAAAATGACACAAAGAAAATTTTTTGAAAACTGTATTAACGACAGGTTCAAACTTGTTAACCTTATAATTTATATTTTTCTGGCACACCCTAATTTTATATGGTAAGCGTTGTTCCCAGAGTGTATATTTTGGTTGTTTCTACTACTTACATATGCATTCATGTTTTGACATTAGAAAAGGGTGTGTTCAGTGAGGGTTTGGCGTCTTTGACGGTTCCTTTTGAATACAAAAAGGAAAAGAACACAATTCTTATTTCAATGTTTTTGTTTACAAAATAAAAGCGAAAATTTATATTTTTGTACAGTTTAATTGCAACTCAAAGCACAACTTAAGTATATGCTATCAAAAAATACACACATTTAAAGCAAAATGTCATTGCTGCACAGTGGATTAGGCGAAAGAATTGAGGTAAGCGAAAAATCTATGCTGTAAAGGAATTCCAATACGAAGAAATTATGCTAAAAAAAAAGCACTAACTATAATTATCTTGCAGGACTATGAGGTGTTACATTTGCTGGGAAAAGGAGGCTTCGCCAGTGTGTACAAAGCACGCTGTCTCAAAACCAATCAAGTGGTGGCTATTAAAATGGTTAGCAAATGTGATTTCTGTAACTTATTGTTATGTATGCAATATAACAAAATTCTTCCTCACAGATCGACAAGAAACTAATACAAGGTGCTGGTATGGCAAATCGAGTGCGGCAAGAGGTAGAGATACATTCGCGTTTGAAGCATCCATCAGTGCTGGAATTGTATACTTTCTTTCAAGATGAAAATTATGTGTATTTGGTGTTGGAATTGGCACATAATGGAGAGTTGCATCGTTATATGAAACAGAAAATGTGCCGGTCTATGACTGAACCAGAAGCGGCTAGTATATTGCGTCAGGTAGTAGCTGGGCTGTTGTATTTACATTCGCACCGCATCATGCATCGCGACATTTCGCTATCAAATCTTTTACTTAGCAAAGATCTGCACGTAAAAATTGCAGATTTTGGTTTAGCTACGCAATTGAAACGACCCGATGAAAAACATATGACTATGTGTGGTAAGTCAAAGATGACATGGGACAGAAAAATCTGAACTCATTCGAAAACTCTACATATTTTTACAGGTACACCGAATTACATATCACCCGAGGTGATTTCACGTTCTTCTCACGGCCTGCCCGCAGATATTTGGGGCTTAGGCTGCATGTTCTATACGCTGCTAGTGGGTCGACCACCTTTCGATACTGATGCTGTACAAGCGACACTCAATAAAGTTGTAATGTCCGACTATCATTTACCCGAGCATCTTTCTTATGAAGCACGCGATTTAATTGATAAGCTACTTAAGAAAAATCCCAACGAACGCATTACTTTAGAGTATGTTCTCAAACATCCATTTATGCTGCGTCACGAGCTACCACCATCATCATCTGCAGCTGCTGGAACAGCTGCCGCTTCTATAAACTCTACTACCGATTCAGCAGCTAGCTACAATCAGAGCAGCGCTAGCTGCGACAGTGGCGTCATAACATTCGCAAGCAGTAATTCCAGTACACAATCACGTGGTGGTCAGCAGCTGCCTCGTTCTCGTTCGGTTGAAAAATGCTCATCCTCATCGAAGCCTGTACCATTAACTCAAATAGATGAGCATTCGGCTTACATGCAGCAACATTACAATCATCTACCAGCTGAAAATTTCAATTCTTTCAATAAATATCAACAAAATATACAACAACCAGAATACGATAGTATGGATTGTGATTGGCCAGAGAGTAGAGGATGTCTTGCTAGAACTGCATCAACACCAGCTAAAGTCTACTATGGTGCTTGTCCTCAATATTGTGAAGAAATCGAAGAAAATCGATATGATTACTTACCAGCTAAGCAAATTGTAGCATCCAGTTATTCCCAAACACAACAAAAACAAATGATTCCTGGCATACCCACCTCAACATCATCTCATTCGCATTTTGGCACTGAAACCAATAACAATACAACAAAACAGCCACCACAACCGCAAGAGCGTATCTCCGTCCCACCATTAAATACTGAACGTCTGCTACCTACACGCTACAAAACCAAAAATGCCATTATGAGTATTTTGCGTAGCGGTGAAGTTGTTGTTGAGTTCATTAAATACAGAAGCAAACTTAATGAGGATCGCGTTACTGATGTCTGTTGGATTTCCAATGATGGTATGCGAATTATTATCTATCAACCGGATCCAGGACGGTAAGTTAAAATTCAGCCATAGTAATAAGAGAACAAAATTTGTGAACCATATCAAATCGTGTATTTATTTTCAATAGTCCCACCACAAATTTTCAAATTGCATCATTTTTTATTAGAAACATTGCCCTCTGTGATAAAGAAAATGAAACGTCCTTTTTGTCGAAGTGACTAAGTCGCAACATTGTACAAAGAGCTGGAAAATTATACGGCCGTTTAGGAACTGTTGCGACTTAGTCACTTCGACAAAAAGCACGTTGCATTAACTCTGATAAACAGCTCTTTAACTGTTGATTAGCAATAAAGTAAAAGCCAGACTATGAAATATAAAAAATTAGATTCCAGTATCAGTATATATTCAGTATAATAATAATAAACACAGTTTACGATAACACGGCATAAACCTTATGACTGCCTAAATTAAATTTTGTTAGTCGCTCCTGTTAAGAAAGTGCTGGTCTCAGTTGGTAAGACAACGTGCCTTGTACTTCCTTACAGAAAATAAACCGTTCTCTTCGCTGAACATCTGCTAGACCCAATCGGCAAGAGTAAGTTGGAGTGCCGAAAGCGTCAATATTTGAAACTCGAATTATTTTTTCCAGCATAAGATACCTAATCTAAAACCTCATTTGGTAGTAAGAGAGTTCAGTTCCTATTTTCACTGCGCAGCTAGGTCAGTCTCATTTTAAAAAGCCTTGCAGAGATACCTAAACCAAACGTACTGTAGAATGCAGATTTATAATCGACGATTAAAGTATTAGTGCCGATCTATTTTTCTCGGGTCTTTTCTAGGATTTGGCGTAGAGTGAATATTTCGCCGATGGTGGAATTACCATTCATTAAGCCACACAGACACGGTCCAATAAATTTGTTGACGATGAGCATCAGTCTTTCACACTGATCTGGCAAGGTACGTTGAGACTCCAGTCACTGGGTATACTTTCATTTGATTATATTCTGCTTAAGAGTTCGTGTATGCGTTAATGTGTTTTTCGCCGAAACGGTTTAAGCTCGCCCGTGCATCAACGTAGTCAGTTGTTGAGGTTTACGAAGCAGCTTCCTCTGTAGCAGGATTAAAAGAAAAGCATATGAATGTCTCCCATCGCTGATCAATGGAAAAGCCGAACGTTTCGGCGTTAATCTTAATTGCATACTTAGTTTGACAAAACACGTTCGAACTAAAAAAGCTGGAATCGTCTTTGCTCTCCGCAATACTTACTAGCTCATTAGCAAGAAATTAAAATCCAGCCGCGAGTAAAATGCTTTATTACACACATCAATAAATTAGAATTGTTTATTTTGTGCGATTTTTTTTTAAGAATACTGCGGTGATCAGTTGCTTCTAACACATAAACAAACAGCTATGTCATAATTTTTTTATGAGGAGTTCAAGGCCACGCTGGTGAACTGATTGAAATCGGTGAGTAAGTACACAATTTTGAAGTCCTAAAACTTTGTTGGTTATAAAAAGTTAAGCACTTCTTATTTTTACACCAATTTTCCAACCCTTTCTTGGCCCCTTCTTTTTGCTAGTTTTTATTACCAAATTTATTAAAAATTAAAATCGTCCTGAAATCACATATGAACTCATTAAATATGGGAATGAAGTTTTAGTTTCCGATTTAACAAAAATGCCGAAAATAATAACACCAAATTTTTCTTTGCAGTGGTTTTCCAATACGAGATCAACCGCCTGAACTACCCACAGCCACCAGCGGTACCAATTGCATCTACAGCTATGATAATTTACCAACAAAACACTGGAAGAAATACGTTTATGCATCACGTTTTATCAGTCTGGTGAGGGGAAAAACTCCCAAAGTTACTTACTTTAGTGCCCAAGCGAAATGTCATCTCATGGAGACCATGGAAGATTTTGAAGTGCTTTTTTATAGTGGCGCCAAAGTTATAAAGTCACCCACCGAAGGTCTTAAAGTCTATGATCAACATGGTCGCCAGCTCAACGATCTGAACGATCGTGCAGCAAAAACATTGATCGAACATCAAGAAGAGTGTCTGAAACATTCTCAGGCTATTTGCAGCGCTTTAGAGCTAGTGCATTCAAATGGTAATTGTTGTTTTCCAGCGATTGTTGGGCGACGCCCCACAACTGAGTTGCATGGACAAAGCATAGAAACAACAAATAGTACGAATTACATTTATTCAACACCAAAATCACAAGAGGTACACATATCTTAACAGTTTTTTAGCAAATTTATTTTTCATGTTTTTTGCCCTTCTGTTTTTTAGGGTTCTATAAACTTTTCAATAAGCACGTTATCTTCGGTGCGAAATACAGGCAGAAGCACACATTCAAATTCATCGCATAATACACCGCGTTCTCAAGTACTTGCCGCACAGCCGAATGTGCCCATTAAAAGAATAAATGTGCCCGGCATTGGTATTGCCACAGAGGTAATTCATATTTGTAGCCTAGCTCACATATATATTATGATTACAATATTTAAATTCCATTCTATTCCTATTTTTCTTCACAGTTATCACATGGTGTTGTTCAAGTGCAATTTCATGATGGATCACTCGTTTCTATGATACCTGATGCTCAAGGCGGTGGCATTACATTTACCCAAAGTAATGGGGTTTCCACACATTTCGGCCAACATGACGATCTGCCAGTTATGGTTAGAGAAAAACTAAGTCATTTGCCACAAGTCGAACGACAATTAAAGTGTTCACCTCTAGTAGGTGGCGCAAGACGTTATGGCAATTATAATAACTATTCATTAACACCGAAATCGGTGGTGCCATCTGCACCAGTAAACAATCAACATTCACTGAAGTATTTTCGTTAGAAATTATATAAAAAACAACAACGGTTGGTTTTGACTTTTTATACCTACTAAGAAATAGATTTAGAAAAGCGAAAAAGAGTGCGATCGATTTATATTTTAAAGTAACTACTTACATTTGTTCAAAATAATTAATTTATAATTTAGTTGTGTAAAAATAATACTGTAATATATATATATATAATACTGCCATATGCATTTATATATAGATTTTATTTACCTATATATTTTAATTTTATAAATATGGATTTTTTTTTTTTTGGCTAAAATAAAGATTTATTTTTTGAGTATCGATTTTATACATCGAAAAACACATGTTTTGTTCTTAGTTCCTTTATGGGAACTGAACCCGATATCAGCGTCTGTTTGGAAGAATTTCTTTGAACAAATCTATCTCTCTCGCCTTATGTCTGAATTCATTCTTATAGGAGGAAAAGATGTAATAAATATTAGATGCATACAATTTATTCATAAATTTTTCATGTGCATACAAAGTTTCGGCATCAGCAGCGACTACATTTTTATGGACAGCTACCCCAAAATAGTAATAATATTTCATAATATTTTACATAACATATTATAATTAACAGTAAATTAGTCTAGATATGGAAGAGGGATTTACAATAGATCTTACAGGTCGCGGTACAATGACAAAAACAGCTCTAACAATACAATACAATACAATACAACCGTCAAACCGAAGGTAACTATTTATTTTTTAAACGTTGCAAAGGCATAAGTAGTAGCAGCAAAATCGGGTCTTCCATGTTGATCATGCCATAAATTGTCAAGACATTCGCCATTTGAGCGATACACATCAGCTAACTACAAAATACCAAAATAGGCTCTCATTTCAATGTTATCAATTGGAATCCAATTTTCCTGATAACGACGAACATCTAAATTCGTCATATCTAATATAATTTTTTCAATTGGTAGTATAAATACAAAAAAAGCAGATGACCGATCTGTACATTGAGCAGCAACAAAAGTTGTTGACCCAATAGCAAGAGAAAATAACATCAACAATGTTTGAAATAAAAATAAAATGAATTTTTACGCTGTCGTGAAACAAATTGGCATGAATAAGTTGAACTTCCATGTGGACATTGCTAGGAATTTTTAGTGTATTCAATTGTTCTGGTTTTCGAAAAAAGCTGGCATCCGAGTCATTACTATCGTATTCGCCTTCAGAACCTATTTCTTCTGGTACATAATCATCATCCTCGCCTGTTGCATACCAAACCAAGAACTTTCCATTTTTTTTAACACAAATCCTTCAAAAACAATCCACAATCGATGACGAAAAAATAAAATTTATATACGATTTAAACAAAAAGCCGAAACTTTAGGCCGATTTGATAAAAATTTACCTGAGTTAAAGCAGTTGAAGTTGAAAATAGTGTCAATTTGACACTAAAACCGGATTAAGGTTAATATATGCTTGTGGATAACAGTTGCTGCGTATACATATGTAAAGTTTCAGCGCTCTATCTTTATTATTTGAGTTGATGTCGACAAATCGTGTTTCCGAACCATAGTGCATTGTAAGTTACGATGCATTTGCAAGCGCAATTGAAAACTAAATAAATTTAAATTTGTATTTAGTATTTACAATTACTACTTCCTAATTTTGGATCCTCTTCTGGCAATAACTCGGTTGAATAATTGATAGAAATTTGGTAAAAAACTCGCCTATACATTACCTTGAAAAAAATATCAAGAATTTATTAGTTTTATGTATTTTATTTCAAAAATGTAATTTAGTTTAATTTTTACTTTATTTATATGCATAGAACTAAGTTTAAATTTAAATAATCTACTATATAAATTATAATTTTTCAAAAAAATTTCGTAAGCAAATATATGATTTTTTATTTTGTTTTACTCATTTACATATTCAAATACAATTATAATTTATACATATTTTATTCTGAAAAATACTAACTGAAATTATTGCAATTAACTTAACACTAAATACATTAATTTATGTATGTATGTGTGTATTCATTAAATACTTTTTGTATAGATTTATATACATATACACACATTTAATTCGTTGGAAAAGTACAAAACAAAAAAAGTAACTATAGCAAAATTTCCATTATTTTTTATATTCAACTCAAAGAGATCGTTGTGCTTTCGGTTTTAACTTTAAAGATTTTTAGTTATTTTGTTTGTTTTACTTAAATTTATGTATATACTTATTTACTACTAGATAATATTAAATATAGTACTTTTTGTAAAATTGTACTATTTATAGTATTTATGTATGCTTGTATATATTTATGTAGTTTTAATTGGAGGGGTCCTTAATATTGGCAGTATTTAAAAAGAACAAAAAAAAAAGTTTGTAGTGGACGTGTGTGATTAAAGTTGCATATAAAAAATTGTTATGCTATAAATGTAAGTATGTATATATGTATGTATGTAGACGGTATTTCTAGTTTTAGTTTTTAACAATAATAATATAATTTATTTAATATTGCTTTTCTTTACTTTAAGTTAAGGTAAAAATTTGATTAGGAAAAATATTTTGTTTTTGTTGCATTTAATTTTTTACTAATGCAATCAATCAATAATAAAGTTGATATGCTAAATTTTAATTTTTATGAAAAACGAAAAGTAGAAGGAAATTTACTTTTTTATACTCTGCATGCTGGTAAGTTAGTCTACAACGCCTAGTTTACAGAAATTGCTTACAGTAAAAGGTACATACATATCTCATACATTAAATGTACCAATGAAAGATGACAGCAAGAAAATAACTGACAAATCTGAAGTCTAATTTGAAGTCTGATGTAAGACATAGTACACATATTAGTTGTATGATTGGACAGCATCCTACTCTTTTGGGGTCATGTGAAATGAAAACAAAAAATTGTTGGAATTGTTAAGATCTAGGGGGGAAAGAAGAAGAAGCGCTTATGTATGAATGCCTCACTTTATCGAGAATAAGAAATTAACATTTGGGGTCTTACATACATTTTGCATAGTTTTGTTTGGCCTTATGAGTTATTAACTTAAAATATTTTTTGCTTCTATGTAGTTTAAACGTTCATGCTTTCGATTAACATTTTGTAATGCTTCCCCTCAAAACTTAAATAATTTTTCTAGAATCAGAATAATATCTGATTAAGACCATTCTTTTCTTAAACTAAATTTCATGTGAATCCTCTCTATATAGTAATTTATTTGGTACCGAAACAAACCATACCCTAAGTTGGGGCCAGACTCCTCTAGCATTGAACGAAGTTTTCTCTTTCGTTACTATCTTCATGTGCAACACCAATTCTGAATTTTTTAGTGATCAAAATCTTCTCTAGTAACAGAAGCGAAAAAAGAGAAACATTGCCTCTTTTGCTATATCTATCTCAACTAGTGCATGCTCTGTGAACCGAGATATCTACTTGGCCGAAGTTGATTTTATCGAAAGTATAATGATGCAGTTTGGTAGCTTAATATCCAGATATTATTATTATTTAAGGGATAGATGGAACAATCCAAAATTCAAGCACTGCGACCTATTGTACCAAAACCTCAAGTTATGAAAGAAACGAAGGAAGAGAAAAAGAAAGATAGAAAAGAAACCATTCTCTAGCCGAGAGACAAGACCACGGAGGCAATGTGGCAATTTGTTACCACTTGGCCGTTTTGTCATTGCCTACCAAGATTTGTACTTTTACACTTTCTTATAATTCTCACTTACTTCATATCGATAATATTCACTATCACTAGAAGTTTATGAGAATTAACCACCCGACCAAGACGGGAATCGAACCCGTAACCGTCTAGGTAAAAGTGTAGTGCACTATCCACTAGACTATCGAGGTCGACCTAAAATCGAATCGAAAATTTAGCGAACGAGGTCATATGGCGATCGGCTACATACAATCAAGCAGAGAGTCGATTTCTCTTTAGTGAGAGCTTGATTCCATATAGCTGAACTTTCCTCTCTTGTGTTATATATGTATACTACGTCGTGTTTGTGCCGATATGTGTAGAGAGTATCAACAGAAGAAAGGCAACAACAAAATAGAGAGTAGGAGACTGCAAAAACTTAAACAGAATGTGTTATAAATCTTTTCTAATCATTTTAGTAGAAGTTTTTGCCACCTTTTGAATGAACTTCAACCACTGTTCGGCGTGAAAAACATTTATGATGAATACAAATATAATTGTTCTCTACTCTATTTTGCAATAAAATGAATAAATCTTCTTTTCTTATTTAAAATCCATTTTGCTCTTCATAATACAGATATTTTATTTCAGATATCTAGATTAGAATATTGGCAACAGTTGTAGACAAGTATCAATTTGCTGGTGTATATCTATTCAGGATGCTCGAATATTTCGAAATTTCTCAGAATTTGGGAATAAAACTATCTTTGAAAGGTCCGAAAATTCTACGCATTATGATCGTTGCAAAGGAATTAAAAAGACGTTATGAAGGAATGAACACATTAAAACCCCACTCTGGATCAGATTACCATGCAAAATAATACTTATTATTCGAACACTTCAAGTGTAAAGTTATGCACACGTGACGAGTGTCAAAGATGCAGTGAACAAATCAAAGAGCATTTTCTGAAATGTGCTCAATGTCATCTATAGTTCTCTCGAGTTCGCCGATGACATAGATGAAGTCAAATATGCAACAACGACTCGATTAGTTGGTGCTTAAATCGGCTACGGTAGGTTTAAATATAAATATTGAAAAGCCGAGATATATATGAGCCGTTGCGTGTAAAAGAGGTGTAAGTCAGTATTTTTTATTATTTGGATTTTCACCTTCAGGCAATAATTTTGACATCATTTAGTGCAAAAAGGTGTACATCTAGGTTGAACATGTGTACTATAAAGCATCGGAAAAATAAATTTTATAAGAGTCCTATTTTGCACAGCACTTCTACAAAACCAATGTATTTTCAAAAATCTAATTTTGACTTACACCACTTTTGCACGCAACGGCTCGTATAATAAATCCTTAAATAAATCCTTGCTTTTAATAACTTGGTAAGATGATTACCGATGTCGGTGATGCAGTTATCGTTTCTTTATCTCAGGAAGATCTGGAGGTCGAAATACATACAGTTTAAAAACCAAGCTACATATATTTATTGCATGTTTTCTTCAAGTACTGCTTTACGGATGTGAAAACTGGTTGGTCAGAGAAGCGATTAAACACAAAATGCAGGTCTTCTTAAATTGCTGCCTCTGCACTACATTGCTTTTTTCCGGTTGAGAAATATAAAAAAACGAGGATAAGAAGGACGCTAGAGTGGATTGAAAATATATTACGAAGGGATCAAAGAGAAGTCTGTTATTGAGCAACAACTCTCCTACAACTCCCAAGAAAGTAGAAACCACTTGATAAAGGATCAGTGCTTGCCGAAGCAAACATATACAGAGCAAGCACAATAGCATACTTAATCTCAAAGAGCTTGCATTACGCAAAATCGTTGGAGATATCATATAAACAATCTATTCCTAGTATAAAGTCACATAGGAATTACTAGACTCGAAGCAAGGTTTATTAATATTATAGTTAAATTATATATATTTTTAAATCAGTGCAAAATCCGCTTTTTCGTTAAAATTTGCAATTGATTTTATAACCGGAAAACTATTTCTATTTAATCTCCTTGAGCAATACAAAGAAATATTTGTAAAAAAAAAAATAGTCAGCAGTTTTTTTTTTTTTTTTTTGGATCGCAAAGTTAGACATATGCTGAACTTTTTACACCTTATGAAAGAATTTCAAATGTCAATACGACATTCAAGAAAATAAATACTTTTGTAAAATTTTAGCTGACTATGTATTCAACTGTTAAGACTTCGTTTAGACCATTTCTCATTGTATACTACTGCTTCAATTCTGCTGAGTAGCAGAAGTTTAGATTTAGGATTAGAAAAATTACTTTGATTTCTACTTACATAGATTTGAAAAAAAGAGATTAGCATAACAGAAACTTATGTATACATAGGCAGGCAGATTCCAACAAGAATGTAGAGTATAATTACACAAGTCGCCTTTTAATAATGACGACTGGTTACTTACATTGTTTTTCTTCTTGTTTTTTTCTTAATAATTTATATTATTTTAAGCAAATATTGTTTGCAATTCAGAAGAATCATTTTGAGCATAAAATATTCAGTGTATACTGTACGTGTGTTTGTGAGTATGTGTGTAGGTGTATGCGTGTTATTGTTATTCTTGTAAATATAAAATGAAAATTTGCAAATTTAAATATTAATAAGCAAATATTGAATTCTAATAAACAATTATTAAAAATGAATTGGAAAAACAAAAATAGAAACATATGCTTTCATTGTGAATGATATCTTTATTAAAATTTCAAAAGTTATTTTATTTTTATTTTTGTATGATTTTAAAATAAGAAAAATTTATAAAATATACCTACTTATATGTTGGACGGCACATAAATTTTGGAATACATTTAAATGTGATGAGTTTTTCTTTTTACATATGTATTGAAATTAATAAGAAAAAAATTAACACAAAATGTATAACTTTTCTAAAAGTATAGTGAACACCTAAGTACATGTTTTCTACAAGTTCACTAAAAATCAAAGAATGATTTCAATAGAATTATTGATAATATGTTTAAAAATTGTTTTTAAAACTATTTAAAGTACGGAGAGACTAACAAAAGTTCGCATAGTTGGTTGAAAAAAAAAAAACAGATAACAAAAATTTCAATGCATTTCTTAATCTATCTTCTAAAATATTCCTTAAAATCCGCATTACTACTGAAGACCTTTCCTATTAATTTTTTGTTTGTTTTTGAAACTACCAGAAGTAATACGACGCTAGATCTGGGAAATATTATGCTGCTGGAATTTCTTCTATGCCTAAAAGTTTAATAAAGTTGTTGATTTTTCCAACAGTGTAAGTTATCGCATTATCAGCATTAGTTTCTTTACAAATTTTTGAAAGTTGTGGCGAATAATTTTCTATATACCACTTAGCAGTTACTGTCTAACCAGTTTCCAAGGGATTAGCTCCAATTTTTGCGCTGGTAAAGAAAATTTATTTAATTTGTGTAGTCCTTCACAGAAAAATGCCCGATCTGCAATCTTTGAAACCACTTGGAAAACGTCACAAGGAATTCCACCACATTCACTCCATGCCAATTTTGACATTCGTGGAAAGTTTGCACTGGTTTGAGATAAAGTTTAAATCAGTTAAGAAGATTTCTGAGAATTTTAAATGAAATATCGTAGTACTATTACCTTTCGTACATAATTTTTACATTTTTTAAAAACCACTTAAATATTACCAGTTTAACGAACTTTTCTTAGTACCTACGTAATTTGAATAAATGAATTAATAGCGGTTTAGCACCTGTATATTTGATGTTGTTACGCCCGATTGTTTTAAAATAAAGTTGATATGTTTTTTTAATTCACTTGGCTCTTATTTCTTGTTTGCTATTTTAACAAAAAATTTAATTTCAATTTAAAATTAGATATGTATACTTAAAAACAAAAATGTCTAGAAATAAATAATTTGAAACTTAAAAAAATCAAATTACAAAGTAAAATTATGCTTAAAAATAAATGTAATTCAAAAAATAATATTAAAAAAACACAAATAAAATATACTAAATACGAAGTGTTAATATGTTCATGTTTTTTTTTTGTTGCTGATTGTGTACAAAGTTAATACTACAGCATTATAACTGTAAAAGCAGAGCTTAATATTATTTGCTCTCTTTTTTTTGCTCTCTAACTAACTCTGAAGAGAATAAATCTCTCAACTTTTCGTCTATAGAATGCATTGTATGTGTTTATATGTGTATGTGTGTTTGGGTGAGCAATAATATTGTATGTGTGAAAGTCCATGTTTTTTGTAAATTGTTCCCATTGTTGTTGTTTTGTTTTATTTCTCTTTAAGCTCAAAATGAATCTTCTGAAATATATCCTAGAAACGATCCTTCGATGTAGCACTATACTCTAGTTCATTCAAATTTTGAATCTCCTGTAATTCCTGGAATTTTTCATGATCACGTATATGCGCATAATTTGCCGACAGACACATCAAATAGTGTACTAAGCTAAGTATGACCAAGAGAGTAGCAAGCGTGGCCAATATGAACATAACTTCAGCATTTTCAACGCCATCCTTGCAGAATGCTTTAATTTCATATTTCTCGCATATTTTCATATCTTCCAATTTTGTGTTGGGTGGAAACATGAAATCTGTAAATTAGAAATGTAAATTTTCATTTTAGTATTTAGTAATTTTCATATTGATGACTTTTGCATACATATTAAAGTGCCTCGAGCCCTATACACAAAATAAAAAAGATTTTAGAAGGGTAAAGCACCCTTCTAAAATTAAACCTTGGTTTATTTTATGATAATACTTAAAATATTTCGATTCTAGCAGTTGTTGTTGTTTCCTTTTGAAAAAAAAAACGTCGAATTTGGAACGGGAAAATTTTTCTGCAAACTACTTTGGACCAAATAAAATATAGGTATATGTAAATAATAGATACTTAAAAACGATTAGGTTCTGCATCAAAATTTTTTAAAGAAACTGCTAGCAAATTAAATAAAAAATCATGGAATCATTTTATTTTTCATAGAAATCGTATGAAAAACATCACTAAAATCACAACAACTCATTATCTCGAGTCTGTTACCAAATTTATAAATTTATGCAGAATTCAAGCATTTTTTAAAACCTATTATCTTTTTAGCTTTTAGTTTGCTAAAAGTAGCACACAAGAAAAAAAAGTCGGTTTTTAGAAGTTTCCTCAAAATGATGTAGCTCACAAATGATAACCAATGTTAATTTTTAAAGGGTTACACCGACAATTTCTTTTTCATGAGGCACCTTAATGTGTATAGACATGAAATAAGTTGAGGTAGCATACAAAAATACTTACGGAATTGTGTTAAATCAATGCAGCTTAATGATTTCTCCACACTTGAGCACATATTCCAGAACATCGTATAAATAAAGGTGACAATCACCAAAAAGCATAAAATCAGTATCCATACAAAGTTTAATAAATACGTTAAACCCATGAACTGTAAAATGAAAATGAAATATATAAATAAATAAAATATTAAAATGTGTGTAAATATTAGGAATATTTTAAATGATTAAGGGAGAGTTCTGGCTTCAATAACCAAATCGTTGGTAAACATAAAAGAAAATCTGGGTCAATTTTCTATTTGCAGCTTCCATTGGTCACACAATCACCAAATTGCGATCAATTAATATGAAAAATTTATCAACTAACGGTAACGGTATTGTAAACAAATCCCAGTAAAAAATTTGTTGTTGTTATGACTAGGGGCGACGTGGTGACCACAACAAAGCGTGCCAATTTGGCGTGAACCGCGCATTAGTATAATTTTATATAGACAAATGAAGCTTAAAGTAGCGATTGCCATGCAGATCTCTAAAGTCTTTCTGCTTAGAGTTTTTCTCTAGTTACTTTCTCTTCTATTCCCCAACAATACCTTCAATCCTTAAGGAACCAAAGAATACTTTTAACCTGATGACTAACTTCCAGAGATTGTCCTAAAAAATATTCAGGGGTTTCTTATATGAATCGTCACCTTTCTGGTTTACCACGAATAAACTTCTGATTCTTTTTTAACAGTTATGAGCTAATTGAATTGTCTGTGAATAATTTATTAAAATCTGGAGTATTTGGTTACGTAATGTTAAATTTACGTGAAATGAAAGAATTGATTTCAATCAAGTTTTCATAAAACGAGTTTTTTTGTATGTATTTCTGTGTGAATTACGTGATGAGTGTTCACGAAGACGATTTGACTTCAGTATTTTCAAAAATCGTAGTTTTAAGAGTCAGCCATCTTTTTGATTTTCGTTAAAATTTTGGACATCGCCAATATTTTTTTTTGCGATATTTTTTTAAACACTAGTTAATAGAAAATATAACCAACGTAAAAGATAAAAAGAAATGTGAAGATAAAAGGAAATATTAGCAGTTAGCTGAGGCTAGCTTCCTTTTTTGTCTTGCGTTGCCTTTTTCTTCTATAAACAAAATACTGACGAGAAAATTTCGCCAATCAGGACTAAGCATAGAATTTTCAAGTTCAATTAGCACAGTTAGCGCCGCTTTGAACCATAAAACCTAGATTTTAAAGGAATGAAAACATGTTCTTTATGACGGGTGTTTTTTTTAGAGTGAACTCCCGATAGGGATAACTGTAAATCAGCTGTCAGACTGGGCATCTGCCTTCCATTTTTTGTTCAGTATGCTTTGGCAAATTCCATGTAAAGACTTACGCTCGAACAAGGTTTAAAACTCGTGATAATTTATTTCCCGAAATCACGGTCTGTACGCGAAACTCACAGAGCATTTGGCTCAATTTATGGTGCGCACTATCGTCCATCTGAGCAGCTTATACGTAAAACTATGGATCGATTCAGGATGAGCTCATACTGTACTGTACACCCGAAAATGTGGCTATAATTGGCGTCAGTGTGACCGAAGATGCAAATCTGTTAATTGGGCGCTGCGGGCAAGAAATGGATCTTTGCCCATCCACTACGTATACAATTTTAAAGGAACACCTCGGTTTACGGCCACATATGGTTTCATTGATCCAAGAGTGATGAAAATTCGCAGGAGATCTTAGAGACCCCATTGGATCTGCAAAGATTGACGATTTGGTACGGTATACACGCCCAAGAGATCATAGGACCGTAGTTTTTCAAAGATGAGATGGACACCAACCTTACGAACAATGAGGAGCGCTATCGTGAAATATTGGAAAGTTGATTTCTGCCTAATGTCGCTACCCATGATCTGAAGAACTAATTGCTTTTAACAGGACCGCGCTACATATCACACATCATCTAAAAAAATAGACGTATTGAAGAAAATGTTTGATGTCCACATTTTGTTCAAAAATGGAAACGTCGACTGGCCGCCGCGCTGGACTATTTCTTTTGGGGCCACGTAAAGGGGCTTGCCTATGCTGAAAAGCCAGCAACAATTGAGCACCTTAAGCACGACATTGCATGCGTTATTGGCGAAATATAACCCAAACATTTTGAGTGGGTAGCGAAAAACTGGACTGATCGGCTAGCCGTCTTGTAACCTAGCCGCGGTGGCTTATGCCAGAAATAATTTTAAAAAATATTAAATGCTATGAAATTTGTGAGCTAATAAAATCCTTTTTATGGTAATTTGAACAAATTTTGTGTGTTTTATTAAAAAAAAAAGTTTTATCACTTTAAAAAAAAACATCCCTTATGAGATTTGCTTAAAGAAACCTTGTCTTGCAAGTAAATGGACTAAATTATGTCCCTCAATTTTCCTATAGCTTCAAACGTTAGTTTATTAAGACCATTTTTCACTGCTAGACCAGTGTGGATTTGGAAACAGCAAGGCTTAAATCTTTGTATATCTAAGCTCTCACAAAGCAATTGGTCGATGTAGAGAGATGTGTCAACTTGCTAATTGTACTTCCCCTAGGAATGAAAAAATCGTAAGACTTTACGAGGTTGACTTTCGGCGTTAGACTATAATCTGAATGTTTGGAAAGCTTATTAGGTAATAATGTCAAGACTGTTACTGAAAAAGTAGGTCTTACTTTACTAGCACCCCGTATCTGATGCTGCCATCCCTCATCTTTCTACGTTAGATATGACGATTATCATTACCCGCCTCCAGCTTAGAGGGACATATAAGAAAGGAATACTAAAATAAATTAAAATAGGAAAATAACTATACACTGTGGATATGATCCTTATTTAAAAAAAATATCCATATGATGTAAAAATAAATAATTTGTTGTCTACTTTAATAGTTCGTAGTTAAAACAAAGAAACTAAAAAAAAAAGACAGCAATTCAATTAAAAAACAGTTGGCAATTAGTTTGAAATAATGTTTCTGCTTCTTGCTGTATTTATCGTAGTTGTGGTGCTCTTGCTGCTAAACAAAGCGTTTAATTAACGCTTAATTAAATTTCGAAAAATATTTCACATTTATGCGTTTTTAATTGACGGAATTTCTTACGTTGCGTTCCCGTCCATTCCGTACCGAGTTCAAGTCAAATTGTCAACACAACTTTTTCCATTGTCATCAACACGCAAACAAACTTTTGCCATTGCTTTACTTAACTTTCTTTTTTCGAATATTTCTTAAATTTTTTTTTTGGTTTTTGTGATTTTCATCTCAAAAATTTTATCTTTCTACTTACCACTGCACATGAAATGCGTCCACCCACTCTCGAACGCCACGCTCGATAGACCTTGTAACGTGTCGCTCCAGTTGCGAGGAAGCCAACGAAGAGTATCATGAATCCCAGTGCAGCCATGCCAGCGGCAATTATGACGAAAATCATTTGAATTGCTTCAATCCTGTGTAGTAGTATGTGTAGTAGTAACGATGGTAGTGGTAAAAAGTTGTCACCAGCGCGAGTAAGCAGAAAATTATGAAAATGATGATGAGGAGAAAATTAATTGTTCAAAATTGAAAAAGTTTTGAGTAGGTACAATATAAAAAAGATAACAAAAGTTTTCATAAAACAAAAAAAAATCAAGTTCATAAATTATGCATGTATCAAATCTAATCAAATTAAAATTAAATTCAAATTGTATGTACATAAATTCTATCACAATTCCATGAACACTTACCAAATTAAATGCAAATGAAATACTTGATCCATCATAATCACTGTTAAGGAGGCGCCACGATACATTGTACCACAAAATATGCCCACACCAAGCAGACACATTAATGTCGCTATGAGTGTGGCATATGGGATGCGAGCCATACATGATTGACAGCAGTCACCTGAAAGTGAAAAGGAAGGAGGCGGTGATAATTTGATGATAAATCGTATTGACAGGAAGAGTTTATTCATTGGATTATTACTCATACAGAAGTATAGGTTTATGTATTAGTGTGAGGACAAAAGCAATGAAAAGTTTTATACTTAATAGCAAATATAAGATGTGAATGGATTGACTATTTTTATATGTGGATAGAAATAGTGCTTAAAAGCTTTGTGAACAACTAGTGTACTTTTTATATACAGGATAATAGCAAGAGGAGTCTTTAAAAAAGATTTTAAAAAAATCAGCTTTTCCTCGAACAATAATCTTTATTATATATCATTGTTTTAGTATTTCAAATAAAAGATTTTATAAAATTTCGGGAAACAATTAGTTATTTTTAGGATTCTGTTTGTAATTTAATTATTTTTAGATTAAAATTATAATTATTTTTGGAGCTATAGCCACTGATATATAAAATATTCTAATATTCTAAATATTATTATTATTTCGAAAAAAAAGAAAAAGAAAAATAGATTTAAAGTTTTTGTTTACTATCACAGCTGCCTGTAAACTTGCTGGGCTTTCCTCAAGCAAAAAAGAGGACTGCCTTCTTAAGAAAGGACAATATTTTCATTATGCAGACGGTCAAATGATCGTTGATCATTTCCCCTGAAGAAGGCCTAAAATTTACGCCGAAACGTTGGGAAAAAGTATGAAATAGTTAATTATTTGCGTATGAAAATTTAGACCAAAAAGCCTGTCATTATAATCTCGTTAACAATACATAAATTGGTCTAATAGAAAATTGAAAATTTCACTTTTTACTTTCTCTCTTTGATTTTTTAACTCTACGCTTTTTATACACTATTACTATTTTCTTTCAATTCAATAAATTTCATATATTTTTATTTAATTCTATTGCGATCAAAACAAAAAACAAGAAATAGTGATAAGTGTTTAAAAAGATGCATTAAAGCAGTTTTCTTAACACTATTCTGCTCCTAAAACTGTATTACTAAGCTCAAAACAACACAACTGCGTCGTACTACGGTAAAACGCTCGTCGATACGTGTAAGACTGCCGTCGGCGATAGAAAACGCCGTCACCGTAATTCTGTGTCATTTCATACTAGGGAGTGCATTTTAATTTTGACAGCGCTCTACCGTCGTATGACGCGATTGTGTTTTAAACTTTACGAATAATTTCGAAAGGAAAAACATTTGGTGGCCGTGCTTATGGCAGAATAATAGCCGCATCCCATAGTAAAATAAAGAAGTATGCTAAGCCGAATTCTCCCCTCTTTAAATGAATGAATTTTTTGAGATTCACTTGATTTTAATAACAAATAGTTCTCAAAAAAATAATTGTCACAAAATTTATAGCACTCTGGATATGGAATACATTTTTCTCCAACTTTGTCGATGACTTTTTTTGGCATATTTTTTGACAATCCGGAGTACTTTAATACTACTCTACAAATTTAGCCTACTTGTTTATTTTACTATGGCCGCATCCAACATGTCGCTCTCATTTTCTAAGAAAAATTCATATTGTGTGTATAGCGTGTGTGTGTTTCTATTATGCTGCCATGGGCGTGCTGGCCATATTTTACTCTTTCGCTCTCTCTCTCTCTCTCAATCTTTCGCAACAACAATTTATTTCCATGAAGTGACCGTGACAGTCTGCATAACAAGACCCCAAGAACAACAAAAATATTTTCACAATTGTTTCTAATATCAACAAAATGTCTACACCCTATCCACTACTACTACTACTACTATTTATGTCCTGGAGCTCGTTCAGCGACATGGATTTTATTGAGTTGTGTAAAGGCTGCATTCACTTGATATCACCATCACGGATGATTATACTGTCTAGGAAAGTGAAGCGTTTTCAATGAAGCGTTTACAACCGAAATACCAGCCCTTATCCATGCATTGATAATTCTATTAATGGTTGAATCGATTATCTTTCGTTAGATATCCAAATTTGGAACCACTTTTTTTTTATTAATATCAGCTTATTATAAACCTCATACTGTCTTGTTTTACATAAGTTTCTTGTTGTCTAAGTACCCATACAAAATTATCCTTGTACTTGATATATTTTTCCTGTGGCTGAAATAAAAGCTTAGAAAACCATTTTACCAATACCATTCTCAAATATTTTCACTAACGGAATCAGACAATTCCAAAGGAGGGCTTCAATTATTTCGTCTCTTTAAAAATTTGTTTAATTCATGACCAATGATCAAAATGTATAGGGTTTTCATCGGTGGTTAGGGGAGCTCGTGGTTAACCCTTAAACTCACTCTAGTATCTGATTGTGCATATTTCCATTAATTGGATTAATTTAATACCATAATGAAGCATAAATTCTCACATATGTACTTAGTCAAATTTAAAATTGTTTCATAAACTTCAATAATTGCACATCGTTATCGTGCAAATGAAATAATTTCAAATTAATTAATTTATAAATTTATTGAATCGCAAAAATTTATGTGCGGGTGGGGCGCAACTAACATTTAAGCATAAAAACTGTTACATACATATGTGTGTTTGTCTCAAATGAGCACTAAAATACATTCGAAATCAGTAGTTTGCTTCCACCACCTAAAATAAACCAAAAAACAAAACCGCAATAAATCCCTTAGCAATTATTAAAAATGCTGTGAAATTATAATTGCGGAATTAAAAAGCAATCAATACAATCACCTTACATCTGCAGCTGCACTTACTTCACGTTAGTATTAATAATTCTTATGTATGTATATTAGATGGCTTATTTGCTCCATACAATTTCAGATCTTCATTGTGACAGCAGAATATGAAAAAAGGGTGCTAAAAGCCAATTAAAATGAAAAAAAAAATTTTAATTTGCAAAAACTGGATGCACTACTCCAAAAACCGTGATTTTTAAGGATGTTTTACAATAGGTTTGGGATTTTGTATGGAAAAAGCATTCAACTTATGTACATATAAAAGATTTTGAGATGTCCATACCTATGTAAAAAATGCCGCTTAAGTGAATGGCGTATGATACAACTAAACCGAAAGCCACCCCTAGCGTCTAAAGTGACCATTTATCAGTTTTTTTACGATTTTTTAAATTCACCCGTTAGGATGATATAGCGGTAATTTTCTAGTTCAAATATAACTCGATTTAAAAAATTTCTGTTTTTAATAAACTAAATTGAATTACCAACAATCCTACGTACTTTAATTTAAAAAAAAAAATACCGCTATCTTCAAAATCCTAACGGGTGAATTTAAAAATTCGTAAAAAAAGTACCAAATGGTCACATTAAGCGCTAGGGGTGGCTTTCGGTTCAGTTGTATCAAAAAACTGGGTACGCTTTAGCGGCATTTTTTACATGGATATGGATATCTGAAAATCTTTTATATGCAATTTGAATGCTTTTTCCATACAAAATCCCAAACCTATTGCAAAACATCCATTAAAATCACGGTTTTCGGAGTAGCGCATCCAGTTTTTGCAAATTAAAATTTTTTTCATTTTAATTGGTTTTTGGCACCTTATTTTCATATTCTGCTGTCACAATGAAGATCTGAAATACTTTAGCAAAATAAGCCATTTAATGTATATGTATATCCCAGTATGGAAACTAGAGTCAAAATGAGCTGATGGCTGTAACAGAAAGGGGCCCAAAGGGTTTATGGGTACTATTGTATGGACACATTCAGTAGAACCATTCTGGAAAATTTTTTATTCACACATTTTTGATAAATAATGAAAGAGTACTTTTCTGTAAAATGTTATATGACGAAAAAATTTATGATAATTACCTACATACTGGATATTGGAAAATATTGAGTGATAGTTGGACGTATATTTTATACTCCATACAATGAGTTCAAATAATCACTCGATTATAAAATTGGGCCGCTATTTTGGTCATTAAACTGATCAGTCCATTATGTTGCTAATATAATTTTACTATAGGCTACTGAACGCTTGAAAACCCTGCATTCAGTTTCAATTTGATAAGCTTACCAATCAAACTAAGTTGAAAACTTTGAAAAAAAACTGTGTTTGCAATTAGGTGTACTCCAAAAAACTCAGATAGAATTACGCCATGCCTAATTTGGCTAATAGTTTCGCAATACAGTAATTATAATTTATAAAAAAAGGGAGTGTTTGCAGGTATTCTATCTATCAAAAACAAGTAAAAAGTTTACAAAAAATTCATAAGTTTTCTGTTTTTTGTTTTGTCTTTAATTTAAATGAATTACTCTCGAAAAATTAAAAAGATTAATGACGACTCTCTATGCCATTAGGCAGACCTCATTCCATCGTCACTAGTTAATAAATCAGTTCAAAGCTAGTTAGTTTTTTATACTGGGGCAATACACTACAGTAGAGAGAAAACAAATCTGCTTGAAACACCAATAAAAAAACAACTCGAACTTCAAAACGATTTCCTTCCTTCCGTTTGTTTTTTTTTTTTTCATGTGATAAGTATATCTACATACATACTCGTATAGATCTCTGCATATGTATGTATACTTAAAGTTAATCATGCCTAAAATTCCGTTACATTTCAATTTCATTGATTGTCTTTTATGTTTGTTGTGGTTTTTGTTGTTGTTGCTGTTGCTTTTGAAGTACAATTTGAACGATGAGTACGAATTGGATTTTATTATTTAGTAGGGTGTGGTGTAAAACATCGGTATGTGTGTGTGTATGTGTGATATGCGGTTAGGAGAAGTTGAAGTCAACAACATGAATACAAATTCACACTTTGGAACACCTGCTGCTGCTGTTTGGTTGTTATAACTTCCGAATTGTATATTCTACCTAACAAGTTCATTGGTATGTATGTGTGCGCATCTACAATATCTATCCAAAAGTAACAATAGCAAGTCGAGTAGCAATAGCAAAGGAACACCAATATCCTCACCATCCTCATCATCATTCACATCGTTATTATCGTAGATATTATTTTGGAATTTGTTGCCTTTGTGAATGTTTATCGTTTGCTAATCGTTTGCATAATATAATCGAATTAGAGTTAAACGCTTTTTTATTGTCCATGAGATGTTATATATCGTTATGGCAATAAACATGACAACAATATGGCAACACTCGTCGTTGGTGATGATGGTGATGTTGATGATGAAATATTAGAATAGATAAAGTAAATTATTGAGGTGGAAGAAATTAAATTTGTATAAGCTTTTGATATACTTACTATGTAGTAAGTACTATAGGGTTTGATTAAATTGAATTTAAAAGTTACTTACAATTAGATTATTGCAATATAGTTATATGTATGAAACATGCTATATTTCTTGTAAATATTTAAGTATATTATTGATAATATTATACTTAAGTTAATTCTTAAACACAAAGGGAACGAAAATCCCTAGAATTCGAACAATGCAGTTTTGGGGCAATTTTTACTACAAAAATTTTGCCATTCTATATCTTAAATAAATCAAAGAATTTTTTTTGTAGTTGCTGCTCACATATTGAATGAATCAAAAACCTGGTAGTTTTTTTGGTTGACTAAAAGTTTCTATGATTATTGGTAGGTTCTTGAAAATTTAAAAATTGCATCCAGTTTAGACTCATCGGTAAATAAATGTACCACATCCGTCTGCTGGTATCGACTCTTAATCACCTCCTGTCACGTAGGAAGTTAGGTGATAACATGATTGACGAGGAAGGGGACAATGCTTCTAGATTTAAAATAAATTTAAAAAAAAAACTTTGATATATCCTTCAAAAGATTCACCAACTTATTTTATCCTAAGATCCCAGTGAGGTCTGCAGAAGCCAAGAAAGGAATGGTATTGTTGGCTAAAAAAAAAAAGTTGCTTTTAAGGCGCTTGTGATCAACAATGATACCGTTCTTTGAACCTTACCCAATACCTTCTGGCGGATCTCTTTTTGGAGAGTTGTTTACTAAAATATGGCACAATAAAATAGAATTAGTTTAATGACTGCAGTATAAAGTCAGTCATCAATAGGTGGTTCCATACCTTTTTTTTTTTGCTTCCAGCTTTTTTACATAAGTAAAGGCCATTTTGAATCCTCAGAGTGACTCTATTAAGGTTCGGAATGCTTAAGATGGGGATCCTATGCTTTTTAGTGAACCAGTTCGGTTTTAGTTGGGTTTATATACATCGAAACTGCATAGACGGCACTTATTAAATAGAGAGTAAATGAAAAGTTTCTTCAAAGTGCTAAAGTTACATCATCTACATAAGCGGTTTACATCTTGCATGAGGATGAGCATGAGGTTTACATCTTGTTACAGTCCTACTTTATTAAATCGTATATTCTACGAGTATATTCTACTATGACGTGATAACACTGTGTATTACATTGCTAAAATCGAGGAAAGTAACTCCTTCAGATCAAAGATTTTTCACTTCTGTTAACTATGAAATCACGGACAGTATCTGCTGATTTGCCTTTGGCATATGCAACGCATCAGTCCTCAGTTTGCGTATCCCAGCATTACAAGACCGAAGCAACCACACAAGTCGGGTTGCTCTGTTTTATGTCAAGGTTCGTGCGGGTACACGAACTTTTAACTGCACGTTTTAACTAGACGTGTAGTTATTGTAAACCGAACTAAACGTGTTTGAAATACACGTGTACTTCAGGTTCGTGTTTCTAAAAGAAAACTACACGAAATTACGACATTTGTGTAAACTGTGTAAACTTCAAGCAGTTTAAATAATTAAGTCGTAGAACAACGTACAGTTACGGTCAAAATAATAGTAGTGACATAAGGAAGAATATCATATTACGCAAATAAGATTTTTTTAATAAATATTTTCATAAAATATTTAAATTTTAATGATAGCTTAAAGTCCTAAGTATCTATAGATTTAAAAAATTTTATCATAATTTAAAAAAAAAAAAAATACAGAAAATAAAAGACTCTCACAAACCAGTAGTAGTGCTTGTTATAAAAACAAGGAAAATAACATTATTTTGAAAAAGCTTTACTATTTCTATTAAGTAATTTTAAAACATATTAAAATTGAGCTATTTGGCTATACCCTCGATGCATCATCGGAGTATTGGTCAGTATTCAGGACACCGAATTTATTATGAGAGAGTAAGTTTTTCCATTTTATCTTTTACTATGAGCATCGTTATTGTAGTCAGATATCTTTTAAAGAGCATATACAACTCTTATAAGACTGCAACCTTGACGCCCAAATACTTCTTAGTGTCCATGTCTCCTTAGATCCAAAGAATAGGGCCAAAATTGTTGTAAGAACTGATGTCATAAATGCTAATTTTTGAACTGATGAACCTTACAGTCTTAGAACAAAGTGAGGATTATGTTCAGCAAATTTTTTGGCCTTTGAATATCTTATCTGAAACTATATGAACTCAGAAATACCTTCTTGTATTCATCTGCTCACAAAAACTTCACAATTAGCCCTCCAAATATCCATTGCAATATATTACAATTTTCAGATGTTTTCAAAACTAATAAAGTCAGTAAATATTGACCAAGATCCATTTGGATATAGAAATGTATACCCACATAAACCCATTCCAGTCATGTTATCAAACACTAGTCATATAAACCCTACAAAAGGAAATTACACCTGGATAACGTTATTCGAAATCTGCAAAATTCATTCCCTCAGCAAAATCGATGTTTTAAAGGGGCCCACTCAATAGGCAAAATTTTTTAAAACATATTGGACGACATAGAAAATTCCATTTTTAGAAATATATCAACCATTTTGCACAGTCCATGAAAATCATGAGCTCCAGTGGTGATAAAATGGCAGACGACACCTGTAAGGAGATGCGGAGGCTTAGTTGACTATAAGTCCGGCAATGTGTTGATATTTTAGCTAAAAATAAACATACTAATAAGCTTTGAGATTCCTTAATAGAAATATTAACGCTTTTGCAAAAATAGTGTTCCTATCCCTATTTCCACATCAAGCACTACTATTTTTTTGACCGTCCAAATCATGGTCTGTGATAGTTTTTTTGTATTTTTTTAAGTACTTTTAATATAAAAGGATTTAATGCATTAGATACTGAGGACTTCAAGCTGCTCTTTGAATTTAGAGATATTCATACATATTCATCTAAAAAATTTTGTTTGCGTGATATGAAACTTTTTTCTTATGTCACTACTATCATTTTGACAGCAGGTGTAGATTCGCAACTCGTTGAAGCGTAAAGTTTTTTTCTGCAGGCGAATAGCACTCTGGGAAATTTTTAGCGATTTTTATAAAAGCATTTAAAGGTTGACAGCTTTAATAGCGTATGACGTCATCTTATCTTATCATTTTATCTTTCACTTACAAGTATTTCTTATGAACACATGCACACTACACCCATTTCATTATACTCTATAATGGCCCAGATACCACAATTTATAATTAACCATTACTTCCTACTTCTTTTACTTTGCTATCCACAATTTGATGAAATTGTTAAAGGAATGTTTTGCAAATCTATATGAAAATTAAATTTAATTGACTTAAAAGTTAAACAATAGGTCAAACACAAGTAGCAATTAAAAACACTTTACGTACATTCGTAAACAATCGAAAAGTGTGTATGTACTCGTAGTTGTGGGTGATTTTAATTAAGTTGAATTTGGTATCTAATAAACTTTGACCTAAAAAAAAAATAAGTTAAGAGCAATAACATAAATTGAGGTTAAACGCAAAAAGGGAACAATTAGTTAGAGGAGATATTAAGTATATTTTAGTTGGGTTTACTGAAATTGACTTACATATATTTTAAAATAGACAAATAAAAACGTAATTCGAACTAACTAAAAAAAGTGAATGACGAAATGATAACAAGAGGAAAGATTAGATAAGAAATATATTCATGTAGGATAAATGCTTACAACAGAAACGAAAACAAACAAAGAAAAAATAAACTTTACGAGTGAATGAGACAAAACACACAAAATATAATATAAAAAATCGCAAATTAAGTGTTTGGAAAAAACAGTAAAAGCAAACGAACGAATAAAAATCAGAACAATGTGACGAGAAAAGAAAAAATGTAACAAATTGATGTTGTGAATACTTATACGAAAAGTGTGACATGACAAATAAAAGTGACACAGTGAAGTGGGTCATTATATAAGGTCAAATTTGAGCGTGAGTTCTATTACGAAATATTGCAAATGTAGACTGTTTTATTTGCTCTATATAACGGTGCAATGGTGAGCATAATTTGTACATACAAAAAAAAAAAAAAGTGTAAGTAGAGCGTTTCAAAAAAGAGTTGATATTTCAGCATGACAGATTTCAAGATTTTTACACTTTTCCCATCTCTCATACAACTCAAAGAGAGCTTATGGTTCAAAATTTTATATTTCTCTCTTTCTATGCTTGCTAGTAGGTATGAACTCTTTTTGCAAAACATACTACATACACATATATATTTATAACAATCCTTTTACCTGCACCCCCACGTTCTGTATAACGATCCAATGAATGATCAGAACGATAGGTACTACGTCGACGATTATGTATTGCAGTGCCAACACCAACGCTACCACCTCCATTATAAGTATTATTATTATAGGCACGCGTTAGTACACCATCATCTTCGAAATTGGTTTCGAGTAGTATTTCTTCACGTGGATCACGTATACGATCTCGATTGTTATTATTTTTCGTTGGAGAAGTCATGGTCGTTGGTTTTTCTTTATTTTTATTTATAGTATGTATGTATTAGGAAGGTAGGTTCTTTGGTATACTTTTTGACTAGGTTCACAATTATTTATTTAGGTAATACTTTTTTGACTTATACTCTTCTTTATTCGTTTAAACTTTTAGTTTTGACTAAGTCGTTTCGTTTAATATATGTATTTGTCAGTGAGTTACACAAACATTGCAAGCTAAAATTAAAAAGATTTAAGTATTTTAATTGAAATATAAATAAATATATTTTTTTTTATACTAGGTATATTATTATTTTTATAACACATTTTTGATTTGTCGAAGTACTATTACACTATTCAACAAATTTTTATAAACGTTTTGTCGTAAACTAAATATTTTCTCAACAAACAAACATGTTTTTAATTTATTTTCTGTAGAATTTTTTGAATTATATGCAATCTCTAATAGTGGACAAGTTTAAAATCGAGACCAAAAAAGATAGAAGAAAAGATAACTCAAATTTTTGACCGAGAAAGTGCAGGGCCTCCTTAAATTAAGTACTCATTCATTTCTCAATTCCAATCTTGCCAAAAGTTGTGGAGAGTCAATTTTGACAAAAAAGCGTTTCTTTGGTCAAAAAATTTACTAGTGGAAGCTAAACTGAACTGGAAATTTTTAAAACCTGTTTCACAAAAGCAGGTCCGGGTCTTAAGCAAATTAAGCTTATCCGAAAAATCACCGCTGGCTTCCTTATAGTCACGGTTGCAGAAAAGAACTGTGAAGTCTCAAAAATCAGTTAAGTAGAATCTAATTACATAAGAGGTGCTCCCCAAACACTAAGCTTCTTAATTTTCATTGCTTCAGTCTGTGGATTTGATTGGTTTTGTGTGTTCAGAGTTTACATGGACCAGAAACTTTTCTTCCCCTTCAGAACTTTAACACATTTTGTAGGTTTAGGAGTTATAAATATTTGGAGAATATCATTGATTGAAAAATGTGCGTTTTATTTAATTACACATAGCTCTAATGCAGTCCACTATAATTGTTCAGAAAAAACAGATTTCAATTTCCACATGTGTTGCATATTTTTCAAGTTTGTATTTTCTTTCATTATATCTCGTAATACTTGGTAGACGACAATCTTCAATTTTCTATTCAACTCTTTGACACAACGCGATTACGATAATGATCACTAGATAATTTTCAATTAAGAAAATTGCAAATTTCTTTATTCCATTAAATTTTGTATTGTTTTTGTTTTTTTTATTTTTTGTTTTTTTGTTTTCTTCTTTGTTGTAATTCATTGAAGCATGAATCATCATGGGATCGGAGAGAGGTCGACATCGTCATCATCTTCACATGAATTGCAGCCAGCAGTAGCGCGTCATTAATATTATTCGTTATATTAAAGTTTTAATTTGTTTTACAAATACAACTGACTACATTTACGATATACTTGTATATGTATGTAAAATTGCACTGTAGGAATGAATAAAAACCCAAATAGATACCGATACTAACTATTCGTAAAGGAGAACGAAATGTAGACACTATCACCACCAATATACGAAAGCAACAGCAACCAACTTGTTGCACATTTGACTCGTTTGCGATTCACTTTCAAACTGAATCAACCACAAAATTGAAACGAGCATGAAAATTCAGCGGCAACAGCCGAGTGTATAAAAAATTCGAATTTTATAACCGTAGCTACCTACATACGGCTACAACTGTATGGTGAGCTTAGAGATATGACTAGTAGGTTCGTCACTAATTCATACTCTTTTTTGTAATGTAGGTCTTTTCCACGTTCTCTCTCTCTCTATATATATCTCTCCCTACTATTGTTTGCTTTGTTGGTTGAATAGTTATCGTTAATAATTGAATACAGTATATCACAAAAATAAGTTTCCATTCACCAAAAAAAAAAACTTTAGGGCCAAAAATCTTCTCAATAATACGTCTAATTTATTTTTACGTTTCTAAAAAACTACATAGAAAGTTATTGAAATAGCTATTATATAATAAAGAAAGAAAATTTAGTTCTGATTTATCTTAAAGTTAAACATTGCTAAGTGGCAGTACGATGTGACATAAGTAAGTTTCCAAAAATGGCCATCTTCATCGTAAAAAGTTTTATTGAATTGGTTTTTTATAACGAAAACAAGATTTTTGCATCGATCTGGAATGTTTTTCGCAAACTATTATTCATCAAATTCTGTTACCTTGCAGAACGTGCGCTTACATTACCATTTGATGACATATCAGGGCTTAGTAGTGATCACTACAAAATGTTTGTATCATCATTATGAACACATTCCAATACCAGTTTAGAAATTTTGATGGGACATTGTGATTTGAGAAATAAAAACTTTACCAATTCAGATTTTCTCTTCAGGTATTATCAGAATTCAAAGTGGTTTCCAGAGATACAATTTAAATTATACTACCCATGTACAAACATTATGGGACTATTTTCTTCTTTGAAATGCCTTAGAGGCCGGTAATGAGCCCATAGTGAAGGAAAATCGTTTTCTCAATAAGCATTTTCTATTCATATCATAGACTCGACTTTCTACAAGATAGCTTTGTCATAAAATATTTGCAGTTTTAATTCATTATCGCTATTGAATTGAAACCATTAAAGTTTTGCTTCGAATTTTTATGTGGAACGGCAAATTTGTAATAAAAATGAAAAATTTTTATAGTGAAAGTACTCTTTACGCTATAGCCATTGTTCACGAGTTTCAAGACATCTGAAAGAAGAAAGCAGTTCCAGGATATGGTATTTATGTACAAACAGTGTAACTATAAGTGTAACACTAAAAGTCAAGTTGTTTGGAGATTTATTCTGTAATCCTTTAAAAGAAGAACCAATTCCTGAAGAAAAAAACTTAATAAGTAATGTTTTCATCATTTCAGATCACAATGTTTGCATCACACTACCTAAAAAAGTATTTAAATACTTATATGGTATTCATAATGATGAAGAAAGCATTCTTTAATGATCATCACTAAGCCCTGACTTGTCATTAAATGGTAATGCAATGGCATATTGAGATTGATCGTTTTAGAGCAAAGTATCGAGGAATAAAAAAATTGGTTAACAATAGTTTGGGGAAATCTTGTTTTCACGATTGAATTGTTGGAGTAAAATTTTTGGAAACTTACTTTTGTCACATCATATTTATTCATATTCATATTCTATTCTACATCATATTGTTACTTAGTAGTACTGAGTTAAAAAAATCACATCTTTTTTCATAATACATATAGTTGATATTTCAACAACTTCTATGTACCTTTGTAGAAACTTACATAAAAACAAATTTAGATCTATCTATCATTAAGAAGATTTTTGGCGCTAAAGTTTGTTTTGGTGAGTGGAAACTTATTTTTGTGATGTACTGTATGTTTCATTAGTTTAGTGTCGGTGCTGTTGTTGTTGTTATTCTCGTTCAACTATTGAATTATATGCTCTTTTTTTAACCAGTTTATCTTTTCTACGTTTAGGTTTTTAATTTCGCTCTACCATATAATAACATATGCTAACTTATGTAGAACCTGAAGTTTGAAATTATAAAGAAAATTGATTACTCAGTTGTTGTCTTCTTGTAGTTGCTTCTTCGTTTTGCTTGACAATTGAATATTTCATTTAATAAGATTGATCAGTTAGGGCATGAGGTCAATATACGAGTTAATTAAAAACTATTTATTACATTAAAATTGCTTAGGTTCCCATTTTATATTGGATATTTACCATCAATTCAGCAACATAACTTTTGAGCTTTCCCCATATGCATACACATGTAATACCAACAAAAATTTTTTCTCAGGAAACAATTAGTCACAATGCTTTCGTAAGCTTCTACTTATAAATAGAGGTTTCGATTACTCCATTTTAAGCAACATGGAAAGACCGTGCATTCTCATACTGAACCATTCAGCACACACAATATTGGTAGGATGCAAGTGGTCTGTAATGCCCAACGTCGGAGAGCTGCGCATGAGCTGAAGCTCTAGCAGTACAAAAGCGGAGCTCATTAACCAATTAATGGTAAAAGTGCATTTTTGTGAGGGATATGTTCCGAGCATGTGTGCCAGAGTACACTCTGTTGAAAAATTGAACCAAACCTACTAGACTTTATGTTTTTGATCATGCTCTTTTGGATGGTGCCACCAAGAATTTTTCTAAAACTCGTTGAACCTTGGACATCAGGAATGGTCGGGAATCTATTCTGACCTTTAAGTGCAATTCTTATGCATATGGTCAAATTTGACCATTCTGAAAACGCAGAAAAGGAACGATACTAGTTGCAAAGATTTTGTGGTCAATTATAAGTCTTTTTTATTCTTGGCAATTTTTTCTCGGAGTCCATCGTATTCGAGTAAAAAATTTCCGAAAATTAGATCGACCGCATTTGGATACCAGACCAATTGTGGTTGACCGCACTCTAATGGTATGCAGAAGGTTAGCAGGGAAAACTTGGAAATGTAAACCAAGTATGCCATGATGGTAAGGAGTCTATCTTGCGTGGGCAAGGAGAAATCAACTAAAACAGCGAAAGCTAAACTAGAAAAAGTTCAAAGGCTAGTATGTCTCTGTATAGCGGGAGCGATGCGAACATGTCCAGTTGCTGCATTGAAAGTACTATTGGAGCTCAGTCCATTACACCAGAGGGTGCCTCCAAGAAAGAAATTGTAAGAGCTACATGAGATAAAAGCTTATTTGGAGTATTTGGACCAAGAATCAACCACTCTGATGGAGGTTGATGGAGTACAAACGGCAAGATATCACTATCATATCCGACTGTCTGCCAGCCATTCGAGCAATATGCTCTTTTGAGATCACCTCTATACTGGTGTGAGACTGTTTAAGCAATCTCAATCAACTGGACAAGGACAATAAAGTTGCTCTATATTGGGTCCCTGGATAAGTAGGAATAGAGGGTAATAAAGAAGCCGACGAGCTTGCTTCAAAGAGGGCAGCAACCACATTCGTGGAACCTGAACCCTCCTGTGGAATAGGAGATAGCGTAACCAGGGAATTACTCAGGCAGCTAGAAAGGAACATGAGGCAAGAACTCTTTACCAATCTTCCGAGGCTGAGGCAATCCAAAGCGCTTCTAGGTAACTATAATAAGAGTAGATAAGCATTCTGCATTGGTCTCAACAAAAACAGTTTGCGTAAATTAACTGGTATTCTGACTGGGCATTGCGGAATCAGAGAACATCTATGTAAAATTGAGGAAATCTTAATATGTAGGTTTTGTAATGAGGAAGATGAATCATCAGAACATATTTTAGTACATTGTGGAACACTGATCCACAAAAGAATGAAATCTCAGGGTATGTACCAAGTGCTCAGCACAGAAGCGGGCACAGTACTGGAATTCTGGAGGGAGACTGGACTGGATGAGGTACTCTAGGCAAATCAGACTAGATAGAAAAGCGGGACGTATAATAGATCTTGCAGGTCGCGGTATAACGACAAGAAACCTCTCGAACAATGGTCGCGTTCAGAAGACGTTTCTGTTACCTGAGTGTCAACAAAATTATATTATTATATTTATATAGTATTATTTTTCGGATACTTCAGCTCAACATGCTGTTAAGTAGAGGTCATCTTCTAAATGAAACCAATACTATACAAAACAATAATTGTGATTAAAAGACACCGAACCAAATTTCCGCTGCTACTAGCATCTTGCGACATAAAGTGCGCTATCCTGTTAGGTTTTAGGAGTTTATCTTGGTGGTAATGACTTCAAAAAAGGAATTGAACACTGGGGGAAGAAGAACATTTTTGAACGGTTCAACGGGTTTTACTTATATAAATTCGTGCTGGCAACATCTAAAAGAGCATCTTTAAAAACATAAAGTCTAGTGGGTTTGGTTAAATTTTTTTTGACAAAGTGTATTAGCATACATGCTCTGAAAAAAATTCACTTTTTCGGAATTAATGGGTTATGGGTGCACAGTGCTTTTCGAACCGCTAGTTTTTTGTTTTGTTTTCGTTCCGTATTATTATTATTATTTATTATTTAGGGAAGCCCAACCAGGCAGGCACTGCGACCTAAAAGATCTTTTGTGCCATTCCCCATTTTATGACAGAAGACGTTCAGCTGACCTAATAAAAGTCAAGACATCTTTTGTAGAAGAAGATTTTATTTGATTAGCCGTCAGAAAAGGAACACCAAAAATTCTTCCTCTGAGCCGAGCCAAGGCCGGACATTCACACAGAATGTGAGGTGTCGACTCGTCATCTTCCAGACATAGACGACACTCTGTCTCATTGGACAGACCTATTTTGTTTAGGTTATATCTGAGCCCATAGTGTCCAGACATGTAGCCCACCAGTAGCCTAAGGTCTGATTTGGGATCAGAGATGGGCTTATTTTGGGCAAACGGAACGATAAGCGCTTTTGCCTGTCTTAAACCTGGGATAGAGTTCCAATACTCTAGCCATTTTGCCTTAGACCACTCCTCAACGATAGATTTCGTAGAGGTACAGCCGACTCCGCAGAACGGATCGGGGCCAATGTGCTTGGTAGATGAACCTTGTTTAGCCAGTTCACCGGCTGCCTCATTACCAACAATGTCACAGTGGCCGGGTACCCAACAAAGCGTCGCTTTGTTACGGGTAGACAGGCGCTGGAGACTCTCAAAACACTCTTTCACCAGTTTAGAGGAAAAACTCCATGAAGAGAGTGCTAAGATAGTCGCCTGGATGTCTGAAAAATTACAATATTTGCGCCTTTAAGACTTTTATACAGGTTTATATGAGCGCAGGTCTCAATTGCGTATATTTCGGTTTGAAAGACACTGGGCCAAGTACCCAGAGGGATTGTGATTCTAGTATTGAGTCCTACAACACCGGCACCAGAACCGCAGTCCATTTTCGAGCCGTCTGTATACCAATTGAGAGCAGAGGGGCCGAAATCGGGACACTGGCCATCCCATTCGGGCCTGGAAGGAAGAATGATGTTGAATTTCCTACCGAAACACAGATCCCTAACCATATAATCCGATACAGTACATATTCGTTCCGTATCAAATGCACACATTTTATCAACAAACGATAGGCACAATTGAACCTTTTTCCGATTTCCGATATGATCTGCTATCCTAATGAAGGCTAGAGCATCTTTTGTGGAAGAGGTTTTGAATTGGTTTGTTGATAGGAACGGTTTTCTAAAAATACCCCTTCTTTGCCAGAATGTGAGATACATAGACGACATTCTGTCTCATGTGACAGACCTAATTTGCTTAGGTAACTACACAGTGGCCAGATAGAAAACCTACTAGCAATCTGAGATTTCAAGGTACTTTGGGCACTATCGAAGCATTTTAGGTACAATTTCGAATCATTCGGTTTTTTCACATTTGTGAATCTTTAAAATTGTTCCGATTTTATTGAATCTCTAGTGAACGTTTTAATTTACCAACTAAAGACTTTGGGGATAACTAGTTATGAGATTAATAGGGGATGTGATTTTCATTTGGTTTTTAATACTAATACTTATTTTTCCTTATGTCATATTCCCTGTCCAAAAAAGATAAGGAAAGAATTTCCTATGCGAAATTTGCCATGTTGGCAAATATGATTGAATTTGAAAACCAGGCATTACTCTGTAACGTCATGATTGAATGAATTCATAAAGTTTGCACTCTCTAGCATTGAAAGTTTGTGCTCACGTAGTCACTAAAAATGACGAAACGTTTCACTCATTGAGAGAATGATTAATGTAATAATCGGTTTATTTTTGTTCTCTGGTTTTAATTAAGATAAAGAAATCAGAGTAATTTCTCAAGGCACACGTAAATGCAATGAAAATATTCTATGGGCTATTTCATAGTTATTGAGTATATCAAATGTAACAAAATAAGCTAAACCTTGCTTCTAGAATACAATTACAGCACATAAGTAGGTATATAAAAAAAGCACGTAGTTTTTCTTCTTTCCTTTTTTTGCTTCAAGTAGATTACACAGTCTTTTCCATGTATATAATTGTTGAAAAGAATTTAAAACTTTTATTGCACACTCACACAAATACACATAAACGACAAAAAAAAAAACATTAAATTGAATGTCAACAACCTTGCCGCAGAGTAATGAAATAAAATGCATACTTAAATGCAGACGTCTCAAACAAAATGCACATTTTCTAACGCATATCAATTATGATAATCACAAATGAGTAAGTAGTAGAGTCGTAAAAAAAAAGAAATACGAAGTAAAACATTAAATAAAAAATAGAAGAGAAAAGGAAATACTAAACATAAAAACCACCAAGTCAAGCACTTTGGTCTCTCGTCTACACTTCAATACAAATCGATGATGATGAAAACTGAATTTAAATGAGGCAGCAGAAAGTCAGAACACACAAAAATTGCAAAATGTGTTGAAAATGCCTACAGGTACAGGTACAAACAACAACGCTGGTGCTCAACTTCTAGACAAGTATTTATAAAACCATATAGAAAAAAAAATAAAAATAACCAACAAGTAGGAAGAAAACTATTTTCATAAAGTTAAACGCCCCAAAAAGTATGCAAGAGATGCATTCATGAAACAAAAAATGCATAAAAGACAAGTGGAGTAAATGACTTTGTAGTGGAATTATGAAACTTGGATGACGATGATTGTGATGAGAATGATGATGATGAGAATGATGTTTATGATGATAGCACTTTTAGAATGTGTGTTTGCATCATATGATACCTAAGGTAAGGTAATGGCATGGTACCCTTACATACATATAAGTAAGTATCTATGTAATGTATACTATATATGCATCCGTTTTAAGAATTATCACCGACATTTCCGCAGCGAAAAGATGACAACAACAGCAGCAAAAAAAATTACAAAGGCTTGTGTGTTTATGTGATGAAATGTATACGATTGCAGTGAAGCAATAGCAGCAAAAAAAAAAAATACTAAGTAAGTAATTCTAGAAAACTAAAGATAAAGAGGAAGCGCAAAGCAGAAAATTAATTCCTGCGGCACATTGCGACAACGAATGAACGACAAACGTTCACGAATGTGCTTAGAAATGGAAGCTGCAGCGCCTCTGGAAACAGGCAAGCAAGGATGTAATTATGATGGAAAAAATAATAATAATAATAATTTCCTACTTTCGGCAATACTATGTATGTATGTAAGAGTAGTTTTGATGCTAAAGACTTGTTAAAGACAACTAAAGACACCCGTATTAAAAAGATAGTAGAACTAATAAAGTAAAGCTCTGTTGGGTTTTTATTCCTTGCAATGACTACTAAATAAATTTTTTATAAATTTGCCATTTGGTATTAGTTAAAATCTATTTTAGGAAAATCATTCTTTGACTGACGGCTCCAAAGAGAGCTATGGGTGCTCCACTCAGTCCCAAAAATGTAAATCCTTATAATTTCTAAAAGTTTTCCTTTCATTGATTTTTGTCCGAATTTCGATAGGAATTTGATCAGAGATTTGGTTTGAGTTTTAGTCTGATTTTTGTTCAGAATTTTGGTTTGAACTTTAGGAGCTGGCCGGGCGATTTCTTAGAAAGATTTACGTGGGAAGGAGGTTACCTACTGTATGTTATAATGTAACGTAGATTTTATACGATGATCAAATATAGATTAGATCAAAACTATTGATATAAAAAACATTTTCAAGTAATATTTTACGCTACGTTGCTTTACGACAAAATTGTTGAAAAATTGCGTTATGTAATGTGAACGGCCCCTTAGTGTAAGTTTGATATATTATTGGATACGGTTTCGGTTTGTATTTGGTATGACTTTTCGTGTGAGGTTTGATCAAAGTTTCAGTCTGATTTTCGTTTTAAATTTTGGTAAGATTTTACTATTTTTGGTTTAAATTTCAAACTGATTTTTGGTTTGAGCTTAATCTGAATTTTCATCTGAATTCCGATCTAATTTTTGGTTTGATTTTAGTTATATTTTTTTATCTGAATTTTGGTTTGCTTCTGGTCTTAATTTAGGTACGAAGTTTGGTCATGTTTTTGGCTTGTTTTTTGCCGAATTATATGTGTGGTATTGTATAATTTAGTAAGTTTAGGATTTCTCCTCAACCTAAATCTTACATCAGTCACTGGCATTAGCGGATCCAAGAGGGGCTTTTGGGGAAAATTCTCTTCCCCATATCTCAGCCTTTTTATCGTTTCTTTTGAATTAAAAGTTTTTTCAAGAACGAAATACCTGAAACTTCCCTTCTGTAATCTATCAATGAGCTTTGCAGCACCTGCAAAGAAGACATGAGTAACTGGATTTCTCACCATTCTCTCTACTGCTGTTAGAACTACCACCTAAATAAACAGAAACTCACGTTTACGTTAAGAAAAAAATGTGTGTTTAAAGGTTTCATAAAATATTTGGATATTGGAACAAAAAACCCTTTAAGAGGACAGTACCCGACTATAGTTTCAGTCAAAACTGTTCAAAAGCACAACTGCAACAAGTAAATCACTAGGTTGGGGTTAAAAAAGTGTTTTGGTTTACATTTCCTTTATGAAATTTATAGAGAAAAAGAGAAAATAAGTGAATTTTTTTACTTTTGGGTACCGTTAAACCGGAAATGGCTGTTCGGGGATAATTTAATTTTATTGTTTGGGTAACCCCTATTTGGCACAGCGAATACTTTTCCTGAAAAATGTTTGTGACCTTTCCCAGCCATTTGTTCTGTAGCATCATACTGAAAAAAAATTATTGAAAACGAACGCTTCGTAGTTTTTGAGCGGCATACAAGTACAAAAAATATAAAATTTGTAAATTTTGATGCTTAATATAAAATTAATTTTATTTTTAATACATATGTGAGCTTTTGCCAGGTTTAAAATCACATCAAACCCTGCGTAGTACGAAAAGCTTGTGGATTTGATGAAGGAAAAACCTGACATCTCTCAAGGATTTGCCAAAGGGGCCAAGTTTTTGGGAGAGTGTCACTCGGCAATTGAATAGTCGGTGATTGCTAGTTCCTTGCAAAAAAGTGTGATTTGTATTATAAGTGCTACATCAAGCAAAGATTGTCCTTTAAGACAGAAGCTAGAGAAACAGGTGGCGGGTCAAATAGGATGCATGTCTTTAATTATTCGAAGGAATTTATCATTGCAGCACACGAGTACGTCAGGCATTAGGGAATCGGCGCCTTAGAATGCGAGTAGTCGTATGAATTAACTGAAAAATTTAACTTTTTTTTATTAAGTATTGCAAAATGAATAGTTTTTTTTATTTTCTTGTGCTTATTTTTGCCAAAACAGCTGATTTCGAAAACTAAATTTAGATTTTTTTGGCTGGCAACGCCATTGGACTTACGATCGGCTTGCAGCCCACCATTTTTCCTTTTTGAGTAGCGTAGCTTCAAACTCGTATGTACGCAAAATTGGATTCTAGCCAAAAATCGTAATTACAATGTATTTCCTAGCAAGCATCTTTGTTGCTCGTATTTTTTATACAGTATCTTCTTGTCCAAATGACGTGTTCTTCTTTGATTTGACTAAGAAAAAGATTATCTGGAAGTTCGGTTATCCGGAATAACCCTGGTTTTAATTGATCAGGATAATCAGGATTCTACTGTACCTATTTTTTTTTTTTTTTTTTGAAAACCAAAATGTGTTGCTGAACTTTTTCATTGAGTGTATATTATCAGCAGCAAAAAAAATAAAAACCTTGGTATTTTTTATATAAAACTCATGAGAAAATTTGATTTGTTAACGTAGGCTTAGACAGTAGGTGCAATACACAGTATACCTTCTCTCATTTCCACTCATACCTTCACATCGAATATTTTTCCCTTCTTTTTTTGTTGAAATATGAAAGGATAATCATGTTCTTTTTGGGTTTTTTTTTGTTTTGTTATGTTGGGAGGCAAGAATAAAGCTGATGCAGCAAAAATTTCAGTTTGTTACATAGTTAAAATGAAATTTTTATTAGTAACAACGAAATAAATATAACAAAAAACGAGTAAAATAGAAGAATACAAATGGGGAAAAATAAGAAAACCATCATCCAATTATGCAGCAAAAGTATATATCAAATGTATGTTCATATGGCTGTGTGTTTGTAGTGTTTGTGATGACGATGCGATGATGATGTTGTAGTTGTTTATGTGCAGATGCGGTTGTCAAGTCATCTTGAAAGTTTTGCTAAATACAAATACTAAACAAAAAATAATTTTCAGCAAGTTTTTGGCATGCCACGACAGCATTGCGTTGTATTGTTCGGATATTGTCCTTGCCTTGGTGGGATAGGTTAATGCCATCATCACCATCTCACCACTACCACGAGCCATAACTAAATGCCGCCATGACAGTTCATTTAAAATGTTACATTTTCATGTTGTTACAAAAACAAAACAACAGTCATTTATGTTTGCAAGGGTTATTGTCATGGTTGATTGTGTGTGTGTGAGGATTGTGTATGTGTGTGTTTGTGTGAGAGTATTCCAACTGTGTATTTCTCTATTCAACTCCTAAGAGTATAATTATGTTTTATCATTTGCAGGCATGTATACATATGTACATATCACAAGAGGATGAGAGCTAAAGCAGGAGAAAGAGCCAAAGAAGAAAGTGGGGAGGGGTAGGATGCCTTAAAAGCGAAGAAGTTAAAATTTCATCGTTTTATGTTTTTTGTGGGTATTTAAGAGAGAGAGAGAGAGAGTAAAAGGTTAAAAAAAGGCCATTTATTAAAGTGTGTTTATGAAACTATACTATGTGCATGTAACATTTTAATGGTTTCACAAGGAGCTGTATGGTATACCTAAGTAGAAGCTGTACAAGTTAAAGATACAAGTACGCAGGGGATTAAAAGGTATGCAACAAAGGAATGTTATCTTTTAGGTAGAATGTAATTAAATTGTAGACCCTAATTTAAATTCATAAATTTACATGAAAAGGTGTTAAAGAAACAATTTAGCGCAGCTTCTTCAACACTTTGGTTTTTATTGAGGTAGGCAATATTTATTTATTTGTAAAATGTATACCTATCTTAAAGTGTAATTAAAAATTACTTAATAATGTGTTAAATTAATTTAAAAAACATATGAAAGTATGTGTAAACGGGAAACTGGGAGATATGGGATGAACTATGAATTCATGATTACAAGATTTTAGTAGCGTTTGGTGTTTCAGGTATTTTAAATCAAGTAATTGATTTCCGCAATTCTTACAACCATTCATTCATTCATTCACTCATTCATTTAGAATACTCTACTGAAAGAAAACATAGACTTTTTGTTTTCTATAACCCCAAAATGGTGACGCTACGACACTTCTCCCCCAATTATTTATGGGCAATATTTTTCTCAAAGAACATTTAATACTCTTTACAACTATAATTTTAACTCCCAAATTAAACTTCGGAGAAAACTTCATATTTACAATAGAGGAGTGTGAAAGCAAATTCCAGAAGGAAAAAGGGTCGAAGTGAAAGTCTTTGCTGATCTCTAACTTTCTAAATCTCTACGCTCTATAAAGCGCTCCCTCTTTATAGTACAGCTAATAAACTTTTTACATTACATGTCATAGGAAATAAGCGCTCGCATTAAGCTTTCCGGAAGCGCTGAACGAGACCTTCTAACAGGCGCAGTAAGAGCGCTTCTAAGAAGCGTAACAGGAGAACTTTTAGTAGTGGTTTGGAAAGAACAATCCTGTGTGCTCTTCCGTTTTTTTAATGACTACATATATTTATTATTTTTATTTATTATATTTGCATATATAAATGCTAAAAAATAACAACAAAATTCAAATCAACTTATAATTACTTTCATATAAAAAATATGAGAATTATAAAGTACCAAAACCATTCACAATTTTTCCCATTCGTTTTAATGCTTCCCCTAGCCTTCCTTGGAAGCGCTCTTTCGCATACTTGGAAGCGCTTTCGAGAAGCTTAATGCCAGCGCTTCCAATTTTCCCTCTTGTTTGCTTCAATAAGAGCACAATGAGAGTGCTCTTCATTAGACTACTTCAACGACAGCAGAAAGTTAGCGCTTCAAAAGAGCATTTTTGGGTAGCGCTCTAAATTTTCCCACTGGGTAGGAACACTGAGGCAAAAGAGTAAGTGGAGGAGTTAGTTATCACTACTAGGCATCTAGGGATACTAAGCAGATCGAATATAATACAGACTATCGACTTGTGAAAGAGAAACTTAACGAAAATAAAGCCTTACCAGAATCAAACAGGTACTCAGATAAAGTCTATGTTTCTAGGCTTACAACAATACTTAAGCTTTCCTCACTCAGCCAGGCTTTGCACACTCCATAATACTTATTTCATATTTTACATGTGCTTATTTTCCATGCATTTGCCCAGCTTTGCTCTTTATATTCAAATGTTCGTGAGTAAAACCTATTTTCTCGATAGCCAAGTGGGTAGTGCACTAAACTCTCCCTCATGAGGTTGCGGTTTCGATTTCCGCCTTGTTTTGGTGGTTAATTTTCATAACCTTCTTATATTCACTATCGATATGAAGTGCATGAGAGTTATAAGAAAGTGTGCAAGCACATCTCTTGGTAGGTAATAGTAATAAAACCACCAAATGATAACTTATTGCCACACCGCCGTTCGGAACTGGCGTTAAGGGAGTGCTCTTTTTTTTCTATTCAAGAATACATTTAGAAAGGTACGGAGGCCACTAAATATTTTCAGGAATACGAAGCATCAACGGTTAGTTTTGCTCAGATTCGTGGTGCTATTGAAAACTTTGAAGTGTATTTTCTCCAGTTTTTATTTTGACGAATTTTCTAAATTAGCGGGCGTGATGGCTTAAAAAAACTAAACGATATATTGAATACAGCTATAGTTTTTTCTTCAATATTAAATTCTCTTCTAAGTGAACCAAAAAAGTTGGTCAAAAAGTTTATGTAAATAATTTTTATAGCACTTTAAAGTGTTTTTTAAAAACCCGAGGAAAATTTTCAGAATTATCACGATTTTTTCTGCTTTTTTTTTTTTTTTTGAAAAAGAATTGCCATGTAGTATTATAACAATTCAAAATGTTTTTGATTTTTTCGTTTCAGTCAAGAATTACGAGCTGGATCTTTCCAACCGATTGAAGACTGCAGCGGCCAGATGCTCATGAAAAAGACTAATAAATTTGTTGCAATTTATTATTTTACTGTCAAAAAAATGTTTGTATATACTTTGAATATATACAAAATTATACCTTAAAGCTCAATGAATTCATTCCTTTTTTCCCCTTCTAAAACTTTCTAATTGAGGACACCCCCTTAAAGATTCATTAAAAAAATAGCTTTGTCTAGCTTTGCCTACTTCAGGTTGGATCCTTATTATTTCTTCATCACCAATTTTAAAGCGGCAAGTCAAAGATTTGCTTATATAAGAATTTTTACAAAATACTGAAATAAAATGCGATTCGTTCCACTACTATGTTTACAACTTTTTGACGCGTTTAAAAAGCTCAAAATTTTCAGCCTGGCATATGTCAAAATTTTATCGTAATCATCTTTTCATACATTCATGAACAGAGCCACAGTTCAGTCTAACGTTTCAACGCTAACGTTTTTTAACTAAAAACAAAGGAATTTTCTCAATGTAAACCAAGGCTTTGATGTAAACCCAAAATAGTTTGCTATTATATTTTAAAATAAATTTTCTTTAAATAATTTTCCCTTCAACGTCATCATAGTCATTAAAGAGTTAAAATATATAAAAAATAAATAAAAAAAGTGTGACTTTGCTGAACTGTCATGATGATGACGTTGTAAAAAAATAGTTTGATGTTTTATTTTAAGGTTTTCTTTTTCTTTAATTTTTTTTTTTTTTTTGTATACCTACCTACTTCTGTTTTTGTAAAAGGCTAAAAAGAATAGTTATAAAGTTGTGTATAGCACCATATGGGAGCAAAAACCAAGTACGAAGAGAAAAAGTATAACAAAAAACTAATTCTATACCTCAAAGTTTTTTATTCGTAATTAAGAGAGCTACTATACTTTTGCATTTGACGGCAACGTTAAAGATGGTGATGATGACGACTAAAGTGATGATGTAGCTGTAGTTAGCAAAAAATTAAAAAACTTGGTATAAAAGAAAAAGATGATACTGGTGAAGCCATCGTTGCATAGGTTTTTCTATCTAAAACGCATGTTTAAAGTATAGCACCTAAGAAAAAATTAAGAGGGAGTAGGAGAATGAGAGGCATGCATAACAGACCATAGCATATTCTTTCAACTGTAAAATAACAGCAACATGCAACATTCTGCAACAACAAAATATAAACATCATAGAAAAAAGTGTAGAATGTTGCCATTAACGACCGATAAGAAAGACTACGTTCTTAATTTATGCTGTTAACTTTTTTTAAGCAGTGAATTTAGTACAATTGAGAATGAAAGAATATTAAATAATTGAATGAACTAAGTTACATATTATTAAAGATAAAGCGTTAAAGGGACCAAGAGCGGATGCGTCTGAGATGGTCGTTTATATTTCAGTCTTAATTAGAACAGGTATGATACTTTTTTAAGATGAAGATTATGTTATTTAAGTAAGGTTAAAGAGAAGTGCTCAGAAAATCTAGTCCTCCGCGGGGTGAAAAATTGGTGATGTACTCCGGATGAAATACTCGTTCATTGGCGGAATACCCGTCAGTCTTTCTTTAAGACCGTAGACTCCATAGAGACGAAATTTGAAGATTGGAGCATTCTTAAGTTTTACTGTTTCTACAGTAGTTAGGTGCTACGAAAGAAGAAGATTATGTATGTGTTTTTTTTTTTTTTTAAGAGAAAGAGCCATAAATTTTGGACTAACATATAATACTTCTTAGCTTTTCAAGATTGGTTGATTCATTCAAGATTGGTCAGTTCATTTTCAGGACCCAAGTTTAGCTGGTCTAATTGCAGCTGGGATTTCTAGGAGACGCTGTCTGAACAGAAAAATGTCGACCACACAAAATAGAGAAAATAATGTAAAGGATCTATTTAAGGAATGATGAACGTACAATGATAAAGTTTTAGTATTATAGTAAGCAGTGCCTGCAATTGGTCAGTGAGTGTAAGGCAAAGCTAAATAGTATAGCAAAACACAATAAGTTATGCCTTATATAGGTTGTAGGGAATGAATAAGCTGTTGAACTAGCTAATGAAGGTTCTGCAATTGTACCATGGTGTCCGTAACCATTTCTTGGCGTAAGCTCTGGGACGGTCATGAGTTGGATTAACGACTTCGTGGGTTCTATCCATAAAGGAAGATAGTCCGAGCTCCTTCTCCTGACTCCTGCTGACCCGCAAAGTGCTTCGTGAGGCAACCTAACAGGAAATCAGCGGAATTTCTTCTGAGTCTGAGTTCTACTCTCTTCTACTGGCTCTATCTTGGGTATAGTACAATGGTCTTTGAGACTGAGTGCTTTGATTTAGTCCAGCTCACCTTCAACTCTAAACAGTGCCTTCAAAGCTTTTGAAAATATTTCATACAAGTTTATTGAGATAGTGCCGAAAATGAAAATACAATGAATAAGCTCAATGCTTAGAAGAGAATAAAGTGAGTTGGCTCCACCAAACTTCCATCACCATTGAAAAAAAAAACACAAAATTGTATCCAAAATGTAGGGTATTATCACCTCTTTTGTAGATCTTAGGTGTTATGTCGAAAATATTGTCATTATAGCAAGGAGGAAATTAATATCAAAACTGCCAAAAGGCAAAAAAGGAGTTGGCCGTGAAAAATTTATAAACTACAGAGAGCTATAAGCTCTCTTTGCTCCAATATGAATACGAGAATGATTGGGACACAAAAATGTTAAAAGCCCCTCTTTCAAATCACATGCATTAACTCATTAAGGATGAGGGGGAACTAAAGTATATAGATCAAGAATGTAACTTAGGAAAAAAAATTGTTTTTAAACCTGGCTCAGGAACGGCTCAGCGACAAGGTGTCATATGGCACCGCTGGGCATTACTGGGTAAAAGTTTTGGTTTGAAATTTTTATAGTTCTTTGATCTGAATTTTGGTCTGAACTTTAGTCTGACTTTTGGTATGAGTTTAGTTCTGAGTTTTGACCTAAATTTGTTTTGAGTTTTGGTCAGTCAGAAAACAGCGTGCATTTATGCCACAGACCCAATAAGGTCTTGCCTCACTCAACGTTATTCTGCATATTATGCCTTTAGATTTATGCGTAAAAGTCTTAGTAGCTAGTAGTGCAGTTAAACTCAGAGAGTCTGGATGCTAGACCTCTAGATCATATGGTACCACTAATATAATTGATGTCCTACCGGTAGGCTTGTTAACGTAAACAACCAATTATATCATTCCAAAACTTCGTTTCGATAACTCAAACTTGAAAATTTTAAATCCTACAAGACACGATTGGGTAGATCGGCCACTAGTCAGCGATTATGATAATACTTTTTACACGGACAGGTCAAAAGTGAGTTGTGGAGTGAGCGCGGGTGTCTTCTCGCAGGCTCTAGACCTATCTATCCTGATTTTAACGTGTTCCAGCCGGAAGTATTCGTTATTTTACAAGCTAGTAGGGCAATTTTGGACAATGTACACAAAGGGAGAAATTAAGCAATTCTTTCTAATACCTAATTCGTGGTCAAAGCAATGATCTTAAAAATTTCCAAATCAAAAATTAGTTGATGAGTACACTACGGAACTTGTCAGACTTGGACTGCACATTAATTTAACACTCATTTAGGTACCTGGGCATAAGAACATTAGCAGAAATGAGAATGACGATGCTCTGGCTAGCCATGGTTCTTCACTTAACATCTCTCTGTCGGAATAGGTTCTATTTCCCTTAAATTTCGAAGAAACATTTTCACGTTCTTCTTTCAACAATCCAACTTAAGATGGAGAGGCTAAACAACTTGCGTCAAATCAAGAACCATGTGGCCTCAATATAAGCTCCCCAAAACTAAAGAACTCTTATCTTTTTCCAAGTTGGAAATCTCACGAATAACAGCATTTATACGGGACACTGGATAATTGACTCGCATGTAGCTAGAATGGGTGTTCCTCATAATGATTTCTGCCGTAGTTCTCGTGACATTGAAGAAATCGAAAGTCTCGAACACTTCCTGTGTGACTGCCCGGCTTTAGCAAGATAAAGACACAAAACCTTTGGCAAACCTTTTCTATCCAGCATAGGAGAGGCTGCTAATGTCAACCTCAGCATTTTCTTGAAGTTTTGTGATTTGATTAAATGGTTTGTGTTGGCCTAACACACTGGAATAGCTAGAAAGCTTTTCTTTAGACTTAATCATCGAAATAGTGGTATCAAAAAGGCGTTATTGCGCTAATTGGGTTACTTCGGATAATCGGAGGAGCAACCACTCAACCTAATCTAACCTTTGGTCAGTTTGGCCTGTGCTTGAGTCAAATTTTTAGTTTGAGCTGGAGTTCGAATTTCGGTTTGATGTAAGTTTTTGGCCTGTTTTTATGAGAGTTGTTGTCTGATTTGGATTTGATATTTGACTCAAATTTTTCCGGTCTGAATTTTGGTCAGAACTGAGCCCGAATTCAGGCCTGAATTTGAACTGGTTATGGCCAGATTTTTGCCTGGTTTATAATCTGATTTCCGATATAGTTATCAGTCTGGATTAGTTTGGTTTTGTCTGCTCTGGACCAACATTTAAACATTTCTACATGAAGTTTGTTATTTTATCTAGGTGGATTTCTCATTTTCAAACGCAAAACATTTCATTTCATTTTTTTTGTTGATTTTCAAAACTACCATCTAAAAAAGTATGTCTGTTCACCTGGCCTTTAAGTCAAGTGAAATATAATATTTTTATTTATTTATTACATGCAGTTTAAAGCCAGTATATATATAAATATTAAACAGTGATTACCTTGAGCAAAAATTTATAAATGTATTTTTGACGAATTTTCAAAGTTGCTTTTAATGAATAATTTAATTATTAATTCTGTGTTGAGGTTTTTAAAATTGAAAGCTGAATCCCTTGCAAGGATCGACAGTAGCGAAAGGGTTAACGCAAACCAAGCACTCGATGGTAAAATACACCCCTGGTTGTTAGTTAGTTGCCATATCATTGTATATTACCACTTCAACTTCATCGTTTGAATGTAGGGTATCCAGCTAATTCAACACAATTGCGCTTCAGTATAATTTTGAAATAAACTCTACGCCAATTTTTACTTAGCAATACATACTCGAAATTATGATACTACCATTAAAGCCTATGTGTATTTTTGCTATGCATAGCTCCTACATACTTAATTAGGCTTTAACGAAATGGGTTAATTGCATGCGACAGTAATGGGTTTCATGGTTATTTTATACTCGTACTTCTTTTTCTGTTTGGTTTTTCTTTTCTACTGTACTCTTTCACGCGCACAAATCCTTGTCTCGTATGTGAATATATATTTACATTTTTTCTCCTTACTTATTTGAAAAGTTTTAATTGAGCTTGAAGTAAACTTTTTTTTACACATAAATTGAAATGTGATTTTTTTTTTTTTTTTTGAAAGGATTCTATTTTTTTTTACACATCTGTGTTCGTGATGGAAAACATTTTTGTGGCATTAATTTAAATGAAATGTGTGTGTGTATGTATATGAGTGTATAAGTTTAATCCTTGGTGGTAGAGTAAACATTTGCAAAATAAGATCTTTAGTTAATGTGTATTTCTTTTTAATCCTCTTTCATCAAACATAGTATAAAGTATAAAAGTAAGCATAAAGATACACAGCAACTGTGGCACTGAGGTTCTCGTATCCTGTGCATGAAAAAGGATTTAAGTGTTGCATAAAATGTGTTCTTTTAAATTTTTTCAGTTTTAATAATATTGTCATAAAGAATCCGTCGTTTGAAGGAATTACCTCTAAAAAAAGATAATATAAAAAATTAATTAAACAAGCGCCACCTGATTGCGTTGTTTTTCTTGCACAAAGGTAAAAATTTAATCCTTTATCTTTGGGTTTATGTTGTAGACAACTTGCGAAAGATGGTCTTAGATCAGTGCTTTGAATAGATGTGCGTGTGTTGTGTTTTGGGCTGTATTGTGATTGTGTATGCAGAAGTTTATAAGGCGTATAAAATACTTGAAGAAAGTTATAAATCAAAAGCTATCAATCCTAAGTTGATGACCACTGGATGGCATTTAATATTCTCCGGTAATGACTTTGAGATTTTATATTAAAATGCTCTTTTGTGTTTGAGCCATTGTCAAAAATCGAACAAGCAGAGGCGGTTTAATCTAATTGTTCGCTCAGGCGCCTTAAATTACCAATAACTGCAAAAGGAACCTATTTTTTTACAACTGCAAGCTAAGTAAGAAAGTCAAAAAAAGTTATTTATATTTGTATCAAAGCCGATTTCAATGAAAATTTTAGGAAATGTCTATTTTGACTCTCTTATGAAAAATCCATATCCTTATGAAAAATTTTATCAAAATGGAATAAGCGGTTCCCGAGATATGGACTGGTGATTTCAGTCACCAGTGGGCGAAAAGATTAATTCTATGCTCGATAACGATTTGATAAAAAGAAAAAAAGTTTTGGCAAAAAACGATTTTTTCCCATTGTAGTATAAAAAATATTTTGTTAAAAAAACATGCATTAAAAATAAGAAATAAACTACATATAGAATTTATTTTCCAATTATATTTTTACGATTTATATAATGATAAAAAGTGGTATTGATCGTACTCCAATGCGGTAATTCGCTAATGCATTGTCGTGTAGTTCAACGCCACTTATATGCGCATTAAAGTTCCCAATGGCTTGAGGAATTTTGGTTCCGTGGTTTGTTAGGACCGTGACTTCAGCGTTATCTTTTCATCGTATTAGTAAAACTTGCTGGCTGGAATCGTACAATGCAGAGAAATCACCGTTTTGCTTCACCTCAGATACGTGAGCACAATCAACTCTGCTTTTACGAACAGTTCCTGATGCAAAATGGAACGATCAATAGAATAGATTTTCATGAATTCGTTACACCTTTTTGCCCACTGGTGATTGAAATCACCACCATAATTTTTTCAAATGTACTACTTACTTCAAGCACATATATGCATGGTATAGGTCTGTTTACTTCTTGTGAAATTTCTTTTGAATCAGTTTTCACTTTTACTTAATATTGTAAAAGATTTTTGTGCCTTTTTGTAAATGCTGAAAAGGCAACCTTGTATATTTATTCTCAAAAAACAAAGGCAATACTGGTTTTCCTTCAATAGTGCGGACACACGAGAGTGCATTTCATATTAGGTGGACACACGACAATAAATTCAAATTCGTTTTTTTGACAGATTATACGTTTGGAGAATAAGAAGAATTGTTGTGTGTATTTTGTGTAAATAAAAATATTGCCTTTCAATTGGATTTGGACACTAAGAATTCATATAACAATTATGGATAATTGGAGGAATGGCAATGAGCTACTCTCCGACTCCACTATTTTAATTTTTCATTTAATAGATATTACAAGATCAGCTGTTATGAAAACAAAATCCAAAATGTCAAAAAAATGTAATAGATCTTATTTTTTCTGTTTTTTACAATCTTGTGTTTGAGGGTTCCTAGTTACTTTCTTAATTTCAGACGCATTTCAACGAAACTTTCTGGATGGTGATATGTTAAATTTGCCTGAAATGCACTCTCGTATGTCCGCACTACAAGAACGAAATACAAATTCATTATTTCTTAAAGTAAAGTAAAGCTATATACATATTTAAGTAATTCGATTATAGAATTAATAGCTATTTTAATTAAACCAAAATATTTCCTTTTACAGAAATCGAAGATACAAAAATAAGATTCACTATTTTGAGAGGGTAGCATTAATTTATTTCCAAAAAAAAGAAAATATTTTACAGATTTTTGTCCGTTTGTTTTGTTTCTGTTTTCAACACAAGATTTCGTGTTTTATTTCTCAACAAATAATGCGTTTTTTCAGCATTTCCATAAGAGGCGGATCCTCGTCTTAAGAAAGAAATATTAAAATTCCAAAATTCGTCGCTCCCATAAACCTTTCATAAAAAATATTTCAATGCCTTGGCAATTAGAAGCTTAAAAAACTAGAATCATCCAGAAAATATGTTCAACCATGTTTAAGTAGTGATCCTTACATTCTTCTTCTGCGAAGTTAAAGTTACTCAGTAGCTGGGGAAGGTCAATAATTTTACATCATTAATTTCACTTCTTCTTCTCATTTCAATTGTATTATGGGTTCATTTATCCAGCATACACTAAAACATTGTGGCCAATTACTTATTTGCTGTATTATTGTTCTTTTTTTATAATTTAAGCACAACATAATAATGAATATATCAATCAACGAAAATCCCATGGGGATGAAAAAGACAATTTCGTTATAATAAACAGTAAAAAGCTAAAAAGGCCATTCAATAGGCGTAAAAACAACTTTAAAAAAACTTTTACTTTAAAAAATCAAATTAGCATAGAAAATGAATGGTCTGAATGACTGAATTTGAATTGAGGCAACTATGGACAACATAAAATTATCACAATGGAACAGAAAGTTTTCTATTGCATAATAAAATTTACGAGTATATAAAATAACAATAATAACAATAACCATTCAAATTTAAATTCAATGAATTTTCTTTTTCTCCAAGTAGGAACTAAATAAAAAAAAATAAAAAAAAAACCAAAAGAAGAAAAAAGAAAAGATGAAAAGAGAAAAAGGGTCCTTTAAACGACAATAAATAATTTTGGCGCCATTACGCAAAAATGCCACCAGTACATATTCGACTCGTACAAATCATAAACCCAATTTCCAATAGGATATATATGATGACAACCAGAAAAAAAATCCTTAGATTTATGCAACACTTTCTTGTATGCGTTTGTATGTGTTTGTGTGCGGCTTCACGCTTGAATAAATGCCAAGTGAAATTTGCAACATAAAGAAACAAACAGAACGAAAAGAAAGAAAAAGTAACTTTACAGTTTAAGATCCGGTCTTGCCCTTAACTTGAGCTACCCTACTCTCAAGATAATTTTTGCAGATTAATATTAGTAGGAATGAGTGATGGTATGTAAAAAATACTGAAGCAGTTATTGCTTCTCTTTATATGATATGAAAGACATTTTTGCCCAAATAGTAAGTAGATATGATTCTTTATGCTTAGACCATGGTTTAAAATGTTGCTAGCAGAATGATAATTTTGTTGATTGCTCCCGTGAAGACCTTGTCAGCAAATTTCATTGACGTTGTGGCCTATCCAACTCCACTTTTACAACTTGTTGTATTTTGCCTTTAGTTCCAGATGTTTTAAATGGTTTGACATCGCTAATAACGTCTGACCATTAATTTTTCACCAAATATTCGTCGCAAGCATCTATTAATAAAGTTTTGGGCAGTGAGGTATCTGTGTAATCCAAGTATAGTAGCACAGGAACGACTTGAAAATTCTTATTTCAGTTTAACAGGATTTCGTTGCTGAATTCCACATCCAACGAAACTGAAAGCAGACCCCAGCGGCTTTGATGATTCTTGTTCGGACTTCATATCTTGCACAGTTCTGCATCCGATATTATGCTCTACAAGCACGAGAAGAATCATTCAATGTTCTCGATGTAGATCTTGATCCCGCTTTTTGCTGACAATAGAAAATTTCATCATTAGCTCATGCACTTTATGTGTTATTAAACTTTGGGTAGCTTAACTTAAATCTAAAATCAGTTTTAATCAGCCTGTTTAGGTTTTGCCACAAACTAAGCTTAAAGTTACATATTTGGCAAGCTATAATGGGAGAATGGGCTGTTTGGCTTTCAAGATATTAATTTTATTTAGTTATGTTGATATTGCCTTTTTCAGAAAGGTAAAAAATTTTGATTGAAATCCTTTAATTCAAGTTTTTACACTTTATTCATTTTTAGCATGATTGCATACTTTTAGAGTTAACAAAAAAATTTGGTTCAAAGACCTTTTTCCGAATATAATTATTTTCTGAAAGCGGAAGAAAGAGGAGGATGTTTTTGCATAAAGAAATGTGCCTTCTAAAATTGAGAACAAATCCAAGAACATATTTTTACATATTTCCTAGATTTTTTCTCACAAATTTCGTTAATTTTCAGTTTTCGTATTTTCAAAAATACTTAACTTTAGAAGCAATATAGAAAATTTTTATGCTTTTCAAATGGTAAGTTTAGTTGATAAATTGCGAATAAAAAACTGTAATTTTCGGCAGAATATCAGTAAAAACTTATTCTTCAGGTGCATTTTACTCAACGGACTAAAAAACTAAAATCAAACTGTTTTACATATTGGTGAAAATTTTGTCGACTTTGATTTTTTTTGGAATTTTCTTAGTTATCTTGAAAGTTATCTTGTTTGGTTTTGACATTATGAATTTTGTCTATGGGACAAATCACTGTGGACCGGTAGGAATGGAGACGAGAAAAAGTAAAATTATTGATATAAGCAAGAAAATTTTGCCATTTTCTAATTTTCTACCGATTTCGACGTCAACTCAAGCTAGTGTAAGTTATTCACGATTGTAAAAATGAAAATGGAGTGAATGCGCCATCCCTTGATCGCTTTGGCTAATATTTCCTTTCCAAATTACAAAACTGTTAAGATCTCTAATAAAATCGGCAACCAAACAACTATCCATGGTATGCAGAACCATGTCCAAAAGGTGCAAATCCACCCGATAAAAAACTAAAATAAGTTCCTTCTGCACTCGTCACATGATGTGATAACATACTTCACTCATTAAAGCGGATTAACCGGGCGAGAGCCGAACTATCTTTTCGTTTTTTTATATGAAGTTTTCCTCTCTCTTTAATTAAGAGCGTAAAAACTTCATATACAAAAAAAGACAAGAGAGTGCGGCACTCGGTCGGTGAAGCCGCCTTTACATATTTTGTACAATTCATGTAATTTTTGAGTAAAAGTACAGAAAAATGCAACATTGTGTACATTTTTTAACGAACAACCATTTTTGAAATTATGTGTTGCATACTTTTGCGCTTAAAATATGCTGGAAAATAAAACTGTTTGCAAAGAAGAAAACGAAAAGTGTGACATGGCCAATTTTTTTGCTGACCAGGGTAAAAATTAGAGGTGCCTCCCAAAAAAAAAATTTGAGGGGAAGAGTCTTCAGTAGTAATGCAAATAATATCGAAATTGAGAAGCCCCGAATGTTTTGGAATGTAAATCAACTGACTTAAGAAATGTAATGTATGAAAATTTTGTAGAGAAGCTAAAAAATTATAGGAACTAAAAATATGAAATTACCAATAGCTTTCTATTTTCTCTTGCCAACTTAGGGAACTTTTGCTAATCTCTCTATAGTAAGTAGCAATTTGGTTTTATTTTATATTTTAGCTTTTTGGTTGCCCGATTGATTTTGTATCTACAGAGGTTAACAAAATTAATTTTTTTCAGAATTTTTCATGGTAGCCTTTAGTTTTTTTTTTAAGTTACAGTTTAAAAATTATTGAGCGGTAAACATATTTTATTATCCTTTAGCCCCTAATTATATTATATTTCAGAAAATATTTAACAATTCTTACTATAGGTGGGCGTGGTTTTACTTGTCATCACATATACTTCACATATACCACATAGACTTCTTTTTTATTCCATAGCAATGGCATAAACCAAAATTGTTTATGTTTTCGACAATCAATGTTTAGATCGATTCATCAATTGAAGTGTAATTTCGGTGAAAAAAAAATCAAAACAAAAAGTGTGTGTAGTATGTTTGCCTGTATAGCATGTGCGTGATTTCCTGCATCCTTCAAACTTAAGCAACTTAAAGTTTTAACACTAAAGCCAGGAGACAAGGCAAGCAGATTTATTTTCAAGTTTTTTTTTATGTTGTTGTGCTTCTGCTGATTATGTGAAATGTGGCGTTGCGTTGTTGATGTTCAAAGATTTTTGCTTTGAGGATTTTCAAATGGATTTGCATGGATTTAAAAGGCAAGTGAGCAGGAGGAAGAGCGGGCAGGCAAACGGGTACAGGAAGTATGGGGCGTGCGCTTGCTGCTGCTTGCCTACTTTATTTCTAAGCTTTCCGCTTAAGCAGAGAAGCAATTGATTCTTTCTCTGTGTCTGTATGTTTGGTAGCGCAGCGTTTATGTCTGTCTGTATCTCTGCCTATCAGTCCGCTTTTCGATGTGTACTTATGCGTGTGCGGTTGTACGGTACGTACTGTACGTTTCCGTTTCCGCTGCGTGGGATTTTATTTAACGAGCAGCACGTTCATTCATTCAATTCGACAGGAAGGGAAATAGTATGAACAAGGAAATGAAGTGTGTGTGTGTGTGGGTGTGCGGGTGAGTGAGTGATGGGTGATCAGACGTTGTGGGTGTGGAGCAAGCAGTGGAGAGTGTGTGGTTGTTGGTATTGTGTACGGCATTGGGATTGACAGTGTTGTTTGGTTTTATTATAGTCATTACACTTTAGTTTTCGCACAAGGGAATGTTGAGATGGTGTGGTATGAATGAATTGGGATTGCGTATACGCCGTCGTCGCCATCAGTACGAACACCTAAATATCTACCACATCTTCATTGCTGCGCGCTGCACAGCGTGGTGTAGCTCGTTATTATTTCCTTTTCTTCCTTTTTGTTTTTCTTCTTTCAACTACATATATAGTACTTTTTTTTACGCGAACACTTTCCAATTGAATACCTTCTCCTTCCACACAGAGGAGGAAACAGTCAACATAAAAATTGTATATGTTGCCTCGCGGCGTCCAAAAAAAGAAATAAAGGAAAACTGTAACGACAAAGCATTTCAATGGAAGATAAACACAGAAATTTTTGTAACTTGATCTTGATGTGGAAATGTCAATGATTTTGTTTTGCGTTTGATGAAAATAGCTTACAATCATCCTCATTCTCACTGCGTGAATTAAAGCGAAATGGAATTTTTGCGTCTTAAATCTGTTTGTTTTGTGTAGTGAGTAAAATGAATAAAAAATATATACACATTTATATTGTGGTGACAGGATATTTTGCTGCTGTGTTTGTGTTGACTTTACAATTTAGCCAAAACTGAATTGAATGCCAACATACCATATGCCGTAGGGAAAAATTTTAAAATTTTCTCTCAGGCATCTAAAAAAAAATTGTTTCATTGATTTCATTTGTGGGCCTCACTAAAAAAATCCCTAAGGACATTCCATTCCTAACTTAAAGTCTGTTATCGTATTCGCGTCCTGCTGCTGGCACGTCCGCGTTGAGGCTTTTGAAAAATGTTTTTATTTACATTTGGTTTGTTTATGTTAAAATTATTTTTGTTTCCTGTATTTATAGTCACAGTTTTTGGTATATCTTAATTGGCAGCCCTAAGCATTTCAATTATGTTCCTTTTTTTCATATACACATACTTTTTCTTTTGTCTATCTCAAATATAAAACGGGGGAGTGGCACACCCATTTTAATGCCCTTTTTTTGGGTTGGTTAACTATTACTAAGCAATGGGTGCGTCTTTGTAATCTCTAAATCCCTAAAATGAATTCATTAAAAATTTTTCACTTTGTAAGCGAAAATATTTGTTTATTTAATTAAGTAATATTATAATTAAATGAAATTTTTCCTTAAAAAAGCATAAGCTAATATTCGTTGAGCAGAAAAGGTTTAACTGATTACATTTTTTTGCAATTCAAAATTTGTGGAATTTTTATAATTACATTGGATATTTAAACAGAAAAAATATGAGCAGAAAAAATTCGATGTAATAAAGTTAAAATTTACAACGATGGGGTCAAACTAAAAGTGTCAGCAATCTGGGGATGATAATCGGTTTAAAAAATTTCTTTGAATAGGGTCTTAAAATATTAATTCTCACAGTAGAACTTTGAGATTCTAATTATCAAAGTTCTACTGTATGAGTAAAATCAGTTCGTTGAGAAGCCTGAACTTTTATGTTTTTTTTTTATTTTATCATATTGGAATAATAAGGGGGGCTAGGTTAGGTTAGAGTGGCTGTCGGGAAACACACTTAGGCTAGTTGAACATACAGTTTAACACCCATTCCGAACGGTGGTGTGGCAATTTTTTATCAGCTCGGTGGTTTTGCCATTACCAACCAAGGTATGTACTTGTACATTTTCTTATAATTCTCATACACTTTATATTGATAGTGATTATAAGAATGTTATGAGAATTAACGACCAGACGAAGACGGGGAACGAACTCGAACCTTCCAGATGAAAGTCTAGTGAACTAACAACTATACTATCAAGGTCGTCAAGGGGTGGACTAACAACTTTAACTAATTGCATTAACGACACCGATGAATCGCGTTGCCAACCATCCACCTCTACAGAGATAAAGCTGTTAAAAACAAATATTTCTCAAAATCATCTTTTTGGAGCTTTTCAATTTCAACATTAATTTTACTTAATGTCTGTTCACGTACTTTCCCAGTAAAAACTTGCAGCGAGAGCGTAAAAGATTGCGAAAAATATTCTCGCAAAGAGACAAATATCAGAAAAAGTACGTGAACAGAAAGCTAGTAGAAACTTGCAAGTAAACAGCTGATCGATTGTTTTGACAGCTAATTTTTAGCGAAAAAAAAATATTGTGCGGTTGTTATTTTTGTAAATTAAATAAAAATATCAAAATGAAACCACCCCAAATTGAAGCAAAGTGGACCTTCAAGCGAGTGCAAAGTGGAATGTATAGAAAATAGCATTGAAATGTGTAATTAATGAATTACTTTATATACAGATGCCACTTTTTTGCGTGCTGTTTCTCTTGCTGTTGCTGTTATTAGAGTTTATAATTTGTTGAAATCATTTCTGGTGGAACACCAGTATTTACCAGTATTTAATACTACTTACATCCTCCACAATATCACAAATATTTCTTTTCCCCCTCAATTTTATTAAAAACCACAATAAATTCACTAAAATTAACAAAACACACTTCTTGTTGACGTTCAGATTTTTGACAGTTCTTTTTATCGGCAACTACAAATTCTTGCACGCAAAAATTTTACTAGTAGAAATTTGCCTCTACTTTTATCTGTCTCACTTTTTTACGCTCTCGTTTTTCTCTCTCGTTGCAAGTTTTTCGAGTACGTGAACACTTTACTTGTAGAAACTTGCAACAATTTTTAACAATTTGTAACAATTTTTTGTGCATGAACAGACCTTTCACCTCGCATCCATTCCTATTGATATTCCTGAAATTTTAAATAAAATATCGATATTATTACGAATCGTTTCACAACAACAAAGGCGTAGGATCAAGGTATAAACAGTATCAAAGGGCTCTAGTTATTCTCGGCAGGATTAGCAAAAATACGACCAAAGGAGCAGTTCACGCCAAAGTTGCGGCAGACAAGGTCCGCTTCCAGGTAATATTCGATGAATACAAGGCGTATGAAGCTGCACAAGGCGCTAAGGTAGAATTTACCAAAAAAAAAAAAATCGGTCGCACGATGAAGCTAGCAAGGCGACGGAGAAGGCTTGGGTGTGGTGACGGGGTCAAAATAAAACTAGCTTCAGTATACATGGCCCATGATGAATCACCACCACCAGATGAGGCTCGTCAGCTGATCCTAAAAATCAGCTACGAATCCTTGCTTGCGATGCAAAATCGAGGCATGTACTTTGACGCAGTTCGGAGAATAATGAACGAGGTGAGTTTTTATTCGACTTCATAATTAACAGTAACCTATTAATTTGCAACATAAGCAGCACATCAACCTTCACATTTCCAAGTACGGAGTTCTTTAGTTAATGGAAGAAGGAGCTAGATGTTACACTACTAACAGATAATAACTTAGTTCAAGTGGGTAACTGGGAAGTCTTTTCAGACCACATTTGGATTCTTTTTAATCTGAATCTTAAGGTAGATCCACCCACTCCCTATAGAAATCCAAAGAGAACCAATTGGGGTCAATTGGATATGGTTTCATTTATTGACATCACTACCGTAGAACAACCTAATAATAAAACTAAAACCTTTGAAAAGACTTTTGGCAAGCAAAGCTTTTGAAGTGTCTTGCCCTTGAAAATACAGCAAAACACCTTTCTCTTCTGGTGGAGTAATGAACTCTCGGAACTCAAGCAAAGAGCGAGGTCAGCGTTTAATCTTGGCAATTCCACTGGGAATTGGCAATTGCAAAAGGATAGCCGGATGCAGTACAAGAAAGCCAGGCAGGATTCTAAGAGGAAAAACTTTTGCGCTTCGATTGAAACTACCAAAGAATCATTGAGGCTCAGCAAATTTTTGTCCAGCGACCATACGAGTATATTCTGTGTCAGGAAACCGGATGATGCTTGGACCGAAACTGCTGAAGAATCCCTAGATCTACTTTTAAACAGACACTTTCCAGATGGGGCAAATAATTACGTTGCGAGTAAATCTGCGGAGCAAACTATTATCGAATATATAATCACCAAAGAAAGAATAGCGCGAGCGATTAAGGGCTTCGCACCTTTTAAGTCACTTGTCATATTACAAGTAACAATAGACAGGAGCTGCCGTGGCTGGAAGCGATATATAAAGCATGCTTAAAATTATACCATATTCCTGGCAGCTGGAAGCAAGTAAAGTAGGTTGTCAGCCCAATGGTGGGTAAGAGGAAACACGAATTAAACCACTCTTTAATAACCTCGGTGAGCTATCTAAAACCAACGTCAACGACCTACTTAAATTCCTTACCCAAAAGCAATGGTTGTAAGCGGAATATAACCAAGTCGTTTAAACATACCATAAAATAACAGAAGATGTGGCAACAAAACGGCGCGTCAGCGCTAATTGTGTCCGTTCACTTCAACAACAACCACAAGAATATGGGGACTCAAGACCTCCATTTTTCTCTGGTCTTTTCTGGGCAGGTAGGCAGGCCATCTTCACTGAGCAGTGGCTGTTGAGAACTCATATATTAAGACCCATTTACAATGGAGCGAGAACGCGAGGCGATGTTCGAAAGCGTCACGTCGACAAATTTTCATTCAATGTGTTTCAATGTGCACATATACAATGAAGCGAGCTCTCGTCTCGCCAGTGACTTTCGAAAATTTGAAAAAACCCCGCGAGCGAGACGCGATGTTGATACATGTAGAGAATGAAATAAAATATAAAGTATATCAGTAGAAAACAGAAAATAATTTGATTTTAAAATATATACACAATTTTTGGCAATGAATGATGGTAACTCTTAATTAAGTAAACACACTTTAAACATCTGTTTCATATTAATCGCGCCTCGCTTAATTGTAAATTGAACAACGAGAATAGCGACGAGTGCTCTCGTTTCCGAAATTGACTTCGAAACACGCCTCGCGTCCTCGCTCCATTGTAAATGGGGCTTCAATCTTCCTTTTTTTGATGAATTGAGAGCTTAAACAAAAGTTACTCTCACCATCTGATTCTTTCATTGAGTTTTTTTCCGACCTCATCGTTTCAGCTGAATTTCCTATAAACGAATTTCTATTCATTCATTTAAGAGTACTTCAAAGATTTCATTCAATTGTTTTTGTTGCAAGTCCACTAAGCTTTTACAGCGCTGCATTTTCAGAAAAAATTGAAAATTTGTGTAGTATTTTTCAAAAGTCTGGTAGCGCTAAATCAAATAAAACTCAACTTTTGGAAATAGAATAACAATCATGATTATTGTATTAAAGAGTGAAGATTGCTATGACCATATAGACAGTCTGTGTACAAGGGAGCAAATGCGACAGTACAATGGAGCTTCAAGTGGGGAGCTGCAAAACGAATTACTTTGCACAAATGACCACAACGATAACAGAAACAGCAACAACTACAACAACAATGACTACAAAACCATCTCTATTACCTCTCTCCCAGCATAAGCGAGTCCATGCACGCACGAATGAACGGATGAACTAACGAACAACAGCAAACAAAAACAACAACGGCAACTGAATACGAATAAACAAAACCAAAAACAAGTTTTCCAAGTGTTATCTCATACAAAGACTTAATTGGAAGAAGGTAGTACGAGTCGTAGTAAGTGGTCGCGTTGTGGGGAATGAAAACGATGGAATGGCAAATATAACAAAAGACAATTGCATGGATGGTACACTGAGAAAAATTAAAAAAAAAAAAAACAAAGTTATGCAGTAAAAATTAGCCAAAAAAGCAATAGGACGCTGCTTGGCGAGCAGTGGCTACGAAAAATTTAAACCAAAACCCCACGCACATACGGCCAACTTCAATTAATGTTGCAACAAGAACAAAAACAGTAAAACAGAGAGAGTGATAGAGGCAAAGGGAGCACAAGAGCCAATGTTAAGTGGAAAAGTGGTCAAGAACAATAGCAAATATACCACTCTTTCATACCAACAATAAAATGTGAGTAGAAAAACAGGAGTAAATGAAATTGAAGTTAAATGCAGTGGTAAAAGGGGGACAAGGGTAAAGGAGCAAAAAAGAAAAATTCATATGCATTGGTTTAACTACGTGAAATTTTTATTGTACTAACGGTATTTTGAAGTTTTTTTGAGGGTTGTAAATCATACAGCAACAATAAAAGGAAATGAAAGAAAGTAAAACACAACAACAACCGAGACACGCCATCAGACGACTGACTATGATTGCCGGTATGAGCAGTCGTGGGTATGTGTGTCGGCAAGGGAAGTGCAAGGCTGAGAGCACAAATAAAATGTAGTAAATAAAGCGAAAGAACACAAAGGAATTTTTTACGCACATTTTTCCAAAGTTTCAAATTTCGACGATGATGATGGCGGTGACGATGACGGCCATCATGATTTTGTGATGATGATCGAGTAAAATATTTTCATGTTAAAGTTTAATTCAATTTATTTCGAGGGGCAAAATTAAATTATTTCAAGATGGCGCAGCTTAATATTAATATAAACAGGAAATTAAGAAAGTAAAGGAAATTTAGTTGCAAAGAAATTGATTGTAAATAAAAGACAAGTAGCTAGAAACTTACCCATTTTAATATCAGAGTTTATTTTACTTTAATGAAGTTATATTTAAAGCAGCATTTATGTCGAATTTAAGCCAAAATAACAAAACAGTAAAGAGAACACGCACACAACCACACAAACCAAACAAAACACACTCACACTATCAAACGCGCGCGAAAGAAGGTGTTAAACTCAGCCAAGACTACGGAGAGTCAAGAAGTTGGCTCAAATGAAGTGAAGGCAAACGTGTTTTCGATAATTTTTTTTTGTCTTTTTCTTGTGTGTCGTAAGCAAATTTTTATATATATATAAGAAACAAAAAAAGGTGGGTGCGTTGTTGTTTTTCCACGATTTAACTATATATTACTTTAATTTCTTTATTTTTGAGATTCTTATAAGAAAAATAAGAAAACACTTGTTAATTTTTATCATTGAAATAGTTTTACAACAATTTCGATTTTCTTTTTTACGTTTTAATTCATTGTATGTCACTGGTAGTGTATGCTTTCAATTTGCATACCATTAAAATGCATTTACACGTATTTTATTTTTTTTTTCTCGCTCTCAACGTCTCTTTCAAATTCACGTTACTCCACCACTTCCGACCAAACCAAATGCCAAACCGTCACCAGAGAGTGTTGCAAACAAACTGGTAGCAACATTTTGTTGATGCTTCGAGCTAAAGTAACGTACGAAAATATTTACATTTACTTTTGTAGTGTGGCCACATTTTGAAGATATTGAAAAAATTCTTAAATAATTTTTTCATTTATAAGTATATGAAACTGTATTAATTTTCTAATGTATAAAGAATATTTTTCAGAACATACACCTCTGAGAAGTAAAAAAGGGGGTAAGTTATTAGCCAACTTAAGTAATTGAGATACTTGACTAGATAGAATCTGAACGTAAGAGGGTTTGACTATTGAGAGGTATTGAGTGGAAGTATCGATACTATACTCGGCCAAGCTTTTTATATATATTATTTATATTATATATGTATTTTAATTAAAGTTTAGTTCAATATCTCTCCTAGTGTTTAATGTTAGGTTATGATTTTTAGAATTATAATTTTTGTAATAATTGTTTTTAAGAATTATGGTTATAAGTACGAAAGAGATTTATTCTTATGCACTTCTATTTCTTAAATAAATAAATAAAAATATATAAAAACGTTCGTAGATATGTAGGTAACATCATCATAACACCATACATTCGTTTGGGGTTAATATTTTTTTTTTTTTTTGTGACTCTGTAAATGGCGCTGGTATTGAAACATTTTGATATATTGTATTTATGGTCTGATTTGGCTCATACTCAGAATATGCTACGTGAAAAGAAATGTTTTTAGAAAAAATGGGCCTGCTAAATGGTACTAGAGTCGAAATATTGACGAAAATATGTATTTATGAGTCAAGTCAGAATGCTCATATCCAGAATATGTATGCACAAATTATTTTTGAGCACTTAAACTTTGCTGGGTTAGCTTGTATTTGTAAACGAATCGAAGAGAACTACAGCTTTATGCCGAATTCGAACGGCATAAACAACTTTTCCTAGAGAAAATGCCATTGCCAATTAAAAGGAGCCAATTGGAAAGCCTAGTTTAAAAGGGGTTGTAACGGCTTCACAAAGACCGTCAAAGTGCATAGTGTAATCATAACTTTAAATTTTTGTTATATGCCCAAATTTTTTTTCAAAAGGAACGGTAGGAGATGGAGGAAAAGTCGTGAGTACGGAGTCGTGATGAACGACCCTAAATTACTATGAAAATTTCACGCATAAAATTTTTGTTGCACTGCGTAATAATTTCGAGCATTCTACACTACTTCCGTAGTTAATGTAAAATGTTTTTAGTCAACCAAATTATTTCGAGTTAGGACACGGAGCGAAAAAATGGTACACTCTCTAATATCTTCAACCTAGCCCTAGCTAGTTTGGGGCAGTGACAAATTCAAATTGATAAAACGTTGAAGTTTATAGTTGATATTAAGGTTTTGGTGAAAGTTGTAACATTTTTATAACGATTTTCACTTGATAATTTCAGTTTTCAAAACATTTGCTAATAAGACTTTCTGATTGAAAAATATAATACAATAGTTGGTAAGTTTAGATATGGGGATTTATACGAGCGATCATATCTTACAACCTGACTCGCCAATATTAACAATCGATGTTCGGAAGTGTATACGAGAAGACGACCCGTTGGACCAACATTTCGCCATGCAATCAAAAATTTTTGATATTGATTTTCGAGTGCGGTGCGACAACATGCTCGCTCGTGTAAATCCACCTAGTGAAATGTTTCATCTACGCCCAATTAATGATTATGATTTATTCAAGTCTTTCGTTAGACAGAAATAACTGAATGCAAGTCCGTCCAACTTGTAGTGTAAAATTGATAACAATCTATTATCCCATGAGGTTAGGTTAAGTGGTTGCTTCTTCTAAAGTGAGGAAAAAACCAAATAATGCGATAGCGCCATTTATATTTAACGTTAGAGGTCTCTCCTATTCCTTATTGGTTAACCAAATGCTTTAAGTCTATATCCTACCAGACCGTGAGAGTTTCTACCTCTTCGATGTCGTGGCAACTGCGACAGAAACCATTGTATCGAGCATGCAGTCTCGTTGTAAAAGATTATAATCCCGCAAAATTTTCAAAGTTCAATGTTCGTGTATAAAACCCCGTAACGGTATTAAACGCCCAAAATGAACTTAAGCACTAAACTTGCTGGCTTAATTGACACAATGAGTATATTATTCCAACCTCTCTTTTGAGAATCAGAGCTGTCAGTTCTTGATTGCATATGTAGTAAAAATGTTCTACTTTAAATTCTATATATATGGAGCTTTTAGTAATTTTTCTAAATTTAATTGTAATTTCTTACTTCCATTATCTTTTTTATCGCGAATTCGTATGATTTGTTAACTGCGACTCTGCGTAAAAGCTTTTAAAAAGCTATTTTCATAAAACTATTAAACTGCCAATCATCAACTTTTAATGTAATAGATTTGGCTCATGGTTTGCAGCATGTATACAAAAATCTATTACATTCGCATACTTCGGCCAGAGAAAAGTGGTACCCTGTTTTGCATATTTCTTCGTCATCGATTTTTTATTTTTTTCAACGCAGTTTAGCAGCAAGCAGTGAAAAAAATTGTGTCATCCAAAGAAAATTCCTTAACGCCTAGAAATTGTTGCAATTAATTGCAAATTTAATAAAAATTTGCAATTATGGGCGACAATGAGCAAAAGGCGCTGCAACTGATGGCAGAGGCCGAGAAAAAGTTGACTCAGCAAAAGGGATTTCTCGGCTCGCTTTTCGGGTGAGTGTGCAAAGGAATGTGTTGTGTGTGTGTGCAAAATTTTGCTTTTCTAATTGGAATTCAAGGAATAATTATCGATTATTGTGAAATTAAAAAAATAAATTGTTTGAAATGGAAAAATATAAATTTCTAATAACAAGTGAAGAAAAAAATTGTTGGAGATCATTCGCCGTAAACATCACAGCAGTGCAGTCGACTTCGACTGCACGATTGCAACAAATTTTGGAGTCGTTGCCTGGTGTTTCGATTTTTCGCAAAATTTCTGATTCTTCAGCTTTCCCTATCTTTAGGTGTTTTAGTGTGTGTGTGTGTAGTTCCTTTTTCTTCCTGTGTATACTGAATTTATTATGCCATTTGGGCGCAGAAGCATTCCACAACAACCTCAACCTCACTACACTGCTTTGTCTAGGATTATTACGAATTTGAATTGAGATTGAAACAAAAACAACGCAAAATTCTTCGTGTCGTCGTGTGTCAATGTGTTTGTAAATATACTATAAACAACACTTTTTCCCTCCATCCTTACGCCCAAACCCCGCCACTGCCATCCACCAACCAATTGCTACTACTCTTTATCATTTTCCGTTTTATAATTACACACTCGGATTAGGAGGTGCACACAAGGGAAATGCGTATAATATAACGATTATTTTCATTGTGCTGTATTCTCTTTGTTTTAATATTTAATATGCAGACTTCATTAATTTGATTAAATATTTAAACTAAGTTAGCTGGAAATTAAGCAATCCTCTATATACTTTCTTGTTTTTAACTTTCGACCTTTTAAAATGCTTTAAAATTTATGAAAAATGGTTTTTAATGCGCGATGCCAAAACTTTTTCTGACTCACTACTTTGCAAACGCAATAGGTAAATCTTTAAAATTCTCAATTGAAAATTAACTTAGAAATGATTTTTGTATAAACATTTGAAGTTAATGCCCTAAATTCTTAATAAAATAAGCTTTCCGCCCCGTTTAAGTAATCGTTAAAGATCCATAAAGCATTGGTCTTGCTTTATTCCAGAAAAAATTCAGAAATTTAGATATAATGTAGTTTTTTATTGCTTTTGAACAAATTTTAAAAATATGCAAATGTCTCCTTTTTGCATTTCGAGAATAAAGTTCAAAGCACAAAATTTCAAATTTGTTTTACAACGAACTTCTCTACAACATCGCAAAAACATAACATATTTCTAGATAAGAACAGGTATCCCAACCTGGCCTAAACCTTAACTGAAAGTTATTTATTCAAAGACATCTTAATACGATGTTCCCAATAAGCCGAAATTGCGTAGTTTCAGCAAATGGTTTCGATCAAAACTGCAATCATTAGTTGCGTTCAGAAGATACACAAAATTTTTAACTGTTTCTAGTATATTGCCAAAAGTTGTTTTTAAACTGAAAAGCGGAAAAAAAATATGAAAAAATTACGTCAAAATGCCAACAGTTGTGCTGATTTAAAACACACAAGTACGCGTTCAAAAGACACGCTCTACTCTGTTGGCCAACAGCTTTATCTTCTGTACGCAACCATTCACACTGAAGCTGGTTTCGATTATAATTTCGTTTGACAGTTCATTGTTTATTTCTTGCTGTAAAATGCCGCCGGTTAATAAAATTATTGACTATTTGAATACGAAGAGAATCAAAATGATAAATAAATAAGTAATAGTGCATAGGAGAAAGCGTCAATTGTTTTGTATCTTGTGTCACTTCAAGCCCAGCCACTATGCGGCCTTGCTGCATTAACATGGCAACATAGTTTCCCTTTTTTCTGTTTTTTCCAAAAAAAAAAAATTTAAAACAAGCAATTTTTTGTAGGCCACTTAGCAATTACCGTTGTACCAGTTTTTAGAAATATAGCAGCTAGAATATGTCCTCTGATGAAGAAAATCGGCATCGTCACTTATGTTGTCTTGCTGTAACGGGTCGATTTACACCTTTTAGGCTCTATCAATCATGGACTACCATGATCGATTGCCGGGTATACTTATAAGCGGACCTTACACGGTCAGTACTGATAGCATTAATGATCGTGTAAGGCAAAATATCCCATCATTACTTGGAATGAGGGAAATATTGATGGAATTCACTGTAACACAGTCTAACATTATCATTGGCAAAATTTAGCAATAAAAAGTGCATTTACAAACAGAAAATAGTTGTTTGAGACTGTCAAAATGTGGGAGAATAATTTAATTTTGAAAAATAATGAAGCTGCCATCATTAATAATGACAGTACTAGTAATGTCAGTATTACTGACCGTGTAAGTTCGGCTATAGACCCAAGCTTTATCACCTGCTACGATTTTATCAAAGTTGCTATACCCTCCGTTTTCAAATTTTTTATGTAATTATTGGACAAGAACACGTTCACATTACAAGTAAGCTAACTTTTGTTACTCCCTTCGTATTATTATAGAAACATACAACCCATGAAGAGCCTAGGACTAGATTTATTTTAATTCAAAACCGAAGTATTTCGTCTCCTATTTCCTTCTATACTTTTTAGGGTATCTATCAAAGATGTCGATAAAATATAGTAGATGCTTTTTATTTTATATATATTTTCTTCTTACATACAATAATACGACAAAGTTTTGTAAGTTTGGCCTAGTTAACATGTGTATACAGTGAGTGACATCTTATTTTTGTCGAATCCACCCATGAAATGAACTAATTCTGTAAAACATTTTCCAATCTTGCGCATGGGTATCTACCATTATAAAATTAAATTTTTGCTTAAGTTTTTATTCCAAATATTAATTTTTCTTTGCATCTACATATTTTTCCTATAGCGGTGGATCAAACAAAGTCGAAGAGGCCATCGAATGCTATCAACGCGCTGGTAATATGTTTAAAATGTCTAAAAACTGGTCAAAAGCAGGCGAATGTTTTTGTGAAGCGGCCAACTTGCATGCAAGAGCTGGTAGTCGTCATGATGCTGGCACATGTTATGTGGATGCATCAAATTGTTATAAAAAGGTATGAAAAATGAATAACAAAAAGAAATATGTTGACGAGCACATACATTTTTATATTTTTATTTATTTTATTTTCTATAGATCGATGTTGAAAGTGCAGTCTCATGTCTCTTGAAATCTATTGACATCTATACGGATATGGGTCGTTTTACAATGGCAGCAAAGCATCATCAGAGCATTGCTGAAATGTATGAAAATGACCCAACAACACTGGTACGTAGTAACTGAATAAATTATTTCTCTTTCTGAAATACTAAGATTACATTTTCTCTACTTTGTCTCTTTATGGTAGGCCAAAGCAGTTCAGCATTATGAACAAGCAGCTGATTACTTTAAGGGTGAAGAATCCGTTAGCTCTGCCAATAAATGCATGCTTAAGGTAGCACAATATGCAGCACAATTGGAAGATTATGAAAAAGCTATTAACATCTATGAACAGGTATATACATACATATATTTTGGAATATACGAAGTGTGTTTTAAAATCGATTGGTGGTGCTCAAAACTAATGTGTGTGTACTAGGGCGAAACGAATTATTTTTTTAGATCCGTCATGAATTTGACGCGAAATGCGAAAAACGGCCTAGGCTCTCCAGGGGCTGTAGTGTCATAATAGTAGTAGCCATGAGTTTTCTGAAAGGTCTTGTAAAGAGAAAAATTTTGGTATATGAATTTGGACATCATTTTCGCTTCTCGATGACGTTTGCAAAGTTTTGCTTCTATTTTTTATGTTTTTGGTTTAAAAATATATATGCAACAAATTTTTTTTTTAGAAAATTAGGCTTTGTTTCTGTTTTTAGCCGTTTTTATGTTTCAATATGAATCGAACATTCGTTTGACTTTTTATTATTAGTTTTTTAGAAATAATGATTTTTGTATTCGATCTGTATCCCCCACCAAAGGTTTTTTTGCTTCCGAGCAATGTTCCGATAAGGTACTCGATAAATAGATACGATGTTCTATGGTTTAGAAACTACAAAGAACTGGCAAAAATTTAAAACGTATAGCTGTATTCTTACCAATTCACATTCTTTAAGAACTTTGGGATGCTGCATTCCAAAAATTTCGAATATAAAATGGCGAACATGAAAATATAAAACTTATTACGGCTAGCACGGAAAAACCACATAGGATAAACCACAGTCCTATGACGCTGCAAATTTGAAATTGAAGAAAGAAAAATTTTAAATTTTCATATAATTTGAGGAAGAACTAAAGCCGTAATAAAGAATTAATTTTTAAGTCAAAAGCCTTTTGGTTAGTTTTAAGGGATTTCTATACTATTGTGTGATCAGCGTTACTTTATGCCAACACAAGCATGATGTAAGTTATCCACCAGACGTTTCGAGGAACTCGCTCTCGTTCACCACGTAACAGCACCATTTACCAGGAACGGCCTGACAATGCGTAGGAATCACATTCTGTTAAATACCTTGGAGCTTAGTCACTGCCCCTTCATTTTCAAATGCTCAGCAAGCAACAGCCCGTGATTGAGAACAACTCTCAAGTATTTGACCTTATTAGGGGGTAATAACTGCGTTCTAGTTCTGACTAGCATCACCTCTTGTTTGCATCAGCAACTCTTGAATTTTACCGTCATCATACAGTACAGTCAAATTTAGACCGCTAAAGATAATACAAATGTCATCATTTAATCAACTGTTTATCATCGTACAAGTAAGATGCACTATTAGTTGTTGATGCCCGTTTTTGTGCAAATCCTTTGGTATAGCCCTCTAAGGTAACTTTGCCTGCTCGTCAGTATGGGAAGGATCTAGTTCACTACAGTTCTGGTATTCTCTTTACACCGAAGAGTTCATTAAAAGCATTAGTATGAGTAGCCGTGAATTTTACAGAAACTGTTCACTTGGCAACGAAAGCAAAACCAATTGTCAAGGTAGGTAAACAATAACAACAACGATTGGTGAATTCACATGTATTGTAACTGAGATAAAAAAACAAAAATTAACAGTTCTGTCTTTATATTAGATCTGTTCACGTGCAAAAAATTTGTACAAATTTCACTGTGTGCCAGAAAAAAAAAAAAAAATTCAGGCACTTTTATGGAGACCTAGCACATCTTAAAATTCACACAACTCCGTCAATTTTCACCCAATTTCATTCAAAAAAGGTGATTCGAAACGGCATTAAATTTACTTTGAAAGTGTTTTGTTGCAAAAAATCTCCACGATCGGATAATATCGTAAAAGCATCGTCCAAGCCGAAAAAATGATTAAGAAATCGAAAAATTGCAAATACTTTCAACTGCAGTCTCGTCAGTTTTCAATTCATGAAAATAAACAATACATGGTCGGAAAGAACTATGCTTCCCCTTTCAAACTAAGAAAATTGTAATACGGATAAAAGTTAGCAAAGTTATGAGCGATTGTTCACACCAACAAACGGTTTTTTCACCATAAAACGAGATTTTGGGGGTGTATGGGAAATTTCCGCCATACCATTTTTCTTAGCATAACTGGACCTACAATTTGTGCTAGGTCTCCATAAAAGTGCAAGATCACTGTCACACAGTGTTATCATCAATTTTGCCTGAAAGGGAAAATGAGAGAGTCGAGTGACAGTTAGTTGTAATAGAACTTGCAAGTTTTTACTGGATACATTATTTAATTTGTAAGAATTTGCTAGCAAAAATAAAATTGGGGAAACATATGATTTTATTTTCTATAAATAAAAAAAAATTTATCGATTTCAAATAATAAATACCAGTAACTGGGGCCATTTTTTTTGTTGAAGAAATCTCTTTATGAAAAAACAAATATCAAAAGAGAACCAAACTACTCGTTGATGTTTGTTTTGTTATTTGTGTATGCAAATAATTCGTTAGATAATTCTGAGAAATGCCGTTACTCATGTCTTCTCTCTCTCTCTCTCATTTGTTATTTACTCCCGCTTAAGCAATGATTTTTACAACGATGAATGCTTTGTTCAATGAGTGAATTTTAAAGAACTTCCGACGCTAATATTTGGGAATTGGCTTGACCAATTTTAAATCTATTTTTGGCTAACCTACTCTCTTTAAATTGATATATAATATGAAAATGTAGCACTTCTGGATCTTCTGTAATAAGATTTTTTTTTGATAGTTTTCACTTCGTGAGCGAATACTTTTTAACTCTCTTGAATTTGGTTGCTTGCAAATTCGTGCTAGAAAAGTACGCGAACAGATTTATTTACTGTCCGTTCTCTGGTAATTACTGCCTAGTAGTTTGAAGAAAGCATTTTGTCAAAATTCAGTTTGGAACTTTACAATGTGTTGTGAATTGCTACGTAGTGTTGAATTTTCCAAATTGGCTACGAATAGTTAATAGAGGCGAAAAGAAAATAGGCTATATCCAGTTTACACTAGAGGGAAACTCCGGCATAAACTGGCCAACATAACATTTAAAGTCCTGCAGGGTATTGTGATGAAATTCGGTAGGAGAATTGCCGTAGAATGTATAACATTTCTATAAAATATAACATTGAACTAAAAAATATTTTACGAAACCTCTCACTAGAGGACACCATCCATAGAAACTATCTATACTATTAATAGTTCCATAATTTTACCGATGGGAAGTGCAATACCGCCGCGAATATTAATACCATAATTCTCTCTTTAGTCCTATGTGTTTTTTTTTTTTGCATATGTTTGAGGTAATTTTTGGGAGCTACTGACTCGATTTAGAAAATTCTTTCAATATTGTTTTCTCTGTTTCAACATTTGCTATTTTTTTTTTTTTTTTTTCAATTTAAAAAATGGACATAGCATTTATCATGCAAACCAGATGCTTGAAACAGTATCTAGGGAACCAAAACGAGGAAAATTATGAAAGATTGCATGTTAAGAATGAATGTTAGTAATAACTGAAAATAAAATAGTAATTACTATTCGACAAGTAATTACTATTACAAGGGAGTTTAACTATTTTCTGTAGTAATTTTCTTATCACCCAAACTTTTCCGAAAAAGTGCTGAAATTGAATTTTGAACAGTTATGTGATCAAAGTATCAGTAATTTTTGAGTGTCCCCACCCATGAACTACTTAATTTTAATGATTAAATAATTTTTCAGGTTGCTGCATCGTCACTGGAGAGCTCTCTTCTCAAATACAGCGCTAAAGAATATTTCTTCCGTGCTGCACTTTGTCATTTAAGCGTTGATTTATTGAATGCTCAGCATGCTATCGAAAAGTATTCAACACAATATCCAGCATTCCAAGACTCAAGAGAATATAAACTTATTAAAGTAAGTATTTCAACTAGCATGTGTTTTTTTATAATATTTGTTTGTAAACTTACTGAAACGGTTTTGTTTTTTCTTCTTCTCTCAGGTCCTCTGCGAACATCTTGAGGAACAAAACATCGAAGGCTTCACCGAAGCAGTTAAAGATTATGATAGCATTTCACGTTTGGATCAATGGTATACAACAATATTGCTTAGAATTAAAAAGGCAGCCGATGAGGATCCAGATTTACGATAAATATTATTCTTATTATTCAAATTAACTGAAATAAAAAAAAAAAAACAAATTTAAAAAAGTAAATTTAAAAATTATTCATTAAAATAATAAAAACAAAAAAATGATATGAAAATAATTTTTCAAAATAATATAATAATAATTTAACTTCACCAACACATAATGCAATAATAAAAATAGAAGAAATCAAGACACAACTCTGAATGAAACAAGCCTACAGATAAACGTAATTGATTATTCATAAAAAAAAATAAAAGAAAATTTAAAGGAAAATTCCATATTGTGTAAGAACCCAACGAAATATGAAAAGGCGAAAAGACGAAAAACTAATTGGAATTTACATAATTCATACGCTACACATTAAAAATTTAATAAAAAGAAAAAAATCGTAGAAATCACACTTTTTAAATAGTTGATGTAATTTTTGTGAAATTTAAATAACTAAAAAAAAAAAAAAAAAATTATGAGAAAAGAAGATGAGGAGTTGGAAAGTACGCAAAAATTAATGTTAATGCAATAAAAAATAATTTGTTTGTTTTTTTTTTTTAATTTTACATTATCAATTTGTTCTTTTTTAAGTTTTCATTTCTTTGAAATGGAATTGTTTAGTATATATGGTTTATATTTTGTTGTTTTTTCATAGTTTATGTTATTGTTTTTTGATCTGGAGTCGTGCACTCGAATCATATAAGTTCTTGAAGAAATAAGTTCTGGATTTATTTTTTTTTTCATTTATTTAATTTGAAAAACGTAGTTGATTTAATTAAAAAATAATAAAAATATTTATTTAAAATTAGTAAAAGTAAAGTTATGTTGAAAGCATATACATACATAAAACAAAAGTTGATAGATAAAAAATGTTATAAAAGCAAACAATAACTATGGTAGAATATTACAACAACAACATTCGAACAAAAATTCCAACTCAAAAGTTAAAAAAAACAGGTGTACACTGGAAAATGCGCTGTAAGAGAAGCGTTAAAATTCTATTCGAAATAATAAAATATAAAAAACTAATAATAATAAATACTTATACTAAATAAAATTTTGCCAGAATGCTGAGCTAAGATTTTAGCAGAGATGGGAGTCAACATTTGGTGCTGGTACTAAAGCAGTGAAGGGCAAAACTCGTGCTCGTGCTCGTGCCATAAATTTTAATCTTTTTATAATGTTTTCTTACATTTGAAAAGGTCAAAATCAAGAAACGTTTATGAGTTTGCCCTTCTTTCTTTGCTTTTTAAAGAAAGAATATAAGCAGAATTAAAAAAAAAAAAACGAACACCCATTACATATAGCAGCTAAACTACAAGTAAAGCAAACTATTGAAAACAAAAAACGAGGGGAACAGCAGCTAAACAACATCAAAAGCCTTCAACATCCCAGACTTTGATATAAGCTTTGGCATTTCATGCGATACCATAGCAATATCTACACCAAGAGCACTTCAACTCTTGGGTTTCCGTGCAAAAAGATGAAGTTCAACGAAGTACCTATTGAAATTATAAAGTTTATAACAAAGTTAAAAAATATATATTTTTTCTTTTAATATTATATATTCAAATTATTATCCAAAAATTATTCAAAACTTATACCATATATATAAATATATATAAATTAAACACTTATGTTCATATTAATCACACTATATATGTAATTAAACACAATTTTAATAAATGTATGCATTATTTTTATAAGTTTCATGGGGAGTAAACTATATATACTATAAATATAAATTACTATAAAATAACTTTTTTAATTATACAGTGCTTATTTTATCCACAAACAAAATATCTATTGATTTAAAACAATATTACTATTCAATAAAAGTACAAGCTTCATGCAAAAAAATAACAAAATCATGGCGAGCGAAGAAAACTTAACGCGGTTTCTTCATACATGATATAGCAAAATATTTATATATAAACATTACCATGGAAATAATAATTGGGTACTAAAGGATTAATATTTATTTAATATAATAATTTACGACAACTTCAAAATATAACTAAATATATTAAGAATTATGAAAAAAGTTTGTGATGATTTGAGTCAATCCAAGCTTTTTTCTCTCTCACTTTTAGATGTTAAGAAAACCAAAAAAAAGGGTAGTAATGATATTTGATTAATTAAACTATTATAAAAAAAGTAAAACTTTAAATGATTTATTGTTCTTATATTTAAACAAATCAAAAACAAACAAAAAATGTTATTATGCACGCATTTAAATAAAAAATTTTGAAAAACGTTTATGTATATGTAAAAAATAAGATTTATTCAAACAAAAATCAATACAAAAAAATACATAAGATGATGAATAAGAAGATGACAACAGAGCAAAACAAAAAGCACCACGTGTTACACTGAAAAAAAACCAACAACTGAAAACAACTGTCTGTAATAAAATACCAGAAAAAAACATCTACTCAAACTTACACTAAACACAAAAACTAAAAATATACACACACTTTCTAAACATTCAAATGAAAACAAAAATATATACTCAATTCCATTTAACGTCAAATAAATAATAAAAAAAAAAAATAATAATAAATTAAACATAATAAAAATCAAGCTTACAAAACTTAGCTCCTTCATCATATATAAATCTATGAAAGACGAAACGTCATTGAATAAAACTTTCACGAAGAACAACAAACAAAAAATTGTTAGAAAATTAAAAAAAAATAAAAAGAAAAAACCAAAATGATTGCAATTGCAAAGTGTAATTCAAATATAAAAAGAAAAACCAAGCAACGTTTTAACATTTAAGAGAAAAGAAAATTATTATTGCAAATTTAAATGTAATTCGAAAAATGAAAGTTAGTTTTAAAAAAAAAGATAAATGTATTAATTAATTGAAAATGAAAAGTGTTACATGAAAAAAATAAAGAGTAATTCCATCTCAGTATACATATTTAAAAGAAAAAAAACAACAACAACAAAAACAAGAAAAGAATTCTTCGAGGGTCACAAAAATCGAAATTCCATCTCAACTCTTTAATTGTTGATTAGTAAAATTTAAGATTATTCAAATGAAAAACAATTATAAAAACATAAAAAGCAAAAATTCATTAAAAACTACAATTTAAAAATAATAATCAAATTATATATATAAAAACATAAAAACAAGGAAAGTATAAAAAAAATATATGTGTGTAGCAGAATTATGTAAAATTCTAAAATATTCAAATTCGTTTTTAAAGTTATACGCAATATGGCAATTTATAATAATAATAAAACAAAAACAAAACAAAAAAAAAAAAACGTGGCTTTTATTTGTTGTATGAGGTATTAGGAGAAAGCAAAAGACCATAATAACTGATCGGAGGACTGTATTGAAAAGAAACTCCCCATTTCTAATAATAGTTTTTTTTTTCGACAATGAAGCAGTGCACTTCTCAAATTGACAACTGTGTAAAAATTATTTTTAGTGGCACAAAAAAACTAGTAGAACTCTTCCTGAAACATGGAAAATAAAAACTGAAGTGTATAAAAACAAACTGGCAAAACCAAAACTAAATTTCACTGGTCGACAAGCACTATAAGGATATCATTCGTTTTTTTTTCATACTAAACGTTTTTCAGAACTCCAACAAGGATTTTTTGGTTCTTTGGCATGTTTAGAACAACATTCCGTTTCATTGTATGACAGAGGTGCCTTATCGGACTTAAACCGCGCGAGCTACCTGATCATTCTCGCCAGTAAATTCGAATATTATCGAAAATATTTTGAAACTGCAAACAAATAAGGATCATTAATCTAACTTTTTTACTATTTCTAAAGTTATCAAACAACAGGCATTAATTACTAACTAAGCCTTTGACTATTTTCACTACACAGTTAATCTTCTATTGCTCTATATCTGAGCAACTCAAGAACCGAAGATTAAATGAGCATAAAAAATTGAGCTTAATTTGCCCGATCATATAACTTTTCTCGAGTCGGAGTCAGAGTTCAATTGCTGTAGTTTTTAGTCCATGCCAAGCGATTTGTTTCCATCCATTTCATCAATAACGACTTTTTGGCTGATCGTCTCCTATACAGACCGAACTTTTGTTTCTTTCTGCGTAAGGTTTCGACATTTATATTCACGTTGTAATAGCTCTTTAGCTCAGTCCTTATTGTGACTGCATTTTTGAATCGATAATTTACGGTTCTCTTTCAGGTTATGCCATTTTCTCTCGTATTTGTCATCCACAGACTTCTTGATCCTTTTGTCCTCTCAAATTACCTTTTTTCTGGATCAGTCCAACAGCAGTCGAATGTAGGCATCAGATTCTTTCAGATATTAACTTTATGACACTCCTTGATACCTAAGAACAAAAATTTCGACGTTTTGGTAGTGCGATAATTGTTTTTACTTTGCAGTTGCTTTCGGCATTTTTTCAAAAATTCTTCTTTTCGCCAAACAAGTGCAATAAAAAATGGTACATTCCGCTTAAATACATTCTTAAAACATAAACAAGGAAAGTGAAATTTGGGCAAAGTTATGAAATATTACCAAAATTGCAGTAGTATTGCAAGTGGTGCGGTTTTTGTCACCGCCAGTGTACATATAGTATAACATTGCGATGTTGGCTACTCGAAGTTTTCATATAAAGCGCTGTTCACGCAAAATTGGCACGCAGGAAAGATGCTGTATCTTTTTAACCACAACAGTCAGAATAACAAATAATGCATTAAATGATAAGTTTAATATTGTGTTTTAATACTATAATATTAAAAGATTTAAATTTATTTGTTGTGCAAAAAGTTCCGGGTATTCCTTTTAATGGACCCCATCAACCTTTGAACATCCGCTCTGGATACTTTTGCGGCTATTTGGTTCCATTTTAGTAACATTGAATTCACATTTTTGACAATACTGGCATTTTTCTTCAACTTATATTTTGTAATAGCCCAGTATTTTTCGATCGGTCGAAGCTGGGGGCAATTCGGTGGATTCATATATTTGGGCACTACATCTACTTTATTTGTCTGATACCAATACATGGTTTTCTTAGAGTAATGGCAACTGGCTAAATCAGGCCAAAACGTCACTGGCGAATGGTGGTGACGAACAAATGGCAATAGTCGTTTCGAAAGGCACTCTTTGATGTAAATATCAGACGTCATAGAGGAGGATGTCACAAATGCCCTGGATTTGAGACCAGCGAACGAACGATATCTTTAACATTTCGCAAATCTTCATAGTTATATGTATTTATCTGCTCTATGTCTCTAACCATTTAATGAAAAAATGACAAATTTATATGTGCTTACTACATCTAACAAGTATTGAGATAGAAAAACGTCATATGAATAAATTTCGTACATATAACTATGAATAATTATAATAATTTTGCATTCAAATGAATTGTATTGTTTTATATGTGTTGAGTTATTGTATCATAAATTCTTAAATGAAAAAAAAACAGTAATTCTATATAAATACATTTTTTTATGTAAATCAAGGAAACCACAGAGATCGTCGTCTAATATTCTCGTAAGTGTGATTCAACAATTCATTGTTAGCAACTTATTTCTTATCGTTTGCTACAAATGCATAAAACCACATAAAAATTTAATTGGTTGTGGGGAACTCCAAGTTCTTTTAATTACACTTTAAAAAATATTTTGTTTTTTATTACTATTAGAAACATTCCATTTGCTCGAAACAAAAAATGTCAACAAGTTTATAATCCATTATTTGCTTAAATATGCATAAATAGCTAGAAAATTATTAAAAGTTACAGAGAACTTTGAACTTTGGGGCAGTACCGATACCAACAGTAGAGGTGAGTCCATTTTTGAAGGACAGTTTTAATGAATACAAAAGTAGAATTAAGGTTGCAAAAAGGGATTTCTGGCAGCAGTTCTGTGGAACCATGGAGACTGTAAATGAGGTGTCAAGACTTCGAAAGATATATCAGGAATAAGTTTTTTGGGAAGTTTTCTGGTGATTTGGGACACATAAGAAACGAAAAAATGTTTTTTGGGATTTTTTATTTTTTGAGGTTAGGGACGACATGTAACATTTCCCATGAAAAATAATATTAGATTCATGTTTATCAGCTGAAACTGCACAAAACTAAACTGGTCTCCCATTGACAAAGAATGTCCCATATATAAATATGAAAATATGTGTATATGTCTCGAAATAACACCGAAACCACAGCACAGATTGACACAGAAATTTGATGCATTATGTCTCTGGTGGGTTTGGCGCCTCCCATACAAACTATGTATATGATTTTTTGGGTATATATCTAGAACCATTTTCGGCACAGTACTGAAATTTCGCACAGGACGTCAATTGACAATTTTATATTACAGGAAAAATGTGGATGGAATTAGAAAAGGAGGTATGGGCACCTCCCATATTATGTGAATATTCATAATAGAATATCCCAGGAAGAATTTGAAGTATTATTTGCCCTGTTTGAATAAAATTATAAATAATATCTTACACCGAATATGAATAAGAAATAACAGCAGAAAAAATGCAAAAGCATATGAATGAGGAATAACAGCAGAAATGAGAGAGTGCGGCATCTGTATGTCAAATCTGACATGCAGATGGCGGTATTTTCCGCTATTTTTAAAATCAAAGAAACCTTTATGTGGATTTTTTTTTTGCATTTTAGTTTAGTTTTACTAATATTTGTGCATTTTCTTGATATAAAAATTTATAAAATGTAAAACTTTAATTTGAATACGAATGTTTAATGAAAGTGTGTAATAATAAAACCAAAAAAATTTGTGAAGGTTTGTATATTAAGAGGAATGTGGTCACTATTGGATAAGAGGATTAGAAATACCAATTAGATTGATATTGGAGGTTGCCACGCTCATATTGTCATCGTTCAAGCAAAAATCACTAAGTCCAAATCAATTTTTTTAATTGTATCCGTATTAATTATTTGAATGACATAAAAAAACAAGATTTTTGATGATCCAGTTGAGACATATACTACTGTGTATATCAATCTGTTGACTTTTCAAGTGTTGCCATTGTTCGTAGCGCACCATGCGCTGCATTAACTAACTTCATCTCAGAAATTACAAAAAATGGACTTAGTGAATGCTGTCTGAACACCGATGATATGGTCATTTCTATTGTGTATGTTTTTTGTTGTTGTTGTAATTTTTTTGTAATACCTAAATTTTGCAAGAGTCGCTCAGCGAAACTGGGCGAACCCCAGTGAGTAAATAACAGTGTGGCCAACTCAGCGATTTTCCCGCTGATTTAGTGCTTTTTGAAAATTAAAACGTGGAAAAAAGTGATTTAGCTGTCAGCGAATTTTTTAATGTGTTTTTTTTTTTCAATTTAAAAGACACTAAATGCTCCGCTAAATAATCCATTTCCTGAATAATCCTAACAACATTTTTTATTGAAACAATGAGCAATGAACTTATTTAAAACCAAAGTTCGTAGCCGTAAGTCACTCAATCCTAAAAATTCTTGACTTCATATAAAAAATGGATTAAAACAGGAAAATTCGTTTTGTGAAAACTACAAAATACCAGATGGCATAAATGTTTGTATAAACAGCACTAATGTTTATAATGCTTCTGAATTCAAATTAAAGAGTGTGTTATGGCCAGAAGAAGCTGATAGTAATGAAGAGAATATAGACTTCGATTGTATACATAATTTAGAAATGCTGTGAATTAAAAACTTTAAAAATACATGTCTTTTTAATATGTATATAAAAAAAAAAGAAAATACGCGTTTTTTTCTTCATTTTAGCGGATTTTGAAAAATAAAAGTTGGCCACACTGGTAAATAATAAGAATCCGATAAACTTTCATCGCCGCAACTTTATGCATGATTGCAGAATTCAAATGAAGCTTTAAATCCGCTTATTTCAAAACAACGTTTCCGAAGTCGCTGAGTGCGATTTCTTAAGAATCAGGTAACCATTCAAACAGAAATTTGGTACACTTTTTTTCGATTAAATAAACTGACGAATTAACCAGAGATTTTTTTCCGATGACTACATCTATTGAAAATAAAAAATTTATGTCCAGTTTTGATAGTCTTGCAAAAAACGAGCGATATGAGCTCGTTTTGCATCTCACAATTTCGATATTTAGGGAATCAAAGACTTGAATTTGCATAACATATTTAAAATTAATACCACTATGACTTTGGTGTTAAATGTCAACTTCGCTAATAATATAGTACATGATTCTATTTCTGTTTCCCAATGTATAAATTTTTCTCGTTGTAAGAATTAATTTCCACCAGAAAATACATTTTAATTGAGAACTGGTTTAAGTTCAAGATTCTTTAAATATCTCATAAGAAAATTCAGAACTTCTCTCTCTCTCTCTCTTTCTATATATGTGTATATATATTTTACTCTTTTTATGTTTGATCTCTGACTATATATAACTTTCAATGTATTTTCTCCTTCGGAGGTTATAATCTATCAAAGCCAAAGTTAACTCAACAGCATCTTAACAACGAGTCATCTGCTGTGAAAAATTTATACAATATTTCAATATAAAAATTAAAAGCCGATGCTGATCTAAACTAAACTGAAACGCAATTTCAAGTGAATGGAATGAATTGAGTATTAACAAGTTAGTTGATCTGCAGCGCTCAACTCGTAAGGTTTGAGCATACAGTGGCGCTTAAAATTTAAAACTTTGGCAGGCGGCAAATAATAAATTAACAAAAACAAAAATAATAAAACGTATACTCTTGTATATAATACAAAAATAATACAAAAAAAAAAAGAGTGCAACACGAAAGTAATAGTAGTCCGGTTTGTGAGTGATCAGCAAACGACTCAATCGACGCACAAATTAAAATCGCTTTATAAAATATTCTAATTACGAGAACGACGAAGAACGTGGGCGAAAACAAATATATTAATTTGGAATAAAATCATCGATAACATTTGGAATTATAACATTATACTCAAATAGTACAAAAGAAATTAAAGAAAATGTTATTACGTAAAGGTAAATACATATTAAAACTAAAATTATCATTAAAAGTAAATTCATACACTTAATTTTTCTGATAATTAAAATAACTGATAGTTTTCGATGGTGTTGTCCTCAACTTTATCACCTTCAACATTTTGGCTGATCTCGTAGCCTTTTGTATTTATTTGTTTTATTATTCTCAGTATATTTTCTTTATGATTTTTTTGTGACTCAATATTTTATGAGAATCTCTTATCACGTTTTGGATGATTTTATTTTTCTTAAGCACGCTTGTATAAATTTTAAAACAATAGCATTCATATATATTATAAAAGTATAAATACATTTTTACTTTTCAAATTAGTGATAATTAAACAAAAAACCCATACATATTAGTCAGCTTCATGTTTGTAATGAGATCAGATGATAGGGGAGAAAATATGGATTTATTCTCTACCCTTAAGAATTAATTTAGCTGTAATTATAGTTGTTTTTAATTGCCTGCATAAAATCAATATTTAAACCCGGAAGCACAACACACATACATGATAGAAACAGCTCTAAAAGAGAGAGAGAGAGATAGAGAGCTCTCTCAAGAGATAGCTCCTTCGAACTGTCCGAATGCCAGCGCAATCAAGCCGATAATGAAATACCTGTATTTGAAATATTTTGTTATTTTTTCAGAGGAATGTTGAGTTCTTTCCCAACCTTTTTGTATGATTTACTTACTTCGGTAGAACGAGCATTCCTCGACCACCTTCCATAGAATCACATCAAGCTTAAATGAAAGCATCCCCATTAAAGAAAGTTCACAAATTTCCACACCGTTTACATTGATATCTAAGCCTCTTTTTCTAGACATGGTCTACAGATATAACCTACAACAAGATTGTAGTCACTAATGCAGTTACTAATGCTCTGGTACAGCAACCTATCAAGCTCATGCATGCATGTTTCGGTAGATCATACAGTTCTACTAACCTGCTGACATCTGAAAGCACTGTAGGCTGGCTTTCAATATAATCGGTCAAACCTTTTTTCCATTGTTTTCTTCAGTATTGTAGCCTGACAAGTCTCTTTCGCGCGTTCCACCACCCTGGTTCAAATAGAATATATTTTTGGCTATAGCATTTTCTTACATTCTATGCAGAGATGCCGGAGATGTCGACGTTGGCAGCATGAATTATTTTTTCAGCATAAGATTGAATCACTTTGTCTGAAACTTTTCTTGGTATCAAATAGTGAGAAAAAGTCAGTTTAAATTTTAACTATGGTGGTGGTGTCCGTCAGTGTCATTTTTAAAGTCTAATGAGCTTTACAGGGATACAAGAATCATGCTGTCGAAAGCTGCTTTATAATCGACAAATAATTGATAGATGTCGATCCGGTTTTCTTAGGTATTTTCCTAGATATCGTAGAGTGAATATCAGCAGAGCAATTGCTGTTAAGACCTCGTCATAACCATTTTAACAAGATCGGAAATAATTCATTCAGTCTTAGTGTCTTCCAAGGTCAATAAATTTTCGGCTACCGATATTTTTTGATTACTTAAGCGAGTCTGCACTTTCCTTTGTATCTGAAACTATCAAGAAAGTACACTTCCATCAGAGAATGCTAAGATTCATTCACCGTTAACGCCATGTTTTTTACGGATTAAGACCGTTTTCGTAACCAAGTCTTTAAATACCATATTCTGCAGTCTACATACATTAGGTGTAACTCTCACACTAAAGAAGAATTCCCCCATTTCTCCCTGTTTTGTTTTTGCCTCATTTCTTTGCTTTATGTCGCCCCTGTTTCGGAGTCACCACCTCTCGTGTGCTTCTTTCTTCATATACCCACTAATCCACCATGGAGTATACTAAAACGGCAAGAATGCTTCCAGGCACTGCCAAATTTAATCATTCGTTACCTTTTTTATTCTTCGGTCTTTGATACACATTTCTCTAAGTTTAGAACAAGAATATTTTTGCCTTTTTTACTCCTCCTTTTCTGTCTTATAGTTTATATTATAACACAACTAGAATACACCTAATTAATACCTAATAACTAAATTATTATTATTTTCCTCGTTTAGCATTTGTTATTGCTTTATTGACAATATTGGCTGGAGTCATACAATCACAACAAGCTGGGCAACTGGCCAACAATGTTAATATCAATCCGCCATTGGCAACATTATCAGTTACGACGAGCTCAAAATGCCCCACCAGCAACGTCGATCAACCCGATATGTGCCTACAGCCGGTACGTGCGAGAAATAGCCCTCCGTTGGAGAGTTTTATACGGATCTCGAAAGTAAATATTTTACACTTATAATTTTTGTTGTTTTATCATTAATAACTTCTGAACACTTTTACAGGGTGCTCAAAAATTCGCTTTAGAATTTTTAACACAAATGTCAGATACATTCCAACAAGCGCGTTTAAATCGTGATTACATGATATCACCATTCTCTGTTTGGGCATTACTTTTACTCTTAACTGAAGCAGCATCTGGTAAATCATTAAGCCAATTACGTACAACGTTGCACATTCAGGATGAAGATCAGTTGGCATTGCGTGGAGCATTCAATGAAGTTCAGAAATATTTACAGTATGTACTTGTACTATATGCTTAAAACTATGTCGAGTTTTGGTTTTTTAATAATCATAAACTTAAACATTTCTTATTCACAAGCAGACGTTAAAAGTAGGAAACTGATTTCTCAGTTTCCTCCGTTCTCATCTACTTTACGAGTTATGAATGGCTTTCGTTATCTTGAAAGGGCTTCGGAATGGTAGCCTAAGCATAAAATAGGATGTAACTAGCTTAATAATGTGCATCTATATGTTCTTTGAGAGTACAGGGGACTAAATTCTGATATTTTATTTAACCTATAACACTTTAAAACTCAATAGTCATGAAGAATTTTTTTTGTCGGACTGTGAAATTGCTCGGCAGCGCCCTAATGTTCATCGTAGGTGAAAGATACCAAAAATGGGTTTCCCGTACTCCAAACATATGAAAGATGCATACTATTTTTCTAGTTATCTTTTAGATTACCATATATGGCGAAAAACGTCCCTTCAAGGGAACAGTATTTAAACCATCCTGGATCAGTTTCTATGTTTAATGTCTCATTTCCAAAAAAAAGATTTCATTCCATATCCAGACATTTAGCGGACTAACAAAGAGTTAACAAACTTATCAAGCAAAGCTTTTTGAAGAAAATTATAAGTAATCAATTCTTTATCGTTTATAATTCTTTGTATTTTAGATTGAAAACTCCAACGATTGAGGTAGCAACTTTGCAGGCATTATTTATCGATGTACATGAATGTCTTGATGTGAATTACAAACGTGTCGTCGAGAACTGTTACGGTGGAAAAGTTGAATCGTTACGATTCGATCAACTCCAATTTACGGCAACTTACATTAAAAATATTGTGGAAGCAGCAACAAAAGAACTGATAACATACCAATTAAATCCAGACGACTTAGTAGAGACAGGCTTACTTATGGTATCATCGCTTTACTTCAGTGGACAATGGAAGGTTTGGGAGTTCAAAAATTTTTAGAATTTAACAGCATGTATGTAAAATATCAAATATTTATAGAGACCCTTCAACACATCACTGACACGTACAGAACCTTTTTACGATGATAATGGTACTCCTATTGGCAATGTTGAAATGATGATGCAAGAGGTAAGTTAAGATTATAAAATTTTGAAAATAATATGCATCTAAGTAAACAGATTATAAGATATTTAAACCACTTTTTATCAGTCCAATTTCAATTACACTGGCATGAATGAGTTGGAGGGCCACGTTTTGGAATTGCCGTATGGAAATGAAGATAGACTCTGCATGCTGGTTATTTTACCGAGAAAAGGTTTATCCAAATGAATTAAATAAGTTACATGGAAATACTCTACAAATTTCGAATGCAATTTTTAGGTGTTTCAATTAACAAAGTTATACACAATTTACAAGGAGTTGGTATTGCACCGATTTTCGCAAAATTAGCTGCTGCTGGAGAAGGCTATGAAGATGAAGAAGTTGAGGTGCATCTACCAAAATTTACTACTTCATCTGATATGCTACTTAATGAAGCTTTAGAAAAGGTTTCTCAATCTACTTTGCAATTGTGCTTACCTGTATGTGTATTTATGATTTTTTTCTTTTTATTTCATTTTTACAGATGGGAATTGTGGATATTTTTGATCCTCGTAATGCAAATTTATCCAAACTATCGCAGGCGGTGTTTGTTTCGTCAATCGCACATAATACAAAGATAATTGTTAATGAAGAAGGTACTAAGGCTGCTGCAATAACTTCAGCTGTACTGGCAAACAAAGCGACACCACCAAAATTCTATTTGAATCGCCCATTCCTTTATTTGATTGTTGAAAAACGTTCTAATTTGTTACTCTTTGCCGGACAAATAACAAATCCAAATAATGTGCGCTAAAGAAAAAAGGAGAATACGTTTTCAAATTAATAAAAAAAATGTATAACTGTTTTTGAAACTGTAGTTTTAATTTATCAAATATTTTAAATGGGAAATCATATAAATCCAGAGCACTGTAAATATAATTATTTTTTAGGACGCCCTGCTGCTTTTTTGCCACCCACAGGTGCTTTATCTTTATTTGTCTTGCTCGACATTAGGGGGTGAGTTTCTGAAAATAAAAAGAAAATAATTAAGTAGATACAAGATAATAAATTTGATTGTGCCAACAATTCGGTATGAAATTGTGTAATTGAGCCACGAATGTATTTATGTACACAAATTCTACTTTGAGAAAAGTCATTTTCATTGCATTCGACAATTGAATTTCATTTCCACCTTTTTAAGCTCACCGCTCAAATTAATTATATCCACATTCTATTAATTAGTTTTCATGTATGTATTTTGCTTACCATCAACAGGTGCATCAGGTAATTCGATGTCATAATTATTTCCTTTACGTTTTCTGCTTAGCAACGGTGCGGTGTCATCATATTCATTGGGCGTTATTGCTGCTGCGGCTTCACCATCTTTTGCTGAATTTGTACCATCAGGGCCATCTGGACCCGCCCAATCTTCGGGATCTTCAATATCTGGTGCCATTGGTAGAAATTGTAAAGCATTTTCGTCCTCGCCCTCTTCATCAGAAGAACAAAATGCAGCAACTGGTTCCACTTTTTGAACATCTACTTCGATTTCTTCATCTTGCTTTGCATCCGCATTTAAATCTACTGATTTATCTTCATCGGTTATATCAAATTCTGACTCACGTTCTTCATATTCAACATTTTCATCGAGTTCTTTAAAATCTGGAGCAAATGCTGACCAATTTTCAACTTGATTTTGTGCCCAAATTGATACCAGGCCAGAGCTGATACTTGCTATGATCGGACGAACCGGGTGCCATACAACATCGAGCAGTAGTTCACCCTTGGTGCCGTGTAGGATTTTTACGAGATTCCCAATGGATTTTTCCCAAATGTAGAGAGCATGTTGGCGTGCACTGCCAGCGCATATGTACTCACCATCACCAGAGAAGCAACATTTTTTCCAAGTGGTTCTACATTTAAGAAAGAATTAACGAATTTTTGAGAAATATTACAAAATAACGCACACTTACTTATTTACTAAATCCTGAAGTTTTTGTATAGGTTCGGGATCACCATCTTTACCCAGTGCAAGAATTTCTTTCGAATCATAAACGCGTATAACGCGATCTGAAGTATTTATCAGGAAGGCACTAAATAAATAAACAGATATTTTAAAGTGAGTAAGCGATTCTCATTAGATGTAATAGTGAAATCTTACTCTCCACGGCGCGCAAATTCAATGCTCTTTACTGCTGTAGCACTGGATGTACCCACAATTATACGAAAACTGGCAATAATTTCAAAGGTGTCAACGTTCAAAACGAGTATTTTACCTTTGGCATTGCCGGTATAAATATGTTTACCACGCCGATCAAAAGAAGCAACAATATTCAAGTCACCCTTCGAAATGAGAAACGAAAATTGAGTGATTGAAGTCAAAAGTTAAAAAATATATGCTCACATCTGAATCCAGCGGCAAACACTTGTGTGAACCCCCAATTGTAACCATAACTGCAGCATAACGCATTGGGCAGACAAGGAAACGTTTATCATTGCGCGGATCGAATTGTACTTTAAGTATAGGCGAAGGAAAACGATATTTATGATCACATTCACCAGCGACAACATCCCAAATGCACACATTATTATCTGTGGAAGCGGTTAATAACTGAAAATAATTAACAAGTGAATATTTATGCATTACGGAGCCAAACAGTTGTAATTTACTTAAATACCTTGTGACCATTTCGCGTCCAACTTAAACTGCATACCGGATGCACATGAGCGTTTATGCTTTTAGCAATTCCGCGAGTTAAAAAATCCCATAATACAATGCGTCCATCATTACAGCCTACTGCCAGCAATGTGCCATATTTATTAAAAGCGCATGTCACGGCCAATGATACACAATCCAGCGAGCCATCAAACTCTTCAGGATAGTTTTGTCCAAACGATTCTAAAAGTGAGAATTTCGAGAAGCCGTTCGTAATAAGTTAGCCATTCCGAAAAGCGTCATTTATGCTTACCCAGAAGTTCTAAATTCATTGTTACTTTTGTTTAATATTTGTTAGCAATACATTATTATTTTTCACAATTTGCACTATACTCAATATTGAGTTTCGAATATAATATACTTCAGTATATTTATTGAAACAGCATCAAAGTTTTTTAAAAATTTACCGTCGAATGCAGCCGCTAAAAACATCAACAAAGAATGTGATCAGCTGATGGCAAATAGGGTTGCATTTCCACATACATATTTTAGTAGGTAAATTTTAAATTAATACCATTTGAAAATTATTATCAAATTTCTCAGAAGCTATTAAAATCCCACAAATTCTTATTCACATAATCATTATGTTTACAAAAATTTTACTTCTATTAACAGGTCGATTCCATCGCGGAAACGTTTATTTTGTTACAGAAAAATAAGAGCTTTGCAAATTTTACATCTAATTAGTACTCTGCAAGCAAGCGTTACCGGAGAGTTTTATTACCACCTCTATAGCTGGAAACCATTACAAAACAGCTGGTACTTGTTTACTTTGTATTGAAACGTCGACGAAATGGAATATTCTTCTAAAATTATACAAAAATTAATATTAAAATTATCGAATATCATATACGATTGTTGCCGTATTGCATTTGCTATGAAAATATCGAAAAACTTGTTCACCACACAACAAAATAACACCATGGTGGGTTTAAAACTGTTAACAGCGTTAACGCGTTACGACACTGCTATCCAAACCCGGTAACGTGTTTCGGTAACAATTTATCTTTTGCGGTAAAGTACATAATCGATCAGCAAATGTTGAGCAGAATGTTTTATATAAAAAATGTAGATAAAAACGGCAAAAAAAAAAAACAAAATCGTATATGACATACGTTTGTTCTGATGAACAGCCACTAAGCCTAATTGAAATTTAAAGATTTAAATAAATTTTAAATTTTTATGTGTTAAGTAACTAAAAATTATAGGAAAGGGGTCTCTAGTGGGGTTGGTAGCGTAGGAGAAATAAAAACAAATTTAACTAACATCAATAATTCTTTTTTGATACGTTTCATTTGTGTAATTGGTAATTGGTGTGCAAAAGAAAAAGAAATAAAAATTTTGACTTTTGCAATCGTTTTCCCCAAAATGCGGATCTTTATGGAAAAGTGTTTACTGCTACTATTCATTTCCGTAACTAATTTTTTGAGGACAATTCAAAATTAACACATTTTTCCACTAGCCCAGTATTGGCTACTAAATAAGCTGCAACAAAATACTTATGAAAAGAGCAATAGGTTTCTCGAATCGGATGGGAGACTAAGAACATATGAACAAAATAACGTAATTGTCTCAACTTTGATGCAAAGCATAATAAATAATAAGTTTTATCAAAACAATCCATCCTACGAAAATAATAAAAAGTGTCGCCAAAATATGCTCAGAAGTGGAAAAAGTCTTGCTTACTGGTTGTTGAACATCCAAGAGTGTTCCAAACTGGTTCTCTCACGCACTTCTCCTCTAACCTGAGTTCTCATACCTACCTCATATATAATGATGGATAAGAATTCATTCGAATACATATATTAGGAGTTCAGGCATGTGTGTGCGAGTGGGTTGTAAATTCACGAAACTATTTGTTATTTCATTAGAGTACCAGTACTTGTTGCATACAGTAAATTAGAATGAATGAGATTTGCCATTTATTAATATTTTAAAATCTAAAAATTATTTATGAAACACTCTTTGAGTCTTTCATTTTCATTTTGAGCATTTCATTGTCAAATTTGTTTAATTTAATTCCACATATTCCGTGTGCAGTGCTGCATTCACATAAATAATTCAAAAGTTTATTTTAAAGTGAAATTGTATCCTGTTGCGGATTGCAGGAGGAGCTTTTGGCGACAAACTCCGTTTACCTTATCGATGCAAATCTTAAAAGTTTTTTTTTTGGTAAAAAGTTGAAGTGGTAAACAATTAAAAACTTCTTCCGGAAAGTCTGGATGTAAGAGTTAATGGTAACTTTGAAATTCAAATATAACTTTTAATAAGTGATAAGTAACTAACTACTATTTGATAATGAAACATAGAAATTAATAGTACTATGTAAAATAGACCACTCTCGTGCAACCTTGTTCTTTCTCTTAAAAGTTGCACATGGCTTCAGAAGTTCGCTAAAGTGCTTGCTTGTCCATTAATTGCCAACTAATTGCAATTCAAGTGTTTATTTTTAATAAATTTTTGTGAAAATTTAAATATTAAACGCCATTACACGCATGTAAGTAAAAATACACGTGGGCTCATATGTATTTACGAAGGAAAATCCATTTGAAAAAATATTACAAAATCAATGCAATGTGAAGTTGGAAAAAATGAGTGTGTGTGTGTTCCACTATTTCATTTTGTTCGCATAAGTAGTGTACGTCATCAAGTAATTTTTCGTGAGTAATAATAGTGTCGCGTTGGATAAAAAGAGACGCATATAGTGGAATTTCGCGAGCTCGTGGTAAGAGTGTGTGGCGTGCAGTTAATTTTAGCATTTTTACTTTTTTTTTCTGTAAAAAGGGTTTTTATAATATTATGATAAAAAATATAAAAAAGGTGTAGGTATATGGTAACCGATAATTGCGTGCATTTTAGCTATTGTTTGCAGTTTTGAGGATTAAAAATTGTTGGGCCTTAGAAATGTATCATGAAAAAAGTACTTTTTTCCGTACATTTTTGCAATAATGGAAGCAACTCATGTGTTTTTTTTTACTGTGATGAAACAGATGAAAACAAAACAATTTCTCCTTCCTTTTTACTAGTGTCAGCAAAGTAAATCGCAGTCGTTCGTGTCAACTTCGGCGCGTTGCATACAAATTAGAGGGAAAAGATAGATCAGAAGTTCGTGTGTGTACAAAAATAATTCGAATGACTACAAAAATTTGAAGAAAAAAACGCCATTACAGACAATTTTGCCACGAGAACGGAAAGCAGTGATAGAAAATTGTTTAAGGTGATATATTTTAAAAGAAAAACAAAAATTTAATTGATCTCTTTGAGCAAAAGTGAAAGTTTAAACAAAAAAAAGTAACAAAAATTAACTGCAAATATGCATAGAAATAGAACAAGCAAGCAAAAACATTTAAAGTGGATTTAACTGGTTAAGGCAAGAAAAACAAGGCAAAGAAAAAAGTTATGAAGAAAACCCAACCTTGTTCCATTTCGCACAGATTCCTCTTTCTAAAAATTTTTAATGCTCTCTTTGCTCTTTATCCCTGTGTGTGCTCTCTGTCTACTCTTTGAATTTGCAGTATTGTGTTTTATAGCAAACTGCAATTTCAAAATTTCGCTATTTTCGCCACACTTTACTAACTTTCTTTACGTACTCACACACTCTTCCAACTTCAAACTTTGTAATTTTGAGCTGCAATATAAATTGTTTATTATTGTGTGCTAAAATTGTAATTTTTGAACTCATCTTTAAGTTATTTTTTATTTTATCATTTCCTTCTTTTTCTTTTTTGACATTTGCAGTGTGTTCATCACGTCAAACAGCAAGGAAGACGCAACAAGAAGTGAGAAAAAGAAAAGCAAACGGCGTCGAAGAGAATCAATCAGCCACAAGGAAAATTACAAAAGCAAAAAAAAAAAAAAAGAAAGAATTGTTTAATAACACAAAAATTTATTAAAAATTAAGAAAATCTAAAGTCACTTGAATAATCCACGAGTACCAAATTTGATTTAAGAGAAACAAAAAACAACTGCAAATATGTCCGGCGAAGAAACGTCCGCTGATCGCAATGTCGAAATATGGAAAATCAAGAAACTCATTAAAAGTCTGGAAATGGCTCGAGGGTGAGTGAACTTTGCTTAAGTCTGTGTTGTATGCCCGTCCTTTGTATATATTTTGAACGCGTTTTTAATGTTAATGTTTCTGCAGTTTCCTTGATAATATTATAGAAATTTTGAATAACAGCATTGTTGACTTAGCGATAGTTTTCGCAAAGTATTTTAAATAAAAACAATATTTTATTTTTTGATAAGATTTTAGCGACCGAATGTCGGCTAACGTTTTCGATTTTTTTTAATGATGTGTAACGGGACAATAGACAAGAGCCAATAGAAATATTACATATCAGAAACAGCAATTTATGCATAAAATCAAAAGCTTTAATTACAGTTTCATTAACAGATTTACAAAATTAGAGATGACAAAAAGAAACATTGGAAAATTGAATACACTTAGAAAAGTTGTATCTACGTAAATTGTATTGAATATAAAAATTTGATCATAGTCTTAACATCCTCCCCCCGTTGGAAGTTTCAGGCTTTCAACAGGCTTTCAACAGGCTTTTCGATTGGCAAGATACACATTTTAGCAACTGCACGTCTTGTTACGCCATTATTTGTTCGAACTACAGCTACTCTTACCACATCATCATCACCTTTAATAACTTCTATGACTCTAGCTAACTGCCATTTGAGAGGAGGTAGGTTCTCATCTTTAAGTAGAACCATTGAACCCACAGATAAATTTTGTGATGATGATTGCCATTTAGTACGCTGTTGTAAAATAGTGAGGTATTCAGTGCTCCACTTCTTCCAAAACAATTGTTGCATATAGCATACTCGCTGCCAACAGCCAAGACGATGGATGTTGAGCATAGATACGTCTGGCTCGATCACAGATGTCAGTGGAGCTCCAACTAAAAAATGAGCAGGTGTGAGAACGTCCAAGTCTTCTGGGTTTTCTGAAAGTGGACAAAGTGGTCGTGAATTCATTATTGCAGAGATTTGGCAAATAAGAGTTCTGAGCTCATCAAAGTTTAAAATAGATAATCCAACAGTACGTAGTAAATGTGATTTTGCAACTTTTATTGAAGATTCCCAGAGTCCTCCGAAATGAGGCGACCTTGGGGGTATAAACTGCCAATCAATTCCATTTTCCAAGCATTGATCGTGAACTGCGTTAGTATGAGTTTGACTTAGGAACAACTGCTTCAACTCTTTCAACTCGTTTTTCGCGCCAACAAAATTTGTAGCATTATCTGACCAAATAGTTTTAGGTTTCCCTCGAGTGCATATGAAGCGATTGAGTGCAGCAAGGAATGATTGTGTTGATAGGTCCTTCACTAGCTCTAGGTGAACTGCCTTTGTCGAAAAGCAAACGAATAAGCTGATGTAGCACTTTATAGGTGGTCTGCTTCGGATTTCAGAACGGTAAAATAGTGGTCCACAAAAGTCCACACCAGTGATTAAAAATGCGCGATTACTTTGCACTCTTTCTTGAGGTAAGCTGCCCATGATATGTTCGATCATCTTTGGTCTAATACGAAAACATCGCACACATTTATTGACGATGCGGCTGACTGCTTTTCGACCCCCTATAGGCCAATACTGGAGCCTAATAGTTGCTAACAAGGATTGAGGTCCCGCATGCATATTTTTATGGTGAAAGTAAGTAATGATAGAAGCACTTAGAGGGTGATGTTTAGGAATTATTATTGGATGCTTTGCATTGAAATCTAATATGGCATTTTGAAGACGACCACCCACTCGTATAACACCAAATAAATCTAAAAACGGATTTAGTGAAACTAGTTGGCTGGAGGATTCAATTGGTTTTTTTGCTAGAAGGCATCGATATTCAACGCCAAAGCTATTTTTCTGGACCATACGAAGTAATAAAGTAGTACCCATCTGCACATCTTTTGTTGTTAACAGTCCTCGACGCTCTACAACTTTCACTGCACCAAACTTGTATATGTATCCAAAAATTCTCTGCATCTTTCCAAAAGAGTTTAAGTATTTGCTGTCCAATGACAAATCGGGATATTTTACTGTCGAAAATAATACACGTTTACGCCTTTCCGGTAGATCGTTGATTACAGTGGGTTGAGTTGGCCATTCGGTTTGAAGATGCTTAAGAAATGGTGGACCATTCATCCATAATTTTGACATTGAAAATTCTTTGGGCGATGCACCTCTGGACAATATGTCAGCTGGATTGACATTTGTTGGAACATAATGCCAAGCCATTCCACATGTTAATGATTGAATGCGACTTATACGATTAGATACAAAGACGTTATAATTAGATGATTCTTGTTGTAGCCATGATAAAACCACTGTAGAGTCTGACCAACAGTGAAAATCACCTCGAAAAATGCCCATTTGAGATATCGAATAAACTAGTTCAGACAGTAATAATGCGGCAGATAATTCCAGCTTCGGAACGGTTAAGCTTTTTAGTGGCGCTACACGAGATTTGGAGCAAAGAATATTAGTCTCAATGAAATGGTCAAACACACTACGAATATACACACAAGCACCATAAGCAACAATGCTAGCATCACAAAATGCATGGATTTCTATTTTTGATTGCGGTAACAATACACGCCTTGGGAAGATAATTTTTTGTATAAGTTTGTATTCCGAACTCATATCCAACCATATGGACTGTAACGATTGAGAAAGGCTTTCATCCCAGTCAACTTTTTCTTTCCATAAAGTCTGCAAGAAAATCTTTGCTTTAACAATCACTGGACTTATTAAACCAAGCGGGTCATAAAAACTAGCAACAGATGACAATACTGATCGCTTAGTTACCCTTTTACCAGTAGAAAAGGGTACAAACGAAAATAGAAAATTGTCACTACTAGGTTCCCATGTCAACCCAAGCGCTTTTGTTACATCACTCCCATCATGAAATTTTAAAAGTGTTTCTTTGTCTTTGTCTAAAATATCCTTAAGTACCCGAGAGTCGCTAGAACACCACTTTCGAAGATTGAATTTTCCTTTAGCAAGTATTTGTGTTGTTTGCCTTAATATCTCAGATACTTCTTCAATTGAATCGCCCCCCGAAATCAAGTCATCAACATAAAAATCGCGATGAACTATTTTGGCACCAATGGGATATGATTTTTCTTCATCTGTTGCAAGTTGCTGCATTGTCCGTATTGCAAGGAATGATGCTGATTTGGTGCCATATGTGACTGTATCGAGCTTGTAGACTTGAATAGGGTGATCGGAATGTTCTCTCCACAAGATGCATTGCATATAGTTATCTGGATATGAAACTTTAACGCATCGATACATTTTACAAACATCTCCAGTAAGCGCTATTGTGAATGAACGAAAACGCAACAAAATATCGAAAAGATTCGGTTGTATAGTTGGACCAGTCATTAGAATTTCATTGAGTGAAAGTCCAGAGGAGGCACGTGCGGAACCATCGAAGACCACACGCAATTTTGTTGTTGTACTATCAGCTTTCAATACACAGTGATGTGGCAAAAAATAGGTTGGTAAGTCCTTAGGAAAGCTTTCTACTAGTGACATGTGTTGAAGATCACGATATTCTTTTAAAAACGAAGAGTATTGCGATTTGAGTTCAGGATTTTGTTGTAAACGTCTTTCTAAATTTCTAAAGCGGCATTGTGCATATTGAAAAGAATCTCCAAGAGCAGTAGGGCTTGTTTTAAAGGGAAGATGAACCGAATATTCACCAGTTTCTAAACGATTGTAGTTTTCAATGAAATGTTTATTACAATCAATCTCCTCTTTTGAGACTTTCGACACGATATCAATATGATTTTCTATTTCCCAAAATCGTCGAACTAAATCATCTAGAATTTGTTCTGAATCAGTGTTTACTAAATGTTTTGTTGTAACGAAGCAAGAATGTTTCTTGGCCAAATTATTGCTGCCACCAGCAACAACCCAGCCTAACTTTGTTTTTTGAAGCAATGGCAAATCAGGGCCTAAACGAAATTGTCCAACGCACATTAATTCAAAAAATAAATCTGTTCCAATTAGAAGATCTATACGTTGCGGCTTGTAGAAATATGGATCACTAAGTTGTATATTGGCTGGAATATTCCAGTTGGAGTTGTTGATGGTGTATGCAGGTTGATTGTCAATTATAGTTGGAACAATAACAGCTGATAGAGAAGTAGAAAAATTACCGACACGTGCTTGTATCCACAAATTCACCATTTTTTCAGAACAAAAATCAGATTGGCCAATTCCAGATATCAAAGTTGTTGTTTTTGTTGATTTAAGTTGCAATTGGTTAGTAAAGCTATTAGTAATGAAGTTAATTTGTGACGCTGAATCAAGAATTGCTCTACATGGAATTAATGATCCAGCCTTATTCTTGATGAACACGATAGCCGTTGCCAAGAATACAAAATTTTGTGAGACTTGACACTCCTTTTTAGGCAGAGAATTGATCGATGATGCAACAAGTGCAGATTGTGAACATGCACCTGAGGCAGACGTGGTTGAAACAACAGCAGTTGCTGGCATGGATTTAGAGTACGCAGCAGAGATGGAAGGAGTATTATCCGACGAAGTATTAGGATTAAAAGTAAAAGATGCTGTAGGACCCATATGAAGCAACGAATGATGCTTAAGAGAGCACTGGCGGCAGCCACCTGATCTGCAATCTTTCATGGCATGCCCTATTCGAAGACAATTTAAGCATAAATGCAATCGTTTAACATCCTTGAATCTCATGCTTGGGGTTTGAGAAAGAAACTGTTGGCAATTATATATTGCATGAGAATTGGAGTTACAAAAAAAACAAACTCTTGAGGTGTTAGTAGATACCACAAATGATTTTTTACGATTGTTATAATTTTGATACTGTTTATTTCCCACCTGCTGGTTTGGTGTTTCGATTACCAAAGCATTTTCCACATTTTCCATCGTCTGGCATCGTAACTGTAGAAAAGTTGCCATTGACTCCCAAGTTGGTATTTGATTAATAGACGTTGCCTCCTCCCACTTTGTTTGTGTAATAGTGTCAAGCTTGCGACTAATTATTTGGATCAGCAAACAATCAGCGATTTGTTCTTTAGAACCCATGGTAAGCAAAGCACGTAGATGAGAATTCACGCTGTCACTTAAATGCCGAAGGTTCGCCACTGATCCTGCCTCTACGTTATCCAATGCAATGATGTCTCGTATGTGTGCCTGAAAATTCAAACGTTTATTATCAAATCTCTTTCTTAAAATGTCAATAGCTTTTTCGTAGTTTGATTCATTAATCTCTAATGAACGAATTGTGTCCAACGCTGCACCAATTAGGCATGATCGCAGATGCTGGAATTTTTCAATTTTGGTTAGGTCATGGTCGCTACCAACAACGGTTTCATACATCGAGTAAAAATCCGGCCACTCAGTGTATACACCACTGAATTTTGGTATTTGAAGCACAGGAAGGCGTGATTTTGGTGGAGCCATGATGTACGATGATTGTGTTTCATTAAACGAAGATTGTCTGGACACGGAAGGTAGATGCGCGTTAGAAGAACGAAGATTCATCAGCTTACGTGTGAGAGTTGTTTTGGCAGATATGTACATGGCAGAAGCATTTGCGGATACATTACTTTCAATTTCATCGTTATTCTCCTGCTCAAGACCATATTGCACATTTTCGAAGTCGGAAAACAATTTTGTCAATTCATCAAGCTTCACTGTTACTGCAGCCTCATCCAAGCGATCGAGGTCCTCTGCTTTTATCGCCCGTTCCATGGCCTCCAAGCGTTGTTTTAGCGAATTGCTTTTACGTTTGTAAAATGATGGGTAATTATCTTGGACACTCATTTTAAGTTCAATTTGTTTTTTAAAGAATAATGTTTTACATAGAAAATGGCGCCCGTCGCACAATTATAATTATTTTTATTTTGAAACAAGTTTTAGTTTTTCGAACGTGACTTATGGATCACGTCGGGGTCACCAATGTTGACTTAGCGATAGTTTTCGCAAAGTATTTTAAATAAAAACAATATTTTATTTTTTGATAAGATTTTAGCGACCGAATGTCGGCTAACGTTTTCGATTTTTTTTAATGATGTGTAACGGGACAATAGACAAGAGCCAATAGAAATATTACATATCAGAAACAGCAATTTATGCATAAAATCAAAAGCTTTAATTACAGTTTCATTAACAGATTTACAAAATTAGAGATGACAAAAAGAAACATTGGAAAATTGAATACACTTAGAAAAGTTGTATCTACGTAAATTGTATTGAATATAAAAATTTGATCATAGTCTTAACAAGCATATTGTGCAATTTCTTTCCGTTCGCTTATATATAGATATATTTCTCTACTGCCCCCAACCCCACCACTTTTATTCCAATATTTTTCTTTTGTGTACCTCATTTTTATGCGTTGAATTCAGTCAGTTTACTTTTACTTTAGATATGAATGGGTGCAGGAAGTGGAGTGGGAGTGTATAATTTTGGGGTAGAAAAAGTACGTTTTTACATCGTCGTTGTCGTGATAGAGGGGGATGAATTTTGTTTGCATTTTTCTATGCAAAATTTACATTTCATTTTAGATTTTTAATATTTTATGCGTAGTAAAATTAAATTGTTTTTAGAAAGATTTTGTTTTTCTTAAAATTCATTTAATCATAATATTCATTTACGACTGCTCTCTTTCTCACATTCACGCATTGTCGCTGCTCTCTTCCCAATTTGACACCCACTTATCTATCTTGTTATTGTTGTAATTTACAGAACACAGCTGGTGCTTTTCTCAGCCTTTTGTTGTTGTTGTATACAAGGTTGTAAACAGTATGTTTAGCATCTTGTGCTGAATAAAAAGTAACTAACAATGTGGTGCATTAACTACTTTTAATCTACGATTTGTGTAGAAAATTGTTACTGTAGATTTCATTAAATTTCTGAATATTATGTTTGTTATACTTTTCGCGATTATTCAAATGTTTGAATACACAAATTTGTTTCAATAAACAAATTTTGCATCCAATCATGCATTTATAATCGGATTTGTAATGAGTTATTCGAAGGTTGAATTTTTATATTGTTTTCTCTGCACTAGTGTTAACCTAACTTACGGTATAACCTAACATTTTTGCTTTTATTATTTCTCCGTCTCCTCTTAATTATCGAACTCGTCTGTCCACCAACGACATTCTAATATATTCAATATCTAATTTATTTCATTTTTGTGTTGGTTAATACAATGTTGACATTATCATATAAAACTGAAACTAATTTTTCTGAAAAACCTTTAAAGCGCCGAATATAGCAAAATCAAACTTAATAGCTTTGAGGAGTTCTAGGGAAACTAGATTATGACTTGGTCGAAACAACTCCAACTTAAAATATACATATTTTATATTTGGTAGTGAGATTATTTTTTTTTCTCCCCATCTCTACTGATATCGTGGTAATGATGCAATTTCTGAAAGCAATTTGAATCATAATCCATGCCTCTTCGAGTCTTCTATAGAAATTATCCGAACTTCTAATATTATCTCTGTCAAAACTGACAGCGGTGATCACTTCATTACAGTAATTTTTTCTTCATCACTTTGATGTATGTCTCAGGTAATTTTCTTGCTGTAAATCCTCATTTCCACTAGGCAAGTTGATTTCGCAAGATAGACGGAAGGGGGCGGGTACAGACTTTCTCGTTCTTGTTGTTTTGACATTTCTTCTTATTTTAGCAAAATCGTGTTAGAAAACTTCCCTTGTGGGAATGCAGTCAGCAAATAAAATTGCGGACTAAGACCAACTTAGCTAACAACATTTTGAAAAAAATATATACTTCATATTTTCAAAACTTTTCTATAAATTAATTTACAAATGCATTTGATATGCATATGATTCATTTTAATTTTCAGTTCATGTTATCTCAAATATTTTTTTTTTTAATAATAATAATAAATAATAATAGAGAATGCACAGTCATGCGAAATATGAATGCTCATAAACAAGAAGCGGATTATGAGCAATAACGCGTTTCAAGCCCCTGATTTTAATACAGAAATCTTATATAAAAATTTGTCACCTCGTAAGGATTTATCATAAAATTACAAAATATGCTCAAATATGTAGAGTTGTAGTGAATATGCAGTCACATAAATATGCATTTGTATATTTTTGTCTTCCCTTGCGATAATGTTTTAAAATTTATTTGTTTGCTGGTTATCTACACTGAGTTTTGAAAGAATCACCCTTTCCTGACAAGATATCCTTGTATTGTTCTTTAATCGTATACAGTACTATTGAGATGAAATTAAAGAATAAAAGTACTCTTTGCTGTGAAATGAGTGGGAGATTACAAATGATATACCATGTCTTCAATCCTAAAAAAAAAAAATTATAACATTCATTCTAGTCAATGATACTGCGGTGACATTTTAATTTCATTATTAATATAAATGCATTTGAATATCAACATACATATATATTTGTAAGCGCTTCATGCATTAGGAATATACTTATACTATATACTACACCGGTCGACAGATTACACAAGGCCAGCAAAGCAGGAACCACCTAGGCTATTAGTTCATAATCTCCCTCTCTTGAATTTAATTTAAATACATAATTTTTACTTTTAAGTTTTTTGAGAAAGTCCAGTTATCGAAATTCTGTTTCCGGAAACAACACACGCCCGGTATGTCCTTCTTTAATACCAATGAAAGTATTTTCCAATTACTGAAAAATAAATTTGGAGACACTGTTAAAGTTAGTAAATGATGACAACAAAGAACTTATTGTAGTTTTTTTTTAATGATATCCATAATATCGGTCACGATCCCCACGGCTAGTTGAATAAGCATTTATAGTACTTCTAGAAATGGAATACATTAAAACCCTTGATTACAGATTAATACGCTTGAAGAAAATCTGAATGCAAAGGGAGAATCACAATAGCAATGATATAAAGGATACTCAATTTATAAAGCATCGTGATGAGCGCCTAATTGCAAAAGTTAATATTCTTAGAGGAGTGACACAAGAAAACTATTTTTACTCACGTTAACATCAATAATAGCTGCATTTTATTCGCCACTTGCTTCTAGTTTTGTATAACTAGCAGCGATAGTTGTGTGGAAAAGCAACAACAAAGCGGCAGAAATAATTATAGCTGTTATGTATACTTAACAAGTTTTTTAACTACATTAAATTCTATTGTGAACTGCTAATAGTGAAACAAGAAGCATGACAGTTTGGCAAGAAACAGAAAAGGAAAATATTTGAAATGTCTGGCGGTGAAAATAAGTTAAAATCATCGTTAAATATTCTTATAAAGCGTAAAAACTAAAAACAATGCCTGCGGTTGACCGCAATGACTGGGAGCAGTTTCATTGTGAATAAAATTATAACGAAAAAGAGACTTAACACCTTGGTCGTTTTATTCGCACTTGTTAAACTGACTGGCGAATAAAACAGCTAATATTACTTAAATGTGCTGGCGACATCGCTGTTAGTAGGCGACAGCTTAAAATGAATACATGGTAAACTAAAGGCGTCCTGGGAAAAATATGATTTGGAAATAAATGTCAGAAAAGCTAAATATTTAACGGAAGTGGCAAAAGTACACCTGCAAATATTGACACTAACAGGGTTTATTGCCGAACTAGTTAACCATTATTATCTCCTTATTGTTATATATAATATCTTACATAACTCCATTAAGAGAAATATAAGAGGTAAATATATACTGGAAGATCTATATATATATATAGACGACATCTTTTTACTCACAACAAAACACTCGGATATGAAAGCAAAAATTGGCAATGTGCTTGTCAAATAAGCAAAATCCAGGCTCAAAATCAATATCCGTAAAACAAAGACAATGAAAATCAATGCAAAAGGCAACATTAACTTCATGCTGAAAGAGGAGCCACCTGAGTTTGCTCGATTCTTTCTCGTGTTTAACGAGGATTATATAGGAAGTGTCCAAAGACCACGTGAAAACGATCATAGTAAAGAGAATAACGACACTGGGATAACTTGGAATTAAGATGGGAATTTTTTCTTCTACTGCATCCTATTAGGTATAAAAGGTAAAACAAAAAAAACCATGGAATTTGCAGGAAGCAACTGCAGAACAAAAGGAACTGAACCGGAATAATTTAAAAACTGCATTAGTAGATGCTTCTTTTTTTTGGGCATAGAAAAAACACACATTGGTTGCGTTTCTAAGACGCAAATTCAAATTCTGAGTCATGAACTCAGCACAAATTTTGATGCAAATGATGCTAGTTTTTTCCATATTATATTTCTGCTTTTTCAAGCCGGAAAAGTTGAGTGATTATTTCGCCTCTTTTTGACCTCTCTGACCAAGGCATGTTATGCTGACGGTTATTTGATCCGTGATCACTAGTACACTTTTTTCCTACTTTTGGTACTTTTTCTGTACTGTGTTGCTATTAAAGAAGTTTTCTTTCCATTATCTTGCATTTTTCACCAAAAGTGTACTATTCTGTTCCTAAAAGTTCATTCATTATTACGATTAATTTCGCAAAGTAACACTGGTTTGATCTCATGGTTCGGCATCGAAAGCCAAATCATTTGGTGACAGTGGTGGCCATATTTTACTCTCCCGCTCTCTCTCTCTCTCTCTCTCTCTTAGTCTTTCGTTTTATGTTGAAGTAACAACAATTCGTGCCCATGACGTGACCGTGACCGTCTGGATAACAAGGTACTTGGGAATGCGATAATTGTAATTTCTTTCGCAATTAAATCGTTCAACGATTGTCACTCAATCTTATGCTGCTGCCTAATTCTAAAAAAGGATTTCTGCATTTTGGGCAAAACAAGTGATGGCCGTTGCCAAGCCGCCAAAAATAGATCGACCGGTAAATTAGCTTTAGTTTAGCCAAAAGCCGTTTTTTTTTAAGAAAATTCAGTTTCAGACTATGTTATGAAATTCTTTTAACGAAAAAAATGTATTTCTAAGTGAGAACTTAAGCAGTGCAAGTTATTTTTCGATGCTCAAAAGTTTCAAATATAAATATGCAAAATGTCGGCATATAATAATTATTATAATTTCTCGTGCAAATTGTTTATCGAAAATGGTCTAGACATTAATTGTTTCAAGATGTGTTAATAACTTTACCTAAACTCCTAGGGCATATGAACTTATAAGGAAAACACCGACTGCCGCTAATAAAATTTAGTCAACTTAGAATATTTCAAAGGCCCACAAGTTCTGTAAATGAATGCAAAAGAATCTGATACCGATACCTCAAGTATATTACAGGGTGTGTGCATAAAGCAGTACCAGCCATTTCAAGCCACACGTGCAAAAATGTTCTCTCGTTTTTTTAAATGTACACGACAATAACTGTTTATTAAAATTGATTTTCATACTTATGAAATGGCTAATATCGGTTTAAACACTAATGAAAAGTTTTTAAAATGCCCCTTTCTTAAAATTTTTAAAAATTTAGGTTAGCTGGAGAGTTAATAAAAAGTGCGAAAATTTATTATTTTTCTGTTAGTAAATTTGCAAAATTTTGTGGTTTTGCTGGAATACCTTATAGTATTCTTAATAATACCAATTTTGTGGTTAAAAATAATAAAAATAATAATAATAATTTTATAACTCAATTCTGTTTAAAGTCGACTTAAGGACTTTAAACAGAATTGAGTTATAAAATGCTATCGTAATCTTCTTAAAATCCCAGAAATTCTATGTTTTTTAAACTAAAAGTTATGAAGGAAGAAACGTATTTGTTTACAATAACTTTAACTTTAAATCGTATTTACTCGAGATGAGATTTTCAGACTTAAGCGATTACTGCTTTTGACCACAGAATTGTAATGAAAGAAAACGTCAATAAAATTTTAATATTCCGAATAATCGTAGAAAAGTGATGACATTATTACTGATAGCACAAAGTTCGAACTAGCGATAATGCTGAAGTATCTCATTGAGTTGATTTTATAGAGCGCAACATGATTTGGTTATACGCTTGAATATTTGACCTTATATTTTTATAAGTTGAAACTGAAATTTTGAAGATATGATGCTATATCATATGATGATTTTTTCCTTGCTAGTTTGTTATACAGTTAAACAGAAAAAGTATAAAACTTGTTGTTGTTAACAATTCGCTATTGCTGATTCATTTTTACTGCTAATATTGTTTTTGTAATGATTTGTTTTAATAGTTTATTCAAGATATGATGCCTCGCCGCGAGCTCATATGTATTTGCAAAATTAAAAAAAAAAAAAAAACTCCCTCCACACTCTTTGTTTTTTTTTTGTTTACTTTTATTTACAAGTTTTGCTCTCTGAATCTTTTCGGTTTAAACCAGACTTTTTTTTTTTTTTTTTAGTATTTTAGCCTCAGTCAGTGGCAATGTTTGGTGGGAATGTTTGAATTATTGCAGCTGTGTGTGTTGTTGGTTCTTTGTTTTGCTTTTTGTGCTGTTGTTTTATATTGCTGCTTAACCTGAATAACGTATAATATACATATCTATGGTCAAAAGCAATAATCGCTTAAGTCGACTTTAAAAAGAATTGAGTTACAAATACTATCTCTCGTGTTCTTCTTACTACACTGCACTTGTACGTAAAACATCATGGTTTTTGCGTTTTTCAAAAGGAAAATTAAAAAAAAAAAATCAATGCTTACTTCGATTGGCAATCAATTATCTACATTTATTTCCAACTGTGTTTACTCGAAATGAAAATTTCAGGTTGGTTTAGGCGATTATTGCTTTTGACCACAAATAAATATGTAGATATCTGTGTTTGTGTGTGGTTTCTTTCGCGCATCACAACGTCACCCAATATTATTGAAATATGTTTTCATATATACATTCGTAGTAGCACGAAATGTGCTGCTGCTGGTGCTGTGTCTTATCATACGAATAAACCGCTCTATTCTGCTTGATTCTGTGTAGTGGTTGTGATAACGTGGCTACCACAATCTGGTTTTAATAATATTTTTCAGGTATTGGTACCCAAACGAATATCGATAACGGTAACGAATTGATATTGGTAACGGTATTCCGGTATATTACCGCCAACGAGAAATTTAAAAATTCAAACTAAAGTACATTTTGATATATTTAGCATTTTTATTAATATTTTATAAAAAAAAAATTAAGTAGTTTTTAAGAAACGTCGATTTGATAAAGGTGAATTTCAACGGTTTATTAATAAATGATTACTTATCATATATCTCCTTACTTCGTACCAACATCAATGCACTAAATGGTTTGACATTGAACCAACTCCGCTGCGGCGGATTCCTTGTATTTTGGCTTGTATTTTTTATTTCAAGTTCTCCCAATCATTACATTAATGTATTTGAAAACACTAGTCATGCACTTTTCAACTTTTATTTATGATTTTATTAATGCATATCTATTAAACTTGTTATACAAGATAAATTCAAATTGTTTCTTTATATTTTTGCAGTAATGGCACGAGTATGATTTCCTTGATTATTCCGCCAAAGGATCAAATTTCTCGTGTGAGCAAAATGTTGGCCGATGAATTTGGCACAGCGTCCAACATTAAGTCACGTGTCAATCGTTTGTCGGTGTTGGGTGCAATTACGTCGGTACAACATAGACTTAAACTATACACCAAAGGTTTGTAAATGCTAAAATAATAAATATCAATCATTAATATTTGAATTTTAAATGTTATTTCATTTATTTATTTATTTAGTGCCTCCAAATGGTTTGGTCATCTACTGCGGCACCATTGTCACAGAAGAGGGCAAAGAAAAGAAAGTCAATATTGATTTTGAACCCTTCAAACCGATTAATACTTCATTGTATTTGTGCGATAATAAGTTCCATACTGAGGCTTTAACTGCCCTGCTCGCCGATGATAATAAATTCGGTTTTATAGTGATGGATGGTAATGGAGCATTGTTTGGTACATTGCAAGGTAATACACGTGAAGTGTTGCACAAATTCACGGTAGATCTGCCGAAAAAGCACGGGCGTGGTGGTCAGTCAGCGTTGCGTTTTGCACGTTTACGTATGGAGAAACGTCACAATTATGTACGCAAAGTTGCGGAAGTGGCAACGCAATTGTTCATAACAAATGATAAACCGAACATTGCGGGCTTGATATTGGCGGGTAGTGCTGATTTCAAAACCGAACTGAGTCAATCTGATATGTTTGATCCTGTAAGTTGAATGAATAAAAATCTATTGCCACTGATGATAACATTTATTATTTGTGTATTTCATAGAGACTACAATCGAAAGTGATTAAACTTGTAGACGTTTCCTATGGTGGTGAAAATGGTTTTAATCAAGCGATAGAATTGGCTGCTGAATCATTGCAGAATGTTAAATTTATACAGGAGAAAAAATTAATTGGACGTTACTTTGATGAAATTTCTCAGGTGAATAAAAATGAACAGAAACAAACAAATTCTACAAGTAGACAAAAAATTAAGTGAAAAAAATGCTAACTTTACAATCTTACTTATTTTTGTTGTTGCATTCATTCCAGGATACGGGCAAATATTGTTTTGGTGTTGAAGATACATTGCGCGCTTTGGAATTGGGCTCAGTCGAAACATTAATCTGTTGGGAGAACTTAGATATTCAACGTTATGTTTTGAAAAATCATGCTAACTCGACGGCGACCACAGTATTACATTTGACACCCGAACAGGAAAAGGATAAGTCACATTTCACTGATAAGGAAGTGAGTAGTGTTTATAGCAAAATTTAAAATGCCCCTATCAAACTAATGCAACTGCACATCTTGTTTTCACTATAGAGTGGCGTCGAAATGGAATTAATCGAGTCTCAACCGCTTTTGGAATGGCTGGCGAACAATTACAAAATGTTCGGTGCTACACTTGAGATTATTACGGATAAATCTCAGGAGGGTAGCCAGTTTGTGCGAGGTTTCGGTGGTATTGGAGGTGAGTTTAAGTTTCTAAGTAATTAGTAATGCCTAACCAAACAAATATACAGAATTGAAATGATAAATTCTGCTACATACACATACATACATTAAGTTAAAAGAAGAAGAAAAGAAATTGCTAAATTATATAATTCTTTCTCTTTTCTCTCTCTTGTTTGTTTATTTTTTAATCCTACTAAATTGCTGCTTTTGTATATGGCTATAAAACACAAATGTAATGTATTTGCTATTATATTAATACCCTCTACTATTATTATACTGAAAAACCCCTAAAACAAATATTTATGTCCTTTCCCTCACCTTTGTCTTGTTTTCGACATACATTAGGCATCTTACGTTATAAAGTAGATTTTCAATCTCTGCAAGCAGATGAACCTTTGGAGGATGTCGATCTTGATGATTACTAAATACACAATAACAAATTCAAAAACAGAAAACGTTCAAAAATTATTCGAATTAATTTGCGTCAGCACAAGAAGAAAAATAAGAAGAACAAATGAGAAATATGCTTAGTAATAGCGCAGAAGTTTAATCAGTTTAAATTTAGAATGCAGTAAACGTGCTACTGTTTTGTTTTTTCTTTCTTTTTTTGGTATTTCGAAAGGAGCAAATACTAAATATATATACATATATAGCAATTCATCATCGGGGAAAACGCGTTTTATTTATTTATGTATTTAGTTTTTTATTTCTTTTTTTTAGTTTTTTTTTTAATTTTACTTTTACTCAAAATTTCTCTCATACATACATAAATACAATAATACTAATTAATTATATTATAGTTAAAGATGAAGTAAAAAAAAAAAACGTTCAAATCCAATTGAAAATTTAAAACATTTAAAAACAACCAAATCGTAAATTTACAAAAAAATGAAAATTAAATTTAGAAAACTAAATTAAAACAAAAACAAACATCGCAACGTAATAACATAATAAAAAAATAAATTTTAAAATATATAAACTTATATATATATAAATTGATTTAAATAATAACAATAATAATTGAATAAAAATAATGAAATATGTATGAAATAATAAAATAAAACGCTAAAAGTAATAAAAATTCAATATTTACATATATTTTTATGTATTTTTATGAAGAGCGTAATTTTTGTGCACTTCATTTTTCAATATTCCTTCATCATTCTTTTATTTTTAAATGTTAGTTATGAGAATATTTTTAAAACTAAAGTCGTGTATTATAGAAAGATCCTTAAAGAATATGCGTTTGGATTCTAGTAATGATTTGTAGGTAATATACAGTACGTAGCATTAAAAAATTCTCACAGACTAGAACCAACAAAGCAAGCGTTCAGTTTTGAAAAGAAGGGTGTATTTATGATATTATTTTCTGTAAACAATATTTATAAGAGAGGGTTAAAAATAGCTTCCATAAAACTTAATATCCATGGTGCCCATCGTGTTACAACATCAGCAATGCAATTTTCTAGGCATTGAAGTACTAAGCTTTCTGCATCCTTTGCTTATTTTTTTGTTAGTTGATTTTCAGTCACGCCTATTGGGAAGCGATCAGAATTTTTCAGAAATCACTCAAGCAACTCCACATTTTTACTTTCCTGTGTGTTATTCAATTTTAGAATTTTAATATCATGCCTTATCTGATTCCTCAAACCCAGAAATATTTGGTTACATTGTGAGATAAGCTGGGAATAGCGATACATGTGTTAAAAACACTGGTTTTGAAGCTACTCTGTTCTTAAGAAACAATTACATGTTGTGAATAATTTCACTTCATGATTTTGACCTCATGATTTGGTATTGAATTCATTTGGTGACCATTGGTTAAGTTTTTACTCTCGCGCTCCTTACCTCTCATTTATTCATTTTATATTAAAACAACAACTCGTTCCCATTATGTGACCACAACAACATTAGCAGTAAAACTATCTTCTATTCTTTTAAGAAAACGTCTGTCAAACGCCTTTGTTCAAGTCAGCTGATTTTGACATTAAATATTCTTTACACCAACAAATCAGTGTTTTTGTAGTGTTTTAAGAACTTGCAGTGTTGTTATCCCACCAACTCCTATTATCTTGGGCGTGGCTATGATCGTCTGCATAATAATGCATTAAAAAAAACAGTGGGAATTTGGAATTGGAATTTTGACATTTATTTAGAATATTCTCTTTTGTAAAAAATAAAAACAATTGCAGTCGAACATACTCAACAAAAAAAAAAAAATATCGATAGAAAAAATTTTAATAAATAAGGCATTAATTTATTTATTTGATTCCTTGTGCAGTTTTATTATTTGGGAGATTCGCCCACTTCGCCTTATTAAATGCGATTTTTTATTTAATTTTCGGCGCAATTCACCCTTACTGCCTATTTGTCCACCTCTCTTTTTTACACAGACGTTCATGCAAGGTGAAGTTACCAGCGACTCATTATTCTTCCGGCGCATGCAATACCAATGGCTGTTTTCGCTGTTTTAACATTCACTACAATCCGCCATTATGGCTGCAACAACAAAGATATGTTATTATTGTATTGTTGTTCTTCTCATTTTGACATTTACTAGTATTCGACGCAAGAACAAAGATGTGTTGTTTTTGCCAAGGTGAAATTGTTGTAATCTTGCTATCATCTTATATACGATTTCACCATGCGTTCATGCTCTTGTGTAGCCAGATTAATTAAATTTGCATTTTATATATTTTCAGCACAAAAAAAAAATTTTTTCTCATTGAGAAAATCAAATCTTATAAAATAGCATAAAACATATTTTGCACTAGGACAAGAACAATTTATTTTTCAGAAAAAACAGCATTTGTTTTTAGCTTCAAGACTACTATTTCATTTCCATTAAGGTTTGATAAAACTTTTAAAATTATTGAAAAAAATTCGAATGCGAAAAGTTTTTTCAATTTAGTGGTGCGTTTCACATCTCATTCTAAAATAATTTTAAAAAAGAGGGAAATAATAACTAAGCCGTTTTGGAAGAATTATATTGTAGTAAAAATTTTTTTTTTGACAGGTGATTGGATGAGTGTATGAATTTCCAGAGTTTAAAGGAATACCACAAATATATGTAGTATAATTGAAGACGGAGTAGGTTTTTTTATATATGATTGGATCTGAATCATAAAACTTGTAATTTAATACTTGTAAAACCGTTTAATCGCTTATTTATCGCAAATTAAATTCATGCTATATAATTAGTCCTTTTAGAACCCACAACCCCCACACTTAATCCATCCTATTCATATTACTCTGACATCACAGATACATAGAATATTTTTATGTGGATAATCCAAAAACTCCTAATACGTAAAAAATGCACTAACTTTTTAGGCTAAATGGTTCAATTTTTAGAGGTAAATATGTATTTTGTAATTATAAATTTGTTTGTGTTCGTTTTTTTTTTATTCTTTCCATATTTTATCTTTGCTTATAATTTATTTAATTTTTTATTTATATAATTTATTTTTTTGAATACATTAAATATTTATTGCCAAACATTTTAAGACATTTTCATTTGTTAATTTAATTTTTTTTTCTATTTATTCTCTTTCGATTTTAGGCATCTTACGTTACAAAGTGGACTTCCAGAGCATGCAACTAGATGACATAGACAATGACTACTATGATTTAGATGAATACTAGATAATTTCTTTTTAATATAAATATAAATAATTTTTTAAAAATTCTCTCTTCCAACAAAAAAGAAAAAAAAAAAACAAACAAAAACAAAGCAAAGAAATCGTAAAATCATAGATATCAAAAACAAAAAAAGAAAAAACATGAAAAAAACACAAAACTTGCTTCCGTTCATCGTCGATATTTTGAAATGTGAATTTCTTCTGGTAAAGAAAATAAGAATAATTAATTTCAAAATGAATTTTAATACCTCAATCCAAATAATAATAAAAAGAACAATCATTATTATAAATGTAACTAATTACTCGAAGAAAGAAACGAAGAATAAGATAAAGATAAAAAAGAAGAATAATAAGAAAAAGCTGATAAAGAACTATGGAAAGACATGCCCCTTCACTATTACTGTTAAGAAGCCAATATATCATTGTCGTCGTTGTTGTCATCGTTGTCTAAAATTTCATCAAAAACAACAATCATCACAACAACACCAACAACAATATCAACATAACCAATTCAAGTGCTACTGCTGCTATTGCAACTGCTGCAATTACCATCACTACCACCACAATGGGTATTCAACAGTTGAAAAAAAGAACTTTAATAGAAATGAAACTAAATTAATGAAAAAATTTTGTTTACGAAACTTCGATAATTTATATATAGAAATATACACAATTTTTAAAATAACAGAAAAACAACAAGAAAGAAAGCAATCAATGGTTAATAAAGTTTTAAAATTAATTTCATTAATGAAAATAGGTGTGCATATTGAGAAAAGAAAGAAAGAAATAAAAATAAAATCATTTAACAATCTCCATTTCCGTCTGATGTTCAATAACTAGCTGTGCAGCAAAGTTTCTATTGACTTGAAATCTGAAAACTAGCCATGGGGATCCTGTGGGCTGATTATGCAAAGTGCGGAGTGTCGTATAATTTTCGCCTTATCGAAAGTAATTCGTTTCGCATTACCCTATTATGAAAGACAAATGGAGCGAAAATTATTATTCCAATATTTCCATTAGATCTAATAAGAGATTTATAATTTTTTATATAAAACGATTTTGCGAAAAAAATGTGAAATTTTTACCAAAAATTTTGGACTGAAGAACGAGAAGAGTTGGAAGTGAAAATTTTAAGAATTCAAGAACCTAAAATCATAAAATCCGTTGCGCTTGGGCTTATTTGACCTATTCAACTCCCGACTAGCTGAGCAAAGTTTTGGTAATACGAAAATTACAACAAAAAAACATGCAAAAGAAATTACCATTTAAGCGTAGCAACATCCGAGCTTAATCGCAACCGGAAGTTGCTTCAGGTTCTCCAAAGCTTGGAGGCATATCACTAGCTGCAACCAAATCCAGAGTTTTTTTTTCATTAAAATAATCTCATTCTTGCAGTAGGGCGCGAATAAATAGTGTTATCATAGAGCCCATGTGACGGCACAGAGAGACCCGACGTCAGTGATGAGACGACGCAGAGAGCAGAAGGCAGTTTTTTTTTCATATGAACTTATGGCGATCGAACTCATGCAAATGAGCAGAGGCGATAACTTCGGCTCTCTCCGTGTCACCTTATATGCCCTATGATGTTTATACACTTAAATGCATTTGTATATTTACATAGTGAGGCAATCAAGCTAATTAAAAAAGTCAAAACTTTATTTTTTCAGTACATTTTATTCAAAAATAATTTTCCGTTGCTTCCGAATCTCTCGAACACCGACTTGAATGATACATGAATGCCGCCTTATAAAACTTGTACCATTCCCGTTGAAGCGTTTAATTTTTAATCATCCACACTCGTAGTTTTTATTGAGGGTCTTTATTCCAAAAACTCCTAAACTAAAAAGTCTGTATGATCGGTATCTGGAAGGAGTACACTGTTAGTCCAAAATAAAGCGAAGAAGATTCGATTTCAAACTTTTTGACTTAGAAAATGCCATTCGATAAGGTGAGTATGTGAAATGGAGGACAATTTTTTATAGACTTAAGTGTGTTTATTGATACTTTATGTATTTATTTAAGGGTTTAAAATATTTTTAAAATAGCTTTTAAGAAAACAGGTCATAAAATTTTTGTTTTTACTACTGCTTCTACTGTATAAGCTATGTGGTTGTTGTAATAATTCAAAGTATTGTTATTGGTATTACTGGTAGTACAGCATACGGAAAACGGAAATCACGAGGCGAGATTGTCTAACCAAGAGGTCAGAAATAATAGAAATTCTAAATCGATTACATTTTGCATCAAAAATTGTGATCGATGACTCGAGATGATGAGTTTTTTTTGTCGATTTTTTTTCAAAACAAACAAACTTTATCGATAGTGCCACAATATTTTGGAAATCTTTGTAAAATAAACCAACGTTAATTTTTAAAAAGTTGCCACGACTTTTATAGTGGCCAACATTAATGGCGATGCATGATGTTGCGCGATCTGGTTTTTGAAAAAAGAAAACAAATATTTGGAATGACAGAGTTGGCACTCTATTGAAAATATTCTTTTTTTACATGTGTTTTTTTTTTCTCATGGAAATATGTCAGCGTTTTTTTTCTAATTTTTAAAGAAAAAAAGATTTTGGCTTTGAGCGAGTTTCGGTTGTCAACCATTTACTGCACAACACTCAATTTTTAAAACGTTTGCAAACGGGCAATAGTACTTTATAAGCAACCCTGGATATATTCAAGCATCTGTGAATTGTCAAAATCACATGTTTGACAACAGACAATTTTTCTGAACTTGTGTTATTGTGCGAAAGTAAATCAATCCATTAAATTTAGTTTTACTAATAACTCAATTAATCCAATTAAAATATTATAAATTTATTTGCGAAAGTAAAAAGTTCTCGCTACAAAAATGGGTAAAGCAGAAGTCGGAACGCCAAAATATCTGGCAAACAAAATGAAGGCGAAAGGTCTGCAGAAGTTGCGCTGGTACTGCCAAATGTGTGAAAAACAATGTCGCGACGAGAATGGCTTCAAATGCCACACGATGAGCGAATCACATCAACGCCAGCTCCTGCTATTTGCCGATGCACCCGGAAAATTCTTACACAGTTTCTCACAAGAGTTCTCCGATGGCTATATGGAATTACTGCGGCGTCGCTTTGGCACAAAACGCGTCAACTCTAACAAAGTTTATCAAGAGTATATTGCTGTAAAGGACCATATTCACATGAATGCAACACGTTGGCTGACACTTTCCGACTATGTCAAATGGTTGGGGCGTACGGGGCAGGTAATAGCTGATGAAACTGAAAAGGGATGGTTTGTCACATACATTGATCGTAGCCCAGATGCGCTCGAGAGACAAGCAAAAGCAGAGCGTAAAGAAAAAATGGAAAAAGATGACGAAGAACGCATGTTTGAATTCATTGAGAAGCAAATTGAAAAAGCGAAATCCAAAGATGGCGCAGCAGCTACAGGTGAAGATGGAGCTGTGGAGCAAGAAAAGTATACAGAGCTAATAAGAGATGAGGAACAACCATTGAAATTGGATATTAGATTAGAAAAAAAATTTCAACCGGAATCAGTATTGGGCAAATCAGCGTTGCTCTTGAAAAGACCGAAGCAGGAGCAACACAGTGAAGATTCCGATGAAGACGAAGAAAAGGTGTTCAAAAAGCCAAAACTGCCAAAAGAAAAACGTAAAGATGGTTATGCCAGCTCTACATCAGCTTTGGGTGAAATCATCAAACAAGAGGAAGAGAAAAAAGAACGAAACAATCGCAAAGACTATTGGCTACATAAAGGTATTGTAGTCAAATTCATTGACAAGTCAATGGGCGAGAAATTCTACAAGCAAAAAGCGGTGGTCCAAGAAGTTATCGATAAATATCGGGGGAAGATTAAATTTCTTGAAACAGGAGAAAAACTGAAGGTAGACCAAGCACATTTGGAAACCGTAATACCTGCTCTGGAGAAATCAATACTCGTAGTCAATGGCGCTTATCGGGGCTCTGAAGCCATATTAAAAAAATTAGATGAACGAAACTTTTGTGTTACAATTGAAATATCGCGCGGTCCATTAAAAGGGCGCATTGTGGAGAAAATACAATATGAAGATATTTCAAAGATTTATTAAGTTACATAACTAAAGCTAAGTTTTTTTTTATAATATTATATAATATAATATTTTAATATTAATCTAAATGTACATATAATAAAGAAGTAAGTAATAAAAAATGTTATTTAAAAAATAAGAAAAGTTATTTGTATATCTATTATCAGGTACTTTCACTAGAATAATTGATTTAATAATCTCTTTATTTCAACTTTATTTTATTTCAAGTCTAGTTTTGTTTTTTTTTATTTTTTTTTAATAATAATAATGCTGTATTTATTAGGCATGTGATTCCATGTGATCTATGCCAATATTTTCCAATGTTCGTTTCAAACGTTTCCAAAAGAGTTTACGCTCTTCGGGTTTTACTTGTTTGTTGGCCCCTTTAGCGGCAGGCCATTTTATATAGGTTTTTACCTCCATCAGGTAATTTAATGTTTTTGGACGCTTACTACGTGGTATATCCTCCAGAAACACAATAATCAAATGTTCTTTGCTGACTTCGAAAATGCTATTGAAAGAAATACCGAAAAGAAATTAGCTTTTAATTTTTAATTAATATATTTTGTAAAACTTACCGATGCTGCGCTAAATGCATTTCAAATTTACACCAGTGGCTCAGCAGAAAATTCGAAGAGATAATTAGCATCAAAGCACGTGATCTATCCATACAATTAACAATATTATCCAGAATAGTTACACCAATCTATAGAGAAAACAAAAATTTAATTAACTTGAATTAAGTTTATTATAGTTGTAAGGGGATTAACTCTTCGTCCATCTTTAGTTGTCATATTTGATAATAAAAATACCTAATTTTTATGAATATACGCCTGCATGGAAGAAAGTTGTGTTTGCTAAATTCTGAAAATTTAAGCCTGATCTTCGGCCGTCAGTATCGATGTCATAAACATCAAATATATTTCAACATGATGGAGGAAAGATGAGAATTGTTCGACAGATTTTTGAAAAATAGCTTTTGATAGCTGAACTCGAATATATCTACGGGTTAATATTTTTGAGATAAATTGAGTTGGAAATGTTTAGATAATCATATTCCAGAACCTAAGTACTTAAAAATGTTTCTCATATTATAATTTGACCCTTTTATATAAATACCAGACATCAAAATTTTGGTTTCACGCAATATTGAAGCGAGGTTTGAATTATAATGCGTGATTCATATTTGCAATATTTTAATCCACTTAATTCGAAAACTGAATGAATGCTGTGAACTTTACCGGGTTTGGATTCAGCGATTTCAAAAATTTTGTTTATGTGGGCAATCAACATTTAGAGGATACCGCTGTTAAAGGAAACATTTATACTGATTTATGATAAGACAGTGGTAAGAGGATGAGGAAATCCTTATTATGAACATGTGCTTTGAAATGAATAAGGCCATAACTGTCAGGAATTTTTCCTAGGTATCCAAGAAAACTTTTCCGAAATCATGTAGTAGCGCAAAGGAAAGAACTGTAATGAGAGGTGCGTCCGTGTCCATGTAGATTGCGTGAGTTCACACACCCCCGCAGAACATATGCAATAAAAATGACGGTTAGAGTTAAGCTAGCCACATTTCAACAATATTTCAATGAATAAATAGACATGGAAACCTTACAAGTTTTACCTCTTGCTCTTGAATACGGCATAGAAGCTTCAGTTCAGCTCGTAAACGTGAATTAAACTCCATTGGGAGGATATAAAAGGATAAGATCTTGTGGGTTACTATTTCTTACAGCGTTTTAGAAAGCCGAGGCACTTTGCTACTTCTTGCATACGCCAAAAAAGTGATTTTTTCAACAAACGACACATTAAATGGGCATGCCCAGAGCATTTATCGCCGCTGATTCCACAATATTTACTCCATTCAAAATTAGGGGTGGCAACTCTGCGGGTTTTTCTCAGTAGCACTTTTTACAATCGGAAAATTCATAGCGTCTGGATTTCGAGAAATTTTATCCTAAAAGTGCTAAAGTGGTCGTTTTTAGCTATTTTTTTCATTAAAATGTTAATTTTGGTAAATTTGTACTATTTCTTAGATTCGTTTTACCGTTTTTACTTTTTGAACCGTTTAAATAAGTTTTCAATTCGATCTTGAAATTCAATACAATTTTGAAAAACTCACGGTTCGAATGTTTTTTAGATTACCTCCGATCCGATTATTTTTTGGGGATGGGTCATTTTTAGGTTAGAATTTTTCAAAATCCTGGTGATTTTAAAGTTTTTAGGGAAACTAATTGTGAAAAATTGTCTCTAGATTTTATAAATAAAAGAAAAACGCCAAAATCGACCTTTTCGCGATTCTGACAATACACAAACCATAGACACTGGTGGCTTACTTTTCGTTAATACCAAGATAACAGAATCTGTCAAAACTAGATTCAACAGAGTTGAGTTGTTGTATTATTGTTTTCACTTATAACTAAGATTTTTTTCTTACTTTTCACACCCACCTCAAAATCACGCTCATGCAGGCAAATCGAAATATTATCGGCGTCCTCAACATTAGGTAGCAGTTCATCCAGCACCCATTGTCGATCGCTCTGACAATAACTAATAAAAATGTCATATACCAAATTGGGATCCTGTTCGGCTATATGTTCCTTGTTGGCCGCAGACAGTAGAGCAGCAGATTTGAATGAAGAATAGTAATAAAGTAAATGCCAACGTTTCAGATAGATGAGCATGCCAAGCAGTGATAGCCCAACAACTGAGCATACACTTGCCACCACATACGTTGTGAGATTGTGCAATTTCTTAGCGAGTTCTTCTTCGCTGTACGTGCGTGTTTGACAATTGAGCTCAACAAAGTGCAGACGTTCAGTTTCGTTGAAACACCAATAATGCTCCTCATCATAGTCAAGTAGTTGAAATTTGAGCGAGGACCCATTCAATTTACCATTGACTGTATCGACAGGCTCCGGCTGTGGGCACTGTATGGACCCATTAGCCGCTAAGATTTGGTAAAAACGTGGAAGGTAACGCATTTTTATATGCTGGCGAGCTTTGTTGTATGCATTTATATTTTGGTAACTGCTTTCCAATAACGACTTGTACCGATTCGTTAAAGCATTTGAAAAATCATTGAAACTCAAGCCAGTCATTGTGGCATTGTGCACCGTACCATAATATTTATGATATGCATAATCAGCTAATCCACTAATGCTTGGTGCTAGATAACCATGAATTAAGTCGATATTCTCAGCTAAAATATCGTGAGCATCATTTATAACATTCCCGGAACATTCGGCTTCTTTATTATTTTCCGCAGCTATATCGACCAGCTCACGCAACACACAATCGCACACAAAATTATTATCACCCAGGCTCAAATACTCGAGCAGCTGAAAATCTTTAACCATTTCTAAATTAATCCAGTTGATGTTATTATCACGCACATTCAATACACGTAAATCCAAGTTATTGGTGAACGCACGAGTATACCAATTGCCAATGTGATTGGAGCTCAAATCCAGCACTCTCAATTTATGCAACTCGCTAAACAACTCCAGCGATACTGAATTGATATTATTACCCGATAGTCCCAGTACCTTTAAATTGACTAACCATTTCATCCATGATAAATCCTTTAGGTTGGAACGTTCAAAAAACAGATATTTCAGCGTATCTGCAACGCCTTCAAATGCATCATAAATAATATTATTAGCTGCATACGGATTCCCGGATAGATCTAGACCCACCAAACCAGTATTTTTGAATAGAGCATTACCCACAATGGGGAAAGCAGTATAGCATAGACTTAAGAATTTCAGTTTTTCACTCAAATGCGCAAACGCCACTGCACTGTTCCTGGTCAATTTTGTGTGTGACAAATCTAAATACACCAATTCGGTTAAATATTTAAATGCGTTCTGGTGAATTTTCACACCATAAACTAAACTTAAAATAGCCTTGAGCGTTGGCAGCGGTATATGGTAATCGTTATCTAAGACATTCGTAAAAGATAGATCGAGATATTGCAGTAGCGGTACATGATGGAAAGTGTCAGCTGGTATTGAAAGCATTTTATTGTGTGATATGAAAAGACGTCGCAGATTTTTCATATTAACGAAGACTTCCATGGTTACATACTCAATGGCACATTTGCTGATATCCAATTCGAGAAGGTTGTTTAGCAATGGAAACGTGGCCCAAGCTATTCCGTCTCCTAAAGTGTGAAAGAAGAAGAATAAAAATCAATTAGTATCAGGATATATAACAAATGGCGCATCTTGGATATGAGAGGGAATATTGGGATTATAGCTCCTTGAATATAATATAATACATATGAATCAGAATATCGAATTTAAAGTTGAAACACGGTGAAAAGATATGGATTATGTAGTCATATTAATAAATAATTTCTTTAATGAAATATGAATCAAAAATATAAATAAATTTCACTTCAGTTTGACGAGAATATTCAGGAAATTGTTATTCTTTATGAACTTTTTAGGATTTTTTAGGGAATTCATAAATTTTAAGTGAGTATAACAAGGACTTGTTAGAGCAACCACTCTGCTAGTGATTTTATCGATACTGATATAAGATTATGGCGCTCTACGATTATCATTCTTCTTCTTTCATTGTGGTAAATGCCATTGGCTGCCAAAATAATTGTTTGCTTACTTTTTTTTTTCTCAATTTTGACATTCAAAGCTTGCCGCCATAATGGCCGCAACAACAAAGATGTGTTGCTATTGTTTATTGTAGGTTAATTTTGGCATTTAATGGTATCCAATGCGACAACAAAGACGTACTACCTTGCCAATGTGAAATTGTTGTAATCTTGCTATCAACTTATTCATAATTTCACCATGAGGGTTATCGCACGATCGTTTTGAAAAAAGCCCTAATAGCAAATTATACCGATTAACAAATTAAAATTTGGGGATTTCCGCTACAATATACTTATGATATTTTAAAATCATTCTGATCAGTTCCTCTAGAGACACATATAGATTCCCTTGAAACCTGGCATTATGGGTGGTTCAATGTTATGATTAGAGTCTGGTAGGAATCGATGAGTAATTTTCTTATCTTAAGTCTTACTGCTTTGACGTCTAAAGCGAAATTGTTCATCAAAGCTTGACTTTTTATTGTTATTACCCCAACCTACGACCCCTTTTCTGTATGCTTCTTTTTTGCGGGTCTTGGCACAAATTTCCCTGAAAGTGTGCATACAGCGTAATTCGCATAAAGAAGACCAAAAATAAAGAACTATGTATGTATGTATATCTATCTATCTGTCTATCTAACTAAAAGTATTCAATACTTAAATGTCGCAATAAAAGGTTTTTTATCAAAAATGCTTGTTTGATAGCATTTTTTCAATATTTATTTTTCCGTGCGTCATGCTTGCCATTTCGTAGATTAATGGTCACGATTAAAAGTTTATAGAAAATTTCTTTATTTTGGTTTTCAATCAGATCTTATCAGATTTAATTCTTATGATAATATTTTAACATTTTATTTCGTTAAGAATAAAAGTTTTCATATTGATAAAATTGCTGTCTTCTGAACTTTTTTGTTGCTTTTGCTATGTGCACTCACCTTCGAGGTGAAGGTGGTTTCTAGTAGGATTAAAAAGGATTAAAAGGGAATTGTGAAAATAGTCCGTGAAATGTGCAAAACTTTAGTTTAAACCGTTGTCTATTTTTCCGAATTGAAAAACAAAAAGTTGACGATTCGGGGAGAGATGAAATCTAGCTACTGAGCTGGAACGAGATGGAAGTATGAACTACAGTACATTCCACAATTATATTACCACCCTTTTATTTGGATTATTTATAGAAAAATTTGAAAAATCTACGAATCCATTTTTGTTTATAAAATTATCATGTCAGCACACTTTATTTCATGAACTCAAGAAAATCAACTTTCTTCCAACAAAATTTTCCAAAGAAAAGTATACTGAATTTTCCTTTCAAATTGTATTCAAAATACATTGAGCGGCAAAATTATAGTCAAAGCTGAACTGAGGCTTCTCGTATGAAAACAATGAAAAAACAGAATGAAAAGCATTAATAATGCCAGAATCCTTGCAGGATAGCTCTCGTAATTTCTGAAAATAAATTAAGACGAAAGACAGGTTTTTGCTCACCATTCATGTGAGCAGAATTGCAATTTTGTGGTGTAGGCAAAATGGCAATAGTTTTATTTGCTGACCTATTAGCTCACCGGACTCAAACCCTATTGAAAACCTTTAGTGGAGTCGAGTAAGAGAGTCTACTCCAATAACGGATAGAACAACAATGTGGCTAAACTAAGAACTGCAGTTGACTCCAGTCGGTTTAAAATTTCGAAGGGCCTCAATGCTAAACGGAATTCCCGCTTTATTGGAAGAACGAATGAGGTCAACTGACTAAAACATAAAAAAGTGAATTTTAGAACTAACAAACTTTTTATTCTTTTTACATAGAAGTAGTGATATAATTATAAAGCACAAGAACTCATGAAATAAAGTGTGGCATGATAATTTCATAAACAAAAGAGAATTATTAAGTTTTAAAAAATTTTCTATTTAAAGGGGTGATGATATACTCGTAGTTGTGAAATGGAATGTATTATATCGTAACCGGCTGATAAAATATTTGAAAATTACTTATGTACATCATTTAAAACAAATTTTTTTATGTAAATCAAAAATCTTTCAATTATATTTTGTAATCCAATGCTTTAATGGGGCTCATATCTAACTATTTTAGCTTTGACTTTGAACCTTTGGAATTTTACTTCAAAACATTTGCCTTTTGATCAATAAACTAATATTTATTATCTTAGGTTCGTCAAGACAGTGTCAATATAAATTCAAGGTTCTTGCTGAGAAGCTATTATGTATTTATCTATTTATTATTTTAAGGTTTATATTTAAGTACAAAATATGATAGTTCTAATGGCTTTTCATTATCTCTATACAATTCTTAGTCAAAGTCAATGTTACCATAAATTCAAGGTTTCTGCAGATAATTCCTGCTAATAAAAAAGTAAAGAGGTGTGAACTACATATCATTGTGTGCATAAATAGGTGTTAGGGGTTTTGTTTACAGTATGTCTGGGTATTAAAGCTCATATCACTTCTAAGATTTCTTAAAAATAACAGTATAATCAAAAAAATTATCATTTCTTTATGTAATTTTATTACTTCATATATTGATTTTTATTTCTACCACAATTAAAAATTAAAATAAAAACCTGCTAAACAAATATTGTATATAACATCGCGTAAAAAAGTATATATTTTCCTTTCTACCTTTTTTTGTTTCAAGGTAGTCAAAATTTTATTGCAAAAAATATGATTTTTCACTGAAATACTAGATACTTATATTTCAGTACAAAATAGAACTCACTTGCAATTAGTTCAGTTCAGTTTCGGGTAATAATTTCGGTGATAACTTAAAATTCCGGATAGGAAGAAGAAAAAAAAAATGAAACATTATCTGAAATTTACTATAATTTTAAGTTTGCTATATAATTTAAATGCGGCAACTAATTTAAAAACTGGAACGACTACCGCAACTACTGCCGCCGCAGAGACGTCCAGAGGTTTAAATTGGTGGTCACCGATGCTATCGAGTATTGATCATTTATTAGTTATGAAAAAGAATTTGATAGCTGCTTTACCATTTCAAATTGCAGCAGGTGTAATTGATATGTTGTGTACGTAATAAAATTATAATTATATATAAAAGCATAAACAATTTTTTAACTTTCCTATAAGGTTCCTCAACATTATATATGCATCATGTCCCAGAGAAAGTAACGCCAAATATTTCTAATATGAATTTTCTATACATAACACCGTGTAAAAATTATAGTGTACCCTTGACGGAGGCATATGAATTTTAATAGAATGAATAAAATTGTTATCGTAGCTACGGGTTGGACTAATACTATTAATGTTTCATCCACGGTGACGATGTTATCACAAGCGTTTCTCTGCCGCAAGGATGTGAATTTTATAGTAAGTTTAAATCATCGAAGAAATTATTTACAATTTTTATAATTTGTTTTTTTTTTTTTAAAGATTGTAGATACTGCCTCATATATAGATACCATATATAAATGGGCCGTTTTGAATACAGAAGTTATTGGCGAGCATATAGCTAAAGGATTAGCACAGCTAGTGAAAGTTGTACCCTTGCAAAATATACACTTAGTAGGTAAGTGTTTAAGTAGAAAAGTTCCAATGCAATGGAAAAACTGACCAAGTCTACCTAAAGTTAGATTGAATTCAAGTCAGCAAGGCCTGAAACTCAGGACTGAAATCATAAACTAATTTATTATCAGAACAGATAAAAAATGCACAAAAAACGTAGAAAATTTTGATTTTCATATTTAAAGTTTAAATTTTATATTTTCGGTTTATGTTCGCTGTAATAGTGCGGGCATACGAGAGTGAATTTCAAGCAAATTTAGTATTTAAATGTTTCTGTAATGCGGAATTTTTCCACACAAAAACTGTCAAATGAAATTTATAATTTCAACAAAATTTGCTTGAAATGCCGAAAGTTACTCAAACACATGGTTGGAAAAGACAAGGAAAATATAAGATCTATTACATTTTTTTTAGACATTCTACATTTTATTTTCATAACAGCTGCTCTTATAATATTTATTAACAAAAGCAAGAGTGAACAAATAAAATAATGTAGCCGGAGAGCAGCTCATTGATATTCCCCCAATTACACTGTGCAACACATTTTTCTAATGGAGAATCGGCCAACATAAGTCGATAGTACTGGTCTAGAGTAACATTAGTAGGCATTCAAAGTTTGCTCTTGAGGCTTATGTTAAAAAATCATTACTCGAATGATATTTAATATTTTTTACAACTTCCTTAAGCGAAATAACAAAAAATGTCATTAACAGTTTTAACATTTTATTAGTTTTTCATATTAAGAAGTTTAAACTATCCATTACATGACTTTTGCGAAAAATAAGCAGTAACACTATTAACAAAAATGTACAGAAATTAATAAAGTCAGCATTTTCAAATTGTTGTTTTTATTATAAACAGAAAATGAAATTGAAAAATACCGTAAAACAGCACAACTTTGAAAGGCTATAACATTTAAAAGCGAGCTAACTTTTTAAAACCATCTTAGGGATTTGTTCCTCTAGACCAGTACTATCGACCTGTGTTGGTCGCTTCTCCATTAGATTCCATGACCTTTAGGGTATTGCATCTATAATTGCTATATAAATTCTTGCTATCCAAATACAATTGATTTATTTTCATTTTCACAAAACACAAACAAAAGTTTTTCTTCTTATAATCTGTCAGAAACGAGATTCGATTTTCTATGAAATTCTTTTTGTGTGGTGTGTCCACTTAAATTTTAAATTCAGAATTTCAACGAAATTCATTATTGTGTGTCCGTACTATAAGAAAAAAAGACCTTAATTTAATTTAAGGAGGTATTCTACCCGAGATTGTGCGAAATAACGATGTTTTCAAATCGTTGTAAATGAAAAGTTTTTCAATATTTTTATTTGATGTTTTTTGAAAGTTTTTCTACAGGTTTTGAATAATAATTTTCGTTTTTAATGTTTAAAATATCTTTGTTAATAATGGTTCATTCGACGCCTTGAACTTGAGCCTGCCGAAAATAGTTGCTCCATGGTGGACATGATATCTCCGGTTTAAATATTCTGAAACACAAAATGTAACCCATTTTGTAATCGTGAGACTTCCTGCTATCGCCTCATCTAGGGAATAAATTGAAATCAGACGTTTGAAAAAAATGACGATTTTTTGCCGTGTTTTTGTTTATATTTTGCATTAAAAACATTAGTTAAACAAATGCTTTCGCCATAATCCTAGATAAGGCCATACTTATACATTTGCTTAGTAGTCTTGTAAAATTTCAAGTCAATTGGACAAGTGTTTTTTTGTGAATCGTGTCCACCGTCCCGAAAAAAATGGTTTCGAGAAAAACGAGTTTAAAGATTTACAAACATGGTACTTACAAATGATGTAACTTACGGTTAATTAGCGATTCCAGGACCATACATTGCCCCCTCTTCTTATTCATAAAACTCGTTGTCTACATCAAAAATATTAAATAAAAAAAAATCGATTTTTCGGACCATCTCGGGTAGAATACTCCCTTAAAAATCAAAAAAGTTAATGCAACTACAGATAAAATAGTTTTTGGTGCATATTTTTATCTACTCTGTTTATAATAGTTTATAGTCCTGATTTACGAATGCAATGGCTGTCAATTCTTAATTTTAAATTAAACTTTATAGATTTTTATGAAACCCGTTAAATTCCTTCATAATATTTATTCATTCGAGTTGCTAAATTTTATTTTAAGGTCACAGTTTGGGTGCGCATATTATGGGCTCAGCTGGACGGACATTTACCAAATTAACAGGTCAACATATACCACGCATTACCGGATTGGATCCAGCGAAACCATGTTTTTGGAAGGAAGATAAACTAGTTGTATTGAATCGTGGTGATGCACGTTTCGTTGATATTATACACACAAATATGGGTATATTAGCAAAAGGTGAACCAATGGGCGATGTAGATTTCTATCCGGGTGGTGCTTATGCATTACCACCTGGTTGCTTAACTATTTCATGTGCACATACGCGTGCTGTACTTTATTTTGCTGAAAGTGTTTATCCAGGGAATGAATTTAATTTTCTTGGTTTTAAATGTGACACTTGGAAGAAGTTAATGAATATAGATTGTTATGGAAGTGTTACTTCTCCAATGGGATATTATGCGAATAATGCGGTGAAGGGTGTATTCTATGTGGATGTTAATCGAAAGTCACCATTTGGGAAACAGGCAAAGCCGAATAGTATACGCTGGGAGAATAGCAAGTGTCATATATGTAGTAAGAAAATTAAATTGATTTAAAAGATATATATTCAGAAAATTACTTGCATATGTAATTTTAAATTAATATGTAGAAGAAAAATATTTCCATATATTTATTTATTAAACTAAAGTTCGAACAATAATGAAGGTTAAATAATTATATATATATGTATATAAATAAATGTTAAGATTGTTAATCGAAATAACTTCTCTTCAACCTTGACTCATTTAAAATATATTATGTGAATATTTAAGTTTTTATAATACTGTGCGAATTAATATCGTTTTATTATAATTGATCTGTTTAACTATTGTTTAAACAATTGTTCGAGATATGCAAAGAAAACTTATTGAACTGAACACTTTTGAAATAAGCAGGCAAGTAACGAAATATTAACACAGGCCTGCGAGGTTTTAGATAATTGAAAACAAACAGTGATTTCCTATACATATTTGTGTGCTAAATCCAAGATGCAGATATTTTCTATTACGTCAGTATTTTGAAAAATCGTAGCCTAAAAATGCGAAAAAGCTGATTTGGGTCATTTTCTTACATGTACAAAATCTAGAAAAAATTCCAAATTTTTTTTTACTAGTTTCGCCAAGAACTTTTGGTTAATATTTTGTAAGTTTATGATCGGATCCCTAAAATCATCAGAATTCTTTAAAAATCCTGACCTTTTAATGCAAAAATGAGCTCTTAAATTCATACTGCAGGGTTATTAAAACATCTTATAAAATACATCGGTCGGATAAACAAACACTAATTGAACCGTAAGTATTATCACTTTTTATAAAACGAGTAGTAAAGCTCGAAAAGTAAAGAATAAATCAAATAAAACCAAAATTGGCATATCACATTTTGAAGTTAAAGTTTTTAAAATGGTAATGAATTTCAGGATAGGGCAATAATTTATCTAAATAGCTCAAAAGAAGCTTGCATATAACGAAATTATCATTTTCTAACGAAACTAGTTAAAAAAAAAAATTTTAAATTTTCTAAATTTTATAGTCTGTAGAAAATGACCAGAAAATTCTGCATCCCAATTCAGAACCAAAGCATCAATTTAAATACACAAGGAATCACTCACTGATCGTCATAAATCAGTTAAAGAAAGATTAATTTCGTAGGCCTGTGTGTGAATTATTCCATAGTAGGACACCTTTTTTAAAATTAGACTTGGTTTATTTTATGAAGATTCCAGAATATTTCGGATCTAGCGGAAAGCTCTTGTGAGCCTAATTGCTTAGAAAAAATAATTAAAAATCGTTTTGGCCAGAAAAAGATCACAAATAGTAGAATCTCAAAAACATTTGGAGATTCTTATGATGCCCTTTCAAGCTCAACATAAGGCTATTGCACGTTATTGGGTTAATTTTGAATCACCCCCAATCAATGGTAGCAGTCAAATACTTTCCAATCATGCCTTCGAGACAAAGAACTCGAAAAATGGATTTTCGGGCTACTTTTGAGGTTATGTACAGGACGCACATTTTGATATCACATCATTAAATCTATGTTGGGCTTGAATTTCATGATGTGATATCAAAATGGCCATAACTTGCAAAAGAGCAGAACAATTTCTGTATATCGTCATCGATCAAGCAGAAATCATTAAGTCCAAATTAATTTTTTTTAATTGGATTCGTATTAATTAGCTTCTATAATTCTAATGGCATAATAAATTCGATTTTTGATGATCCAGTTAAAACGTATACTAATATGTGTATCAATCAGTTAACTTTTTAAGTTTTGCCAGTGTTCGTAGCGCACCATGCACTGCATAAACTAATTTAATCTCAGAAATTAAAAAAATGCACTTAGTGAATTCTGCCAGGACGACGACGATATCTTAAAATCCAGACATGATGGGCTAATTCTGACCTTGGATTCTGAGCAAAAAAAAATTCTTCTGAAATTACCCTCAATTGCCCAACAACAATACTTTGTAGACCTATGTTATTTGCGAACTTTTATTTAGCCTAGCGAAAAATTTGCGAAGCAATCCAGTATACGACTGCTTGCAGTTAAAGCCGAAATATTTCGAGAGTCGTAATGAAATAAATCATTGTTCATTTTAGGAGGTATTAGTAACAACTTTTTTTTTTGTATGGGACTTAATGCATTTTATTGCACAAAATACCTAAGTTCATTACCCCGCTTAAGAGTAAAATAAAACATTCCAACTTGCTTTATACGGCACAAACTCTTAGCTGGGACAGACGCAACTTTTTATATGAAAATGCTTTGCACTTCTCTATTCCGACTCAGCACAAAACTGTAGGCTACTTCCGTTCGTGAGTGGTTGACAAAGCTGAATAAATCTTATTTTTTGTCGTCCAACAGACGCTTCCCTATATTACTTTGGAGTAGTTAAAGAACTGGGCCATGGCATAGGAATAATGTACTGGACTGCTACGATTCAATACGCGGCACGGTTAAAAATCTAAAATAGAAAATCCTAATTTTTTTAAATGGTACTAGCTCTTCGCTGGTAATGGCAAGCCTCTACAAATAAAAAAATGCTTAAGAAAAAAGCTGTTCACTTTGACGTTCGAATTCGGTATAAAACTTTGGGTCGGTTCTATTCAACATAAATTACTGCGAAAAGAAAGAAGAAGAAGAAGCTTAAAAACGAAGGTTAAATTAGTCAGATCAAAATTCATTAACTCTGAAAAAAGAAGGGGAAAACAGATACACATTTTCCAACTAAGCTTGCAGTGCATTATTTAGAACTAGTTGGGAAACTAGTTTGATTGCAATTCATAATACGATAAAATGTATGGAGGAATTATTTCCAGTAGGTACAACAGGGCTATTAAACCATCTTATAAAATACATAATAAGATCAGTGAATATGTATATGAAGAAATGTGACATATAAACAATATATTGTGAATAAATATGTATTAGTAAATATATAAATATGTATGCTCGTGTATGTAATGTAAGTTAATCCAATTAGTAATAAATGTATGTGTATAATAGGATGGATCGATTTTTTTCAGATTAGTTATGTAGTTGTGTCAAAAGATCTTAAAAAGAAAACATTTTTATCGAAGGCGAATTTTTATTTTATTTGTTTTTCATTTCAAAAAATAATACCAAAATGACAAACAAAAGCTCGAAATAAATGATTCTAATGTTTCAGCAAGACCGTTCGCTGTTGCTTATCTTTAAATTAAAAACACAGTGTGACAAAAAACAAAAACTTGAATATACTTTTTTCGAGGTTTACACCTGTCGTAGGTCTAGCCAAGCAGAAAAAAACTGCATACTCCGAATTTTCAATTGATCCTCAAAATCTGGACTTAGGGCCAAAAAACACATTTTTGATAGGTGAAAGCATATACTTGCCCGTAACTTTATTTTTGTTTATCCGACGAGTAAGTTTTTATATTTCAATCAAAAGATATTTAGCTGCTTACAACGATATACAAATTGTTAATATATCTTAAGGAATACCGGAGTTAGAGGGCAAAACATAAGGGAAATCGAAAAAAATAAACATTTTTTAATTTTGAATGGCGTTTTAAACCACTATTTTGTTTACCAGTGTATATATCAGAGTATATGAAAATAAACTGCATTAAATTTTGTTTCCAACGAGTTATAAGTTTTCAAAATCCCATTGATGTGTGGCTGACTTATTTAACTCTTTTATTTGCCTACACAAACAATTTCAATACGTAGTTATGTAAATATTTGTAGACGAGTATTACTCCAAATATTTAAGAATACAAAAAGCAACTTAAAAATACCATTTATAGATTTTTTTCCAGTAAATGGTGCTTGAAGTCAAATATCTCAGTCAAACCTCAATGGATTTTGAAATTTTATAACTCGTTGGAAACAAAATTGAATGTGGTTTATTTGCTTATACATTTATACACTGGCAAACAAAACAGTAGTTTAAAACGCCACTCAAAATGAAAAAATATAAAAAAAAAATTCAATTTTCGTTATATTTTGCCCACTAACTCTGATATTTCTTAAGATATATTACTAATTTATATATCATTGTTAGCAGCTTCATGTCTTCTTTTGAATGAAATATAAAAAAAACTTACTCGTCGGATAAATACAATTTGAGCTATGTCTCGAGGAAAGTATATTTTCACTGTCACACAGTGTAATTAAATAAAAACAACTAATTTGCAATTTTAATATAATACAAAAAAAAAAAAAAACTGAGAACCGTTTTTCGCCACCACCTCTAGTTTAGGGGTTATTGATCAAAATGAAAAAAACTCGTCTTTTTATTTAACTTTAACTTTTTAATGATTGAAACAAATTTTGAATAACTTAGAAAATACTTATTTTTATAAAATACTTTACTTGTTGTTTATTTCCGAAATTGTTTAAAGCAATATGGTATTTCTACGAATTTTATTTGTCATAATTAGATCACCATTACGAAATTATAACTTCTAAACTAGAGCTGACCACAAAAAATTGCCTTCAGTTTTGCCTTTAAGGCTTTAAAAGCTTTAAAATAAAAATGAACTAAAAATTCCTAATTTAAAAAGTTTCAAACTCCAAGGGGAAACAAAAATTATGTCCAGATTAAAAAAAAAAAAAATATTAATACTGCCGGAATATTATTTGCTTTTCAAGACCTTTCAAAATACTTATCTGATCTGGCACAAAAATCTGCCACTTAAATCGACTCATCCTAGTGTATAGTCAACAATACAAATCGATGAGACTTTCAGTAATATTCTAAGTCGACATAGGCAGTTATAACATCTATAGCTTTAATTAGTTTATTAAAACGTTATCTCAAACGGATTAAAAATTCTAGTCCAGGATAACGCGCTTTTCGTTGTATTTAGTCTTGATCATTGACTGTTTCCCCTAGCAAACGACTGCAAATCGACTTAGAATATTATTTCTTCTACCCATCAATGATTGTTGACATCTTCTTACCTTTTTTAAAAAAAAATTTATCAGCATATATTGAATTGGTGCTGGTGGAATTTTCGGTGCTATTATCAAAGTTCTTATTTCTTTGATTCTGTTGATAGTTATAGAGATTTTTATATTCCGTATAATATTCTTCGGTATCTTCATTTTTGTATGTTTCATTTATGAGGTAATTTAGAACTGTAAAAGTGCAATTGTGTTGTTTGTGTTGTTGAGTGTAGAAAGTGTGTAAAATTTGTGTGTATTGTGCAGTACATCTCATAAAAAGTTAAAAGTTTTTTATACACTCACCAGCTTCTGGTGGGAATGCTGCAAATTGATTTCCTTTTAATGTTAAATATTTCAGTGTGTTACTCATCAGTGATAATGTTTTGAATGGTGCCCGTGTCAATGCATTGTTAGCTGCCGAAAATGCTATAATTGTATCTCGACCACTGAAATACGTTCGGCGTTTCGTTTTTAGATAAAGTCTATTATCTTCTGTGACATTGTTGAATGAAAGATCCAAATAGAAGCGATTACTATCTGGAAAGTAGGTTTGGCATTTTTAATCTCATTCTATTTATAGTATTTATATTAATTACATGGAAAGTTTATGTGAAATTTTAAGAAAATGTTTGAATGAAGTGATTTAGCCAAGCCACTTATGAATGGCTTGAAGAGGCATTTTATGTAACACCGAGTAAAAGCTACTTCTGAATTCAGTAAGATAAACAAGGAATTTAAGTTCAGTTTGTAAAAAACTCTATAGGGTAAAATGGGGTACCTTTGACACCGGGACACATTTGAATTTGACCACGCCCTAAAAGCCAAAAAGTTAAAATGCAAAAAAAAGCTTAATTTGATTTAAAGAAACGTTATGAACTTTGAAGATTCTACTTTAACTCTTTTTGGATTAATACGTATTTTTGTAAATTTGATAACGCTGATGTAATTTTCGACAACTAGTATGTAAGCGTTTTGTGAATTAATCGTAACTGTTTTTTAAAAAAGAGTAAAAAAATTTGTAAGCACTGCTCTTTAATGTTAACAAAATAAAAGTGTGTTTTGTGAAAATAAAACAAGATAAATTGAAAAAGAAGAAACAAATCAATAAGAGCTTTTGGGGTACATTTGACTTTTACCAAAGGGGCACATTTGACATATATCAATTGTTTATATTGTATTGCAGATTTACGTCTGTTTATACATTTTTTAAGATATGGTATGTAGCTAAAAAGACATAGCGATGCGAAAGTGAAAAGAGCTATTTCAGATATTAGAAATAAGCCTGAAACAGTGACATCAGCCTCCGAAAAATATGGGGTTTAACATTTAAAGTCTTTCATACTAAATTTTGGATTTTTACCCTTTTTCCAATTCCATCCACGTTTTTCCTGTATTATGACATTGTCAATCGACGTTCGTGCGCGAAATTTTTTGTACTAAATGGTTCTAGATATATACCAAAAAAAAAAAAATAAAAAAAAAGTTTGTATGGGAGGTGCGACACCCACTGGTAATTTTGAACTCAGACTATGCCTATCTTTTGACCAGTGACATAATGCATCATCATAAAATTGCAAATGAAAATTTTGATAAATAAAGGGCAAATAATAATAATAATAGTCAGAACGGAAAAATAAAATAATAGTAATAAAATAATAATGTATCATTGTACAAATTTGTGTCAATCTCTGCTGAGGTTTCGGTGTTATTTCGAGATATAACACATATTTTAATTTTTATACATATATATAGACGTATAACAAAGTTGTAAAATGTGCCCCGTGCCTGGGGCACTTTTGACAAAATGGGATTTTTGGAAAAAGTACAAAAAAAAAGTCATGCAGTTTTTATAAAAATATAGTTTTTCGAGGTTTGATCTAGAAAAACCAAAAACGGTTACATCTTTTAAAATCTATCAATAATTTTCGGAATTACAGGCCTTTGAAAATTAAGTGTCAAAGGTACCCCACTAAAGTGGTTTGTAAATATGAATCCGGAATTTGCCTATAGATGGCTCTAGTTGTCAATACTGTCAAACTACGTCATTGGCGCCTTTTTCTTATGTTTACATTTGTCAAAGATTTTAAACTTACAATAAGTAACACAAGCTTAACCCATTAATGACGAGCGGGAATCAAAGTAGATAGATCAAGAAAGTAACTTGAGAAAAATTTTTTTTTGAACCTGGCTCAGGAACGGCTTAGCGACAACGTGCCATATGGCACCGCTAGGCATTACTGGGTTAATACAACTACATATTTTTTCATAGCGTTGAACACGTCGATTTTTGTGCGTGAAAACTACGATTGGTTTTCTGTTATTATTTGAGAAAAAACTGCTGCGGAATCGCTTCGAAGCTTACGGTGAACATGCTCTTAGAAAATCACAGAGTTTGGAGTGGTTCAAAAAAATTCAAAAGTGGAGATTTTGACATGAAAATATCACCAGAATATCAACTAGAGGCAATACAAAGATATTTTGCAAAACCGATCAAGAAAAGAGCAAACGTTTTTTTGGTGTTGCATCCACTAATTGCCAGAGCGATGGTAATAAGGTACCCCCGATTTCCGGGAACAAAAAGACTTGTGCCTCCGATTCTTTAACTTCCTCACCCTCACTTTATTTAGCGATGTGAAAATTACCACAAACGAATATGGAAAATTATTTTCATTCATATGTAGAAAGTCTTCACACCATTTTTTAGGAAGATCTGCATAATTGAAACTCTCTTTGTTTTTAAAGTGAAGCTATTTATGCGCGTTAAGTAGGTGTAAAAACATACAATCGATATAACATATCAAAATAATATACAAAAACTGGTGGGGAGTAGAACGACGGTATGACCAAATATGAGGAAACCTCGATATATAGTTTCACACATATACCTATAAATGCACCTAACCACATTTTGTAACGTATATGTTGTATCTCCTATGCTCTGGTTAGCTTATTAACGTATTAATAGATAGACCTGTATCTATACTGCCGGAACCAGAATTAAGTAAAAATATTGAAAATTCAATTTTTGATTTAGTTTCATAGTATGTTAAAAGTTTTTATTTTTATATAAGAAAATGCCAAAAAAAAAGAACTATTTATCTAACTATCTATGTATCTATCTGGTTTCGAAAATAAATATTTGATTTTGGTCATTTTTTTGTAACTCTTTCAACTTAAACAAAAAACTATAAGAGATATCACAATAATCCTAGTTCAGACGAACAAAGAACTATAGATGTACTGAAGATACGATGAAAATTTAAGCGCTATAGGTTCATTCGTTTTTGGAGATATCCTGTTTTGAGAAAAACTAGTTTGAAAATTCAAATATGCATGGCTGCTGTACCAGGGCTTGCCAAGCTTTACATCTGTAACTTTCGATCGACTGTGAATTTCAAAGAATCTATTTACACAGATATTCTAGAGCGAAAAAAAGTGGAAAAAGTAGTGGAAAAAGTTATCTTCTCTAACAATTAACGCTTTTTTCCCAATACGCTTCAAGTTCTTCTCTAAAAGGTACAGGTACTTCATCTGACTAGTGTCCGACCGAATATTCGGTTTCGGTTACGGTTTCGGCCAAAAATACGGTTTCGGCTAAGTTTCGGTTTCGGCAAAAAATATGGCCGAATATTTGGCCGAAACCGAAACTTTATAAATTTTACTGTAAATTGCATTTCAGTACGCAAAGGACTGTTTTTATTTTTATTCAATTTTGAATATTAAAATAAAAATGTGAATTTCATTTGTAATAGGTACAAAATGTATTTTTTTAGTGCCTTAAATATGTATTTTCTTTATTGTTAAAATAATATTTTTGTTTTTTATATATACATATATAAGTATATTATATAAGTATATTAGGGCGTACCAATTTGTATGGATGAATTTTTTTCGGAGTACCGACAGAAGAGTTCCATATTCTATGACAAAAAAATGGAGCTTACCTCCCGTAAAATTCGTAGAAGTTAAAGTAATATTAAAAGTAACTATCGATTTTCATTCAAACAACTACAGTACGTAGTACTGAAACTTCTTCGAATTTTACGGGGGGTAGGATCCATTTTTTTGCCATATTTTCTTCGGCAAAGTTGATCAGAATCGAATATAGAATTTTTCTGTCAAACGTACTTTTAAAAAAAAAAAAAAAAAAAAAAATTGGTACGCCCGAATGTACATGGATTTTTTTTTTTTTAGTTTTAATTAAAAAAAAAATTAAAATCATTTGAATTTTGTTTTTAACATATCGGTGGTCACAAGCAATTACAACACAACTCGAGTTTTGTCGAATACGAATTATTATCATAATTTGAATCTTCATATCCGTTTTCATATTGTGTCAGAATTTTATGACTATCGATTCAGTGGTTTACGAGATATTAGGGCGGAAAAATAGCACAACTCAACCTGATTACTCTTAGCACTTGAACTTTTGAAGTGCTCTCCAGTAAAATACAAAAAACACACTTATGCTGTTATGCCTTGTTATCACAGATATATACATATATATTAAAAAGTTTCGGTTTTGTCCGAATATTAGAAATATGGCCGAAATTCGGTTTCGGCCGAAAAAGTCGGTTTCGGTCGGACACTACTTCTGACTCTAATCGTATTAGCTTCTGCAGGTTGTTTATTAAAAAAAATCACTGATTTCAATTTGTAAGGTTGTAAATCTGTGAGTTACTTCAGAAGTATAAAATAAAATGCTTATAATATTCGGCTTCGGCAAAATACTTCTGCCAAAACTTCGGTCATTTTTTGCCGAAGCTGAAGCCGTAGCTGAAGATGCATTTTTAGGCCGAATAGCCGAAGAACCGAAGCCGAATATTCGGTCGGACACTAAATGGAACACCTAATTGCTATTTATGTTTTGTGTGGGTTTATTTTTACTAAAACCAAGTTTACAGATTTTTGTTATTCAGTAACCTATAGTAAAATTTAACATATTTCTTGATCATATTAACCCCCTATCAACCTTCGGAATGGGTCAAAAAAGTAACTATTTTCGAAAAGGGCAAAAAAAAACAATAATGGTGGGCGCCCAAGGGTTAATATTTGGAAGAAAATATTCTGCAAAAAATTTTAAATATTATAAATTCCTGAACATACAAACAAGCTCTGATGCAAAACGAACAAATTATTTTATGATTTATTATACTTAATCTGTTAGAAATGGGCAAACTTTAAGCCCGCGTAAAAAATAGACTTAGACATTTAAAACGCCGAGACCTGTATATTTTTTTTCCTGGGCTCTATCAGAATCCACTTTCAGAACCTTGTTATTTTTGGAAAAATTTATTTTTGTTGGACAGTCTAAGTCTTATTATAAATGATTTTCTTGAAATTAGTGGCTGGTGCGGTTTTCATGACTGCCAGCGTATATTAATTTATAATCCCTTTATTTTAATATGGAATAATTAAAAATTAACTTGTGGCTATAGTTACAGTCTCTTTAGAAAAAATTAATAACATTATAAACTTTCTTCTAATTCAGGCTTCTTCAGCGCTGCGTTTAAAATTTCAAAATAAATATGAAGTTTAAAAAAATAATAAATTTTCTATGTATATCCTCTACAGACTCACTTTTGCAGTGTATCCGCAACACATTTGGTTTTATTTATTGGAAAGTGTAATAATAACTAATAAACTTTACTTCAAGGCGAAACATTTTCGAAAAAATCAGCATATTTCCATTTAAACCTTAATAACAAAGGAAACCTACTTGAGATATTGAAATGTAAAAAACGAAGACTTCCGTTCGGGTGTGACCACCACATAAAATAATCCTTGGTACCGTCTAATAAACATGAACTCCCACCATCACTTTCATATTTCAAAACATATTGATCCAAATCGGTACTATTGAGTGCCACTTGCCAATCATCCAGCAGATCATTGTTCGGCTTTGTAGTGGTCGTCTGCTCCATGGGAATTGAAGTAGTTGGTATAGAAGTGGTAGTAGTGGTGGTAGTAACCGGAATTGAAGTTGCTTTTGTGATTGTATCTACATTTTCTTCTATTGTTGTAGCGACATCACCATTTTGAATTATGTTGTAGTAAAAATATTTTACTTGATTTTTACTGATTCCAAGCTTATGATTTTTTGCATTATCAGTAATTTTAATGGTTGTTAAATTAGTTGTGGTTGTTGTTGATGTTGTTGATGGGGATTGTGTTGCAGATAGCATTGCTTGTAATATTGATTGATTAAAATCATTTTTACCATCATCATCATCCACAAGTTTGCTGTTTATGTTATCAATTTTCATGTTATCATAATTGGCACTACCGTTTACCAGCGACAATGACAACGACGACAAATTGGAAACATTAGTTGTTGAGTTTGTAATGATTGCCGAGGTGTTGTTATCAATGCTGCTATTGTTGGTGCTATTGCTGTTGTTACTGCTGTTACTACTGTTGGTGATAGTATTGGTTTTGGTTATTGCACTATCATCATAAGATTTATGGCGGTCGATTAACGGTGTTGTACTTAAGGCATTAAATTTTAGATAGAGTATTAGAATGATAACACTCAACTTGAATATGAAGTACATATTTCAAGTTCAGGATTATGAGGGTGGAGCAGAGCTTGAAACTATTACGATTACGGTTGAATAATTTTGTGATTGTTGTCTGGAAATTTAGCGATTAAATAGTTTGGTTAAATTTCTTTTTTATATTTTTCCAACTTAATATTTTCTTAATAATCCATAAAAGATCTTAATTTTTTATAATTTATATAGGAAATTTTTTTCGTTTACTTATTTATTTTTTTTTTTTGAGCTTTAAATTTTTGTTCGTCGCCTTTAGTTTAAGACAAGATGCAAAAAAATATTAGGTACTTGAACTATTTTATATTTAATTCTACTGTTTTGGCATTATATTTATTTTTCACATTTGTTTCCTTATCAAACTTTGTCACTCACTTCACTTTAAAATTTTCCTTCTTCTTTTTTATAAATACTTTTTCTTTTTTTAATTACCTATATTTAATTTTTTTTCTTATTTGATTTTGATTCACTTTTTGATTTCAAAAAATAAATATTTTAGAACTTTTAAAAATGTAGGTATTCTTTATTTTCCTTTTTCATTCAAAGATATTCTTCAATTCCATTATTTTTTTGCTTAAGGTTAGTGTGTTTTAACTTTCCACTTTATATTTAATTTAGATATTTCTTTGTTTATTCATAAACGAAGATTATTTTTGGTTAATATTTTTTTTTTGGCACATTTCACTTATTAATCTTTATAATTTTAAATGACTATATTATTTATTTTTAATTTTTTTTTTTACCACTTCACTTTAAATATTTTGATTTTTGCATATCGGAAAATAAATCTTCTGATTGCAGCTTTTTGTTTTTTTTCGCATATGCGATAAAATTCTATTAATAATATTCATAAATTTTGCATTTATTTTTCTCTTGTGCTCGTGCACGCACTTTCTCTTTTACTTGCTTTCTCTTCCCTGTATGGTTTCTCTCTCTACCTTTTTCTTTCTTTACACTTTATCACCGCTAAATTTTCGCAATTTTCCAGCGAATCAAATCTTCCAAAACGTCCGTCTCAAGCACCTGCTACCACACAACTAAACTAATTTTGCCAAAATAATTTCCGACTAATGGTCAAAACTTGAGTAAAAATTCATGTTTAATCATTAGGCAGCAGGTAGCTTATCAATTTTGGCAACACTTTTTTTTGTAGGTTTATTCTATATATTTGTCATATTATCGTTTATTCTTTACGTACATACTCACCCTCGACCTCAGCCCCCATCTATAAGGAGTACATACGTACCACACAGCCTTCCCTCATATTGGCTGTTTGGTTATCTATATTTTCTATCCGATTAAATTGATATGAGCGCGCGCGTGCTACCTGCAAAAATTGTAAATAGTTATTATGTGAGACACCCCGAGCTAAAGAATCTGCTATTTTGACGTTTTTTTTTTTTGTTTTGTTATAACAGTACAGAGTTTATGTATGTTAGTATGTTTAACTAATTATATCTGAAAAATTAAATTTTTATGATTATTATTATTAGGTTACAGTACTGAAATCAATTAATTCTCGATAGGCGTAAAGGAAGCGATAAAATGTGTGTACAGCTCTCGACAAAAAAAAATGATCTTTCCTGTAAATGTTCGTAAGTTTATATAATTTTACATACATTTTTAACAATTTAAATTACCTTTAAGTTTGTAAAATAATCCAAATAACTTCCATTAAGTCTTGTGACTCGATAAAATGGTTCAAATTTCATACATCTCCATTTTTCTTAAAGACGTTATTTAATAGCTTTGGACGAAGTTCCCGCCGGGAATGAATTGCCGTCATTAACACCAAGGAAATGGTATTCCTAATTCCGACGAATTCGAAGATAGTGTTGCCAACTATCAGAAAAAAGCTCGAATGATGAAATCAGCTGTTTTGTTTTAAAAGTGGAAATTCTACGGCAAAGGGGATTCTACGGCAGCAGAGGTACAGAAGCTGTTTAATTTTTAATTTGTTTATAAAAATTGGATTTTTTAAATAATATATTTAATATTTTTAAAACAAAAAAAAATTTTACTGAAGTATGATATGTTATTGACTCACAGAAAAAACAATTATTAACTTTAAACAATTGGTTGCCGAAAAAATCAATTTTAAACAAATCTCTGCTGAAAAGTTTAATTGTTTAGAACAAATTAATATTTTGCATTAAAATTTATGTGACATATTTTTCTCTACTAGAACTTTGTTTGAGCAACCCTTGGTTTGCGACCCTTGGTAAATTCGGTATCCACTTCAGAAAGCCTTACCCAGTAGAGGAAGAGACGGAGTGTCGAAGCAAATGCTAAAAATGGAATGCAAGCTATTAAGGCTAATGCTAGCTATCTTCTTAATATGAACAATCGAGTGTGAGCATACAATATATGTACAAGCATAAATACCAAATAATTTTTTCTCCTAAGTTTGTGAAGAATTTCATTCTCAACAAAGACGCATTCAAGTACGTATTGAATGTAGTGCAGGAAATTTGAATTTTGAGACTTTTTGTGGGTGTTTTGCGATTTCTGTCGAATGGTGGATATCAGCATTGTGTTGAAAAAGATTAGGAAGTTTTAATGACGATATTGAAAGCAGCGAGACGGAGCTTGAATATTTTGGAAGCAAAGCTTTGTGAAAAATGGATAATGATGGACTAATGAAGAAACAAGGGGCTTAAAAAGATTTCTTGTTGTAAAAATAATTACCCCGGAAGAAGAGAAATTTGTTTGTTTCTATCGTAAAAGTTGTTACAATATCAACGCCATGCTGACATTTTGCCAACTTATATAAATGCATAAAAATATAAATTCTGCACAAATAATTAATAATTGATTTTCTTTACATTTTAATTTGCTTCAAAAATAACACAATATTTTTAAACGTTATTTTCCTATTATCTTTATTTTACTTCAGCTTCCGGCACACTTCGGCAGTCGTGCAAAATCATCACAAAAAACTGTTAAAGCCCATTTCATTCGGAATTAATTTCCTGAATTTTGAATTTTCGCGGCCACGACGGAATTAAGAATACGTTTATTCATTTGTAACTATGGCGGGACTTCCGGCAGAATTATTGATACGGCTGGAAATTCATTTTTTGCTCATAGAGTTGTTTGAAGGCGGTGACATGCGCTTTATCAGGTTATATCCATTTCTCTTCAAACGTTGTGGCTTTATGTTTGAATAATGCTCTACAGTCGGTAATACGCATATATCTGATCAACGCTCTTCAGCCATAAGTTGGTCTGACGAATTTCCACGCTTGACGCTTTTAAATTTTTGGGCTCAAAATTGCCGTTTTTGCTAGTCGTTCAGTAATTTGGAATAGCACATGATTTTAAAGCGCCATTGGATTCTTTTGTCAAAAATTTTTCACATAGGTACTAATTATTTTCTCAGTATATTTTGTAAATTTGTATTATTTAGTAATTTTTATAAAGTAAATTTAAGAAAATGTTTGATTGAAGGATTTTTTTTGTCGACGACTGTATTTATTAATATTTTGCAATATTATGAGACAATTGAATCATTCATTGAATTTTTTGTGTTGTTTCTCGAATGGTTTTTTTGATTTAATGCCAGTTAAATATTTACTAAAGTCTAAATTTAGATTTGTTGTTTTCAAAGTTTTTATGAAAGGTGTGTAGTTAAACGCTATCAATATTTAGTGTAAATGTAAGTAGGGTAGTTCTTTGGCGCCTATGATACTTTTAAGATATGTCTAAGGCAGTACAGTCTTCCAGTAAATTCTTCAATGCGAAATCTCGGGGTACCATTCAGCATTAAAACCCGTTTTCTAAGCTAGTAGTAGTATTACTTATAAGTCTATTTTTATATACATAGGTTAAAGCTTCTTTGTATGTACATGCCTAATTTAAGAATATTGAATTTGGATGTAGCTATTTTTTAGATCCTTTCTAATAACATATTCTTTTAAATATTTGAATGTTTCCAGAGCGCACAAAAATTTCGTCAAATTCTTTTATTTGCTGAATCACAACCAAATGAGATATTTTAATAGAAGTTTTGAGTGCTACCGGACTTAAATTGAATTTGTAAAAGTTTAGGTAATAGCTTTCCATTAGTGTATTTCATATCATTTGTCATGTGATCAGTCATTGGTGAATTCATGTGCATTTATTTCTTTATTGATGTTTGTTCAGAGATTAACTGCTATTTGTAATGTGATTCACCGAGTTACAGATATCTCTCGAACTAAATCAAACACAATTGTGTATATTCGTTTTAATTTAATTGTTATCTACTGGGCAACGATTGATTTTTTTTACCAAGAAATTGCCGCTTTACTTTTAATGCCGTAGTTAAATGGTCATGTTAATACTTTTGAAAAACATTGATTTACTCAAAATTTAGTTTTATGACTTCTTCTTTCTTTTTTTTTAACGTCTAGTGGTTCCTAGTACAGTCTAACTTCTCTATAACGAACTTCTATATAACGAAGTTCTCCCTATTACGAATTAACTTCGTTCTACTTTTAGAGTATTTTGGTTCCATTTAGCGAATTTTTCTCTATAGCGAATCATTTGTAAGTTGAACTTTCATGGGTTTTTGATTTTTTCGAATTTTCTATATAACGAAGTAGTTTTCTGATCCCTTCCGAATTTGTAATACGGAAGTTCGACTGTGGTTTAATTTACCTACTTTCAGTTCTTTCCAAGTTGACTGGTCCCCATTTCCATTAAGTACGTTTTCTTGTCAGGAAGTTAAGAGAAAAGACGCCTGGGGAGAGCTCAATCTTGCTCGTATTGACAAATTTTCTTTTGTGCCGTTCTTTTAATATTTCTTTTTATTCTAAAGAGGGTTGGCCAAGAAAACTTCCCTAGTGCAAGATCAAAAGAAAATCTGCGAGAATTGAGCAAGAAAGCTTGACTAGTGGAAATGAGGATTTAGTTTCACGATTTTTCGTTCTTTCCAAGTTTCGCGCGGATGCCAGGTAACATGCCTCTTGCGTCAAGGGGGTTCCCTCAAAAGATTTCCTGACGATGTTGCCGTCATCTGTATGGTATATCTACTTCTAATTTTGGATCCGAATATTAAAGGGCTTCAAGTTTGATGTGTGGAACAATTCTTCATTAGATATTGGATTAGGCCAGAAAATCCGTAGTACATGTTCCGATAAAACATCTGATTTAAAATACCCAAACTTTCAGATTGAGGTGTTGTTGCGCCATTCTCATTTATCCTGAAATGATACTTTGGCTCTCCTGATCCATTTCGTAATGAACTACCAGCAGCAACTTGACTTCCAAGATTTATTATCCTCCGGATCAATAGTTGAACCAGATACACTTGATCAAAAAGTTCCCGGAATAACTACCGTGTGGCGCTCCTATCGTTCCGATTTGAGTTCTGTTTTTTTGTTGTTAAGTTGGTTCATCTGTTGTTAATATTCCCTCTAAATCTTAGTGTCATAGCTTGACATTTTATTGTATTGTATTAAATTTTGCGTAAAAAGCGGATTTAATGGGTGCGCGAACGTTGGAAATGTTGGAAAAGTGTTTCGGCAACGATTCTCTAATGAAAACGGTCGTTTACTAGTGGCACGAGCGGTTTAAAAGTGGTCGTGATTGAATCGAAGATGATGAACGCAGTGGCAGACCATCGGCATCGAAAACCGACGAAAACGTTGATAAAGTAAAAGAAATTTTGGTCAATAACCGCAAATTAACCATCAGAGAGTATTATTTGGGCATTATGAGGCGTTTGCGTGAAGCAATGGACATACCGAAAACCGAATATAAAAAATGTTTCGAGGATTGGATCGAGCGCTGGCATAAGTGTGTTGCAGTCGATGGGGATTACTTTGAAGGGGACAATATAGAATTAGTTGAATAAACTTGTATTTTTAATTTTCTGAATAAATTCCGGGAACTTTTTGATTAAGGTGTATTTCAACAGATGCTGGTTTTACAGTATTTCGTTTAAAGTTTTAACCCTCTAGTAGATCCGTTTCCAGTGGTGCAACACATTGATAAAATTTAAATGACCTTTAAAAGATACTTTTCTGGAATTTCTCAAAAAAAGAGCCAAAAATATCCATATAGGGTATTCAAGGGGTAAAGTGTTCCACAAAAATTTTGTATGGAAAATTTCCATAGGGAGGGGTCACTAAAGATAAGAAATGGGTTTAAAATTGGGCGTTTCACCACACAAAAAAAATTAAGTTTCACGCTTTTGTTTTAACCCATAAGTACCTCTTGTCTTTTGTGATCCTTAATGGAATTTTTAAAATATTTTTGTGGAACACTTTAACCCTTGAATACCCTTTAAAAGGAGGCTTTTTTCAAATTTCTCAAAAAAGAGCCAAAAATGGAGTCAATGGGTTAAAGTATTCCAAGGAAAGATTCCCCTAAAATTTTATTATTGGTTTTGCATACTATTTCATGCGATTTTTGACTAAATTTTAAAATTTCAACCCTCTGTAAAATCGCGACCGTCGCCAAACTTACAAAACTCACTGAGTTATTTCAAAGTTCTATGCATTGAAATAAAAAAATCCTCATATTTTTTATTGCTGAAAAAAATTAACCTACTAGAGGGTTAACCAATGAATGGGTCTTACGTAACAGATTTGCTTTTCGAGTCGCCAGTAAGCGGATATCGTCAGTGAAGTCAATATGCTGCAAAAAGCTAGTTGCCCACGATTGATTTTAATCCCAACAAGTGAATAACTTTAGTCCATCATATCTACGACGGTTTACGAGGACTGATAAACAAAGTAATTCGTATCAGTCATCAGTAAATATTCTTTATGAGGAATGGAAAATGGAGTCGATCTAGTTATGTCTGTTTGCTTGTCACCAGTTCTCGTAAACCGTTGTAGATATGATGGACTAAAGTTTTTCACTGCTTGTAAAAAGGTAGGTGTACACAAAGGTAGAGAAATTCCTCACTTTTTAAGTACTTTTACAATTCCTTTGAGTAATTCCATATTTTAACAAATTACATTCTAGTAATGGAATTGAACATTTTTCATTTTCCATTACTGAGGAATTGAAATTCCCAAGAATGGAATTGACAATATTCCAATGCACGGAATTGGAAATGTTAATTACCCATTTCAATTCCAAGGAATTGTCATCGAAAAGGAACTTAATTCCTGAAGTAATCATTACTTCCCAGGTCTGTCTATGTCAAGCCTATTATCGATTAGTTCTTCAACTGCTTTCGCTGTCTGCCCATTCAGGTGTGGTTTACCAAAGTAAGAGTGATCCCTTATTCTAACCCTCTTATATCTTATGTAAAAACGTCAAATAACTTCTTTTTTTTCGATGAGGCAAATATGCAGGGAAGAACAAACGATGCATAACAGACTTTAATTAAAACATTGCGATTGAAGGTGTAAAACATTGAGAGTCTACTGTATTGAGTATATGAAATTGATCATTGCAAATGCAATATCAACATTTTATTTTAAATGTGCCTTATCTATACCAGCCCGTACTGAGCTGATACTGACATTTATCAATTAAAAATTAATTATCATTACTTTTAATAAGTAATCCCTAGTTTTGGTAACAACAGAAAAAACTAATGCTCATTTCCTTTTAACGAAGAAATTCTATATATAAAAACCGTTGGATAGATGAGTTTGTTTCCAGTTGTATATATGTATGTATGTATGTACGTATATGTATACAATTTTGTATCTACTTATTACCAACTGAAAGCAAAGCATTGTAAACATAAACAGAGAAGCGAAACGTTGAAATTATCTTATGCTCACGTAACCAGCGCTAGCAAGAGCGGAAAAAATTGGCAACAGGTAAAAATATATGACCGAAATTGCTAACACTCGCTCACTCGCTCTCTTTCTATCTTTCTGCAGCTAAGAAAGTAGGTGTGTTAAAGAGTTTGAACCGCAGGTCACCCTCTGAAAATACTTCACCAGAACTGCCATATGAAAATAAGCTTTAAGAAATCGACCTGCATTTCAAGACTTACAATATTTAAACTTGGCTTGAATAGCTTAAATGAAATGTTGGCAATGCTATTTTTGTGAGCATGCCAAACCAGTTAGTTGGTACATAATCTCTGCCATAAAAGCAACGTATGATCTTTCTACCAAAATCTAACATTAAAAATCTAAGACGAAAGAGATGATGGTGCTGATGATTTTAGTGTTAAAGTGAATGGTTTAGAGGCAAAAACCAAATGTGGAATTGGCAGTAACGATTTTCAGTTGGAATTGTTTGGTAGCCCAAAAAAAAAACAAAGAATGTCACGCAAATCACAGACGCTGCTTTTGGAGCATGAGACACGGCTGGGCGGAGGATTAGGAGGTGAAGCTGGTGGTTCAGAAAGTTATTCTTCAAATTCGTCGTTTACCGACTCGTATAGCGACAGCAGTGATTTAGCTAATTGGGAAGAGTATGTGGCAGAGGATGGGACATTATTCTATGCTGAGTATTTGCCACATTTGAAGAAATCTAATGGAATGCCAACTGAGGGCAAGCGGATAGAATTCACAAGAAGTTCATCGTTACGCGTGGGAAAGAAAACCGCACGTAGGCAACAACAACAACAACAGCAGTCACAAAATAAGGCTAATGGCCACCAGCCGCAGCAGCAACAAACACAACAACAACAACAACGTCAGCAACATCAACAAAATGACTTCAAATTCTCACATATTAAAGCGCACGACATTGATAATTACAAACAATTGGAATTGGTAATTACAGCAGCGGATCGTTTCCGTTTTGGGCGTCGCTCTACCGCTGTGGAGTCGATTTTAGGTTTTCGAGTTATACCATTTGCAGATCAAGCTGAATGCTTGATGTTTGATAGTTTTGTGCACGATATGCCTGAAATGCAGCAGCAGCAACAACAGCAAATGCAAATCAAACGTGGGGACTGGTTTAAATCATTAGATGATATCGAAATACGGACGAGTAATGTAGATGAATTGTTGTTGCAATTTATTGAACCAACTAAAGTGTGTCTCAAATTTCAAGCTGCTACAGAAGATGGCGAATTGGGTGCCGCTGGTACTGAAGGTGGTGGTGCAGGCGGTGCCATTAATGATTTGAAAAAAGTAGAAAATTTTGCAATGTTTGCTGAGCTCTTTGAAAAGTTGCAAATTTCAACAGCCGAAACAAATGAAGTAGCAACACCAGTAGCAGTAACTTCAACACCAACTCCATCAACACCATTTGCATTATTGATTTTGCCACCTGAATGCTATCAAAATGATCTGCATAAAAATTCTTTATACTATTATCCAGAAGATGCAACCACGAACTTTTTGTATAAGGCACGAGGCAGTTTTTTAACACTTAATGCAGTGCTCACCGAAGAACTGCAGACGAAGCCCTTAACTTCAAAGTTATTGGTCGAAAATATTCAGTATTATGTTAGCTATCGGTCACTAAATAGTTTCCTTGTGCTTTTTGCTTACTCCGCCGAATATCAAACGATGCCCGAATCTACGCTACGTTCAGATGAGCTCATAAATTATATCCGTTTCGCCTTTCCCACATTATGCCTTGAGAACTTCGCTCACACCAATCCAACATCATTAGGTTTACGCAAATTTCTATTTAACTTTTGTGAAATACAACGCGTTCGTTTGCTGGTGGTTCATAAGAGGCGTGGCTGTCTATTCGAGGAACTTCTGAAGGAGTCACGTCACATTCCACTGCCCAAGGAGGCACAGTTGAGAATTTTTGATGCGCTCAGCGAAATGGAGGCAATGGACTATCGCAACTGGAATGATGAACCTTTAAATACACATCGTGAGTTCTTCATATACGGCAGTGTGCTGTACTACGATCACTTTCTTCTCGCATCACAAATGCCCGTTGAAGTGCGCGCCAATGTCGAGCGTTTTTTACGTTGTCGTGGCATCTTCGATTTTATTTCTACGTATAGTGTTAAAGAGCTGTACGTTTGGGAAGAAATACAGCTACCAAATGCAGCCGGTCGTTATTTTCTTACGATTTGCAGTCGTAGTCATTTGATATTGCCTGTAATTTTGAAGATTTTTGATGCGCCCGACTTACCTGCGAATGCTACTATCTCACCTTCATTGTTTTACATTGAAGAAATACAAGAAACTTTAGATCATCTAATACAATGTGGCATTGAATCGTTGGCTATGTTTTGGTCCATATCGAATAAACGTCCTGAGGTCTTAGAAAAAATTGAACCAAATGAAATTAACACCGAGAAGGATTCGCGAAAGCTGGAAACATTTATAAAACAAAAGTTAACTTCTTCAAGCTCAAGCTCACAGTTGAAACCGTCAATTTCGTATGATGAAGAAGCTGCACATCTATGCTCTTCCTTGGGTGGCTCCTCTTCCATACACAGTCTCACACCCAGCGAGGATGACTCCAGTAAACGTCGCTTGATGGCAAATAACACAAGCAGCAGCAACAACAATACAGCAGCCGCTGATGATTCAGATAGTTGTGGTTCAGATTGGGATAATTTTGCTGAGCAGAATCCTTTACATTACGGCCTCGATGCAGAGGCACAAACACAAATGACCGAATCATTATGGAAGGAAATTAATAATGTTGTGCCCGTGAAAATTTCCGCTGGTTGGAAGAATTCTGTTTTCTACTATGTGTATGTAGATGGCGCTAATGGTTCGGTATTTTGTCCACTAAAGGCGAATTCAGAAACATTTCCATTTTTGAAAGAAATGCGTAAAGCTTGCCATTTAATACATAATGTTTTACAGAATACCAAAAATTTTCGACGTCTTCTAGCAACGGAAACAACAAAGACGGCAACGAGTAGTAAGGGGATGTTAGCTATAAAAGAACATGGTATTACTATACAAGTACGTGATACAAGCGAACAGTCGGCAGTTCAAGGTGATGAAGGTGGTGCAAGTGGTGGTGGTGCAATAAAAGGAAGTTTTGTTGTTGTTGGGCGTTTATTTTTCTCACCAACAAAGGAGGTATACGTTTGCCATCGTCCCGATGTTCCACAAAATATGGTCGAAATGGCTTTTCGTTTGTCATTTTTTTCAGTAGGTTGACCAGCACTCAATGGGGCAACTAGTAAAGTGTTTGATAGGGACTACATATAATATTTGCAATAGTAATCATTATCTTTTATATGTTATACATATTTATTCATACATATTTTATGAAATATACTCACATGCGAATTAAAAAAAAAAAAATGTTTTTATTTACACACACAATATTTATAGTACAGCATACTTTCAGGCAGGTGTATCAATTTTTATAACCTCATACAGATTCCCACATACAGATTGTCCTGAAAATTTGTAGTTGTGAATTTTAGTAGGAGTGAAAATACTTGCATAAAAAAACTACGATCGTTTCGAAAAATGATTTTTACAACGATGAATGCAATGCTTTGATCTATGAATCTTATTGACAAATATCTACTTTCCAAAACGCCATATTATTTATTCTCGATATATAAAATGCCATATTATTTATCCTCGATGGCATAGGTGTTAGTTAACTCCGTACTCATTTTTTATATACCAACCTGAAAATATGGTGTACTTTAATTATTGTATAATAATAATATTTATACACCAGCCTGAAAGTATGCTGTACTATAATTATTGTATCTGTAATAAATAATTTATATGTATTTTAGATATTTCAAATTTCCAAAAGTCCAATTATTTCAAAATTGGACTTTTTTCGTATAGTTATTTTTCCTAGTATGTCCTGGGGCCATTGTTGTGTAGAAAAACGAGTTCAAAGTTTTGGCTATCCGCTTTCAACGTTTAAAATATACTTACGTCTCTCTCTAAAATTTTCAAAAAATACTTCTGAAACATAATTCACTCGAATAGGACACTCTTAAAAAAATTAAATGTCTGGAGCCTTAGCTTATCTAAGTACTTATAATCAAGTTCCAACTAGTGATAACTACAATGGATCTTAATGATCGCAGTGCACTGTATTATTGATCACAAACGATCTTCCGGTCCTCTACCTTCGGATAAAAAACAATTTTTATACCACTGTGTATTTAACGGTATGTTAAGTCCGAATGATTTGAATTTTATTTTACGATTTCTACAACAAATAAGAAATAAGTTTTGTTTTAGACAGACAGCTAGACACATCGTTAACACCCACCAATAAGCATTAAAAGCTGGGGTAGGTCTTCTGCCGTGTGCTTGCTCGCAATTAACAAAACAATTTGAGTAATTTACGATGTGAAAATGTTTAACGCTCTGGTGTTAATAGCTGTTCGTTCGTTCATTCATGCTTTGGGGAAAATGTTTGAGACTATTTTTAAAATACACAAATAATATACATATAAATCTCATTTTTAAAAACATAAATGCTGCCTATAGGAAATAAAAACAAAGCGACAGCAACAGCAATAAAAAAGTATGGGCTCCGTGTTATGCATACCCCTACTAAGTATAAGTAAATCTAAAAAAAAATATTAAAAATAAATGATGAAGGTAAAACAGAAATTTTCGAGATTTCAGTTTTCGAAAATTCATCAAAGCGTGTGAATGTGAAATTCCTGACAAGTGTTGTTGAAAATATTTTGCATTCTTGAGAAATTTCTTCTCGCTTTTACAAATTTTAAAAATTATTCTATTACTTTAATATAAAATTGAATGTAAAAAATGAAATGCATGAAAAAAAATTGAAATAAAATACGAAATACTAGCAAATCTTATCAAAATATTCTATAATCGCAAATACAAAGAACACTTCAGAAAACAAAGTGTCACCCGCGCCATCATCGTCTGTCCGAACGTCCGTCCATCGATTCATCTAATATAGCATTAGTTTATATTTACTTGCGTTAATCGCGGCATATATATTACAACTTGCAGCAGTAGAAGCACCAGAAACAGCAACAATAACACGAACACCTTTATCACCAGTCCGTACCGCGCTCTTATCGTGGTGAATTGAATTTTGTTGTTTGATTTTTTCATTCATCCATTTGCTCGTCATTTGCTGTTGTTGCCGTCGATATTTTTTTTGTTGTCACCAACAATGATAAATGTTGTAAAGCTAATTTCATTATTATGGTTGTTATTTATGGCATGCAATTCTCCGCGTCGTCAAATAATTGTCACTGCCACTGCATTTGAGCCAACGCTAGCAGCACCAGCTGTTGAGGATTTTATAACACCATCAACATTTACAACAACACCGCCAACGTCAAGTGGAGTAGGTAAAAATATAACGGATATTTTATTGTTGTTGATTTTCAACAAAATAAATTGCAATATTTTCTTTTTATTTTATAAATACAACTAGCCGGAAAATACTCTGCTTTGCCCACCGAGTATGTATGGGAGGTGGCCACCCACTTGCCTATAAATTTAAGAACAACCTTTATGACCTATTCGGAACTTTCTCCGGAACTCTGTCTCCATCTTTTCATGCTTAGTGTAGGCCAAATTCACATATTTGGAAATAGGACCAGATAATTTGTAATGAAATCTCAACATATCGCGGATGAGGCTCAAGAAAACACATTTTCAGCAACTAACGTAATCGCACCCAATCGAACATTCCCGATCTCATATACCCTATTTTATTACCAGGATACCATAGAAATAATGTTTTCAGATTTCACTCAATTCTGTTCAAGGGTTCAGCGTATGCTGGGATAACACTCAGATGCATAATATCCAAGAGATAATCGATGCAATGAAATGCATTTTAATTAAAAGGCCATTATGCTTGGTTTTCACTACGTCATATTCCCTGCCAAAAAGATAGGAAGAGTATTTCCCATGTGAAATTTTCCAATATGCTGGCAAATTTGATTGAATTTGACATAGTGAAAACTAGGCATTAAGTAGCAAATAAAATATAAATATATATATAGGGATTGAGTTTCTGAATCTTTAATCCTTGGATGATAAATTTACAACGACCCACTGCGAATGCTCTTAAACGTATTCAAGGCATTGCCAAATGCTGAGGAAGTCTAGGCCATACCAAAACAATGTTTATGGGTTTAAAAGAACGATTTGGATGAGGACATTATTAGAAAGAAGAAGGCATTGAAAAACAAAGCTCCTGGGGGTAGGTTCTTTCCTTGACCAAAAGGGATGCAAATAAGAACTACAATACCAAAATAGTTTAACTTTTACATTAAAATATTCGTAAACAATGAAACCTTACATTAATGGCAAGATACATACCTTTTTTTTGTGGGGAAAAGTGGCAGCAACTTCATTTTTTACTGCTAGGCCTACTTATCCCTAAGGAAAAAATCAAATCACATGACGCTCCTCACAAGACGAAAATTATGTCTCAATAACTATCCTGCCGACATAACGTTTCTCAGACTAAACGTTTGTAATCATCACGATTAAAACATGTGAATTCTGGTTTCGACGCATTGAAAGCGAAGATTTTGACACTAAAAACAAGGAACACCCTGGCCAAGTGTCAAAGTTCGAAGATGAAGAATTGGAGATGTTACTCGATGAAAACTTATGCCAAACGCAAGATGAACTTGCAATAACATTGGGAGTTATTCAAGCAGCAATTTCCAAGCGCCTGAAATCATTGGGGTTCATTCAAAAGAAGGGAAACTGGGTGCCATACGACTTAAAGCTGAGAGACTACGGAAGGCGATTTTGCATCGAATTATTACTGGCGACGAAAAATTGATTTATTACTATAACCTGTAGTCATATGTAAAGCCTGGCCAACCAGGAACATCAACTCCGAAGCAGAATATTCATGGTGGCAAGGTAATGCTCTATATTTGGTGGGATCAGAAGGGTGTCGTATATTACGAGCTGATAAAACCTGATGAAACTATTATGGGTAAGTTGTATCGAAAACAACTGATTCATTTAAAGAGAGCAGTGACCGAAAAACGACCAAAATATGCGGCCAAGCACAAGGCCGTAATTTTTCAATCTGACAACGCGAGGCCTCATGTTGGCAGACCGGTTAAAAGCAATTCGGAACATAGTGGATCTGAAGTTTTGCCCCATCTGACTATCATTTATTTCGATCGATGCAGAATGCCCTTACTGGAATACGTCAAAAATTGGATTGATTCGTTCATGCCCTCAAAATATGGACGGTTTTTTGGGAAGAAAGATGGTAAAATGTCATAGCTTCTGATGAACACTACTTTGAATAATTTATTCATTCAATTTGTTATTGAAATAAAGCTATATTTTTGTAAAAAAATCCCCATTTTCAAGTTATCCACCAAATACATCCCATTCTTTCCCATTTTCCGTTCGAAGTTCAATTGCCGAAATTTCTACTGACCTTTGTGACTATGGCAATTGTAAGAAATTAGGTTAAATTGGGAGTCTGAAGGTGCCAGTACATTTTGACAACAAAAAAAACATTGTGATACTATGTGAAAAGGGTCTATCCCCCTGTCCTTCTACTGCAATCCATTTGAATAATTTTTTAAATTATCGAAGACATAACAGTTTAGATGCTTCTTCCTCAGAAAGTTTTCTTCAGTATTGCTATATGAAAAAACCAGCCTGTTTGCCTTCTAATCTCTGTAATCATACAAAGTCACTGTACTAAAGTAGATCCTGTTGGCTAATAGGAAGTTTATCGTTCGTCGGCTATCACTGTAGTATAAATATCGTTATTGTGGAAGAGACCAGCTTATCTGCACCTTTTCTCCCGGTGAGCCTCTGTGATCCGGTGCCAGAATCACGTTCAGATCAATCTGGTCAAGCATCTCATCAAGAGTATTGTTTGTTAAGTATTTTTGTAACTGCTTTTCTAAAGATACATACACAAATTCTTTTTAGATATCATGTTAAACGTGTAGGACGTGAAGTCTTTGATTGCCATGATTTCTGTCTGAAATAAACTGCTGCGACCGGATATATTTTTATCAGGCTTTTCACAAACACTTCAACATCAACTCCGCCATTCAGCTCAAAGCAATCTTTGTAGAAACGCATATTTTTGCAAATATGTCGAAAATATCTCATTAAACCAAATTACATTACAAGTTACATTTTTTGACAAAAATATGTAACGTTAAAGACCACATAAAACAGTTATATCTTTAAAACGACAAAAGTTAAAAAAAAGTTTGTTCACATGAAATGTAGGTCTTGAGGCCTATTTTCATGTCAACGGAAAAAAAAATTTGGTTTCATTGGATATTTTCGACATAGTTGCAAAAATATGCGTACGACTGTAACGTTAAAGACCAAAAAATTGGCCAGGTACACAAAAAAAAAAAGGTTCAGAAACTAGACCTACAAATCTTTAAGTACTTTGACCTATTGATTCGACGCCGACATCAAAATTTTATTTAACATTTTTTTTGTCTGACATTTTTTTTTTCAAAAATAAAATCTTAGATAAAAAAAATTGTGCAATTATTTTTGATAGAATCGTTATTCTGCGATATAACTGAGTAGTATTGCTAGATGACCTTGATGGAGTGGATAGTGTACTAGACTTTTACCCAGAAGGTTGCGAGTTTGATTCCCGTCATGGTCTGGTGGTTAATTCTCATAAACTTCTTATATTCACTATCGATATGAAGTGGATGAGAATTATAAGGATGTGTACAAGTACACACCATGGTTGGTAATGGCAAAACCACAGAGCTGATAAAAAATTGCCACACAGCCATTCGGAATCGGCGTTAAACTGTAGGTCCTATCATCGCGACTGTGATCTAGAGGCAGAGCGCCTGACTCTTGTCTCTGGAGACCCGTGTTCGATTCTCGGCTTGGGTATGTTTCTTATCTATCTTTCTTCTCTCTTCCTTTCTTTCTTTCTTTCTTGGGGCTTTGGCACAATAGATCTTGTAGGTTGCAGTGCCTGACTTTCGAGTCATCCTTCCTTCAAATAATAATAATAATAAATAGTAGTATTGCTATTTAGGTAGAATTCGGTTGGTGGCTGCTATAAATGCCGAGAGATAGAAGGTGAAATATAGTGTCCAAAGATTTGGTGGCTGTACAGCACCAGTGATAAGGAGTGAAGCAGTTCTCTGGGCTCTGAATTATCGTGTCCAAAGTTGTCCACTTTATCGCAATATCATACATCAAAAGGGTCCTAACTACAGAAGTGTACTGCCAAAGGAATATATTTGGCTGCATATCCCAGGTTCCCCTTAATTAACCAAAATTAATGTAATAATGTAATAAACCAATATTTTTACGAGTGTACCGCAGTCCACATTAATGAATCACATAGTAGCTTTACGATATACTTTTATGGCTACCACTCTGATACACGGGGGATTTATTGTAATTGTATGATAGAGAAAGAAAGAGCAAAGTTCAACTTGGTATTTAGGTTTACAATAACAAACGGATACGTAGGCTGAAATAAATAAATTACTTTTATAACTACATTCATATTTGATAACATACATACATATGAAATTATTTGATAAAGAGGATTCGGTTCCTGGTTAATTAGTTTTATTTTATGTGTATGTGTTCAATCCAAAAATATTTTCTTTAAAAATTATGTTTAAATTTCAGCGTATGACAATGGAGCCACAACAAAGCCATTTAATGAAGGCAATCAATCTGAAACTGAAGAGTCAGAATTACCAAGAGAAATACAAAAAGCCGTTTGCACGGTAACAGCCGGAGAGGTCAAGGCGAGCGCTGAAGCGGTAACTACAAAAAAACTTAAAGGTGTTTGTGGTTCAGGTTAGATTAAACTTTGTTTTTTAAATAATTTAAATTATTAAAAGCTTATACAATTAAATTCTTTTCTACTACAGCTGAAATGAATTTAGCATTACACAATCTAGAAGCAAAACTCTACAAGGAGTTGCAAGAGATTAAATTGATGTTACAGGAACTTAGCAATCCTCACACTGGAAATAATTTCCATCGAAATACGTTTGATTATGAAAATCTCCAGCAGCCTTTACCTTTAACACCAACAACTACTGCCATGCCTACATTTAAATTTCAACCAATTTCAAAAGTACAATCAACAGAAAAGTTAACGCATATGAAACCTAATGCTCCGAATACTTTTGGACACGATTCCAAAAAGATTTCATCATCCAAACTTAAGGCCTTACCATCGAATAATAATAGCAACAGAGGGCCACTGCGTGAACATGAAGTCTCCACATTCAATAATACTTTTCTAACAGATAGAGATATTCAAGTATTTACTTACTATTGGAGACTAGAGAATTTTACAGAACGTGTTGAGACTGCGGAGAGTGGAATAGTGGAGAGCCCCATATTTTCGATACAAGGTTAGTGCAAAGCTGCTGGTTAAAACTATGTACTTTGAATACTAAAATCAATTTCTTGCATTTTATTAGGCAAACCCTTACATATCAAAGCTTACTTTCAACATTTACAACGCGATTTTCTATATCTGCAACTGGAATATGCTACGCTCAAAAGTAACGATCGCCAGAATATAATTTTGGATATGGGCGGCCTCTTCAAAGAGATAACAAATGATAAAGTTTTATTCAAGCATAAAATAACAATACTTGATCAAGTAAGTGAAAAGAAAATGTTGTATTTACATACTCAAATACTTAGAAATACAGTCTTTGATAAAAAAAAAACCCACGCATTAAAAGTTTACAAAAATCCGGTCTTTAAATATCGAATACAAGTTATTGGGTAATAATATCCAGGAAAATATTATTTTATTTATTGTATTATTTTTAATAGCTTAAAGCCTATTTTTTTTTTTTTTTTGAATGTGGAAAATAATCAAAATAACTTAAATTAAACAATTTTAGTTATTCGAGAAGTAAAAATGTGCAAAAAATTCCTTTTGTACGATTTAATTATAAGTTTTCTGATCCTAGAACCCATAAAAATCTATATTTCGTACATTATTTTCATTTTTCTTAGTTATGTCTTTTATATGGTTTAATCCCAATCAATCAAATTTTTGTACATATATAAATCTGTTTCGTAGTGCCACCAATCTTCAACAATTGCGGCGAAACTAACAAAAGTTCGCTAAGTTGGTTGAAAAGAAACAGGCATAAACAAAAAACATTTATTTCATATCTTTAATTTTTATAATTTTCTATCTTTTCTACACAATTTCCATTGATTTCAATACTTTTTTAAGTCGGTATTCCACCTTTCAAAACATTCCTCAAAGTCGTTCTTTTTTAGAGCTTCTCAATTTTTACATTAAATGCATTAAATATTTCCGAATTACTACTGAAGACTCTTCGCCTCAAACTTTTTATTTTTTATTATTATTTTTGCAAACAACCAGAAATCATACGTCGTGACGCTAGATCCAAATTTCTTATTAGCTTTATTTTGGCGCATTATCGTGCAGCTTTACTTTACTTTAAGAAATAATGAATTTGTATTTCCTTCTTGAAGCAAAAATTAGTATAGGCTTTGTTTTTTGAGAATAAATACATACAGTGTCGGACAAAACTAAAGCACGGATTCTTCTCCGTTTGCATTTTGCTCAGTAATATTGTAAAACATAATTGGACTGAAATTTTTTTTATGAATGTAGTAAGAATATACACTCGTTAAAATAAAATATAAGAAATATAATATTATTTTTCAAATAAAATAAAAATATTAACTCAAAAGTAACAAAATGCATAAAACTGGCGCGACAAAACTAAAGCACATATGAAATATATTAATGGGAAAGTTCGATTTTGTACGGTATCCATTATTTTTCAGAGCTGTTGCACATTTTCGTGTCAAGAACTCAATAAAATTGCTCAAAACGTCTGCAGAAATGTTCTTTCATGCAATCTTCCATTGGTAGAAAATGGAATCCTTGGTTTTATGCTTTATGCGATGAATTTTTCGATGTATAATTCGTATATATTTTTTTAGATTAAGATTGGGTGAATGGGTAGTCCTCTATTAAATCCCGATTTTATTGGGCACAAACCACTCTTTTACACACCGTATTGGGATCGTCATCGTGCTGGTAGACATGCTTTAACAGCAGATCTTCCCCCGTATAAGGTAACATAACATTTTTGGGAATATCTTTGCACATCAGACGGTCTATTATTCCTCTTATTTTATGAATTGAACCGATTCCATGGCCGAAAAAAATCACCAGACCATAACGTTGCCTCGCTCGTATTATACGGTGCTTTTAAAATAACGCGGATTTCATCATTGCCGTTTTGGTCTGCACACTAACTTCAATCCGCCGCAACCTTTCATGTTAAATATAGATTCATCAGTAAAAACCACGATCTTTCATTTGGCAGTGGCCCAGCTAAAGTACGCGGTTACAATTTCGAGCCTTGCCTGTTGATTCTTTCGAAAAATAAATGGCTTTTTCACACTCTGGTATGTTGCTAAGCCACCCTCCACAGCTCGTCGTTGGATAAACCTGTGTGAAATGTTTAAACGCAATTTATTTCCAAGATATAAAAGAATCTTCTTTTATAAACCGAATAATCGCCTGATCCTCACGTTTGGTTGTGCCCCGCGGTCTGCCACCTCCATATTTAGTATTTAAAAATGGGAAGCGCGAAAATGGCTTATAGCTCGGGAATTAACGCAATAGCGAATACAAAATTTGTTTACAATGCATATCACTGATTCAGCTTTATTAAATCCACTTAGAATATTTTCTCTAAATTGTGCAGAATACTAATTTCGAGCCATTTTGGGAAGCGAAATTTTAAAATGCGAACGGTGACGGTGAATGATAACCAACAACTTGTATACGCATCCAATTTTTTTTAAAACCTGCTTTTTGTTTTAGTAAAAAGAAAAACATTACCCAGTTTTTAATGTTATTTTGTTTCAACAAGTGCATAATTATATTAAATTTATAAAACGAAAAATATGTACATACTTGCATATTTTTAAATTTTATTGAACTAAATGTTGACAAGGAAGAACTCGTGCTTCAGTTTTGTCCGGTCACTGTATATGTACAACGTTGCATTTTCAGCATTTACAAAAAAGCCCAAAAATCTATTACAAGGAAACTGATTGAAAAGAACAAAGTCGGTAACATGTTTCCATTTCAAGTAATGCATATAACCAAACTTACCAACTCCAAACATTATAATTGCTTGACATATCTTCATATTAAGAGAGCTAAATACCATTCCGTACACGAAGAAGTTGGTCTGACTAATCTTCATCAGTCCTAAACAAATGAAATTCGGACTCGTGTGAAAGCGCGACTTGCTTCTAATCGTTTTGAGTCCAGTTTTTGTAGGTTATAAACTAGTTTTGCTTTTCGTTCTTGGGAACAAGAGTAACTTTTTTTTGCCGGTCGTTTTTCTCTATTTTCATCACTTTTTTCAGACAATAAACTACTACTTTCTCACAAAAATTCTTAAATAATTTTTGATGCGAGGGTTTTGTTTTGTCGATGACTTTAAATGCTGGACAATATTTTTTTTACTACTATCCACCACAGAATAGTCAACGGACCAAGGATTTAGCCTCTCCAGAGATCAACAATTTAGAAAACGGACTCTTAATACCAAATAGCGTACTACTGGCAAGTCCTTATATTAAAAACAAATCACTATTAATACAAATATTTATATATTTATAAATTCTTTAATTTTATTTATTTTTTTAAATATTCTCATTATATTAGTAAAATTATATGTATGTAAAATTTAAGCTTTGCAAACTAATCTTTATTTTTCTGTTTGTGTCTAATTTTGTTTTAATTTTTGTATAATTTATGTTACTTAAAAGTAATTTCTTTCACAAATATTACAATGTTTTTTAATGTTTTTGTTTTCTTTGAATTTATGAAATGCGAAAATCCTTGATTTAAAAAATAAAACAAAAATAAATAAAACAAATTATTAAAACAAGCAGTTATTATTTTTAATGCCACCACTGATGTTATTATTGAATTCTTATTACTCCTCTCTCTTTCTCACCCTCTAGCTCTTTCTGATTTTTCGATACATGTCATTATTTGATTTACAATTTGCTACGCGCACCTTTGGCCTTTATATCCAACACTGGTAGCAAAATGGGATAAAGTTCTTTGCTCGATTTAAATTGTACCAAATCGGTGATCTTTTCGTGTCTTTCCATATTTGTAATTTCGATTGTTTCGGTTTCTTCTGGAGCTTTATGCGTTGAGAGAATATGTACAGAGAGCACACGGCGTTCTGGGCCGTTTTGGGCAATAACATACTAAGAACAAAAAATAAATAAAAATGAGAAGGATTTTAAGTGAATGTATTAAATAGGTAGGGAATATTTCAGAACAACAACGAGTTGAGGTTTGGGATCTATTATGCATCCTACTATAATTAGAAAACAGATATAACAAGAATGTAAATCAGTTTTTTCAAAAAAACGATATTTGCATAGTTGGGTTGAACGAAAATTCCTATTTTTAGATTTCGAAAACGCATACACCGGATAAAGTTGTGTATGATGCCTTATGTTAAGCTCTGATTAACTATTAAAATTACTGAAGCTTTAGTCCAAAATACCTGGAGGTGCCACGTTTTGAAGTATTTTACTCACATATGTATTTTGTTTCCGTTTGGCCAAGGGGAATTTATATAAGATGGAGTTACCAGCAACTCATTCTTATTCTTCTTTTTTATGGCTCATTGCTTGTTTACTTTTTTACTTTTCGCCCGCCATATTGGCCCCAACAACAAAGATGTGTTGTTATTGCCGTGTTGTACTACTGCTCCGTCATTATGACAGCAGCAAAAAGGGCCTGTTGTTGTTGTCGTGGGAAATTTGTTGTACTACTGCTATCACCTTCTATATAAATTCACCTTGTGTTTGGCTTTCAAAACTGCGTTCATGGTGAAATCATGTATAAGGTGATACCAACAATTTCACCTTAGCAAAAACATCACGTCTTTGTTGTTGCCTCGGATATCATTAAATGTCAAAATCAGCTGTACAACAAAACAATAACAACAAATATTTGTTGTTGCGGCTATAATGACGACTTGCAATGTCAAAATGGAGAAAAAGCTTAAAACAAACAATAAAAAAAAAAAAACTAAAACAAACAAAGAAGAAGAATGAGCTGCTGGTAACTTCACCTGGTATAAATTCATCTTGACTGCGTTCTATTTTGCTTCAAAGAATCTATAATTCACCAGAAAATCATATTCTAAAGGGCGAGAACTTTATCAACAACTTTCACATTCAAAGTTCACTCTTCGTTTTCACGAATTCGGCTACACACACCTCTTTCGAGGACTTTTAAATATATCTCAGACATAACCTTCAATGTTGCTATGACCAGGAACCCAAATTAGATCAATGTCAAGCTTATGTCTTAGATAGACGAGTAACTCCCCATATTAACTGATTTTCAGGCTATTAAGTTAGAATTTAGAGCTTCAATAACCACTTGACTATTCTAATGATTTAGCTTTGATTGGCGAAATTCTTTGATAGCCAAAAGTTTGACTTGACAAACATAGGCTTCATGTGGATGTCGGACTGATTCATTAAATGTAACTTAAATGGAACTTAAAAGGTCCTGAGTCGATTTCAGCACAGATCCCGCAGTCCATTTTAGACTTATCAGTAAAGAGTGGTATCTCGATCTCTTCTACAATCTGTACTTATTAAGAATCTCAGTGAAGCTCAGTTTGGTTATTAGGTAGCCTGTGTTAGGCTATGTAGATACATTCTGCACATGCGATCGAATTTCACTATGTACAAATTACTGCCTAGATTCAATTGAGTATGGTAAATGTATTTCTGGATAGAATCGGCTTACAACCAGGATTATTAATCATGTCAAAACTTAGTTTTTTTGCTAGAGATTGTTGTATTTTCATTGCGTTTTCTCTATACGGATACTAATGGGAATTTACTGATATGAGAAAAAGTATCGAATACCCAAGTATCGATGTGCGATAAAGTGCTGGAATCGTGCTCAAAAAACATTTTTTTGTCAAACGTAGTCAATTGAAGTAAAAATGATTGAAAGAAGTTCTGAGTAGGTTCGCTTTAAAAGTATGCATACGTCTGTATACACCAAGAGTTAAAAAGTTAATAGCATTGGGCAATTTTACCACGGTTTATGTTAACCCCCATCAATTGATAACAATTTCTTGAACCAACCTTAAAATATTCAATAAATTCCTCTTTTGTTATTTTTTGTAATATAGCAACTTCAGCTTCTTCACGATCGAAATGATATTGAGCCAAAGCGATTTCAACATAAAATTGATGATTTTGTTGATAAACAGTTTTCGGTTTTTCTAGTTTCTTTATGGCTAAAGCTTCTTTATGACGTTCAAATTCATCCAAGGGCATGTCTTCAATGGTTTTCTACAACATAATACAAAATTGTTATAAAAAGAACCAGAGATTCAAAAATTCGATCATATTTCGAGTTTACCAAATATGTTGCCAAAAAGTTTTCAATACGATCTTCAACAAATGAAGGATGCTTCGTTGATTGAACAATAATTCGAATGCCAGTTGCGCCATTAACCTTGCGTACACCGCTAAAAACAATATAGCCAAGTTGCTCCTGCAATTAAAACAAATTTAAAAATAATTAAAAAAGTGAGAAAATAATTTCACAATAATATAATAATAAAATAAAAATCAATTTTATAGATTTCTGTATGTAATAATTAATAAAAAAAAAATAAATTGCTGTTTAATGTTAGGTTTGAGTGAAAGAAAAAATATCTTTACATCTGTTTAGAAAGGAAGTTGCAGGTTGCATGTTTTCAACACGCTGAACAACAGATGCATTCATTGAATTTTGTTTATAATTAAATGATACATGATTAAACAAAATTAATGGCAAAAGATCAAATCTCCACAACTACAATTGTCTAAAATTCATATATAAACTGCACTTCAATTCACAAATTTATGTCAGTTTTGAGTTTACGCTTCAACATTGAATAACTAAAAATGAAAGCTGTTTTATTGTGTGGTTTAGTTTGCGCCTTTTTGATGGCTGTTGTTATGGTGAGTGTGCCAGTATTAGTCTCGTTGAAAACTCTTAAATCCTTTTTGTTGTTAATTAAATTCCCTTTTAATTTATAGGCACAACAAATGCCGCAATCACCACCAATGCCTGGTGGTGGTGGCGGTGCTGGTGGTGGTGCTCATTTCGGTGCTGGTATAGGTGGTGGTGCTGGTGGTGGAGCAGGAAGCGGCTTTCGTAATGCTGGATTTAGGCAATCAGCTGCACAGCAGGGAGGACATGGCCCACCACCACACGGACCACCACATGGTGGTCAGGGAGGAAATGATGGCAAAGAAAATTAGATTTTAAAATCGAAGAAAAATAAGCTTGAAACAATATTATTCGTAGGGTAATAGATACTAAAATAAATTAGAGAGCAGTGCAAACAAAAAAAAAATTATTTTTTAATTTTTTTTCAATGATTAACAGTAATGAAACTTTAGGTCGATCAATTTGTCTTTTTGCGTTCTGAAAATACTAAAAAGGTATCGTTGGGATTCACTTAAGATAAGTCTTGGACACGTCTTCATTTTCAGTATCTCAACACGTCTACCTTAAAGGAAGGTTCAAAGAAATTGCGCGTCATGAACTTCGAAGCATCAATTTCAAATTGATTTGAACACAAATTTAAGTTAAATGATTTTCCATGGCGCATCCGATCACACTGTTTCATCTATTTATTATTTTTCACTTAATGTCAACTGCTGCTAAATAGTTCTTTGACATCGTTTGACAAAGAAAAATGTCAAACGTTTGAAGTTTTGTGAAATAATCTAATCGTAGCCTTAGAAAAAACAGATATATCTCTGTAGTGTAGTTCCGACGGAACACAATTGAATCGATCGGCCTAAGAAAAGCGGACTAGGGATTGGAATCTTTTCAAATTTTTTAGATTTTTCAAGTTCCATTCCTTTGCCAGGCTAAACAAGCGTGCTAAAGACAGATGTTTACACTACATAGAACAAGCTAGATAGACAGCTAGATATATAGCACTGATATAGTGTACTGCGATCAATAGATTTATTGCTTGCGTTCAGAAAATGCCTCTGCTCCGCCATCTGTATGTCTTATGAACGCAAATTGATTGAGCAGTCGTCATTTCATTGAGCGTATTATTTTTCTGATACTTTAGCTCAACATGTTGTTGAGCAGAGGTCGTTTTCTGAACGCAAGCATTGTATTCCCAAAAAGAGCTAAAGAATCTCAGTAGGGATTTCATGTTTAAGATTATGATGCCTAAACTACCTGACCAATAGTTCCCCAGATATATTTTTTCCCGAGTGCCTCCCAGGTGTCGAACTTTTTTCTGATAAAATCTACAGGTTCTGCTTTGCCATGCCCTGAAAGAAAACCTGTGATTATTTTGAATTTATAATAATGAGTAATTCAGTCACTAATCTCTGCAGATCCTATAAAACAAAATAGCTTGAATTTCAAGTTTATACTTTACCTTTGTACGCAAACAATCATAACAAGGTTCAGTCAATATCTGCGATATTAAATTCACCATAATATTTGTGCGATCCGTTTGTGGTCCACACTGAAAGTATAACTGAGCACATGAACTTTTATGATATTCATTTTCACTTTCAAACAAATAGCTATCACCTGCAAGACAAAATTAAATTTAATTTTAATCAATCCTTCAAATCAATAATTTCATTTCAACACTTACCACAAGTCAATTTGTACTCTCGTTTCTTTAGCATTTGTCTTGCCAATAATGGTAAAACCATGGAATTCGTTGCTTCTAAACGTTTATTAACCAATGCGGCAATATCCAACGCATGCTGTTTCGTTACATTACCATAAATAAAGCATTCGGTATGCAAACGATGAAAGAATTCTTTAGCAAAATTAACAACGCGCTCATAAGTGACCACTTGTTTTTAGTAGATGAAAAAAGAAAAGTAAAAATTTTTATTAAATTAATAAAACAAATTATTAGTCGATTATTATACATACATTTCATTGCATCCAACAGCTCACTATTCGCCCATGCACTCTCAGTTAATATCAATGCTAAATAATATATAGAATGTTGATAAGGTTGTTCAGCTTTGAAATTCTTCATTGAGCGTATATATTCTTCTTTAAGTATATCAAATCGTTTCTCATCAATTTTAAAATCAAACAAATGATCTAGTAATTTTTCCAACAACACCATTTGCTTATCGTTATAGCCTCGTATGGTAAACTATAATCAAGAATTAAAACAATTTCAATTTATACAAATTCAATCAATTATAAAAAACTTACATCAATACCCGATGACTTGGGTGTAACTTGTAGCCTTAGACCTGCTAAATCAGCATCATACAAATACTCATTCAATTGATCTTTCAACAGTGATATCATCAGTTGATTTAAATTACAATTGAGCGGATCCATGTAAGCAATTGGATTTGACATATCGAAAGTCATGCATGCTTTCGGTTTTAAATAATGGTCATCTTGTTTATGCCATACACGTAAAATGGGTGAATCCATAATGATGACAGGATGCTTGGGTAAATCGCTATCTAAGGGTGCTAGATCAAAATTTGTGGGAATAAATGCATTTGGTTGCGGTAGCGCGAGATTTTCATTTAATGCGCAGTTTTCCCATTTCTAAAATAACCAACAGAAATTAATACAATTTAATTTATTTTAAATAGAAGTTAACAAATTAAACCTTACCTTTAAAATGTCTGCATCAATTTTGCATGTACCATATTTAGTTTTATAATATGGTTCGGCTTGGGTTGCTTCACTTTCACTACTTTGACTAACTAAAATGATGCGACATTTGGAGGGTATCAATTCATCTAGTAATTTTGTAATTAATTCGGGGCACCATTCGTTGCTTAAGTAAGGAGCTGTGAGCACTTCTTCTAATGGATAAATCTATAAAATTAGAGTTTGTTTAAATAGCAAAACGGTAATTTACGCTTCGTCTCTGTTTTTATTACGTACCTGCATCGATGATACGGAATGTGTTACTAAATTTTCTGGTTGTTCTTTATCTTTGAAACGGAAACGCATCTCATTTATATTAACACATTCATCGAATATCCATTTTTGTGGTCCCTCTTTGCGTATCATATTTAAATACTAGAAAATATATGTAAAAATTGAAAGAAATGTGAATAATTTGAGCATGTAATAGCTAGTAACAACTAAAATATCGATATCACTGGCAAAAACAAAGTGTCAGGCAGAATTTTTACTTTGTAATCACTGCTACTAACAGTGATTTCTACCATTATATAAACACGCAAGAGTATTAAGCCAAGTTTTTGTATTCTGACTAAAAGCACAGTAATATACTGCAGATATTTATTGATTTAAAATAGAAAATTAATAACAAATTATACTAGCCATAAATGTCCAGTTTATTGTGATCTCTTACAAATATTAAAGCTCATTCAGTAAATTATTATAAGTTGTGGGGAAGATGTAATAGTTAGGCAACTTGAATGATATTTTGTGGCATGCTTCATTGAGGAGAAAATGTGCTAGAAGGCTACAAAATATTTTGTAGAAGAGTTTCTGATTGCATCGTCCGATAGTCTATTAAATATTCCCAGGGGTGTTAATGATCTTCTCGTCATCTTCCTTGCACACATGACCCTCTGTCTCATAAGACATACCTTACATATTACTTAGTAGGAATATGAGTGTTGAAATAAAAAATTGTGTAATTTTATAAGGCTGTGATTATATTGCGAGTATACTCGGCGAACACCATGAAATTGTTGTTGCACTGAACACAAAGAGAGAATCTTTACTCACTCTCACACCGAACACGATATGCTCGGTGTATTGTACACCGAACACGCCGAGTGACAATGAATTATTTTACAAAACAGTATTATCACATACAAAATAGTATTAAACAAACGAGTATATTTTGACAAAAAGCAACTCTGCAACGAACTGAATGTAACCACCTCGACTGAGCACGGGAGAAAATGTTTTGCGTTCGCCGAACACCGAGCACCAATATAACCAGGCACTAACCGATAAGAATCTAAAATGTCAAAATGATTGGCAACTCTATTGCTACAGTTTTGCACTCACTGCATAATGTGATGAATTAGAATTGTCTTAAAATTTCCCAAAGGTTTTTTTTTAAAATTATTTTTCATATAATTTTTAAACTTATCGTTATTCATAATTTAAGCTAAAAAATTAAAGAAAAATAGTGAAGTACTTGGCAAAGAAAACGAAGCCCGATCTGTTGTCCAAGAACATCTGATCTAAAAGTACTTTACTTTGCATATTATTTCCAATGATTCAAAATGTATTTAAAAACTAGTGCATCATTCCCTAAATTTGACGAGTTTGAAGACAATGGAGGGGCCTCTTCAAGATTCTCACATGAATCTGATAGAGAATTTGTGAAGGCACTTGAAGGCAAATCCGTCAAAAAGCATGAATGTACCATGGTGTGTTGAGGAGAAATGGTAAGCTATTACCATTGTAATCCTCGTATGCCATGTGATGACAAGCCGTTGCGGTACGTAAGGCTGCGTTTTGGTACACTTGTATGCTTTTCTATCAAAAATTTCTAACAAGCTGAGTCAATATGGGTGAAGCAGAGTGATCGGACCAATTATTGGCGTGCGCTAAACATCCAGTATCTTCGGGTATTTCTCCATTTGTATGCATCTGCCTCCGATGGTTATGTCAAGATTTGTCTCACTTTCTTTGCCTAAGAGGTGAGACTTTTACAAGTCTCAATAGAGGCTATTTCAGTGGGATTAAAGGTGTTGTTTGCTATAAAGATGTCAGCACCAAAACCAGAATCCATTTTTAAGCTGTATATAATTAAGAGCGAAGGGACCGTAGTTAGGACATTGGCGATATCAATTTGACCAAAAAGGAAGGATAATATTGAATTTCCTACTAAAGCATAAATCACTGATCCTATAATCCGACACGGTACAGATTAAAGTATTAGGAATTTCACTAAGAATGCTTAAGTAACCAGTTCCACCTATTAGCAAGGTGGGCAAAACCTGTAGCTATTTTAATTTGGTTTCCCCAAACAGTTTTCTAAATACAGTCAGTTCTGCAGAATAGCCAAAAAGAAACCTTATCTCTGTTAAATATGATACTTTAAAACATCTCTGTCTTATTTGAGAGACCGACACTATGATCATGGGCTTTGAAAGAAACCGAACGTGCTTCAATAAAAGATCCAGGAAAATGAATCCGGAGTATCACGATAATTAAGCCACCACCCCTTTCCATTTTTCTACCAGTCTCAGTTACGTGCTTGCAGTAATCTTATATAAGAACAAGAAAAAATAATAAATAACTTACTTGAAAAACAATATTTATAATATCATCAACGTGCTCCAGTCCCTCGTTAGTTAAATCGACAACAATTTCGAAAAATCCAAAGCCATTCAAAGTATTTTGATGTCCAGCCATTAGACTTTGTAAAAAATTTAAAAAAAAAATATATTATATAACTCTACATATGTATTAAAAGACAAACTTACTCATTACACCAGCCAAGTTTACGCAGTTCCGACAAAATACTACCTTTGCCTTCATGTCCAATCAAATGCGTTAAATAACTATCAGGCTATAAATTTAAAGTAAATGAAAACATTTTTAATTTTAAACAATCAATTAGATAACTCAAAAAAAATCTTACCGCTGATTTATAAAGCTTCGTTAGATCATCTGTAGTAAAACTAATCGTAAGTGAGCGCGAATCTTTTACCGGGACAATCATTACCTTTTGCCCATATTGATCATCGGCGAATGGATCATTTGGCCAGGAAGGAATTTCAACATTCTTATTTTTAATTTCAGAGAATTTATCAATAACCATTTCTTCCAATTCGTTTAAGGATTCTATCCAAGAGAGGTAAATAATATACATTTTAGTTAATACAAAAAAACAAAAATAAATGCAAGTGTAGAAAAAATAAAAAAAATAAAAACCTTTGCCCAGTACAGCTAAACTCATAATATTTGCGGAATACCATTTCTTATGAAATTTCAATAGCTCGTCGCGTACATCGATATTTTTGGATTTTGGTATATCGCATAGAGTGGCCTTGTTACCTAGAAGTGTTTTATATTAAAGATATCGTATTTTTCTTGTTTTTATTATAAGTGGATGTAAATTATAATTACCACTTCCAAATTTATTATAAGCGTGATTGGGTCTAGCCAAATGTCGATGCACTTGTTTGATGCGCCAAACATCACTTGACAAGTTTTTTTCATGTTCCGAGTTGACCTTTTGAAGTTGATTGGATAAAAAAAATATATATGTTTTGGATATAAGTAACTTAAATAAATGAATCTAACATCAAATATCGCTGATATTTCAAAAGATAAAAACATACAGTACTTTTCGGTTAAAGCGAACAAGAACGATAGAAATAAAGATTATGCCTTCTAGTGCTTGAGAAAAATTCAACTTTGCGTACTGTTTCATTGATGCCTGTCCAAAAAATTTCGACCTCTGATTTAAGAATCAGTTTACTGTTACAATCATTATATAATTTCCATTCGTAACTCGTTAAACTGAAAACTATGGTAAGGCTTTTGGTGTTGTATATTTTGAGTAAAAGTAAATTTGGGTAAGTATAATATTGGGAGATCCAGATCTACAATTAGGGTGGGTTCTGTGATACCCATTTTAATAGTTCCAGAGCTTCATTAAACTAGGAAGGCTATTTTGAGTATTTTTTACAATGTATGTGAACAGCGATAAATATCAGTTTTAGAATTTATATTCTAAGCACGTAATCATGGCTATTTAGAATTGGATTGATCAGTGTTTTGAGAGATTGGCAAAGAGAATAGTTTGCTTCAACAAAAAGACCAATAGCTTACACATATTTAAAATATAATGAGCACATAAAAATTTTTCGATTAGACAACAAACTTTTTTTTCTTAAATTTTCAATGCCCGTCAATTTTTAATTTGAAACAATCATTTTTGCAGTGAAACAATTTGCTTAATTTTTTTCTTTGTTCCGATTTGAAATAAAGTGCCAAAATCTGTCTATTTATTTTACATAAAATGTGTTAGAAAATCATCCACTAGATTACACTTATTACACAAACAAAATGCTAGCAATACGTTTCTAAATTGAAACTTTAAACTAAATTTTATTCTCCCCAAGTATTCACAAACTTGTTAATTGTATTTGGAGGACTTTTGTGTAACAATAATTAAATCCAAATACTTATGTTTACTTACCGCATTTATTTCACGATCAGTGGCGCTCGGCGTAAATAAAGGCCCAATGAAAAATTGAGCAAAACGATCCAAAGCACCATCAAGTTTATCTGGAGCAACATGAAAATGATACTTAGTCATCAAAGGATAAGTAGCAGCATTACTGCTACCACTACTCTGCTGAAGATAAGTTGTATAGCCATTCTCATGTGGATACTTTTCAGTGCCCAGAAAAAGCATATGTTCACAAAAATGCGCTAAACCAGGTAAATTATCAGGATCAGACATGTGACTATAATGACGGAAAATGTTAGGTTCAAAGAGTAATCTTTTACTATTTCTACACCAACTTACCCCACTTGCACTGCCAAAGCTGCTGCTGATACATCCGTTTGGGGATCACTTATCAACAATACCTTCAAACCATTTTCCAATTGTAAGCCACGATAGTCACGTGTATCCTGTTGCGATTTTACAATGTCATTCAATCTAAAGGTCATAAAATCCCAAAAATGGTAATTAAAATTAGCAATAGCAATTACAAATAGTTTAGCATTAAAAATAGTGAATCATTTGATTTACTGAGATGACATCATAATTCCAATTGCAGTCTCACCTTAGTATTGGCTCCAGTTCCTGTGGCTTTTTCAAGGGCATATTTTCAATGCTAACCGCCGATTCCCCAATTGTTGTAGCATTACCTGAACTCATGTTGCGCACGTTGCTGTTGTTACTACTGCTGAAATGGTTCTTATAAGCAAATATACTAAATTGTTTTTGGTTTTGTTGTTGCGTACAAAAGAGTTTCGTTAATTTGATTGTACTGAAATTATTTAAAATAGAAAAATTTTTGAAATATTAAATATATTTTAACTTTTTTTTTTAATTTTCTTATTGCTGCTCACCGATTTGCCGTAGTTAATGTTGTTGCAAATATTGATTGTTGTTGTCTACCACAACATACTGTCAGTTTTGGCACTTGACGAATAAACATGTAGGTATAATTTTGGTTTAATACTACGGATGATAAAAGGAAAAACAACGTAAGTGCATAATTTGCGATTTTTGAGGAAGCAGAGATTTAATGTTCGTACATTTATTAAAGTGTTATTTGGCACTGTTGAAGGTATTTGAGTTAGGAAAACCACCGCTAGAGGGTTTTTTCATATAAGCGAATTTTTTAAGTTACTTCTGAGATTTTACTTTATTGATTTTTTGAGATTTTTATTTTTGTGAATATTTTTCGTAGTATAAAGTTAAAACTAAATAAATGTAAAATTAAAATTAAAAAAAAAAATGTTTTCTTGAAAACCTAAGTAGCCTAACAAAAAAAAAAAGTCTAATATGTAAGGAAATGTAGTCCTGCTTTAAAATACTACAGAATTAGAGTTGCAAAATTTTTTGTTTTGAAGATATCGTTTTACAAAAAGAAATAAGTAGTGTTTAGTGCGTAGTTTTATCTTTCATTCCAAAAAATTTATAAAGGCTTAGCAGTTATTTCTGATGTAAGCGACACTTCGCTATGGTCTAGTTTACATTAGGGGGAAGACTCACAAAGGGATTGCATTGGTTTGGTTTTACATGCAAACAAAATTACGAGAGCGGGAGAGATTCATTTTCAGCACGAGGGTAACGATATGAGTCCAATGCGTTTATGGAGTATCGGAGTATGGTGAAAAGCAGAACATAAACAACGCTGCAAATGACGCAAAATATGAGTCACAGTGTAAAGTTAACCTCCCGTCTCCACGAGTAATAATTAATTGCACGAAATTCAAAATTTGTTGTTTCCCGTATAAAATACAAAAATGTTATTTGTTGTTTTTTCATTTTATATGGGAAACAACAACAAATTTTAAATCTCATGCACTGAATTATTGCTCGTGAAGACGAAGTGTAATGGAGACATTTTCTGTCAATTCCCTTGTGAGTCTTTAAATGTAAACAAGGCCTTAGGTGAAAGAAAAGTTGAAAATTCTCAATTGAACGCACAGAAAGTGTAGAACGCATGTAATAGAGTTTGGTGTTAATATCGATTTCGAAAAAAAGAAAAAACAAAATCGAAAATTTGTCGCGTACATCAATTTGGCGATCATGGTTAGATATTATATCTCAATATGTTGCGTAGTTGGGAGAATATCTTAAATTTCAGTTTTTAAACATGTTTATATCTGGCACAAAAGTTGTTCTTGTAAAGGTGCGTAATACTTAATATCGACGAAAATCATTCTGTACATTGCAAAGAAATACAACTTTTTTAGGTACCATCTCGTTGGTAATAATCTCACACAACACTCATCCAAGCTTGTAGCTGCCGCCTAATCCAAATACGGCTCGTTGGAGAACGTGGTTAACTGCACCGACATATTACTGTCATTTCGATGATTTTTTCTACATATTTGCGCGCCTTCAATTTAGCCTCTTTATTCTAGCTTTTTGAGGCGGTTATAACTGATGTTTTCTTGCATATTATTTTCTCTGGTAATAACTAAATTAATAATATATGATACGAATATATTTTAAATCATATGCGTTTACTTTCAGGTTTAAACACTCCCACAAATTTCAGAAGAAAATAATATTTTTTATTTATAATAAAAATCATGCGGTTAAACTATAATTAAATACTGCTGTACACAAAAACACATTACGTCAGCATATATTGATTTAAGCGGTTTTACCTTAAGAGCCCTTGTGTTTGTTTCGATTTTCGATAGAACAACGTTTATTCCAAACTTTTTAAATATTTTCACTTTATATAACATGTAACTCAATTGATTGATATTTGCATGAAGTATAATGATATTAAATTTACTTATATATTACCAGCAATATGCGAAAAATTATTCAATACGTTGGTTCTGCTTTTTTCTACACGTTCCGCCAATCAGAAAGTAAAATCAGTCGAAAATTTATGTCAGCTGATTTTGACATTTCTAATAAGAACAGAAGAACGAAAGAGGAAAACAAGTTTCAGCTGATAAATGCAGCGAAGTATGATTACGTATTATTCGTCACGTTCTGCCAATACCGCTTTAAATACATAAAACACAACACTGTATGGTTTCCCCATTCTCATCATTAATGTGGCCAGGTAATTTTTATAAAATCTCATTTTCCAAAAATTTGTACCCAAATATATAAAACTTTTTGTTTAAAACATATGTTATGATACATGAAATCAACTTAAAAAATCTTCAAAGCATGTCATGATTATTTTTTGAATCTCCCATTGAAGCATACAACATGCTAAGCATCTTTGGATCTATTCTTGACAACCAGCCAACTTTCAGGCAATCTTTACGTATGCTTTGATAATTCAGCCAAAGCGTCATGTATCTGGTGTTTAATGTGAAGTGAGGCCAGTTTAATGCATTTTGTATTGCTATGTATATTGTTGTTACTGATAGCGTCAGAGCATCCGATTTTCGGAATGCACCAAAGAAAATGATTTACAAAGCTCTGAATCATGTTGTTCAAAGGTTTCACAGCCATTAAGAAGTGCAGATAGCATAGTTGATTATAATTTCAATTTTTACACCAAAAAAAAAAATAGAGAATACTTAAAGTACTTACGAGAGATTTAAATAAGCATCTCGAACCATAAAAAGAAATATATATTTTGTTCTTGACATTCTTCGTTTCACAAAAATCTTAATCTTGTGCCCTCTGCTATTTTTTAAAAATACTGTTAATTTCATACACTCATTCTAATTTAGAAAACAAATTGTAACAGAAAAATTTTGCAAGCTGCTGTTTTTATGCAGTAAGTTTCTAAAAATCGTCGTAAAGCATCACACTAAACAATAAATCGGCCAATTGGCCATAAATCACTTACCTGGCCACACTACACTCTTTGTGCGACACTGCAGATGTGAAAAAGAAAACATCAAAAATATGAAACAAATCGGCAATGAAACGTATCTTACAAAAATTCCTTCAGTTTCGTTTGATTCAACGGAAAAGAAAAGTTGACGTTTGTCGCAGATTATTCAAAAAAGAATTAAATTAAATCTTTTACTTATATATAAGAGATGGAAAAAATAAATAAATTAAAATACGAATAATAATAGTAGAGTAAAAAACCAACGTGTGAGTGAACACAAAAAGGTGCAATATTTTTTAATAAAAATGCATAGTGGAAAACCGCTGCAATCTGGTGGAAATGAAATGCAGCAAAGTGCAATGAAAATTTTTCATTTCTATGCTAAAGTATAAAATTGATTAAAAAAATTAAAATAAAAAAAAAATCGCAAAGCAAAAACAAAGTGCAAAAGGGATACAAAAAAAATAAATAAAAACAATATAAATTAATGAAATATTGTATTAATATACAAAATAGGTAAATTATTTTCTTTATACAATTTATAACAATTTACTTTTCACATTGTAGAATTTTTTGTGATATGAAAAACACTTTAGCATTTATTCTTAAGTGCTAATGAATGGAAAAAATCAATTATTTTTTGTATAGTCTATTTTCATTAAATTTGTCTAATAGAAAAGAAAAACAAAAATGAGCTAAAATTGAATTTAATAATTAAAATTGCTGCAGTTGCAATTTTCACAAAAAAAGGAAGAAAAAATGAAAAGGAGAGAATAATTGCAAGAGAAAATGTAGAAGAAAATCAATAGGTAACAACCAACCATTGCAGTAGCAGCAATTGCAGCAACAGCAAAAGAGCAACAACAATTAAAATATTTTTATGCATAAAAAAAACAACAAAAATAACCGAACAACACAACAATTATAAAAGAAATTTAATTAAATTTCTTCAAATAGTTATTTTTGTTATTATGCAGGATTTAAAAATATTGAAAAATGTGTACCTAATTGTGTGCTAAGTCTTTTAGCTTTAGTTTTTATATTATTTATGCCAGCAACAAGAATAATAACACAATCAGTAAATGCATTTTTCTTGTGTGATTTTTTGAGAGTATGGGTGTGTGTGTGTATGTGTGCAAATGCACGTAGTCAAGTTTCTATTGAGAGTATGGAAAAGAAGAAAAGAAGAAAAAACAAAACAAATAGAAAAAACAAAGAAAAAGCCGGAAAACCAAAAACGTTTAATTTCTTAATATTAATGATGATGATGGTTTGCTATGAGTTAATGAAGACAATCATAGCTTAACATTTCTTGTTCAATAGTGTTTTCATTAAAATGTGTTAGTGTAATGAAAGCATGGAATCGATTTGCAAATATAGTTCTAGAACAGCGATTCCCAATCGTTGTGAAATAGCGTATGTTCAAAAGCAGATACATACCCACCCCATTAAAGAACATACAACCAACTAGCGGAAAAGAAAAGCTGTATTAAGAGCCATAGACGAGCTAGTTTTTTGATCGTGCAATTCGTGTGATAGCCGTTTTTCCCTGTTTTCCCCCTTAGGTCAGGTCAAACCTAATTCACCTTCTTGAGCCATGCTGATTGTACCAAAAATTCGATGGACTATAGAGGGAAGTTTTAACTATATCGAGTTGGTTTCAGAACTCCGAATAAACCAACATTTAACATCTATAGCGAGAAATCCAGACATGATAAAGAAAATCTGTATAAAACATCAGTAGGTGTAGCCTATTAAATTGCCCTTCGATTAGATTAGATTGAATAAAAAAACGGGAACTGGTCACCTAGTCACCGAGGACTCAGTTGTGCCTATTGTGACAAACTCTATAGATTACAAATCATCCCACAGTTTTGTATTTCTTAAGAATTCTTAGAGCAGGGGTACACTAAAGTTTCTTGTAGAAGTGCACACACCAATACATATAAACATTATTATTATAAACTAATAAGTTAGACAACAGCAAAATCTACGTTAAAGACCAAAAAAGTATGCGAAAGTTTTGTTGTTTTGCACTTTGGTAAAGGAGAGAGATGAGAAATGCTCACTCTATGCCTAAGTGCTTTTATAAAAACAAATGTGCACCAAGTGCATAGGCCTTCACCTCCGTCTTAGATATTCTTAAAAGATTTGTTCAGTTAATAAATCTGAGACAATACGAATACCTGTACTTGTTAATCCAAGAATATCTATAGTTCTCCTTCTAGATATATTTGGCATGAAGGCTTTTCCTACTCTTATATCCTTTGTTTCTATCCAGTACTGATGCGAAAAAAACACACAAACTTCAGAGAAACTTTATTTTTTATTTTTGTATGTAACTTATAATTAAAGCTTTAACATGTGAACTATAAATCCATAATTGAAGTCTAATTTTAGAATAGAACTTCTATTTAACTAAGTTGTTGTTTGAGCTCAAACAAAAAAGTAGACTATAAGCTATTACTTTGTTAGTTAGTTATAAGTGCCTGTATGTATGAATGTGCTTCGGTTATGCTTTATGAATATGTTCTTCTCAAACTACGCATTTCCTTTGTTGTTGTTTGCTGTTGTGTACCACTTGCGTGCTGCTAAAAATAACAGCCGTACAGTCCGGCTCATCCTACAATTTCAGTTTTATTATTGTACATAAAACTTAAATTGAGATCAATTATACTTCTTCGCAGTATCTAAAGAAATGTACACAATCTTACATACATACATAAATATATTCATACATGCATACAATCAAACTCAAGTTGTTTATAAAACAAAATTGTTTCTTTGAAAATACCCTACACTATCTATTATAATCAGCGTTTTATGCATTTTAAATTTAACTATAATTTGTGTAGGCATAAGCAAAAAGTGGGTGTGACGTATGCAGGAAAACTTATGTGCCAACATGGGTGTCCGTACGTTCGTAAGTTCTTCAGTTCAGATTGTTGTTCTTCATTAAGGTTGTAGGGTACTTGAACTTCAGCAAGGTCGTATAATGGATTTTTTGTTTTTTTTTTTTGATTTTTTTAACGTACCGTTATAGCGCTGCATTCTCTTCGTCACTTTGTAGTTTGCTTTGCTTTGTAGTTTTTGCCTTGTGACACTTTTGGTGAGTGTTGTTTTTCCTTCGTTTTCTGCCTCTTAATTTTCTGCTTGTGTATATTTTTGCATCCGTAAAGGGTCAACGGATTGCAGCGCAGTGGTGGCAAAAATAATTATGAATAGCAACGTATGCTACAAAAACATATGTACATACTTGTGTATGCATGAGGAGGTAGGTGCTAGAATAGGGAATGGAAACAGCAGAGGGGGAGAACCATGTTTGGTCATCCTACAGCTTCCTTGTGTTATATATTCTCTTTCTCTTCTTCTAACTCTCTTATTCTTTGTTTTTCAATTATTCTTCTCTTTTCTGCCTTCTCATCACTTTTTCTTTGTTAAATTTTTGTGTTATTACGCAGAAGCAACATTTACCTCTTTCTCCTCCAAAAAAGATTTAGCTTTTGTTATTATTATTGTTGTTGTTGTTGTTGCCCATACTTCCATCGTTTTTACAAGATGAATGAATCCAATTCTTCTTCTTCTTCTTTGTTTTCCCTCTGCGCCCACTTCTTTGCCACTTTTCCTTCTCTTTGCTCCTTTCCTCATTTCTTTTTATTGTTCTCTTAAAAACTTTGTGCATATTGATTTTATTTTTTTTATATACGCTACTTTAGCTCGTGTTTTTGACGCATTTACTAAAGTGTTTTTTGTTGTTGTTATTGTTATTTTTACTATTCATAGTGCATTTGTTTTTGTTCTGCTATTTATGTGTTCGGAATTTCAATCTACTAGCATCTACAATTCATAGTAAGTAGTAAGATGAAGATAGTTTTTTATTTGTTTTGATGTCTCTATCATTTGTTGTTGTTTTTCTTTTTGTTTTTTCTTTCTCTTGTTTTCTTCTTGCCTTTTTAATAAAACCAGGTATTAAATTTATTCACATTTATATGCATCATGTGTACCAAAGATCTGCATGACTGCTTTCGTACACAATATTGAACCAGTTGCTAATAAAACAAAAAAAAAATCTCAAGGATGCAGTGTGTTCGTAAACAACTTGCAAGCATGAATCATACTTATTTTAAAACGAATGTTACGAATAGTACGAGTGCAATATGCTCGTGAATGAGAATGTCTATGAAGTTCGAACTCTTTTCAATCATATTCGTAGCATTCGAAAATATTCACAAGTCCCCATTTCCACTAGGAAAGATTTTTTATTCAATTCTTGCAGATTCTCCTTTGGTTTTGCAGTTAGCAGTTCTACTTAGAATAAAAATATTGTAAAGGGTGATTTGAGGAACCGTAACGGGTTCCGAAACGATCGCCTGATCTGCTAGTTCTATTAACTTTTTGGCATTCTTCTGGGATCATTGTTCATTCAAAGCCTATTAATTATAAATTGTTTTGCCTTAAATAAAAAAAAAGGCACTGAAAAAGTACAAAAGTTTATGAAATTTTTATTTGTGCTTTTTAGGACTTACGTTGTAAGTGATCCATGCAAGAAGTCTAATTTTGAACCACTTTTTCGAGCATAGTGGCCGATATTTCGCTAACAAACACGTATTATGTTAATTTCCAAGGCTGCAATTGACGCTAGTTTATCGGCATAGACGAATGAGCAGAGATGTGTGATCGAAGCCCACTGAATGACTCCTGGGTGCGCATTGCCTGGTTTATATTTTGTACAATTTAAACGAAACAATTTGAAAATCTTACTAGGGGAGGGGAAAGAATGTTACCCAAAGAATAGTTGTGATAATAAAAAGCATCAATATTAATATCAATTCTTTTGAAACCAATTATATTTTTCTTTTATCAGTGTCTAAGTGCATTATTAAGAATTATGATAAGCAACTGCATTATAAGTAAGCTAAAATCAATTTTGTCTCTGACGTCACCCTCAAAATTTTAATAAATTTTTTACGGTGTAAACAGAATTGGCGTATTAGTTTATTATTTATGGCGCCTTAAAAATATTTTATATAAAAGTTTGACTACCTACGTATACTTAAATGCAGGCAAACTAATTTCAATAAATCATAATTTCGGATTTTCAAGAATATTGCACTGGCATACGAATATTTATATGTATATTATATAGTTATATTTCAAATTTTATATTTATATCATTGCGACAGTGGTCATTGCATTCTTCAAATAAGTTCATTGAACCCTTTGAAGAACATTAAAAGAAAAATGTATTCTACAAATAAAGATAAAGAAGAATATAAGGATTGATAAAGAAGTCACAATGTAGCTGTATGCACAATGTACACATGGATGTACACAGTATAGTACCATTCAATTGTAACTACCGTCATAGAGTAGAAAATTTCAAACTAGGATTACTGTTGTATATATGTATGATAGTTGTAGAGTATTCAGTAGGATTGCAACGAAAATTCGCTTAATTTTGAACTTTTTGTTTTTATATTTCTGTATTCAACAACTAAATTCAACTTTACTAAAATTTGTATAATAAAACAATTCAAAATTCAGGAACTCGCCACCAGTTTTTTTTTTCTCTAGATCAAGGGTGGCTAACACAAGGCCCGCGGAGCTAGGTCAAATGAACATAAGTTTTAACTTTATTGTACAAAGAACATAATATTTTGAGTAGTTCGTATCATATATTCAAATATGTCGCATTTTTCGAAAAACCCCTTGGTTTTGAGATATTTTAAATATTTTTCATTTTCGGGAAAATTCATATATTTTCGCTATTTTAAATATTCCACTATTTGACAATTAAAGTTACTAAGTTTTTTGTACGACGCTAGGTATCTATAAAATTTAGTATGCGAATTCAGCTTCTGATTTACAATTGAAGGGATGTAAGTCTAAAGGGTCTAAGTATCAAAAACATTGAACGGGAATATAACAAAAAATATGAATGAAACTGCTGCAATTAGTATCGGATTTAGAATATTCTCGTATTTTTGTAATTTTTTTTTTTAATATAAGACATAAAACCCTTTCCAACCATATTAAGCTTGACAAATATTTAGATTTATTCCACTTCAATTGTCAATTGCCACATCGCTTTTTTCATAAATCATACAGTGGTTTATTATGCGATCGGCATATACAGTAAGAATGTAGTGAAGTGGCAGTTACGTTGACATTAAATCGCTTTTCTTTACAACTTAACAACTTATCCGGGCTTAACAACGAATGTTTAGTATCATTGATTGAAAATGAGACCTCAAAATTTAACTATACATACATACTTCAATGCTAAATTTTCATTAAATTTGGCCTGCCTACTGAAGAGGTTGACCACCAATGCTCTAGATTGTACGAATTACACAAAAGTTAAATAAAAATCAGGTTATATTTCAAATGAGACGTGAGGAATAGTCACATGTTTTTTCAAAATAAGTTAAAGGTGCCATCTTGTAGCTCTATTTTGATAGTTTCCAACTCATTAAAGCCAACGGTTTCTGATTTAAAACTGCAATAAAAAAAATCATGTGCTGTAGTCATGTGCGCTTGTATTTTCTAAATAAAATGGTTATAATTTAGGTCGTAATGCGAAACTTTCATTGATTTTCGGACTATTACTTTACCTTAAATTTGTACTTTAAATTTGTGAGGGGCCATTCATGGGCTAAGCTTGTTCAAAGCCTTACGCACTGTTTAACACAAGCAAAATTTCGTCCAATCTTGGGAACTATAGTAGGTCTAGACTATACTGCATTTATGGGTGCTCGCTTTCTCATGAACTTAATTATTTTTGTGTGCTCCAAGTCTCCTCTAATCTTTTATTAGCATCGATAAAATCCACTGGGAGAGCGATTCTTTCACATTACCTTGATGAAAAATCAATGATTCAGCAAACACATACGACATTTACACTAACGAAAAATACATACATTTCATAACCATTCTCAAAAGTTTGAAGTTATATTTGTAAGAATAACGATCATTGAAAAAGCAGTCATTTTATTATGTGGATTATTCACGTAAAAAAAAAATTTGTTTGCATATCTAATTACAAAAATGATTTATTAACCTGGTTTTGCATCATTGCAAATGCAAATTTTTATTGCATATCACATTTATTTATTGTTGTAATAGCCGAAATATTTTAAATTTGCAATGATGCAAGACCATTTGCACCATATCGTGAATCGCGCTAATGTGTGAGCGTAGTTTGCCCAATTCAAGCATTCGTTATGCATTTACAAAAAAAATTCGAATGCGGATGCGAATGTCAAAAATATGCGTGTGTTTCACATGTAGCGAATGCGAATGCAGATACCCGTTACATCTTTACTAGAATGCAATTAAATATTTCGAGTTCAATAAATTTTATAAGTATTTGTAAAGTTGCCACGCAAATAAAAATGATTATCAATTGTTTGCTATCTTTTTAGAATTCAAATTAAATAAAACACTTAATAAACGCTACTGAAAATAAACTCAAGCACTTTGCTATCAATTTAAAAGTCTACGCACTTCATTTTCATTTTAAATCTAATTGGTACTTTAAAGTACAATGCAGAGTCGCTGACAGTTCACGTAATCAGTTTTAAATAATGATTACTTGAAATACAATAAGTACTTAAAATATTAAAATACAATTTCAATCAAAATTTTTCTCTTCTTCCCGTAAGAAACCTTCATATCGATTAAATTATTTATTTTTTTCATATTCTATTTATTTTTTCTATTTGTTAGTTATTCTATTTTTACTATTTCTTGTGTACTAGGTAGGTATTTTTTGTTTTGTATGCAATTTCCTGAAAAACTTGTTTTCAAGAGATAAATATTTTTGTCGTTTGTTGTTTTTGTTATTTAGTTGTTTATGTTGATTTTATTATTTACATTTATTTAATGATTAAATTTTTGTTTATATATTTAGTTTTCTCAAAAAGTCAACAGAAATAAAGAATAAATAAACTTTATTTCTTATTGTTGTGGTTGTTGTTGCTAATTAGGAGCAGAAAACATGCATATACCTCATTCAGTTTTATTATTATCTTAACTATTAATTAAATAATTAATATTTTTTGTGTTCTGTCATCATTCCTGACATTAATTTACGCACACCTTTTGACGTGTTAACGTGTTGTGTGCATGTGACACAAAAACAAGGTGTATTAAGTAGATAAATAAAATGTTAGAAGAAAAATACATTTCGGTCATGCAGTAGTAACTCAATTTATCATAAGGTACTTGCATAATTAAATATATCTATGGCGTATAGTGGTTCATAGGCAAACTAAATTTATTAACTTTTCAAAGTTATTCAAAGCAATTTAATAGCGAAATAGTTGATAATAACGGTGGATCCGATTAACTTCCACTCCTTTCTTTCATGCAGAATGAATCGTTAATGCTAGTAATTCCCCAACTATTATCATTCCTAGACTTCTGTCCTAATCCTTATTCGTCTTGTCAAAAACAGGCATGGTTCACTCACATTGAGATGTACCAACATAGGTTGGGTTTTTTGTGATTCGTTCTTGAATATTAATATTAATATTATAAAGAAAATCTTTTGTAGGTATATATAAAATTTACTGTATATTGTAAACGGACCCTGTTCACTTTTTCAAGGAATGGAAACGGCTTTAGCGACAATTTATATAGTAAATTTTCAGGAATATTCAGTACTTGCTGTTTCATATGTATAAGAGATGGCAGTGGCAGTTGATAAATCAGCCCATCCTTAGAAGATATCAACTTACTTATATAGCAAGTTTTTCGCTGCCTTAATTTGCTAAAGCCCTAATACACATTTTTCAAATTTTATAGGAGAAGCAAAAAACATTTTGGTATTTGGAGTACTGCTTCGAGAATTTGTAATTTAAACTAAAAGAAAATATCGTAAGTTTTTGATATAGGCCTCTAAAATTGTTGGTTAAGATGAAAGTGGGCACTTCCTTATCATAATCCATCAAAAACTCGATTTTGAAAAATTTGATGTTGGAGCCTTAGCAAATTAAGGCAGCGTTATTTAACAAAATTTGTTGTCCTGACTATGAAAAGTTCAAAGTTACACATTATTAATATTGAGGAAAAATTTAGTTAAAAGAATCAGAATTGTATTTCTTAGTTACTGGTTTTTTTACCATATCTGTGAGTGACATCAGCACTCACCTGAAAAATAGTGTTAAGCACGTTTGAAACTCAAATATACATCCAAGCTGGTAAGGTCGAAGAGAAGCTCCGAAGCTAAGAGCAATTTACAATGTAGTATCTGTTCCATATTAGGAAGCTCCAAATAACCCGTGTGTTCCCATGTTAGGAGCAGCTGAATCAATACTTAACTAGCCATAAAAAAAGTACACCTTACTAGGCTTCTGCTTTGTGCTTATAACTATCGTAAGAATCTACTAAACCAGGAAGAAATGTAAAATTCCTATGCAAAAATACTACACTACTACTATTATGGCACAACAGCCCCTGGAGGGCCTAGGCCGAGCTGTACCAAGAGGTGGTGCCGTGTAGAAAAATCTTTATTTACTATTTTGGATTTTTGAGCGTGCCGAGATATGAACCCGGGCACCTCTGCGTAGCCGTCCAACACACTAACCACTAAACTACGGCGACCAAAAAAATACCTCTTTCCATTTAACGGTAGGTTGGCGTGTTTATTACGAGATTTTGATGGTACTTGCATTGAATATTTTATTTAAAATAATACCTTTATCTCAAGTTTTGCTAATTTTTACCAATATTTCCTTTCTAGTCTAGTTTTGGTGTAATTTGTTGTCTGAATTCGGTCTAGAGTTTTGTCTACTTTAGATCTGTATTAGAGTTACAATTTTTGGTGTGAATATTTATCAGATATTTTTTCCACTGGTTTTTGATCTGAATTTCGGGTTGCTTTCATTCAGTATTTGGCGACTTTTGGCCTAAAGTTTTGTCTAACTATAAACTGAGAAAACAATTTTAAGGTATTTAACCTTACTCCCCTTTATACTCATTTTGACGCTTAGACCTAAAATTTTAAGTTCAGTATAACACATTGTTTTATTGTTTTGTTTATTCAATCTATTTTCAACAATTTTACTAAGCTTCGTGCCATTTTGCACTTTTTTTTTAAACACTGCAAAAATGGGCTTTGAAAAATATAATCAAAATAAATTTTAATGGAATTGTGAAAGCTTTTTTGGAAAAAGCTGCCTTTTGAGTCGTTTATGCCGTTAATAGCCAAAACGGATACGTGAAATCTGAATTTTGAGAAATTTATAAAAAAAAAACACTCAACTTGCGTATGATATATCATACGTAAACATGGGCGTAGCCAGGATCAAAATTTGGGGGGAGGGAGGTAGGGAAGGCAAGTATGCAATGTGCAAATGGAAAGCATTTTTTAGAAAAAATTAGTGAAAAAGATTTTGCGATCAATTTTATTTATTTTTTTTTTAAAAAATTATGTGTCTGCAGTCATTCACAGTAGAAGTGAAACTTTGTTTTTTAGGAAAATATGAAAATTAAATCTAGAGGTTAATTTTCAAAGTCATGACTTAAGTTCATGTCAATTTCGTTATTTGAAGTTATATATAAACAGGCTTAATGAACAAATGTAGTCATCACAACAACAATGTATATAGAGACGGGCAAATCAGACGGCCGTTTCGGAATCCGCCACAATTCCTCATCAGTGATCTTAGTGATAGTTCTTAATCTTTCAATATCCTATATAAGCTACTAATATTTGAAATCACATTGTTGTTGTGATGACTACATTTGTTCATTAAGCCTGTTTATATATAACTTCAAATAACGAAATTGACATGAACTTAAGTCATGACTTTGAAAATTAACCTCTAGATTTAATTTTCATAGTCTCCTAAAAAACTATCATGAACTGATCGAATGGGGACCGTTCAGAAAAAATGACACCTAGAATCATTTTCTCACAAACACACACACTCTCCCATGTACTAGACTTTCAAATAACGAACTGTTATGCAGACTAGCTACTATGGGAAAAAAACAACAACATAAGTGTATAGAACGGTAGTGGTAGTTTCTTTCAATATCTCTATTCAGTGAAGATATTTGGAATCAAATCCGTAATTCTGGGTTATGATTTCAAATATTAGTAGCTTATATAGGATATTGAAAGATTAAGAACTATCACTAAGATCACTGATGAGGAATTGTGGCGGATTCCGAAACGGCCGTCTGATTTGCCCGTCTCTATATACATTGTTGTTGTGATGACTACATTTGTTCATTAAGCCTGTTTATATATAACTTCAAATAGTGAAACTTTGTTGTTTATTTAAAAATGATTAGAAAACATTTATAACAAATTCTGTTGAAGTTTTTGCAGTCTTCTTCTCTCTATTTTGTTGCTATTTTTATATATTGGTACACTCTATACTTAACGACGTAGTACACGTATATAAGCAGAAAGTTCAGGTATATACAATCAAGGTCTGCTTTCTCAATAAAGTACATGAAGTAAAACTACGAGAAATCAACTCTGCTTGATTGTATGTTACCGATTACTTATTATTAGTTCGGGGATTAGCCGAATCATATTATATATCAATTTAAAGAGCTTGACGAGTAGGTTAGCCAAATTAACAGATTTAAAATCGGTTAAGCCAATTCCAAAATATTAGCGTCGGAAGTTTTTTAAAATTCGCTCATTGAACAAAGCATTGCATTCATCGTTGAAAAAATCATTGCTTAAGCGGGAATAAATAAATGAGAGAGAGAAGACATGAGTAACGGCATCTCTCAGAATTATCTAACGAATTATCTGCATACACAAATAACAAAACAAACACCAACCAGAAGTTTGGTTCTCTTTTGAGATTGAGATTTCTTGAGTAAAAAAAAAAAATTAGCCCCAGTTACTGGGGCCTTACCGACTAGTATTTTTTATACTTGATTAAGTTTTTATTCAATTTACTTACATTTTTGCGCCGACTGCTCTATTTCACTTGTTGTTGCTAAAATGAATTTAAATCACTTTTTTTGGGGAATTTGGTTTCTAAAACATGCGAGTTCGTTCGAAATTCACTTTTAACAACGAGTAAGAAAAGAAAAGTGAAAGAGAATCGTAGAGTACCAACGAGTGAAATGCTAGTGATTTCATTTCACAAAGTGAATTTTATAATACCAAATAGTGAAATGTATGTGATTTCAATTCATTTTGACTCGAAAGTGAATTCTGGAACATGCCTGATGGGCCGCTTTCCTGTGAATTTTTGTTTCCGTTCTAGAAGAAAGATGAAGAGAGGCATCACTTATACTCAAGAGTTTTTGGAAATTACTTATTTTAATTAACACATACTATTTGAAATTTTGCTAATCCAAGCATCGACCCGCAAACTATTCTATCTTTCCAATCCACGGAATATTGAATAAATATTGTATTTCTGACGCATGACTACACTTATTGATAAAAAAGCAAAATTATGATTGTGAGACCCAAATTATTTCTACGTATATATAAAAGTTTGACCCTTGATATGTTTCAAACAAGTATATATGTTCATACATTATCTGCTGAATAAATGTTCTTAAAAAAAAAACTTATAAAAATCCAAATTTCTTTAAAAATTTTATACACAACTTTGACCGTCATTAAGTCTTTAAATAGTATGAGTGCATATACGAGAATTTTATATTTTCTTTTCCACGAAACATAAAGAACATGTTTGGCGTGTATAACTATTATTTATGTATATAGTTCATTCATTATTTATTTATTCGTTTATTTTTTATTTACGCCTCACTCAATTTGATTATGTTGTAATTTAGCATGAATTCACAGAAAAAACCCGAAAAGAAGAAAAGTCAAGTGAGAAAATTGATTCCAGAAAAATTCATTTTAAAAATAGATTACAAAATAATTACGTAGTCACGATCATATAATAAATTTGCATTTTGACATATCACAAAATAAACAAACAAGCAAGCAAACAAACAAATAAACAACCACAATAAAACACCAAACAGTGGCAGTTTAACACTAAAATAATAGAAGCTTGAATTCAAATAAAGTTAATTATTATTTTGAACTACAATTCGAGAGGGTAATTAATTTGCGCGTTTCGCAATAAACTCGAAGTAAAGGTAACAAAACACAACAAAACAAAACAATGGGTTTAAACCAATTTTTTTCTTTTTAAATTATTTAAGTGTTTGCCCAGAGTTGCCAATTGATTGCAAATTATTTATTCATTAATGGAATTTTACAGTAAATCCATAAAATTAAAGATTATTTAAATGAGAGTTCCTCATACGACGCAGATGACAAGATTGTTACACGAACTGGAATATACCAGTTAGTTTATAAATAGGTATATTTATATGCTATAAATATACATATGTATACACTTGCAACAACAACACCAACCTACTTTACAAGATTAATTTAAATATTATTTTTAAACCTTCACCTACAAATAGAAGGGAGAGAAAAACAAGAAAAATTATATATGGAAAATATAGTACACAAAACAAGTCTGCGTGGTTATAGTCGATGAAAAGCAAAATCTGTTTTTCGGGTTCCACTCGCAGAGAAGTATAAGCTCTACATTTCCTATTGCGAGGGCTTCACAGATTTGAACATTTTTTCTTAGAAATCAAGTAAAAGAAAGCCATAGAATTTGCCATAACAAGCACACTTAACCATAACTACTACCACTACTACAAACTACATATAATATACTTGTATATATGTGAATGTATACATGTATGTATTTCTTTATATCTTACCACCGCTTACTCTCTCCCTCTTTTTCAGTCTCATTCTCTTAGTCTCTCAGTTCACTCACTCAGCTGTGTGTGGCACGTGAATAAATAAATAATAAAAAACAACAAAATCAAAAAGCAAAAAATCACTGCAAACAATAGAATGAATGAAACAACAACAACAAGAAAAACAATATTTTTAATCTTAACAATGGAGTGTGTTTTTTTTGCGACAATATAAATAAAATAGCAATAATAATAACAACACAGTAATAAATAAAAATAACACAGAAACAACATTCGTATGTGACACCACCACTCATTTGCCGCACTTTGTACAGGGTGATTTCATTCGTTCGGATGGTCAACATGAAGCAAGGTAATAATGGAGGTCGAAGCAAAAAAAGAATTAATTTGAGCAGGGGAGGAAGGGAATCTGAGACAAAATGTTAATACTATATTCGATCGTTGCGCTTTCGGCCTCCAGTTGACTCACAACTTTCTTATTGCGTTACCTGATTAGTGATCTGACAACCCAACAGAAAGTGAACTAAACTAATATATACGGGAGATTCTCCTTGATCTTTAAGTAGCAGTTGGTATTTGGAGTTTAAAATTCAACATAAAAAATAGTTCCAATTCAAACCTCTTTTCATATTGAGGACCTCCACAAATATGCACCAAGAATGTCTGAATTCCTTACAAGAAAGTTACCTCTATCCATCCGGTTGATCCTTATTGATAGAGACACGAACTCGGTATTGGGTTTGTGGTTGGTAAGAGGCTAAATCATCTTGTGGCGCAATACATGCTAGAAAACGATCGGCTAGCCGTGATGTTCTAACGTGCAATATTAAAAGGAAAGTCTCTTCAGTCCGAAGATCACGATGAAACAACCAAAAACCTCTTGAAACTGATAGATTTCACTGCGACAATGAGCGTGACTGTTAGTGGCACCAGATTCCGTCACCTCGATATAAATGGTTTTCCAATAGGGAATATCCATTTTTATTTTTATATAAAATGTAAAGTATTTGAGATATAGGCAAGTTCTTTATTGGAAAAGAAAACTCTCATCATACCATTTAAGAACCATGAATTACTTAAACGAACAACGTTTACAAATACTCAAAATTTACTACCAAAATTTGGAGTCGGTGGTCGCAACTTTAAGAGCGTTAACGCCAATTTTCGGTTATTCTAATTGCTCCACCTGACACTCAATTTGTAAGTTGGTGCAAAGTTCGTGTTCACATTTTCGCACCTTAATGTTTCGGTGTCTATGAGACGAAGAAATGCAAGGAGTCTTGAGAATATTGCTCGGCTCAGATTTCGGCCTACACGCGCACAAGATTTAGTTGACTGAAAGAGCTGATTGATGCCTGAAATAGCTTGACTGTTTGGTGCGGTTTTCATGTCGGCGGTGTCATTGGGGCCCTTTTTTTTCGTTTCCGAATTTACGTCTCAATAATGTGAATAAAAAAATGGACCCGTCGAGTGGCCACCGAGATCGTGCGATTTAATTCCTCTGGACTCTTTTTTTTCTGGGGCTATGTAAAGTCATTGGTTTATGACAACAAGCCAAAGACGTTAAACGAGCTCAAAGCTAATATTGAAATCGAAATTGTCGGAATATCGGCCGAAATGCGTAGTACAGTGATCGAAAATTGGATTCAATGAATGATGATATGATGAGAGCTTTCATTTGAAATATAGAACTTAACGTTTTATTTAAAAATGGAAATGGACCTTTTTTATTTGAAAACCCCTTATATAAGGCTGCCCCCTGAAAAGCTTTATTGGTAAAAAGTATTATTCAAGGTATTATCCGTCGCTAGTGACAACTTTCGCCCATCTCCGGCAATTTTCGGATCCCATCTCGAAAAAAGAATTGTCTTTCGACACTATCAAACGCATCAATTGCGTTCGGTACAGATCATCTGTGATGGTTTCACTCGATTTCAATACTTCATCCCGCAAATGACAAAAACTTGGCTCGAAAACAGATATTTTAAATAGAGAATAATTTAAAAATGCAAACTCACTTTATGACAATTTTTATCTACGTATTTTGATCAGCCCTAACCGATGCAGCCATCTATCGTAAAACGACGGAAGCAAAATTGTACCATTAATATCGCACTATGAAAATAGAAGTGTCGTAACTTCCAAAACATAGTTTTGAGATAATCGCATTTCAAACATTATAATAGTGTGATGTTTCATGGGGAGACCTAATATTTTTTCAATCGGACCAATTTTTTTCTTTTTTTTTGGTATATGTGGGTTTTTAGAGACAACTTTAAATCGACCTGAAATTTTAGATATCCAAAAAAAAAAAAATATTTCGTTGCACTGAATCTCTCTACGTTTGTGTATGGCTGACGAAGAAGTGTGATATTATTTATTAACTTTCAAACAGTTAATAAAGTTTATTAATTTGTTGTCAATTTTAAATGTTATAACAAAAATGCTGGAGCAAGACCCAGAAACATCTACCTACATATAGTTTGCGGATAGGTGAAAAATACACTCCCTCCACCTGTATTTTTTTATTTTTTTGTTGCCTCGACTTCCCCAATTAGCTCATTTTATGTTGACCATCGAATTCACCCTGTATAATTAAATAGAATTTTTCTACGACTTATGCTCAATTTTTATTGAAATTGCTCACCCATTCTCTCTTGCTTGTGAGTTGTTTCGCTGTATCTCATTTGTGTTATTCATTAAATCTGATATTCTTTATTCTTACTGCAGAAAACCGGCAAAAATTATATATAAAACTATTGAAATAAAATCAATATAAATATGAGTAAGAGTCATGTGATGTAAAGACATTTTGATGCTAATATTTTTGATTTTTACACATTCATAGTTATAGCTATTTTACAAGGCATACATATAACACATAGAAGAGCTTCAACTTTTGAAAGACAAGAAGAACAATGAGGGAATAAAATTAGTTGTTCAAATATAGTTAGTTTTTAACTGAATTGATATTTCTTCTGCGCATATTGAGGAGTTTTCTTGTTATTGTTATTCAAATTTAAGGAAACCGATAGTATTTTTACACTGTGCCTGCTAATGCTATAGTTCTGCTAGTAAACTTGTTTGACAAAAACCACCGTGAATATCTGTTGTTTGTTCAGTTGCTAGAATTTTAGACACACTCTTTTCAAATTTCTGGCTCTTAAGAAGATGGTGGAGGAGGATTCTATGTGTTTTGAATGATAATAGCCGACCGAGTCCTGATGCAGTTAAGAAAACATTGTTCTGTAAAGAATCCTGTTTCAGTTCTGATATTTTTTGAGTTTTGATCGATTTTTTAACAGCAACCACTTTTTTTCTACTATATTACTACTCCGAAATGGAATCACAATAATTCAAAAACGATTTGAAAAACTCTTCTTCTTTTTCAAACGAAAAAAAATGTTTTCATCGCGAATTCGCGAAAAAATTCCTGATGTGTCTCCTGGACCAAAGAACCACTGTGGATTTCTGATTTTTCCTATAATTAATTGTGCTAAAAAACACAAAAAGCGAAATTTGCAAAATCCGCCATTAATCATTAAAAATTGCAGATAATGGTTTGAAAATTTAACCCAATCATGGTTAGTTGCGAAACTTGATTCGATTTGGGGGTATTTTTAACATGGAAACCCAGTAATGCCCTGTGCTAATACTTCCTTTTATGTATTCGATGATTAATTTGCAGCCTGGTATCGACTACCCAATATCCAAATACTCGATACTCATGCACCATTAGAAACTGGTGTGAATGCTCGAAAACGAGTTAGCTGGAATTAAAAATTTCGCAGGCCTGTGTTATATTCATAATTACATGAATCAATAGTTATGAGACATCATAAATATTCAAGTGTTCTGTGCATGTATGTATGTCTACCTTTGATTATAATTTTCCATATATTGGCGTAAAAGGAATTCATAAATAAATTGAGCGAGTCAACGGACAAGGCGACAAAATGTTGGCAGCAAATACTGTCTTTGTCGTCAGCGATTTGATTTCATAGAACACTATAGCGATAAGCTGAATCTAATTTATTAGTTTAATTTCATAGTATTGCCGACAATTCCTTCAATTTCTACATAAGTTTTAAATTTTTGACAGATGTAGTCGTATCGCTATCGCATTAAATGTTTTGAGGGTATTATGCGCAAAAACTCAAACACGCAAGTTGTAAATTGCCCATTTTTGTTTGACCCCCCTTGGAAAAGTAAATATTATTTTCAAATATTTAATTGTTTGAATAATTTAATCAATTTCGAAATTACGTCATACATTTGTAGTCATGCAATCCACAAGAATCTTACTAAAAATACACGTTTCGACTAGTGCACTTTAATGACTACACACACTTGGGTAGCTTTTTTTTCTCATACTCTGGTGTAGAAAAGCGTAGGGGAAAAATGTTTTATGCACCGTGTTGTGTAAAGAAAACCGGGGTTTTCACAACTGAAACCTACACGAGTATGTACAATCCCATTAACGTATAATACACCCTTAACGGCGTCAATGAACATCGGTGTATTATACCCGAGCTGTTCAGAGATTTTAGGTTAATTTTGTTGATCTTATTTTTTTGTTTCAAAAAAATATATTTAAGAAGAGAATATTTTTATATTATTTTTTGTTTTGCAATTAAAATATGCATGGGGAATTAAAAAGAAAACTTTAAAAAAAAATCTAGTTTATTTTAATGATTTATTGTTTCTCTGGTGTCGCACACCCAGTTCATTAACTGTGTAACACAAATTATGTTAATTGACGTCGACTTGAGTTAAACTAGATATTTTTTTATAACTAGGCCCAAGTAATTAATATAACATTAAATAACGCAGAAAACCCAATTAAATTTTGTGAGTTTGCGCGATGAAAGAGGACTCTTAACCCATTAAGAACGACCGGGAACCAAAGTAGATAGATCAAGAAAGTAACTTGAGAGAAAAATTGTTTTTTAACCTGGCTCAGGAACGGTTCAGTCCCATATGGCTAAGTTAAGGATAATTACTCCAAAGACATATATAGACTGCATACGTCATAATTTTTGTATGAGCAGTTCAGGGTTACGATAGTGAGCTAATTGAAATCGGTAAGTATTTTATTCCCAACAAGTACTACAGCTTTGACATCTGAATTAAACATATTTTGAAATGAATATTTCTTATGCGACAAAATATACGTTATGCTTGGTTTTCACTATGTCATATTTGCCGTCAAAGAGAGAAAAAGAGAGAGTTTCCCATATGAAATTTGCCAACATGTTGGCAAATTTGATTGAATTTGACATAGTGAAAACGAGGCATTAGTTGTTAAACGATCCCGCTTCGCTTCCCCTACTTCATGCAAAATCTCAATCGGGAGAACAACATGAAAGAAAACAAACTTGCTCTTCGACTTTTTCGTTCTCTTGATCTCTTCCTTTTCAACTAATTTCCCTTTCTCCCTCTCATTTAAGTACAATTGCACTTTGGAATAAGTAAATTATGTGTATATGTGCCACTCGGCTGCGTTTACGAGCATGCAATGGAGATTTCTCCCCTCTTTTTTTTTTTTTTTTTTGGTTAAACGGTATTGTGGAGAGGGGAACAAAAAACAGACAAGGTGTATTGTATTTTGACTTTTATGTACATATCGATGTGTAATATTATTAAAATATAAAAGTGTATAAAAATAGTACTTGATGGATGATTAATTAATGAAAATTTATATCTGAAAACAAAATATGGTTGACGATCGTGCCACGAGTGACAAATCTACGAATTTAAATTTAAATAACAGTATGTCTGCGTTCCGAAGATTTCATTGTCAACTTTTCATTGCCAGAGACTCAACCATTGCTTGATTTTCTTTAGCAAACATTTTCTTTCAGAATGGTAAACGGTAGAAATTATCCTAAAACTACCATGATGATATAGAACTAAACCATTTTACATATATCGTACTTTAGTTATCATAATCTTATTATTATTAGTATAAACGAATTGGAAGAAAATATTAAACGCATTATCACCGAATAAAAACTTTTGTAATTTTAAATAAATGGAATTGTACTCTGGAAGGGAAAGGGGGATGGATACCTATTTATGAACGACTGTATAACCTTAGACATTTATACATCACCTTAAACCTTATCTCATTAGCTAACTTTCTATCAAAAATATTACAAACAGAAATAAAATTTATGCTGGTTTAAAAATAAGTCAAAATATTGAATTTCAAAATATCACCGAAAAAGTTGAATGTTATATTTTTTTGCTTTTAAGTTTATAAAAAACAGTTCAAGGTTTGTTAACGGGCTTAGATGAAACGTAATTTTTTGTCAAAGTGACAAAGTGACAATTATTATTATAAAGAGGACGGCTCGAAAGTCAGGCACTGCGACCTATAAGATCTATTGTACCAAATCCCCAAGAAAGAAAGAAAGGCAGGGAGAAAGAAAGATAAATAAGAAACATACCCAAGCCGAGAATCGAACTCAGGTCTCCAGAGATAAGAGTCTGGCACTCTGCCACTAGAACACAGTGGCGATGGTAGGACCTACAGTTTAACGCCGATTCCGAACGGCTGTGTGGCAATTTTTTATCAGCTCGGTGGTTTTGCCATTACCAACCAAGGTGTGTACTTGTACACATTCTTATAATTCTCATCCACTTCATATCGGTAGTGAATATAAGAAGTTTATGAGAATTAACCACCAGACCAAGGCGGGAATCGAACCCGCAACCTTCTGAATGAAAGTCTAGTGCACTATCCACTAGACAATCAAGGTCGTCGACAAAAAGACTAAATCGCAACAATATATAAAGGGCAGGCAAATCATACGGCCGTTTCGGAAACCGCCACGATTCCTCATCAGTGATCTTTGTGATGGATTTTACTAGCATTTCAACGTGTTTTTTTTAAAGTGTTTTTTAATAATTGAAAACGTTACCCAGAATTACAAGGTTTTTTGTTTTTAAGTATTTTCACTGAACAGAAATGATGAATGAAACTAACACAACTGTTCTTTATACTTTTTTTTGTTGAAATTCTCATTGCAACTTGATATTTAACAGTTAGTTAATAATTTGTCTAGTTGTAAAAATGAGAGAACTCTTAAAAGAATTGTGCACAATTCGTTTTATGCAGATAATTATTCTTTAATAATTTCTGTTAAGTATGAAAGAAGTAAGTCAAACTATGGAATATGAACAACTAGATTCCAGTTTCATAGTCTCTAATAATTGTTTATAAAAAACTTTTACATAAACAAAGAAAAACTTCAGTCTAAACCATCTGAGCTTTATTGAAAAATTACGTCATAAAATTTTCGAAATTGATAAATTTCACATTTACAATCATAAAAGTTGACAAATAATACGTATGAAACAATTTTTATTAAAACAAAACAAAGTGTCTACCTTGGGGCGAAAAAAAGTGTGCACCTTAGACGCAATATTTTAAGCGTAAGTGAAAAACTTTTTCACACCATATTACATCCATATTCATTTCAAATATTATTATACGGTACATAAACAGAATTATAACGATATTTAACTCTTTAGAAAACGATATTTATCTCAGAAAAAGACCCTCCAAGCAATTCGGAAGTCGACTACGAAAATAGCAAACTTCTAGTTAACTTTTATGACCTAACTATATGCTAACTACAATGTAATGCAGAACTTCCCCAAAATACAACCGTTCATATGAATTTGTGCAGTGAATTTGTTGTTTTTGACAAATTCTCTTTTCTCTGTTTAAAAACCATTTAATTTCCTTTTGTGCATTGCGAAATCAAAATCAGTGCTCAATTTCGTGCGTGCCGTTAAGTGAGGTTAAAGTATACAACTAAATTAGAAAAGGTTAAATATTAATATTTAATGTGAGAGGTGCAAGCAAAATAATCTAATTTCATACAATGTAATGCTTTTTATTAAATATCAAAAATTTTAACATATATTAATTATAAATTGTAATTAATAAAGCGCACTATAAGCTAATAAACATATAGCTTATATATGTAATAAGTTTATAGCTAATTATAAATTAGATAACTTTTAGCTAACTTCTAAGCAACTAACTTTAAGTTAGTTGAAAAGTCATGCAATGTCGGACAATTGACTACTGCCTAGGACATCGCAATGTTAAAATAGTCAGTTGGCTCCATTAAAAAAAATCCAAGTATCAACCACAATAGTTAGATTAAAGTGCATTAAAAGTTAGCTGAGCTGCCGGACGGGGGCCCTTCACAAACCTTTGAGAGAAGAAGTTTCATTGCTTACGGCTACCCACTTCGAGACATAACCAAAAACTTCGTCTCCATGAACAATGACATAAATCATTCAGTGTTGCCAACTATTCACTAGCTTAATCCAGCTTTGGCCCTCTCAACTATTATAAACACGTGTGCATCAATTTTCTATATTGTCACTCCCCCTTCCACTTCTTACAAGATCAAAGTTCTCTCTCTTTCGCTCTTCTACGTCATTCAACTAATTAAACAAAACAATATTTAAACCAGCCATTACGGTTTTCAGAAAGAAAGAGAGAACTCCCTACATGAAATTGCCAGCATGTTGGCAAATTTGATTGAATTTGGCATAGTGAAAACTTGGCATAATAGATTAAATAAAATTGAGTAAATTGAACATATAGTGTACAAAATATTTCATTTCCGCCGTGCGTATTGCAACACACAGAGTTTTTATTTTTGGACCCTTTTTTTTTGGAGAGTTTTGGCGCAAATGTTTCTAAAAATGTTGTTCTGCAAAAATGCTTCTCATAAAAAAGAAAAGAAGTCGCCAGGGTTTTAAAATTATTCCCTGACCTGCTCAACTGAAAATTTGTTAAGACATTCATACCAACAAAACTTCCGAATTTTTAAACTTTTTATAACGAATTCATCAAAGTTGTAAGGCTTTAAAAAAACTTTTCCACCGCCCAACACTCCATTTAAACAATTGTTGAACTTCTCGTATTAAAAAGTAATGATGACGAAATGATTGAAGAAATTAATCAGAACACTGCAAAAAAAAATGAGAACAGTTTCCAGAAAAAAAAATCATCCATTCATTGCCGCAGAAAAAAGCATGTGGCTCTGTGTAATCGGTATGGGAGGAAAAAATTGATATTCATTCACTTAGACCTGAATTCTGCACTCAAACTCGACTTGAAATTTACAAAATATTTAAATTATTATTATTTTTTTTTCAATTTATTTTTAAAACTTCAACTCTTTTACAAGAAAATTGTTATAAAAATAAAAAGAACGCTTGCCTATAAATTTATATATGGTAAGCATATGAAAAATTCAATTTTCTCCAGTAAAGAAAATATAAATAATAGTTCTCTTATAAAACTACGTACGTCAGAGAGAATAAAAAAAAAAATGGAAAGAAAAAAAGCAGACGAGGTGTGAGGTTTTATACAGGAGGATGTGCTTCTGACGTACATAGTTTACTTACATAAATATTTTCCAAAAAAGAAACAAACAAAACTTTACAAACAAACAAATTTAGTTTAGTTTTTTTCGTTATTTGTCATGAGCATGAAAGTAAAACACGTTAAAATAACAGCTGCCGGGGTTATTGCATTTTCAACATCCATCCACAAATTGCTACACAAATCAACAACAAAGAAACAACTTCAACGACATAAAGGTGCACAGCGCCAAATGGCGCCAGACGTAATAAAACTTCAATTAAACGCCAAAAACAGAAAATTTCATTCTTCTTCTTTTTATACGTACTAGTTTTCTATTGCAATTTTTCGTTCTACCCCCTGAAAAAAAAACACATCAAGGTTGAATTTAACATGTAAGCGGTTGAAGAAGAAAAACACACATACACACAAACAGGCACCTAGTGTGCATACATACATAGATAGATGCACAATTACAAAAGAAAAGATAAATTCTAAAATTACCTGAAAACAAATTTAAAAAAAATAAATTATTTTTTTTAAATTGATGGATACATATATGATAATCTTTTTTATAAATTAGCATTTGTAGTAATAAAAAATAATCTAAAAATAGAAAATAAAAATATTTTCAATTAGACATGCTTAATTAAATTGCTAATTAATCAATTGATATGCGGAATCGGTATAAAAAAATGTATAACAAATATTAATACTATACTAGCACAGTGTAACGAATTATAACATTTCCAAAAAAAAAAAAAAATTCACACTGTTTCGTACAATAATTTGCATTTAAATTTTTAATTATAATAATTAAAGGTTATGTAGTTAATTTAAGTAGAACGATGACTCCAACAAATAAATAAATTAAATGAAAAACACTATTAATTTTGTGTCAAGAGATATAAATTTGTTCTGATTTGACATGATTGTCGAGAGAATCTGTTGACTCAAAATTTATGGACTATATCGGTACTACTGTTTCAGAAGCATGAAACAATAACAAAAGCACCGAATACTTTTAATAAAGGAACCTTTCCTTTAATTATACAAATACAATAGTAAAATTGCTACGATAGGTTTCATGCTAACTGCTAACCTAAAGACTGCGTATGATCACAAAATTTAAAAAATCTGCTGAATTTAAAATGAAACACATTTTATAACCATATTTTACTAGGATTACTATTATTTACGATAGGGCTAACAAAAGTTCGTTTAGTTGCCAACAGTGAATAAATATTTGACTGATCAAAACATGTCAGATGATTTGGCATAGAATTGGGATATTTCGTTTTAAGTTTCACTGTAAATAGCCAGCATGGAGATAAGAAAACGGAAAGCTATTGAGAAAGAGTCGGTAGAAATTCCACCGCCATCACAACAAGAGATTCGGTTTGCCATTCTTTAACGAAATTACGTCATACCTCAAGCCTGTGAAAATATTTAATGAGTGCCAAATAGCAAATGGAGAGAATTCACCATCGCTTGTGATCGTCTCGGGGTGGTTTCGGATTCCAGACCGGACATTTTTTTGTTGAGAACGAATCTCGTGAAGGCCACCCAAAATCTTCGACTGACGATGTAAGTGTGACTTTGGTGAAGTCTGAAACTGATGAAGATACAAGATTGTCCGAGAAAATGATTACTAAAGAACTGTACTTGAATTCGATGATTTAGGATATTTATGGATCATCTTGGATACACGAAGAAATCTGCACGATGGGTTGCTCGAATTTCAACTGATGCTCAAAAAGAGAGTAATTTAAAAATGAGGAGTCCAGCATCATCAATAAAATTGTAACAGTTGATGAAGCTTAGTTCTTCAAGTACGACCCAAAAATCAAGCAACAGTCGATGGTATGGAGCCCAGAAAGTGCTTTTTCAACGATTGAAGCCAAGCAGCAGAAGTCAACAGCAAAAGTAATGATGTCCATTTTTTCACTAAAGAAAAATTATAGCTGTTATTGCTATGATAACTGGACAGACGGTAATAGCTAAATGGTATACTGATATCGGCTTATCGCAAGTTTTTGAAAACTTGTTGGGAAACCAGAAAAAAGATAAACTGCATCGCTACTATTTGCATTACAATAACGACCCAACTCACACTGCTGAAAAAACGAACAACTTCATTCCGCTCTCAGGGATTGAAGAAATTCGTTCAGACCATATTCCCCGGAAATAGCGCCGTATGATCGCTGGTTGTTTCCAAAAATAAAAAATAAATTTGAGAGGAAAGGTCTTGGGCAATAATGAGACAATAAAAGTCTTAAGCAGTTAATGTCAAGGTTACAAACCTAAAAGAAAAAGGAAATTTTGAGGACTTTATTTCGAAGTGGATCTATCAGCTTCAAACGATGAAGATTAAAGTTATGAAATTAAAACTGTTTTTTGCCTTTTCCTTTTAGCCAACTAAACGAACTTTTAATTTTCTATTAGACCAATTTATGTATTGTTAACGAGATTATAATGACAGGCTTTTTGGTCGAAATTTTCGAACTTTTGTTACCCTCTCCGTAATATGCACATATTTCAGAATGTTTTCGCAACGTTCTTCTATATGACTTCTAAAAGAATCCGTATTTTGAATATTTTCTAAAGCTTTGTAATTATCGCTTATGTGATGCTCACATTTCGGAATATTTTTTGAATGTTCACTCTGAAAATTATGTTTATGATTATGATCATTATCAAAATAAAAATTACAATATCAGAAATTACTTGGTTTCAAGCCGAAAAAACGTTAAATATTATTTCTATAGGTTTCCTAAATTACTAAAAATATAAACTCAAAAAGAAACCGTGAATAGGATATTTTGAATAAAAAATTAGTATTTTTTTAGTCATACGAGAGCCATAAATGAGGTATTGGAGTGCCCAAACTAAATAACTTATAAGTTTATCCAGAAAAGAGTTATAATTCATCCAAATCGGAGTCTATTTTAACTCATTAACCCATTAATTGACAAGCATAGAAATACTGAGAATATTTCAATTTCCTTTTAAAGGAAGATAAAGGAATGATCAAACATGAAAAAAAAAATTTTTTCGTACCTGCCTATGTATAGGCGTGGCAAACGCACCACTGTCAATTAACGAGCTCATTTTTGGTGAAAATTTAAAAGTTTGTGTTTTTATTGTTGGACTGAAAAAGTCATTAAATTTGTAATTGTAATTGTTTTAACATGTATTTTTGTAAGTACGCAGTTAATTTAAGGTAAAAAAAATAATTTGTAATTTATTTTTGACAAAAAAGTAAAACAAAAAAAAACGTTCAAAAATCGAATGATCTCAAAACTATTGTTTGGAGTGGGTGTCTTGGAAGCATTTTGAAAAAAATTATATAAAGCATTTTATCCATATGTATGTTATATAATTGTGGCAGTATTTGCATCTCCTACGGAAACCATCTGGTCCCGCAGCAACCCAATGGACGACACGGCCAAGTCGAATGGCATTTTTGTCGGTTAAAAGAGTAAATTCAGTAACTGAAACTCGAAAATAAAATTTAGGCATTAGTGGCTTTTTATAGTCCAAGAGGGATTTTGATTTATAGCAATTTTGTCAGCTTGGACTCCGAGAAAAGGTTAGTTGGATCAAAAACAATAAGCTTCGGGAAATCAGCTTCGGGAAATGAGTTATAAACAATATGCCAATGAATTTTCAGATTCGATTAACACTAAAAGTCGTGCGAATTGCATATATTATGTGGGAAATGTAAAGAATTTAATTAAAACAAGAAATATAATGAACAAAAAACAAATCTTTGCATTTACATTCCTTGCAAACAAAAATAACTACATATAATTTATTGCAATAAATAAAGGTTTTCATATGGTCATACGGCTAAAATGCGCTAAAATATAATTAATAACTTATATTATTTTTCTTAAACTGTAAGTATGAAGTGCCTTGAAATTGCCCTAAAAATGAACTCGTCTATTGACAATGGCGCGTTTTCGCACCACACAGTTTCATTGAAATATTACGGTTGAACAACTGAACCGATCTTCACACTTTCTTTTCCCGGTTGAAAGATAAATAATCGAATTTACTATTTGCAAGGTTTCATAATTTTAAAAAAATATTTTGTATTATTTTTTTATCTTTAAAATTCAAAATTGGCAAATTTTAAAAACAAGCCCCACTGTAATGAGCGTGGATGTGTGTCGATATAACCTATAGGTTAAAAAAAATCAAAAATACTTCAGAAAGGCGTATAGAACTAACATAATAATTTCATTGTCAATATCATTTATCGTTCTTCGGATAAAAATCTATAAAAATCACACTTTTAGTGGTGCGTTTTCGCACCATTGTCAATTAATGGGTCAAGAGGTCTCATCGGAGAAAAAACAAACCCTCAATAAGAGTCGTTTTTAACTAAAAATATAAACATATTGCTCCTAAATATGGGGCCAAAAAATTCTTTTCGGATCCTTTTGTTTTGCTGAAATATGTTTGGTAATATGTATTGAAAGAAGAATGAGTGAAAAGCTCGGTCTAAGCCCTCTACGGCTTATTATGCCAGAATAGTAGTAGTAGTAGTAGTAGTAGTAGTAGTAGTAGTAGTAGTAGTAGTAGTAGTAGTAGTAGTAGTAGTAGTAGTAGTAGAATGAGTGAGAGAGTGAAATGTATTTGCTTTAGCCAGTAACAGTTGCGCTCTTGCTGGTTTTGTGTGATTTCCATTAAATATATAGTTCTCAATTCAATTGCGTAAATTTTCTTTCTTGAATTGTATCAAACTTCAACTAATTTCTGTTTTCAATTTTCGGTATATTGTTTTTCCATATTTGCTTTGTTTCGGTACACGGTATTTGGCATGAAATTTCGGTACATCTAGCCACTGAAAATATATCTTTAGGTATACACAAATTATCAACTTAGCTGCATTATATCTTATAAACTTGTTAAGTTATATAAAAGTTATTTTCATGTTTGCATTTTTTCTTTGTCTACAACATTCTACTGTTCAGGAAATTTAATATATTTTTAATTTTCCTAGTATGACGCCAATGCTACTGTGCATTCTTGCTAAACCAGTTCAAGTGGCGTATGAGCGACATTCAATTAATTACTTTGCAATATTGCAAATTATTTATTTAATCAAATTAATAATAATAATTTACCATATTTTATTGTTATTACAGTTTCTTGACTTGTGTTGTCGCCAGATTCCTTCCTTTGCTTCCTTTTGCTTGTAAGTAATTTCAAATATACGCTGCTGAGGCTGCTGCTTTAAATGCTACTACACTCAATGGTGTAATGACAACGTAATCTACTACACCACACTTTACATTCGACTATTCCACGTACACACACGTCTCTTCGACGTCAACAACGACGACGACGACGACGCAAACATGGACAACGAGCAGCCACATCAAGAATTGGTTAAATGTGTACTAGTTGGCGACACCGCAGTCGGCAAGACACGTTTAATATGCGCCCGTGCATGTAATAAACATGTTTCATTGTCGCAATTGCTGTCGACACATGTGCCCACTGTGTGGGCCATCGATCAGTATCGTATTTATAAGGATGTAAGTGTGTGCAAAAGAAATACAATGCAGTAATGGAATTTATTAATTAAATTGTAATATTTTTGATTAAAGGTTCTGGAACGTTCTTGGGAAGTGGTGGATGGCGTTAATGTTTCATTGCGACTTTGGGATACATTCGGCGATCATGACAAAGATCGACGTTTTGCATATGGACGGTTAGTTTTAGGTGCTTTTATATATTTGTATACAAATGTAATGGTATTTATTTATTTTATATTTCCTAGATCTGATGTAGTGTTATTATGCTTCTCAATTGCCAGTCCGATATCGTTGCGAAATTGCAAGGCAATGTGGTATCCGGAGATAAGGCGTTTCTGCCCAGATGTCCCCGTTATACTTGTGGGCTGTAAAAATGATTTACGTTATATGTACCGAGATGAAACGTATCTATCATATTTTGGCGAAAGAAGCACATTTGTGAGGTATGTATGTATGCATGTGATTTGGGGTAATCTGCTTCGAATGTATGTGAAATAGTTGTAATTTGGAGGAACCGAAAACTTAAGTTTGCGAAAATAAAGTTTTTTAAACCGGTTGATATCAAGCAACAATTTCCTGTATACATTTGTGAGCGGAATCCGAATCGGCAGTTTTTTTATAGCATCAAAAATGTGAAAATGACCGATTTTAGATATATTCTACTGCCTATAAAATCCAAAAACAAGTTTTATTAATTTTTTTTTTTTTTTACTAGTTTCTTTAAAAATTGGTAATATTTTCCTTTAATTTGTTTTGCTCCTTAAAATTATTAAAATTTTACAAAATTCTAACCTAAAAATGTAAAAATTGTTTATTCACAGAGCCGCTCTAAAAAGTGATCTCGTCATGCCCGATGAAGCACGTGCCGTTGCCAAAGAACTGGGTGTTGCATATTATGAGACCAGCGTCTTTACATATTTTGGCGTAAATGAAGTTTTTGAAAATGCTATACGTTCGGCATTGATTGCTCGGCGGCAACAACGTTTCTGGATGACAAATTTGAAAAAAGTACAGAAACCATTATTGCAAGCACCATTTCGACCGCCGAAACCACCACCACCAGAGGTCACCGTCGTCGTAGGGAATTATCGTCAAGATATGTACAATATGTTGCTATCACAAGCCTATACAGATCTCATATTAATTGTGGGTGCTACAAAATTTCCAGTACATCGGTTTATGCTAGCCGCTGCTTCAAACATATTCTATCGTTTGCTGAATACGGAGCTATCGGATATGGGTGGCAGAAGTAGCAGTGAATCAAGCATGGTAAAATGGATGAAAATATTTATTTGATAGAAAAATTGTTATAAACTATTTTCTATATTAAAATTTAGGTAAGTTCAACATTTGGTGAAGCTACAACTGCTGATTTCAATGACGACACCGAATGTCTTATACGCCATGAAACGCGCACACAAAGGTTACCATATAATATTTTATTATATATTTTATATATGAGAAATATGTAAATCTCTTCTTATTTTAGAATGTGGGAACATTTAAAGCGTCGCTCCAGCTATCAAGCGCTGCCGTTGATCGAAACAAAACGACCCAGTGATTTGTATAAGGATCTACATCATCCAATATTCCAAAATATACGCGTCGTACAATTGGAAAATAATCGTGGCATTAATGTTACACAAACGATTATCACACTGACGAAATTAATAACGCCTCAGGCATTGCAACAATGCTTGAAATTTATATACACAGGCACAATTGAAAAAGAATTTCACAATTTGCAAGTGAGTTAACATTTGTTTAGAGCTCTCAGTTATCTTTAAATCTTTCAGAACTATAAAAATGATAAGTTAGAATAAGTAAAGATGTAGGGAGAAATGAGGTGGCAATGGCAACCTTTAATATTTTGTCTCATAAAATTTTTAAATAAAGATATAATTCAATACTTCTAGATTCGTTTGGTTGTGCATTAAATATGTCCGCATATCAACCTTTGATTTATGTCATACCGTTTTTTCGATATAATCCTTTTTCTGAAAGTAAAAATATAGAGCTAATCCGACTCCGCGTGAGGGGATTTCAACACCCCCTTTTTCAAAGTTTTTCAAAAAAAAAAAATCAAATAAAACATATAGTTTCTACAAGCAGAATTTATTTAACTATTTTTTTTTTGATATTAGTTATGAAAAAAACTTCGAAAAATATGAGGCAAAGACTTCTAACATCACCCCATTACTTCGAAATTGAAGTGCTGTAAATGCAGTTTACTGGGCATTGTTTTGGTCTTGGTTCTGCTAGGCCAATCTCACTAGGAATTTCGGCTCTAAGGTTATGATTTCCATACTATCTACTCAGTAGATATTTTAGATAGATATCTTATCTTTTTCTCCAACGAATGAGTGCCTCTCAGTGCTTTAACGTTTTACTTTATTTTAGACAAAAAAGACAAGTGCTGTCCTGCTACATGTCTAGTTTTTTATGATTTCTCCCTATTTGAAATCTGTGATTATTTTTACTTAGCTTAAGGCATAGAGCTGCTCTTTTTATCTCCTGTAACTGGCTGTAACTGCCTTAGCTTAGGAATTAAAGCCCAGTAGGATGATCTACTGTCCCTTTCCTCTTCTCTTAATTTATCTTTTTTTATAATGTGATTTTCTATACTTAAAAAGTGTTTGGGACCAATGTGATTTTCGGTCTTCCCTGCTAAACAATCGGCTAGATAATTCCATGTATTATTGTGTATCCATGGATTCAAAATTTAGAAGACCAATACAGTCCTTGCCCAATTCAGACTAGCTTTGAGAATATCTCAAAAGAGTTCAGGGCTCTGACTGCCTTTGCACCTTATTAGTGTATGAGAACTTTAGAGACTACTAGTACTTCTGAGAATCTTTAATTAACTTCTATTCAATTTCTATAGTCTAATTTTTTACTTTTTTACTCTGCTTTCTTTTCTTTTATTTTATTTTAAATAGGAAATTAAACAAGCTGCTGATTTCTTAGAACTGCCGCAATTGACTTTATTACTTTCCAAGCCACAAAATATTTTAGTCAGTCTAAATGATGAACCAAATCAACATTTTTGTCTTGTAAGTAAATAAAAATGTGATTTCATTCATATAGTAACTGAATAATTTCTACATCTCCCATTTTTTCTACTACATTTCCAGAGCATTAAAGATAACATGGAAAAACACTGCATTGGCGATGGTTGCTTTAGTGATGTCACCTTTGAATTAGATGATGGACAAATGAAAGCACATCGTGCCATATTAGTGGCACGTTGCGATGTAATGCGTGCAATGTTATCGGGTGATTTTCGTGAAGCGCACTCGAGTGTGGTAAGCTCATTGAAAAACTAAATCAATTACATTTAATCACTTGTTCTTTTACTAATGTTTTTTTTTTTCTTTTCACAGATTGTTTTTCCCGGTGTCACCATATATACATTTCATAAATTATTATGCTATTTATATACAGATGAAATACCTCCAATATGTGCAGATAAATGTTTAAATTTATTAGAATTAGCAAATCGTTTATGTTTGCCACGATTATTAAATTTAGTTGAATGTCGGGTTATTGAGGATCTCACAATGATATCACAAAATGAAACAAATGAAACTGTAGATCATTGTTTGAAATTATTGGAACCAGTTAAGGTGAGTTCGATAAATTGCATTCATTCATTTGCTTTTCATTTTTAAATCTATTTGTAGTTGCACAATGCTCATCAATTGGCTGAATGGTGTATGTCATATTTGTGTGTCAATTACAATATAATTTGTAAGTTCTCGCTAAAAGGTTTAAAATCATTGCATCAGGATAATCAAGAATATTTACGTGAACATCGTTGGCCTCCGGTGTGGTATTTAAAAGATTATGATTACTATCAACGTTGCATTAATGAAATTAATAAAGAGCTGAAGAATTCACGACGTGATTCTCGCAGTGATGATGAAGGTTGCCTTTGCTTTACGGGAGGTAGGTGGATATCATTCGATTTTTCATGCATACACGACATTTATTCTTCATTACTACAAATCTTTATATTTATATATACCTATTTTTTTATTTTACAAAAATAGTGAACTTTTGAAGTTGTTTATTTATTTCGAGCTGCCACATAACCTCAAAATAAATGAGTCATCATTTCGTTTTATTAAAAACAGCTTTACGTATTAAAACCATATTTCGAAATAGTAAAGCATTCTTAAAAATTTTCCAATTTTTCTAAATTTTTTTTTATGTTGGTTTTTTATATGTAGTCTGCAACATAACCTCAAAGTATGTTCCACAAAAATTTAGTTTCCTTAGTGTTACAGAAAAACATTTTGTTTAAATTATTTGGAAAATTTAAAATTATGAGGAACATCGATAATATTTCCTTGCAAATGTTTTTTTATTTTTTACTCTCACTAATTTTGAGGTTATGTTTAAACATTGTTTATTATTACATATTTATTTTGTTGTTAATGCTTTGGTGTTTTACTAGTATTTCTATATGCTTTAACATATTGTAAATTGAAAATTTAGCAAACCTTTGATGGAAATATTATTTTTATTACTTAGTTTAGGTTTGTATTTCTAAGCACAACAACAAAAGCGGTTATAGCTCACACGATTCATTATACTATTATATTTACATAAGTACATACATTTATACATATATTATATGCATAATATTAAGTCGTTAAATATGAAATATTTCATTGGGGAATATATCTTAATGGGATTTTGAATACATTAGGTTAAGTAAGTTTAATCCTCAAAATCAGGAATCTTCTTCTGAGCCTTTTTTTTTAGCTAAATAAGAATGTGTTCACTTCCCTCAATGTTCCAATGGCCTAACGGAGGCAAAGGATATGTTTGGTTTGTTTTTTTTTTTTAGGTTAGTTAGGTGTTCCTTACATTACCAGACTAGTTTGAATTTAACAAAAGCGTAGCTTAAAGTTTTGGTCGCCGTTTAGGTGCCAGAGAGTATTATATCATTCTTTTCTGATGGGTGTGTCGATTATTGTACGGGCTCTAAAGGCGCTAGCAGTGTGTGGATGATAGAGAGATTAAGATATATTTAGATCTGCTGAATATATACTCTAGTTAATTATCCTTTTTGTATATCCTTACATAATTTTTAGAATTCTCGAAGTCGATTAGTCTCCGAAACATATTTCTAAGAGAAACACTGTGGATCGACCTTAACAAACCTACATATTGCAGCATGAATTTGTACCCAGTACCCAGTTACTCTACATTTTATTTAAATATATTTTTCATATTTTTGTAAACAATTTTATAATTAACGACTTGATGCATATAACACATAAATACATACATATTTTGTAATTCATTACAAACAATAACAACAACAAAAACATTATCACCGACAAACAAAATCATGCACTATTTTATTAATATTTGAAATTTGGACAAAGTATTCTCTTGGCTATTAGGTAAATCAAAGCGCAACATAGACGCCAACAATCCAAATGCTAATAGCAATGGAGGCAATAGCGGTGAGAGCACAAACGATAATCAGATATTCAATAGTACAGCAAACTCAATGAATCACATTGATTTAGAAGCAGCCGAAATGGATTTAAATCTCTGACATCCAGCCTTGGGGCATAGAAGGTAAAACATATGCAGAAATAGTCAAATATTAATGCAATGATTTTAATTTAATTTTTTCTTTTTTACTTACAGATCACTGCGTTTTATAGTGATTTTGCCCGTAATGATTTGTTTCATTTGTACAATTTTGAGTATTTTGATATTATTTCAAATTTACACATAACAATTCCAAAATTGTTGAATGTTAAAGTGGGTTCGGGCGGCGAGAAAGTGAAGTGATTAAGCCGATAAAGGTGTGATGAAGACGATGACGACGTTAAAAAGCCTTGATATAAAACAAACGCAACACCAAAATGATTTACATTAAAGAAAAAAAAAAACAAAATTAATTAATTTTGCTCCTTTTAAGAAAAAGAAAAAAAGCTAAGCATTTGATTTTTTGTTTTGTTTTTAAAGAAGCTGAAAATGATGACACAATGCTGCTGCTGATATGCTTTTTATTAATTACATTTTTATTTATCAATGTATACCCAACAAACAAACAAACAAAAAAAAAGCATTAAATATTCCAAAAAATAATAAAAAAAACTAAAGCAAAAACAAAAAAATTTATAGGGAAAATATAGTCTAGCCATTAGCTTGTAAGCTGTAACTTTATTAATATTTCAATTCACATAAAAACCAAAAACAACAAGAAATTTCAGCCTGTGTGTGTGTGTGTGTTTGTATGTTTATGTGTAAATTTGGCGTGTTTTATGTATGTGTGATGAAAAACTCCTCAAAAATAAAAAAAGAAAGCAAAAATAAACATGTATGAGGAATTTTTACATTTAACAATTGATAATTATTAATATTTGATTTTTTAATATTCATATTTATATAAATAAATTTCTACATAAAACACGTTTAGACATTACACTTTATATACTTATATATATTTATTTGTTATATACATGCAAATACATACTGAACGTTTTAGTAACTAAAATTAACTACATACATAAACAACAATCTACTTACTTAATTGAAGTAACAATAACAACAAAAATCAATAAAATCAATCTAAATTCATATTTATTCAGAGAAAGAAATGTGCTCTGTTGTAACTAAATCTTTTTATACTAGAGTTTAGCTATTTTTATATTTGATTTATTCGTATACGTACCAATTTTTTTTTTCTCTTTTTATTAATAAACTCATTTTGTTACTTGTAATAGATTTAAAAATGATATTATATACCCACTACATAGCTATATATTGTAGTATGATGAAAAAACGATGAAAAAATGTTGAAATATTGTATTTTCTATATATGAAAGTGTGATTTGTTTTTATAGAATTTCTTAAGCTGATTATGATTTTTAAATTTGAGTGTATCTTCCAAGTAAAGTTTTAGACGGTTAATTAAAGAGCGCACCAAAGAAAGCATAATAGATTTTCCTCCATATAATACTGCAGTTTCTTTATTACATGAATTCAAAACTTGAACTATGTTCTCCATTTCAGTTTACTCTGTCATTTCAAGTTTAAGCACCTCGCAAGTTTTGTGGTGGTTTTATTAAAGAAAAATTAAGCAGATTGTATTGCAATTTAGAAGAAGGGTTTCTCACGAGTTTTGCAAGATTGTACAACCGATTCTCTCGTATGTTACGCTTGAACTTTATCGTATATATTCCAATCAGCTAAAACAGTTTCAACGGCGGAGGCAATACTTTTTGCATATGGTCTTTCTAGAATTGCAAATAAATAAAAAAAACATTTAACCTCAAAAATATAAAAAATTATAACTTCCAGCTTTTTATTGCAAAAAGTAAAGCAAGTCTTTCTTTCTGTCAAATTATTGAACCTTTACCAAAATACAGCAATCCTGAACTATTCACAGCTTCTGCAAATTCTTTTGATATTTTCACCCCTTAACGTCGTTTTAAAGCAGCTGCAATCGTGAATTGTGTCCCTGTTCGCAGGGTACTTTGTAGTCGGTTTCCAACACCTTCATGAGAACGCGAAAGCCGTCGCAGAAAATAAGTGTAACGGGTAACTTGGTGCTCATGATTAAAAGGAAAATTAAATCTTGGTGCTCGATTGTGCAGCAGTCTTACCACTTTGCAGTCCGTGCGACGAAGAAACTTCAATATTTTTTTTTTGCTGTTCTTGCACCCGTAGACTTAGAGAAAATTCCTATTGTTAATTTTCCAATATTCTATCTGAAAAACACTCAATACTATCAATCATCATCAGCTCCGTATCTCCAACTGCAGCAGGGGGACTTCTACAATATATTTCTTACTACTATTACTATTATTTACTAGCAACTTGAGTTCAAATCAGGTTTTCTTTTTTTTTTCACACGGTCTCAGAATACCCTTCTTGTGGGTTTCCTAGGGAGTTCCAATCAAGAGCTTGTCGGCAAATTGCATTGGAATCATGCGGCAGGGTGTGACATATTAAATTACTCTTTCGTAACTTTATTTATTCATTGATTTAATCGCATGCTTTTTATAGATTTGCATTATTGATAACGTCTGGACATACAATTTTTAGTATTCTTCGTGAGCATCAATTGCAAAGCTTTGGATTGTGGCAATAAAGAAGACAGTCAGTTGTGATTTATGCTTTGCAGCAGTGCAGCAACAGACAGAAACGACGTGTCACATGACAATCTTATTTTAGTTTTTCTTGCGCTGTCCTCAGCTCCTAAGCTCCCAATACTCTCAATAATGTTGACATTAATTGTTAAATGGCGGGCTCGGGCTCGATTGCCGTCTTCGTCTGGTGGTTAATTCTCATAAACTTCTTATATTCACTACCGATATGAAGTGAATGAGAAGTATAAGAAAGTGTACAAGTACACATCTTGGTTGGTTATGTCAAAATCACCAAGCTGGAAAAAATTGCCACACCGTCGTTCGGAATCGGCGTTAAACTATAAGTCCAACTATGTGGTATCACAATAGGTCGTTCAGGCCTAAGTGTGTCTCTCGACATCCACTCCAACCTAACCTAATCTTAGCTTTTAGCGTAAAGGAAATAAGTAGAAAACAGTAATGATCTTAAAGTTATTAGGTGTACAACTTTGCTTCAGCCGTTTTCCGGTAGATGGTTGCATCGGTGAGGGCTAGTCGAAATGCGTAGATCAAAATTGTCATAAAGTGAGTTTGGACATCGGATAATGTATCGATAGCGCCGCATTAGTGAAAGTTGTTTGAGTTTTTAATTTATTCTCGATTTAAAATGTCTATTTTCGAGCCAAGTTCTCATCATTTGCGGTACCAGCTCGGTGTGATATACTACGAGCTACTGAAACCGAGGAGATCAGTACTGAACGCAATTAATGCGTTTGAGTCCAGCATTGAAGGAAAAACGGCCACAGTACCAAGAGACAAAGTAATCCTCAAGCATGATAATGCGCGGCCACACGCCGCCAAAGTGGTCAAGACATACTTGGAAATCCAGAAATGGAAGGTCTTGCCCCACCCGCCGTACTCGCCAGACGTCGCTCCTTCCGACTACCATCTGTTTCGTTCGATGGCGGAAGGCTTGGCGGATTAGCATTTTTGTTCGAACTAGGAAGTCGAAAAATGGATCTAATCATGGATCACGTCGACAGACGCCTTCTTTTTTCGATATGTGCCAGAGAAAATTGCTAGAGCGATGGGCAAAAGTTGTTCGAACGAGGAAGTCAAGAATGGATCCAATCATAGGGATGCCGAAAATCACAAATTTTTTAAAAAAATTACAACGCACTTCAGAAATTTAAGTAATGATGTGTTAGCAAATATTGAGTTAACACTCCCTCATACTAAAAACAAAATTTCATACTCCTAAAAAAATATTAATTAATTATGTTCAAGTTTGCGGCACACTGAATCTGAATCCTATAGTCTTTCAAATAACATTTGATATTTTTTACTTTTGTAATACTACAGTGATCATTTCTGTTTCTGAAACTTATATAGATATTAATAGGGTTTCCAAATAAAAAAGACCCGATGGATTTTTCTGGATTCATGCCGCTGCTATAATCTTAAACAGTACTTTAGATACTGGACTTATTACACAAATGATTACCCCTTCACTGCATAGACGAAACTACGAAAGAAAGAAGAACTAAACTACTTACTTGAAATATTTCTTTAGTTTGAATAATAAACCTCAAGCTTCGAAAAAAATCATTGTTCCGTTTTCGGAGGGCCCTTGTTTTATGCCACCATGCTCAATATAATATTTGGAACCAAGAAAATGTTGGAAATTTTATATATATTAATTAAGGATCTGCATTATAGTAAACCAAGCTAAACGCAATTTTAAACTCTCACTTAGATGTGTAAATCAGAAAGAGCTATACTTGGCTGTTTTTCATATTAAATTTAATGCCATGGGCATGGAAGTCTTATCCTTTAGGTTCATCAAAATCGTGTTCGTCTATATTTTTTTTTTTCATACTTCAATTTTTTAACATGCTGCTTGCCACTTCCGGATTTCCCGCATCGTGGAAAACATCCATTCAAAAAAAAGAAGGTAAATCCTGTTTCTTTGATAATTTTTTCCCAATTTTTTACGATACTAATATCGTAGCTTCGTTCTCCAAAGTTTTTGAACACATTATCAATACCCGAAATTGCTCCTAACTGAAATCGAAACCCCTATCAAACGAGGTTTTGTAGTAAATTCTGTACTACCACTATGCTCATTGAATAAACTTTGCGTTACTTTTCTTTATTTTATTATTTAAATACAGTACCTAATAGATATATGGTATGTTGTAGAGGTCCCCTTGCTATAGTAGGAGATATGGAAATGATGATGTTTGATAGTATTGTTGATTGGAGAATATAGGTTAATCGAAGGAGAATAGAGGGAGAAGTATGTAAACAATTGCTTTAAATATGGAAAGGTCAAAACTATCAGGACCTATGAAATATTTAAAGCTTTTGATCTCGTTAATTCCCCTTTTTCCAACAGTGCATGCAATTGAATTTATTATTTTCTGCCTCCTGCAATAATCGTTTGTCTTCTGTATTGAGATGCCACAGTGGGGTGCCCCAGGAGTTAGTTTTGAGTCCTCTGTAATTTATGACGGTGCTAACCCTTCCAACCACAATGGGACAATACATCCTAAAACTATTTGAATACGCCTCCTGGAATAATTTGCTGAAGACTGATCATGGGAATAAATTATTTTGGTTCTTTATAAACTTAAGTATTAACTATGGCATTTGCAGTTGACATCGCGGTAGTTGATTATAATCGGTGTATTAGTGTTGCGTATTGCTAAATTTTGCATATACGTTTGCTTTATACTCTTTTCCGTGTGTTTATTATGTGTTTGTCTTATATATTTATAATTGAATTTTTAATATATGTTTTCTTTTAGTTCATGGTTTCAGATTCACTTAGTACAAATTTTGTACATAAAGCAGTTTTTTTCGGATCGAAAGGGTTAAACCAGTAATGCCTAGCGGTGCCATATGGCACCTTTTTACTGAGCTAGGTTCAAAAACAATTTTTTTTTCTCAAATTACTGTTTTCATCTATTTACTTTGGTTCTCCCTCGTCCTTAATGGGTTAAGTTATTTCTTTGCGCCGCACAGTGGTATGGATGCCGAAATTAGGTGGACATTACTGATCTGATGGCTTTTAAAAATGAAGAATTTATGTTTTATGAAGTGCAGATTCCGATTTTGATTTAAATTTTTTGTTGGACCTATATTTGGGGTGTCAGTGGTATCCAAGACTGGGCTTCAGGTAATAATGAAGTAATCTTAATGAAATTTTACAGCTTAGTCAAAAATATAACTTTTGATTTATTTAAATCTCACAATTTGAGTCCTAAAGAGGTCTTATTGGAAGTCTTGGACAGTAAGCTATTGGTTTTTAAATTTATGAAATATGAGACAACCACGCCTACTTACCATATAAACTTAGGTGCAACGTAATTTCCTAAATTATCAAAATTTCCGTGGTAAGTGTAAGACCAAATATAAATACTGTATTGACTAGGTAATCTACACTACATTCACTTATTTTTACAAACGATTAAAATTTAATGACTAAGGCGAGAAACTTGTAGGTTCTACGGAGTACGTGCCAGCAAAATTTTAAACGTATTGAAACACATTTTACAGCTAGATTTATCGTCTATCCCACTGTGTGCCGATGACATTTACATATGGTATATTTTATTCTCTTCGGAAGCGGAATCTGCTTCACTTTTGCAAACTACTATTGACCCAACTGTGGTGAGAGTGCAAGAAACTCATTTTCAATAAGCCAAGAGATTTTGTACCATCAATGTGTATTGCTGTTTCGGCGTCTTTTATTTACTTTGTAAACCAGGTGAGATACCTTAGTGTCTTCCTCGACTCGAAACGTACTCACATAAATTCCACAGCATCAAGGCAGGTTTTACTCTTCAAAGGTTTTATAGTTTGAATTTTCATCTGCCCATGTCCTCCTGATGACTATTATTAACTATGGTTTGGACCTGTTTACTTACAGATCCAAGTCTAATCTTGATCAACTGTAACTCATTGGATATAAGTTTGGCCTCCGTGCTCGTGATCATCTCTTTGAGTCTGTACTGTTTTCAGGATTACTTCCGACTAATGGGACTTTTTCATGGTGATCAAGAATACAACCCCTCGTTAGGTTTTTGATTTTAGCTCCCCGAATTTTTAAAACTGTTTTTAAGAAATCATTCTTAGTGGCAGTCACAAACCCTATCCGTGGAACTTCAATTGATGTCTTTGGATAGAAATTCCATCTGCACCTCAATAATTCTTTTACGACTACCCAGTTTTATGTCTCACTGACATTTGGTTAAAGGTTCAAGTTCATGAATTCAGTACAATAAAGTTTCTTGCTCCAGTCCGGAGTGCTATTTGGAGGTATTTTCTTTTTTCATTTTATCAGCAAAAGAAAAACCCCTTCCCCCTTCCTTTGGTCATACTGTTACATAGAAATTACTGAATTTCAATAATTTCATCAAATGCGTTGCAATTCAAATTTGCTCTGCAATTACAAATTAATTTTCCTCAACTATAAAACTAATTAAAAAAAAAAGCTAACGAAACCTCACGCAAGTTTTCAAACTGTGTGTACATATGTGTGTGTGGATGTGTTTGAATGTGTGCTGCGTGCTTGTCGTGTATGTAGAAAACAAATAACAAATGTATAATTAAAATCTATAAACATATAAAAAATAAGTAATATATAAACGATTTAGCTACAAGCATATTTTATATTTGAAACATTTGAATAGATATAAAAAAAAATTAACAAATAAAACAAAAAAAACAAGAAAACAAAAAGCAAAAACACCAAAATTAATATTTCAGGTAAGTGCTGAAATCTACTATCAATCGAAATCGTAAATGGAAGCGCAGCGACATCAAAAATCATGAAAAATAAGTCAATGAATGCAATCACAAAACATTATTCATTGAAAGTGATTTCCATGATTGAAAATTGCAAATGATTGCAATCTTCTAAAGATCTGGTAGTGGTCTCTGCTGTGGTTTCGATTTCCACTTCGAATGAAAATGAATTTCAGAATTTGCCTGTTTAGTCTAACGTGCAATTTTCATATTGTGATGACATTTTTCTCTTCATATTTCTTCTTTTTTATTGTAAAATTATAAAGACAATTGCTTTCTTTAATTGAGAATTAATAATATAAAAATGCATACCTTTTTTATAATTAAAAACTTTTTTTTTATAAGCTCGTGAAACTCTCCCATTTTATTTTTCAATTTATAAAAAAAAAAGACGATTCAAATTATTCTTTTTGTAATTTTAGCACAATAAAAATTTCAATTTTTACTTTAAATTTTCGATTAACATTAAAAAAAAAAAATGAAAAGAAAAAAAAAACATAAAATATTCTTATGAATCAATGGAGAAAAAAGTATTTAAAAAACAACACAAAAATTATAAACTAAAACCGTTCTCTTGTCAAAACGTCAAATTAAACTTACGTATTTATTAATAAGTTTTTTGTATTTATATAAACTTTAAGCATAGCTTTAAAAACCAAAACAAAACACACAAATAAATAAATCTAAATAAATATGCCGCAAAACATTTCAACATTTTAAAAAACTAAACACCAAACATTTCAAAACCCAAAACTCAAAAGGCGAAGGTTCACTACCTTCGCGCATTTCGTATGATGTACGAGTATGAGTACTTGCATCTCTACAACGTATAAAAGAAAAAAAAAAAAAGTTTTTAAAAGAAATGTTGAAATGCCAATTATACATACTTATATAATGAAAATATACCTAGTAATTCTTGATTCTTATTTCATTTTGAATAATTGCATTTCATTCTTACATCGCATTTTTTTATTTTTTTTTTTTATTTAAAATAAGAATTATAAACGAATTTTGATTCATGATGCCACCTTATGCTAATTAATAACTAAAACTAATAATTTCCACCATTTCATTAACCAATTAAGCTGCTGTGCGTAATGTTGGGCTTTGTTGGTGTATGTGCTGCTACTTCTAGACCTTCCAACATGGTTAAAAGATCGGCATCAGTTATTACTACTTCATTTGGCTTGTTTTCATTATTACTATTTGGTGTATTGGAAGCCATTGAACGCTGAGTCGCCGTCGCTGCTGGTTTATCAGTCTCTCCCAAAATCTCGCTAAGTTCACGCTCCAATTCTAAGTCAGATTGTGTTATTGATACATCCGCCAAATTGGCATTAGCCATTGCATCTTGAATTTCTTTGTGTTGCTCCATTGTATCACGGACATCAGCCAACACTTCATCGACATTATCATATTTAAGCCCAGACTCGTTAAGTGCATTTTGTAATGCTTGAGTACCGATTTTGTATGCATCTAAAATGTCACCATGGCTTTGTGCTTCATCGACGCTGGACAGTAGCTGCTCGATGTTGTGCAAGGCAGCGCTCCTTTTTTCTGCAAAAGAAATGGCAAATGTTTGAGGTTTTAAAAGACAATAGAATAGAAAATTAGAGAAGATCCGTGGTGCTATATCAAAGGCTTTAACTTGAGATTGTATTCTCGTATTACAGCGTTTTCTAATTGAATTCAATTTGAATTTTTTAAAAGTACGACATCTGGGCCAAACTTATGTTAAAAATAAGATCGCAAATCAGATTAAAATCAAAATTCAGACAAAATTCAAATTAAAAATCAATCAAAATCGGACCAAAGACAAACCAAAATTCAGACCGAAATTTTGATTAAAACTTAGACCAAAAGCAAACAAAAAATTAGTTGAAATTCGGACCAAAATTTAAACGAAAACTTAGATCGAAATAAACAAAACAAAAAAAAAAACATACCAAATTTAAACCAAAATTCAGATCAAATTCAGACAAAAAAGCAGACCAAAACTAAATTTTATATCAAAAATTTAAACAAATATTTAAACCAAAACTCAGAGCAAAACTCAAACTAAAATTTTAATCAAAATTCAAACCAAAAATAAAAAAAAATTAGACCTAATTCACACCAAAGTCTGAGAAATTTAAACTAAAACTCGGTCTAAAACTCAGATCAAAAATTTGTCTAAAGCTCAGATCAAAAATTTTAGCCAAAATCAAATAAAAATCCAGTCCAAATTTATATAAAAAAAAAATTGGCCGAAAATCAGACTAAAACTCTGACCAAATACAGATAAAAAAATCAGACCAACCCCATTATTAAGATCTCCGAAGGTAGGACATGTGCAAACAGATTCTGGAATTTCAGAATTATTCTTATCGAATTTTATATCATGAAGACATTCGCATTCGTATTTTTGGGAGGAGTCTGAACTCCTCCTTTTCTAGATCCGCTACGGATAGATGCAGTTCGTGCGGAATGCTTTAAGGTGAACCCCAAATTTTTTTAAAACTCTTTAATAAGAAATGGGGCATTTTTAAATGAATAGAAAGGGGATATAATTATAAAGATTATTGACAAAGGTGATATTCGCCGCTGTGATAGTTTGTCAGGAATGGAATAGATATAATATTAGAACATCTCAACAAATTGTTTAGAGAGGGAGAATTTATGAAAAAACTATATGATATTACTCTGACCAATTTTTTTAATTGGTAGTCCGATTTACGATAAGGGTGAATGTTGTCAGCTATGCTGTTTATGACAGTTATGAGTGCTATATTTGTAAAACTGGACGAACAACAACTGGAAATCGACGATGGCATTGTACTGTTGCTCAACAATCTTCGAGAGCCGTATTAACAAACTTACATCTAGGAAGGTAACAAAATATAACACAAAACAGTGCTACTGAATCATTAGATGAATATAAAGTATTTGTCTGGAAATATAAATTTATGGAAACGATTTGTTGACAGTTTATGTTCTTAACCCTCAAATGCATAAGTCCGCCTGAAGGCGAATTAACATTTATCTTTAAATTAAACCCCGATGAATTTATTTTTAATCGAGGAACAACCCCATGTCTTAGTACTAGTTTTTAGAGAGATTTTCAGAAAGAAGTTTTTTTTTTAGCAACTCTAGTTCAAAAGTTGTGGATATTTTTAAATATATTTAAAGTCATGCATTGTAGCCGTGAAAATTATTTGATTCAGAAGTGTTTTTTTTTTAGTTTATTTTTTTTTTTAAGTTATAGTGAGAAATAAATGATAAAAAAATTCTGGTAAGTAATTGCATCAGCAACACCGAACATATCATCAGTGAAGGAAATCAATTTTTTTATCAAATAAAAAGCACCCAACTGAACCTAAAAATATTCAGGTGAGTAAAGCAGTGCCCTGGTGGCATAATTCATTTTGCAAAGAAGCACCTCAGTATTCTATTTGTGAATTTGATAGAACAGCGCACGAAATAGGCAATAACAGTACTGAGTTTAAAAATTTTTTTGGAAAAAAGCTAATCTTCAGTTACTTGTGGGAGAGATGGAATTTTAAACTCTCAATATGGCCGACTTTTCTAATCTAAATACAACATTATTTTATTATTTCGGTTTATTAGTAATTTTTACTTTTAGTTACATTTTTTTTTTTTTTTTTTAGTTAATTTTAACATTTGTTTAAATTTGATCTGTTTAGGTACATTTAATGCTAAATAACATAACGATTATTTTACTGAATTTCTAATCAAATCTATACATTTTTTTTTAAATATCTTAAAATTTTGTTCGCACTTAATATCATCGGTTAGCGCATTATAGAGTCTTAACCCTTTATAGAAAAAATTATTCTGCTCCGCAGATGTATTGTGCTGTTGTAATCTAAAATCTCTTGCATTTCTTAGTCCATACGGTTGCATCTCTCCAACGTACATGATTTTCTCTGTTATATATTTTGGTACTCCTCCATGCCTTGCTTGGTATACTGATATTAGTGTGTTCAATTCTAATCTTTGACGGATGTTTAACCATTTCAGTGCGTCCAACATGTGTTGTATAGATGCATATCTATCACATTTTAATATACTTCTCATCGCTTTATTTTGTAGTTTTTGTAGTCTTTCAATTTGCAAATTATTGCTGCATGAGTATATCATTGTTGAGCAGTATTCAAAGTGTGGTTTAATCATTACATTGTATATTTTCACAGCATTTATGATGGATATCTTTTCGCGAATTCTCTTGAAAAATCCAATTTTTTTTCCAATTTTTTTGCATATATATTCGATGCTGGCTTTGAGAATTTTATTTTGTCACTCATAGTATAGGAAAGCAATGTGTTTTGCTTAAGTTTCTTTGTTTTAAAACGTGAAAATAATAAAATATTTTAAAAGCTTTACAATTCTCCGTTTGAACTTATTTTTTTCAGGCCATTAATTTGCAGTGATTACTGCATAAATTCGCCTTGAGGCGGAATTCACATTTGGGGCTTCTTAGGAAAAAGTAAGGCAAAAATCGAAAATTTATCAACATATTCGTAATGCAGCCCCAAATTATTCTAAGAACAATTTTTATTAAAAAAAAAAAAAGAAATGCATGCATTTGAGGGTTAACCCTTTGTATCGCAATGTTGCAGATCTGTAACATACCCAATTTTTTCTTACAAAATTCCACAGGCATGTTATTTTATTTTGTTGTGTATTAGAACTGACTAAGTAGAAACTGGTGCAACTATTTTATGTTATTTGAAAGGTATTGACCACTGCTAAAGTAATGTATTTTGCAACCAACCAAAAAAGTACACTCGACATTTACGGTTGCAAATGAAAAAGTAATAACTTTGAAAAAGCATAGTTTAGTCATATATTTATATATTGTACTGCGGCTTTTTGTAAAAATGTGATAGCTAAATTTTCAAGTAATCGATATTAATTGATAAATAGTGATAATTATGCACTAACAACAAGAAAAATCGTGTTTTTGAATAAGCGACATAACCAAATTTTTGTAAATAAAACCTTTTTATGAACAAATTTGCAAAAACAAAAAAATACGTGTTTCTTTATTTCGAACTAGGTACTAATTTTAAAAATCTATGCTCTTGAGTCACAAAGGGTTAAATAAAACTACTAATAATTTCAAAACTGTACACTATCAACCTGCAGGAATGAATACACTATTAAACAAAGAAAAGTCACGTAAGTGCTTACCACGATTACTTTCGAGCAAATGATTTTTGCGCAAATATGTTTTCGCCAATTGCCGTTTATTTTCCTTTAAATATTGACGCGCTTTCATTTCATTCAGTTTGATTTCATCTTCGATTAGCTCCAGTTTTTTTATCAAACTTTTTTGTGTCATTTGTAAATTATGTATCGCATGATCTGTTTCCGTAATAGCTGTATGTAATCCAGCGTTTACTGTGGGAAAATACATTATAAACAGTGCTCATTGAAAAAAAAATGAAGTAAATAAACAAACAAAACTCTTCTTACATGGAATTTTTATTAAATGAATCCGACGCTCTCTATTTTCTTGTTTATATTCCAATCCAATTTTATGCTGACAATGAAGCGTACGCAAACACAAGGGAATACAGTCTTCGTTGATATTCATGGCTTCTTTGGCAATTTCTTTTAGATGATCGTAATGCAATAATTTTCCTTTATGTTTTTCCAATACTTTAGACTCGAAGTCATTGCATAATTTCTAATACAAAATTAATAAATATTATAATAAAAATTTTACTAATATTCCCCTGAGCGGTTTTAATGAATTTACCTTCATTATGTCCAAATGCACATACTCCAACAATTCACTGCTGCCATCTGTCCACACTGAGTTTTTAACAACATTAAATCCCCATGAGAGCGGCTTTTTGACAAAACTATTTATGGCCCATCCGGTCCAGCTGTTTTCTGGATCATAATCATATTCACTACGCAGTCTTATTTTTTTCATACGCAGCATATCTTCCAGCACCTCTGTCAAACATTGCGGCGTTCGCTGTTTTCGCGAAAATATCGTCTGAAGGTCACATTTACAAAATATCGCAGATCCCTTGTGCTCATAGTATTTCGCAATGATATTATGCCAAAAAATCATTTTCGAGTCGTAGTTTTCTGGATTAACAGAACGGACACGGAACGGTGCAAGCAACTCTTTCATGCGATCATTATCTTTCCAGCACTCAGGATAGGCGAAACTATTTACATTCTCACTGTTACAACTGAGATTTTCCATTTTTGTGGGACTGCCGACACATGACTTGAGATGGCTTTGATTCATGACTGCTTAAGGTGTTTCCAAGTATTGAGGAAACGCTTCCCAAATTTAAGTGAGAAGTTTTTTTAATTGCGTATTGTTTTTCCCCTCTTTTGTTTTTATAGAACTGACGTTATGAATTCAAAATCATAGAAAGAAGAAGAAAACATATGACATTTCAGTGTTGATAGATTGAGTACGAAGGAAGAAAAGGCCTTTCATTTCAGAGTTGATAATTGAGTACTAAAACAGAACTGAATGCAGACACATTAGTCGATTTTTGTAGATAAAAATGCGCCACCATTATTCCATGAGTAGCATAAAACTGCAAATTGATCACTTTGAGCTGAACGCAAGTATTTTTGAGAGGCTGCTATTTCTTCGAGCGTATTAAAGTATGCGTATACATAAGTGTTTTTTCTCTTGTGGATCTGCACGGGTTGCGAACTGTTAATTTCGAAAACGCAAACACCGCACACTAATGCGCTTTTTTTGCAGCATTGAAATGACGCTGATTATCGTTTTGTTTTCTTCTGCCACATATAAAAACTAATTTTTTGGTAATATTGGCTTTAGTCATTTTTGGCCCCTTTTGAGCTAGAATTTTACGCTCAGAAACTTTCAATTGCTTTTTTCTCTCTCAAATTCTTACACTTTCTTTTTTCTCTCTCATTGAAAGTTTTTCGAGTACGTAAACACTTTACCAGTGAAACTTTTTAACATTTTTCAAGAATTTTTTGTGCGGGAAGCGACCTTATAACTTCACAATCAAACTAAGTGTTTGCTGCCATTGAAAAACACTATTTTGTTAATAAAAACTGACGAGAAAGTAAAAAATAAGTCCGAAGATATGCGATATGTTTTTATGTGAAATGAAATAGAGAGGAATATTATTCACCTGTGTCAAGTGTGCATGTATCTTTGGGTACTGTGGAATTTATAAAAGAATTTTTTTTGTTAAAATATTAGCTCAATTGGACGTGAAAATTAATTAAATGAGCCACAATTAAGCGAAAACTACTGTGTACAAATAAAAATTCTAACAAATTAATTTTTCCATACGTTAAGAATGTTTGCGAAATTTCTGTTACCAACACTAGTTTCCCATTGAACACAACCACCGCGCTCAGCTGTCAAATGAATTATTTGTCGTTTCTCTCCGTCAGGTGCTGAGCATTTCGAAAGTTGATTGAAAATTGCAATTAGAAATTTGGTAGAAATTAAAATAAATATAAAAGAATTAAAGCGAGAAAACTGTGCTACAACAATAACAGAGTGAATAATTACTAGAAATTAACTGCAATATAAAGCGATAACAGCGAAAAGAAAGATTGTGAAAGCATCACATCTATACAGCCTACATTCTTCACCTTCCCCTCATAATTTCATGGGCCAACTAAAGGAAAAAACGCATATGCACATTTTCAATCAACAAAACAATTTTTTTGTAATAAAACTATAAACACCGTTCCACCCCTCCCTACTACGTCATTACGTGGTATACCTTCATTTTTTCTTATTTCAACCCAATCAGCAGTAGCAGACATCCTATTTACGCGCTCATCACCACCGACCTTCGACATTTCAATTGCATTCGCAGAGCTTGGTCAATCTCATTTTTTCTAACTGCATTTTACAATAACAACAACCTACAACGCCATACCTGAGAAAAAGAAACAAGAGCAATACAAAAACAACACGCGCTGAGTCACTTGCATCACTACTTTGTGATTAAAAACCTACATACATACAATTTTGGTTGGTTTGATAAGATTGCAAAAGTTGAAACTTTGTGAAGTGATTCAATATCAAATCAAGCGCCTAGAAAAAGACTAAGTCATTTTCTTGTTTTTATTCTTTTGGAAAGAGATTGCAATAATAATTGCATCTGTTGCTTGTAAACATTCACATTTAAGTACATCGCTGCCGTCAATCATATCAGTATTATATTTTAATATATACAACAACAACCATTAGCAGAAACGGCGGCCATCAGCAAAGGCAATAATCATCAATTTCTATTTGTGCTATAGTGTTGGTGAAAATGCAAGACGATATTAAAATGCTAAAACAACAATTGGCAAAGGGTAAGTTTAAAAAATTAGATTTTAGTTTTAAAAACGTTTGTTAAAAAAAAATTGGGATATTTGAGAGCATTGACACATGGTAAAACTAAAGTTTTACCTTGTTTATCCGGCTTTTTAACACATATTAAAATGATTATACATACAGTGCCAACACTGCAGTGAGTTTTACTGAAAAACCGATTGAAAAAGCGTTTTAAAAATCATCTGCTCTCTGACATTTGAATTTTGCTGTATTTTGTTTAGTTAATTTTGTTTCATAAATATATTTGAATTTGCGAAATATTTTAAAAAATTAACTCAATGTTGACAATGAAAAATATTTAAATTAGATTTGTTTTGCATGCTAAAGACAATGCAAATAAGAAGATCTATTTTACTAAATCAACTTTTGGCGTCTAATTCAAAAATGCTAAAACAAATTTCTGAAGAAAGGCTAAAGATCCGAAAAGATTTATGCGCATTGCAAATTAATATTCCAAAACCTATTTTCACGGTAAATAATCGGAGATTTCGCAAGATTCAAATGGAAAGAAGATATGAAAGCTATCAGCAGCAATCAGGTAATGAGCAGTGCAATTTCGTAACTCTCCGTTAAAAAAAAAATGCAGAAATTTTAAAAAGAATTTCCAAAAGTCGGTTTACTACATCAGAGATACCAGTTCTATTTACTTGCTATTGCAAAGCAAATTTCAAATTTAAATAAACATTTCTTGTAGTTAAGAAGAGGCTATGTTTTCAAAAAGGTCAACCGGTCAAGTGGGCAGGCTACTATAGAGATTTTCAAAAATACTTTTGCAAATAAAATCTAAATTCCTCATACTTCATTGAAGTAGCCGTCAAAATAAATGTTTGTAAATTGTAAATATCGTCCAATAATCACTTCCACCACAACAACAAAGCTCAAACGAACAAATTCATAAAATTATAATACTAAAAAAAAGAAAAAAATTTCTAAATAACAATATAGAAAATATATTACACCCAGATTCAAACTTTCGTCTGAACTTCTTATTGCAAGACCTACGACACATCTACCGAGCCAATGCCATGTCATGATGTCACAGAGATTTTTACTTACATATTGAATCAAAATGTGCTGAGAAAGAACTGCAAGAATTTATATCGTAGCATCTACATATAAAAGTGAATTAAATTAGAAGAGCAAAAATGATATAATATTTTTTTAGAGCAAAAACGGGTTAAGTCGCTTTGTCGTTTTTGCTCTCCAAAAATTGTTATATCATTTTTTCTTTTACTTTAATTTTTTTTTCAGAAGAAGTATTCAAGAATACAGCACTCAGACAAGTATTACGTCCATTGTACTATATCCTGTGTTCCCTTTTGCTATTCTTTAAATTTACCAGATTTATTAACAAATCTTAGCAGATTCTGCGGTCGTATTACTTGCACCATTCTTGCGTTGGAATATAAATTTATCTCACTTGTGCTTTGATACAAATTTTAACCCGCTTTTGCTCTCCGTCGCTGTATATTTAATAAAGGATTTAGTCGAATTTTTTAAATTATTGATAGATGGGTGTTACAGTGTAGGTGCACAAAAATTAATACTTATTGTTCTAAAACAATAGATCAATCAAATATTCCTGTTCCTGGCTCACGAACTAACACTGAGTTTCAATGTTGGAGATCAATTAAGAAGGTATACTTGTCATTTCACAAACTGATGATATGAAATTTGCGTTAAGAAAAAAAAAAAAAGGGTTTAGGCTGAGAAAAGCAATACATTTTCCAATATCAATCGGATATGGCTACATTTGTGCATATTTTTTATTTCTTGAAGTTGTTGACCTAGACCCCAGTTCAAACTAGTCAGATTAAACAGAAATATCACAATTTTATTTTATAACGAATGCCTAAAAGTATGCTATAAAATTGGTCAATACTTACGTTATACCAGCAGTCGCAATGTTTCACATAAAGTTAATTATTTCGTATAACCAAACGCTCAATGAAGTATAAATCAAATTAATTATGATGCATACAACTGTGTACATATTTCAATAAAAAATATGTACAAAATTGCACCGAAGATATAGACGAGTATCTATAGCTTTGACCTTCAATTACTTTCCGCAAATGTACTTTACTTGTATGGCTTTTTAATTAAATGGAAGAACCAATCAAAATTAAATTGTGTAGGTATATGTATACACGTAGATATAAATAAAGTTCTTTAGTAGCATATAGTAGATATGTACTAGTGGTTTGAGATATTTAATTTGTTCATCCCTAAAAAATTTATTTTTGATTCATAACCAATGACCAAAATGTATGAGACGTACGGTCTATTCACTGTTTTTTATCTTCAAAACTTTTCTTAACCTCTAGAATCCGCGCGTATATGTATGTATTGTATACTATTGTACTTATAAATAATATTTCTCAGAGTTACTTGGAATTGATGACGATACACATGAGTATATGAATGAGTATTTGCATATTTACGCCTCAAATTGTTGTGTCGACATTCGTTGTTTGCTTTCAATTCAACAGCGATGATTGAAATGGTGGCGTGATTCTGTAATGATATCGAAATCTGGAGCTACTACGCCTGGCTTTTTTTTGTTAGTTGTTTGTTTTGATGTATGAATGCGTCAACAATTACGTAGCGCAAGCACGTATAGAAAATACATTTTAATTTATTTAGTGGTAGTAATAGTATACAAACGGTAGTGATAAAAGTTGCAAATTTAATAAATAATAAGAATGAAAAAAATTGAAACATACTTTGAATCTTAAACAAGAAAACCAAAAGCTAACAACTTAAATTTGGAAAGAAACGATTAATCTTTTGGGTGAAATTTTTTGATATTTTGAATACGAAATAAAAGAAACTTAATATTTTATATTTGAAATGGAAGAAATAATAAAAAAAAATATATTTCACGTTGTAAATTAAAGAAATATCAATAATCGTGTTAGTAAACTTTATGATATAATACAGAAATTATAATCAAATTTATTAAGTTGGAATAGCTGCCCATAAAGAGTCACACTTAATTTAATTTGACCCCCCCATTGTGATAAAAGTTATTAACTCTAGACAAAAAATAAAAAAACTTTGTTTATCACCGTTTTATATTAACTTTTTTGTTATTTAACCAACACGAATATTTTCTATTATTTCTAATATGTTCTTCTATTAAAAACAAAGTTCAAAGCCAAAGCTAAAAATTCCGCTTGCGCTGGTCTAAAATTATTTATAAAATTAAATTTTATTAAAGTCCGCCATCCAAAGTACAAATCTGAAATGAAATATCATTAAAAACTCTCATGCTCACACACTCGTTGCTCTCACTGTACCTATTTAACAATTTTATTGGTAGAAAAACCAAAGGAGAAATTTATTTATTTTTTGTACTTGATTTTATTGGTGATGGAGAGAATGATTAAAGTAAAAAAAAGAGAGAAGGAGAGAAAAATCGTATGAGTTTCAAGCACTTTTTTACACTTGTGCTACAATCTCTCAACACTATCTCTTGTATTGCAAAACTTTCCTAGAAAAAAACATTAAACTCTCCCTTTTTCTACCTCTCTCTCGCTCTTTGCTACGATCAGCTCATTTACGTGGTCTTTTCAATTGAATTAGTTCAAAAACCTGTTTCGAAATTATGTTTATTTAACAATTTTTTTGTTTGTAATACATAATTTATTTACATAAATATTTAAAGTTTTTTGCACGGGTGCAAATTTCATTGAAATACGGAGATGGTGTAGATCGATCGTATGATTTTGTTTATTTAATATTATCAATTAATTGTATATAATAATAATGTTATCAACAATTTCTTCCTTTGATGCTTCTATAACTTAGTAGTGAAATTTATATTATTATTATATTTATACTTATTAGTTTATTATAAGTACTTCCTTGTAAATTTTTTTAACCTAGTTTTTATTCGCATTAAGCAAAACTTGTAAGAAATTGCCCTCTGAACCTTAAAATTTCGAAGCGTAGAAAACGGAATAAAAGTAGATTAGGTTTTTTTTCCCAGCCCAATGTGATATATTAGATTTGGAACTGGACAGAAGAGCCATAACTCTTCTATACCACTCAGTCCATTGGCCAATTCTATTTTGCACAGATACAGGGTATTAAAATTTTGAAGGAAAGAGAGGAAAAGATTTAAGAGGAAGAAAAGGAAGAGGAATTTTAACATTGTTTTCATTGTGCATACTCCTTTGAGTATTGTGAGCAATTATCTAGAATAGCCCTCATAAAACTGAAGATGCCCAGACACACACTTTTCTGGAGTCTGTTTAGTTTAGAGCTTATGAACATAACTAGCCCCCCGCCCCCCACTCCACGAGCAATAACTCACTGCATGAAATTAAATTTTTTTTGTTGTTTCCCGTATAAAGTAAAAAAATGTTGTTTGTTGTTTTTCATTTCATATGGGAAACAACAAAAAATTTTTAATTTCATGCACTGAATTATTACTCGTGGAGACGGGTGTAAGGCTCTACGCTACCATACCACGAAAGCGTGTGTGACAATAGATCTGCTTAAGGCTGAGTACAACCAGTATACAGCTACTGTCTTTGAACCCCAAGTCTTGCTAAAAGTTTTGCGGCTCTGCCAGAAATCTGTGATGCATTATATCTTTTCTTGTATGTATAAAAATTTGATTTGAGAATTTTTTGTAATTTTGGTTTATCAACATAACCTAAGTACAACTTCAGTTTCCTGCTCCTATGTACATGACCTTTGGTTTTTCCCCAAATTGTGAGTAAGAATGTCTACAAAGTAAAAAGACTACTAGCAATTTTTTATATAAACAAATTACGTATACATATGTAAAATTAGGTATGAAATTAATACAAATATTGAATCAGCCAAAAATAAAGCAAAATGCGCAAAAATTATTTGTTGTTGCTTATGTTGCTTTTTCAGGGTGAGAAAGAAATAGAAAACATTGACTTAACAGACAATCAATAGGCAACAAATATATTGAAGCCACTGTATCAATAACTTGATGAGATTTCATGTTGAGTGCGCAGCAACAAACACAACAAAACCAATAAAAAATCAAAGCATACCAATCTTAAAAATACATAAACAATAAACAACATAACATATATAGAAAGAGAGTAGAGAAAAATATGATGAGAGAGAAATGCGAAGATCAACCGAGCTCTTATTGGCTCTTTCTGCGGGTATTGTTGTTGTTGCTTTTGTTACTATTAAACGAGTGGCAACTAAGCTAAACTACTGTTACTGCTTCTTCTTCTACCTGCACTCATGCAAGCAGGGTTACCATTGGAGAAATTTTGAAAAGGGGGAATTAACGTAAAAAAGGGATGCAATACATTTTACGGTTAAATATATCAGACCCAACCAACAGATTTGTGGGGGTAGAATCTGACAAGAGTTAAACGCTTTCGCTGCTTATTCCAACGAGAACACATTGTTATCTGATATTATTCTTATCGTTATGATGCACAATGCAAATCGAATAACTTATTTTTTTACAATTTTTTATTTAAGAATGAAAGGGTCAAATTACTGCTTGCCAGGTGTTATTTTTTTGGCATTCCGTTTTGATATTTGTCTTAAGTAGTGATATTACAAATTTCTGCATTCGCTAAATACGAAACATTCACACCCGCAGTTTCAATTTTTGTTCTTGAGAATGTATAACAAATGTTTAAATTGGGAAAGCTGCTTTTACGCAAATTTTCTCAATAATGTCTGTGAACATGTTTGCTCAGTTTCTTATCCAACTAACATCAGTTGAATCACTAATATTAAGATGAATTAATGAAAGATTTATATGAATACAAAAATAAAAAAGCAAAATGCTCCATTTTAAACGAAATTGGTAAAAAGCCCCCTAATTAAGAAAGGAGGCAAATTAAAAGAACTTTAAAAAAGTGTGACATCGGGGCAAAACTGCTAAAAAGGGGGAAATCACCACTGTAGTTAATCTCCTAACGGTAACCCTGAATTCAAGCATACAATGTACGTCTGCGTTACCGAACTTAATACAAACAAAAACAACAACAGCAGCAAAACATGGAGAGTATCTGTTGGTCTGATCGGTGCGTCGCGTCGCGGCGCGGTCGGTATTTTCAATGAACGAAACTACAATGAAATTTCATTCAAACGTTTGTTACGCTCGATTACGACCAAACTAAGTTAGTCTTCTCCTTCTGCTCGTTAGTCCAGTGTGTGGTGTGAATGCGTTCGATGGGAAACCGAAGAATATCGAGGTTTTTTTGAGTTTCTTCGGTTTTTTTTTTAACGAAATGCACTAAGAAAATAAAACAAAAAAATAATTAAAGTGGCGACAAGCGAATATTCGCGGTGATTTAAATATAAAATCATAAATGAAACAAAAAATTATAATAATAATAGTAAAAATTGCTTGTTAAACTGTGATATATTTTTAATAGACATTAAAAATTAATTAATTCTAAAAGATTCCTAACTAAGAAGAAACAAGTAAACAAGTTCAAAATGAAAGTACCTGCGCGTGATTCCAAGTATTCAATAAATTTGAAAATATTTAAATTGCAAAACTCATATGCAAACAGTAGCAACAGTAGCAGCAGCAGCAGTGATAAGAAATATTCGTCATCATCGAATTCCAATTCGTCGTCAGTTTCACCCTCAATACTAACAAAAAGAAATTCGTGGCGTGCTTCATGGAAACTTTCATCAAATAAAAATATACAAAGTAAAACAGCAGCAGCAACAACAACAGCAGCAGCAAAAGATGAAAATATATCAACTGCTAATGATAACAGAAAAACAAACGCAACCGCTTCCATAAATTCATATTCATCGGCATCTTTGTCATTGTCTAGCGATAAAAATTCATCGCATGCAACCACACAGTGTACATCATCAGCGACGTCAATGGCGGCTGCTGACTCTGCCGCCACCGCTATTACTTCTGCGGCGAGTAATCGAGAGAAAAACATAAACAACAGCAATAATAGAAGAACACGTTTTGTTGCCGAGCAGAATCGTCGAAATTCTCTGCAATATGCCGGTTGCGCTAAGAACCGTAATGTTGTTGTTGTTGGTGATGATACTGAAGATGAGTACATGTGTAAGTTGTTGCTATTAATTATTCTTGAGTTCTTGCTTTCTCTATTTTATTTTTTCGATTCTTCCATAAGAGTATTTTTTATATTTTCTCTTGTATCTTTTATTTTATTTTTTATTTTTTTTATATTTTTTTTCTTAACCGCCAACACCTTTTTGTGGTTAAGTTTATTCTTTTTTTTCGTATCTATATGTGTTTCTATCATCAAATCCAAAAATTAAGCAACAAAAAAATTTCTTATCACATTTAAAATTCTACTTTAAAGATATTTTTTTTCTCTATTTGGGGTTAAAGTTTAATGATAAGCAATTTCTAAAATGGAAACAATAAAAAAAATGAAAACATACGAGTTTTTATTGTATATAAAACAACAGATACATTTAAATTATTTTACTTTTAAGTACTTTGCATCTACTTGATCTTCAAGTGAGAGATTACTTTGTTGCATTATTTTGTTCAATTTAAGTTCATCTATATACATATGTGAACTTAAATATATAATTTATAAAAAAAAATATATATATAGCTGTTACCATCGTAAAATATTCTACTGGTACATTTGTTGTCCAATTCAGTGTTGCAATGTACGTATCCAAAGCAAAAGTATCAAGTACTGACTACTTAAAAGTATCGAGAACTTGAATGTATGGAGTACCCAATATTCACAAGTATTAAGTATCGAGTGTTATTATTGGACACAAGCACATACCATACACTCATTCTCGATTTACACTGGAGATATGTATGCTCTACTACAAATCGTGTAAATTGAAATACTTCAAAAAGGCGAAAATATATTATGGAGGAATAGGGTGGCAAATATAATATAAGGATATGCAAGAAAAAAAACTAGTAAAAGCATTGTGCACTATTAAATCCAAAATAATATGTACAGAATATGAAAATAGTTATTAAAGATTAGATTAGATTCCTCCGTTATTTAATTCTTTTATTCCATATGATGCTTATAAGGAACATTCACTTTGATTTGACATAAAATATTTCTGTAAAATTTTTCTTTTTTTATTTTAATTTTTAGTTTTCATAATTGTTAATTAATTAGTTTAAGCTACTCTTTCTTGTAGTCTATCTCAGTCATAAGTGGCTGTTGACTGTTGGTTTCTTTTTTGTTATGTTTTGTTTTTTGAATAAATAAATAAAATATGTGCCTAACTAATTTTTTTAAAAATATTCTGTCCTGTTAAGTCTTCTTCATGTTTACCCATTGTCAAATATTTGAATTTTTGTGCTTTTGCTAATAAAATCAAGTCAAAAACATAAATTCAAAAATTTATTGTATAATCTTTTGAATTTTTTTTTTTTTTTGGATAGTTCTTTAATTTATTGTAGAAAAAAATAATTCTCAAATATGTTTTTAAAACTTAGTGAATCAACTATCTAGTTTTTATTCTTTAAAGCTTCTATAAACAACAATCAAGGATATGTAGAGGTACGAAATGTGGTGTCATGTTTGTGGAAGTTCTCAGTATTCACGATTTCAACGCAAAAGTTCTCTATCGGGTATCAAAGGATTAAAAAGACATGAACTTGAAGCTTTAATTGTTAATTATCGTTTGCTATCATTTGAAAAGAAGATTAATCTACAGCAAACGATTCTCCACGACTGTATTATACGATTTGTGTCAAGGCTGATATTTGGATTATAGTAAGACCACTGTCCCACTGGAAGCAACGCAGAGGTTCATGCTAAAGAGATCTGCGACCGAGAATGAATTCGAAGGCAATTAAATGGTGGCTGTATTTATATTCTTTCGGATAGTCAACCAGCTTTAAAAGCTCTAAACTCATACACCATAAAATCTAAAATTTAATGATTTAATGGGAGTGTTCTGAGTTTCTTTCAGCCCTATCCACCAGAAATAAGGTTATACTGACTTGGATACCGAGTCATGAAGGATTTAAGGGAAATGAAAGGTGGACAGGGTAGCTAGCGAAAAAGGGGGCACTTAGGTCCTTCATAGGTCCCGAACCTTTTTGTGGTGTGACATCAAATCACACCCAAATAAGGGATTGAGAAAATAAAGCTATCAATGACAATAGGTCCAGAATTCATGGTCTCCGACAGGCTAAAAGACTTATTAACCCAATCACCATTTACTCAAAACACATAATCGAATGAAACAAAATGGAAATTCGAACCCTTGCAGGGCTTCTTACAGGACACTGCCTTCTTAAATATCATCTGAAGAAGATGGGTATATCGCAATGCTATTCATGCCGACTATACAATGAAGACATGGAAATAGCTGAACATGTACTATATGAATGTACAGCTGCCGCTAGGCATAGATTGCTTTATCTTGGAAAAGGACTATTGAGACCTTGAGCTGAAGGTTCAAATGGAAATGATTTACAATCAGAATTATTAAGCCCATTTGTTGAGTTTGAAATGTGGATCAACAATATCGTCATTGGAATTATAAAATCTGGAAAGAATTTAATTTTACTACTTCTTGCTGCATGGTTAGTTAGGTTGATAACTGGTAATATTTTTTTTCGGTTCATTCTAGGTCAGCTTTTTATCCGATACTTAAAATCAACAGAATTTTGAAAATTCTAACCTAAAAATCTAAAAATTAAATCTTAAAATTTGTTAAATTTCAATAAAAAAAAAAACAATTGTTTCTAAATTTTATAAATGTGCCAAAATCAACCTATTTTCAACTTTTTGGTTTGGGATTTCTCGAAATCCCAATGTAAAAAATTCCGCATCTCGATTCGAATTCAGATTCAGATAGGAAGATAGAAAATCACTGATTATTTTCAATCATCTTAAAAAAAAGGTTTAATTTCGCATTTTATATTAAAATTTTGGTGAAGGTTCTCTAGAGGTACGTTTGGGAACTTGAGGGTTAATAATGCTATTTATTATGGTAATATGAACTTTCATTCTATTCTTTTTTTATTTATATAATATTTCCTGATATCAGAAGTCAAATTTTATTACACAATTTTACATTATCGATTTGTAATTTAAAAAAAAATGTATAGAAATTAATGAAACCATAGAATCGACACCAATAAATCATAATGCTCCCATTTAGAGCTTTAACCCAATTTAAAAAAAAATGTCTTTATATTTATTTGTATATATTTAGTCATATTTATTTATTCATTATCTCGGAGATAATTGAACATAACAAAAAATTATAATAATTCAACTAGAGTTGCTTAAATTAAGTTCATGATTTGCTTTTGAATTTTTTTCATTTAATTTTGTTTTATTCTATTGGATTCCGTTTTTATTTATTTAAATGCGAAATGCATGAAATTTTTAATGCGTACACATGAAGTTTTTAAGATTATCTTTTTTTCATATCAATATAAAAGTATATAAATATTTGATTAGATATAACCAATATTTAGGTACTTAATTCATATCTGTAGTCTTTCCTCTTTCTTTTACTTTTTTTTACCTTTTTTTGTGTGATTTTATATTTTCTAATTTGATAAGAAATTTTGTTCTTTTCAGACTTGATAATGAAAATGTTTAGTTTTATTTTAGGTTTTAGTTATTATTCTTTTTTTTTTTAACTGTAGTAAGCATTTAACTAGCCACTTAATTAGTACATACGATCGTATAGTAAATATATATGTATATATAGTAAATTATCTATAGTTATTAGTATTGAATAATTGTGAAGAGTACATACCTAAATATTTATATGAGTATATAAAATTTATTTTATAATAATTTTATTTAGTTGCGTAAATAAACGTGTTGAAGTTAGTTGCACTTTTAAAACTTGAACGGAAACTGATAATTCATATTTGTTTTTAATACATTACATACATACATATGTAAATCAACGCTGTAATTCACTGCGAATAATTTGTGAACTTTACATTATCAATCAATTTTTCATTTGCGTTATAATATTTGATTTAATTAATGTGTTTGTTGTTGGTTCAAGTAATGCGCGTATCTGTCTAATTGTTAGTTGTGTTGTTAATCCAAAATCTAATTGAAAATAGCATTGTTGATTCTTATATATATTACCACGTAATCACTTTAAAGTGTTATTCAAATTTAAATATGCATTTAAATGCTGATACTTTGGAACTATTGCGTACAGGTAGTTAATTAACTATAATAAAATACTAAAATTATACCAACTAATTTGCTTGATTTTCAAATCCGATATCTACAATAATTGTTAGATTGCATTCTGTTGCGATTCTAATCAACTGAATTATTTTAAGTCTATAATTACATACACATGAACAAAGAACCGACTAATTTGTTCATCACGACGCATCCCGACGCAATAAGGCAATATCTCGTTTCATAAATTTGACTACAATCAAGAAAGTATTGCGAGATTATACTTCTAAAAAGTTTATAAATGAACGTAAATAATACACCGACTTTTATACAAGTTCTTATTTGTGCAGCTTGCTTTTAGGGGTTTTAGAACCGTTAAACCGTTAGGGGTTTTAGAACTGCTAAAATATTTCAGGCCGACTAACTAGCGACAAGGAAGGCATCTTTACAAAAAGTCAAGTTGCTGTTAAAAACCCCAAACTTAAAAATAACATTTTCTAAATTGGCGAATCAATGTGAAAGAAATTATCTTTTCATGTCTCCAGCTGAACATTATGGGTTCCCGGCTCTAGGAATATTGAAGTGTTGTCAGACTAAGAGAACAAAAGCACTGGACAGCCAAAACGTACGGGCATATCAAAATCTTTCCGCATCAACAGATTACCTTACACTAGATTAAACTTCGTAGAAAGCTTCGCTGTAGATTTTTCCAACTTGAGATTGGGAGAAGTTTTGATGTGAAAATGTGCATACTATAAATCCATAATTATGGTTCTTATCAAAGTTTCTCTAACTTTCTAAATCTCCACGCGTACATAATGTGGTTAATGAATTTCAAGTTGAATTGCTAGCGACAAGAAAAGTGAGAAGGGCGATAGAAATTGTTATTCAAAGCTAGCTTTTTTTTACAGACAGACATGCTGTGTATCAAAGACCCAGATTCAACAATAACGTCTTTCAAAAAAGTGGGTTAACCCTCTAGCAGGCCAATTTTTTTCACCAATAAAATATATGAGGATTGATTGATTTCAATGTATAAAACTCGGAAATGAAGACGAAAATCGAATTAGAGTCTTTATTTTTGATCGAGGTGAGAAAATAAGTGGTCCATTGGTACAGCATGAATACATCTAAAAAAATTGTAAACGTATTTTAAATTGTATCAAGCGGTTGTTCGTCTGGAGGCAGGAGGGTAAATGTAGAAGAACTTTTCACTAAGATGGATATGTTATCTGACTACTTAAAATACGTAAATAGAAAATGATAGTATAAACTTCCCTCTTGTGCCATAGCAAGAAGAATTGCCCCATAATACAGCCTAACCAGAACCAAACAGTTATTAGTATACAGTCGACCAGATTGAAGTACTGGCGATGGGTGTACGTACGGTCATGCTTTGCATCCCGCATAGCATTCAATGTTGTAAAGATTTGGACGATGAAGAAACCCATTTTTACTTTATATGTACCTGCTCATCTTTGGTTAAAGCGATGCTTGCTTTACTATATTACCCTGATGTAATGCAAAATATTTACGAAAAACATTCTTATCTGCAGTTAGCATTTTTTGGATTTTCAATTTGTTTAGGTTTTTCTGTCTTTTTCTTGGGATAGTAATTAGCTCTTGCTTAAATTGTATGCATCATATATAGATAGATCCATTTTGTAAATATGCAAAGTTCCGAAATTGTGAAAAAACATCGTTGAAAAAGCATATACATATACCGTTACAAAAAGTAAAATTTAATGGGCCACATATATCATGAACATATTAACATTGTAATATGTCAAAAAAGGATATTTTTTTTTGAAAAGGGCTAAAAAGGGTTAACATGTTGGAGGAAAAGATTTTACGAAAAACAAAATTATAAATTGCTGAACATACAAAACAAGCTCTGATGCAAAACTAACAAACTGTCTTATGGTTTATTATACTTAATCTGTTAAAAATAGGCCAACTTTAAGCCCGCGTAAAAAAAATTAGACTTAAACTTTTAAAACGCCGAGACTCGTAAATTTTTCTTTCCTAATTTCTATTACTTTTTCTATTATTATTTTCTTGTGATCTTCAGGGTAGTAGAAAGTAGTAGGAAAAGTGGTCAGAAAAATATTAAAAAATATTAGTAGAAAAAGTAGTACAAAATAGTAGTAGAAAAGTAGTTGCTGAAAAAGTAGCAAAATAGTAGTAGAAAATGAAGTAGAAGATAGTAGTGGAAAATAGTGAGAAAAGGTAGCAGTAGAAAATAGTAAGAAATTTATAGCAGGACTCCAAAGACTTTTAAAAATAAGGAGTTTTTAGGGACTCTTTTTTTTATATATAAAAGTTTTAGAAGACTCTTAAATTTTTTTTTTAATGTTATAAGTTTACTCTTAATTTTTATTTTTATAACTAAAAGTTAAAATTAATTTTAAACTTTTACTTTTTAATATAAAAGTTTATAGTCGGACTTAACTTAAAAAAGAAAATTACAGTTATTTTCAGGCTCTGCTTTTAAACTCATGGCTCATATCAAAAATAGGTTAATAATGGATGCCCTAGGTCTAAATATTTTTCATCTACTGTAAAGTAGTCAATTATAGATAATTATAGATGTTTATAAATCAACCGGATGCATATTTATGTATATCCCCGGGCAACATTGGGTATTTAAAGCTTGTTTCTTAAATATTTACTACTGGTATTTTGAAGGTTATTAATATTTTTCAGTTAGTATAACTAAGTAGCCTACCTAGCTACCTCCAGACTGCAAACGTTTAGTATTTTACGGTTTATAGTTTGACTTTGATCTTGACTTCAACTGGTTAATAACTTCTTTGTTTTGGTTTTCAAATTCAAATGCATAAAAATATTTTCAAAAAAAAAATATTATTAATTATAAATTGTCACGCATTAAAAAAAAATATTGCAAAATTAATTATTTATTAATTTAATACAAAACTATATTATATGCAGAGAGTAAAATCGCATAATTTGCACAAATTTATGTCTGAATATTTAATGAGGTCATTATGGAATATGAAAATATTGATTTAATATTAATTTCATATTGCGTCTCAATGGTTTTTTTTTTTTTTTTTTTGTTTTAATATATTTTCAGTTTTAAATTTGCAAATTCAACTAACAGAAAAAAAAAAGTTTTCTTTAGGTAGCAGCACTAAATATAGTAGTAGGTATGTAGATATGTATTAATGGTATACTATTATATACAATACTTGTGTATATATTTTAAAATATTTTTGCTGATAATGAATTTATTGACAACACGTGAGAATTTCTGTTGACTTTTTGTTAAATATGAAGGTATTATTCAGAAAACTATAGAAATATATTATATAATTTAATTTTATTAAAAATCTGATTGAACATTATTATTATTATTAAAAAGAATAGGGTCATTTGAAAAATCGTTGGCTTATAAATATAACGCGAGTTTAATTTATTTATTTATTGCAAACGCTTTGAAACCTCTACCTAGAAGTTAGAAAACAAGAAGAAAAAATATGCTCTATTGCCGGCTAACTAGTAACTTGCAGTCTTATCTACAAAAGTTAAAGAGATAAAGAGAAAATTTGAATGATAAAATAAAAAAAAATTTCTTACTAGTGCGCCATTTCATTATAGAAACTAATATTTCAAACTCTTCATTTTGGTCTCATACAAAATATAGTAATCCCTAAGATATTCAGTTATTAGATCTTGGCTTTCATCTTGTATTCACTATGTCCTAACTGAATCCGATGCGAGCGATGCAAAATTTATCACATACGAATATATCTTGCCGCACGAGTGTTCTCATTGAATACTGTTGTTGTTGTAGCAACTACAACTGTTGTCAATTCATTGTGGTTATCATTGGCTGTTTATATGTCGTCAGTGCCCTCTATCAGGTATAATCCAAGAAACTGTGCTACTGCCAGTGAGTGCATGCATCCAGAGTGGAAGTGATGTCAAGTCTGGTTCGTGAGACAACCTAACAGGAAATCAGCGGAATCTTCTGAAACTAAAAAGAAAGGACCTGAGATTATTGGTGGGTGTCATCACAGGGCACAACACATGTGGTCAGCATATGACTAACATGGGCGTCCTCACCGATCCAACCTGCCAATTGTGTCTTGAGGACGACGATACTACGGAGCATTATCTTTGTAGCTGTTCGGCGTTCTCGAGAATCAGATTAAGGCTGTTGGGTAGCGATGTCTTGAATGTGAATAATGTCCATACTCTCCCTCTTCCTGAGGTTCTAAGATTCATCAGATCTTTCTTTTTCCCATTATGCCCTCACATATCTTTCCTGTCTTTCACCTCTCTTCTACTAGCTCTATCTTGAATGTAGTACAATGGTCTTCGAGACTGAGTGCTTTGGTTTAATTCAGCCCACCTTTAACTCTAAACTCTAAGGGGCAGTTAAAAAGATGAACTGTGTCGTGTGGTGATTGGCCACAATCAGGGCATTCGTCTAGTATTGTGTCATTTATTTTGGACATGTACCAATTTATTTAAGGACTAGGTTCGATTTGTAGGCACATGTTGCTGCGGCCATCGCTTCAGCATGCAGCTGCTTGATGGCGGCTGAGTGTGAAGTTAGGTCCAGTGAATTGTTATTTGTGAATCGTTGGTGTCCCGTGGGGGTGGTGTAAGAGTGGTAAGTTTTCTATTTGAGTGCTGGTCCATGTGGCATGCCAACCAAAACTGCTTAGATAGGAGGCCATTAACCTTCAGCTTCTTAATCTCCTCATGCAGATGGTTTTCTTGTGTCATTAAATGACAGCTGGTTGTCGTACGTAGTGCTGCATTTTGGCTTTCTTGCAGTCTACGCCATTGTGTCTCACTGATGGTCAGAGTACAGATTGCCGTTGCGTAGTTGAGGACCGATCTGCCAATGGCCTTGTACGTTGTGGGGTGCGGCTCGGAGTTTTTTCTCCATGTGCTTTCAGCTAGTACCATGAGTACGTTGTTTCGACTACGTATGTTTGATGCGTGTGCAGCAAATGTGTGGAAGCAATCAAAAATGACTCCCAGTATCTTAGAGTATCTAACTGTGGGGATTAGATTACCCTCGACTTTGGCATTGAATGAGGTAATGCGACTTGTCGAACGGGAAATAATATGCGATATTTGTAACGTACTATATTTGACTTCGTTTAGGCTGTAATTTTTCGCGTTTGTTCTTCCAACAAGTTTGATTTTCATGCGATGCGTACTGAATTCAGATACGATAGTTGTATACGAAAAATCACTTGCATCAAACTCAGTTAGGACATAGCATTAAAAACCCTTACAATTTCATAAACTAACGTGCATATCCAATTAACCATTTTCATATAATTTATTTTGCGATCAATGCTGATCGTAGGGTACCGATTACCAAAATTAACAATTTTTTGTTGTTTTCTTTTTTTGTGACTTGGCATTTATTATGAACATGTGTGCTTTTAATCTAAAAACTAGCTTAAATATTACTAGTTGTTAAAAATAATTTGAAATTTCGCAGCCACTAAATTTAGTTATGCATATCATGAAAATAGATACTTAACCACTCGATTGTCAATACCGGAAAAAGAGGATATCCACAGTATGAGAAATACAAATAAAATGGTAATACGAGGTTTGTTAAAATTGCGCTAAAGATCACTCTACAGCTAGCAACACAGTTATCGCGGCATCTGCAGGCTTTTTGACTGAAATTATACTTTAAAATTCATTAGTAGTTGTAGAACTATGTATAATCCCGGGATGTGTTATAAATGCATATTAGAAATATTGTAGAGAACGAAACATTTTGTTTATTGAAATGAGAAATATGGAAAAGAGAAAAGTGTACAAAATATTCGGGAAAAGTGCGATCGAAAGGATTAAAAATATTTATAAGAATTGATTTAAAAAGAACTGTGGAATGGAATAGGATTAGAAAAAAGAACTGTTTGAAATAAACAGAAAAAAGGATTTCCATTGTACTATGTATATCAAGTGTTCCCTTTTACTATTCTTTAAATCTATCAGATTTATTTATAAATCTTAGCAGATCCTGCGGTGTTGAAGAACTCAGGTATTCGTCTCTCAACACTCCAGTGTCAAATATGCTTACTCTGATCCGAGAAGAGAAGTGACCTGTGTATAGTTTCACCAGCTGCCTACAGCTCTTTCTGTTAAGTGATAACATAAAGTCTGTTAGACGTTTCGAGATAACAGGTAACATCATCTTTGTCTGTCTAAGTTCCTCCCATTTACAATTGTATGTTAAATCGACGAACTCATTAATGGTGGTATTGATGGCTGTAGACGACAAAGAAAGTACAGGTTCTGGGCCCAAGAAACCAGTTTCCGAACTCTTTCTGACCAAAAGGTCAGCAAGGGTTCGGAAACTCATTAATGGTGGTATTGATGGCTGTAGACGACAAAGAGAGTACAGGTTCTGGGCCCAAGAAACCAGTTTCCGAACCCTTTCTGGCCAAAAGGTCAGCAGATTCATTTCCTGAAATTCCTGAGTATCCAGGAATCCATATCAACAGCAGGCTATTGTGTTTTCCAACACAATCAAGCATGGATTTACAATGCATTACCAGTTTAGATGTGGTTACAAAATTAAGCAAGGATTTAAGCGCAGCCTGACTGTCACTAAATACATAGATGCTTCTTTCTCTCTAAACATTATCAATGACATGGTCAATTGCCTTGATGTTTCCAAAATTTTTAGCTTGTAAAACTATAGCATACTATCCAAGAGAGAAGTGAACATGTACTCCATCATTTTCAATAAAGACCCCATAACCCGAACCGAATTCTGTTTTGGAGCCGTCAGTGAAAATGTGCTTATAATCAAACCCCGGCCCAAGTCCCGGCAAAACCCAAGTTTGGGCCTTGAAAACAAAGCATTCTTTGTGTGCACACGGCGGAAATAAATATTTTTTGCACTAAATGCTCAATTTACTTAATTTTATTTTATCAATTACATTTAAATATTTTTTTACTTAATTAGTTAAATGGTGTAGAAGAGTGACCAACATACCAACATAGCGTTATTTAAATTTGAATTCGTAGATTTGCCACTCAGCCATATTTTTTTGTCATTACATATTCATTGATTAATTACACTGTACAACGGCCAAAAAAGCTCAAGAGTTTTGAAAGTGGATCTCATATAGTTCGAGTACGCTGAACATGATGGCGTTTTTAGTTTTCTCTATATCGTCTAATTTTTTTTTAATGGGTTGAAAAAACAAAATTGTACATCAAAAATATTGTTTATAGGCAGTATATAAATTTGCACTTACCTATTAATTAAAATAGAGTGAAGGCTTCCTCAGGGCGGCCTTACGGGTAGAGGGTTAACATCTAATACCATGTTCCCATTGAGCCGAAATTGCGTAATTTCGGCAAATGGTTTCGAATGAAACTGCAATCGTTCACATTGGTTCAGCTGGCTTCGATTCTGGTTTCGTTTGACAGTTCATTTTTTATTTCTTGTTATAAAATGACGGCGACCAATATAATTATAGCTAATATTGAATAAATTTTAATACGATGAGAATGAAAATGATAAACGAAATATTTAACAACGAAATAAAAGCAGCTACTATGCTGCCTTGCTGCCGCAGTTCCTTCGCCGTTTGTTCATATTTATGGCAGTTTTTTTTTGCCCTACGCAACTCCTCCTCCTTTTCTGTTCATAGTTCGACTATAAGGTCCTCTGCCTGCGCACTACACAAATTACTTTTTTAATATTTTCGTTTTTCCACTTTAATCAAGTTGTAAGCAAAGTAAAATATAAATGTCAGAGTAGAAATAGAGCAAATTCATTTCAATATTCATTTCGGTGAGCTCATTCAGGGTTGCATTAGATTTTTGCGCGTTCTCGTTGAAACCACCTCATTTCCGTGGTTTCGCTCGACATATTTTTATATGCGGAAATTGAGCATTTCAACGCAATTTCAACCAAAACCACGAAAATGATCGAAACCACGCAATTTCGGCTCAGTGGGAACATAGTATTAGTGAGAAATCTTCACGTGCGGCTGGCTTGTTTGATGAAAATCAAAGCTTGCTTGATATTGCTTTAAGGTCCGTCAACGATTGCAACGTTTTAGAGGCTCAATGTGCAATGTGTTGATTTAAAAAACTTTTTCTGTATTTATATTACAAATGAGTTTGTTTGAGTTTTAAAATAATTTCTAAATGCATTTAATAAACTATTTTTCAATTGCTATAGAATAATACTTAAGATCTTAAAATAAATACCAGTTAAAAGCAAACCAATTGAAGTACCTTAGGTTTTGTAATTTCTACTATACATTAAAGTTTAAAGTATTACTAATAAATTTTATAATAAATGTACCAATAAAAAATTAATGCACTTTGTGTTTTTTTATATAACTATATTTCTCTTGTAAAGGTTTAGATATAATAAGAATCTATTTTGAGATTTTTCTTCATTTGATATAAAACATTTGTGATACAAAGACGAAGCATTTGTTCAGTTCAGGTTTTTTTTTTTTTTTTTCTTACTACTTTTACAATTGATTTATATTATTATTTTCCTATTTTTCTAATATTTGATTTATTCATTTGATATTTATTTTCCTATTTTTCTATTTCATATTTTAGCAATGCCTTGGTTTGGTATGGACATTGGCGGTACATTAACAAAATTGGTATATTTTGAACCGAAGGATATAACACCAGATGAACAAGATCAAGAGGCCGAAATTTTAAGAAATATTCGACGTTATTTAACCAAAAATTCTGCATATGGTAAAACTGGACATCGTGATACTCATTTGCAGGTTAGTAATGGTAGAAAATTCATAGTTGTTGATTTTAGTTAACACATTGAACCTTGGGTTGGGGTTGGGTTAAGTGGCTGTCGTGGGACACACTCACGCCACTATTTTTTAAGTAATACACATACAAATAAATGGTTGGTTGATTAGCTACCGTGATTGATTCACAGCAACCTACTCTAGGTCATAATTAGCACTAGGGCACCGTTTTAAAGCCGCTTTCTCTCCGAACACTGAAGTAATATAAGTCCTTACTAAACGCATCCCGTCGAATTTATGTATCCTAACCGATTCTTCGGGTTGACTGTCAAGGAATTAAATAATTCCCAAGAACCTTTGCCATGTCCTTACCAAAGCTGGGCATTCATAAATTAAATGGTAGAGTGTTTTTATTACTTCCAAGCTTCCACAACTTCTGTATGAGTACCTATATACCAGTGTAGAATGTAGTAAGCCTAGCAGTACCGGTATGATTCCTGTTTAAAAACTCACGGGGTGGGGTCTACCTACATTGTATGAAGGTCGCACGCGAGGTTATACAGGATGTTAATGACTTCCACCTCCGATTAATCAGTTGGTAATAGTGCAAGTGCGTTCTCCTGACGACTGACAATGGTACTGAAGCCGGTACCGCTAAGGTTAAGTCAAGAAAAGCTCCCGAGCGCGCCAATTCGTTAGCTTTCTCATTCCCTTCAATGTTTCTATGACCTGAAATCCAGATGGGAGTGATGATAGTAAATCAATATGCTGATTTAGCTTAATCAATGCCGTTATACACTCTTTAACTAGCTTTGATTTGATAATGATTGATTGAAAAGCTTTTATTGTTGCCTAACTGTCGGCGAAGTTAGCAATTTTACACCTTTCCGTGATAGGTCGCTCTATTAGTCAACAAGCATCACTATTCGCCAGGGCTTAAATTTGAAAAACCCTGGTAGACCCATTGAAATTGGTTTATTGCCATCGGTGATGAGTGTACTCTTGCACCCACCCCGCAGTACTTTTTCGATCCATTCGTGAAATAGAATTGTCTCGGAAGGTTTCTACTCTGGCTAACTCATCGCCCCTGCAGTTTCCTTCAAGGCGTACCTTGAAAACGATGCTATCATTTAGGGTTGCCAGACAGTCCTGAGCAACCTTTGGTTTTAGTGCCACCGAGTTCAATGACTTGCTGGCCGCTTGGCTATCCGAGTAAACGGCTACCTCTTTTATGGCTGCTTGGTAAACACTGCAGTGGTCGGCAAGACAAACAGTTCTAGTTCTTTTGGCATTGTACTGAGAACTTTAATGTGTCCATAATTACGTTCAGGCCAGCTTGCAGTTAAGTCTAAGCCTCAGAGCGAGATGTGGAAGACGATATCCTTAATGTGCAGCTTAATTGGAAGGAGGTGTAGCAGGATGTTTTGGACCTCCGTAGAACTAGTAAGAATAGCTCCTGTAATATCTATACACGCTGTTCTCTGAATTCGACTGGGCTTCCGAATATTATAACTCTTACTTAGAGCTGACCACCAAACACTGCCGCATAAACTCAAGTTTAATTTTTCGTTTGGAGTGTTTAAGAAACTCCGAGTTTGATTTGTCGTTGCTTTATTTATATTTTTCGAAATGCCTTCGAACAATAATTTTCCGCTTTGAGCGTCACTAAACGTACCCAAACAAATATTTCAGCAAATCAAACATGTCATAATATTTAGAAAAAAATGTCTTTGACAAAGAATAGGTGTAGGATAGAGAAATTTAACTGCAAATTGAAGCTAGGGCGCATTTCTAATTCGCGAAAATACAAAAACAACAACTTCAAATATCAATCGTGGAATTTCAATTCGAATTAACTGAATGCAATATAAAAACGGTTGGGGGTCGTTAACTTAATTTTGTAATTAAATCCTCGATATAAACGTAGGTACCTACTATTAGGCATTGCACATGCTATTTAAATATTTAAAAATTATATATCTGTGAATTGTTGATTCCTTTAAAATATAAAACTCAAAGTTTTTATAAAATACAAGCTATTTGACATACAAAAAAATTAAAAAAAAAAAAAGTAAATTAAACAAAGTCCATAAAAAATTGTTATGTGCACGCAGTACAACACTATGAATCTAAGTCAAAAGTCAATGAATACATTTGTATTCCTCATTTTTTCTTTTTGTTTCGAACCGAAAAATGCCGCGAAAGACGGCAGGTAGTTACTCGTAAGTACTGGACGTAGGTAATAAATGAACGGGCAGGCAAACAGACACATGCAACCAACAACAAAAGCAGAAATTTGTATTAAAAATGTAAATATGTACAACACTCTCGTGTTGCATATCGAATTGAATAAGTTTTTAGTTTTTAAAAAAAACTATACAAAATGTAAATGACAAATAAATTAGAAAAATCGCCAGCAAACAACAAAGTTGCAATAGAGTAAACTTCAGTCATAAAAAGGGCAAGAAGCCAAATGATAAAACATATACAAAACATTATATAATTAACTAAAAGATTTTCCACTAAAGTTAGTTGTAGTTGTGTTTGCAGTTGTAGAAGAAGAAGAAGAAACTAAATATAAATTTACGACTTGCATGAAGGTTAAATCAACAAGTTTAAAACTCAAAACAACAAAATTAAATCAGCTAAACAACAGCATGCAAATTGTTTCAACTTTTAACTGTTTTGTTGTTGTTATTGTCATTGCTTATGTCGCCGTTGTTTGCTATTTGTACATATTACACCATCTCTCGGCTTACAACAGCTATAACTACAATAACAACAACAACAGCAACAAGAAAATCAAATAATGCTTGTATGTCTGTAAATTAACATCATATTTAGTTAACTTAAACATTTTAAATACTGAAAAAGTACTCGAGCATACACTCAGCTATTAAGTTAAAAGTTTATTTTTGTATTTTGTTGCCAATATTCACATCCTGTTTATTGAGAAATACGTATGAATGAATGAAAGATTGAGTGCATAAATAAAGTAATGAATATCTGAACATATGAATGAAGATATAAAGATATATGTATATGAATGCATGTCTGAATGAAAAACTGAATGAATACCAAAGATCTGCATGAATTAATATGAAAAAAAGAAATAAATAACTCGAAAAAACCTAACAAGAAAAAACCTCTTTATTTTTTTTATGAAGATAATAGTGGTGAAATAAAAAAATAATTGAATGAATGAAAATGAAGGGAGGAATAAAAACAACAATCGATCTTACCTCAACTTATTAATAATGGCTACGAACAAAATTCCAGTGCGATTTTGACTGGAGTTGGAAGAGTGAACCAAATTGCCGATATCGAGTATTTCAGTTTACAAAATCGTCCATAACTCAGTAATTTTTTAGTCCATATGGCTGTGTAGGGTACCATTGAAAATATGAAAAAAAATAAAACTAAATTACTATTCCAATGACCACTTATTTGAGATGATTACTCAAATGGTTTGATAGATATAAATTTTTAAATATTTCAACATAATACAAAATTCGAAATTAATATCATTTTTATTTCACGGAGCTACAAAAAAGAAAAATTAACACATTTTTTCAAGTGACTTAGTGTAAGTCTAGTAAAATAAAGGAATCTAGACACCAGTAATTTCCTATATACCCTCAAAATCAGGGCTTAAGACCAGAGTATCTCTCATATTTAGTTCAATATTAAGCTTATTTATAATGCTGATAATCTTGATGCTAGATAATACAGGGGACAGTGGCTATTAATTATATTATTAGAGTCATAGTAAAAAAAACTGAATTTTCTTACTTTCGGGGATATCTAACGTTCGTATCCATACAGTTTTTCGCGGTAATTTAGACTCTAAAACTGCATACCGCTTTTTTAATTAAAATACCGCGAAAAAAATATAAAATTTAAGAGAGAACAATGGCATCACGGTGCAAGTATACTTTTGATGGAAGTGGAAACATTGAAGGCGATTCTCATTCCCAAATGCAACTTGAAATATTCATGCGTTGATTTCTATTTCTATTCTCATAATAAAGCCGGAATTGCTTCGTCAAATTTCTTCAAAAGACAAATACAATGCAACAACAACAGAAGGAGATATTGAAATGATGAACAAAGACGATTCAAATGATGGATAATTTGCTTTCCTTGAACGATGATTTTTCACATGTGAACTGCTGATTGAACGACAGAAAAGAAAGGGTTTTCTGCATCGTATTGTGACTGGCGATGAAAAGTGGATACGTTACGATAACCAAAATCATAAAAAATCATGGTTACCGCCCGGACATGCATCAACATCAACGGCAAAGCCGAACATCCATGGATCCAAGCTCATGCTGTGTATTTGATGGGATATGAAAGGTGTCGTGTATTATGAGCTGTTGAAACCGAATAAAACGATCACTGGCAACCGCTACCGACTACAATTGATGCGTTTGAGCCGAGCATTAAAGGATAAGAGGCCAGAATATGAGAATAGACACGACGAAGTTATTCTTCAGCACGACAATGCTCGGCCGCATGTTGCAAGGCTAGTAAAAACATACTTGGAAACGCTGAAATGGGAAGTGCTACCCCACCCGCCGTATTCTCCAGACATTGCTCCTTCTGATTATCACTTGTTCCGATCGATGACACATGGCCTGGCTGAACAGCACTTCCGTTCTTTCGAAGAACTCAAAAAATGGGTCGATTCGTGGATAGCCTCAAAAGATGAGGAGTTCTTTCGAATGTCCAAATGTCCAAATTACGAAAAAAATACGAGTTTATACATTCCCAATATAAAAAAAAAATTATTTGAAATTGGTTCAGGCCTCACAGTTATTCGTCCCATAGACAAATACCTAATACCAAAACCAAACAAATTTGATGTCAGTTTAAAAATAATACTCCAACTACCGAAAAATCTTGAAACAATAATTACTGTGGATGCAAGGGCAGCTCAAAGTCAAGAAATTTTTCACAAAAATGTTGAATCGTTTGATTTTAATTTTTAGTTCGTTGTGTACAAAACATCTCAAAAATAAATTTTCCAGTTTTATATTTGCAATATATCAAGCAAATTGTTGATGTTATTTTTTAATCAATATTTGTAAAGCTAAGTATTCTGTATTGTTTCTAAAATTAAGTATTTTTGAAAATACAAACTGAAAATTTTGGAAGAGAAAATCTTAAAAATATGTGAAAATATGTTTCAGAATTTTTTTTTTTTTCAATTTTAGAAGGCTCCTTTCTTTATCGGAACATGCAAAAACATGATCCACTGTCTTCCGCTCTCAGGAAATAATTCAATTCGAAAATAGGTCTGAACACGATTTTTTCGACAAAAAATTGGAATTAAACTTTTTCGTTAACTCTGAAAGTATGCGATCAGGGAACACTACTGATTCAAAATCAGGAAGAAAATTCTATATGCTAGAGACTTTGAATTAATTCCAGTTCAGGCGCACAGTGATCACGGTGCCAAAAGTTATGAAAAAAATTATTAAGTGAAGTTCCAATACAACTGGTTTACACTAATACTAAGATCAGCAACATACATATTTTAAATTACGAAATTACTTATATAAAGACCTGAAAAACTAGTTATAATTTGGTCTAGCAGTTTTATGAAATTGATTCATTATGCTTACAGTGGCATAGTATTTTATAACCCAATACTGAGCATTTTTACTATATCAATAGCTTTCGCAGCATTTATTTGGTTTCTAACAAAATATCTAGAAAGTTTCATAAATAATTTATTTACCATATATTTCCTTTCTTTACAATTTTTTTCCCCCAGATGGATAATGTTGAGATACGCAAACGACGGGGCTCATTGCATTTCATACGCTTCCAAACTCAAGATATGGGTAATTTCCTTTCGCTGGCGCGACAAAAAGGTATGGCGGAATTGGTGACAACGGTATGTGCTACCGGTGGAGGAGCATTTAAATTTGAAGATCAATTTCGTCAGGTTCGTCTTTGAATTTTTTTCATTATCCATAACAATTGTTATAATTAATTGAAGAACTTACAGGAAGTCAATATGAAATTAGCAAAATTCGATGAATTGGATACATTAATTAAGGGCATTTTATTTGCAGAAGTACAAAATCGTACAGAATGTTATTATTATGAAAATGCTAGGGAAATATTGTAAGTATAAAAAAAACCATGCTGTTTACATTTCAATTGAAATTCTTATCAAAAACCAATTTAATTTTCAATACTTTTAGGAAAAGTGAAAAACGTGCTTTTGATTTCTCGCAACCATATCCATTTATATTGGTTAATGTTGGTTCAGGTGTATCAATATTAGCAGTTTATGGGCCTGATAATTATAAACGTGTTTCTGGAACAAGGTAAGTTAAGAGGCTTGCAAGCGCCTAAAAGTAGACTAACATAGAATTTAAAGTATACAGTTATTAATATTTGTTTTTTGTTTTTTTATTATCTTACAGTTTAGGCGGTGGTACATTCCTTGGCCTATGTTGCCTCTTAACAGGCTGCAATACATTCGAAGAAGCTATACAATTAGCTACCAAAGGCGATAATAGAAAAGTAGATAAACTAGTTAGAGATATTTATGGCGGAGATTATGATCGTTTTGGTTTAACGGGTGATTTGGTGGCATCGAGGTAAGCACAACCAGCGGCCTCTTATCTTTTAATGCAGCTGAACTTAATTTCTATTATAATGTTTCTCTTCAGTTTCGGCCAAATGCACATTAAAGATAAACGCTCATCGGTTTCACGTGAAGATCTCGCCAATGCAACATTGGTAACAATAACCAATAATATTGGTTCTATAGCAAGAATGTGTGCCTTGAATGAGAAAATTGATAAGGTATGCATGCATGCAAGTGAGGTTTTTTCTTGTCAATTTATTAATATTCTCATTTCTATTCAGGTCGTTTTTGTTGGTAATTTTCTACGTGTTAATCCCATTTCAATGAAATTATTGGCATATGCTATGGAATTTTGGTCGAATGGCACAACGAAAGGTTTATTCTTGGAGCATGAAGGCTATTTTGGTGCCTTGGGTTGTTTATTGCAATTCAATGGTGAAATTGCAGCGGCACTCAATGAATCTGCTGAAAATGCACAAAAATTAAATTTAACAACGACAACTGCGACAGTAACAGCAACAACAACAGCAGCCGAAGCAGCCTCACAATCGACATCAGCCACATCGTCATCAGCATCAATAACAACAACATCATCGAAAGCATTCAACAGTTAGTTACAGTAGCAGAGCAGACAGTTGCAGTTGAGTTTTAATCACACAAATGCTGATGAATGTTGATTTTTTTCGTATTTTGATGTTGATTTTTTATAAACAACATTTTCTAAAGCAAGTGCATCTTCATTCATTCATTTTTGTTACGTAGAAAAGGAGTTTAATTTTTTTTTTATCTTTTTTTTATCTTTTTTTTGCATACTTCTAATGTGTTTTTTGTCGTCAATTCGAACAATTTTTATTTAAAAATTAAAAATTATAATTTAAAACAAAAGTTTGTTTAATATTCATTAATTTTCATTCAAATATATATATATATAGCACAAAGTTAATTACATTTGTATAACTAAACCTAAAAGAAGAAAGAACAACGACAAATGAAGCTCGCTTTCTTTCACCACATACATAGATTCGATTTTATTTGGAATATTTTTGAAGGAAATTTCGTTTAATGTGTAATATAATATTTGTATACCATAAGTAACTTTTAGTTTGCAATTCTTTATTATTATTTTTTTTTTTTTTGGATTATTTTGATTATGTTTGAACTTGTAAAAAAAAAAAATTGGAAATTAAGTAATTATATTTACTTTATTTTTTATATATGTCTAGGAAAGATATCATCTTATTGGATTATTTTGTGAATGTTTTTTTTAACAAGTTATTTCTCAAATAATATCATCACCAAATGTAATATAGATTTATTAAAGGTAAAAGTATGCAAACATACATATGTATTATGATGAATTTTGATCTGAAAATATTCGAGAAATATCGAATTAAAAAATTTCACGATAATATCTTTCCTTACCCCATGCTTTTATGCACAGAAACATTTTTATCAGCAGTTTTTTTAATTTATTTTCACATTAGCGCTCAACTGCTGGTATTTTCTTTTAAATTCGTGTTTTCTTTTTTTTGGGGTTAAATGTTTTTTTCTTATTATTTATTTGAAAACACTCTACATATCTGAGTGATGCTGATACTAACTAATGTTTGAAATTGAAATCTAAACTAAGTTCTGAATTTCACAATCACTTCACTTTGAAGCCAAAGTAGTTTGCAGCTAAATATGACTCTAGGTTTCAATTTCAATTAGTTTGTGTTAGTGTCTGCTAATTTCCTACTTAAACTATTTGCAAATATGTATATTTAATCTTTTACGCACTTCTTTTTGCAATATTATATTACAAATTCAAAACAAATAACATTTCACAGATTAACGTAATATACATACATATTTACATATGTATGTATTTAGATACATATGTTTGCACTACAAAATAAGTATATTTTTTATAAAGATTTTTTTCTTGTGATTTTTATTTTGTTCATAAATAATTGTTCAATGTTCTAAAATTATGATATCGAATATGAGTTGACGTTGAACATTTTCAACTTTTGAGAATTTAAGAGTTTACTCTTAATACAATCTCTGAAATATGTTTTACTTACAAATATTCGTTCATATTCGATGGCATAAACATTTTTTAGTTAAATTAATTAAAATTAGTTTCTTCCTTTTTTTTTATTAAGTAATAAGTGAATATGTCAAATATCTAATTTGTGTGTCTTTCTTTTAGTAGTTTCTTCTTTTTATTTCTTGTGTTTACTATATAGCTAAAACTTTAGTTGTAACAATAAATAAATAAATAATAAAAACAAAAAATTAAATAAACGAGTAGACAAGAAGGGGAATGATGAAATGTATTTTTTGGTTTTATTTTAAATATTTATTTTAAAGTAACTAGTATATATACCGCCGTTCGGAATCGACGTTAAACTGTAGGTCCCACTATGTGGTATCACAATGGACCGTTCAGGCCTAAGTGTGTCTCTCGACAGCCACTCCAACCTAACCTAACCTAATTAGTATATATAGTAAAAAGGTTAAAAGCATAGAATTTTTTTAATATTTTTGAAACATTTTCATGCTCTATGGGAGAGGATACCAGAAATTCGGCAGGTTAAAATAAAATGGTGAAAATGTAATGTATGATGTCATCGACGCACACTGGGGTATGGTACTCGATTTTCTGGCCAAAATTCAAAAAATTGATTTTGATATACATAAAATTTTTGGGGATGGGATAAAAGACTAAAATTCTGCATTACTAGCAACTGTCCCAGCTGTCTTAGTATCTTAGTTATGAGCTCTCAAAGCTGGGGTATTTTTGTTGTTGGTTGCGTGCAATGGCAAAACGAAAATTTTCAGTACTTTGAAGAGCAATTTTAGAAAAATAAACCTTTTTGATGATGGAGTTTTCAACTTTAGATATTTCAAGTAGTAATGGTATAAAAATTTTTTGAATTAAAATCTTTTTTATATAATTATATAATTATAATTATAACCCGCGAAGTTTAAGAGCTTGTCTTGGAAATTTTTTTTAAGATTTATTTTAAAATATGTCTAAAAATTGAGGATTTTTTTCCACATATGGGGCATTATTCCTGAAAATCCCCAAATTTTTTCTTCATGTTCCTGGATCGCTTTCATACTTTCTAAACTTATTCTCCTATATGATAGTAATTTAACCTGCAAGTATTAGACTTTTAGCCCCACCCCTTTCCTAGTTATAAAGGATTGAAAAATTGTAATTCGACTTTTTTGAACTTTAGTAATCATATCCGGAGCTAGAAATGTCTAGTCGCTCTTGATACCAAGTGAAAGGTATTGAGATAGCAAACATGTCTAATCGGATTATTATTTGTTTAACTAATTCAAAAGATATCGGTGAAAATAGGTTAATTTCAATTGTGACTGATTCTGTGGCCACGGAAAAACAATGAAAGACTTCTGAATTCTCATCATGCACATAAAGCTGAAACTTAAACTCAAAAAAATAAGACCAACCAGAGAAAAAGAGACCGAAAAATTACAGAGTTATGAATGATTCAGTGAATAAATCTAAATCCCATATTTTCTGAGAATATTAAATTTTTGGCAATTTATATAGTTTAATCGCTTACAATACATTCTCTACATTTGTTTTCTGGTCCTTTCATATTATTAGAATATATCTGAAATAGTTGTAGCTTTATATCAATGGGTACAAAGGAAAGCAGAGGTTTTTCATCAATTTTTTTTCCGCGGCCACAGAATCAGCTGTAAAATTTGATTTTTCTAGAAATCTGGCTTATTTTCGTCGATACCTTTAATTGCTTAGCTAATTAAAGATTCGATTAAATATGTTTGTTTTTCATCTAAATACCTTTCATTTGGTCACATGATCACAGACGATCACAACCCGATTGTACAACTTCTCTCTAAGTTTCTTAAATAATTTCAATAACAATGTGAACTTATAAACAGATTGCGAAAATAATGATATGCAAACGCGATTGATTTATATTTCAACAATTAAAATATTTTTATTTATTGCACAAAGTAATTAAACAGCCACATCTAAAAATGTATAACAGGATATACAATACTTTATTTAACAAACGGTAATTCTTAAACATACGATGTATAGGAAGAAAATGTTTCAAATGGTTTGCTTCGTTTTTTAAAGTTCTGAAAAAAAGGTGTAAATGCCACCGATTGTGATTGATAGTATGTAGTAAGTATTCCTTTCAATTAGTGGTCTACGATACAAGCACAACAATTTGCAAATTTTCCATTAAAAATTTGTTCCTCAAAGCAATTACAATTTTTTCAATAAAAAGCTTGCTTTTTTACTGTGAATAAATGTGTTCTTATCACTCATTTATAAGTTTAAATTATATACAACAATATTAAATATACGGGGTATATGGCATGTTAAAAATTTGAAAATCCAGAGCTATGGATCAAGTTCGAAAACAATAAGAAAAATAAATACTATTTTCAACAACAATTTAATAATAATGGCAAACAAAATCTAGCCATAAATGGCCACATATGACTGATATAAACTACCAAACTTAAACTAGTTATTTTAGAAAAATTTCACCAAGTAAAATTTGTGCACTATTTTTTTTTTTTTTTTAATTAGAATTTTGACTAAAAACTTTACAAGAAAATCTTGTTCACTAGTTGCTTAACAACCTAAAGGACGTTTTAAAAACTTAGCTAGTTAATGTAATAAATTATAGTCTACAATTCGATCAACAAATTATTAATGGACTGCATATAATTATCTTAACGAAAGCAATAAAAAAGAATATTTATAGGTAATAATTTTATGGACACAAATTGTCGCAAATCATATTTAATGCATGTGGATAGTGGAAAGTATTAAAGCCAATTTCATGATCTACGCATTTCACTAAATATATTACGATAATCACGGCTGGTAGCACAGTGAACCTTATAATCGAAAACGCGCAAGTTGTGATCGGTCGCTACAAATAAATAGCGACTATCACAGGCAATACTATAGGTAGGTGAGCTGGTATATTGTCGACTACGATAGGGGAAGTATAATTGCACATATTTGTGAGGAACACGTATGTCATAAAGATTGACGCGACTGTGATATTTGGCGCCACACAGTACACCATAGAGGCCATCATATTCAATGCAGTAAAAAGACGAATCGAAGGGATCTTCCCAAATGGATTCATCGCGATTCGTACGACGATCGTGCATGCGGAATGTAGTATCAAAGTTGGCTGTGAAGATTACATTATCATCCTTCAATTTAAGATCGTAAACTGAAAGTGTGTTCGAATTGAGTATGGTTTCAAAGCCGCTGAAAATGCAACAAAAAACAAGTATTAATTAGATAGATGTAATAAAAAACATATTAATTTATTAATCATGTTACTAACGTCTCCACATCAACCTCACGTAAAGCACGATGTGTAAGATCTGTGTATAAGCCACCAAACAAACGGTCGCCTGTTGCATTCAGCTTCATCGCTTTGTACGAATGCTTCAATTCGGTCATCTTATCCAAATATATAGCACCGAATTCATTAGAACGCCGCCATATCTTGCCACAGCGGTCCGAGCTGGTCACATACAAATCACCTGCGAAATCTACGCAATACAAATATTCTTTGGGCGTATGCAGACTCTGTTCCGTGGCATAGCCATCTTCATAAATGAAACAGCTACCGCTAATACGACCCGCAAAGATAGTATCTCGTTTCTTTACAAATGCGCCAATGTCCGTTTTGGTGCCAGTGGCAATTTCCTGAGTGTAGCGTCGTTGCAGCGGTTCATCCGGTATGCGCTGATACTGACGCAGATAACAGGTGTGGGTGACGTAAAGCCAGTCACGTTCTAGGTGCAACTTGGTGGGAAACATTTGCTTATGATGAAAGTATTCATATTCTTGATAGCGTCCCTCCAGCCAGTTGCGCCCTATGCTCAGGCGGTTGGCATATGACAACGACGTTTGGGTTACTTCCAGAATATGTGGTCTACCGCGATGACCGCACATCAGCATGTCGAGTGTTTGTCGATAGAAAATGTTGTCATCGATTGCATTGCGCAATACGTGGTGGGCGAGACTCAAATTTAGCAAATCCTGCTCGGAGCAGTAGCTAAAAATGCGCAGCATGCAATCCAAATTTAAATCTATTATTTTTTTTGTGCCCATTTTTTATTTATTCTAGAATTTTCTCTTAATCAGAACTCACTGAATTTAGAAACTACTTTTAAGAAACCGGCGGTTTATTTTTGACATTTCGCGCAAATGACGTAGATCTGTCAAAATATCCTGTTTTTTATTTTTAAAATCTGCTGTAGTACTTAATATATTTCTTATTTGTTGCAAAAAGGGCGAAATGACGAAATTACAATTCTGCCATACTACAGCTGTTGTCGATCAGCTGTGTCGCGTATGGAGATATGTTGAGTAAATTGTATTTAGCGTTGCCAACTATTTCAATAGTGTGCTTGATAAATATTCGAACGAGCATTCCATGTCAGCAAGAACATATCACTCATTTACTAAAAGACTATCATAACTCAAAAAACGCCATTTTGCAGAAAACGCGTTTAAAGCTTTCAATTTACTCCCACTTTGCAGAAAAAAGCAGAAATTTTATAATTCTTACGCGCAGAGTATACAAGATATTAATAAGAAATTTTCACACAATATGAAGCGCGATATAATGAATAATTCTGCATCATTAACTCAAAAATCGTGTTTTTCTTTTAGTAAATGAGCGAAATGAAAAATTTAAACAACGGAAATCACCATCTTAAAGCAAGGATTATGACAAAGTGTTATATCTGCTTTTATCATATGCTGCAAATATCTAAAAGTATTCAACAACGTAGTTTTTCATAGCAAAGTATTGGGAATTAATTGAACAAAGTAAATTATTTTAACACTGAAATTCGGTGTGTGTTATTAGCAACTTTTCATGTGCACACTAAATTTTGCTATTCTATTACTATGTATTGTTTAAATAGGAGATACCAAGCTCACTTTCTTAATACCGTTAATTTTCCATCATACTACTGCAACTTCTACTGTTAATACACAACACCCAATGAGGAGGACTGAGTTGTCATAATTTATTTTTTTTTTTGTAAATATTAAAGCTTTGAGCATTTAAAATTTTCGAGAAATCGCTTTTAAAGTTTTCAATGAACTATTACTCCGTAGAGCGTTATAAAGACGGAAGAGCTCATAAAATACCGTCATGATTTTTTTTTTTGAGACAAGGTAAACGGTTATTTAACTAACCGTTATTTCTGTAGACCTACTTAATAGTGCGGACATACGAGCATGACTTTCGTTAAAATTCAAAATTTCAAATTTAGGTGGACACATTTCAAATCAGTTTTTTGAAAAATTATAAGTTTGGAGCAGAAGAAGAATTTGTGTATGTTTTTTGTGTAAACAAAAATGTTGGGTTTGGACACCAAGAATTTATATAGCAATTATGGATGATTGGAGGAATGACAATGAGTTACTTTTCGAGTTTACTATTTTATTTTTTCACTTAATAAATATTACAAGATCAGCTGTTATGAAAACAAAATCCAAAATGTCTAAAAAAAAAGTGTTAAATGTTAAAGTTAAATTTTTACAAGTTTTTTACAACCTTGTGTTTGAGGGTTGCTAGTTACTTTCTGCATTTCAAGTGCATTTCGTTGAAATGCGTCTGGTATTTTTTATTTTTTGATTAGGACGGTCTTGCAGCAAATGAGCGGTATTGCTTCGCGTATGAGGATTTTGTAAAAATTTGTGCTGAGCAATAGAGCAAGTGGGTTCATAAGGTTTATAAGGATGTTATGCGGAGTTATAACAATGGGGAACATAAGGAAAAAGTTTGCGAGAAAGTTCGCAACATTCATTCCATAAACACAACTTTATGGAATACTAATTAAAACTTGTCCAATATTACTTTTTATTTCGATTTTTTAAAGATTTTATTTCTTTTAAATAAAGAAAGTATGAAAATCTATTATTTTGTTGTAGTTTATTATTAGATTTTATTATCCTTTAAAAATTCTTTAATCTGAAGATTTGAACAGAAATGATGCTCTGGAATTACACTGTAAAGTTATATCGCAGTAAATACTGTCACTCATTTCTTACGGCTTTAACGTATAGTTCAGTTAAAGTAAACTGTATTTTTGACTACGATAATGCGCCTATGACTTTTAGATTACCAGAGTATGTATTAACCGAGTTAAATTTGAAAATTTTATATTCTTTTTATCATTTATTCAAAAAGAAATTACCGATATTAATTAACGATTTTAGAAGGATGACGAACATTTCGAACCGACCGAAAAAACAATTTTATTTATTATTTATGACCACAAAAGTACGAGTATGCTTTAAGAAAATGTCGCCATGTGTGCACATGTAAAACATTGCGGGAGATAATGAATAACCATTTGTATTTACATACCTGTAGGTCCTTAATCTATTTGCACATGTACTTGCTGTTTTATTTTAATTAAAAAATTCAATCCTTTTTTCTCAAAGAAAAGAGAAAAATATGGTATTCAAGCCAAGAGTTAAAAATGTCATTGGAATAGGAATGTTTAAATCTTTTAAGCTGTCTACTCAAAGGAACCATCAACCTAGTATGTGTATGCTGTACATTTCAATCAATGCTAATCTTTGTCTTTTTGTAAACTACAAATCTTTTACTAATACTCAAGCAATAATGTTCAGAATTTTTGTTACAAGGAGTGATCAGCAATTATTTTGAGTATGATTGCAGCGGCTTCATTGTAAGCTATGTTTAGTTTAAGTCATACGATGAGTATTGTATGATTGTAAAATATATGCTAAAGTAGGGGGTAGCTACTAATACCCAGTGGGAAATTTAGCAACTCAGAGATATATTCAACTAATTTTGAAGTATTTAGTTAAAGTAGCATGAATTTGCAGATAGAGATGCCAAAAAAAACTGAAAAAAATATATGCAGAATGAAATAATAAAGCTAAATGTAAAAAAGTGATATTGAGCAAAGTATTATAACCATTTTAATCCTTAATAAAAATTTTTAAAAAATTTAGTTATTTGATTTACGACGTCAGCAATATCAGACATTAGTTTGTTTTTGTTTGAATAGAGAGCGAAAGCGTTTAACTCATGCCAGTCTCTACTCGCACAAATGCGTTTTGCTCACCATTTGCTCTCACCATTTAAATTTTGTCAGACGACGGAAAATTATCCGACGGATACCCGCTGCCAAAATTAAAACCTACTGAATCTCATGGAATGGCACAGAATTACAGCGGGTCGGGTTTTTTTACCATCGCATATCTTGCTTACCTCAATTTATATCTTATACATCGAATTCATTTTAGTAACATTTTTATTATTCGCACTAGTCTGCCAATTCTGGCATTCATTTTCATTTAAAAATTTACTCGCACGTTTGTGAGATTTCAATTCAAAAATAATTTTCTTATAAAAACAAAGTGGCAGCTGAGTATCGTCGTTCGTAGTAATTGTGTTTACTCGAATGAGTTTTCCGATTTTAGAAACGCTGCAATTATCTTTCATTTGGCATAAATATTCCACATAAAATTGAATATTCCACGTGCAAAAAGGTTTCCTTATACAATATTTGAATATTTTCGTAAAACAGAATATTTGTTTGAAACTGTGTGTAATAGCCAAAGATATATGACGGTAAAATTACATACCTTTTGGTAAACAAAATAAGGTACAACTATACGAAAGATTCTAGCAAGAAACTCATGGATTTGTAAAATGGGTACAGTACAATCATTTAAGTAGACTTACACGAACACAACAAAATGCAAAATGCCACTACAGTTACACTTAGATGCAAAAATCTGCGCACGATATATATTTTTATAATAAATCAAATAAAACTTTTTAATAAACTTCTTGAACCCATTTTGAGTATCTGTACGATTTTTCGTTAGTTTATGAATTAACAGTTCTAACAGACTAATTAAAAGAGGTTTAAAGGTAAACTATTAAAATTAACTAAAATAGTATAATTAAAGCAGCGACATTGTAAGAAAAAGCAGGTTTAGATAAATTCATAATTATTTTTCTCATTTGATGCTGAATCCGTAACTTCAGTTAGTTATGCAAGATGATATGGGTTTGTGATAATTGAAATATAACATCGTTGTGTATCCAAACCCCTGGAAAATGTACAGCATCAATTGTGTCTGCTTAAGAGGACATTCCAGTTTAAAATTGACTTTTTGGGGAATTTTCTTTTAAAAAAAACTGTAACATTTTATTACAAAGTTGAAGAACAAACAAATTTTTTTTGACCACTTTTAATCCAAAAACTTCATTTTTGGTGGTAAGATAGATTTCGAGCTTTCTAATAAAGACAGAGAAATAAACTTTGTTCGCTAGACAATTCTCTATAAACGAGACCACAAAAAAGTGAAACTTTTACCTCCCCTTTTTTTTAGGGTCTTTTTTCTCAAAAAAAAAAAAAAACGTAAAAAACACTTATTTTTACATGGAACTTCAATTTTTGAGGTTTCACTTATAACCATAATGATAGTAAATCAAACTCATTTCGGTTTTTCAAAATCAATTTAGTAGAACTTGAGATATCAGTCTTATCAATTCCAAAAACATCATGTGGAGAAAAACGCGTTTAAAGTTTATTTAATAAATTTGTACGTTTAAAAATTGGTCAAAAGAAATATCTCTATTTCTTCCACACTATTTATTAATAATGAGATAGGTTATACGTTGACGACTCGTGAGTACTTTCCCACCACTTTTCGAAGGCACGATTAAAATTAAGAAAATTAAAAGTTTATATGAAATATGAGCGGAATGTGGGTCCCAAAATCTAACCCTTTCTTCACAGTGAATGATAAAATAGCAAAGCATTCGAAAACGTCAAGGTTTTTTCAATAATCAAAGAAAAATTTTGCGAATTTTCTGAAATTTTTTTTAGAAAATTTCCTTCTTTTTTTTACCAAATTCTTGCAGCTCCCCAGAGTCATTTTCTCTTGCTGCGACTGTCCCGACACTGTCAACACACTGAACATGTGCCCCTAGCTATTTATTACACTGATCAAAACTGTTTTTTTTTTCCTGAAACATATATATCTCGGGAGTTTAGGAGTTATAGCCTATAACTTATAGGTCTCCTCATAGTCATTTAACTTAACTTACAATTTTCATAAACTATGATTATTTTCAAACAAAATGGTCACCGAATCTTTACCATGTTTTGCATTTTAGTGTACTTGGGCTAAATGGGAGTATCAGACGTAGATTTTTGCTGTGTAGTGTGTGTAACCTTGAAATCCTCATAAACAACAAATAACAGTTTCATAAAATCTCGACGGGATAATCACTGAATCATGGCGAGTAAATAAAAATATTCACGCTTCAAAATTTTGAAAAAAATGGTAACTGTTAAAATTGTAAAATTTGAATTGTGAACAAAAAATAATAGAAAACAAATTTCTTCAATACAAAAATGCGATTGGAGAAAAATCATTTTAGCACATACATACACTAGCGGATCCAAGCGAGGGGAGGGGGTTTTGAAGTTAAAACCCATCCTTACCAATGGGCATTGCAAAAAAATTTAAAGAACGAAAAAATTGAAACCCCCCTTAAGAAATATCTGGATCTGCTTGTGCATACATATTATCATTCATGGATATATTGTAAAAGTAGACGTTCCTGATGCATTAATAAATATCAAAACATAACTACTTTCTTTTTTATTTTCCTTGTAATTATTTCGTGGGGTATAAGTAGTAGTATGAATGTGTTTTTTTTATTGTTAGATTTTCATTATTGTTTTCCTATGTTTGACACTTGTTGAGCTAAAAACCCCGGGCAAATGGCCTTGAAAAAAGGTGCATAATAAACAACCGTTAATAAACAAGTGTTGATTTAGGTGTTATAAAATAAATTCTATACACAGCTTGAAAATTCTAAGAAGGAAAATTTAAGACTATAGTATGGAATAAAATAAAAATAAAAATGAATAATTCCGCAATGAAATTTCCAATCTTTCCGGGGGGAAAACTATTATTATTATTAATAATAAGCGATTGGGACAACTCAAAAGCCAGGCACTGCGACTTAAAAGATCTTTTGTAGCAAAGCCCCAAAATTAAAATAAAATATGATCTGCTGCCCTAATCTTTTGTGGAAGAGGTTTTGATTTCGTTCGTTAATATGAACGTTTTGCGAAAAATACCTCTTCTTTGCTGAACCAAGGCTGAACATTCATACAGAATGTGAGATGTCGTTTCATTGTCCTTCATACATAGACGACATTCTTTCTCATGTTACAGACCTGATTTTCTGAAATCCGCTTTATTTTAAATTAAGGTATTGGATGAGAGCGAGAGGGAGGACTAGCTTTTTCTCCTGTCTAAGATCTGAAAAAAGATGCTAACAAGATAACCATTCCTCCTTGCTCACGCCTGGAGGATGGACTTGGAACTAATAAAGCCGATTCCACAGAATGGGTTTGAGCCTGTGTATAGAGCCTCTGAACTCTGCCTAGCAAGTTCATCTGCAGCTACATCACAATCTTAGCACCTTTTAGACCTTTATTTAGGTTAATTCTGGAGCATGTCTCAATTGCGTATATTTCGGTTTGAACCACAGCACCAGAACCACAATCCGTTTTCGAACTGTCACAATACCAATTGAGAGCAAAGGGACCGAAGTTGGGGAATTGGGTATTCCAGTTGGATCTGAACAGAAGGATGATATTAAATTTCCGGCCAAAGCTAAGATCAAATCAAATCCGAGCAAAATTAGATTATTAAGAATTTTACTAAGAATGCACAGATGATCGGTGGAACCTCTTATTAAGCTGGATGAAGTTTGGAGCCTCAAAACTGTAATTACAGCTATCTTCTTTATGAAGATGTACAGAGGTGCAAGTCTGATCAACATCTCAATCGCAGAAGTGGGAGAAGCTCGCATAGCTCCTGTGATTGAGACACAGGAAAACGTTTGGAGCTTGTTAAGTTTGCTGATAGTCCAGCCTTGGGCAACCTTGGTGTATTACAATATATGATAAGATTGGCATAACTATCGTAGTATACAGCCAGAAAATTATCTTGTGGATAAGATCCCAGGTATTTACCATAGAGTTTTATGAAAACCCAAAAGGCCTAGTGGCTTTTGCGAGGACATGAGGTGAGAGCTCCAACTAAGTATTTGACTTTGTCAGAGTATTCAACAAACGTGTGGGGAATGGATATGCGACCAAGATTCAATTTGTAACTTCTAGAGAAGAGAACAAAAATAGCGTTATTGGGATTTATTGATAAGTCTTCTTTGACACAAAAATCGAGAACTAGTTTAAGACCTGATTTCATTACTTCTGTAACGGTTGAATCAAACTTTCCAGAAGCAATGTTAGCTAAAAATTATCTCCATAGCCGATTGATTCGTAACCAAGATCATCTAGTTTAACCAAGAGATCATCGATTACCAAGGACCAAAGTCCCTCGTGGACAGCCTTTAATAGCATCGATACAAACAAAAGCATTGCCAAGACTGGATATGATTTCACGCTCTTTTAGCATGGCGTCCACCCAGGAAATAGTAGGAGAGTCAAGACCTTTACGTTCACGAGCTCTAGAAATTGAACCGAAACCAATGAATGAACCAATGAAGTGCAACTTCCGTTGATTTACCTTTAGACTACGCAAATTGCGAACAATAAAGTTGGATCGTATTTGCGGGCTTATATCTAATGTCAATCTAATCGAACACCCTTTCCATGGTTTTAAGTAGGAAGGATGGAAGACTAATCGGTATATATGATTTGGGTAGTTCCAGAGGCTTATTTCCTTATATTGGGATAAAGGCAGCAATCATCTTTCTCCAGGAGCGATGAATATGCAGCCAAATTAAACTAGCCCTTAAAATTTTAGCTTGGTGATTAAGGATCTCTATCTGGAAGAGAACTTTATTTCATAAAATTACCAGAAAAGGTTGCAGAAGAAACCGTATATTGCGGATTGAAATTATCTTGCCGATTACGAAAACTAGTTTCAGCAAAATATTAAAAATCTATTTTTCATTCCTGTCGGTCGGGAAAACTTTTGGACTTTCTTGTTTTGCTACGCCCTCTTGAAAATAACTTTAAAGCACATATACATTTTTGGTTTGGAAGTACACAGCACTCTAAAAATCAGATCGTTTTCCAATGAAGTAAGATAAAAATTATATTGCGCTGTTTAAATTATATGTTATAGATCAACGCATTCAAAAATTTTAAAGACTAGGTTTTTTATCGAGAAGATGATCCTCAAGTAAAATCAACTATTTGAAACCACCATACAAGATTTAAAAAAGAATTACAAGTTTTTCGAAATTTACCTTGTATTTTTATAGATGTATATATTTACATAAATAAATATTGTATAAGAATGTTAAAATATGGTATATTAAAGATTTAATCTAAAATATGCTGAATATGCTGGTAAAAGGTATAATCCCCTACCATTTTTTAAATAAACATACATAAGTAAGAAACCTTAAAGGTATTATATTAAGAAAATCCAAGATGTCGCCAATACTACTATCAGCATAACTCAATATAACTTAAAATTCTAAGAAGAAAATAACTTTAAAGTACCTGCATACATAAAGTATGCAGGAAAATAAACAAAACCATCGTAATTGTGTCTCTTTTTCTAGTGTTATTGTATAGTATTTCTTCAGCATTATGTTATATGCATGTGAATATTGAAGTACATTTATGAGTAAGTATTAAAGCAAAATAACTATTAGACCTATCAGTTAGAAATGACTTTTTATTTCCTAGTAATGAAGTGCTAAAAGGTCGGAAGAAATGGGAGACATAATTTAAAAACAATTAACAAAATCCAGAAAGTCGCCATTGCTGAGATTGTATGTAAAGTGTTCTCATTATCTTGCTAAGGTTTGTGAGAATGTTGAAAGAGAGGAATTCAGGATGAGGTAGTGTGTTACTGAAGAAAAAAATATCTGAATGCCAACTTTTGAAGCTAGCGCAAAAGTTTTTAGGAGAATGCAACCTAAGTAGATTGAAGTTGGAATTACAAGAAGAATCCAGTAGCGGGTTCAAGGGAGGATATAGGCGCCGAAGCCCCCAGAACCCGACAATCTTGATTTACCAAATATATCCGAAGAGAACTTTAAGATTTAAAATATTATTTTGCATTTTATAATATTTTAATATTTATTTTAATAATATATTAATTTAATCAGCCCTATTCTAAATATTCCCAAAATGAATTCTTTGGGAAAATTTGTTTCTTTTCCCCGTATTCTTTTAGGAAACGAAGGAAAAGAAACAAAATTTCCAGGGAAATTCATTCCGGAATGTTGAGAATAGGACTGATTATAAATATTAGAGCGTTATGGTTCCAGGGTTAAATACACTCGGACTATTTTAGATCTACAATTTCAGTGCCAGTTCTTTGGTAATGGTCTAGATTTTGGTTTGAATTTTAGTTTAATTGTTGGTTCAACTTTTCCTTTTTTGCTCGTTTTTGATCTGAATTCTGATTGAGACTCTTCTGGTCTGAGTTTTGGTGTAACTCTTAGTGTAAATTGTGGCCCAAATTTTACTCAGACCATCGTTTACTCAGCGTTTGATCTGAATTCGGGTCTAAATTTTAGTTTGCTTTTAATTTGTATTTGGCGTTCTTTTAGCCTCAGTTTTGATCTAACTCTTAGTTTGAAATGTGATCAAAATTTTGGTCTGAATTGGCTTGGCTTTGATACAAGTTTTGGTCTAAATTTCGATCCGAAACCAGTTTGAATTTTGTTTTAAGTTTTGGTCCAGTTTTTTTTTAAATCGGTCTTAAGTTTTGTCTACTTTTGGTCTGTATATGAGTTAAAATCTTTTGGTGTGAATAATTATCAGATATTTCCACTAGTTTTTGGTTTGAATTTTGGTTTACTTTCGTACAGTATTTGGTGTCCCTTTGGCCCAAAGTTTTGTATAACTATTAGTCTGAGTTGTGATCTAAATTTTTTCAGAATTTTGGTTTAATTTTTGGCCTGAGTTTTGAACTGATTTTGGTTTCGATTCGTTATGGATTGTGGGGTTTTAGTTTGAGTTTTGGTCTGAATTTGGCCTCATTTTGATCTATTTTTGTTGGAGTTTTGGTCCGATTCGTGGTCTGAATCTTATTTTTTGATCATGTTTTGGTCAGAGTTTGGTCTTATTTTGATCTAGATTTTCGATCTGAGTTTAGTTCTTTTCTTGGTTTGAATTTCAATCTGAAAAAGTGTTTGAATTTTAGTTTGGAATTTGGTCGAAATTTCCGCCTGCCTAAATTTCTATTCGATTTAAGTTTGAGTTTTGATCTCAGTTCCAATTATCTTTAATTTTTTGGTCAGTATTTTTTGGTGTGAACATTGATAAAATTTTTGCACTAGTTTTTGGTCTAAGTCTGGGTTTTGATCGATATTAAGTTTGATATTTATCTTTTAATTTAGTAAAATCAGCCCTCCCCAAACCCAAATCTTTAAACCATCAATTCCTATGATCTCTCCTCTATATATTTATTTCTAAGTTTCTGAAGAAGTTTTATAGGTAGTCTAAAAATTATAGTAAGCAGATTTTTCTCATTTTAGTAACGAATATACGTATTCATTACTCTTATTATTTATCTCTCCAGTTCTTACAGAAGTAGTTTGTATAATAGGAAATTGAAATTTGACGCTATAATAATAACCTGAGTGAAAAAATAAAGGTCCAGCTTTTTTCTGAGAGTCTTACACACAGAGTGTCAAATTAGTAAACAAATCATCCTACATGCACATAACAGATCTATTAGGAAACAGTTGATCCTTTGAAGTTTTATATTGCCTTGCAAATTTTCAGAGTTATATACATATCTGCGACGCCACAAGATCACTACCCCCTGGTCCTGCATCCAGACCTCCTAGTTCAGCTACTGGTATTTCAAAATAATTGAACATCCGTAAATAATCAGTGTCAAGTTAAATTCTCACGGTTTAAATACACTCGTATGTATGTATGGATATATTTTATGCTTGAGAAATTCTTTTGCATACCTACACACAACCAACAATCGAATCTATCCAGCAGAGTCATTGACTGCACTTGCAGATACTGACAATGTTTGCTCGGCATCATGCAAAGACCAATGTCGTCACATGCACAGCTCAAACAGAGACTCTCTTCATGATTCACCTTTAATTTATTTTGGTAGATAGATATAATTTTTTTTTTTACTACCTTATGACAAAAGAAAAGAATGTAAAATATTTTCTTTATGTAAAAAACATTTGAGCAAAAACTAAAAAAAATAAGCATATTATCTGCAAAAAAGTAAACAGAAAATAATAGCAAACCAAATTCGATAATATTGTAATATTGTTGCCATAACCTCATCAACCGAAAATTAAAGAAAAAAAGAAACCAAAACACCAACAAGTTAACCCAATCCAGATTAAACTAAACACAGACAGTGGTAACATTTCCGGTGTTATTTGTTTACATGCATGTAAAACTTGCTCTAACAATTAACCTTACATTGAATGTATAATAATTTGTTATCTTTTGCCTTTTTAATGAATGCGCATTGTATCCGACCCGGTACCCATTCATTATCATAGAGGACATTCAGTTAATTCAATTGATTTCAAACCTTCTTGTAAATCACATTATTTTAATTGAGAAACAATAATAATATTTTTATAATAAAAACAAATTTTATCTATGGAATAATGTCAAGGAAATAGTGCAGAAAATTGCATTTGTATCATTGAATAATGGCAACAGGACATCCTGTGACATCCTTCCGTTTGATGTGAATTGTTTGCTATCAATTTGTCATGTTTAAATGAAAAGTAATGAACTGTAATCGACAAATTTTTTTTTTTTTTTAAAGAAAAGATTTCTTTAAAAAAAACAACCATAACGGAAATGCATTCAAAAAGTTGAAAGGCGAAAGATTTGGCAAATAAATATTATTAGAAAGTATTGTTGATAAGTTGTGATATTTTAGATTCTTAAAAAAGTGGAATAAATAGAAAAATCATACGCTTTTCAGATATAGAGGATAGTTTCTTTTTTTTCTACATTTGGTACTTATGCACAATCTTTTCACCAAGGGCGTGTACGGCCTAAAGACTGGAACAGAATGTGAAGCGTGAAGTATGCAGCTGAAACACAAAATGTGCACCTCTGAAGCTCATGTTTATTGTAGTTGGAAGCACATTCAATCATATTTTCTCCACATTTTTGCAATCAAATTACTTTAAATTGTAAACCAATTAATTTTTTTTACAAGTTCTATAAATAATTCAGTGTATTCTTCCACTTTTTTATTTTGACAATCAGTTGTTATGCTTGAAGCGCGACAAAGTTGAAAAGTTCTTATTTTGCGCTTCATCTTCAGCTTCAGCGACAGCGACAACTTCACAAATGTACAAGTATATTCACATATGTACTAGTATATTAGCAGAAAACTGTAGAAAATCCTTAGTGCAGCAATTATTGAACTAATAAGTAATCTTTTTTACTATATTTTCTTGAGTATAATTTCATTTTAAAATATATACACTATTTTTGAAAAAGAAAGATGGTAACTCTTAATGAAGTAAATTCACTTTAAACATCGGTTTCATATTAAACGCATCTCGCTTAATTGTAAATTGAACAGCGAGAATAGCGGCGAGAACTCTCGTTTTCAAAATCGACTTTGAAAATCGCCTCGCATCTTGGCTCCATTGTAAATGGGGCTTTAAGCTTAGATAACAGCCAAACCCTTTAACTGCCAAGACCTCCATAAAGCTCTCTAGCGTTTTTAGTGTATTTAGGTTTTGGACTACCTCACAGTCAACTATCTTGGTGGTTCCATTCTATCAAGGAAGAAAGTGGTGAAAGCCTTTAGTGCGTGTGGAGCTTTCAAACATTCAAAGAACTTCATCGACTTGCGGATACCCTTCTCAGGACCACCGTAGTTACAGCATTCCAATGATAGTGATAAGCATTATCGGTCGAATCTTTCGTTATTCTGCCAGTCTAAGTCGCGTCTTGTACTTTTACAGGATGACCAGTCTGCAGCTCTGTTCTCTGCAGTTGTCATCAATGGATAGTGCCCCTTTAATTTTCGCTTTCCACGATGGGTCATTGTTGAGCCCTAAAGCAAATTTTACTTCCATTGTACAATACTCTGTGTTCCCTTTTCCATTATTTGAATCTACGTGATTTGTTAATAAATCTGAGAAGATTCTGTGATGTCAAAGAGCTCAGGTGTTCGCCGCTAACATTCCAGTGCCGAACATACTAACTCTGGTCTGTCCGAAACCGGACCAGGCACTAAGAAAGTGGTCAGGCATCTCTGCACATTCTTTCTCTAAAACACCGGCATATTCAAATGTTTGGCCCAAGAGAAGTGATGCTCAATAAACTTTGGGCCACAACGACTTGATCTATTCTGGAGAAGTAAATTAGAGTTGTGATCCCCTTATATGACGAGATTTTCCTTCTTGAGAGGCAATCCAAATTGTGTGTTCTTGGGATACTAGAATAGTTTAATCCGGCCCTGAGGACAGCAGACAGATATAGTCTTTGTTGTATAAATCTTCTACGTATTCTGTAGAATTCCAGCTGGTATCTTTAGCAGTTTTCTTCAAAGTAAGGGTAAAAATAGTGTCCTGTACAATAAAGAACAGGACTATTAAAAGAAAACATTCCTGGCATCCTTCCGCAGTTGAATTAAATGGAGATGATGGGAATCCGCTCTGAAAAGCCTCGTAATATGAAATTGCATTGATTTCACAGTGCAAAAAAAATTGTATGCGCAAGATTTTTCAGCGGGTTTAGAGTAACTTAGGGAAGTCGGAAAAATGTGGTCTTCAGGGGATATTAAGAAATTTCTTTATTTCAACAGATACGAATTTTATGTCTGAACCAAAGTTGTTAAGCACAAAGAGATAAACAATTTTCGGATACACTTTTTTCCCCCTTTTGCGATAAATGGCCGATAAAAAAAAAAACGTAGAGAAAACTATTATACGAAAATGTTCCTTTTTAAAAATTATTTAATATGCGAAAGCGAAAATTTCACCAATACTTTTGGGCGTTTACATTCTACTCAATATAGTATAAGAGACCCCGAATATAGTAGAAGAAACACATCCAAGCCATCTGACTTTGTGGGAACATGACTATTTTGGTTACACAGTTAATCTGGTATCGCTCCCCATCTGAGCGACGCACTGTGGTTGAACTGCATACAAAATGAGGACAAAAATAGAAAGAGTCGTCGTAGAACCACAAATTTTGGTACAGGAATTGCTTATATCAATATATCGTCAGGGTACAAAAATAAATGAAAATAATACGCCCATTACCTCGCCCACTGCCACGCCCACCTCCCATACAACTAAAGTTGGACAAAAATAGAAGGAGTCATCGTCCAAGGCCACGCTCACCTCCCATACAACATGGTTGTAAATAAATAATATTAAATTTTATATAAATGTATTATGAAAATCCTTTTTACTCTCCCCCCCCCCCCCCCTCTCCCTCATTGTATGACCGTTCTTCCTCGCCCAACGCAATTTCCCCATTTCTTTATATCTTGGCCAAAAGTTGTTCTTCCCTTCCTTTCCTTCTCTTTTTCGTACCTTATTTTTTCTTTTTCTTGAATTCAATTTCGTTTGGCATTTATTTCTATACCGAAATTGAGTAATTTCAACTCAATTTTAGCTGAAACTGAGAAAGAAACCGAAACTGCTCAATTTGTGGTCCGTGTAAACAGGGTATTAGATTGCTCTCTCTCTCTTACCATATTTACCGTTTTAACATTGATCGACTTTGAAGGCTACCATATAAAAAACTTAACTTAATAAGATACCACCCTAATATTTTTAAAACATGACATTCAGACCGAACTCTCGTTGCCTTCTGCGTAAGGTTTCGACACTTATATTCGCGTTGTAATAGCTCAGTCCTTATTGTAACTGTACTTTTGAACGGAACCTTTAACAAAAATGTCGACCTTTTGGTGGCGCGACAATTGTTTATACTTTGCAGCTGTTTTTGGCACTCCTTCAATTATTGTGTTCGCAAAAAATACGCGGTTTTTATGACCGTCAGTATATATTTCGATTTCAAAGTTGAATTGGGAAAATTTGTGCGAATAACCATAATCTCACCTAGCGTTCTGTATACTTATGAATATATTTAACCTGAATATATCGGCACTAATAAAACTCCTACTACTTCAAAATACCGCAAACATTTCTTTGTTCACTTTTACCTTTACTCCATCCTATGCCGAAAACATCAATCAAAATTTTATTTAAACCGCAAAATAGGATATAACAACCGATATTTTCACATCCCAACACTCAGGAAACAAATAATTCTTTGTTATTTTGAATTTATCTATGAATTAAAGAAGGAAATGCGTAAAAATCCTAAAATTGCAGCATAACAAATTTGTAATAATAGTAAAAAAAAAGAAGGAAAATCGTGAGGTTTGTAAATTATTAAGGTAAATTTGCGAGTTTTATCTCCACCCTTAATTAGTTAAGCAACGCCTCGAAGAACATCCCATAAATACTCACATGTTGCAGCATATGAGCAAAGTATTGTTTAAAGGAAAACTTAAGGTTTAAGACACTTTTTTTCTTCACAACACTTGATTTTTGCTTTTTAGATTGTCAGGGGAAATGAGACAATAGAGAAAATAACTACTCATGTTTACTACTTTGACTACTATTATTAAATATTACTTCAACAGCTGCGAAAAATATTTCTAATCGTTTTTGTTGGCCAATGCCGTGGACCCTCTAACATCATGCTGCGTTTTGAAAAAGTTGGCATCAGTTTTTTCTTTTTTTCTTTTTGATTTTCTTATAGTAAATATATGAAACAGGTGGCGAATTTCATTAGATGAAAGGAAAATTGAAAAATGTTTTCCGTAAACAATTGTTGAAAATGTCTGATGGTGAGTGCATAGAAGTAACTATATTAATATTGATGATGCTGCGTGTGGTCATCATTGAGCATTGGAAAATAAGACAAAATTATTTTTCTTTAGTTTGAGCAGAATTTATGAATGGAAGTTGCGTTAGTTTACTTGTATGATACGAGTGTATATGAAAGTCATTCCTTATTTATGTTTTTTTTGCAATTCACTTTTTGTGCGAGTATTGATTCCAAGCAAAATTTATCGGATTGAGTTATGTTTTTGGTTTTTTATATAAAAAAAGAACTTGTCATTGCTTGAAAATATAAGCATTAACCATATTCAATTTATTATTTTTCACAATTGGAACGTTCGCAGTGTCTCATGCCAACTGGAGGGTCTAAAAGTAAAATGTCAAATAGAATATAATGGATTTATTGTTTCGGTTGCAAATTCCTATGAGAATTCTTGAGTGTGCAGTATTCAAGGCAACTAAAGCCTTGATATGCATAGGTACATGCTTAGGTTTTCTTCTGAAAACGTCAAATTATTTCTGAATTTGAGTCTTTCATACTCAATCTAGGGTTAAGGAGCCAAAAAGGTTTAATGAACTAAATTGAAAAAAAAAATCAACAAAGAATAAATAACAGGAAAATTAGGGGCCAATGGGGGTTGAAGCAAAAAGATATTGGATCACATAAAAAATGATTTTCGGTTTTTTTGTCAATGTTTGAACAAAAATTTTCTTTATTAAAAATCAATTTTAATCAAGTACATATTGGTTGCTAATATCTATGATCTTTTGCCATTTTTCCGGTAGCTTCAGAATTCCATCGGTGTAAAACTTCTGTGGTTTATCGGCGAAAAACTTAGTCAAGTGATTTTCGGCGGCTCTTCTGTCGGCCAATTTTTTTTCATCAAGAGAGTTTTGCAGAGACCGAAACAAATGGTAGTAAGACGGTGCAATGTCCTGGCTATACCATGGGTGCATTAAAACTTCCCAGGCAAGCGCAGTCAATTTTTGGTGGGTTATCAAAGACGTGTGTGGCCTGTTATTATCATGGTGGAACACAACACCTTTTCTATTGGCCAATTCTGGTCGCTCTTCTTGATTGCTTCATTCAAACGGTCGAGTTGTGAGCAGTAGAGATCAGAATTGACTGTTTGGCCAGGTTGTAGCAGCTCATAATAGACGATTCCGTTCCAATCCCACCAAACACTCAACATAGCCTTGTTTGCCATCAATCCAGGCTTTGAAGTCGTTTGTGGAGGGTCACCGGTCTTTGACCATGATTTTTTTCGTTTAATATTCTCGTATTTAATCCATTTCTCATCGCTCGTAATGATATGTTTCAAAAATGGTTAGATTTTGTTGCGTTTCAGCAACGTTTCACTGATGGTAATTCGGTCAATCAAATTTCTTTGTGTTAATTCATGTGGAACTCAAACATCGAGCTTCTTTGAGTAGTCAGTTTTTTTAAAATAATTCCAAACTGTCATGTGGTTGATGTTTAGTGTCTTCGCTATCTTCTGACAGCTTGTGTGCCGGTCTTGCTCCACTGAAACTGAAAATATTTTTTATATAAATTAAAACATTTCTAAACAATTTTGTAATAAAATATCATAGTTTTTAAAAATAAAATCCCCAAAAACTCTATTTTTTCTAATTTTAAATTGGAATGTCCCTTTAATATTAATATTAAAATGGGGTCGGATATTTGAATTAATTCTGGTTAATTGCCATGCTGGGCATACCAATAGAATGCACGTTACAGCAGCAACTGGCTATAAAATCCACTTATTAAATACACTATATTAAATCCACAATTTCAGCGCCAGTTTATAATGGTCAAGTTTTTGAGTTGAATTTTAGTCTGATGTTTGGTTTAACTTTTCTGTTTTTGTCGATTTTTTTGATATGAATTCTGGTTTGTTTGTGTACCAGAATTTTGTTTGGTTTTATGTCTGAATTTTAATCTGAATTTGGTTTAAGTTTAAATCCATGTTTGGTATAAATTTTGATTTGCTTTCGGTCTGTATTTGAGATCCTTTTGGTCTGAGTTTTGATCTAAATTTCTAAATTTTGATCTAACCTTGCTCAGACCATCGTGTACACAGCATTTAATTTGATTTTTCGTCTAAATTTTGGTTTGGTTTGCTTTTCATTTGCATTTGGCTTGATTTTGATACGAGCTTTGATCTGAATTTCGGTCCGAAACCGGTCTGAATTTCGTTTGAAGTTTTGGTCTGAATTCGGTTGGAATTTTGGTCCAGTTTTTGTCTAATTTCTTGTCAGAATTCGGTCAAAAGTTTTGTCTACTTTTGATCTGTATTAGAGTTAAAATTTTTTGGTGGGAATATTTATCAGATATTTTTTCTACTGTTTTTTGGTCAGAATTTTTGGTTTGCTTTCGTTCGATATTTGGCGTCCTTTTGGCCTAAAGTTTTGCCTAACAATTAGTCTGAGTTGTGGTTTAAATTTTGGTTTAAATTCTTTCTGAGCTGTGGTCTAAATTTTGGTCTAAATTTTTTCTGTATCTCTGTTTGATTATAATCATGATACATCTGAGTTTTGGGTTTTTAATCTATGTTTTGGTCTGAATTTGGCCTCATTTTGATCGATTTTTGTTTGTGTGAACATTCATACAATTTGTGCACTAGTTTTTAGACTAGATCTGGGTTGTGGTCGATATTGAGTCAGATATTTATCCTTAAATTTAATAAAATCAGCCTTCCCCAAACCAAAATCCTAGAACCGCCACTGTTTCATCAAGGAGAAAATAAGAACACATTAGGGGGCCTCCATATATCTAGCGTATGCCCTTGCACGGTGCAAGAGTTGGTTTTTTTTCGTTTTTAGTTTTTTGCCAAAAGCTGATACTAAATTTAATAAAAAAAAAATTATGTCAAAGTTGTTGGTTCAAGAAAGACCCAGGGGCATATGATGAGTTTAAAACATTCTCAGAGATATAAGTTATAGAAATAATTTTTTCCTCATTTAAAAACACCCAATATAGGGTATCTATCAAAATAAAAATATAGTTTGTATATATGCATATGTATTTGAAATGCTCAATAATTTTTTTGCTGAATATGCAGTGTTGATAATATTTATTTTAATACCACCTGTTCTAAATACCAAAAACTGACGTTGCACAATTTCGAAATACTTTTAGACATGGCGCATATCGTTATAAATAAATACTTAAAAAAAAGAAAAGATTTTCTCTGATATTTCCCAGTGATTTTTTATTTTTTTTTTTTTTGTTTTATTTGTTTTCTAAGTTTCAGTTTTAGCAAAAGTATTTGGCGCAATTATCTCACTCTATGCAACATCTCATTGCGGATAAATGCATGCAAATTTAATTTACGAAATCAACGAAATGAAATACATAAATAAACAACAAATAAAAAATTGCGCTAAATAACTCTGAGAATACATACACGAAATCAGTCGCTAGAGGAAGACGTTACGTTGCATTACACACTTTTTTGTTTTTGATGTTGCGTTGGTGAAGAATTTCGTTTAATTTTTATTTATTTTTGTGGCGGTTGCTTCAAAAACAATTTCCGTATATTTCTTCTTCTTCTTTTTTTTTGTTTTTGTTTTTTTGTAAATGTAATTAAATGAAAATTGCGTGTAATTTTTAATTTTCTACACATTTAATAGCAATTTATTATTTCTCACATTTACATACAAAAAAAAAAAACATAGAAATGTGTGGTTTCGAAATTGAATTACTCATTACTAAAACAAATTCAGACAGTACGATAAATTCTTCTTTGTAGCCTCATACTTTTATAATCATTCTACACTTGAAATATTCATACTAGTTACACTTGTAAATACATAATTGTTGATATTCATGTAGTTGTCTTCATAAGTACAAGATTTTAATGATGTAGCGTACTTAAGTCATTTATTGTTCATCTTCAATCCATCTCTCCATCCATAAAACAATATTTTCTGTTTACTTTTATACAGAAACGTGCAACATTAAAAAATATCATGCAGCTCGTGTCAAATTGCTTATTGTTTGTCAGCACGTTTATATCATTTGACATTTGTAACTAGCTGTCAGCATGTCTTATTGAAATTTTAAAATTTATAGGAATTTTATTGCTTCTAAATTTTTCTTTTATTTTCTCAAGAATAGTATAATAAAACTATATTTTATTGGCATTTTTCTTTTACTTTACACAATGTAACGAAATTATTGTCATATACTGTGCATTTTGTGGCCTAGTATAGTACTTTAGTGACTTATGAAAGGTGCTAAATTATTTGAGTTCTTAAGCACCTACAGGCGCATGTAAGATATACAAACTGCTGACGTAATAGTGGAAGGTGAATCAGCATTTCATGAAACCTGGCTGGACTTTGTATAAGTGGATTATCCTAGCCCAATAACAGAAAGAAAATAATGGATGGCAAGGTCATATCAAAAATGATATGGTCAAAACCATAGATATCATAAATAATATAAGCAAAACGTTCCTAAACGCACATCCGCTTATAAATACAGCTGTCTTAATTATAACAATCAAATATACACACAGTTAACGCTCGAAACAGTGAACTAATGAAACCCAAGGGTGTTCACGTTTGCGATTGTTGAAAAAATAACAGAAAATTTATGAACTTACCACAGAATTATCTTCACCTTAAATACTACCTTTTCTCTTAAGTTCTTGTAGTAAACATATCTAGAGGACTTAATACACAATTTCTAAGAAATTTTGTTTACGTTTTAGAGCTTTCAGACTTTTGTTCACGTTTTACAATATTCAAAGGAGAAAAAATTTGTTCACGTTAGTGAATGTTTACGTTAGAGGATGTTCACATTATCAAACGTTGACTGTAGATACTAGAAACAATTCAGAGTTACCAGTACAGACTGAAGATTTTAGGGAAGACATCTATAGTTGTGTGCGACAAGAGTGTTTTAGACATATTCGTTTCTTCTTACAGAACTTTAATTAACCCTCTAGTTCCCAAGCCCGCCTCTAGACGGTCTTCACCAAAAGGGATGGAATTGCCACCATAACAGTTTTCTGTTGCTACATTGTATCATATCGTTTAGAGAATGTCCCATACAGAAATTAGCGACAGTCAAAGTCAAAAATTTTTGAAAAATAGGAAAATTAATTATTTTGATTTTATTTGAGATAAAAGTAAAAAAAAAGAAATAAAATACTTCCAATCCCCATTAAAAAAAAAACTATCTATGGACAGTTTTGAATTTTTATGTAAAATATGTAATTACTTAAAACAAAATGATAAAAAGCTCATTCAAGAACAAATAATTTTAGGCGTTCAAACTTTCGCACTTCATAAAACCACGCCCATTAGTTTTTTTTTTTTTTTGGTGATTAAATCAGTTTATGATTTTTACGCCAATATTAATCAATTTCGATTTTTTTTATCAATCAAAAATTTGGGAACTAGAGGGTTAAGAACAATGATCACTAAAATTGAGGTATTTATAAGTTCCAAATCTAATATATATATAAATTCATTACTAATTTATTGATATTTATTAAATATGCAAACTTACTTTTACGCGATTTTTCTACTATTGATTTCAATTGTCACGAACTTTTGAATTTTGACAGTAATCTATCGATAAATAAAGTAGAACTAGTCATAGTAACAAATATTTCACAGACAGAAACTAAAATAACCCAACAGAACATATTTAGTTTGATTTACGTTTACAACCAAAAATTCAAAAATATGAAATAGGATGATTTTTTCCGATTGGGGAGGACAGGAGGATTGAGATTTGAGCGGAGTACGAATACTCCGGAGTACCTTCGGCAGCACTGCTTACAACGGCTCACTGCAGGTAGCTATTGAAGAGCGTACTCGTATTGTTTTCCTTCAGCTTTACTGTGGAGGAAAAGAGAAACAATAGGTTAATAAATTTAACTAATAAAAATAATAACATTGTTAATTAAAAACTAATTTTCATAAACTTTTTTTAAATTTTTTCTTCGATAAAGGCTTTTTCAAAAATAAACTATACACAATAAGAAATTTAAAGCGGAAGAAGAGTGCAAATAAAGTTAAAAAGGGAGAGAGATATGTATCTCCAGTTTTGATTGACTTGATAAAGTAAATTCTCACTACTCCAGAATAAGCAATAATGAAATCATGGAGAAATCATGTAGAAGGTGATAGCAAGATTACAACAATTTCATCTTGGCAAAAACAACATATCTTTGTTGTTGCGTCAGATATCATAAAATTTCAAAATCAGCCGTACAACAAAATAATATCAACACATTTTTTTTTGTAGCGGCCATAATGGCGGCGTGAAGAGAATATAAATAAACAAAAGTAAACAATGATTTTGACAGTCTATGACATTGACCACGAAAAAAGAAGAAGAAAGAGTTGCTGGTAACTTCACCTGGTATAAATTCACCTTGAATGAAATCGAAAAAGTTTTTTGCCACTCCTCGCGAAAAGAGAATATTCCAAGATATGCCCCCGATTTTTGTTGCTTTCCATTAAGTTTCTATCCTAAAAGTAATCAAGCACTCTTAACATACACAAGACGTATTTAATAAGGTGTAATCATCTCTCAGAGCTCTCTCTCTTTCCTTAGCTTAAGTGTCAAATATTGCAGTGTAAAAAAAAAAAATGTAAAATGTAAACAAACAAAAATTGTATGGCAATTTTGATACTGAACAAATGTTTTTGACACTATAACATATGCTTTCTAAGGTGTCACCACCCTATTAAATACGACAGTGTGGCCAACTTTTGTTTTTCAAAATCCGCTAAAATTAAGAATAAAACGTGTATTTTCTAAAACAGGGTTAAATTTTTTTTCTTATAAAAGTGCGAGAAAACTCTATACATTTAAACTGTTTCACTAATACATGCACACATCTGATACTTCTAGCCAATGAAAATTTCTTCGATTTTTCGAAGATATTTTCAATTGAAAAATCGCCGTCAGCGCAAATCCCTTTTTTCCGCGTTTTAATTTTTAAAAAGCGCTAAAATCAGCGGGAAAAGCGCTGAGTTGGCCACACTGAAATACGACTTGAAAATATATATCTCAATTTGAAATAAGAGCGTTCCCTCAAAATACGAAGCGTTGCCAACTAAAAATTTAAAAACTGATTAAGAAATCGGACTAATTGAATACGACAAGTTTTGGGTGCCTACCTACAACACAAAAATTCATGAATTTGCGCAAATTGTCAAAAAAGTTTTCATAATTTTGTACAATTAGTGCCATTGAAAATAATTACGAAATTGTGCTAAATATAAAATATTTTCTATATTTTACGAAATAAAAAAGAGAAAAATACAGACACACACAAAACGTAACTAAATAACGAAATACCTTAGCTTGGCTATTTTTAAAAAACATAAAATTATTTTAAAAAAAGAAAAAAAAAATGTTAATGCGTAGGTATAATATTATTGGGAGAAGAAATGTTTTTAATTTTTCGTTATTTTTTTTGAAATTCTTTTTTTAATTTTTATTTACGACACATTCATGAATATGGCAAACATAAGCGATAATTTTTTGATTGGAGAAAAAAATAAAATAATGTAAATACTCATGGTTGTGAAAATTTCATGGCTAAACAAAAAGATCATCGAACTTTTCGGAAATATTTTTTTATATATATTTTTTTTGTTGTAACTTCCTGTGCACTCTAAAACAAACAATTTACAATTGGAAAGTAAATAAAATAAAGAAATAACTTAAAATTTTTACTTCAAAAGTTTATGCTCAAGGATAATAATAATAAGTAATAATTTAACATTTAAGTTTTCAGTGTAGATGTGTAAATGTATGTAGGTAGATATGTGTGTAGAAAATGATAGCATTAAATTGACACAGTTGTTGATAAATTTTTTCATACTTATATTGCAATTAATCATGAAAAATATAAAAATTTCTTTATTTGTATCTCTTTTTATATAAATACTTTTATATATATGTATTTATAAACACATTTGTTGTGTTTTTAATGATATTTTCTACGTCTGTTATTGTCTACGTCAAAAAATAAATATTGATAAAAACAAACAAATAACCAAAAATAAATTAGTTCTTGTTTATCTTTCAAAAATGGCAGAGCAGATAACCAAAAAAGCAGATATCATCCACATATTCCTTGCAATAACCGATTACTTTCTAAAAAGTAATCATTTCGGAAAGTGAAATTTTTTACAAAAATTAAATAAAGCATATTTTTAGTTGAAATATTTTCATTAATGAAACTTGTGAAATTTCTTAAGTTAAACACAATTTTCTATGATGAATTTTTACCATAAGTTTTTTTTTTTTTTTTGTTAATTTTAGCTTGAAAACAGTTGGCAAACAATAAACAATACTGATCGATTTCCTTATTGTGTGAAAAATGTTTTTTAAGAAAAAAAAAAGATCAACAGCAGCTTCTGTGCTTTATAATTGCTGATCTGTCGTTGTTGCTGTTACGCCAAGTGATGAGCAATCATCAATATCATCACTATCATTCTCATCCACTAACGATCTTCTTCTACTGTGTCTTCGGTAAGCAATTTTAGAATTCAAAAGCTTTTCCATATTATTAACTACTATACAAATAAATTTGTACTTACACTAGGTAACATAGTTTTTTCTACCACAGCATAGTTGTGATTGATGCCGCGGGTATTTGAAGCACTAAATGGGAACAATTTTTTTTTCTTTAGAGTCAGAAATTCAAATAAAGCCACCTAATGAATCCAGCCCGATAAAATTTAATAGTGCGGACACACAAGAGACACACGACAAAAAACAAATTTCAAGTTCGTTTTTGACAGTTTATAAATTTGGAGAAAAAGAAGAAGAATTTTTGTATATGTTCCTGTAAATAAAAATAAATAAAAATGTTTCCTTTCATTTGGATTTGGACACCAATTTATATAGCAATTTTGGATAATTGGAGGAATGGCAATGAGTTGCTCTCCGACTCCATTATTTTATTTTTTCACTTAATAAATATTACAAGAGCAGCTATTATGAAATAATAATAGGTCTTATATTTTTCTAGTTTTTTATAACCTTGTGTTTCAGGGTTGCTAAGTTACTTTCGGCATTTCAAGTGAATTTCTTTGAAATTCTGAATTTCATTTGACAGGCTGAGAGGAAAAGCGTGCTAAAATTTATATAAGAGCAAAAGTGAAATAATTTAGTGTGTCAGTGCAAAAATGGCATAAGTAATATGGTTTAGAGTGAAAACGAAACGCCTTAAAAGCAAGATGGTATAACAATTCTTTCAGAGCAAGAACAGCATAGTTTTTTATTCCGTTTTCGCTCTGAACATATTTCGTTTCACTTTTGCTCTGAACATATTTCGTTTTGCTTTTGCTCTTAAGTAAAATTATTCCACTTTTTTCTGAACGTAGAAGTTATATCACTTTTCTTCTCAGCGTCTCTTTTGATAGTCTTTGTATGGCAAAATTCCGCATTTCAGACGCATTTCAACGAAATGCTGAATCGGCCTAAAATTCACTCTCGTGTGTACACACTATAAGGTAGTGAACAATTATTGGCTAAGACGCTTTAAAAAAAAGCAGGTCTACATTTTAATTTAAAATCAGTTCTTTTAATTCTTGCTCTTAAATATTAAATTATTTTACAAAAATTTAATTAACGACACATATTAGGAAAACATATTATATTATTATTTATAATAAAATGTTATAAAGGACAATATTAAGATTAAAATAACTTAGTTGTGGTTCTATAGTCTGAGCTTCTATGGTTTAATTAAAATTCATATATTTTTCTTGTGTTTTATTTTTTTTTTTTAAGTAGAATTAGGTACGTGTTAAGAAAGTTCTAAAAATCAGGACAGGAATATTCCAAAAACAAAACTGATTTCAGTGTTTTGATTTGTAACATAGACGAGTTTTTTCGCAGGTTCATTATTTGTTAAGTAAAAAAAAAACGCATTCAAGTTGAGTGTTTGTTCCTGGAATACAAATCACATATTGAATAATCTTTGCCATCCAACCCATTGAAATGTCCTACTTTTGCAAATGTCCAAAAATTTCGAACCAACGTACAACCGTTTTGATTTATTTGGTTTTTCGTCTCTTTCCATTTTTGCACAAAATCTGGGACTAAAAATCCAGACTAAAAGAAGAAAAAAAGTGGACAACAGAGCGGGCTTTAGACTAGAGAGGACCGCAAGATAGAGGGAACTGAAGGAATTGTGAGACTGCGCAACAGAAAAAACTGAAAATTTCTATCCATTTCGGGTCACGAAATCTGGTGACACCAGTGTCGCAAGAATAATTTTTTTAAAAACTATCCAATCAATTTTTATAAAATTAGGAAAGAGATTTGAAACTGAAAATGATTCCCCGACTTTGCTATATTGATTCTAATTTTCTTACGGACAAGAAAGGGTTATTGATACTAAGTTACTTTGTCCATCCAAAAAATATCTAATAAAAATGTACAGAAAAAGTTCGTAAAAAAATCTCATTGCAAGCCACAGGGTCACCGGTGATTCATGAAAGTTTAGGCCTTCAGAAGAACAAAATGTATGTTTTGACCGGACTCGGTTTTGCGCTATCTCCTCTGGAATCCTTACGGTACCGAAAGCACGAAAGGGGTTTAAGGATAGAAAATGAATCATTGAGAAATATGGAGCTGACTGAAGAACCAAAAGTAACAGAACAGCTTTGACGGCAGAAGTAATTCCAAATCAACCGAAAAGACTGAAGTTTTTGAAAAGGAATTTAAGGACATATTATTGAGAAGTCAGAGGAGACTCAAGGACAAACACTACTTTAAAACGGTTCATAGCCTACTCCAAACAGCGTTTACAGCGGACAAACATATTAGTTCCTCAGAAAATGGGTCATTGGGCCGATATCCGAATAGAGCAAAAGGAGAGAACAGTTTTGCGCCCCCAATCTTTTTTGTTCCCTCGTATGCTGTGTCCTGTGATCCAATCTACAAATAAAGTTTTTCTCCAGATAGAGAAGAAAATTTGCTTCTCTCCTATGATCTCAAGATTGCTCCATTTGTTACTGGACACAGTTACGTTGTACAATATTTAGCCTCGGTGACTACGTGGCCGATCCCGCTCTTTTTTCAATTTATGTCTTAATTAACCTTAAAACACTGATTCAAATTTGCGAAAATAGCATTCTACGTATAATCCTGATTTTTATATGTGGCAATAAAAATCTGTATCCATTCTGCATCATCTCTAATTACACAACTTTTGCAACAATAACTTTGAATATTACAATATTCATTCAAATTCTATAGGCGGTAAATTTTCAATTCTAGATATAACAGATTTTCCGTTGAGAAGGTAGTAGGCTGAATAGTTCCGCGTAAGATTCCAAGTTTGAATCAGACCATACCCCAAAAAAGTTAATTTTCCTTGTGGTCACACCTCGACAGGCGAAGTAAAACCCGCGCTGGTAAGAAAACTTCTTCGTCATCTGTTACCCAGTGTTTATTCTTCTTATAATAGTTTTAATTATTATTTGTATTATGGGTCTCTTGCAATAATTGGACCAAGCAAATTTCATATAAACACAAACAAATATTTATGTACACAAAAATTTATTTCAAAACTTTTATTTTTTTGCAATACATATCTTTGAATTGCGAGATGATGTGTAGAAAATCTCTTTCAATTTGTTTTTTTTTATTATGCTTATTGAAATGCCACACTGTCTGCTTCAAGTGTTGCTACAATTATTTATATGTTCTTTTAAAAATCATTAATGGACGTAAATAAGACGACTGACTGCTACACATAAAAAGACGGCGCTATTTAGATTTCCGCGCTCGCACACGCTTCAATACAGAAATTTAGTTACATTGTATAATATAGTATAAAAGAAATTTTTGGCTCATTTGCTACTAGGGGAAGTTGCGCAAAGTATACTTTTTCATTTTGATCATTTAGATTCTTTCTACATACTTGCCCCTCTTTTGTAGTCAACGTTTTAGGCTATTTGATGAGGTATGTCCATATGCACTACATACATACGTTTTTAGATGAAAAATTCTTGTTATCAAAGTCTTTGACTTGTACAATTTATTACTTCTGTGTAGTTTTTTTATAAAAGAAAATTAAATTTTTGAATACTTGTACAATTATTCTTATTTTTTATTTCTACTTGATTAATTAAGTGTGATAGCATGTAATAAATTTTTGAAAATATAAATAGTAGAACTGAATAAACTCTTTTTTCATAGTGATGAAAGAGCTTTTTGTGATATTTAATGATCTAGTAAGTGCCTTTGTATGCAAGAAGAATGAGGAAATTTGTTGATCTTACAAAATTATAATTACACTTATGTATATGAATATAAATAATATAAAGTAGTATATATGGAAGTAGGCCAGCAGCGTTGAATGGCTTAAATGCACGTTGCGCTTTCGATAAACAATATTTCAAGTTAATAATAGAAATATTTCTATATAAAAGAAGATACCTAAGAAAGTATTAAGTTTAACTCAGAATTTAATTAATTGACACAATGAAAATTACTGCATCAAATAGATATACTTTATTCTCACTTTTTGTAGCCGGTTAATGTAAATCAAAATTATGGAATTACGCGGTCTCATATGGTGGCTACTGGCAACGAAATCGCCTTGATGAGGTCGCCAGTTTCTTTAACCAACGAAACCTACTGTTCTCAGCAGAAAAGTCGGCGGCCACCTACTTCACTTCATGAACAAAACAAGTGAGAAGGGAGCACAACATATCTGTCCAAGGAATTCGTACATATATGTATATATACTAACAGTCAGATACTCGAAAATACTTGGGGTCACTTTCGACAGTCTTCTGACATTTTCGGCAGAAACAATGCGCTAAAAGCTTCAACTGGTAGCTCGTGGGGGGAAAAAAGCAGGCCCTACTTACCACTTATAATGCGAAAGGGTACTCCGTTGCAAATTACGCGGCTGATATATGGATGCTATTGGTCAGCTACTAACAGTGGACTGGCCTTCAAACATACCAAAACGCAGCTCTACGAGCAGTCACCGGCTGTCACATGATGACGCATGAAGACCGCATTCATGATGAGATCCAAATGCTGAAAATGAAACAGCACAACACATCTCTCAGAACAGTTCCTCCTGGCTTGACATTATGAAAGCCACCACAATAAAGTGATGACATGGAGAAGATCAATCGAGTTATAGGTGTAGGACCACTAGACCACCTGACCTACCGAGCAGCCCTCAATTAACTCCATACAGAAGCAACCAGCAAACGCCAACCTAACATCGTGCTTGGTGGAAGGCCACCACCAGTTGTGTTCGCAGAAAGGACGCTGCCCCGGGAAACAAGATGCACAGTGGCGCAATCGCGGTCCGGATGGAGTGGATTCGTGAACTTCTAAGTCTCCAATAAATTCCCCGACTGTGGGCAGAGCCCGCACGATATGGCACACCTTTTCAACAGTCCCATTCAACCAGCAACGCTAACCCTGCTATATTTATGAACTCAACCAATTAACACCTCCCGATCCTTGGGCCTTAACCTTGAATAACCTATAAACAACTAAAATCAATGACGCACACGAATAAATCTAATGCGTGGGTGTTGCTAGAGCAACAACTGATACACGAGAAGTCTGGACTGTGCTGTCTTCCTCGGATAAGATGGCCGTTTCAGGAGCATCATACCGATTAGGTGTAATTGTACTAGATTTTAATTTTCGGCATAAAAAACGTTAAAACTTTTCCAGTTTTATGGAAAATAATTAGACTAGGAATTAATTCATTGGATTTCGGCTCCACTATATCAAAACTCACTTCCACTAGACGTTTGGTTCGTTAGAGATACGATGCGGCCAAATTCTCAAAATTTGTTTTCATCTCCAAATTTGATGTTTCAAAATGGATAGTATTTACACAAGGCTGTGAAATACTTGAGTATTTTCAAGTACCAGTACCAGTGTAAGTACCAGTTCAAGTAGCAGTACAATTACCAGTATTTGTATTCAGTTTTAGTAATTGAATAAATTTAAATATCAGTACTTTTCCAAGTAAGGCCTTTCAATACTTCAGTTTCAAGTACTCAGTATTTCAATCTCAAGTACTTCGAAATATTTCCAAGTACTGGTCAATGACTTCTTTGCCACATTTCTTGTCGAGAATGCAATATTACTGTGCTCCCTAACAATTTTCTAAGCTGATAGTAATGTCTGAATGTCATATTAGATCTGAATGTCATATTAATTGAAAATACTTTAAAGCACGTGAAATTAAAACATTGAGTGCCAGTATCTGGAAAAGTATTGCACTTAATTATTTCTAAGTACCAGTAGCACTACATATATAGGTACTGGTAGTGGTCTCGAAAATCCTGGAATTTTCGGGACCACTTTTAGACCCTTTCCCGGTATTTCGGGATTGACATCCCTAGTGCGTATGCAGAATTTTTATGCATTTTCAGTCTATATCATATCATGATCCATTGGCATTTATTTGCGAAAATTTTACAACATTTTCAACACCTGCACTCAAACAAAACATAAGCGCATAAACTTAATGACGCTGAAAAGAAAATTCCAATTTTTTCCATTTTTAATTGCGAATTTTCAAATATGTAAATATATGAATAATAAGCCGCAGATTTTACACGTAAGGGGAAAGTACACTTTCTCGGTAGAACATTTTAAGAACTTTATTGGGACTGATAAATTAATAAAAAACATTTTTTTAATCCGTAATTTTTCTAACATATATTTTATATCTTCAAACTATAAGAAAATATATTTACATAATTTTTTTAACGATTTTTTTTGGGGACCTAATGCAAGCCATTCTGAAAATTTTCATCTACAACTATTTTGTTTAAGCAAAAATTCACCTTCAAAGTTGGTGGCCTCAAAGCTTTATCATTCGTAAAAAACGTTGAAAATTTAAGAAAAATTAACCAAACCTTTTTTAATCCAGTCGACACCAGGGCTATTACTTTGGAGAAAAATATATTAAAACTTCGGGCCGATTGGTTAAATGGTTTTTAAGTTATGGTGTTCGTCGATTACAAAAAATTCAAATTTAATTTTGGAAAGTTTAGAAGTTTGGCAAACGATTTTTCACATTTAAAATCTACTTACTTTCCAATCAGCTGTGTCTATTCGACACAGTGTTTGGAATTTTGTTCTGAAATTTTTAGAGAATAGTGTTGAAGTATAATAGTTTCCAAAAAGTCGATTTTTCCGACCCGAGAATGTGTAATATCCCCATAATAAAAATGCATACGGGAAAATAAATATATTTATTATAATTCTTGAAACTATTTTAAAATTCTAATGAATTTCAATTAAAAATTAAGCGAAACACAAATAAATATACCAGGTATGAGAAATTTGCATGCATTTCCGTCATACATAGAGTACAATATTATAAACTTTGAGCAGGTGTGTTGGAAAATATAAATATTCAATATAATAATTGTAGACAGATATTTAATGTACTCGTGCATATAGCAAAACTCTATAAAATACATATGGGGCAATCCATACCAACAAATCCTACAATCAACTTTTTCATTTCCGATTTGGCTTAATTTGGCTTTTTATGTTCTGTGAGAAAAGCTCACTTGATTATTTAGAGTTTTTTTTTGTGAAGCCGTTCATGAGATATGGATTTTTTTTAAAATTCTCATTTTTGATAGTTTCCAATGCTTTTGTTTTTTGTTCTTTTTATTATTAAAAATAACCCTAAAAGTATGCAGTGTTTTTATTATTTTGATATTTTGTAATAGGTGTATAAGTATAAAATGCGGAGTTTTTGCTTAAAAAAAAAATATTTATTTAATTAACACAATGAATGAGCTCCCATCTAATGTTTTCCAAATATTTTGCATTGTCATGTTGAAAAATGACTTTATTGTGTCCTTGGACATATTCTGGTCATTTTTTCTTTAATACTCTGCTCAATTTGATCAGTTATTGTTGGTATCGTTCAGCAGTAATCGTTTTACCAGGATTTAGCAGTTTATAGTAGACAGCTCCCATCTACGAATTTTTTCTTTATTGCTGATGTCAAAATCACCACTTTTACATTTTTTAAATCATCGTTCACAAGTCTCTTAGATTGGAGCATATTCACCATAAACTTCAACCAATAATCTTATCGTTTCTTCAAATGAAAGAAGGTTATTAAACTACCCCGCAATACTTCTTTTTCTGGTACAAAACCCAACATTTTTGAAGCGAAAAAAAAATATTTTGTTTGTACAATCGCAATCTAAGGCGCACTGGATCTTATTGACAAATGTCCATTCTCTAAAACTCCACATCCTCGACACAAACCATACATAATAGCTATGCCACTTATTAGTTAAAACCGCACTTCATATTTATACACCTATTATGTAATTAAAGTGGCTGTCAAACTATAAATACTTTAAATGAAGTGATGTAGTGCCTGTCAAACTGTCGTACCACCCTGTGAAGTGAAGAGATCCCAACCCGAAAGTATGCTGTAAATTAATTATTATTTAATTTGTAAATAAATTAGTGGAGGGCAGTAGTCAGAGGGGGCGAAGCTTGGAGGCCCCCTGTATATTTTGTATTAATCATATTGAATTTTTATTTCGTTACGAATAAATAAAATATTTTGGACCCCCGAAATTAATTTTTTATTTTAATATTCATATCAAACTAAACTATTATTTTGATTCAAATAAATGAAATAACTTTTTTGTTTTTTTTTTTTAAGAAACCCCCAAAATGTTTTTCTGCAATGACCTTGACTACACTTTGGTATTGTGTGATTTTATGGTTAAAATAGCGAGCTTTTGGGCATAAAATAAAAAAATACAGCAAGCTTTCAGGGATGGGATGAAATAATCTCTCTAAATAATGATTCTTCATACCGCCGCTATAAATGTTTACACATCAAAATATTCACTAAGCTTTCTCACAGAATATACATAAAAAGTACCCAAGTTTGATTGTAGAATTGGCATGGATTGCCCCATATTTTTTTTTATTTATTAAATGCATACCTATTTTATATTTATTTTATATTCTGTATCGAAGTTGAAAAGAACGATACAGTATATTCAAGTATTCAAGTAGCTACCCAGCAATGTATAATTTCTTCCATAAAAAAATCTAGTGTTATAATACCATCTAGCTAATCAAAATGAAATTAACACTCTTTGTAATTACATGAATAGTTTTGAATAATTTTCCCAATAATTGCTTTTAGGAAATTTTTAACAGTTGGAGCTTATTAAAAACTCAAATCAACACTAAAGTATTATTTTTAGAGTTTCCTACAAAATATTCATCTTATAAATAAATAAATTTCTGCATGCATCTAAATCTCTAAAGCAAGATGCTCAAATTACTGCTTGTTAGTTAATAAAAACTTTTGACCCCTAAACTATTTTGCCTTCAACTTTTCACAGTTTTTGACAGCTCGTTGCATATAACGCTAGTATGATTTATGAAAGAATTTGCAATAAGTAAAAAGGTGTGAATTAAATGCGCAAAAAAATAACAAATTTCAATATCACTAAGCTGTCAGTAACACTAAGTGCTACATACATACATAATACGTAAAAAAGCTCGCATACTAAATTGACAATATCAAATAAGTACAGTGTATTGTAGATTCGTTCTAAGTATTTGGGGACACTTGAAGGGGAACTACGAATGATAATTATTTGCACAGGGACAGGAACGGAGACAACGACAACCTTCATACCTAGAACTCTCTTTCGCTCTCTCTCTCTCTCTCTCTATCATTTTATTTTGTTTATATTATTTAAAATTTTTGTTTTGTAAACAAGCGCTTTAAAATTACTGTTGTTGTTTAATCAATATTAATTTGTTATTTTCCATTTTTATTTTTTATTGTATTTTATTTTGTGGTATACGTTTTCAATATATACTGCAAAAACGTGAAAATTATTACATCATTTTTTTTTTTTTTTTTGCGTTTGTTAATATTTTTGTATGAATGTTTTCAGAGATTAGCTAAATTGCATCAGAAAATCTAAGAGACACGTGCTTGCTTTAATTACTAAGTATCAGTAAAACTGTGGCCTTGTTATTTTATGTTTACATACGTATATTAAACTATTATCTATGTGCTAGTGTATTTGGCATTTATCGACCTATGACCAATGACAATTCAAAAAAATAGATTTCTTTTGGGAATATGTTCTCTGGTATAATTTTTTCAATTAAAAATTTAAATGCGTCTCTAAATAGCTTTCTTTAAAACTGGTGTAACTGCCACCCTAACAGTCTTCTGTTGCTTCACCTTATAATATCGTTTAGGGAACTCCAAAACCTTTTTTAAAATGTACTGGCAATCAAAGTTAAAAAATGCGAAAACAATTTTGGATCCAGCATAACCACTATGATAGCTGAAAAGTACTTGACCTAACAATAAAAACCCTATTAAAAACGATATGAATTACAGGGTGACAATCGTAAAGTGACGCACACATTTCAGCAGTTATTTTCAAAAGGACGTACTTCCATTAAGTACAATTAAGTGTTAACATTGCTGAATATATAAGCATTCATTTGAATCCCACCTCATTCAATATAACCTCCTTTAGCCTGCACACATGCCTTCAATCGATCCGGAAATCGTAGGACTGTTCGCCGCAGGACTTCCTGATCAATTTCAGTCCAGGCTTTCTCTAATGAATTTGTCAGCGACTCCAGACTGTGGTGTTGAGATGCACAAGCCTTACTCTCTAAAATACTCCAAATAGAGTAGTCCATTGGATTCAAGTCTGGGGAGTATGGTGGCCATTCTTGAGATGTTATGAATCCAGAACAATTTTCTTTTATCCATGTTTGCGTTAATTTTGCCATGTGGGAAGGTGAAGAATCTTGCTGGAAAGTCCAGTTTTCATTTCCAAATGTATCTTGGGCCTAGGGAAGAACATGTTCATTTAAAATGCTCCGATAAACAACCTGGTCAATTTTAACACCCTCTTCAACGAATATTAGAGGGGTTCTGGCATTAGCGGAAATTCCAGTCCATACCATAACGGAAGCTGGCTTTTGAACTCGGCCAACAGTCCTATTTTGTTGCGATGATGATGTTAGCCACATTTGGTCATTTTGCGCATTGAAATGTTGTTCAACCGTGAAAATTCTTTCATCTGTAAACAAGATATTTTCAACATTTTTTAACACGGAGGAGCGTAGCAACGCCTTGCATCTTTGCAGTCGCAAATCTTTCTTTTTTTGTGTCAGATCTTGAGCTTTTCGGAGCTTGTACGGCTTAAGATTAAGCTTTGATTTTGCAATGATTCGCACTGTTTCACGGTTTACTCCCACTTCCTTAGCGATTTTTCTCATTGAGCGCCTTGGATTTCGCTTGATTCGTTTACATATTTTTTCTGTTAAACCAGTAGTGGCAACTGTTGAAAATTTTCCCCGGTCTCTATCTCCAAAACCCCCAGTTTCATTATATTGAATAATAGCTCGGTCTACCGTACGACTTGACAAATTTAAAGTCTTTGCAATTTGACGGCTACTATAATTTGCCAAATGAAATTTCATAATTTCACGACCAATATTTTCCTTGTCCATTTTTATGGAAATTTCAAAATGTAATAACTATTTTGGCCACAAAAAAAGACCCATAATAAGATTGTAAATCTTGTATTGTGAGGATGCACTTAAATTATTAAAAGAAGAGATGTGACTTCACAGTGTTGTGCAAAAATTTTCCTTTCACCTTTTCCTATAATAGGTCCTTAGACGTAAACATCAAGGTTATATGCATCCCGAAAAGGCAGAAAACTCCAATTCATAAGCACCAAAAACCGACCAGCTTCAAAGGGCCGTTCCGAACGCCCAACCAAGACTTTTGGCACAACCCTAGTTAGGGTTTTTATTGTTAGTTCAAGTACTTTTCAGATATATTAGTCGTTACGCTTGATCCGAACATGACCCCATATATTGTTTTAAAGCATTTACTTCCCATCTGGGAAACGAACCTCAGGCAGCTGGAACTCCAGTCTAGCACTCATTCACCAGGCCACCGAGGTGACCTGTTGGAGTGTTATTATTCGAAAATTTGAATTAAAAATAAAATACATACTTGCCGTTTATTAAAAAAAAATATTGGCGAACGTGAACTTTTAATATATGTAAAATATTGAATTGTTATTAAAAAGCCCCTTCAATAATAAGGAAAATAAAATATTTACATTAAATATTTTCATGTTAGTCCGTTCCAGTAAGAGTATTTATACTGGTACTTAAAAGTTTAGAGTTTTCACATAAAACTAAAAATAAATAAAAAATTATTTCCTGTGGAAATATTGGCGAGTATTTAGCTGTGAACAGTAGCGTATCCTGAGGGCGGAGGGGGAGGGGGCACTATAGGGGCTGAAGCCTTCCTCCCCCCCCCCCCCTCCAGAACCCAACAATCTTATAGTAAACAGTCATTTTTGAGAAATCAAAAATATTTAGATTTTCCTAAAAAAAAAGCCATCAGCAGTGAAAAGTATATACTTTCAACAAACAAAAAACTTTATTTCATATAACGGTGAATTTCATAATATTGTAATATTTTCACACAGTTTGTGTGTAAAATTTCCAGAAGCTAAAATCAGAGCACTTCTCCTGTGATATACTATAACCAAGTAAGAACTAGTTTTTTTTTTAAGTGGCTGTCGAGGGACACACTCAGGCGCATTGTGAAACCACATGCTTGAACCTACAATTTAGCTCTACTTTTCGTTTAGAAAAAATGGAAATTTTGATAAAAATGGCGACCTATATTGAAAAAAAAAAAAAAAAAAAATGGCTACATATCGAAAATCTGAGCTGCTGCGACAAAACTGATTGCAGATTCGGATTCAGCGGTCCAAAAAAACATTAGGGACCATCCACTGTGGAGATTGTTAAGAAAAAGTGTTGTATAGTGTAATCATTTTTTTCGGTCCCTGCTTAAAATTCATGTATAAAAATATGATGTCAGGAAGAAAGTTACTCGTTATAAAAATTTTTATATTTTTTTATATTTCCACTCCTTTCTGGACTCTTCTTTTTGGTAGTTTATCGTATAAATGTTTTAAAAATGTTTAGAGTGGGTAAATGTTTTGATATAAGGACATACTTCCTTTGACGAAAATTTTCTTTTGGGGCATAGGAACATTAAAATTGTGCCATGACCCACTCTACTGGAAATTTGTACACAATTTTTACAAAAAAAATTCTCAAAAAATAGGACTACATAGAGAGGAGAAGGTTTGTCAAATTTGTCTCTGACATCAAGTATAGATAGGATTTAATATTAGGTCCCACCCTCTTCGGAGTACTCCAAACAAAATATGATGTAGTAGTCTATATGTGTCCACGGAGAAATTTTTCAGAGCGGTGTTGTACTGTGTTATCATCGGTGTAGATAATCAAATTTTTACTTTACTTTTCGAACACTTTTTCGATTTCATTTACATTGCTTGAATTGCAAGACTCCCCAGAATGAATTTCATTTAAAATTCAACTATAATTTACGATTCAAAAGTGCAATCAATTAATCAGTCACTTCAAAGTAAATTCTTTTAATCAAAAACTGCAAAGAAAGAAAGTTCAGAATTAACAATTACTCGTAATTAGTTCAATATTAAAATAATACATATGTATATACATAAATGTATTTATTTCGTATATATGCCTACAAACATAGTATGTAGGTATATACATATAAAGTAGAATAAAAGGTCAACGTGACTAGTGACCACAACGAATTAAAAAGTGCACTTCAAATGTCAAAATGTACATAACTATGTCAGAAAATGCGGAAAGAAGCAATTAAGCGAAGACAACCTTATTTAAAGTAGAGTGGAACAAAGCCCAGAAATAAAACTGAGGCAGAATGAAATGAGAAAGTTGATAAAGCGGTTACTCTATAGAAAATTAAAATATCAAGTGAAAAGAAAAAAATATATTTTTAGAGAAAGATAACTATGTTTTATGCTAAAATAAAAGAAAGTTAAAAACTTATGTATAAATAAAACAGGAAATTTTCAAGAAAAAGTGAAAAATTCTTTTTGAATTTTTTAGACCAAAAAAAAAAAAAAAAAACGTATGACAAGAAAACTTGTTTACCCTGGCTTAAATAAATAAACACAAAAATCGAATTACAAAATTTCAAGTGTTTTAAAAAACCGCAATTACCTAATAAAATGTAGTTAAACATCGTCATCGTTAACCATTGTCGTCTTAGCCACATTGATTTCTGTTTTAACTGCGTTGGTTTCTATGTAAAGATTTACGTGAGTTTAGAATGGAATCAATAAAATTGCGGTAATCCAAGACTGGTTTGCTTGCGCTGTATGATTAGCTAAAAGACTTACAGACATTTTAGTAAATTCAGCTTAAATTTGCAGGCATGAACTCGATAATGAATTATAGCGAATTTACGTATTTGTAAAGCTTAAGTTTTATTTTTAATTTGTAAACCTTGACATATCAGTGGTTTTGCGTATGTTTTTTTTATTTACTTAATTCTTTTTTTTTTTTTTTGATTTTGACAAATTCACATCAAATTAGTTTTTGTGTGTTTGTAAGCAGGTTGACAACCACAACTAACTAGAAGAATAATTAAGTTAAATGCATTTACTTATTTAATTAACATTTTTAAGTTCTAAATCGTGTTTTTTTTTTTTTTTTGTTATTTGTACAATTTGAATTTTCGTGATTAGAATTAGGTAAAATTATTTTATTTATTTATAAATTAAATTTTAATGAGCCGTGACAATATGAGCATAAATAATTTAAACTGAGTTCATATGAACTCATTCAATGAAAATCATGAGCTATAATTGGTTACTTGAATTCAAGCGGATGATATTTTCTTTCTTTGCATTATTGCCAGTTAATATCAAGGCTTGTAAAAGGAATTATTGAAAAATGAACTTTCGAATCAATAGATTCATTTCTCTGTCTATTCATTCAAGTATAAAGAGTTTATTAGAAGTGAAGTTTTATTTTACCACTACATAGCCAACACCGTTATTGCACCGAACGAGTGACATGTTGATGACAACCTCAGATCTCAACCGAAACAATTACATAAGTATACCCTTTTCACCTCTTGGACAAGAGAGTTTAGACACATCCTAGACATACCAGTCATTGAAGGCTGACGTATTCTAATGCCTGATTGCCATGTCAAAGAGAAGAAAGAGAAAATTTTCAATATAAAATTGCTAACATGTTGTCAAATTTGATTGAATTTTACATAGTAGGCGCATCTTCGATTATCTGTTCACCTCCTCAGTGCGTCCCAAAAACACGCGCAATTGCCTTTTAGAATGGCACAAAGTTCTGAAGGAGAAGCAAGGAAAAAAACCTTATTGAAGTCGCACAAGACGGTTATATATCCGTACCTCAGAGCAAAAATGAATTAAGTCATCTATACATTTATTAGTGTAACTACAATTTTATTCCAGAAGATCCAGAAGTGCTTCATATTATATATCAATTTAAAGAGCTTGACGAGTAGGTTAGGCAAAAATTATCAGATTTAAAATCGGTTTAGCCAATTCCAAAATATTAGCGTCGAAAGTTCTTTAAAATCAACTCATTGAACAAAGCATTGCATTCATCGTTGTAAAAATCATTGCTTAAGCGGGAGTAAATAACAAATGAGAGAGAGAGAGAAGACATGAGCAACGGCATTTCTCAGAATTATCGGACGAATTACCTGCATACACAAATAACAAAACAAACACCGACGAGTAGTTTGGTGCTCTTTTGATATTTGTTTTTCATAAAGAGATTTCTTGAGCAAAAAAAATAGCCCCAGTTACTGGGGCCTTACCGACTAGTAGAATGTAAGTTTTACAGGAGAACATAAAATATAATTATTTCGCTATTTTTATATGGGTGTGTTTTATATGCAGAATGTATTTCATAAATAAAAAAAAAGCAAAAAAAATTTTTTTTCGGAAAAAATTTGGTTTTTAGAAATTAAAATTTCAAAATAATTAATTCCTTAAGTTTGTTGGACCAGGTCTATCTTGCGAAGGTGTATATAAAAATGTAAAATATAATTTCTTAGCGAAATAACAACAAAAAATGGGCTGCGGATAGCTGCGGATCCCAATTTTATTAACGAAAAACTAAATATCGAAGAAAAACTGTGTAAAAATGTGATTATTTGTTGTATCAGACATTGAAAGTTTTTTGAAAAAACCAAAAAATATGAACAAACAGAATTAAACAGTAAAAAATTACCTTACACCAGAAAAGTAGATGTATTAATTTCTGTCGTTTTTATATAACTCAGAGTAGGAAGCGATATAAGTAAATATAAGTCAGGGTGGAATCAACTGCTTCGAAGAGAGTAGAGAGACAGAAAATTTATGTGGGGATGAATGGGAAGAAGAAAGGTCTAGGGTCTCTCAACCTCGAACTTCTTTGTTCATAATTAAGTTGGTTTTCAAGCAATTTTTTCCATATTATAAAATTTAAAGTCCCCATATAAAGGAAATGTTCGAAATATTAATGGATTGTAAACGCAATATTACAATTTTTTCTATAGAACTACAGATTATTTTCGTAAAGACTTATAGCGATCCTATAGCCTCTTGAATTTTACATTTGTATAAGAAGTGGGCAAGGCAAGTTTTATGGGAGGTGGACGTGGCAGTTAAGCGAGCACGCTCATTTTCATTATTCTTCTATTCTCTGATCTAAAAGTGGCTCATGCCGAAATTTGTTTGAGCTCAGACGCATCTTTATATTACATATGTATGGGAAAGTGGACGTGGTTGTTGACCAATCCCATTAACATTTGTGTTGGAGTTATAAGCTATCAAAATGATAATTAAAATGATTTTTATCTCGATATCTTGATAGCCACGGATTTAAGAGCTATTTCAATTTTCCTGTTGTATGGGAGATGGGCGTGGCAGTTAACCGATCACGCCCATTTTCATAATTTTTCTTTTCTATGACCTAAGAGTGGCTCATATCAAAAATCGTTGTGATGAGATGATTATTTATATATTTTTCTGCACTTTCGTTCATACCAAAAGGTCTCAATCAATGTGCAGATTTCAAGCAAGTTAGATCGCACTATGCTATTTTATGACTGCACTGAGGATAGGTTAGGTGAGATTGGAACGACTGTCTGGAGACACACTTAGGCCTCAACGGCCCATTGTGATACCACTTGATTTGTTATTACTTGGTGATTTTCCCATTGACTACCAAGATTTGTACTTGTACACTTTCTTATAATTCTCATACTCTTTATAGGTTAGATTTAGTGGCTGTCCATCAGGACACATTTAGGTCAAATACGTCAAATAATTGTGTAACGATGTGTTTGATTTTATGCCGCGTTTTTGCTTTGTAGTTAGATATATCAATTTCTTATACCAAGTTTCTAGGTAAGTTGAACTGTTTCAAAGATACAGTGTTTAATGTAGTACTCCTCCACCACATTTTCTTGTACTTTCGTACCAAAACCATAAGAAATTTCAATGTTGTTGTAAATACTTTGTTATAAAATTAAACTGGTGCTGATCAGTTTTATTTTTAAAGTGTTCAGAAAAATTAAAGTTTTAACAAAACTCAAAAAACATTTTTACCAACAACACCATTTTTTATGATTTTAGTACGAAAGTACAAAAAAATATGGTGGAGGAGTACTATATTAAGCACTGTATCTTTGTAGCAATACAAATTGGCCATAAACATGGTATAAGAAATTGATATATCTTCATATTGTTGAAATATATCACAGAGAAAAATTAAACATATTATTACACAACTTTTTGCAAAAACTTTAATTTTCTAAAAAAAAAAAATTTTGGATTTTGAGTAGCAATTGCTTCCAACTTAAAAAAAATTGTTAATTACAAATGTACCATCAAAATAAAGTACTATTAATTTTCTATATAACGAACTTAATTGCTCTACGCTTAATATTACGGAAGTTATGATACAATATTTGGTGACAAGTATTTTACTTAAGGAGTTTTCTTAAGGGGACCTTCTGGTCTAGCGTCCTTGAATTTGGCGAGTTTTTGGCATTTTTTTTCAAATGAAATAATGAACAATAGTATTTAAACTTTATAGATATATTTTATTACTTTAACAATATACAGAAATATTAAAAAAATATAATTTTAAGTAAACTAAAACTGTAACACCAACAGTTGCCCCAGTTGCCCTCTTCAAAAAATCGGATCTTGTTGGTGAGTCATGTTTGAGTGTTGTTATCACAGGAACTAAAAAAAATTGATAAAATGGCACGTTGTTAAAATTTAAGTTACGAAAACAGATCGTTTTTTCATTACTTTTTGTATGTAAAAAGTAAGAAGTATTCAACCTAGAAAGTTTATAGTTCCTGTGATAAGCACTGGTTTACTAATATTTGAGTATTTATAGTAATATTTGAGACAGTCGAGTAGTTTTTGTTTTTTGTCTGCCACCGTGCAGAAAAATATAGTTTCGAAATAAATGAGTTTAAACTTCGGTCGGCCCTTTTACCTGCTTCTGCGCTCACCTGTTAAATAGACTGTGGAAGTCGAAATACTGGAAATATTGATACGAAAACTTTTACAAGCCTATACAAATTTTTGTTACTATTTCATTATAAGTTGAAAAACCTAAAACCTAAATGCCATGAGCAAATTAAAAAGGAAAAAACTTAGTGTTAACCAATTTAATACTCCTCCCCCCCCCCTCTTCCTTTCTCTCATCTGCCCAAAAAGGGGCGCCAATATCGTCAAATTCGGCCCTGGATTACTATATACATATACGCAGTATGTCTTATCAAATTTCTACAAATTTCTATGGGTGTAACCGCATTCAATTTTCTTCTTATCAAAATTTCTAACTTAACTATAGTATAAATTAATTACCGAAGAACATGTTTTTGTTGATTTTTTGTTTTTATACCATGAAAAATTTTAATCCCACAAACTACACGTAATATATGAGATAATGGAATGAAAACATTAAGTACGAGTGTGTCAAAAAGAAAAAAAGTAGTAAAAATTTTAAGTATAGAGAAAGATAAGTAACTAAAAATGTATTAGAATATTATGTATGATTTATGGAGTTCAGAAATAAACTGTCTTCAAATTTCCATCAAAGGAAAAAAGAAAAATCGCACTCCCAGACATTAAGGAACCCAACATTGAAATTACTACAAGCTTAAAATAAACATTTAACATTTAATTTCTTTTTTTTTTAACGTTTTAGGATTTTTCCATTGATTAATTTTTAAATAAATAAATTGAATCGTAATTTCGTGTGTGTTAGATTAATTGTGGTTTTTGTTTTGTTGTTTGTATGCCCGTGTGCACAGATTACAATCGTAATTTCTTTTAGTTAAATTTTAAAGTATCTAAGTACTACAGTTTATAAGTGTATTTTATAATAATTCTTAGTATAATCATATGTATAGATAGATGATAGACAATGTTTACTTTTTAAAAAATATATACCTACATATAAGAGAAAACAAATCTATGGTTTATTGATAACGAAAAATTCATCAGAATTATTCGAGTAAAAAAAATGCTTTAATTTCATTATAATATTTATTACATTGGAAACAATATTAAATGAAAGCATTATAAAATTTAACTTTAATTTTTTCAAGTGTAAAAATGATTACATGTTAATCATACGACATGGAGGCTACTTCAACTCAAGTTAAACGAAAGTGCATTTTGTCAGGCAATATTCGACTTTTGGCAACAAGTTTTTTGCTCGAATTTCGTTAGGCACAGAAACAAATACATTATTATTATTTTTTTTAATAATTAGGTATTTAAAGCTTGAAAGACATAATAATTTATAAGAAATAATAATTTGGGATTATTATTATTAGTTTACGGGATGTGCACTGCAACTTGAAGATCTATTGCTCATTATGTAACCGGTTATTGTGAAATTAAAAGTAATGAAATATCAATGATTTGTTTAGATCAGGCTCTAATGCTAATCTGATCACCCCAAAGCGTTTTTTTTTTTTGGTACAATTATTGATACATTTTGTGCAAGAGTTTTTGGTACTAGATTTCAATTAGCCCCACTCCTGTATACTGGCAAAGATTAAAAATCACGGTGATACGATACGTTATTAACAGATATTAGTCAACTATAGATTCCGTTCTAACACCAAATCAACAGATATTGAAAACCATCCAAATGTTTTCTAAGGCCCTTAGTATGAACTGCGTTCGATCTTCGAACGAATTTGAGTTTGTTATTACGACGTGATTTCGACAGAGAATAGCGCTATTGTGAATTTCGCTTATTTTGGCTTATTCACGATAGTATATTTCTATCAGCTGATCGTCATTTTGAAAAATAAATACGATTTGTTTAAAAATGAAGTGGAAAAAATAAGAGCAAAATAGTTATGACTACAACCGAAGTATGGAAAACGATTAAGTGCAGCCTTTCGAAGAAGCTTTCTACAGAACTTTCGACTGTCTAAAGAGGCGTTTGTGGACTTGATGACCACTACAGATGAACTGCTACAGCAATGCACATGAGCAAGATGAATTCAAAACATAATAAAATTGGCAAACAGTTCTGCGATTTTGTGCTCAGGGATCACACCAATCAAGCATTGGGAATGAGAATACTCTTAGACTTGCACAGCCTACGGTGCCTGTGGTATTATCAGAGGCTTTCGATGTCCTGGAAAATTGTATTTGCCACATATCGATAAAATTCAATTATACGGAGGCTGAGCTGCAACAAGCAAAAGTATATTTTGTTGATAAAAGCAGAATGCCGAGAATTATTGGTGGGTCCTAAACCATTTAGTTCCAACAAGAATTCTTCCCATTTCTTCGTCGCCAGAACTTTTGAGGAAATACCCTTTGCAATCAGAGAATTTGCTTCCATCAATGATACAAGTTTCTCTAACTACAACAAAAACCGTTTAAAATTAGTTTTCAGTCCTCAAAAACTAAATTAAAAGATGACAACATACTTAAATTTTTAAAAATTATTACTCAGCATGCACCGTATCCAAAGCAAAATTGTGTTCGTCGGAAAATTCGATGCGCAACAAAAATTTCGACAGGAGCGATCGATATACCATAAATGATAGTCATCTGTTCACTAGAGTCTGACCGAAATTGTCAGCTAGTCCTATACTTGGACGACAGTAGATACATTTAATATGAGGTTAATTTTGAGGTATTCTATCATTGAACTAGATCAAAAATTGTCCAACTTTAGATAAGTTAAAATTGTTATGGAATAGAATTCTGATTTTTAGCAAGTTATTTAATATTTTATTTTAATTTTAGGGGATTAGCCGAAAAATTATTTAATAATTTTAATTCAAATTAAATAAACATATGACATTTTTGAAGAATTATAAAAATTTATTTATGGAATAGTGATAAGAAACTCTGTAACCATGTGAATGAACATTAAAATTAAATTAATGTCTTTAGATGGGACTTGAACACCACGACTAGTAACGACGATAAAGATCAACCACTCCTCGATTTCATTTTCACATATGCACATATAACTTTTCAAAATCAAATGTAATTTTCGAATGATATTTCACAATGTGATTAAAAAACATTGAATGCGGTTTACTCAGCGGTTTTTCAAGCGCTACGAGCGAAAACGCAAGTAGTCACAGTCAAACCAGCTGAGCAGTCAAGCAACCAAAAACAAATGTCATATGAGCAATATTGCTGTGTGTGTATGTGTGTGTTGTCGTAATGACTCGTGAATAATTTTAATTGTCATTTTGTTGTTGCTTTTTATTTTGTATACGTATCACAGTCAAAACGTATCGCAATTTAGTGAAGCCAATATTTTAACATTTCCGTATGAGCAGTCACGTTCGCACCTTTTTACAACAACAACAACAATAAACTTTTATACAATAACAAAGAGTATACTCTTTGAAAACAACAACCAGAGATAACAATATAAGAGAGAGAGAGCGAGAGAGGAGAGAATGAGAAAATATGCAGAAGAGCATGCGAAATAGTTTTTAAGCAATAATAAAATATCAACAATCATATTACCGTACCTCAGAGCAAAATCGTATTAAGTCAAAAATTAATATTTTCCTGTTTTTTGGCTCATCTAGATTTATTTTAATATCACGCTCTATTCAGTGGTCTACTATATAAGACGATTGAACTTAAAATGACGAAAATATTATATTATATGTCCACTATTAAGTATTAAGTATTAAGTCCACTTTGTGTCTGAAAGGAAAAATTTCTATTTTAAGTTCTCCTGTAAAATTTACATTTTGTGACTTAATACGCTCTTGCTCTGAGGTACGGAATATATTTTTGTTCGTTTTTTTTTTTTTTTTTTAATACTACTACTCGTTTTAGTAAATTTATAATAAATACATAAACATTCTGTGCTTTTTCGCAACATGACTTTGAGAACGTATGCCAAAAAATTATCAACTTGATGCGATGCGACAATAAGCGATAGTATTTTTTGGAAGTTGATAAGCAAGCGTAAAGAAATTTTATTTAAAATGACGTAAATTATTTTAAGAGTTTTCGTTCTCAAAGTTTCAAGTTCATTGTACAAAATTTCAATTGGGTGTAGGCCAAAAGTTGTAAAATTGTTACTCTTGTTTGTTGCAATTTTTTGCAATTCTTTGTGAAATAAAATATGTTGAAATTAAAAGGTTAATAACTGAAATGTTTCTTAAATTTTTTCAAAAATTAAATATTTGTTAACATTTTTCAGAAATTTTTTAACAGATAAAGCGTAAAACGGGAAAGTTTCAACTTTCAATAACACAGTTCACCATCATTTTTTGAAAGAGTACACTACCCTCATTAATTGTTCCGTAGAAACAATAACTACTACGTCATAAATTTTTTTACAAGAAGTTCAAGGTCACGGTGCACAGTGTAGCGTTTTCATAGAGCAGGTTGATAAAAATAATAAAAGTTATTGTAAAACAATAAACATTTGTGAGATTAATATTAACAAATATTGTAAGATTTAGTTAAATCGGGCAAGGGGCATGCCCACTTTCTACATAAAACAATATGAAAGTTATCAATATATATAAGTTTCCAGAGCCATCAGGTCATAAAAGCTAATATATTTGTTTGAAATTTAATATCCAATGATCTGATAAGCTCATAATAGCTAAAGGTTCCGGTTTATCAGCTTGTTCATTCCCTGAAATGCCACAGTGTCCTGGAACCGAAATAAGGTATAACTTGGTGTGTTTTGTGGCACTATTTAGTTTTGCCTTACACTCGCTGTAAGGCTGTGTTAGACATCTGTCGCCATCTGTTCAGTGGCAAAAGAGTACTTAGTCTCATCGTCCAAGTACCAACCGGATCCAGTACCGTTTGTGGTTTTGGATCCGTCAGTATAGCAGACATGACGGGACCCCGGAGTACGACCATTGATCTCGTTTCTAGGACCTGACATCATATCTTCTTCCGAAGCGAATACAGGTACATAATTGTCCTCGAGCATTCGTAATATATGATTTTTTTTAGATGTTAAATGAATTTTTTTTGTTTTTTTTTTTATTATTTTATTAATATGTATTATTTTTTATTGTTTTATGTTACTTAATTTTAAAGAATTGTTTTTTAATTTTTCTAATATTAAGATATATTTATTTAAATAATTTAATAATACAAAATTTGTTTGTTTATGTTTCATTCGAAGAAAATATTTATAAATAATTTTTATGAAACTGATTTTTAAATACAATAAATTAAATACTATAATCCATTTGATGGACTCTACAAAACAATAGAAGATTATGGTTAATGAAAAACGGTTTTAAATAAAAATATGGGAGGCAAAGAGACCAATCTCCATATTGGGTAATTTTTTTCCTAGGTAAGTGATTGCGATTCATTTCAGACTAGGAACAAAAGTGGATAAATGTCTTGAAGCTTAAAAAAAAAATTTTCCTATCGAAATTTTTGGCCGAAAATAACAAAAAATTCACAAAATAATCAATTTAAATTTTTTCAAATAAATATTATTCAATGTGGATTCCAAGGAATTTTTTTTATCGGGAAGGATATAATTTCGATATCTCATTGACTTGCCATTACTGATGGACCATTATCAATGATGAGGAATCCAGATAAGGTTGGCATATATTCAATAAAATCGTGCAGTCCCAGTATTGAAAGAGATCTTCCGAAACGGGGTGCTCTGAGTTGGGCTAAGGAATTAATTACATTTTAAGATTGTCTCCTAAAACTTTGATACAATAACGCTACCTTGTATGGGTTTTGGGAATAAAATGGTTTCTCGTGTTTATGAATGAATTTTGCATGCTAAATACGAATCTGGGGTCAACAACTTCCAATCGCGTCACGTTTTAGAAAAAATCTAGAACCCTCAAAACCTCTCTCCTTTATTCATTTAATTTGTTCAAGTAGAAAGTTTGTGTAACGTACGATTAGTCAGTAATCCCTGGACCATATAATAGTTCTTCTACATCCATACTAGTAATCTACAATAGTAATCATGGGATACTACTATGACATACACAAAACCGAATCTGACACTTGAGCTGTCGGCGTCAAATACAAATTTTGTTTTACACAAAATGAGGCTACTAAAAAGCAGATAGTACGTTGAAACACGGGGAAATATGCCTTATATTAAAATTTTTTACAATTATTGGCATTACAGAAATACTATGATTCTTTTAAAATTATAGAGCCTGTAAAAGTACTATGATCTTTGAAGACGGCATAATAGAACTGTAGGACGCGGTACACATCCCCAAACATAATAATAATAGTAATAAAACTTCCTCATCACATAATGTGGAAAATAACTCGTTAATTGTAGAGAAAAAAATTACCCGTAATCTAAAGATATTTTCTTTTAGTGCAAAAATCAGTTGTTTAGATTTTTTTCTATGAAAGATGTCACTCCATCTACCCCAAAATCGTATATATTCTGTTTCGTAAATACATTAGGGATCCAAGCATATGTGTAAATTCTCATTCAAATTTTTAAGATATGTCATTCTAAATAATATTTCTAGATTAAGTGGGTAAGAGATAAACGATATTGAATGAACAAATTAGTCAGCCCTGTCGCTTTTATAAATGAAGGTATTTTTCATTATTTTATTTTTTTTTTAATTTGCATATCTACATATTTTAAATTGTTGATAGACTGCGCCAGCCACTTAGCAAATTTCCTCATTCAATATTCAATTTTCTACACAATTTACACCCATATTTCATACATTTTCTTCTTCAACCTCTTCTTCTTCTCCTTTATTATCTATTTGCCTTCTTCATCGCTTGGTTTTTTTTTTTTTATGTGGGTAATTAGGTATGACATTGTGCATTTTCGGTTCACTTACCGATTACCTTGTTTTTCATGGGTATCTCTGACTCTCACACCGTCATACAGTACTTTTTTATTTTTTTAATTATATTTTTCATATTTTTGTGCAATAATTCATTATGTTTTTGTTGCTGTATTGTTAAGTTCAAAAACCAAAAAACATTTCAAGCAACAACAATGAAAAATTTCAATGTCAATTGAGCGTTAATTGAAGTGTGGTTTCAATAAGTATGAATGCTTAGTACTCATATACATACATATAAATATATATACATATTTATGCATATATGAATTAGGTATAGTATATTCTTCCAAATGCACTGGGCGACAAAGGGAGAGGAACACACACTTATACATGCAGACATTTTAGGCACTTACGCGTATAATCTTTATATGATTACATTTTCCATTGCAATTTAGATTAATAGGTAATTAAAAATTTCAAATACACTACAAACATTTTATGATAAGAAACAATATGGACAATATTGAATATTACAGTGGATCGGTATTCATGCGATTTTTTACTCTATTTAGTACAAAAATGATACAAAAACCTTATGTACAAAGGTATATATTTCCTTGCCTAAAAAATACAAAGGTGAAGTGAACCATAAAATTTACTAGAGGAAAAGTGAAATAGAAAATTTCATAACCCCAAAACGAAGTCTTGTTCTGATTTGCCTATTTGATTTTGTATGTGTGCGTAAGTTACAACTCTTCGTGCGTTCTCGCTTAATAGCAACAATTCTTTCCTCTATTAAATTTTATGCTTCACCTTTCCTCTGAGCACGTAATATATTCTTGCCCAAGAAAAGACTACATTTTCTTCGAATATATACTAATACTTTTTAGTGAAACATGTTCTCATACTTTTAACACACTTTTAATAATGCGTAAGTAGGTTATATGAAAAAAATTCAAGAAATCTGAGTGCGAGAGTGTGCTTTAAGAGGCTTAGGGCTCTTTTGGGCCATGGACATATTTTGGTGAACAGGAAATTTCGTGTAAAACTGCAACTGACTTACATATTGTATCAAACAGAAATATTTATTTAGTCTATTCGTGTGGCTAAGAAATAATTGGAATAATTGAATCAGCCCCTCATTAAATATTTTTCTTCCTGGTTTTTAAAGAACAATTGTTCCGATTAATCAGTCTTAGCTATATCATAGTAAACGTGCAAGAGGGAGTAAGAAATTTCTTACGTACAGGACTTTTTTCCATAGAAAAAGAACTCAGACGGTTATTGTACATGTATAGGTGGCCAGCGCGGCTCTAGATCATTGCTATCAAATTTTGCGCCTGTTAAGTGCTAAGGAAGCTTGTTACGATAGAGAACTCTCTGCATGTTGTACACTGTGAAAATTGCGATAAAACGAATAAGTTTTCTCTGCGATATAAATAAAAACTCTTCTTCCCAATTTATATTAAACATTCTCTTAGCGCCTTCAACATTGACTGAGTGCTTTTGTTATGAACGATCGCTAGCATCGTGACGCGTCGGTGTGAAGCAGGGATGCCAACTCATTTTTTCTTTCTCCCCGATAGCTCTCGAGAAATTCCCCGATTTTCGATCGAATTCCCCGCATCGATATAATTTCATGTTATAACAACGCGACACGCACTTTCCATATAAACATTTTACAAAACATTTGTCCTCGATGAGTGTTATATTAAGGCGACCAAAACTTAACCAATTTTTACGAGATTGATAGATTAATAGAAATGTACTTTCTGACTTCGGAATTCTTGTGGTACATGAGAGATTTCACTTCAAGGGAACCCACTCTCAAAATCGATCCGGCTCAAGCTTGCACAAAGTTTAATCCTATTGGGTAGTACATAGTTGCCACACCAAATTTGAACGAGATGGGGTGTTTTGAGTTATTAGACGTTCATTTTGATAGATAAACAAGCCTCAGCCCACTTTTGGATATCAAAGTTCTCAAAAGAGAAGACACGGGCTCTCTTTTGACTCAAATAAAAAATGCCGAAAACCTTGTTTTGAGAAAAACGAGTTCAAAGCTTTGACTATCGGTTTTTAACATATAAAATAATATGGCTGATCGTAATTTGAACTTTACAGATTAGTCAGCAAGGATTAAGAGTTATTAATCAGGAGGTGCTGGACTAAGGCATAGCTTTCTGATCGGTCGAAAGGGAAGTCGAAGCGCCGCGCGGCTGTTTTGGCCTGACTGATACTCGGCGCTATAATCGTCTATAATTACGAAAGCACTCCGCATCTCTCTGCGCAATTTTCACAAAATACTTTCGAAATATAGTACTTTCAAATAGCACTCTTTTTTAAAAATCGATTTCTCCAAACCAATAAATCACAGGGTCCACTTAAGAAAAGACGAAAATTTTAAGACCAAAAAATATGAAATATTGCGTAAGTTAAACGTTTTACATTACATAAAATTTGACAAAAAATATTCTAGACATTTATGACTAAAAGCTGAACGACTTCAAATTCCCCGCAAAAAACAGCTTATTCCCCGATTCCCCGCACCCAGTAAAATTTCCCGCAAATCGGGGAATTCCCCGCAAGTTGGCATCGCTGGTGTGAAGGCATGAACGCTATTCTCGTGTACATGTAAAAACACGAGAGAAAAAATGTGCCTATGGACTGGCTAGCTCTGCTCTTGATTAACAAACTTGCCACTAATACTGAAAGATTTCACATACATATTTTCTTCTAATTCAAATCATTACAGTTGTTGAAGAGAGAATGAAAGATAGGTAAAATTTGCTCATACCCAGAATGATCGCCAATGCTCGTACTACTAGAAACAACAATGCTTATATTTGAGCGTTATCAAAAGGACAAGTAGGGCGTGGATTATTCCACGCAACAAAAATCAGGTCTTTACGGCCAAGTGGAATTTGGGGCTAACATTTTCACTTAATTTCTCTTTTTCTATATAAATTTCACAGAGATATTAATACAAAATAAATTAGAATTTCAGCTTTCAAAGAGTCGTTCAATCGAAAATGGCGGGACAATTAGGTTTTTTGGCCATTTTTCTATCTAACTTTTTATGAAAAAAATATATTTTCCCCCAAAAACTTGTATTACTTTACTCAACCCTTTATTATTTATGTATTTTTTGGAAATGCAATCGCAGATTCTTGATCAGAAACTCAAAATCAATTTAGAACACTTCTTTAACTTCTAAAAATCAGCTTTGACTTTAAATTCTGAAAGGAAAAAGCAATTTCCTGCATTAAGAGTTTTTCTTAGTTAAAATTAAGAAATTTGTTTTGAGTTTAATCTCGGGACTGAGTTTGAAAAGTATTAAAATTAAAAAAAAAAAAAGCAAGCAATGTAGTCTTATTGAAAGCAATTCAAATGTGGAGGGTGCCTCCATCTGTTGTATAAAATTTAAACCTTAACCTTACTAATTTGTGATAGGCATAGCTTAACACTAGAAAGACCGAATATTTACTCTACCTGTAAAGTCTACGACGATTAATTTGATCGCTGACGATAAATATAAGCTAAGAGAAATAAATCATCACAAAATAATAACGGCTGTAAAATTATTTATTGTTTTTCGATTTTATTAATTTTTGTAATAAAAAAAAAAAATAAAACTATGTGTGTGGCACTACACACGATGGAAATGAATATTTTTTACACTAAATGTTAAATTTACTTAATCAATTACATTTAAATATTCTATTTTACTTAATTAGTTAAATGAGGTAGAAAAGCGAAATAGAGAGAACTTTTATCGTATAAGAGATGGAAAGGGGGGTAACAATATTAAAAATTGATACACACGTGTTCATAATACATAATATAAATACTAATACACCTCATCTGTTCTTTGTTCCCCTTCCACAATGCCATATAACCAATAACAAAAACAAAAATGGTGAGAGAAATCGTCGTTACGTACTCGTAAATGCTACTGAGTAGCCATAAGCACATAATTTATTTACCGTATTACAAACAAAGTATAATTCAGCGATGCCAACTTGCGGGGAATTTTACTTGGTGCGGGGAATCGGGGAATAAGCTGTTTTTTTGCGGGGAACTCGAAGTTTTTCAGCTTTTAGTAATTAAAGTCTGTAGAATATTTTTTGCCAAATTTCATGTAATGTAAAACGTTTAACTTATGAAATATTTCATTATTTTGGGTCTTAAAATCTTCATATTTCTTTGGAGAAATCGATTTTTAAAAAAGTATGCTATTCGAAAGTATTATATTTCGAAAGTATTTTGCAAAAATTTCAGAGAACGCAAAATGCTTTCGTAGATATAGACGATTATAGCGGCGAGTGTCTGTCAGGCCAAAACAGTTGCGCGGCTTTTCAACTTCCCTTTCAGCCGTTCAGAATGGCTTAGCTATGCCTCCTGATTAACTCTTAAACATTGCTGACTAATCTGTAAACTTACAAACTACGGTCAGCCATCATAAAGAAGATGAAGTATATCTTGAATGTTAAAAACTGATAGTCAAAACTTTGAACCCGTTTTTCTCAAAACAAAATTTTTGCCATTTTTTGCCAAAATTTTCCGATTTTTTTTAATCTTAACCTCAAAAAAATGGCCAAAAGTGACAAAAAATTCCCAGAATAATCAAATTAAATTTTTTCAAATAAATATTATTCCATGTGCATTCTAGTGCATTTTTTTTAATCGTGAGGGGCATAATTTCATTAACTCATTGACTTTTTTTTCAAATGATCATCATTGGGAATTTGAGCCATTATCAATGATACGGAACCCGGATGAGGTTGACTTATATTCCTTAAATTCGTGAAGTCACAGCATTGAAAGAGATCTTTCTAGTCGTGGTGCTCTGAGCAATAATGCGTTATAAAATTAATTTTAAGATGGGTCTTGCTAATAAGATGGAGTTTTTGCGAAAGAATTTTTCACGTTGAAAACGAATCTGAGGTCAAAAACTTCCCATCACGTAACGTTTTAGGAAAAAAATATTTTACAAGGATCCGATAATTTTTTCTATTTTTATTAGTTTTTAAACTTTTCAAACTGATTCAGGACGAAACCTTAAATCAAAAACAGTTACTGACCCAGAAAAACTATGAATGCAGGAGTGCTCAGTATCACCTTCTCTTTTTGAATCCGTAGTCAAACCTCATGTCGAAGAAAACAAATCGGATTTGATCACTTAGTGTAACTAAGATTTCAAATTTATTTTTTATATTTGGCTTTTTAGATAAAAAACTGATGGAAGTAAAAAATATCGTTAAATAGATTTTATTTTGACTTTCTTTCCATCCATTGGCAATTAATCTAAAAAATTAGAATAAAGTTTCCACATTTCGAGGGGAGGTCAGAAACCCCAAACCCCCTACCTCCGGTCTCCCCCCTTGGCCTTGGCGTGTAGTGCTGTTATAATATGAAATTATACCAATGCGGGGAATTCGATCGAAAATCGGGGAATATCTCGAGGGTTATCGGGGAGAGAAAAAATTAGTTGGCATCCTTGGTGTAATTACACTAAAATGAGAGAGTGAGAGAGAGAAATTAGTTGAAAAGGAAAAGATCAAGAGAACAAGAAAGTAAAAGAGCAAGTTCGGTTTCTTTGATGTTATTCACGAACGAAGGAGGGGGGATTAAAGCGAGGTCTTTTGACATCTAACTCGTATTTTGTCGCATAAGAAATATCAATTTCAAAAATATTTATTTCGTGCAAAATTTAATAACAGAAAGATTTGAACTAAAATAAATATAGTTTTCCATCTAAAATGAAAATCCATTTAAAAAAAAACGGTCCGAGTAACCGCTTTGGTCTTTCTAGTGATACTAAATTCGATTAGTAATATTATTTTCATAATATATGTGGCTTATCATGTTATTAAAATTTAGCTCTAAATTTTTTGTCAAAATTACGATGATTCATCAGACAGCACATATTAGTTTCATCAGACAAATATTATTTCAAAATTAATGAAACCGGATATGTTACACGGTTTGAATGAATGAACTGCCGGATATATTGGAATATTTCCAATATATTTTTGTGCATATGTAAGCGCACATACAAAGCAAGTAAATACGTCACGCCAATTTTGCTGTTATCGAAACGTGTGTAAATTTTTTTGTAGTTGGCTGATAAGGAATAGGTAATAACGTGTTCTTTAGAATTGTTTTAGAATATTTTAATATTCTTTCTTAGAATACTTGTATATACTGATGATACTTAATTTGGCTACAACAATTACGTTTGTTCTAGTGTTGGTAGTGTCTCTATTCCTCTCTCTTTTGACTCACGATTTCCATTCAGCTTATCCCAACAAAAAAGCAAGCGCCGCAAAGCACTTTTGTACATAAATTGAAGCGCTTTGCACGGCCTCAAGCATGAACGTCAGTATGAAACAGAGAGGCAGAAAAATAGGTAGTTAGAAAAAGACAGGGAAGCTTCTTCCTCTTTCTTAATACCTATTTTTTCTACCTCTCTCTTACAGACAGGCTCTCATGCTTGGGCCCGTGTGAACAGCCACTTATAAAACATTTAATTGGATTTTAACAAAAGAAAAACCCATTGTGGAAAGGTTTTCGAAGTATACTGTTTCCTCTCTTATGTTTTCCTACCTTTTCTAGAATATATGAATTTTTTTCCATGTGTCCCCTATTCTGAATTCCATCGTAATTTTCCTAACAGTCGTAAAATTGAGATTTTTTCATCGTAGTTTAGAATTGTTCTTGATTAAAAAAAAGTAATCAATTTGAAGTACGCACTCTGTTCCAAAATGCTTTTTTGCGTGGCGCTAAAAATTTTCCCGGTGGGAGAACGACTTACATCACCTCTTGCTTTCCATCAAGCTCTTTTTTTCTCACTGAATTTCTATATTTCTCTTATCTTTCACATTGCTTTCATTAGCAATTTGACTATCGATGAAATTCTTATTTTACACCGTAAACTACCAAAAATTGGCATTGAACTTACGTGGCCAGATTGAGGTTTCAATTTTCAAACTTTTTTTGTTTGCGCACATTTGCAAATTTATAAATAAAACAATACTTTTATTTCAATTTCATTGAGATCAAATTTCAATTTGTATTTATTTGTTTCTTTTTTATTTCTTTAATTTTTTCAAGACATCAGAAAAATAACAAAAATGCAATTTTGCATATTTACAAAAAATAAAAATAAAAAATTCTTTGTATGAAATTCTACAAAATTCTAGACTTTTCAATTCAGGCTTAGGTATTTCAAATAATTTGAAATTTTTTAAAAATGTTTAATAAAATGTTTTTTTTTTAACAAAAAATTATAAAAAAAAGTGTGAAAAATAGGAAGAAAGTTAAAAAATTTTAATTTCATAATACAATAATAACAAAAAATTGAACACAATTTATGGTCTTATTTTTCCTTATTTTTTCTTTTTCAAAGGGAAGAAAATAAAACTACTTTAATACGCGTTTTTTTTTCTTTTTTGTAAATAACTGTAAAGTGCAGCCAGCTGCCACGTGCTGCCAACAAAAAAATAAACGCAAATGTTTAATGAATAATAATTTTGGGAAGTGATTGAGTGAGTGGAAGATTAGATTGATAGATAGATACTTTACTATATACAAATTGACACAACTAAAAATAAACTAAAAACACAGTAAGAGTTTATTGCCCGGCCAAAGACACGCCCATAAAACAGGCGGGAACTCATATCTAGCAAACAATTTTGTAGAACGATGCGACTTCATGGGATGTGTGATGAATGCGATCCACAGCTTATCCAAAGAGGATCCAAAACACACACTGCTAAAATGTTTCATAACATAACTTGAAGCGTGTGTGTGTGTGTGTGCGTGATGCGGCTGCGCCTTTTCCGCGCGCAGCTTTTTGAAACCACGATCACAACTATCGATCCATCGATCTAACCGAGTGATGATGAAGTCAACAACTACAACGGCGACGATCACGTTGGACGAGACGACGACGATGAAAAAGGAACAATAAAGTTTCAAAATGTGAAACGAAGCTTCGCGCCAGCGTTCGAAGTAATAAACTTCCGCTTCGTTTTTCCTTTGAGGCTCAAAGAAAAACAAAATGCTTATGCAGCATTTTTGAAGGCAACCGATGCATTCATTTTATCATCCCATTTCAACCTCTCCATCATCATCATCATCGACATCCATGTCACCTTGACTACTACCGCTACTGCTATAATTACAGTGTTGATCTAATTGCAGCGTCGTGCGTGAGTAATCTAACGGTTGCTCTGCTTCGCAACCAATGTAGGAACCACCTTTGGAAGAATTGATACACGCCGCAGCAGAATTTCTATGTTCCTGCTGCTGTTCCTCTTCATCTTCCTCATCATCGGAGATATTCACATCAGCCGATATGTGTGTGTAGTACGGACGTTGATCTTTCAACCATGGCGAAAGGAAGATATATTCAGCGCACATACGTTCCTCGTAGTTTTTACGCAACAGCTGAAGTAGTAACCAACGTGCCGATTTCGAGATGTTAAGTGGTATTTGTAAAGGTGAGTGCCGGATGATAGTGATTAGGTTGCAATTGCCCTTCTCATAGAACGGATACTGGCCGACTAACATGGTATAGAGTATAACACCAAGAGACCACATATCAGCCGGCTTGCCTCTGTAGGTGGGATTCGGGCAGAGTAACTCGGGTGCGGTATATAGCGGGCAACCGATTTTATCACTTAACGTATCATCGGCAGGATTATCGAGAATCATCGAACCTTCGAGCGATTCATATTGCAATTTTGTTCTGAAAAGAGAGAAAACGATTTAAATTAGTATGAATTTTCTGATTTGAAAAAAATATCACTCGTTTGTTGCAAGACTGATAAAAAAAAAAAAAAACAAAGAACAAATTTTTGAGAAAATCACATTTTAAGTCTGCTTTTACGCACACCGATTTGTGTCCGATTTTTCCCACCGATTTTTACATATTCTCTTTTGTTATCTTGTTTTGTTCAATTGACTTTTATTTACAACGATTTCGACCGACCGACTTTGTATTGCTATTGCATTTTTGTGTGGAACATGAGTGGAACAGAGATGCACAATTTGTAAAAAGCAAACGTAACAAATTTTAGTAAAATCGTTAGTACAGCCGATTTGAACTCGTTAACTTCGTCTCCCCTTCCTCGCGAGCAAATAGAAAATCGGTGAGAGAAATCAGACAGAAATCGGTGTGTGTAAAAGCTGACTACATTTCCTATGAACTACCATTCCGAAGAATGCAATAACGACAAATACTCTTCTCTCAAAGAGAGTTCATAACCTACTGTTATAATAAAGCTTTAAACAACAGTTATTTCTGTATACTAGGAGTTAAGTACTTCGTTCTTTTTTTGATTATGGCAATCTTGAACAACACGAGTGATATGTATTTGATTCCAGGCATTCGTAATAATTATATGAAGAGGAGTATAGTTCGTTTCAAAAGAGGGGGAGGAAGAGTGAGAGAGAGAGTAAGCACTCAAGCCCATAGTATAATGAACTAAGCTCAAGTCTTTCATTAATTTTTTTCGCTCAGAATATTAAACAAAACTATCATTGGATATTTTCTCTCTCTCTTTTTCCATTTCTCTCACTACTATAACAGCACTGAACTACTTCTCTTAAATTAATTACAACAAATGAGGAAAACTAGAAAAGAGTTAACTGGTGAGAATGATTGAATGTGTGCTCATTTCAAATCAATCAAAATGTTCGAAAGAAATTTTATTCTAAAAACCCGGATTATATGTGTCTGATTTGTTAAAATTTCCATTCGGATTATGAAGGGACTTAAACAACTCGGTAGTACGTACCGATCCTCATTTAATTATACAAATTTCAACATATCTCATGATATTCACACATATATACAATCATCCACTCATTGCAATTGCTCACTATTTTTCACAGTCAACAATAAATTTTCAACACCATCTTAATTAAGCAACAATCATCATCATAATCATCAACATCAGCAGCAACAACAACAACAGCAACGCAAAGGTTAATGTAATCGCTGTTGCTCTTCACAAACAATATCAGCAACAAGAAAAAAATAAAGTAGTAGCAACAATTTCAAAAAAAAAAAAAACAAAAATTAAATTTTTTTAACAAATTGAAATCAATTTTTCAAATTAACGACGACGACTATGAGCAACAATGAAGGCAGTAATGGTGGCGGAAAGAGCACTACACTAAAAAAGTAAGTATTTAGTACAAACGCACATACACATACATACATATGTGAGATAGGTGAGAGGAGTAGAGTAGAGTAGGTCGATAGCTCGTTTGAATGTTTGAATTTGTCGGCTTGTTAAAAAACGATTGCGCCTTGTTTGGTCATTGAACGCGAGGGGGGCAGCAAAACTTATGGATAAATGCTGCAACAATTCACAATAACAATAACAGCAACAGCACAATATTAATTCATAGCTGCTGCAATATGGCATGTACAACAACAGCAACAACAACCACCACATATGGCAAAAATCTTGACGGCATTGAAGTATTTCAACAAATCAATCTTAATCAAAATTAAATGAGCTAATACGCGATCATGATTATTATAAGCACACTGAATAAGTGAGTTAACGAGTGAGCATAATAATGAGAGTTGACGCATGTATGAGGATTTATTGATGACGAAAGCAAAGCGGAGAGAGGAAGTAATTGAGTGAGAGAAGCAAACGCGTGCACACGCAGACCCAAATGAGAGAGTGGAAGGAATTAATTAAATATTGATAATGATGATGAAAATCAAACATTATCATCACCAATCGCTTGACGATGATAATCACCAGCGGGGCAAATATCTTTGAAGTATGCCGCATAAAACATAAACACAAATATAAAACATCATGCACTTTAAAGCAAACTGAAAAATGATAATTTTCGCATTGTAGAAAAGTAACATTGACCTATAAAAAACATGCATGCTTGCAAAAAAAAAAAACACAAAAGTTAAAGAGAATTTTCATGCAATTTTCTATAAAAGGGAGCATAAATATTTCACTATAAAACACTCTTATACTCGAAACAAACGAAATATGATCAGTTTTATTTTTTTTTTCAAGACTAGCAGCTGTCAGTTTCAACAACATTCAACAGCGAGTATGTGCTAGCAATACTATGTGCTCATTGTAAAAAAAAAATTACAACACTTATTGTAAAATAACTCATTGTCAGCAGCAGTATATGAGGTTTTGATTTTTTTTTTTCAACATTCAACATTTTATCTACACCCAAAGCTTAAATCTTCATTCAATTTGTTGGTAATATAATTTCAGCATAGACGTAAATATATTACAACAACAATAATAAGAAAAAAAAGAAAACCTCGAACTGACCCTGATATCACAATACAATACACAGCAGCAGAAGAGTCATATATACAATATCTTCAAGAGATACATAGAGACCAAGAGAAAGAGAGACAATAAAAAAAGAGCATGTTTGAAATTACAAAATCATGAGTAATCAAAGCTAGTTAGAGAGTGCATATTGACCTCGCTTTTTATTTAATACTAGTATCAGTGTTGATATTTTAAATTTTTCGAAAGTACCTAAATTATATAAAAATTGTACCATTTTGATGCAGAGTGTACCTTTTGATGAATTTTTCTGTACATATGTACATTTGCATGGAACGAAGCAAAACTATAGCTATGGTAAAACAGTGACAAGTATACTAAAATTTTTGGAGAGCTAATATTCGAAATATTTCTTACAATAATTTTTCATTATTCAGGGGACCCAACCCCTTGTGGAAAGTCTCATGTTTTTAAATTTTGCCAATTTTTTTTGGGTTGTTTCAGACCCATGAACTAGAGTAGGCTTATGAATTTTTCTCAAATCGTTTTTCCAGATATGGTTTTTATTTAATATGTTTCGACTGGATTCGGATTAGGCCTACAAAAATTCAAGGGAAAACGATTTTTGGGACACCTTTTTTCAAGTACATAAATTTAAAGTCCATAACAACAACTTAACAGTAGAAGCCTTAAGCTAAAATGCTAGTCTAGAAAACTTGAAGTTACTTTTTTTATTCTGCCCTTAATGTATTTGTATAATTTGATTTTATATTTTGAAAATTTGTTTAAAAGCAGTTTACAGAAACAAAAACTTATTATCTTCTGATAAAAATACCTTCAAAATTAAAAAATAGAGAGAGAGTACTAAAAAAGAGTGCTAGAATTGGTTAGCCTACCCTGAAGTCACAAATATTTATAAAAATGTGCACAATAATTCAAATTCAATGACCTTAAACGTCATTTAGGAGCAACTTATTTATATACTCAACAAATGGCAACAGTTTTTTTTTTATTATAACGCTTTTAAGTTTTTGATATAATCACCAAAATTAATTAAAGAAAAAAAAATTTAACCACTTTAAGAAAAAAAATTATAATTCAAAGTAGATCTTTTAAAAAATTTACTCAGCTTAATTCATAAATAAATTTTTCCCACAAATATAACAAACGAAATGATTTCACATTGTACCTAAATTGCTTCGGTAGTGCCTGAAATACCTTGAAAACTAAAAAAGTCTGAAAAAGATACAATTGTACATAAAATATCAACACTGGCTAGTATGTACTCTCAATAATGTAATGCTGAAAATCAACAGAAACTACAACAAAATAACATGAGAGGAGAAAAGTTTATTACAAGATGTTGTGAGAGAGAGAGAGAGAGAGAGAGAAAAACCGCACAATAAACAACAAATAACCAGCAATGAGGCACGTGTATGTTGTAAATTTTTACCTTATTTTTTTTTTATTCGTATTGTATATTTTTAGATACAAATATTTAAGAAATACTAGAGGACTTTTAGTATTTTTTTGTTGTTGAAATATTATTAGGCCTATTGATGTTTGTGCTATTGTTGTTGCAGCAGACACAAATATGTGCGTGTGTTGTAAATGTTTCAATGTTTAAATATTAACGCGCCTCTTTTTCAAGTTTATATATTGTAGCTTCTCAAATTTTTCTTAAAAAAAAGTAAAAAATATACACACAAAATTTATAGATAGATACATTGGTAGATATGTACATTAGATTCAACAGAAGATCAGAGTCAGGGTCAATTTGTTTATTGTGACCTTTAGAAGTGATATAATTTTGAAATAATTTTAAATATATATAGAGACATAAGTATAAAATAAATTAGTAATAAAAAAAAAAGAAAAAATCAAACATGACTAGAATAAATTATGCAATTTTTTTAACAGCTATTTATTATTAATTCGCATATGGCAATGCTAATGAGAGATACCGCTATTTAGCATAACAGTCATGGCTGATAAAATCCGAAAAGAATAGATAATTGAACAAAGAAAATGGAGCTTAGTAGTTAGAATGGCACATAACAAATAGAAGTTCTTTACTTTACATAAAAATTTAGAAATAAAATTAAAATACTTTAACAAAGCACATACACTTTCATTAGAAATCAACAAAGCATTCTGCATAATAAGAACAAATTTCGCTTACAAATCCACAATTTGCATAATGAAACAAAGAAAACACGTATGTATGTATGTACACAAGTAAAGGAAAGCTAAGTGTGGAAAAGCGTAAAACTAAAAGGACAATACAATCCAAAAAAAAAAATAAAGAAATTATAATAACAACTAAAAACATACAGCTGTTGTAACTTTTGTTAAGCGAAAAACAAAAAATTTGTATAAGAAACAAAAGGAGAAATGTTAAAAAATAGATTTCAAAAGAAAAAATTGTAACACAGTAAAAAAAATTGCGCAGGTAAATTGAAATGAATGCAACTGGTTTGCATAAGCAGCAAAAGGTAACTATACAAATGAAAAAGCACCCCTGAGCTGCTTTTGCAAAGAGTAAATGACTTTACAAGATTGTCACACACACACATAAATGTAAAGAAAAGGTGCTATGTGTAATCTTTGAGGCAAAGTAGAGAAGGGAGAAGAACAACATAACACAACACAAAAGAAGTTGCAAGGCAAAAAACCACAAAAACAGAAAATGTCAACATTATAAATTGCAAAAAATAAAGAAAAAAAAAAACAGACAAACAAATTAGTGCATTGCATAAATTGAAATGAAAAGAGACAAGTGTCAAAACTGCCAGCAGTGTTGATAAATGGCAAATGTGGATCATGACGGCAGGCAAAATATTTTTTGTTAGTCATTGAACTCAAAAAAATATTTAAATATAAGCAAAGAATATTTAGATTAATATAAACTTAGGTGAAATTGAGAATTTTCTGATGGAAAGTTTTACCTAAGCGTTTGCAATACAAAAGTTGAATTCTGTAACTGTAAATTAAGTTGGTACCCATAAAGACTAATTTAGTTAGGGTTGAATACAAGAAATAAATTACGTAAAACTTACAAGTTTCGGCAAGGAATTTCTTTAGTTTGTAGGTGAAGCGGGTAGAGTACATTTCCTCTTTCTTCTTCCCTTCACACCAACAAACTAAAAAAATTGCTTTCAAAAATTGGAAAATGTAAAAGAGAGATTTTTCCTTAAAATTTGTTGCTGTCTTCTCTGCAAAATTTTAAAGGAGAATAAAGAGAGAGAGAGATACACAGACAGTATGAAAAACAACAATAGTTTTTGAATAATGACCTCCAATGTAACGGCGTCTAAACAAAGCTCTCCTACACTATTTGCTAATAAATTAGTACATATTTATAATTAAAATTAAAATGAATTGCAAAATAATTTATGTGTTAATTAATTTTTTGCAAATATTTTGTTAAAAATTAAAGCTACACTTAATTATTATTAAACATTTCCTCTTCATCAAGAAAGAAAAAAAATAGTGTAGCACTAATCGAATTGTAATAATGCAACTGTGAGAGTTTTTCAAGGTCTCTCACCTTTATTTTCAAACAATACTAACAGCAGCAATATTAAAACAATATTAACAACAACAATCGCTAAAACAAAAGAGTTAAAACAATAGCCTTGCTTAAAGCAACAAATAATAATAAAAATAATAATGAAAAAAAAAAAACAGCAAATAACAGAAAATTGCCTCAATTATTATTGTTGCTGTTGGCTGCTACCTTCTACTGGTGGAAGTCAGCAACTGATGTCATTGCAAATTTTTTTTTTTTTAATTTTTATTTATTTAACAACCAAAGCAACATACAAAAAAAAAAAAAAAAAAAAAAATTCATTTTGTTAATATAGAGTACAAAATAATAAAAACAAAAAACTAATTATTGTTAATTCTATTTATTCTGGTTGCCACAACAACACAGTCGAAGAGGAGAGGAGAAAGCGAAGAGAGGGCAAGACAAAAAAAAAAAAAAAAAAACAAACTGAAACAGAAGATGACCTCAATAACGCCTACGTAAACAGCAATAACAACAAAAACAATACCAACTAAAGCAAGCAACAATTGCTGCTACCACTACTACTGCTGCTGGCTGGCTGCAACGCTTGAGGTTGCAAAATATCAACCAGCAACAAACAGCCAGCAAGAGCGGAAAACGTTAGCAATTTACAAATTGCAATGGCAATGGCACAAAAAAAATGAAAAACGTTGCTAAAACATAAAAACCAAAAAAAAAAAAAAAAACAAAAAAGAATTGCTAAAAAACAAAATTGCAGCTCAGCTGAAAAATTGCGTTATGTTTATGCATGTATGTGCTGAACACCAACAACTCTACACAGCAGCAATATTAATAAAATTCTTGCTGCCGTAAGCAGTGGTAGCAGCAATAACAACAGCAACGTGTTGCACCAGCAGACATAGTTTCGTAGTCACTTTTTTATTCGTATTTTTTCTTTCTTGTTTTTTTTTTTTTTTGCGGTGTACCTACTACAATTTATACATGTGCCTGTGTCGTTGTTTGTATGCATGTATGTATGTGTGAGAATGTGGCAATATTTACAAATTTACAAAATGTTGCTCACTGTACTGTTGCTGTCATTGTGGTTTACAACGAGACAACAATAAATTGCATATTTCCTCAGCTCGCTATAATAAACAAAATTATTAAATTGAGAGAGGAAATCAACGCGAGTGTATACGAAAGAGAGATCATGTAAGTGTTCAAGAGCGCGCATAAAATTTTGTGCGAGAGAGTTAACAACTAAAACAAGAACAAGTTGAAGGTGATGTGCCATTAAGCGTGCGAGAGCATGTAATAATATAAAAATATTTATATTTTTTTGAGAAATAAATCTTATGAAAATATATTCAAATTTCAATGGAAATCTGAGCATTTTTATTATTATTTATTTTAAGTTTGATCAACTCATAAACATTTACTTTTTAAGCTATAATTTTCATCATTCTCTCGTCATTTACGCTCTCCTAAAAACTTGCTTCTCTCACATCTCCTTCTTCCCCCCACCATTAAAAAAAACGTATTGCTGCCATTCACATTTTCAATGATAAAATTTTGAAAAACATAAAAGTAAAAAAAAAAAATTATTTGTTTCACAATTTTTTTTCTTCAATATTTTTTTTTTTTTTTAGTTTTTTTTCCTAAATTTGAGAGTGTGTGTAATTTTGCGTTTGGCGGGCGGGTGTGTACGGTGCGTCGTCGTCACTCTTGGAGTTCGGTGTTTTTGGTCTCCCCACGTTAAACTTGTGTTGTGGTTGTTGTTATTGTATTGATTTCAAAACGGATCGTTCAATGTTATTGCAAACTCAAAAAGCAAGCAGCAACAGCAACAATTGTTGCTTGCTTCAGCGTCAGTCAGCTTCAACTTAACTTGGTGTTAATGGCAATAACGAGTTTAAGTATTTTTTCATTGTTGTTGTTGTTTTTTGTTGCAAAATTTGTTTGAAAACAAAAAAATTCAAAACGAAACAAAAAACTTTGTATTTATATTGCGAGCGAGTAATTTAAGTGGCACTCATACGTTTTCAACTACTACAAAAACAAAAATCTTGTTAGAATTTATGAATAGTAACAAAAACAAAAAAAACAAAAACATTAAAAAAAGAACGTAACAAATTTGAATTATAATTTGGTAAGCGATTTGCTCAATATCTAAACAAAAATGTGACGGCGGTGTGTAATTTTTGTTTCTTGAATTTTTCATTTGAAGTTTTGACATTTTCGTTTTTAGGAACTACACTTAAATGATTTATGAGGAGTTTGATATTTTTTAATGCAATATTTCAACGAATTATTGCGAAAATACAAAAAAAAAGATAGAAAATTTAATATTGATCAATATTATTTTATTACAAAACTTCAAGTTCAAATCTCAATTATTAAAATTAAAGTTATTTATCAAAGAATTTACTTTTTGTACTTAAGTTTTAGAATTTATATATAGTTATTTTAAATTTACTTTTCAAAAAAATTCGACCAAAACAATATAAAAAACAAGCAAATTAAAAAGTATTTAAAGAAATCGTTGATTCAGAGAAAAACTTACTATTTGAAAAATAGAAAGATTTTTTAAGATTCTTAAAACTTGGTCTATGACACAAAAGTTCTCACTCATCAAATTTCGTCTAGCGCATGGAAAATCAGTAAACTCATATACGTGAAAGACTACTACGTACCACGAGCTTAAAGTTTTAAGTTTTTTGGTGCCTTGATTGGATATCTTCTGAACAATTATACGATTTTAATTAAATTTGACATTTTTACAAAAAAAAAACCGCTATTTTTTTTGTCTACTGTCACTTATTTTGGTATATAAATACAATTATTAAAATAAAAAATATGTACAAAGAGAATTAAAAAAATGACAAAAAATATTAAGTAAAAGAATAAAAGAGAACGAAAAAGTAAAAAAAAAAAACAAATAGAATAAAATTATGAAAAATTAAAATATAATAAAATTAAAAAGTAAAAAATTTTAATGAAGAAATGAAAGATCAAATTATAATTCAATATTAAAAACTTTAAATTTTAATATATTTCACATAAATTACGAAATATTTCAAAATTATTTGAAATGTTTTTTAAAATTTTATTACATAACAATTTAGAACATATGAAGTTTATTTTCAATTTTTCTCTCTCTCTCTATCACTACAATTTCACAAATTTATGAAGCTCAAAATTTTTAAAAAATATTTCACAACCTTTATTAATTTTTATCAAATTATATTTGAGTAAAAATATGACTGACTAAATTTTGTCGCCATCACTGTAAAATGTTATTGCTGCAAATCTCTCTCTTTGCAATTGATATTACGTTATCAGTGAACTCATAATTTTAGACATTACTGTTAGTTTACAGTAAATGTATACAAACTTGTCACGTTCGTCTCTCATATATACATATGTAGAAAGGATTTTTGATTACACAGTAAAATCTTTTTGTTTTGATTCTTTTTTATAACAACAATTATTAAGTAAAATAGTGAAAGATTGTTGGAATGTACTCTCCTCAAGAGTTTATTTTTTGAAATTATTTTACAGAAGTGATATGAGAGACTTAGAGGACTTTAATTTTTTTAAGAGTCTTTTAGAGTCTTTTCTCCCCCCAAATGATAAAGCATAATCTTTCAGGCTTACCTCGCTTCATCGATAAAATAGAAACGTTTAAGTTTTAAATCCCGCAAAATGATGCCATTTCGATGACAAATTTGCACGGTTTCGCAAATCTGATGGAATAACGCCCTCGCTTCTGCCTCGCTTAATCGCCGCTTATTCCGTATGTACGTATGTAAATCCTCGTAGATACCAATAGGGCCACCTTCGTCATGTGGTACTGTCCATGGTGCATTTACTTTCGGTATTTTTGAAATGATAATATAACAGCGTTGTTGATATTTCGCCATTGGGACAATATCGTGTACGCCACGTATCAGCACATGACCATAGATAGAACTGCGACATTGGTCTTCCTCCTGCAGTAAATCGAAATAGGCGCGCTGCACTTTATGCAGCGGTTCATTGATGATTTTACACAGGAATTGCTCCTCCGTGAAGACATCGGTACATTTTAAGTTATTCGATGTCAAATCGATAAGATGACGATAGGAGACGGGTGCTTTGGCCGTAGTGTTATTCGGTTGCTGACTAATCAAGTAACGATCTTTAACAACAGTCAAGGGCTCACCGGTAGCGTTGCGTTCCAGACGCAACGAATGCAGCTCACAGCAGCCTCCAGGCGTTCTCAGCTTTTCACGTATCGTCTGCAGCATGATGGCGTCCAGGAAATCTTTCTTTGGCGTTGATAGCGTGGAATGTGAGGAGGTGGGGGAGGAGGTGTTGGAATTGGCCGCTAAAGCATTGCCGGTTGGTGATCCTCCTGATGCAGGAGAGGAAGCGCTTACAGCGGTGGGGGGTTCAGCGGCAGCAATATTTACAACGGCTGCTGCAGGTGAGGCGGGTGCTGAATAGATTATTTTATTTGCTGTTGCATTGGTGGTGGAAAGCGCTGGTAGAGCAGCGCTGATGAGGATGGCAGTTTGCTGGTGCATATTGCTGGTTGTGCTGGTATCCATTTTTATGAAATTTTTTTTTGTATTATATTTAAATTCTTCTGTTGTTGGTTTGTTTTTATATTTTTATCACAGTTTTTTCTTTTTGTAATATATTTTTTCCAAAAATTCAGTATTTCTTGTTTGCAAAAATTAAATCAATTTTCTATAATGCCATTTTGCTTTGTGATTTTTTTTTTTTTTAATTTACAACTACTACGCAAGTGTCATTAATAATTTTGACACTACTCGTTTTGCAATACTCTCTTTTCTATTGCAGTTGTTATTGTAATTGATGGGCGGCGACGTAGTTTTTCCCTTTTTGTTTTGGTCTTGCGTACTATAATTGAAATTTAATCTTTACTACTATTTATTTCTTTTTTTTTGTGTTTGTCAATTTTACTAAAAGCGCGTGTTCTATAATTTTTCGCAACAATAAATTCAAAAAACGAATTCTTTCAATGTTGCTTGCGACGATATGATGAAAGTTTTTAAATTTCTTACGAAATATTTTTCTTTTGCTTGTGGGTACAGTAAAATTAAATTTTCGAATATCGCGAACACAAAACGATTTTAAAACAAATCTTTCGACTTTTTCACTTTTCACAATTTTTGTACTACTTTTTGCTTGCGCTCACACGTCTAACACAATCGCCTTAACAAAATCAACTGAATGCTTGCTTTTCAAAAATAATTCAAATATATTTTTAATGGCCTTTTTCGTTGCTTCTTTCCTTCGCTCTTTCCGTATTCATACATAAATTTTTTGCTTTTTTTTTGTTTTTCATTTTCGTTTTACGACGTAAAATTTGTACGCATTTGTTTTGCTCTTGTTCATCGCTTCTCTCACGTGCAGTTTAACGAGAGAGAGAGAGAGTGAAATCGAATTGCTTTAATTGGAGTGAATAGTACAAAGATATGCTTTCGTTGCTTCTATTTTATTCTGTTGACTTTATTTTTTGTGTGTGCAAAAAACAAGTTGAAAATTTGCGTACACGTCACCACAGTGTTGCCAGATCATGTATCCGAATTTCAAAAGTCTATGTAAATTATAAACAAATCCTATCAGATAAAAAGAACATTTCACAATTGCAATAAATGCATTGAAATTTTACATAGTCATGGAAATAAAGTAATTTTCAATGCTGATAAAAGTAGAGTACCTTCAATTTAGAAAGTAGTAGAAGTAATTCAATGTATCTACAGTTGTGTTCTATGAAATAGCAATGCATTTATTTTTTCTTCTAACAAATGAGGATTGGAAAAGCGTTATTGAGCAATTATGAGCCAGTGATCACGAATCTCGGACGGAGTTTTCAAAATATCGATGCTTAAAAATGTATATATGCGGAAAACAAAAACATCCAAATTTTATTATTAAAATCTTAAAATTTTTTACCATTAAATCTACAATCTTTTTCCGCTCAGTGAAAAAATATTTCGAGAAAAATATATTCCAGTCATTTGAAGGTTTACGAGTTCTAAAGCTAAAATTGTGTTCTTATTTTCTTTATATACCGTTTTTTTTTTTTTTTTGTTGAAATTTTTCAAAAAATTCGACTTTTGAATCATTAATTTCAAAATAGCGCAGCTACGATGATTCTTTTGGGCGGGATACGATTTTGTTTTTCAGATACATCCAACTTCAACTCAAGAAGCTGAAAAAAACTTCAAATTCATAATCACTGTGCAACACAACTATGTACGTAACGACTATGATAGTTGGAAAGAACTTGACCTAACAATAAAAGCCCTATATAGGATTTGCCAAAAATCTTGGTTGGGTATTCGGTACAGCCCATTGAAGCTGGTCGGTTTTTGATGCTCATGAATTGGCGTTTTCTACCTTTTTGGGATATAACCGTGCATTTCTCGATATTTACGTCTGAGAACTTATGAGAGGAAAAAGGATAAGGGAAATTCTTGTCTAACAGTGCAAAGTCATATCTCTTCTTCTAATGGTTGTTTTTTTTGACAAAATAATAAATTTATATATAAATTAAAAAAAAATGGCATTTGGAGTAAAAATCGGAAAATTTTATTTTTTTTTAATATAAATTAGGGTCTCAGAACATGACAAAGCCTTTAAAAAATTCAATTTTGCCATATCAACGAATTTAAAATAAATTTTGGTTTTATTATTTAATCAAAAATAAAAACAAAATTAATTAATCCCTTGTTTTTGTTAACTTACCAAGCAAAATACGAAATATCTTAATAATTAGAATACGGGTTGTTGTTAAAAAAAAAAGAAGAAATGTATTCCAGGAATCCAAGCAATTTTGTTTCTAGAATGTTATCAGAAATACATTTTCTCCAACATAAGACCCCAGAAAAGGTTTTAATTTTTAAGCTCATAATAGTCAAATACAGCTGGACCTGCTATTTTTATTAAGTTTGTACGAAAACTGGAGGTAACCATTTTGCACTTTTCCATAACGCACTGTAAATATTTTCTTCTTTTTTTTAATTTTGCACGTTAAAAACATCTGTGCATATGCCCGTTATTCTTTAACCCTCTCACCACAGCTTGCTCACCCTCACATTCTGCACTCAGCCTCGTATAAATCTCTATCACCGTTATGTAAAAATTTACTTCAAAATTTGAATTGTGACTAGTGCATTTGTTTTTCACAGATATATTCCAAAATTCGTATTACACTCTTCCGAGAAGATTCCAAAACGTTACGCTTGTAGATATTTATTGAAAACTCAACCCCTAATAACACACATTTCTGTATTTGCACCTTTGAAATATTTTGAAATAAATACCTATGAATCCTTGTTGCTTAGTTACATTCATATGCATGTGTTTTCATACTGATTTCAAAAATAAAGTAACTCAGCCATGGGCGTATGTAAGATTTTAACCAAGGGGGCGGAAGGCCTAAATATATTGGGTAATTTAATAAATTAATTGCCATTTATTTTTGAGACTTGCCAGGCAAGAGGTGGTGCCCCGTAGAATATTTTTTATTTACATTTTTTGACTTTTTTCTATTGTACTGAGTATCGAACCCAGACCCATACCACTTTCTTTTTAAACAGAAAAGTGTTATATTATTTTTTAAACTTACTAAAATCGAAAAGTATTGAACTACCAATGAGAATTAACGAGATTGCATGCTATGATACGTTTTTGCATTTTTACAAGTCCCATAAAGGTCTACTTAAGGAACAGCGGTAGCATGCTATTTGCTAGAATAAAAAATCAGCCAAAAATTGTCAAATTCGAATCTAAAATATCTGAAACATAACGTGCTGGGGAAAAACTAAATACACAATCGGATTCTACGGTTGAAAATTAAGTTTACGTGTTTCGGCTTTCCGTTGTATTTTTTTTTTAAATTGACGAGTCCCGGTTAATTGCCAGCATTGCTTTTAGTTTTTACTCTTCATAAAAATATTTAATGATGGCAACAGAAATAATTCCACATATTTGATAGAGTAAAATAGCCAAAACGTGTTAAAAGTTATTCAATTACATAATGACTTGAGTTAACAGAAAGTTATCGATAAGTTATTGGGGGGAAAATAGTATTAGCACATTCCTAATGGCAGTTGATGTTGCTGTTCTTCATATTTGATATTTTACATGAAGTATTATTTAGTTTATTAAAAAATAAAAAGTAAAATAAACGATTCACGAATTGGTGTTTATATTTTCGTTTTTTAATTCCATTTTTGACTCATTTCTTTTCCAGCAGAAATTTTTGTTTATACTTAATTTTTGTTAAACTGTTCTTATTCTTTAACTCAGAGCTGTTAAACAAGATGCTAGTTATACATAACTAGCAACAAGTGGCAAATAAAACACAGCTACTATGTGTTTTAGAAACATTTTTAATAGGACTTTTTGTGAAACCAGAGTTTTCACCTTTTTGTATATATAACATCTGGGATCTATCGGATTTTTCACTAAACGTAAGTGGTGGAGAACCGCCTTTATAAGTGCTAAGAAAAAGCAGTAGTACTGATTTTTGGCTTTCTTTTTTGTCATAAAAACTTTATTTTTTTTTGGCTTCGTTCAAACAGCATTAAAATGTAAAATAGTTATGAATTTGTATATACATTTCCATGAAGTACGAACGATTGTAATATTGAATGACTATCATTTGGAAAAGTGCTAGTGATTAGAAAAGTTTAGTAGCTTATATTTAATATAATTTTTATCTATTGATTGTATTTTTTATTTTTTATTGTTATTTTTCAGAGGAGGCTTCAATTGTATTTTTTTGTTACTTTATTTGTTTTCTAGAAACTTCACTGCTTACTCAGTACTTACACTGTTTGAACGAACAATAGAATCTTCGTTCGTGTTAATCGCACTGAGTTCGATTTTTTGAACGAAGAAGATTCTTTCGTTCGTTCGGTCTGTGTAAATGCGACGTTAAAGTGTTCAATAATTGGGTAGTATACTCTATACACTTTTATGTTTGATTTTACACACACCCGACTTGTACCTGATTTTTCTCACCGATTTTTATATATTCTTTTTTGTTATCTTGTTCAATCGGTGATAGCTTTTATACTCTACAATTTCGACCGACCGATTTTGTACTTCTATAGCTTCTTTGTTATTCGTTTTACATGAGTGGAACAGAGATGCAAAACTTGCAAAAGATAAACGTCTAAAATCGTTGGTACAGCCGATTTTGACTCGGTTTCGTCTCCTCTCCTTCGCCAGCAAACAGAAAATCGGTGAGAGAAATCGATGTGTGTAAAAGCTGACTATGCATTTAAAATTTTCCCTTCGACTTTACTTTTGCGATTTTCTAGTGGAAATATTTTCATTTCTGATTACCAATAAATTATTTTTATTTCTATAATTTATTTATTTATTTATATAATTTCCTCAACCCCCTTCGTACGCCAATGAAATCAACCCTCAACGCTCTTCTGCCGATGAGTACAGTCAGCGCTTTTGCCTTTCAAATAAACCTCATTCTTCTTCTTCTTCAATACAAATAATGAGAGAGCACATTGAGTTACATTCGATTCTCTTTCTTGCGTTTGTTGTTCAACTCGTATTGTTGTTGGTGTCCTTGTGAAATTCCTTTGTGTACATTTGTTGCTTATTGCCTTAAAGTATGTACATATGACTGGCTTGGAAACAGAGTTAAATAACTCAAGAAATTAAATTTTAACTAAACCAATGTGTAAATCATAAGTTTGCATGATAATTATACTGCGGTTATGAAACTAATATTGCATTTTCTTACCAAACAAATATCATAAGATAAACTTCTCCAAATAATTGAGTAGATATCAACCAAAAGTATATAAATTTTGTATATTTAACTAAATGTTTGAAAAAACTGACTTACTTAACTCTGTTTCTTAAACTTTCATATGTGTACATGCGACCTTTCGCCACATGTTTACAGTGTAGTGTAGAGCGATGCGAAAGATTCATACTGGCAACTCATAGTCATTTGTTGCGCACCATAATATTATTGTACATCCATGAATAATTTTTAAATATTTTTGTACAGTTGCGTAGTCACATTTTTCGTTTGGTTTGAAATGATTTTTAAATTCACGTAACTACAGTAAAATTTTGCTTTTTTAGGTTTTGCTTGTGTCGGAAATTGTATTTTAATTTCTGTTGGCAACATTTTAGATTAGAAACAAGTTGCTGGCGTTTTTAGAGTAATTCTGTAGTTAGGAAATGGAGAGAGATAGAGAAAGCAATAAGAGCTTAATATGCCCTAATAACACATTTGTAATTTTTAATTGAACCATCCGGGTACATTACGGACAGTTGTGAAATTACTTAAATCATTTTATGCTTTAAACATTTCAAAATTTGAAGTTCTGTTGAAATTGTTGATATTTTAAAGAAAACATATTTAATTTTAGTAAAAAAACAGTCGACTGCAGAAAAGTATGAGAAGTGAAATTTGCAGTCGTATCTGACAAACCTAACAAGTTTATGTATTGCATACTTTTAAAATAAAAATTCGTGGAAGAAGAGATCTTGTTAAAAAAAAACTATACTTGAAATACTACTGTGCAAATGATGAAATAACACAAGAAAATGTAAAACATCAGATATAAGCAAACCATTTTTACAATTAACAGTGCATTCTTTTTCATTTGCAAATAAGGCATCAGAAAACTTGTAGACTTGTTGTGCTATCCTTCACAGAGCAAATCGCGTAAGAGCTTCTCGCAAAGAATAGGAAGCAAATTTTACGCAAATGTTCCTGAAATCCGGCAATGAATATACATAACGTTATGCCGAAATGCAGCTCATCTGGCGGGAAATTGCTTCACATAGATTATTTTGAGACCATAATGATATTTAGGAATGATACTCAAAAATCTTTCTAAATTAGTGTTCACTTTAACCCTTAAGTAATGTAGTTAAAAAAAAATTCTGGTTGTTGGTCTGTGGGACCACGTACACTTTGTGGCTTAATCAAATTTTATATAATTTTGTTTCCAATTATATTTGTTATTGAATTTTGCATTAGTTCTTAAGTTTTACATTAAACGAATAACAATTTTTTTTATAATATCTTATAAATTTTATTAAATTTTTTTGATCAATCAGAGACAGATAATTCACTTTAAATAGGTTGAAGCCTCATTTGCAACTACTTAATAATAAAAAGTGGTAAAATTATGTAGCTTTTAATTAAACATGCAATTGTTATTCAAAATTATTTTCACATTAAATTTCAATTATCAACATTCACCAAGCAAATGCCAGCCGCATTTAATTTGTAACAAGTTCCAAAGAACGTAGTCTTCAAGTGTTAGAACTACTTATAATTCTTATCAGTATCATATGTTTCATTTGTATGCAATTGGTACACGTAAATTCAAATTTAATTTTCACAATGTTGTGAAATTATGGAACCAATTTTATGTTATCATTAATTACCATTAAAAAAAAAATAATAATAAGCCACAAATTTAATTTAATTGTATGAGATTATGCGTTAGAATGAAATGAAAATACGATCAACAAGAATAAAAATTTAAATAACATTCAAAAAGTATACATACATATATTAATTTTTTAAAAAATGTCTCATATATTTTATTCGCTTCTACACTTTTGTTTTCAAAATAATCTTTTGTTGATCATCAGCTGTTGTGATGAGTAAACAAAAACTGGAATGATAATTTCATCATACACAATTGCGCATTTTAATTATGCTTCCATATAGAATTAACTATTTTATTGTTTATAATATTTTCACTTCCGTAATGTGCTATATTCTCTCTTCCTTGGTCTGTTTCTCAAATGTTCTCAAACGTTTGAGAAACTTTCATTGCTACTTAGCAACTTGTGACTTGTGGCGTGATAAGATAAAAACAAAAACAATATGGCACGTCATTCTATTAAATTCCCCAAAATTATACTCATTCTCTTCCCTCGATTCTGCTCTCAAATTCATGCCTTGCAAATTACATTCAATTTTGAAAACGAGAACTAACAATAAACTAATAAACTTTTTATTCGTAAGTAATAAAAAATAAAAAAAAGCGTGATTTTATGAAATTTTCCAGAAGAGAAAATAATATAAGAGCACAATCAACGTAGTATAAAAATTGTAATTGTGCATTTAGTATTTTTATGCCTGAACAATCGTACTCTACGTTGAGCATGTTATGCTATGAATCATATCTACGAACTCGATGTGAGTATTACTAGATAGTCTTAAATTAATTTGAGCTTTCAAAAAGCACTATATTCCGCATTTAATTATTTGGATTATAATACTGATTTTTCAAAATTCTGAAATCAATAAGCAAATCTACTCATTTTTGATTTTGTACTAATTTTTTCTAAAAATCTGTAATATTTTTAATAAAAAATATTGTTTTAGATTATCGTTTTAATGAATTTATTGAAACTTTTAAAGAAAATATGAATAAAAGCATAATTAGTAAAAAATGGAGCTTACGATACCTCGGTGTTTACTTTTTAAATTATGGGAAGAATTCGGCTTTGTAGAATCCTGGTTCTGAATAAGGAAATGGTGTAAATTACTTGGGCATAGCGAAGGAGACAGGAATTTAAAGTAGGATCCACAACGGGTTTTTATGACTATAAAAAGTTATAGTCTAATGCACAGTTAATTGTTTAGGGCCATTCCATTTCAAAACACTCAGCTGAAAAAAGGTTCGTTCTAATGCATACGGGTTGTTGACAAGATACCTATTTTTTCTGTTGTCTGAATTCCGAAGATTTTCCGAATCGAAATTGCTCGGAAAGGTACCTATGATGAATTTCTTAAGCCGATGTAGTTTTCACAAAAAAACAATATACTAAAAAATATATTTTTAGTCTTTTTTTTTTATTTATTAATAATTAATTAAACTTTCTAGCACCTTCTGTAACATAGCACTATTGTTTTTAATTATAATTAATTAGATTGTTATAAACAAAAAGTGAGAAATTATTTTAACAGAATTTTTGGAAAAAATTTATCTTTTTTTTATAATATTTTTGGGTAAAAGTAAAATCTTAAGTCTAAAAAATAGTTGCGGTGACGAATATTTTTACTTTTTCTTTTAAATATATTTGTCAAAAGTAGAATCTTTAATCACAAAATAGCTGTAATAGCAAATGGCGAAAATTTGTTGTTTCGGAGCTAGATTTTTTTTTTTTTTTTTTTTTGATAAACGTGAATTTCACGAATTCCTAGAGTCATCAATGGAGGACACCTCGGTGGCCTAATGGTAGAGTGCTAGACTGGAAACCCAGCTGCCTCGGGTTCAACTCAACTTCCAAACGGTGTATAATAAATAGTGAAAGGCAAATAATAAGTAAGCCATTTCGGTGGCTTAGTAAACCGGTGCTAGTGAAGCAGACTCATCAGTTACATTCTCATCTTGTTTCCGTTTTTAATTTTTTCAACCATTTGTTCTGTAGGGTCACGCTAAACAAATTATTGTTAAACTCCAAAGTGAAGAAGGATTTTCACAATTTCATAAGGAATAATTTTTTCCCATGCATCAAACATGTACATAATGCTTAAAATTAATATTATTTAGAGCGATTTTGTACCCAAAATCAATCTAGAACACTTTTATAACCCATTAATCTATAAAAATTTTAATCTATAAAAATAACTCTTTTAGTCTACAAAAATCACACTTTTAGTCGACAAAAACACACCATTGTCAATTAATGGGCTAAGTTCAATCTGGGCAAGAAAAATTAGCCTAAATTACTCCAAACAGGAAAATTTTCAGCGATAATAAATCGGAAGTCTCTGATATGGGTCGTCGTGCAAAGTCAAAATCGAGTAACGCTCTACATACATACAATAAAAAAATATTAAAATCTTTTCTTATGCGAAAAACTGATCTACTTAGTATAAACTAAAAACGTACCTTCCATACGTAAGCCATAAATACATTTTCCTTAACTACTCCGAGTGTAGGGTACGAAAATAGCACCGCCACATGCAACACTTATATTTGTTTCGATACATTGTTGCTTAGTAATTTCAAAATTTGAAATTTTTCAATATCAAAAATAAACGTTATAGTTATACATATCAATAAAATGTAAAGCAACAGTTAAGCGATCGATCATAAATAAAAAATATTATATATGTTGATCACGTGATGATCAGATCAGGTAAAGTTTTATGTGTTGGCGTTGTTAATGTTGCTAGCTAAGGATGATGAAGACGATGGTGGTAGTGCAAATGATCATACAATTCCCAACCACAATCATAAATTCTAAGGGTTGCGCAATTACAGGTATTTTCTTTTTCCAATTTGAAAAGGTATCTATGCATGCACGCAACAACCCCTCACTAAAATGTATTTCATGCGCATGTGCAGCTGTTGGAAGAGGTTCAGAATGAAGCCAAACATACAAGAAATATAGAAAAATATAAATATAATTTTCTTTGATTTTAAATATTTTTTTAAACAAAATATAGCTAGACGTTTATAAAAGTTTTTTGTAATAATATTAAAAAGAATCCCAAATTTTACTTCAAGCGCATTGAAAATAAAAATTACTATTGTAACACTGTCAAATAAACATGAAATCAACTAAATATAATGCTAAAAAGTCTAGAATGAAATTTTTGTTTTATCTGCAGCAACAGTTTTCAAAAGTAACTGCCACTTTACCTTAACGTACGTGAAACGTTTCAAAATTTTTTTGTTGGCTTACACACGCACACACAAGCAGTGAGAATGTTGTTGGTGTGAATGAATCACATTACGAGCAAATATACAAGATCATCATTGACGCTGTTGTTGTTTTTGATTTTGTTTTTGTGCTCTGTGCTTTACGCGCAAATTTTAAATTTTCAAAAATTTTGAAATGCAAACGTTAAATTTTAACGTACATTTTATAAAATTTACTCCACAATTGTATAGAGAGACACACTCCAAAATGAAACGTCATAAAACGTGGAAAAGTTTTTATGTGTGTAAAAATAAGGTGGTGCTCTCTTTCGCATGCTCAATTAAATACACATATGTACTTGTTTAATGTTAGAATAGCGTAAATGCAATAGGAACGCTAAAGCATGTACGATACTACAATATTTTCGGAACTGTGTAAAGTTCAACCGGTATTGAGCGATTATAAGAAGAGAGCACATTCTCCCCATATGTATATTTAGTAAAGCTTTATCTTATGCTCCCGCTCTCGCACACTTTAGGAAATAAAAATATTCCATGTGATCATTAAATACTTTATGTGTTGAGTTGTTGTTAGTGTTTGTTGCTAAGCTTATTATCGTTTTTTGGTTTTTTTTATTTTGTTTTTGGAATATACATATGTACATACATATCTGGTGATTCCTGGTGAATACTTGGGAAGTTATATATGCTGCATGTGTATACATATAACTAAGTATCAAATTCTAGAGAATTTTTTTTAGGTTGATGATGCATGCGTCATTTCAACTACGTTGTAAATGGGATCTGCGTCATCAAGCTACCGTGGACGTACTGGACAGAGGCGCAGTAGTTGGATGATAAAGTGTGCGAGGAGTAATAGGAAATAGAATTAGTAATGAAATATCGTCCGAACCATGAGCGTAGCAAGAGGGTTTAGAGTTGAAGGTGAGCTGAACTAAACCAAAGCACTCAGTCTCAAAGACCATTGTACTATGTATATTCAAGATAGGGCCAGTAGAAGAGAGTAGAAAGACATGAAAGATATGTGAGGGGATAAATGTGAAGAAGAAAGGTCTAGGGTCTCTTAACTCCGAACCTCTTTGTTTCACTGATAAACCTTAGCAGTTCATGAAGAGTGAGAGTATGGACATTATTCATACTCATGATATCACTACCCAACAGTCTTAATCTAATTTTCGCGAACGCCGGACAACTACAAAGAAAATGTTGTTGTATTGTTGTCGTCCTCAAGACACGATTAGCAGGTTAGATCGGTGATGACGCCCATGTTAGTTATATGCTGACCACAAGTGTTGTGGCCTGTGATGACACCCACTAGTAATCTCAGGTTCAGAAGAAATTCGTCTGATTTCCTGTTAGGTTGTTTCACACAGCACTTTGCGGTTCTGCAGAAGTCAATCTCGGAACATCTTTCTCTACGGATAGAACCCACGAAATCGTTATCCAACCTTTCCAGAACTTACGCCAAGAAAAGGTTCCGATGGCGTAATTTCAGAGGGTAATCGCTTAATCATCATATTCACTTCATGCTTCTTTCGCTTCGATAAATCTCCAGCTATCCTAAAGCTTGCCGGCATATTTCTTCAGGCGTGAATGACCGATTCACTTCGTGCTCTTAATTTATTGCATTTTGGCTCGATGTTACACTTATTATACAAAAAGACCCACAAAAAGGTATTGCGCAAGATACAAAGTACGGCATCATTGCTCATCACAGGTGTCTTAAAAATAACATGTTTCTTAGAAACTTCTGTGAACTTTTTGGCTCTCAGGCTAAATTTAGTTATACCCTTATTTTTTTTAAGTAATTTAAAAATTCTTTTAGTATTCACCTTTTTATTCTGCAATCAAATCCCGAGCTAATTTATCGTTAATCTTTAAAGTCGCTTCTGTTACTCCACGAGGTATCCGATGCATTTGTCTCGTTATATAATGCTGCCGAGAAATTCTTGACATTTTCAATTGGCTCGCCTCTACATAATGTGAGGATGCTGGCGAATTTAATGTAAATATGTATTGCCTTCTTATTCGTATTTATTTTGAGTCTCGTGCTCGTGCTTTTGGTGACTCGTGCAAATACCGTTGAATACCTCTTTTCGTCATTGGTAGAGCGGAGTAAATCGTTGCTTGCTTTTTAAAAGAGAATCAGTTATTGTTTTGATTCTGCTTAATACAATACTGTGTAATATTTTAGAGCTCATCGGTGTAGGACCGTGATTCCTCTGTAATTGTTACATTGCGATAGATCACCCTTATTTTTCTCACCCTACTTTTCCTCTATATTTATAAAATACAGAGGGCACTACTTAAGTTTCCGCAGTGGCAGCACTGAGAGTTGGCGGATGCAATCTGACGTCTCCATCGTAAAGTTTGACATTTGTTGGCATATAAGTTCTCAGAACGTTTTGTCATACAAGCGTCATTTCTGTTGTTTACATTAAGTTGAAAAATTTATTTCGGCAAAAAAATGGAACTAAATCGTAAAAATTTTCGAGTGATTTTCGACGTGGATTATCTCAACAACAGTGCATGGATAAACTTAATTGGCGATGAAGCGCTTTCAAATAGCACTATTTTTCGCTGGTATAGAGAATTAATTTTTGGCCGTAAAAAGATTTGTTTTCGTTTGATCGCACATATGTAAATTGAGCGATGACCAATAAAAGACTCGTGTTGACTGGTGCAAGAAAATGATAAAAAAAACCACTGCGAAGCAAATGGGCGCTGCCTTCTTTGGAAAAACTGGCCAAGTGATCACGGTACCACTTGAGCAACGTAGAACGGTCACTTTTGAATGGTGCACAACTATTGTTTGCAAATGTCGTTGAATCAATGTTCATCTCGTTAAACAACTGAATTTTCGACCACTCAAAACGTCGAAATTATGGGTCATCTGTGATAGAGTCCTGATTTGACACCCAATAACTTCTTTTTGTTCCCGGAAATCAAAATTAAACTATGTGGACAACGATTTGCGACGCTCGAAGAAGCTATTGATACGTTCAAAAACTATGTTTTGAGGGTGTCTCAAGAGGAATGGAAAAACTGTTTTGACAACTGGTTGAAATGGATGCGAATGTTTATAAATCTTCATGAAGAAGCTTTTGAAAAACAAAAAAAAAAAAAATTTTCTAAGATTAATTTCTGTTTTTTCATTGCTACAGCCGAAACTTAAGTAGTGCCCCTCGTAGTAATATGATATGTTTAAATACCTACTTCAATTAATAGCTGAGTTTATTTAAAATGAACATTTTTCTCCCTCCCAATTTTGGTGCTGCCTACACCTCTGTTGAAAACTATCACTGTTTCCCTTTATCCCTCTTTATGATTCATATGTTTAGTTTTATTCACAATTCTGCACGTGCTTTAGATAACTACAGTAGCGTTTCCATAATTTTCCATAGGGGATTCAGTAAAAGCTGTAAGAAGCTTAATTTCAATTCCACCACACCCTTGAGGATTCGCCCCTGTTCAGAAGTATATATGAAGCAGCAATATTATTGAATGCTGGAAACTTTTTGGCGCGGCTTTTCGTCGTCGTTGCCGTTGTCGTCATCGTCACATTTGTATCAAAAATTTAACTCAAAATAGAATTTAAAAAACAAAACAAAAAATGCTTTAGTTTATTTTTGAAAAAACAAAAGCGCACCCAACTTCAATTTGTTTATATGCTCTTCCGTTTTGTTGGCTCTTGCCTGTTTGTTGTCATTTGCCTGAGATCATATAAAATTGTTTTGTGCAGTGCATCATTGTTATTTATAAGTTGAAATAATTTATGCTGCACTCGTTTTGCCATATGCTCCTGAATATTTTTGTGTGGTTTTTGTTTGTGGTGATCGCATCAATACATAGCTTCAAGTTCCTGAAATGGAATTAACAAAAGTGTCTATTTTGGTCGATAATTCTTGGTTGTTTTTTTTTTTTTTTTTAGTGTTGATGATATTTGGCTGCAAATTCTGATATATGATCATTTATTTTTGGTGAGATCAGAAGGTAAACCATTGAACTCACACACACACACGCACACCCATGCGAAAAGTAATTAATCTTTTGTGCTTTTAATTGTTGAGCTCAGCTCATTTCAAGTCAAGTTTGGATTCAGTAATTGTTATTGTAAAGTTAACTTATAGAGACAAATAACGTCAAACTGTTTGAGTAGATATGTTTGTGAATTAATGCTGCAGGCTAAAAATTTATATTTAAAATAAATTGGTAAAAGTTTGATTTGAGTTAAAATGGGATAGAAATGGCAAAATAGTCTAACTTAAACTGAGCAAACTATAAAGTTAATTGAAAAGTTAATCAATTTTTTGTAGATCACTTGTAAAGCATATGTGTGTGAAATGTGGCAAACATGGCTTAATTTTTTTTTTGATTCATGAGCAATTATCAAAATCAATGAGATCTTCATCGGGAGGTTTTATTCCTTTCTTGGATCCCCTTGAGTTCCGTAAGGACCGCCATGTTTATTTTTCCATTAGGAATCTCTCTTTTTCTATGCATCAGTAGAAAAAATTGGTCTCATCAAAAGACTTTTAAAATCTTAATTCGATAGGAATCTTATCAGTAATTGAAAAAACTTTTTATCAGCGAGCATAACAATCTCACACATTTAATGCTCGCGTTAAAGCTTCTTAACAAATTGTATATGGGAGTGAAATGACAGATTACATTGCCCTGCAAATTTCAACTTTTCTTTCTTTCGCATTCCAAATTTCATAAGCGCACTAAGGAGTGAGATCGAAAAAATCTTAACATATATAAAATTCAATAATTTTTTTTGATTTTTTTTTTATTTAATTGATAATATTTTACAAATTACAGAAAAATAAAAGTTTTATACTTCTAACCACTATTTATGAACTCGTGGACCTTTTCTGGTAAGCCTTCCATTAGAGATTAGATAGTTGTTTCAGACACCTTTTTGGAACAATTTGCCCATCTCCTTTTAAAATCTTCGATATTTTGGGACACTTTTTTTGTGTTCTTTTAAGTTTCTTTTCACAAGAGCCCAATATCTCTCCACTGGTCTTAGCTCCGGACAATTTGGAGGATTGGCCTCTCTTGGTACAAAAACTGCGTTATTACTTTGGTACCACTCCAGAGTTTTCTTGCCGTAGTGACATGATGCCAAATCAGGCCAAAAATATGTGGGCGCATTGTGCTCTCTTATGAAAGGAAGAAGTCTTTTTTCCAAACATTCTTTGATGTATATTCCGGTATTTATAGAGCCCACTGTAACAAATGACTTGCTTCTTTTGCAGCAACTGCATATAGCTTGCCATACCAGGAACTTTTTAGGAAATTTTATCTGCTTTTGGATTCTAAATTGTTCTCCGACATTCCCTCGAGCATCAGCAACATAAAAATTTTGACCCGGAAGCTGCGTAAAATCTGCCAGTACATACATTTCGTCGTCCATTATCCAACATGAGTATTTTTGTATAAAATTCGATTTTAATTTCCGAACCCTACTTTTGGCGTCTAAATTTTTTGCAGCATTCCTGTGTGGAACTTTTTGGACTTTGTATGTTTTCAAACCTGCATTGGCTTTAACCTTTCGCACCAAATAGTCAGAGCACTGGGCTAACCGGGCAGCTTTTCTAGCAGATGTGTTTGGAGATCTTTTCAATATGCCTTCTATTTTCTTGGCTTTCCCAATATCATGTGGTCCTTGTTTTCTTCCTGAACCAGGTTTCCTATCGATGGTCAAATTCTCCTGAAACTGTTTAATAACATTGGAAACAGTTTGACGGCAGACCTTCAATTCTTTGGCCAATTTTTTGTAGGACCAATTTTGATTTTTTGAAAATTTTTAATAATTTTAAGACGTACTTCTTTTTTTCACTCATTTTGATCAAACTCACAATAAATCAATATGTTTGTCATTAAAAATAACAACTGACATATTTTTCAAAGATAACTAGATCAAAGAAATTTTTAAATTTTACACCCAAAAAAAATTATTAAGTAAAACGTGTGTTAAGATTTTTTCAATCTCACTCCTTATGTATAGTTTCTAAGGTATACAAATGCTAATTTTGGTTGCATGAGAGGCGGGTATGGCAGGCCCCCGATTACGCCCATTTTTTAATGTTTACATGTATGAGGTTTTAGTGCTCTATCTTCATAGTTCGATTTTATGCCGCCAAATTGGTTTTCTGGTGGTATGGTGGAGGCTGTGCCTTCTTCATCAAATTACATCTAAGTGTCTCTGTGTGAAGAAAAAAGAAGTCCTAATAGGAAGCCGATTTTCACATTTGAGTAGTAATATTATTGATTTCTTCCAATTCATCCGGCTCAATGGATGGATGGATTTGTGGCCATTTTGAGGCTTCTCCAGCTTAACTAACTTTCAGTTATGAGTTGGAAGATCCGGCTTGCTTATTTTTATGAGATCTATGGTATCTTAGGGGTTCGTGAGGTTGAAATCTTAAAAAGCTTAAAAGCTTTTGCTTTGCGGATATATGATATATTTATATTTAGCTATAAAACAGTAGAAAAAAAGAAATATGCATGTTTAAATATGCATTGAATGTGATAGATCTCTGACAACATCGAGTTTGTCAATATTCAGTCACGATTTTGTGAAGTAATTGAATTCATGGATTTAATATGAATACAAAGCAGTTCGAAAATATTCTATACAAAACTTTTTCTTCATGAGTTGCATACTTCAAGAATTTCAATATTCTCCCAAAAATTTACAGAGTGTGTGTGTAAATATGTTTATATGATATGTAGGTCAATTTGAATCAATGTAAACATAAATAAAATTTTTTCAAGAGTATTGAAACTTCTTCTTTCGCTCTTACTACAGGAGAAAGTCTCTTCCATGAAATTGTAAAGCAAAAAGATCAACAATAAAAACAGAGCAGCAGCTACTCACGCGCAACAGGTGCATTGACCCATCATCAACATCAACAACAACAACATCAACCGCCGCCACAGCTATACATTCACTATGAAGTTGATATTCATTACATACATTAAATATAAATAAAAATAAAAAGCATAAACATCAAAACTAAACTAAAATGAAATAAAATTAAAAAAAAAAAAAGACCCATACAAATCACCTGATATGGTGGTGGAGCATTTCATTGTGGAACTAACAACACCAAAAAAAAAAAAACTTAATATATGAAACTGTTAAAAAACAATAACAAAAAATAAAATTTAAAAAGAAATTTCAACTAATAGTAAAAACTTTCTTTTAAACATTTCCAGAGCATTGAACTCACAACTCAACAACCAGCAAGCAACAACAATTGAACTACAATATTTATGTATGTGGCTTACATTATGTTTCGTAAAATTTGAATCAGCCAGCAGCCCGGCTAACTAATTTCGTTAGTCAGCCAGTCAATGAGCCAGCAGCTCAGCTGATATGGGTGTAAATATTTTTGTTTTTGTTATTAGAAAACAAAAAATTTCTTCATAATAACATTAGAAATTTTTTGTTTACATTTTTACGCACACTTATTTACTACATTTAAAGTTGGATCTACACCCAAGTGGTAGAGGTATATGAATTTTCGGTATTGAGAAGGTTAACTGGTGTAACTAATTTCTTCTTTACTTTTTCCTTATAGGACATTATCAGCATAGTTCTGAAATCTAGATCAAATTTTGTATAGAAAAGCTTTAATGCAAGTAGAAAATATGCAAATGTAACCAAGCCCATAGTATTGAATGAATGTGCTGCTACCTTCTTGTAACAGAGACTAAATGATCCAGATCCACTTAAAATGCACATTTATCCTTAGGCGCTGTATAGAAAAATTAGTGTTTTTCTATTTTTGATTTTTGACTATGCCGAGCCTTGAACCCGGGCACCTTAATCAATATAACACAGCTATGAACGGATTTTAGAAATTTGGAACCTTACTTACTTACTTATTGGCTCTACAACTGATGATAGGTCTTGGCCGCCTATATAAAGCCTCGCCAGTCGCTTCTGGAATGCGTGCGCTGGCGCCAGTGAGTAAGGCCAAGTGCAGTACCTGGTCTTTCCAACTGTGATTATGTCGCCCTCTTCTGCGCGTTCCACCTCCGGGGCTCGAATAAAACACCCTTCTGGCCCGGGCACTTTCTTCCTTTCGCTCAACATGACTCAGCCAGAGAAGCCGCTGGATTTTTATGCGCTTGACAGTGTCGGTGTACAGCACATGGTTCCATCTTATACGATACACGTCGTCCATGTACACAGGACCTTACATCTTGCGAAGTATCTTCCTCTCGAATGCTCCCAACAGCCTCTCATCGTTGGTGGTCAATGTCAACGTCTCAGCGCCATATATTAAAACAGGAAGTATAAGGGACTTGAAGAGCGTTATTTTCATACGTCGAGATAGGGCTCTGCTTCTCCATTGCCTAATGAGCCCATAGTAACACCTGTTGGGAAGAGTTATTCTTCGCTTGATCTCAAGGCTGACATTATTGTTGGTGTTGATGCTGGAATTTGTAATTGTCAACCGTGACATTTTGCTGAAGACGCCGTGACTCTTTGTTTGTGGACACAAGGTATTTCGTGTTGTCCTCGTTCACTACTAGACCCACTCGACAAGACTCCCTTTCTAAGTTGGAGAATGCTTCAACAACTGCTCTCGCGTTGGTGCCAATGATGTCAATATCATCAGCGTATGTCAGCAGCATGACACTCTTGTAAAAGACAGTGCCAGAGATGTCGATGTTCGCATCTTTAGTAATTTTTTCCAGCATTAGATTAAAGAGGTCGCACGATAGAGAATCAGCTTGTCTGAAACCTATTTTGGTATTAAATGGAGCGAAGAGCTCAGTCTCGATTTTCATTGCGCTGGTGGTGTCGGTCAGTGTCATTTTGCAAAGACGAATGAGCTTTGCAGGGATACCAAAACCAGACATTGCGGCGTATAGATGATCTCTAATCGAAGGCGGCTTCATAATCGACGAATAGTTGGTGTGTGTCGATTTGTTTTTCTTTTGTTTTTTCCAGGATTTGGCGTAGTGTGAATAACTGGTTGATGGTGGATTTACCAGTCAGTGATTGGGGTTTCCGGAACAGCTTTCCCAATGGCTGGATTGTTGCCGTCATGACCATTAAGCAGCTGCGATAAGTTTTCCCTCCATAACCTAATAATACACTGGAGGTCTGTCACTAGATTTTCATCTTCGTCCTTGCAGGAAGAGTCGCCGGTATTCAAACCGTTAGTCTGTCGACTTATTTTTACGAAGATTTTCAAACCTCACTCCTGTCTCCAAGCATCTCGACTCACGTCTTTCTGCCTCTCGTTTCTTGCTCCTGAAAAGACGTTTCTCCTCCCTCCTCAACTCTTTGTATCACTACTTAGCGGCTCGCGTTGAAACTGACTGCAGAATAGCTCGATATATTGCGTTTTTCACTTCAGTAGCATCTCGACACTCTTGGTCGTATCACATATTTCTCCATTGACGGTGGTAGCCTACCACCTCTTCGGTAGCTGTACGCATAGAGCGGGAAATGTGTGCCCACTGCTCTCATATATCATCATACAGCATACGTCTAGTATACTGAAAGCGTGCCTTCCGTCGATCACAACGTGATTAATTTGGTTACGTGTATTTTGATCAGGGGACAGCCAGGTGGCCTTATAGATATGTCGATGCTGGAATCTGGTGCTACTAATTGTCATGCTCCTAGCCGCGGCGAAGTCGATCAGTCTCATGCGTTTGTCAATGGTTTCGTCATGAAGACTGAATTTTCTGATCGTCGGACAAAAGAGACTCTCCCTGCCCAACTTGACATTAAAGTCGCCAAGCATGATTTTAATATCGTGGCGGGGCAGTGCTCATAGGTTTTGTCGAGGAGCTCGTAGAAGTCATTTTCGGTCCCTTCATCTTTCTCATCCATCGGTGCATGGACACAAATCAGGCTGATGTTGAAGAGTTTTGCCTTGATGCGGATAGTGGCTAGGCGTTTGTTCACGGTCGTAAACCTCGAGGCAAGATGGCGCAATTTCTTCCCAACCACAAACCCAATACCAAATACGTGTCGCGAATCTTGACAGCTGTAGTAGGAGCAACCCTGTCCAGTCCATCGCATTTCCTGTATCATGCTGATATCAGCTCGATATCTTCCGAAGACATCTACCAGCTGGATAGAGGTACCTTCACTCTAGAAGGCATCCATATTTTGAACAACTTTAGAGCCCAAATGGTATTATAAGCCTTGGGCATTTATATATCCCCTGAAACCTGCACACAGTGCAGTAAATTTTCAACTTTTGCCTTATGCGCGAGATTTTCCAACGGTTTTATGGTAATTTAGGGTAACTTCAATAGAAAGTCGGGGGACTTAAGTTGATTTTTTTGCCATACACTTTAACCTCAGTCTGGGTTCTTTATTTGATGTTGTGTCAAAAGAGAAGAAAAAAGAAGATTTTGTGCACCGAATATATGTTTGTACTATATATTTTTAAATGCAGATCGAACAAAAATTTTTATTGCGAATAAATTATGCCGAATAATACTTAAGCTCTCAATTCCCTTATTGCCATATTTCGAATTGATAACACTAAAGCCCAAAATCCATAACACGCGTTCTACACTTTCAGCGCGTTCAAAGTTCAGAACGCGTAAGCTCGTGCTATGGAATTTGGGCTTAATCACCAGAAGTATAAAGTCTGAACTTTAAATGACGTAACTCTGGCACCACATGTAACTCATTGAATTCCTATCGTTTGGTCCAACAGAAAAAATCTTCTGGCCGAAACTTTACAACCCTGATTGGCTACTAGTGGCCATTATTACCAATAATATGGGTAGAATACTTTGATACTACACCACTGTGTACAAAATACACACATTTTGATTGTTTTGCGTGAATAATCTTAAACATGAATAAGCCGGATAAGACCGAATGAAATAAGCTTATGAAATATCTACATTTCGTTTGCAAAGTAGTAATAATATTTCGTAAAACAAAAAAAAAACTTTCTTTCTTGCAAATATATACGACAACAACAACAATCAAAACAAAACATCGATAACAAATTAAAAATACTGTGACCAACTTCATTGCAATTATTATTTCATTACGTACTCGTTGAACACATTATTATCGCATTAGATTCAAATATTTATGAGGTGGCAACATCAACATCAACTCACTCTCGTAATCGCGCAAATATACACGACAAACGTCGCGGCGCGTCGTAAGTCGTAACTTTAACGTAATGCAATTCGTAATTCATTTATTGTCGTCGTAATTCGTGTGTGTAATTGGGAATTCATTTGGATCGATAGATAGATAGATAGATGGATGGATGATGCGCCAGCGCACATTTTTTTCTGCATTTTTTGTTTTACCCGTTTGCGGACATTATCATCGCAACAACAACAACGAAGTATAACGTAACGTTAAAGCTACATACAAGAAAAATGTGACAACGTGACAGAATATTGCATATGTATGCACACGAGTACTCAATATTGCATGACATGAATGGATACAATACGAAACGATGTAAACGCAATACCCGCAATTCGTATGGAGAAATTATTCCATAAGAAAGTGAAATGGTAATTTTGTGCTGCTGCTTTTTAATTTTATTACCGGGTTTTGTGTAATACAAATTTTTTTTCTTTTTGTTTTTTACGTATTGTTATTTTACATTTCTTACCTAAGCTTTCTTTCTTTCTACAGCTCTGTACTCATGCTTTCTTCAACGTTTTTGCTTCAGTTTAGCTTGCCGGATTGTGTGTTTGTCTGTTGTTTGTTGCCTGAATGTCATTGGCCTCTATGAAGTTTTTTTTTTGTTTTTAATTCAATTGCATATTATTTAGTAAGCTTTGTTTTTTTTTTTTGATATTCATTAGTTACATTTAAGACATTAAAAAATGTTACACATTAGCTATTAGCGATTCCCTGGTCCCCACTTCCCTCAGCTTATTAATTTGTTTGTAAGTTTCGTTTGAGTGAGAGTGATGATTGTTGTAATGCGGAAATAGTGTGTGATATTTTGTAATAGGTCAGTAAACTTTTAAATAAAATTAATTCAAAGCTTGTAAAGTTTCGCGTTAGTTAAATGTTAGACATGAATAAATTTATGGTTACCTATATGCAGCCGATAGAGGAGAGAGTGGCAGCTGGAGTTGAGTGGCAGCCGAATCTATGTGTCATCGAACCGTATCGAAATTTAGAAGCAGCTACTAATGTTTTGAACGCTTCTTTGTAAATTGGAAGAAACTTGGTGGAAAATCAAGCTATTGTTGAACTTAGATTCGAGGAACCTCAAATTCCGCATCAACGCAAATAATGTTACTACGGCTTGAACGAAGGATTTTTTTTATCACAACTAATTTTACAAGGCAATACGTGGTGCAAATTATACCAATAATAGTACCTTTTTGTACCCAACTCTGCCAAAAATTTAAATTTTTTTTCCTTTGTCTAAGTGTGAGCTATAAATAACTACTAACAGAAATAATTTATAATTTATTTAAAATTAATAGCCTTTAAATGAACATTAATGTCAGAAGAATACCAAAAATGTAGAACAAACAAATAAGACGATCGTTTCGGAATCCGCTACGGTTCCTCATCAGTGATCTTACCTTTTTTTTCAAAAAAATATATATTTAAGAGTATATCTTTTTTTTTTGCATTTAAAATATGTTTTATTAAATTAAAAATTTTTTTTTTTTAAATCTTGTTTTATTTTATGGATTTATTGTTACTAGTTCATTGACAGTGTAACAAAAAGTATGTTCATTGGCGCTGGGTTAAGCCTGTTAGGCTTAGGCTAAATGTATAGTCAATCAACATACGGGGGGGGGACCATATAAATGTAAACCATTGTGCAGATATGGAAAAGAAGATAACATTTTTTACCATAAATCGAACCTAGAACCCCAGAGATGATGATAGTTTACCACGCACAGTGTAACTATCCCATATAAACCGCGGCCAAAAATAGTAAACGTTGTTTAATACTAATAATATTTAGCAGTCAAGATAGTCTAATTAAAGCAAAGTCGTATGTCAAAAATGGTACCAATTGGATTACTACCACGCCCATCTCCCATATAAATCAAACACTTAAATTGGAATAACTTTTTAAATATCTGTTGCATAATGACGAAATTTGGTGTGTAGATCTATAGGAACTTCCTTGTTCAATGTGCTGCCACGCCTACTTGCTGAAATGTCAGAAATATAAGTTTCATAAGAATGAAACAGAACATGTTAATTTATAAAGCAGTTTTCCAATCCTCTAATATAATAGAGCTGCCGCATGCAACTTAAAAATCTCCAAAATTCGGGGTATGAAACTTAGATGGAGGATTCTTGTGTTCACAAAAAATGTGTTTCTTTTTCTTTTAAACAACTTTTCTATTGACACCAAAAACGATGAAACATACATTAAAAATGCCCTGGTACAGTCTTAATAAAGCCACTTTCATGATTTCATGGACCGTTATATCAAGAACCTGAAGTGATGGAGGATGATGGAGGAAATGGTCTTCAGATTCGAGCTCAGCGCCCCCAAGTTAGTCTATACTAGGGATGTGCACTTCAGTTGCCCTCTGCCGACGTCGTGTGTATGAAGGTGCTAGAAGCGGGGTGTAAATTTAAAGACGAGCGGTGGTGCGTTTGTTGTGTGTACACATACACATTATTGTTGTTGTTTTGCCAAAAGCACACATAAATGTGCATGTATATGTGCAAAAAACTAACATAAGGAAGAGAGTACACCAGTGGTGGATAAAAAAAAAATTCTGGGGGATCATAAATATTAAAAATGTTCCATATATTTATGTCAGAATAGTAATATTTTATGTATTTGAACATTTTTCGGGGGAGGGGCGGAGGGAGTGGGAAATAGCCCCATTCAATCCCTTGCAACTGCCACTGGCCTACACAATTGTGAACCAGAGTGACCAGATTATATTAAAATAACCCGCAATCTTCTTTTAAATTTTGTGACCAAAATATGTCCGATTTACACATTTATATTACCTTTACCAAGCGTAAATCAGATTTCAATTTATAAAACATATCATGTGAGATAGAAAAAAAACAATTAAAAAAACAAAAATAGCTCGATTGACTATAAATTGTTAACTTGGGCACTGATGTGGAGAGTTAGTGAATATAACTGAGAGCGCCCTGGCTACTGCCAGAATGCCAACTTATAAGGAATTCCACGAATTTTTGGGAATCGACTTCAATTTTAGTTATTTGTTGGGAATTGGGGAGTAAGATCGTTTTAGTTATTAATTTTTTGTCAATTTGTTGATATGAAAAGTACATATTTTTTGTGTAAAACCTTTTAATAATTTTTTATTTTTATTATTCTTTAATTTTTGTTAAAAGTATTTGTATACATTACATGCATGCATATATGCATAAAAGTTGTAATCATAAGCAAAAATATTATTTACTTTTTGTGTTTATTATTAATTGGATCTAAAATATAGAGTAGGCATCCCTGATCAGCACGCAGCAGTGCATTTGCTGCTTCTCTTTTTTTCGATCTCTCAAAGTAACAACCAAGCAGGAAACTTACATACGCATTCAATAATATAGTTAAAAAGTTCCACAATACAAAGGTAATTGAAAAATTCTTTCTTTACCTGGTAAAGCAATTACTAGGTTTATGAAATCAATCCAAAAAGCATGAGTAGCTAGTAGTATAGCTAAGTACGAAGTTTTCTTATGCATACACGTTTTCACTCTCTACAGGGACGAAATCAATAAATTCATATACATATAGATACACAAAAGAAATCACATTTGTTCTCTCATTCTAGTTACTCTTCCCCTTAGCACAGCGTTACCCCTCGTCTAGCGATTATGAGTATAGCATCAGCTCATATGTGTTTGTTGCCCATATGTTTTGAAGTGCACATCGCTATTCTATACTACATGTTAAATCACCAATCCGATGGAAAAACTCAATTGCTATTAAGAAAGTGCAAGACAATTTTTCGCTTAGCCGCTATCATCAATATTATTCGATATTCAATACTTGATACTGCTCTCCAGACAAAATTTTATCTAAAAGGTAATCTTGTATCTTTGTAATCTTTGTGATTTGCTCTGATTACATGAGAAGAGAAACCATCAGATCACGATTTAATGCTTCAGGGGAACTTTTTCTTGTAAAATTTAATCAAAATTTTCTTATATCTTTGTAGCGCGATTCTAAGGTTTCCTCAGATAGGGCTCCAATTGGCAAACTGAAGTGCTCGATTATGTCGGTGCCATGAATAAGGACCTTGTGGACTGTTATTGGCATATTATTGATTTAATTTTTATTATAGGTTTCACGGAAAAATTTAAAAAACTTTAAAGATTGCTGCTCTCGGCAGACAATCTTTCTTGAATTAGTGAAAGCATACTTGGGGCGTTATTATATGTTAAAATTGGAAATATATTTTGATATATATTTTTTTAAATCTCTTTTAAAATCATCAAAATCACTATATTTTGATGTGAAAAATTACTTTTTTTCAAATAAGAGTAAAAATCACATGGTTAAACGTAGAGCCAAAAAAATAGTGTTATTTACTATATAGAGCAGATTTTATATTTTTCCTACATATGCATTTTGCCTACATTTATTTGTTAATAAGTGGAATTTGGCAATTAAATTAGTAATAAAAGATATGACCTTTTCCACGCAAAGTAAACGTTTTCATAAAATTTCGGCTTTGTGGTTACCGTGTGCCTGAACCCATAGGTTTATCGGAAAGAAAATTTAGTTACTTTTTATTTGAAATATTATCTCTTACATACCATTAAAATTTTTTAAAATCTCCAACATGACTTTTTCTTATTTTTGGCCACCTTGTTACACTGTGCCACGTGGCCACGAGGCGGAAGGATGAAGGAAATAAGCATTTTTGAAAACTATTAATGATAAGTTTTTCTTCCCTGAGTTAGAATGCCCAATTGATTTTATTGTTTAAGTAGAGCTCGAAAGTAATTATAGGTAATAGGTTAAACTGTTCTAGCAAACAAAAATGTTGGGGCCTTAAATTTGGAAAAACTCGATTTTTGAAATATTTATGAATTTTTTTTTTTTCAAAGAACACGAACTTGCAATGATTTTGATTGTAACTCATAAATGAAAGTAGATATTTTCATGTGATTTTTAATGCTCGATTAAAATTTGGCCATAGAACTTTAAAAAATTCTACCAGCTGTGAAATTAGCAATAATTTATATCAAGAGCTTGTACTGCGTTCATAATAAAAAGTAAAACAATTCACAATTTTTTATGCTGATCTGTGACTAAGTTCAAAAGGAAACAGCTACTGTGGTTCTTGGTTCTGAAAAACACAGGTCTCAGTAATTTTTGTTTTATGAAAATATTCATCATGTTTTTAAACCATACGTTTAATCTGTCCTATAATTGTAAATTTGTTAAATAAAAAATAATACATTTGGCACCAAAGTTATGAAAAGAGATATTACAAAAATATCATCCAAGCCAAGAAACCAAAGGGTGAGTGGAGTTGCAAAATAATTGATTTAAATGAGAGTGTGAAACTTCAAATCGCCTGAAGTGGTTCGCTAGTTTGTAGGAGATTCCCAAACGAAACTCTCACACACACAGAGTTTCAATGATAAGGAAGAAGAAAAAAATGGGTTAAATGTTTGAAAATCACAGCACACAATCACATTTTTTTTCATAAAAATTTGAGTTTAGTGAACTCGATTTTCGCGGATATTATCCATTATAAAATAGTTTGAACTAACAAGTATGCACATATATAATTATTAATAAAAAAGTGAAATTACTTTCAAATTACAGTCTTCTGTAAAGACAGAAAAGTTGAAAAAAAAAAGAAAAATTCCACACTACCAATTTATTAAATCACGTCTTCATTTTTTTGTTTTTTTTTACATATTTTGCTTTTTACTTAACTAACCACAATTACCAATAGTAATTGCAAATACTCTCGTACAATGCAGAAGTTACTATCATAGAGACAAGGGGCGGCATAAGACGACAATGACGTCGTTATATCACCAACATCAACCAAAACAGAAAAACATCACCGTCATCTACAGCAATATCAACATGATCATCATCAGCAGCAACAGCAACAGCAGCAGCAGTAGCTGTAGCAACATTAACAGCAATATGCAACAGCAACCACAGCAATAGTCCAAAGTATAGAGGTGGTTCACCTCTTCTGCATTGGCTTACAGTAGCTACTCATTGTACATTATCATCACAGCGAAATACAAAAACAAAGAAACGAAACTTTCCCAAAATAATTCACTTTCGCTGTTTGTGTTAAAAGAAAGAAAGAAATCAAAAAAAAAAAATAAAAATAAAATGTATGAGTCTCTGGAACTTTATAGATAGACTTAGTTACATACTAAAAGGTAAATTCGTAATTTGGTAGTTCGCGTAGTTTTGTAGTATCAGTTGGAATGAAAAAGAAAAACTCTTCCGCAATGCATTGCCCTGGCCTGGCCATACATACATAGTTAGTTGTAAATATTTTGTTCGTTGGTAAAAGAAAAGGTCTTTGAACTGTAGCAATGATTATGCTAGGCAATTGTTGTTGTGTTTTTTTTTTTTTTTTTTTTATTATTTTATGCGGAAATGTTAATTTAGAAATTTGAAAGTTTTATTTATTCGCTTGTAAACAAAAATCAGATTTAAGATATTACGAAATTCACTTTTGTTTATGCATGTAATAGGTGAAAATTTCTTAAAACAAATATGGCAAGTTTTTGATAAGAAAAATATTCATGCGTATTGCACATAATTCTGTAAGAAGAGAAAACTGAAACATGAACCGAGACAAAATTTTTATGATTGTTTGAGGAACTGAGACTGATCATTCATTAGCTTGAAACTTAAGTCATTGGAGAAAAGAAAGGTCTAGCAGATCAGCGGTCACTGTGCAGAAATCCCAAAGCAGGCTTCCGATTACAAGCTCTAAGTTGATCTGGATCACCAGAGCATAGTCTTGTTCAAGGGATATAAATAGTTAAAGTGTGTCATTCACGAGATTGAAATTTGAGCCTCAAAAATCATGAATTTCAAAATGTTTTTCGGTGTCGCGATCCTTAGTGGCCACATACTTCAGATAGTAAAATTACGAAACTCTTCTGATCTGTTTACGAAAGAAAAAGATAAAGCCACATGATCTTTCTCAAAAGAAGAGAATGTAGCCTATTACTTAGCTTACTGTCTCATTGGTTTCTCTAGTCCTTGATGGTATTTTTTTTTGCAAACCTTTTTTTCAAAAATAACTAGTAAAAAACGTCGTCTGCATAAGAGACAACTTATTTGAAAGTTAGTCAAAAATGCTCAAAAAGAAGTGGGGTCTAAGTCCACAAGTGGCACTCTGGTCATACACATCCATAATAAGGCCAATCCTGACGTATGCATCATTAGTATGGTGCCACGCTATGAGGAAGGGGTATAACCAAACTAAACTAGGTAGAGTTCAAATGTCAACTTGCATAAGCATTACAAGGGCTATCCGTTCATGCCCGACGGAGAACCTAAACGTGCTAGTTCACTTGCTTCCTATGGAACTATACACCAAAGCAACCGCAGCCTTAAGTGCAGTCAGACTCAGAGAGAAATAGGGTCCTGGAGTGCCAACAAATACCGAATACACCAAACCAACATAACATTGACTACATGATATCCAAATTAAACTTCAAGAAGGGCTTCGACACCTTGTTTCTAACAAGATCAGATTGGAGAAGAAAACGTGTGGGAGCTAGTCTTGAGATAGAACTCTACACCGACGGGTCAAAGATGAGCTGTGGAGTCGATGCGGGAGTTTACTCAGAGCACCTAAATATTATATTGTTGAATCTCTTAGACTCCCTAGTGAAGCCAGTGTTTTTCAGGCCGAACTTCTGGCGATCAGAGAAGCTTGTAAAGCACTGACAAAAATTCAAAGGAGGGCTAAAGTAGCTATCTTCACAGACAGCCAAGCGGCAATTAAAGCTATAGGCTCAGACATAATATCCTATAAATAAGTCATCCAATGCAGGGAGTTACTCGTCACTCTAAGTCACAGGCTGGACATTGGCCTCATTTGGATTCCTGGTCACAGGAACATCGAAGGCAATGTAAGAGCCGATGAATTAGCGAAACGAGGTTTAGCTCTGGATTAAACTCAGGCGCAATCTGTAGCAATTCCCCTGAATAAAGCCAATTCTGATATACTCTCTCACTTCCTTACCCTTGCAGATAGCAGATGGAAAAATCTTTTCACCTGCGCCGTAATCAAAAAAACATGTCCAAAATTCAACCATAGCAGAACCAGGGACCTTCTTTGCCACACTCGATCTGATGTAGCCAGAAAGACTGCAATACTGACCGGTCATTGGGCAATAGGAGACCATGCGGCCAGACTCCGCATGCCACACAACACGCACTGCAGAAGCTGCAACAACCTTGATGAGAGAGAGACTCTAACCCACTTTCTTTGTCATTGCCGAGCTCTTGCTAGGACCAGACTATAATTTTTCCACGAAACTTTTCTAGATGACATAACCAAGATCTCCAAACTCGAAACTGCAAAATTCCTCCAATTTCTTAATCTCACGAACTGGCTCTAGATAAAGAGCAAACACCCATTAACAAATGAGGTTATGGTATCAAAACAGCGCTCTAGCGCTAATTGTGCTCCCCCTGAAGGGAGTAGCCACTCTAACTACCTACCTACCTAGTCAAAAGTAGAACACGCATTAATAAACGGATTTTGTTTTTAGGCACCAGAAGGAGAGCTATCAGAGAAAGTGCAAAATTTTTATATCACAGCTATAGGAATAAGTAGTTAGTCGGAAAATAAACGAATTCTTCAGTGTTATTGTTAATTACAACTAATTACTAACTATGTACTAATACTATAAAACAACTTTGTATGCATACAAAAATTCATTTTACTTTCCTATACTAGTCACATATGTTTCACTTGATATATAGTATATTTGTCCCTAAAAAAATAGAAGATAGGATTATGATTTTCCGAATGAGTAAGTTATTCGATATTAGCAATAGACTTTTTGGGATGAAAATAACTCATGGTGAATGGCTAGGCTTAAGAACCATATGCAATTTCAAATATTCTTTAAAAATGTGTTTGAACAAGTTTTGAATAACGGATAATAGAGTGAATGTAATAGAACATCTGAATCAGGAAATTCGAAAAACTTAACCACACTGTGTTTGAATAACCTGGACAATGAGTGTTAAGCAGGACATCAACGATCTCCTTAGCATCACGAGTCTGTTCGCCATCCTTCTTTATGAAGTCACAATGTTTTTATATTTTTTTAACACCTGGTAGAAATATCTGCAACTTTTATATAAGAACGTCAAGACGCCCACTTGAAAATTTTTAATAAATATTTTTATTTTGCCTTAACAGTTTGAAAATGTCTCTTGATATTTTGGGGTTGATCCGAAAAAATTTGAAAAACTTACACGACTTCTAAAGAATCTAATTTCTAAAGAGTCTCTTAACTGATCTAACTAAAATTTGGTTCACATCTTTTACTTAGATTAAATAAATTGGAGGATGACATTTACTAAAAATTGTTGGAGTTTATATACTTGCTTTTGTTGTATACTTGTTATATAACGGTTTCGACTAATGTAAAACATATATTGAATTTGTTTGCCTGAATTTTTGTATGACTTGAAAAATATTTTTTCACTCACAATCGAACATTGCTTAATAAAAAGATCTCTAAAAAATAATTTTCCGGTGTTTCAATTGCTTCGTCCTTACAAAGGTTATGGGACACACGTAGAGAGAAATGATGAGTTCGCTGTATAATATTGAAAAGCTTGAAGAAAGCAATTTCGACGGTTTGAGGGTGCACATTCGATGCGTACTTATTAGCCTGGATTTGGTGGGGCTATGTAGATGGGTCGATACAGAAATGCTCAGGATGGCGGTGGAGACTCCACAGACTGGAAAACAAAGGACCAAAAGGCGCTGTCAACAATTTTATTAAGCATGAAGCGGTCACAGTTGGGATACATCAACAGAAATTTTGTCCACAAGATCCTGCAAGAAAAGTTTTATTATTTCGAAAGCTGCTTGCTGTGAAGATGGCCAGACCAGCTTCCATGGCTGATCATTTACGAAATTTTTCGGATATCATAGAGAAGTTGGTGGAAGTTGACATTACCATTCCAAAACCAATTGCTGGCAATTATCCTGCTAAATATCTTAAATGAAGAGTACGAAAATTGTGTGATTGCTATTGAGTTGCGTGATGCTTTGCCAGATTTGGAAGCTTTGAAGTTAAAACTGATGGAAAATTTTGAACGGCGGAAATCATTGTCTTTCTATTTTACAATAAAATAGTTTTTCAAGAATTTCGGTTTCAAATTGAATTAGATAAAAAAAAAAAAAAAAATATTGTAGGATGCCCAATAATTTCCACTTTAATCAAGATAATGCAGTAATTCTGTTTCAGATATCTAAATTAGGTTATTGATAATTGTTAGTTGTAGACAAGAATCAAATTGCTGGAAAGTCTGTTATGGACTTGATCCACTATAATTTTGAAGGTCTCAATTGTGAACGTCCTAATTCTTACTTTTATTAGTTTTTAATATTTTATGCTTGCATCTTTATTTCTTCATTGCATCTTTAATTAATTTTTTTCAATAAAATAATTAGTTTTTATTGAGCACTGACCTTCAATAAAAATGTTGCGGCGCATAAAGTAATATTCTGAAAATACACAATATTCGTAACTTACGAATAATTTAAAAAAACAACGATTATTTTTCGTTGCTGAATGATATGAAGTTCTGAAGTTCATTAACACTCTCAAAAAAAAAAAAATAAATAAAATACAATGAAATAAAATAAATGCAAAATAAAGTAACCGCGAAAAAAAATGAAATAAATAAAAATAATTTGTATACTAAATTGCGCAAATTATCATTTTACTGGAAAGTTTCAGAATTCATGCATGAAAATAAATGAACGCGAAATGAAATGATTCGAGGAGACTCAAAAATGACGTTATTCAAGAGCAGAATTTCAGTCAAAAAGAATTCACAATTTATAAAAAATAAAATCAATTTTTGTCTGTTGCTCGAATTGAATATATTTCAATTTTAATGTGTGATCATCTTCTTTTGTTTTAAACATAAAATAAATAAAATAAAAAAAAGTAGAAAAACAAAATTATGCTAATGTTTGCAGTTGTCAGTTAGAAGACATCAATAAATCCTGCTTGAAATTAAGTTTGATAATAATTTAAATCAAAATGTAATTTAATTAAATTCAAATTAAACTTATTTTGAAATATCGGCGTTGTTACTATTTGCAAAACTTTCTCATCCTTCAAAATTTGTAAGTTAGTGCGATATAATTGTAAATTAGATTTTCAAGTTCTCACGTTGCAAAATAAACACATTGAAATCCAACAACGAAATATAAAAAAAGAAAAAATTAGCGCAATTATTTTTTGCCATGGTCAACTAACAACAATCAACAGCCATCAGCAACATAAAAAAGCCATTGGTGATTTTGATGATCATGATGAAGATTAAGTTATTTCTGCTGCAGCTCATCAAAATGTTACCAACATTATCTATCTGCATACATATCTATCTGCTGCTACTAACTATTTTAAATCATACCAAACCTCTTTGGGTGCAACATTGCGCTAAAAACCTCAAAAACTACTAAACAAAACAACAACAACAAAAAGCTAACCAAAAAAAAACTAAATTAATGCAATGCAATGAAATTACGAAGCGCGGTTCAATGCTAAATTAAAAAAAAAAACTAAAAAAAAAACAACAAACAATACATAAAATAAAACCTCAAGAAAAATTAAGATTTTGATGCTGTTTTTCGTAGTTTTTTGTTTTGTTTACTGGTAGATGAAGATAAGCTTAAGCTTCACTTAAAACGACGCTAGTTAGGAAAGACAAGTTTTAAAATTTACTCGCTCACCATATAAAAACATAAATATAATTTTTTTTAAAAGAGCATATCGTGTGAGCGCGGTTTGGTCGAATTTGAAGGGCCTTACAATTAATGCAAATGTTGATGATATATAAATAGAATATTCGACACTAGAAACACGAGTAACCCTTTCGGTACCATAGTGATACCGGTGTCACAAGATTAGTTTTTGTGTTTTTTTTAAAACTATCCAATCAATTTTTATAAAGTTAGGATTTTTGGAAATAGAATTGATGGTTCTTAAATTTCTGTTAAAAAAAATTTCCAAATATTTTTTTTTGTTAACGGTACTGTAATGGATCAAAATGAAAAAATTATGTTTTTTTTTTGTTAATTTTCAATCGCTCACAAATTTTGCAAAATTTGCCCAAACATACCAAATTTTTAATATATTGTGGGAAAAACTTTTGCCTCAAAAACTGTAACAAGAAATTGGGGTCAGACAATAGGTTTCCGGATTCGGTCTTCCGCTATTTCCTCTAGTTTCCTTACGGACCCGACAGGGGTATCAAAAAAAACATTAGCCTATTGTGACAAAAAGTAAAAAAATATGGGCATATCACGAATTATTTTTTAAGTTTCAAATACCTGAGAACTCAATGACAACTTGATATGTACTTCACAGGGTGGTATTAAGCTTCTCTCATTGGACTTAATTTTTTTAAGCGTGTCTGAACTTTGGAATTGAATAAAAACAGTTGTGTGAGGGACGGAAACCTTTATTGCGGATTAAACTGCATTCAAATCCATTATGTTTTAAAAATGATATCTTTCAAATAGCCCCCATGGTTCCGCTTACAAGATTCCATTCGAGAGGTCTAATCTAATTCTTGGTCGCTGCCTTCTTTGCCAAGTATTCGGCTATCTCATTACTTGTTTCTCTTGCCCAATTTATTTAGAACCTCTATGCATTCCAAGACTAAATTCGAGGATATCTCGAATGAGTTTAATACTCTGATTGCGTCTTGATGAGGATTTCTGCTTAATAGATGGTAGCAGTTCTGCCCATGGGCTCAGAGTGTCTGGTCTTTGTTCCATACACTCAAACGTCCGTTCCAGATTTTGTTGGAGAGTAGTTTATTGTGATCTCTAACCTTGCAAACCATGCAAATGATCCTCGTTTGTTACTGTAGTAATATTGATAATGTCCCAATGGGAAAGCAGCTTAACTCTCAAAAATACGGGTCCAATATTGGTACCGTGTTGAAATTGCACATCAGGACCGCCGTCTCTAAATCGGTAGGTACTGGTATTGGACCGTAAATTGCTTGAGTTTATACCAAAATATAACATAAGGGTCGACTGTAGTGTACTGAAAATGGATACATACCTAAAGCTTAGTATGGTAAAATAAACAAATCATATGGATGCATAAAAATTGAAGCAGCATGTCGACCTGACCTTAAGTCGCGTGAGTTTGCGCCACATTTTTTGTTTTGTGTTATTTTTCTGTTTATTGGATTGAAGAGGGGGCGTGGTAAAGAAGTAGAGGCTTAAACAGATTTTGAATGTTAAATAATTGATCTTTGTTATTTTGCTTTTTTTTTTCTTTTTACATTGATGATGATCATCAAAGTTGAAGATGATGATGATGAGAAATAAGACTAGGTACGCAGTACATATTTTGGGTGTTTGTTTTGGTGGAAGCAAAGCATTGGTGGTGGTGTTAAGTGATGGTGGTTGAGCAAATAGACAGATGAAGTTGTTGTTATTGTTAACTTTTGGTCCGATGATGATGATGTGTGATTTGTAATTTGTATATCGCATTGGTTGCATGTCAGTTAGTCAGTTTTGAAGTTGAAATTTTGTTTTTTTTTTTTATTTTTTATTATTATTTTTTTTTTATTATTTTTGGGCTGTTGAAATTTTGAATTAAGCGCGATATTTTCTGCAAAGCAAAGACTTTTTTTGTTTGTTATTTTCAATTTGAGGTGATTGCACGTTGAAAGTAAATATATTGAGTTTTTTGGCTACCGTGTGTTGACTGTGACTTTTGGTGTGACATGCAAATGTTACTCAAGATTGTACAAAATGTGTAATTTTTGTTTTTATTTTAAGTATTTAAAATTAGGGAGTTCCTTTTTTGAATGATGCTGATGATGATGATGATGATAATGTTGAAGACAATTACAATAGCAATTTTATTTTGAATTAAAATTGAAACAATTGCTATACTAAACCTTTTGTAACAGGTGCAGCGTGTGAACTATTTTTACCATACAAAGCTTATTCTGAGCATATTAAATTGATTTTTTTCTTATAGTATAAAAGTACTAGATTTATTGCTTATTTACTGGATTTTTGTTTATAAATTTTATAGCATGTTCATACACAAATTGTATCCTTAACGAATAAAGCGAAAGTGAGTTGCAGTAGATGCCATTTAGATCTAATGAGAGAATGATCAGAGCTGCAATTTAGGGGAAATTCTTAACGTTAACAAGGTTGCAAACTGATGGTTGCAAATTCATTTCCGCTTCACAAATATTCATAGTTTACAATAACTCTGTTCACATACTTTTCCATCAAAAATTTTCAGCAAGAGATTAAAAGAAAGATTGAGAAAAAAATTGTCACAAAGAGAAACTATCAGAAAAAGTACGTGAACAGAAAACTATTAGAAACTTTCAGCTAAACAGCTGATCCGTTGTTTTGAATGTTAATTTTTAGTGCGAAAAAATATTATTCAGTTTATAATTTAATTTAATTAATTTAAAGAGTAATTTGTTGAATTCATTTCGTGTGGCACACTCGCATTCACATATATCTACATTTTCAAAATCACAAATTCACTTTAACAAATTTAACACAACCAAAAATTATTGTTGACATTTTTATATTTGACAGTAGTTTTTTTTTTCGGCAGCTGAAAATTTATGAAAATAAAAATTTTACTTTCAGAAACTTTCAGCTACTTTTTTATCTCTTACATTTTTACGCTCTCGTTTTTCTCTCTCGTTGAAAGTTTTACGAGTACGTGAACAATTGTTAACACTTGAGAGCATGTCGTGCTAGATTCTCATTTTTATCTCTTTTTTTCTCTCTCTCTCTCTCTCTCTCTTTCTCTATGAATCGAACCTTAATGCAAATTCAAGTTTTCAGCTTTAAATTTATAAATGCTACGCATATTCCCAAATATAAGAATATTCATTTGAATTTTTCTATGAAAAATCTCAAATCTGAAATAATTTTTTCCCCTTCGATAAGCGAAAAAAATATTACACATTTTTGATGTAATTTAACTTTGAAAAGAACCAAAAACCTAAACAAAAAAAAAAAGAAGAATTAAACCGTTTTATCCAAGATCTAAATATCTGAAGTAAAAACGCCACTTGAAAGGGTTTCTTCTTCAAACTCGAACAACTAGAAACTCCCTGCTGTTATTTCATACCAAATACTGAAATACAATTCATTTTTTCAAGCTACTTACTTTTCTCAAATTGTAATTTACCAAACAATAAAAGATAAAATTGCATTTTTTTTTTACTTCCGACTAGCGCAAACGACGACGATGATGACGCGATGAAAAGTGCAAAGTTCAATGAAATTTTTCATCAGGAAAATGAAATGAAAAATTGCTATCAAAAACTTGAGCTGAAATTATTTCCATTTCTAGTTATTTAGCGTCATTATAAAAGAGTTATTCATTATATTCGTATACAAAGGAATGCATGGAAGAATGAATGAATGAATGAATGTATCCGTAGTATGAATGAATGAAGGTGCAAGGCGCATGCGCATTGCTCATTCACCCCAATGATTTTTCCTACTTTTCATTTCTTCTTCATTGATTGCGTTCAAGATGAGTTCAGAAGGACGCACGATGAGATGCGACGCTATCGTGTCAATTGTGTACAATACTTAAGATTTTTTTTTTTTTTGTTGCTTTACACAATTATATGCTTTTTGTAGTTTTTCCTCCTCAAAAAAGGGGCGAAATTTTCTTTTCTTTCCCTTCGAGTTCACACAAGAGTTCGGAGTTTTCTACTTCCTATTCTTTTTTTCTTCTTTTTTTTTGGGTAAAGTTGAAACCGCTTTTTAATAGTTTTATTAGAAAATTTTATATACTTTTAAAAGCGCATTTCCTTAATGGAAAAGAGTCCCATCCCATCCTCTTTTTTCTCTGTTGTCCTTTGTTGTAAAGAAACTGCATTTTTCTCGCTTATTGTTTGAAAAAAGTAAATAGTTTTTGGTTTCTTTCTTAAGGTGTAGTCCTGTTTTCATATGTGATGAGTTTATCTCTTTTATTTGAGGGTTAAACAATTGATTTTTGATAAATAAAGCACTAAAGAAAAAATATGAAGAAAAAAAAAGAAAAATGCGTGAAATGGCTTAAGCATGCGTCAAACTTTTATTGGGTTGAATATGAGATTTAAGGGATATCCCATAACGGAACTATAAACAAATTATGCAATATAAATAAGGGTATGACGTAGTTCTTTGTAAACAACTTATAGTATGTAAGTATGTATATATGTTATAAGTATGCTAAATAGAATTAATAAGTTTTTGATAATTGTGAAAAAAAGTTTAAAAATTAATTCTAATACTTAAGAATGCATAACGTGTTTTACTTCTGTTGGTCAATTTGAAGGGTGATAGTAGCGGAGAAATTTAATTTGTTTAGCTCATCCTTTTGAATTTGTTAGTAAGACATATCCAACCCAATTAAAAATATTATACAGGAAGATATTCACTTCTACGTAGTGATTGATTAGTGTGCAGGACTATTGTATTGTTTTGTATTTTATTGTTCGAGAGGTTTTTGTCGTTGTACCGCGACCTGTAAGATCTACTGTACGTCCCTCTTCTCTATCTAGTCTAATATAAGCCTAGAGTACCTCATCCAGTTTAGTTTCTCTCAAGAATTTGAGTATTGCGGCCGAATCTATTGATGCTAGTTCTGTGCTGGGCGCTTGGAACATACCCAGATATTTCATTCTCTTGTGGAACAGTACTCCACACTGAGCTAAAAGTTGTTCTGATGATTCATCTTCCTCATTATAAAACCTATAAATTGATCTTTTGTCAACTCCTATTTTACAGAGGTGTTTTTTGAACCCGCAGTGCCCAGTCAGAATACCAGTTAATATGCGCAAACTGTTTTTGTTGAGACCAATGCAGAATGCGATACGCACTCTGTACTCTTATTACAGTTACCTAGAAGTCTAGGTCGCCGTAGCCTAGTGGTTAGTGTGTTGGACTGCTACGCAGAGGTGCCCGGGTTCATATCTCGGCACGTTCAAAAATCAAAAATAGGAAATCAAAATTTTTCTACACTGCACCACCTCTTGGCTGGTGTAGTGGCGCTTGTAGTCAACCTATTTTGTTTTTTTGCTATAAATTTTTTTTATATTCAGTGTCCTTCACTGTAAGTATCTGTTCATTCATATGTAGCGCCATCTAGCGGTCAAATTCATAAGAAAAAAAATCCTTTTTCTTTTTTTTCGTATCTATCTCCAAATTCTAATATGGCTCTCATGGAAAAATCATGTTAGAAATTCAATTTCGCTGATTCACTATGTGAATACGAGCTTACTTGCTTAGAATGAAGAACTGTCTCGATCTTTTCACGATCCAGCTCTTCACCAGGATACATCTTTTGATTTGTTTTAAATCATTTTGCTCTAAAAGACTGTACCTTAGTCTAAGTATATACAAGTAAGTTAATATCTATTCATTTTTCATACATATATGTATACATATATGCAAATACATTTTTATAATTACTTTATAGAAATCAGCCTACATAAATTCATAGAGAGGCCAACATTTTAATAGATATCTACTTGTCCAACATTAAATTCCTGGTCATATTACAGCAATCTGGACGAGATCATTTTCAATTCAATGGTGTCATATCCAAAAAGGGTAATTTCTATAAAAATTTCGAAATAATTTCTTTTCATTTTTATTTCTCTTGTTTTACTCAAATCTAATGGGAAATTTGTATATTTCTTTTATTTAGATTTGACACCATATATATATGCTTAATATATGCTTAAAAACATATAGGGGTTTCAAATCATATATATGAATAAAAACATATGTATGTTCAAAACCATATATATGTATAGGCAAAATATGCATATATATATACAATACCTAAGGTTACTTAATACATAATATCATGCATATATATACCTAAAAACATATGATGATAAACTTGTGCATTGTAATACCTAAGGTTGAAAATCAAAAATTTGCGGCGAATTTGATACCAGATAACCAGGCGAAGTCCCGTTATATCAGTTGATAGAAGTTGGTGCATGCGGTCATATAGTGATAAAATAACAAGTAGCTAAATGCATTATAATTAAGTAATAAAAGCTAGAAAAGTGATAAATAGTAATTAAAATAAACAAAGATTAAATTAAAAGTGGTTAAAAATGGCTAAAAATACATAAAAAAGTTAATAAGCATAGTTAAAATGATTAATAAAAATATTGTATGATATATATATATATACATGCATATATACATGGTGTATATGAACAGAAGAAAAACAAAAACAAATTAAGACAATACCTACATGAAGAACAAATCATAGTTAAGTTAAAGTTATAGTGAAATTATTGGAAAAGACCCTATAGGGCAAAATTAGTTATTTTTACCCCAATTTAACCGATATACCGATAAAGCATGAAAATTAAGTAAGAATTAAAAATTGCATATAAAGTTAACATTAAAATAAAAATAAGTATAATAAAAGTACCTGAAATCAAAAATAGTGTATGAGAGAAGAAAGAAAAAAAGTTTAAAAATTGTTAATTATCATTATTGTGCCATGGTGACATTGAGGATTTGAGCAAGTGATTTGAAGCATGTGTTTAAATAAAGATTAAATTTGTTAATTATAATTAGAAAACAAAGAGCACAGTACGCTCATACACACAAATATCCAAATGCAAATTTATCGCATGCGATAAATCTTAATTTATTGCAGTGTTTTTGATTATTTATAAATGCTGAAATTTTCTTTTTACGTTCACATGATTCAATTTTCGGGTTCTATAATTTTCACCACTAGTGTCTACAATAAAGATAGAAGTTAAAATATTTTTGGTCCTAATTAGTTTTTGTATCTATGCATTATTTTCTAAGCATGGGGATACGACCTTGCCTCTCTCTCAAAGCTCTCTCAATTTAGAACAACAATAATAAAATTTTCTTAGCAATCTCCGTTACTATGAAGCAGTCGCTCTTTGAAAGATCTTTCATCGTGGGAGTGCAGCAGAATTGAGTGAGTTTGATTTATATTTATGTGTATTTGTTGTTGCTAAAAGAGGAGAATGTTTGTTTACTTTTTGAACTTTAACTTTATTCGAATAACCTCATGAACCATTTTTTCACGCAAACGCATTTTGTTTCGGATAAAGCTTTCGTATGCTAATTTTTACATTCTCTTGCTGATTTTTTTTTTCTTCGAATTTTCATTTAATAATAATTAGTTGTGGATTGAATATAACTATTAAATAATTTTTTTTTTTTTTTATGTTCATACATGAATATTTATTTTCTTTTATACTTAAGTTTTTCCTAATTTTATCTTTAACTAATATTAAGATGCAAATGAATTCGATTACCCTTATTTTTACTTTAAATAAAATATATATTTTAATGATTTAAATTCTTTTTTTTGATTTCTAGTAGTATCTAGGTCGTTGTGTGTTTGTGATGTGGGATCCTCATGCAGATCTATTTAGTGGGTTTTTTTTGGATCATGGTTGGGAGGGCAATGTTGCAACATCAACATGCAACACAACAACAACAATATTCTCGATTGAATATTGGAACACTAGCTCCCCTCTCTTTCTTTTTCTATTCTTTCTCTATCCTGTCCTTCTATACTCCCTTGTTATGCACGTAAATTAAAATGTTACTGCTGTAGACATGTTAGCATTAGGTGATTTGCAGCAAGGACTCCACCCCAATTGCCGACGAGCCAGAGCTGGAACTATACGTGCATCTGCTGTCACCTAAACGAACCTTGCCTATATATACATACATTTGATCGTTATATGCTACACTGGGAATGGCAAACCTTCAAGAGTAAAAAAATACCTATGAAAAGCTTTTCACTTTGCCGTTCGGATTCGGCATAAAACTGTAGGTCCCTTCCATTCGTGTACAAATAAAGGGTTTTCCATTAAGGACATAACAATTTTATCAATTAAATGGGCTCGTGGTGGTCATATGACCGAAAACGAATTTCATTCATAAAATGTAATGCTACACCCACAATAAATTTGAACTCAAAATCTCAAAAAATTCTGTATTTTGTCCCTAATGAGAAACCCTTTATAACTCACCTTGGCCCACCATGGCCTGTTGTGCCATAATAGTAGTAGTAGTAGTAGAAGCCTTTCGGATTGCCTCAATCCCGGAAGATTAGGAAAGAGTTCTTACCTCTTGTTTCTCTCTTCCTGCCTGAGCAATTCCCTGATTACGCTATCTTCTATTTCACAGAAGGGTTCAGGTCCCACGAAAGTGGTCGCTGCCCTTTTTCTAACAAGTTCGTCTGCTTGTTCATTACCCTCTATTCCTACGTGTCCAGGAATCCAACATAGAGCGACTTTATTGTCCTTGGCCAGTGGGCTTGCTCAAACGGTCCCACACCACTTTAGAATTGATCTCAAAGGAGCATATTTCTCGAATGGCTACCAGGCTGTCCGACATGATAGCGATATCTTACCGTTTGCACTTCCTGTCCAGGTTGAGTTACACACATATATGGATTGCAAGAATTTAAGCTGAGTGTTTGATTTTTGGCCGAAAAACTCCTGCCCCAGTTCCATCCTCAGTTCCTGACCCATCTGCATACCACTTAATCGTGTGTTCTTTGAATGTGTAGTTATATTCCACACACCTCCACTCGTTCTTACTACTAAGTTTTGCAACAAAGTGTTTCTCAAAACTATACTGTTTGTCCATTTTGTGTTGGGGACAGTTCAAGAGATAGTTGACTTTCGACGGTTTATCTCTCTATAGATCACCCCGTTAACTTTTTATCTTTTGTTGCTTTTACGATTGCTGCCTTGGAGGTACCTTCTATTGCGAGATGTAATGGACGGAGGTCCAATAGTATTTCCAATGCAGAAATCGGGCATCCCGCTATACAGAGACATGTTAATCATTTCCTAGTTTAGTTTTCGCTGTTTACCTCCAGTGCAATACACTTGGTTTACATCCAAGTTTTCTGCATACCATTAGAGGGAGAGTGGCTTTATTTGCCACTGACTCAACATGCGATTTCCATGTGAGTTTACTATCTAATACTAAGCCCAGATATTTTACCTCTTGCTTTTGTACAATAACCTCACCAGCTAGTGATATCGGTTTTCAGCGTGGGAGTGATCTCTTCCTAGTAAACGGAACTATAGTGGTCTTTGTAGGGTTGATATTTAGCCCTAGTGATCTGCACCATCTCCTAGTAATACCTAGCCCTCTTTGTGTAATGTCAGAAAGGGTTTCTTCAAATTTACCTCTGGATATGAGGACGATGTCATCCGCATACCCTTGGCAGTCTATGCCTTCCTCTGAAAGTTTCATTAAAAGTTCGTCTACTACCAGGCTTCACATTAGAGGTTTTAATAGCCCTCCTGTTGGACATCTTTTGGTTGTGCTGACTACTACTCCTTTTCGACTTAGAGAGTTTTTGGCAGCCTCGTGTGAGGTCTTGTCAAAAGCTCCTTCTATATTCAGGAAAGTACATACAGGAAAGACTACCTCTGCCCTTTGCCAAGCTGTGGGTATGTACCCAAGAACCAGGCTACTACTCCCTATACTAATAACGAATGGCATTATTTTCTTAATGCCTTTTTGTAGGAGGGTTCAAAAGATAGCGTCAAGACCGTGTGATTTGAATGATTGAAAAGTGTTAAACGCTCATTGTAATCTAAGCACAGCGGATATTTCTGTTGTTACTTGCCCCTCTACTCAGTTTATTCTTCTAGGTTGCCACCCTGAATCACTGCTATCTATCCCAATACTAGGAAGTGTATTGCTAGAAGCAATTCATCTGATTCCTTCAACGCCATTTTCATATCCAGTCCTGCTTTTGCAAAGGTTACGCATGGTGTCCGGATTCGATAGACAACAAAAAAAAAAACCTATCAAAACGTCTTTAAAAAATGTTGCTCGGGAGCTCATCACTCCAACGGAGCATAAACTAGCTATATGGATGGAAAAGTGCTCCACTATGCTCTCGAAGCCTGCCAACAACGTGCAAGAGATCTATGATTGCACTTTCCATATTGGGCTGTTGGACATCCCTTCGGATGGGCAAAGAGGACCCTGAAACTAGTGCAAGTCACTTACTCCCCCTGAATAGAGATTTCTGTGATACAATAACACTGCCTGAGGAGTTGGACGAAGGACTTATCGTCAAAATTCTCAAGAAAGGAAACCTTACAGAATGCAAAAACTGGAGGGGTTTCACGCTATTAAGCATGGTCAACAAAATCATTGCGTGTATCATTAATAACAGGCTGTCCGAATCACTACAGCAGGAATTCAGGGAGGAGCAGGCTGGCTTTAGGGCGAACCGATCCTGCATCGTCCACATCAGCAGCCTCAGAATTACCGTGGAACAATCCGTTGAGTGGAGGTTAACTCTATATCTCGTCTTCGTCGATTTTCAAAAAGCTGTCGACACGTTAAATCATGGAGCTATCCGAAAAGCGCTTGAAATGCAAGAGTGTACCTCGAAAAGTAATAAGTCTTATCGACGCCCACCCAATACTTTTAAGCAAACCGCCGAGTAATACAAGAACAACTACTTAGTTATAGAAAAAAGGTATTGAATGGGGTTCGGCAGGCGTGTGTACTCTCACCACTGCTATTCGACATTATCCTAGACATCACTATAAAATCCGCCATGGGAACGGCTAGAGGAATTACTTGGACCTAGGAGATCTCGACTACGCTGACGACATATGCCTGCTATCGCAAAACTATGCAGATATGACATGCAAACAAAATCATGCGTAACAATACCAGAATGAGCAAAAGAAAAAAAATTATTGTTCAAAATTTTTGCACATCCGACCTAACCAGGGGCGATCATGAGAACCGACAGAAAAAAATTAGACAAAAAACCGAAAAATTTAGATATTCTTGTAACCTTTTTTTAAAATTCTATATAGACTTGGATTTGTGACTTGGAAAACATATTTCTTTCAAATAAACTGTGGATAAAAAAGTTGTGCATGGTATTCTAAAAAATATTGAAATTCTTTTTGAATTCATTAATTTTACTAAAATGAATAAATATTAAAAAAAAAAAAACGAATTTTGCTGAAAGGAAAAATATCTTTTTTTTCTTGTAATTTAATCATTTTTTATTATTATTCCAAGACAAGACATAAATAAGTTAATTTTAAAATTTTTTAACATTCAATAAAAGTTTTAAGGCGAAGGTCTTGCTCAAGGTTGCATTGTGTAGATATGTTTGCTTTTTTTTTTGTTTGGGGGTTACAATACAAAAAAAAAATAGAAACATAAGCTTTGTCTTTTTTCCAATTTCAGTGTAGAGTGTGTATGTGTGTGTGTATGTGAACACATAAATCTGAACTTAAACTCATACAAAATGCATAAAACTTTTTTTCGGTAGACATTGAGCTCACGTTTTTCTTATATTTTATGTATGTGTAAATTCATATATTTAGTTTTTGGATACAATTTATATATTAATACGAGCGAGTATTAAATGCTTTTAAAGTTTTAGGCGTAAATTTTCGGCAGAAAAAGAGCAAGAAAATTACAAGAAAAAAAAATTAAAACATTTTTAACCTGAGGTTAAATTTTTTATTTTGAGTTTAGTTTTTTTTCTTGTGTGGCGCTTTAAGTGTTCTTCATTGTGTAGGTGCATTAAAGTTGTTGTTGTTGTTTAACACGTCAATTACAGCATATGTCAAAATATTTTTGACAGTTACAAAATCATTTTTTTAAATGGTTTTATTTCAAGGTTACATACTTGTAGTTACTGTACTATAGTTTAATGTAGAGTGGCATTTTTCTATAGGCTTGCACTTAGGGTATCTCTTCTTTGGTACCCAATTAGAGCTTTTTTTTTTCTTTCAGAAAAAATTTAAAAAATATTTAGTATTTTTTGATGCTTTTGTAATTATTATGTAATTGAAACGTTTTGAGGTCATTGTAAAATGGACCAACCAAATTACTTTAATTCTGTTTTTAATGAACCTTGCTTTTTACAGCGCTATAAGTATAAGTATGTTATTTGGCTTTAATTAGTAACTAGATCAGAAGGTAGACCAGTGATTAGTGCATTGGAACCAGAGCTGGGTAAATTCAACTACATTACATTCCCAATTCCAATTACAAGGAATTGTAATTGGTACTTAAATATTTTCAATTCCTTGGTAATGGAATTGATAAAACTTTCAATTCCATTACAAGGAATTGTAATCGGTAATTAAAATTTGTAAATTCCTAGGTAATGGAATTGGAAAAATTTTCGATTCCATTACAGGGAATTGTATTTTGTAATTAAAAAATGTATTAATTCCTTAAAGGAATTGAAAATAGCGTAATAGATTATAAAAAAAAGCAAAGTTTTTGTTACCGAATTAGTAGCCGATCGATGTAAATTAAAATCATTTTGGCAAAAATAGTTTTCGTATATTTTTCAATAAGTAAGTCACATTTTTTAATTAAAAATCGCGAATATTTTTTTTTTTTTTAATTTGTACCTGTATTGAATTTCTTCAAAAATAAAACTACATTTTTTGTTTTTGAATCAGTTCTAAATTAGTGGTTCCATTTTTCTAAAGATGTGACTCGCAGATTTCTTGTCTACTCTGCAAAACTTACATGAGTCATTAGAAAGAGTTCCCAGTTTTGTAAGGTGATAATAAAACCTACAGTGCCCTGCTAAATTGATTATACTTATAATTTTATTATAAATGTGTATTTTTACACTTTAACCCTTTTATGCCCAAATATTAATGGGGCTTAATAGAAACCTTTTGTACTGAAATTATGATTACTTACGACTTAATTCTTAATTAAATGCTAAAAAATATAGATATGGAGCTGCAGACAACCATTGAATAATCCATTTTCCCCAATATTTTTTTCATATTCTCCTGTCTTTTATAAACATATTTTATAATAGAAATTTTTCATTAGTAATAGTTTAAAGCATTTTTTTTTTGGAAAAATTAATGGAAAAGAATCTACGAATAATTTTTGACTTGACTTCAAAGACAAGAAATGTAAAAAAATGGCAAAATCACGAAATTTCAAATATTCGGCAACAAGAAATTGTGAAGAACGCCTAAGTCCCTTTTCCACACGGCAAGTTTTCTTGTCGGCAAGTCGAGTTTGTATGCAAGAGAGAGAAAAACGAGAGGAGACGAGTACAGATTTGCTCGTACCAGCAAGGTTTCTTTTGTGCTGTTCGTTCTTTGATGTTTCTCTTTATTCTTATTTGTCATTTTAAGTTAGATGTGCATTGATTTAGGCTTCTTATTGGAAAAAATAAACTGTTTTCATTTAAAATTTCACATTTCTTCTATTAATCCATTTATTTTAAAATGTTTTTTACAACGCGAATCAAAGACAAAGTAAAAGCGGAATTGCCCAAGAAACCTTGCTGTGTGGAAAAGCGAGTGGCAAGTTCAAAACAGAATTGGAAACTTGCCGTGTAGAGAAGGGGACTTACACAACTGAATGGATATATTATTGCTAAGCAGTAAGTCACTGAAGTGACTCATTTTATTAGAACAATTGAACGAACAATTACTCCCCGTCTTGGAATCGAACCTGAGACTCCAGACTTGAACTCCAGGCTAGCACACATTCCCCAGGCCACCAAGATGATATTTTACTGCTAGTAAAATTTGCTAAATACCTATTTTATGCCACATCAAAGTGAATGTTACCAATAGGCAACAGCGGGCATGAACGAGTTAATATCTCTATTGCAAATATGCACATCAGCATTTGTTCAAATATTTTGCTTTTGGTTGGCAAACAAATTTCTATTTTTTTTATTTTTGGGGGGGGCGGGGGGGGGGGGGGTTTTGTGGGAGTTTTTTTTTATAATGTGAACAAAAAAAAGGGAATTTTTAAGCTATCGCTGTGGAAATTTCATATCAAAGCTCTGGCATCACTGTATTCAACTGGCGAAAGTTATTCAAAAAATAACAGTTAATACCTACTTTTTACTCTTTTTAAGAATATTTTCTGTAATTATAGAGTTAAAAACTTCAAAGAATATTTTAGTTATTGGTATTTGGTTTAATATTTGTAATTTTGAGATTATTTGTATCCAATTAAAATATTAAATTGTTCATTAAGCAGAATGATTTTCTCATAGGTTTGAGAGCAAAAAGTATTTGTCACTATTTGTTTCACACACGTGACCACAACAATATAAAACTTTTTTTTTATATAATAAAATTTGAATTCATCTACTTATAAAAGTGTAACAACTAGTTAATCTTTAATATTAAATCTTTGTTGTAAAAATTATATCAATAATCCTCAAAACAAATGTGCATAAACGTGCTGGAGACGAACCATAGAAATTAATATACATAAAAGATATCCTCCGAAGTGAATAAAATCTTAAACGAAATGCATATCATTTTCGAGAAGAACATGCCCATCAGACTAACAAACAACATGCATACAATCCTGATCCTCCACAATACAAGAGACAAACAACCAAAAATCAACAAAAAAAAAAAACCTAAAAAAGAAAAGAAGAAAGGTGTTTGTACATATGGCGATATTTTTCGGTGTGGTTGGTTAATGATGCTGATGCTGAAGGAAAAAGGTGCTCCATATGTTGTATTTGCTTAGAAATTCAATGAAATGAAAGAGGAACGAACGTATGCAACTTACAAATGCAGCAGCAGCAGCAGCAGCAGCAGTAGTATTGTTGTCCTAAGGTGCATTTTCATGCAGATGCCACCACCACTTGCACGGCTAAATTTGATATGCAATATGTTGGAAATGCATATTATTTTATTTTATCTATGTCTGAGCTATTTGAAAATTGATGGATTTAGTTTTGTTTTCTTTAGAATATTTCACATACTCGCATGAATAACATTTCCTTTTATTGAATTTATGTATATTTTTCTGCTTAAGTATTAGCTAAAATGGAAAATTAAATTAAAGAAAAAAAGAATTGTAATATTTGTAGGAAGTCGATTTTCTCACGGTGTACTCTCCAAATGTTGCACTTTGTTTTTTTCTCTTTCTCTCTTTAGGTGTGCATGTTCTCATAGATACAAAAAAAGAAAAAAAGGATGATAATGATTTTTTTTTATTTTGCGTAATGCGGGTGCAGTATTGCAATTTATTATCTGAGCATTTATGGAATAATAGGATTTGTGTGAAAAAGAAAATCCTTATTGCTAAAAAATTTTTATTTTTCTTTGTAATATTTAAGGTAAATGGAAAAAGGGTAAGCAGTTATAGAAAATATGCAATGCATGTGTATATTCTTTTGTTATATTGAGAGACTGTTCTTTAGGTAAATACAATAAGAGAATGAAGAATTGAAATAAAAGTGGAAGATTTTTTTTATGTTATGAAATTATAAAGAATTGGTTTCTACTTGATATATCGCGTTACTTTACACTGTGACTATAATATAAAAATTTGCTTCAAAAGATGCTATTCTTTCTTCCAACCGGCTCAACTTCAAGACAAACGAATAGTGGATTAGAAAGGTGGTTAAAAAAAAAATTACTAAAAATGTCTAAGCATGTTTTTATTCATATTGTATTGAATTCTGTTATAAATCTATAGTTTGTGGGACTTCAGAACCCAGAACTCTTTAAGGTCTAAGCTGAATTGCAGCATATCGATAACATAACGATCTTAACTGATAAACGTTTGCTCAACATTTGCATTTAGCATCTTTTCGAATACAATTCTTAAAAATGCATTAAATTCTTATTTGCTCCGAAATTTTTGCAATTGATATTTTTTTTAACGTTTGTCCAATCTGATACAGTCTTTAAAAATTTCTGCAGGGAGATCGTTTTTAACGCATTATAAAAAATAATATCAATATTTTTTCTAAACAGGTTTTATTGCTAATTTTAAAGACTAAAAAGAGGAAAACTATTTTTTTTTTTGTTGGAACTGCAAAAGATATATTCCAGAATACAGCACTAAGACAAGTTTATCTATCTATCTATTGTACTATATCCTGTGTTCCCTTTTGCTATTTATTGAATCTACCAGATTTATGTTTAAAGCTTAGCAGATCCTGCGGTATTTATCTCTCAACACTCCAGTGCCAAAAATGCTAACTCTGATCCGACAGAAAGCAAGGCAGACACTAAGAAAGTGGTCTGCTGTTCTTCACATTCTTCCTCTCAGGTCAATCATATTCAAATGTTTGGCCCAAGAAAAGTTATCTGTGTATAATTCCAACTCTTTCTGTTAAGTGATAATAGAAAGTCTGTTAGACGCTTGGAGATAACAGGTAACATCATCTTTGCCTATCTAAAGCCTCTCAGTTCCTTCCATTTACGATTATGGGCCAAATCGACCCACTCACTAATGGTGGTCTTGATGACTGTAGACGACAAACAGAGTACAGGTTCTGGGACCAAGAAACTAGATTCCGAATCCTTTCTGGTCAGAAGGTTGGCAGATTGATTTCCTGAAATTCTTGAGTGTCCAGGAACCTCTTGTGTTTTCCAACACAATAATGCATGGATTTACAATGCATTACCAGTTTATATGTGGTTAGAGAATTGAGCAAGGATTTAAGCGCAGCCTGATTGTCCCTAAATACATATATGCTCTTTTCTCTCTAACCATTATCAATGGTAACATGGTCCATTGCCTTGATGATTGCAAAAAATTTTTGCTTAAAAAACAGAAGCATACAACCCAAGAGACAAGTGAACGAATACTCCATCATTTACAATGAAGAGTCCAGAACGCGAACCGAATTCTGTTTTGGAGCCATCAGTGATAATGCGCTTACAATCAACTCCCGATCCAGGTCTCGGCAAAAGCCAATTTTAGGCCTCTGGAATTTGTATTGTAAAACGCTGTTTTAAAACTGAAATTCTTGGCATTTTATCGGATGGCATTGATAGAACTGTTACATTAAAGTCAGTATTTTAAACAATGTCACCAATATTCCAGCAAGTGCCGTACCAATACCCAATGCGTTTCGACCTAAAGATGGCCTTGACAGCCTCGCCTTTATCAAAACTATCAAGGGGTGGTAAGTTGAGCAATGCATCGAAGGATGTTCCAGGTGTTGTAGGAAAAGCTCCCGTACAGCAAATGGCCACAAGCCTTTGAAGTCTGGCAAGAGCTTTCCTAACGCTGTCAACGTTAAGTCTGCTCCACCAGACTTTGGATGCATAGGTGGTGATGCGCCTAATATTAGCTTTATGAAGCCATAAGACTTTGTAAGGTGATAGACCCCTTGTTTTGCTAAAAATAGCCTTACAATGACAAAAATCTGCCAGAGCCTTGGATACCTTTAGCTCAATATGAGAACGCCATAGAAATTTGGTATCTAGAATGACTCAGATTGACCACAATCAGCTTGAACCATCATAAGTTTATGTGACACCATTGAGCGAATCTTGTTAAAGGATTAACTTCAACACCATACTGAAACTCGACATATCTGTGATTTGGTAGACAGTCATCTCTAAGGACCTTCCAGTTTGCAATTGACTGCACTAACCTTTCATTAGAAAGAGTTAGGTCAATAACCTCCTGTCTAGTAGGTGTCACAAAAGTGGGTTTTTTATGTTCAATCTAGGAGACTGGATGTAGTTGAGAAGATGTGTTCCTCTTACGTTGCACTTGCTGCTACCCCAGATAACGTTCTGTGCATTAGCGTCACAACATAATATGATCCCCAAATTCATCCTTTCGCAATACTCCACAAATTCAACAATCATCGCTTGGGGGTGGTGGTAAAACTGCATCGTGTGGAAAGTAGACAGAAGCAATCGCAAAACGTTTCCATTCCCGATTGCCTTGAAAATCCACCTTAGCAGCCACCATATCTTGGCCATCGTATAGAATCGAGCGTCCCCTTAACTCACCAATTCCACAGATGCGACATTTATGGACCCAAGTTCTTGGATTTTTGTTATGTGGGGGAATGTGTGCAACATGGATAGGCGTTTACATAGCAGTGCAGTAGCAACCTTGTAATGTTGCAAATAGGTTCCGCAAAATTCGCAGAATTAGAAGAACGAGGTAGCCTCGTGTTATCATTGCCGGCAGCAGTTGGCATCACAGAGGTGGTGTTACTACTTTGAAAAGTATTAAAGCCCCCCCTTCTGCGCGCCCACTATGCATGAGATAGAAGCGTTGGCAGTATCGGTCTTCATTCTCTTTACCTGAGTGCGCCTGGAGGAAGAGGCATGGTTTCTCTGAGGTAACTCTGCATCGGTTGGTGTAACCATCCGCCATCATATAAGTGGTACGTCAGAATTGGCCTGACAATTGCTATGTAAATTCAGAATACCACTTATGGACGGAGACCCCACTTTTGTGTTCTTTTGCATATACCTTATACTTATATACATTATACAGAAGTTCTTGATTCTATGTTCGAAGTTAATTTTCAAACTAAGTTTAGTAATAACTAAATTTTTAAATTCTTCGATAGAGTGAGTACATGACACTTAGGAAGAGTAAATTTTGATATTTTGGGCTTTGTAGCGAACAGCATCAGTTCTGCTACTGACTAGATTCAAGGTCCTTTCTATAATCTCGCTGATAATGGTTATAAACAGACTTGAAACTACAACTACGACTACTCGACCTTACGTTTTGGTACGGGAAACTTAGGGCATATTTGTGATTATTTTTGGACTATTTGAAGTAATTTATTTAAAACTAGCATAACAGGTATACATAGTACATATTCTTACAAAAAAAAAGAGTGGTCGGATATGAAAAAATATTGAAAATTGTAGAAGTTGTAGCTCTTGTCCTGATGCGCGTTTTTTCTGCAGAGTCTGGCGGTGACCACGATTGAATACCAACAACTCAACTGTAATCAAAAAGACAAATAATTTACAGTTGTATACTACAACGCCGAGTACTTGAACGAAAAATTTTGAAAAAAAAACCTTTTTCTCATACCATGATGCAAAAAAAAGTCGGTTTCTCAAAAATATTTTTAAAAAAATTATTAGTTAAGACAAATACTGCACATGAAAAAATGATCGTTCAAGTACTCTGTATTGCAACTAGGAAAAAAATTAAAAAAAATTGGATGAATTGGTCAAGTAGATTTTGAGATATCGCGGTCACCTCAAAGGCATTTTTCAAAAAACATCATTCGGAGAAAATCACGTTTAAAGTTTTGAGTGCACTTTATTCATGAATAGTAGCGCGCTACAAATCGAGTTGCTACTTACGATCTGCTACTCGGATTGACTTGAAATTTTGATCATAAACTTTTGAAAGTATGTTTGTTCGAAATAAGTCATAAAAATTTTTCAGATTTTTTGGCTCATGAAAACGTATGTAACCCCTTAAACCCTCATCTATTGAAACTAAGAAATATATAGTCTATGACGATCACCCAAAATAAGTCTTTCCGCTGCTGACCGACATAAGATTCCTATCCACAAAATTCCTGCTACTTGGAAATAAATTATATTCATTTATCTTCTCACTACTTTAATTGATTAATATTATAAGTTTAAAAAATAAGTTTAAAAAATTTTTCTTTCGACTCAAAACTATATGAGTACGAAATTTAAAAATTTTGCAGATCTTTGCAAAAAAAAAAAATGTCACAACTGTACCCACGCATAATATTCGTTCCTTGAATATCATACGGCACAACATACGAATTTCTCACACTTTCCAATTAATGACGCTTACATGAAAAACTACCGAAGAAAAACTATCACCAAACATTAACAACAACAACAACAGACAAATCTAAGAAAGCGATAGAAATTGTCATAGCATCGGCATTATTTAGCAAAGAAACAACAAAACAAAAAACAACTACAAAAAAAAGAAAAAACGAGATACAAAATCACCAGGAGAATCCTAAAATGAAATCATAGCAATTGAAAGCATAAAGAAAAAACCAAATAAACAAATAATATAATACATCACATGAAAATTATCATCATAGCGTAGTATTTTTTATATGTAGATCAACAAGATCAACAAGACAAAGCTGTACAGCACCGCTGCTACTGCTACTATGGATTACTACGACAATATCATTTAGAAAAGAGATCAGCAAATAGAGATCATTAACTTTGGTGGTGAATCAGTTTTTTTTTTGGTTTTGTCGTTTTTTACTTTTTTATTTTTCTTTTTTTTTAATATAATTTTATATCATATAAAAATATTTAGAAAAAAAGAAGAAAAATTTCAAACCAAACGCATTGACCATGACCATGAAATAAATGTAACGCTCAATAACCACGTTGGCAGCATTACGTTGTTAAAGATTGAGTATATGAGAGAGAGTAAATGACAGAGAGAGAGAGAGAGAAAGAGTGCAGAAAAATAAAGTGCCTACAAAGAGTTGCAGATACACAGATACTCTTTGCAGATACAAAAGTAGAGGAATGAAAAATTATAGTTACCCTCATATCATCATAGGCTTGTTGCTATGCAAACATAGTTTGCTATGTTGCTGGCATTTATTTTGGCGATATGTTGAGGAATCTCTTTTGATACATATGTATGTAGTTGGTTGTTTGGTTGGTGGTGGTATATACAAAAAAAAAAAAAAAATGTGCGTTTCTTTGAAAATACGTAGCCGTATTTGTTTCCACTACTTGCACTACTAAAGGTAATGGCATTTCCTAAATGGCATTGCTTTATGATGATGATGTTGATGCCCTGTATATGGTATGATGACGGCGTTAAAGCAATTGGGCGAGGATCGGGCTGCATAGTCCGTCTGCTTGGCAGTAAAATACGCAGCATTATGAAAAATTCCTTTGCCCTTTGTCATATAGAGAATGAGAAACAACAACAACAGCAAGCAAGGAGCCACTTAAAGCATTAGCAGCGTAAATGAGAATACCCTCTCTCACATCACATCTAGTACATGAAAACATAAATGATCGCGAAATAAGAAGTGGTTGAATTTATATTGAATTTTTAATAGGAAACTTATTAAAGTAGTTGAGTTGAGTTTTGTATGATTTTTAAACATAAAATGAGGATAATTATTTCGGTACAGTTGTGTGAAACTTAAACTTGAATAAATGTGAACACGCACTCACTGTGTATTCTGCAAAACGTTAATTTTTTGAATTTAAACATTGGTTGTTGATCGTTGCCGATTGTGATGGCGATGGTGGTGGTCAGGATTTATGCTTGAAAGAGCTAGCTCATAAATATATTTAAGTTACTAAAACCTCTTCCGTTTTTCTGTTCTTTTTTAATTTAAAATCAATTGAATTTCCATAGCGCACCCTAATCACAATCACAATAACAACGACATCAATAGCAGAAATAACAACAACAACAAGAACGAAACTTCACTCACTCACGAATTATTGTTGCTATAAATTTAATTGAGAGTAGAAATCATGAAAATCCCGCATGCCATTGCACCCAAAAATCTTTCAATTGGAACGCGTGGCACCCAAAGAGAGATTATTATCACACGAACGATGTTCGTATAGTAGACGCCGTCACTGCTCTCGTTGTTATTGTTGTGGCTGTTATGATTGTTCTTGTTGCTGCTTTTTTATTATTATTATTATTATTATGGTATGTTGTTGCTACTGCAATTTCTCATTGCATTATTTCACACACGAGTGACCATCACTTGGCACTTTAGCTGAGCTCATTGACTCTGAGTGTGTGTATGTGCGCGCATGCGAGTGTGAAAATAATGAAAATTTATACTATTTAAACATGAATTTCTATGCAATTAAAAAAAAATGTAAGTAAAGGAATCCCGCATTTGTAAGAAAAGAAAAATTCTCTAAATTTCAAATAGAAAAATCAAATAAATACCTAAGCATGTTCAAATAAATATGAGGGTTTCGATATTCAACTTTAACAAATCAGTTCATAATACTTCTGAGCATAAAAATTTCATATTGAGAGGTGTGTTCGAAACTAAATTGAAAATACCAAAAAAAAAAAATATGTATTATTGAACAACTGACAGACAGAATACCGTGTGATATTTTTGCTCTGCTTTTTCCAAAACTCAATTGCAAGCGATTGTGCCTCAAAAATATAATTTTCACATAATTGCTTCGTTTTTTCTTTTCTTTGAATTTACTTCAAAAACATTTTTTAAGATTACTTTGAAATTTATGTGTCCTGCACTTTTCTGTGATAAAACAAAATTGTGATTGTTATCAGCTGCAATTATAAATGTTAATTTTCTTATGAAATTGAGTTCAAGTTCACGTCATGTTTATTTGAAATATAATTTCTTTAACATATCAATTGCTTTTAAGATAACCTTTGTTTACAAATTCTAATTTGTGATTTTCTTGAATTTTTTGACTGGATACATACATATGTATTTCCCATGAGATGTCATTAATTTTCTTGCAGTTATGTGCATATGTAGGAATAAGAAATTGGGGGAAAATTTGTTTACTACTGCAAGTGTAGCAAACTAAACGATTGAGTGAGAATTGGAAGGAAGTTTTAATGTATGCATGTAAATAATTGACTGTAAAAATAATAAGATTCTGCTGAAATCACCGGTTTTTCTTTAAGGCTTTTACTTACTATTGTCATTAAAATGAAATGGCAGCAATGAAATTTTACTCTCACTCAATGCCCACTAACCAATGTTTGTAATTGGTCAAATTAACCCTCTAGTTCTCAAATTTTTGATTGATAAAAAAAAAATCGGAATTGATTAATATTAAGAAAAATCATAAACTGATTTAAAAAACCAAAAAAAAAAAAAAAAAAACGGATGGACGTGGTTTTATGAAGTGAGAAAGTTTGAACGCCTAAAATTATTTGTTCTTGAATGAGCTTTTTATCATTTTGTTTTCAGTAATTAAATATTTTATATAAAAAATTCAAATTCTTAGCTATCCATAGCTAGTTTTTTTTTTATCTGGATATTATGACGGGAAGTATTTTATTTATTTTTTTCATTTTTATCTCAAATACAATTAAAATAATTAAATTTCCTATTTTTCACAAATTTTTTACTTTGACTGACGCTAACTTCTGTAATACGCATCATAGCTCATAATTGATGCTTTTTTTTAAAAGCGTGGGACATTCCCTAAACGATATGATAAAATGTAGCAACAGAAAACTGTTATGGTTGCGATTTCATCCCTTTTGGTGAAGACCGTCTAGAGGCGGGCTTGGGAACTTGGGGTGGGATATTTTCTCTCCGCATATGATTGAAAATATGTTGTCTCGAAACGAACTAATCGTACATTCTTTTCAAACTAACTATCATACCATAGTTTGAAGTTTATTACCGATTCTTCATAAGAATGAGGAGCTTTCTTCTTCTAGCTAGAGTTCTCACAGAGCTCGTCAACTAACCATTTTCTTCCAACGAACTTTTAGTACTCGCTAGAGTTCAATGCGTATGCCACGGTCTTAAGCACTAATCAAGGCTTGTAGTTCGCCTTGAGGACTTCATTATCTGTAATGGAAATGTGTGGAAATCTAGGATAATTCTTTAAGCCATTCGGTCGACTGCTCATCTTAGCATTTTATGAGTTGCTACCCCGACCTGAAATTAAAAACCTCTTCTGGAAAGTCGTTTTCAAGAGTTGCGAGTCCCTCTGTTGATAGTGTAACCTCGGGATAGTCCTTTGGTAGCGATGCCATTTTAATGATTACCTCCACGATCGAGTATGTTTTCCCGGTTTACTTTTTCTGAGCAGGCAGTACTTGTGCCTGTTGCTGCAATTGTCGTTCTGAGTTTAGCTTAATTCGGTTGTCGCAGTGGAGTGATAACCGTTTTCCCTTTTTTTACTTTCTCGAGATTATCGACTTGGCTTTTTGGTTATCTGCCTTGTGGCTGCAAATCTTAAGTACTATTCTAGGTATCATAGATACCCACTAACTCACTGAGGCCTTTTCTCAGGGAAAGGTAACCTGAAAGGTGTAGCCTTGGTTACGTGTGACCTTTGGGCACGGCACCTCCAGCAGTCTACACTTCTGTAGTAGCGGTCACTGTTGCTGCTATCCTAGTTGTCTTTGCTACAAATCTATCACAAGCTCTTGTAGAAGTCACATTAGCTGGTGACCCTGCACTGGCTGTTCTAATCAAAGTATGTTTCCCTTGCGAGTTCGGTCATCGTGTAGGTACAGTCTTTGTCTCAAAACTTTTTTTTTGGCTCGGACGAACTCTTGCTAGGGGAAGCTCTTTCATCCTTTCTCAAGGTGCTTTTGACCCTCGAGTTTGTTGGGGTTAATCCCCGCGCACTTAATTCTGTCTTGAAATATTATTTGTTTGCAGCCATATGTAAAAAATATGACCTCTAATCAGTCGCTGTGGGCATTCTGAGGGGAGATAGCAATCTGAAATTTCGAGAATAAGTTTTTGGGAAGGTAAGTATAGTTTTGTGTAAAAATGGGCCTGGTCACAGCCCTCTAAGGCCCACTTTTGTTTTTAAAAGAACTTCAAAATTAGAGACAATTGCTATATAGATGTTGTGATTTTTTTTCAAACTTAAAAAAATTTATTTTTTTTTTAAATGGGCGTGATCTCATCCCACTTGCTTAGAGCTAAGTCAACTTTTTCAAATTTTACAGAAAACACAAAAAATTTTCCAACATTTTTTAATGCAACGCGTGAAATTTGATCCATTTTTTGACCACCAGAATTCAAAAATATGTATGTGTGAAAAAACGCATTGATAAAACAACCAACAATATAAAAAATAAAAAAAAAAATTATTATTGTATTTTCTTGTTCATTCAGAAAATTGTATTAAAAATAACGAGTAAGCGTTAGTCTATAGCAGATTACCCAATTCCTGGCAAATCTTGGCAGCTACCGTGAACATTTGTTTAAACTTAGAATGTGGACTGTTGTTTAGAAACAAAAATGACGGGGGGTTTCGGGAGGGAAAGTTACTAAAAATCCAAGTGAAATTAAAATTAAACTACAAAAAATACAGAAAAAAGTACTTCGTAAAAACTATTATTTTATAAAAACCACACCACAAGTAATAAGAATTTGACCAATTTAAAATAAAGTTGATACTTTTTTTTTCAACCTTCATTTTGTTTAATGGGATTTGAAGCATTTTTCATTTAGATTTTTATTGCCAAAAATTAAGTACACTTTCACACTTTTTACAATACAAAAATAACTTCAATTGATACTTGCACTTCTGATGCTTATATTTAAAAGGTACCGCTAGACGCTAAAAAAAAGTTACCGTTGAGAAGTTTGGTAATAGTAGAGATTGTGCAGTTGCTCATAATTCCAAAATTTGACGTTTGAACTTTTTATTTTTGTCGTATGAGAGCAACCACAGCGCACAGTAGAGATATTTTGCCTTGATAGGGCCACAGTTATATTTTGTGGCGGATAAATAAAAAGGCTGCAAATCTTTCACTGAGCACGGATGGGAAATTCTTACGCCAGGGCCAGCATAGTTAGTTTTACCAGATATCTAGCGTATCTCATCATGGTCGCTGATCCTCGACTTGATGTGTGGAATGATGCAGTGAACAAAATGTTACGCCCGCGAGAGGAAAAAATTGGTGCTTGTAGAGTTCACTCAAACATTGTGCGAAATGTCATTTTTAGAGCCAAGGATTATAGCGAGGTAATTGATTGAGAGAACCTTAGTGTCTCTATCACAGTACCTCCAGTTCTTACAAAATTCAAAAATCGAAAAATTATGGAGAATCCTTCAGACTCTGAAGTTTTTTCTTGGTCGTTTACTAGCTACCCATGCCATACGGTAGCTGTGGAACGCACTGTTTGTGAGCTTTACTCAAACCGATTAGGTTGGTTGATTGCGTAGGGTTTGGGCGGAGCCAGATGTGCAACCACTTCCTCGCGGTGGGCTCTGGATCTCTTTCTTTAACAATGCAAGTTGCAAATAAACGAGGAACTGCTTAAAATGAATGAAACATCTATCAGCGTAGAGAACTTCCCGGTTTCTTTCAAAACTAAAGTCGCAAATTTGCTCCGTACGGAGGGGGTGAGGGGATCGGAGAGAAGTGAACGAAATTAGTTTATTGTTTTTGGTTGCAATACCAACCCTTGTGAGTCTAGCTTCGAACCGAAGATATTCTCCGATTTCAAAAAAAGTTTATAGGTGCATGCATGGGTATTACCATCAGATAAAAAAAAACGTTGTCAAAAGCACTAGGCTATTGAACACCCTTCCAAATTTTTTATGGGAAATAATTATCCCGAAGAACTTTTTGTTACGCCATGTTAAAAAAAATCTTTTTAAACCCCAAGGTCTGCATGGTATATGGGTAAACATTTACAGAATTTAATACGCGAGGAGATGAAAATAAAAAACTATAGATCATTCATTATAGAGATTGGTGATCAACGAGTTAAAATTAATCTGAGTAAAACTCTTTTTAAATTTTTATAATATAAATGTGAAATGTGAACCATGCAATTTTTTACTACATTGGCAAATATAGATAATTCTAAGTTAAAATATTTAATTCGTCCGCCATTCGGATTCGGTAAAAATATGTTTTCAATCAAGTAAACTTTATAGCATATAAAATTCAATTAATTCTGTGCGACATCGAATAATTTTATGCCATAATCTCAATTGTTATACAGTTACAGGAGAAACAATAAAGCCCCTGCTTCGTACACACACAACTTCTTTGAAGGAACAAAGTAATGATGTCAATATGTCGAAATGTGTATAATTATTCAATAAATAAGTTTTCACCTTTCCATATAATTTTCTAGATCTCTGTATCATTTTCAATCAAGTATAACCAAGAGAAAATATGCAAAATCATTGAATTCCTTTTGTTTAAAAGACAAGACAAGACATTGAAATTCCAGCATAAAAAAAGAAAGATGCTTCCTGCGGGTCAATTTAGGTGATACGTGTGTTATATTATAATGATTTTTCACCTTTTTTGTGCCCAGGAAGCAATCAGCATAAAGGATACATGACACACATATGCGTATTGTAATAACAATGACAACCCTGAAAACGTTCAGCGATGGAATCTTTGTAATTTGTGTATCCTTTTATCAAGGTTGCGCTGTGGTTCAAGGAAATTTTAATCAATCAATATTAAAGTAAATAGAAATTTCCTGCTTAAATAAAAATTACGTTACAATTGAAAAAAAAAAAGTTAAAACATAACAAAAACGTGAAAGAGTAGATGGTCTTATTAGCTGGCTGGCTGTTTAGCTCATCGCGTTTCCGTGATGCCATGACATTGAATTCACCGATTGGGGGTAATGATTTCAACAATTGATAGCGCGGAACCATGAATATTCATATTTGTTGAAAGGCACATATAAAACTAGAAAAAAAAGGAAAAACTGTGTAATTGTGTAGGATATAAGTTTGTATCCTGTCCTAATGCTTCTTTCTCACCGTGCAAGACCAGGTGATTTTTCTTTTTATTTATTTTTGTTTTTCTATTCCTTTGAAATTGAGAAATACTCGCGTTATTCAATGTGAAAGTGAAATTAGTTTTTCGGTTTTGTGTATTTATGTATGAGTATTATCTAATAAATTGTTTTTGTTAGGAAAATGTGTGTTGTAATGAAAAGGATTGAAAAGGAAGTGCACGAACGCACGTGAAGGTTAAAAGGGAAGCGTAATTACTTGAATAAGGTCACCATAGAAAGTGAGAAGCAAATGTTTGTGCTGCCTGCCATTGGTCAAAATTAAATGTGTGTGAATTTTTTGTTTGAAATTGTATGTAGGAAATTTAGGACACAGCTGCTACTGTGCACAATTGAAGCATATTTATTTATTTATTCTTACGAGTATATGGATATAGGCTACTGGAATTTAACCACCAACATTTTATATTTGTTTATTTGTCTAAAAATCATTTGCTTTGCTGAACTGTTGACAGTTTTCAAATGCCTTTGATTGATTGATTGTATTTGCTTTTTGAAAGGATTAAAATTTTAAAGATGTTTCACGTCAATTTCAATTAAAAGAAATTATTTTGAATTATGCAGACTGAGTTTTTAAATATTGATTAAACAGCTGACTGCAATTTTATTCTGGGGGCAGAGGTTTCTTCGACTTCTAATTATGTGCTCTATTGGTACTGCTTGGTGAAACGTCTTTTTAAATCCCGCTATAGCATAGAATTGAATTCTCGAACAGTTTTGAAGGTAATCAATTATCATCAGGATTCAAGAAGATGGGTTTGCCTCAAAAGCGAGGCTTATTTAACCTGTAAATGTTCTCCTATTTTAGTATTTTATGCTATTTCAGTTACGTCCCAAACCATTTGGAGCTTCTGTAGAAGCTCAGACTTCTGGTATTTACTGAATTTGTTGGACTAACGAAAAAGATTTTTTTTTAATTAAGCAATCAACACTTGATTGAGGAAGGAACATAGATAAATGGTATGTGGAAAGAGGGAGAAAAAGTTGTGGATGTTTGCTTTAAATTTGGAAAGGTCGTAAAAATCAGAAAAAACGGTTGCAGGGAGCTTATTCCATATACTCGCGGTACGGCAGAGAAATGAACTATCTCTGTAATGTGTGGTGCGTTAGGGTACCATATCTACGTGGACTATCCCATGCGGTTCGTGTAGCTCTGGTGATCGCATGAACTGGTGGAATCAAATTCCGTATCTCAGCGGAATATCTACTAAGAAAATACCTATAGAACAGAGTTACACAAGCTACATTTCCACGATGCTCCAAAGAGTCAATAGAGCTGGAAACCTTAATGTCTCCAAATGCAGTTCAGGAGCTCTAGTTGCCTTCGTGAAGCTCCCACCCATAAGTGCGAATTATACTCCATTTTGGGACTAATATATGTGGTGCAGATCATGCGGAGATCAGCTGGAGTGAAGTATTTTTTACACCGGTTTAGAAAGCCGAGCCACTTGGCTGCATCTTTCGCCATGTCAAAAATGTGATTTTGCCAACGAACGTCGCTTTGCATGAACATGCTCAAAACATCAAGAGTCTCTGACTCTGCAATAACCACCCCATCCATAACCAGGGGTTAACGGAGGGTTGGGAAATTCGTTTGTGTCTTACGCGAGTTGAATTCAATTCTGTTCATGAGACCCCACGCAGAGGTTGATTGAAAATCATTATTAAGTGAGTCGTTCATAGCATGCCGTTTTCTCTCAATATCCAAGTAGTTAGAGCGTTTGGAGCATGTGTATGAATGAAAAATGGTACTGTCATCTGCAAAGGAGTGAATAGGATTCTTAGTCAATGACAGAAGGTCAATGATAAAAATAAGGAAAATGGTTGGGGATTGGACAGAGCACTGCGGCATTCCAGCATTAATTGCACGAGCTTCCGAAGAAATAGCGGATAGAGCGGTTACTTAGAAAACTCGTGACCCATCGAGTGAAGTTACTACCGACCACATGAGCAATCAGTCTCGACATTAGAGCTTAATGCACCATACACATTGACGACGGTAGCTACACGACTACATCTCTCAAATTATAAAAACAACATATTCTTATGGAGACGATTATTTTGGCGACGACACGACCACATGACCATCGACCGCAATTGTGGCTGTAGCCAATTTTAAATCTATTTCTAATTTGACAAGCGACAGAGAGAGAAGAGAGTTTGCTTTTGTTGTTTTGGGTTGGTGGTGTCGCTTCCATTGCGTTTAGTAGCTGACAACACGGCAACAGTTGTAGCAGACATAATTTCGTGATCGTGTGTTCGTGTAGCTGCTGTCGTCAATGTGTATGGACCATTATGCAACACTCGGTCGAACGGCTTAGAAATATCCAGAGCAACCACTCTTCTCTCGCCTAAGCCATGGACACCATTCTCGATGAGAACCGTTGAGCGATTATAGCGGAAGCCGTATTGATGACATACACCTGCAGTGCATGAAATGTTGAAAAGATTGCGTAAAGATCGTGACAGTGTTAATGTACTTGAATTCACTTGGATGATTTTGAAGTCATCTTATGACATTATGGCTTTCCTAATTGTATTTTTTATTCTTGAGTCAAATATATTATTCAATAATTGTAATTAAAAATTATAACCTCAATTGATTATATTTTTTACAGCTCTGGTCAACACACAGTAGTACGTGCAAGGGAAATTTGATGCCGAGGGAATTCGTTATTGTTTGGAATGAAGAGTTTATATTTACTAGTTCATTCTGCATTAGCAAAGTAGTGTAATTGACCTACATATAAAAAAAATTGACACCAAGAACCTACTCGCATGAAGGTTGATGATCAACTGAACTCTTTCGCTTAAAAATTTTCGAACAACAGAACACTATGTACACGATGATTTCTTGAAGTGGAAGCAAATAATGTATGTATGAATGTGGATTCAAACAAAGAAGGTATTGGTATTGGTACCCACCACTGGTTTAACGATTCTTGAAGTATTTTATATCTAGCTAGAATTGAATTCCCATAGGCAGTAATTTCTAACCAAAGTTTATTAATTATATCGGGGAATAATGTCTTAATCAATAATATACAGGTAATCAGTGGGTTTCCAAGGTAGATGTTTTTTGATAGAAAAGGATGAGTTATATTATTCCTTCACAGCTCATCACCCTTGTAATTTCATCGAACATCTTTCTGGCTGAAAATCCAGCTAAAGTGATTGACCATCTTGTTAAGATATTTATGATAGCTTAGAACAGTCCTGGATATTGGGTAGACAGGTTGATACTTCAGAGCTGCTTGGCTCTCGGATAAAATACAAATATTCTACTATTTGTATAGCTATAGAAAGAAAGACTGCCCTCAAATCTGCCAAGTTCTCAAGTTCGAACCTATTCATACATTGCTTTAGTAACTATGTTTAAGGCATTATGCCTAGAGTCCATTCTTTTTCAAATGAAATACAGATTTTGAAGTGCTTTTCAAAGGAGTCGCTAGATGTGGTGTAAATTCTTGGAAACAACACTGAGAGATTGCTGTCAGTCGAATAAGTCTGAGCCAGGTTAAGAAAAATATCCATTACCGCAGTGGGAGTAGTTCTCAGAGCTTAACTTATGCAAATCTCTGCGGTCCTCATCAAAGCAGTTGAGATTCTATTTTTCAATTTCAGAGCAGCCTCATTTTTTTTACATGATTTAACATTATGGTCAGGACATCAATTTTGGTACCTTTGTACTTTGAACAGGGGGTTCGAAAATTAGTTGTATTTTTCGACTCAACACTTGAATATCAATTTTAATGGGCACGTGACCCAGTGTTTTTTAGGCCGATATAAACTTAAATGCGACACGTGCTATATGACATGTGCAAAGGACATTTTTTCTAACAGCCAGGCGGTCCTAAAGGCTCTCTCGCTGTGGAGTTTCAGTTTTTAATAGCCTCCAGCGTCTGTTTGCTTATACAAAATTTATATTTTGTACTTACAAGCTAACAAGGTTTCATCGGTCACATAAATGGCCTCCAACTGCTTCTGTAAACTAGTTTGGACTTCTCCCAAATTGAAGAAGTTTTCTACCATTTCAGTATTTCAAGTAATCTTAACCTAAAATTGCGATTCTCGCCATTTTTTCCTACAATTTTTCGGAATTTTGATTGTATTCCTCGGATCATTTTTTGAACGAGCTTCACACCAATTTTTTTCGCACACAACCGGATTATTTCAGTTAACTGGTTATTTTATTTTGCTCCCAACCTCTCTTGAATGCCTCCTGGTGCAATAGACTTCAAAAATCTTCGATTAATGTAGCCTTTGGAATGTTTGGTTGTTTTTCATACTTCGGGACATAATTGATATTTATTTTCTTTAACCAGTCTAAAGGTTTTTTTTTCTGCATAATGTTTTTTTTCTAGATCCAGCCAGAAAATTACATTCTCTCAGAGTGTATTGCATTGATAAATTTTTCCAAGTTTAGTAAGAAATTCGCTTATATAGGTGCCACATTTTATGCCGGGAGCTTTAGAGTCCAAAATATAGAGTTGAGATACTCTTTTGGCTGCTCGAATTAAAATTTTTCGCTCGAATTTGACTTTGGCACCAAACCGATTTTCTCAATATTGTCGATGTAAAAACTTGCATTTGGGTCTCCTTTGCTCCACTCATAAGTGAAATATTTCTCATCATCAAAAATTATTATCATCAAAATAATTTCGGCGAAAAATTCTGCATATTTTTTTTAGGAATTCTTCAAATTTATTTGGACTGTATCGTGGAACAATTTCTTTCTTATGGTAATTAACACCAATCCTTTGGAAATACCGAATTTGCTACCCAATATCCGGTTTGAAGCTCCAATTTCATTCACCATCCCTTTCTTCAATGTCTGGAGACCAGAATTATCCAATTTACTTGGACGACCTTATTTTTTTAATGAGAAATCGAATAGGTGTTTCGAGTAACACGATTTTCACTTTGATAGATAAACAAGTCTCAACCCACTTTTAAACTTCAAAGTTCTCAAAGGAAAAGCTTTTAGGAGACTATGAAAATTAAATCTAGAGGTTAATTTTCAAAGTCATGACTTAAGTTCATTTTAATTTCGTTATTTGAAGTTATATATAAACAGGCTTAATGAACAAATGTAGTCATCATAACAACAATGTATATAGATCAATATCTCTATTCAGTGAAGATATTTGGAATCAAATCTGTAATTCTGGGTTATGATTTCAAATATTAGTAGCTTATATAGGATATTGAAAGTTTAAGAACCATCACTAAGATCACTGGTGAGGGATTGTGGCCGATTCCGAAACGCCCATCTGATTTGTCCGTCTCTATATACATTGTTGTTGTGATGACTACATTTGTTCATTAAGCCTGTTTATATATAACTTCAAAAAACTTTCTTTTGACCACAAAGTCTTTCATTTTCGAAAAAAGGCAAAACTATTTTTGATTTTGAAAAAAAGGTAAAATTTTGGATTTTTCAAAAGATTAAATAAAAATCTGTCGAAAACGTTTTATATAAAATTTCTAATTGCAATAGGCGATTAGTAACAAAGTTAAATGTTAAAATTCTACCCCCTAAACTCAGCCATGTTTTGACCGATCTCGCTCAAATTTGGTTTAATAACTAGTACCTAATAGGACTAAACTTTTTGCAAGTTTGAGCCTGATCGATTTTACAAGTGGGTTGACTTGAGATGAAATCCCCTATATTTAAGACAGTAGAATTTTCCCCAAAACCCGCAAATTCCGGGGTAAATCAGTAGAGGAGTACCATTTGTTTTAATTAGTGTTTGGCACAAAATATCATTTAGGTTGCAGCGTTAAACTACTATATCTTACCCACTATAAATTTATAATTCCCTAACTATCACAAAAGATTGATTTTAGCACAGGTCTTCAAAGTGTGGAAGCACAGAAAAATTGTTATAAATTCGATTTACAGTGAAATAAACGTATTATCTTTCAAAACCATGCCGAGGTTTACGCACGCACAAATTGAAACGCATATCATTTCAAATTTGGAGCAAAGAGCTATGTATTTAACAATGTTATAACTAATTTTGGCATTTGATTAATTGACAGGCCAATAGAGGTAAAATTATAAACCAAATGCGCCTACAATGACGCTACAGTCCATATAAAATGTTCCAATATTCAAGATCATTGCAGCATTTCATTCATTACAGGAACCCAGGAAATACTTTAATCCAAGATTATTACATTCAACCCAGTTCCAAAACACAGTTTTCTGATCATTAAAATCCTTGAAGTAACCATACTTTTTTCCTGCTTTTAATCACTCCTCGGGGAAAAGATCATATTTTAAGAAACTTCTCATTTTCAGGGAAAACCTTAAATAAGATATTAATAGGATCATTAAAAATCTTTGGAACAAAAACATATACTCCAACAAAACAACAGGAGTCGTAAATAAAAACACATAAATACATACAATGTCAAATGATGAATGTGTCCAACTAACTATTGAAACGCAAAAAAAAAAAAAATGAAAATAAAAATAAAAATAAAAAAAAATCCTTGGGAGCAGATGTTTAATTTAATATAACTACAACTGAAAAGTCAAAGTCCTGCTGGACGATGAACGATGAAGACGACTTCAATGACGACAACGATAACTTCAATTCTCAACATTTATGTACGTTACACAACGCGAAGTAAAAATTATACACACACAAAAAACTACATTCAAATAAGAAAATTTTAAAGAAATAAACAAAGGTACGGAAAGGATAATCCTTCCCAATGGGAAGATATTGAAATGTTTTGGAAATAAAGAGCGTTTTTTATTTGGAAGGAAAAAAAAAAGTATTCTATTACAAAGTGTGTTTATTTTTCGAGAGGTTAGGTTTCCATTCCCACAGGAAATTATGAATTTTTTAAAAATTAAATTGCCATGGAACTTAATTCAGATTGAGATGTAGTTGGTATCTACTCACAGCAAATTTCTGTAGTATAACTACTTTATTATTGATATATCTTCGGAATTTGCCAAGAACCCAGCCCCAGGTTACGGATATGTCGTTCGTGCAATTCTGGATTATATATTCTCATTCTTTCTCCTTTTTGTATTCAACTTCTGTGCACTCCAAGCTCGGGGGAGAGTTTTACTGCTGATTTTATTTGCTGAAAAAAATACATTGATGCTTTCTAAATAAAGTCAGCATATTCTGAGTTGAAAGAATCAAACTCAAACCATTCGATATGGAAAGAATGGAAGACAGAAAAAATTCGGTTGGACGACTAAGTCTCTGAAGAGATTCTGTATTCGAAAAGCTTGAATGTTGATGGCCCAGGTTCAATTCTCTGTTTTTTAGAAAATTAACAATAGAAAATAGAATAATAATAAAAATTACTTTAAAAAAGTTTCGCAGTTTGGACTCGGCGTAGGTTCTAACTCGCACAACTTTAATGGATCCGAAAACTTTAACCGTGGTCTTCTATGGGCCGTTTTGTCATAGTATCATAATAGTAGAAACCCAATATAAATTACGGAACTATGTCATCAGTGCTGCAACATATGCATACCTATACCTCTGAAGCATACAATATTTCCCGCTGGGTATTTAACACATGCAGTCGAGTATGTGTTTATCTTAATAATGTGTCGCAGATGGATATAAAGTACAGTCAACGCTATTAAAAAAAGGACACAAATTTAAATTCCCAATTTGACTTTGAATATTTCAGAGTAAGATAGAAGAAGAAGAAGAAGAATAAGACGACGACGAAGAAGAAGAAGAGTAATAAGAAAACAGGTTTGTGAGACACACGCACTTACGTTCAGCGTTGGCGTAGCCTTTTAAATTAAGGTTGCAATTGCTGTTGCTGCTGCTGCTGCTGTTATTTGTTGATCAAGGATCAAGGATACTCGCATTTACGCTGCTGCATTCATTCGTGTGTTTCTGATGTTGTTGATGATGGTGGTTGAATTTTTTCTTATTTCATTTTTTTCTCTGTTGTTATTAATTTATTTCCACATGCGTTTCGTTTTTTTTTTTTTTTGCTTTTTTTTTGGTTTTTGTTGGTTGTTTGGTTCATTTAAACACATCCTGCGACAGATGCATATACATCAGCTTCAATTTTGTTTTGTTTTTATTTCTATTTCTACATTTCTTCTGAAGGTAAGTAAATGCAATGCATGGTCGTTGGTTCTTTTGTATTTTGTTGGTAGAGAACGTAGGCAGATCGCGTATCCTTTTAATATTGTGTATAAAAAATAATTTTATACTTACAAAAAAAAATTCAAAAAAAAATAAAATGCGTGGATGATGCATTGAATTGAATTGCATCACACATTGCATTCACTTGGAGTGCACAATGTGTGCGCACACATTTTGCTCTTCAGCTTGACGCATTGTGTAGCGCAAATCCTTGTGTATCCTTGCAAAGGATGTCATATACTTGCCGAACAAAATAAGAAATTATATGCCATGATCGATGAGGTGTTTTGTAATTTCTTTTGACAAAAAACACACGTTTTTCATTCGGTATCTCTTGAGTTTCTTTTTTTTTTGTGGGTGGTTACGGTATCAGTCTTAAATTGAAATTGAAAGAAAGTGCGTTCATTTTTTGGCTCAGGTTATTGTCAACGAAGGATAATGGATTTCAGTTTATCTATCGATGTAGAGCGTTAAATTGAAATTGAGAAAATAATAGAATGATCGTTACATATATTTTTTTTTGTTTTGTGTAATTTTTTGTCAACTGTTTTGTTTGTTTGTCATAAATTAGTTGCGTAATGGTGCTGCAGAAAGATTTTATTAATTAATTTAGTTTCGCTTATTATTTTAATTTGCAGGTGTTTGCTGGATTTTAGTAAATATATAATGTAATGATGTTTGGCAAATGTTTTCAAGCGTGTGAAATTTGTTTTTCCTTGTGATCATGGTGTATACAACTAATAAAGTGTTTGCAGGGAAATCCTTTAAAGGACTACATGAATTTTTTGCTGCATTTGGTGGTGGTTTCAATAATTTTTAATTTAATATGCTCTATATAATACACTGAGTAAATCAAGTGTGCTGTGAAAACTAGTATGGGATACTTTTATTCATTTTAATACTTGAGGAAAATTGGTGGGAAATCGTATAACGGTGAACTTTTTTCTTAGTTTCCTCTTTTTAAGACCGGGCTAAGAATGTTTAACATTTTACTGGGAGGTGTTTTGGAAATTATTGATTAGATTTGTAGAAATATACCTACTAAAATCAATTTTCAATATTTTGATAAATCAGAAAGAGTTTGAATTTTTTTAAATATTCAGAAAAAACTTTTTCTTAATTATTCTAAATAGGATTAGCATAATATTTTCGGTGTTCTGAAAATATTCTGAAAGGTCTGAAACCTTTAGGAATAGTCTGAAATCAAGTTGACATATTCTGGAGTAAATTTTTAAAACTCTAAAACAAATTTGGTAATTCTTAAATACATTTTCTAAGTTTGATTTGAAGATCAGTTTTAAGTATTTGCGGTAGTTTAAAAGAATTGAAATTGAAATCCATTATTATTATTGTGGTTGTTGCGGCCTACACGGGTCCCTCGATTTACATAGTAGAAACGTTCCTCTAAAAATCGAGCAAATCAAAACCGTGTAAAAAGAGACGTAGCTTTCATGTAAAAAAGCGGGATTGGAATTATATTTTTAACCGTGTAAATTGAATCAAAGAATTTCAAGTAATCACAACAATATAGAGGCTAGCAAATCAGACGGCCGTATCGGAATCCGCTACGATTCCTCATCAGAAAAAAAATTCGTAGATACGTTCATAATAACCGTATAAAATGAGGCATAGATTGTATGGGAGAAATGCCGATTGTTTTCACTAATAATTCAAAAGAAACTGTTTAATCTTGTTTATAATGTTATATGTAAGTACCAGCATGGGTTTTTTCCTGGTAGATCTACAAGTACTAATTTGATTATGATTACTAACCGAATTGTTAGTGCTATGGACCAACGACAACAACTAGATATAATAAACACAGATTTTTCCAAAGCCTTCGTTAAAGTTGATCACTCAATTCTCTTACACAAGCTGAAATTGTACGGCATTAATAATGATGCGCTTCTCAACTTTTTCAAAAGTTTTTTAAATGGCAGGAAACTTTTCGTTAAAATTGGTTCCACTAAATCGACTTTAATGGTAAACGCGTGGTCTGGTATACCACAAGGTACCCATAGTAGCCGTTATTTTTTTACTATTCATCAATGACTTACCACAACATTTCAGATTTGTTAATTGTTTAATGTTTGCAGATGATGTGAAGTTATATTTAAAAATCTCTCAGTTATCAGATTTGCTTGAATGTTAGACTGGATATTAACTCTTTCCAAAGATGGTGTTCCGATAATCACTTATATTTAAATATTAACAAATGCTGTGTTATTTCGTATTCAAAAAAACATAAGCTATTGCTCTTTGATTATCAAATAAACGGTATTAATATAGATTGTAAGACTGATACGAAAGATTTAGATGTCATATTTGACTCTAAACTGACCTTTAATTCTCATATCGACTAAATTGTCTCAAAAGCATTTTCTATGATTGGCTTCACCAAAAAGACATACTACGGACTTCAAAGCTCCCACAACATTAAAAGCCTTGTATATCTCCCAAGTGAGAAGTCACTTAGACTACTGTTCAATGGTTTGGGACCCATATTACGATACTCATAGCAACAAAATCGAAAAAGTTCAAAAAGTATTCACTAAGTACGCTTTATACAAGATGCATTGGCCTGATGGTATTCCTTCCTATTTTGGTAGACGCAAACTTCTCGGTCTGCAGTCTTTAAAAGATAGAAGGATCTATTGTCTTTACTGTTAGCATTCAAACTAGTCAATGGCAAAATCAATTCGAGGAATTAAGTAATTTATTTCGCTTTCATGTGCCGCTTCGCGAATTACGTCAAAATCGTTTGTTTGTTGATTCCTCACACTGCACTTATTATGCATTCTACGAACCAATATCAAGATCATGTAACAATTTTTCCCATGTGATTGATTTCAATGTTAACGAGTATAGATTTAAGCTAGATTTATTAAAAAACTTTTAATTAATCTTTTACCTTCTTTCGTATTATCACTAGTCTGTGAGTAATTTTTTAACTGTAGACTGAATGAAATAAATAAATAAATAAATAAAATAAATAATAGCGCAGACACACGAGAGGGAGTTTCAGGTATTTCGCCATGCAAAAACTGTCAAATGAAATTCAAAATTTCAGGAGAATTTCAACGAAATTCACTTGAAATGCCGAAAATAACACATCCACATCTTGCCATCCAAATCCAATTGAAAGGCCACATTTTTATTTATTTTTATTTTCACAAAACACACACAAAAATTATTCTTCTTCTCAAAACTTATAATCTGTCAAAAACGAAATTCGATTCTCTATGAAATTCCTTTATTGTCGTGTGGCTACCTAAATTTGAAAATCAGAAATTCAATGAAATTCACTCTCGTATGTCCGCATTATAAATGCTCTAGTTCACTCATAACGTGAAATTTGACTTTTCGTTAAAATTTTAACGCCATTCCGGAATCCGGATCTTTGTTTGAAAAATATGATTCCAGTTCTCTACCCAATACATTATGTTTGTAAAATGAGGGACTAAATAAAAATTTATAATCAAAATAAAACACAAAATATTCAATTTTTTTTATTTTGAAAACCGTGTTACATTCAAATCATGTAATTCGAGTACGGTTGAAATCGAGGGACAGGTGTATAACATCTATTGTGCTATTGAAATAAATAGCCTTTAATCTATTTGCAGTATTCTGAAGTTCATCACTTAAATGCCTAGGAAGAAATTATATTTCAGCTCCTGTTTTTGAGATGAATTGGGGGGAAAATGCTAAAAAAAATGCCTTTTTTAGAGAACTAACTCGATTCTGTAAATAGACTTTAAAAAATATCTCAGATTACAACTATACATTTTCGAAATTTCTTTTTTCAATTTTGTTGGTTACATATGAGATTGAATCACGGGTCTATTCTACATGTATTTGATTTTCTGACGTAATTACAACAACAAACGATTTTATTATTTACTTACATAGTGTGAATGGCTTGGGTTTTGCACTATTGTGGGAAATGTGTACTTCGTAGGTCATTTCGATGTTCAAAGATCCCCCTATAATTTTTAATAAGGACCATTTTCTTTAAAGACAATATAAAAGTTGTCTCAATAGTTTTTTTATCGGCCATTTGTCGAAAAGAGAAATTGCTTAACAACTTTGTTTCTGATATTAAATTCGTATTTGTTAAAAGACCCAATTTTTTCGATTTATGGTCCATATTGTATGAGAACTAGAGGTGATGTAGAAAAACTATGTACACAGTCGTGATCAGCGGTCAACCCTAAATTACAATGAAACCGTTGGAAAATCTGGCGCATAAAATTTTTGTTGCACTGTGTTATTGCTGATGTGCTGTGCCTCATCGTTGTCTTAAAAGAATGAGATTCATTTTAAGCCTTTTGCAGGACTTAGCCACCTAGATTATGCCGATGAAATCTGTCCGCAGCAGAAAAACTAACTGAAATAGAGCAAATAATTTCAAGAGAATGCAGAATCTGTCAGACTGAAGATTAACTGCGACAAAATAAAATTTATGATTATAGGTTACACAACGCAGCTTATTCTTCTGAGGCAAAATAAAATAGAGGGGCTATCCTCTTATCATGGAACTGACTTGGATATCAGTAGTAGGATCAACAAAGCTCGTAGCGCGTTCGGATTTCTAATCAAACTGAGACTATTCGAAACTAATATTAAATCTATACTCCTGTATGCATGTGAAATGTTATAGTTATCAACAGTATCACGAAAAAGCTGCAGATTGCTGCCTAAAATACATACTGGAAATATGATAATCAGAAACTTTGTAGAAACATGCGCAAAAAAAGGATCAAAAGGAAGCGATAATGTCATTTAGTGAGGAAACCAAACGTTAAACTTACAAAACAGACATTTAAATGAAAAACACACGTGGATTTGGAAGAAGAGTAACCACACCTGAAGGACAACAACATTGACAGCCCGACAGCGTCACAGCATCTAGCATTCGATTAAAGGAAATGAAGAGAACTTGCCGTCGCCCCATACGGGGTTGGAAGACATAAAGAAGAAGAAGATGACTAAATAATTCACACCTACCTATGTACTTTAAGTATTTATTTAAGTAGGTATAATAAATGTATTCTGGTTATGTAAATCCAAGAAATGATAAATAGATTTTTTGTCCTTTATGACCCAACATTAGTTATCACTAATTGAAGTAAGTAATGCAGTGATTGATGATGTGTTTGGCAATTCATTTTAATAAATGAAATGTTTTAATTTCTGTCTTCTTTAGTTGAATTTTTGTTTTCAGATTTCGATGTAAAGGAGAAACTTAAATGAACATTTTGATCTTATTTTTCTCTCTCTTTTTTCAATCGGACTAACAGGGTAAATTATCCAAAACAAGGCGCATCCACGCTGAATAAGAAGTTTTAAAAATAAAATCTTTAAGTTAAACTGTTTTGGAATATATCAAGTCCTAAATGCTATAGAGGAACACCGCGAGTATAGTTTTTTAGTATGAGGTGGCAAAGTAAATATTTTCAAACTATTTTCGCTGTATTCTTCTCTAGTATTATATATATTTATGGGCCAAAATGTCATATTTCTTGCTATCAAATATGGACTATAGATCCACTTTGACAGGATTTTGAATATTAGCGCGCTTACACTGTGCAACAATTTGCTGCTTTACAAAATCAAATGGCGAATGGATAACTTTTTAAAGGTAATTCGGGGTCGGTGTGTCGGACCCTGTATTAAAATTTTCTTTAATTGGAAAGTAAAAATTAAAAAAATTCATCTCCTCAAATAATTCCTAATCTTTTCAAGGTACATTTATTTTGTTTTTCATTTATTTTGGATGATATTGTCCTTCGGAGACGACAAATATTTCATGAGAAATATGGTACTTTCTTCGGAGGCAGTTGGTTAGTTTTTCTAACGATTAATCTAATATAAAAATATTGTTTCAGAAGTTCTGAAGTTTTTAAGTTCTGACTTTAAAAGACCCTAAGATTTTTCGGTGAAAAGTATTATCTTTAAGGTAATTGGCTGTTTTTGCTACTGGGTTATTCCTATACAAAGAAATTATTTCAAGACTACATAATTTTAACCATTTTTGAGAATATTTCTTAAAGACATTTTTTATAGATAATATTGACGAACGGTAAGAAGTATTTTGTCATTTAAGGCATAACTTCCAGAATGCGAGTTGACTTAATTTTCGCGATGGTTTACCTAGAATGGTTTCATATAACACCTTAAAGGGTGGGTGAGGTAGAGCGGGGGGGTAGTAGAGGGTTTCAGTCTGAGTAATTTCCACACTTTCATGAAACATGCAAGAGCTAAACAAAAAAATTAAAATTATATTAGTCCCTGACATGCTCAAATGAAGGGTTTTGGGCCTGCCTCTATGGAGAGAATCCTAGACGTGGTAGAGAAAATTCGAGTACAGAGTTGGAATCAACCATAAATTGCCTTAAAAAAGTCTACCACGGGCCATTTGAAAGTTACTGTTGTACTGTGTTATATGACAACTTACGCATTATTTATTCGAATTTAAGATTTAAATTTTCTTTATTAGTTTTAATATTTTGTTTTAATTGATGTTCCGCGATTATGAGTTCACATATTAGATTAATAAGCGAAAATTTGTTGAATTAAGGGTGATTCATCGACCGAGTGCCGTACTCTTTCTTCGCTTTTTATATGAAGTTTTTTGTTCTCCAAAATTGAGACAGTAGAAACTTCATAAAAACGAAAAGAGAGCATAGCACTTGATTTGTGAATCCGCTTTTATTTTTGATGAGCATTAAACCTTATCAACAAAATATTTCAACTCATACGAAACCCAGACAGATCCAGGGACCCGTTTAGGACTCGATTATCTAATTTATTTATTATGCTAGATTTCAATGCTGACATGTTTCTTGTCGGGTACAATAATATTTCATTAAACTCGATAAAGTTCAACATACTTTTCATTTTTTGTTTGAATCTGGAAACTTCGAGCCCAGGTTAAGTTAGGTTAGAGTGTCTGTCGAGAGACATACTTAGGCCTGAACGGCCCATTGTGATACCACATAGTTGGACCTACAGTTTAACGCCGATTTCGAACAGCGGTGTGGCGATTTTTTATCGGCTTGGCGGTTTTGCCATTACCAACCAATGTGTGTAATTGTACATTATCTTATAATTCTCATACACTTCATATTGATAGTGAATATAAGAAAGTTATGAAAACTAACCACCAGACGAAGACGGGAATCGAACCCGAACCTACCAGGTGAAATTCTAGTGCACTACCCACTAGACTATCGCGGTCGTCAACTTCGAGCCCAAATCTTTTACAACTGGAATAATGTTTACATTTAGTTCAATGCACTTAAGGCGATTCAGCTGTTGTCGGACCTTAGATCAACCGATCGTATGTACACATTTGATTGTTTATATATTTACAAATGCTCATACATTGTATAGGTACTTAAATGTACGCGTTTCTATAGACACAAGCCTATTCGACAAATAAAATGTAAAAAAAAAAAATCAATTAAAATGAACTTCCACCTGGCGACTTTTACCTTTATCTTTTTACTTACCTTTCAATTCAGTTCTTTTTTTCTTCTTATGACGCGTTGAGCTCCATTCCTTTGGTTGCTTTGCTTTGAATCCTTGCAGCAATAAAATCCCGAATTTTTATATTTTTTTTATAAATATTCTGCTGCTTCTGCTTTCAAAATAAACTTACATATGCGCAAACACACACACACACACATATATATGAATTACGATATATACAAAGCAAAAATACAATACAAAACAAAAATAATAATAGCAGCAACAACGAAATCATATCAAGGTGCAATCCACCTTGATCGTTGATGCGACAAGGTAGTACCATTCAAAAAATTGCATCTGCTGCAATATTTCGACATATTTTTTTCGGTGGTGGCGATGGTGATGGTGATGTTGATGGTGGTGGTGGTGTTTGTGTTTTCTTATTTCAATTCATTTCATTTTTGGTGCCTTAATACCCGTACATCTTCTTCTTCTTCTTCTTTCTTTTAATTTTTTGCTTTTATTTTCTTGTTGTTTTAATTTATATTTAGGTGCTTCTGTGCTTCTTTGTTGTTGGTGTTTTTGTTATTTTGGTTGGTTTGATGCATGCAATATTATGGAATGACAAGGAGTATGATTGTAAACTGTTGCTGATTTTTCTTTTTTTTTTTTTTTTTTTTTTGGTTGTGTTATAGTCGTGGCCAGAAAATTAGGATGTCTACAATATAATTAATGAAACTTTACTTATATTTTTAAGACAACTGTAAATTAAAAATTTAACAGTTTTGTTTAGTTATGCAGACGATACTGCCATTTTAGCGTCAAATTAATCTCCCACAGAAGCTGCTAATCTAGTTCAGAAACAGCTCGACGACGTTCAACAAAGGTTACTTCGTGGATGAGTGCTTGACTGGAGTTCCATCTGCCTCAGATTCGATTCCCAGATGGGGTTAAATTCTTAAAAAATGTCCAAATGGATTGTTCTAACAAAATGGATCATTTCAGTGATTTAGTTCTTAAATACATGACTCAAGTACCAGTTCAAGGGGTTATATACTCAGAAAACCAAATTATAGGTTTCCACCCAAACATGTTTTGTTCTTGGTACTTTTCGGCTGAAAACCAGTGTAATGTTTACCTTAATTAAATTAATTAATTTATATGATATCTGGTGAGAAAAGAGATTTTAGTCAATTACAAAAAAACGATTATTTCATAAAACCGGAAAAACCCGGTGAATTTTTGTAACTTTTTTGAAAGATAGAGGAGCAAGCTTTTGAGTAATAGAACAAAAAAAGAACTTATTTTTACATATTCGTAAGATATTTGCATTAAACTTCGGTGTTTTTCACATTTTCCACATTCAAAAATAGTTTTTTTCTGAACAGTGTATATCACATATTTAAAAATTTTCTTACCTTCATACTAAACAACTTTCCAATAAACACCAAAAAAGATTAACCTAGAAAATCGCCAGTCAGATAAAAAAACTAAATTTTTGTGATACAGTGTATTTAATTAAATTTTACTGAGTTCGGTGCACTGGATTAAGATAGATGTGCAATACTTGAGTTAAGAACTATAACATTGGGCAATAATGACTCCATGATAATAACGTATGGTTAAAAGAGTGCCGAATGGATCGCATAGATCTCCAATATTAATAGTGTTAGCAAAACTCTTTAGAATCAAAGAGAACCGCTACCAGCTTTCAAAGCATTTTCCAGTTTGAAAGTAAAGTTTATTAAATGAACCAAATTAATTATAATTCAAACATACGTTAATAGAAATCACTCCCTAACATCTTAAACCTAGTTCTATGTAGCTCGCTAGATGAAAAAATATTTCAAAATTTATTTCATATTAGAATCATTAATTAATTAATAAATCAGTTTCAGGACGAGAGTATTGGGGTCAGAAAAGTTTTGTTATCAAAATTACAGAAAATTGAAAGTAGCGAAGTTCAACTTGATGCAAAATGCATTAGAAAATCTTTAAATACATGATAGGATCGAGAAAAAAAGCTAGTTATGGAAGAAAGTAAATAAAAAATGCAGGAAGAAGACACAAAAGATTCAAACGTGTTGTTTCCTTGGCCTTACATAACTAAAGGTACGATTAGCACTGAAATTTATATCAGAGAGTGTTTGCAGTAGAAACACAACGCATAGATGTTGTTTCGGTCTGACTTTACAACGAAACATACAAACGAAAACATACAAACGAAAACATACAAACTACCCTTAAAAAGTTATCCATTCGACATTTGAAATTAAATTTTGCACTGTGTGATTTCGAAAATTCCAAGTGCCTTGAAAATTCTACATAAACCGAACATTTTCCATAATAATCAAATTCCGGAGCCTTGAAATTAATTTTAGACCTATGTCTTTTTGTTCGTAAGCACAAGAGGAATTACAATTTCGACGGCGCGGTATCGGTTGCCAAATCGCCCCAGCCTAATGTAGGTGCATATGTTGGAAATTTTCTGAAACAAAATTCTTCTCAGAAAATTTTAGTCATTTAATAAATTTTTAAAATCATTTCATAGCTTTTTAAAATTTTTTAAAAATAGGCGAGATTTATGTGGGTATTTTATATTCCTTCCCTGAACATTGATATTTCTGTTTTTATAGCTTGAATTCATTAAACTTCTCGGTACGCATTTCTTATAACTAAAGTACAGTTACTGCAAATATCCAATTTTAATAGCCATCACTGTCTGCCACATTGAAAATACACACATACAGATGAACATCTATACATTTCAACATCTCCATATACAGAAGGTGCACTTTTAATATGCTCAATTATTGCAACAGCATCTTGTATCTGATGTTGCTGCTGGCTGGCAGTTGCTCCTCTGTCTTTATTTTTGGGATACACCTTTTGGCATCGTACGAATACGCGTTCCGTTTTTTTTACTGTTTTGTTTTTTGCGTTTATATATTGTTCTGCTGTCGTTTTCGTCTTTCTTTTTAAATTGTGCAAACTTGCATCTGCTCTTCTCGTTCAATTTTTTAATTTTCTGGGGTTTTTTTTTTGTTTTTTGGGAGATTCTTCCTTCAATCTACTTGTATACTTTTTCTTGCATAAAATATAAATGCAGATAACAAATGTTGCATTTAAAAAAAAAATGTGATATTAATCAAAAAACAAAAAAAACAATGTCCTTTTAAAAATACTTCGACAGATCTTTTCTTATTTTGCTTTGGTGTTGTTTGAGGCTCGTGTCTAAATCTTTAAACATATCTTTTTACATGCTTTATTTAACCAAATTCAAATTTTGTCTGCTTTTTTTGTCTGTTGGTAATCCTAAACCTACTTTCCGTTAGGGCACACGCTCTTGTTCTGTTATTTGCCACGCTGCTAAATAAAAGAAAAACATCAAACATTTGTGTACATATTTGTAAGTCAATAATCGGATTTCCAAGCATCTTAGTCGCAAATTGTAAATGAACTACACCCCTCTGTCGGTCACACTTCAAGTGGTTGAGGTTTTTCTTCATCGGCATCATCGGTTTCCTTTTACTATGTCCATTGTCCATTTTTAGCAAAATTGTTGCCAAGTACAAGCGGAGAGGTTGGAAATGGGAATTTTCAAGTGCTGCTACTCTACCTTCTATTCTTTCGGTAGTTGTGTTGATGGCGATGATGGTGATGATGCTGGAAGTGGTGGATTGCACTTGAAGTTGCTGAAACATCAACAATTACTCCTACGTATACATACATGCCAGTGTCCCAGTAGATTTGAAAATTAAATGAGTTCTTAAGTATGCACTCAACTCGACTCTGCCCACTCTTAAACTGTTTATTATTCTTTGTACAAATATTTGTTTATTTTTTTTTTTTTTTTGGTGGATTGAAGGTTCAAGGCTTTTTATGTTAATTTAAACAGCATACATATATACTTCCGTAAACTTAAGGTACAAAATAATAATGAAATTAGAGTTTAGAATATTATGGAAATAAAAGTAAAGTTTACATACATGTGTGTAAAGTTATAAAATAAAATTTCTAGATAATTTAATTTTGCTCAGAAAATAAAATATTTAATATTTATAAATTCATATTTCAACTTCGCAAATAAATGCAAAAGAAAACCAGAAATCACCAGTTGTTGTTGGTCGGCTGTTTTTATTCCCTTGAGAATTTTGAAAATTAAATTATTTTTACAAATAATTAGGCTGTTCACAAGCTGTCGTATACTGCCGTATAGTTTAAAATCGATTAATTTTATATGAAAAATTAAAGAATTTACGACAAATGAGAGTATACGAAGCCAAATAAGGCACCTTGTGAACATTCTAAATGTCTTTTAATTGCAGTCGAGAAATTTCTCAAGCGATACCATACCTAGGAAGATCTGGAGAAATTGAAAAAATTATATAAGTTTCTTGTTAAAACAGGGCGGTAGTTACCTAATTCCTTATCAATATCAACAATAGTGTTTATTTTTGGCTCAAACCATTCTATAAATCTCTGAGGAAACTCAGATTTTCATTCCTCTATAATCATATGATACTTTTACTTCTTGTATACAATTTTATAAATCTTCATATAGTATTGAACTGGCAGGAAGTTCAAGCACTTAATGCAATATAATTAGTTAAAAAAGGTTATTGAACTGCTAACAAAAAACAAAAATTATTTATTTGGCAGTAGCAAAATGAACAATGCCAAAACTACAGCAATCATAAACAGGTCATTGTCCTATCGAAAAATATTGTGGCACACAGGTGAGCATAATGACAGCCGCAATTGTGGTAACAACTGAATACAAAAGCAACAATCATGTACTTACTTTATTGATCTATTCAAAAGGTAAAAAAGTCAGTTAAGTACAAAATTTTTCAATTCTTTTCTTTTTCTTCCTCTCAAAAATTCACGTAGAAAATGTGTTAAAAAAAATATGAAAAAATAACGTTTTCTAACAGTAGTTTGAATGAAAATCTCACTCTCTTCTCATAAAATAATTAACAGAAATTTTGTTAATTTTATAACACAACTGAATAGTAAGTAAGTAGTAGTATTTCTATAAAAATAACACTGATTTTTTCAACAAAAATTTTGGAGAAGAACTCTCAGTTCTATAAGTTATCACGCTCTGGTCAAAGTAAGATAATAATTTTCAAAGGGATTACTCAATACATCTAGTGTACATGCTGTGTACGGGATTCAGATCCGATTTGTACCAGATATTCATTTACGTAAAAAAGACTTTCGACAGCGTACGCAGATATTGCCTATGGATTGTTTTACGATGAAAAGGAATCGTTCCGGAAAAGATAAACGCTATAACTGACAAGCTGAGAGTGAAAACGAACTATCCACAATGCGAGTTAGAAATGTTTTGTGCACAGAAATAAATTGCTTGAGGTTGCGGACAAAATACGAATGAAAGAATATATCCGAGCAAAAACGACTCAAATGCAATAAGTAGTTTTTGTTCGCGAAGAAAACTAGAGTCATTTCTGCCAGCACAGAAAACTCGACTCGTTTAGATACGTTTTTTCGGTACAGAAAATTTTGTATGTCTGCTATAAACTTTCTTTCGTTCTTTGTCTCTTTAGAACTTTTTGTTGTTTGAAGGTATCAATTCTTTCTTCAGAATTAGCGATCGCCATTTGGTTTTTTTTTTTTGCATTTGTGAATGGCAAAGGACACGAAAGGTGTAGTGCGAATAGTCCACATATGTGTAGCAGTATGTCATTTGTCTCAGGTACTTTGAATGTAAGCAAGCATGTAAAGAATGATTTATTTTATATTTTTGAAATTTTATCTTTTCTCTTTGTCTACACGAGTGCTTGCATAATCGTATTTGCACTTATAAGTGCAGGATACAGAGCACATTTTTATATTGATAACGATGCTGGAGAACAAAAAAAAGATGACCAATGTCGTTATATTATGCACCTACAATGCTTTTTTAAGCTGATAGTAGGATATCTATTGTATTCTAGGATATTTCTTATGTACATATATTAATCCTCCTCTAATTATTGCACGGACTTTTATGCAAAATATTTGTATGTATGGAACGAGCGATGACAAGCAAATGAGAAAAAGTTGAGATGGTCATATAAAAAAACCCAATTCGTTATTATTAATGAAGTTTAGTATGGAAGTAAAGGCCATTGGAAAATGTTAATGTAGAATTCAAGTAACTGTTTGATATAAATACAAATATTTTGCATTTAATCATAGATTCAAACAACAACAAAACTCAGTTTTGAAGAGGCAAAGAGGGCAAGAAAGTTTATGTCGAGCTATTGAGCGCAAATTTTTCTGTCTTGAAAAGAAATATGTCAACGAGTCAAGTTTTCTTCGCAGGCAAAAACTATTTATTGTATTTGCTCGGATCTATTTTCTCATTTGTTTTTGGCCGTAAACACATGCATTTCATTTTTTCCCGCAAACATTTCTAACTTACTTTTGCTCGCATCTCGTGGATAGCTCGTTTTTACTCTCAGCCTGTATAATAGGTACAAACAAAAAACTTAGCTACGTATGAAGGTGCGAATTGCCTATTCTTTCACAAGGGGAATTTATCTTTGAAGTGGTGTTTGTTACGGTTTCTTATTGTCTCCAGTGATATTATCCTTAGTTATTGAAGACATGCTGAATACCATGATAAGACAGCGGTTTCAACATTTACGTACTGGTCGACGGGCTAATAAATCTGTCAGAATGCAGACGATGTCTACTGGATTTAAAAAGAAGAAACAGCAATTCCATCGATTCGGTGGTTAGTTTCACATTCATTTTTTTATCAAGGAGGAAACCGTTTAAAGAGTTTAGTCCGTGTTAGACTTTCACCTACTAAAACCACCTCACCGTCTTTGTCGCTACCCCTCCCGACATCACCGTTCGAATAGTTCGTTTGCTTTGCCAGTCTATGTCGCTTCTGTCCTTGCATATCGCTCTACCGCAACCGTTGCAATATACTGTGATGCTGCATGATCAGCCTCCAGCTGTTTGCACTTGCACTGGTTTCTTTACTCCCAATGCGAAATGCCTTCAAAATTCTCGCTGTTACTCTTCGTATCACAATATTTATCAGGTCCTCCAAAGGCTTTCCCGAAAAATGAACGAAAGTGAATAGAGCATAAGGACGTGTGGTCTGGGCACGCCGAACTGTACTGCTTATCACTAATTTTCCTCTTGTGTAGGTTTTGCTGAAATCCACAGTAGCTACATAGCGTAATAGACCACGCTATCATGTTTCTATTCACCCAGTAGGGTACATTTGGGAAGATCTAGTAGGGCCATATTTCTTTCTCGGACTTGAACTTACGACGACCTTGGCATTCAAAGTCGAAAAATGTCTCTCCTTCCCCGCTCTCTCTGTTTTATAGAGGGTGGGGAAGGGGGTTGAAGTTGAGGAGTTTTTGGCTGCACCGCAAGTTGCGTCCAACCAACAAAGAACAACGTGAAAATTATTCAGTAATTGCAAATTCTTCTTTAGCTGTAAATTTGGGAATAGAGGCTGGAGAGGTGAAGATTGCTCGTAAGATCTCATCAAGTCTCTTGTGCTCATATTTTTAGTGTTAGTTTCCCTTACTAGAAAAGTTGGGGGGCAGGTAAGTTTTGTTTCATAATATTAATTCATAATATTTATTTTCTTTAAAATTTACTTTGGGAACCAACAACTTTCTAACATTTTTGCTCTTAACGGGAGCTTCTTTCATTTTTAGATCTCGCCTTAATCCGAGCTATCGGATATGCTCTCTACCATCTACTACCATCAATAAAATAATGTTTTCTGGAAGGCCAAAAAACGAAGGTAAGTTTCTGCATTTTTTAATAAATTCTGAAATATGTTTAGGCCCATCAACTATCGAATATTTTGTTTTGATGAGCGAACGGAAGATGTTGTCCTGAGTTCGTATTGACGAGTGGCAACTTTTCCGCACCATTACGGTTCGATACGGAAACTTTTCTATTTTTGCTCCGATCTATTGAGCATCAGTCTGCAAATTGTACATAGAAGCTAACGTAAGTAATAATCAGGTGACTCCAGGTAATTATAAATAATAGTGGATAAGTCATTTTCTTCGTAAAGATAACTGAAGTACTAACTGGGGAAAGTAATGAAATTAAACCGCATTGATACAAGAGGCAGTTCAGATCGTGCGAAACTTGGAGAAAGGACTGCTGAGCGTGAATCTATTAAATTTGGCAGGAACTTAAAGCAATTATCGGCATCAGTATGGAAGAAATTTTAAAGCAACTGACAATAGACGCATGACATGAAATAGTTAATGCTCTGCGTCCTGCTAGGGATTAAAGTAAATAAAATAACAGAAGTGATCTAATTTTTCAATGCGATAAGAATGGCTGAGCAGTCGAAAGCACACTAACAGTTAAACTCCGGCCATCTCGTTGTGCGATAATAAACAATTCATTGTATAAAAGCCAATTATTCTAGAATCTCATTCAGTGCAATATTGCCCATTGATCTATTGATCTCAACGACAAATTAGGTAACCTCTATGAAACCAAGATTACTCATTGATCTTTATAAAAGAAGATTATACAAATGTGCAAACAAAAAAAAACTTTTTAAAAAAATGTAAGCATTTAATCTTACTCGAAATTCACAGCAGGATATTTAGATAAAAAATGAATAAGTACTTCCATTTGTTAAATAAAAAGAATCAGAAAAGAAAGGTTTGGGTTGAAAATAGAAAGGTTTAAGCACACTTTTGAAATTTTTATTTTTTTTCTTCGGTAAAAGGTTTTTCAATACTACACAAGTCTCATTGAATACAAAATGAGTCAGTAATCCATTGATATCAAAGAAATTTGCACAAGTTGGCAAAATTCAGAAATAAAAAAGGAAATTTTAACCTTGCTCCATATTCACAGCAGGATACAAATGAATTTTTTTAATAGAATTTATGCAAGAATAATTCACAATTTGTATTGTGTATTAAAATAGAAAAACCTTAAGTCTGACACATTGAGCATAAAATACAAAACGATATTTTATTTCTGAAGATATAAGAAAACACTGACTCCATAAAGTTTACGCACATTTAGACTAAATATTTTTTTATAAACTCTACAGGATTTTCAACAACTTTGATTGCTTTAAAAACAGATGGTACTTTCTGTTTCCTTAATATCAAAATAATCATCTTAATTTTGAAAAACAAATAAAACCCAAAAAACCAAAGTATCACGCCTGGCATGATAAAGGACATGGGACACAAGGACATGACATCACATGCTATGACAATCCATGACAAACCAGACGGTAATGACATATTCGTTTGTAAGTGTTAAATACGCACTTGAGCGAACAGTCAGCTGGCAGCGTAGTAGAATAGTAAAAAAAAAAATAAAATACAACCAGCCAGGATGCAGGTGGTAGAAAGCAACTGTCCTGACTAAGTAACGACATTTACGCCAACGCTGACTACTGGCACAGCATCACAACAGTTTGAGCAAAACAATGAACTAAAGAGAAAGAGAAAAAAACCGAACAATTCAAATTGAAATCTAATTTTTATTATTTACTACGAATGTAATACAAAAACAAAAATCATTTTGACTTGTTTTTTTTTTTTTCTTTGAAGCAGATGTTGTTCTCCTTTTTCATAGCATACATACATATCTACAAAAATTGAAGTTATGATACGAGATACAAGCAGGAACCTTTTTTCAATAATCTAACGACTTATGGTTGTTGTCCAGATGGAGTTACTCATATGTGCATGTAAAGTTATTTGAGACTTAAAAGATTTAAAAATCAACACAGAAGTTGAGATAAATCAAAAAGTCCTAGTACTACTAAGCATTCAAATAATTGCACATCAAAACCAATGCAGAAGTTTAGATCAATCTAGAAAATATATTCAAACAATTGTAAGACGGCTCAAGTTTAAATGGAGCGTTGTAAGCAGAGGTCGCATTTCTAAGATTATAGACTTCCTAGAACATTCATTCTAGGGAATAAACACTTTTATTACAAATGATATAGAAAAGGATTAGCATTTAGTTCAGAAGCCCTTAGAAGCAAATAAGTTTTGATCTAAAGCACTCAATTGAAATGATGTATGTGAAGATAAATTCTGGATTGAGAATTGTTAAGGATATAGTTGTACAAAAACTAAAAACGTAAATCATAAATGCGGATTCTAAATGGCGACCAAAAAAATGTAATAGTTTGAAAGCATTTTCAGTCAGGTTTCTTTTTTTTTGTCGCCATTTTTAATTTTTAAATTTTGACCAAAGATTCAGATTCAGTAAAGCCAAAAACTCCGAGTAAGTATTTTCAGCGAGATTCTTTAAATTTAAAAGTATTTTTGGCTGTCATTTCAAAATTTCTAACTTCGATTACAGGTTCGGATTCAACGACTCCAGAAACCTTAGAATACCAGAAGCATATGGGCGTTGTGTCCGGTCTCCTGGGTATTTATTCCTTTTAATGCAATTTTGTTTTAGCTATCTGTAATGCTTTGCAGATGTAAGAAACAAAAGAATTTATGAATGAGTTTCAAACAAGCAGCATCAGGGAATCAGTGAATTGAAAAGTGTCGATCAACAAGCGTAACCAAGTGATCTAAAAATGAGAAAATTATAAAGATAATAATGAACAAATAAACTTTATTCACAAAAAAAAAGTCGCGAGGGAAAGTTTATTTAGAAAAAAAGCGCGATTTTTGGGAAAAGTTTCTGGTTGCAGGGGTTCTGTATTCATTATTATCCTTTATTATCCTTATGATAATTTTTGTAAATGTAAGGCAGATGATGCAATTAATTTTTTTGTTTAAATTTTGAGGTTTTTTTCCTTTAAATCAAATTTTATAAAAATATTGGGGCCTTTTTTCATTTTAGATTGGGGCCATATTTCAATTTTGCATAATGGGGTAATATTTCATATTGAAGAAAGGCCTCACTTTTTGGGTGACTTTTGTTTTGGGCCATTTTTCCTGGAGCCTTAGAATACCCAATTATACTCATATCATACTAGGTAAAATTATTTCCTTAGATACTTCAATAGCGGTCACGACGAATAAGTGCCACGAATTTGTTTGCCTCTGATTTCTTGCTTCCAAGAGAGGACAGTGATGGTAAAACTATAATTTATAAAAATCATATATTTCGCATTTATTTTGAAAATTTGAACTTATGACACTGTGTGGTCGTTGTATGAGCATTTGACTCTGAAACCTATTAGCTCTTGCCCGAGTTCTGGTTGCAGTAGTTGCGGGCAGCCTCCAGTTGATGAGACTGCTTAGTAGCGTTATGCCTATCCACTTTTTGCACTATGTTTTGGATTCCTTTTTTGGGGCTTATATACAGAGTTTTGGAGAAGTGGGCGTGGCATCTCCCATAAAACTCCAATGGATTTTTCGGCATATATCCGCAACCATTTATAGTATATTACTGAAATTTGGTGCAAGTCTGTTGGTTGGCAATGTCATGCCACAGAAAAAAGGATGGTGCTATCTCTTATATAACCTGAATTTTGATTATGGAATAGCTCTAAGACTTAGTATGAAAATACTGTTTGCCAGCCAGAAACGGCGTTCAACAAAAATGACGTTAACTTCGTCATCAATTCATTTTTTTTTTAATTTTGGTCAAGATAAAACATAGCATAACAACTTTATATTGAATTTTTTGAAAATAAATATAATTACTGTCAAAAAAAAATTATTTAAAATACTACACACACCTCTAACTGGACCTAGCCCCTAAATCTATTTGCCTCCGTTAAGGCAAGATTCTTTAGTGCATATAATATTACAGTAGAATCGCGATAGTTCTGTGCAGGGCCGTAGCCAGGATTTTTTTTCGGGAGGGGTTTTCATTCGAAGAAAATATTCATAAATAATTTTTATGAAACTGATGTTTAAATAAATAAATTAGATACGATGTTGCATTTGATGGACCCTATCAGTCAAGGGACAAGAGTGGATAAATGCCTTGAAGCTTTAGGAATTGTTCTTTCCGAGTTTTTTTTTTTTTAATCTTAACCTAAAAAAAATGACCGAAAATTACAAAAAATTTACAAAATAATCAATTTCAATTTTTTCAAATAAATATTATTCAATGTGAATTTCAATGCATTTGTTTTAACGTCAAGGACATAATTTCGATAACTCCTTGACTTTCCATTACCCAAAGTTCAAATAATGACCAATAATGCTAAAAATATTCAGAGGCTAATTTTTTCAAATGATTATCAGTGGGAATTCGGGCCATTATCAATTATGAGGAAGCCGGATGAAGTTGGCATATATTCTCTAAATTCGTGCAGTCACAGCATTAAAAGGGATCTTCCGAGTCGGGGTGCTCTGAGCAATAATGGGTTAAAGAATTAATTACATTTTAAGATTATCTCCAAAAACTTTGAAGCTGATCCAATAACACTGCCCTGCATGGGTTTGGCGAATAATATGGTTCCTAGCATTAATTTGACATGCTGAAAATAAATCTGAGGTCAGAAACTTCGCATTACGTCACGTTTCAGAAAAATTGGGACTGAAATTCCTAAAAATACCGTTTTTGGCCATTTTTGAGAAATTGTAGAGCTGAACCCTGACGTTCAGGCTAAATCATGCCCTTTCAAATAAATCCTAAGTCATATTGTTTTCATGCGCCCTTAAAGAAGGGGATGTGTTTATGTCTACGGGTGCAGGAAAAAATTTACAAAGAACGGATTTTATCTTACTCACACTCACAGCCAGACATAATGAAAAGTGCAGTGGTCCGCAGTGTTTTAAGGGGCGCTGGTTACAAATCTGCAGTCAGATTTTAAAAATTCAAAATTCCGAACCAAATATGGCGGATAAGTTTAGCATAATAAGATATTGCTTTGTATTACTTTTCACATAAGTCTAATTTCACAAAGATCCGACAGCTTTTTCTATTTTTTTTATTAATTTTTAAACTTTTCAAAATGTTTCACGACGAAGCTTTAAATCAAAAACAATTACTGACATAGAAAAACTATGAATGCAGGATTACTCAGCATCACCTTTTTCTTTTTGAATCCGAAATCAAGCCTCATGTCAAAGAAAATAAATCAGATTTGGTCGCATAGTGTAACTAAGATTTAAAATTTACTTGACTTTTTAGAAAAAAAAACCGATGGAAATAAAAAATATTCAAAAATCTTCCAATCGATTTTATTTTCTACTTTTTTCCCATCCACTGGAAATTAATATAAAAAATTAGTAGAAAGAAAACCTCCCCCTAAATACAGCCTTGGTTCTGTGGCAATAAGAAATAACAGCTAAACTCAAAAGTCGACTAAAAACCTGCTGCGTATTTTTTATTATAAAACCCAAAATATTGAAAGTTCTTAAATAATTATTGGAGTTTAATTAATAAAAAAACTATGGAGACTGCTAAATTGCAAAATTTTTTCAAAAACTTTCAACATTTTGGGATTTATAATAAAAAATACGCAGCAGGTTTTTATTCGACTTTTAAGTTTAGCTGTTATTCCTTATTGCCACAGAGTTCGTACCCCGTTAATTCGAAAATCTCAATAGCCCTATTCACTCTTCAGAGTAAAGTGCTGAGTAACGGAGTAAAAATGTAATGTATTACCCTAGACCGTGAACGCATCTGAAACTGAGATAGTGCACTCTCTGCGATCAATGTTCCCAATTGAATGCGCTGGCAACAAACTTTTGTGTTTTATTTTTGGTTGTCATACAAATCAAGGATTAGGCAACACTAATTTTCTCTCTTACTTAGAGTAACAGAGTAACAAATATTTTACTCAAGGGTCAAACCAGAGTAAAAGTGTAAAGTGTGGGTAAAAGCAAATGCCATATATTTTGTTATTGTAGAGTAATTTTGTGTTACACTTTTAACCTGTTACTCCGTTAACCAGCACTTTACTCTAAAGCGTGAACAGGGCTAATAATTCGTAACAAACTGCTGGTCCCTTGAAAAAATCGCTTTAATTCGCAAAAATTCTACACAGTTCGGCACCTTCGTATTTTTCTTATTTTAACCTCGTTAATCCTTGGATTGTATATCCCAATAATGTTCGAAAAGTTAAGTAAAATGGGAGATAACTTTTCCATTTTATTTGAGTTTTCTTTAAAATACGGATGCTGGCTGTCAATGAGTGGATTGTATACATGCAGTGTCATCATCGTAAATTGGCTCTGGTATAATTCCTGGTTGCAAAGGTTATAGCAGACCTTATGCCGCATTGGAAAACTGTAAGGATTAAGAGTCCTGGACATATTATTTTTTAAAATTTATTTTAATATTTGCATAAAATATTGAAGAAATTCAACCTGATTTTGAGGAAAAACTCTAGGTGAAAGGGTTAAATCGAAATCTCGTTAAATCGAAAACCTCAGTAATTCGAAAAATTGCTGGTCCCTTACAATTACGAATTTCTGTTCATTATTATATATATATTTTTTTTGGAGCAGTATCTTTTCCTGGAATGAAAATCTAGCTAATGGGACACTTGCTGAACTATTGAATGAATTCCGTAGTTTTTGGTAGAAAATAATCTTTTTTATAATAAAAATTACACAGAAAACCCTTTTAGCACTTCCAGCACCATGGTGACACCGGTATCACATGATTTTTTAAAAGCTATCCAATCAAATTTTTATAAAATTAGAGTTTTTGGAAAAAAAATTAATTATTCTTTTATTTCAGTTAAAAAAATTACAAATATCAAATTACAAATAAAAAAAAATTGTGTTTTCTGTTAATTTCCAATCGCTCACAATTTTTACAAAATTTGTCCAAATGTCCATTTATATGTTGTGTGAAAAATTATAGGTTTTGCTCTAACAGTTCTAGTTTCCTTACGATCAAGAAAGGGTGAAGTGAAAAATAATTATTAAGTTACTTTGTCTATCTTTAAAAACCTATCTAATAAAAATGTGCAGAAAAAGTTCATTAGATCACCGGTGACCCATGAAAGTTCAAACCTTTAGAGGTACAAAATTGCTGTTTTCATTAAAAATTGTAACGAAAAATGGGGGATTCTGGTTTTTCTATGATTCCGTAAGGGTTAGGCATAGGTTTTAATAAAGCAGTAAAAACTTAATCTTTCTGATGTGCCTTTTACGATTCGTTTTTAAATCTTTGGTGATTCATTGAAGACTCTTTTTCTCGTGTCATCAGAATTTCTTCCCCGCGAATTACCAAGTTACACAGTTTCGCCGTCGATTAAATGGGGTTTCTCGGCGAATCGAGAACGAAATCTTCCACGATGTGGATATGCTTGCTGGGTGGTGAAACTCACTCAAGGCTTATTATTTTAAATAAGTTCTTTCTCACAATCAAATGAGATTATATAGACTAGTTTATGATGACCAGACGCTCTATGGTCCATTATTATTTTAGTAATTTTTTAATACTTTTTCAGCAGTTCCATTGTAAATCATTGTCAACAAAATGATATACATTCAACAGTAATTAATTGAATCCAATTATGTATTTACATATGCCTTGTTTACTATTATTTCACTGATTAGAAAAACAAATAATTATTTTTTTTTTCAATAAGTTATATTTGCTTTGATAATTCTATTTAAATAATAATCTTTTTTGCCAGTACAACTCTTTTTGACCACTCCCCAGTTAAGTAGATTTTTAATTTATTAGCATTTCATACATACATTCAATATACTTACAATATAGATACTTTTTATTTATTTATAGGAAATAATAAATATACAATAACAATTACACATTCAGTTTATTAAATCTGAATACAAGTATATATATATGATTTATAGATCTGTTTTTCTCACATATGTATGTATATATATATATATATATTTATTTGTCTTTATATTGTAGAGGGAATATATAAATATTTATATAATTTTTTTTTTATCATAATTTGTTTTGTAATTTATAATTTTATACACAAAGCGAAAGCAATTTATAGAAATAAATATTTTTACTCTTAACGATTATCTTTGTAAGTTTTTTTTCACAAGTTTTTTGATTTTCTTACAGAATATTCGTTAAGTTTTTTGTTTAATTTCAAGAGCTTGAGTTTGTTTTCGATAAGTGTATAAAGTTAAGATGAACTTACAACTTTCATTTGAAGTGTACATCGCAGAAGAAATTCGCTACAATGAATTTATTATTTCAAGACTATTTCAGTTTCCTGAAAAACATACAGATCTAACGTCGATAAATCGAATTATAGATCTGGTAGGAAATTTATCCACAATGTACCCTCAAAAGTGAAACGGAAATTAAAATTTATCTTTAGTGATTAATTGTAAATAATTTTAAAAATATGTATTTGATTTTTTAATAGACATGAAATTTTATTTATTTTTTTTTTTTTTTTGAGAAATTGCCAATTAATTATCATATATTTTTTTTTTCATTGAATATTATTGAACATATTTAGTTAATAATAACTTTTTAATTAATAAATAGATATTATTATTTATTAATAAATTTTTATAATTTTTAAATATTGAATAACTTCAAATCAAATCACCAGTAATGCAACAAACATTTCATAAAAACATAAAAAACTTTAATTAATTAAATAACAATTAAAAACATTTTGTGTTTGTTTTTTTCCATTTTATGCATTTTACATTTAAAATTTTGTATTACACTTTCGCAAAATATATTCATCTATTTCTTATGCTTTTTTGGTCTTTATTGATTTTGTTTTTTATTTTCTTTTTGTTTTTATATATATTTTTATATAATTATAATACAAAAAATTCTAATTGGCTGGTTATTAGAATTTTAAGTATATAATTGTTTTTTTTTTTTCAAAATAATCTTTTATATGAAACTCTTTTGTTTTTGTAAATTATTTATGTGTGAAATTGTTGCTGGGTTTAATTATTGAATGTTCGCGCTCATTTCATCCTCTTAGTTTTCTTTCTTTTTTGTATGATTCAGACTTTAGTTTACGTGAAAGTCAGTATGATGTTCTCAATTCTTTACAATCATATGAAATTATCTTTACTACACACTCCCAAGAAAGCAAAACAAAAACAAGTTGAATCTTGCATGCCACCACAGCCCAGAACGTGGCGCATGCCACACACTTAATAAATCTTTAAAATGGACAATGAGTAAGCAACAATTCACACACAATGGGAATTCCAAAACCGAAATCATAAAACAAAAAAAAAAAAAACCTCAATGGAAACAGTTTTAGTTGTGATTAAATGATGAAATTCGAATTGTATATTTTTTGCTGTTTAAGCTCAAGTTAAGGTGGTTATGGTTTTATGCCCTAGAAGAGTCTATTTTATCGGCAATCTATTGGTGGTTTGTTGTTTATGAAAATAATTATATGAATAACAAAAAAAAAAAAAAATCAGAAATCGTTCAAAGTTATAATAAAATAACTCAATTAATCTTTCAGAACTGAAGTCAAAACTTATTTGCAGATTACTTTATAGATAACCGCCTCTAGAAGTCAATTTACGATTAAAATTAGCCGGCACATTTCCTTATATGCACCATACACATGGACGACGGCAGCTACACGACACACGTTCTTGTGGAGACGATTATTTTGGCGACGGCACGACCACATGACTACAGAACACTATTGTGGATGTCGCCAATTCAAATTAATTCCAATTTTTCAGCATGATTGCATACTTTTAGGGTTAGCAAAAAAAGTTTAATTTCAATATTTGTTGAAAAAAAAGTGTTCTAACTTATTTTCAAATTGAATTATTTCCTGAGGGCGGAAGATAGCGGAAGATGTTTTTGCACCTAAAAAGTGCCTTTTGAAATTCAAGAAAAAATGTACATATTTTCTCAAAACTCATAAATTTTCAGTTTTTGTATTTTCAAAAATACTTAACTTTAGAATCAATGCAAACCAAATCTTGATTAGAAAATAACACCAGAAATTTTCTTTATAAATTGAAACTTTCATTTAAAACTTATTTTTCAGATGGTTTTTTACTCAAAGGACCAAAAAACTAAGATCGAACGATTCAAAATTTTTGTGAAAAATTTTTCGAGTTTGAGTTGCTCTTGCACCCACACTAATTATTTGTTCGCCAAGATTATTTAGTGTTTTCTTAGTTGGAGTACTGTTTAACATCTTCATTGTTGGAGCCACTGTTTAACATCTTTATTGTGTAGCTCTTTGAAATGAAATGTCAGGGCATGCCCTAAGCGCCCTAAACTAGCATACATTGATCCAAGCGTAGTACTTAAATTCCTGAGGGAGACTGGACTAAATAAGCTACTCTGAGATTAGACTAGGAATCAGAATCTCTAAAACCAAAGTAATGCTCATAAGCATAGAATATTCAACAAATTCACATGTAGAAGACATCAATCTGGAAGAAGTGGTTTCTTTCTATTATCTGGGTAGCGGGTAGAGCGAAAATAATAAGTTGTCGCATAAAGAAAACGAAAATTGGATCCTTCAATATTTACGGCTGATCTACGACTTAGAAACATGTAACTTAGCTGCAACAGACATGCAAGCCCAGCAGGTTTTCATAAACTGGTGTCTATGCAAAATATTACAGATATTTTCTATTGACTCAATTTGCGTTTCTGATTTGTAGAACATAATATTACGTAGACTACGTAATGGCAGTTCAATTACTGCTATTGACTGGTATCCTCGAGAAAGTCGAAGGAGACGAAAACCATCGAAAGTCTGAAGAAAACTCTTAGAAACCGAAGCTCTCTATGAAAACGCGCTTGTATAGAGACTGACACAAGACAGATTGGAATGAAGGCGATTTCCTGTGGTCCTTCGTCTTTCCAGGATCTTATAAATAATATTTTTTTCTAGCACCCGATTTCTGAAGTTTTTTATATGAAACTATTGGGTTCTAGTATTTTTTCATTTCCCAATCATAAAAGAAGATTAAATTTAATATTTTTTCATTTCCTATTATTGAATTATAGTTTGAATTAAGCTGCATATAAGAAAACTGTATTTTTCTCAGAAACTTTTACTGATCTTTTTCTACAAATTCAGTCAGAATCGAGTTAGGAAAGAAAGGCTTAAAGCCCCCTAGGTAGTAATGCCTTGAGAATGAGCTTTGGTTATTTTTTCTCCCTACCTGAACTTCTTACTTTCCTTCAAGAAAGCTTTTAAGCTTAGGTTTAAAGCTTGGCCCTCAAACTGAGAGCTAGAGTGACTTTGAGCTGGCTAAGTCACATGATCTGCTTTAAAGAATCTCGTGGAATATAGAAGTGCTAGAAATAGTGTTTGTGTCATTAAATGATTCAAAATTTTGTATGATTTAGTGGAACAAAAGATTGTAAGTATTGAAGAAGAAGATAATAGATTGAAATGAAGAAAAATTGCCGAAAATTTTTAGGTTTGATGAAGAACAAACTAATCAAAGTAAGTATAATGTTAACTATATTTTTACATAAACTTTTAATTGCAAGTGAAACCAGATCAACACAATTTTTGTTGATCGGTTCGCATAACATAGCTGAACAGGTATGGGTTAATATTCAAGATCTATCTACATAAAAAACTCATATAAAAATTCACAAAAAAAACCTAGATCTATGTATGTATAACAGTTGTGCATAAATTTAAATGTAAATATTTTAAAATTATAAGTAGGTAACTATGTATTAATTAAAAATTAGCTGGAACTAAATTGTGCAATGATATTGAAAGCGCATCATTTAAGAATGTGCCTCCACATTTTCCTCTTCTTCCTCCACCAATTCTTCCTCGACAATCGGTTTCTTATCCTCGGCCTTACGGCCAATGAAACGTTGAAATACTGTTCTCTTAACACCACCACTTACACCAATGCCGATGCCAAAACTTGGAACACCTGTGGAACCCCAATTGTATTTACCCGCCTCCGAAGAGGTCATCAACATGGAATATGACGAACACGCTTCACCCTCCTTGCTGTGATGAATGCCATAGAGGAAATAGATTAGCATGCCGATTGAAACCCAAACAAAGAAACGCAACCAAGTCAAAGCGCTCAAATGTACCATTAAAACAATATTGGCGAATATACTAAGAGCAGGTACGAAAGGTACCAGAGGTACTTTGAAATTGAGGCCACGTGTATTCTGATGATGAACAGCAATTACACCAACACATGCACCAGCAATGAAAAGCATGAAACCATAAAGTAAAAGTGCCCACCAAGTGCCCGTGTACAGTTCAGTCCAGGAAACCTCTAGCAGAAAACAAATGGCAAAACTTAAGACAGTGAAGAGAAGGACAGCCGCCGAGACGGCAGAGCCCGGTTCAAAGCGGCCAAGCAGTGGTTCCATCCAGCGGAATTCTTGTTTCAGGCGGCCGGCCAAGGCACCTTCAATGAGATCACTTGTTGGAGAAGCGGTATCAATACTCGATTGTGAGGAGTTGTCATCTTCATCATCATCTTCCGGGGTATCAGGGGCATAGATGGCATTCTCCTGGGTGGGCAAAGGACGATACCGTAATATAATAACACTAGCCGAAACGATGGTGTAAGCAAGCAGTGTGCCAATGGACATGAATTCGACAAGTTTCTCCAAATCAAAAAACAAAGCTAAGAGAGAGCTTAGCACACCCGAAATGGCTAAATTTAAGATAGGTACTTGAGTGGTGGCATTGATTTTGCCGAAGCAGCTGAAGAGCAGGCCATCCGCAGCCATGGCATACATGCAACGTGGAAGCGCAAACAGCGAACCCAATAGAGTGGTAGTCATGCCACAGAGTGCACCAATTGAAATGATATACTTTGCCCAAGAGATATCCAACAGACCAAAAGCTTCCGGCAGGGAAGCAGCAGGATTAATTTCGCGTATCGGAATCATTAGCGTGAGTGCAGCACTAACGAGTATGTAGCCAACAGTTACCGTACACAGAGACATTATAGTGGCAATGGGAATTGAAACCGTGGGATTTTTAGCCTCTTCCGAGGATGTAGCAATTGAATCAAAACCCACAAAAGCATAAAAGCACGTGGCAGCACCGGCGATAACGCCACCAAAGCCATACGGCAAGAAACCGCCCTCCGATTCTGACCAATTCTTGGCATCAGCATACCAGAAACCAACAGCGATAACCAAAATCATTACAGCAATATTCACCATCGTTAGTACACCATTAAAAACAGCGGTCGCCTTCACACCAATCCCCAATGCAGCGGCGTACACCAAACAGACGAGGCAAGCCAACAAATCCGGATAGCGTGCAAATAATTGCTCATGCATTTCACCAGTCAGCTCGAGTGTAGTGTTAGCAAACCAGCCGCCCAACAACGAATCAACATAGCCGCTCCAGGCGCGTGCTACCGAAGCAGCGCCTAACATATGCTCGAGCAGTATATTCCAACCGATGACAAAAGCCCAAAATTCACCTATCGAAATGTACGTGTAGACGTAAGCGGAGCCTGCCTTCGGTACACGTGTGCCAAATTCAGCATAGCAAAGTGCCGCGAGCATTGAAACAAATCCGGCGAGTATGAATGAGAGTATTATGCCGGGACCAGCCATATCCTTGGCAACGGTACCAGTGAGGACGTAAATCCCAGCGCCGACCATATGACCAATCCCTGAAAAGATAGAGGTTTATTTATTATGCTAGATCAATAAAAGAATCTAAGGGCAGAGGCAGGGTAAACTGTATGTGAGCTTTAAGTTTTTTGTGATGTCGTGATATCGCAGGCTTAAATTTGCTCACGATTTGACGTACAATACCATTAAAATATATTCTGAAATCGTTTGGTGAACTATACTAAAGCTGGGTAAAGAAGATTTTGATCTTCTCAAATTAAGCACACTAGAAAAAGGTGGAAACTAGAGCACAATTTTCCGCGCTGCTTAATTTTTGATTGAGTTTATTTTCTGCTTACCTAGCATAGTTATATCGAAGGTGTTAAGACAACGTTTCAATGGCGTCTCCATAACATCTGCGGGCACTGGCTTAGTGCGATTCATTTTCGAGCACAGGCCGGACATGACGTGACCCAATATGATTCGTCTGGTACTAGGCATCTTGATGGAACCACTGCTGCTTTCTGTTGCCGCTGATCTTACTTAGTTGAAGAAGTTCTAAAGAATTGTGCAATGAATGAATTTCCTCCGTATTTTCAATTTGTGAAAGAGCAGCTTAGTAGTGAATGTGAAAAATCGTAACGCCCACGCGTTATGCAAAACTTTTTCTTAACATATGTCACAATATTGTGGCATACTTTTAGGACGACGCAAATATTAGAGCGATAAGTAATGCACTGAGAGCACAGAGTGGTAGCCGTATTCACATTTGTTAATTTCAAATTAATTACAAAAATAATTTGATTATTTTTTATAATAAAATTATATTTTCTTTTGTAATTATTAACTATTTTCTTCATACACTTGTTGTGTTTTTGTTGCGTATGTGTGTTGTGAAGCAGAAAATTTTTCACAACTGACATTGTATAGATAAATGTCAAATGACAGAAAACAAATGATTAAATCATTAAGAAAAACGCATGCGCGCTCATTGTAAACATAAAATGTTATTTCTATACATATGTGTGGGGTGAATGGCGTTTAGTGGCGTTTTACACACTTGTTGAGATGGCTTCTTTACATCCTTCCATATCTTACCTAAAACAGCTGGAGAGAAAGTAAAATAGTGTGAGAAATGAAGCACGTTTTCTTATTGTATTTGGCGATGACACATGAACTTGAACTTTTTTATTATGTATGAGGGTGGTGCATAAACACGAGCAAGCAGCAGGCACATTTTCTGCTGCAATAATTTCTACGCTTAGTAGTGGCAGAAAATGCTTAACAAATGTCTAAAATACAAACATATCTGAAATATTTATACTAGAGAAAGGAATTCTATTTTAAATTCCGATCGTAAGTGAAATACAGAACACACCTAAAAAATTACATTACAAACTATAAAAATATTTACAGCCAAGGACATACGAATAGCACAGTTGTAAAAACATATTTTTAATACAAAAAATTTAGACAAACTTAAAAAAAAAAATGTGCATCTAATTTTTTATACGAACTTTTGCCATCAATCCTGGATACAGTTTTAATAAACTACTACTGTTATGGTACAAAACCCCACGCAGGGCCTAGGCTTAGCTTTTTCCATTTAATCCAAATTTGGCAGTTCACATTTCTGTTAAATTATTTAAAATTATAGACTTTCATTGGGCGATTTTAATTTTTGAAGGTTTGTCATTGCGATCGCTAACCCAACACCTCTATCTATCATGACCAGCTGACAGCAACATCAAATTGAAGCTGTTCTATGGAATGTCATTTCGTAGGCTCAACACTTGCGTGTTTGATGTATTCTCGGCATTCTGCAGGTCCTCTATAAGATTGAAGTCAAAGCTTTGTGATTGCTTATATGAAAAAACTCCTTTTCTCTTTCTTTATCCATTTATTTGTAGTCGCGACCGTGTTTCTCGGAGAATTATTTTGCATGAAAGTCCAACATATTGATTGGCATCAATTCAATTTCACATGGTTCCATTTGATTTTCTAGTACATATATTCAGATATTGAAATGTATCCATTCCACTTATTTTGATGGCGTTGATATTTATCCAAAATTTCAGGCCCTGTCTTTTGGCTTTTTTCTACAAAAGAGTTGAATTTCATTTAATTTTTTTAAAAAAATATAAATATATGCTTCATATATGGGAAAGAAATGTGTATTGTTTTTTGTCCGTGTGTTATTTGTATGTCCATGGCTGTAACAAATATGAAATTAACAATTTACTACTTAGTTATTAAAGAAAGGCATTTAATTATTGCTCAAAACGAACTCAACAACAAAAATTAAATTTTATATTTGAGCCGAAAATATTACATACATATCTCGATGCAGAAAAAATTTCGAATATTATTTAAACAAACTTTTTTTATAATTTTACTAAAACACAGCTCCATTTTTTTGAAATATCAATAGAAATAATTAAAATTTTAAAACTTAAATATTTCATGCTCAAATATGAAATTTACATTTTTACTTTCCCCTACAATCTCGTTGCTCTAAAAAAAATTTAATTCTTTGTCTCCTGTGTTTGCTCCATTTTATCTTCACGCGCTTGACGATTTTTCAAAATGCTTGTAATAAAGAATTCGCCCGCTTTGTATGAGCTGCGCACCAGCGGACCACTCGCTGTATATAGGAAACCCAATTCATTGCCTCGCTGTTCCCAGTGTTTGAATTTTTCTGGCGTAACATATTCAATAACTTTCAAGTGTTTTTTAGTGGGTTGCATATATTGTCCCAATGTCAGGCATTCAACACCTGCTTCACGTAAATCAAGCATTGTTTGTTCAACCTCTGCATCTGTTTCACCCAGGCCTAACATAATTGAACTTTTGGTTACCAAATTGGGATTGAAAGTTTTTGCTTCACGTAGCACATGCAAAGTTTGACGATATTCAGCGCGTCGATCACGCACAAAGGGAGTTAATTTTTCTACGGTCTCAATATTGTGCGCATAGACATCGAGTCCGGAGCGTGCTATTGTTTCGACGCATTCGAGATTGCCACGAAAATCAGGAACCAAACATTCGACAAATATGTTGGTGCTTCTGGAAAGGTAAAGTAAAATGGTGAATGAGTGAGTTATAAGAGTCAACTTAAATTAAAAGCACCTTTCTTTAATTTCGCGCACTGTTTCTGCAATATGATTTGCGCCACCATCAGCCAAGTCTAGAAAATATAGAGCAAACGGTTTAACAACTTTTCAGAAATATGTTTTTGTGTATGTTATTACCATCACGATCAACCGAAGTCAATACTATGTAGTCCAAGCCCCACGAAGCAATTGCCTTCGCTGTGTTTACTGGCTCTGCGGGATCCAATGGTGGTGGCTTACGTGCAGTCTTTACAGAACAAAAGCGACATCCGCGGGTACAAGTGTCACCCATAAGCTAGAAAATAAACAAAACATAATCATGAGTAAGAGATAAGCGCACATGCGTAAAACAACAACTTGAAAAAGGTTATCAGTAAAAAGGTCAAACAAACCCGAAATCGTACAGAAATATAAAAAGAAAAAAAATTGGAAAACATGTGCTGAACAACAAAATAAAATGTTTTTTCTATTCCTTCTACCACTCACCATAATGGTTGCCGTTTGTGTGCCGTGTTCACCGCCTCCCCAACATTCACCGATATTGGGGCAGCGTGCCTCCTCGCACACCGTCGCCAGCTTGAGTTCCCTTAATTGCGATTTAATTTTAGCAAAATTCTTGCCAATTGGTATTGTCGTTTTTAACCATGGCGGCAGACGTAGACGTTCATTTTCGCCCTTCTCACGTCGTAATTTTCCCTCATACTCCGCCCATTCCTCCTTTGTGTAGTTTGGATTTTGTACGAAATCTTGGAAATTTGGGCCTTTTGTTAAACGTTCACGGATTTCATTGATTTTGGGTGCTGCTGCAGCTACTGCTACACTCGAGGATGATGCATTGCGTAGCGCTGCAGTGTGCTAAGAGAAAAACCAAAGGAAGTTTAGTTGAAATTACGTTTACATTTTATTTTTTTCTTTTTGCTTACCACACGCACTGGTGATTTTTGCACACATTGTCGCAGCATTTTGATTATTTAATTTTATTCGTTTACTATTTCGTTATTTTTATGCGTTTTACAAATCTCGCAAAAAAAATTAAATAACAACCTGGAACTGCTGAGATCAGCTGATTTTGACAGTAGTGCTGCAGTCGTAAGGCGGGTGCTGCCAGATTGAGTGGGACAATTTTTTTATTTTAATCCCTTTAACGAAAACTAAGAGAACGTTATCAGTGTGGTTATCAATAAACAAAACTAATAGTAAAAGTAAAAAGTAACGAACAGTAGTTTATGAGCTAATTGCGTTAAAAAAAGGTACCCAGACTTGGATCACAATTCCCACCGTCAAAAATTTTTGAAAAATTTCGAAAAATTATTGAAAATGACCGGTAAATTATAGAAAATGGCAGAAATGAAGTGAAGAATGCACAAAAGCAACCTGAAGTTGGAATGAAAAGCAATCTGTATGAAATTTCAAAAAATATTTCATGCTTTAAGAAAATTAAAATGAAAATTGAATGGAAAAGCAAACTAAAAATTGACATTAATATTAGTCCGAATCGCAATTTCAACAAATAAAGTAGCTTAGCGTTATATTGGTGCACATTAAATGAACTGGTGCTTTGCATTCAAGGAATTGTTTCTGCTGAGGTGACCTTCCTTTTTAAATATGGTTTCTAACTTTTTCTGATACTTAAAAATATCTTTCCGATGACAAAATAAATCATAACAGTCAAAACAAAGGTGGCCCGAGTCCGGATACTTTTTGTGGGCCGAGTTTTGTTTCATACTACTGTTTGCGCGTCATCATAATGGAAAAAAATGTTCAATCACCAAATAAACAGGCTTAATCGTATCGCAAACACATCAAACAAATTTTCGGAAAAAAATCACACACTCGATTTAGATGAACGTGTTTGGAGTCTAAGTTGTCATCTGCGACTGTCATGAAATGTCAAAAAAAAGGTTTCTGGTTGACAAGACGAACATTTTTACAACAACAAATAGATGCTGCTAGTGGAAAAATTTCAAGAGCTAAGAGGTGGTCCAAGTCTGGGTACGGCCCGCGTCTCTGGAACACTCCCCAACAGTTTCAGAACTTGAATTTCTTAACTTTCATAAAGGACAAAGTATTTATTAGTATATATCCAAGATTTTTAGGCTGGTAGATAATAGAAAAGTTTCAGTCAGTGGATGATTTTATGTGGCATTACAAAATTTGGAACATAAACGATTTTTCAATTTTCATTAACCAATGATTCAATTCTATTATTCGTTTATCAATAAAACAAAGCATTATCGCTTATTTAAATACTTTGCCTTACCACTGAAGGTGTTATTTTCTTCGATTCTCTCCAGAAAGTGTTTAAGTATTTGATTAACTATTTTCAGGCTCACATTTCATGGCTCATATGTATTTGGTAAACACAAAAAGTTTTGTTCCAAAATAAAATAGTTTGTGTTCAAAATAATATAGGGTGCACTGCACTCATTGCAGTGAACTAGTGAACATAACGATTGGGCCGACAATGTTAAGTAGTATTTGTCATTTCGGTTGCAACATAATAGTAGCTGTAGATTAAAAAACATACGTAAAATCATTGGTTAAAAACCAGTCTCATTCAGTTGCTTGATTAATTTGAACAAATTAGTTTAAAGTGGCAACGCTAATAATCAAACAGATGATTTATATTCGACAGGGTGCTTTAAAAACTTGAAAATCCAAATAATTTTTGATAATATCTCACACATGTTACATACAACATTAGCATCAAACATGTTGTAGATGCAACCAACCAATCACACAAAAGCAATCAACACTTGTTGGACAACAACCGCACGTTGTTGGTTGTTCGTTGGTGCCCTAGCCACTGTCGAAACCACCACATTTGAAGGCTGCTATATGATGATGAATTTTCCAATTCAGTGCTTTACTGATAGCGAACTCGTGAGATTCATTCGAAAAAGTGATGACGGCAAACTGAAGTTTAACAAAAAAGGAAAAAGTCTTTTCTATAAAAGCAAATAAAAATACGAAAAGTAAAATAAGGAATAAATAATTTTTTATGTGATAGAATAAGAAAAAAGTAGCTTGACATCTTATGTTCGTCCCTATTCCCTTTTTATGTTGTGTTGATATAAAAGTTTGGCGGAATTCTTCAAACAGCATCGTTTTCATCAAAAGTTTTTCAGTTTCCCTTTGATGTGCTAGTGTACTAACAACACAGTGAACGTGTGTAACCATATTCGCGTAGTAGTATTCTCTTTTCCGTTTCCTTGTTGTCGTTGTCGGCGAAGCCGTACACCGTCACCCAACGTCCTAGTCGCTCTTTGCATTCATAATTAATGTCGCCCCCGCGCGTTTGCATGTACTTAAATGCGCTCCATTTTTTCATTTCTTTTCCGTTACACCGGAAGTGTCCTTTATAGAGTAGGCAAGCAGCAGCAGCAGTAACATACATACATTTGCATATTTCTCTCTGTATGCATCTATGCATATACATATATATATATGTGTGTGTGTATTTATACATATGAAGTAGCTTCATAGTTTGATGTTTGTCTGCTTACATTTTGAGCGGTTGTTATCCTTTGAATTATACCTTAAAAGTGTCCTTTTGTGTTTTTGTGTTTCTGTGTGAAATATGAATGTATGTATGTATATGACTTTCTATGTGTTCAAAGTGTTTCAGCGCCATAAAATATACTTCTATAAATGTGCAATTTCAAAAAACATCAAAGTGTGTAAATTTAGAAATTCCTTTTGATGTTTCTTTTTCCTCCAGCACAAACACTTCATACAGTACAATAAGGAAACAAAAAAGAGAAAGCAAAAAAAAAACCTGAAGGCACCGTACCGTACCTTCTGGGGAAAACTGTTAAATGGGGGTATTTGATATTTAGTAACATAATTACTACTTTTCATCAAACATTTCAGCTTTGTTTTTGTTGCATTTTTAATAAACTTTTTGAAAGTGTATCTCTTTTTATCTTTGTATGTAAGTAAGTGTGTATTTATGAATGTACATATTTAATATTTATGTATGTATGTTTGTCGCTTTGAATTTTTGACATTTTTAAACGGGGTCAATTGGATTAATTGAAGCTGGCTACAAACGATGTACAAATGTGTTGGTGGGTGAAATTGTTTGAAAGAATAAATAAAATACAAATGAAAACAAAGTGGTAAACAAAGAAAAAGCAAATGCCGTTTTTGATGGGGGTTGAAGTTTTCGTGATCATTTGGAATAACACTAAAAGGTTTGAGAGATATATAGCTTGAACTTACGATATTGGGGATATGGCAAAAGAAGCAGTAAAAGCGCATCGAAATTAATAAAAGAAAAATGAGGAATTTCTTATCTCAAGATAGCTTAGTTTTTTAAAAGTCCATAAAGATATAATTTATATCGGACCAGTTCAGTGAATGACTTGAGGGTGCCTCAAGTCCAATTCAATAACAAAGAAAGTTATTTTTTACTTACTCCCAAAAATTAACTTTGGTTTATTGATTGCTTTGGAAAAACTTTCAAAATTCATATTTTGTATAGTAAAATTTATCAATAAGTTCAAAGTAAATTCAAAAGAATTTCCTACATGATTAATTAAGGTTTGCATCAAAAAAATTTTTTTATTTTTTGCTGGTAAGAATGACTTGCTCAACATACAAAAGTGTGGTTAAGAAACTAAAATATAAGTTAGAATTATTTTTAGCGACGTGACTGCGACATATCTTACGAAAGTGTGAATGAGAACTTTCATATTATGTGACGAGGTAACAAAGACAATGAATTTTGATTCACTTTTGAAGAGTTCATAGTGCTAGTAGTTCACGTTTATTGTGAAGAAATTTGATCTCAGATGCCGTAGATTCGCTTTATCAGATTCCGTTTATGATGTTTTTTAAAAAAAGACAGGCTCAAAAATAAGGAGTAAGTTATGAGTTCTCCGAGTTTGTTCTGAGTTTTTTTTAGTTTTTAGGGCTATGTGAGACATTTGTGGAAATCTTTGCTGTTAATTTGATACGATCATTTGAACGAATGTGCATAGTGCGATATTTCTCAGACATAATCTCTGATCTATATTTTAATTCAACATCGTTCATATGACCATCGCCAGCACGTTTGCAGCGATCGATTTTTTGGAGCCAATTTTTCACCACACTTCGAAACATAACGGTCGGAACACTGGCAATTTCGCTTTCGATATTGTTCGTAAGCTCCTCTAACGTTTTGGGCTTGTTGGCATCAGCCAACGACTTAACGTAACTTCATCAAATCCAACGGCATTAAATCGCATGAGCAAGGTGGACATTCGAAAGGAATATTTCTAGAGATTACACCATTATCGAACTTCCCCTTCAATAGAGCAATTATTAGACCATGGCACCATCTTGTTAGAACCACATATCACTATCACAATTCTGGTCTAAAATAGTCTTCCAATATAGCATGATAGCGAATTGCATTACAGTGCTGTCGCTGCCACTTCAATTGAAGTTTTTGACTTCACTTTCTAGCCCCACACTTCGTTACTTCCTCTTTCATAAAAACACTTCGGTTTTCCAGTTTCAATGAAAAACAAAAATCGATAATAAAAAAAATCTAAATATGCTCATCTCTATCAACTACATATATCGTTGAATTAATTTTTTGCATTTCTCTTTAATTTGGAAGAGCGTCATTGACTGTAGCCAGTTCGGTGTGCTTGAATTTAGATTTCCTATAAAAAGTAAAAAGATATCATTTAGCACACATCCTATACAGTGCTGTCGAAGGTACTCCGATCGGAGTATTCGTACTCCGCTCAAATCTAAATCCTCCTGTTCTCTCCAAACGTAAAAAATCCTCCTATTTCATATTCATGAATTTTCGAGTTGTATAGAAAAAAAAAAACGTTAATGAAATTAAATGTTTTCTGATGCGCTATTTTCGTTTCTGTCTGTGAAATATTTGTTACTATGACTAGCTCTGTTTTATTTTTGGCTGGGTTACTGCCAAAATTCAAAAGCAATGAGCAAATGAGAAGAAACTTAGAGGATTTTTCAGTAATTTTGACAAGATGATACCCCACATGTAATATTATTGTCTTGCTCTTACAAAACTACTTCTAATTAAACTTCCCATTAGATAAAGAAAGATAGCAACTATGTTTTGAAATCAGCTGTAGAGCACCATCTTGTCAAAATTTCAGGAAAATCTCCTCAGTTTTAAAACTACGCGTTCCATTTCCATAATTTGTTGCTTGTCTTATTTTTAACAAACAATTTCTATCCATTAGTTGAACTTTTAACAATTATACTTTGTTAAAAACTTATAAGACATTTTGAAAAATTCCTCCCCTTTAAAGCAAAATCCTCCGCTCGAAAAGAAAAAAACCTCCCATAAAATTTTCAAAACGACAGCACTGATACTATAGTATATTTTGAGAAATGTTGTATTTATTCAAATACCTATGTAGCAACACTGTGGACGAACTGACATTTAATTTATTAGAATTTGGTTGAAATGAGGTAGAAGATTTAAAAGGCTAGTGAAGACTTTTATTTCTAAATGATTTCATTTAAAAAGTTTTGTCGGAGCCTTATTATGTCGTTCCACAAGATCTTTTCTTGTGGATACAATGGAGTCTCTGGAAGCACATGGCTTCACTTCTTGAGTTAATTTGATCGTGTCAGGATGTAGGCCAAGATCTTTACACAAAATTCGCCTCAATATGGACTGAAAGATTCCCATTTCCTGTGAACGGAGTGGAATAGTCTGATTTGGCTTATTTTAAACTGAAGCACTTACGGCTGTGATATTTTCGGCACTACAACCGTGACGTTGCCTCACTGACACAAAAACATTCAATAGTGAATATATTGACTCGAATTTATCCACTAAAGCACGCACAGCGTGTCTGGTGGGACGATAATTACGAACGAAAATTGAAGTAAGCGCTCTTAAAGTAGCAACCATGGTAGAAGTATTTAGAGGTAGATGCATTTTTTCAAAAAGTAGCCATTTTGAACTTTTGACAAGTAAGACGAACTTTTTAGAGATGCAGTTTTTGAAATGGGTACAAAAGAGAGAGTTAGTAGTAGATTATTAATACAACTTTTATTACTTAGTTCTAAATTATATATATTATTTGTTGTAAAAAAGTATAAATAATGTTATTTAAATTGGTTTTCTTTATAAGCAAACACCTTGAACATGTTATGAGTTAAAAAATAATATAAAAAGCAGGAACTAATTCTCCCTATGTACATGCAGTACTATGCAAATTATTTTCTTATAAATTCTCACTTAAGAATTGGACTATGAAAATGCAACGCTGTTGCAAAAAGAAGAAAAGTATCAAAACAAAAGTTTTCCCAATTGTCAAAGTTCCTCTTACTTGTCAAAATGCATTCACCTTCTTAATTCTTTTGCCATGGTAGCAACTATGAACTTAAAAATCCTTCACCATGATAAAAATTTAAACCTTGAATGACGTTTTGACATTGCCAGATACAAAAAAAAATGTTAAGGTACGTTTGTATTTTAATTAGGGTTGCCATTTTTATTTTATCTAATCCTGAGACAAAATCCCAAAAGTGAAAAAATATAAGGGATTTACATTTTTTACCCGGGACACAGAACAGGCACAAGTTTTGTGTATTTGGTAGTTTATTTCATTTTATTAAGTCGAACTATTAACTATAGTATTACTTAAGTCGAGAGTTCGATTCTCGCTTTCTTTTTCCGTCTTTTCGTAATTAATATCATTAACCACACAATTTTGACATCTCATAATCATAATTCTATGTTTTATTTACAAACTTTTTTGGAACAGTGATTTTAACAGTCCAGTCTTTGTGCCAAAATATCTCACAGTGTTAAGCTGAGCTGTGGTGTCGTTTTCCTTAAAATCATTATCGCTGTTATGTCTAATGAAGTTTCGGAAATATGGGGAAAGAGCAGTTAGTAAAGCATTTTCATTGTCAAATTCCCTATATATTTCTGTGATTATGGTATATTTCAACTACAAATATTGTGGCTTCTGTAACTCATAGATATATGCAAATCTTTCGAGCTTTGCAGATATTGCATATACCGTAAGGTTGCTTAATTCAGTTTTTGTTCTCATTTAAATTATGATCTTTTTCTGTAGTAAATGTTTAATTTAAACTTCTTAATTTCACTATCAGTGGGGGGAAGGGAGGGGGGCAAATGCAAAGTTTGGGGCAGTATAAGTGTTTCAGTTTTCCTTCCTCTCATCAAATTTAATGATATTCCATAATTTCACTTAATTTTCTTAAAGGTTCTTTGTCTCACACATCATAAATTTAAATAAACATACAAAATAACAAAAGTGGTTTGGATAAAAAATTTTTAATTGAAATAACCAAAAAGGAAACAGAAATACTCAAAAGAAGAATTATGCGCTTGTAGTTATATTAAATTCAAAAAAATGTGAAGATCATTTTTAAAAATTAAAGTATGACATGAAAATTACAAATTTTAATAAATAAAAACGTTATTTTTTTTTTTTTGTATTTTAAATAAGCGCGCGAGAGTGACTCAAGTGGCAAATTCTTATACGAATAAGAGAATAAATTTATATGCATATGTGTGTGTGTGTTTTAATATCTCCAACAAAAATTATAGTAGAAAGCAATTAAATGCAATAAAAATTAATTAAACCACAACGATAATAAAAAGCATAGCAAACAAAAAAAAAAAATTAAATAAAAGCGGTGAAAATTAATTTTGAGTGTCTCATTTTTCAAAGAAAAGAATCATAAAAATGCAAAAATAACAAAAGTGATAAGCAAAAAAAAAAAAAAAATGCAATAAAAAATGCATTTTCTATAAATGAATGATAATTTAAATATAATGAAAGCATAAAAACAACAAAGCAAAAGTAAAACAAAAATCTGCATAGATAAGAAAACCCTCCGGCATATTAGTATAACAAGCAAAGTGAAGGAAATGCATTACTCACGCTTTCTATATTGCATTATTTTATTGCTGGTGATTTTTTTAATACTGACGCCGTTAACAACTTCCGTTCGACAGCAACAACAACAGCAACAACATGACAACGAAGATGATAGCATTGTGGACAATAATAAATACGCAATGCGTAATCAACGACGACGCAGTAAAAATAATTTACCAACAAAACAACAACAACGGCAGCAACAATTATTGAAATCATCAACCAAATTTCTAAGTAGTGATGAATTTACATCCAACGATGATGATGATGACCGCAGTGATGATTATGATATATATTCAGATTCGGCAGCAGCTATTGCTTCCTCGGATTCCATGATGTCCAAAGATACTGATGGAATCGGTGGTGGTGGTGGTTTAAGTGATCGTAGTCCATATGGTAAGCTTAATTGTTTTCAGTGTTACCATGAGCGCTGGAGCTTAGAGTCATAGCTGGTAATTTATGTGGATAAATCTTATAGGTGGGAATTTTCAGAGGCCCTTGGAAAAAGGTATTTTGGTGGCAATTTCCAGTGACTTTAGGATTATTTATTAATTTTTATTGAAGAATCATAAAAAGAGTAATCGTTTGATAGTTGGTAATGTCAGAAATTGGATCAATTTTTGAAATTCGAAAACAGCTTTTTTGCAGGAGTTTCGGTTGACGTTTTAGCTTTTTAAAGTTTATTTGCTGCATCCAAAGGGTGAAAACTGTCTCTATCTAAAGTCCGTGTTAATTTCACTTATTAATTTTTGAAAAAAAAAAAACAGATGTAATCTAAAATGAAATCAATCCCAAAAAATTTCTCTAAACCTTGATCTCATAACAAGAAAGATGATCTAATGACTAAATTAAATCATATGTCTTGCATATATTGTCATTTTTTGTATAGGATGTTATCCTTGTGTTTAAAAACTAATTCCACGACACAAATTTCGTTACAAACAGGAACATAGAACTATTGAAGAAATTCATCGCATTAGATTAGCCTTAAGTAGAAAGTTCTATTTCAAAGTTCAAGTATGTCAGGAAGTCCTCTGAAAAGATTATAAACGCTCTGCTGACTACTAAAAAAATATTGCTGAAAAAAAAAATCAAATTTAATACTTAAACCCTTTCATTTCCGTTTCTCAGAAAAGAAAGTTTTATTTTTAAAATGCATAAATAAACTGAAATTTTGGTTATTAGAATTCATTATGTCTTAATTTTTTAACTTCGTAAATGAACACCCTTAATTTTAATTAGTTGACGTTATCGCGAGCGCACTGTAAATAGAAGTGACGCCTTCTTTTCTGTTCACTGACGTCTGCGAAATTTGTTCTCTTACATCTCACAAAATATGTGATATAGCAAAAGTAAATGTAAAAATATATTAAACCATTGGTGAGAGCATAATATATAAATAAAATAGAAAAATTAAAAACCCAGTAAAATCTATATAGTATATCTGCCATACAGTATAGTATGGCCCATACTGTATACTGCGATCCAGAGATAAAAAACCGCTAATGACAGTTAAAGATAGGTCAATGCTGAGGCTCATAATGAGAGACTCTAAAGATATTTCTAATGCATTTAGAGCAAAATGGTTTATATTTTATTAGTTCCATTTTGGAGTATTTTAACTTTGGTTGGTATTCTCTACTACTAGGTCATCGAATAGGTTCACTCCTTTACCAGATATGCTAATCAGTGCATTATTTATGTATGTACATATACATCTTGATCATCCCAGAGGCTGCCTGACTAAAAAATTACAACAACTAAACTTAAATTACTCTTCTCCCTAGCATACATCAAAATCACTTTGATAAATCTTCACTTTGTTAATTTATTTTGTTTTATTTCTTTTTGTAATTTCTATACGCTACTTAAGTTAATCATAAAATAATTAGACTCGCATCTATAAAACGATGCGTTTTTTTGTTGTTGTTGCCTTATTTACAGTGGTGGCTTTGATTTCAGAAATTTGCAGAGACATTTTAGGATGCTGCTGCAACCGTAACAACAAAAGTGTTACCACCATCATGCAATTGTGCACACAAAATTCAAACGAATTTGCGTTGCTTTTGACTGAGACTGCCAGGCTGACTGTCTGCCTGCCTGCCTAGTAAAAGAATGATGCGGGCGTTCGGTGATGGCGGCGTATGTGTGACATATGCTTAAAAACGTAAAAGAAATGATAGACAGACAAACAAACAAACCAACAGATGGACGGACAGGCGGAGAGACACTTCACTGCTTCTTACTACAATCTACAGCTCAAGGGATGTAGTACGTCTCTTTTCGCCATTTTTGCTTATACGTACTATATGATACAAGAACAGCGTGGAATTGTTTTGTCACTTGGCGGCAGTGTTGTTGTTTTTGGATTTTGTTGTTGTTTTTCATATAAAAATACATTCACAAGATCAAAAGCACTCATTAATTAAGTGTGTAATTCCTATGTTCTTTGCATATGTCACATACATACGCATACATGTGTGTGTGTGCGTGTGTACATTTGTGTTCGTGTCATATAAGCATGAGATGTTGTTGCATGGTGGGATCTTGAGAATCTTTTCTTTTTTCTTTATTTTCATTTTTTTTGTTTAGTAGGTTATTTTTAGCATATTTACTTTGAAGTTTATAAATTTTTTGAATTGGTTGTGGTTTTGAGGGTAAATTTCTTTTTGAAAATTTTGCATGATTAAATGCAAAATTTATAATTTGCTTGAAAAAAGTGGAAAAATTATAAAATTGTAATTGAAATTATTTAGTAAAGTTACATTTGTCAAAGAACATATCCGTCGAGTGAAGAAACTTAGGTCCATGGAGAAATTAAAAGTTAAAATATATTTTAAAATTCTTGAAGCTTTTACCAGATTTTCAATTTAAAATTCTGTATTTGAGGTTATTTGTAGCATATCGCTTAAAAATTGGAGGTTTTTAGTTACTACTTTTGAAATCGTTTCTAAAATGCACATCCTATCGCTTTTCCTTTCATCTACGACATTGTCATTATGGCTAAAGGAAAATACGAGGATGCACTCTGCTACATAATTCAAATGGGGCTGAACCTCACGTGGAGGTGGTGTAAATTAGTGGATTTAAGCATAAATCCATCCAAGTTCACCCTTGTGCCATTCACTAGGAAAAGGATACTTCGCTTATGAATCCTAAAAAGCTGAATGAAGTGGTAATCAATGCTGCACCGGAAGTCAAATATCTAGGAATAACACTAGACTCAAAACTTCTCTGGAAAGAACATTCCGACAATATAACCAGCAAAGCGACTAAGTTACTCATGGTGTGCAGAAGCTTAGCAGGAAAAACTTGGTGTACTCCGTACATTGTAAAGTGAAACTAGACCATGATGGTAAGGCCTATACTAACCTATGGTGCAGTTGCCTGGTCGAAAAGAGTAAAGTAAGTCACAATGAGGAACGCCCTCACAAAAGTCCAAAAGCTTGCCTTGTGTCTGTATCAATGGAGCAATGAGAACATGTCCTTCAGCAGCCATAGAGGCACTATTAGACCTCACGCCTCTACATCTAGTAATAGAGACTACCGTCGAAATCAGAGGGAAGGTAATTAGCAGTATAGATCTAGAAAGTATCTCTGCTGAGTTACCCCCAGCTACCTTGCCAAGGGATGACATGATCAAGAAATACAACTTCTAGGAATCCTTCAAAGTCGCACTAGGTAATAAGAGGGAATGAGACATCACAACTACACCTCTTATAAAGAGCACACACAAAGGTGGTGCACTGACGGCTCGAGAACAGACAAAGAAATTGGGGTAGGGGTGTATGGCCCCAAGACCTAACAATCGCAGCCTATGGGAAACACTATAATTATCTTCCAAGCGGAGATTCTTTTCATACGGCTCTGTGCACAATTCACCTCGAACGTGAGTGTAAGGAACAAGACATAGTAATATACTGACTCAGATAGTACAGCCGCTGTCAGAGCATTGGACTTCTTTGAGATTCCCTCAAAACTGGTATGGGCTAATATGGGGATGTTAAGACCTTCTGAGCACACTAGGCAAGACAAAAAAGGTCACCATATTCTGGTTACCTGGGCATACAGGTATATATGATAACTAGATAGCCGACAATCTAGCAAGGAAAGCAGCGCCCAAGACATACAGTGGTCCTGAACCCATGGTAGGTCTTGGAACCCAAAACATATAAAGCACTTTAAAAGACGAGGGATGGAACAGCAGATCATCCTGCTGGGCACTCCTCCCAAAGCTACTCGTTTGGAACTTCGACCCCAAAAGAACGGCCGTCTGTCTCAATCTAAGGAAAGATCAACTTAGACTAATTATGGGCATTCTCTCTGGATACAGTAAACTGAGAGAACACATGAAGAACTTAGTTATAAATCAGGATAACACTTCTAGGTTTTGCTAAAAAGACAAGGAAACATCAGAACATTTCTTAATACACATTTAGGCGCTCACTCACAGGAGGAAAAGATATTTGGGGCAATATTACCCAGACATCATAGCCTTGAAGCCACAGCAGCAACTGAGATTCATCAGCAAGATTGGCAGCTTATAACCAAAGCTACTATCACGGGTACAATAGATCTATAAGGATGCAGTATATGTCACTCATACTTATCAATCAATCAATGAACTACTACTACTACTATTAAGCTAAAACAGCCCATTTAGGGCCTAAACCGAGCTTTTCGCATCCATTCATGTTGTGTTAGTTCTATTTGTACACGAATGAAAGGAAGGCAAGTTTTACTCTTGGAGGTTTGCCACCATTGCCAGCCAAGAGGTGGTGGCATGTAGAAAAATGTTTCTTTTCTATTTTTGTTTTTTGAGCACCTTTGACACCTTTAATATTACTCCATACTCCCAAAATAAATCGTTGGACCCTTTTTCAGCCGCTAGAGCCCAAAAGCACATACGGCGCCACTGAGAAAGCCCCGGCGTTGGCTCTCTCAGTACCTGCTTATGTATTCAATGGCTAGATTAGTGTTACCCCTTATTAGCTGAGAAGGCACAAAACCTATATTTAAATCATCCAAACATAAAAAATGTCTGTACATAATAAAAAAAAAATTTATATTGTTACTTGAATGTATCTGCTCAGGTAAATAAAATTATAGGCATTAATTAGTATGTAGTTCGGGCTTAATAATTGGGTTGGTTATCATTTTGTGCAGATGTGATATTGACTTGTTATTTTAAGTTGAAACTTCTCTGTTTTCCGAGGCATTGCATTCTTTGGGCTATATTTCAAGCTGTGTTTTTATATGCTAAAGCTAACTTCTTTTCTATTCAAGTTCCTTGTGCAAATTCAACTATTTAGTGGGTAAAACGTGGAACTCAAAAGACTAATAAATTTTTATTACATTTCTGGCTAGATTTTTTAGAATATACTAAGTAAATTTGGTGCAAACTTCTAAACGTTTTCGTCTACTGTAATATACTCAGTTGGTTTGGAGTTATGTTATGAAATCTCGTTTATCATCTCAAAGAACTCATTGTTTACTGCTGCTTCATCAGTGATCTGTTGAAAGATTCATGGAGTATCTAAGCTCATGAAAGAACAAAAAAAATAAATATTTAGACGGGTAATTTATTTATCGAAAAGAGAGGGTTTCTCCCCAATGTACTCCTTAGTGCCTGGTTATATTGGTGCTCGGTGTTCGACGAACACAAAACATTTTCTCCCGTGCTCGGTCGAGGTGGTTACATTCAGCTCGTTGCTGAGTTGCTTTTTATCGAAATGCACTTCTAGGTTTAGTAATATTTTGTATGTAATAATACTATTTTGTAGAATAACTCATTGCCACCCTGAATACTCGGCGTGCTCGGTGTACAATACACCGAGCATATCGTGTTCGGTGTGAGAGTGAGTAAAGGCACTCTCTTTGTGTTCGGAGCAACAACCATTTCATGGTGTTCGCCGATCATACTCCCAATATAACCACAGCCTTAGACTCGCTAATTGCCACAATAATCATTCAATTAAATACTATATATTCAAATTTTCCATCCAATGAATTTCGCTCATATTTCATTCTATCACATCCGAAAATAAAGTAAAAACTAAAATTTGTCCTGGCAGTTTTTATTTGATCTTTTTAATAAGTACCTACGTAGTAATAAAATTTTAAACTTTTTTTTTTTATTGTTTTGATAAAGTTGTTTCTTCATTATTTTATGTATTTATTTGCATGCTATTAATTCTTTGAAATACATATGTGCATATAGTAGCCATCCTTTAACATGCTGGCGCCTGCATATTTCCTTAATATCTTCCCCCTTTTTCTTCTTTTCTACATCATGAAATTCTCATCCAATTTATGTGTGCATTATACTCGTGCTTCTTTTCATTTATGAATTTTGCATTTGTTCATCACTTTCAATTAAAGTTTAAGTAAGTGAGTTTCTTTTTTCATTATATTTCATTTGCCACATCTAATGCCATTTTAAAAAATGCCTTTGATTAAGTCAGTTGCAATATACAAAGTAGCAAAGAGGAGAATTATTTCACTAGCAACTTGCAACAATTATGTATTCGCAATTTTTTTTTTTTAATTATTTCTCTTGAATTAGCAAATCTTTTTATCTTTGTAAATGGATTGGAATGCATTGCATTCGGCCCACTGTTCTTCTTCTTCTTGCTTTCTAGCTGGCCATCATCCTTCGCTTTCAATTAACAAGAACAACAACAACAGCAAGCTTTCAGTTGTATTGCTAGTTCACATGTTGTTGTAATTATTATGCAAAACTTTTCATTTTTTTGCTTTTAATTTACTTTTGTAAAATGTTGTAAAATTCTAACATTTCACTTCACTATTGCTATTGCAATAATATCTTTTGATGTATCACTTTTAGTATTATCATCATCACTAACATATTGTGCATGTTGTTGTCTCACTCTTGCCCTTTGCTACAAATTACACTGGCACGCACACACACATGCATCCCACTCATTTGTCGTTCGCTACATCTCGCTTCAAATTGGCTGTCATTGAGACGCCTTATTTATAGCGTGTTAGAAGTGTCATTAAATATTTGTAAGTGCGATTATGATGACAGAAATGCCATTTGCCTGACATCGTAAAATCATACTCGAATATTTACTTTGTAGTTAGGTATTTCTTGTTTCTTTTTATTCTGATACTGATAATAAATGGTTGTAAATCGATCAAAAAACATATTTCATACAAATGTAATGTGAGTTTTTATGATACATCTATTTTTGTTGGCATACATACAACATAAGAAATTTAATATGCAACAATCTGGTAGAAAATATTAGGAAATTTTTGGATCATAGAAAATCATTGCATTTCTGTTTTTAAATATGTTACGTTAAATCAGTGACGAATTTTATATTGTGAATCGCAGCAGCACGACCCAGCCCTTCAAATTTTGTGTTTACAGAGAGAGAGAGAGAGAAGAAGAGTAGTTCTTCTTAAAACCAAGAAAATTATTATTTTATAAACAAAAAACTTAACCATTAATTTTTATTTCAGAGCAAGAAAATAATTCCTGAGCAAAAGTATTAAACTTAAGAAATAATTTTTATTATTGAGAAAAAAAAAATAAAAATTATAAATTGATTTTTTTAGTTGAGTAATATATACCAGATCGAGGGGGGAAAATAATCAAGCAATAATCATTATCGTTGACCGAAAAAATTAAAATCATAAAATAAATATTAATTTTAGATTTTTTGATTATGGTCCCTGGTCAAAACTTTCTTATTCGGATATAAAAATAGGCGGTTTTGATAATTAAAGGACGCGACGCTTCAAGTGTAAGCGTGAGTTAGGTGAAACTTTTGCGGGCAACACTATAGCGACCGCATCTGAAAGCGATACGAAACGAATTATATGTCGCTGAGTTTGTGGCAGCAAAAGTTTAATTTTTCGCCTTTGCGAACCTTTTTACGGACCAGAAAAACTGTTTGTTGTCTTCTTTTCTTATTAATTACACTGCCCTGCAAATTTCAAGTTTTCTTATGCGAATAAGATGGCTTCTAGTGATTTCCCATGAATTTTTCATGCTGAATACGAATCTGTGATCGAAAACTTTCCATCACGTCAGAGAAACGGTGTTGAAATCCCTGAAATTAGCGTTTTTGACCATTTTTGTAAAATTGTGGACGTGAACCCTGACGTGCTACAAACTTTGCTGATATCAGAAATTAAAAACTGAACCATGCCCTTTCAAATGAGCATGCGCCCTCAGAGCAAGGGGTGAGATTATGTCTAGGGGTGCGCGAAAAAAAATGTACACAGAACTGATTTTATCTTACATCTTAATTCGTCCGCCATATTTGATCTACCATTTTGAATGTTTTAAACCTGACTGCAGATTTGTAATCAGTGACCCTAAAAACACTTCGGACCACTTCATTTTTCATTATATTTCGTTGGTATGAGTAAGAAAAAATCCGCCCACCATATTTGATCCACCATTTTGAATGTTTGAAATCTGACTGCCGATATTCAAAAATGGCCAAAGCGCAGTTTTCAGGGGCTTCAACACCTTTTCGAAAACGTGACGTGATGGGAAGTTTTTGACCCCAGATTCGTGCTCAGCATGAAAAATTCATTCGGAAAAACTAGGAATTATCTTGTTCGCAAAACCCATGCAGAGCAGTGTTATTCATTGTCAAGCATGTTTACGAGCATTAAGCGAATGAACTTGCGACGCTCGTTTTTTTTGTTGTTGTGAAACCGTTTGTCATCTCTCTTGTCTATTATTGTTTATTTATCATATTCATGCTCGCAAAATTATCGTTTGTAACCACACTTGCGAGCATAGAGCGAACGCTTGTACTTTTGAGCGCAAAACGCTCGCTTCTGAGCTCGTTTGCGATAGTTTAAGCGAACGTTCGTTCAACAATCGCTGCTTGGTCTACTGGGTTGCGTGACCCTGTTTTAATTATGCAAACGTAACATAGCGTCTCGTAACGTTGCCAACTGCCACGTCTCGATTCTGTGATATTGGCAGTGTGTGTAAGTGATTACCGTAAAATGTAACGTAGTGTAGAATTCTATCTTTGATAGATTTGTATGTACCTTACCAAGCCGCTAGCGGGAGGTTATCTCTTTTAAAGAATCGTTTCCCGCTTTGACTTTCAGAATTTTTAATTTTGTATTTTCATCTATACGTTCTCTCTTCCAGAAACTTTGGCACCACACGCACGTGAATTTTCCGCCATAAATAAAATATGGGCAAATAATAAGTCTCGAATTCTGAAATTTTGATTTGAATTCCATCGGTGTTTTCAAATATTTTTAAAAAGGTCAGATTTGTTAAAGATTAAGATTAGCTTTACAAGACAAATACACCGCGATGTGTCGCTGGGCTTTATCCTTCTACTTGAACTGTTGAAACAAAAAATATCCACTTTATTAATTCAAAACTTTATATTTATTTTTATTTGCGAGTAAAGCATAGAGTTTGGAAATGAAATATATTTGACCAATGCTGCAATTTTCTAGAATTTGTTATATTTTGAGTACATTGGTAGAAGGTGGGATAGTTTAATATTCTTCAACCTTTTGTTCTCAAACATAAGAAGCGAAATCCAAAATCTTCTAGCTTAAATTTGGTACCGAATGGATAGTTTTCTAGAAAATTTCAAAAAGAAAACTATATGTGATTGAGATAAATGGCTGATGCAATTTTACTCAGAGTATCCAAATTATGTAGTTTAGCTTGGTTTCATTCAATTAAATTTTTGGGTGACGCAAAGTGTTGTGGGCGATAAAAAATTAACAAAATTCGGTCCAATAAAAATGGTTTTTGGGTAGTTTTTAAATTTTGACCCAATTTTGTATTGAATTTTTTAGGGCCATTTTTTATTTAATTTTTTTTTTGTTTTTGACGATTTTTCCTTGGCTATATTTCCCAGAGCCGCCATAATTTCAGTACATTTTTCAAGATTACAGACATGTTTTCAATGTATTTTTATGCGCCATTTCGAAGCCATTTCGAAATACGAAAATTAACCAGAAAATGTTTGTTTATGCGGCTTAACTCAAATATTACGAAAAATTAAAGATATGCAATGAAAATGAGGTTCGTTTTGCAAACTTATGTGCTTCAAAATTGCCACACTGAACGAATTCAGCGTTTGAAACAAAAAATAAATCTTAATACTCGTAAATAAACTAAAATGTTCATTCTTTTCAACATAGTACCTACATACATGCATATACCGTAGAATGTTAACGCCCTCAGTGGTTTTTCTAAAAGTTGTCAGACCTACTTAATAATTGCAACAAACAGTTTACGATTGTATTTGTCATAATATTGAAAAAACAAAATGCACTTAAGTATAATTTATGAGCATAATCCATTCACACATACAACTACATGAATATGTATTTACATTCTAACATATGTTCATATGTATTCATATCAACATTCAATAAACGTCTATCAAAAGTTAGATTTGCTTATAAACAAAATAAAATGTGTTGAAAAGATGTGCCTCCATAAACAAAAATCAAAACAAAATCATAATGAAATCCCACAACAAGTCAAGTGGTTGTTGAAAACATTCTCCTTTACACTTAAAATGTTCACACGATTTTGTTTATAATAAAAACAGCAGAAATTATATAATTGAGAATTTTCATTCCATCAAGAAACAGAAAACATACAATAAACAAAAATTTACCAAGCTATTTATTGGTGAAAACTACAATACATCTAGTGAATAAATCGAAAGTATACGATTTAAATATAAATGAATTGTTGAAATTTTTCTGACTTTTTTGTTTGTTTTTGAAATACCAGAAAACAAGGCGCGCAATTCTCTTCGGAATGCCATGCAAATAAAGCGAGAACAAAGATTGTTTTAAGTTTATATTTTTTGCATTCGCTATATACACACACAAAACTACTGAACATTCATATTATATACAAAACTGATAACAGCGTCGGCTTTTTATAAACATCAAACATTAGAAACTCGTCTCGAGTTCAATTTTAAAGGTCGGCGGAGATAAGCAGTGAATGTGGTTGCAAAAAGTTGATAAATTATAAAAATTTTAACCAAGGAATGAAACCGAAACCGTAACTGTAATTTTCATCCGAAAAGTTCGTTATTTTCAAACACTGAAACCGGTTCAAATCGGTTTTGAGAACAATTTTCTCGATCATTGTTATAAAAAGATCAGTTTTCCAACATTTCAAAATTTATTCAATTTAAATTTGGCGCTAGTATCTATGTCGACGATTGCAGCCGATTTTAGCGCCACTCGTTGGTTATGTTTTATCCAAAATGTCTGGCACCACTGACTTTTCAATCCCTTATAATTATACTTAATATCAACAAAAATTCTTATTATGTATGTATCGGATCGGCATCGACCGAAATTTGACCGATTTTTTTATCAAATTATTTAAAAATTATCATATTATTTAATCAAATTATTCCTAAACAAATATGATCGATTTATTTACGTATACGTACTTGAATTTTAGAGTATTTTTTTTTTATATTTATATTTTTGTGAATCATAGATATATTTGCATTTCTTATTTTATTGATTTCTATCTTCATAAACACATCTGGGTGCCTTAATTTGCTAGGGCCCTAACATCAAATTTTTTCATACTTATTTAGTTTTTGATGGATTATGATTCATCTATACTGAAAATTTTAGAGACCTACACCGAAAACTTACGATATTTTCCTTTAGTTTAAATTACAAATTCTCAAACAGAATAGAGAGTTAAGCAATAAAAAGTTAAGCAAATATGATGGAATATGGCCATTCATTTTGTATATTTATTCAGACGTGTTTTTTGAATTTCAATGTTGTGAAACAATATTTGCAAACCATAGAATATTACTAGTAATTAATCTCATGTTTAATTGTCAAACTAATTTTGATCACTTTCCTTCAAAATCGTAACCGGAACGAAACCGAAATTAAACCCGAATGAATGTTGAAGAACGAAACCGAAATCGGAATCAAAACACTTGACAAAACCGAAACCGGAACGTTTTATTGATTCGGTTTCATTCTTTGATTTTAATATTCATACATACTGTAATACACTAGCGGATTCAGATATTTCCGAAGGAGGGGATTGTTATTTTTTTCTCTCTTCAAATTTTTTTTGATGTTATGTCATAATCTATATCATTCTTTTCATGATCGTGCCTTAAGTATGCCTGGTTTTCATTATCTAAAATTTAATCAAATTTGCCAAAATGCTGTCAATTTCATTATAAGCAACTTTCTTCTTCTATCTCTTTGACATGGAATATGACATAGTGAAAACCAGGCATTAGTATTTTGAAAAGAGGGTAGCACTAATGAAAAAAAAAATTCTCGCGGAAATTGAAGAACAATCTAATTGAACCCATAAAGTGGGGTATACACACATCAAGTTCAGTTTCAAACATAACCAGCACATAAATAAAAGAGTGACGGACGGCTGCGTATACACTCGTCAAGCATGTACCGTCAAAATTAATTTCTCCGCAATTTTGAGCGTGTGAACATCTATATGCCGTCGGCAAAACAGTTTTGTTACGATGTTTACTCACCAAAAACCACGCAAAACTAAACATATGATTGACCGAATGAGTTTACACGCATTAAATACGATGCGATCGTTGACAGATCGTCAAGCAATATCAAACAAGCTTCAATTTTCATCAAACAAGCCGTCCACACGTCTGTGTGAAGATTTCTCACTAGTACACTTTAAATTCTGTATGCAATGCTTCATCGAATATAGTCCCTATAAGAATAGTCTGAGATATAATGTAATTGGATTCTCTTTATGACATATTCTGAAGAAGATTCTTGAGGAAATGGGAAATAGAGATGGCAGGTAACGCTCATCTTTAAGGCCTTTCAAAAAACAGGATCATTTTTGAATGCCCAGGTTCGGTGCTCGGCATGATCAAAAACCAAAAGAGAAAATAAAAAAATTTTGTACACAGTTGAGAAGTTCATGAAACCCAAATCTAACAAATTTGGCATCAATTTACAGGTGATACTTCTACTAAAAAGAAACCAAAAAATCGTCTCTCCCAAATAATTACTGTGGGTGCTACAGCTGCTCAAAGTCGAGTGATTTCATTCAAAATTTTAGCTTTATAGATATGGATGTAAAAAAATTCTCAAAAAAAAACTTGTTTTCGAAACATTTCGCAGTTTCATATATTACATTGATGAATTCCCGTCGAATTTCGTATTTTTTTAATCTTCAAAATATTGTAAAATAAGTAATCTGAGAATAACAATATTATTGAGAATAACAAAACTGAAAATTTAAAATTTAGTTAAGTTTGGATAGGTTTTGGACCTTCTGAGCTATTCAGGAGTAGCACTTCTCTACTCTATCTCTAAGAGAACCAAGGTTTTTATCATATGGACACATGGGGATCGGGCTCATACAAATGAGCAAAGCCGTTTGACGCCGGTTCCCTCTGTGTGGTCTCATGTACTTTTCAAAGGCCTAATAAGGATTTATTTTGGGAATACGGAAAACGCTGGCCGCCGTATTCTAGTGGTTAAAATATCAAAAATATAAAACAAAAATTTTTCTACATGGCACCACCTCATGGCTAGCAATGGCAAACCTCCAAAAGTAAAAATTGCTTATGGAAAGTTTTTCACTTCGTCGTTTGGATTTGCCATAGATTTTTAAGTTCCTTCCAGTTGTGTTGTGTACAAATATAACTCACCCAACATGATTGGATTATTATTGGAAGGAAGGACGACTTGATAGTTAGGCACTGCGACCTATAAGATCTATTGTACCAAAGCCCCAAGAAAGAGAGAAAGGAAGAGAGAAAGAAAGATAGATAAGAAACATACCCAAGCAGAGAATCGAACTCGGGTCTCCAGAGACAAGAGTCTGGCACTCTGCCACTAGACCGCAGTGGCGATGGTAGGACCTACAGTTTAACGTCGATTCCGAATGGCTGTGGCAATTTTTTTTCAGCTCGGCGATTTTGCCATTTGTACACATTCGTATGATTCTTATCCACTTCATATCGACAGTGAATATAAGAAGTTTATGAGAATAATTCTGGATGAAAGTCTAGTGCACTATCCACTAGACTATTGAGGTAGTCAACAACAACATGAATGGATGTGATAAGCTCGGTCTAAGCCCTTCATGGGCTGTTGTGTCATTATGGTAGTAGTAGTACTAGGAAAAAGTACTTGGGTTTCTTTTCAGATGGTTTATTTAAGACATATTAAAATATGAAAAAACTAATTTCCATTAGCATTTTAAAGCAATCGAGCCAATCTTTCTCTTTTGATTATGATAAATAATGTGAGGAGGGGTCGCCATTCCCCAAAATCGAACCGAACAATTTCGTTTATCAATTTGAAGACTTTTATCTATTATTACCTCATATTTACATTAATAACCAATAATGAAAAATCAATTTTTAAAATATTAACGATTATATAGTACACCCAAGACAAGAAAGACAATTAGTTTATGTATTAACTGATAACAACAATAAAACAACACTCAAAAACTCATAAAATCTGCAAATATATTGTTCGAATACAGTAAAGTGAAAAGTTAATGCGCTGATATGCTATATAAAAAAACAACTAAAAATTCTATAAACAAAAAGATAAATTCGACTGCTCCGCGTGACTGTGACTAAAAAAAAATAGAAAAAAGAATTAAAAACTTGAAATAAAAATAAAAAATGAGACATTTTCTTAAAATAGTTTTTATGAGTTCTTGCGTTTAGTATTGTCTGGAAATATCTTAAAGAATTCTCATTTGTTTTTGTGAGCAGAAAAACATAAAATATTTTCATATTCTTTTAAAAATTCGTTATCGTTTATTACAAATGTAAAATTAAAATTTTTATTAAAATTAAATTAATTTATAGGACTTTTAATACAAAAACATTTATTATGTAATTTTGCAATTTGATTTTCACATTAGTTGGCAGCACTGCACGTGCCTGAATACTTTGTATATCTTTTAGCATTCTGAATTTGCTTTCGATAATTTCTAATTAGTATTCTTTTAATATATAATTTTGAATTTTTTTTTAATAGAAAAATTTATACGTGATATTACAAAATGTTTATTCTGTGTACAAACGTTCTGTCATAATGGCGGCAGTGTTCGCACTTTGATTGACAACGCATATTTGATTTGCTGGTTTGTTGTATTGAATAATAATAATTACAGCCATAATAATGGGTTATATTATATGTGAAATGCAATAAAAAAGCATTATGAGTTGGTACTTATTAAGAAAAAGCAAACTTCCTTTACGGTGAGGTAAAATCTTAGAAATCAATCAAATCAGTAGATTCAATGGTATTGATAATTTAATATTTTTTTTTTACAAAATCCTACAAACTTGAACTTAAGCCTACTTACTTTTCTTCAGTTGGCATTACAGTCTCATGGGGATTTGAGCCGGTTTCAATTGATATCTCCATACATCTTGACCTACGGCTTTAGATTGCAAGTTATGAATTCTAAACTCACTAAGACCATCCTGAACAAAGTTTATCCACTACATCTAGTTCCCACTGGATTGCAGAATAAAACCTTACTGGTTGAAAAATTCTGGATCATAAATTTTAAATGCATATTTCGATGTATTTAAAGCTTTAATGAATTTTTTTTATTAGTCCGGAAGCAATAAATATTTTTGAAGCAGACTGTGTAAATTCAAAAATATACTAACATTGACTAACTTTTTCCATTGAGTGTCTAAGATTATATAAGCATTGCATACACTCGTAATTTTTATGCTAAACACTTCTTCTTTTTTCCACAAATAAATAAATCATAAAAAGTGTATGAAAAGTCTTACATTTTGATGAGGCTTTTGACTTTTGATTCTTTTGCTTTCGTCAAAAAAGCAAAAAATATTAAAGAAGAAATGGTGGTGGATACTTAATGATATGATCAACACAATGGTAATGCAAACAAAACTGCAAAACCCAATGGGAAATCGTAAGCGAATTGTATGTGAGCCTTTTGTAGATACACATTTGTCCATTCATTTTGATAGCTCATATAATTATTTAAATGCCTTATGCGCTATTGTAAAACTAATGTTGTTGTAGTTGTTTTTATAGTGCTCGTTTGCGCCTTTTGAAATATTTTGCAATTCAATGCATGCAACAAACAGTGACAATTGTTTGAACATTAATATGAATGAGGGAGGATTTAATGCACACACTCAAAGAGAAATGTTACTTAAAGTCACAAATATAACACACAAGATTACTTACGCTTTCCACTTTCAAAACATGTTTCGTTCTACGCATCAACAACTACGTCATCACCACCTCGAGCGCTGATTGGCCGAAGTATTTTTTTTCAGTCAGCTGATTAAAAAAAATATACGTCAGCTCACTGTAAATAAAACAAGAGTTGTGTTGCAAGTACAGTCAAACCTTGTAATTGGGACACTCTGTAATTGGGACACCTGCTAATCGAACCGCACTATTAATTTTTCTTTTGGATTCAGATGAAATTCCCCTTGCTATGTAAGTTTAATTACCTTATTTTATTCTAAATAAGGTAATTTGTTCTTTTATGGTATTTTGATACTTTTGTTTTGCAACCAAATGGTGCTTGAATTTTTATATGCTGGTGCGACTAAATTTTGGAAAAAACAGGTTTATGGAAACGTCCATTGTTCCATGCGCATTTATATTAACAATAGACCAAGTAATTCATAAAAGCTCTTGAGTTAACATTTTATGCAGAGACGCGTTGTAAGGACTAAGTTTTAGAAAAAAATTATATTTGAAGATGCCCATTTACCACATCCATATTTTCTTGTGTTTTATTTACTTTTTTATCTTAGTTTTCTTTAATTTTAGTTTTAACAATTTCATTGAAACTTGGGATTTGATTTCAGTTGGTGGGCAGCACCGCAATTAAATTTCCAAAAAATGAAGAAAAAACTTACTTCAAATTGAACACCATTGTTGCATGAAAGGGGCACATTTTTCTTATTTTGAGGAAAATTTACATAAACGAAAGAAATTTTTGTGGATTTAAATTGAGGAAACTTTTTCTTTGTTCTAGAGATGGGTATTTTTCTGGCTGTACATTCGAACCAGAAGGAATAGTTTTTTAATTGTTTCCCCATTTATCACGTCAAAAATACTTTGAAGGGATCTCATGAGCTCCATAACTTCTGCTTATTGGTTTAACATAAAATAAATATTGGAATTTACCATATTTACAAAATCTTGGGAATTGAAATATGAATTACAAAAGAGTGTTGAATTCATATTTACTTCACTATTGCGTCTATAAAAATATAACCACTTTTGTTGCGTTGCATTGTCTTTAGGAAATTTAAAGTAATTCCGCTCTTTCTTTTTTCATTATTGCTTTTAAAATTAAAAGCAGTACAACGTATTTTTACTTATAAAATATTTCGAATAGGGGTGCTCTGAGCATTAATGGGTTAATTAAAAAGAATATTCTCATATCTAAGTCGTCGTTCTTCGTTAATTATAATTTTCTATTGTTTGGTTGGGTCCCTCAAATGCAGTATCGTATTTAAGTTATTGTATTTATACATCTGTTTCAAATTAATTATGAATAGGACCCCCATTCTGAAAGTAAGTATTTAAGGAAATATTAGACAAAACGAACACTTGCCTCTATTTGACATTCAAAATTCGTGAAACCCATCAAACAGATTTCCCCGTGTATACCAAATGTTTTTTTAATATTAGCAACACAGCCATCGCATTCGAATGATAAATTGAATTTCTTGGTTTGGCGGTTGGATTTCTGTCCACCTGACATTATAAATTTTACTTTTTCTGGTCACCATTCCTTCAAAGTTTTTTTTTTGGTATATTTCCGCAATCATTTACAGTACTGTACTAAAATTTATTACAAGGTTGTTGATTGACAATGTCATATATTGGAATATTGATTGACAATGGATAATATTGGAAAAGGGGGCATGGCAACTCCCTATATGGGAGAAACTTAATGAAATTTAATTATGGAATATCTCAGGAACCATTTGTGGTACGGCTCCAAGATTTAGTATGGAAACATCATTTGTCTAAGCAATTTTGTGGAATGAATATGAATGGGCGTGGATTAATTTGAAGGCCTGGCATCTCATGCAATTCAAATGTTTTTGTGAATATATTTTTAGAACCATTTGCAGCACAAAACTAAAATTTGATACAAAGTCGTTTTACTGAAATATGCTGCAGTGAAGGTATTGGTGGGATTGGGAAAGAGGACGGTGCACTTTCTATGCAATCTCAATTTTATTAGGGAATATCTCAGGATCCATTAATGATACGATGTTCAGATTTAATACGAAAATATTATTTGCCAATAGAATTATGTGCAAAAATTATGAGCATTAGTGGGTGTAACACCTCCCATGCAACCCTGATTTTAAATATGGTATATTTCCTAAATATTGAGAGTGGGGACTATATCTTTGGTTGGTAGCGGAATGCTGTGAGGAAAAAGTGAGAGGGTTAGCGAAAGAGAGAGTGACACCTTCTATGCTAAGGAAATGCTTGAAACGGTAAGTATATATAATAAATCATAGCAAGAAACGCAATGAAATGATGATTCCTTATGAAAGCGGTATGTTTGTAGTAGCTAGCTATAACAACAAGTATGATGAAAGTTTGTATGTTAAGATAAGATGTTGATAGCATTAGCTCAAAAGAATGTTGATGCTATTGGGCAAATAGGAGTGGAACTATCCATGTAAATGATATAAATAATTAGTGCAATATTTAGATTTTGATCGGAGGCTGACACGTTCATATTGACATTACTTTTGGCTTTGTTGTTGTTGTAATTCTCGAATTACCCAAACGTTGTCAGGGCGGAAAGGGAAGCTAGGCAAAAGTCAGCTAATCCTTTATTTCCAATTTATAAATCGTTTTCTTTCTTTTGTAAGCATTTTTCTTCAAGTGTATCAATCAAATGAAATGCTCAAAGAATTCACTTGTTTCATTTAGCACACCAAGTGGGCGTGTCTCTTCTTATGGTATTTTGCGTTATGAAATATATTTAGTATATGAATTTATTTCCAAAATTTCCTTTTTCTGAAATTTATTTACAGTGTTTAACTATTTCTTCAGATTTTTTTGCTTGCGTACAAATAAATTACACAAACAACATTTCATTTGACATTTATGTGCTGTCAAAGTATTTAATTAGCAAAAATCATATATTTCTTTGTATGTATGTATGGGTGTTACATATGTACCATAAGTATAAGCCATTTCTTTACATTTTTGCTGACAGTATTATAAGAAACTTTTCACATTTTTCATTTATGGGATTAGTTATCACAAGCAGTCTAAGAACAACGGACGATGAGACACAGATGGTTTCTTTCTATTGCATCTTCGCGTTCAATCATTAGGGGGAATTCTACTAGCAAACTTGCTTCAGTATAATTTTTTGTTGTACAATTTTCTGGAAGTCCCGGGCATTAGTTCAAATTTAAATTTGTTTTTCTTAATTTGTGACTTTTTCAACGAGAGAGGAAAAATGGTGGAGGAAGAGTATAGGGGTTTTTCAGCATTTATCATAACATAGGATCCATAGCATTCAGAAGTCCCATATGTAAAACCAATTGAGAAAACCAGAGAGAAACCCGATAAGTATTGAGTAATAAAGATTGTCGAGTGCAAATTGGGACTTACTTATTTCGCAAAATTTCTTTGGAACTAATCGTTTCTGCTATGGCGATTCATGATAAATTATAAAAACTTATTTGTTTAGAAAAAGATATTTAGACATTTACATTTATAAACTACTCGCATTACTCAAAAACGCTACAGATTTAAGATTTCCTGTAGTTTTAATATGTATAACCTCATCGCAACTATGCAAAATTAAGCTACAATTAATTTGACATAATTTTATTGAATAAAGTTTCGCAGCACTGCAGACTCCTTGAAGTGTCTGCGTTTGCACTTGTGCTGCTCCACACACTTGCACCATGATCGCATTCGTGCGTAATTCATTCAGCAAAGTGCAAAAGAAGTTTCTATAAATAAGTATAATGCGGTTCCAGTTTTCAAGATATAAACACTATTCACTTATGCTCATATGCGTATAGGAATCTTCCACATTGCAAAGTGATGCGCCTGTGTCTGTGTGACACTTGTGCGCGTCTTGCCCCCTCACTTGCTCGCTTGATCATTTTCCAAGACGCGTTTAATAAAAAGAAATGTCCAACATTAATCACATGAAAAAAATATTTTATGAGCGTATATGCAAACTATGAAGTCGATCTTCTTGCGAATGTACAGATGTCTGTAGTTTATGTTAAGAGCAAAAAACCGAGGAGGGATGGAGACAGGAGGCAGCGGGTCGTCATATGTACTTATGCAGTGTGTGACATCAGTGGAGTTTAGTATGAAAAACGCAATTTTAATGAAGGCAAAAAGTAAAACACCAGTAAAATGTTGTCGTAACCCAGCAGGAAAGTAGGGGTAGTTTATGTTAATGGAAATCGATGAATTCTTTAATTTAAATTCAGATGGAAAATATTTTGTTATATCCTGGAGCGAATTTTTGACTCATTTTTGAATGTATATAATTTTAAGAGTAGTCTTTGATTTGAATATAGAATAAGCTGTTATTCCTTTTTACCACAGAATATATAAAAATCGAGTGAACAGAAACAAATTCTGGACCATTCTTTTCACAAGAAAAAATTTCTCTTAGCAAAACAAAAAAATGCTATTCTTTCCAAATGACAAATTAATGATTCTTTACTTCGTTTACTACACATTACAATTTCCCGTTGGGAATATACTCGTGTAATGATCATGATGAAGTCAGTGAATTTGTGCTCGCGTAACATAACATAAATTATTTGAAATGTCAAAAATTGAAAGATTACGCATACATTAAATTGAAATTTTTGTATTTGTTATTATTGCTCTTTATTTACTTACAAGCATTTTTTTTTTTTTTGATTTTTTCTACTATATTTATTGGTGTATTTTTTCTTTTTTTTTGCAGATATCTACACTTGTTGCAACGAAGTATTTGGCTCATGTCGTACATCATGTGAGAATGTAAGTAGGTTTGTCATATTTGACAGCTAACGGTTTTTGGTTTTAAGAAGCGCGAAAGAGAGAGATTGTGTGTTTAGCGTGTAGATGTACAAAAAAGAGAATATGAAATTTTAGATTATACATTAATTACTTTTAACTCTCAGGCACTAAGTAATTCATTACATGACGGCTCTATAAGATGAACAAAAAAAAAATTAGTAATATTAGTTCAAGTAGGGATTTATTCTCATATTTCGGAAAAATACAACCGTGCTTTTCCTTTCTAGTTCACTCGACACATTTCACGCCCATAGTTTTAAACGTAAACTACAACGATAAAGGAGTACAGCACAATTGTTTGTTCTGGGAATGCTTGAATTACTCTTCAATGGGTGGTTGGATGTTGTGGCTGATCCGAGCTGATGGTTCCCGGTTTCGAAAAAAGATGGAACCATGGCGACAATGGTAGAAGAATCTCTAAAATTTCTGATGATTGTGCACTTTCTTAGCAGCTTTAGATTGGAAGATCTCGTAACTACAATTTAAAAAGAGATTTATGGGGTTGAAATATCGGCATTTAGCGCCTTTAAAGATATCAGGATTGAATGTAATATTTCCATCCACGGAAGTGGACTTCTGGATATATGTGTAACTTGCTTGGATATGTTTAGATTGCTTAGATATAAACTAAAGTACTTTGCTTTCCGAAACCGTGGAAAAGGGATAATACTGAGCCTGAGGCTTTCAGACCAGTCAGTTTAACCTTTTTCCTTTTTAAAACAATGAAGAGGGGGTTTTGTAGAATATTTTAAAAGCGCGACATTAAAGAATAGTTCTCCGAGGTTATAGAGCTAGGAAGATCTAATAAAGTGGTCCTGTTGAACTTCTAAAGCTTGTTGAACGAAAGCTTTTTCGTGGCAAAATTAGAGATACAGATTATGGAGTTATTAAAGGATGTTTAAAAGGTGAGATGATATTACCCATGACAGAAGAATTAAGAAGGTAGATGCATTTTTACAAGTAAGAGGAACTTTGACAGTTGGGAAAACATTTGTTTTGATACTATTCTTCTTTTTGCAACAGAGTTGTATTTTCATAGTGGAATTTTTAAGTGAGAATTTATAAGAAAATAATTTGCATAGTATTGCATGTACATAGGGAGAATTACTTGCTGCTTTTTAGATTATTTTTTAGCACTAAACATGTTCAAGGTATTTGCTAATAAAGAAAACAAATTTAAATAACATTATTTATACTTTTTTTTATTATAAATAAAATTTATCTTTTAGTACTAAGTAATAAAAGTAGTATTAATAATCTACTACTAACTCACTCTTTTGTTCCCATTTCAAAAAATGCATCTCTAAAAAGTTCCTCTTACTTGTCAAAAATTTAAAATGGCTTCTTTTTGAAAAAATACATCTACCTCTAAATACTTCTACTATGATATTACCCATACTTTGGAATATTACTGCAACACCCCTACAATTGCATTAGAAATTTTGTTTGACTTGTTCCATTTGCATTTATTCGTAATGAAAACGGCAGTTTTAATGGCATTGCACATGACTAAAAATGCAACTTGACATGCATTTGACACATTGGACTTGTTCTTGGATCTTTACACAGTGTCAGTGAATGATATGAGTAAAATAAAGGTAATCGAGAGATTGCACAAGACACTAGTTGTTCCATACACAATGATTGACATTAATATTTTGACTTATGGATAGAGAGTAGAGCGGTAGAGCGGGTGCTGGGATTATCTCCAAGGCGCTGAACCTAGTACTCTATACCTTCAAAGATACGTGTCTGTTTATCAAACAGAACTGCTTAGACTCAAACATGCGTTGGATTAACTAATAAATGGGCAAGCGGGAAAAAAGATTGCGTCTGATTAAAGAGTTATATACCTTTTGGCTCTGAAAAATTAAGGGTTTTTATTGATTTTTTCAAGTTTGTAATCATAATTTTATTTATACAAACTGCAAAGTTTCGAATAGTATATTATGTATATGAAAATTAGGAAAATTGTGGAAACTACGGGCTTTGCCCCGAAACGCCTTTTTTTGCAATAGCGCGCTATAAATTGGTGTAACTTAAGTTCCACTGTTCCGGTCTTGATGAATTTTTAGGAAATATTCTCGAAAGAATATTCTACTCAGCAGAACGCATATAACCCCTTAAGTGCATTAGGCAGACTAACGTAGACTTGAACATAGTACACATGATATGGACACTTCGGGTATGATCTGAACAAGATGAATCTTATGGAGAATGATGCTTATAGACTTTATTCAGAGTACTCTCAGACATTAGCACGAGTCGAGCCAATGCCCAGCGTTGAGATTTAAATTTATTGGCGGTATCGAAATACGCGAACTTTATTTTAAAATAAGTGGTTTCATTGACTTGTGATGCAATTATGAGGAAGGTGTTCGAGGGAGCATAAAAGGACCCCGCATTCGGTGGTCTATAATTACGATAAATCTGTTAATAATAAGTAAGAATAATAACTCTGGATCACATATTGGTCTCCATTCTGAAATTGTTCACAATAATATCTTGATTATTTAAAGCTACAAACTGAATAGTTCATTTTGGTCTTTCTACATGAACTTGGCAAATACTTCAAGGTATTTAATCCCTCACATCAATTAAAACTGCAGATTGTTTTTAACATTTCTTCCCAAAATAATTATGTCCTTCCACATAACCATTACCGATTAATGCAAAAGTCAAAACAATGCAACACCATGCATAATTAACAAAAATAACACTCCTGCTCCTCTTTTTTTTGTTATTTTTTAACGTTTTGTATATTTTTCTTACACTTTTCTTATGTTCTCACAAAACAGAAAAAAACGAGGCTACAACGAAATCGTGCAGTAGCGCTTAAACAAACATGACATGGTATGCCACATGCACACATGCGTGGTGTGTTTATAAAACAACAACCAACACCATAAAATAAAAACAAAAACTACAAGAAGCTGCTCATCTTCAACATTAAGTCCCAAATCTTACTGAATACGAAACATAAAGAAAATGATGTAAAAAGTAAATTTTTAAAAATATAAACAAGTCCCAAGCTTCATTGCACATTCAAGTTAACGTTAAAAGGGAAAGGGATTAAGATCAGCTGTTGTTAAAATCTCAACAAAACAAAAAAGAAGCAGAGTTAATGAAAAAGAAACCTACGCCACAGCCAATTTTCAAAGTAATAAAATTCCACTTATTTTTAATTGTTCCTCTTTTTGTTGTATGTTGTTAAAGCTTAAGCAACAGCAACAGTGCAAAAAAAATGTCACTGTCACACGCATGTGGCGCACTGCTCGACTCCGCAGGCAATTAATATCATGACAGCTTTTTAAAAACCAGCACGCTCACTCACACATATGAAAAAAAGGTACTTAGTACTCAACAAGGTAATAAAAACTAGTTTTTTTTATCACATATTAATTTAGATTTTTTTGTTATAGTTTTACAATTTTTCATATTGGGTGTTTTGTTAAAAATTGCTAAAAAAGGAGGTCTCTACATAAAAATAACTCACGAATTTAAATACTTTTTTTTATCTAGTTCAATTTCTACTTAAAGAGATATCAACTCTTAATCGTTGTTGTATGTATATTTTTATTTTCGTTTTTCCTTTAACTGGTAAACACCTGCAGCAGTAGCAGCACCAGCAGCAACAATCCAATCTACTTCCATTTTTTGTTCAATCATAAATTAATGTCAAGTGATTTTTGCTGCCGAACAATATTAAGTCATTAACAAAACTATTTAGCTCAAATTTCCAGTTGAATAAAAATGATTGCAATGCAAAAAAATAAAAAATATTAATAAATATGACGCCCATAAAATATGTTCATAATCTGAACTATGTAAGCAATTAAAAATTGGTAGCAAATATTTAATGGAAATGATTTTTCTATATCTTTATAATTGCATTTTCCTACGTAAAAAAATTTAAAAACCATTATTACTTTAATAATATTTGTTAATGCAACGATGGTAGTTTAATGGCTGACAAAAACAAATCTTCAGTGTAAAAATTGGCTAAGAAAAGTTTTTCACTTCGACGTTCGATTTCGGCAGAGAAAACTGTGGGTTCGTTCTATTCCATAAATGGATGCAATGGCTACATGCGATACGATTCTAAGTCGAATTTAAATGATTTGTTAGTCCAATGGTGCAGTATCTTTCGTGAAAATTTCACAGTCAATTCTTTTTTATCCATAACCTGAACACATTCGAGATAAACATCCGCATGTCCAGTTCAGTTTAGATCAACAAATTCTTTCTCAGAGACATAAGGAACAAGGTGTCTTGTTTTTTAAGGATTGGTTAATAAAATTTAATCGCTTAAGCTGCTTGTACTCATTCCCTTTGTCGGTCCTAAGAGAGCTCTTAAAGTAAGGTCCTTGTTTAGTTCTTACTCTACATCTAAACCCGTCCATCAATGTAAGGGAATTGGCTAAATTGGGTTAGAATACACAATGAACTTTGTCTTATGTGGATGCTGAGTCAACTCTCTGAAGAGTTTGTTTGACTGGGTTCTTCAAATTGCTTTATTGGGCACGAATCTCTTGTTGGTTTAGGTTAGGTTAAGTTAAGTCCCGTTGTGTTACCATGTGGATGTTTCATTCACCCCATTTGAAACAGAACCTGAATTAGTCGAATCAATTAGGTAGCCAAGGCTGGGCAGAAACATAAGTAATAGAAAAGGGATTCTTCCTCTTCTTCATCGCATCCAATCCAAAAGCGTATACTCCTCTTAGGCAGTAACCAGACCAGTATTGCCACAGCTTTGTACATTTGTTTTTAACTGAAAGATAACAGCTTCGCAGAGCGTTTAGGGTTATACTCTGTCCACATCTGCTTGGTTACTTTTCATGTGTGTTCAGTCAGCCATCTAACTTTCGCCTGGCTCAAAAACTCTGTTTAAACATTAACCTTGCAGGTTGCCAGTGGGATACCCGGGTGGATTTTAAATTGTAAATGCACTATTTTTATACCTAATCTGGTTAATTCATCAGCTTTGTTATTTCCAGGTATAACACTGTGGCCTGGAACCCACACAAGGCGTACGTTGAGTTCATCGGCTACTTCGTTAAGTAGACGCCGACTATCAAAAGCCACCTTGAAGGTTGGTAATATGCTGGCTAAGGATTTTATAGCAGGTTGATTGCCGCTGTAAATGAAAATATCATGGGCTGATATTTTAAAACTTTTCAGCCAGTTCGCCGCTGCCTGATCTTGGAAAACGCTACAAGAGTCAAGCAGACCAAAGGATAAGTTTAATCATAATTGCTCAGAGAATATCACTCTCTCTACCCTTTCATCCAGTTTGGATACGTCAAGTGTAATGGTACACCGCAGATCGATTTTTAATCAAATCCCCTCTCGAAGAAATGGAAGTGATAAAGTGATTGTCGAAAAAGGGTATGGAAAGGGTGTATTTAATATTCTTAGGTAAAGCAGTAAATTCCGAATTTTGGAATGACCTATACATGGTTCAGACCAGGGACTGACTAAATTTAGCCTGATAGCTGAGTTGGCTATGTTCATGGTGGTCATGGCTAAGGGCAGAAATGTTCTTAAGTCACCTGTGATCAACAATGATGCCATTGCTTGAACCTTTGCCCAATACCTTTTTGTGAACTTATTTTTGAAGATATGCCCATCAAGTCAATGCACCATAAAATAGAATTGGCCTAATAACTGCCTTATAAAACCAGTGAACGATTCGAGGTTCCATACCCGATCTTTTGCCTGCTGGTTTATATGAGAAAACTGTAACATTAGCCTTTTGGACCCTAAAAAGGATATTAGTTTTTCAGCTTAATGTCCTATCTAGCATGAGTCCCAGAAATTTCGCCTGTTCCAGTAACCTGAGAGAGACTCCTTTAAGAGTCGGAGTATTAAAGGCGGGATATCTATTCTTATTAGTAAATAGGACCAGTTCGGTTTTAGCCGAGTTGGAGAGAGTGCCTGAAAACGTATATGAAACTGTCAAAACTACATAATCTACTGCAGCATACGCAACCATAGTGCAACCGCACTCTTCTAGATCTACTAGTAGAACATTTACCACTAGTTTTCATAACAATGGCGAGAGTACCTCTTGCTACCGTCCTACTTAAGGATAAGCTTCCCAGCATAAGCGAAGTCTCAAAAAAGTTTATTAAAGCTTTGTCTAAACCTAGCTTACCTAAGTGTGCCATTATTAAAAGCTCCTTCTATATCGACGAAAGCAACTAGAGTACACTCCTTTAGATTCAAAGATTTTTCGATACTATGTACAAATTAGGGAATGAAGGTCAGTTTTTACTATCTTGACCTTGGCGTAAGCATGCTGAGACTTAAATATCAGGGATTTATGTCATCCCTAATAAATGTAAAGGGTTTTTCATTAAGCGTGTCTGACGTTAAAATTTAATAAAAGGAGTTGTGTGTGAGATATGACGAAAACTTTTATTGCAAATTAAAGTACATTCAATACCAATAACTTCAATGGAAAGCTAATATAGCAGAGATAGTACGGAAAGCCTCTTGCGCTCTCCACTGCTGTAAGAGGGCATTAGGAACAAGATGGGGTCTTCAACCTCGAGTCACTTCCTGGCTCTATTCAGCAGTGGTCGAGCCTAGTCTTCTTTATGGATCCGTCTTCTGGTGGCCAGCTACTGCAAAGGCGGTCAACCTTAAACCACTGGATAAGGTTAGAAGAACGGCAGCCATATTGATTACTGGGGTTCTCTGTACTACCTCCACAAAAGCTCTCTTCGCAATCCTTCATTGGTTGCCAACTTCACTTCTGGTTAAGCAACAAGCTAAGTGCTCTGCTGCCAGACTCAGTGCCCTAACTCGGTGGACCCGGTCAAACCTAAGCCATGCCAAGATTTTAATCCACGATACGTCCGTACCAACTAACGTGGACTACATTTGCTCTACCCCTAATTTAAACCACACGTTCTTCACCCATATCCCAGTAGAGAGGAATGGGTTAATGACGAGGTGGTCACTGACAATTCAATTGACATCTATACAGATGGATCCAAATCGGAGGAAAGAGTCGGCTGCGGCATCTTCTCTAGTAAGTTAGATCTCAGACTCTCTTTCCGACTTCCTGACCATTGCAGCGTCTTTCAGGCGGGAGTAATGGCTATCTATCAAGCGTCCAAGTGGCTTATTCGCAACGATTCATTCGATAAGAATATCTACATCTACACGGACAGCCAAGCAGCAAGCAAGTCCCTTGCCGGTATTTTCACTACATCAAAGCTTGTTCTCGACTGCCGATCTTCACTCAACATTTTGTCGAGTCACTCTCAGGTCCACCTATATTGGGTACCTGGACACATGGATATTACAGGTAACTGCAATGCCGACGAGTTAGCAAAACAGGGCTCGCAGCTTACAGATATATCACCTTCCTGCACAATTGGTGTCCCTCTTACGTCTATTAAATTAGCCATTAAGCAACAACCTTGAGGAATCAAAAAGATCCTGGGTAGCGGAGCATACCTGTGGTATTACCAGGCTAACATGGACCACTATGGACAAAGAACGGACTAGACAGCTACGCAACCTTAGCAAAAACTCCATCAGCATTATGACTTCGGTGCTCACGGGACACTGCATAATGGGGAGACATGCTGCACGACTAGGACTGCCATTCAATGACTTCTGTCGGGACTGCGGCTCTGAAGAGGAGGAAGAAACAGTACTCCATTTTATGTGCGAATGCCCATCCCTGGTCAGGAGGAAACTAAAACTCCTGGGCTCACCTTTCTTTACTAGTCTATCATCATAAATATTAAGGACATAGCCAGATTCATTATGGAATCCTCATGGTTCTCCAATCCGTAAATGGGGGAATCGCGCCGTACTGTGGTATCACAATGAGCTTATGTGTGCTTTCAAGCAGAAGGCTTCCACTCCAACCTAACCTAACCTAAATATCACAAAAAAATATACCCGTCAATTGGCTAGGTGGCCATCTTGGTCTTTGGACTTTTTTCTATGTGATGACGTTGGTCTATGGCAATAAGCCAGAGACGTTAGACGAGCTAATATTGAACGAAAATTTGCCAGAATATCGTTAAAAATGTGAAATATAGTGGTCGAGAATTTCATTAAAATATTCTTTAGAAAAATTGTCCATATAGGTGACATCTTAAAAGAATAATAAAAAAATAAATATTTGTAGAAATCAACAAGGTTTGGCATAGAGTTGTGATGATAATTAAAATATTTCATACAAAAAATAGCATAATAACCACGCCTACTTACTATTAAATGCAAATAGGTGTTTTTATAGGGTGTATAGGGCATATATAGTTCGACCGCGCCCAAACTTAAAACTTTCTCGCCGAGTAGTGTAGCTTGACGAAGCCCAGCTGTTTTTATTTTATTTAACCGTCTAATTTGGTATTAAAATGAATACATATTTAGAATTTTAATTGTTCAAAAGAAAGGGCAGTAGGGTGGCGTGAGGTCGAAGGTCCTAGACCTGATACTGATTGTCTGTGTAGTGTGAGATAATCTGACATATATTTTACGTTTTTCAGCATAAAATTTTAAATTCTCTATATGTTCTAGTTAACGACACCGGGCCTTGAAGTTCAATGATTTTCATAACATTCAAAGCATCCGTTTACTGACTCGCTAGTATTTTGATTTTCGATTAAGTGCTCTACAGATTTAAGTACGGTACACACATATATCCTATATTAGTCAACAGTTATTGTTAATTTTATTTATACATACATCATAGTTATGTAAAGTTAAGTCATAAAGTTGTCAATCTTAAGACAAAAATTTATTACCATAACATAAACAATAACAATAAAAAAACAACAACCGAAAAAATCTACTGCTGTCAACATTTGCTTGCATAAACTAAAAAATAAATCTTTTCACCAAACTTATGTATGTATGTTTTTGAATTTCCAATTGAAGCAGTCGCCTGCATTTTGGCGTCAAAAGTAGCAAAAAATATCTTGCACGCTGCTATTAAATTTTATGCATATTTTATTTATCACGCATTTTTTTGTTTAATGTCTATTGAAATTATTATTTAAACTTCTTGATCTGCTCCTTAGAGTTATAACTTTTAACTCTTGTTAAAATTATGTACATTTATTGTATGTGTTTTAAACTTGTTTTAACTGCATGTTGCATGTGGCAAGAAAAACTTAAGCAACATTTTATATTACTGACATTTTGCATAAAGTTATTAAAATTGTACGCGTAGCCCACCACCAATTCAGGCAGCGTTGCATAGTAAATAGGCTTTTAAAATTGCTTACTTATCTATGAAGTAATTAGTTTTCTGTTAGTCAATATTAGTTACACAAAAATTTAAAATGCGGAAATGATTTTTAACAATTATACATACATACAGACATGACTAGTAGGTACATATGGGGGGAATGCATACATATGTAATTGACAGTTTTGCACATTGTATGGAAAAATAGAAAAGAAGTAGGTAAATGCGAAACCAGTTTTGTTAATTCATGAGAATTGGGATTAAAAATTCGTTACGGTTATGAGTAAATTAGTAATGCAGGTTTAGTTTAAACTTTATGTAAAGAAAATGAAATTCTTTAAAATGCATTCTGCGAATTAAAATGACGTAGAGTATGTCCAAAAATTGTTTATACCCTAACTAATGATATTCTATAAATCTGAAAAATTCGTTGTTTAATATGTAATTCAACACTATATCATGAATTAATTCATTTCCGTCCATCCGGTCTTCAATAAAAAATTTTAGTACTTAAAAAAATAAAAGAAATTTGGGGGGAGGAGGGGAAGGGGGAGCTGATTTTACTAAATTAAAGGATAAATATTAGACTCAATATAGACCAAAAACGAATGCAAAAATTTTATCAATGTTTACACCAAAAAATACAGACCAAAAACTAAAAGATAATTGGAACTGAGATCAAAATTCAAACTAAAATCGGATAGAAATTTAGGCGGAAGTTTCGACCAAATTTCAAAGTTAAATTCAAATACTTTTTCAGATTGAAATTTAAACCAAGAAAAGAACCAAACTCAGATAGAAAATCTAGATAAAAATAAGACCAAACTCTGACCAAAACCATGATGAAAAAACAAAAACAATATTCAGACCACGAATCGGACCGAAATTCCAACAAAAATCGATCAAAATGAAGCCAAATTCAGACCAAAACTCATACTAAAACCCCAAAATTCATACCGAATCCAAGCCAAATTCAGTTCAAAACTCAGGCCAAAAATCAAACCAAAATTCTGAACAAATTGAGACCACACAACTCAGACTAATAGTTATACAAAACTTTAGGCCAAAAGGACACCAAATACTGAACGAAAGTAAACCAAAATTCAGACCAAAAACCAGTGGAGATATCTGATAAATATTCGCACCAAAAAATTTTAACTCATATACAGACCAAAAGTTGACAAAACTTTAGACCGAATTCAAAAAAAAAACTGGACCAAAATTCCTGCAGAATTCAGTTTAAAATTTAAAACAAAATTCAGATCGGTTTCAAACAAAAACTCTTATCAAAATCATGCCAATTGAGACCAAAATTTCGACTACAACTCAAATGAAGAGTTTGATTAAAACTGATCTAAAAGGACTTAGACCAGATATCAGATCAAATGCTGGTGTGAGCAAAATTGGGACCATAATTTAGACTAAGAGTTACACCAAAACTCACACCTGAAGGATCTCAAATACAGACCTAAAGCAAATCAAAATTTAAACCAAATATAGATTAAAACTCAAATCAATTTCATATTAAAATTCAGACCTAAAAACAATTCAGTGCAAAATTCAACCCAAAAACTTGACCATTATAAAGCTTTCTAAAAGTGAGGCATCTATAAACTGGCGCTGAAAACTTATATTTAATGTTTGTAGTCCAAGTGTATTTAATAATCAGTAACACTGTAACGTGCTTCCTATTGGCACGTCCAGCATGGCCGTTAATCAGAATTGATTCAAAAATCCGAACCCATTTTAATATTTATGTTAAATTATTATTATTAATATAAATATTTAAATAATATATAATATAAAATAATATTTTAAATCCTAAAGTTCTTCGTGTGTAGAAAACAAATGCTTTTCCCTGCTGATGGCTTTTTTTTGAAAAAATCGAAATACTTCAGAGCCTTCTTAAAAATATCTCTTTACAACAAATATACTGCTCTTCGTGTATTTTAGGTAAATCAAAATTGTCGGGTTCTGGGATGGCTTCAGGTCACATAGCCATCTGCACTTGCCGCCCCTGGACTCCCACTGGTAGTAGTTTTTGGCTTACCCCGAAGAAATGCGGTGACCAAGTGTACAAAAAATTTAAAATACTCCACGTCATGAGCAATAATTGAATGTATTTAACACAGCATTTTAGAAATTTTTATAAGTTACAAAAAGGGAAATGTGGAAATCTCCGTATGTTTTTTACAAGTTTCGTTAGCTGTAGTTTCTTAAAAATGTATGAGGACCTGTGAAGTTTTAATTTTTACTTCAAGTTTGTTATTTAATCTAGGTGAATTTCTCATTTCAAATGCAAAATAATTAATTTTAATATTTTTATTCTTTATTTTTTTGAGAAATTCCAGAAAAGCCCCCTTTAAAATGCATTCAACGGTTAAAGTATTTCATAAAAATATTTTGCCGAAAATTTCATCATAGGCCACCAAAGACAAGAAGAACCTACGGGTTCAAGGTAAGGCTTAAGGCTTGACTGTGTTTTGTTGTGTGGGGAAATGCCTTCACTTAAACCTATAGGTATTTATTGCCTTTGGTTAACCCAGTTGAAATTTTCCGTAAAATATTTTTATGGAATCTTTTAACTCTTGAATACCCTACATGAGTATTTTTAGACTCATGTATCTCACTCTCTTTTTAGGAACTCTAGAAGCAGCCTTTGTATTATGCCTGGTTTTCATGCAATGGGCTGGCATACAACTTTCTTTTTTTATTGAATATGACTTAGTGAAAACTTAGCATTAGAGTTCGTCATCATCATTGTCAAGAAAGATGGATCAAATGGAGAAACTAACCAAAATTTTTAAATTCATGAAAAATCACAGCATCTCAGCATTTCACCAAATAAAAGTATGACGAAATGCGAAAAATAAACAATTGTAGCAAATTTACAGGCGATTTGTTTTTTGTAAAAAATTCTTAGAAATGTTACAAATTTGTGATTTGTCGTCTGTTTGGTGAAACGAAAAACTACAAAATGGTAACATTTGTACAAATTTGTTTCTTGTATACTACAACTAAAAATCCTGTTTGACGAAACAAATTTGACATTACAAGCACTTGTGATTTACAAATCCGAATTCAGAATTGTAGGAATTTGATGAAACCACATTTAACGATTTTCTTACAATTTTGTGAGAATTTCCTTACAATTCACATATTTGTAAGTTGCTGAAAAAAGGTACAGATAAGCATATAAGCGTTAGTTTGTAAACTGTCTAACTTAATAATTAGTTATGCTCTTCAGTTCTTAACGCAGCATATGGCTCCAAAAAACTTTTACATTAGACGCGATCTTTGCATTTATAAATTGAACAATTTTAACTTTAATCAATACTCCCCTAAATCCACTGTAAAATCCACAAGGAACTTTAAATCTCTCTCTCACAAAAACTAAACAAACATGCAAAGAATATAGTATCTAGTATTTTTTATTGTGACAGCTTCCTTTTGTATACTTTGACACCCACTTAACATATTAACATTTTGACTTTACTTTTCTGTAACAAAGAATTAAAAAAACAGAAACAGAATAAGAAATGTAAAATAAAATATGAAAATTGAAATTCTCAAGTTTCGCCTGCAACCAAATAATCACACACATACAACAAACAGAAACACAAAAGTTCAACAAACCAAGTCCTAAGCAATTAACATGATAAAACGACATTTGTTAGCCCCAAGTTACTGCACTGAACACTGCCCCAGCATCCTAAGCGATGCCATGTCTACTATAACAACTACTAAAAAGCATTGATTGTCTACTACTACTACCACCTAAGTAATAGCAGACTGAGACTTCTTCAACTTCAATTTTAATCTTCATCTTGTATTTTTTTTTCATATACAATATATTTCATTTAATACATAATAACAGAAAAAAAAGTAAAAAATTTCATTTATGCCAACATTTCTGACATTGACATTGTAGGCAGGCGCAGCTGGAAGCTTTTGGCTTAAACAAATGCTTAAGCCTCACTCATATGCGTCTGTGTGTGCGTAGCGGTGCAGGAGGTGCAGACGGACATACAAACGTATCTGCATACATATCTACATATGATTCTACATACAGCATGTACTACTTAAGTCCGTCCACATGCATCTATTTGGTGGCATCGTTTAACTGTGGTGTTGTGAGATTTTTCGTTTTGCTTATTTATGTATTTTCGTTTAAAATTACAAATTTATAAAAAATTAATTCAAAATGCATAAATTAAATATTAGAAACTTTTTTGCACTTTGGCTTAGGATTAATAAAGATTTAAATCAATATTTCGGAATATATTAAAAATTAATTGAATATTGAAGTGAAGACATTCTGAACTTTAGATAAAGTAATTTATCTTTTAATAGTCAAGTCGAAATGTATTAGATATTAGTTTATAACACAAATACTAAGGCATATAAGATGGAAAAGAAGAAGGTCAATTGGCCATACAATATAAATATTAATTGTGTAGAATTTTCATTTGAAGATAGAACTTCCAAATTTTCTTCCTTTGTTGGTAAAAGCGATAAGAATGAAAAAATGAGAGAAACAGATGTTGAGAGTAACTTTTTTTATTCTCTCAAAACACAAAAATAATCAAAGAAATCAACTCATTTTGAGTATGAGGGTGAGAGACAGCCGTTTCATAGAATACGCCTTTTCTGATCAACATTTTGCAAAAATAATATATGTATGCAACTGTTTGTTTTTCCGTTGTACTATAATCGAATCATTGAAGTAAAATATTGAAACAAAATTTCCAAAACACATCTTCCTGAATGAACAATTTTAGCATCGAAGGGAGGTCGATGTCCATGAATAGATAGAGCAATTGGTTCTCTGTTAGTATTTGTACCATTCAAAATGGTATCACAAAAGGATTGAGGGTACGAATGATGCTTACTACTTTCCCATTTGATAGAGAAAGGGTTAGAGAAATGTACTTTAGTACTTGAATAATTTGAAATGCCGACGCATTCAATAAGTCGTAACCTGAGGTAATCTGAGGGCTCTTCCATGGATACGAAAGGTTCACTGACACCAACCAGTGTCAAATGAAGAGGTGTATTTATTCGTTCCAACCTTTATCTGAAAGGATAGGAGTTAGTGCCCAGTGGAGCCGCCAAAGGGATTGATAAGTACAAAAGTGGAATGGGCCGGTGCTGGTCATTTTGTTCCGTCTACTAAATTCTTCAGATACTCATACCAATGACTGATGACTTTATCACATATTTGGGTTAAGATTTGTCGATATATTGACGTGATAAAGAAATGCAGCATCCCTAATAAGATTTAGCACAAATATTTGTAAAAAGTAGCTGGACTGCTACGCAGGGTGCCTGGGTTCATTGCTCGGCAAGTCAAAAATAAAAATTGCTAGGCACGTCACCACATTGTGCCTGGCAATGGCAAACTTGCAAAGATAAAAATTGCCTAAAATAAAAATTGCCTAAAATAAAAATTGCCTTCAAATCGTCATATGGATTCAGCACAAAACTGTCGGATCTTTCAATTTGTGTAAAAATATAACTCACATAACACAATTGGATGTGAAAAGCTCGATTTAGGCCAGTGTTGGTATTTGAAATTTTTTAAAAGTGCCTAAATTATGTAAAAATTGTACCTTTTTGAGCCCGATTGTACCTCATGATATATTTATCTACATAGCTCACTCAATGGAATTTATCCATTTCCTCGTCACATTTTTTGGACTATATCATTTTTAAAATATTCTCTACATTTTGACGTATGTACCAATATTAATTTATAATTCCTAAAATATTTCGGCACTAGCGATTATCTTTCCTGAGATGTATCGTTTTGAAAAAGAAAAACACAGAAATTCGACTAATTCGTATGGGAAAATTAACATTGTTTTGTAAAGTCACTGGCTAGCGTGTGGCGGAATTTTTTCCTTTTGGATAAATTAGATTGTGCATGATCTTTAACCTTTTCATGAAATAAATATAAATATTAACCACATGATCCATAAAACAGAGTTGTAAAAGAATGCAGTGATTTTGAACTGCAACCATTAAAGCCATTGTGAATGAATTCAATTTTCTAATTCCATTCTGTTTGAGACTTGAAACTTGAATAATGAAGTCACGAAATATTCTTGATGTCAATAACTGTTCTAAGTATACATTTGGAACAGTCAACTGTGACTTCACTATAAATAAACCACAATAATGCCATGACTTCACATTATAATTAAAGTAGCAGTCATGACTTCAAATTTGGTTGAAGTCTTGAAATCAATTGAGACTTCACTTTTACAGACTGCAGTCATTTGTTGAAGGATACTACAAAAAGTATAGTTTCTGTTTTTACCAGGGACCCTAACGGTTATTCATTTTATAGTAAAAGTCAAATATTAAAAGTTATTTTGTGACTTTTATCGTAATAGGCAAAATAAAACGGTAAAATATTGACTCTTATAATTTTTGGCAAAAAATAATAGTTATATTTGACTTTTATTTTGTTGGCAAAATCGAACCAGTTATTTTATGACTTTTATTTTTTTGGACAAAAATAAATGGTCAACCCTATTTGAAAGCGAACGGCTTGAGCAATTAAAAAAAAATTATGTCATTCGATTCAGCTCCTTCGCCTCATCATTATAGGTAAAAAAACGTTTTACAGTTATTATTTACTTATGATTTTAATCCTTCACTTACAAAAAGAATGGAATAATTCAGTAATTTTTAAACGAAGTCAACAGGCTTAAAATTACTGCATTTTTTTACAGCTCTGCTATAGAGAAACTCTGAAAATCCAAATGCTTTATGAGCCATAATGGAAATTACCACTTTGTGAAATATCTAGACAAGAAAACGACTCGAAACGCTCATTGAAGTTGGTTAAAGATTGATTAGCAGAGAGAAGGGTTCAGTTTTCTCAGGAGTTGTGACTACCATTCGAGCTTAATTCCTTGAAACCTACTTCGAAACCCCAAACCGTACATTGAGTGGCTACCACTTCCAAATCAGGATTGAGCTGAGATAGATTTGAAATAAAAGTGTGAAATGGCACCCAAGGGCTTATTCGTCAAGCTAGCAAAGTTAATATCTCGCAGATGTGAGGCAATGAATAAAAATAAGAATATAACGCAGCTCTAAATCCATATTTCTTTGATATTTTTTGAAAATAATTTTTGGTTTTTTTCTAACTTTTAAGTTTTTCATTATAACCCACTTTCTTTTAAATAAAAGTTAATAAAAGCCTTAAAACGTAGTAATAGTATGATTAGATTTTTTGCACAGTACTGTATATAAACTACCACTACTTGTATTCAATCATCTAAAATATCGCAGGCCTGTGTAATGATTAACTTAATTGCAATTTGTTTTTTTTTTGTTTGTTTGAAATCTGAGAAAATATGTATAATATTTCAAATAAGAAAAAATATTACGCGACAATTCTTTTTGAAATATTATCTCCAAGCACTTAAATATTATGAAATTTTGTACACTTCCCCCTCAACCTCCACTTCACTTCCAAATCTTAAACGAAAAGTGATATCTCTTTTCACACTTTTAGTGTATAACATGCCAAAGAAAGAACACACCTACACCCGGCAAATTGCAACTGCAACTTAAACTCAAATTGAAATTGAACCGAACATATTGTGGTTTTTATCATACCCAAAAAATCTTCATCTTCTTGCTGGTGCTGCTGCTGCTCATGCAACAATTAAAAATAAAATAAAACTCGATCGTGTTACACTTCCACCAAAAAAAAAAAAATGAAATAAATATCCAAAAAAAAAAGGTGAAATACGGGAACCTGCTGAGATATACACACACATGAGCGATAATTTTAACAACCAGAACAACAACAAAGTAATAAAATAGGACAATCAATATTAAAGAAAAGAAGAATGTATCAAGAAATCTGATATGAAAATGCTTGTGTGTCTTATCTTTGATCATAAACGATCAATATGAGATCCTCCTTTCTTTAACACATACAGTTGTATTACATATTTCTACTATATACTACTACTATATACTATAAGCTAAAGAAATTAAAATTGTCTGAGCAGTCCAAAAAAAAAAAAACAAACTTGTACCTTTATGTAGAAAATTTATAATATTTATTGTTGAGTTTTAATTTTACTCATATAATGTGAAAAGTATTAAAAATTTCATTGCCATTCAACTTTTATAATATGCGTTAATGAAGTGTGACAGTTTAGTACTCATTCTTGTTGTTGTTGTTGTTTTTGTTATAAAATTACATTTTTTTTTGCTGCGCTAAAAATAAAGAAGGAATATGTTCTACTCCTACATTCATCGAGCTTGCATATCCTCCTCAGATACAATGCGTCTCGAATGTCACATAACTTTCGCAATTGTTTCAGTCCTATTTCCTACATCCACTACACACACTTACTAGTACATACACTCTCATATTCGCGCATATATTGATCTCACATCTTCCCAGTGGGAAAAGTAGTGGTTCTTCTTTACAATTACTTTACAATTAACTGATTTTTTTGAATTTTATTTTGCAAATTTAGAAAAAAAAATTGAGAAAAGAAACTTCTGTGTGTTTCGATGTTTACTACGGAAATGTGAAAAATTCAATTAGTGGAATGATATAGAAGAACAAAAGAGAGAAAACTTTTAGCGTTTTCTTTTCTTGACAAAATGTTGCATTTTTTTTGCCTCGTGCAATGGCAACAATTTTTTAATGTTGCCCACAAAACTGCCAAAATGTTGCCTTTTTAGTGCAAGAAAAGAACATAAAAATGCTGCTCTGTCAGAATCAGCTAATTTGCAGGGCAACATTCTTACCCCGTCATTTAATTGACTGCAAAAGTGTTACATTTTTCCCCGCTAAAGAAGGCAACATTTTTTAGAAAAGAACACAATACTTTTGGAAAGGGCTGCTTCTTTTTCAGAAAAGAACACGAAATTTAACAGAGAAAAATGCAACATTTTGTCGAGAAAAGAACGCTATTAGATCTTATGAGGAAGAGAACGGAGAATTTTAATATGTAATACGGTTCGACAAAATCAAACTTTTTGTGCACCCTTCAGAAATTCTAAAAATTCTTGAATATAGACTTTTACAAAGAATGACCAAAATTTTGTCGCTCCGATTCTTTTTTAAATTTAAATAAAAACCATTATAAAAACGAATTAAGTTAACTAAAGATGCTCTGTTCTTTTTTAACCCTTTTTCACATTATATTTTAACATAGTGGCCGACTTTTCAGAAAAGCTGCCCAGAAGATAGTGTTTAATTCTAACGAAACTTGGTATATAGAGATTTTTGAAGTCGCTGATGAGGACTACGGAGTTCATTTTTGGAAAGACAAAATTATGGATCCAAAAAGGCGGATCACTTAGCGTAAAACTGCATATATTCCTGCGAAAGTTGGTACGTGGGGGTTTTTGAGATAGTTGTTTTCGAATAAATGTAATGTTTATTTATAAAAAAAATTTATTAAGAAAAGTTTAGAAAATAAGTTGATAAAAAATTTCGGTTCAAAAAATTCTTCCACACAAAATCTTTAAATCTTTTTACTGTACCGCAAATGATTTTTGAAATATCCCATAATGAATATTCTGGTTACATGCGAGGTACCAAAACCCTTTTGCTTTACTATGGTATTATCAGCCAACTCTTTTTTATAAATTTTCAGTTCTGTACTACTGAACTCCGTACCTATATTCAAAAAAGAAATAGGGTTACTTAAAATTTAGAACCAAAACTCCATAATAATCTTGGTACCATTGGCGTAACTAGGATTATTCGCAATTTTTCTAAACAAATTTGTTTTCAATGTTAATAATTGATACATTTGAAAACCTTTCCTGTAACATGGTTGCTCTTAACCGAAGTCTTTATAACAGGACAGCTCAAACATAATGCGATTTCAAAATCACTCAAAAGTAACATTTTTTCCCCGGGTTCGTGAAAAGATGTTTACACATCAAAAATTTTGATTGGACAATCAAAAAATTGCTTGCATAACCGCCGCATAATGAATAAATGATGTCTAATAGAATAAGGAAATGTTATAAATTTTGTTGTAGAAACTAATAATCTTTTACTGCTTTAAGTATTCATCATAGCTTTTGCTGCAAAAACAAAAACTAGAGAAGTAAACAAAAATTGTTCTTTTTTTTCATAGATATTCAAATTTTGTTTTTAATGGATATAAGTTTTTATATAATCTTTAAATTTATCATTTTCATTGGACTTTACTTTTCTTGCCATATTATTTCTGGTGGGGGTGGGGGGGGGGGGAGGGAGGCCTAGAGCCAGCTGGGGTGGGTCGTGCCCCCAGGCCCCTACCTAGTTACGCCAATGCTTGATACTGACAAATAATACTTTCATACTAAATTCTAATATCCTACTGCAAATAGTTCCTAAGATATCTCGCAATGAGCATTATGGTTATATAGGAGGTGTAACACTTCCTTTTCAAATCCCCCCCATATTTTTCTGTAGTATGGTTTTCTCAACTTACGTCCAAGAAAGAAATTTTAGTAGGTACTGTACTGCAAATGGTTCCGTATATATAACCAAAAAAACAGCATATGGCTTGTATTGGAGGTGCCATGCCTACTTGTAGTTAGGAGCACAGACCAATCCTACAGATCTAAATCCAGTTTTAAGTATATCAGTCCTGAATTCTAATATAAACTGAAAAAGTCTTACCGTTTTTTCTACTGGGTTGGCTCAACAATCAACTACAACGATCAGAATACAGCACATATCCTCATACATACATAAACATAGAGATTGAAGCAATTATTGTTGGTAACGCCTGAGAGTATATTGGATGATATTGTTGTTGCTGGTTGTTGTCATTGTCGTTGCTGCTAGATAAATGCATTTTGTCAACAATAAAATGTGCACAAATTTTCATAGACATCTCTCAAAAGTAGGAGTATGGAAAGATAAGCTGTAGGACTCACATGTATACCTTACATACATAATTTAATGCATTTTGTATTTTCAAAGGCGTTCCATGTTGAAAACACCTTCGAGTTATATTGGAAATAATTTTTGTTCGTTTTGCAGAGTTAGCCTATCATTTCCCGCACACACACACACACATGATGCAACAAAGTATTATTTTTATGCATTATTAAAATAAATATTATACTTTAATGTTTTGCTATTTCTTTCATACTACCCACTTCAGTTAGTTTTTTTTCAGTGAATTTTTGATTTGCTTTTTGTTGGTTACAATCTTGCAAAATATTTTCATTAGCATTTTAAAAACTCGTTTATTGAAATGTTATCCTTATCGCTGTTAAGCTGTCATTTAGTCATAATAATTTCATACAAATTTTGCTATTTGCATTTTTCCAATTAAAAAAAAACATCCTACATTAAAATTTTGTTGCATTGTATATACCACTCATATAAAACTAGGCACATAGGCACAGGCTTAATTTAAACTATAAACTTAAGATGATTTCGAAATTTTAGTATTGCAGAAATTTGATTTCAAATTGTACCAGAAAAGCACAAATGTACCAAAAATATCATTACTGGTGCAACTTACCTCTTTCATGTAAGGAGAGCGCACGAAATAATTGTAACATAGAAAAATCACAAAATCAAGTTAGCCGTGAATCCAAATTATTTGAAAATATTTTTTTTATTGTACTTCAATTTATTTGAATTCTTTACAAAAAAACAAAAAATAAATGAATTATAATTCTTTGTTTTTAAGAAAATTTTTCAAGAATTCCCTCCATCAAGGTCTTTGCGATGCTTTCATTAAAGCCGTATATTTTATGCTGCATTACAAATGAATTCAAACTCTTTTGCAAGCATTCAGCAATATGAATATCCGTGGTGATTGACTCAGAAGTTACATACGGCTGGCTTCTTTTACCGCACCTGCATATGGCCTCTCACACGAGAAATTTCTTAGGGAACTTGGATTTTTTTTTTGGGTTTAGTACTTTTCTGGCTCATTTCCTAGCTGATTTGCTACATGAAAGGTATTGCTTGAAAGCTGCCAAAAGTCTGCCAAAAGTCCGCCAATACATACATATTAGATGGCTTATTTTGCTTAAGTATTTCAGATCTTCATTGTGACAGCAGAATATGAAAATAGGGTGCTAAAACCTAATAACAATTAAAAAAAAATTTAAATTGGCGAAAACTGGATGCGCTACTCCGAAAAGCGTGCTTCAAAAGGATGTTTTACAATAGGTTTGGGATCTTGTATGGAAAAAACTTTTATCTTGCACATAAAAGAATTCAAGATATCTATTCCTATGTAAAATAGGTGTACCTAGTTTTTTGATAAACTAAACCGAAAGCTACCCCTAGCGCCTAAAGTGACCATTTGGTACTTTCTTTTTTACGAATTTTTAAATTCACCCATTAGGATTTTCCAGATAGCGGTACTTAGGATTGTAGGTAATTCAATTTAGTTTATTTAAAATACCAAAATTTTTCAAATCGAGTTATATTTGAGCTAGCAAATTAACTTTAAGTGAACCCCTGTCGAGTACAATCAAGTTCATCTTTGACAAATGTCGACAAAAAATTACTAACTTACTAATTAAGAAGTAACTACGAATTTTTAACATTTTCTCCATACTTAATCGCTTGCGTCAAAACTGTTGATTTATATCAATATGCTATGATATGATATGATATGATATGATATGGCATCGAAACTACAACTGGTGCAAGAATCAGCAGCGAAAGCTGGCCTGGCATTCAACATCCCGAAGACCAAATCACTGCGCATCAACACACATAACTTAAGGAAGTTCTCAATTGATGGAATAGATCTGAAAGAAGTGCAGTCTTTCTGTTATCCAGGCAGCGTCATCTCGTCGACAGGCGGCTCGAGTGAAGACATAAAAAGCCGCATCAATAAAGCAACTGCAGCGTTCGGTTCACTATATTCAATCTGGAACGCATCACACATCTCGCAACGTACAAAGCTGAAAATATTCAACTCTAACGTCAAACCAACCTTGCTCTACGGCTGTGAAACGTGGAATGCATCAGCGGCTGACGTACATGCAATACAAGTGTTCTAAGCTGGAGTCAAGTCAAGAGACTGGTACAAGAAAGATCTGAATGGAAAAACTTTGTTGTGGCCCTTTGTTCCTCCCTGGAACCTTACGAACCATATATAAAGACGTGATAAATTGTTTATCGATGCAAACCATTGTTTTAGTCCTATCTGACACAAATATACACAATTATGACTATTTTAACCATTAACCACGCCCACTTTTCCCATATCGCGTAAATTATTGGTATACAGTGATGGAGAAAAGTGTTTTTGAGAATAAATAGCCAAACATTTAGACAAATCAGAAAGCAATTGAGCAAAAAGTTTTTACTCATATAGATAGACAAAAGGGTAAAACAATTTGTAAAATCAAATGATATCTACTGGACCCGCATTGGTCTTAAAAATTCCGAAAATTTGACCATAACATTTGTTTTTTATCAATTTTTTAGTCAAAGTTGCTTCAATTTTCGTATCTTTTTTATTACTCCTAATAAGAGAGAAACAAAATGCAAGAATAATTTTTCTAAGTCGTTTATGTTCAATGGTCCCGCAAGAGTATCAAAGTCATAGATTTGAAAAATTAAAAATTATGGACAAAAATCTCGGATTTTTAAAAACACATGCGGGGCCAGTAGATATTATTTGATTTCAGAAACTGTTTTTCGCTTGAGTTCATCTATAAAAGTAGATAGGCAGCTTAAGTTTCCTGCATAGAGTAGGGTTACCAACTACATCTGAAAAAACATAGAGAAGTGCATTTAATGAAACAGAAAATTTTGTTACACTGTGCAACAATTTCCGGGTTATTGTTTGGGTAGTGACAAATTCCAGCTTAAGATGAAAGTACTTGACTAATAGAGTAAAATTTACAAAGGGTTTGACGTTTCTGGATCGCTTTTCTTTTCAGTAGATTTTTATGATTTTGAATTATTCAGTTTTACGCCCACCATTAGTAAACTAATGAAAATTTGTTGTTTTATTCCAAAATTGTAGTCAAGGCATAGATGAACAACTTTTGTCAAAACATTTACCCGAAAAAATCATGTTTGAGTTCTCTTATAGAATCGAATGCTAAAAAAATTGCAATTTTTTCAAAATTGCTGTTTACAAACTCGTAATTAACTGAAAATTTCTGGCCATAAATAACTAAAAATGAAAATGAAGACAACTTTAGAGCAGTTAAACATGATTTAGTTTTCGCATTATTCTAGGAAATTTGTAGGTCTTTCCAATGTTCTAGGACCACTCATAATGTCCAACAAGAAACATTTTCTCCAAAGACAGTATAATAGTTTTCTCAACGGTTTTCTTTTGTCGGCCTATTATCGGAAAAGGAGGTTTAAAACGCCATTTTCAAGAGGAAGGGTTAGAGGGTGGTCTAATGGTAGAGTGCTGGACTGGAAATACAGCTGCCTCGGGTTCAACTTCCAAACGGTGTATAATTGCTATAATAAATAATTTATTTTGGTGATGATATTATTTTTTTTTTTATCGGACACTTCCAACAAAAGTAGGAAGTAAAAAAGTATGCTTTAATTTTTTCATGTGCACTCCTTAAATATTTTTCTTCTATGCATTTGCTTTTTATTTTCTTATTCGATACTATTTAATGTGTTCAATTCATAAATACGTCAGCAACTTCATCATTTCCTTGAGGAAATTAACTCCAGTAAACTTTTATCATTTAGTATATTGAAAATCAATTTGTAGTAGCATAATTGCTTTTATGAGGTAGCTACTTTTTGTATTAAATTTCATAATACTCTTCAGGACCGTCTCAAGATACTTCACCGCTCTAGGCGACATATTGCCGTTTTAAAGTCTGAAGTCGAACCGCGGTTTTATGAATATGAGAGGAAGTTTTGGATTATAAAATCATGTTAAACAATCATAACTTTGACTAAATATGCAAAAAAATAATTATAATTTATTCAGAATATTCACCAAAATGTAAAACTATGTACTTTGGAGTATGAAGGTTATTCTTTATTGAAACTTTGTACTTTTTGGGAATAATTATAATTTTTTTATGAAATGCATGTATTTTTCGTGAATGTAACAAAATAAATGTCGGATATGTAAGATCATTCAGTGAGATCATAAAATTTTCACTAAGGTACTGTTGAGGAAGAGTTCGATCGGGAGATTTCATCGATTCTGATGGAAGCTTAGGACAGTACAACAATTTAGTAAGTACGTGAAAAGAAGAACACCCAAGGGCGCAATATGGTCCTGCCAACAAACCAATGTCCTACTGTAGCTCCTAGAATTGAGAGCGTTTGGCTATGAGTAGCAGCTTATCGGTAGGTGTGACCAATATTAGGCTCTGGTCAAAATGTCTCTAAAACTGGCTAAACTAAACTATAGTTATAATAACAATCCGAAAACCAATTAGCATTTTGCATTTGTACCAAAATTATGACAATCTTATTGAGAAAATACTAACTTACATTAAGATTCACTTGAAATATGATTGCTAGACTCCGATTGTTTTTACTTTTACTGGTACTTTTAAACAGAACCCCTAAATTTTTTTTAAATTTATAACCACCGTTGAAAATTATAGGCATATAGGTATAAGATTGCATCATTACCTAATTTGGAAAAAATATGTTTCTAATCGTTCTTTCTGACGACTCCTTAATTTTCATTAACAAAACTAAGAAACCCTTCAAAATAGGTACTGATTTAAAAAAAAAATTTCTCTTCCAGAGAGAGCTTTCAACTTCAACATCTAGTGTTTATTATCTTACTCTTATATTTCTGTTATCTTTTATTTTTACTTTTCACTATCAAAGTTTTGCTTAAAAAAAATCGTTTCAAATGCAGCCCCCCAAATCGTCACCGCCTAGTTTGCATAAATGGTAGAGCCAGCCCTGTTACTCCTTCTTTGCTTTTCATACAAAATATGAATCTATCTATGCACTATGCACTTATTGTTGTTTTTGCAAACAAGTTTTCACGTATCAAAGTAGTTAATTTAGATTATTTTTCATTTGCTATGTTTATGATGTATAATTTTCTTGTCATAAGGTGTAACTCGCTGCGACAGTTTAAACACTTTAGCAATCGTTTTTGCTTATACAAGAACATTTTTTAATTAAAACGCATGCGCAACGAGCAATTTAAATTTAACATTTTAACTTCATGTGCTGTAATTTTATGCTAATTGAGTAATTTTGTTTTTCAATAATCGGTTTTCTTTGTGGTGCTGGTTGGTATGAGGTTAAACAAAAATTTGCGAATAGAATTAACACCAAAGGATATAGCGAAAAACCAAACTCGGATTCGCAATTAATTTTTCTTTTGACTTTTTCTTGAGCGTAAGGAAACTAAAGCTAGAAGCGACAGGGCAAAACCTGGTCCGGATTATACCCATGCATTCTATGCATGCTCCTACCCATTTCATTGTAAAAAGTTTCTATTGAGGACTTTTGGGTCACCGGTGACCCATATCAAACCTTAATTTCCAAAAAAAGTGAACAAAAATTAAAAAAAATGTGAAATTATGTTTGAGTAAATAGTTTTTGGCATAACATATTAAAAATTTAGCGTATTTGGGCAAATATAGTCAAAATTGTATTTTTCAAACTCAATTAAGTAATAATTTGAAAAACTATTTTAATATTAACTAAAACGCAATCATTTCTCTTTTCAATGAAAATAAATTTATTAAAATCAGTGCAATAGTTTGCGGAAAAAAACTGAAAAAAAAAACAAATTTTGGGTGACCAGTGAGCAATGGCCTCGAAAGGGTTAAATGAGCTATAAATGAATTGTCCTAAAAATCTGAAAAATAGCTATTTTAATATTCTTGGAGAACCACGCATACGCGTGTGATTTATTAAGTTTTCCTAAAATACAATTTTATCACTTACTTAGATCTAATAAAGTTTCGAGTCTTTTAGAATATATTTATCTATAACCGGATATGTATAAATATGGCAAAAAAATTTGTTTGCTTAGAATTATATCTACCATAAAAATGTCCATTACATTAACTGTTTTTATTTTATAATTTAATAAAAATCTCAAACAAAACACTAAACCTAATAATAAAACTTAAGCTCCTTTTGCATACTAATTTGTCTCAATTATTTGTAAAAAAAAACATAAGAAATTTGTTGTGGTTTTTTATTTTTATTTTTGAGTAGATATCCATGTATTTTCATCATAAATTCAAATCACATACATGTCACAACAGAATAATAAAAATATTTAAAAACAAGAAAAAAACCGAAAAAGATTTTCATAAGCAACGGAAATAAATTCCAGGAACATAAATCCCAATATAGAATCTTATACGCGATTACGATTATTTACTATGCCTGTATGTATCTATACACATCGATTCATTTCTTATCTCCGATCAAAAATAAATTTGTGTTTGCTGTCAAACTAAAGTATGGACAATCAAATCACATGCAACATGTTTGTGTTGCATGCACGGACACAGTGAAGTAGGTTTAATTTTCCTCATATTGAGCAAGGGATATATGAACAGGTTCTTGAAAAATATTAAAGTAAAAGAAATGGATTAGAAAATCACAAATTCCAAAAACAAATAGCTCTTTTAGTTCATAAGTACATACTAAAACTGCAACTAGTTGAATGACTATTACTGAAGAGCTAATAAGCAAAAAACCACTGCAGCAACACTAGCATGAGCCACCAAATGAGAAGAAGCAAACGTAAGTAATAGTTTGTTCACATGGAAGCTGAAAATCGATTTTCGTTGCCCAAAATTTGATTTTGAGAACGGTCGTTCAGACGACATTTGATTTTTCATCAGTCAATTTTTATTTTCATTTTTTGAGATCATTTACTTTTCACACACTTTTCACACACTTTTCACAAATAACTAATGTCATCGTGTTTGGCAGATCCTAAAAAAAAATACTAAATATGGTAATGGATGGAATATTGTAGTAGCATTCTCTGAGAAACACAGAGCATAGCGAAAAATCAAAGCCAAAAAAAAAAAACGTTTTTCGTTGAAAATCGGCTGAAAATCAGATTTTCATTTGACAATTGTTCTATGACGAAAATTCAATTTTCAAGGGATTTTCAGCCAAAATCGGTTTTAGGCACCAAAATCAAATTTTCAGCCGGCATGTGAACATACTATTTATAAATGAGAATTCTGAAGAGTTTCCTGATTCTAGTTCCATAATAAAGGCAATTACTTTGAAACGGTGTAAGAACCTTCAGAAAATTCCCATCAGTGCAGATGGCATGCTGAAATTGCTCAGCTCATTATTTGGGAGAAAATCGGACAATTGGGTAATTTTTAAGAATAAATCAATACCGAGCACTGATCAACTCTCAAAGCGCATGACTATTTTAGATTTCGGTAGTGGGAGGGGAGGGGGGAGGGGGGCGTGCAAAGATGGAAATATGCATCCTGGATAAGTTGCTCCTTTGAGTGAATGACAATTCTGTATGTTAAAAAAATATTGGTCGTGCTACTTGTATTATTTACTTTTATGAAAGTTACATTTACAGATTTATAAAAAACATTATCATTCGATGAAGACTAAGATATAAGATATTTTGTACTTAAGTCCCAAATTATGAAAGAAAGAAAGATAGATAAGAAACACCTTAGACAAGAATCGAACCCGGGACCCCAGAGACAAGAGTCTAGCACGCTGCTATTCAACCACAGAGGCGGTAGTTGGACCTAAACTTTAACGCCAGTTCCAAATGGTGGTTTTTCCTTTTTCCTACCAAGAGGTTTATTTTCACACCTTCTTATAATTGTTATTCACTTCATATCGATAGTGATTACAAGAAGGTTATGAGAACAAACCACCAGTAAAATACAAGAATCGAACCCGTAATCTCCCGTATGAAAGTTTAGTGCACTATCTACTAGACTAATGAGGTCGCCAAGATTAAGTTTTTAACAGATTTTCGTTTGTTGGCAAGAATTTTCCATACCATTTCAATAACTATTTTCGACATCAACACTTATCACTATAGTACATACTAGTGATGTCAATCCCGGCATCCCGAAATTCGGTCTAAAAGTAGTCCCAAATATCCAGGAATTGAAAAGGCAAAATCCTGAAGTTTTCGGGTCTTGTATAAATCTACACAAACTTATTGGAATTCAAATTATTAGTTTTTTTTTTCATAAAATCCTCATTCTTGACTCAAGGGAATATTTTTTTCATAATTTTTTTTTTTCTAATTTGCTCATACTAAAAAGGAATTTTTTAAATTTATTAGGGTTCCCAACCGTACTCTTTGAAGAGTACATGTTTTCTTTTTCATGGCTTCTCTTATTTACTCTATCTTTTTTTATCAAAATTTTTTTTGTACTATTATTGCTCTTTTTGTACTTTTTTTCAATTGTATAAACTTTTCAAGAACTTGTTTCTGCACATTGAATACAACTTTGTTGACAAACATTTTACATTCATTTTAACCTCTTTTGACAACAAACAGTTTCTATTTATTTTCGCGCCTAGAAAAGCCTTAAAAAGAAAAATTTAATTTAGAAGTTAAACATAATGTCGGGTAGAAAATTTACATTTTCTAAAGCACTACAAAAAACAAAAGTGCAATAAGATCATTTGTATCGAGAATAAGAGCAAGTTTTTAGTTTGTCTGGGCTAATGCGTCTATTGGTTTTCTTTGTTTTAAATAGGGCACGTTGAATACAAAATCCATAAAACAACATTGCAGCTATCTCAATGTCAACATCTTTGTAGGACAAGTTCGGGCCGGAATCCTATAAATAAAATCAAATATCTGATTGTGAGGTTGATGTAGCCTATCACACAGTAAAACACCATCTAAGCTATAAGTCAGTCGATTGTAGAAATAAACTGAATAGTTTACAGCTTTTGGATTCTACAATTGTGAATTTAATTCGATCTAGTAGGATGAAAAAGGAAGCCACCACAGCGCATCCTTCACAATCTTTAGGAGATTTAAAAAATTGTCTGGTGCAATTAAGATATTTCAAATTGTAATACAGTACTTTGACGCTGAGTTTGGAATTTGCCATAGGTATTGGGTGTTCCGCTCACATTTTACCCAATTGCATTTACAACTACTTTTCACCGTTCGGAGTGCTTATAAAATTTTTGTGATTTTGTCAGTGTGGACATCAAACAGATTTTAAGTTGATAATTTTTGCAATAAATTGTCACATGCCGAAATTTCGTAGAACAAAGAAAATAATTTATCACAAAATACACTGTCACAAACTTAGTTGGCTCTAAGCGAGCAAACAATGAACGATTTGGAAAAAATTTTCGCTCGACTCAAAGAAATTTGAATCCGGAAACCAGCGTATCACGAAAAGTCGATCCGGATGTGCGGATCGAAACTAAAAATAACGATTTTCACAAAATTTTTAACCCCGTATTGTCAATCAGTGATCCCCAAAATATTTGAATGCGAAGCAAAAAGGTCTCTGCAATGTCGAGAAAAATGTATGCTTCTAAGTGTTAAAGTATTATAACACGATATTTAGGTACCAAAAAAACATCGTGTTATACGAATTCGTGTTATACAGAACAAGGAAGTATTATAAAAACAAGAGATTGGTTTCAAGAGTTTAAAAAAAGTTTTTGAGATAAGAAGCGATAGAATAGCTCACAGCGAGAGATACCTAGTTATAATTAAACTTAAGCAAGGCTTCCTTTCTTTTGAAGACAATTCAAAATTTTTATTTTTGATTGTAAAGAGATAAAGCGCCATTTCCGAGATAGCTTAAATTAACCTAACCCTCTAGTTCCCAAATTTTTGATTGATATAAAAAATCGGAATTGATTAATATTGACGTAAAAATCATAAACTGATTTAAAACCCCCCTAAAAAAAAACTAATGGGCCTGGTTTTATGAAGTGAGAAAGTTTGAGCACCTAAAATTATTTGTTCTTGAATGAGCTCTTTATCAATTTGTTTTAAGTAATTTAATATTTTGTATAAAAAATTCAAATTCTTAGCTATCCATGCTAGTTTATCTGGATACTATGACAGGAAGTATTTAATTTTTTTTTATTTTTTTTTTTTTTCACTTTTATCCCAAATACAATCAAAATAATTAATTTTTCTATTTTGACTTTGTCGCTAACTTCTGTAATACGCATCATAGCTCATAACTGATGCATTTTTTTTAAAAGCTTGGAACATTCTCTAAACTATATGATAAACACAAAACAGAAAACTGTTATGGTGGCAGTTCCATCGCTTTTGGTGAAGGCCGTCAAGAGGCGGCCTTGGAACTAGAGGGTTAAATAGAAAATGTATTTAAAGATTTAAAGAAGAAATTTGAATTTGACTAACAAAAATCATAATGAAACTTGAACACAAAGTGAACCTGAATTTGAAAAATGCAACAAATAAAATTTCAAAACGCATGGTTGCAGTTAAATGGTTTATCAAATAGTTGTGAATTCAAAAAGTGATTGTGAAATTATTGGGAGTACAGATTTAAAACTGCCGTTTTTTTTTCAATTTAAGGCTGTATTGTGGGAAAACAGTTACATAAATATTTTTCCAATTATTGTCCATGGCTAGAAACAAATTTTTTCCATCTTTCCGGCTATCCTGCCACTTCGCGTTGAAAAACTTGACCGTTTTTTGAGTCGATTCTCCACCCATGAATCGACACAATTTTCGGCTTTTTCATAAGAGCGGATGTGGTGGTTAGCCAGACCATGCGTCATCAATCGGAACAGTTGGATGGGACAATGTCTGGAGAATACGACGGGTGGAATAGGACATCCCATTTCAGTTTTTCCAGGAAGATTTTAATGATCTAAGCGTTGTCGTGCTACAAAAACACTTATTCGATTCCTTTCTTTTCAATGCTCGGCTTAAACCCACTAGTTGTATTGGGTAACCAGCTCCTGTGATGGTTTGACATGGATCTTCATCCATTAATGCTTCCAATTCTGTGTCTGTACAATTTTTTAGCGGCCCGAGACACTCCTTGTCTTCCACCTTGAAATTACCACTTTTGTAGCGTTAGAGCGATTCACGACACCTCTTTCACTAATTAAGGCCTCGCCATAAGTTTCTACTATCATTCGACAAACCTCAGCCGCAGGTTTTTTCAAATTGAAGGCAAAAATGCAAAACTTTCCATAAATGCCGATTATTTGGCTTAAATTTTAATATTTTCACGTACAAACAAATATTTGATGTTGATAAATATTAAAAAATTTAATGATAAAGGATTTTTGATTGTTGTTGATGGATGCCTAAACCATTTGACGTTTCTGATCTGACATTTTTGACCCGAATTTACTGTTGGTTTTCCATTCATCCTCCCAATATTTTCACTGATCGTGTTATTCTGCTATACATAAATCGTTTTGGAGCGGAAACGAGTTCTAGGAGTATCGTGTTGTACGAAGGCCAGAGTGTTTTGGCCAGACTGTAGGGTAGCGATAACCTAAACAAATTTGGAGCAAATTTCAAACGTTGTTCAGACATTCTATAGCTAGGAAGAGGCTTAGTTCTGCAATGGGCAAAATTGGTCAAGTGAACGTTGTGCCTCCCATACAAATGAAAGTTTTCAAAAGTTATATATAAATGATGAAATAAATTAAACCAAATTCAGTACGTTTCTTTGAAGTAGCCTACGTTTCTTTTTGTAAAAATTATCGTAATCGGGCAATAACTACGCCTATGTTCTACATAAGTTGCATGCTCATAATATAGACATGAAAACAACGAAAATAATATGTTTTATGCAAAACCATCTATTGTTGAAAGCAGTATTCAAAGTTCGGCCGTGACCGACCTTAGTTTTCCACCTTGGATTTAAAATTGAAATCGTCACTGTAAATTCCACTAATCCATCAAATCCTCATAATGTCATTAAAATATTTCACCAAACAAAAAATACACATAAAACTTTGCATAACTCTTTTGCGTATGATAAATTTACTGTCATAATAGCGAAAATTACCTGTCAAAATTGAAAAAGAAGTTATCATTAATTTCATATGCATATTTGCTGAAGAGTTCAACCAATTGCAAGTATGTGGCATGCAACTAAATTTTTTTTAAAAATTACATTATGAGAAAAATAATTAACAAAATAAAAAAAGATAATTGCAAAAAATATTAGTGGAGATGTGACCACACAGAGTGGACGTCTATACACATATGCATCTTAATAGTTTACTTGCTAATATTTAGAAAATTTAGTAGAAAACTTTTTTTTTTTTTGTTTCTTCACAAAAATTTTAAATAGTTTTTGCGAGCACGTGTTAAAACTATTAAGTGAAAGAAAAGTTGTTGTACAAAAATATTTACTACTCACTCACTCACTCAACTCAGGCGAGCCTCGCGAACCTTTTTTATAGTCTCATGAACCGCCCCCCTCGTACCATTTATAGATCTACATGTGTATGTGTGTGTGTGTGTGCAACTAATTTATGCGCAACTCTCGGCGGTCAGCAATGTCCCGGAGCGTTTTTTTATGTGACTATGTATGTGTGTGTGTGTGCGCATTTTAATTGCAAACTAGTTCAATTGCAAATTGTGCACTGGCACGCATGTGCCGATCTTGGCGTGATCGTTGAGCGCATTGAACGCGTTGAAAAACTAAATTATTTGTCAGTGTGTGTGTGTGTATGTATGGGTGTGTATATGTGCTGCTTTTATTGTGCACGTCCATTGCTTTTCCCCTCACTTTTATAGTTAAATGTCATTAATCAGTTTTAGCGCATTTCATGAAAGTGTCACAAATTATAATTTATTAATATTGTCGTATTTTGTAATAATGATTTTTATTATTTTGTTTATTTGGTTCATTGTAGTTGTCATTAGTGCAGTTAACAACAGATACAACAAATGGGCGTGGCTTTCGTTTGGAATTAAAAAAATATTGCCCATCAATGCAATTGGATTTCTGGACTTGCATGAATCGTACACTGGAAGGTAAGCAATTCAGCAGAAGAGTACAAGAAATAAAGCAAAGAAGAAAATTTTAATGTTTCCTTTATGAAAAGTAGTAAAAAAATTACTTGCTGTGAATAACGTGGTTTGTACAGTAGCTATGAGTTCATAATTGAACCATGGTAACACCAAAAAATATTTTTATAAAATATGGTCAATGATCATGCGTCGAATTGTCTCTTCCGTGGACTTTGTTAGTTTGTGATCTCATTTTAAAACTCTAATCAACATTTCTCTATAAATTTCTGATACTCTTCTACAAATGCTTTATTCAAATTTCATGGGAAATTAACGCGCCATTACAATTAGGCGCATTCTCGCAATCTATGAAGTTTTCGCTTTGCTATTTTCCACCTTATTTATTTACACTTCAAAGTGCATATATTTCATACTAATATAATTCCTATTAAATAATTCGTATCTGCATATGTTTACAAGTGCATGTGATTACTCTTTCCACTTTTCCGTGTGACATATGCCAAACTATTGGCTGCGATCCAATAAATTCGCACTTATTCAATACCTACACTTTATGTACTTATACAACTAATAACACTGTCCAACAGTGTTTTTTACAACATAATAACCTTAGTGTAATACGGAAAGTGAATATTGTGCTGAACATTTTTGGTTAAGAAAGTAATAGCCTAGTATGTCGTGAGTTTTTCAATCTGAATTTCAAGATCACGTCACTGAAATTAAGGGTGAATATATAAACTTTAAGGGTTGGAGGTTTGATGTCCGAGATGATCTTAATACATAAAAATTTTTCTTTTCGACGTGCAACCTTCCACCTTCTCCACTTATCCATGTTTTTAAGGATTGTAAGTACATTTAAAAAAAAAAAAAAAATCTAAATACTTTCAGGCTTACTAAGAATCAAACTTAATAAATATACTAAACGAATAGAAGTCGACTAAGAAAGGTTGTTAGAAAGTATGGAAATAAGAAAAATTGTTTTCTAAAATTAACTTAAAATCTCCAAAAATGGTGGTAAGGAGAGAAAGTGGAAGCATAATGTAGAATTAAAACTAAAATGAGCACCTTCTGCACTCATCACATGATGTGTGATAACATACTACATGCTTTACACATTACATACTTTGTTCTATTCGTTCAATTTATGAACAAAAGAACTGACAAATGGTTACTAGCAGACAAACTAGAACCACTTTAGGTGGCTATACCAAAACTATGCAATCCACTAAAAGATTTGGTGTTCTATCAACCACACTGCGGAATCTCCTAGTAGATTCACTAGTCCAGGTCATCCTACTGTTGGTTGCATTGATGAAATCTGTATTATCGTCAGCAGTTTAAACATGGTATCAATATGCGTGGGGATAAAATCCGCTCTAAATGATATTGAGGACTGTGAACAAGCATTACCGATCAACCCTGTGGAGACATAAATGATGTTGTTTAAACATGAAGGAAGCTACTATATGTAAGCTGGCCTACCCTCTTGGACACACAGTTACTATAATTACCAATAGAGTGAAATACTTGGCAGTCATTCTTGATCTCAAGCTTTTCTTTACTGAGCATCTCGATACCAGGGCGGCGAAATCCGTAAAAATAATATGACAATACCATAGAATGTTTGGGCGAAATTGGGGTTTAAGCTCCAACATATTTCGCTAGATCTATCTATGCATATTTAGACCATATCTCGTGTATGGAGCTTTAACATGGTGGCCGAGGGTGAGTTCCTCGAAACGCCTCCTGGGAAGTCTACAGCATCACGCATGTGTTGGCATCACAGGGGCGATGAAATGAACGCCGTCCGCCGCCATGAAGGTACTGCTGTATCTGCCACCAATGCATCAAGAATGAAGCCCGAAAATCTCTTGCTTGGAAGAAAAATCTTTTTTGGCGAAGGATGCAAGGCTGATAGAATGCGGAAGTTATTAAACCACTACACCTTGATCGTGGAGGATGCGACGGACAGAAAGTGCCAAATTTACTCGTTTCAAAGGTTGTTGTTGCAGACTCCCCGATCGGGATAGATCAGATGGACTGGTTTTCACCCAGCGTGCATTCTCTTTTATTTTGATGGATCCTTAATATACAATCAAGCTGGTGCTGATATATATTCTAGAACTAACAGGGTGTGAGAATCAATAGCATTAGGTAACTCTGCGGCTATCAAAAGCTTTTCGGCTTAAACAGTTGCTTCGAAAATCGTGGATGAAGTGTTTGTTTAGCTCAACAGACTTGTGAGTAGCAATTCAGTAACGTAGACACGCAGATATCCCAGGTAACGAGATGGCGGACATGCTGGCTAGAAAAGGATCAGCAAAGAATTGTTTCGGCCCACAGCCTGTCAATGGCTGCAGCCTCTCTATCACGGAGAAATGGAGGAGAAGTTGCGTCAATTGCAAAACGACCTTTGGCGGGGAGAGATCTAAGTATCTGTTGGACTCGTCACAGGTTTCGTTACAGTCAACGATTTTCAGTGTAAAATCGGTGTCAACGAATCGAGTCTTTTTGATGCATTTCTTAAAGACGATGAAACTGCAGAACATTTGATTTGTGAATGTCCTGCTTTCTCTCGGCCAAGACGTGCTACACAGGGCAAACATTTCTTGATGAATGAGGACTTAACCAACCTTAAAATACCCATGCTATGCTAATTTGCAAGGTCCTCTGGTAGATTTAAGGCTATTGACGAAGTTGCAGTCTAATGCAACAGTGTGCACAGTACATACAAAAATATTCCAGAACCTTTTTTTTATAAATAAATTAAGTGTTGCATACTTTTAGGCTTAATGTTAAAGTGGGTTGGAAAATAAAATTGCAAAGAAAAAAAACGAAAACTGTGGGCAAGGAACGCATTACATGGAAAGTGTGACCTGGAAATTTGTGAAATACCCCATACGCTCATTTACTAAAATTTACTGTCATAAGTCAAAAAACACGATTTTTGAGTTAATGATGCAGAATTATTCATTATATCACGCTTCATATTGTGTAAAAATTTCATATTAATATCTTGTATACTCTGCGCGTGAGAATTATAAGATTTCTTCTTTTTTCTGCAAAGTGGGAGTCAATTGAAAACTTTAAACGCGTTTTCTGCAAAATCGAGTTTTTTGAGTTATGACAGTCTTTTAGTAAATAAGCGATATATACAAACCTCAGATATCAAACTTACAACTCTTAAAGTTTATGTATTCGACCTTTAACTCCGGCTATAAGACATCTCATTTTATATTTTTAGAAAAATTATGGCTTACTGGGCTATAACATTCCTAAGCAACAATTATCAGCATAATATCCTCTTTCTGCATTATACCACGATTACTCTGTTGCAAGCAAAACTTTAATTTGTTGTACTGTGTAACTATTATATCACTCACATACGCGACGGTATAAGTTTGTTTGTGGGGTACCCAAGAAAACATTGGGGGGATAATGCGTGTAAAATCGTATTATACATATGCTTGATAATATGAGTACAAGTACACTTTCGGTCAAAATATTAGTTGTGAGAGAAGGGAAAAGTTTTGTTTGCCAATTTACTTGACTTTGATGATCGTTATCTTTTGTGAGGAGATGTCACTCACCTGTGGGAATCTGATTATAACCAATACGTCGCCCTAGATTTTGGTGTCTGTATTGCTCTTGATCTAAATAAAATGACACTGTCGACTTCAAAATATATCAAAAAATTATGTTGTCTGGTTATAGTTTGGCTAATTTTGGAAGATTTTGTGAACCGATAAATTCAGGGAGGTAGTTTCATGTAATAGTAAAAAAAAAATCTGTTTAATTAAGTTTCAACCCTGAAAAGAAAAACACTTTGAACCACAGCATTTTTGGAATTGATCACAGGTTCAGGATACAGAAAACTAAGTCAACGAAGTTTTGCTTTCTAAGGTTATGATAATTGAGTGAAAACTTACATATTTGCGAAATTTTTCAATATCGAGTTTTTGATGGATTATGATAAAGCGTGCTCACTTTCGTTTGTGCTAAAAATTTTAGAGACCTGCACCGAAAACTTACAATCTTTTCCCTTAGTTTAAATTAAAAATTCTCGAAGCAGTACTCTAAATAATAAAATGTTATTGGCTTCTCCTGTAAAGTTTGAAAATGCGTGTTAGGACCTTAGCAATTAAGAGAGCGATATAATTTTTTGCAAAATATTGGTTACAATTGATTTACGCCACTTCGTAAGTGTAACTTTGGCATTTTCATAGTTATAAAATTTTTTTTTACATTACCAATTTTTTGAGTATAAGTCGATAGACAAAGAAAGGATGTTTCAACAGCAATATTCTTTCACTTTTTTCCGAATTTACAAATATATCAGCAATTAATAGGAAGATTGTTGCTTATGTCAATACTATTATTTTGACCGTAGCTGTATGTACTCTACATGTTGCTGACTTTTTAAGTACCTACATTACATATACAAAGTCGTTGACACATCATTCATCTTTTTTTTTTGATTTTGTTACTTCTGCTATGGCGAAAATGGCGTTGAAGGAATTTGAACATAGATCAAAGTGGATTTTTTCGTTTTTATCTTTTTATTTACTTGTCCACAGATTTAAAGATGCTTTTTGTTTAGTTTTTGTTTAAGTGTGTAAAGAGTTTTTTTTTTAATGTTGAGTGAGATTTTGTATATGTTGCTGATAGTATGAAGAAGATATTGTGAGAAAAGGAGCGTTCAATCAAAGGAAAATCCACTTGCAATTAAGTATACTTGTAAATATGATTTTTATTCAAATGAAATAATTACACTGTAACACAAGTAAAAAACAGATAGGAGCCAAAAAAATATTTGAAATTAATGTTCCTTTGCTGATCCCAAAAAGATAGTTAATATATTTTTTAAGCGATGAGGATTATGGACTGTTTTCAATATTATAGCTCTGCCAGTAAACCAACAATTTTGAGCAAATTACGGTGATGAGTTTACTAGTACCCAAAGGTAACTCAAATATCCATGTCGTGTCCTTTTCCTTTTCCTAATCTTATCTGAAAATCCGAAAGTATTCGATTTTAGTTTCTGGATTTTTAATTCGAATCTTAAATGTAATATTACTTAATTAATTGTAATGAATCATTTTTAAAGCTGCAAAGGTTTTTTGTTAGTTTCTGTCTTTGCATATGAGATTTAGGAAGTTGTTACTCCAGTTACAAATACAAATCATTTTTCTGACACCAACATATGGCAATGCACTCATATTCCATAATTTATTTTGTCAACAAGGAATACTGAACTGTATAGTTACCTACATTAAGTCTTAGCTTATTTTATTTCCTTATTTTGCTTTGCTTTACTTTATGCCAATCCCAATTGAAATTTGATTTATCAACACTTAATTCGCACTAATTTATCCAACAAACAACATTCAAATCTAATAGCTGCAACAAATTTAAAAGTAAATAACTGCAGCAGCAACTTAATTACTTGCATATGCTAATCAAAAACAACTTTTTATTCCATGTATTCTTCGCTTCATCCACACTCCATCCACTCCAATGGACGGGCGCACTCCTTCATCACTGACATACAAACACATACACACACACACACCCGATCTCTATTGACTATTGGCTGCTGTGGTTGGTTGGCTGTCTGTGTCTGTCTGCGGGAATAGCTGTTGTTCGTGGCGCACAATGGTCTGGACGACGTTGCTGTGCCTTGGGTTTGTCACCGCGTTGTCGCAATGCATGTGCAACATCAGCCTCAACCGATGAATTGATCAATGCATGCCGCCAAAGTGATGAACAACATATGTATGCATGTTTTGAGCGTCAAGAGGCGGGCGATCGTTGTTGCAGCAATGCACGCACATCGGAATGTTTACAGGTGAGTTCAAATGGCATTAATGTATTTGATATTGTGATGATGAAGTTGGTGGTGGAGTGGCAAAATTTTTTTTTTTTTTGTTGTTTCTGTTTCTGTTGCTTTTGTCAATAAAAAAAAGTGGGTGTAATAATAGTTAAGAAGACAGAGTAATGAACAATATCGAATGGGGCGGTGCTAATTGCTAATTTGTAGTTAGTTAGTAATCAAAACTTTGCTCAATTGAAATGCCAGTTGAATGATTTAAGTACATATGTGTGTATTTTGGCAATTGCATTGTCTTAAAAAACATGATAATAAAACATTATCAAAAGTCAACCAAATTAAAATGTGCGGAGTCGAAGTACTTAGATATCATTGTTCGAGTCAAGCATTAAAAAATAGTGGCAGATAGATTAATCTTGTAGTTCTGTTACTGATTATTACAGATTGTGCTTGAGTTAAATCCAGAGCTGAACCTCGCCTTGCTAATTGCTCATTGACCTTTCTATTACTTTCGATGTTCCTGTGACCAGGAACCCAGATAAGACCAGTATCCAGCCTATGACTTAGGATAACTCCCTGCATTGGATAACTAATCTAGAGGATACTATGTCTAAGCCTAGAGCCTTAATTGCCGCTTACTGTCTGTGAAGATAGCTTTACTTTAGCCCTCATTTGAATTTTAGTCAGTGCTTTACGGGCTTCTCTGATCGCCAGTAAATCGGTCAGGAAAACACTTCTTCATTCAAGAGTCTAAGAGATTCAGTAATATTGAGGTGTTCTGAGTAGACGACCGCACCGACCCCGCAGTCCATCTTGAACCCGTCAGGATAGTGCAATATTTCAAGACCAGCTCCCGCAATATCCAATTTTTCCATTATGCGCTTGTTGCAAACAAAGTGTCGAAGCCCTTCTTGAAATTTAATTTGGGTATCATGTATTCAGTGTTATGTTGGTTTGATATATTCGGTACCTGTGATTGAATTCTGCTGTGTCCATAATGTTTGACAGTCCAGGACCCTATTTCTTTAAGTCTGGCTACACTTGAGGCTGCGGTAGCTTTGATATATAGTTCCCATCTCACTTTTTTCCGAGCATTCTTCTGCAAGTATAGGCTATGTAGGCCTTCTTGGCTCCAAGTTCTATGTTGGCTTTCCAACTGAGCTTAGTGTCAAGGATGACCCCTAAGTATTTGACGTTCTGTGATGAAGTTAGGGTGTGACCTTTCAATTTGATTAGATTAAAGCTTGGTATCTTGAGTCCAAAACCCCTTCCATAATCTCGCGTAGCTGCCAGTGTCGATGAAGATCGTGTTTTGTCCATCCGTCGCCGTCAATAAATTTAAAAAACGACAGGACACGTATGATAAAGTTTTTTGAGCTCTCTCAGAATCGACTAGCACAATCTGCTCTATTTTTTTTTTTTTTTTGAATTGTGTAATCAGAAACTGAGGTTAAGTCGAAGTTGTAACCTTTATGAATTTGTAGGATCTGGTACATGACTAGGGTCTCGACGAGCTAAATTCTGCCTTAAATCATAAAAAGGGCATTAGTTAGTTGTAGTAAGACCCTAGCTGGGTTTTGGCCCACTTCATCAAATTTCTTTTTACAGTGTGTTGAAATTTGCAAATTTTAGTCAAAAATAGCATCAAATGATATGAAGGATCAAGTTTAAATCTACATTTAGAAACTTATACTAAAATTTAACCATTAAAGTGTTCCGTAAAAAGCACCTATGGGTTAAAGGTAAGGCCGAAAACAAAAAAAAATCGTCTGCTTCATATAGCTTGGCAACAATGAAATCCATTTTTTCTTGTGTAACCAAAACTGGTAGGTTTTATGCTGATGGACTACGATCGTACAATAAATGTGCATTAGCTTCAATCTCAGTGTATATGGTATAGTCACTAAAATGTAGATTAACTGAATTTCTGGACTGGGATATTTTGGCGGAATGACTCCATGAAAGATCTCTTTATCTAATTATCATTATAAAATATTCTTATTTCTTAATCTCGTTTCTATTTTCAAAACATCAAATTACTGCAGGCCTGTCGTGATATATTCGAACCACATGCAGCACATAAACATCGGAATAATCGGCAACACCTGCTCGAAGCATGCGATGAAAAGAATAACGATGTGTTGCAATGCGTACAGAATGTGACAAACATGACGCCAGTGAAGAACTTATTCAAATGCAAGTATACTCATATCTCACACAGAGGTTAATTCGAAAAATGTGACCCGAAAACTTTACACACACATTAACAATCTATTTTCATCTTACTATATAGTCTTGCCATGCTGCGATCAATCACAAGTGGAAAGTTGTCGCAGTACCTGCCGCTCAGCACTCAATAGTACGGCCGAAATTATAGATACCATATTCGATGAATTGGCGGCAGGAGGATGTGGTATGTTGCCTCATCTGCCGCTAATGAAATGTTTTCTAACACTCGAACGCAAAGCGTATGTGCCAGCGACAGCGACGACGAATAATGAAGTTACGTCCCAAATCAATCAAATTGGTATTGATTCGGCGAAATTGCATTGCTGCGAGAAAGCACTAACTGCCAACTGTCGACGTTTATGTGTGCGAACATATTCTACAGATTGGACAGCGACTAGCACACTCTTCGAGAGTTCATGTCTCATGCAACCCAATGAGCTGGAGCTGCAACAGTGCATCGATGAAGTCGACGAGCCATGCGAACTGGGCTGTGATGGCATGAGTTTTTGCACTAATTTTAATAACCGTCCGACGGAACTATTTCGCAGCTGTAATCGTGAAACGGATATGGCAGCAGCATCTGATTTGAAATTATGGCAGCAGCAGGGAAATTTCACATTATCTGGCGTTAATTTACCCATCAAGAATATGACACGTTGTGCGCCCGAGAAATGGAAGGCAATTGCATGTGCGCTACAAATAAAACCCTGTACACGAATAGGACATTACAATCATATCTGTCGCGAGGATTGTTATGAGATATTGAGTGAATGCATGGATTGGACGCGGATGAGCTCAACGTTGAGTGCGGACGCAATTTGTGCACGTCTCAATCCAGAAGGTGAAGAAGTGCCGTGTGTTTCATTGCGTCCATACTTGGAGGAAAGTGATGCTCCCAAGGAGACAGGCGGGCATCATCGATTAACGTCTCCTTGTAAGGGGCAACCGTGCAATACCAGCGAGGTATGCATTCCCAATCGTAATGAGAGCACATCATCATATCAGTGTATACCGGGTTGCAGTCTCGGTGAGACTTCTAATTATCTAGTGCCATTTGGAGCATTTGTACGCGTACCGGTGCTACAGGGTGCACGTGCTTCTGGGTTTAAAGTTTGCCGCTGCAGTGAGCACGGACGCATCGAACACTGTCAACCACTGCCGAGTTTCTCCTATGAAAATTGCATCTTGCGTACGGGTGAACCTAGCATCAAACACGGCAACTTTTCCTATCTGCAGTGTAATCTATGCAGTTGTTTTGCTGAGGAAATCACCTGCACAAAGAAACAGTGCCGCTTTCCAGGTTAGTGAACGCGTAAAAGTGTGAATACAATGAATAAATAGATCGATGTGATGTGAATGGAGACATATCAATTCAAATTTTTCACAAAACTTATAAGAATTTCATTATATATTTATAAATATTTTCTTTCTTCTAGGCTACACAGATGCTTCTTACACTAGCCTACCCTGCAATTGCCCGACACACTATGTTCCCGTCTGCGGACGCAACGGAAACACTTATCATTCTGCGTGCATTGCCAAATGTTTGGGTCTACAAGATAACGAAATTGTGTTTGGCGCCTGTTCGACTTGGAATCCTTGTCGAGATGCCAGCTCTCCAGCCAATTGCCCATTAGGCACACAATGTTTGGAAGAGCGCAAAATTTGCCTTTCAAATATGCAGCGGCCATGTCTACAGTATCAATGTGGTAAATTTTACACCCCTTCAACTCCCATTCTTAAAATATTAATATTTCTCTCTCTCTCACTTTCCCAATCCTTTCTAGTGAACCAAACTACAGACTGTCAAAATACCGGCCAACCTGTTTGCGATACCAAAGGACTCACACATGCTTCCGCTTGCGATTTACTAAATGCTCGAGCAACCTTTGGGCACTGGGGTTCGTGCTTTCGCAGCTGTTCATGGAAAGGAGACGTCTGTGGTATTAATGGTGTAACCTATCGTCATGAATGTGCTGCCTGGGCTGATTACATACTTATTGATTATCGTGGTCATTGTCGTGAGGTTGGATTGCTCGCTCATGACATGGGTCGACGTTGTCGCACTGTTGAATGCCCGAGTTCACCGTCACCCTATTGTCGTGGAGTAGTACCTCCGGGTGCTTGCTGTCCCATTTGTGCGGGTGCTTTTCGAATTATTTATTCACGCAAACAAATTGATCGTGCTTTGTATGCGCTACGTGGCCAACATAAAGACCTACTGACATTGCATTCAGTGTTGCATGAACTGGATGCTTTAATACAAGTGGCAGAATGTCAATTGACTGGTTTTCTAACCATGGAAGTGGGCATATTTGTGGCCGTAATACCGCGTGCTATAAAACCGACACGTATTCAAATTGAGGCGTGTACACGTGAAGCCGAAAAGATTTCCGCATTAATCGAATCACAATCTCATAGAATCACTACAAATCTGGTATTATCGGGTTTGACCGTTTCCCATATGATAGATGCTAGCTTAGAAAATGGAGGTAGTAGTAGTAGGAGTATTGGTGGAATGATTTGGAGCGGTGGCACAGCGACAGTGTTTGCTAGCTTAGTTTTTCTATTATTCCAGCAGAAATTTTTATAGTAGTAATGATGGTAATTTTAGAGGTAAGGTAGACATTAGAGATTTATTTAAATTTCATACACAGTTATGTGTATATTTATCAAGTGAATTCTTGGTGCCAATTTAGTTTTTAAAACGTGTGAGGAAGTGCTATATTTTCAAATGTTTCGATACTTTTTTTTAATAGCACATTGATAGTAAATGACAATATCAAGACGAATGATAAGAAAGACCTAATAAAATATAAATTTTTCTATAGAAGTGGCAACTCTGTAAAGATTTTTAAAAATAAGGCAACGAAATTCACTTCAAATGACATCCTCAAAAATTTTTATTTCATTTGGAACTCACGATTTCTGGTTAAAATGTAAAACCCGGCATTGGGTTAATTTTATTATTGAAAAAGCTTCTGCACAAAGTTATTCTTGAATATATACTTAACTTGTAGCCTACTTTTAGGCTTGCACTCTGAATAGGAATAGTTAGATTCTGCTTGTCTTCATAATTTATGCATTATTTACCATACAAAATATTAGTAGAATATTTTTAACTTCATACAGTGCCTTTTTATACGAGTATATATCTTTACTGAACAATCACAATAACTTTTCTGTATTTTATGTATACATACAATCGACATTTAAGTTAAAATTTAATTCATAGTCTTACATATTTATTAATAATAAAGATATTTGTGATATTAGGGTAAACACTAAGGCCATAATTCAAGACATTTCGATTTGTAGAAATGTAATTTTTCGTATAAACACAAAATTTAAAGATACCAACAAAATTAAATAATAACAAAATAACCAAAGCATTTAATCAAATATTATGCAATTAATTTATTAATTTAATTATAAGTATATAAGAAATATAATAAATATTGAAAATCGTTATTTATATTATAGTCTAGTCCATAAATAAATAAAATACTCAAATAACTAAAATGATTTCCTTTTTTAGTATTTTTGGAAAATTTTTTTGCAAATTTCTTCCAAATTCGGCAGTCCACACTTCAAATTAATAAATAAAAATTAAATTCAATTGATATTCTTTAAATGAACAATGATGCCAGAAGAATTTGATTTCTATTTTTTTTTAACCAAAAAATATCAGGCTTTATTTAAATTTAGTTCTGATTTTAAAGTGTTTCCACACTTTATGACAACACTGAAAGTGCTTTAAAAAGGGGAGAACGTTGGCTTTAAATATAGTTGCATAGAGATGATTAATATAAACCAGCAGCTACCTTGCGAATTCCACTTGGACACTTAGGGAAAAATGATAACCTTGGTGCTTAACTATAGAACTCAAACAAATCGGAGATTTGGCTTAATATGTCGGGATAAGAAGAATAAAGTCGTTGCATGTTGGATTCGAGGACATGTTGGAATAAAGTGAAACAAACAAGCAGACGAACTGGTTTTGGTCTCTTGGGCACTGTGGACTGTGAGAACCCCTCTAGAAAAAAAACTGGTATTAAGCCAAGTTCAATATGCAGGATCTGCAATGAGAGAATGGAATTATTTAGGGCATTGCGGACCACTACTTCAGAAAAAAAGGAACTGCATAGGTATGCATTTCCAATGACCCTACTTCAATAGTCTTGAAATTTCTTGAAAGAGCAGCGACTGGATAAAGTAGTGAATCGTAGGCAAAGAATGAAGACGTACAATAAAGATCGCGGTACAATTCAAACAACTGCTCCAACAGCACAAAAAAAAAATGATTTAGGTTGATACGTCAAATTTCAGTGACCTGGTGTCTCTGGTGTCAAACCGAATGTTTGTTCCTAGATAATGTAAGACGATGCTAAAATATTTTATGCAGAAATATACAGATATTATCTGTATATAGTCCAAAATTTCTAAAAAATAAATCTGTGTAAATCCGTTTAATTGAACGAGTTAAAAAGTCGCCTGTTTTTATAATTTTTATTGGATAATAGTAGATATAATAGATAAATCTTTCTTACATTTTACATATATATTTATTATACATTTAAACAATTACATTTAAAAATTGATGGGATTATAATGAGAACTGCAGCTTTTCTTTTAAAATTTCGTCACATTTCTTATCATAAATAAAAAAATTTTGCATATTTTTTATTTTTGGTAGTTTGTTAGTTTCCGAGATATCATGTCAGACAGCCATAAAAGGTGCGTCCAGGAAAACGGGTTTAAATTTTTACTTACAGTTGTCGTAGGAAAAAAATTTATTTTGTCGAATACTTACAGCATTTTTCCATCAATCAGCTATGCCAGGGCTATGTAAAACATATTTTTTCTCATCGAAAAATTCATTTTTCTCCATCTGATTTTTAGAAGTTGTTTAATGAGAATCAGCCCCTGTGCTAATCGTTATCATCTTTACCTGGAAAACTTTCGCAACTTTTTATTGGCTATTACCATTATAGGTAATAGTCCCGCTACTAGGAAAGTTCTTTTGGGAACCTCAATCACTGATGACGTTGATTCCCGAATAAGACGAGGTTTCAACAGCCATCTCTCGGCTGAAAAACAATAAGGCTGTGGGTGCAGGGGAAAATTGATATTGCTCTGTATGTCTCTAATTCTGCCCTTAAACATGGACGATGCTGTTGGAAGTATGCGAGAGAGATTGAGAGTTTCTTAGCAAGATCTTTCTGTCGCATAAGATAGGGCAGTTTCAACAGTTTTACTACCTAGGTCATAAGGTCACGTTGAGCGAATAAGAGAAAACACTCTTTCTAAGAAGGTATTATATTCGAACAAGTGGTATCCTCAGAAGAAGACAACCTCCATTAAATGAACAGGGCAGTCTGACTTAACTTGACCTTATTATTTGGTGCCAGGGTGCACATAGCAGGGATGACAGGCGAAGCTTTATAGAAACGAAAAAGCCCAATTATCGGTTGTAGTGCTTATAAACTAAAAAATTAGTTCCAATTTTCGACGACATTCAATTCAATATCTCTCTTTGAGAAAGATCACTTTAATTCCCACAAAACTACGCAGTGTGCTTTTGAAGGTATTTATGGGATAAACTAGAGATCGAAAGCTTCAAAAATTAATGCAACGGGCTATCTGGGATAATCATTTTTGGTAAATTAAAAATCAAATTTCCGGAATTAAAGTCTTTGCTTCTTATTGAAGTTTCAATATCTACTGAAAAGTGGAGAAAATACATTAAGGATGAAAACTGGTTCCAAATTCGTGTTTAGCATGCGAAATTGGTACTTATTTCTGATTAATTTAAGAAGTATGGTGATTTTCCTTGAAAAGTTCAATTAAAAATAAAAGCATTCCAGTAGTAGCTCTTCTTAACCCATTAATGTAAGCACCCAGACCCCATTGAACGAGTATACTCGAATATACTGAAATTTTCAGAACTTGTTAGGATTAGTCCTGAATAGAAAAATATCTTAAGGTTTGTGGGCGTGATAGCTATGTTAATGTTTACTTTTGATATAGCATATATTACAGTTATAAACTCAAAAAAACAGTTTTAAAATATTTAACCCCTCTCTCCTTTATATTCATTTTGTAGCTCATTTTTAAACCATTAAACCATTTTCGACAAAATTACTTAGTTTAGTGTCATTTTGCCCTTTTTTTAAACACTGAAAAATTGGGCTCGAAAAATTGTAATCAAAATAAAATTATTGTAAAAGCTTTTTCGAAAAAAGCTGTCTTTTGTGTCACTTATGCCGTTAACAGCCAAAGAGAATACGTGAAATCTGAATTTTGAGAATTTTATAAAAAAAAACACTCTATTTTCGTTAACATTAATGGGTTAATGGTAATGAGCAAAGAAGATTACAAACACCATACAAAATTGTTTAATTATCTATTTCTTTCTTAAAGCAAACATAAACATTAAATAATTTTAATTTAAAATTTGAAAATCAAAATTAACTATAGATAGAAATTTTTTCGTGCAGTTTTTAATCTTCTCTGGTAATGAGAATGGGTTTAATATATTAAGGTATACTTGTTCTTAAGTTATACGCAGTTAGAATTTAAAAGAAATTGATTTTTTGTTTATTCCATTTTCGTAATGTACATATATTTAAGTATATTCTTTGAAAATTTCATATCGATCCGACAAATATTCTTGAAGTTACTTGTATATTTGTAAAGACGAATTTACTATGTGTAAAGAGCTTTTAAAATTTTAAAAGCGGTTTTTCTCAAAACTGTATGTTTCAAAGTCGTTGAGAAAGATTTCTCAAAAACGGTTTAATCGATAAGTCTCAAATAAGCTTTATAAATTTATTTTTTAGTAATTGATCGAAGAATTTATTTTTTCAATAAATATTTATGATTTTATAAACAATTTAAAGCCAAAATTTGCATTAAAAATCCAAATTTTTTTTGTAAAATCGCTTTCTTCGGTCTCCTAAATGCGTATAAATCTTTAAACTGATGATTTTTTTTTAATTTGTTGAAATATGTAGAAATTTTCCAATAACTATAAATACCTTTATTTATTTTTATTATCTCGTTTATTTTCTGATCTACATATGTATTAACATTATATTCAAAAATGTACTTAAAGTAAACAAAAACATTTTTCCCTTTTATTCAGTCAGAAGTAAAACTCTTTAAATAACATATTAGCAAAATATATGTTTTTAAAAATCTCATTGAAATAGCGTTGTTAATGATCGTTTTCAGGGTTTGAGTAGGATTCTGAGATATTTATGGCAAGAAAAATGTATTTTTCGAAATAAAAAATGTTTTAAATTAAGTATAAAACCCTGTGTATACAAAAAAAAATTTGCTACATCTGTACTTAATGAGTTTTACCTCTAAGCTGACATACTTCTAGATATACTTCTAGAAAATAAACAAATACAATGAAGGTACATACTAAAATAATTCCGCGATAACCGCCTAAATTGACCGCCATTTGAAGAGCTGCAAAAAAGAAAATCACAAAACACAAACAAAATACAATCAGAATCAAATACAATAACACGAAAATGTACGAAAGTATAAGACACAAAAAGTGGAGATTAAAGAAAAAAGCAGTAGCGTTTTTTGAATATAATACTGTGGCCCTATGGGGAAAGTAATTACTGAATTCATATAAGACTTTATTATATACCTACATATGAGGGACAATTTTAGTGTTTCTTTCGAAGCTAGAGCACTATAGACTCAATAATTTTTTACTATAAAAATCTTATTGCGCATTGCATGGCAATGTAGCATTTCGTTGCTTGCATTTCGAGTTTGATAGTAAGAAGGTTGAGAAGCAAAATCATCGATTAGAGTTGAAAAAAATTTTAAAGCTTTTTTTTTTAAATATACCGGATTTTTTTGTTTTTCAAACACAAATAAAACCGGCCTACAAAAATTTAGAGCGTTTTTCTATGTAAGTTAATGCGTTTAACCCAACCTAATCTTAACCCAAAACTAAGTAGGAAAAAAGTTAGTTTCGCCATTTTGAACCATCTATAAAATCAAAACCAATATGTTACGAGTACTCGTTAAAGTTTTATAATAAAATATAGTACACCTTTCGAATAGTTTGTTCTTTATGATAATGCAAATTGAAATTAGTACAGACATCCAAATACGAAATATATACTGAAAATTAAATATGTGCATTTTAAAAAATTATACGAAAAATTTTTAAATTAAATTCGATATTTGCCATAAATTGAAAATAATAATAGTTTATTGTGAAGCTAATTCTGAATTCCTTGCTCGCTGCGTCGCTATACATATTCGTTGCTAAATTTTAATTTTAGAACCTAAAAAAAAAATTGAGCTGTTTCGTGGAAAATCATTGAGGAAGATTTGCTCTTTCACAAACTCTGTACGTTAATCTATGCTACCCTAAGTTACGTTTTTATAATCTAGCTTTTAACACCTGTGAATATTCGTTTGTTCCATATGTGAAACCATTGAGTGATGGGAAATGTATGTTGTACACAGTCAGACCGGATAAAAACCAAAATCAGCTTTAAAATTCAATCCAAAATTCAAAAAAAAAATTTAGACCACAACTCAAACCAAAAGTTAGACAAAACTTTAGGCCAAAGGGCTTGGTGCCCGATACCGAACGAAAGTAACCCAAAATTCAGACCAAAAACTAGTGGGAATATCTGATAAATATTTACATCAATAAATTTTAACTTAAATTAAACAAAAACTAGACCGAAATTCCAGACGAATTCTGCCCAAATCTTAAAATAGAATTCAGACCGATTTCGGACCGAAATTCAGACCAAAATAGTATCAAAATCAAGCCAATTCACACGAAAATATTACCCACAACTCAAACTAATAGTTAGATTAAAACTGAGGCTAAAAAGACGCCAAATACAAAATAAAGCAAACCAAAATTTAGACCAATTCAAACCAAATTCAGATTAAAATGCAAACTAAAATAAAACAAAATTCTGACTTACAATCAAACCAGAATTCAGATCAAAAACGGGCAAAAACGGAAAAGTTAAACCAATATCAGACTAAAATTTAGTACAAAATTCAATCCAAAAACTAGACCATTATCAAGCTTTCTAAAAGTACGGTTATATATATGCTGACATTGAAATTGTATATTCAATGTAGTCTGAATGTATTTAATAACCAGATGCACTGTAAGGTGCATCCTATTGGCATCCGCCCAGCATGGCGACTAATCAGAATCGATTCAAATATCCGACCCCATTTTAATATTTATATTAAATTATTATTATTAAAATAAAATATAATATAAAATAATATTTTAAATCCTAAGGTTTTGGAAAAATCTATATATGTTTGATTTCTCCAAGATTTCTGTTTACTATAAGATTGTCGGGTTGAAGGGGGAGGGCTTCAGCCCCTAGAGTCCCCCTTCCCCCAGGATACGCTACTGGTTGTACATAATTGGAGATTAAAAGCTCAGAAAGAGCATAAACAAAGAATATTCAACTACATATCTACGAAATGGCGCCTTATTTTTTTTATTTAAATCCCATACTGAATTTTACAGCTTTTTTTTTGTGTGTTTCTTTTAGTAATTGTTTGATTTTAGCTTTTTTAGATTTTGTGTTGGTAAATTGAGATTTTAGTTGTGCGCTTGCTAGCGATCGTTGAGGTTGCAATAGTTATTTCAAACTTTTAGTAATTCCATGGAATTAAATTAATTTCTACATAATTGTAATTAATATTTGAGTAATTGTTATTGTATAATTATATATACATATATATAAGAAAAAAACCAAAGTACATAGAAGAGTCTGTCCGAAGAAAACAACAATGAGAGTTGCTTTAATTTCGGCAATTTTATGCGGCATTGTGGTGACGACAGGTAAGGAATACAATAATTTATTCAAATTCTAAACATTTTGTCGAAAAAATAATACAAATTTTTTTTTTTGGTTAGTTAATTAATTATTATATTTTATTTACTTAATTACACAGATATTACACGGTTTATAATTAATTATTCAGAATTTTTATTAATTTTACTAGTATTGTATGTACTTGTGAAAAGAGAGAGTGAGTTTATTTTATTTCAGCAGGGCAGTGCTGCCAGAATCCGGAAATTCATCCATATTTTGGGATTTTTTTTGCCTAAATTGACGCAAGGAGTCTTGAGTCTAAAAAAGACAAACCAGCAGAAGAAATTTTATTTAGAAAAGTTGGAAATATCATTTCGAATAGTTTAATTAATCAGTATTTTTTAAAATGCTTCAGCTTTTAGATCCAAAAATCGTTCAGTAAATCGCTATAGTATTACAATTTATGTAGGATATGAATTGCATGATCAGTGGAACAATTTTCCAAAAGAATTCATTGCCGAATTGCAAAGTTCCTGACTCTTGGAAAGCCGTAACTGATAAGACACCTTTGAATACTTTCTATTGTTACTGACAATAAAAAAATGCAGTATTTGTACTTTAATCTGCTATTGAAGGTTAAAATAATAGTTTTATTTTGATCGTGAAATAAAAAAATTTCAAGTTTTTAAAAATTAATATTTCTCAAAAACCAAATATTTTGTTATAAGCGCTAAATTTAAGAATAGTTTAATTTTTGACTAATAATTTCTCAGTCTGCAACGTTGTTCAAAAAAATTTTTACTTTTTGGAATTGTTATGTAAAAATACAGACTGAAAATATCGTTTTATAGAAGAGAATGAAATGGGATCTTTGGAATAAGATCTCTGGCAACACTGCTACAGACTTATCAATTTTACTTACACACAAATTTGTGGGTTTATTTAAGCTTAAAGTTTCATATTATTATTTATATATTCATAGTATTCACGGGTTGTTGCGATATGTTCTTGATGTGATGCGAAATTCGGGTTGCGGAAGTTTGACACCTTTCCACTTTAAAATTCGTAAGAAAATCCAAAATATTTCGATTATTTTTTAATGAATTTTGAGAGAAAAACTATTTCGCATCTCCAATATTTGTATTGAACCCTAATCGCCTGGTTGTATTGGTGCTCGGTGTTCGACGAATACAAAACATTTTCTCCCGTGCTCGGTCAAGATGACTACATTCAGCTCGTTGCAAAGTTGTTTTTTGTCAAAATATACTTGTTTGTATAATACTATTTTATATATAATGATATTGTTTCGTAAAATTACTCATATTGCCACCCTGAATACTCGGCGTGCTCGGTGTACAATACACCGAGCATATCGTGTTATGAAGCGAAATCCAAAGTCTTCTAGCTCAAATTTGATTCCGAATGGATAGTTAAATATAGATTAAATATAGTTTTCCGGAATACTTCAATAGAAAATATTCGGAAAATCAGACAAAATTTATCGCCCACTTCTCCGCGAGGGAGAAAGAGAGTAAACACGAATTTTGTAAGAGAAATAACATATTGTGGAGGATGCGGCACGATTTCGTTGTTGTTACATTGCGAAATCTCCGGCACGCATATTTAATTGACAGCCTAATCTAACTTTATTCCAGGGTATTATTATTACAGCTTCTCTTTGGAGTTTAAAACTTTTCTTTGCGCATTATTGTTGTGTGATTTAGCATGGATATAGTCACTAATTTTGACTGCACTATAGTTTTCACCCCCACTAAATCTTTGGTGGTAGTGGAAGTCAAACTCCACTGTCACTAAACCTTTAGTGGTAATGCAAATAAAAATCAACTACCACTAAACATTTGGTGGTACTGGAAATAAAAATCAACTTCCAAAAATAAACCTTTAGTGGTATTGGAAATAAAATTCCATTACATCCATTACAGAGGCAGATAATAAACTTTTTTTAAAAAAGAAGAAATTTCAGCTCCATTAAATAAACTAAATTTATTTAAAATATGTTCAGGTTATAGCCGGCTGATGGAAAGCACAATTTCAAGTCTAATTTACTCACAATTTTATATTTGAGATTAGCAACTTCCAAGTTATTTGTGCATCAAATTACATAGTGATGTGAAAACTCCTTCGACTGGGTGTTTTTAGGTAGGCGGTATAGGGCAGAGTTAATTCAGGATAAATGTTTTTATTAGTTTCATCTACATTTTGTTCTCAGACATATGAAGCGAAATCCAAAGTCTTCTAGCTCAAATTTGATTCCGAATGGATAGTTAAATATAGATTAAATATAGTTAAATATAGTTTTCCGGAATACTTCAATAGAAAATATTCGGAAAATCAGACATTATATAGAGAAAAACGGCAGATGACGTTTTACTCAGCATACCGAAATTATGCAGGGTAGCTTGGTTTCATTTAATCAAGATTTTTAACCCGAGTTCTCCTCGCGTGTCCATATGGACATATGCTCTATCTAAGAAACCAGTTTATAGATAACAGCCAAAAGTTGCATTTACGTTATTTCGGACCTTTTTAAAAAGTTTTATTCTGTGAGAATTTGGGTTAAAGTTGAAAAATGTCAAAGCAATAGTCAATATTTCTGAAACTAAAGTAGTTATCAAAGAAGGGAGTTAAGCATTTGAAAAGCCTCCTTCAAAAATCAATAACTGCATCAAAACCTGAAAACCGTAGTTTTTCAATTACAACAATTTATCCAGATTATATGTTGCTATATGGATTTATTGTGCGTAATTCAAAATAAACAAGTTATTGGTTATGATATTTTTTGATTAGCCTCTTGCACTTTTCTATAGCTTAATCTAACCAAATTTAATTTAACTTTTTTTATTAAAATCTCAGCAAGTGCTCATTTAAACTTTTTCAATCTTGCTTTATTTACTTGTCAGTCCTCGCTACCAAACCACCTAAATGGGACCCCAATTACATTGTCAAGGGTACACTCTATATACCTTATGCCGAAATTGCTGAACCTTTTTACGCATGGTACGATCAACATACACGCCGTTCTCGTATCGATTATTATGGTGGTATGGTTAAAACCTATCAGCTGGCCAGCGATGGACAATATGGCACCTCCCTGAAATTGGCCCCAGTTACTACAGACGCCGAGGCAAATAAAATAACATGCTTACAGTTGAATGGCACTGCCGAGAATAAAGTACAAATACAAAGCATATTGCCCGATGCGAAGAACTTCACGCTTATTGGCACTGAAATCTTTTTGGGTTTCACTTGCGATAAATTTCGTTTGGAGGAAACAATCGGGCAAAAGAGGAATGTCTATACGCTGTGGGTGCGCTATAAGAAATCACCGAAATATCCCGCACGTCAACCGATACCAGTGCGCTATGAAATGCGTGGTTATAATACGCTATTGGGTTCACATTATGATCATTACTTTTTGGATTACGATAGCTATGAACATGATGACATACCAAACGAAGTTTTCGAAATTGATGATAGTATGTATTTCCGATTAAAAGAGTACGGATTATATTACTTACATGATATTAATTGGATATGAATTTGTTTCGTTTTTAGGTATGGTTTGCGTTCCTTTCCCCGGACCTGGTACTGGCCATTATGCCACCTTTAATCCCATGCAAGAGTTTGTGCATCCTGCAGTCGATCATCACGTAGACCATTCTTTCCATCATTTCAAGGGCCAACATGGCATAAAGTATCGTACAGATAAAGAGCATGAATATCGCAAAAATATTTTCCGTCAGAATTTGCGTTATATACACTCGAAGAATCGTGCGCGCTTGAGCTATACTCTGGCTGTCAATCACTTAGCCGATAAGACCGAAGAAGAGATGAGAGCTAGACGTGGGTTTAAGTCATCGGGCGTTTATAATACTGGCAAACCATTTCCTTATAATATGGACAAACTGAAGGATGATTTGCCTGATCAATACGATTGGCGTCTATATGGAGCGGTGACACCAGTCAAAGGTATGGGCCATTTAATTTAAGAAACTTAACACAATTTAATATAATTTATACTTATCATTTGTTTCACAGATCAATCCGTGTGCGGCTCTTGTTGGTCCTTCGGTACCATTGGCCACATTGAAGGTGCATATTTCCTCAAGAATGGCGGAAATCTAGTGCGTCTCTCACAGCAAGCTTTAATCGATTGTTCCTGGCAATATGGAAATAATGGCTGTGATGGTGGTGAAGATTTTCGCGCTTACCAATGGATGATGAAAATGGGCGGTGTACCAACCGAAGAGGAATATGGTCCTTATTTAGGCCAAGATGGTTATTGCCATGCAAGTAATTTGACATTAGTTGCAGCGATTAAAGGTTTCGTTAATGTTACCTCAAATGATCCAAACGCTTTTAAATTGGCGCTAATTAAGCATGGACCCCTCTCGGTGGCTATTGATGCTTCAGTGAAATCATTTAGTTTTTACGCACATGGCGTGTATTATGATCCTAGCTGCAAGAATGGATTAGATGAATTGGATCATGCTGTACTAGCTGTCGGCTATGGTACAATCAATGGTGAAGATTATTGGCTAGTGAAAAATTCCTGGTCTACCTATTGGGGCAACGATGGTTACATATTAATGTCAGCACGCAAAAATAATTGCGGTGTTATGACCACGCCTACGTATGTTGAGATGTAAGTAAAGTAAAACGAATAATTTTACTGATGAGAGTTATTCAATTGTAATATTTTTGTATAATTTCTTTATGATCCTACGTAAATGAAACTTTAATAAAAACATATTTTTTTTATTTAAGAAAATACTTGATTTGTTTACAATATATATTTATTTGCTTCTGAAGCGTTTCACTCGTTTATAAAAAAGTTATCAGTAAAGCCCACACAAATAGATTCACACTTCAAAAACAGATGCAGCTTAGCGAATTCGCAGGAAAAACCAGCGCCAGCATAGATTAGTTGCAATTCTTAAAGTTTATTGTGCTCAGATTTCACTTGTGGGTCAATTATTACAAAAATAAACTTTCAATTGAATTGATAAAGAGACAAATGCAATGTTTAGTTAGCAAAGACAAATACAGTTTAAAAGTGATATGACGGTGAACAAATGTATGAGCCTATTAAAGTTACAGAATACTTTCACAATTTCAGAATGCAAACAATTAAACATGTATTGCTGAATAGTTAGTAAATAATGAATTGTTGGTTTTATTTCAAAATTCTTTCCATTGTCTTCAAGTGTGAGTCTTTTGATTTCAGTATTTGTCAATCCCAATCACTATCAGTAAGATGGTTCAGCTTTACATATTGTATAACAGGAGAAATAAACTAATGGCGTTTTATTTGAAAGATTTTAAGTACAGGCCACTAAACACAAGAAAAATGTATAGAAAAAAAATATATATGTAATCTTCATATTCCATTCTGCATACTCGATTGTTCTAATTTGTTTACTTTGGATCCTTATTTTGTTGAAAAAACAAATCGTTTACAGAGGCGAATTTACGATTCGGGGTTGGCAGGAGCTGATTAGGTAGGATATAAGTATTCTGAAGGATATCTACCTATCTATCTAATAGAAGAAAGATAATGAGTCTAATAGGAAAGATTTAGGTCAGCAACAGGCACAACAACAATGTGGCTAAGCTATGAACAGCGAGGACCTGCTCGTAAGACCAATTCCTCAGAGGTTTGGGTCCTGAAACGCCGCTTTAAAAATGCAGAAGGTATTAGAAGGGAATTATTGAACATGATGGCAATGTGGGGTGGTATTTTCCAATGAGGCCAAATTCAGCATCTTCGGATCTGATGGAATCGCGTATGAGAGGCGAAAGACACTATAGCGACAAATGCGTTAAACGCACCCTTAGACAGGGAGACAGTCGAATCGTCTGAGAGAGACTCTTTTTACGTCCCTGAACAGCTAGCACTAATAAATGGGATGGCAAACGCCTTTCAGTACAAGCGGAACCTTTGGCATATTATGAAGGTGCAATGTTACAAAAAAGATTCGTTGAATTAAACCGTATTCCGGCAATGTTCGGGATCTCTTTTTTGTAACATTGCAGCAGTGTAGTATAATAGAATTAAAAATTCAGCATCATCATGTCTTTCCGTCAAGACCTTATTTCCTTTATCCAGGAAAATGGTTTGACATTGACAAACAATGAAAAATTTCTCTTTCATTAATAGGTGCACGCCACGAGTAGACGAACGATTTTGTTGGGAATAGATTAAGAAGATATTTGTTAATGAATTCCTCTTCATTGAGTTTTAGAGCGATTTGAAGTGCTTTCTACATGCTGAATGTTATTTTTTAAGAGTTAGAGATCTGTGCTATTGTGGTCGTTTTGTATTTATTACTTTGCGGCTGATATGATTATGCTCGGTGATATATTTGCTACATGTTGGATAAGGTAAGACAAACCGTCTGAATTAGATATTTTTTATATAAATTTCGTTGAATGTTCAAATAACTAGTATCTTTTAAGATTTTTTGATACACAAAATTCAATAAAATTGTCAATTCTTTGAGCCAGTAAACGAATATGTTAAGCTACCTGATGAAATAGCGTCCAATTCGTGAATAGATATAACTGGCCATAAACCTTTTACCTTAGTAGGAAGCAATATTAAAAGCCAAAAATAGTGTTTGTATATTTCCAAATTACTTTTAATTAAAAAAAATTTCCAATCGCCAATATGCTAGTATAGCGCTTTACAAGGAATTAGAAATGTAATTTATTCAATAAAACTTATACAAATCTTAAGCAACTTCCATGGGGATAGCAATAACCTCCTCTGTAATGTCGAGTTTTGTAATTTTCGTTTCTAAAACAGCAGACTCGCCATTTCTGAATTCGTAGTTATGCTATTTTAAAAAATACAAAATATAATGTGAATTAATTAATAAGATAGCACAAAGAAAATCTCCACTTACCTTTCGCTCGCCTTTCTTATTAGCGATTTCGTAATTACGGTAATCCATCGTGGAATCTTTGCGTACGACACGCAAGTCAATATTCGAGCCGGAACCTAAATCATTGAAGACACCAGCAGCGATAGCATCACGCACAAGCTTCATACCATCAGCCTCGGACATATCGGGTGTCCAACGTGATTCGAAAACAGCCATAGCAGCCAAACTGCCTGAACCCATAGTAGCATATGGCAATTTATCGGTGGAACCATGTGGATGAATGGAATAGATGTATGAGCCGGTCTTATCGACGCCGCCCAAAACTAAAGCAGCACTAATGTGTCCCTGATAGCGGAAAAGCATTTGCTTAAGCAAGGTATTTGCAGCGACAACAGGCACTTGACGGCCCGTATTAAGACGGAGCAACTCCAACTGCGATGCAATTAAATCCGTAGTCATTTCCGTATCGGCTGCTGTTCCCGCACCACAACAACTGTGAGAATAGTGTAGGAGCAGTAAAGTGTAAGTATAATTATATTTATATGCCGTATTAGGGTACTTACTACATATTTTTGGCGAGGTAATGAATTTTAGAGCAATTTTTATCCGATACAATGGTACCCTCAGTGGCGCGTGTATCAGCACCTAAAATAACACCATCCTTGAATATAATGCCCGCAATTGTTGTGCCAGTTTTTACAGTCCTCGGTGGTTGGAAACCGCTTTGAAGAAGCAGCGCATTTCTGTGAAATGAAGAGAATTATTGAAATATTGCTTACCTTTGAAATGTTGTTGGGTTAGCATTTACCTTTTGCAATTATCAAAATTGAAGCCAGCTTTGGGCACGTCACGATATTGCTCCAACTGCATTTTTAATCTCTTTTATTTTTTAAGCAATTAAGAAAAGCTAATTTTTGCACAATAATTCTTTAAAAGTTGCAAGTTATACCGAAGCAATGACAAAACAAATTTATTTTTTGACAGTTTAATTACAGTGCAGTGGAATATTTTCATGACTCATAGTCGCATTTTTTCGTATGTGCAAGGTACTAAAAAAGTCAATCACATTCAAAAACTAAAAAAAAACTGTTCGTTGGAAAATAAATTTTAGTTTGAAGTTATTTAAGAAGTGTACTTTTAGACGAGAAACTTGTTGCTAGTCTCCTTTTAGATTATTGAACTGCTGACGGTTAACTTTTGAGTTTTTGGGTGAGAGACGAGGAGATGAGAGTGGAATGATAGCTGACGGCAACTATCATCCAGTTCCGTTTTTACAGTTTTTGTTTTTTGACATTCAAGCAACTCCTCAATTACACACATTTTATTTGTAGACATTTTTATTTATTAAAAGCAAAACTAGATTATTTGTAAGTACTTATCATACTATTATATAAAAATATGATCAGAGTGTATTAATGAAAAAAATTACTAAAGAATACCAAAATAGGCAATAGTAAAAAGAAAAATTTGATCGTTAACAGTTGACGAATGTATGCATGAATGCAAATGACGACACCAAAAAAAAAAAAAAAACTCACAAAAGTTAACCGTCAACAGCCGAACAATTTAACAGAGACCTAGTAACTCTTAAATGTGATGGAAAGAGCGAGAAGACGAAAGAGGAATAGTAAAAGACTCTTGAGCTAAATTTACTGATATTTCTCTTTTTATATTTTCGTATTTCTTCATTGTTTTTTCCAAAGCGAATTTAATAAGTCCCCTTTTAGACGCAGCGATTTTCCAGCGATTTCCCTCGGCGATTCTCTTTTTTGCCAGTTTTCTATCGCCGGTAGTTTTTAAACACATTGATTTCGACCAAGAGACTGTTACTTTCTGTTTGCTTCTTTGGCACTGATATAAAAAAGTACTGTGAAAAGTACTTATTTTGCAGCTTTACCAATGATAGTCAAACTGTGGTAGTGAATGAACTCCAATTGATATCGTGCATGCTGATAATCAGCTGTTTTTGAACTGGACAATTTAATTTGTGATGTTATAATTTTTTTGTGCATAGATTTGAAGATTTCATATAAACTATATAAACATAACATAAGTATAAATTAAAAATATGTCGGCCACAACAAAGCTATTGCTTCCAAGGTGGAACCAACTTGCAAGAGTACGAAAACTTACAAATTTACGTAAGTGCCGGCGATATGCCTTTGGTTTATATATTCCATGGGGATTTGTTCTAATAAAGCTATTTTTCTATTAAATTGCAGACCACTTCTCGAGTATCAATGTGAGTACTGCATCCGCCATAGCTAGCCGCAATGAACTGTTCACAGAAGAACAGCGGCGTCAAAATGAGGCGGTGGGTCGCATTGATAAGATTGAAGTGCGCTATTTAGGGCTGCCTGAAGATGTGACATTAGCAATGAATCGTGCACTCTCCACCCCATATAATTGTGCTCAACACTTATCCGAAGGTCATTGCAAGCGTTCGGCGCTCGCTTTAATCGATGGCAATATACCATGGGACATGCATCGTCCGCTGCAAGATTCCTGCACATTGCAATTGTTGAATTTCTCAGTTGCAGATCCACATGTAGTAAACAAGTGAGCCAGAATATTAAATTTAATTAAACTTACTCTATGTCTCTCATGCCACCTTTATGTAGAGCCTTTTGGCGTACTTGCAGTTTCATGTTGGGTGCCGCATTACAAAATTGTTTCAAGGATGAAGCACGTCTGCAATTACATAGTTTTCCTGGACCAAATGGTAAGTTATATTATATAAAATGTACATACGTACATGTCTTAGTAATCGTAAATTCATGAATATCTTCAGTTAAATCGGGCAGCTTTGTGCACGATATTGTTTTAGGTGCCCAATCGTGGCAACCTACAAAAGCTGAAATGCGTGCTGTCTCTGCAGAAATGATAAAACTAGCTGCTAAAGATATAAAAATTGAACGTTTAGATGTGAATAGTGAAATTGCGCTAGAAATTTTTAAAGAATCGCGTTATAAACGTGAACAATTACCCAGTATTGCAGCGCAGAATCATGGACGTGTTATACTTTATCGTTTGGGTGAACATATTGACATCTCACGTGGTCCTATGGTAGCGTCATCTAGTTTTGTGGGCAAATGCACGATAGCAGCAGCGCATAAAGTCGCCAATGAAGGAGATAATGATGCTATTTATAGAATACAAGGTGTCGCCTTGCCAGTAGGATTTACATTAAATCATGTGGCTTATGGTGCGCTGGAGGCACGTGCTAAAAAACTGGTATATTAATTGGGATTCTATTGAATTCAAAGCATATAATTAATGTATTTTCTCTTTATCTTATATCATTTTTATAAAGAATCCTGCACGCTTACCAAACGAACCTTTTGAGGAGTCACATATGCAAATGGCTTAAATAATATATAAGCTCTTTAGTGTTAAATATTCATAAAGAAAAAGATATATAATTTAAATTAAATAGTTATGCTGTTAAAAACGAAAGTCAGTAAAACAAAATCAAATATTTTGTAAACAAGAATCAAGAAAAGTTCACCGTAAGCGGTATTCTATTAAATTGAACATACACATGTGCACTTTTTTCAATTTAGCACAAAATTATTTCGATAGGTCAAGGTTTCAAAATGTGTTCATCACTGAATTCATGAATTTAGAAAAAAGAAACAAAACGAAAAGCAATTTCAGCAGTTTCCCTTTACCTACCTTTGAGTCGAAGGCGATAATTTTTAGTATTATAATAAAGAGACTGGAACAAGACACAAATCTTTAACCCTTTAAAGGTCGCAAGGATTGGAAATATTCTTCTAATATGATTTTTTGCTTATTTTAGCCTATCCATCACCCAACGTCGTATTGTAATAGAGCTCCATTAACTTTCATGAAAGCAAAATTGACGTATATTTTGCCAGACAAAATGACTCAATTTTGTACCAGATCTAATAACATTTTCTCCATAAGTTATTTGCCGCTTTTAAAGTGCCGATACATGCAGAAATGAGCCCTTACATTGTGGTAGACCTTGTCCCCTCATGGACCGCATAATTTTTTTTAAAAAGATATTTAACAACTAAACATTTTGACCTCAATCTCTTAATAGATTTCCTTGTTTAATGTCGTGGGAATAAATAAAACAAAAGGCCGATTACTGAACAGTTACCTACACGAATTTCAATAGGTACGTACTGAGGCGTACAGAAAATTTTAACCCTTATGTTAATTATCTGTTGCGTATTAAGTTAAAATTTCGATTCGTAAACAAAAATTCATATTCATATATTTTAAATGAACAGATGAACAGGCCACTTGCATGTGATTCATTTCATGGACGATTTTATTTTTTTGGGGTTGACATGGCTAAAAATACAAAAAAAATTGTATCAAAACAATAGTTAAGTGGTGCCTCATACCCAGTTATTTGCTGTGTCTCATACCCGGAAAATAATGCCATTTTGAGAATAACTAAAAAAAATTGTTTCCAATCATATATTGGCACAATCGAGAATTCGATCGCAAAATATACGAAAAACACTAAATGCTAATGCATTACACTAACCTTTTTCAATTCATTCACTCGAAAATATATCACTTTGAAAAAAATCAAAAAAGGTTTCGTGATCGATTTTCACATTCGATGTTTGCAGCTGATACAAGCAATATGGTACATCTATTTACTCCGGGATTACCACAAAAACTGACTCATGTCAAAAGAAAAGCTTGACAGTAGTCAGATCGGCAATATTGATATTGCATGATGTAAAAAATCGACTGTCTCATACCTGGTGCTGTCTCATACCCGGGTACACTCCCCTACTTTATTAGAAAATTTTTTGAGTGCTCTAAAAAATTTCAAGTAAATTCTTACGCTTAGTTTTTTCAATGCTAGAAAAAAATTATTTCACGGAGTATATTGTTAGGCTTAAGTATATTTCAGTAAAACTTATCACATTAAAAAACATTCCGGTCCGATCGAAAAGGTTTTGTCAAAAAGTGCGGTCCACGACCCGATTTGAAGGTGGCTCAAATAGAAAAGGGAATTTCTTCTGAATCCATAAAAAAATTTAAAATTTTTAGTAAATTTAATAAAATTTCCAAAAAAAAAAAAATTATGTGGTCATGTCGATTTTTTATATGGTACATCAGTTAAAGAGTTTATGAAATTTTCCACAAATGTGTCTATTTTTTGTACAAAATTATGCCATCCATGATTGTTTGGCTTTTTTTTTTTTAATTTTTTAAAATCAATTCAGCCTAATTTTTCTTACTTTATTCGCAAATTTAGTTAATTTATGGTTTTAAACGGCTATGACACGAATATCTGTGTACCTTGGGAGCTCCGCTGAAAATTGTTAAAGAGTGCTTCAAATTGCATCATTCACTTTTAATTTGGTTTATATTCGGCTTGCGAAAATTCCAGAAAAAGCTGTGAAACAAATGGAAAACGCATGCGGTTTAAGGAATGGATCTGACCGAGAAAATGTGTTTGACGCACACTGGGACTGCTCCATAAATTTTTTGTCAAAAAGTACAAAGAGTTATCGTACGGCTTCAATTTTTCGTATATAAAACTTTTTGGTATAAATTACGAAAAAAATGAAAAATGGGCGTGTTTAGTGAATTTAAACGCTTACCTTCCATGCAAATCAAATCTTCCAAATCCCATGAAATCCTAAGCAATCAAGAATTCATTGGTTATTTCGCCTACTAAGTTTCGCAAAGTTTAGAAAATCTGCAATAAAACAGTCAATATATTTAATTTATTGAAAATTTTTCATTTTCAGTTTGTAAAAAAGTGCAGCATACTATTTGGCTTAGTATTAATACTAAAACCCTAGAGTATGCAATGCAATTTGAGGTAAAAATTATTTAATTTTTTAAAAATAGATAGTTTTTTTTTAAGATGGAGAGACAAAATGATTAATTATAAACGGGGACGCAGATGGTAGCAGCTACATTTAAACTAAATGAGAAGTAGAAATTACCATCTTTATACTGATACTAATTATTCTTTGACGGTCGTTGGCGAACAAAAGATGTGCGATACTAAAGTATTGAGTAAAAGGAATTTTAAAACGCCTGTACAATTTTTTCAGTAAATCTGCACAAAATTTAGCTGAAATTAACAAAGTAACAAAAGTACCATTTGAAACATAAATAATAACAGCATTCATATTTGGATATCAAATTTAGCCAAAACAAAGATTACAAAATCCTGCAATATCTACGAGATTCGAATTACAACAATGCAATATGAATTAAAAATTATAGCCATATTATTTTCTTAAAATTTAACTGGTTGTTATCATTAAGAACATTGGTTCTCCTTGTGTTGCACTACAATGGAGTCAACATGAGAGTTAAAACGTTAATGCATTAAATTTTAAGTCTAAAAGTATACTTGCCATTTAAAACAAATAATAACAACAAAAAACAACAACTTGTTTTATTTTAACGGTATCTGAATTTTGCAAGTAAAACAAACTTTTTTTTTTACAACTTCATGAATATTTCATATAAATTATGCAAAGAAAATATAAATTATATACATATAAAAAAAAAAACAATGAGGGCAGATGAGCATGAGAAATGTTTACAAAAACTTAAGCAAACATGAATATGAGATTTTAAATAAATTTCCGCATACACATGCACTAACACGCATACATACATATACGCACACTAAGACTCACATACATATAAACCATTTGTTTGCCTTGCTCATGCCTACTAGAGTTACCAACAATACTGATTTTAAGTTCCACATGTTGATTTTTTTCGGTTGATTCTCCTTCATTTATAGTGTTTAATTTTTGTAGAAAACACGCAATAGAAAAAATAAGAAATATGTTGTCTCTTTGCTCTACCTATTTACTAGCAATTTTGGATTTCTAAGTTAAGTCAGTGGTGGATCTAGTATGTGGGTTTGGAAGTGGACTGATTTTGCTAAATGATAGGGTAAATATTAGCTGACGAATTACTAGACCATAAGACCGAAATTCAGACCAAAATTCAGACAAAAATCAAACAAAAAATCAAAACATAGACCAAAATTCAGAATAAAGGCAACCCAAAAATTAAACCAAAACTTAGACTAAAATTCAAATCAAAATAAAACAAGAATCGAATCAGAAATGAAACCAGAAATAAGGCCTAAAATTAAATCAAAACTCAGACTAAAAGTCAAATCAAAACTTAAACCCAAATTACAAACAAATTAAATCAAAAATCTGATAAAAAATTTAATCAGAAATTATACCAAAATTTAGGTCAAAATTTAGACCAAAGCTCAGACTAAATACAATCCCAAATTCAGACAAAAATGTGCCCAAAATCTAGATCAAAAATTAAACTAAACTGCAGAACCAAAAACCAGACCTAAAATAAGACTAAAAACCAGACCATAAAATCAGGCTTATACACAACTCACAAATCATTTTCTCCAAAAGTAGGACAACTATAAACTGACCTTGAATTTTGAAATTTACTTATAATAAACAGTGACACTTCATGAAGATTTTTAAAGGTTAGAAATATAAACATTTTTGGGAGGCGCAAGAGGCCCATTAGCCTCCTCTGGATCAGAAACTGAGTTTAGTTATTGAAAATAGTTGTAGACAATTATCAAATTGCGGGTGTATTTTAAGGTGTACTGGAAACCGTGTCAACTTTAATTCAAAATTTCGCAGAATTATTAACCTGAACGTTTATATATAAACTTCTTTTTACTTATAATAAACGAATCGTAAATTTTCGTTTTTAAGAGGAGATTCCTCCGGTTTTATTGATTAAAACTATCTCTTCATCGAATTAATCTGAAACTTGACACATTTTATTGTTAATTTTTCGGGAAGTTATTACATATATATTTTCCGTAAATTATTACCCACGCGCTTAATCACAGTTAACCGGTGATTTACATGATATCTAACCTTCAGGTTAATCAAAATAAAATATTCAAAATAAAAAAATAATGAAAAATTAACCATTGAGAGTTTGTTAAACAAAAATATCAATTTCATGCAAAAATTCAGCCGTATTTCATTGTGAAAAATTAAAAATGTTGTACAAATCGATTTTTTGGTTTAAAGAACATTACAAGTTTTATCTACTAGCATTAAAAATTATTTAATAAATACAGTACGGACAGAGATATCGTGTAAACTAGTCGCTAAAAATTTATTCGAGAATAACGCATTTAAAGTTTCAAATTCAAATGTAGACACGCAATCAGTTGCTGCCGCATCACTTTAGACATTTTCCGATCTTTAACTTAATACTTGGTACATACATAAATCCTTAAGACTGTAAAAATTCGATAAGATTAATGGAATTTTGCTTTCCTACTTATTTAAAATAATTGTACTGATTTTTAAAAGCAAATACTGATTCATACTGATATTTGCCAAACAAAAGTTGGCCACACTACTCATGTCTTTAGGAAGCTAATTAAAAAGTTTACGCTGTTTTTTTTTATACTACTAATACACATACATATAGGTAAGTATAAGTATGTATGTTCATATATACTCGTATATGTATGCACTTCGTATCAATTTTCAAACAACTTGATGATATGCAAAGGGTAACCACAAATATGACGGCAGCTTAAAAGTAACAAACAAAAACGAAACGGAAGTGAAAATTTTTTTGGGTACGGTAACAAAAAGCCGTCAAAAATTGACGTTTATTATGAGCGAGGAATTAGTTACTAAGTGTGGGTGGACGGTTATACATGCATGTATGCATATGTAAATATTACAAAATATAGATGTAAAGGCTTTAAAATTTAATTCTATACACTTTTAGACACGCTTTAGGCTGATATTTTAGGCTATTGAGTTATTATTATGACATTTAATTATCAGTTGATGTTTTTGTTTTAAATTTCAATGAATGCTAAAATTTGTTTTTATATAAGCATTTAAATACGTAAATATGTAAATCATATCATCACCATACAACTAACACCACATTCAGCATGCGTGATTTTAATTAAAACAAATTGTTTTAGCAAATATTAAATTAAGTAAATAATTTCATATTGGTTAAAATCTTTGAATTGCAAATAATTCATAAACAATCAAAAGGAAAATAAAAGAATATTAATACAGTTATCCATTTTTAGATTTTACATAAGAAACAATTTTGATTTTACTAAATTCAAATATATGACACTACGTAGTTGAATGCTAGAATGTTTAGAAATCAGATACTTTGCTTAAGGGGGTATTCTACCCGAGATGGAGCGAAATATCGATGTTTTCAAATCGTTATAAATGAAAAGCTTTTCAATATTTTTATTTGATGTTTTTTGCAAGTTTTTCTACAGGTTTTGAATAATAATTTTCGTTTTTAATGTTAAAAATATCTTTGTTAATAATGGTTCATTCGAAGCCTTGAACTTGAGCCTGCCGAAAATAGTTGCTCCATGGTGGACATGATATATCCGGTTTAAATATTCTGAAACACAAAATGTAACATTTTGTAATCGTGCGACTTCCTGCTATCGCCTCATTTAGGGAATAAGAAAAAAAAAAGTTTCTTCAATTTAAATCAGACGTTTGAAAAAAAATGACGATTTTTTGCCCTGTTTTTGTTTATATTTTGCATTAAAAACATTAGGTAAACAAATGCTTTCGCCATAATCCTAGATAAGGCCATATCTATACATTTGCTTAGTATCCTTGTACAATTTCAAGTCAATTGGACAAATGGTTTTTTGTGAATCGTGTCCACCGTCCCGAAAAAAATGGTTTCGAGAAAAATGAGTTTAAAGATTTACAAACATGGTACTTACAAATGATGTAACTTACGGTTAATCAGCGTTTCCAGGACCATACATTGCCCTCTCTTCTTTCTCATAAAACTCGTTGTCTACATCAAAAATATTAAATAAAAAAAAAATCGATTTTTCGGACCATCTTAACCCTTAACCGAATTTTACACTTGAAGTACTATAGCTGGTCGACATTGACTTAAAAAGGAAATCCATATATATGGATTAAAACGCACTAAGTGGGAATGAGGGAAAACTTTTTTCTTTCAAATATCGCGTGTTTTTAGTTCATATTTTGTTTGTTGACAGATTGGACAATACTGATATTATAAGAAAAAAAAATAAATTTTACAACTAGAGGGCTTAAAATTTTGCTATAGTAGCTCTATAACCCTCTGAACCTAGAAACTTGAAATTTAGAGAGCATATTTCTTCTATTACGTAAACTGTACTATACTGTTAAAAAGAGAATGATAAGGGCATTCCATGCTTGCTAACGCTTTTATAGTAGAACATGGGGCCTGAGACTAAAAATGCCGTACTGGTCATATCAAACGGTCATCAAATCCATGGACACCTATGCAGCAATTGCTTGGCGCAGCGAAGGCGCAATCTGAGTTAAATAAACTTCATAGCCTAGGTTGTCTGGGTATCACAGGGGCAATGAACACATGTCCCACGGCAGCACTTGGGGCAATACCTGGACTACCCCCTTAACACTTAACAGTTAAAACTGAAGCCAGTTTAAGTGCTCTGAGTTTGCCTAATGTGAACCTTCACAAAAGTGGAGATCATCTATCTGAAACTCACTGACTTTATGAGTAAAACATATGTATTTTCCAGAAAATTTCAAATAGTTATAAAGGATCTCCAAACATGGAAAAACAAAAATTTCACAATTAGACCCGGTGCACAGGTTTGGTACACTGATGGGTCTAAAATAGAAGATAGCAGCGCTGGGCTGGAATCTATGGGCCAAGATTTCAAAAAGCCATAGCTATGGGGAGAATGAACTCCATATTCATAGCAGAGGTTCATGCTATAGAGATCTGCGTTCGAGAATGCATATGAAGGCGAATAAACCGTACCTGAATTTATATTCTCTCGTACAGTCAAGCAGCTCTAAAAGCTCTGAACTCATACAACGTAAAATCCAAAATTTAATGGGAGTGTTTTGAGCTCCTTTCAGCCCTATCCACCAGGAATAAGGTTATACTGGCTTAGATACCGGGTCATGAAGGATTCAAGGGAAATGAAAAGGCGAAAAGCGAAGCACTTGGGTCCTTCATAGGTCCCGAACCTTTTTGTGGTGTGTCATCAAATCAAACCCAAACAATAATGTGGGATTGGGAAGCCAAAGCTCTCAAAGATTATTGGTCCTGACTTCATGGTATCCGACAGGCTAAAAGACTTATTAACCCAATCACCATTAACTCTAAATACATAATCAAACTAAAAAGAACGGAAATTCGTATCCTTGCAGGGCTTCTTACAGGATACTGCCTTCTTAAGTTTTAAGAAGATGGGTGTATCGTAATTCATGCCGACTATGTAATGAAAACATGTACTGTGTGAATGCCCAGATGCCGCAAGGCGTAAATTCTAGGATTCTGGCACCAAGAGCAATAGAACCAATATTCAGTATATTTGCGACAGAAACAGAAGCATGTACTGACTTGTTTCTGTTTCTGTTCTTTGTGACAGCCCGTCTTAAGTTTCACTGCAAAAAGTCTACATGAAGACAAGAAAACGCAAAGCTTCTGAGAAATAGTCGGTAGAAAATCCCATCGCCATCACAGCAAGAGTTTCAGTTTGCCATTCTTTACAGATTTTAACATAACCTCAAGGCTGTGGAAATATTTAATGAGTGTCAAATAACATATTGTTGAGAATGGACCATCGCTTGTGCCCCTCAAAGTGGTTACTGAGATTCCAGACCTGGCATTTTTTCGTGGAGAACGAATCTTGTGAAGGTTGCCCAAAGTCTTCGACCGATGACGTAAGTGCGGCTCTGGTGAAGTCCAAAATTGATGAAGATCCTAGATTGACCCAGCAAATGGTTGCTGAGAAACTGGGCTTGCATGCCATAGTTCTATCGCAAATATTTAGAGCTTATCTTGGACACACCAAGAAATCAGCACGTTAGGTTTCTCGAATTTAACCTGATACTTATTAAAAAGAGTCGCGTGCGCGATTTGAGAGTCCAGGATCTTCAACAAAATTGTAACAGGCGATGAAGCTTGGCTCTTCAAATACGACACATAAACCAAGACACAGTCGTTGATATGGAGCCCAAAAGGTGCTAATTAATCCATTAAAGCCAAGCAGCAGAAGTCAGTGGCAAAAGTAATTATTTCACCAGAAAAAAATTGTAGCTGTTATTCCTCTGAAAACTAGAGAAACGGTAACTGCTAAATGGTATACAGAAATCTGCTTACTAAAAGTATTCGAAAACTTGTTGGGAAATCAAAAATCAGATGAACTGCGCCGCTACTTTTTGCACCATTATAATGCTCCAGCTCACACTGCTGAATAAACGAACAACTTCATTCCGCTCTCAGGCGCTGAAGATATTCCTTCAGTATTATATTGTCGAGCAGTGCGCCGTGAGATTTCTGGTTGTTTCCAAAAATAAAAAAATTAAATTGAGAGGAAAGACCTTTGGCAATATTGAGTAAGTAATTAATGCAGCTTATGTAGAAGCTGCAAACCTCAGAAAAAGAACGAATTATGTAGACAAATTTAAAAACGATGAAGGCTAAAGTTATGAAATTAAAATTGTTTTCGGCCTTTATTCTGTACTATTGAGAGGAAACCATTCTTCTCTAATATTCGACGATAATTTCAATGGCATGATCGTACTTTAAGACTTACGTACAACAATATAAATAATCTAATTATTTTTACATCCTTTCATTATTCGCTAGGCTTTTTTTTGAGTTTTAATTGTAACGATTTTCCAACAACAATGTTGATACCGACTGTAGAGTAACATATGTCAAGTAAATATGCAATTAAATATTTAAATTACCATGAATATGAGAATTTATACCTCAAATGGTAAAGAAATTTTCTTCGGAAATTTTATCAAATTCAAGGCAAAAGTAACAAACACTTATACATCTACTCATGTATGAAATAATGTGTTAGTAAATTTAGAGGCATAACACACACACACACGCACGCAGTCTCACAAAGGCAAAAAATCCAAAGACAAATATTAAGTAAAGCCTAAGAATGAGAGAGAAACTTTTGTAAGCATTTCAAAGCTAAAGAAAAGTCAAACGGAATATATACGCTAAAAAGAAGGAGAACGAATGAACGGAATAAGGCAAGGGTAAAAATTTTCAAGTAGTAGGAGTATAGAAGCAGCAACAGCAGCAGGATGCAGGAAAAAGAAAGAGAGTGCTTTTAAACGGATACGGATATGGATATTGTGTTAGAATGTAGTGAAATTGGTAAAATTGAATGCTGCCTGACATTGCGCCTTGCTGGTGTTGGTGGTTGCTGATGATGACGATGCTGGCATTAATCAAAGTTTGTGTTCAATCTTTGGCATACAAATGAAATTTTTGCAATTTTCATGGTTTATTCCTTTGTGCGCGCTCGCGTTTGCCATGGCATGATGAAGGCGAAGGTCTTTGAAAAAGTTTATAAAACTAGAGTAGACTCAAGGAGGCAACCATGTTTCTTACTTGATTGTTTATTTTACTAACTATGCAAATTTAAAACCAATATAGGCAAATATGAAATTTATAGCTTAACAGTTCTCAATTGAATTGAATTCTATTTCATTCTTTATTTACACAAAAAGCACATAACAGTGGTAAGTAAACATACAAGCACACTCACACAAAGCTTCTTTCTCAAATACTCTTTTGTTTGTATTTCGGTTTTGTGTTTTTGCCATTTTATAATATGTTTAACTTGAAAATTTGTGAAATTAATTGACAGAGTTACATAAATGATACATGACACTTACATAAGAATGGAACGGAAATAATGTTCTTTGTGTATCATTTATTTCTAATATTTATTCAAAAACGTACAATTATAACACTGTTCAACACATTAAGAAAAATTCGAATATTCGAAACAATACAAGGAAGCATGTTTCAACCTAGACCGTGTTCGAATTTAGACTGCTCTCAAAAAAATAGGTAGAACACGGTCTGAATTGGAACCCGTTTAACTACCTATTTACATTTTTTCTTCAAAATTATGAACTATTTTGCAATGCTGAGTTTTTTAAATTATGTATATATACATATATGTATCGATCTTGCACAAAGTTTAGTTTAGAAAAGACCTGAGCTTTCTTTTAAAAAACGTTCCTTTTTGAAAAAAGGTCAAAACTATTTTTGATTTTGAAAGATTCGAAATCAGCAGTCAAAAACCCTCAAGCTGTGTCACAACTCAAATACTGTTATGAAGTCTAATTTTTTTGTACAGTGCAATCATCGACCCCTTCAAATTCAATTGTTTCCCATTCTACTTCTGTGGTCTCAAAATGCTTTCCAATGATTCATGTCTTCGGGCATAGAAGGATGTAAAAGACAAATGGGAAGATGAGAAACCAATTCGAAGTCCAATACATTAAATTTTGCAAGTGATTTCAATGACTTGAAAAATCGTTTCTTTTCTTCACTAAATGAGGCCGTTTGGCTGGCTTTGTTAAAAAATAATAGGTTTCTAAAGAATAGATGAAAAACTACATTTTTCGAATGAGAATCCCGAAAAACTTTATGGTAACTTCAATATCCCCCAAAAGAAAGGGAACCATAAAACACAATGTTTTTATGGTGGTCCAGACCAAATTAAACTATACTAAAGATTAGATCGAAAACCTGATTATAAATCAAACAAAAATCAAACCAAAATTTAGTTTAAAAGCAGCCCAAAATGAGACAAATATTCAGATAAAAACTAGACAAAAGTTCAGACCAAAATTCGGACTAAACATTAGACCAAAATTCTGATAAAACTCAGAACAAAAATAAGACTAAAGTAGACCCAAAATTTAGACCAAAACTCAAAATGAGATATGAACCAAAATTCAAACAAAACTCAGAACAAAAATTGAAACAAAAGTAGTCCAACATCAGACCAAAAGTAGATAAAGAAGTTCGGAATCAGACAAAAATTCAGATTAAAAGTGGAATCCAAATTCTAACAAAACAATTAGAACACAAATTTAAACAAAATTCAAATGGTTATAGGGTAAAGTGGGGTACCTTTGACACCGAGGCACATTTGACTTTGCAATTTTCAGTGTGACCATGCCCGTAAAGCTTAAAAGTTCAAATACAGAAAAAAACTTAATTTGATTTAAAGAAACGTTATGAACTTTGAAGGTTCTACTTTAAATCTTCTTGGATTAATACGTGTTTTTGTAAATTTGCTAACGCTGATGTAATTTTCGACAACTAGTATGTAAGCGTTTTGTGAATTAATTGTAATTGTTTTTAAAAAAAGAGTAACAAAATTTGTTAGCACTAATCTTTAATGCTAACAAAATAAAAGTGTGTTTTGTGAAAATGAAACAAGATAAATTGAAAAAGAAGAAACAAATCATTAAGAGCTTTTGGGTCATATTTGACCCCTATATTGCAGATTTACGTATTTACATTTATATTTTCTGTCTATACATTTTTACAAGACATAGTACGTAGCTAAAAAGACAAATCGAAGCAAAAATGAAGAGCGCTATTTCAGATATTAGAAATAAGCATGAAACGATGGCATCAGCCTCCGAAAAATATGGGGTAAATAGAACAACATTTCAGGTCTTGCATACTAAATCTTGGAGTCATACCCTTTTTCCAATCCCATCCACATTTTCCTGTATTATGACATTGTCAATCGACATCCTTGCGCGAAATTTCAGTACTGTACCGTAAATGGTTCTAGATATATCATATGCCCAAAAAAGCATATAGTTTATATGGAAGGTGCTTTACCCATTTGTAATTTTGAACTCAGACTATGCCTATCTTATGACCAGAGACGTAATGCATTATTATAAAATTGTAAATAAAAATTTTGTTAAATAAAGAGCAAATAATAATAATAACAGTCAGAACAGAAAAATAAAATAATAGTAACAAAATAATAATGTATCATTGTACAAATTTGTGTCAATCTCTGCTGAGGTTTCAGTATTATTTCGAGACATACACACATATTTTAATTTTTATATATAAATTTTATATATATATGTGTGTGACAAAGTTATTGACTTTTGTCAAAAGTGCCCCTTGTAAAGTCAAATGCTCCCCGTGCCTGGGACACTTTTGACAAAATGGGTTTCTTGGAAAAAGTAAAAAAAAAATAGTGATTTAGTTTTTATAAAAATATAGTTTTTTTGCGGTTTGATCTAGAAAAATCAGTGTCTTAAAAAAAGTAACATCTTTTAAAATCTATCAATAATTTTCGGAATTACAGACCTTTGAAAATTAAGTTTCAAAGGTTAAGGTTTCAATATGTTCAGATCAAAACTCAGATCGAAATTCGCGCCAAATACCAAACTTAAAAATAAACTGAAAACCGTAACGATAAAATCCAACTTGAAAACAGATAAAAAATAAAGCCAAATAACATTATCAAACTCTCCAAAAAATATTCATAAATTGATCCAGAAATTTTTGATTTAAACTAGTTAAAATTTTAGCCCTAATGAAAAAGAAAAAAGACCATTTGTATGGAAGGCAACAAAAAAAAAAATTTTGACGTGAATCGGGGCGATATTTCATAATTTGGGGCTTTTTTTCTTTTTAAATTTTGGGGTCATATTTTATTATGATATATATGAAATGTGTCCCCAAAATATACATATCGCTACCATAATTTGTTTAAGCCCTAACACACATTTTTCAAATTTTACAGGAGAAGCAAAAAACATTTTGATATTTGGAGTACTGCTTCCAGAATTTTTTATTTAAATTCAAAGATCGTAAGTTTTCGGAGTGTCTCAAAAAACTTCAGTACAGATGAAAGTGTGCACGCTTTATCATAATCTATGAAAAAACATTAGGGATTTAGCAAATAAAAAATTTCTAAAAAGCCTAAAATTTGGGTACAGTTTGAATGTGATTCAAATTATTTTACACGAGTTTTCTGCTTGTGGTTATTTTCTTCGTACTGATGCACAAGATATCGGAACAAAGCTATTACAAGTTATTGATTTATATAAAAGAAAAGATTCTGTTTTCATAACAGATTATGAAGAAACAGTGCGAAATGAGGAAAAGTTGAGTTCCGAATTTTTTTGCTTTTAGTTACCTAGTACCATTAAGGACAATTTTCAGTTATCTATTAATTTTCTTTTGGGTTGCTTTTTTTTTATTATTTTGACCTCATTTCATTATGAAAATATGACCCCAATTTTGGGGTTATTTTTCTTTTTTAGTTTGCGGACATTTTTCTTTGGGGCGAAATTACACGGAGTCGTTCAAGTGTATATAAGTAATAAACAGTTATTCTTCCCTCTGCATCCTTTCCGACCGATCGTTGTACCTTGGCGTTTTTTATCGATTGTGAACAAACGGGGTACGGATCTTGATGTGAGTTTTTTCATATATAACAATTCAAGAATGATGTTGACGCATGGTATTTTGAAATATTTATACAGTTCGAATCAAACTTATATTTAGTTCCTTTGCAATCTATGAACTATATTACTAGTGCTATAAAATATTTAATAAAATAAAAAAAAAACAAAGTAAACACAGTTTAATATAATATCATGCACTTTATCGATATTTCGGGATTTTTTACCTCAGCTGGACGACCTTGGCTGTCATCAACAAAAACGCTCGTGGCCATCCACATTTGAATGCAGCTGTCCAGCGTTTCACTGTTGGAATCGATGTTACTTGGTACTGAGATACTAAATAAAGTTCAGTCATCTGAAGTATAATATTTGTTGAACAAAAAGAGGGTTTGGTTTTAGTGATGCTCTCTCTTGATAAGCTCACTACTTAACAACAAACATAGAATAATAATGTCTTAGCCTCAACACAGAATTAATATGAGTAATTTATATTTATGAGATAGAATAGATAATATCTAAACCAAGAATGTCGCCAGTAACAGAAAATTATAAACCAACTTCCCGACATTATTTTTTTTTATTTTGGTGGGTGTTGATCAGTGTAATCAGCAAAATCATCAGCATCGTTTTCATCATTACATTATTATTTTCTACTTATTACGTTTTGGTTTTGGGGCGTGTACACGGGTATGTGTGTGTGTGTTTCTGTGGCATTGAGTCAAATGTTATTCAAATATTTACGTAAGTTTTTTTTCACTGAAATTGTTATTGTTGTTTTTGTGTTAATTTACCGATGTGAAATATATTAAAGCGCCTTGGGAATTTTCTACCTACTGTTGCCACATTTTGTTACCAAAATGGCATAATATTTTTATTTGTTTTTATACGTATATACACAAGTTTATTTTATCATTAACTTTTTCTTGTAACTTTCCTCAAAGCAAACCTATTTGTTTTCTCTGATTTTCCTTTTTTCTATTAACACTGAACATAAATATAATTTTCTCCATGGGAATTATTTCCACTTGCCACTAATTAGATTGAAATGGCAAAGAGATGCAGTTAAAATTAAATCAATTTAACGAGCATGCAGCTGTTGAAATACAAAAAAATAGGTACTAATTTCAATGAAAATTTGGTATCAGCTAAACCCGCCTGGTTAGATACCAAAATTATAAATCACGAGTTTTTACGGATTAGAGCAAGATAAAAAAAGATCAATGAATTGTTTATGGGACCAAAATTGTTGTATATTGGTTGTATTCAATACGATCAGAACGTGGCAACATGTGAATTGATCCAGAGGCGACTTCATCTCAATAGAGAAAATCTGAAGTATGAAGTATCTCGAAGAACTGTCGTGGCTGGAAATTAATATCGAAACGAACGCAGTTGATATATATTTTTATAGTAAGATCAAATTTATTCTAGTGGTCGGCACTCTCCGTTGCACCTTGTCCTCCCACTAGTCTGAAGGCTTCAACGTTTTATTTGCATGAGCCGCACAAGGATTTCGTGATTAATTTTCACGAATCTCTCAATAACACTCCCAAATTTTTACCAATAGAGTTTTGTGAAATTTGTGGTTTCTGCAACCGGATTAGACTTCAAGAAACTGATAGTTTCAAAGTTAGTTTTGACATGGAGTGCATATTTCTACGGATTACCAAAATCTTCTATACATTTTAACGAAGATGTTTGATTAAATTTCTGCCCAGAGACTTCTGTCTTCATAGAACTAGTGATCCATATGTGTAGCCTACAAAAATTGCATATATTCTCAAAAATATTTATTCCGATAGGTAAATCAAACTATAAAGTCTAAGTCGGTATTTAAATTATACAGCTCCCTCCTTAGTCTTAGGTGCCAATAATAAAATTGAAAACTGCAGAGTTCCCGGAACTTCCTGTTATAATGGCAATGACGAACTTACAAGTCAGGGGGTATTCCTTGAGGCGCTTTAATATCTCACCGTCTGGCTTTTTACAAGTTCTAATAGCAGACGAAGGAACCAAAATTCATCCCGTAGAGGACTTTTTTAGCCTCGATATTCTCGCCCAAAAACTAATTTTCTGATTTCACTATTGCGTGAAGAATGCAGTCTACTGATGGCTTGGTCACATGGTCTAGTAAAAAAATTACCAAAAAAGGCTGGAGTAAAAATTTGTAATTCCAGTAAAAAGAGTTTGTGCTGCATAAATGAAGACCACAAGGAACCAAATATTGTAGAAACGAAATCGGAATTGCTATGGAATGAATAAAGATAGTAGAAGTTTTTAAGTGTTATACGAAAAAAGCTTTTGACTGGAATGTTTCATAGGTGTTATACGGATTGAAGAGCTCATTAGGGTGTCAATATTTATTTATTTCCTAAAAAAATCGATTTTTAAAAACATCAATTTGGTATGCTGTAAAAAGTTAAAAATTGATATATAGGTAGAAGTGTTAAAAAAGACTCTAAAGAAACCAATATGATAGAAGCATCTCGGAGCACAGTGAGACCAAATGGCAAAAACGTGGCCAAAGCCTAAAGTTATATTCAAAATTTGGGATCGTTGATAACGACAAAAGTCAGGTCTTCAAAATTTAAAATTATGGATCCAATATAGCGGATAAATTTTGAAAAAAATTTATTGGATTTTCATACAAATTGGTATCTAGGGGTTTTAGGGGTCGTTGATTACGAATCTGAATCAGATTTTCAAGATTCAAAATGGCACATCCAATATGGCGGATGATTTTTTAAGTTCATTAGATTTGCTTGAAACTCTCTTTACTCGGCGGTTTGTGGCATTACTGATTACGTATTTACTGCCAAAAAGTTTCAAGCAAATCCGTTCAATTTTTAAAAATTCATTCGCCATATAGGATCCGACATTTCGTATTTAAAAAATATGAATTTTCTGGAATTAAGCATATATCTCTTTTGCAGGAAATACGAAACTTACTTTTGAACTATGTATTTAATTTGTAAAAAAAAGTCAAAAATTAAAAAATCTATCATTTTTTTTTTTTTTTTTTTTTTATCAGGGGCAATAATTTTAGATCCAATTTTTACTTGATGTTTTTTGTGTTAGATGATCCAAAATCCAGATTCAACATCAGCCGAAAAAATGGGGGGGATAACATCCACAAAAATAGAAATAAAAAAATTTTTTGTTAAATTGTCGTTTCAATTGGGCAATGCTCTTAGCATTTTTTTCTGCTTATCTTAAGCAATGTGGTTAACATCTGGAAATTGAGAGGCGCAGTCAAAAAATCTTAACCAATTTTCTTCTCTTCACTTACGGCATAAGCAACTTTGATGTTTAGGGTCCTGTCCTCTTAAAGCACTCGATTTCGATTTCTTTTCCTAAATCAGTTTTTGGCAGAAGATAAGAGTCTATGCTGGTATAAATTGATTATGTGCTGGATATTCAAATTTTTCGTAAGCATGATTATCTTGTTGAAACTCTATTTTGAAAAGAATCCCCAAACATGAGCTTTTCCTGGATGCTTAAAAATCACCATCATTAAACATCAGTACCTTCTTATTGCCCCTAATGGACAATACACGTTTTATGGTACCTGCCGTTCATAAAAAAGATTCGACTGTAAAGGCTACATCGCTCCAATCATTATTAGGGCTTGGTTATGGTAGCTCAGAACTCAATTTGGAATTCATTTAAACGACTTTGGATTGCACTAAAAAATATATTAATGACCTTCAGCGCCAGTTTTTGTTAGGCTGCTTCAAGTGTAATGGTAGAAATGGCTTCAAAAACTGATGCTATCACCGAATCCTGCTGCTTTCATGTTGCTCTAGAAGCACAATGATTTGGTAAGTCGTAAACATTCTGGTGTCTTAAAAAAAGCTGGTTCCATTTCTTTACGAATGCCTTCAACTTCTTGAGGTATTTGCGGCACTTCCTTTGGGCATCTTGGATTCCTTTGGATGTGAGCAAAAAATGGCAGCTTAAAAACATTTTGCATACTCGGAGTCCGATTTGAAAAATTGCTTATACAACGAAATTGTAATTGTGGTTGTTTGAAAGGTTATACAGCGCAATTCGCAATGAAATGTTGAATGTTGAAAATAAAGTCTAACTGATTAGATTAGATTAGATTAATACGGAGGTGGGCAATAATTTCCCAGATCACTGCGGCCATCTAGGGCCTTTTCTGATATACCTCAAAGATTTATTGTGTTTATAGTTCTCCTATGAGTTTATTTCCTTTGAGGAAATTTAATATCTCTTTAGGAGAACAATCCGCAATGTCTTGCGGTTGTAGGATAGAGTTTCCCAAGTAACGAAGTCGGGTCCTTATTAGACCTTCACAGTGGCATAAAATATGTTCTGCTGTTTCTTCCTCCTCGTTACATATTCGTCATGTGTCTTCTTGTGCTAGACCCAAGTTCGATAGGTGTTTTTTGACCCTACAGTGCCCTGTATAGAACCCTGTGGCGATTCGCATTTGGTTCCTGCCTAAATTAAGCAGTTGTTTAGTTCTGCGTTGACAGATCTTTGGCATGAATGATTTAGCTTGTCTGTTATCGGGGGTTTCCCTCCAGTATTGGAGCGAGTTACTATCCAGCCAATTTTTTAAACTGATTTTAACGGAACTCCATGGTAGACCGCAGAATGGTCGTGGTGCAGTGAATTTACTGGATGATACTTTCCTTGCAAGTTCATCTGCCATTTCATTGCCTACATCTGTTATGAGAAGCTAGACAGATTAGGAGCTGTAGGCAGTCCCAAACTGGTTTGGAGGTAATTTTATATGCAGTTAGTGTAAGAAGAGCCGCTTTCCTGTCAGAGTGTATGTAAATGTTCTTGCTGTGCACAGATCTGTTTTCATACTCCCTTAGGCAAAGCTCGATGGCAAGCACCTCGGCTTAGAAAACTGAGTTACCTGTGCCCATACCGGCATAAATATATTTTTTTGGTCTAACTCCGTACACTCCTGCCCCAACTCCTTCGTTTGTCTTGGAGCCATCTGTATACCATACATGATAGTCCCCTGTAAACTTTGGCCTGACCTGCTCCCTGATACTTAAATTTGTTCGTACAATTAAGCCGAACACGTTCTTGTTGAAAAAATTGTAATATATATGTACATTAGTCAAGTCCAGCAAGGCCAATCAGTATGTTTTAAGTTTAAGAGGATAGCTTAGATCAAAATGACAATATGCATAACAAAACTAATATTTTTTTTAAAACTCAATTTCACGAGGAAAATAAAATAAGCTTATCTTCACTTTGAGGAATCAGAAATACTGAACACCCGCTTGGAAATGCAATTAGAATTCATTTAAAATTTGATTGTGTATAAATATATATTAGATACATATGTAATTATGTATATGTATATGCATTTAGTGAAGGTTTCCACAAAATTAATATTTAATGTTATAATTGTAACTATTAATTTTAAAACTAAATATGAATATTAATTGTTTATGCATATACGAGTATATATGCACTTTGTTATATTAGCTGATGAGGCTCTATGAATATTTCAAAAGAAGATAATTGAATTTCTAAGAAACTTGTGTAAACTTGTACTTTATAAATAATAAGTTTAAGCTTTATTAATATTTATGATTTCGCATGTATGTACTTATATATATGTGTATATGCATTTCTATGTACGATGCTACTATACACTACGTGTATATGAACGTAAGCACTTAAATTCCATATTTCATGCAAACGTATAATTGTTTGTGTGTGTTCGTTCTTTTAGAAAACACGTCAAAGATATGTAGATAAATTAAAAAACTTTTCGCAATACGCTTAAGTGTGCAGAAAAATGCATATTAATATGTATGTGCTCATAACTATCAAGTACAAAAAACTGCGTTTCTCAAAAATAAAACAATACACATACCTATATACATTAGAGATGGGCACGTGAGAACTTTTTGACTCTTTATTACTCACGTATTTTTACGCACGGTGATATATTTCTAAAAAATTTCACAAATGCTCAGGTACGCAGTCTTTTTATTTTTAAATGTTTAAACTCTAGGTTGGGCTCCTGAGCCTTGTGAGGCTTGCTAGGAATATACAATATATAGAAGGCGCATCTCTCAAAATTTTTCTAAAATACTTTGCTTTCGTTTCGGGTACGGGCGGTCGCTGTAAAGAAGAAGAGCAAAACCACTCAGTTATTTTGCTTTACTCTCTCCCATGCACTCTCTTGGTGTTTTTTTCTTAGGTTCTCTCACATCGTTATAGAGTGCCGCCAAGTGAGATTGCATACAGTTTCATAGGATTGTTTTTTTTTGCGTTTAATATGTAAGTACATGTGTTTCCTTTTTTCTGCGTTGGTTTTTTTTTTTCAATTTGTGACCCAAAATTATGGTCGTCGCAAACTTATTTTTTAGTAATATTTTTTTTTTTTGTATTCGAAAAAGCATAAAAAGTTTAAATCAATCGGTGTTCAAAATTTATTAAAAAAAAACATTTATTTCAGAAAGTTTTTAAGGGGCACCCCCAGTTATAACTTTAAAAAAATCGTTTTTTTTTTTTGCATTTCAAAACACAAAATATTTCAAAACATTAAAGTTGAAATTTTAACTCTTATCGTCCCAACTTTCGATTAATCGAACAGCAACTTTGAAAATTCATCAAAAATACATTTACAAAGTTTCCCAAAAGTAATCATTGTATAATATTGTTATATATACTGACTTTAAAATTGCATTTAAATAATTTAAAAATATTGTTTTTCACCTGACTTCAAGGTCAGATGTCAGTTCATCTTTTTTTGGAAGGTGGGTTTGAAAATCAACAAAAAATAGTAAAATTAATTATTTTGCATTGAAATGATAACTTCACCTAGATAAAATAACAAACTTGATGTGAAAATTACAACTTCACTGGTCCTTATATATTTCAAGAGGCAACATCTGACCATAATTTTGAAAAAAATGTATGGGAAAATAGGCACAATTCAACAAAAATTAATTTTTTTTGTTTTTAACTTATAATAACTTCTAAAATAATGTGTTAAATATATTTGATGCCAGGGAATACTTGTTGTTCATGATGTAGCGTAGAAATATTTTTAATTTTTTTACACCTGGTCACCTTATTTTCTTAGAGTAAGCCAAAAACAACTATAACCTCTAAAATCCTTCGATAAATCACTAGATAATCTTATAATAAAGTAAATCCATTTCATTTTTGGATTTCAAATGATCTAGATTTGCAAGATATTGGTCACCGCAAAACATGTTTTTCAGAAAGGTGTCGACGGGATCGCTCACTACTTATAAAGTTTTAAATATTTTTGAATAGAATATGCAAATAGTTTTTATAAAAAACTTTATTAGTTTACCTGAAAAAAGTTCTAGGGATTTGAATTTTATAATCTGTGCCTACATAAAAGGACACCGAATTTGAGATGTCAATTTTTCTAAGTAATGAAAGTACCAGCACGAAAACCAAAAAAAAAAAAGAAACATGAAAAAAAAAGAGAACACAAAACTCTCATTAAACAAAGCCAACAGCAAAGAGAAACAAACTATTTCAACCACTCATTGGTTTTATAAGAACAACTTAATTTTGAGTGTAAAGTGGAGGCAGTTATGGCTCATCAAGAAAACAGCTGCAAATACTGCTTTGCGGCTGCGTATATCGTCAAGCTTACTTGAAGGCAACTATGGTCACCTGAGCATTCTTCACGAAATCCCTAACACTCCCATATGTACTGTATCGGACTATATGGTTAGGGATCTATGTTTCGGTAGGAAATTCAACATCATTCTTCCTTCCAGGTCCGAATGGGATGGCCAATGTCCCGATTTCGGTCCCTTTGCTCTCAATTGGTATACAGACGGCTCGAAAATGGACTGTGGTTCTGGTGCCGGAGTTGCTGGACCCAATACTAGAATCTCAATCCCTCTGGGTATTTGGCCCAGTGTCTTTCAAGCCGAAATATACGCAATTGAGACCTGCGCTAATATAAACCTGTATAAAGGTCTTAAAGGCGCAAATATTGTAATTTTCTCAGATAGCCAGGCGGCTCTCTTAGCACTCTCTTCATGGAGTTTTTCATCTAAACTGGTGAAAGAGTGTTTTGATAGTCTCCAGCGCTTGTCTACCCGTAACAAAGTTACGCTTTGTTGGGTACCCGGCCACCGTGACATTGCTGGTAATGAAGCCGCCGATGAACTGGCTAGGCAAGGTTCATCTACCAAGCACTTCGGCCCCGATCCGTTTTGCGGAATCGGCTGGGCCTCCACGAAATCTATCGTTGAGGAGTGGTCTAAGGCAAAATGGCTAGAGTATTGGAACTCCATCCCGGGTTTAAGACAGGCAAAAGCTCTTATCATTCCGCTTGCCCAAAATCAGCCCATTTCTTATTCCAAACCTGACCTTAGGCTATTGGTGGGCTACATGTCTGGACACCATGGGCTCAGATATCACCTAAGCAAAATAGGTCTGTCCAATGAGACAGAATGTCGTCTATGTATGGAAGATGACGAGACGACAGTTCACATTCTGTGTGAGTGTCCGGCCTTGGCTCGGCTCAGAGGAAGAATCTTTGATTATTCGTTTTTGACGGCTGATCACATGAAATCTTCTTCAACGAAAGATGTCTTGACTTTTATTAGGTCAGCCGAACGTCTTTTGTCATAAAATGGGGAATGGCACAAAAGATCTTTTAGGTCGCAGTGCCTGCCTGGTTGGGCTCCTCTATTACTAATAATAATAATAATAATATGGCTCCATAGAACAAAATTTTTGTGCAAATAAATTTGTTCGTGATGCGCCTTCTATGTATTATATACTCTTTGCTTTAAGTTTAATCATTTACGTATATTTTTTTGTGTGTTTGGATTTATCGAGCTCAGTTGATTGAATAACATTTTTTTATTGTCTCAATATCGAAAATTACCTCCTGGGCCTAAGTAGGCCCATATGTTTCTTGTTGTGTGTTGGCATTCGCACTTATAAAAAATTAAGAATTTTTTGGCGATTTTCACCAAAGTTGGAAGTGGGACTTGACTATCATCGTATGTTGGGTATAGAATAGATGAGGTTTCTAGAGCATTTGTTGAAAATCAAATATAACCATGTGGCACAGTAACACATTAACAGGATGAAGCCCACGTTTATTAGGCTATGCTGGTCTGTCATTTGGACTAATATTTCATCTTCCTCCGTCTTTGTCATATTTCATTTCAATACGGTTCAAAAATGGTTCTTGAAAATGATGACCTGAATTCCTCACTGAAGATTTCTGTTAACATGGAGTTTATTTTTTAGGCACAAGGATCGTCTCGTAGGTCGACTTTGTCACTATTAAACTTTGCGAATAACTATAACTATTACACTTGCCGAAAACTGGTTCAAGTCGGACGAAATGAGATTTCAGTCACATCACTTTAGGTTTTATGCTGTTTATTTATCGTCCTTCGCTGTTTTTTTTACATATAAAATGTGTTGAAAAATCTCTATAGTTGAATAGTTTTTGCTCATTAAAATTGATAATTCCACTATTCATGTGAACTTGTGTGTAAATATAGAAATTTATTAAAAATTTTATTTTCCTCATACATTTACGCATTTTGTTTTTTGGTTTTTAATGAATTTGTTGATAGCAAATTAGTTTTCTGAAAACAAAAATCACTCAGAAGTGTGAAAAATTAATTCGTAATAAGAGATCGTATTGATAATTTTCATGCAATTTTTGTTTGTTTATTTTAACTGTAGCATGTGAGCATGCAACATGCAATTTACACACCATACATTTACACACCATTGCATGCTACATGTAATTAATTACTCAGTACCTTCATCTTCCTACTATATTATTATAAGTACTGTCATGTATACATTTTTCTTTACCATTTTTAATAAGTGTATGTATGTAGTTAAGTTCATCTTTATTTTGTCAACGTAGACACTTACACACCCACACGCATGCATGCACGAATGCATTATATAAACACTGAGGTAAAATTTTATGCCCCTTCACTTAGTTGCGTATCGAATGCGATTCTACTGGAAGCAGATTTGAGGCAGTTTTGGGTTTATGGTATATGCACGAGTTCAATTGAGGTGCTACTAGGTCGATTCGTTTTGTTTTTAAGTTGGTGTTTTTTGCCTCATCGCACGACTGCACAAAAAATAAATTATAGGTGAAATTTCTTTCATTTTGTCGTTTTTTTATTCTCATTATATACACAATATATACCTACACATAGATTACACAAGTCATTGCACTAAAACTAAACTGCATTTTAAATACTTTTTTTGTAGCAAAAAAAAAAAAAAAAATGCTCATCTTTTCCTGGAGTTTTAAGGACTTCAGTTTATAAAAAGGTGCACTTCTCCGTTTCCACTGATGTACATCAGAATGCATTATGTTGCACATCTTTGGAAATCTATACACACTTATATACTTATGTGTGTTTATTATGTGTATGAATGAGTAAGTTCACTCTGTTGCAACGTAAACGTAAAATTACACTTACGCACGCTGTTGGCACGCTTCCGCTTCCGCTTAAGTATGCAATATGCAATTCTCGCGTAAATAATTTATATTTAATGTGTTTATCCTTTAATCCATTTTGTTGATACTATTTATATGTGTGTAAGTATTACACATACGTGGATTTTCAATCCTTCAAGTGATTTAAAAGGCTACGTAACTCTACGCATGTATATGTAGTAACAGCCTGTAGAGTGTTTGCTGAAAATGTGTTGAAAGAAATATTTACTATGTACTTAATCTTTGTTTGCTTATGGCACATATTTCTTTTTTTTTTAAAGGAAATTACTTTTTATTTCTTATTAAGAATAATTTTCCATTTTTGAAATTTCATAGATACATAAGTATTCATATTCATGTTTTACTGAAATATTTATAATAATTATTTTAATTATAAATGTAATGTTATTATTATAAAATATTGGTAGTATATGCTAAGTAATATCTTGGCTATTTTAATGGTTGCGGGAATTGCTCTGCAACCATTCGGTTGTAGTAGAATTGGTATCAAAAATCATAAGTTTCCTAAGTCTTTCCAGAAGTTTGGCAATTTGAAATCTACAATTCAAATAGACCAGTTTCTGTAAGTGTTTTACCTTTAATTATTATTTAAGAGCTAACACCATTTGAACCTCCATTTCGCCAAAATCGATTATTTTTTGCCCTGAATAATATTTTAGGGTCATAAAAACAGTATCTAGTTGGTCCTATAGTGAAAAAAAAACTTATGTGTCTGCAGGCACTCGCTGTAGAAATGAAACTTTGTTGTTTATTTGAAAATTATGAGAAAACATTTATAACAAATTCTGTTGAAGTTGCTGCAGTCTTTTTCTCTCAATGACTTCTTCTCTCTATTTTGTTATTACTTTTTTTCTGTTGGTACTCTCTACACTTAATGGCACAAACACGACGTAGTACGTGTATATAACACATGAGAGGAAAGTTTAGGTATATACAATCAAGCAGAGGCATCTAGGTCTGTTCTCTCACTAAAGCACATGAGATAAAACTGCTAGAAGTCGACTCTCTGCTTGATTGTATGTAGCCGATTAACAACTGCATAACTTCGTTTCTTACTGTTTTCGTATGAGTACAACAAAAACCGATTTTTCACGTGACCGTTGTTGTTGAAGCTTTTCAAAGTTCTCCTAAGCTTTCATTTGACTAAAAAAAAAAACTATTTTTGTTTTTAAAAAAGATGGTCAAACTTTGGGTTTTTTAATTTTTTTCTTTTCTCAACAAATTTAATAAAAATCTATCGAAAAAAATTATTATTATCAGATAAAATTATATAAATCACAAGGATCCGAAACAGAGGCTTTGATTAAAATGCCAAACTTTATCCCCTCCAACTCGGCGAGTTTTAGGCCGATTTCGTTCAAAATTGATGTGGCAACTGTTACCTAATAGGACTAAACTTTATGCAAGTTTGAGTGCGATCGATTTGAAATCATTCATTTATAGATTTACTGCTTAAATCAAAAACGATTTATTTTTTTAAAGTGCACCATTTCTACAAAAATTGATTTAAAAAAGCCTTGCGTAGTCTCATAGGCATTAAAATATAAATTCCTGGTCTTATATGTACTTTACGGGAAATCCGTCCTCCCGTAAATGAGTTTTAAAAAAGCCAATTTCAAAGATTGGTTTGAAAAGAAATCCTAGTCCCTTTTACGGTTAGGAAAATCTTAGGTCGTAACATGTGTCAAAATCTGATGCTTATTAATTTACAATGTATTCGAATGCCGATGTTGGTCGCTGTGATACAGGTAGTGCCAATGATGACCGGTGCCGTGGGCCGATTCAGGCCGCTGCTTGGGAATTCCGATGTTGGAATGCGTCTCCGCGATATCCCCAGATTTTTCAGCGCTGTGTCCGACTGTCAAATAATTTCGGGTAGTCGACTGGCGAGAATGATGGGGAGGAAGTCCGGCTGAAATCACAACCCTTGTTCACGAGTCTCGGTAAGAGAAAAAATAACTACTAGGAGCTTCTTGGTGGTCACAGATTCCCTGTACTTGGTATAGTATCCAGAGTTTGTGACATTAAAATTAAGTGGGCAAGTGGTAAAAACCTGAAATGCCTCCTGTTTAGAGTACCTTCCTGCTGGATATTTTCCATCGAACTTACTTGAAATATCGGCTTTCAAAGTTGTCCAAATATCGTTGTGACTGACCTATTACTAGACCACTGTCGGCGTGTCTTGCTTAGTGGTTCACCGCAAAAAAGAAAGAATTCGAATTCACTCTGCTTTTAATTCTTTTCTGCTTCTTTGTGAAGTAACGGTTGTTGTTACTTTTGCTGTGACAATATAACGCCGTTGTTGTTGTTACTTTTAATAACTATTACTACTATTATGGCACAACAACCCATGGAGGGCCTAATCTGCATTTTTCGCATCCGAATTTCAACGGTGAAGTGAAAAGCTTTTCTTAGGAAATTTTTATTCTTAGATGTTATTCATTGATTTTTGAGCGTGACGATATTTGAACCAGGGCATCTCTGCGTGGCAGTTCAACATATTAATCACTAGCGTACGGCGACAGACTTCTACTTCTAATAAAGTTACGAGTTTGGATCACACCACTTAGTTTTGTTGTAGGCGGGAATTTGGGGGCGGAAAATTTCGTAGTAAATAAAAAGTTTTTGGTGTAATAAATAAGTATTTCGTACTGTTGATATTTCTCTAGAAATTCCTACATTCCCCACTTCCTTACCTCATAGTTTCGGAGACAGAAGTAACCTAATTGAATACCGAATAACCAACAGTCGAAGCTGGAATATAATAGCTATTCTACATTTACACACGACGAGTTTACTGCGAACTCTTTAAACGATATTTTGATTTTTTGCTCATTTACGAGGGAAGGCAAGTGAAAGCGGACGATCAAAAAATAAAATAAATCAAGTAATAAATAAAGCACTAAAATACATTTATGATGTTTTTCAATTTCGTCTTCCTTCCATCGCCTACGAATAAAAAAGTAGCGAATAAAATCGGCGAAAAATCTTCGGGTGTAAATATAGTCTAAGCGGATATCAATAGTTATTTTTTTCAAGTTCAAATATTCCTTATACTGAGAAGCTCATCCTGACGAGCTCAAAGTCTTTTCTTCTGTTTTGTAACAGTAAATGTAGCCATTCCAAGACAAACCACGCCATGCTCATCAAGTGTCTGAAAAAGAGATTCATTTTAATCTGATAACCGCCAACCAACATTAACTAACTACAGGAAAAAAGTGTTTAAGATTTACTATGAAAAATTCACCATTCTTCATTAAACTTTAACTTGAACTAAAATTAAAATGTCATTAATTTCTTGGAGTTTTTACAGCACTATAAACAACAGCAGGAGTAAAATTGCTTGGATATACACACATACATAAATTCGTAGATGCATACAAATACATACACACATATATACGAATACGAACAAGTTGCTTAAAGCTGAACACGTACCCAGTGGACCAAGCAACGAATGTTGAGCTAACGTGCGTCTAAGCTGTAGCAAACGGGCTCAAAAACGAGCATGAGCTTTCGCACAATGCTCACTAGCATGATTGCAACCGACAATTTTACGAGCATAAATATGATAAATAAACAATAATTGGCAAGAGAGACAAACGCGGTTTCTTTGGCACACGACACAACAATAAAAAAAACGAGCTTCGCAAGATCATTCACTTAATGCTCATAAACGTGCTAGCAAACAATAAGTTTGGGAGCTTGAATATGACACTAAAGAATTTATAAGAAAAGGATTTCTCTAGCTCGTAAAAAGGTTCGCTAAAGTCTCGCTACAACTGAGCGACATATCGCTCACTTACTAAAAGACTGTCATAACTCAAAAAACGCGATTTTGCAGAAAGCTCGTTTAAAGTTTTCAATTGACTCCTACTTTGTGGAAATTTTTACACAATATGAAGCGTGATATAATGAATAATTCTGCATCATTAACTCAAAATTCGTGTTTTTTGACTTATGACAGTCTTTTAGTAAATGAGCGACATATGTTTCTTATCGTTTTCGGATCCGGCGCGATAGTTTTATCCACAAAAGTTTTGCCAAACTTTCATAAACGATGCTGTTTACGAAGATTTTGCCCACTGGGTACATACATTTTTCAATAGCTATAGTAATATTTTGCTATGTTTACAATCAGAAACAGCAACAACTAGCAACAACCAGTAACAATTACAACAATAGAAAGTGCATTGAATGCTGCTGTTGCTACTGTGTACAGCTGTTTTTGTTATTGTTAATCTTCATTGCATACACATACATATATACAAACGAAGGATGTCAAACCCGTGCTCTCGGTATTTCGTGATTTGCTTTAACTGATGTTGAAAAGAAAAAAATCCCGAAATTTTTGTGATTCGTATGCAACTACACAAACATATTGGAATTAAAACTTTTTTATTTGTTTTATATTATATTCGTTTCTTTTAGTCAAGAGAACATTTTTGCATTCAAATTTTTTCCAAGCTGTTCAAGACACGACTTCTCGAACCCGGTGACGTTTGTGATAATGTATTTTAGGATATTTGAATTTCATTGTTCTACGAAATTTTAATTCAATCGGGCATCATATTAACCCATATATGCCCAATGACCTATATGTAATATATTTCAGAAAGTTCTAATTGTAATTGAATATATTCTCATATCTGGGTACAACTAAGAATTGACCTCTTTTACGCACTCTGTATACAAATTTCTTTTTTTTTTAAGAGGCTTATCGACACGAAAGCAAATCTTTAAATTTATGGGAGTATTTTTACCCATTCAGCATGAATTTAATTGTCAAGAATACCCGAATTTTGAATTTGTAAGAAAATTGGAAAAATTCGGATGTTCTGGAAAACTAAATGATTAACAGAAGGTTTAAATAAACCGAAAAGCTTATTGCTATAAATTTTCTAAGTAAAATTTCTCGCTGAATCTTGAAAAATATTTTCATCACTAAAGAAATTTTAGATCGGTGGACCGAAATAAACAGATTTTTTTTTCCATATTTCTCACTTTACATGAATCCAAAAACAGGAAAAATTTGAATTTTCAAAAAAAAAAAAAAAAATACACTGCCACAAATTAAGTCAGCTTTGAGAGGTCAAACAATGTCAAGCAATAAGGGACCAACATAAAACTATAAGTAACGTGATCCCGGAATTAAAGTTTTACTCCCAAGTCCCAGGCAGTGTTTCGGAATCGACATCTCTAATCCAAGTACACAATACGGAGAGATTAACAAAAGGTCGGTAAGTTGATTGAAAAAAGAGCAAAAAATTTAATTTTCATCATCTTTTATCTTCTCTAATAATTTCCAATAATTTGGAACTACTCAATTTCGACATCGAGGGTAAATTTCTACAAGTGCGCTCTGATGAAATTCTAAATATTAAGGATGGAATCTGGTGTTCGAGTTTTAAAAAATCAATTATTTTTTTTTAATGCATTTCGAAAGTACAATATATTGAGAGTATACAGTAAAAGTTTCAGATCAAAATATTAACGAAGTTATAGCACATAGTCGAAAGCGCCTGTTGTTAAAACTTTAAAAGCTTTTTTCACGAAACAACGTTTTTTCGATCTACCTAGGGGTCTGCAAAAATTCTTCCCAGCCGATTAGGCTGAAATTTTAATACTTTATTCTACACGTCAATGGCTCTCGCACGCAGTAGAATTGTTTATTTTTCATCATTATTTTCTATTTTTTACTCCGATTTTCAACAAAAAAATCAGATTTTTGAAAAATTTTTTAGAAGTCCGCCACTTTGTTATTTTTTAATAAAAATATTTAAATCTACTACCTGCTAGAATGGCAAGCCTATAGAACAATAGTCTATTTAAATTTTTTGTTTCAGATGATTTCAAGTACCGTAATCACCCGTAAAAACACTAAAAAAAAAACATCGCAAAATAATCTCAAAATTTTTTTTTTGTCAATAATAAGATATAAAAAACTTAAATGATTGTATTTTATTTTGCTATAATAAAAAATTCCCGAAATAGCTTTGAAAATTAGACCGGAATAATAGACATAAATAGCCGACGCTGAGAGAGTGTCAGTGCAAGAATGGCATAAGTAATACGGTTTAGAGTGAAAATGAAACGCCTTAAAAGTAAAAACAAAAATGGTATTACAATTCTTTCTGAGCAAGAACAGCATAGTTTTTTATTCCGTTTTAGCTCTGAACATATTTCGTTTTGCTTTTGCTCTTAAGTAAAATTATTCCACTTTTTTCTGAACGTAGAAGTTATACCACTTTTCCTCTCAGCCTCTCAATTGTAACTTTGGATATTACTTTAGTATTCCTAAAATTTTTGATTATATTCTCTGACGTTCATAAAGAAACTATGTATATAAACAATAAAAATTTTGAGCTTGGGTTGTTTCAGATGAGTACAGCAGGATCAATGTTGTACGCCAATTGGCAACTCCCGCGTGAAGTCTCAAAAAAAAGTCTCAATTTCTTAAATATGTGAGAGTAAATGCAAAGTTTAAAAATCTTAGTCTCATTCTTTTTACCAAAAAAAAGTAGGAAAATCAACCGAAAACTCTTTCTAACAAATTTATTTTTGGGATCAGTTAGAAATTACATATCGCTAGATCCCGGGCAATATAGCATTCAAAATTCGTGGAACCCATCGAGCAGATCTTTTCGTGTATTGCAGATGATTTTCTAATATTTGTGACACAGCTGTCATTTAAACCCAGTTCATCAGCTATCATTTTTTGGGCCAATTTTGGATCTTCTCCAATTTCAGCCTTTCACTGGAGTCGTCGTCCGGTCTGGAATTTTTGAAATCCAGACCATCCGCCTTGGGAACAGGCAAGGGACGCACATTCACCCTCTTTGCATTGGTGAAAAATTGACGTTCAGACCTGTAGAGAATGAAAAATCGAATTTCAAATTTTGTGGGCTGTAGGATTTCTGCCGACCTTATATTAGCAATTTCACTTTTCTTTGTCTCTGATCTTCCTGAAATTTAAAATGAAATATCGTAATATTATTACGAATATTGAAAGATTAGGAACTATCACTAATATCACTGATGAGGAATCGTGGCAGATTCCGAAAGGGTCGTCTGATTTACCCGTCTCTATAAACATTGTTGTTGTGATGACTACATTTGTTCATTAAGCCTGTTTATATATAACTTCAAATTATTACGAATCGTCTGTCCAAAAAAACTATTGAAATACTACCAACTAAACGAGCTTTTGCTAGTCCCCTCGTATATTCATACCACATAAAACAAAAACAAAATAACAACAGCGACGATGGCATTGTTCTATCGAACACAATTCACCAATTGTAATTCATATGAATATAAATTAAATTTTGCAATGTTGAATCTTGAATGTCAGGCGGAGCCAAACAGAACGACAGGACAACAATAGGACAATAAAGAAATTTTCACTCTGTTTGTGTGTGTCGTCCACTGTTGCTGTATCATTTTTGTTGCTGCTGTTGCTGTTGTTGTTGCTATTGTTGGTTAAAATATAATTAAGTAAAACATTTTCATTATTTTGCTTCAATTAAAAGTTTTACGTTTTTTTATTTTGTTTTTCATACTGCTCTGCATTCCTTCTTTCTTCCTCTCTTCTGCACAAATCTTTCCCTACTTCGTTCCTTGGTATCATTGCTGAAGAATGAAGACAATAGACACACAGTAGGAGATATTTAAGGTAGTAGCAAAATGGAGCAGAGAGCGAAGAGATCGGAAAGGAATTTCCGTCTCACTAAATGCTGAACATAATTTTTCTTTCATTCAATTTTTTTTATCGGTGTATTTGTTGCTGTAAAGTATTTACCAAACGCGTGCTGCGACCATTGTTGCCCCAGTCATTGTCTTCTGCCGTTGTGCGTCTCTTCGTAGTCCATCGTCTCTTAAGGCTATCGCCTCCGTACCCGTACTCTATCCTCTCCGTTCATATTGCACCCCATACAAGAAGCGAGATAGTGGAGCATTTGCAGTGCGGAGCAAAAATACAATACAATTTCAAAACAAGAAAAAGGACATTGCGGCAAAGGTTCCTTGCAATTGGAACGTTAATGTTTAAAATGCTTTGGTGAACGTAAGGGAGAAAATGTCTCATGCAATAAAGAAAATGTAACGATTCCTATTTGATGTTTGCATTCACTTGTGTATGGGTGGAACCGGGGAAACGTTTGGGTGGAAATTAAATACAATTTCTTACACTTCGTTTAATTTCATTAAGTTGGATCGTTCACTTATATTATTTCAAATGCTGACAACTTTATTTTAAGTGTTTGAAAGAAAATTGTAAGTCAGAAGTAAAAAATAAAAAAATGCTTTCTACTCATACATAATTGTATTAAAAAAAAGTCGTGTTCAAAGTTTTTCAAATATAAACATACATACATACATACATACATACATGCTAATAAAAAAATTAAAAGGCATTTTTGCATACATTTTAGAGCTTTGGCGGTGAAGTCTTCCATGCAGTGAGGGTATAAAATTTTATATTCAACTTTTTAGGTTTCAAAATTAGCCATTTGAATCGTTTCCGTAGTATTTGATAAATTTGCGCCTGCCACAACAACAAAAACACCACTATGACCTCAATAGCTTGTCCGTGACAGGGTTTTACAGGCGCCTGTTGACATTTTTGGCTGAATTTGATAGGGGTTGAAACTTTGCAGACGTTTTCTATGCTAGAACGGTTCAAAGGTTGAATACTTCAATGGGATAGTTGATGGTCTATTCGGTGTGTTCCATTGAGGGGGCTGTGAAGACGTGCAGTTTTGCTTCCTCCGTTTTTTTTTCTTTCTGGAATTAAAAGCTTTATTGTCAAAAAGTGCTAACGTATGTATTATTCAAAGTATTTTCCGTCGCTAGCGACTACTTTCACCCATCTCTTGGGCAATTTTCGGATCCCATCTCAAAAAAAGGAGACGTCTTTCAACGCGATCCATGATTGCATCTATTTTTCGACTTCATCGTATGAACGAAAATGTCATCGAACTAAGCAGATGGTAGTCGGAAGAAGCGACGTTTGTGGAGTATGGCGGGTGCCCCACCACCAGGCCTTCCATTTCAGGGTTCCTAAGTATGTCTTGACCACTTTTGCGACGTGTGACCATTTTTTCTGCAATGCTCAACTTAAGTGCATCAATTGCGTTCTGTACCGATTTCCAGTGATGGTTTCACTCGGTTTCAGTAGCTCGTAGTACGTTTTTGAAAAGTATTTCTCTCCCACCACCATGCTTGCCCTCGACATTGCAATCACCACTTTTAAAACATTGACACCACTCACGACTCGTTCTTTCACTCAGAGAAGCCTCACCGTAGATTAGATTAGATTTTTAAGGTGGTGGACATTAGGTACCCAGATCACTAAGGCCATCTAGGGCCAATTGTGATATCCCTCAAAGACTTTATTAAATTTATAGTTCTCCTATGAGTTTATTACCTTTGAGTAAATTTAATATCTCTTTAGCAGAACTATCCGCTATGTAACGAAGTCGGGTCCTCATTAGACCTTCACTGTGGCATAAAATATGTTCTGCTGTTTCTTTCTCCTCGTTATATATTCAACATGTATCGTCTTGTGCTAACCCAATGTCAATAAGTGTTTATTGACCCTACATGCTCGGTGTAGAACCCTGTGACAATTCGGATTTGATTCCTGGTTAAATTAAGCAATTGTTTAGTTCTGCGTTGACAGATCTTTGGCATGAGTGATTTAGCTTGTCTGTTAACGGAAGTTTCCCGCCAGTATTGTAGCGAGTTACTGTCCAGCCAATTTTTTAAACTAATTTTAATGGAACTCCATGGTATGCTGCAGAAGGGTCGTGGTCCATTTAGTGGATGAGCTTTTCCTAGCAAATTCGTTTGCGATTTCGCTTGCAGCAAGTGTAAGAAGAGCCGCTTTGCTGTCAGAGTGTATGTAAATGTTCTTATTAAACATAGATCTGTTTTCATACTCCCAATAGCATGCATGTCGGCTTGGAAAACTGAGTTTCCTGTGTCCATACCCGTACACTCCTCCGTTTGTCTTGGAGCCATCTGTATACCATACATGATAGTCTTCTGCAAATTATGACCTAACCTGTTCCCACATTACAGTTATGGCAGAAGTTGTAACGCGAAAGGCATTTGTTGGTGGTAAGAATACTAAAATTTTCAACCATTTCAATTTTTTGGATTAGATCCGGATGAATAGTTTTACACGCTGTTTCTTCTAAATCAGAGATGAGCTTGTAGGTAAACTGTAGAGCTTCTTTTCTTTAAGAATAAGTGTAGCGGTTGTAGGTTTAGCAATGTAATACAGACGCTAGCTAGTCTTTGAAGTTTATTGAGCTTGTATTGCGTTGTTTTTGTTTTGCACTACTCCACAATATTGGAGCAGCATAGGTAATTTTTGGTCTGGCTATAGCTGTGTATAGCCAGATTGAGAACTTTGGACTGAGTTTCCAGTTCTTGCCTACTAGACTTTTGCTGGTCCAAATGACTTTCCTGGCTTTATTTAGGGCCCTGTCTAGATGTGAGTTCCATATTAGTTTTTCATCGAGAATCATACCCAGATATTTTACTTCTTTCTAGAAGTTAATGGTTCCGCCAAAAAGTGTAGGTTCTTTTAAATTATCCCTGTTTCTTCTTTTGGTAAACACCATTATGCTAGTTTTCTTTGAATTAACATTTAGCCCTGAGTCCCTACACCACTTTGTAACTAGATTTAACACTCTCTGGAGGAGATATGAGACTGTGTCTTCATATTTTCCTCTGATTAGGATAACAATATCATCAGCGTATCCTTATGCGTCAAATCTAAGCCGCTCCGTAAGTATTTGAACGCATTAGATGAGCCTCAACTGGAGTTTTTTTAAAATGGAAGCAGAAGCTCAAAACTTCCTGGAAATGACGAGAACTTGACATACATTTTGAATCGACAATAATTTGGGATCGAGAACAACTTTCACCAATGCGTGTCCAAACTCACTTTATGACAATTTAGATTTATGTATTTCGACCAGCCTTACCAATGCAGTCATATATATAAAATATTATAATTACACAGTCCAACAACATTAACATACAACAGAATAGCCACCCTGTAATCCTAAAAGGGTATGCTGTATAGACCATTTTTGTAAAACAAACTTATGGTCCAGCACGTCTCAGTTTTTTTTACAGTAGGTCAAAGTTTTCTTATTTTGGTCGAAGGGAGCTGAATACTAAGTGCAAAAAGTGTTATAAATTAATGTCTGAGAAAAATCTTATTGGCAAAGTTGTACAGTAGAATTTTACGAGGGTCATTTCTGTAGAACATTTTAACCCTTTAGTTCTTCTCTTAATGGGACAATTTAACCCCGTTTTTGATGAAAACCTGAAAAGTCCTTTCAAAAGAGACGTTTAAAGATTAAAATATTCCGCAAAAATATTTGTCAGAAAATTTCACTAGGGGTCACCAAAGACATAAAAGTCATATATATAACGGTTAACGGTTACTAAAAGGAAATGTGGGTAGAATGACATAAAACAAAATATACTATAATGTGAATTCAGCATTATGATTAATTTTGATAACTGTAACATTAATTTTGACCAACAAGTGGATGTCCCAAGGTGTCCGGCGCCGACTTTTCTGATTTTCATAAATGTTGTAAAGACGAAAATCTAATAGACATAGTAGTAGGGTATATTCCGCCATACAGTGTTGCAACATTTGCAGTGGTCTATACAACATTCTCTTTCAGGATTATAGGGTGGCTATTCTGTTGCAGCCAAAATTGGTTGGACTGTGCTATTAAACGTATTAAAATGTAGTATTAAAAATCCTAAAAAATCGCAATCAAACTTCATTAAATACCAAATCGAAATCAATTTTTATCAATCAATAATCGGTTAAATAGATCGTGAGTAAAAAATTGTTTCAGTAATAATGCAGAAAAAATTAAATTATTTAATAATACATTAATTTTTAGTACGAAATACTATCCAAATAATATAACTTAAATAAAAATCCTTTTTTGTGAGATTCGCTCGAAAAATTCTTACTCAAATGCAAGTATGAATGCATAGCTTAAAAGCCAACTTCGTTCTTTTTGCGCTTGTAAAATGCAATAGCTCGTTGTAAATACAAGCTAAGATATATTACAATTAGAGCAAACATACAGATACTCACTTACATTCATGCTCAATTTGCTTTAATCTATTGCTTTCAAGGCTTTTAAGCACATTTCATCTACGTTTTTTTTCCAACATAGAAACTGATTGAATTTGTGTCAAAGAGTCATACACACTTTAAATTACAGACTTACCATAATAAAAGGGCAACAGGAGCAGGTAGGCAGAGCGAGCAACAAGAAATTACCATGATTTGCAATTCATATTTTCGTGTAGGACGATGATGATCATAAATGTAGAAAAAAAAATATTTTTCCAAACTTACAAATTATGCAAAATTAAGTGAATAATCATAACAAAAAGAAAAATAGCAAAAAATATCTCATTATATAGTTACCAGCAACAAACTTTAATAGAATTCTTTAAAAAAAAAAAAAAAAAAAAAACAACTCTAATAGTTCTTTAGAAATTCTTAACAAAAGAATAAATGGAAAAAGCAATGAAAACTTGGTTGGTATATAACCAGTACGGAAACTGTACTTGGCTTAACCTTTTCAGTGCCGAAAGAGGTTAACTACTAAAGTGTGATGCTGGTTTAAAATAGTTGTTTTTCTATACTGGGTGCATACATATGTACAATCTTGCAACCTTGACACATACATTCACACATGAATACATACTTACATCCACACATGTACTTAAGTATAAGTAAATAATGGTAGTTCAAAGTTCTTAACAAAAAAGTAAAAAGAAAACCAACTAAACAAAAAAAAAATTGTCTACTTCGAATAGGAAAATGGCAGACAGTTTACTCGTAAGTATGTGTAGCATAGTTATAGGCGAATTTCACACCAGAATTTCTGTGAACTGTAAGCGTTTGCTGTCATTAGTCATCGTTTTGATATATTGACGATATCTTTAGTAGATATCTTTAATAAAAAAAAAGAATGTCTTCACCTAAAGTATTGAACTCATTGTATGTTTTGATTATTTTTATAGGCTTTTCTCTCTTTCTTTCTCTCTCTCGAACTCTAACTCGATTTAAGTTTATTCGTTTTTATTTTACCCTTTAACTGCCAGTTGTTTTTGTTGTTGTTGTTGTGTAGTTTTCACTTGAGTGCCCATAATGTAAATCATTTAGATTAGATTGTTATTGCTGTTATTTGTTGATGTTAGTTTTGTTGTTATTTAATTTGTATACAAACAATCAAAGTAGAAATATCAAATGTTAATATGTAGCTATGGAAATACATACTATTTGTATTTGTTTTATTTTTCTGTTTTTTTGTTGTTTTTGTTGCTTTACTTTCAATAATAAACTTTAGCCTAAAGACATTTACTATATTTTGCCTTTGGGAGTTAAATTATTTATTTTGGACTTGATGCTTTAAATATTTTTAGATTTAATATCACATTGTTTTAAATTAAACATATTTATTAAGCCTGTTGGACTTTATTTAAAATTAAAACTAGATGTTGACACGCAACTACTAACTACATCACCGGCCGAGATATTATGCACTTATAATTACTCAATTTTCCAACCTTGTAAATTTTCGAACTCATTTTTTTAATTGTCATTATTCTTCTCATAAATTTATTCAATTTGGTTTTGGTTGTGACTACGGTCAAGAAACATAAAATGTAAGTAAATTGTTAACTGAATTTATATATTGAATTTTTCTGAACTTAAAAATAAAATAAGAAATCTTTATAGATTTTAGCAACGGCATAAGCCAACAGCTTAAAGTATTGTGTTTAATTTGACTTTTGACTGCCACAACCAACATTCTAAAATATTTTATTTTTGCGCACAATAATTACTGATGAGGAATACTCTAGAAGACTTGTGCATTATTCCCGATAATTGTATTTGGATAGTGGACTTGCTAGTGGGATCGTTTGTGTGCGTTAGAACGCGAGGGACAGGTGATCATTATAACCTCAATTTTGGTAAGTCGCGCACACTTTCAAGAAAAATAACGGCGATATGAACACCGAACCGGTAACGACGACAGCAGCAATTGCCGAACACATGCGAACCGATGCATCTGCATTGATCGAAGCAACGACATCTGAAATGGCCGCCACCATGTATGCGCCATCTTCAAATAATACGGTTGCGCCAATGCTACAAAATGCAGTGACTGCAACAACCACGTGTGCATTTACTGCCGTGTCTGAGTCGTCGTTAATTAATAACTATTGCCTTGATAGCACTCCCATCTGGAGCACACATTATGGATCAACACCCGCAAGTCACGCACCTTTGTGGTCGTCGTTGGAGCCTAACGCTTTTGGGGCGAAACATAGTATGCACACACATTCGGCTGCAAGCTCTAACCCTTATGGTTTGGCTCAAAAGGCACCGGGGAGTGATTTATATCATTCAACTGCCTTTTATGACTATTTTGGTTACTCACGCGCTAATCCTAGTGCGGTAGTGTCTCCCCCAAATATACTCTCAACAGGATCTAGGTTTTTTTCGCCAGCTTGCACTTCGGTTCACAAGACTACATGTGCCCCACATAATATGGCTTCGTCGGTCACCGATAGTCATGCCCGCGCTCATTCCGCTATGGGAACAAACGTTGCTTATGGCTTCCATGCCCAACCCAATAACAATTTTTTACATTCTTCGCATTCAACTTCAGGCGTACATTTCTCAACGAGACCGCCTATAACATCGTCATTTGTGAATGCGAATACGGCGTACAATCACGGGTTTGGTGGAATCGCACCATCGTTCACACAGAGCACGACGGCTGAATGTGCTTTAACCTCATCGCAAGTAGCAGCGCGCCACGTTTTGTCAAAAGATCTGCCAGCCTTTACTGGTAACCCAGAAGAGTGGCCATTATTTATAACTAATTACGAACAATCTACAGAACGTTGTGGCTTTAGTAATCAAGAAAATCTGATTCGCCTTCAAAAGAGCTTGAAGGGTTAAGCTTTAGAGGCTGTACGTGGTAGGCTAATGGTGGCTATCATGGTACCGCATGCCATTGAAACACTTAGGATGCTATACGGGCGCCCAGATGTAATCCATCAATCACTTCAGCGCCGATTGAGAAAGGAGCCACCTGTCAAATCGGATAAATTGGAAACGCTGATTCGCTTTGCTCTGGCGGTACAGAATTATCGCACCACGATGGAGTCGATGATCCTATGCTGCTGAACGATTTACTTTCGAAACTACCAAGCGACTTGAAGCTTGACTGGGGTAGGCGACGTATAACATGTGGACGATTTGATATTGGCGTTTTCGATGACTGGCTCTTTTCTCTTGCAGCATGTGCAAATGAAGTTACACCATTTGGGTTGGTACATTCCACCGCACATGAAGATTATTTTTTTGTACTACACGCTTTGCCAAGTTTTTTTTTTCACTCAAACAATTTCACCCGCCCTAATCTTTATATATATAATCGTCGAGTTTTGTGTGTATAACATCATGTAACTTCTGAACGACTGGACCGATTGACATATTTCCAGAATATATTTTCTTGGGCGGGAGGATGAAATATATCTATTCATAATGACTTTTAGGAAAGTGGGCGTGGCACCACCCATACAATCCTATTCGTGTTTTGAGTATATCTCAAGAATCATAGCAGAGTACATCATACATACATACATACAGAGTACAGAGAGTAATTTGGTACGAGAACGTAAATTAACAATGCCATGCTACAACAAAAATGTGGGTGGGTTGACAAAAGGGGTGTGACACCTTCCATATAACCTGAATTTTCATTATGAGATACATATCATAGGAGCCATTTATGGTACGGTACTAAAATTTAGATTCTTTCAGTTTGTTGAATTAGTGGGTGTGGCACCATGCTCCTTTTTTATTTTCTACTACTATCTCTACTACTAATTCTACTACTATTTCAGTTTTATTTTTTCTACAATTTTTTCCTATTTTCTACTACTTTTTCAACCAATATTTTTAACTACTATTTTTGTTCTACTACTTTTTTAATACATTTTTTCTTATTTTCTACAACTATTTTCTACTATTTTACTACTTTGTTACTGTTTTACCGACTACTATTTTTTACTATTTTTTCTACCACTCTTTCTACTCCATTTTTATTATTTTTGTACTACTATGTTTAACTATTTTTTTACTTCTTTTTATGATACCTTTTCTACTACTATTTTCTTCTACTTTTTTGCTGCTATTTTCTATTACTTTTTACATTCCTTTTTCTACTATTATTTCTACTACTTTATGAAATATCTTAAGACCCTGCCTAGCTATCTTAAAATCCGATAGGTGGCGCAGTAACAAATTCTATATTAAATTCTATTTTTACAATAAATAGCAATGGGTTCATATTTTTAAGCAATTTTTGGAATTAGATATAACTTTTAAAAATGAAAATTTTGATGCCTTATTTTTAAATCAAGAATTTTTACCAAATTCAATGCACATCCTGAATTGCCATTACCAATGTTCTATTTTAAACACCAAGAGACTTCATTCTTCTACATTGAAATAAACTTAAATTTTTTCGCTTCTTCGTAGAAAGGCCAACACAACGTTTGCCGGGTCAGCTATTTATTTTTACTTATATAGTATAGAGTTTTTAATATATACATTTTATCTTCAACATAAGTATTTTCTTGAAAAATATGAAAATAACTATAGAAATTAAATTGAATTTTGTATATTTTTCTGATTAAAGTTAAAACATTGATAATGTAAATTTGTTTTTAATTTTTTTCTATATTCGCATGTGTGTTCGCGAATGTCAGTTTTTGGCTTTCGCATCCGCTAAACTGATATCCGTTACATCACTAGTTTTAAGGCTTAAGAAAATAGTCATTAATTTTTTCGTTTATGAGAGTTCAAAAAAATCTAACCAAATTCTCGATAAAATATTCAACAGAAGTTAAGCCGAAATTAAATAAAAAATCTGACCAAAATATACGGATGTTGAAGGAGGCTTAGGTATCGAGGTACTAGGTTAGCTCTGCGCATTCTTATTCATTAGTTGTTACAACACGTAATCATTCTTCTCCCTGGGTCTCTTCTTTTTAGAGTGAATATAAATGATTGATATGAATATAAATATAAATATTGATATTGTTTGGAATGTAACCAAGGATATCCTAGGGCAGTGGTTCTCAAGTGGTGGGGCGCGCCCCCCTGGGAGGGCGTCAACAGATTTGTAGGGAGGCGCGGACATATTTCAATAAACTTATATTTGAATACTCTGTAATGCACGGTATTCATAATTTTTAGTGTTTAATAGAATAATTTCTCTTTTTTTTCATATTATATGTTAAAACCTACAATATGCACATTTTAGTTTCACATTTTCCATTTCTGAATTAACCTTTAACTATGGAGGTGAATTTTTAACCTTTTAACTATACTAAAATTTTTTAGTAAAATAAAGGTTTTTTGATAATTATTTGATCTTTGAAAACAAGCTAATAACATTTTTAATTAAAATAAATCTAAAATTTGAAAACTTTTTTTTTAAGTTCAACAAAACTGGCACTTTATTTCACAAAATTCACCACCACCTCCACAGTTAAAGGTTAAGGTACGCCAATACAGTTGCGATTTCATCGGTGCGAGTCTGCAACATCTACACATCTGCGATTTTGACGCATCGTTTTTTTGGAACATTCTCAGTTCCCCTCTTTTGTAGTTCTGAAAACGCAAACTGCTGCGTTTTCATTCAACAATTAACAAAATAAAAAAGAAGTGAAATGAAAAAAGTGAACAAAAAGAAAACAAACAAATTATTCTAATATTTATATTTAATTTAATAGTTAATTGAACTGGTAAACATCTTTAATAAAAATCTCTTACTTGTGGCAGAAAGAAATGAAAATCCGCTGTTGCGCTTTCTTTACATTGAAATCGCGTGTGTGCCTCTTCGCGTTTTCAAAATTTACAGCAGAGACGCATCGAAAATGGTACGAATTCGTACCGATAATAGCTTAAAACTGCAAAAATACGACAAATTGTTAAAAACTATTTATTAAAAAAAAGAAAATCGAATGTAAAATACCATTTGGTTAGTTTCTCGACTACCTTTTACTATCACAAACTTTAATATTAGAAATCACTTAAGATAATTCATGATTGACTCGATTTATTAATTATTTGATTAGTTTATGCTAGGGAACTAAAACGTCACTAAAACTTCACCATCCTAGTTTTCCTCACAAAGAACTATTCAACTACTAAATCAATTTACTAGCCTAGTTTATCTTGGACGCTGACAAAGCACAGCCTCTTCCGAACTACGGAACAACTAGAATTTTATCCAGGCGGATATGATTTAATTAAGAAAATAGTAAACCAGCTTAAAAAACTGTTGTGTGAAAATCAAAGTAGGGGAGGCGCGGGTTTGCCACGAATTCGAAAAGGGGGGCGTAGGATAAGCACAGTTGAGAACCGCTGTCCTAGGGTAAAAGGGTTAGCAATTAACAACGTTTTGGTCAGTGCAGCAAAGAAGTCAAAAAGATTTGGGCCTCTAATAAGAACCATTGATCAATGGTCAATGACTCACCAGGTCCCCAATTTAAGTAGTTTTATTTCATTCTCTTTTCGTTTATATTATTTAGTTTCTTTTCAGTAGAAAAATTCATAACTCAAAAATCTTTCAAGACCCCGGATTCAGAATTTTCATTAAAAGTTTTTCCTTGCGAGTTTTATAAAACTGTTGAGGTTTTTATCGAGAAGGGCATACAACTTGTTCTCATTCACAAAAATCTTTCAACTTGTCTCTTTCGAACTATTTTCAAGATATTTTACATGTGCCAAAGTAGTCATTAGGCCTGGTGTTCAAATGTGTGTGGCTGCCAAAGTAGGAAATAATATAATGACAATCCTAATTATTGCTCAGGCATATCTACACATATCTCCCACTCAATTTTCGAGCCATATAAAAACCAAATGCAGTAAATTTATTTGCAGAGTCATAACTGCTATAAACAATTGTTTGTTTAGTTTCCTTTGAATATACTAACATAAGTATAAAGATTACAATCATTTGTGAATATGTAATGTACAAAGAAAACAAATAACAAAGGCAGTTGAAAACAAAATACTTCTCATTCCTTTATAGTTGAAACCTAATCTGAGTTGTTAGCGTTGGTAACTCGAATCCAATCTTCTATTACACGAAGAAAGAAGAAAAAAACATAGAAACAGAAAATAAAGAATTCTTGAAATGAATGCATAACGAAACTTACAAACTTACTCAAATGTATATAGATAAGTATATATAGAATACAAGGGAGCTACTTAAGTGGGCGTTAACTGGTTATTAAAGTAGGTGGCAACATTACAGCTATCTACTGCTGCTATTTACCATTGTCATCCTTGTCATGCTTTGAAGACAATGTTGTCTACGCTGCGTCAGCGTCATTTTCATCGACGACAAAACAAACAAGGAGCAAAATGTCATCTAAGAAAAATTGTTACGGTTACGGCTGAGATATGACTACGGATAAGATAAACTCAAGCGCTGTAAAAAAAATATAAAAAATAAAAATTTCAACGAATGTCAAAGTAGTAAAAGAATAAAATAAATAAATAAAAATAACCTTAAGAAACTTTCAAACAAACCGTAGAAAAACAAATAGTAACTACTTCAGTAAAAAAAATGCAGTGAAAATTTTAAAGAAATTTATTTTTTCCACATTTTTAACATTCCGCTGAAGTCAGAGTTAACTTGAAGCATATAAAATTGGTCAGGAATTCATGATGGAGAAGGGCGGAAAAAAATATGGCGCAGCAGTTAAATCTTTATCACTTGCAGTAAAATTCTTTCCAGATTTTATCTTAATTACCTTTTTTCAAAGTCAATGACCGCACATTGAAATGTCTCTGCTTGTTTTTTTTTTTTTTGACGGAGAGTGGAGTTAGGAAGGTGAAAAGGAAAAGAAAAATAAAACTCACACATACACGTACACACGATAGTCGAAGGGTTTCCACTGTTTTGACGTGGGTAAACGAGCACATGCTTGCACACACACATACTGAAATCCGTATCCGTTTCCGCAAATTTTTGTTCTGCTTTTTTTTTGGCATATTTTACCTTTTTTGTTTTAATATAGCAGACTCTTTTGTTGAATGAATTCATTACTAGAAACCTAGACACCTAATTTTAATATATTTATATAGGTACATAACTAGTTTCTTTTATTTGCTATGCTATGAAATAAATAGCAAATAAAAATTGGTTATTTATGTATTTACAAGTTAGTAGGTTGGTTTTTTTTCCTTCTTTCTTGTTTTTTTTTTTTTTTTTTTGTTCTACATAGACATTTTAACATAGCCAAAAAATCATTAATTACATGAAATATTCATATACTGGGTTTGGTCTTTTCGACTTTCGCCTGCCTTGCTTATATTTTCTCCCTCTTGGAATTTGTAATTATACATATTTACAATAGTTAAGCCTAAGCCCAATGAGAATTAAGATTTAAGTGGAAGTTAAGCTAACAAAATATATAAAAAGAAGAAGAAAAGCATCATAAGACTTTGCTAAGATACAATAATGGGGATGCTGAGCATTTTAAGTACAAACTTTTTAAAGCAGCGCAACTGAGACACAGTTTTAAATAATTAATAATAGATTGTTAAAAAGCAATAAAATGAAAATTAAATTCTTTTTTACAGGAAAATCTAATAGAAATATTTAAGTAATTTCTTGATTTATATTTAATATATAAAATACTGTTCAAAATTATAGCGCACTTAGTGCTCACTATGTTTAAAGCTGAATAACTTTGGCATAAATCCAGAGAAACCCATCGGGTCTGATTTTTAATCTATTTTATTATTTATTTATTTTATACTATTTAGGTCTGCTTCTAGACAGCTCGTTAGAAATGGAGGAAAACGAATTTTATGAATTTATGAATTTTCTCGGCCCTTCAAATTTTTTTTTAATTCAAAACCAACTGTCAAAATGTTTGAGAATTTTATCCGCTTATGGTTCATGAGAAGTGTTTGTTTTTAGAAAATTTGATTTTATTACAAAAAAATAAATCTGTAAAAAAAAAATGTCTGAATTGTCTGATTGTCCTTCCGAATTTACAATTATTAAATTAAAATGGCACAGGGCTCGGAAGAATATTACAATTAAAAACAAAGTTTTAGTCTTTAAAGTGGTGGTTTAATTTTGTAGTTTATTACCTTTTAAATAAATCCAAATTTTCATAGCTCTTATAATTAGCGGATCCAGAGATTATGGAAGGAGATCCCCCTCCCCCATTTTAATTTTTTTGTTTCTTTTAAATATTTTTTGAGTCATGATCAATGATCAAAAGGTATGAAAAATTCATCAGGAAGGGTCGAGTTTTATCCCCAAAACCCTCTTGCTTTGAATCCGCTAATTGTTCCGGTAATCCTTTCTATTTTTGTTCATTTGTTAACTTTCTCTACTCAGTCCCTGGTCGAAAATATTAAATAAAAAAAGTCCTTATTTTACTAACCTAGAAAAATTTTGAATGCAGAATTGATCAGTAGCTATTTTTTTTAGAATTTGAAGTCAAACCCCATGCCAAAAAAAATATGTCGCACAGTGTTATTGAAGATTTATAAAAACAAAGCAGAAATAAAATTTAACTGCTGGCTCTGTGGAAGTGCAGAGATACTTACTTTGCCTTACATTGTCTTTTAAATGAATTAAATCGAGATTTCCTCACGATTTGGGGTTTTTGAGCGGTGTGAAGTCATTATAGTAATATAAAGTAAATAATAAATTTTAAAATACTACACAAAAGTAATCGCTTTTGTACTCTAAAAGATACAATGGATACTTTCTTTCAGCATCCCATCTCTTTTAAATGTTTCTACGAAATTGCAGTAACATTAAATTAATGAGTTTTTTTTTTTTGCAAAGTTTAATTTTAGTTAGTGCAAATATTTCAAAAATAAAAATGTAATAAATATAAAAAATGGTTTCTAGTAATTTTATCTCTCTTTGTATTTTATGTTTTAATATTTGAAAATGTTTTCGTTGGTGCGACCGAAGATTGGAATAAAGAAACTCGCGCCTAAATGTAGACTACAATTTAAATGTTTCTGTGCATGTTTTTATTACTTTCTATTTCGCTTAGCAAATGATCGATTTGTTTTATGTTATTGTTTGACTTTCTCTTTCCCCTCTACTTGTCCGTGCTGTCTGTATGTATAACTTTTTATTTGTGTAGGTATCCTATAATGAAGTAGATTTATGCATCATTAATCATTTTAACATTATTCTTCATATACATATGTATATAAATACGAGTGTTATCCTTTCATTGGTATATAAATATAATTTTTTTTAGAGCTTCTACATATAAACATTTATACATATATATATGCATGTATATCTGATGGCTAAAATATTGTATTGTAAAATTTATTAGACCATTGTATAGTATTGATGTTTGGGCTTAGAGACATTAATAAAAATTTTTGTTCGACCATGAACAAGTTTCAATGAAAAATAAAGAAGACAATCAATGCTAGAATTTATTGAGCAATATATTTGATGCTGGTTTATTTGCTTATATATTTATTTATTATATTGGGCATAATTCGTATGTAAAAGGAAAATTGAAAGTAGAATTTATGCATTGGAATCTTTAAGTTAAGTGAATCGTGTCTGAAGAGTTATTGTGAGCAGCTGAGACAGTATGCCAAAAACTATTTGTAAGTAGAATTTCAAAATGATTTATTTGATTTAGGTAGAACTTAAGAGAATATTTTGGGAACATGCTTTAAATGAACAAATTTCTCAGAACAAAGATTTTCAATGCCAATTAAATTATAGTATTTACCAGTAAAATTAAAAATACACTGTGCGACACATTTTTTTGACATTGTTTAGACTTCGGAATCTCAAAAAGGGAGGGCTTCTGAGAAATCATGCATTCATTATTTTTCTGGGTTAATGAAGTTTATTTTTTAGTTCAAAATTTTCGTTCAGTTTAAAAACTAATCAAAAATAGAGAGCATTATCGAATTTTTTAAAATCTAAAATGGTTTGAAAAGCAGTATTCATAAGTAGAATTTTTCAATCACCAGATGGCGGTGTAATAGCGGATTTCTTGATGAAATTACCGACGCTATTGTTAAAGATTCAAAGACAGTCATACACACACCACACACATACTTTAATTGAAACACTTTAAAAATTCGCAGATTTTTTAAATAGTTTTTTGAGGTTAGAAAAAAATTCTTTCATGATAGACTTCGAATTTGAATTTAGGGAGTTAAAATAAGTGAAATATGATACCTCATGTTGCCGATTCAGAACCATTTTTTTTTAGTTCTAAGTAATCACATTTTGGTTTTCAATTATAATACATAACCTAAATAATATCATTTCTCATTTCACACAATTTCGTATTATTTCATTTAAATTCCTTTTGTATTTTTTTTGCTTTTAAATTTTAATTTTAAATAAATATATAAGTATGTGAAACATTTGTGCCACAATTATTTGTGGTTTTATTTTTCGCAATTCGCTACAGGGGTTTTTCTTTTATATCCATATACAAAAGTAGACGGCAAAAAAGAAATCTTTTTCGTTTTTTTTGTGATTTACAATAGCTCAAAGTGAAAGCCACAATAAAATTTAACGAAGGAATTCTTGTGTATAAATGTGAAACTTTAATTTGGAGCATTTATTACACTTCGCTGTCCTAGATTACTCACCATTTTGATTTACTACAATTCACATACATACATATATACATGCATGCATGCATACATTGATGAGCACAAAATGTTGCAGGTACGTACGTAAAATACCAATTGGGAAATGATATTAATTTGTCAACAAAGATTTAGCTTATATTACGAAGGTAGACGTACATAAATTTTCTTCAGTTATCAGAAGAGTGGAAGTAGTTAGTAAGTAATTAAACTGGTCGACAAATGGGACACCATTATATTATTGTGGTTCAAGTTACTTTGGTTTGCTTCTGGTTTAAATCGGTGAATGTGATGGCGTTAAAGAATTTCAATCGAAAGGGCCGAGTGAATGTACTTAGAGTAAGTTCAGTCCATCTTGTTAAATGCTTAAAAATGTCATTAGAGTCAGTAAGGATGTCTGCTTCAAAGCGCTTTGCGATTTGCGGAATCCGACCCTTGGGGAATGGCATATAATGTGGTGATGAAAAAAATCAGAGGGTCGACCCCACCTCAGCCCACCTGCCCCAGCTGATGCAAACGGTTATCATTACACTATTTCCACTTCAGGAGGAGCTCGTTGAACTGCTTGCTATACTACGAAGGATCGCAAATAACAAGGTGCCAGGTCTAGACGATATTTCCAACGCCCGACTTAAAACAGCAATCACAACAAAAATGAAGAGGTTTGCTGGCTTTTTGACACTTGCATGAAAGAAGGCGTGTTCCCAGACTGTTGGAAGCGACTGGGGCGTTAGCTAAAACCAGGAAAGCTGCCAGATCAACCATTATCATACCGCCCCTTGTATATGCTGGGCGAAATCCTGGAAGCATCGTACGCCAATGGTGTAAAGATGTAGAAAAACGAGCTGGTCTTATATAATGAGTGTATTACAGGGGTTCGAGGTATAGGAGTACCTTTTGAAAATAATTCGTGGCTATTCAGAAAGAGAGTGCCTCTATGTGACACGGACGACGGGGTGAAGGAATATAGGATTACCGAAGATATTCCACAGGGCTCAGCACTCGGTTCAACATTATGGAACGCAATGTACAACGATATCCTGAAACATCTTGCAGGTGGCATGTAACGGAAATAGCTGAGCGGTGCGTACATGGAGTTGGCTACTCAGAAAACAGAAGTCGTGCTAGTGAGCACCAGGAAAATACGCTAAGAACTAGTTCTAGAACAAGAAGCTTACTGCCATACGTGTAGCTAGCGAATGCCGTATGGTACCAGACGATGCCATCTACGTTATTGCAAGCAAAGTGCCAATTGACTTCCCGGCAAACGAAATGAAGTCTCTTTATAGCAATACGGGAGGACCTCGATAGTCTAGTGGGTAGTGCACAATACTTTCATCTGGGAGGTTCAGGTTTGATTCCCGCCTTCGTCTGGTTTTTAATTTTCATAACTTTCTTATATTCACTATCCATATGAAGTGTATGAGAATTATAAGATAGTGTACAAGTACACACATTGGTTGGTAATGGCAAAACCACCAAGACGATAAAAAATTGCCACACCGCCATTCGGAATCGGCGTTAAACTGTAGGTCCAACTGTGTGGTATCACAATGGGCCGTTCAGGCCTAAGTGTGTCTCTCGACAGCCACTCCAACCTAACCAACCTAACCTATAGCAATACGGGCGAAAGACCATCGAATGCACAGAAAAAGGAAGAAAGGAAACGCACTATTATAGACTGGCAAAGAAAGTGGAAGTAGTCTGCAAAGGGTCGTTGCATCTTTGACCTAATGCTAAACGTAGAAAAATGGATCTAACGCAAACATAGAGAAGTGGACTTTTACATCACGTAGATGCTCAGTGGACATACAGGAAGAATACCTGTTTTGCCCGAGCTGACCAGACGTACTTGAAAACTCAAACCACATCCTTTGAATTGCTTACATTTCAAAAGTGAAGAGGAGGGTATACCCAACGGTGGCCAACCTAACGTTGTAGAAGTAGAGAACAGCAGCCTTGGTAGCTGCTTACATAATGATCGGTGAATGTAGAGCGCACATTCAAAGCCAATTCGAGAGCTAGCGTCATGGCTTTCGAGCTACTTGCTACTCATTTTAATACATGCACAAGTCTCAGTCCTCTTTTGGACCTCGAAGTTTTCAAAGGAAAAAACTTAAAATAAAAAAAATTCCTTTTTGAAAAAAAGTCAATTTTGAAAAAAAATTGTGGATTTTTTAACTTTGTTCTTATTATTTTTTCAAAAAAATGAATAAAAATACTCTTCTAAACTATTAATGAAAAATTCGAAGTAAAACGAAAGTTATATATATAATTGCGCCTTGGTGTACAAAAAAGAGACCTAACGTCCAAAAACAAGTTTTTGAGAAAACAGCTGTTAAAGTAAAGAATTATTTGGCTTCAAAATCGTTACTCAGGGCTTTTCAGTGTCGCTGATTATGAGTCTGACATAAGATTTTCAAAATTCAAAATGGCGGATCTAATATGGTGGAAGAATTTTTGAAAATTGATCGGACTTACTTGAAACTCATTACCCTGGGAGTTTTCTGGGGACACTAATTCTGAATCTGACGTCGGATTTTCAAAACTCAAAATGGCAGATCCAATATAGCCGACTATTTTTAAGCTTATCGGATTCGCTTGAAATTCGTTATTCGGGGATTTTCAGGGTTGCTGATAACAAATCTGACATTAAATTCGTAATCGGTGACCCCAAAAATCCCTTGGTAACGAGTGTCAAGCGAATTTGATCAATTTTTAAAAAATACTTCGCTTTATAGGATACGCCATTTTGAATTTTGAAAAACTGACATCCGATTCGTAATCAGTATTCTTTTTTCTATCAGAATCACCAAAAAAGATGATTTCGGACGTTGAAAATCAACGAAATTCGCATAGCTCTAGCCAATAGAAGGAACATTCTAAAGAAGCATGTACAACCAGAAAAAAAGGTCAAGAGTACTTAAAAAATTGATAGACATTCAGTCTGTTCCAGAGATGGCTGACTAAAAGTAATTTGCATAATAAAATCATAATTTTTAAATGTAAAACTTTATTTAAAAAAAACTGATATCTCGATTTTTACTGAACTGATTTTCAAAAACCAAAATACGTTTGATTCAGTATCATCATAATATATAAGTGGAACCTCAGAAATTGAAATATTCTCCCCTCCAAGTAAATTATGTGTTTTTCGTTTTTTTTTTTGGAAAAAAGGTCCTGAAAAAAGGGGAGGGGGGAAGTTTCATTTTGTGATTCCACTTATAGCAATATCTAGTTTTATGCCTTCATCTTTATTAGGGAGCTCGGAATCCATCCTAACACCAAAAATGGGCTTTTTTGAAGATGGTTTCACCGCCGCCATCTTGGATGAAAAGTAATCAAACAAATTTTTTTTGTTCTCTAATAAAAGCAATTTTGTATAAAATATCATAGTTTTGTTTTAAAAAAAATTCCCTGAAAAGTCAATTTTTTTCAATTTTAAACTGAAATGTTCCTCGTGATTTAAATGCCATTAGAGATACTTTTCGACTTCTTTGGGAAACCTGAAAAATAATCACTTAAGCACATTTACCTGAAGACTAAAAATAATCAAGTTACATAATGTTCTAAAGAACATTATGTAGCTTGAAGTAAGGTTTGGAGTTAAGCGTAGTGGATTGAGACCTCCTATATTTCACTAAGCTCTGTTTAAGAAGAGGTTTTTCAGATATTACAGTAGTCTTCTTTCATCGATCAAAGCTTCAAAGCTGAATTACCTACATCCACAATTTTAAAAATTGTACTGACTCAGCGATGATAAAATTTCCAGCAGGGTTCTTTATTTTATATGCACACATTTACTTGAGTACAACAAAATAGTTAGGAACAGACGATTACATTGTAATGCTTTGTATAGAGAAACATTGCATTTCAATTATTTGGAAAATAGCTACGCGCTCAAATGAGCATAAGGTCATGTCAAATGGAACAGACATAATTGAAATGATTTGTTGATGGGAGGAAGGGGGACGTCTAAAACGCAAATAGCATAGTGCAACACACCAAAAAATTCTGAGAAATTATACACCTTTGCTGATGGATTTTTTTTCTAAAGAGATCATAATTTTGTTTGCACTTTTATTTGAATTTGTTCAAAGCTGTTCAGATATTTAGGAATTTTTGCACTATATTTTTTGAATATTTATTTGACGTGATCCAATCAAAGTCGAAAGGATGGGGAGGTGGGACGATAGATAGAGTTACAAGATGGAATCATAAAATAAATGTGACCGTTCTATCTCTAATATTTCATTTTTAAACGATTTTTTACAAAAATTATCTAGTAGAGAATTTCTCTTAATAATCTCCGAAGTACGACCAGGTTCTATAAATATAAAAACAGGACCATTATCTTTATGATGGTTATTCTTTTTGCTCAAGAAGTAACATTTTGATACAATCACACTTAAGTAAGCAGTTTGTTCCGATTAGAACTGCAGGTCAAATCTATTTTGTTTATTTTAGGAACCTCATACGTTTGCTTAACTCTGTGATGAAAAATTCTCTCAGATATGTACCTACGATTTAAACCCGAGGCACTAGCACTCTACCATTAGACCACCGAGGTGAATTTGAAAAAAAAGAATAAAACAACTACTTTATCATTAATACGATTATATAATTTGACAAATTGTTTGAAACCGTTTGACGCATTCGTTTGGCTACAAATTAATGTCAAATTGTCAGTGAAACTGAGTCAAACTCAGCTCAACATTACAAAATAACAAATTATTTTTTTACTGTCAAATATTTTGAAACAATTTTGTGTCATATTAGATAAAAATTTTGTTTGACATAGAAAATTTGTCCATTACTCTGTTTGACATCGTTTGACACTGAAAAACGTTTTGTCAAATAATATATTTTTATTATATTTTGAAAGCTGAAAGCGTATATTTTGTAGCACTGTGTAGCTTGTGTTGCATAAATTGCAAAACGATTTATTCCTGGTAAAACCTTTCCTTTGCAGTTATGCATAAAGTAGCAAAATTCACTTCACTTGTTATAGACTGCAAAGATTGAACTGTAACACAAATGCAAAAACACTAACTTTTGTTACTTTTTTCTTGATTACTTTATTTTTCAGCACTTCAGCAGAAAACCAATAAAATCTTCATTGATTTTTTTTTTCTTTTGCCGCTGAAAATTTCAAAGAAGAAATATAATTTTATGTGAATATTCAAAGTAAATCTTCAAAATGTATGTATATAAAAAAAGAAGAAAATTTCTTATTTTTCTACAGCTTGTAATTTATTTTTTAATTTAGCTTAGATTTGCAAATGATTAAAAGCGTTCGGGGATTCATTTCATTTATTTATGTACTAAGTATACTCAGTATGTAGTGATTATAAACTTTTGCAAAGATACATGAGCTACTTGAAGCGTACATAGCTACGTAGTACTAGTAGATGCTGAGTAGAAGAAAACAAGTGGTACAAGTGGCTTGAATAACCAATCGAGTAGAAAGATAGAAATCTTTATAATTTTGTGGCATTCTCAAGTGCAATTTTTAGTTATGCAAATTGGGTCAATTTTTTTCTTATGGAAATTGAAGAGATATGGAATGCGGCGATGCAGAAAACGTAACGAATGAATGATCGCGAATGTAACTTCAAATGAGATTTTTTTTATTTTTGCAGAAAGAATATGAATTACCTAGAAATGGGAGGAAAATTTTCAAAAGAAACAGAAGATTTTACAAAAAAAAAAAAAAAAAAAAATAAAGATTTCAAGCATTGAATTCGCAATGATACCTAAAATATTTAAACCAAGAATATCTATTAAATCTAAACTGTACTAAATTACCCACACGCATACCAACGTACGTTTGTATAATATGTAAATGTTAATGAATGTATCATGTGTAAACTATTACATTCTCTACGTATCTCTTAAACACTACATGATATTCCATGGTCCATGGGTGGGTGTGTGTCCAAAAATAGTATCCAAATGTTGGAAATAGCTGAAAAATACTCAATACTTTTTATTTCGTTGGTTTGCAACATTCCCACAGCAAAATAAACGCATTTAGACGAAAAACAATAAACACACGTCTAATTGCCTGCCTGAGGTCATTATTAGAGTACATAATTGGTTTGTGTGTGCGTGTGTGCATGTGTACGTGGTTCATGTGTGAGCACACCCCTATAACACCCAACAATTTGTAAATATTAAATGAACCCAGTAAGGAACGTTGAATTGAAAAGTTAAGATTAAGGAGGGGAACCTCGCTTAGAAGAAAATCAATTTTTATTATACCATTTTCTTAGAATTTCAAATAAAAATTTCAAGTCCGGAAACGTTCTTAAAACTTTTAACGAGTTATTCTCAAAAGCACTTTTCCTTCCAAGTTGGAGAGAAACATTTAAAAAAATTATTGACAAATTGACCTTATTTCAACGGTGTTTACGAAGGAGCTCGTAGTTGTTTTATATGAACTATCTGGCTTCGCGACCAGAAGACATGGTAACGATGATAACGATAGTGTCACGGTGAAGGTTGCGAAGAGATATCCCAAAAAAAAAAAAAAGAGGCATTCTTTCTCCTCTTCTATGGTGCTTCGTTGTTGACTCTCCTCTAACTGAAATGCAGAATCTTGGGGTTCGCATCCAAGCATATGATGTTTGTTTACTTGTGTCGGTACAGCACTTAAGAGCGATTTGCATCAGGATGCACAAGATCGACCAATAGTGCGGTGGGCATGGTCTGGGAATTCAAATAAAAATATCCTAGTACTCTTTACTCGGAAGCGCAATCAGGATGGGCTTCAACTCCCTGTACTGAAAGGTTTTACCGTGCCTTTGTCCTTGGAAGGGAAGTACTTAGGAGAAACCCTAGATTCCTAACTGTAGTGGGCAACTCAGGTAAAGCAAAAGGTATTTCGTGCACCATAGGCGTCGCAGAATTTTTGCCAAGACATGAGGTCTTAAGCTGAATGTTGTACACTGGTTTTATACAGCCCTAATTAGGCCTATTGGCACATACGCCTCTGTGGTATGGTGTCTTAGAGTCCTAGTTAAGTCTACAATTTGCTTTCCCTTGATTTATATATTGAAAGCGAAGCAATGAAGGCGGTGTGCCGACTCAAGTCAAGCAGAGTTTGACACTATGAAAATGATACGGGGAACAGATGGATTCATCGCCATCTTTGGAAATGCCCATTGTTTTTGATGCCGGTTGATAGTCATGTGCCCCACAAAAAATTTGGCAGGAAATATGAGCGGGGCCAATGGAGCAATCAGGAGGTCATCCTTTAGAGTTTTACACATATTTTTCATACATATTTTTTATTGGAACCGGTTGTGGTTGGTATCTGGACGAAGAAAATAGTTACTTCTTCGCTAAAGCAGAAATGGCAACGATCCTCCAAATATAGATCAATGCTATTTTAAATGTAGCTTGCTGGATAACCGAAAAAGGTTAGCGAGAAAAATGGATACGAGTCTGCAGCACTTAAGGCCTTAGAAAACCACGCCCATTTTTCGAAGGCCGTAAGCGAGTGTACATAAGGCAAAACTTAATAGTGTCGCGAGACTATAGCACACTTCGGAGTGCCTGGCGACGAAATGGCTGATGAATTGGCCAGCCGCAATTCTGCGGCAAATCCAATAGGCCTGGTACCAGTCGAACCAAATCGACGTCAGTTTGGCAGGAACTATCCAATGAATCAACGAAGTTATGAAAACTACGAAGTCCTTTGTGAAAGAACTTAACAGGAGAACAGCTGACTTTCTTCTTCATCTGGGGAAAAAGGATTTGCGTATCATAGAGCGCAATACATGTGGTATGTATATGACTAACATGGGCGTCATTGCCGATCCGACATGTGTATATTGCCTTGAGGAAGTAAGCGACACTACAGAAAATTTTTTCTGTTATTGTCTTGCCTTCGCAAAAGAAAGGAGATGCCTGTTGGATAGCGATGTCTTAAGGATGAGTTTTGAGCAGTAAATTCGCCTACTTGATATTCTTAGGTTTCTTGAAGAGACCAAGAAATTTGCTGGGGTGTAAAAATTCTTCTTTCCTTTTCTTCTTCTATTTTCTGTTCTCCTTTTTCTCTATGTGGGCAGAGTACAATGGTCCAAAAGACTGAATGCTATGGAAGGTCAGTATCATTCTAGCCCACCTCTAATCTAATTTAGATGTTTAGTTTACAATAAACGGTGCATGACTGAATTATATGGTTTGTGTTAAAGCTGACATTTGGAGTACAATTTCTGTGAAAGTTGTACGAGCCAAAATTGCGCCGTTTCAATAATTTCCACGGTTTCGGTTGAAACTCTTTCGGCATTTAAAAATATGTCAAATGATTTCAACGAAACTACGTCCATGGCGAAATTATAATAGGTGATAGCAGCGTCAGCTCTGTCTTCTTCTTCTCTAAGTTTTTTTATATGAAGATAATCTTAACTGTCAAAATCTTTGTTTTTTTGTTTTGTTTTCCATGCATTTGTTCTTGTGCTTTTGACAATTACGATTTTTAGCAACAACAAAGTAGCGTGTTGTTATTGTTACGTTGTACTTGTTGTAATGCTGCTACCACCTTGTTAAATCCGCCTTGACTACGTCGAAACTGAGCAAAAATCTAATGCAACCCTGAATGCGTTCACTGAAATGAATATAGGAATGAATTTATTCTATCATTTCTATCAATTCTGACATTTATATTTTGTTTTGCTTACAACTTGAGTGATGTGGAGAAACTAAAATAAAAAATAAAAAAATTATGAAGTGAGCGGAAAGAGGAGCTTATAGCAGAAAAGTTAGAGGAAGGCTGCGCAGGACAAAAAATAAGCCATAAGTTTGAAGTGATACATAAAATTTGACGCTTTCTCTATCTATTCGTCTCTATTTCGTCTATAATTTTGATCTTTCTGATAGGTATTGAAGTATGAAGCATTTTCTCATGTTCTTTGTTATTTTTGTGGAGCCATATAGTTAATGCACTTGCTAATAAATACTTGATGTAATCACCCAAATGCAGCTCTGGCTCAATCTGTTTTACTCGTCCTCATTTGCTCCCGCGTCTGCTTTTCTTTGGTTTTCTTGGTGAATATCTTGAGGTTAGCAGGATGAAAGCCGTTCAATGGGTTGTTCGAATATTATCTGAATCACATTATTGTTTCTACAAGTTTTTGAAAGAGGATAACAACTAAATGTTTTATGGCTAAAATCTTTCGCTCCAAATCAACTTAACTCTGTTTTAACTATGTTCAGTGAAGAGAATAACTTTTCTTATTAATGTAGCTTTTATATTGAAGACAAATCGATCGGATATGTAGCTAGAGGTTGTAATGCCTTCCTGGGCTTCCAGAGGTCGGAGTTTTCGTTCCTGTAAAGCAATGACATTCGTAATAATGAATTTCTACTATATTTTTTTTGTAATTTATGCAGATATCACTTGACAATGGTGGAATGGGAACAAATATGGAAGAATGGAGTTGAACTGAGTACTTTTCGGAAATATATAGTTTTGCGAAAAGATCGCCATGGGGTGAAAGGTGTAATATTTTTTTTTTTAATTATGAAATCACATGAAGTAAAACATGATTACACATATCTGATAGTTACTTACATTATTTCTCCTTTCGCTGGTTAAAATTCATATGAGCATCTGAAGCGTTTTTAGTCTCTATTTATACTGGGTTCAAATAAAAACTCATTAGTAGAATAAAATAAAAGTGTATGAATATTATTGGCCGATGTGATGATGATTTGATATTCTCATTTTATTTTTCATTTATGTACAATATGTAAACTTAAATAAATATGCAAAGCAATTTGGTTAAAATCTTTCTGCTGCCTATATTCAATAAAATTCATTTGGAAAGCAAAAAAGCAAGAAAAGCAAACAAAAAAATACAGAATAATCTCTTAAAAATTTATTTTCAAATCGATGAGTTTTTGCCATTCTGGAAATTGTTAACAATGTGTGCATTCGTGCGTTCGTATCTCATATACTCAATGAGCTATTTCACCCGTTCACCAGTGCCCACGCCATGCTCCTCTGCCGGTTGCCTCCTTTTATGTATGTGCATGCAATTAATGTGCAAATTTGCGATCAAATTGAACAAAAAATAGAAAATAGAGAAGTAGAAATATAATTACAATATTCTCTAATCTACTTTAAATGTTGTTTTTGTAGTACGTAGAAAATGTATCTATGTATCTACACACATCTATACATCTACTTATTTGCTTTAATCTGTTAATTTCTGTTTTAATTTTGTTTTTAAAGCAATTTATGAAGTGTGAAAATGAATTTCGATATTTGTATATACATACAGCATCTAAGTATGTATGTATATGTATATGTATCTATGTATGTATACAATATAGCAATAGCAATAAAATAGGTCAATATTATAATTTCACTTTGAAGTGGTTTCTACTTTGATATTTTGCTTTTCTGTTTTTGTTTTTCGCTTTAGTTTTCTTGAAAAATTACTTAAATTGATTGAAAGGTCAAGAAGGTATTAATTTATATTGGAATGAGATAGATAAAGAAAATATATAATATAAGTAAAATATATAACTGTGAAAAGGGATAGGCATGTGTATAAGGGCGGGTAAAATTGTTGGGGCGAAAAAAAACTTGTCATAGCATGTAGTAGAAAAAAATAAAAACATTCGGATAATTTTTAGTAAATTTTCCCAAGAAACCATTAGTCTAAAATCGTTTTCGAGCTTATGCATGTTTATGTGTGTATGTAAGCACTAGCGAATACAGAGATTTAAAATTTATGAGATTTTCGTCGGCAAGAGGAGGGGAACGGGTTTTAACCCTAAAACACTCCCCTGAACTTGGATCCGCTGGTGTATGTAGGTATATATAATTTTAGTGGAAAAAATGCGAATAACACACATATGAACTAAGTCAATAAATTTGTTACTTTTATTTTGTATGGGCACCAAGACCTATTTGTGAAAGCTCGGAAGCTCCGATATTGGGTTTGGACCTATCGTTTTTTTTTTGGCAAATTTACTGGAAGTTGTGTTTACACCGAAAGCAGGCAAAAGTAGCCATCTCTTCTCGGTGGACTATACACCAATTAGTCTCACTTCCTTCCTCCTTAAAACTTTCGAGAAACTATTGACAGTCTGTATAGGGGACACAATTAATTCTGAAGATCTGTCAAAAACATAAAACGCATATAAGAAAGACAAGTTCACCGAGACGTTAGTATTTTATATAGTGAAAGAACTGGAATATATAGAATATGCCCTAGCCGTATTTCTGGATATTGCTGGTGCCTTTAACAATGTGTCGATGGAAGCTATAGTCTCAATGCTCTAGAGATTAATATCCCTACTTATCTGTGGATAAAAGTCTTTTAAGCTGTAAGCAGATAAGAACGGAATGGAATGAGACTATACTAAGCAAAGTAGCGTGTAGAGGAATCCCTCAGGGAGGCGTCTTATCAGCGCTTCTTTTGATTGCTAGTTATCAACTAAATTCTGACTCATTTTGATGGTAAACACCCAATTAGTAGCATTGCTGCAATAATAACGGAAAGATGCCTAAATACTCTTAGTTCACGTATGGGCGACACTCTCAAGACCATTTATAGCTGGGCGACCAGTGCCGGACTTAGCATTTTTTTACTAGAAACTACAAGATTTCTGCATGGACGACAAGGAGTAATTGTGGATAGCAAGTTACTGTAGAAGCTTAATGTTGAAGAGATGGTGAAGACGGCAACCAATGCTATGTACACATGCAAAAAGATGCTTGGAAGCACATGGGGCCTGCCACCCTCTCCTATGCACTGGTGCTACACGGCAATAGTTAGGCTTTTACTGCTATATGGTGTTTTGGTATGGTAGACCATAACTAAAAATAAAATATATTTAAGCCCTTGGAAAAGGTTCAATAGCTTTTCGCGCTATGTATCTCGGCAGCTCTTGAAGCTATTCTCAACCTGTCCTAAATTGATCTCTTCGCAGAAAATCAGGCGGCAAAACTGGCATAAAGACTACGAGTTACTGGACAACAATGCTGTAGATCTTTCGGGCAAAGTAGTTCAATTAGTCGAAACACATCTGGTCCAAATTATATGATCCCGAAAATGAGCTCTCGACGGAGTATAAAAGCTGTTATTGAACAGGAAGACTGGCGTAAGGGCATTGAACTAGAGTGCAAATTCTTCACCACCTTCACGGATGGTTCAAAAATGGTTGGGGGAGGGGGGAGGATAGGTGCTGGTGTCTACTGTGCTGAGCTGAATATCATAAGACCCTTCATGTTTCCTGATTACGGCAGCATATTCCTGGCAGAAATGTTTGCCGCTAGGAAGGCTGCGGAGCTTGCAAGCAGTGTTGCTACAATCAACTCAACAATAAACATATATATAGACAGCCAATCGGCTATAAAGACGATGATATCACACGGGTCATCATCCAAAAATGTTCTTCAGTGCAGGGCAGCAATGGAGAAGCTTACTACAGAGCGTAGACTGTGTATCTGTTGGGTACCAAGTCACAAAGGTATAGAGGGAAATGAGATTGTCAACAAAATCGTGAAAAATGGAACTATGCTGCCAGAGGACCAGTTTGAGCCCGAAGTAAAAAAAAAAAATATCAACAGATCTTGGGCAAACCAGGAATGACTGTATAATATTTCGAAGTATATGGCCCCTTCTTGTTAAAAAAAAAACAAATCTTCCTTATACTTGAAAAGAAATAAGATTGAATTCCAACTTTGCGCCAATATTTTTGGTCCAATGGCCTCAAGGATTGGGTTGCACCTAATTAATGTAGAAGATACGATTCTTTTCTGTGAATACCTTAATGTTCAGTTCAATCGACTTTATTTCTTAGGAGACAGTTTGTTTGAAGAATTATAGAAACTTGCAGCCAGATTCCACCAACAGCCTTAATAAGGTTCATCAAGACTAACCTAATTTACCATGCTGCAGCCCTTCTTCTTCTTGTATGGCACAATAGTCCATGGACGGCATAGACCAAGCTTTTTGCATCCATTCATATTGTGTTATATTTATACACGAAAGAAAGAAACCTACTGTTTTATGCCGAACCTGAAGCTTTTTTGATGCAATTTTTACTCTTGGAGGTTTTCCATTGCCAGCCAAGTGGTGGTGCCATTTATTTACCGGTTGCAATAAGGTGGGGGCTGACTCCATGAATTATGTACTGACTTTACACCTCTGTGGTCAGGCTTATATTGTTATACAGGATACTTGAAGCTTCTGAGAAAGGTCCAAAGAACAGGGGCTTTAAGGACTACTCCAAACAAAGTACGCTCTACTCAATAAGTGTAGAGAGTATAAACAGAAGAAAAGCAACAACAAAATAGAGAGGAGAAGACTGCAAAAACTTCAACAGAATGTGTTATAAGTCTGCTTTTATATACACCGATTTTTACATATTCTCTTTTGTTATCTTGTTCCATCGTCGAGAGCTTTTATACACATCGATTTCGATCGACCGATTTCTATTGCTGCTTTGTTATTAGTTTTACATGAGTGGAACAGAGATGCAAAATTTATAAAAGGCAAACATCAAAAATCAGTGTAAAATCGTTGGTACATCAGATTTTGACTCGTTCACTATCACAACAAACAGAAAATCGGTGAGAGAAACCGGGCAGAAATTGGTTTGTGTGTAAAAGCAGACTAAGTTTCAGTTCTACTCTGAATACCTGCAGACATATAATCTTTTTTTTAATGTGTACAGGGAAGACATTATTAGTGAATCGAAGTGCTCGTACTGAATTGCCACATTTCCGGTTGTTGTAAACTAAATGATCAGCTCCTAAAGTCCCCAGTCAAAAAATGCCACAGCAACGGCGAAGAAACTTGCTTCAGAAGTTCATATACGCCATTTCACCATTCATTGTTACTCTTAAATCTGATGTCTGAACTTCTGTCTCACTTGATATTGGGTACAATTTTGAAATAGATCGAGGCGTGAGATGAAAAATTGGCTATAAAAAACAAAATTAACCAATAGCTTATTCCAAATGACCGAACAACATATATAGCACTCTAGAGATGGACTTCGTCCTTTTAAATTGTTAATATGCACATGGTGAGATGCTGTGAGATTAACCCATTTTTAGTTTTAAATACAATACTACTAAAATTTATAGAAATCTAGTCCATCAGAGAGAAGTTTTTTTCCACCAAAACAAGAATAAGGAAACTTATCACCTATCCTACCTATTACCTATTGCGTCAGTTGCATTGAGTGTGAGTGGGAAGTAATGGTCACTTTATTCACCGGATCAGGGTCCCAAAACCTACACTTGGGTCCTCTTTTAAACTATATAAATAAAACATTTTTGCTTTAAATATATAATTTTTTTAATTGAAATGTAGAGAAAAAATGCGAATTGCTTATGTTGCATCCTAACATAACATTAACGAGGCTCGATCAAGGAGAATAGATTATACAGCAAGCGAAAATAGAATCAGCACTAAAGCACCATGCAATCTAAGGTACCGATTCTTTGGGAGGCATCACAGCCTCATCAAAAGAACTGAAAATGGTTGATTATGGTAGCTGAATTGAAGTATAAATGCGTAGCCGCTCCCTTCTCTCTCCCCATTATTTACTTAGCATAAATAAATTTTCGGTATGCATTTCAAATACTACTCACCAATTTCTTTTATAGCCACGGTTGCCACTTTGGTACAATTCTACCAAAACTGGTAAATCTTTTTCCATTTTTCTGCGCTTGGTACATTGGTACATGTTTTTAAAATTTGGTACATTCTGTGGGCAAAGTTAGCTTTCATAGTACTCAAGAATTGTAAACATATTTTCAAAATTCTTTAAAAATTAGAAAATTGTTCAGACTTAGTAATTTTGTTGGCAAAAAGTAAGTTGTATTAAAAATGGAATAGACGAAATGTGGTTTGAAGAATTGACTAAATTTATTTTCATATTAATCAGCTCATAGCTCAGCTAATGCTGAAAGAAAATTTTATAAAAAAAAAAACAATTAAGGAATAAATTAGAATTTAATACTCTTATTAATATAATGTTATATAATAAACTGACGAAAAGTTTTTAGTAAAGTTATTTATTCTATATGAAAAAAATGGTACATTTTTCCCCCATTTGGTACATTTTTTTGTCAATATTGGTACAAAATAAAATGAGTAAGTGGCAACCGTGTTTATAGCACAACGTGATAGAGAATAAAATGCCAATGAATATTTATTTATTAAGAAACTTAAATGTTAAGTTATTAAATTAACTTGGGTTCCACTCTCTCTTCAGCCTCCCTCAAAATGTAAACTTCAACGATTTACTATGAAAAGGACCAATTTACCGGATTTCCTGCAAGAAAGTTACAATTGCCTGCCACGTTAACATACTGTGGCGAAGACACAAAAATGTCAGCTCCAAGCTTCAAGTTTATTTATAATTCTTTTGTTTTACCCAAGAATTTCCTCATTTCATTTCTGGAAAACGTTAAGAAAATTGTACCTATAAAACAAAAAAGGAAAAACCAAACAAAAAACATATCAAACTGACAACAATAACAAAGGCAAGAGGAATAAAAGTAAGAGAGTAAAACAATGCGTTCATTAAAAATCACATTAAACGTGTAAATAAAAGAAAAAAAAGAAAAAGAAAACAATAATATAAATTGAAAACAATGCGAAAAGAACAAAGTAAAGAATTAAAGAAAGAAAATGAAACAGACTATGAAGAAAGTGACGACGTGCTAGATTAGCTACATCCGGCCGTCAACGGCAGAGAAACAGAAACAGAGAAACAATGGTGGCAATACTTTGTTGCCTTTTTTTGTTTTTCTTCTTCCTAAAGGAAAAATATTTATTTGGACTATATAGAGTGAAGCAATCTAACTAAATGTGTGACAAAAAGTTAAATAGAAACATAAAAATTATGGTTAAAACTTTAAGATTTTCAGAATTCAATGTAGAAATCATTTCTTTTCATAAAAGAAACAATGATAAATGTTTTCAGGGCAGACCACATACACACACATCCTCCCTACATTTTTCTGTGAGAAAAAGTGTCATAAACAACAAAAATTAAAAGGAGAAAATTTTAGTAAGTAGCAAATTTTGTAAGAAAAATCTTGGCAATTGATATTTTCAATGAAAAGCAAAATACTTTTGCTAATTTGTTTTCTTTCTTATTTTGTTTTTTTTTTTGTGTGAACTTTTGCTTTTTTATTAATATTAATACTTGGCAATTTTCAGCAGCATTTCGTGCTCACTTGTCTGTCCATTGCTTTGTTGTTGTTGTTATTTCAGTACTCATTGCATTTCTAAGAAATTGTTTACAACTTCCTCTCTCTTGTATTTTGTTTTTCAAATGTCATACTCCCACACTGCATTTCGTTAACTTTACCCTCGCCTTTTCCATTTTTTTTATTTGTTTTGCTCTTCAAGTTTATATTGTTCCTATTCCTATTTTCTCTCAAGTCTCACTCTCTTGGTCTTTGCCTCTTTGTTGTTGTTTGATGAGTACGTTTTTTGTTTTTGTTTTTTTTTAGCATACAATAAAATTTGACATCAATTGTCAAAACGAATGCAAAGGAGATGAAAAGTTTTCGTTAAAGGCTTCTCTTTTTGTTTAATTTCCTGCTATCTTTTGAATAGTAAAACGTTTTAATAGTATGAATAAATCTTAAGAATAAATACCAATTTAAGAAATTAAAGTAACAATATTTATTTATGTTAGATGACTTGACTTTAATTGATGGGAATGAGAAAATGAACTCATATTTGCAAATGATTCAACCCTTTTCTACAGATGGCTCTACTCTTAATAGTAGATTTGGTAGTACTACTTTCTAAAAAGGTTTTCAGATTTGTCCCTGTTCTTGATGAATACCTCCCTTAGCAGGAACTGCCTTTCATTCGTTAGTTTACAGAATTGGAAAATTTTTAAATCTGAAGAAGTTTACTCTAGATGCTTTCCAAGAAGGATCTATTTATAATACATTGTCCAGTGCATCTTAAGAAGGGATAACCTCGTTTGTAAGCGATCTACATATTTCTGCATCAGGAGAAGTACGGGAGCAGTGTATTTGCTTATGCAGATAACGTCAGCGTGACAGTTTTAAAAAAAAACTTTCCAGAAAATCGTCGAGCAATTCATCCCGAAAACTGAAAGCCTGAAATGAAAGCATTGAATATAGACGTAAATGTAATACAGCGTGACTCAAGTAGTCTAACAGGTGTGTTATGTGACCGGAAGATATACACGAAACTGGAGGCAGAAGTCTGCAAGGCGTGATGAGCGGTGATGTTGTACGGAGCCGACTGTTGGACTCCCTGAACCAAAGCTGTAATTCTTGTTCACCATTTATTTATTAAAATATTTAGTAACTCTTGCTACATAATTTTTAGTAACTCTTACTACGGAGTCCCCTCTGGAATATTTTTTGGATCAAAATAGGGACCAAAAATACATTTCTTAGCCAAAAAGACTTTGGTTAGCAAAATTTCAACAAAATTGGCCGGTCCATAATTGGCAGTACAAGAAAAATTTCACTTTTTCCTGTTTCTCTTGGGAATATATTTTAGATACAAATAGAGGCCACAAATCTGTTTTATGTCGCATAAAATTGTTACAGATTCCCCTTTGGAAAATATTTAGATTAAAATTGATGCTAAAAATGAGTTCCTCTGCCCAAAAAATTTATGTATTTACAACTTGCTCACATACCAATGTACAAAATCAGGGAAAAGCTCAATTTATCCTTGTATTGGAGAGCTATCTAAAGACTTACTGATTTCATTGATGTTTTGTATACCAGGATTTTCTGTGCCAAAAAATTCACTTTTGACGTCTGTTTTTATTTAGGCTCCGAAGCAAAGATTAGAAAAATTAGGCAAAATTGTTTTAATATTTCTGTGGTCATAGGGCACAACAGCATAAGTCAGTTTTTTGAATTTTACAGGAGAGCACTTCAAAGATTCAAATGCTAATATAAATCTAATCGAGTTGTTCTATTTTTCCTTTAATATCTCGTAAACCATTGAACCGATATTCATAAAATTTTGACACAATATGAAATCGGATATGCCTTGTGACCACAGATTTATTATTAAAATAAATATTAAAATATTATATAATATAAAATAATATTTTAAATCCTAAAGTTCTTCGTTTGTTGAAAGCAAATGCTTTTCACTGCTGATGGCCTTTTTGGAAAAATCGAAATGTTTTTGAGTCTTCTCAAAAATCATTGTTTAATACAAATATACTGCTCATAGTGAAAAAATCGATACAAGAAAAAAATTACATATATGTAACGAATAATATCACTTGGCGTATATTTAACCCAGTAATGCCTAGCTGTGCCATATGGTACCTTATCGCTGAGCCGTTCCTGAGCCAAGTTCAAAAATAATTTTTTTCTCAAGTTACTTTCTTGACCTATCTATTTTGATTTCCGAAATGCATATGAAAAAAATTTTATTTTATAAACAAGTGTTATTTTGAACACATCTGTATTTGTTCGTATAAAATCGATGTTACGTAACATACTTGATGACTCATCCCTTCCCCATATGCGAACGACCCCTAAGGTACTCTTTTTTTCATTTCTTTTCTTTTAATTTCCTGGCCGAAAAATGTTAAAAACTCTCTTAAAAGAGGATAGATCCAAATACAGAAAATTTCTCGCAGGATATACAGGAGACTGGATCGAAATAGGTTCCTCGTAAAAAAAAACTCTAGTTCAATAACTTTCAACAAAATCGGCCGGTCCGTAGATGGCGCTCTAGTACAAGGAAAATTCCACGTTTTCACATTTTTTTTTGCTGAGCCCCCTTTGAAATATATTTTAGATAAAAATAGAAGCCAAAAATGAGTTTTCTGGCCTAAAAAACCAGTCCGCCGGTTCATATTTATTTTAATAATAAATAATAAAATGGTGTCGGATATTTGAATCAATTCTGATCAGCCGCCATGTTGGTTATTACAATAGGATACACTCTACAGCGCAACTGTTTATTAAATACGCTTTGACTATATTAAATCTACAATTTGCGCTTCTGTTTATAGATGTCTTACTTTTAGAAAGCGTGGTCTAGTTTTTGGGTTGAATTGTGTACTGATATTTGGTTTAACTTTTCCGTTTTCATCCGCTTTTGATCTGAATTGGCTTGATTTTGATACGAGTTGTGGTCTTAATTTTGTTTCAAATTTTGGTCTGAATTCGGATGGAATTTTGGTCCAGTAATTGTTTAGTTTGTTGTTTGCATTCGATCTAAAGTTTTTACTACTTTTAAACTGTATTTGAGTTAAAATTTTTTGGAGTGAATATTTATCAGATATTTCCACTGGTTTTTGGTCTGAATTTTGGTTAGTTTTCGTTCGGTATTTGGCGTCCTTTTGACCTAAAGTTTTGTCTAACTATTAGTCTGAGTTTTGATCTGAATTTAGACTCATTTCGATCGATTTTTGTTGGAGTTTTTCTGAATTTTAGATTTTTAGTCTGAGTTTTGGTCTGAATTTGATTTCATTTTGATATAAATTTTCGATCTGAATTTAGTTTGAACTTCGATCTGAAAAAAGTGTTTGAATTTTAGTTTGAAACTTGGTGGAAATTTCCACCTCAATTTCCATCCGATTTTAGTTTGAATTTTGGTCTCAGTTTTGTTCTAGTTATCTTTTCATTTTTGGTCTGTATTTTTTGGTGTAAACATTGATAAATTTTTTGCACTAGATCAAAAATCTAGATTTGGATTTTGATCGATTTTGAGTTCAATATTTATCCTTTAATTTGGCAAAATCAATGGTCCCCCTCCCCCCCAAACCCAAGTCCTTGAACCGTCACTGCAAGTAACGGGCACTAAGCAATACGTAATTTTGCATTTCTCACCAAGGCGTATTTAAAAGGAGGAAGTTATCTCAGGGAACAAAAGTTATAGTTTTAAAAGCAGCTTCCGTTGTGTGTATTAAAATTTTGAATTTTGACACTAAATTTTTGTTTATTTACATTTTGCTCTACTTTGACACTTCAAAAAATAGAGAGAGGAAGTTCTCTGAGGTGACTTTGTCCTACTAAATACACCTTGTTCCCCACTCTTGAAGTGAATAATACGAATTTTAAATAATTTATAATTCTCGAGAAGTTCGTTGTTCTCATTACGTCTCTCTTGCATTTGATTAACCTTCGTAACTTTCCGCTGACGGACTAAAATTTCAGCATTTCTTATCCAAGGAGGCATTAAAATAAAAATCTTTAAATTGTGAATCCACAATTTACCATTTCTTTTCTACGTAAAAGTAGCCAAAAATAATGTCTTTAAATTCTTTATTTCTCTGAATGCTTATAACTTATGTCTATGTATACAATTTTTAAAATTTGTTTTTCCTGTATTGGCGACATTTTTATGAATTTTTTAAATTTGAAAAATATTTTTGGTTTTTCTTTTAACAATTTATTTTTGCTTAAACAAGAAAATTAACATAAATTTTTCATAAATATTAGAGAGTTTCAATTTACTGCGTAAACTTGCAAAATTTATGTAGTAGTGGATCCATTTATTATTTTTGTTTATTTTTTGCTTTTCTGCTTTTAATACTATTTAATATAATTTAATACTATAGTACATGCATAAATGTTTGCATTTATTTATTAATGACACTGTATTGAAATTGTAAGTAAACGCTTAAAATAATTTTTGGTTTTTGAATGAATTTTTATAATTGTATTATAATGTAATTTTTTCTATTGAAGTTTGGTTGTTTCATTTGAAATATTTTAATTTAATTAACTTGTTAGTAGAAAAATGTTATTAATTCATGCATATTTTAATTTTATGAAAAAAATATTATAATTTATTTTTTTTTGGTTTTTTGTGGCACAAATTTACATATTTATTTGATTTATTCTAAAATATATTAGCATTTATTTAGTTATTTAACAATTTTTGTTGTTATTTTTTATCATTTCCTATTATTAATATTCATTGAATCATTTGGTTCAATTGTAATTTCATTCAAATCACATAATCTTTGATAAACATAATTCATAAATGGCTAATTAAAACATAGGTTAAATAAATTGTTTAATTGTTTCAAACAAATTTTTTAAATGAATAGTAACAACCTTCAGAAATGTTATTTTTTTATTTTAATTTTTTTTTGTGTTTCTGGGTGTTCTATCTATCTAGTAAACACTTTGCACATAAAAAAGTTTTTCTTTTCCTAAATTTTAAAACTATTATATGTTAAAATTAATTTACTTTGTTTTGTTTGTATTTAATTTTTTCTAGTAAAATAACTACTTTAAAAAATGATTTTTTTCTCTTTTACTCACAATGATTTTACCCTCATATGAGGACAAATAAGATGTAGTTATAGTCGATTGAATTAAAGACTTTTCAAATCTATATCGTGTTGGATTCAATTCTTTATTTCATGCAACATCAGGATGCCCACCACTGCCTCATTTTTGTATGGATTAAATCCTTATGTTTCTGATTTTTTTATTGTTTTGATTACAAGTGAGGACAAATAGGATAAAGTATTATGAACTTAAATATTATTATTGAATGAAATTAAGTTTGATATCTCTCACACAGACTTGGCTCAATGCTCAAACGTGATTTTAGAATGTACCTTTGGGAGGTTTTCGAAGAATCTAAATTTTTTAAAAATTATTCTCCATTTCGTGAAGTGCATTTAATAAAAATAAATTCTCTCATGCAATCGAAAAACGCAAAAATAATTATACAGTGAAGGACATAAGTTAGCATACAGCGCACCGGATTTTCAGTTTCTATAAAACTAAAGAATCGAATGGAAAAATTAAGCTTGCAGTTTAATAAACAATGACTATTTATTCATAAGAACCAAAAAATATTTACTTCGATAACAACATAACGGTAAATTTACAAGCGTAAAGAAAAATTAAAATAACAAATGCAGACATACAGTACGAATCTAGTTAGTTAGCATGATCTGTTACCATTCACTGTATGAAGTCGTGGCATGGAGGCTACTAAGTTTGCGATATCTTCAAGAGCTATGTACCTTTTATGCTATAAGAATAAAAATTTAATAAAGAAAAATTTTTATTTTTAAAACGGACTAAAAAGTACTTGCATGATTTAAAATGAAAAACCTGGGACGCTTATGGGTAGAAATAAAATCGGTAGCGACTTAGGTGAACTATTCATCCATATCCAATTTCATATTGATGGCAACCCAGGCTTGTTGTTTTAAATCATGCAAGTATTTTCATATCTACTAAAATTCACAACTACAAATTTTCAGGACAAACTTTTTCTCCCTCCTTCCTCCTACCACTAATCTATCTTCATTACTCAATCAACGCAATGCTTTGCATTCATAGGGGTACCCCCTGAGTGTTGATTGCCTAAATAAAAATAAAAAACAAAAAATATGGGGCTAAAAATCTATATGAGGTTATAAATCTCTATGGGTCTAAGAGAAATTATTTTATATTTTTAGTCCGTTTTAACAATATTATATATTAAAATTTTTTTTTATTTAAATTATTATTTTCTGCGTTTTAGTCTTGTGTGTGAGAAATTTTTTACTGCCAATCCAACAACTACATATATACAGGCCTAAGCCCTTGTTAATTTTACGTGTTGCACTGTGTAATCGATAACAACCAAATAAGAAAAGCAGCACAGTTAAAGAATTAGTTGTACGAAAGTGTTACTAAAAGTCCTGCTTATTTATTGATGTATTTCCGAACCTTAAAGTATACTGAAGAAAATACGATCGTATCGAAAAATAACATGAATGCAATGGTTTGATCTATAAATCTTATTGACAAATATCTACTTTGTCCGCCATATTAATTATCCTTGACACAAACCATACATTAGCCATCTGTTAGTTAAAACCGTACTACTTATTTATGCACCAGCCTAAAAGTATGCTGTACTATAATTATTGTTTAATAATAATATATATACACCAACCTGTAAATAAATATACTCTAATATGTTATATTATATAATATTTAATTTTAGATATTTTATATGGCATTGTTATCCAGTTCTGAATTATGTTTAAAGTTTCAAGTCTCTAGCTCATCGGGCAGTTATTTTAAAATCTATTGCAAAATTCCACCCGAACAGACAAAAAGACAGACACCATTGAAAGCGAATTGATATAAAAGTGGTAAAATACAGCAATTGAATGTTTGTTGTTTGCAACCACACGAATGATTAGATATCAGGAAACAAAACACGAAACGCGTTTTCCATACTAGAAAAAAGTGAGCCTCTCTAATATACAGTGACTCACAAGATTGGTCGAATAATGGAGAATTTTCAGGATTGGATAATTTGACAAGAATGGCGTCAAATCGAAAAGTAACAATGCAAAAAAGTGTCTACTTATTTAAACGAATACAAGGAACAACAAATTTTTGAAATCAGATATTATCTTCAGGTTCCGAACTTTTGTCCATAAATTTGGAATTTTTATTTTTTTTTAATAATGCTTATTGGCCACTGAAGATGTTCAAAGTTTAAAAGTTACCACCATAATTTTCATACAATTTTTGCAGGATTTTTAAAAACTTATCAGCTAACTAATGAATGTACTTTAACTCTCCCAAGAAAGAAAAACTTTTGGTCCTTAATTTAAAAAAAAAAAACAAAAAATTTATACCCTCAATTCAATAGGGTATACGTTTATGTAATTGTGTTTACCCAATATGCATTGAAAAATTATTTCTCCAATGTTGGAGAAAAGCTTAGTTCTCAAAATGATTTCCAATGTAATTCTCAATTTAAGTTCGAACATTTTTCTCCTTGTTTACTTTCAAGTTGACATCAAGTTGAGAATCAACATTTTTTTCAATGTTCGAGAAATATTATAATTCTCAATTGGATATCAAACACTTTTCTCCACTTGAAACCAAACATTTTTTTCAACGCTTGATATCAACTTCAATACAATTTGAGTTAAATTTGAGATATTATTTACAATATTTTATAAGTATACTCGTATGGCAATACTATTGATTTCTCACAGATTCTCACAGAATTTAAATTTGTGGAAAACATTTTCTGTAACTTCAATTCAATTGTGAAAAATAAATATAAAAAACTGAGTGAAAGTGAAAAAATTCAAAATAAAAGTGAGGTGAAAATGAAATTAGAGGGAAATATATGCTTTATATAATGTTTTGCGGGATGCGCAAGAGCAAAAAAGTGAAAAGTGAGGTTTGACAGGTTAGATAACAAGTTGAGAATCATAAATTTCTCAATTTGATAACTAAGAAAATCACCATATAAAAAATGTGCCTTTTAAGTTGAGAAGACTATAATCGGACTATTGAGGTACATTTGAGAATTAACGTTGGAGATTTGAGAAAGGTATTTGACCTCAAATCTACCTCAAGTTGATATCAAACAATAATGTATATTGGGTATGTTTGTTTTTAAAATTTGATTGTATTTAAAACAAGTTCTTAAAAAAAAAAAAATCACCTTTTAAACCTTTTAAACCTTCCGTTATATGAATGATAATTTAACATCATGTAGCTCCTTGAAATTGTAATACGGACGACTTTAAGAAAATTATAAAAAATTAAATTGATTTCAGGAACAAAATTTTTCAAGGACATAAAATCCTTCAAAGATATGTGAATATCTTTGGAACTACCTTTTTTCTTTTTAAATTTTATTATTTTGTAGGCTCAAAAATGTTGGCTTAACACAAAAAATGTCGCACTGGGTTCGTGATGGGTTAATATTTTATTTTAACTTTTTCTCCTTGAACCTCAATAAAAACCAATTTAAAAACGTTATAACTTTTTAATGAATTCTCATTTTCTATCAACTCGTGGACGCAGAAGTCAATGGTGATGACAGTTTTTCATTTTATGGTGCTTGAGATATGTGCAATCAAATTAATAACACAGTCCAATAAATTAAGACTTTTTGGCTGCAACAGAATAGCCTTCCTATAATCCTGAAAGGGCATGATGTTTAGACATTTTTGTAAAATAAACTTATAGTCCAGCATGCTTCAGCTTTTTTTCACAGTGGGAAAAAATTTCCACTTTTTTGTCGAAAGGAGCTGAATACTATGTGCAAAAAGTCTTATAAATTGATGTCTGAGGAAAATCTCATCAGGAAGTTTTATAGTAGAATTTTACGAGGATCAATTCTGTAGGACATTTTAATCCTTTAGTTTCTCTTTTTATGGGACAATTTGACCCCATTTTTGATGAAAATCTGAAAAGTCCTTTCAAACGGACATTTAAGGATTAAAATATTCCACAAAAATAGTTGCCAGAAGATTTCACTAGGGGTCACCAAAGACATAAAGGTCATATGTATAGGTCTCTATTTATTTGAAATTGAAATAAATTGCATCAAAATCAAACTTTGCAAGTTTCATTTAAAAACTTCAACGGTTTTGAGTAACCGTTAATCTAGATTTAAGTCATAGGAATTTTGAAAATAATAGATTTTCTTGCAAGTAAATTTATTTCGAAACCTCCATCACTTAGCTCTAGATTACTGTTTGAGCAGAGGTACCAGAGCATCTTTATTATAGGACATAATACTTCAAAAGCGTATTACCTACTCTTAAAAATGTATTAAATTTTTTTATTTGAACATCATATTGAACATTGTTAAAGTTTCTCCGCTAATTAACTAGTATTCATATGTACATCCGGGTTTTACTTAACAGCATAAAATCCTACGCTGGATCCTTTTTTAAATTTAAATTATTTTTGAAAATCAATGATATACAATTCCATTATTGAGAAAAAAAAGGAATAAAAGTTTAATTTCATTTTGTTTTTTTTTTTTTTTTTAAACTAAATATAATATAAAAATAATTAAAGCTTTGAAATTTTTGGAAGCGATTTCGCAATTAAAAAATAAATTAATATTTTTATTCAATTATTTTTTGTATTTTTTTACAAAAGCCAGTTTCATATAAATTCGATTTTTGGTTTTAAATTTTTTTTTGATTTAATTAAATTTAATGCACAAATACTAATATAGAACACATACATATATAAGTAAACTAACTTATGTACATACCAGAAAATAAAAATAAAATCTTAAATCGATTATAAAATATTTTTAATATTTTTTCTTAATATGTAAATAGACATACATACATATGTACAATATCTAAAGATATTTTTATATGTAACGAGTATGTATGAACTTTGGGTTTTACTAACTAGAGATGCAGCTTTTCCTATTCTGGATTTTTTGCTGCGAATGCTATAAGCAAATATCACAACAGACACAATAATATTTTACCACAACTACTAACATTGAGAGTCAGATTTGTTTTTTAGGTTTATATAAAAGCAAAAACAGACTGAATTTTATTGTTTGAAATTTAAGTATGTTTTTTTAAACTATATTTGATAAAAAGTTTTAGAAATATTTGGGTTTACTAAGTAGTTTTGATGAATTTTTATCCACTAGATGTTAGTTTATTTCAGTACAAGAGGATTAGGAAAACGATTTGAGATTCTTATCAAATAGCTGCACAAATCAAGTTAATTACTCTCATTAACAATCGAATTAAGATTCATACACTCATAAATGAGTAAAAATCAAGTTGCTTACTCTCTTCATCAGCCAATTTCTTATTACTGCTTTCCTCTCGTTTCTCAAATTAAGCTAACACTATTTGTAAATTATACTTTCATTTAAAGTATGTATTTCTCATTTGGGCGACCAAATTGTATTTAGTTTATTTACACAAATCTGTTATCAAATAATTGGCAATTTGTTTTAGTTATTTTCTATACTTAATAAATAGTTGAAAATTAAGCTCTTTCAAAAATACAGGCAAATTAGACATAGATCATAAACACATTTACTTATTTACCCAATAAATCTAAGTATTAATTTTATACTTATCTACGTGCTACATATACCACAGTTTCTATGCCAAAATGCTGCCGTTCTGCTTTATTTTATAAATCCGTATGTAATACAGGTGGTATACTAGTACAATTGTTAATCTCTGGCATTGTCGAATTAGCAGCAATAGCAGTAGAAATTTCTGTATGTTCAACCGGACTCGACGAGGAGACCACAACAACTGTGGGATTTGTGGAATTTGTCGCTGCTACCGTCACAGCAGGTGTAAGAAATCCCATATTTGAATTATGTGCCATAACAGGCACGTTAATCGCTGGAAAAACATTTGTTGGCTGAATGGCAAATGTTGCTGCAGTACCGCAACTTGTGCCCGTATCAGTTGTACCTGTACCCGTTGTTCCTGTGGTAGTGATGTTAGTGCCGCCCAATAAATGTGATGTATTATTACTGCGCCCTCCACCACCACCACCGCCGCCACCACCCAAAGCTTTCTTTCGTTTTGATTTATTCGACGAGATGAGACGCTCCGAGTGACGATTTTTGCCAAATTTCGGAAAGATGCTATTCTCCAGCTGCAGTTGCGCATTGACATCTTTGCGTGCAGCGCACGTGCATGCTTTCATGAAGCTCTTCTTGAAATTATCACTCAAAAATGCATAGAGTATTGGATTCATTGCCGAATTCGAATAACCCAAGCAGCCCACCAGCAAGAAGACCGTAATCTCTAGTCTCGATGCACATTTGCTTGGCGACGAATTGATAAGCGCCACCTGTGATATCCAATAGGGTAACCAACACAATATATATACCGTAATCACTGTCAGCACTAGTTTGGTAACCTTTCGATGTGAGCGTTTCTTTTCTTTGGACTTATTCTTCGGTCCCACCGTATGCAACTTCCGTATGACCAAACAGTAAAAGCACAGTATAAAGGTTAGGGGCGTTGCGAAGCCCAATGTCAGTGTGTACAGTATAAATGTGGTACCCGATTGTGTATTTTGCGCTTCGGGCCATTTGATGTTGCACGAGATGTGCTCGCCATTTTCCACCGTATTGGCAAACAATATCACCGGCAACATCAAAAGCACCGACGTTAGCCAAGCAAAGCACGAGACCATTTTCGAGACGAGCGGCGTACGATAACGTGGCGATGATATCGGATGGCAAACGGCAATATAACGATCCGCTGACATGATCAGCAAAAATATCGATGACGTAAATTGCGTTATCGACGTACTGACCATATACGCCTTACACATGTACTCGTCAAATTTCCAGCTACCAATTTGCATTGTGTACAACAGGAAGGGTATACCAATTAGGAAACATTCATCGGCTATGGCCAAATTCAATATGTAAATATTTGTAACAGTTTGCATTTTCGAAAAGCGCAGCACCACATAAATTACCAACGTATTCCCGAAGAGTCCAATTATACAAACAAGTGCATAGAGTATCATGGTGATCAAATTGCCAATAGCATTCTGGCCATAATAGCAGCCCATATCGTCCTCATAGTCATAACTGTTGTTGTAGGTGAGATTCAGGCTGCCTGTAAACAATGCGGCATTGACACGCTTATAAAACTCGGCAGTCTCCAGCTGAAATAGATTGAATGTTGGCACCAGTTGTTCTTCGTTGTTTGTTATAGATTTTGTTATAGCTTTTGTTGCTGATTTAATCAAGATTTTTATTGGCGTTTCTGCTGCCGTTTCGCTGCGTATGCTGTGAATTGAGTAAGCTAAGAAAATTATCAAGCAGAATTGTTGACGCGTCGTCGTCGTCTTCATAGTCAGCGATATGCTTGGTTTCATTTTGCAGGTTTAAGCTTTTTAACTATTTTTTGTTGTTTCCGTTTTCAATTGGTCATGTTTGTTTTTTTTGGTGCATTGGTTGTGAATTGAAAATCTGTTGGTTTATGGGATTCAACAGTTTCTTAATATTTTGTCCATATTATGAAAGCAGCTCCAAATTGTTGACACTGCATGAAATTCATGTTTGAATAGATCTGAAATAAATAAACAAAACATAGTTTTAATGGTAAAAATATTAAAGTTAATGACAAAATAAAATAAATATTAGAAACTGGGGTCGTTTTTTCTAGCTTGGATAAATAAACAATTTTGCTCTGCATTTGGTCGTTCCAAATTATTGGAAACCACACACGCATTAAAGTGCATTTTTTTTTTTTTTTTTTTGCTATTCACGAGTATTCTTGCGTGTGCAACTATGAATTTGAGTCTCTTAAGTGACTAGCAGTAGCCAAGAAAAGAGAATTTGCCCCTAGTCTTAAATTTATCCGAAGCTTTTACATTAGTGTCGGGCAAACCATGCATGCTGGTGTGTGTGTCTGAGAAAGCGACAGCACTCTTCTGTTAATTACACAATTAAATGAAATGCTATCTTGCTTTTTCTTATGGGAAGAGTAATTAGAAGTAGTTTTGTAAGAGCAAGGCAATAAAATTACTTGTGGGGCATCATCTTGTCAAAGTTGTTGAAAATCTTCTCAGTTTCAACACATGTACTCATTAATGTCAAGATTTGCGTTGACAAAATTGTTCTCACACTTGGGCCGAATGCCATCGTTCGTCAATAGTTCGCACGGTAAACGAAGTAGCTTATAGTGTACGTCTGACAGCGTTGCGTCGCCAGCGAATGTGATCCTATTTACATGTGAATAGGCAAATTAAAATTGCCCCACACTGTTTTACATATATACTTGCTTACCTTAAATAGTTCAAGGTAAATAATACACCTCGTTTGAGAGAAAGCAGGATATTCACACATTCATTCATACAAAGGCCCTAGTTTTAGAAACAGATTTTTAAGAGAAAATCTTTAATATTACTATCAATTTAATGTTACATCTTGATATACCTAACATGTCATATTTACTGAACGATGAACTACAACCAGGCGCGCATGAATAAAAAAGTTTCGGGGGGAGGACCCCCTCCTTCTGAAATATTTTTTTTTTTTTTTGTTTTGGTAATTTATGTTTGCTTATATCTGAAGAATAATAGTGAAAATTTTAAGTTTTTCTTTAATTGTTTTGCCAAATCAACGAACAAAAAATATAAATTTACTCAAATTGGTAGGTATAACTCACACACAACCTGTTCTAGATATTTATAATAATATCTGCTGATAACTTGGGTTCCGAAACCGGACCATTATTCTCTTAAAACCTATCCATAAATCCAAATTTTCACTTTCTACTCTATCACTTTATTTTTCAAATATTTAAAAAGTTTTCTAGGTTTTGTTTTTTAGGCCCAACTTTTTTTTTTGTGGTCCAAGGTATGCCAAGGAGTAAATCAAAAGTCATGTTTCTCAAAGGAAAAGACATGAGCTTTCTTTTGACTCAAAACAAAAAGGTAATTTTTGAAAAAAAAAAAATCAAAATTGATTTTGGAAAAAAAAAAAATGGTAAAATTTTCGGTTTTTTTAAATTTTTTTCTCCTTTTTTCTAAAGATAGGTGTTTAGTTACATGGACCCAAAATGTCAAAATTCTATATTAGGTGAACCCATTTATTTAAAAAATAACATGAAAAATACATATTTTGCTGTTCAAGTAGAAAATCATTTAATTTGGTTTAAGGAGTTTTAATTACATCACTTTTTGAAGATGATATCATATCGGGCCAGGGGTCGCCCTGAGCTTGAAAGGCGTAATGTGCCCGTTTTTCGACATTTTCCACCGTATTTGCCAATGTTTCGGCCGATATGGCGGCTATTTCTTGACGGATGTTGGCCTTAAGTTCGTGTAGGATCCTTGACTTGTTGAAAGAAACCTTTGACTTCAGGTAGCTCTAGAGGAAAAAGTCCGGCGGTGTCAAATCTGGCTAACGCGGAGTCCAGTCAAAACCAAAATTTTTTGATATCAACCGACCGGGGAACAATGGCTTCAAGAAATCGATTGTGGCACGAGTTGTGTGAGGCGGTACGCTGATTTGTTGAAATCCGAAATGCTCCATACCACTTTCATGAACAATCAGCTTCAAAATATTAAAATAATTTCTCAATCGGTAAAATTGACAAGTTATTTTGAATACAGAACTGAACAATTTCAGTGCCTTCAATTGGCGAACCAAAGTGAAGGTCTCCTAAGACTGACGCTTCAAATATGTACAGTCATTAGTCGATGAAACGTTTCTTGTCAAAGTTATAGCGGATTCTGATGGGTCCACCTAATATATTTAATATATGTTTTATTCCAAACCCTCCATGTGTTGTAAATTTAGTCATAGACGGATGAGACAGGTTTTTTTTTAATGTTTAACCCCAAAACACCTCCTGAGTACACGCCTGCCTACAACCAATAAAAATCATTGCTAAACCTAAAGTGACCTCGATAGTCTAGTGGATAGTGTACTAGAATTTCACCCAGAAGGTTGCGGATTTGATTAACGTCTGGGTCTGGTGGTTAATTGGTGAATGAGAATTATAAGAACAAGTACAAAATTTGGGAGGCAATGTCAAGGCAGGCACCAAGTGATTACAAATTGCCGTCGTCGTTAAACTGTAGGTCCAACCATCGCCACTGTGAACCAAAGGCAGCGTGCCAGACTCTTATCTTTGGAGACCCGAGTTCGGTTCTCGGGTAGGGTATGTTTTCTTATCTATCTTTCTATCTTTCTTTCTCTCTTCCTTTTTTTCTTAAATTGAGGCTTTGGTACAATAGATCTTATAGGTCGCAGTGCTTAACTTTCGAGTCGTTCCATCCTTCAAATAATAACCTCGCGACCTAGTATGCTGGTCCATATCAAACGAGTAGGTTGGACATTCAAAATCTTTCAACAGCGCAAGTGCTTATCATACATATACAGTTTGATATAAGTCTGAAATTACCAGATCAGTTTATAGATACCTCTCGTGGAGAGGCTTTGGTTTCGTTTTTTACCTTTTTTAACGCCTGCATTATAATCTGATTTTTAGTCTGAACTTGGTTTAATTTTTGGTCTGAATTTTTCTTATTTTGGCCTGAATTTCCAATCTGATTTTGCTCTGATTCTGGGCTTGATATTTCGTCTGAAATAGGGGCGAAATTTTATTTGATATATAATTTGATTTTGGGAATGAATTTTGCTGGTCTGGTTTTGGTTTCAGTTTTGGTTAGAATTTTTGAACTGGGAATAGGTTTTGATCTAGTTTTTATTTGATTTTTGGTTTAGGTACTTGTCTGATAATATTCCTCAAATACTAGATATTTCATGGAATAGTTGGCATTATTCGTATAACACAGTGATAACAACACAAGGTTGATGATGTATGCTACCCAGCAGAATTTTGAAAGAACTCACTCCGCCGCCAAGTGATAGCATCGTACACCAGGTATGGTTTGAAAATTCTTAGGAAAAGATGAGTTAAAAGCGACACCCTTTTATATTTTGTCTCATAAAATGTTTAAATAAAGATTTATTTCAATAATTCTAGTATTGTTTAGATAGTGCATTAAATATCTAAACTTTTTCCACTTCCGTTCTCATGATAATAGTGGTGTCGGGTTCGCTTCATTTTCCCCTAGATATATTCAGTATACTCTCAAATTTGTATCCAAGTCTTTCCAAATATTCCACGATCCTGCCACATTATTTTCAAAGGGTTAACGAACAATAATTAAAGCTTTGCTCAGTAAAAAAACGATGACATAATTAAACTAATGCTTTTGAAATTTTCATAAACCAATCAAACATGCATAAATTTTAATTTTAATTTTCGTAGAATTTCATGAAAATATGTTTAAAATTCCTAAACTAAACTGACGAATTGTCGTCGGCTTTCGACAGAATCATCAAAATATCGTCTCTTGCTATCGCAATTTTCATTAACTAATCAATCTTATAGTTATATAAATATTTAATTGAATTTTCTCAGATATTCATAGAAATATGTCCAAATTTTCTAAACTAAAATAACAAATTCCGTCACTTAACTACAGAATCATCAAAATATCGTCTTTAATTGGATTTGCACCTGCACTTGCAACTTGCACAATACATATTTACCACTTTTAAGTAACATGCAGATGGTCTGTGGTTGGATATTGTATTGCAACTTTGTTGCTGTCGATTTTTGGGGTTTCAAAATTAGAAATACCAAAAAAGCTCTTTATTAAATTCAGGTACATGGTTGAAAAGAATGAAAGAAAATTGCTGAAGTTATTCATGCATAGCTTTAGGGTAAAACGTTTGAAGACCACCCTAACAAAAACAATGAACAACAGCAGGTAGCATCTAGTGCAATAATAATAATAATAATATGTTTCGAGATATATACAGATAACAATAGTTTGCCTTACTTGATTCAACATAACCACTCCACACACACTGCTTCATTTCATATCAGTTCATTTCATTTGTACACTCGCTCACCCACCTGTTCGTAGATATATGAAAAATATATGAATACAGTGACAGTCAAAACTGTTCACGGGGTACAAATTTTTATACGGGCTACTATAACACAGTGACACAAAATCAAAGCTTGTGAATGGTGGGCTTGAGCAAGCTTCAAATGCAAGTGAAAACCGCTCATGATTTTATTGTTGAAAATGGATTTAGGGCACTTCAGAACTATATTCCAGCCCGTTTTTCAAAAAAATTTGATTTTAAATCTCAAATCACATTTTTTCCACTATCACTATACAACAAAGTGGAAAAAATTGGTACGCGATCCCCAATGGGAAGGTTTCTTTACGGTTTTTGGTCCGCTGAATTGTGGTAGCAATTGAGGTTTACGAGATAAAGAAAATTTTTTTATTTTATGGACATAGGTCGCCATTTTCATCAAAATTTGCATCTATATTTTTTTCCAAAATACTGGTAAACTATTCACAATTTGAGTATTTATTCCTGTCAAAAGTTATAGAGATTTATAGTTGAAATTTTGACCATTTTCAGTTGTGGTTGGTTATTGTGCCACAAATTTTTTTTTTTAGGAATTTGTGATCAGTTTTGACTACCACTGTGTTTAATTTCCTCAAGTTATCTCATAGGACAGAATAACACAGCGCAACAAAATTTAACTTTCAAACATATTCTGGGTAGTAAAGTAATCTCTTCTTAAGGAGATTTTTAGAGTCATTACTTCAATTAGATATTATCGTAGTCTATCCAATTAAATATAAGAGTACGTCAAAGTTGCATTTTATACCCATGATGAGGCAATACGCTAACTCAAGTCACTATAAATACTTTTTGTAAATTTATTTTAAAACGTCATCTATTAAAAATTAAAAAAACTTATGCCTTAAACACAATTTCGACGGATGACGGGGAATCCTCTGCCGGTTAGTGAACAACTCATCCATTGTTGTAGTAAAATAAGTTGTAGTAAACACGATTGTGACAGCGATGGGCGACGTAAGTTTTATGAAAATTTCATTTTATAAAAAAAATCATAAAATTTATCGGTGCTGTAGAAGTCATGGTGTTGTTGTAATAACACAGTAGATTATTGTTATTAGTACAGCATATGAAAAAACGGGAAACACCAGGCGAGTTCGTCGAAGCAAGCGATGTACTCATAAAGAGCACATGAGACGATACTGAGTGAGCTGATGTCGAGGGTCGTGTTTTTTTTATATAAGAAGCGTATGGAGATTGGGCTCATATAAATAAGTAGAGAAGTTGACGTCGACTGTTTCAGTGTCGTCTCATGTGTTCTGTAGTTGTAATTAATTGCATTTATTACTTGATTCAGTTATTGTTCTCATGAAAGCTGGTTCTAGACGAGACGATATGCTTTAAGACAAATATCATTGTGACTGTCAAATTTTGTCTGTTAAACAAAATTTTGTCATATTTACTTTTATATAATGCCTTGTGATTCTGCTGTCACACGATACGACATACAATTTGTCGTGACTTTTTTGGCATGTCTTAAGACAATGTCGCCTCGTCTAGAAGCAGTTTGAATAAAGAAAAATGCATGGTCAGTACAGAAAAATAATTATTATTTTTATAAATTTATCGGAAAAAACAAAACTCTTTATTTTTCGGATAGTAGAGACTTATAAATCTTGCAAATACCTACCAACCAACTCCTTTTGTACTGTAACGCCCTTTTCTCAAAATTTTCTAAGATTTTTTGGCATAAAGCCGACTCCATCTTAGCTATGGCGGCACTAATGTTGACTTTTAAGTCTCGAATCGTTTAAGGATCGTTGTTATAAATTTTACTTTTAACAAAACTCCAAAGAAAAAGTCAAACGGCGTCAAAACGCAGGATCTGGGTGGCCAATTGGTGTCGCCAAAATGTGAAATTACACGGACTGGAAATTTAGTACGCAATAAATTAACAGATTTCCCTGAAGTTTGGTTCCTTGCTCCTTCCCGTTGATAGTAGACGTTATGCAAATGAAAACCTTTGGTCAAAATTCGAGACTGGCTTTTGATTTTTAATGGTCAAAAAATTGGTTTGAATATTGATGTGAGTTTTGGTTTGAATTTTGATTTGATTTTTGGTCTGGATTTGAATTGAATATTGGTCACAGGTTTGCTCTTAATTTTTGTTTAATTTTTGTTCATTCCTTGTTTCATTTTTCGTGTGAATTTCGGTCGAATTGTTAGACTCGCTTTTAATCTAGGATTTAGTCTGGCCTGATTATTGTCATATAATTTAGCGAAACCATTTATAGAAAACACGAAACGAAATATTCGGAGAAAAAATTGTATTCCTGGCACGCCCTTAATGTAATACTAACTCAATTCATCGAATTAATTTGAAAACTTTTAAACTTTGATTAGCAATATGTATGAAATATCTATAGACATAGTTCCATTGTTCAAATTAATCTAGAAAACTAGAAATAGGGTACGAATCTCATTGAAAATACGATATAAAGAAGGCAGAATACTGCATAGCAATATCTCTTAATGTGAAAATAAAACGTTTTTGAAGACAGTTTCTTTGCTTTATATTCTTGAACTCAAACGTGACCTGAAATTCACTTCCTAGAAAATGCATCTAAAGCTCAAAATTTATTTTTTTGTATGTTGAACTGTGTAATCTTCAACATGGAATAATTGAGTTGGTTGTGGTTATTTTGGTTTTCAAACCAACAGCAGCAACAGTAGTAGTTATTGTAGTTATTAATACTGTTGCTTCATTTGTTGTTGAATTCAGTAGCAGCAACAGACACAATTTAATGGAACTTTTATCTTTCCTTGATATCTTTGACCACCCAATAGCTTTTTCATCCAGTAAAGAGGCACTTTTCTACTTCACTTCTTTAACTTAAGTAATAAATTTTTAGAAATATCGTTTAAATTTATCAGTTCCCAAAATTTATTTTACAACTATTATTTTCTTTTATTAATGCAATTTGAATGTAGAATTTTTCGAAAAATTTTGCTTATATTGATTATTTTTTTTATATTAATTTATTAGAAATAATATACAATATTAACATTAACTTGAAGATGAATTCTAGCTTCCAGAGTCTTCGACTGATTAACTAAAACTTATTAATATAAAACTTTAAAGAAAATTCTACGAATTGATTTGTTTTGATGTGGTAACAAAATTGAGAATGTGCGAAACATACATGCATACAACGTGTAGACGTTTTGGCAACCTTTAGCTAATCAAAATCATAGCCTCATACACAGGTAGTTATAACTATTGAAAGGAGCTTGTATTTCTAAGAATCAATGGTAGCTGGCGTTTGAGAGAGCAAGGTAGTGTTGAATGAATTCATTACATATTTATGATTGAAATGTTTGACGAATTGGTTTTATGTATGTATGTACGTGCTACTTCACACCTTCATCAAGGTTGCTGTTGTTGGTGTATAGCGCAAACAGTAAGAAAATCACTGCTTCATAATTATAACGTCACTTAACAAAATTTCTTAATCAATCAATCAATTAATTGGTGAAACAATTTGCTTATAAAGAAAAGAGCAGTTGCCGACACAAAAGGAACGTGGATAGTTATATTGAGCCCCACATACTATCACGAATTGCAACAACAGTAAGACAATAGCCCTATTTTAAATGAGCATTGGTTCATCATTTTTGTAAGAAATTTAATTATCATTTAAAAGTTAACAAATAAAGAAAATAGACCAAACATGTCTAATTCATTCTCATTGATTTATTCATATATCATTCATATTCCATAAAATAAATAAAATTGCTTATACTGAAACAGCTGCTGGATTCTTTATATCTGATTAGTTAAATTTGGTTAAATTATTGCAATACATGTACAGTGAGTCACAAAATTGATTTCAAAAACAAACATTTTAGGGCACAATAAATTGGTAACTAAGAAAGGAAAAAAGTTTTTAGTCATCTAGATAAACACAAAGGGAAAAACAAATTGGTCATGAAAGCTCCGAAATTTTTATCAAAATTTTCGATTTTTCAAAAATTTTCAGCTCAGATTTGTTTTAAATTTGAGAGCCCTGTTATTACTTTTTTATAAAAGGAAATATACATAATACAAAAAAAAAATTTTGAAATCGGATAATTTTTATCAGTAAGCTAAAAGTCATAAGAAGTTTACATTTCATAAAATTTTTGATAAATTTCAAAAATCTTCTTATGAATTTGATCCTCTTCTAGCCAATGATAAATTGTATCTAAAATGTGCCAATTGTATCTTGTAGTTCGAAAAAGTCGGAAAAATGTACCTACTTTTTCATCACTGATGTCTTTGATATTGCATACTTATGTGCTGCATACTTTTCGGCTTAAAGTAAAACATCATAGAAGGAATATAAGGAATGCATTATATTTATCATAAACGAAATCGGTCATGAAAAACTCAACAAGAAAAGATGAATTGAAATGTAAGGGAACATGGAATGCACAGATTTCTTCGTTCTCAGCTTTACTTCAGTTTTTGAATAATGGAAAATAGTAAAGAGAAAACATATCTTACCAAGTAATGCAGCTGACGACCTCGATAGTCTAGTGGATAGTGCACTAGACTTTCATCCAGAAGGTTGCGGGTTCGATTCCCGTCTTGGTCTGGTGGTTAATTCTCATAAACTTCTTATATTCACTATCGATATGAAGTGGATGAGAATTATAAGAATGTGTACAAGTGCACACCTTGGTTGGTAATGGCAAAGCCGCCAAGCTGATAAAAAATTGCCACACAGCCGTTCGGAATCGGCATTAAACTGTAGGTCCTACCATCGCCACTGTGGTCTAGCGGAACAGTGCCAGACTGTTGTTTCTGGAGACCCGAGTTCGATTCTCGGCTTGGGTATGTTTCTTATCTATCTTTCTTTCTCATATTGAGTAATGCAGCTTGAAATGTATGAAAGACAGCAGCGATGAACAACGAAATAACAAAATTTTTTCTCGAAAATTTGCTTCTTTCTAATTGATTTTTTACTTTTGGCGATACGTTGTCGCGCGTCAGTGAACTTTTTTTGTTTATGCAAATTTAAGTACAGTAATTTAGTCGTTTTGTGAAAGTTGAACAGTCAACACGTCTTCAATTTACGACGAACTCAAAGGCATGCAGGCGTTTAAAAGCTTAAAAAATTTAAATATAAATTTTACAAATCCATTTTTGTTTATATTTTCAACTTCTTTATCGAGAAAGGGGTACACGGAACACGATTATGCTTTCAAGCTTATAAAGGTGCGCTATTTTAAGGAGAAATTCATTCTCAAAAGGGAGCTAATTAATTTGAGAACTTGATTTAAATAATTGCGTTTTGAATTTTGATTCCGGTTATTTTGTATTTAGGGAATTGAATTTATTTTTGCTTTAATTTTATCTTATTTTTATGTTTTAAACTTTTTTTAATCAGTAAATACAAATGTAAAACTTTATACAAATAAATATTTAATGCTGAAGGATAAAATAATTTTCTTGTATTCCTTCATTGATGTTATTGGAATCGAAGATTTGATACATGATATTAGCAGCGAAAAAGTAATGTATGATTTCGACATCACTTCTTTCATTTACGATATTTCTGCTATCTTTTCAAATACTGAGCCCAATTTCGTGGTTTTCATTATTTTTCTTTCATAACCAGGAATTGTCATATTTTCAAAATTTTCGATCTTTTCGTAATCTGCAAATATCAACTGGCATTATAAATATGAAACGCACCTTATATCTAACGGTTAGCAGCCTCCGAAGTATCAGTAAACAAATCCCTGCTACTGTTTAGTTTCGAAATCGCTTACTGTCTTCATGCTGTAAAATTTTCAAAATTTTATGTCCAAACTATTGTTTTCTGTTTTCCCTTGGCAGCTTACAATTTCCAACCTCTTAACAATTCCCATTTTACAATATTCATTGGCATCTGCTTCCATTTTGCTCCTCTTCCCAAAAAAAAACTTTCTCTCTTTTAAAATTTTCTTTTATCAAATCATTGTCATATGCAAGTGATGATAGACTACATAACATCTTCAAGACAATATAAATAAATAAAGTTGACATTTTTGTTGAAAGGTAAAGTGAAGCACCAAACGATTTAGAGAAAAATAAAGAAATATGTAAGTATGTAGGAATATAAACTTTTACTAAGAGTTCCCAAAGTGTTTTATGGTACAAAGTGGATCCATTAATGGAATTTCAGTAAAGCGCTTTAGGCAAAATATTGTTTGATACTGTTGCAGCAGGATGATGATGTTGATAATAACGATGATGTCTTGATATGGACATTGTTGATCTGGTGTTATATGATGTGTCTTTTGGGTTTATTTTTCTTTGCTTTCTGTTTTTATCTTATTATTTAATTTTTTCGACTTCTTCCTGCTTCATTCTTTCATTTCTTCTAAAAATTTACAACTTTTGCATTTGACACATGTTTTTCTTTGCTTCACCCACAACAATCGTAAGAATGAAAAAGGTCAATGATTCTGAGAGACACGCACAAATAACTGAAACTGAATGAAAAATTTATGAAATCCCAAACAATATTTTACACTTTTTTGTATTATTAATATTAAAGAGGAAGGTTTATTTACTTTCCTTCAAACGCCTATATAAATAAATATTATTTATGTTTTTCTATGAATATTTATTATTTAAATTTTGTTTACTTCTGAGAAAATGATGTAAAAATTTCGTGCTTCATTACTTTTAAACAAACGAATGTACAAAACAAAAGAATCCCCAATGTGTTTTTGTTTTCTCCTTGGTCTAATTTTGAGTTTCGGTTTCTTAACAAAATCTACACCAATAACGAATTGAGCGATAGAGTTAATGAATGAATGGTATGGAATTCCCAGTGGGATTTTTGACATGTTTGCATTCACGACAATTGCCATTGAGCCAAACAGAGCGCAAACAGTAGGAAGGAAATTTATTTTCATTACGTTCGTTGGGGTTTCTTCAAAGTATAAAAATTTAGTGTTTTTTGTGCCTGTGGCGTAATTAATTGATCTATAATAAATTTTAATTGGCTATTTATTGTTTAGTTTACTCATGAGTATTTTATATAATACACTTTGAATTAAATGGCCAAAAATGATATACATATATACAGGCATACTTACATACAATACATAAATAATAAGGGATCGATCTTGATTGTGACGGCAGCACAATTAATTGGTTGCATTTCGTGGTGGTGTTTTAAGCTCTGGCTACTTTTTTATATTTTAATAATGGAATTAAGTCAAATTTGAAGAAAATAGAGGACAGTGAATAATTTAGAAATAAGTAGGCGCTTAAAAATAAACTAATAGCGTTTTCTTTTCTCGATAAAATGTTGCATTTTTTCTGCACCGTGCGAGGGCTGTCAAATTTTGTGTTCTTTTCTGAGAAAGATGCAGCCCTTTCCAAGAATATTGTATTCTTTTCTAAAAAATGTTGCTTCTGAGTAGGGAAAAATGTAACACTTTTGCAATCAATTAAATGAAGGGGTGAGAATGTTGCCCTGCAAATTAGCTGATTCTGACAGAGTAGGATTTTTATGTTCTTTTCTTGCACTAAAAAGGCAACATTTTGGCAGTGATGTGGGCAACATTAAAAAATTGTTGCCATTGCACGAGGCAAAAAAATGCAACATTTTGCTAAGAAAAGAAAACGCTTTAATATCTGAAGAGTGTAACATTTTAATTGAAAGTAAAAAATATAGTCAATCAAAATTTGTTGTTTTTGAAAAATGTTTTTCGATTCAGTAGCAATGATAAACGGGTGAGGAGCCGGGGATTATTTTTATCCCCAAAACTTTTCTTGAGATCTGCTAGATCCCAGGAGAATACCTTTAAGATATCGAATATATTTTACTTAAGCACTCTGTTGACAATTTCATCATGCTCTATCCACCTGACAAGAATGGGAGAGGAAGTGTACTTTTCACTCTCCATTTGCTTCTATTATGGCACAAAAGCTAATGTTGTGCCATTTATATTAATGGAAGTAATCTACAGCTTTCGCCGAATCCTAATGGCAGAGTGAAAAGCTTTTCCTACGCAAATTTTTTCTTGGAGGTTTGCCGTTACCTGCCCAGAAGTGGTGTCGTGTAGAAAAATTTGTTTTTTTTGCCATCAGTTTTTTTGACCGTGCCGAATATTAAGTATGGGCGCCTTCGTAGCAGCCCTGAACACTAACCGCTACGCCGCACAGTGGTTGAACTTCATACTAAATGAGGGCAAAAATAGAAGGATTCGTCGTAGACCAACAGGAGTTGCTTATGTCATTACAATGCCAACGTGCAAAAATAAAAAAAAATCCGCCCATGACCACGCCCACCTCCCATACAACATGATTGTAAAAATTGAATATTTTCCTTTTTATCGCTGAGAATCACTATAAAGGTTCATATTAATGTATTGTGCAAATCCTTCTCCCTCCCTTTTATATTTAATCCCTCACTGGAATGGTTAACTCTAAAATATAGCTTAGATTGCTCTCCTTTACTAAGCGTTCTAATATTGATCGTCTTTAAAGGATTCCACATAAAAAACTTTAATATTTTTAAAACATGACCTTCAGATATTTATTAGTAAAAAATTAAAACAAAGAAAAACAAAGATTGTCCACTTTTCAACCAGTGTGCGCCATGGCAATCAAACAATGGGCACCATACAATTTTATATAACTTCAAGCTGGCTGAATATTTACAGAGTGTTTAGGAATCAAAAACCATTTCGTTTGCCGAATAACTGAAGAATATTGCAAGCAGGAGTATCAGTGCCTTAAAAAAAAACAGCTGACTTGATGATGCGTAATACAATAATAGCTTGAAATATTACATTTATTTATATTCACTTTGAAAATTCAAAAGCTCAAATCAACTTCACTACAGCATATAAATTCATTAAATATGAATTGTCAAATTTAAAGTTTAAAAATAAAGTCATGAGGGCCTGTGAGCGTGACTCACCTCTTCTCTCTACGATCCCTTTCCGAAACTTTAAACCAGTGGTTCTCAAGTGGTGGGGCGCGCCCCCCTTGTGGGGCGTAGATAGATTTGAAGGGAGGCGCGGAGATATTTCAATAAACAAATATTTGCGTTCTCAGTAATGTATTGTAATCATAATATTTAGTTTTTAATAAAATAATTTCTCTTTTATTTTATATTATGTTCTAAAATATGCAATTTTTAGGGTCATATTTTAAATTTCTGACTAACCGCGAAAATATTTATTAACAAAAATTAAATCGAATGTGAAATATCATTTTTTGTGTTAAAATATTAATTATTTGTATAGTTTTGTGATAAAATATTAATACAAGTACGTATTTTTAATTATAAAAAAATAAAATATTGAAAAACGTTTTTAGAATAATAAATTTTAAATATGCTTTTTATACCCGCTTGGAATTTTTTTTAAAATTTGTTTAAAACATCATTATTCACTTAAAATAATTTTAGATAGAAAAATATCAGCATTTGAAACTATCTAGCTTATCGTTATTCTTGTCTCCTTTTTTTCCTACAGTTTTTTTTTTTTATGGGTTTCTTGCTTTTTACACATCTTGATTCGATTTACAACGTCACAAAAACTCCACCATCCTATTTTTACTCGCGAGAAACTATTCAACTACTAGATAAGTTTACTAGTATAGTTTATCCTTAAAACAGACTAACCAGGGTTTCCTCCAAAGTAGACAGCAACTAGATATTTTCCCAGGCGGGTATGATTTAATTTATTAATAGTAAACCAGTTCATAAAATGTTGTGTGATAATCAAAGTGGGGGAGGCGCGGGATTGGCTCTAATTCGAAAAGGGAGGCGCAGGATGAAAACAGTTGAGAACCGCTGCTTTAAACGATACTATCTCGAAACTTTGTTTGCAATGAGTTGAAAATCAATGCATACGATTACTCAAAAATTATTTGACCGATCAAGCTTATTTTTGACACACGTTTTTATATTACTTATGGCCAAAAAATTTATTAAAATTGTTTGGGGATGTGCACTGCGTCCTAAAGAATTAGTGTGCCCCCTTCGAGGATTATAGTATTATCATAGTATAGCATTCTTATGAGCCTTATAATCCTTAAAGGGTTATAGTATTTCAATAAGTCCTATACCCATTATGAATTTTAGTATGAAGCCTATTTTTAAGTTTTTCAAAATGCCGTCTGGTATTTGGTAATCTCTCAAGTCCTAGAATGTGTTTTGGAGTTTCAGCATAATCCTCATAAAATCTACATAACTTATTATTGCATATTCTCAGTTTTGTCAGGTGATAGTTCAGCATGCAGTGCTCTGTCAGAGTAACTGTTATAATTCTTAGATTCTTTTTTGATAAATTCATACATTCCTTAATTTTTTTTTAGTTTATATGTTCCAAAAAGAGTTTTTAATTGTTCCATTCCAGGTAGATTAAAATTTATTAAAATAAACATATTTTCGGCTGGGTAAAAATTAAAAATACCCCAAATTATTATTTTTTCACTAAAGCGTAGGTTCATTCATTGCCTACATGTTTCTACAAACTATAATTTTTGCGCAAACTTTTTCAGATGATCCTACAAAATGCTGAAATGTGGAATATTTGGCTTTCCATCCAGACAGCTTCATGACAACAATCGAACTCAGGTCTCCAGAGATATGAGTCTGGCACTCTGCCACTAGACCACAGTGGCGATGGTAGGACCTACAGTTTAATGCCGATTCCGAACGGCTGTGTGGCAATTTTTTTATCAGCTCGGCGGTTTTGCCATTACCAACCAAGGTGTGCACTTGTACACATTCTTATAATTCTCATCCGCTTCATATCGATAGTGAATATAAGAAGTTTATGAGAATTAACCACCAGACCAAGACGGGAATCGAACTCGCAACCTTCTGAATGAAAGTCTAGTGCACTATCCACTAGACAATCGAGGTCATCTTACCCCATGTTAGTTCATAACTGGTGTCTGCTACTGGTGCTCCAGCGCTAGAATTTTTTAAGTAGAAGTACTTCTGAACATTTGTGAACTTATCACGATATGGAATCCAGAAATTGGACAAATTAATTTTAGGAAGTCGTGCTAGCATGAACGACTGCTGAGAGTGGTGTATTAAATTCATATTGCAAATCAATGAAAGAACTTCAGCAATGGAGCTAGCACTAACAATTTCATCTATCTTTTCATGTCCATCTCGGAAAGAAGTGTAATTACTTTCGACATCATCGAGCAGGCTTTGCACATACTTAACCTCTCGTTTTGCTTTAGCTTGATTTTGTATTTAACATGGTCTGTATGTGTTTTAAATGACGAAGTGTCTTTTTGCTGAAATGCAACGGCGGAGCTGAGGGATTCCATTTTGTGACGATTTGAAGAACTGGAAAATTTAAAAAAATTTTATTGGGAATTGAGTTCCCGGGTTTCGGCACCATTACAATAAAATATACCTCTGACTCCGAAAAGATATGCACATTTCTTATTCTCAAAAAAATCCTGAAAATGAATTGAGAATTTACGTTTTACATCGCAGTTCCCCCTTACGGTGCATTATGAAAAAAACTTTGTTAATCAATCTTAGTTTATTTTATGAAGACTCCCAAAATATTTCGGCTCTAGAGTTAAGTTATCGAAAGCAGGGTTATTTTGAAAAAGAAACTCTAAAACTCGTCTAAAAGTTTTGGTCAAATAAAAAAACAGATAATATTATGAGAAATCGATGAAAATTGGGATAATTTCCGTTAATATAATCTTTGATTTCAGTCTGATTCTATTTCTCCTAGAGTACATATTTTATTGCTCTATGTGATTTATTGAGCAACATTTTTTTCAATGCTCAGATGAAGCCTGACGAACCGAAGTAAAGTATTTTCGAGTTTGATCCCGAAAGCTCCCTCGCAGATCCGCCTCTAGTTCCCTTAATTAAACTATCCCTATGAGTTTTATCTCTTCCTGTTGAATATAGTTCAAAAACTCCAGATTTGTTCGGAAACTCCCTGCATATAAATGAGAATTTAACTTCATTCTTAGTTGTCACATCAAATATGTAGATGCACTAGAAGTTCAACTTTTTCTCGTGTTTTTATGGGAAAACAGCCTATGGACAGCTCTAGGTTAGGTTGTTGGGGCTGTTCATAAAAGAACACAATGATACCTATTGGTCCATTGTGATATCCTTGAGGTGAATAGTTAACTCTTGATCCTTTCCTAATTAAACCATTTTGTGCTTGCAATGAAGCGTGATAAGTCTCTAATATCAGAAGATGCCAGTTCAGTGAGTCTTCCATAGAAGGGTGCTCCCAAAGTTCTGTGCCTACGTGCTGCTAAAGCAGGGCAGTTGCATACCAAATTGGAAGATGGTTTCTTCTTCCTCTTCATTCCTACAACTTCTGCAGAAGTTATTATAGGGAAGACCTAGTCTACGAGCGTGGCTGCCAATGAGGTAGTGCCCGGTTAGAATAGAACCTACCCTACTTATGTGAACACGGTCCAGGTTAATAAGCGCTTTAATAAGACTATGGTTAGGCATCGGCCAAATGGACGACACTAATGATAAACTTTTCTTAGTAAATTTTTTACTCATGAAGGTTTGCCTTTGCCAGACAAGAGGTGGTGACTGGAGGTTGGAAACCAAACATTGAGCCTGAGCACCCTCCGTAATAGACCAACACACTAAACACTAAGCCATGGTAAGTGGTATTGATTCTCAAATATGGAAAGAAAGAAAGTTTTCTCATTGTTACTTGTGTTGTAGAGATCGATGGTAAATTAATTTTCTAGAATTTCTTTATATTATTATTATACCTTACTCTCTCGATATATGCCACTGAATTGAAATACTTTTTTATAAAACGAAAAATTTAAACCTCCAGCACAACTTCCTCAATCTTTGTATCTGCTAGAGGCAGTGATTAAATAGAAATCTGATTCGAATAAAATTAACTGAACTTGGTGAACATTGAGACCAACAAAATTTGTTAAAAAATCACAACTGATAATAATCCCACCATCGTTTTTTCTCCTAGCGTAATCTTCTTTTCACATAATCAATATTTTGTTTTCACAATTCTTTCTTTCACCTATGACCTTATTGCATATTTTGTATGTATATACATAAGTACAAAAGTACGTATGCAAATTTCTATTATACAAAGTTAAAGTTAAAAAAAATCAGACCCCCTCGTAAAAGAAAAACCTCAAACCAGAAGCCTTAATAAAATTTTAGCTTATATCTGATTTTTGATTGTATTTTTAAATATATATACCACGAGAGTTTATATATTTCAATATGCTCCACATACGCACCTACATACATAAAATTTTACCATCAATACACATAGAAAATGTGAAAATGTCATGAATATTTATGAAACGTTTTTAATTTGAAAATGAAAATGCGTGAAAATTTTCAATGTAAGCGTGAAATAAGATAAATTTTATTTTTAGATTAATTTGCATACCTATGCAGATATAATTTTAAAACATTTTCAAATAGAAAAAATAAAAAAATATTTACCTAGATACCTACACTTTGTTAAAACTGTAACTACATAGAAGTTTTGCTTCTTTACTCTCCCTTTTCATAGTATTGGTATCTACTTGATATCTGTTTGTGATGTGTATCTATGAAATATCATTTTTCTAGTTTTAGTAAATGACAAGAAGTTACCTTCGGCATTTTGTGATTATACAGGTCGATGCTTAAAGCACTCATTTGCTTTCTCCCCCTCAATTTCAAAGTATATTTTTTTTTAAGTAGATATGTGAATAATGTTTTTTTTTTTCTAATTAGATAAAAATTTCTTAAAAATTTTCAGTTTTTTTCATAAATGCATCCAATGTTTTGCATTTTATTTTTAGTTTTGTTTCTAATGAATTAAGCACACGTTCTTTTAGTGTTAACAGAATTCCATTTATTAATTTCAGTTTCCAATATTCTTTTTGTACAGGAAATTACATTGAAAAACACGAAAATATATTTCATATAGTCTTTAATAACAATAAATATCCTTCAAAGAAATACTACAAAACTTTTCACTTTATAACAAGAAAAAAGAAACACTATGTAGCACAAAAAAGCTTTTAAAATTTTTCATTATTTCAAGAAGAAACTTCAAATGAACACTGCATATACCCTTTTCATTTCTCGGGCAGAAGTGAGTGTGATGCATACATTTCAGTTTAAAATTAAAAAGAAACAACTTAAAGTTGCTCTTTTTAAGTTTGAACTTAAGGAAATTTTATATTTTACTAATCTAGCAGTAGAATTTTTTAGGGTGATACAATGAATTTATAGAAAAAAAGGAATAACAGCAAGTTTGGCATCTTTAAATAGAATAATCGAGAACAAAACTTTAGTAATATTTTAAAAGATTCTATGCTCAGATAATTCTGGAAATTATGTACATCAAAAATTATTTTAAAGTTCACAACAGGTTACCAAAAATATACGATATTCTATTTTCTATGTATGTATTAAAGTACAATAAAACATGAAGAACAACAAATTCAAAAATTTTATTAAAATTCTCACCAAAATTGAGGCAAAAATTCTGAACAAAACTCAGACCAAAGATCAGATCGAAATTTTAACTAAAACCATACCGGAACAGGCCGATACTATAATCAAAAAGAAATTGAATTCGGAAAAATTTGAGCAATAATAAAACCCAACAACAGGTCAAAATGTAAATAAAATTCCGAACAAAAATCAAATCAAAAGCATTATCAAGTTTGGACAAAAGTGAAATCAAAATTAGGACCAAAAACCAAACCGAATTCCGACCCTAAATCAGATCAAAATTTGAAGTAAAATCAAACTAAAATTTAGAAAAAATTTGGACTATAACTCAAGCTAAAATTTAAACCAAAAATCAAACTGAAACTCAGAGTAAAACTCTGAACAAAAATGACACCAAATTCCGACCATCAATTAGATCGAAATTTTGATCATAATTCAGAACAAAACTCAAACCTAATTCAGATCAAACAGAAATTCAACCCATAAACCAGACTAAAACTCAAAGCAAAATTCTGTCCAAAAAAAAACCAAACTCAGATAAAAAATTAATCCACCATTTAGACCAAATATCAGACTGATTTTCACAAACCACAATACAGCAAATCTCTGGCTAATTGGAAAACAAATTAAGACCAAACATCGAACAAATCATCAAACCCAAATGCAGATCGAAATTCAAACCAAAAGCTATACTGGAACAGATCAAAACTTGAATGAAAAACAGATACAATTCAGCAAAAATTAGACCAATAACCGGACCCAAACTCGGGTCAAAATTCCAAAAAAATTCAAACCAAAAATCAAATAAAAAGCCATATTAAATTTAAACAAAAACCAAAAAAAAATTAGGACCAAAAACCAAACCGAATTCTGACCCTAAATCAAATCAAAATTTAAAGCAAAATCAAACTAAAATTTATATGAAATTTGGACTAAAACTCAAGTTAAAATTTAAACCAAAAATCAAATTGAAACTCAGAGCAAAACTCTGAACAAAAATGATACCAAATTTCGACCATCAATTAGATCGAAATTTTTATCATAATTCAGAACAAAATTCAAACCTAATTCAGATCAAAGTCAAACGGAAATTCAACCCATTAACCAGACCAAAACTCAAAGCAAAAGAAACTAAACTCAGATCAAAAGTTAAACCACCATTTAGATCAAATATCGGATTGAATTTCACAAACCACAACACAGCAAATCTCTGATCAATAGGAAAACAAATTTAGACCCAAACTCCGACTAAAATGCAATTTATTAGACTAAACATCAAACAAAACATCAAACGCAAATTTTGATCGAAATTTAATCCAAAAACTATGCCGGAATTGATCAAAACTTGAATGAAAAAGAGATAAAATTCAGAAAAAATTAGACCAATAACCTGACCCAAACTCGGGTCAAAATTACAAAAAAAATTTAAACCAAAAAAAAAATTCGGACAAAAACCAAATCAAAATTAATACCAAAAACCAAACTGAATTCTGACCCTAAATCAGATCAAAATTTAAAGCAAAATCAAACTAAAATTTAGAAAAAATTTGGACTAAAACTCAAGTTAAAATTTAAACCAAAAATCAAACTGAAACTCAGAGCAAAACTCTGAAAAAAACAGATCGCATTCCGACCATAAATCAGATCGAAATTCTGACTTGTTATTCAGATCAAAAATCAAACCTTATCCAGATGAAGGGCAAACTGAAATTCAACCCAGAATTTAAACCACAACCCAAAGCAAAATTCTTTCCCCTAAAAAAAACTAAACTCAAATCGAAAATTAAACTACCATTTAGACCAAATATCAGACTAATTGTCAAATTACAACACAGCAAATCTCTGCCCAATAGAAAAACAAAATTCATACTAAAATGCAATTTATTAGACCAAACTTCAAATGCAAATTCAGATCGAAAACTAAACCAAAACCATACCGGAACAGACCAAAACTTGAATGAAAAAGGTATAAAACCCGAAAAAAATAAGACCAATAACCGGATCCAAACTTGAGTCAAAATTAAAAAAAGTCAAACCAAAAATCAAATCAAAAGCGATACTAAATTTAGATAAAAACCAAATGAAAATTAGGACCAAACCGAATTCTGACCCATAATCAGATCAAAATTCAAAGCAAAATCGAAATGAAATTTAGGAAATTTGGACCAGAACTTAAGTCAAAGTTTAACCCAAAAATAAAACTTAAACTCAGAGCAAAACTCTGAACAAAAATTAGACCAAATTCCGATCATCATTCATATCAAAATTCAGACCTTTATTCAAAACAAAATTCAAACCGAATTCAAAGTTAAACTGAAATTCAACCCAGAAATTAAACCACAACTCAAAGCAAAATTCTGTTCAAAAAAGAAATTAAACTGAGATCATGACATCTAAACCATGCACCTCTGGGTGTTCTAGAGAAATATTTCATAAGAATTATTAATCCTGCATTTTCTAAACCGTATTAAGTTTCTAAAATTCTACACTGTACGAACTTTAGTTCGTGCTTTCAGCATTGTTGAAACCAAATAAATTATAGGTCGAAGTCGGGCTGTAGCACAAAGGGCCAATATACTTGAAAGTAGTTGCGAGAGAACAATGAACCATGAAGAAGGCTATAAAGTCATAAAAAACTTAGACCAAGAGTCAGACTGAAAGCAAATCAAAGCTGAAATCAAAAGCAGACAAAATTCAAACTAGAAATCATGCCGATAATCCGACAAAATTTTTACCAAAATTGAGACCTAAAATAATATATTATATTCAAATGTTCAATTCCATTTTGGAAGGAGCCGTACCCCATATTAAATTTCATACCGTTTATTCAACAATTTCATAAGGCTTTATTCGGTATTAATTCGAGTATATCGACATCAATGTTTCTTTTTTCCATTGTTATTATTAGATCAACAGTGTATTGTCAATAACAAGTGGCATTGACATTTACTATACTTTTTTTTTACAAGTTAATATTAAAAGTGCATTTTATCGATTCATATTTCCAATTTAACGTTTCAAGCTTCAGTTTTTTTTTTTTGAAAAATATTAATATACTTATATTTAATAAAAACTATAAATAGTTCGAATTGTATCTCGATTTCAATATAGCACACATAAGAAAGAGAGAATAGTTGATGATTTACGTGCATATACCATATTGCAATAATTTTATTCACAAAAATATTCAGGGTAGTCACACATGCATGAATATTTATTGCAAAAAATTTCACAATTCTGAAAAACAACAACAGCTTATCTTGAATTAATCGATAATAATAGATAAGTGAATGAAGAAAGTAAAAAGTGAAGTAAATAATGTAATGTAATAACATTTTTCAATCGAACTTTTATTTTTCAGAAGTGGATAATGAATTCTGTTAGAACCATTCTCCTTAGCTGTATGAATCTAAGAAGGAATTGTGTAGATAAGAATGCAATAATCAGAAAAGTTTTTAATTTCAGATCTGAGCATGTATGAATTGATATTAAAGCATCACTTATGCATGACTAAAATAATCTTTGACAGGTTGAGCACTGGCGGATCCAGACATTTTTGAAGGCGCCTTTAATTTTACGTACCTTTAAATTCTAACTGATTCGTGACTAACGACCAAAATGTATGATTTTAAGGAGGGTGGGGTGAGGGGAGGTGATTATCCTCAACTTCCCTACTTACCTAGTAACTAGTGAATTGGCGGCAGTGCAACATAATATGCTCTGATCAGCAGCAACTATATTTAGATGCCAGACCCGGTTAATTGACCTACACTTAATGCAGCAACTCCAAATTCGAAAAAATCTGTTATTTAATATTATTGATTTGATTCTCGGATATACTGCTAATACAAACTCCTCTGAAGGGCCTAAACCAATTTTTTCACATCCATTCGCGTTGTGCGAGTTATATTTGTAGACGAATATAAAGGACCTAGTATAGAATTCAGCTTACCTGTCTTATATAAGGCAACAAGCGTAAAAAACAACTCTATTAAACTTTGCGAAGCTCAAAGACTTGCTGCAATGGGCACATCAAAAGAAGTAAGGAGAATACCTTAAGTGGGTCTAGAGATGATATTTCATATTTTACATCAATCTGTACATAATAGCAAAACATTTACGGAAACGAAGCAATTCTTAAAACACTGAAAGATATGGGAGAATATTTAATTCCAAAAGTTTCATGGTAACATCGAATTACATAACTCCCCATAACTATTGATAACTAATTTCTATTTCCCAGGTGAGATGACTGGAGAGCCTTCAAAATGATTAGTGATTCTGAAATAACTATCTTCACCGATGGTTTACAAATGAAATTAGGAACAGGAAAAGGGTTCTGCTCGGAAATATTCAACTGCCAGTCTTTAGATTATCTAACGCAAACAAAGTCTTCCGAGCAGAAATTCTAGCAATTAAAAACGCTGTCAAAGCATTGCTGAATTGCGATCTCCCTCCGTCAGATATCACATCTTCGTAGACAGTAGGTCAGTTCAAATCACGTAGTACTACGAAATTAAAGGCGGTCAGAAGGTAACAGCAGATGAATTGACTCAACACTGTTTGCAAATTTATCTAAGTAAGATACTATCCCCGATCCGACAATTATACAATGTGATGGATAATACAGTGAAAGCTGTGTTCAACAACGCTTGGAGTAACAGAAAAGTTTATGGTCGAAGAAGCAAAATAAAATCAAAACAAAAAGTCTCTTTACTGTTGACGGATCATCAATCCCCATAGTGACTGGAACGATCATGAGACACTATGTCACTGGGAGAAATATGCCTCAAAAATAGAAAATAGAGATCAACTATTACGGCAGAAGCTACGGTGATGTGGTCGAAGTTGAATCAACCCAACATCTACCTTATGGATGTCCTGCATTGCAAGAACGCTATTTTCTCCCATTGGCTTGTACCCAACCACTTGGCAGGCATATGGTATTCGGGGTTATGGTTTGCTGAAATTTCTTGGTTTCAATTTGGATGTGAACGGAAAGTGAACAGCTGATCCATTGCCGTTGGAAAAATCCTTTCGAGTATGCACAATTACGGTCGACGACGGTAATTAGCTGCCATTTTGTTTTGATAAGAAAATTATTTCTGAAGTGAAATCTTTTTGCTTGTTAGTACGTGCGAGTAAATTGTTAAATGAAAATTTAACAATTTAACAATACAAATTTTAACTATAATGAATTCGATGTATAAGATATCTCAACAAACAAAACGTGCCGTTTCGGTTCCAGAAACGATTCAGAAATGCCGGAGTTGTATCCAGAAATTAATCAGTTTCGTATCCGGAGAAAAGGAGCATACAAAACGGAGACTTTTCCGTTGAAGTACGATGGTCTGAATTTTCTTATTAAAAACGGAAACCATTCCGTAAAAAATACAATGAAACGTATAGTTTACGGACTGTATATTATTATAAAAAACGAAGTCTTTTCCTTTATTAATACGATATGACGGACCGTTTCCGGACAGTATATTCTTACTAAAAACTGAGAACTACCAATGTTTTATTTATTTTTTATTTTCAATAACGACATACATATTTGTCTGTACATGCAATGTACATATCAACATAGCAATGCAAATGTGAAGCTGCTTCTTGCTTCTATGAAGAATACTGTACATGGGCAAAGATGTGCATTTCTATCTTGAATTTACGTGGTGATATTTCCATATTAACAATTTTAGTAGTCCTCATCTTCAACAGCATGTATGTCTTGAAAAAATTTTCAGCTTGTATTTTTTCCACGGTTATTAGGAACGGAGTATTTACGGCACGTAAATTGATCCGTTTTGACGTAGAATTTACGGAAAATGTTTTGACGGAGTAAATACTGACTAAAAAGCTTGGTTTCTGTATAGCTTGGAACGGATACCGTTTACCGTTACTGTACCGTAAACGGGTCCGTCGTCTCTGGATTCCGTAATTTTGTTTGTTTGGATACATTGAGGCAAGCAAGATATGCAACCCTGTGTCTTCACTCTGACGGGAAAAATATAAAAAAAAGAAAATCAGACGGTAAAAAAATCCGCCCGCTGTAATTTTACGCCATTCCATGCGATTTAGTACGTTTTAATTTTGACAGCTGGTACAGCTGGTATCCGTCAGATAGTTATCCGTCGTCTGACGCGTCGTAAACCGAAAATAACTAGAAATATTCATAAATATTCAAAATTCAGTTGATTGAAAATGATTACGAAATTAAACTACCATTAGCATTGAAAATTTTAGTGAGAATTTTAGTGAAAATTAAATGGAAATTGTAAATATAAATTCCTCAAAATCTGGTGCTCTAAGTTTTTGCCCGTTCATTCAAATCTCTGCTCGCAATCACTTTCCCTTTATAACAATGCGTGAATACCATTATTATTTTATTTTTAGTGAGCATGCATGCATTCACATACATACATTAATAGAATGGAACTGTCTGGCATAATGTTTGCATAAACAATTTTCTTATTAAAAGCAAAGTGTATTTATGTGCATAATATGAAAAAGAACATCAGAAAATAAGTATGAAAAAGTATATAAAAAGAATCCTTGCAAAATAAATATATACTCATTGCCATAATGACAGAATTCTTTGAATAATATAAAAAAAAAAAAAATAAAATAAAATAAAAAAGAAGAAACTTTTCTTCGACTTCTTCCTTTTTTTTTATCTGTTTCATTTTGTAGGAGGCGCTAGTATGAAGCACTATTATTAAACTCATTTGACCTTCTCTACAATATAATTTTATTCTGTCCACTAACGATACATAAAGTCAATTGTATACACTTTTACACAAACACATACACACACACATACACTCTTACAATAATAAATACTACGTATAAGTATGCCAACATAAATTTATGCCAAATAATAATTTTATCTTTTACCATATTTTTATACCATGCTCATTCATTTTCAGCTGCTACTGTTCCAATTGTATTGTTACACTTGTTACATTGACACTGACTGTTGACAGTTGTAAAAAATTCTGGTAAAGTCTTTTAGACGGTTTACATGTTGTTGCTGTGTATGTATGTGCAACATATTTCTTTGTCAGTTTAGAATTTTAAATAAAAAGTAAAATGTTTACATACATAATTTTATGGTATGGCAACACATTTTTTTGCAATTGTGGTAAGAAATATACATGTTTTCCTAACCTCAAACTAATTCTCTAATCAATAATAACAATTAAAATCATTTTAGGCACCTGAAATTCAATTGAACATTCAGTTTTCCTATTTAACCAACAATTCAAAATGTCTGAAGTATCGGTATTGAAAAATTTTATATTCCTATCAAATACAAACCACTTAAAATTATGTATACATACCTATACATATATTCAAGAATTCCCAGCAGTAATCAAAAATATTTATCTCACATGTCATATTTTCCAGCATAACTCGAGTTATGTTACTTTGCTCTCATCACAAATTCGGTGAATCCTACATCGTGTGTACATCATAAAAATGCCGTGTATCATCGACAAGTGGCACATGTCTGCATGTTATTGCTAAAATTCTTGTGAAATTTACCAATTATGCATTTCCTTTTGGTTTGTTTTTGCCAAAGACATCTAAAATCCATGAACCTATAGCTCATGTAAAATTAGCTTGATTTTCTTCTTCCTTTATTGGTAAAATTAAGTGCTGCGTATTTGGCATTTATGTATATTATTCAAATATCAAGGGGGGATTACGATTTTCTTGGTTAAAAATATTTTTTTTTCCTTAAACAGTTTTATTGCGTAAAGTACTCAAGAAACTAATCTGAAACCAGAAAGTTTTCTAAATTTATTTTCTTTTACATAATGAATTGCGCCCGTACTTTGCGTTAAACCAGAACGTTTCCCAGCTGGCCTTTTACATGATATCTTCTTTCTAGGTTGTGCGAATCCACAAAGCCAAATAGCATTTTCTTCAATATAAATAAAGCTATAGTTGAATGGAAAAAAGTAATAGAAGTTGAGGAAATTGCAATTTCCTAAAACAAACAATCTTAAATGTAGCGTTTTTTTGAAGTGAAACTTCTTTAGCGAGGATAAATCAAAAATTTTGCAACGGAAATCGAATTGTTGTTGCACTAAATACGAAACTTACGAAACGAAGTTATGCTGTTATAAGTGATTAGCGAACGAGGTCATATGGTGGTCGTCTACATACAATCATGCAGAGAGACGACTTCTCGCAGTTTTATCTCATGTGCTTTAGTTTATACCTGCTTGGTTGTATATACCTGAACTTTCCTCTCATGTGTTATATACGTGTACTACGTCGTGCTAGTTCCGATAAGTGAAGAGAGAATCCACAGAAAAAAAGCTTCAGAAATTAGAAAGAGGATGAGTGCAAAAGCTTCAACAACAACTTACACAAAACCAGTAAGAAACGAAGTTATGCAGTTGTTATTCGGCTACATACATTGAGAGAGCCAACGAAGATGCCTCTGCTTGATTGCATATTGCCGAACTTTCCTCTTGTGTTATATACGAATACTACGTAGTGTTTATGTCGGTAAGTGTAGAGAGCAGCGATGCCAATTTGCGGGGAATTCCCCAATTTGCGGGGAATTTTACTTAGTGCGGAGAATCGGGGAATAAGCTGTTTTTTGCGGGGAATTTGAAACCGTTCAGCTTTTAATATTAAAATACCTCAAACAGTCTGTAGAAAATTTTTTGCCAAATTTTATATTCCTAAATACAAATGCTAATGTGCCAGTCACAACTAACAGCATAAAAACATTGCTTTATGCAACACAGTTTAGGTTAATATTCAGACAGTCCAACGTGATCGCGCAGTGCTCGGTTTCTCTTTCAGCCGTCCAGAAAGGCTTAGCTTGTTCAGCACCTTCTTATTAATAACTGTTAGTTCTTGGTGACTGTAACTTATAAACTTGCAAATTATGATTAGCTATTATAAAGGAGAAGAAGTATATTTTATATGTTAAAAACCGATAGTCAAAACTTTAAACCAGTTTTTCTCAAAACAAGGTTTTTGCCATTGACGTGCACGATAACTGAAATTTAAATATGTTCTTCTACATACAAAAAAGTCCAGTTTTTGAGAAAACTAATTTTTACGGTCTGTCATTTTGTGAATTGTTGGTCAAACAAAATAATCTCAGTATGTCCTGAGAGTACAGTTATAATTTTTCTAATGGTATTTTTTTTTAGATTTTCCAGTGAGCCGCAATCACGCACGCCATTGCGTTTGACGATTTTCAAAATGTCTTCCATGAAGCTGCAAAAAAACCCTTTATATAATTTTTTTTAATTATTACACAATATTTTCTTGTACTTGAAGACTTTAAATAGATTTTAGAAAAAATTATTTTATCAATTTATCAATCCAAAAAAAATTTATAAAAAAATGTTAACCAAGAAAGTGCACGACCTCGATAGCCTAGTGGATAGTGCACTAGACTTTCATCTGGGAGGTTCGGGTTCGATTCCCGTCTTCGTTGGTGGTTAATTTTCATTACTTTCTTATATTCACTATCAATATGAAGTGTATGAGAATTATAAGATAGTGTACAAGTACACACATTGGTTGGTAATGGCAAAACCACCAAGCCGATAAAAAATTGCCATTCGGAATCGGCGTTAAACTGTAGGTCCAACTATGTGGTATCACAATGGTCCGTTCAGGCCTAAGTGTGTCTCTCGACAGCCACTCCAACCTAACCTAACCTAAGTGCAGGGCCCCTTAAAATAACTCTGACCGAGAGTAATTCTAAGCCTACGTAAAGGGTATTTTTCGGTTGTATAAAATGTTTATATGAAAAGTGCGTATCGTACTGTTATAATATGAAATTATACCGGTGCAGGGAATTTCGCGAGAGTTATCGGGGAGAAAGAAAAAATTAGTTGGCATCTCTGGTAGAGAGTATGAACAAAGGAAAAGCAACAACAACATAGAGAGAAAAAGAGTGCAAAAGCTTCAACAGAATTTGTTTTAAATGTTTTCTAATAATTTTCAAATAAACTACAAAGCTTCACTTCTACTGTGAGTGCCTGCAGACACATAATTTTCAATATTTCATAATTTATCGAACTAAAAAAAAAAGATCGAAGAAGGTGTATTTATCGTCCAAAAAATTTGTGAACAATCGATAAACTAGTTTCATAGATATCGTATAACCCTTTCAGATCCACCAACAATTTTTGCACTCATTGCACTATGGTCCAGAAACCCAATTTGGTGGCATAAAATCTAATAATCATATGCGTACTTCTGATGTAATCCAAAAATAAACATTAAAAAGTGGTCGTAATCGGGGGTTGCCACTCCCTGCTTCTCATGCAACCAAAATTTGCGTTTTTGTATATCTTGTATTCAGAATGAGGATGCAAGTCGTCAATACCGAAGACATTTTTGGGAATTGGATGGATTAAAAAAAATCCCAATGTATCTAAAAAAAAAAAAAAAGTAATCAAATATTTTTGCTACTTTAAACCCACAAATGAAACCTTTAAGAATCATTTAACCCATTAAGGACGAGCGGTAACCAAAGCAGATAGATCAAGAAAGTAGCTTGAGAAAAGAATTGTTCAAAACCTGGCTCAGGAACGGTGGCTCAGGAACGGCTTAACGACGAGGTGCCATATGGCACCACTAGGCATTACTGGGTTAAATCAACTACGGAATTTGAGGATATATCGTTTGTTTGCTGCAAGACTGTTATAATCCAAAAAAAATCGAGTTAAGTATGCCGAACTAACCGTTATTTAATGCTTAACCTTGTGTACAAAAATCATAACGATATCTTATATACTATTCTCGTGAGAAGATTTTTTGTCGTTATAGCATTCTACTTTAAATGCACTGTACGGTGAAAAAAAGAAGAAAAGTTTCGAGTAATGTATACAGAAATAACTATAATTCAATCCTTTATCTTTCGTATACAAATCATAGCGGTATTTTATGAACTTTCCTCGTAAGAAGAAAATGTATCGTTATTGTGTTCTACTGAGTGTAAGTTCACTGCCATCTTTAAATGCGATTTTCTGGAATATTAGACTTTTTTTACTTATGACAATCTTGCAGCAAACGAGCGATATGTTCTTCATATGCAGTAGCAGACTATTTTAACACAAAAACTACAAAAGTAAAACGCTACTGGTACTACATTAAACCAAAATTGCCATTCGTCACACATTTGATTGCCTTGGAAGCAAAGTGATGCATTTCTGCAGAAATAAGCAAAGTGTTTATTAGTCAAACCAAAACATCAAACAGAAATAGATGATTTTACAAAAATAGAATTTGAATCGATATTTTCAGCCAAAAAGTTTGATATGACTTTACTGAATTCATAAATGATTTCATATTTGGTTTCACTTGGATTTCTTCCATTTCAAGTCATTCATTTGAAATTAATATCTTTTGTGAGCTACAAAATGTTCACAATTTTCAATATAGAGAATTTTGCATGTTTTAATTTATTGCCAACCTACATATGTATGAATGTATTTAGTTCTCACTGAAAAGAAAGTGTGAATGGCAATAAAAATACATACTTAAGGGGAGATTCGGGTTTTATTCTGTTTTATATTGCGCCTTTAATTTTTGCGTTGCTAATTTTTTTTTTGTTGTTTTTGAGTTGAAAATCAAATAACACAATTGGGTTGGCAATTCTATGTAAACTCACAATAGTGACATCGACTTCTCTGTAAAAACGACTTTTCAAAGGAATCGGATCTTCAACCGGTTTTAGATATGTATATGAGTATTCCGATGTTGATTTCTCGTCTGATGATGACCTGGAAGATGAGGGTTGGAAACCCTCATAGACGAAGAATGTTCATGTGATGAGGAATTTATAGAAGGTGATTTTTGTATGTCAAATGTGTTTCTATAGATTTTTTTTAATGTTGAATAGCTTCTCCACAACGAAAATTTTCGTAATTTCAAATTTTGTAAAAAAAAAAACCTAGGTTAGGTTAGGTTAGAGTTCCAGCCTTCTGATTGAATGGACACAGAATTGTCTAGTGGACAATAATAGTGGTCCATGCTTGCTTGGCAATACCGCAAGTATGCTTCGCTATCCAGGATCTTTTTGCTTCCTCAAGCTAGTTTTGCTTAATGGCCAATTTAACAGACGTAAGAGGGATTCCAATGGTGCAGGAAGGTGACATATCGGTAAGCAGCGAGCTCTGTTTAGCTAACTCATCGGCATTGCAGTTACCTATAATATGCATATGTCCAGATACCCAATATAGGTGGACCTGTGACAATCTCGACAAAAAGTTAAGTGAAGATCGGCAGTCAAGAACAGGCTTTGATGTAGTGAAAACACCGGCAAGGAACTTGATTGCTGCTTGGCTGTCCGTTTAGATGCGGATAATCGTATCGAATGGGTCGTTGCGAATGAGCCACTTGAACGCTTAATAAACAGCCATTAATTACTTCCGCCTTCCGTCGGAAAGAGAGTCTGAGATCCAGCTTGCTAAAGAAGATGCCACAGCCGACTCTTTTCTCCAATACGGATCCATCTGTGCCAGTGATCACTTCATCATTAACCCATTTCTCTATACTGGGGATATGGGTGATGAACGTGCGGTTTAAATTAGGGGTAGAGCAAATGTAGTCTACCTCTGTTAATACGGACTAATCGTGGATTAGAATCTTGGCATGGCCCAGGTTCGACCTGGTCAAGCGAGTTAGGGCACTGAGTCTGGCAGCAGAGCACTTAGCTTATTGCTTAACCGGAAGTGAAGTTGGTAACCAATGAAGGATTGCGAAGAGAGGTAGTGCGGAGAGCCACAGTAATCAATATAGCTGGCGTTCTTCTAACCTTATCCAGTTGTTTAAGGTTGACCACCTTTGCAGTAGCTACTACCAGAAGACGGATCCATAAAGAGGATTAGGCTCGACCACTGCTGTGTAGAGCCAGGAAGTGACTCGAGATTGAAGAACCTAAATCGTTCCTACTGCCCTCTTACAGCAGTAGAACAACAAGTCCTAAATATTTGCGGCGCTTGCTAAGGCAAAACGAGGTGCCATTAATTTTTTGTAGGGCAAATGTTGGTATTTTATATTTTATAGTGAAAAGCATAACCTCTGTTTTGGAAGGATTTACATTAAAACCGAATTCACGGCACTAGTGAGACAGAATGCTAAGTGAGTAGTTTAGCCGTACTGAAAGAGTAGAAACGTATTTGCCTGATACTGCAATAGCAATGTCATCCGCATATTTCGGAGCCGGTCTGATCTTATCTGTTAAGCAGTGTGTTAACTGCCAGATAAGAAGGGATAGTACGCCTCCTTGTGGTGTGCCTCTTTTGACAACCTTTTTAACGTAATCATTTCCAATAGCGGAGCTGATAATACGTGTTTTAAATAGTTGTCCTATAAATCTAACTAGATTAACATCAAGATTAAGATTTATTAAAGCATTAACGACAGCGTCGGGGTAGATATCGTTGGAAGCCTCTTCGATATCGAGAAACACTACAAGCGTGTATTCTTTGCTGGAAAGTGATTTCTTAACTTCCTCAATGAGTACATGTAGCGCTGTTTCCACAGACTTCCCTTTAGTATTGGCATGCTGTGATTTCTAATGTTTTTAAGAGAAAGAAGGACAGACTGATCGGTCTGAAGTCTTTTGGTGTGGGACGCCTTCCCTGCTTTGGGTATGAAGACTACACGAGCCTCTCTCTAGCTTTTGGGGAATGTACGAGAATTTTAGGCAAGCATTATAAATTTGCAATAGCCAGGAAGTGACGTGTTCAGCCCCTTGCTGAATATCCGCGGGAATGATTCCATCTGGCCCGGGAGATTTATAGGGGCTGAAGGATTTGATGGCCCACTTTAGATTAGTGTCGGTCAATTGGAAAGGGAAGGAGTTGCTTAAAGAATTATCGGTAGCAGAAAGACTCCGATCACTCCCGGGAAATTAGTATTCAGGAGGACCTCTAAAGTCTCGAATCCAGAATCAGTCCAATGACCATCAACTTTCTGGATACAGTCGAAAACCCGAAGGGTCGTATTGAGGAGTTTTCGAAATCGACTAGTCTCGAACGAGCTTTCTATGCTACCACAGAAAGCCTAACCTTCGTGTAATTTTCAAAATATTGTACAGAAAGCCATTACTAAAAAATTGTAATAGATATAAAAATGTATGATCTCGAAGCAAATAGCATGAGATGAACCTAAAAGAAGCTGAAATCAAAATGACTGAAAATTTTACAGTTGTTCTATCATAATGTCTTATCTAGGTTATCCTCAAAAAAGAATGAACTTAGCAGAAAGTTTTAGAAATGAAATTCATGAACCTAGGAAATACAATTAGGAATAAGTTGTTCAGAGTTCAGCCAGTGATTTCAGTGATTGTTTTTTTTTTATGTTTTTTTTTAATCTCATTATTGAGAAAAATAGCCAAAAATCAAAATTTATTCCAATTATTCAGTGAGAAATTTATGGAAACAATATCTTTCGGCTATATAGTAGAAAATCAAAAATTTTATTTTATTTTTATGTGAAAAGCGTATTTTTTCACATATATATGGGCATCGATACAGAAAGCTGCAATCTACGTAACTTATATTGTGGTTCGGATGTTGGACGCAAGATGGCGCCACTATTACTGTCCAAGAAAGAGTTAAACTTTATTGGACTGAATACATGCTAAAAACTTCTAAAAAAAAGTAATTTTTTAAAATACTTATTTTTGTAGCAGTGCACTATGGTCCACAAACAAGATTTGGCGGCATAAAATCTAAAATTATATATTTTTGTATTTGTGATTTTCAACAAGTGAATACTCTTCTGAAAAAGTATTCCCTTTCATAAATTAGAAAACAGGGGGAAGGGGTGGAAGGGTGAAAAGATGGATTAGCCATCGATGGTTGAGCTCACAGATGTGTTTAAATGGAATTTTAGGTGAAAATTAATTAATTTCCCTAGGCTTCAACATATTATCTGCCTAGTTTATAGTTGTTATAAATGACTAAATCGATGTCAAGTATTTATAAATTTAATGATATTTTGCACTTATCTCATTGATACACAAATTTAACACAAACAGTAAAAATTGTCCTCAGATTAAAAATTTTCGATCCCAAATCATTTTAAAACATCTCTTGAATCTCTATCTGGGTTATAACTGTTGGACAGTGTAATTATCACTACTACGGCTAAGAAATTCTATACTTTATACAAAAATCGTTAAACTAAACGATGTCCTTAAAGTAAAGTACTTTCAAACACGAATTTTCAGCTACACAAGCAACAATAAAAATTCTTCTTCAAAAAAAAGAAAAAAAAAAAAATGTGTGTACTACTTATGTACTTGTTAGAGGACAATTTGTTTGTAGCTTTCTCTCCATTTAATATAAAACTATGGGCAGTAATAATGCAATACCGCTTAAGTGAAATTAGCAATTTCACCAATTTTTTGCTAAATAAATTTAAATTTTTTATTCAAAGAAAATTGATTTAATTGACATTTATTTACATTTTCTGGAAATGATTTTATTTTGCAACATAATCAAGGATAATATTTCTGTTATTTTTTTGTAAATAGATTTTACTTTTTGAAAAAGATTGACGTTAAGCGGTATTGAAGCATCAGTGACGTTATGCATAGTAGATAGTTAGGTATTTATATATTTAATCTCCTGTCCTGTTCTGCATTAAAGAAAATATTTTCACAAAAAATTTTTATTTTCAATTTTTTGTTATTGTTATTGTTTGTTCATGTTCCTTTTTTATTTATGTTTTCTTTCTTATATTTTTATTTATATTATAATACTTTGTAAGAAAAGAAAATATTTCAATTGTGCTATCGTTTCGTTTTTAATACGCTTCAAATAAATGCAAAAAAAAAAAAAATAAAAATAAACAAAACTACTTTCGCTCGAAACTTTTGTGTGACTTTGATTTTCTTTGTTTACACATGTAAATAATAAATTTCAGATAGTTATTTATGTACTAATATTTACTTTATTTTTCTACACCCACGTTGAAATATTTATCACGCGTGTTTAAATTCAGCATAAATATTATCATCATAAATAAATACAGGCACACATGTGTGAGTATATATTTATGTGCGTGTGTGTGTATGTGTTGAGTGTAGAATCCTCGCACATTCCTTTAACAAATAAATAAACACACACGAGGCAATTCAACTCATATTTTACTTACACAGCAAGCAGTTCTTATGATTTTAATTTATTGCACCCATGAAACACAAAAAGCACGTAGACAAATTCCATTTTTATAGGTCAAAATATATATTTAGAAGATATATGTATATGGTTGATTGAAATTCAGTAGATGACGACAAGTTTGTTGATATTTAGAATTTTAAACATTTTTTACAATAACGAAAATTAATAAAAAAAAAACTGGCAGTGTCTCTATACACAGAGCTTGAAACTCTAACTGCAGTTATGACTCATGTTTAGCTTTAAGAATCACTTTCAGTATGAGTTTCAAACTTAGTCTAAGCAATATATATTGTTGGCTTAATATCTAGTTGCAATCCTTTCAAATACATTATTTTTATTTTAAACGGATAATCCTTCATAGGCAACAAGTGCAGCAATTTAAAAATCCAATGTGAACTAAGATTCTTTATAAGGGTCTACTCGAGGTCACTGATTCCTACCCTGTCCTTAGATGTATACATAGAGGTCTAAAACCCTCTAGGCATAGTCTTCTATAAGAACTTTCTTGCTCAGATAATACCTGAAGTTGCCAGACCAATATATAATGCAGAAAGTAAGCTCAGAGCTATTTTTTCCTACCCCAGTGAGAAAATTGTCTTTCATGAAAAGGCACATAAACTTTACTTGGCCAGGAATAACAGCAAAACCTTTTTTCGGGTGTTATATGAAGTCAATATCGTATATGTATGCGACTATAGGTTGCTTGGGGGCTGTTCAAAAGAACACACTGAGACCTGTTGGTCCATTGTGATAACCTATGGGACGAGTTGCTACCTCTTGATCCCACCTAATTAAACCATTTTGTGCTTTCGATGAAGCGTGATATGTCTCTGATTTCAGAGAACGCAAGCTCTGTGAGTCTCTAGTAGAAAAGTTCTCCCAGAGTTTTGTGTTTGCGGGCTGCTAGAGCGGGACAGTTACACATAAGGTGGAAGTTTGTCTCTTTTTCCTTTTAATTTTCTGCAGCTTCTGCAGAAGTCGTTGTAGGGAAGGCCTAGTCTACGGCCATGAGTACCGATTACGCAATGTCCGGTAAGAATGGAACAAAACGTGCTTATGTGGACTCGGTCCAAGTTTACGAGTGCCTCAATTCGTATCGGATTTGGCGTAGGCCATAACTGTCAACCAATGAAGCATATAGGTTCCATACTCCATCTGCTTTCTACAATATGGGAATGATAGTTTTTGATTAATAGTTTGCATGTGGGAAATAGTATACCAACGTTTCCACAGATGCGTGAGTTGCTAAGAGTCGTGCCAACCCTAGCAAGATTATCAGCCTTGCAGTTTCCCTCAATGTCGCTATACCCAGGCACCTATATAAGGTGCAGGTTGAATGCCGTGGCTATCTCGTTAAGAGACGATCTGCATTGAAGGGCAACTAAAGAATTGATAGCGGAGCATTGGAGAGATTTTATCGCCGCCTGACTATCAGTGGAGATTCGGATATCAATACAGGGTACCGCATTGCAACTAATCAGGTTAGCGGCTTCAGTGATCGCCAGCAGTTCAGTTTGGAAGACGCTGAAGTGATCGGGAAAAACGAAGGTGCGTTGAGATGTTCAGATGCTCAAAGTGAATTCTACCTCCAACCTTACCGTCCAATTTGGAGGCATCAGTATACACTTCAATGGCACCAGGACCAGAACATTAGCCGTACTCTACTCTTGGTGAGCTGGGCAAAGGATAGTGAAGATAAAGTGAGATCAATAAATGATAAAAGATATCTGGTTTTACCTAGAATCTTTCTGTGACCAAAATTGGAAAGGTACCACTTGCGGATCGCGTTCAGCCTCACCGCCGAAATTTACGCTAAGGTTTTTCCGAAAAGATCTATTGGAAGCAAATCCAGGATAGTGTACCGCACCTTTGACGGTGTTGTTCTCAGGGCTCCTGTAATTAACATTGAAGCCAGCCGCTGTACTTTGTCTAATTACTTGTGATGGGTGCTCTTTTATAGAACTGCTCACCAAACTAATACGCCATAAAAAAGAATAGGGCGTATAACACTGGACAATCCCCATTTCTTGCCTATTGTTGACCTGAACGCATAGAGAGCTATTGTGGCTTTGCGTATCCTTTCTGACGTGTTGGCACGCCAGTTGAGTTTTCTGTCTAGGTTTAGGACAAAATATTTGGCATGTTAAATGATACACCATTTAGGGTTAATGGATCAAGAGTGCTTGCGAGTGAATAGAACTAGGTCAGTCTTGGATGCATTGACCGATAATCGCCGATCATTGTACCAGCATGATAAGAGATTCAGTAGTCGTTGCAATAGATCTACAAGTGTACAAAGGAGTTTCCCTAAAGCGGCGATGAAAACATCATCCGAAAAGGCAATCACTTTCCATCCTATTTTTTTCAAGTTTCGATAAGGGATCATTGATAGCTAGGTTCTAGAGGTGCAGAAAGAGAACTCCCCCTTGCGGAGTGCCCCTGAGCGCAAACTTTTGGATGGAGGAGAGACCTAGCTTTGCGTTAATAATCCTATTCTTTAATAAAGTGTCGACAAAAACAGCAGTAGAATCATCCCTCGAGATTAATAAACGCTATGGTGATAGTTGGGAGGATGTTGTTGAATGCGTCTTCTATATTATGAAAGGTTGCAAGAGAGAATTCTTTGTAGTTCAGGGATTTTTCAATCTACTGTACTAGTTCGTGTAACGCTGTCTAAACAGATTTATCCTTCATGTAAGCATGTTGGGAGAGTGTCAGTTTAGATTTGATATACATCCTAATAAGGAGTGAGATCGAAAAAATCTTAACATATATAAAATTCAATAATTTTTGAACGGTTGATCTTAGAGTTTTGATTTTTTTTTATTTAATTGATAATATTTTACAAATTACTGAAAAATATAACTTTTATAGTTCTAACCACTATTTATGAACTCGTGGACCTTTTTTGGTAAGCCTTCCATTAGAGATTTGATAGTTGTTTCAGACACCTTTTTGGAACAGTTTGCACATCTCCTTTTAAAATCTTCGATATTTTGGGACACCTTGTTTGTGCTCTTTAAGTTTCTTTTCACAAGAGCCCAATACCTCTCCACTGGTCTTAGCTCCGAACAATTTGGAGGATTGGCCTCTCTTGGTACAAAAACTATGTTTTTACTTCGGTACCACTCCAGAGCTTTCTTGCCGTAGTGACATGATACCAAATCGGGCCAAAAATATGTGGACACATTGTGCTCTCTTATGAAAGGAAGAAGTCTTTTTTTCAAACATTATTTGATGTATATTTCGGTATTTATAGAGCCCACTGTAACAAATGACTTGCTTCTTTTGCCGCAACTGCATATAGCTTGCCATACCAGGAATTTTTTAGGAAGTTTCTTTTGCTTTTGGATTCTAAATTGTTCTTCGACATTTCCTCGAGCATCAGCAACATAAACATTTTGACCGATCCATTATATAACATGAATATTTTTGTATGAAATTCGATTTTGATTTCCGAGCCCTACTTTTGGCGTCTAAATTTTTTGCAGCATTCCTGTCTGGAACTTTTTGGACTTTGTATGTTTTCAAACCTGCATTGGCTTTAACTTTTCGCAACAAGCAGTCAGAGCGCTGGGCTAACCGGGCAGCTTTTCTACCAGATGTGTTTGGAGATCTTTTCAATATACTTTCTATTTTCTTGGCTTTCCCAATATCATTTGGTCCTTGTTTTCTTCTCGAACCAGGTTTCCTATCGATGGTCAAATTCTCCTGAAACTGTTTCATAACATTGGAAACAGTTTGACGGCAGACCTTTAATCCTTTGGCCAATTTTTTGTAGGACCAATTTGGATTTTTTTGAAAATTTTTAATAATTTTAAGACGTACTGCTTTTTCTTCACTCATTTTGATCAAACTCACAATAAATCAACATAGTTGTCATTAAAAATAAAAACTGACATATTTTTCAAAGATAACTAGATCAAAAAAATTTTCAAATTTTACACCCAAAAAAAATTATTAGGTAAAACGTGTGTTAAGATTTTTTCGATCTCACTCCTTATGCGTGTCTATTAATCTTTCAAATATCTTTAATAGAAAAGATGTGAGACTTATAGTTCTAAAGTCCTTTGCTTTGGCTTGAGATGGTTTACATCCTTTCGGGATAAAAACCACGTTCACTTCAATCCATTGTTTCGGTATATATGTGAGACGTAAGTATGCCTCGAAAATGGGGCTTAGTCAAACGGTGAATTTGTCATCTAATTTTAGCATTTCAGCACAAATTATGCCAACAGGTTTAGGGGGCTTCAAAAGCTTGAAAGTGTGTATAGCCCATCGTATCCCATCTAAGGTAATTATTTCCGATGATGCACGTTTAGTGCTTATATTTTCAGCAGGAATCAGATTTGCTGTCTTTTCGCAGCATGGAAAGTGTGTTTCGATTAGGATTTCAATTGTCTCTGCACTAGATGTAGTATACGACTATACTAAGTAAACAATTTGGAAGCCCATCATAATATCTGCAAGAAAAATGTTCAACTTCGAATAGTAGTTAAGGTCATTGAAGGTCAAAATCACCGAAGTCTTTGTTTGATGCTGTTATTTAATTAAGGTATCCAGACATTTTATTCTTAATATTCCCAAAGATAATACCAGATATTTTTGTTGGATAAATTCAAAACAATTACATAGAAATGTAGAATTGCACAGAATAATAGACTTCAAATTCTAAGAACTTTTAAGTCAAAATCTAACTTGAATTATCTGGCATTAAAAAAAGTTAGTAATAACCAGACAGAAATTTAAAAAACAATTAACTAAAAACAAAAAATAAAGAATAAAATTCTAATAGAAATTCTTAGCTTTAAATGCACTTAAATTAAGAATATCATCATTGTCGTCTAGACATGACACTGAATCCGGTGAATCTTTGAATATATGAATCTGTCGTGTATTTAATTATGTACTAAGGCTGAAATATGTTCACACTTTTTTCTACAATTTATTTCTATTTCTATTAAAAAATTTTGCTTTATTTCTTATCTTCTTTGCAGGATAATATATTGCAGCTACTTTCTCAACTAGAATGATGATGATTGTGATTGTGATTATATAAATGAATTTGACAAATGTGAATGTGAATTTATATAAAACAAAAAAAATAAAATAAAAATATTCATGCAATTATATATTCAAATTTGCCTGTATAAAGATAAAACAAAAATAAATAATTTCGCATATATAAAGTCTTAACTTTTTGGATTCTAGATCATAAAGGATAAAAAGTTTTAAGTGAAATTGAGAAGGAACACTTTGAACTTTTTTGCCTTTAAACTTGTTGATAATTGTTATGTTATTTCAATTCATTTGTTTGTAGTCTGTAAAAAGAAGTTAAAGAATTGCTTCGCATGCCTGAGAGTAAATATTTTATTATGTATCTGTGGTAAGCGAAGATTCCTTTTATAATGCTTATGAAAATACTAAAGTTTAATGTTAAATTATTTAGAAATCACTAGGCCTTTTGAAAATATGAAAAGCTAGCTTTACTATAATACTTCTTGGTTTCCTCGCTTTAGCTAGAATATTTGCTACGATGTGTCATTTTAGTAAATCATAAATGGGAGGAATTTCGGGGGAAAAAAATGCCTCTTTCCTAGCAACTCTAAGCCTCAAGTAAACTTTCAATAGAAAGGATTACCGGCTGCTGGTGGAATTATATGTATACAACTCACTAATTTTTCAGTATGTCTCACTTTTTGTGAATCCAGAGTTCAAATATTTAACACTGGCATATCGGAAACTCTGTGTGTCTAACGTATAAAAAAAGGAGTTCCTTAAGTACTGGGTTTTCAATTACCAAGGTGTAAGTACTTGGGAAAATAAAGTATCAGTGCTTTTCAGATATATAAATAAGTATTTGTGTGCAATTATCAGACATCATGTGGTAAGTATTAGGTAGTAGAACCTTAAGAAATTTTCAACCTGGTTTGGCGCGACGTGGCTATATAGAATGGCTCAGCTGCTGTAATGGCAGCTCATGTCACCGCACTAATAGGAAATGCCTGCAACGCAACGATGCTCAGACGTTCTGGGACGTACACCAGTTTACTGGGGGTGGAACGCTGAAAAAGCCGCTATCAGGAAAAAATTCCACAAAGCGCGCAAGAAAGCGCAGAGAGCCCGCTCTCTCCCCACATGTGATGCACTTCGTTCCGACTACAAAATAGCAAGAGCTGTGCTGAAAATTGCCATCGAAGCAAGTAAATACGCTTGATGAAAAGCTTCTACGATGATGAACAAACTCAGAGGTCCGAGGCCTCCACAGCCGACTTGCTCAGCGCTTACGTAGACGGTGGTAGCTGAACAGACCGTAGGAACAGTTCGCCCCCAAACTGAAGCCAACACACTTGTGTACATACATCACCACCATCGATGTACTTGAAATACTGCGAAGGATCGCTGACAACAAGGTCCCGAGACTAGATGGGACTCCCAACATTATGGCTAAAACAGCGAAAAATACAAGACTAGAGTTATTCCCCAAACTTTTCGGTACCTACCTGAAAGAGGGCGTATTCCCACACCCATGGAAATGTCAACGATTGGGACTCCTGCTAAAGCAGGAAAGCTGCCGGAACAACCGTCATCATACCGCCCGCTTTGAATGTTGGACACACTTAGAAAAATTCTTGAACTCATCAGCGACAGGCTCCAGGAATTCCTTAAGAAACCGGGTGGCCTTTCAGAGTTCCAGTTCGGCTTCAGTAGAGCGCGTTCCACAGTCGACGCTATACAAACAGTAATAAACATTGCTCACGAGGCCACCAGTGATAATGTTGGAGAAGTGACAAAAAGAAGTATTGCGCTGTTGTGATGCTGGACATAAAAAACGCCTTCAAATCTGCGAGCTGTCCCTAGATTATGAGTGCGTTGCAACGGAGGTGTACATAGGGCTCCGTGCTCGATCCCGCAATGTGGAATGCAAAGCACCATGGAATTTTTAAAGTTGATCTTTTCCGATCCGAAGGTGCCACACTCGTCGGATATGCCAACGACATAGCTATGGTAGTAGTCGCCAAACACCTGGACTTACTCCAGGCTAGATGCAACGATGAAATTGCGAAGGTGGGAAGATGGCTAAATAGCTCGAGACTAAAATTGGCTGCCCAAAAAGCGGAGGTCGTGCTATTGAGCACAAGGAAACACCGCGAAGAGCTGGTAATCACAGTTGGGGATCACTGTACTCATCGATACAAGGATGACATTTAAGGAGCAAGCACTTAGAAGCCCTCAGTGGTAAAGCGGCTAGAATAACCGGAACGCTAACACGCATTATGTGGAACATCAAAGACCTCGAGAGGGCAGGCGTTAGCTGCTTTTAATGGGGATATGGTATGCAGCACCCATCTGGGTGGATGCAAAGAAGGCACATCTGAAGGGCATTTGCTCGATTTATAGGCTAATTGCACTGAGGGTACCCAGCGTCTATCGTACGGTTTCGGACGACGCCATTTGCATTATAGCAAGAAAAGTGCCCATTGCCTTTCTAGCAATAGAGATGAAGTGTCTTTATAGTATAACTGGAGAAAGGCTTACGAAAGTAAGGAAAACTGAAGAGAGAAAGCGTACCATTATGGGGATGGCAGCAAAACTGGGAGCAGTCCGAAAAGGGTAGCTGCACCTTTAATCTAATTCCTAATATAACAATGTGAATGGATCGCAAACATGGAGAAGTCGATTACTTCGTTACCCAAATGCTCAGTGAGCATGGGTGTTTTAAACAATATCTACATAGCTTTAAACTTGAAGACGACCCGTTTTTCTCGAACACCGAGGACTTGGCGCACATCATATTCCACTGCCCACGCTTCAACAGCCTCAGGGAGGAACTAGAGAGAGCTTTTGGAGAACCCACCACAGTAGCCAACTGGACAGCACAAATGTGCGAAACTGTAGAGAAGCGGATTGCAGTATGTAAGATGGCGAAGAACACTACAACATGATTGAGGAATGCGGAATCAGCACGTAAAGCCGAACGTACGCAACAAAATATCGCAAATACAGAAGACAATGTGTGATCTACCATAAAGAATTATTGGCACAAAACTTAGCTCCAAACAAATGAAGAGGACGGCATGTTATGATAATAATCGAGTAACAGCATAATGCTGAACCTGCTGGTAGTCTCGCGAGGAGAGTGGTAGAAGAGGAAGTAGTTGGTTTTAGTCGGTAGGAAGAATCCGACAAACCCGTAGAACTGGAGTTCTGTGGTATCTATGAAGATTTGCACCTGCCAACGCACAAAAAAAAAAAAAGGGGGAGGGCGGGGGAGAGAAGAACCTTTTGAAAACATTAAAATTCTTGAATGTACTTGAAGCAATTAAATGTACTTCAGATACTTGAAAATCCTTCAAGTTAATTGCTTAAAATACTTAAGAAATTAATGCACATGAAATACTTGAACGTGTACTTGAAATTATTTTCTAGTGCTAAAAATACTTAAACGTAAGTATTGGGAATATTGGAATGTACTTACTTAAAAAATTTATACATGAAATATTTATACGTACTTGAAAGAATTTAATACTCTAGAGATATTTGAACTTGATTGCCAATACTCGAGATTACTTTATAAATTACTAAAAATATTTCAACGTACTTAGTATACGTGAATGCACTGAAGATTATTGAATGCACTTTAGAATAGTTCAAAGGATAAACTGACCATAGTTTTATGTTTTTTGAATATTTAAAAGTACTTTGAACTGCTCATTAAAATTAAATTAAAAGTAGTAGTTTGTGGCAGTACTTTCCACAACTTAAAAGATTCGAATTTTTCGGGCATACCTGAGTTATTTGAGTAAGCTTGATATACTTGAAATCCGTAAAGGAAATATGCTCAAACGTACTTTAACTGAAAGCACTTGATATACTTTAAAGTCCTTTAAAGTACTCAAACTTACTTTATACCGCAGGAAATACTTGAACATGCTTAGAATGCTTGAAAAATACTTTCAAGCAGTTAAAATACTTAGACTTACTTGGATTTGTTTTAAATACTTGAAAGTACTTTAAAATGCATATTTAATTTATCTAAAATACTTGAAAGTACTTTGGATAAAGTATTTGAGTTACTTGAGAAAACCTTAAAGTGCTTAACATATCTGTAATTACATAAAATTATTGAAATACTTCAGAGTATTTTAGCTTATTGCAAATACTTGAAATTACCCGTAAGTTTTTGAAGGTATTGCTATTTGATGCTGTGCACGTGATACGCAGATACTTAAAAATTTGTCAAAAATTATTTCAAGTATTAATTGTTTTGAAATGGCAGAATTATTTCGGTACCGGCTCTTATACTTGAAATTATGTATATTTCTTTATTCTTAGTTATTGTACATTTTAACTTCAAATCAAGAAATTTGTTACTTTTAAATTCATTTTATTTCTTTTTAGATTAATTTTTAAAGCAACTAATAATTTCAGTGCTCCGGAAAAGTTTCCATAGTGCAGTGTTTCAAGTAATTCCACACCGAACTTTTTAATTACTCACTTCACTGACCAATTACATTTTGTTGCACGTCATTTACGCTTTTTGCCAATATTTATCTGATTTTCTTTTCCCATTTCTTCTATTCTCTGCGAGTACATTATACCATCAGACGGTCGTCCTATTGCCACTGGAACTTTATCAATTTTGAATTAAGCGAACAGAGAATGGGAGAGAGGAGGGAAAAAAACTGTTGCAATTTATTTGAATTTCAATAAGTTTTATTAGTAAATTTCTTATTGAAAGTGGCAACTTGTTGCATGTTGAAGTGAAAATGTCAGCAACAAAAAACAAAAATTCGTAGAAAAATAATTTGTATGCATAAGAAATGACAAAATGAAAAACAAAAAAAAAAAAAAAAAATATTTTAATATTTATTGATTTTGTTTAAAAAGAAAATTTTATAACTAATTGATATTTAAGTTAGAAAAGTTTATATATTGAGTTTTCTCCTTTTTGATGCTTGATATTTCTAATTGTAATTTAACCTTCAATTTTGAAATTAGAATTTAGTAACAGCTTGAAATTAGCAGCATAATTTAGAATTTCACTATTTTTAATAATGTGGTAATGTTACTCAATGTTAGGGTAATGCTAAAACTAGACAAATTAAGTTGCATAGAAAATAAAATAACCAATTTCTGATAAGCTTTTGAATATGCACTCAAATAAATAATTTAATTCTACTTATTAGTTATTAGCTCAAATGTGAATGAACAATATTTCTATTGTATAGACTTTAATTAGCCTACTGAAAATTAATCTATAGTTCATAAATGTAATTTTCATTTCACATGTAAGTTTAAACTTTTTGATGAATTCATTGCCTCTAATCATGTGTTAGCATGTTAAAACTTAACTCATGGTTATCGAAGCAAAATTATTGCAAAGTTACAAAACCAGAAAAAAAAATAAATGAAATAAAATTCTAAATACTGTAAGCAGTAAACTTTCGAAATACAAATAGGGGAAACACGGTAAGCTTTTTGTAAAAGAAAATTCATCAAAATATTTATCAAATGCATAGTGACTAGTGTGCTCGATTGCTATCCAGGGAGCCCCAGTTCCATGCTCGGCACTATCTATAATTGATATTGCCGGGTAAATTGTTCAAGAAACTTTAATTAAAATGATTCCATATCTCAGATTAGAGCTTTGAGACCTGGTGCTTGCTTGACATAATGAAATGTGAATAAGTACAACTCTTATTTATGTTGTTTGTATTTTTTATTAAAATTTGTACTACCCAAACGAAACCAATTCCGAAGTTCCCCCTATTTCTTTCAAATTCATAATTTGTTCATTATGCATTTGCTCTCGTAGACAAATTGGCAAAATTCACAATATCATTTTGTTTTTGATTATGACCATATATAGTACAATTTGTGGAGAAATTGAATGAATGAATGAATGAAAAAAGAAACCGACCTTCAACTTTTGCAAATAAATCTTCTTATGACATGCACACAAACTGATTGAGAAAATTGCACTGAAAAAATTATTGCACTGACTTCTTAAATTAAACCTAACAAGAGCTGAACGTAAAAAGTTTTAAAGTCACCATGTAATCCTTTCAGAATTCAATAAAGCCTCATGTTATGCTCCCATTGAGCCGAAACGAAACCACGGAAATGCAACCCTGAATGCGTTGAAGTGAAACAAGATAGAGGGTTTTCCCTTGAGGACATAACAATTTTATATATTAATAAAACACAGAATTTTTTGAGATATTGAGTGCAAATTGTGGGTGTAGTGCAAGCATTACATTTATGAAATTCGATTTCGGTTGTCGGATTTCCTTGGATCCAATTTTTCACCACTATCGCCCATATTTCGACCGGAACGTTGGCAATTTCGCGTTTCGTCTAAAGTTGCTGGCTTGTTGGCATAGACCAGTGACTTGATATAGGCCCCATAAAAAGAAATCCAATGGCTTTAGATCGCATGAACAACGCGGCCATTCCACCGGACCATTTCTCGAGATAACGCGTTCACCGAATTTGCCTTTCAATAAATTAATTGTGACGCGTGCTGAGTGACTAGTGGCACCGTCTTGTAGAAACCACAAATCGTTGATATCAAGTTCATCCAATTTTGGCCACAAATATTCTTCCAACATAACACGATAGCGCTCTCCATTGACAGTAACATGACGGTATTACGACCGAAAATTGGAGGAAGCGCCCTTAAAGTGGCGACCACCGACTCAGAATTTCGGTAGTAATTTTTAATAATTTCCAAACGTTGCTGGTTCGTGAACGTAACCATTGTGAAAATGTTGACTTTAACTAATCTTTTGACATTGACAGTTCATTAAAAAAGTTTAAAGGTGCGTTCATACAAAGAGACGAAATTGTTATGTCCCTAATGGAAAACTCTTTACAAATCAATTGACACTTTCTCCTATGCACTTTTATCTCATTGTTAAATATTTCGTTTATCATTTTGATTTTCTTGCATTCAAAATTTTTTTGAAAAGGGCACATACATAAAACTACTACACCATAAATTTTTTATTACGCATAGTTCAAGGTAATTCCGGTATGCTGATGGGAATCGGTGAAAAGGTTTATTAGTTTCAAGCACCACAACTTTGACGTCTGAGCCACAGAGTTCTCCACTCTTCATGGTTCCTTTTTTTGCGGGTATTTTGATACAAATATCTTAAAAAAAATTTAAATTAAGTGTATATTTTGTAGTTCGTTAGCCCCATTACTTTTTATGAGGAATATTTTTGCTTGTAGGAACCATTTTATCTAAATTTGTACCAAAACTGCATACAAAGAGGGGGCAGGGGTCGAGTGGAAACAAAACGAAGAAGTTTACCTTAGATGCCAAAACTGTTGGACTTTAAAATAGTTAAATTATCCATAATTTTTAATTAATTCAAAACCGCAACCGTGAACACCGAGTAAAAATAAAATTGTGGCATAACAGTCTGTATTCATCTCTGATATAATTGATTAGGGCAGTGCCTTTTTTCGGAAATCCTCCATTTGTGGTGTCAGAAAATAGCAAATTCTTATTTGTTGTTCTGTTTAAGTCAATATATCTTTTCTTGACTCCTAAAAAATTGTTTGAGAATTCAATAAATTCTCTTTAAGCCAGACTAAACTTTTAAAAATTCAAGGAACTCTCCTCTGAACTCAACGAAAGAAACTGGCATTGTTTGATTCAACGTCAACAGCAGAAGAGAAATAGCAGACGATCAGCGCTTAACAGAAGCAATTAGATGCTAAATAGTATTTAAAAGGCACGGTCAGATAGAGATATGACTAAATAAATGATTTTAAGAAGCAAATAACTACATAACTAAATTACTGAAATTGCTGACCTGAAAACTCAGAAAAATAATATGATTACAAAAATGGCATCCAAATGGCAGTAGCTTTGCAAATAAGAAACACCCATCGACGCGTTTCTAACACACTCTGGCATCAGCTTTTCGCTTTTTGCGTCCGCGAAATGCAATCAATGAAGATGCTGAACCCACGTTCTTAACATCCAGCAGGTCAGAAAAACGAGAGCAACTATAAAAAAAAAAATTTGTGTTTTAACTACGAAAAATGTTGTAAAATGTTCCTCGATCTCGAAGAAAGACTTTAAAAAGAAAGAGAGAGAGAGCGACTAGTGAGGGAAGCGGAGGTATGGACTCAGGTAGATAAATATGGTGCAGTAAAAGGCCAAATTCAGACCCCTCCCTGAAGTATTGTAATAGCAGCCTCAGAGTGTAAGTAAGTCTTTTGGGAAAGATAGAGATGTTAAGTGTGGATGCAGCTCCCACATACTAGATTGTAATGATAGTAATAAAAATGGTAAAAGACTCTTGTAAATAAAAAAAAAATTTTAGCATTTTGAAAATTCAATGATATTCCTTGAAAACCCAAAAAAAAATTATTTTGAATTGAAAACAGTGAAGGCTTTCTTAACCCTCTTAATCCTCTAAAAATTGTTGCCGTACGGGTCGTTGTTCTCGAATCTGTTTCTGATTTCCAAAATTAAGAAATTCAAAATGGCTGTTTGAGCTCGTAAAGTTTTAATAAAAATTTGTATATTTAGGTTTCTGAGCTCTCTGATTCCGAATCAGCTGTCAAATATCCGTATTCAAGATCCAAGATTGCGGATCCAATAGGGAAAACCAAATTCGTAAAATAAACTCTGCTCTAGAAGAAATTTGTATATGTAGGTTTTCAGCGACACTGATTTCGAATCTATTAACAGATTATCCAAAACTCCAGATGGCGGATCCAATATGGCAAAGGATATATTTAAAATTAAATCTGATTCTGATATACCAATTTCTTAAGTTTACCAAAATTGAAATGTTCTACCGTTTCATAATTTTCAAGACATGCTTCACATAGATTCAATTCCTTGACATCGATTTTATTCGGAACTGTAACGAAACCTATGACGAGTCTAATCAAGAGTCTCAAATCACATCTTCACCGACACAACAGATATTTAGATCTGTTTTGATAAGGAGAGTTAATAAACATCTTCGACTGTCTGTGACAGGAATTTTATCCACACGCATAATGGTGTCAAGTTTGAACCCCTGACGATAATACAGATTTCATCAGCGTAACCAACAGCAGGATGATCTGCACTAATAAGTTTCACCGGGAGTGAAACTCATTACGAGAAGTGAAGCTCATTAGAATAGCCATCCAAAGTGGCTCTAGTTGGCCTGCTTCTAAAACAGGATACAGTTCATTACAGTAAAGCTGGTCCCTTTACATTGAAGTGCGTTCATAATCTTGGCGAAAGACGGATTGTAAAATGCCCTTTCAATGTCCAGAAAAACTGCCCGGTCAATAATTTCCGTTAAAGCAGATCCCGTAGATTTACCTCCCTGACGCCAACATGCCTGGCTGTCATAGAGCGGTCTTGGAACTAACTCAACAGTTTCCAACCAGATATAAATCAGTTTTTCAAGGCCTTTTAGAAGAAAAGATGAAAGACTAATAGTCCGGAGACTTTTCGGTTGGTCATAGGCAGATTTACCTGCTTTTGAGATAAATACTGCTTTAGTTGTCTTCTAGGCCTCCCGAATGTTGCCCAGAGCTATGCTAGCATTACAGATTTTAGTGAGAGGAGTCAGAATTATTTTCAAATCTCTTTGAAGAAGAATTGGATATGACGCGCTCAGAGGAACTCTGAAGCATAAAATTTACCAGAGGAAAGGTTAAATAGAAAATTTCATAAACCCAAAACGAATTCTAGTTCTGCTTTGCCTATTTGATTTTGAATGTGTGTGTGCTCGGCTATATCTCTGTAGTCGGTAAGTAACAGCAACAACTCCTTCCTCTAGTAAATTTTATGCTTCACTTTTCCTATGAGCGCATCATATATTCTGTCGAAGACTTATACGGAGACAAAGTCATAACAACTGCCGTAACCTTTGCTTTTGTAACAATCTTCTTCAAGGTTAGAAAGCTAAGCAAGAAAAGCATAAACATGCCGATTTATTGCTGACAATGGCCAGCAATAATCAAATTATTAGTAGCCAAATGAAACTAAAATTGGAGAGCTGAACCCTGACGTGCTACAAACTTCGAAATACAGAAATTATGGGCTGAATCATGCTGTTTCAAATGAGCCCTAAACCCGAAACTTTAAACCAAAAACAGTTACTGACCTAGAAAAACCATGAATGCAGGATTGATCAGGATCACCTTCTCTTTTTGAATCCAAAATCAGACCTTATGTCAAAGAAAATAAATCGGATTTGGTCGCCTAGTGCAAATAAGATTTTTTTTTTTATTTGACTTTTTAGAAAGAAACCGATGGAAGTAAAAAATATTTAAAAATCGTTCAATAGACTTTATTTTAACTTTTTTCCCCCATCCACTGGCAATTAATATCAAAAAATAGAATAAATTTTTCACATTTCGGGTGGGGGTCAGAACCACCAAAACCTCCCCCCTAAATACGGCCTTGACATTAGCCAATTAAGCACCTCCTCTTTCGTATTAGTAAAACTGCTGCTAGACTTACGGAGAACATAAAACTCAGCCTCAGGATCTCTAGAAAGAACTTTCTGAAATCGTGAGACCTTTTTTATGAGACCTTACTGGTCTCACTAAGTAAATCTCCACTTCAGATTTTTTTTGATTTTTAAAGCAACTAAATAATAATAATACTTTTTTCAATATAACAACGTTTTTGTTAAGTGTATACACAAATACACATTCAGATGCACACACACGCATACATGCACAAAAATTCACATTGAACTACAAATGTTTCATAGATACTTTTGTGTGGGTTAAATGTGAATGTAAATTGATTATTGCTCATTTACAAAATGTGAACCCAACATCATTGAGAAACACATGTACACAATCACACGCATACATACATATGAATTCAAAAATATGCATGCATGCAAATGCACATTTGCAACTGAAAAAATTCTTTGCTACTGCAATTTAAAGCATTGCAAAATAAAGAAAAATTGCAACAAAAAAAAGCACATATTGCTTCTTATGAATTGCTGCAACAATAAAGAAAAGTGTTTTTGTTCTTGTTGTTGTTTTTTTTAAGAATTTACAATGTGCAATACAGACGAAATTTTTACACATCAGTGCTATTTATTATATGTTCAAACGTATAAACACACGTGTACGCAAATTTATGCATGTATGGATTTTATTATCGGTCCAAATTTTGAGTATGCAATTTTTAAGAAAAAAAAAAGTTCCAAGCATTTATTTCAATTTGTTATTGCGGCAAAAAGATTTCTTGGAACCGGCATGTGTGCATAAGCTTCAATACAACCTGAGATTGAACTTTTCCTTGAACTTTTTTTTTTATATCTATGCGAAAACTCGAAAATTTAAACTATTTTTCGGATGAAAATTAAAATAGTGGAAGTTTGCCTTTTAAGATTTTACAATTCGATGAAAAGTGAGCAATCTATGGTATTTCGAAGATATGCATGTTCTCGGAAAATGTAAAAAATATGCAAACTCATCTGTTTGTAATCGTATAAAATCGACGTAACGTAAAGCAGTTGACGAACTCAAGACACACTTAGGCCAAACACGGTCCGTTATGTTACAACATGAGTATTTCATCCATCCACTTTAAAACCTGAAAATTAGTCAAACCAATTAGACTTTGTTATATATTTAAGTAGGTTAGTTGATCCTAAGTCGGACAAGTCGTCTAGAAAATATTGATCTAGGGAATTTCTTCAACAGATAGCCAAGGCTGGTCAGAAGCACAAGTAGTGAGAAATGAATTCCTGCTCTTCTTCATCTTTACAACTTCTACAATAACCGTTTGAGGGGAAACACAGTGGCTAGATATTACTTCCACAGCATAATATATTTGCCTTTTACCGAAAGATAATAATTATACTTTGGCAATACCCGCTTGGTGATTTTGCATGTGTATTCCGTCAGCCATCTCACTTTCGCCTGGTTCAAGAACTCTGTATGAACATTAAGCTTGAAGGGTGCTAGTGGGATACCCGGTATTTTTAAATTGTAGAAGCGGCTTTTTTGTGTCTAATCTAGCTAATTCATCAGCTTTATTATTTCCAAGTATATCACTGTGGACTGGAACCCTCACCAGAGAAAGCACCACTCATTACCTTTCCATCTAGTTTAGATCCATCGGTGTAAAAGTACACCGCATCCTTCTACTGGCATTGACTCTCAATCATATCCTCTCTCGAAGGAATGGAAGTGATGAAATGACTGTCGAAGAAGGGTGATGAATTCCGTTAGGATACAAATGTTTCCGACCAGAGACTGACTGAATTTACCCTAAAAGCTAAGTTGGCTGCGACCTGTTTCCGAAAAAGGTCAACAAGGGTTAAGTAGAGAGGAAGAGGTAGTCTTTAAGACACCTGTGATGAACCATGATGCAGTTCTTTGAACCTTGTCCAAAGCCTTAAAATGGACTTCTTTTTGAAGAGCTGTCAACCAAACCATAAGTTAGGGTTAGGTTGGAGTGGCTGTCGAGAGACACACTTAGGCCTGAACGGCCCATTGTGATACCACATAGTTGGACCTACAGTTTAACGCCGATTCCGAACGGCGGTGTGGCAATTTTTTTTATCGGCTTGGTGGCCATTACCAACCAATGTGTGTACTTGTACACTATCTTATAATTCTCATACACTTCATATTGATAGTGAATATAAGAAAGTTATGAAAATTAACCACCAGACGAAGACGGGAATCGAACCCGAACCTCCCAGATGAAAGTTTAGTGCACTATCCACTAGGCTATCGAGGTCGTCCAACTAAAGCATACCACCATAAAAAGGAATTGCTTTAATGACTGCCGTATAAAGCCAATGAACCATCCGAGGTTCTATACCTCATTTTAGCCTACTGCTTTTTTACATGAGAAAAGGCTTTTTGAACACTAAAAAGAGTATTAGCTTTCCAGCTTAGTTTTCTATCTAGGATGAGTCCCAAATATTTCGCCTGTTCCTCTAACCTTAGAGTGACACCGTTAAGAGTCGGACTAAAGGAGGTGATGTTTGCTTATTAGTGAAAAGGACCAGTTCGGTTGTAGCCGGGCTTACACCCAAGCCACATTTGCTGCACCATTCGGTTAGGAAAGCGTTATTTAAAACATCGGAAAGAGTGCTTGGAAAATTTCCTAAAACTACCGAGGCAACGTCATCCGTAAAAGCAACTCAGGGCCGCCGCATCCTTCTAGATCAACTAATAGATCATTTAACACTAAGCTCCACAACAGTAGCGAGAGTACTACTCCCTTAGGGGTGTCTCTTACCACCGTCCTACTTAAGGATGAGCTACCTAGCGGGGAACTTATCACCCTTTTTGTGACCAGAGTCTGAACAAAGTTTACTAAAGCTTTATCCAGACCCAACTTACTCAAAGATGTTTTTATAGCACCGGCAATCACATAATTGAAAGCTCTATCTATATCGAAGAAAGTAACTAGAGTAAATTCCTTTAGAACTAAAGATTTTTCGATACTGTAAACTAGGGAATGAAGGGTAATTTCTACTGACTTGCGCTTAGTGTAAGCATGTTGAGACGTAGATATCATTCTGGGACTCATTGTGCTGCCTAATGAAAGTATCTACAAGTCGCTCAAGAGTCCTCAAGAAACATGAACTTAGGCTAATCGGTCGGAAGTCATTAGCTTTGCTATGAGAAGTCTTTACTCCTTTGGGTATGAAGACTACTTTAGTATTCGTCCATAGCTTTGGAATATAGGTTAGTTGTAAGCAACTGTTAAAGATAACTTCGAAACAATGTAACACTTTGTAACAATTCGTTTTTTTAGAAGAACAAAGAATATTTATTAAAACTGAAATTATGTCAACCGTTTTAAGCCCGAAATTCCAAAAATTGATCTTTATTGTGAAATGTTTGTGATAAATTATAAAATAATAATAATCTTTTAATTTAATTTAACACAAAAATTAAATAACTGAAATGAGATAAAAAACAATGGATGTGTGCAAGGCACGCAAGATATTTGATGTGTAAACAGTTAAGCCAACTGAATGCCATATACATAAGCTCACATATGTATAGCCATATATAGGGATTTGATGTATAATCTAAAAGCTAGGTAAATGATTCAAACTAAAAAAATTCTTTTATAAACTTAAAAACTATCTTTTATATATAATAGCCCCATTCACTATAAATTGCAAATGGTCTTACATCATGGCAAATGCAAATTTTTATTCCATATCGCATATATGTATTTGTTGTTGTGATAGCAAAAATATTTCGCAATTGCACCAAATCGTAGTTGCATCGTTATTTTTCTTTTACTCAATGCATCGGGCACGATATGTTCGCATATACGCAGCTGTAATTGCATCTTTTTTTCCGCGCTTTAAGTTTTTCTTCCTGTCGTTTTGAAATTTTATTAGATGTGAAAATTTTACATAACGTCGCCTGCGAAAATTGATTTGGCGTATAGGTATATGAATTTGTACACACATACGCCAAATCAATTCTCAGGCGACGATAAGTGCTTTTCACATTTAACCTTAGAAAGGCAACTGGGATGACCAGTCACCACACTATTTTTTAAAAGCACGGCAAAGAGAATTGCCTTAACTGCATTTAATAAAAATAAGAAACAATGTATTTTTATTGAAGTAAATACATGATTTTATAATAAATAAGTTTGATTTTTTCTGTTTAATATTTTTGCTATTTACATAGATAAAAAAGTGTTGCCTTTCTAAAGTTAATGCACAAGCAAAATTTTTATAATGCCGTGATTTGCTATCATTATCACTACATTTTGTTTATACATTTATTGAAACCTAGATTTCTTATTACTTATCATTTTGTATTGTTTTTATATTTTAAAAAATATTTAATTTTAATCCAATCTAACTAACCGAATGCAAAACCTATCAAACGCCTGTGTTTGCTACAGCGACTTCTCTGCTTGTATGGTATAGTCGATCTCCACACGTTTAACACCAACAAATAATTCTGCCACAAATAAATGTACACACACATTTTGTTTTCGTATGTACATTAGATGGCTTATTTGCTCCATACATTTTGCTAAAGTATTTCAGATCTTCATTGTGACAGCAGAATATGAAAATAGGGTGCTAAACACCAATTAAAATGAAAAAAACAATTTAAATTTTTGAAAACTGGATGCGCTACTCCGAAAACAGTGATTTTTAAGGATGTTTTACAATAGGTTTGGGATTTTGTATGGAAAAAGCATTTAACTTACATATAAAAGATTTTCAGATATCCATATCTATGTAAAAAATGCCACTAAAGCGAATGGCGTACCCAGTTTTTTGATACAACTGAACCCTAAGCCACCCCTAGCGCCTAAAGTGACCATTTAGCACTTTTTTTTACGAATTTTTAAATTCACCCGTTAGGATTTTGAATATAGCGGTAATTTTTTTAAAATTAAAGTATGTACGATTGTAGATAATTCAATTTAATTTATTTAAAGTACAAAAATTTTTCAAATCGAGTTATCTTTGAACTAGTAAATTAACTTTTAGTGAACCCATGTCGAGTACACTCAAGTTCACCTTTGACAAATGTCGTCAAAAAATTGCACGAAAAAACAAGGCAGGAGTTGAAAAAATTGTCTTATTATGGAAATTTGTATTCTTTATTTTCGTCTGTCAATTACAGTATTATATGTACAGGTTTCCCACGTACAACACGGCAGTCGTAGAGCACGATTTGTTGATAGCAGAAATCCCCATATAACACGATGACACTATAGCACGATTTCCTTCCAACACGATTTGCAAATAGCTGAATCCCTGGTGTAACATGATTAGTGAAAATAATTTGGAAATTCAAATCGCTTTTTAAAGTTGTTAATAAGCTATTTAACTACAACTCTAATTTTTATTTGCTAAATTTATCAAATTCCAGTTCACTCTCTGTTCTAGTTTCATTGTTATTTTTGCTTGTTAAATTCAAATTTTTTCTTTAAATCTTTCAATAAATTATCTGTTAAGTGCTTATTATTAAAATTTTTTATATAAAATCAATATACTTACTTTCTGTTTTTTTTTTTTTTACTTTTTACAATCAAAACTAAAAACTTTAATTTATTAATAAAGTAGAGAAAATGTATCAAACCGTTCAAAAAGTTAAAATATACATAAAGCAAATGAATGCCCCTGCATGTGACAGCTCGAACGAGCACTTATCCCAAAAAGTAATTTTTTATACTCTTGGAACATAACCCTATTTTTGTACTAATTGTTCTACATAACCCTATTTTTGTACGATTTCGTATACAATACGGCAGATTTCTAAATTCTTGGAGCCTAACTCCGCTTTTTATCCTGGTTCCTTGTTCCGTTTAACATGAATTCGCACAACACGATGCTTTTTGGAACCTAACAATCGTGTTATACGGGGACACCTGTATTACATATTGATATAAATCCACAATTTTGACGCAAGCGATTAAGTATGGAGAACATTTTAAAAGTTAGTAGTTACTTCTTAATTGGTAAGTTTCATTAATTTAATGCAATTTTTTCAACGTCTGCTTTGTTTTTTGTAATTTTTTGGCGACATTTGTCAAAGATGAACTTGTTTGTACTCGACATGGGTTCACTAAAAGTTAATTTACTAGTTCAAATATAACTCGATTTGAAAAATTTTTGTACTTTAAATAAACTAAATGGAATTACCTACAATCGTACTTACTTTTATTTTAAAAAAATTACCGTTATATTCAAAATCCTAACGGGTGAATTTAAAAATTCGTAAAAAAAAGTGCTAAATGGTCACTTTAGGCGCTAGGGGTGGCTTAGGGTTCAGTTGTATCAAAAAACTGGGTACGTCATTCGCTTTAGTGGCGTTTTTTACATAGATATGGATATGCTTTTTCCATACAAAATCCCAAACCTATTGTAAAACATCCTTAAAAATCACTGTTTTCGGAGTAGCGCATCCAGTTTTCACAAATTTAAATTTTTTTTTTCATTTTAATTGGTTTTTAGCACCCTATTTTCATACTCTGCTGTCGCAATGAAGATCTGAAATACTTTAGCAAAATGAGCCATCTAATGTACATATATGAGCGAGTAAATTGATTGAAACTTAAACAATCTCCGCTCGTATTTTAATTTCTCCCTTTCTTCTTCTCTTCTCTCGTCTCTTCGCGCAGTTGTGTGAGCGAGACGGGAACTGGACGTTACAGTTATCTTACATCTTGCATTACAGTTATTCTTACATTTTACACATTTTAAATTTTACCCATACCGTGAGCTAAAATGTTTACACATCAAAAAATCAATTAGAAATGTAGTTGGGTCAAATGAAAAAATTATGATAAATACATACGCTATTTTAAAAATAGCTATGTCTATGTCCTTATGAAAAGAATTCGATGTAGTGAAGAAAATATGTGCATAACTAAGGCACCTAGTAACTAACTTTTGGATACCATAAACTTCAAATTCAAACTGAATACTACAGCCTACACTATGTATATGTAAAATATGTATATATATATAGGTATATATATACACATTAAATACTTTTAATTTCAAGCAAATATTTACTATGTAGATTTTAATTTTCAACTATAAATTTCATGTGAAATGGTGTAGTAAAATGGCGGCGAAAAATTTTTCATAGTAAATTTCATAATTATGACCTATTTTATTGCCAAAACAAAGAATAAACTTATATACAAGTATATGGAAGTACATCCCTATATACATACATACATATATAAGTACATATTCATAATTAAAACCCCAATTTTAATGCTCTGTATTTTATAAAAGGAATTGTGTATACAGAAAGAAAAAATAAATTTAAATATTAAAAAGGGAAAATCGGCATTGCCTCCGAAATAGTTTTAACCAACACTTTTTCTTCACAAAGTACACAAACACATAATTTAAGTTTTATATTTTTCTCAATTTTCTATATCAAATATATATATATAAATATACAAACAACCATTAATGAAAAGAATCAACAGAAATTGTTGTAGGTGTAGGTATGAACACCCTAGAATATCCTATGCCCTACCATAAGCATTCCATGCGAACACTATGGATCCACATAGTTACATATTTATGTAGTATCTAATACGTTTAAGTTTCGACATTAGGTATTTACTACAGTAAAATAGTAAAGTAATAAAGAGCTCAGGCAAAAAAAAAAACAACTACAACATCGACTAAGCATAGTTACCACATCACAACCAAATTCTAATAAAGCTAATTTTTTGTTGGTTTTTGTTGTTGTTGTTGGTAATAGAGTTACTAAAAAACGGAATTGCGAACGTGGCAGTTTCTTTCTATTATTTAGGGCGTTGAAATTTTTTATGGAATTTACAAAAAACAAAATAAAAAAAAAATAAAAGAAAACTGTGGCTTTTTTTTTGGCACGTTTGGTTGGTAACTGCCATAAATATAAAATTTCATTACATAACCATGTAGATAGTTAGACATATGTATATTGAAATAGTTATATGTAGCAATAAATATTTATAAGTAAAATATAAGGACCCAGTATGATATCCCGGGGTCTGATACTCTTAACAGAACTCGATTGGTTTGGAAAAACATACCTATTATGCCAGAAATGACTGGCGAACCAGTGAGACTTTCTAAAGGTATTGGAATTTAGAAATGAAGGTGGGCTAGACTAAACCCAAAATAGAGCCAGTAGAAGAAAGTAGAAAGACCGGAAGGATATGAGAGGGAAGAAATGGGATGAAGAAAGCCCCAAATTCTCTCAACCTCGAACTTCTTTGTTTCAGGAAAAGGGAGAGTATGGACATTATTCATACTCAAGACATCACTATCCAACAGCCTTAATCTGATTCTCGCGAATGCCGGACAGTTACAAATATAATACTCCGTAGTATCGTCTTCCTCATAACACGATTGTCAGGTTGGAACGGTGATGATGCCTAAGCCTTAGTTAGTCAAATGGTGCCCATATGTGTTGTACCCGCTGATGACACCTACCCTTAACATCAGGTTCTTTTTTCTCAGTTTCAGAAGTAATTTTGCTGATTTCCTGTTAGGTTGTCTCATAAAACACTTTGTTTGGGCCATTTCTCTCTGTCGATAGAATCCACGAAATCATTGATCCAACGCATGATGTCCCCAGATCTTACGCCAAGAAAAGGTTCCGGACCCCATGGTGTAATTGCAGAACCTTCATTAGCTAGTTAATCAGCTAGTCCATTCCTTGTAATACCACAGTATCCTGGAACTTGTTGTGTTTTGTGACACTATTTAGTTTTGCCTTACACTCGCTGTTCAATTTGGCTATCACTGCAGATGCCTATGCCCACGCCATCTCCTCTCAATTATCCCTAGAGTACAACCTCTGGACTTAATCATTGATCACGTTCCGGGAACCTGACATCATATCTTCTTCCGAAGCACATACAAGACACATGATTGTCCACGGGCATCAAGAACAGTGGGCACTGTACTGATAACTGGTGGTATATCTAACTATTCCCTATATTCTCGACATGCCAGACTCCATTTAACCGGAGTCTGTAGGCCGCTCTTTATGGATTTGAAGATACAGAGGATGCAACTTATATCCAAGTATCTGTTGCAATAAGGAATAACAGCTAAACTCAAAAGTCGACTAAAAACCTGTTGCGTATTTTTCATTAAAAAACCCAAAATATTCAAAGTTCTTAAATAATTATTGGAGTTTAATTAATAAAAAACTATGGAGACTGCTAAATTGCAAAAATTTGTTGAAAACTTTCAACATTTTGGGATTTATAATATAAAATACGCAGCAGGTTTTTGTTCGACTTTTGAGTTTAGCTGTTATTTCTTAGGCCATCTCTCTTGCAATTTCTACTAAAGAGCGAAGTGCTTTTACTAGGATTCACTGAAAGACCCTGCAGATCGCACCAACCCTCGATCTTGTCAAAGATTTCTTGCATTTTATTGCACACCGTCTGTAAGATTAGAAAGCTTTGGATAGTATGGCATGAATTCAACGAATGGCGATTTCTTCAACACCAAGGTAGCGTTGTCAAAAGCCGTTTCAATATCGATAAATACTCCCAGGGTGTAGTTCCCTACTTCCAGCCCTTGTTCAACTGTACTAACACAGTCGTGAAGAGCTGATTCACATGACTTTCCACTCCGATAAGCATGTTGTCGAGAACTGAGAGAGTTTTGACTCAAAACATTCAGCCCGATGTGCTTCTCGGCCATGCGTTTCGGACTTTTAAGCAAAAACGATCGATCGGAAACTTTTGTGTTGTTGTTTACGTCATTATAAAAGCATTCGTATTTATAAAGCCGCAAAGTCCATGTGTTTTTTTTTTAATTTTCATATTCTATTCAACGCACTTTCTTCACTTTTCGCACGTCTACTTCGCCTAATGTTGATTTATTTTACAATTCTAATTAGGAAAGAATAAAATATAAACTAAAATAAACTGTACAATAAAAAATATAATAAATAAAAACAATTTTTGGTATATTCCACTAATTCCATTGATATATGAGTACACTTCACATCCATTTTTTGTATATAAATTATGTGCTGCGTACTTTTGGGCTTGTTGTGCCTTATTTTTAATATTAAAAATTCATCTTTCTCAATCTGTTTATATTAATAACTTTTATTTTGTTGGTCGAAAACGAACCAGTTAATTTATGACTTTTATTTTTTTAGACTAAAATAAATGGCCAACCCTTATTACTAATTAATGAAACACCGATGATACATGATGTTATATATTTTTGAAAAGTACTCGTTGAAACCTTTTCAACGTTATACAATACATAGGGATCCGTTTCATTCCATTTTATGACCTTTGCCCATATGTAAATATATGAATACGAACTGGAATACAAAATTGGTAATAACTTCGAATCTAGGCATCGGCCAAACAAAGTACACGAAAAGACGTTTCTAATGGTTTCAGAATTTTTTGGATCCCCTTTACATTAATATTTCATACCCCAAAGCCTATCTACTTTTATACCTACTTTGGTCATTGCAGCAGTTGTTTCGGAATTTAAAAATTTAAATTTTTTTGCCTATAATGCGGACGGATGAGCTGAATCGAATGGCATCACTTTTTTTTTAATTGCTCAAGCCGTTCGCTTGAAAATAGGGTTGACCATTTATTTTTGTCCCAAAAAATAAAAGTCATAAAATAACTGGTTCGTTTTGGCAAACAAAATAAAAGTCATAACATAACTGCTTTTTTTTTTTGCCCGAAAAAATAAAAGTCAAATATAACTATTATTTCTTGCCAAATATCAAAAAAGTCAACAATTTACCGTTTTATTTAACCAATCACGATAAAAGTCACAAAATAACGTTTAATATTTGACTTTTACTATAAAACGCATAACCGTTAGGGTCCCTGGTATTTACACACAAAACAATAAAAGTGCGGTATACTTTTAGGGTCCTATTTTTGATATTAAAAGTTTATTTTTAATCAGTTTGTTCTAATAATAAGACAGCATACTTTCGGGGTGCAATTCACCATCCTTCACCTGCCGGTACGAAAGTTTAACATAACCGCCACTACATTTATTTATTTATTTATACACACACTTATAAACCCACACATATTACAAAACCTCACACGACACTGACATGACTTTTGATTTTAATTTCTGCCAATTTACTCTACCATAAATTTTCTTCCGTCCCGAGTACCCATATACAGTTACGGTTAATGAAATATCATTGACGAAAGAGAAATGGTTTGTAACATGAAAAGGATATTTTTAATAATATATTTATCTAATAAACGGATATGAACAACTGGTTGAAATTTTGTATATTTGCAATAAAAATAATCTCACAATCCATGATTTGAACGGTAGAAAAATAGCAGTGTTTAGTAGGTATAACAGGAAATAATTCAAATCATCGGTTGTGGGAGTCGTTTACATAATAGGTAATAGAGTTATCGGCAGGAAGTTCAGAAAAGGTGGAAGACTTTTTAGTTAAATACCAGAGGTTTGGACTGAGTACCAAAACTCTATGCTGAGGCAAGAAAAAGTCGGAAGTTTTAAATTAAATTATGGTCTTGTCCAAACAAAGTTTGGCCAGTAACCTTTCTCGTTTTTCGGCAAAGACACAGAATTTCGATACTTTTTTTATGGGAATTCGTCAACCTAAGGACTCTAGAAATGTTTTTGATTAATTTTTAGTTGTTAATCACTAGCAATTTTTGAATTTTCACTGGAACAGATCTGCTGTTTGTTAGTAGAAGCAAAGAGGAATAGGAATGTTAGAAACCAAAGAATTTTCCAAGTATTATTCTATTTAAATTTAGGCTGACTGAATCAATAGTTCTCGATAATTGTTTTACGTATTTTGCTCTTCATCTACTTCTAGCATCGGATAATTTAATTTTTCACTCTCTTGCAGAGCATTATCTATAAGCAATTCTCTCCACGTCTCTAAACCAAAACTAGCTAATCGACGAACTTCTGTAAACAGGATCGGCTCTGGTATCTGTTTGTATATTAAAGTTAACTCATTATTTCCATGCTGGGTGTGTATTGATTGGTTACTAAATATTTTGTATTTATATAATATTTAGCTAAAAAATATATACAGGGCCGTAGCCAGGATTTTTGTTCGGGGGGGAGGGGGGGCAGGTTTTCATTCGAAGAAAATTGACATTGGCTTGCCATTACTGATGATGAGCCCGACCTCAAAACAATTACCAAAAATACTATAAATAGTCAGGGGCTCATTTTTTTCAAATGATTATCAGTGGGAATTCGGGCCATGATAAGGAATCCGGATGATGATGGCTTATATTCCCGAAATTCGTGCAGTTACTGCATTGAAAGAGGTCTTCCGAGTCGGGGTGCTCTGAGCAATAATGAGTTAAAGAATTAATTACATTTTAAGATTGTTTTTTAGAACTTTGGAGCTGATCCACTACTACTGCCCTACATGGGCTTTGCGAATAAAATGGTTCCTAGTGTTTGTGAATGAATTTTTTATACTGAACACGAATCGGAGGTCTAAACTTTCCCATCACGCCACGTTTTAGAAAAAATGGGATGGAAAACTCTAAAATAGAATTTTTGGCAATTTTTTAAAAATTGGAGAGCTGAACACTGGCGTGCTACAAACTTCGAAATCCTGAAATTATAGGCTGAATCATGCCCTTCCAAATGAGCCCTAAACCCGAAACTGTAAATCCAAAACAGTTACTGACCTAGAAAAACTATAAATGCAAAATTGCTCAGCAACACCTTCTCCTTCTGTATCCAAAGTCAAACCTCATGTCAAAGAAAACAAATCGGATCTGGTCGCATAGTGTAACTAAGATTTCAAGTTTATTTTTTGATATTGACTTTTTAGAAAGAAACCGATGGAAGTAAAAAATATTCAAAAACTGTTCAATAGATTTTATTTTGACTTTTTTTTCATCCACTGGCAATTAATATCAAAAAATAGAAGAAAGTTTCCACATTTTGGGGGGGGGGGGGAGGTCAGAACCCCAAAAACCTCCCCCTAAATACGGCCTTGAATATATACGTATAAACACAAACACCACCTAAGTAATGCACAAACATAAATAAAAGCTTCACACACACACACATACTTTGTGTGATTATAATCAATTATTAGCAACTTTTTTGTTTCGATGGTTTTGCTGTTTACAAAACATATATCATTTATTTTTATATATTGTAATTATTATTGTTAATCTATTTTGATTATATTACAATCAGAAATTCAATTTTAATTACATGCAAAATTTTTTCATATGAACATCGAAAGGTAACAAAAAAGCTTTGAAATTCTGAAGTTTCATATTTCATTATTAAATATTTTCTAATTGCTATGGAAATTCTCCTACCTATCTATTCGTACTGATGAATGTATTTCCTTGAAGGCATAATATATGTATTTCTAATTAAAATATATGTCATTTATATAAATAACTGTAATTAAAATTATGTACCACGTGCATTTGTGTTGTGATTTCCTTAAATTGTGGCAATGACATTTAATTTTATTTTATGATTCAATATTTTGTTAGTTGAACATTTTTAGTATGTGGGTTTAAACTTAATGTAAATTCGAAATTTAGTTTTTTTATGGTAATTCTTGAAAATTTTCAATTAATTTTAAACGGAATTTAAATAACCAGTAAATACGGTTATGGAGATAGTAAAACTGTTTAAAAAGCATGAACAGAATTATTATCTTTTTTGCACAGTTTTTGGGCTTCATTCCACAACTAACATAAGAGCTGATGCGCTTAGTTTAAAATTACATGATAAAATTTTAATCAAGATTACAAGTGCAAGTGTAAATGCTCTACAGAAGTTAATTGCTTAAAAGTTTCTTAAGCTTTATGTTACGTTAAGTTGGAGTGGCAGCGCAAAGTTTATCGCACTACCCACTAGACTATCGAGGTCGTCTTACTCATGAACATCATTATATTCTTAGCTACAAAATTCATCTCCATACCCAAAAATAAAGATTTACCTTTAACAAACTTAAATCCTTAATAGTCTATAAGAGTTCTAGGTCTAAAATGAGATCATCTGCCTGCTTTTCTGGCATAAACACTATAGTCCGCTTGCCTCCTACTTCCATTAAGGTCATTATCTGTGATTTGGTTAGCAAAACATATGGTCACAGATTAAAAGCTTTTAGCATCTCTGTGATATCACAATGAGTCACTTTAGCATAATTCGGATAACTTTGACGGATGACTTTGAGTTTTTATCGAAGATAAAGCTTTTTACCCTCATCTCTATAAGTCGCACATTAAGGAGGCGCTAGCCATCCAAAGGCTAAGTGCATTGAGGGTGTCGTCCAGGTGCTTTCCGAATTGTATCGATATATGTCATCGCGGGCAAGCTGCCCAAAGACATACTCGCGACAGAGCTCAAGAGGCTTTATAATAAAGCAGGAGAAAGACCTCCGGGAATATTAAAAATGGAGGAACGTCAACGATCTATATCGGAGTGGCAGCAGGCGCTGGGAATGCTCCATAAAAGGGCGATGGTTGTTTACGCTAATTCCCGACATTGCGATTTGGTGTCAACGTAGGCACGGCATTGTAGATTTTTATATCACGAAGCTGCTAAGCGGCCATGGGTGCTTTAAGGAGTACCTGCATAGATTCGGATATGACGATGACCCATACTGTTCAACATGTCCGAATGAAAATGAAAATCAGAGGCATGCTTCGAAAATGAGAGGGAGGAGCTGAGACAAACCTTTAGCCGGACAGCAACACCGGAGAATTTTATCACACAGATGTGAGAATCGGTGGGAAAATGGAAGACGACATGCACAGTGGTCGCGCGGATTATGATCATGCTACGCGCTACTGAAAGAGAGAAAAGGAAGGATAGATCGAGAACTGAACTGCTAGATCCGCCCCCGCGATGTAATACCAACGAACGAAAAAAAGGTCAGAACTAAGGAGGGAAGGAGCTACATAAAGACCATTTTTTATATAATAGTATAAAGGTTGACTTTTTAAATAATAGTAGTGCCTTTTTCAAAGAGAGTGGCCTTTTGTAAGAGCCTCTTCCTCATGTAACATTGCCATTAATTACATGATGAAAGCATCTGCATATCTCCCATTGACTTCAAACTGAAATCAGTAGAGTTTTGACGAAATGATCACTGAATATCATATTTTTTGAAAAAAACTGAACGCTGGCCTAACTTATGAGATATAAGGACTCTCAAGCAAATGGTGTGACATCTAACTGAAACCGCTGTCTGGCTAACTCCACGAATCCCTCAAACCCGAGAAAGCCATAGCAGGTCATAAGATACGCTTAACTATTAACATATGAAAATCATTTTTTTCACAAAATCGCTAAAAAGTTTGGGTTAGAGATAACGTGATAATAGGGATAGGGATGGTTAGTTAAAAGATTAAACTATCTTAGGCTACTTGAGGTCACTTCAAAATTCTGCCATTTACCTAAAGTTACCAGCCTCCAATAATCACGAATTTTCCGAAACCGGAAAATGTTGCGATAGAAAACAGAAAACCAAGCTGGAACATTTAGCTTCATATCTTATCTTTTCAACGACATTAACTTTGTATCGATCGCATTATTTAAAAGCGAGTCATAGGTTATTTACTGACATGGGTATTTTTATACCCATTCGGCTGTGGTAGTAAGTATCCGGTGCGCTTTTTGTTAATAAACAGCAACACTTATGTGTTGCTGTAAAATGCACTTGGGCAGTTATGCTAGAAAAATTTTGGAAAAAGGTGGCAAAAGAGGGCGTAATGGGTCCGACAAATTCCTAATGAATATCTAAGCAATGCAATAAGATATTTAGCTGAATTTTTTGTGTGATCAATGGAGGTGATGCATGAAATTTTATCAAAATCTTATGGCTGGAACTGGTGCCTGGCAAAAATCGGTTAGGTTGGGGATGCAGGGCCGGTTGAGCTTATTGCCGATTAACACTGATCTGGATCTAAACGTAGATAGTCATAAAGTCTTGCACCAACCTTTGTGCAGTGAAAGGGAGCAGATGGGCACTGACACTGCTAAAATTGCTTTGCCAGCTGCCAAGAATTCGGCTACTGACGCTGAAACAAGTTATCAAAGAAAATGCGCAGCCGTAAGCTTTCAGTGCATTAAAGCAAAAAGTGTGAATGAAGTCAAGAAAGGTGATGAAAATCAGGGTAAGGCCGGATACTAAAATTATCACTACATCAACAAGCGTTTATATGCAGAAATCTTTGGGTGAGAACAGAGAAAGTAAAGGGCACAATGATCATAGAGCTGAAACGAGCATTTGAGTGTAGCAATGCAGAGTATTACCAGACTCGGTAGTGCTGGTACTCGGAGAAATTTGGCGAAAACTTACATTGGCGAATACTTACATTGCATCAGACATTATAAGTTACTTAATCCTTAGAAACATGATGGAAATCCACGTTTTCACAACGCCTTATCCAAATTTCACTGACTCTCTAAACACCACCGATCACCGATGTAGGGGCATCCAGTGGCAATTTAATAACCGCAACCTAAGCTACCTGGCATACGCTGACGGCATCTGTCTACTGTCGTACAACATCAACGACTTCATGTTGATGGCACAGTCGCTAAGCGATTACTCTAGACGCACAGAACTTAAAATTAACTATGCTAAAACTCAAGTGTTGAGCCTTCGAAATGACATCTCACGGATTGTTACTGCCGATCATCAGCAATTTGAAATGGTCGATAAGTTTTGTTCCCTCGGCAGCAAGTACACAAATGGATAGTGAAAATCAGATCAACAAACCTAAAACTGCCTATGGCATCTTTGCCTCCTTACAGTAAAACAACAACATCAACCTTCATACTAAGGTGCGAATTTTCAACTCAAACGTGAAAGCGGTCGCAATACTTGGAAGGTAACTGTTGCACTGACCAAGCGTTTGCAAAACTGTCGTCAAACCCTGCTTGCAGCACATTTTACGTATCTTTTTGCCGCGCAGAATCTCCAACGAAGAGCGGCTCGTAAGACTGAGATAAGAAGAAGAAAATGGAAGCGGGTTAGTCACACGCTTCGCCAAGCAAGCTTATGCTCTGGAATCCTTTTCAACAATCAGCACGCTGAGTTGGAATACGGCGCATCACGTGGATAAAATACATTGAAGCAGAGATATAATTCTTAAGATTAAGCTGGAACGGGTTGAAAAATTTGGCTCAAATAGGAGATAAAAGAAATCATATATTTTCCATTTCTTGGCCATCTATTTTTAAGTTAGCTCGGATTTTTTACATATTTTGGGTTATCTATTAATAAAGGAACATAAAAAAAAAGTCTGGCAGAAAAGCGTTTTAATTGTTGAACTAGATTTATAAATTAAAAAATGTGAAAAAATTAATTTTTCACGAGATTTTTCGCAATTATTTTTACAAACTTGGCAGTACTGGAGGGTCGCTTATCATGAATTCTGGGTTGATAATTGAATTTGACAGTTGACATCTGAGAAGATGAATATCCAGTTTTTAGTTACTGATTACGAATCTGAAGTCAAAATTTTAAAATTTTCGGTCCATAATCGCAGATTTACAAATCTGCATGGAAACTGTGTAAGTTCTAGGATTTTGGCATTCCCAAGAATTTTGTTTGATGCGAGATATGGACGAGTATTATCAGCGATCTCAAAATCATATGAACACGAGTAAAAAATATCACTGCAATTTCACGGAAAATGCGTGCTTGCAAGGGTTAAAAAGAGCGTGCCTACAACGCTAGAACAACGAAGGTACTCTCAATGAAACAGGGCCGCAGTGAAAACGTACAATAAAATCCATTTCACACTCTTATCGCTCTTATCGAAATTTAGTTTCATGTATTTCATATTGCAGTATAGCTATCCTCAGTTTTTTTCCTCCTCTCCTAACTTCGGAAGCCCCTCATTTGTTTGTTTGTTATTCACAACCAACTTGCATATGGATTCAACCTGCTTCTATGTGTAGTTAGTGATAACAACATCAATTTAATTACATTAATCAACAAAATAGCAAATACGAAAGACTGAAGGGCAAAAAAAGAAGAAGAAAACAGCGAAGGTCGTTGTCAAATAACCACAGATACATGCATGCACACATATGCACTATACATACATACATACAAACACACATATATATGCAGATAGTTGAGGTTTTTGTCGCCGTCGTTATTGTAATTAAATTAGGGCGTACCGTACATATGTATGTACACATTTGTATTACATTCGCATATAATAAAAGGTTTACATGCATACAAGTGTATAAGGTAAAATACAATATGAATAAATAAATATTCACCCACATGGAAAATGGTATGCCAACTAAACGAAATACTTTGTCTATTACATAGCAAAAGTAGTTAAATTCTTTGTTTGAGTGTATGCAAGTATTCGAGATATGGAAATGTAAATATCGTCTGCAATAAAATAATTATTTTAGAACAAGTGATTAAGTGATGGCAGGTCGCCGTCGAAATTATTTGCATTACACACATACATACACATAGATCCACACTTACGTCTGTATGTAGTTGTTTACACACGCGAGAAACTTGACCTCATTTTGATTAAAACAATTACAAAAACAAGCGTGTGTGTGTGCCTACACCTACCTACACCCACTCACTTCTTCATGTATTTCTCTTTCATTTTGTGTCGGTATTTTGGTTCGTTGTATTTGCAATTGTTAATTACCCAGTTGCACAAACAGTGAGTACTCCTCAAACGATTAATGATTTCATTACTTCAAAAGAAGGGATAAACGAGCAACTCCAATACAGTAACAAAATTTTTGAATTTCACTAACACAATTTCAAAATTTTATATGGTCTATTTTTAGAAATAATGATAAACAAAGACAGCCTTATTGAGTAGTTCAAATTTGTATATCTGACTCTCTCTTGCCCAGTTAACCGTTTACGGTAGGTAGGGTAAAAACTGCCCCGCATATCTTTTTATGCATAGTGTAATATATTTTAGCCCACCTCGAAAAGTTGAAATTACTTATAATCACACAGTTCAATATTTTATTTACAGTTTCTCATTCTGCTGAAAATGATATAAACCAAAAAAATTTCTGTGCAACTGGTGTTTTTATTTTTTTAAAATCCTGTGCATCAAAGAGTTAAAAATCAGTAACTAGTACTAGAATCAGCAAGAGTAAAAGAGACAAAATTCAAAGACAATAAATGTGTGTGCCTCAGTTGGTAAGGGCGTCGTTTAATATTCGCGATGCGAATTTTTCAGCCACAGGTTCGAGCCTGGAGAAAGACAACTCAAGAAAATAATAAAATTATAAAACGATAATAGTAAATAATAAAAAAAAATTAAAAAATAATGAACGAAAATGAATATAACATTATAATTAAAAAAACGAAATTGTGTGTTAACGAACACAAGGCAGAAGCAGTGGCAGTACGTCCATATAAGCCCAAAAGCCGGGCTTGCTTAAGAATTGTTAACTGAAAATTCGTACAATATGTACTTACAAAATTACTACTTTTGTTTTAACTGAAAGAATAATTTTCTTTTAAAAATTTTTATTTGTATTCCCCTGTTTTTCAATAGCTCGTATATGTACTAAGAAAACATTAAATGTGGATTATATAAAATACACACAAGCATTCATGCTATCGCAGTTCATCAAGTTGGCTTTTACGAGACTTTTAAAATTTGAAAATGTATGTTTTCATAACATGCTATCTCGCTTATTCTTATAGGAAGTTCAATAGCTTTTTTAGTATGTACGATTCCATAAAAAGTAGCAGCATACCAATTTTCTACTACTATGTATGATTTTATATAGAACTTAAAAGCTGGCTTTCAGTTTTTGTTTGGCATTTGGTAAGTATTTACTCCACCTTCTTTTACTCCTATTTTTTTGCGCCATTAGTTTTTAGCAGAGTTTCGAACCGGTTAAATTTGGGTTCGTGTTCAGGTTCAAGCAAAAAATAACAGTGTGTTCCGGTTCAGGTTCAAATAAAAACGAGGCAAAACAAGGTTTTTCAAATAATAGTTTTACTTATTTACATCCACACATTTAGTTACTTTGCAATTTGGATTTTTTCATTCCGTTGACATTTTCTTATATTTCATAATTTGCAGTTTTATTAATAAGGTTTACATTAAGAGAAATAATCGTTTAGTTTAAAAAATAGTATATCATTCAACGATTTGCTTTTTAAATGATACCTTTGCGGAACCTATATCAATTTAAGTCCAAAAATGCCCTTTCTACGTTCACCTCGTAAATTTATATGCTCATTTTGTATTTTTAATGTCAATATTTTAGCACGTCTAAAAACGTTGGTAAAGTCCAAACAGAGCTCACGTATTCCTTCTTCAATGCTTCAATCGGGATTCCATCCTTATTGCGCACTTTTAGCCTTTTTGGTTTGGTAAGAAAAATTCACTGGGCTTACCTCATCAGTAAATGCTAGGCACGCCACTGGGCAAAAGTCAAACTTCTTGTGAACTATGAATGAAATTTTTCAATCGCTAAATTTTTTACTTCATTGGCTTGTGTTTTTTAATTTCATTTGCTTGTGTTTCGTTTAGTTCACAAGAAATTTCACTTCTGCCTTGTGTTCGTTAATACACAACCAATTTTTTTTTGGATTAATGCTAGAACAAAAATTGCAACTCTGTACCGGTAATGTCGATGACAATTGTAGCGAACTCTTTTTGTATGCGACATCTTCATGTAATTCCTTGGACATTTGCGCCATCTGTATGTGAAATGTATAACTGTCATTAACTTTAAGATGGCGACGCTACACAATGTTCTTTCTGCCATAGGCGTGTGTGTGTTATTAATATGTTATATTATTGTTATATATTAAAACTATTTATGAATCGTTTATTATATAGTTTGCTCGTGAATTCAGTTACGGAATATTGATATTTAGCCCTTTATGCACATTGCTCGACAAAATTATGTCGCATTGCAAACTTACGCGCGACGTCGCATCCAGTTGGTTTTACTCTAGGACAAGAGAAAGGAAGTTTCATTTCAAAAAAGTAAAAAAAAAATGTTGAGGGATTTGAACCTTGGCACACACAAGTGGTTACTGGCGGTTTAGACAACTAGTCATGAATTTTGTAAGGAACTATTTCGGAGTTTTGTTTTTCACTTGAGATGCAAGTGATCTCATGCTCGTAATCGTGTCCTCCTTTATTACTCCTTTTGGAGGCTAAAACGAGTACTCCATGCCCTAGACATGCAATGTTAAAAAGGAATACAAAATGCAAAAGCTCTGGAGCAATAGGGAGTAATCGATTGCTCGCTTTGGAGCGCTCAATGATTACTCTTACGACTACGATCATCCAAAGTTCAACTGGGTACAAACTGAAATGAAAATATGAAGCACAACAAAACACATACACACACAATACCATATTGAACACATTTTACAATGTTATTAGTCATAATTGGTAATATATTGTTATTATATGTGAATATTATTCTAATAAATAGATTCTTTTTTTATATTTGATTTTATTGGGTTACAACTCTAAACTCTAGTTCAATTGATTTACTTTTTAACAAATGTCACTAATTATAAAGTGTCGTGCGAATGTGACAATTTTTAGATTTTCTTGGAAATCTATTCTAATTGAGCCCATGAAACCCACAAAATTAAATAATTTTATATTATTAATATGATACAATATCATTGTTGTCCAGTCCCGTCCAGAAATTACCATAACTTAAGTGCTTTCAATGAACAGTTTTCTTAAAGGTGTTCTGTTCCTCCACAAGTACTTCTCTCTCCCACATATTTCTCAAAATCATATTGGTAACAAAGGATGTGACTTGTTAGAGTTCCGTCATCGTATTACCTGATTTGTCTCTTCGGCTATTTGGGGAGAGATTCTTAACTTGCCATAACAGATCAAAGGGTTAACAATAATGTCTTCCCCTTTTAACTCTTTTTAGAGGCTGCATTTAAGGTGAGATAAGGATGTACATGGAAAAAACATCGATGGGGTTTTCAATGCAATTGATGTTTTCGATGCATCGAAAAAAATTAAAGAAGAAGTTTTAAAAATGAAAAAATTTTGAAAAATACATACATAGGGGAATGTCGTCTAGATTGGAACACCTGTAAACTTTTGTGAAATTTCGCATAATATCGCATGCTGAGAATTTGAAAATTATTAGATTAGTAGTTTAGGAATTATGGGCATTTGAAAAAAAAAAATTTAGTCAAGATAGAAACACCGTAGATGACCTCGATAGCCTATTGGATAGTGCACTAGACTTTCATCTGGGAGGTTCGGGTTCGATTCCCGTCTTCGTCTGGTGGTTCATTTTCATAACTTTCTTATATTCACTATCAATATGAAGTGTATGAGAATTATAAGATAGTACAAGTACACATATTGGTTGGTAATGGCCACCAAGCCGATAAAAAAAATTGCCACACCGCCGTGCGGAATCGGCGTTAAACTGTAGGTCCAACTATGTGGTATCACAATGGGCCGTTCAGGTCTAAGTGTGTCTCTCGACAGCCACTCCAACCTAAACTAACCTAACCTAGGAACTCCGTAGAAAACACTAGTTTACAAATTAAAAAAAAAAAATTTCTGAGCTAAAGATTCTTTTATTTTTCTTTTATGAACTTTGGCCCCCTAAACTCGGAAATTGCGATTCGAAAAAATTTTTTTTATGAAAAACCAATCCATATAAGTTTTTGGATTTTTATAAAATTTTTTCCGAAGGAAATTTGACCGTTTTGACAATATCTCAAGAGAAAAATAACCAATATGATTGTAAAGTCAATTACATTGTTTTCCAATCAACTCAGCATTTGATCAAAATATGAAATAAAAAACTATTTTTTGGACCAAAATTAAAATTGAAAACTCACTTAAAAAATAAGGAAGACGAGAAATCGTAAAAATATGCCCTATTTCTTACTTTTTGCATAGAGCTTGAACTTTTACCGATTTTGTACCTAGACCAAAATTTTACTTTTTTCTATGTCTGTATTTTTCCTAATTTTTAACGTATCTAATTGTATATATATAAAAGAGTTTATATATACAGGGCGATTCGGTCCCGATGGTCAACATGAAAGTAGGTAATAGGAGAGGTCGAGACAAGTAAAAAACCGTACTGGAATGGGCCTACTTTCACCCACTTACAAGCTATAAAGGGTTAAATAATTTTCTGCTTCAGTGTTTTCGCTATAACATCTTATAATGACAACCTATTTCGAATCATTTGAAAGCTAATAAAATCACTAATATCAAGTTTTTAGTAATTGCTATGCAAGCGGTCAAACTTTACAGTGATACATCGGCAGCTTTTACATTGCATCGATGTAGTATATGTATATAGTGCATCCCTAAGTGGTTGTTTACACTGGTGCAAGCATGAACGCCTTTCTGAAAGAGAGAGGTAGAAAAAATAGATAAAAAATCGTCTGTCTTTTTCTAACTCTCTATTTTTTCTACCTCTCTCTTTTCAGACAGGCATTCATGCTTGCGTCCTTGTGAACAGCCACTAAGGTGAAATGTAACGGAAATAATTTGGGTTTGTTACCTGTGATACTTTTCGATTGGGTAGTTGGAGCGCAGCTATAGCCTGAAATGATAGAAGAAAATACACAAATAAAGATAATGTTACTTGAGTGGCAAATTCATTCTCTTTTATAAGTAGAAAATCAGTAATTCAGTGAAATGGTTTGACACGAAATTGGCGATTGAATTACCGGTCTGATCAGAACGAATATTACTCAAAACAACATATTTCAAGGCCATGGGCTTCTCGTTTCAAAACATCTGAAAACCTTCCATAGATTGTAAGATAAATTTTTACAGTATTCGTACCTCTGTGGTTCAAAACCAGAACAAGTTCTTCGATAGTTAACGAGCCCAAAAATATTTCAGAATATATTAAAAAATGCAAAAATTTACCTTCCAAAGTCCAGGCAGTAGTTTATAAGGCTACCCAAAAAAAAAAAACGACTTTCTTGCCCATCCAGAAAACATTCTTCTCTCAATAGTCGTGGATGACAGAGAGTATTTCCGAGAGCTCGAAATTAGGGCAGTTCTAAGAACGTAAGAAGTTCCCGTAAAAGGCAAAAATGTTAGAAACTTTTTAGTAGTCAAATTAAATCGTGAAGCAAATGAATATTATGAATTAATAAATTGATCTGAAACAAAACTTATCTGCCCCCCACTTATGGCAAGCTTAAACACAATTTTGGCAGACTCAAGCCTCCATAAAAGTGTATGGGGACAAGAAACGAGATGAGTTCATTAGATCAACAGTCACCTTTCATTCCTCTAAGCCAAAATTTGGAACTAAAGCAGAGTTTGCTATTCCTGAATAATTTTCCACGCCATTCTTTGGTTGGTTGGTTGAAAAGGGGGTGTGGATGGAACTCGCGGTGCATAATAATAATACATAAAGTAGTTAGAGTAACAAATATTTCACAGACAGAAACTAAACAGAACAGAACCAGTGGCGGATCCAGGAAGCATTTTGGGGGGAGGGGGGGGCGAAATAAAAAATAAAAATTCTATATATGTACCAAATCGCGGGCTGGAGCGTTACGTACGTACGTTTTTTTTCCAAGGTAAAGGATCGTGGAAAATATTAATCATGGGAAACATTTATTCAGTTTTCGGTTTTAGATTGGTTTATAATCGGTCGAAAATTAATAAAATTTTAAGACTACAGTCAAGGCTTGAAACCGTGAAGTAACAAAAACCATGGGTGTTCACTTTTAAGAGACTGTTCACGTTTGCGATTATTGAAAAAAATAACCGAAGGATTCCCAAAATTGCTAAGATCATAAAAATTTATATACAATTTCTAAGAAATTCGGTTCACGTTTTAGAGCTTTCAGAGTTTGTTCACGTTTTAGAATAGTCAATGGAAGAAAAAATTTGTTCACGTTAGTGGATGTTCACGTTATCGAATGTTGACTGTATACCTATTCATAAAATAAAGAAAAATCAAATGTAATAGTACTATTAAAACTTCGAAAGATGTGCAAAAAGAAGCTGGGGAAAAATATAAAAAATATCCTCCCAAAGAGATATTGAGCTATCTTACTCTTAACCCATTACTGGCAAATGTGATAACAAAAAACAAAGCCAGTGAATACAAAAGCTTTTACATTTAGAATATTTAATGCGTTGTTAGTTACTAACCAGGGTGCTTTTGCTAATATCAGTGCTTTGGATTGATAGCGTTGTAGTATTTCTAAGTTTCAATTACTAGTGGTACCCCACAATTGAACTCCGTGTGTCCAAACTGGTTTCAATATCGTTTTATAAAGTAATAGTTTGTTCTCAAGACTCAGCTCTGATTTCGGACCCAATAATCAGTGCTTACATTTTGTTTTTATATTAAGGTGTAGCCTTTAAATTCTCTTTCCAATTTAATCTTTTATCAAGGTGTAGTCCTAAATATTCAACACAGTTAAGTTTGGGGATAGTAATTCCATTCAGATTTAACGGAGGACATTCCCCTCCTCTTAATGAAAACGTGATACTTGCTGACTTGTCTGTATTTAGCTTTATTTTTCAACGAAGTAACCATTGTTGACTGTCGTCGAGCTGTTTCTGAACTAGATTTGCAGCTTCTGTAGGAGATTTATTTGACGTTAAAATGGCAGTATCGTCTAGACAAGCAGCAATAGTAAGACCATCAGTTTCAGGCAAGTCGTAGGTACAAATTTAATAAAGAACAGGACCCAGAACACTGCCCTGTGGTACTCCGGCTTTTATTTGACATATGGCTGAAGTTTCATAATTTATTTTAACATAGAATTATTTTTCATGTAGATAGGACTTTAAGACCAAATGAAATGGAGCTGGAAGTAAATTTTTTAATTTGTATAATAGCCCTAGATGCCAAACTCTGTCGAACGCTTGCTGAATGTCCAAAAATATGGCAGAGCAATATTTTTTGTGTTTCAGAGAGTCAGTGACAATATTCGCTATACGATGATATTGCTCAGGAGTACCGTGCTTATGACGATTATTAGCAATCTACTCAAGAATATTCTTTCAAATACTTTCGAGAATATTGTCAGCAAACTTATAAGCCTAAACACTGCGTTTTCAGGTTTATTTGGTTTAGGTATCATTATTATTTCAGCACATTTCCATTGAGAAGGAAAGTGGTTTAATGAGCAAAATTATTCCTTATTCTTATAATTAAAAGGAAATAATTTTCAGCTTTTTGCCTGTTCAATTTATTAAATTTTTAAGCGTTTGAAAATTTTTTTTTGGGGGGGGGGGAGGAGGGGAATTTTCTCCATTTCCCCTCCGCCCTGTATCCGCGCCTGACAGAACACATTTAGTTTGATTTACGTTTAAACCAAAAATTCAAGAATACAACCAAATATTCAAGAATATGCAATAGGAGGATTTTTTTCCGATTGGGGAGGACAGGAGGATTCAGATTTGAGTGGAGTAAATCCGCTAAAATGAAGAATAAAACGCGTATTTTCTTAAAAAAAGTGTTGAATTTTTTCCTTATAAAAGTGCGAGAAAACTCAGTACATTTAAACTTTTTCACTAATAAAGGGAAACATCTGATACTTCTAGTCAATGAAAATTTCTTCGAAGATATTTTAAATTGAAAAAAAGAAGAGCGCTAAATCACTTTTTTCCGCGTTTTAGTTTTCAAAAAGCACCAAAATCAGTGGGAAAAGCGCTGAGTTGGCCACACTGGAATTAACCACCAGACCAAGACGGAAATTGAACCCGCGACCTTCTGGATGAAAGTCTAGTGCACTATCCACTAGACTATCAAAGTCGCATAACTTTAGGCCCCTTTCCTCCCCTACATGACAGAGGATCGCGTTTCATGGGTTGCCACATATCTGAAATATTTTCAACTCGAATATAGTTTAATTTTGACGATTGGAAATATTTTTGCGAAATTTTTAAATTTGAAAAAAAAAATACCAAAAACTCGCGGCTAGTACAGAGCTATTAGCCTGAAATGGGTTAAAGGAAACCATATAAATAAAAAATTACAATACTATAAATATCTATTTATTAATATATTACCATGGGAAGGAAGCCTGGAAGTTTTAACTACCAACAAAAATGTAAATATCTAGACTACTCCCCATGAACTCTACATATCTTGCATCATTTGGTTTATACATAGAAGCATTCTTAATTTCCATCAATGGTGGAGCTCCTGCTTCCTTGTTTGCTGTGCACACTTAATTCACTAAATTATTAACTTTACCACTTCCGGCACTTTGGCCGCTCTGTTCAAATTTTTCTCATTATCTATTTTCTGATTTTTTCATAACGAAATTATCAACATATCCAAAAGATTATAACAAAGAGAAAGTTTAAGAAGTTACAAAAAAATTTACATAAACATCATTCACACAAATTTTGTTTTCTTAATAGAAATTATAATAAATACTTTGCTTACTAATTAATTTGAGCGTGAGCACAACGCAACTGGACTAAGAAAAGAATTACAGTTTTTTAAGTTTCCATTCTTTTTTTTTTTGTATTTATTTATCGCTGATTGTGCGTTCATATTTTGAAGGTATAAAAACATGCCATTTTCACACCACCAACCGGTAGCATTTGTGTTTTGGTTTGTTGAGTTATTACACGTCCCACACAATTTCTTATTTGACGTTCCGTGTTTTTTGATTTGTTTTTCTTTACTGAATGAAATTACAAATGATGCAAAATATATTGAAAATTTCTACTTCTTTTTTTAAAATTCGAATGAATGCAAATAAATTTACATTAAATTTAGCAAATTTTGTTCGAAATGAAATTTTTTCTATATTGTTGTACAAATTGCTTTCCATCTATACATAAAAGTTGAAACTGAAAGTAGTTGTAAGAAAATCAATTTACCTCTTCAAAACTGAGAGAACTAAGAGTGATTGCAACTTTATATAGCAAGCGTTTCAAACCAATTGAAAGAAATATTTTTGAAGAACATACATACGATATATACAGTAGTGACCACGTAGTTTAAAACAAAATTTGTGTATATATATATTCAGATATATATACATACATATATTGCTCTATCTAATATCTGGGGGTAATAATAGACAACAGACTGAACTTCAGATTTCGCTTGAACTATGTTAAAGAAAAGCGTCTAGTATCCAGGCAGTGTAGTCTAGAACAATGCCAAACATAGGTGGACCAAGATATAGTCGAAGGGTGTTACTGTCTAGAGAACTCTTACTTTACGCCGTCCCAATCTAGGCCGGAGCTTTGGCGGCAAAGGAGTGCCGAAAGAAACTGTCTCGGGTTTGCAGGCTAAGCGCCCTAAGAACAATAAGTGGTTTTCTGACAATTTCGGAGGATGCGGCATACGTCGTAGCCGGTATGATACCGATTGATATACTGTTGGATGAAATGAAACGATTCCATTGCAGACATAACGCAAATCAGCTGCAGCTAGATATTCCAGGCATTGCATACGAAGAAAGGCTAGCATCATTAGCCATTTGGCAGAATAGATGGGAGAATTCGTTGAAAGGAAGGTGGACGTAAACATGTATTCCAAAGATTGAAACATGGACATGGTTTTTAACGGGTCATGGAGATTGCTGAAAATATCTACACAGATTTAAGCATGACGACTCCCTGTTTTGCCCTATCCCTAGCCTTGTTTTTAACTGTCGTCGTTTTAGCCCAACAAATATAACGTTACCGAGTCCATCGAGCATAGTTGAGTGTATGATCCAGTCGGAGGAAGACTGGGCAGAAATAAGTGAGTTTATCACGAACGTGCAAAATGGCTTTAGGGGAATTGAACATCTCAGGAGAGAAGACTTGACGAATACAGCCTAAAGGCTAACCAGTCCCGCGAAGTAATACCTAACGGCAGCACCGCGAGGATAGTGGATGACGAGCACGGGGGTGAGGTTTAGTACGTAGGTGCATTAACTACTGAGTAGATCCAGTCAGTATGCAAATCGTGCATGCCAATAATACGGACTACTAGTATCTATGATGATTCCTCACCTCCAGGGCGCATCAAAAAAAAAAAAAAAAAACATATTATTCTTGTAAATTATACAAAGTGAAATAAGTTGTGGGACTGGTAAAACTTGTGACATTCAGGAAGGTTCGCCCACACCATCAAAATCACGAATCCGTTTCTTGGAGATGAACGTTTTTCAGATTTTCCGAAAGTTCAGCAGGAAATTTAAATTTTAGGATTGACGTAAGCAGAATCTATTCTGAAATTCAGGCTATCCGAATTTCCACACAGCAATCTTTCTTGCTCTATCCTTAAAGACTCTCTCTTTCTTGTTGTTGGTGTTTATGTTAACACACGGCAAATTTTCTTGAACGATTCTCCTTAGCAGGGACGGAAAATAACTGTTGTGAAATTTTTTGTGATGGAAAACGTTGCCCAAAATTAAGAAATTTTTATAAAAATTGCTTCATAATAATTATGAGCAAGAAATATTTTATTTATTGTCGATAACTAAAATTTCATAAAAGTTGATAAATAGGTATTATGAATAAGAATAATTTTTTACGTTGCCGGCAACTTTTATTTTGTAAGAAATATTTTTTGCGTTACGTTTTTTACATCATAACTATTTTGAGTGAAAAATATTCAATGTTTCGAAGCCGAATGCTCATGAAAATGATATGGAGCACTTTTGGTTAGTGGCCCAATCAACTTTTTGAAGCCATTATTTCCCGGTCGTTTGATATCAAAGAATGATGATTTTGACTTACCTCCGCGTTCGCCAGATTTAACACCGCCGGACTTTTTCCTCTGGGGCTACTTGAAATCAAAGTTTTGCGTAAACCAGCCAAGGACCCTAGACGAACTTAAGGCCACTATCCGCCAGGCCGACATATCGGCCAAATCATTGACCAAAACGATGGAAAATGCGGAAAAAGAGCACATTTGGCCATCAAGGACAAATAAATGATTACCCTAATCAACACCAAACAAATTGTTTTTTACTGTTTTTTTTTTTCAGAAACAAGTGCTTTCACTTTAAATTACCTTAATAAATATTTTTTTTTCTGAATTCATGTGAACTCTTTATTGTAATAACTTTTTATATACAAGGAGGAAGCATCGAAAGCCACTAGTGGTGTGAAACTTCAACTCCTGGGGCACCTACAGACACTACGTCTGGAGGCCGCTGTGAACATTAACGTTCAAGCGTCAGTCAATTGTCATTCTGTCAAAATGTTTGCTTCCTTCTGACCTGATATTTATCTTTTCCTCACCGGCAACGTAAACATTTTTCTTACAAAATAAAAATTGCAGGCAACGTAAAATATAATTCTCATTTATGATACTTATCAAGCAACGGAAACAATATTTCTTATAAAATAAAATTTACCGGCAACGTAAATAATAATTGTCTTTCGTAATACTTATCTAGCACGGTAAAAAGTATTTCTTAGTAAATAATAATTATGGTCAACGAAAAATATTGTTGTTGTGATGACTACATTTGTTCATTAACCTGTTTATATATAACTTCAAATAACGAAATTGACATGAACTTAAGTCATGACTTTGAAAATTAACCTCTAGATTTAATTTTCATAGTCTCCTAGAAAAATATTTATGTTATATTGTAATAGTTATATTGCAACATTTTTCGTGAAAAACTTATAACTAAAAAATGAAAATTAATAGCAAAAGAATGAATGATACATCTTGATATTGTGAGCAATTCTGTAGCCGTTCTACTTAATTTTCCTCTCATGAAGTGAAATTCTGAGCAAAAAATTGCTTTATGGAAATAATTTAAACTTATTAATAGTAGATATTTTTTTAGTGAAAAAAGTATGTCCTTTATTATGTAACCATCACTGTATATTCAGTAGTAGTTTTCAATTCATTTTGCATGACTTAAAAAACTAAAGTCCTTCAACTTTACTAAACTTTATTACATTAACGACGGGCCTTGGTTATGTATATAGGCTGTTTTTTTTTTTTTTTTTTGGTGAATAGTGTCTAGAAATTATAAAAAATTTATTATTGATGTTTACTTTAACTTTGATTTAAAATAATTTTTGTAATTATTGGTAAGAATTATGAACTTTTTATTAAGTCAATCCAATTAATTAATCAATTTATCAAGGAACAATGGCCATTGCGAATTCCGAACTAACTTAGTTCTCTATTGTTATTGATTTAATTGACTAACATATTCCAAGCTTTTATGGCTTCGTATTTCTTTCTTTCAGCAAAGTTAATTTGACTTGGTGAACTTTAATTAATTAACTTCCAGTTTGTCAAACAAATGTTAATTAACTAGAAGATTTGTGATAATAAAGCTTTTGTAGTTATTAACACAATAATAAGGACACATACAATAAGCTATAACTACAATACATTCATCGGTTGATATTCGATTTGAATAGCTTTGAAGAGATAAATATATGTGCACATATTTCATTAATACGTACATATAATTACAAGAAAATAAATATTTTAGAGAATTATTCATAAATACTGATTCTATAAAAAGTAAATAGTTTGCAACTACAGGGTGACAATTGTAAAGTGACGCAAGTTTAATACTCTGCAGCAAGCTTTGCCATTTACCGTTACTTTAATTTAAAAAGCAAATTCATTCATCATTGGCTTTGCTTTTAATTTCATTTGAATTTTTGTTATTACATTTTGAAATTTCCATAAAAATGGACAAGGAAAATATTCGTCGTGAAATTATGAAATTTCATTTGGCAAAGCCAAAGGCTTTAAATTTGTCAAGTCGTACGGTAGACTGAGCTATTATTCGATATAATGAAACTGGGGGTTTTGGAGATAGAGACCGGGGAAAATTTTCAACAGTTGCCACTACTGGTTTAACAGAAAAAATTCGTAAACGAATCAAGCGAAATCCAAGGCGCTCGATGAGAAAAATCGCTAAGGAAGTGGGAGTAAACCGTGAAACAGTGCGAATCATTGCAAAATCAAAGCTTAATCTTAAGCCGTACAAGCTCCGAAAAGCTCAAGATCTGACACAAAAAAAGAAAGATTTGCGACTGCAAAGATGCAAGGCGTTGCTACGCTCCTCCGTGTTAAAAAATCTTTAAAATATCTTGTTTACAGATGAAAAAATTTTCACGGTTGAACAACATTTCAATGCGCAAAATGACCGAATGTGGCTAACATCATCATCGCAACAAAATAGGACTGTTGGCCGAGTTCAAAAGCCAGCTTCCGTTATGGTATGGGCTGGAGTTTCCGCTAATGCCAGAACACCTCTAATATTCGTTGAAGAGGGTGTTAAAATTGACAAGGTTGTTTATCGGAGCATTTTAAATGAACATGTTCTTCCCTGGGCCCAAGATACGTTTGGAAATGAAAACTGGACTTTCCAGCAAGATTCTGCACCTTCCCACATGGCAAAATTAACGCAAACCTGGATAAAAGAAAATTTTTCTGGATTCATAACATCGCAAGAATGGCCACCATACTCCCCAGACTTGAATCCAATGGACTACTCTATTTGGAGTATTTTAGAGAGTAAGGCTTGTGCATCTCAACACCACAGTCTGGAGTCGCTGACAAATTCATTAGAGAAAGCCTGGACTGAAATTGATCAGGAAGTCCTGCGGCGAACAGTCCTACGATTTCCGGATCGATTGAAGGCATGTGTGCAGGCTAAAGGAGGTTATATTGAATGAGGTGGGGTTCAAATGAATGCTTATATATTCAGCAATTTTAACACTTAATTGTACTTAATGGAAGTACGTCCTTTTGAAAATACTGCTGAAATGTGTGCGTCACTTTACGATTGTCACCCTGTATAGTCCAGTCATTATAAAGATTTTCATCATAATAATACTAATCTGAAATTTTTCTACAGTAATTGTTAGTGGGGATATGATAGATCGAAAATCCACAAAAATCAGTTCTGGAGTTGCAGAGCAACCCTCCTTTGGTAAAAAAAGCTATTCTTTACTAATAACTGGTTAACCGTTGGAGATATAAATGTTTAGAAAATACTATTTCAGACACGTTTGTTCACTACTTATAAAAAGTGAAAATTTGAAACATTTTTAGAATTTAGGTTTATTTTTACTAAAATCAAGTTTACAGATTTTTGTTGTTCAGTGACCTATGGTAAATTTTCATGCGCAACATATTCTTTGAACATATTAGCCCTCTATCAAACTTCGTAATGGGTCAAAATAATAACTTTTTTCGAAAAGGGTAAAAAAGACCCATAATGGTGGGTGCCAAAGGGTTAATATGTTGGAAAAAAATATTCTACGTAAAATTTTACTGTAAGTTACTGAACATTTAAACAAGCTCTGATGCAAAACTAACAAGTTACCTTATGGTTTATTATACTTAATCTGTTAGAAATGGGCAAACTTTAGGCCCGCGTAAAAAGAAAATTAGACGCCGAAACACGTATAATTTTTTTTCTCGAATCCTATCTGAATCCACTTTTAGAACTTCGTTTCTGTTTTTAAATTGATTTTTGTCGGACAGTGTAATTGGTCTGTCGCTTAAGCCAAAGCGAACCTCAGACTAGAAGTAAAAGTGGACTATCTGGCCTTAGATATTATCAAAATAAATAAGACAGAATACTGTCTATGTCAGGAAGATGGCGACTTGATATAAAGAAAGTTTATTGTTAACGATTTTGTGGAAGGGTATAAATAGCTACATTATCGGGGTAAGTTACAATTTTTAAAATACAAAAACATTTTTCTATATATTTTTTTTAATGCTAAAATATTATATTAAGGACACACATTTATTTTAAAAAATTTCAAAATTAGATTACGGATTCTAGTGCTCATTCAAAATGGTTTAATGTGAGCTATGTGGCATATGTGGTTAAACTTATCAGCAGGGACCGAATTCCGAGAATTCCTCATAATTCTCCTTCCTGATTCCACAGATTTATATAAATTTAATATTGATTTGACTGCGTTATTAAACTTTTTATGAAAACAAAATTTTTGCAAAAATACAATTTTTGGCCATTCAACTCAAAAATGTGTGATTAACCGTTAGTTTTTTGAAATTCAGCACTATCAGTTTCTTGTTGAGTGACCAACAATATTCTAAAATAATCTGTTGATAATCAACCAAGTTACAGGCTTCTAAGTGCCCAAAGGTACCCAAAACTGGTTTTTTAACGGTAAATCACGATTTTGGAGGTGTTTGGAAAATTTCAAGTACAGACTCTTTTTTTACTCGACAAGACCTACAAGAAAAATAATACGACTTCCCAGGTATTTTTTACTGCCGCACCGTGTTACTTAATGAAGCACATTCATGGAACAGTAGTCAAGACTTTGAAAATTAACAACTAGATTTAATTTTCCATAGTCTACAAAAAAACATAATAAATTAATTGAATATGGCCTGATTCAACATACACACACACTCTTTCTCATGTACTAGACTTTGAAATAACGAACTGTTATGCGGACTAGTAGTAAGGAGACAAACACAACAACAAATAAGTATACAGAACGGTAGTGGTAGTTTTCTTTCAATATCTCTATTCAGTGAAGATATTTTGAATGAAATCTGTAATTCGTGGTTATGATTTCGAATATTAGGATATTGAAAGATTATGAACTATCACTAAGATCACTGATGAGGAATCGTGGTGGATTCCGAAACGGCCGTCTGATTTGCCCACCTCTGTATACACTGTTGTTGTGATGACTACACATACACGTTCTTTAAGCCTGTTACACATTATTAAATTTTGTCTTTTTTGCATATTCTGCTATTTTGCAAAAATTTTGCCTTTTCCCCAATTGTTTGTACCTTTTTTACAAGTAATAAATAAATAAGTAAATCGAAATATTCTTCCCAAAATTAGAAGGAGCATTCTGATTTTGATGAAATTTCGTGTGCCAATAAATTTTAGGTCACTAAACTCAAATCTGAAGTCAGTTTTAATTAACCTATTTTGATTTCGCCACAAACTTAAAGTTACAATTTTGGTCATATTTGACAAGCTATAATGGGAGAATTGGCAGTTTAATATTCAAGAAATTTATTTTATTTAGTTATATTGATATTAAACTTTGTAGCAAGTTAAACGATTTTTATTGAAATCCTTTACTGTTGGAATAAAAGTGATATTAATGAATGCAACTTTTGAATTTTAACACCATTAGTCATTTTTCAGGATGATTGCATACTTTTAGGGTTAATAAAAAAGTTTAATTCCAATTTTTGTCGAAAAAAATCATGTTCAAATTGAATTATTTCCTGAGAGCGGAATATAGCGGAGGATGTTTTTGCATAACCCTGTAAAGAAATGTGACTTCTAAAATTGAGAAAAAATTCAGAAATATATTTTCACATATTTTCTAGATTTTCCTTCCCAAATTAACTTAACTTTAGAAACAATAAAGAATTTTTAGCTTTACTAATCTTGATTAAAAAATAACACCATAAGTTTTCTTGATAAATCCCAAATACGAAATTGTAACTTTCGGCAAATTGGTAAAATATTATTTAAAGCTTATTTTTTAGATGCATTTTACTCAAAGGACTAAAAAACTAAAATCAAACAATCCAACATTTTATGGATTGTTCGATTTTAGGGACAAATCACTGTGCGTTGGGTCTTTTTAATCCTTTACTAATTTTAATGGCTGATATTTTGGGAATAAAATCTTTAGCGCAGATGGAAACATTTTGTTTTGCCCTGATAAAATTTATCACAAAAAAAAAAAAAAAATAAATAAAAATGATGTGCAGCAGGACGTAAACCAAGAGAAACACATTAAAATGGTAAATTTAAAAAAGAAGGCGTAAGATGTGACATACCGTTGAAGTGCAACATATTCCAAAATTCAAAAAAGGTTAGGAGAAGTACATAAAGAGGAAAGTTTCCAATGAGTCCACATTGAGAAAAAAACGTTGGTGAAAACCCTATTTTCATTTATACTGATGGAACGACCGACGAAGTTAGACGTCATGTTACCAAGGTCAATGTCGGTCTACTGGTTGAAATGGGATGTGAGTATTTTTGTATATTTTGGCTCAAGTTCTTTTGGAAAATATAAATGCATCTGCAACATTATTTGACTATATTTTTTTTTGCTTTTAGCTGACGCTGCTCCATACATAAGCAAATATAACTGCGCTTCGCTTCATTCAAATTCAATTTTCTTTGGTTTAAAAATTCAAACCTTTTTGTATAATGAAAAAAAAAATTAAATAAAAAAATTTTAAATTGCAACTGACTTTAAAATTTTGTATGCCGTTTTTAGTTTTATGCTATCTTTTTTAATTTTATGCTATCTTTTTTGGTATTTTTCGGCGCTTTTTTTTGTTGTTGTTTTTTTTCGCAATTTAATTTTGCATTTTTATTCGTTTTTAGGTCCACATAATCCGCTCCCTGCTTATTAGATAAAAGTTGGCGCCCTTTTCTATTTATTTATTACAATAAATATAGTAATACAATTTTTATTCCAGTTATGAAAGAAAGGAGTATTAGCTGCCAAGGGCTTTGACTCTATTGTTAATAATTATGGAACCATAAGAATATAAAAAATAAAATTAATAGTGTGCTTACTGGGGAGTTTTCATACTTGAAACACACCGCGTAATCTGAATGCGTAAAGCTTACAGATTCAAATCTTGAAAAGAGACATTTAAGTGTGCATAATCTAAAAATTTCGTTCAACTTGTTAATTTGGCGAAAGAAGAGATGGAATTTTTTCGCAACCATTTTTTAGAAATAGGAGCCCATATTTACAACAATTACATTATATTTTTGTATTTTTCATATTTTAAAAAGCAAAGCAATTAAAAATTGTGCCATATTGTTGTGGTATTCACAGTTTTTGGTTAAATTGAAAACTTCTTCATTTGAAAGAAAAGCGAACAAAAAATATAAGAAATTAATTTAAAAATTTTTAAAGGAATCAACAACATACCATACATACACCTACATTTATTTACAAAAACTGACAGGTGAATGTATGCATGTTAAGGTGCCTCATTTAAAAAAAGTGGGTTTATTATTTTTTGAAGATTTCTAAATTATTTTGTCAGTAGTTATAAGTTATCGTGAGCTAGATTGTTTTGATGAAACCTTTAAAATTTGTATTTTGTATGGTGAAACTTTACATTAGGTGGTTTCTGGTTAAAAAATGATCCCAAGTAATAGAAATCTGAAAAATATTAAGTTTAGTATCGAAAAATTTGGATTTTCAATGATGGTAGTGATCGCCCATATAAGACTAATGAGCATTAACGGGTTACTTTGGAGTCACTTCCATAAAATTAGTTATCGAAATAAGTAGTAGAAGTGAAAAATGTCATGGAGATAAAGTTCGGACAAAAATGGAGAAATTATCTTAACTTTCCAGGACATCGATTAAAAAACTTCACTGCAAAGGCATAAAAAACTCATTAGCTGGCAGAGTTTTTCAAATGTTTTGATGGAAAATCTAATCGTTTTTTAAATTCTATTATTTGTGATCTTCGATTTGGTTTGAGATTAACGAAAAATTTTCCCATACATAATACGATTTTTCCAAGTTGTTTTCAAAGCGATTCAACTCATAACGGCTTACCGCTTGAGCTAAAATATTTTGTGAATCGTCGTGAAATAAATCAAGGTTCATTTTTCTATGAGTCTTGAGGCATCTTAATGTAAGTATGTAAAAAAATGGTAAAAAATTCATAGCAATTACAAGCAATCACCTTTTCTCCATCAAGTCGCGTAAATATTGAAGGCATTACGGCGTGTATTTATATTGAATCGGGCATAAAAGCGACATGTAAAAATGCCGCATGTGTGCGACTTTATTGGCATGTGAATGTGTATGTGTGTGTGTGTGTGCGCGTTTGAGTGGGAGTGTGTGTTTATCGGTATCCTTGATGTGTTTTAGTTTCCTGTGAAACGCACCGATATGTTAATGTGATGATGTGAGTGTTGTTGGTGAGTTTTCGATAATTTGGCAGCTTCCTGCTTATTTTTTGTTTATTGCTGTTTACGGTTTGCGTTATTTTTTTTTTTTTATTATTTTGTTTATTTTTTTATTTATTATTTGCTTTTGGCGGCGTCATTAATATGAAGATTAATTTTTCACACACACGCTGCTACAAAAACTCAGTTGTTGTATTTTTACACAAGAGCATTATCAAAAAAAAACAAAAACAAAACGGTAACCAAGATGAATAAGTAAATTCCACTGCTATTTATTTATCGCAGAAATTTTTGGATAATTTTTTTTTTCTTTCACAGAATTCGCATTTACCTTTAATATTTTTTTGATGTTGTTATTATTTGTTTCACTTTAACTTGGCACAAAGTTTCGTAGATTGCTGAACTTTTCTTTATTTATTTTATTTATAAATCCTTGCTCATTTTTGCATTTACATTTTCTTGTTTACTTTTACTTTCACTTTTTTTTCCTTATGAATTAAACGCACACATTTTTTTTATTGAATTTCGCTATCTTTAAATTTTTGCTTTTACTTTCACTTTGTTGCTGATTGTTAATAAAAAAAAACATGCTACGCTTTATAGCATTTTTGGCGTATTTTCGCGTTCGTTCACATGTATAATTTTGTTCTATACTTGATATGAATTTTTCGATTTTCTGTTTTTCCGTTTACCGTTTTTGGCCACGTTATTAACGTTTTGTTGACAGCGCAAAACTAAACCCTTAGTTCCACATTCAACTTCGTACAACATAAAGTTTCGTGTTTAGTAGATTGCACACATTGGCTGTCAGCAGTAGGCACAGTGTCACAAACAGCTGATTTTGCGGCGGCTGCAAAATCACGTTTTAACAGTGTGCAGACCGACGAAAACACTCAAACACACACACACAGACACTCGCACAGGCACACATTCACTTCAACATTTTATGGCATCCACGTATACTCGTGTGTATCGGCAAATTTGCTGGTGTGGAAAATTCTCTAATTCATTGACAACAGAAATGTACAGATACTTAACAGATTCTGCTATTTTTATGTTAGTGCTAACAGTTTATATTATTTTAAACTGTTAATTAATTTATACTGTCATGTTAATTTTACATTGCTATGTTATGTTAACATTGGAAAATCTCAGCTAAGAGATTTATCATTTGCTTTGTTTATTTTAAGTACACGCTCATATACTCTTCCTTAGGGATTGACATTTTTTATTTTGTTTTTGAAAGGGCATAACTTTCGATTACAACCTTTTTTTTATTTATTTTTTTGTTTCTTTTTTGATTTATGTATTTTTTCGCAACTTTTATTTGACATATTTTTTTTTGTGTAATCGAAAAATATTTGAAGCAAAGTAAATATTTTGAATGAAAATTATATTTGTCTATGCACATATGGAAATATATGCATACACATCAAGGCCGTAGCCAGAAATTTTTTTCGGGGGGGTTTTCATTCGAAGAAAATATTTATAAATAATTTTTATCAAACTGATTTTTAAATACAATAAATTAAATCGATAATATATTTGATGGACCCTATAAAATTAAAATTTCAGGAAAAATTTTCCGATTTTTTTTAATCTTAACCTCAAAAAAATGGCCAAAAGTGGAAAAAAATTCACAGAATAATCAAATTAAATTTTTTCAAATAAATATTAATCAATGTGCATTCTAATGCATTTTTTATTATCGTGAGGGACATAATTTCATTAACTCATTGACTTCCCACTACTGATGATGTACCCAACCTCAAAAAAATTACCAAAAATTGTAGAGGCTCATTTTTTTCAAATGATCATCATTGGGAATTTGAGCCATTATCTATGATTAGGAACCCGGATGAGGTTGGTTTATATTCCATAAATTCGTGAAGTCACAGCATTGAAAGAGATCATTCTAGTTGTGGTGCTCTGAGCAATAATGCGTTAAAAAATTAATTATATTTTAAAACTGCATGGGTTTGCTAATAAGATGGAGTTTTTGCGAAAGAATTTTTCACGTTGAACCCGAATCTGAAGCCAAAACTTCCCATCACGTCATGTTTTAGGAAAAAAAATGGGGTTCAAGCAAGTCTAATTTTACAAGGATCCGATAATGTTTTCTTTTTTTATTAATTTTTAAACTTTTCAAACTGATTCAGGACGAAACTTTAAATCAAAAAAAATTACTGACCTAAAAAAGCTATGAATGCAGCAGTGCTCAGTATCACCTTCTCTTTTTGAATCCGTAGTCAAACCTCATGTCGAAGAAAACAAATCGGATTTGATCGCATAATGTAACTAAGATTTCAAATATATTTTTTATATTTGACTTTTTAGAAAAAAAAAACCGATGGAAGTAAAAAATATCGTTAAATAGATTTTATTTTGACATTTTTCCATCCATTGGCAATTAATCTCAAAAATTAGAATAAAGTTTCTACATTTCGGGGGGGGGAAAACGGCGGTCAGAACCCCCAAAACCTCCCCCTAAATACGGCCTTGATACATATTATTGTAGGTGTTTCAAAGAAGATACAGGAAATTTTCCCTGGAGAGAATGAGTAGGTACAAAGTTAAAAGTTTGTTTTAAAGAATTTCTTCATAATAATAATTCAAAATTGTTGTTACTAATTACACAGTGCAACAAATTTTCAAGTTTTGTTTTATGTGCGAGATTTTTTGAATTTAGTTGATTTAAAAAAAAGGTTTTGTTGGCTCCACATGGGATTGAACCACGGGTCAAAAATTCTTTTTGTTAAATCAATTAAGCAACTTTTTTTTTTTTTAATTTTGTGGGCTCCACATGGAAACCTAATATAATTACAAATGGGAGTTTAAGCCCCCATTTTCAAGTGGAAGGATAAGAGATGGAGGAAAAGTGAATTAAAAAAATTGTTTATCTCTTTGTGCTTAATAACTTTAGTTTAGACATCAAATTCGTATCTGTTAAAATAATGTTTTTTGAGTACGCAGTCGTGATCAGCTACCCTAAATAACTATAAAACCGTTGGAAAATCTCACGCATACAATTTTTATTGCACTGTGTTATCGGTGATTCTTATATAAAAAAGACGTTGCACGTAGAATTTCCACTGAAATTCAACGATGCTGATGAAACAGTAGGACAAACTGAGGTGATATGATAATGATTAAGCTCCTGAGATGGGGGAGATACTGTCACATATGCTGTCACATATGCTGTGATTGAAAATTAACGGTATAAATCTCCAAAATGGTACTCTTTTTGAAAATAAATACCTCTTATATTCCCTACGTCTTCATGTAATAAATATCTTATGGTGGATTAAATTTATCCATTAAGTATTATTATGTTTGGGGGTGTGCACCACTTCCGACAGAACTATTGTTCCCCCTTCGAGGATTATAGTGTTATCAAAGTATAGTATTCCTGTGAGCCCTATAACCATTAAATAATTATAGTATTTCTATGAGCCCTATAACCGTCATGGATCTTAGTATGAAGTCTATTTCTAAGTTTTTTAACATGCTGCCTGGTATTTGCGTAGGACACTATCTTAGAATGTGTTTTGAAGTTCCGGCATCCTCCTCACAAAATCTACATAACTCATCATTATTGCATATTCTCAGTTTTGTCAGGTTATAATTCACCCTGCACAGCCCTGTCAGAAAACCTGTTATAATTCTCAGATTCTTTTTTGATAAATTCATAGATTCCTTAAATCTTTTTTAGTTTATATGTTCTTAAGAGAGTTTTTGATTGTTCCATTCCTGGTAGATAATCCCAGTATGATGTTCGCAGTTGCTCTTATTCTTTCTTTAACATCATGGTTAAAGACCTTTTTCCTAGTTCATAAAAGGGTTCGGGCCCTTTTTTGCTAGGTCATCTGCCTTCTCATTACCTTCTATACCTATTTGGCCTGAAACGCAAAGTATCCAGACCTTGTTCTGCAAGGTATGCGTATTTAATTTCTCAAGACACTCCCTAACCAGTTTGGAATTTAACTGATGGTATTCGAATGCCTAGATAGCCGCAGGGCTGTCAGTTAGAATCGCAATGTTCTGATTCTGACAATTCCACTTGAGGTTGAAGTAAACACGCGTATATTTCCGCCTGGAAGATACTGATGAATTTACCCATGGGCTCGAAGTATTTTATACTTCGGCCCATATACCCCGCTACTTCGTCAGTATATCAGATTATCATTTGTTGGTTTATATTGTAGATTGCAAGCAAACCTTCCCAATCCTTTTTATTATTACTTGGTTTTGTTTTAAACTTTTTAGTGAAACTAAACTGCGGCATCATGTCATCTCTCGGTACTTCTAAGGACTTTGTTGGACACATTCTCATACCCTCAGTTATGCAAACACATACCAGTCTTTAAAGTTTATTCAACACATTGACAACTGTCTGCCGTTCTATCCGACCAGGTAACAACTTCATATGCAATCACTCGTAGTATTTTTGGTGTACTTCTCCAACTTTTCCCAGCAATGGATCTATATGTTATAAGTGCTCTTGTACCCTTCTTTATTCTGTTACTAACATGTGTTTTTCAGAGTTATTTCTGGTTGAAAGTAATTCCCAAAAATTGTACCTTTGTAAGTTGTTTCACCTCCGTACCATCCAAATGGATGGAATTCAAGTTCTTAAGTTTATATTTCCTTGTAAATGGTACGATTGTTGTTTCACTGGATTAATATTCAGCCCTACTTTTTAATTTAACCATAGGTAAAGACTAATGCTTGAGGGAATTTTCGAATTAAGAGAAACCTGTTGATTCTTTTTGGTTCTTAAATTGTAAAATGTACAGAAGAAACGTGGCACTTAAATATCATCTATTTTTGTCCTTTTTCTCTCTCTTCCAAAATCTCTCTTTCTGTTTTTCCTTTCTTCCTTTTAAGACTTCCTCTCCAATATTCCTTCTCTCTTTATCTTCTTTCAGTCTCACTTCTTTTTTTTTCATCCTGTTGTTATTCTTCTGTTTTCATTACTTTGGTATTCTTCTTCTTCCTTGTGCTTCCTTTATTTATTTAATCCATCTATTTTTCCCCTTCCCTCGCTCTCTTCCTTTCCTTCTTGTATTTCACTTCCTCTTTCCCTCCTCCCATTCTCTTCCGCACCTTCTCTTTTTATTTTTCTCAATCCCCCTCCCTCTCGTTTCCTCACTTTCTCTTTCGCTTCTTCTTTCTTTTTTCTCAGCTTCGCTCTCTCTCTTTATCTCTAGATCACTTCCTTTTTTACTTTTTACTTCCCCAACTCGTTATTCCCTTACCTCATTGACACTTTTCTCTTTTTCTTTTCTTCCTCCCTCCTCTCTTTCCTGTGTCTCTCTTCTCGCGTTCTCTCCTCTCTTTCACTGTTTTGCTTCCCTCCTTTTATCCTACTTCCACTTTCTCTCTTACCTCATTTTCTCTTTTCTTTATTTTCGCCTTTTCTTCTTTCCTCCATTCATCCTTTCTAGCTTTCCTCCTTTCATGTCTTTCTCTTCTTGCATTTTATCCTCTCTTTCTAAGTTCTGTTTCTCTCTTTTTTCCCTACTTCCATTTTCTCTCTAACCTCATTTCCTAGTTTCTTTTCTCTTCCTATTCACTTTTCCTCCTTTCCTTTTCCGTCCTTTTCTATTGTATTTCCTTCCTTGTCGTATCTCTCTACTCTCATTCTCTACTCTCTTTCTCTGCCCGTTTTTTCCTTTTTTTTCGCTCTACCTCCTCTTTGTCTATATTTCCCCTTTCGTTTTTCCTTTTTATTTTACCTTTCCTATATTTCTTCACCTCTAGGTTAGGTTAGGTTGGAGTGGCTGTCGAGAGACACACTTAGGCCTGAACGACCCATTGTGATACCACATAGTTGGACCTACAGTTTAACGCCGATTCCGAAGGGCGGTGTGGCAATTTTTTATCGGCTTGGTGGTTTTGCCATTACCAACCAATGTGTGTACTTGTACACTATCTTATAATTCTCATACACTTCATATTGATAGTGAATATAAGAAAGTAATGAAAATTAACCACCAGACGAAGACGGGAATCGAACCCGAACCTCCCAGATGAAAGTCTAGTGCACTACCCACTAGACTATCGAGGTCGTCTTCTTCACCTCTAACTCTCGCTTTACTTTTTCCTCCCCTCGCTTCTTCCATCCCCACTTTTTCCTATCTCTGCTTTCACTTTCGTCCCCTCCATCTTTATATCCTCTTTTCCTAATCCTCAGCTTTTCCCCACCTTTTCCCTTTTCCTCTCTTTATTCTCTTATTTTCCCTTCTTAACCTGCCCCAGTTTTCTATATCTCACTCCAAAACACGTAACATGACCACGGATGTTTCAATTTACCTCCTACAACAACATCTAACCCGTCATGATTGTCTAAAAGTACACAAAAACTTATGGAGATTGAATGAATAAGTTTTAAAAACTTTACTGCAACAAATACACAAAATTTTCTCACAATTTATGGCCTACAAAATTCAAAAACGCTACTAGTTCCTATGCTGAATATTATCGTACGCATCCACAATGATTCCCCATTTCCATTTCCTTTGCTCTTCAAATTTACTTAGTGATTAAAAATTTCGTTATAAATAAATTAACGCTTCCCCAGACAAACAAACAAAACGAAAAAATCGCAACCAATTTTATTTTAATTCATTTAAATGTAAAAGGGAAACATTTCAATTATGATTCTGGCATATACAACATAAATCTATTTCTTTCTTACGCACTCGTCTCGCTCTACTTAAAGTTTTTGCACATTTAATACTTTTTTTTTATAAACGCCTCGGTTAAAATAAAATTTTATTAATTACAAATTAAATTTGCAAAATTCTTTTCATCTTCCAAAATTATTTGTTGTACTTATGCACGAGTTTAATATTTGTAAACAAAGATAAAAAAAAGCAGAAATTGTTTTTGTGTTTCTGTTTATTTGGCAAACAAAATAAATTATTAATAATGATATCATAACAAAATCGAACTCGTAAATCTTTTGTCAATTTATGAAGGTGCCAAATGATTTTTATATTCATGAAATTTCTCTTTGATTTTGCTTTTTTTTAAATTTTTTTTTGGGTTGGTTTTTGCGCATGTGTTTATTTAATAATTTTTTAGATATTTTCCATTTATGTATTTATCGTTTTTGCTACTTTTTTTTTTTTTTTGATAAACAAAATTCAGATATGAATTAATTTTTTTTTGTTGGTGTACCTTGGTCATTTATTATGATTTTTAGTATTTTTTTCTTAGTCTTCTGTAAGCACAAAATATAGGTATAATTTTTTTGAAATTTTATTTTTAGTGACTGTGGAGATAGACAGTTCCAGTGGGGCAATCTTTAGAGAGAACCATGGTATATCAGTAGAGGAATGTCATCTAGATTGGAACACTTTCTAGGTCAGAACACCATATTCTTCCCGTTTTTCAAACTAGCAAAATTATTTGTCGCGATGACAGCAAACTTTTCATGTCACTTAGAGTTCAGAGTGCGAACAGTATACAAGTGTCACGAAATCGAGTGTTCAAATATTGAAAGAATACTAATTCACAGTATAAACAAAATGCGTAAAATAAAAAAACAACAACAAAGTAAGTAGACTAAAATTGTTTGTTGAAGTATAATTTAAAAATTCGGAGCGTTCGTGTTCGCATCACGTGTGATACGATGTTAAATGACGCTAGGTTGGAACACGCGAAATTTTCCGGTTATGATGCGTTCTGTCATCGGCAATTTATTTTTTGACACCAGAAAATGTCAGAAACGACATTTCAATTAGAAAAAAAGGAAATATTAATGATTTTTGATCATATTTTTTTTAGCTTTTCAGACCAGCTTCGCGAAAAAGCGAACAAATTTAAAAATTCACACAGAGACTTTTTACTTCAATTTCAGTCTTTTTCTTTCACTTGCAGGTAATTTTCTATCATTTTCCTCCATACATATATCATTGATTTTCTGCGGTGTTCCAACCTAGACTACATTTTCGCAACTGGTTACAAATATGGTCCCGTTGTTTGGTGCCATATTGACTACAGCTTCTGCAGGCGTGCCTGTGCGGTCAATCGCCGTCTGCTGATCGTGTGCGGTTGTGCTACTTGCTATAGCTACGCCTGTCACCTTTTTTTTCTTCTTTTGGCTCGTCTTCCTGATCCAGTTCTATGAGGTCAGATGGGGACGCTTCTTTTTTCACCATGCTCCTTCCGGATTCCTCTGGCGATCGGGTGAGTCTTCGGCCCTTGAACGGATCAAAGTTCTTTTATTGGTAAACATTGTAATTGGGTCCCCCTCTTTACCGCTATCTCGGTCCGCAATGTAGAGTCGCCTTAATGATGCCGTGGTTATCTATGCAATCAGTAAGGCCACGCAAGAGTTGACTTAGGACATTATGGTGCTTGCGTTCAGAGCCAGGTCAGCGCAATAGGGAACGTGGCGCAATAGCAAACGTACATCGAGCGTGCAACGAGGCCTGCTAAGGTTTTACCCCGGGACGGAGGCGGCAGGGACATTAGCCCAGCAGCCATTTCCGCTAGATTGCACTCCACTTACTAAGGTGTCTGAATGCCACAGCCGCCAAGCTCGTGTCATCTAGTTCAAAACCTAGGTTCCAGTACCATTTTGTCAGAACCCTACTAAGCTCAGGTTCCGACGTCCATTGATCGTATAGTACCGAATATATGAACCAGCCGTCTACACTTACCCAACCCTTCAACCCATCGGTCGGAAGCCGGGCAGCGACTAACGGCGCGAAGCACATTCTCGGTGCTATCTGCCATAACGGTTCGTGAAGTTTCCGAACACTTGTATCCGCCACTTAAGATTACCCTTCATGACTCACTTGATAGAGTCATAGGGTAAGCCAGTGTTTTAATATGCATGCCCGGATTCTTTTATGCGAAGGACGGTGACTGCTCGTCCTGTCGCAGATCTTCATTGGGTATTGTGGCCTTTTAAGACACAAGGCTATAAATTTGTGAAACTGTAGGGCCAAAATATATGGTATCTACCAGAAAAATTATCCTTATAAAAATGTTCTACAGATCACCGAACACTAAATGGGTATTTTCTGTTTCCATTTACCATAGGTCTGGAAGGAACCATAATTTTGGGGTTATGGAGAAAACTATTGGGAGTATGAATGTATAAACTCGTATTTTTTTCATAATTTGGACCATAATTTCCGCCTCTGCTGCTCTTCGCCGGGAACTGCTTATTGGGTATTCGCAGATAGCCGACATAACTGCCGGCCGTTCAGCTATCCCCCCCTCCAGCTGACCCCCACAGTAGCCTTAAGCTCAGCCCCGCGTCGTAATTTCTTTCTGAAATTTTATTGAAATATAATACTGTCGGATAGGACACTTTTAAAAAAATTGATTATTCCAAAAACCGAGAAAGTGCAGGGCCTCTTTAAGACACTGACCGACAGTTTTTGAGCTGAAGCCTTAAATTAACATCTAATACTGTTTTAGAGTGGCGAGCTGAGCCCAATAGGATGCTCCGGAATGTTCCTCTTAATCCTCCTTAACTCCACCTTCATAGTGTGAGTTCTTATTTCTAGGAAGGGTTCGGTACCAATGTATTTTTTCCAAATTATCAAATTATCCGCTAACTCATTCATTCATCTCTTTATGATTAAGGACCCAGAATCATACTCAGTTTAATTTAACACCTAGCGGTTCATAGGGTTCCGATCTGGGGGGTTACTCTGTAGTTCGATTCGAAAGAAAATTTACTGGAATTCGAACGATTGGTACTCTGGAAAACATTTTCGAATAATATTTGTTAGATGTTCAGATTAAATTGTGTGCCTTTCGGAATCGAATTTGGCATTCGAATAGAACTGTCTTTCGAATCGAACTACAGAGTAACCCCCCTGTTACATTTCAACCGTCAACTAGTTATAAATTAACCGCTTCTAGAACAGTGGGCTCGGAGTGGTATTTGACGGAGCTCGATTACCCTTTTTGATTGTTTTTTTTCTATGAAGGTTTGATTCATGTTATGGTTGACTGCATATTCGGTGTATTCCTGCGATGCTTATAAGAGCAAAGCATGAGCACCAAGAACGTATTGATTAAGCCGTCCATAATCAAGGGAACAGTCGCTGTTTGAAGCTTTAATATTTTAAGGAGCCCTTAAAGTGAAAATGTCTGAATGGCCTCTCTAAAGCACTCATTTTGTTTGCTCTGACAAAAAATTTCACTGGGCATTAAATGGCATTGTATCTATTTAGAGGTCAGAAAAGAACTTTGAAACGCACGTACTATCTGTTACGGGAAACCTGATTTGCTTAATCTATATACCTTCAAAAACTCAGAATATAATGATCTAATAAGATCTTGCCTAGTTCAGGCAGTAGATTTAGATATTCCGCTACTAACTTTGAGGAAAACTCAAACAAGTCCAGGGCTTGGTGGCTTGAATGTCTCAGGTTGAGCTGAGCACAAAGCCTTATGGGAAGAATCTCAGCTTAGAAGAAACTTGAAGACATTCCCATACACTCTGAATGCTTGGTTCTTGCACCAACTTCTCTTACTGTTTTCTGTCCGCCGGTGTTCCAGTTTACTTTCCATGCTTTGAAGGGGATTCACATGTGTTTTGATTTCTGTTCGGGTTTACCGGATTGCACCGGTCTATTATCTATCTATCTATACCTGCTACTGCTTCTGAGACTTGTTGGAACAATTCCACAGAGAGTTTGTTCAAACTTACCTCTTTCTATGACTAAAAAATCATTCGCATAATCTTGACTGTCCAAACCTACCTATGAGAACTTCATAGGTAATTCATCTACTAGCAAGAAGATTTCAAATACAATGAATAGGAATTAGATACGCTATTTAGGTTAGGTTAGGTTAGGTTAGGTTGGAGTGGCTGTCGAGAGACACACTTAGGCTTTAACGACCCATTGTGATACCACATAGTTGGACCTACAGTTTAACGCCGATTCCGAACGGCGGTGTGGCAATTTTTTATCGGCTTGGTGGTTTTGCCATTACCAACCAATGTGTGTACTTGTACACTATCTTATAATTCTCATACACTTCATATTGATAGTGAATATAAGAAAGTAATGAAAATTAACCACCAGACGAAGACGGGAATCGAACCCGAACCTCCCAGATGAAAGTCTAGTGCACTATCCACTAGGCTATCGAGGTCGTCTAGATACGCTATTTATAAGTCATTGATATCCATCTGGTTTCAAAAGCAACTTGAACCTATGAAGTTATTTGGCATCAAGCATTTTCATGAAACATTTTCTATAATTTTTGACTCACAATTATCCCTGTAATAGAAGCAGACACCACTGAATAGGAAGTACCATTTTCGAAACAGCCTCAAAAACGCAAACTTTATCTATCGAGGAATTATTGATGAAAACATATTTTTCCTTTTAAATTTTCGTATATTCAATTTAACAAATTTAATATTGCATTGGGTAAAGTAACAAAACCAAAAGTAGAAGGATTCCTTACATTTTAATAAACATTTATATTTGCTTTCGTATGTATATTTGTTGGTATAGAAGGGAACGTCAATACGCACACTTCATCACTATCTACTGCTTTAAAGAAAGAATCCCTCTTACTCCTCGCCCAACCCTTCATTTATATTGATATTTATATTTACAGCAGTGCAAATACGAGTATGTAAAATTTTCATTTCATTTTCAAAGCACACAAAGAAGCAACGCAACAAACAAACAAACAAAAAAAAAGAGAAAAAAAACATTCGAGGTAATAAAATTCAAATAAAATTTATATTTTTTTTCTTTTTTTTGAGCAACTCTGGCAACTTTGTGTACGTGTGTGCATGTGTGTGTGAGTTGCTATAATTCCCTAAATAGACTTGCCTTGCCAGCAGCCAAAGATGACGTCGACGACTTCTATATTAAGGGTAATAACGTGTATATTGATACTTCATTTGAATGTTTGGGGTAGTCGCCGCGTGGCACGGGTGCTTGACTTTTTTATACTTAAAGTTCATCTTTGGATTTTGATTGATTTTTGAGGCAAGTATGCGTGATATATTCTTGAATTTTATTATTGTAAATGATACTTTTCTTTAATACCATGTGAGTTTTTCTTTTATTTTTCTGTATTCATTTCAATTTCGCATATTTGTAGCCACACTGTGAAATTTAAAATGAAACACAAAAGTAAAGAACCAAGAAAACAAATTCGAAATATTCAGTAGGTCCCAAGTGGCATACAGTCACGAAGAAAAATTTGTAAAAATTCCCATTAACATTCCAAAATAAATAAAATGCGTATATATTTGAATTTGTGTTAGTTAATTCCTTCCACTATGAACGGCACGAGAGTAGAACTCGGTTGATTTTTCTGAGGATCAACGACCAATGCTCTAATAAACTCAAAATTTAGACTAAATATTTAATATTTTCATATGTGATAAATCCGTTTGACTGACAGCTAAAGGCACCGGCCCATAGAATCTGTTGATCCGTGAGAGCAAAGTATAAAACTGACACTAACAAAAGCGAAGGGTAGGAAGTTTCCTAATAAATACGTTGCCAACGGAAACAAAACATTGCCTAAAGCAGTTATTTCGAAAGAATACAGCATCTACAATAATGCACACCTCTCATTCTACCTTGTGCTGAACTCCTTAGGATATGCATTAAGAAAATAGTAATGATGTGGCATGGAAAAACAAAAGGTTTCATTCTTTTCCCAAAAAAAAAACTTTCTGTGGCTTAAGGAAATTTACTGTTTTTTGGTTACCTGATGCAAAAAAATCAACTCGCTGAACTTGAAAGAGTTAATTTCAATTTGTACTTCTAGACTAAAAAAAAGAAGGCTATCGCCAACCAGGAAACGCAAAAGCCGGAGAAAGGCCGCAAGCATCGTGTCTAGGGATCATTCAGACAGACATTATGCGAATCAATTTGCACTTCGACTAGAAATTCCAGGCACTTCAGAACAAGGAGAGTAGGCTTTACACAGGGAAATTGACGAAGAAATAAATGCCCAACATTTTTTTTATAATATCAAAATATCAGAAAGGTTTTATAAAGGCTAATTTTATGTTTTGAAAGCCATCTCGCATTCCATCATCGACTTCTTGATTGAATTTTATGTTTATAAATTTGGCCCTAATCAAAAATGTTGCCAAATTGAAAATGAAAAATAACCTAAAAATTTCATAATGAAATAAGGCTCCCATTTGAGTTGAAATGAAATACTCCCCTGAAGTTATGAAAAAATACCACAAAAATAAATGAAAAAAAAAATAATGGAAAAATGAAATTCTGGCCAGAACCCAACATTTCCGCAATCCCCATTGTTTCTTCATAATCTGTTATGAAAACAGTAGGAGATATATCAAATATATCTGTTTTTTGCTTCTTTTGTAAAATTTGAAAAATCCATGTTAGGGCTTGAGCAAATTATAGTAGCGATATGTATATCTTGGTGTCAATTCATTGTATTTTGGGCCATTTTTCATTCTTAATTTTGGGGCATTTTTTTTACTCTTAATTTCTTATATATCATAATAAAATATGACCTTAAAATAAAATTGAAAAAATGCTCCAAATTATGAAATATTACCCCAAATTATGTCAAAATTGGTTTTTATTGATTTCCATACACATTTTTTGGGGCCTTTTTCTTATATTTTTTGGGCCAAATTTCACGCAGCACCTTTTATTTTCCCCCTCATTTAAATATTTTGAAGAATCTCATGCTAAGCTCACTTCGTTTGAAAAAGCTATCGAATTTCTAGCCGTTGATTTTTGATTTCGTACCTGCTCATTTCTGATTTTTCTAAGCTTCTCTTTCACGCATAGTTTGTATGCATTTTTTATCCTACCTCTAGTTTTGCTAAATTATGAGATAGTTGTCAGGTCAAAACAAACCAAAAATCAGACAAAAAGTAATACTAAAAAACAGTTAAAAAATCTGATAAAAATTTACACAAAATTTCAGAAAAAAAAATTAGACCAAAAATTTGAAACAATTAGATACCAAAATTCAAACCAAAAAATGGTACCGAAATTCAGACCAATTTGAGACTAAATACAAACCAAAATCTGGATAAACTTCAGATCAAAATATGAAACAATCGGAGACAAAAAACAGTCAGAAACTCAGTTCAATAGCAGACCAAACACCTGTCTATAAAATCAGGTCAAAAAAAGAGGAAAAACAGTTATCTAGCTTCTCAAAAGTAGAGCAGCTATTAATTAACCCTGAAATTTCTGATTTGATATAGTCCAAGGTTATATGTATAGTAAAAAGTTGCGCAGTTGAAAAGTTTTTTAATGTTGCAAGGATTCATATTTTTGTGAGAGGCTATAGCTTCCATGGGGCTAACAAAATTATAGCCAAAAATTGGTAGTTAACCCGAAAATATATCCCATCCAAAGTCATATATCCCACCAACCCCATAAGATGGGTCTCTTCTATCAGTGTTGAAAAAAAATTTTTTTTTTTAATGTGTTTGCAATCCATGAGTTATTCCGTGATTCGACAGTGATCCTGGATAACGGCGCTCATGCCGCCATGAAAAAACTTACGATGCAGAGAGTCAGAATACCCAGTATTGGCTGCTGGCCAGGGTGAAAAGCGGGCCCACAAGCGACGTCATCATGTTGGTTTTTGAGGTTATGAGGTTAAGGATTATGGGGCTTTAAGGTTACGAGATTGAGGGGTTAAAGGGCATAGCTGTTTTAAACATATTGATTTTCACTGTTTGAATGCGCAAAAGTATCTTTTTCACTGGGCTATGGGGTTTTAGGGTTATAAGATTTTTGGGTTTAGGCTTATGATGTTTTTAGGGGTTGATTGGATACATGATTTTGGGGTTTTATTTGGGTTTTTATTGAATTTTATAACTTAGTCCATTTTTTTAAGTTGGGAAAAAACCTGACGTGATGGGATTATTTGGACTCTGGATTCGATTTTAGCATGCTTAATTGCATATAGTACGGTGGGTCAGGTCCCAGCAAATAAAAATTTGATTTTATTTTTGTGGAGCTGTGAAATGGATCCTTTCTTTACATTCTTTACTTTCAGTACTAAGTTCCGATTGAGGTAGTTGTGATGGACTTTGCTTTTATCCCCTCCGAATCATTGCCCAAATCATTATTCATCATACCTTACGCCGATTTCAACTGCTTCAAGAGCCGTTATTATATGTTAGTCACGTACAACAACACGCGGTATTTAATATGTTAAAGGATTAGAAAATATAGTTAACTAATTTTTACCCAAAAGTGTTAAGTGAGCTTAACCATCCATATACAGTTCAATGGAGTTCGTTGTTCAACCATTTTCATCAGGATGCTCTGGACCTTAAGAACCCTAATATGACATAAATTCACTTAGTATTGGCAAGAATCAGTAGTAGAAATCATCTATTTAATATTAAAGCATAAGTTTTGTTAATAGTTACACGACTTTTTCATTGAGTGTACACTTGAAAAGTACAAAATTGCGGTCAGCGGAAGTCAATAGTGCAATTGTGTGTGTGCGCAAATTGTATATACATGTATACTTACGTATATTATATGTGCACACAAAGCGTTCGCATACACTTCCGACGCGACATCAGCAGCAGAACTCCCGCACGTGTGCAAATGAAAAAAAAATAGCAAAAATGTCTAATATAAACCCAGGTTATGGTAGAAAAATATGTATCAAATTAGCACACACACACAGACAAAGACAGACAGAGAGAGTATGGAAAACGACAAACTAAAATAAAAAAAATAAAAAAAAACTGATGAAAAAAAGTTTCAAATAAAATTTTACGATGCTTGATAATAAAAATGCAAATATGAGCAACGCTTGCTTCCCGTCACGCTGCTTGAAATGGTGAGGGGAATGAGCTGAATATATGTGTAAAGGAGACGTTTGCTTTATAAATATAAATACGTGCGTGTGTGTGTGTGTGTGTGTGCAGCACCTTATTAAGTTTATATGTATCACTACCGAGACAAACTTTCATTTTAATGAAGTGCAATATGAAGTTTTTGAAATATCTGCATATATATGTATCTTTCTCTGTCTCTTTCTTTCTGCATATATGTATATATGTATCTTTCTCTTTCGTATAAAAAGTTTTTAAATTTTTAAATTTCCATAAAGTTTCGTTTATTGCTCTCTACAAGAGCTCTATGCTCCTCAACATATTGCATTTATATTCGTACTAACTTTCTTCTTCCCTTACCTCATATCTCCCTCCCCCAATTTAGTTTTTATGTGATAAACACTTATTTGCTTTAACAAAGTAGCAGCAGCAGCAACAGCAGCATATGTGCATTGCATATGCGAAGATGACCCAATTTTTTGTTTTTGAGCTCTCTATTTCTGTTCTTGTATTTGTGTATATCTTTTTCTTGCTGGTTGGTTGGCATTTCTAAGTGCTTCAAACTTTACAGCTGCATGCGAAAATGTGCAAATGCAAACAGTGCGTAAATGCCATTTCTAGAATTTAGTAGCTTTCTGTTATTGTTGAAGGGAGGCAGGGGAAGGAAGGGAAAATTGTTTTATTAAAACAGATTAATGGTTATATATGAAGTACATATGAGTATTGTGCTCGTATGTGAAAGCATTTGCTCCTTGTATCACATACCAGCAAGTGTAGTTATATTAACTACAAAAACAAAAGGAAGCCAATAATATATCGTCATCTTTCAGTAATATGTATTTGAAAGTTATCTTCTGTTTTTTCCAAGAACAAGCATGGACCCATAAGAATTGTGTTTGTGGTGATCAGCGACGGAAATAGGGGGTGAGAGGGCAGGACATGGGGGCTACGGATCAGTATTTAAGAAAGCAAATATTTTAAAAGCATTGATTTTTTTTTTCGATCCGCCAATTTGGTTTTATAAGAATCGGATAACTGAGAAAATAATCTGTCATCTTGAATCTGCCATTTTATTTTTCGAAAATTTAATTTCGGATTTGAAATCAGCGACGTTCACAACTTCCAACTACCAATTTTCATGAGAACCGGGTGCGTGTTATAAAAATTACCACCATCTTGGAATCGCCATTTTGTTTTTCGAAAAGTCAAGCTTAAATTTCTAATTAGAAACCTTAAAAATTTGTGGATACAAAATTGTGCGATAATCCAATATCATTTTAATATAATGTCCCATTTTTTTGGATTTGCTACCACTGTGCAGCCTTTTTCATAATAATTTTATAGCCCTTTACAATTTTATTTTAAGATTTGAAGGCCGACGTCTCATCCAACAAAGACGAAAATTTGATGACAGATGTCCAGGGTATTATGAGATTATGGAGGGAGCACTTCTTACAGCTGCTTAATGGCGATGACGGCAACAATCTTGCCATTAAGAATTTGTTCCGGAAATCCCAATCACTGATGGCGTTGAACTCCCGCCGCCCGACTATGACACTGTCTTAACAGCCATCGCTCGGCTGAAAAACAATAAGGCTGCGGGAAAAGATGCCCTGCCTGCCGAATTTTTTAAGACTGGAGGTGAAAATCTAACAAGACGCATTCACGATGAAAGATGAAAGAATTCCGAGTGATTGGAACCCCAGCGTACTCTGCCTAATCTAAAAGAAAGTTGATCCCGTGACCTGCACCAACCACCGTGGGATAAGCCATCTCAATATCACATATAAGGTTCTGTCAAGCGTATTGTGTGAAAGACTGAACCCAACAAGCTGATTGAATTTTATCAGTGTGGCTTCAGGCTTGGCAAATCCACGTACGACAAGATATTCACACTACGCCAAACCCTAAACATGATCCGAGAAACACAACGTGAAACACACCATATATTCGTCGATTATAAAGCCGCCTTCGACAGCAATCGAAATCGGGACCAAACTCTCCGCGCCATTGCTTCAGGTCATCGTGATTCCCTATCTTGTGACTGCTTCAATATTATACTGGAACAAATAATTCGAGCTGCGAATATCGACATCTCTGATACTATTTTATGCAAGAGTGTCATGCTGCTGGCATATGCTGATAATGTTGATATCATTGGCACCAACGCACGAGCAGTTAAGGAAGTCTCGTCGAGTGGGTCTAGTGGTGAACGAAGACAAGACGGATTCAGTAGGCACTTGAGCCTTCTATAAGGTTCTCATCCTTCCTGTCCTAATATATGCCGCTGAGACGTGGACATTGAGCACCAGTGATGAGAGGCTATTAGGTGTGTTCGACAGGAAAATATTCCGCAAGATCTATGGTCCAATATGCGTGGACGACGTGTATAGAATAAGATGAAACCATGAACTGTATGAGCTCGTAGTCTTGGTAAAAATCCAGCGTCTTCGCTGGCTAGGCTATGTTAGACAAATGAAAAAAAAAAACGCTCATGCTAGGAAGGTATTCTATTCGAAACACGGTAGGGAAAGTCGCGAACGAAAGACCAAGAACAGGGGGACATGACTGCACTTGGTCTTACCAACTGGCGCGCGCGCATAGTAGAGGCGAATTGTGAAGCTTCAGGGAGACAACCAACACCGATCATCGGTTGAAGTGTCAACTAAGTAAGTAAGTAGTTTCAGTCTTATTTTATAGGTTTTGTTTTTAGACAAAATTTTGGTGCAAATTTTGATTTGAGTTTGTCTTGAATTTTAATCTGATTGTGGTTTGTCATTTAGGTTTGCATTTTGGCCCGATTTTTGGTCCAAATTTGGCCTAACTTTTTACTAGAATAAAATCCCAATTTTAATTTGGGTTTCGATCAGGGTACACTGTTTGAGTGTTCTAAAAAACATTTTCTATGGTTTTAAAAGTTTGCATCTGATTTTTTACGCGAGATAAAACATAAAATACTTATTATTTTACATCACAGATAGTTCGGTTGTTGAGTAGCCTTTGGTAAAATTGATCATAGAATATTTTTGTGAAATACCTTAACTCTTTAGTTTCCTTCTTTGTTGGACTTATTTGCACTTCTTTAAAAAAAAATTATGTTTAAGCTCAGTAATACGGTCTAAAGAAGGTTAATGTGTTTTTATGGTGACCCAATCCTATCCTACCATGGTGACCTAGAGCCGATCAATAGCCTATCCAATAACGTTGTATTCCGGTTATATACTCTAGATCTGTGATCTTTAGTTAATACTAAAAGAGTTTGTCTGTCTTTAAGAAATATCTAATCCATTGAGATTCATAGGATCACCAGTGTCCTATGAAAGTTTTGACCGTCAGAAGCGGAGGAGTACTATTTTGATGGAAAATTGTAACAAGGGATAAGGGCCATTGAATATGTATCTAGTCTCCATTTTCGCGCTATTTCCTCTAGTTTTCTTTGTGGTCCAAAAAAGTTAAAGCATTTTTTTCAGAGACAATTCATTTTTTCCTTGACATCACAAAATTAATATGTAGCCGCTGAGGGCACCGCTTTGACTTCAACCAAATTTTCAGTTTGATATTCGTGTTCGACGTGCCGTAATGGTTAAAGTGCTGGAATGCTACGCAGTTTACCTAGGCTTAACCCTTCCCTGCCCAACAAGGCTAATTTTGTTTAAAAAAATATTAAAGAATAGCATTCTTCATTCTGAACAACTTTTGTTCTATGACTTTTTCGATATCTTAATTACAAGTGTTAAAATCTGAAATTACCTAGTGGGGCATATATGGTTCATTTGGCAGTATTAAGTAAAATAGAAATGCATAACTGTTTTTTTTAATCACATTATTGAGAAAAATAACCAAAAATTAAAATGTTTACAAATTATTCAGTGTGAAATTTATAGAAACAATCTATTTCGGCTATATAGAAAATGTAAAATTTTATTTTATTTTTATGTGAAAAGCATATTATTTCACATAAAAATGGCAATAACTTTTGACAGCTGGGGTTTTCTAATACCGTTATATATGCACATCGATACATAAAGCTGCAGTCTACGAAACCAATATTGTGATTTAGATGTTGGACGCAAGATGGCGCCACTATTATCATCCAAAATGGTAGGACCATACATGGCAGCATGGGAAGGAAAGGGTTAATGCTCGGCATGGTCAAAAACTAAATTTCTACACGGCACCATCTCGTGGCTGGTAATGACAAATCTCCAAGAATAAAAATTAACTGAAAAAACTGCTTCACTTCGCCGTTCGATTTCGGCATAAAACTGTAGACCCAGCTCTAATCAAATGACCTTTTCTTGGAAAAATGAGATCATTTTATTGTGGTTGAATAATGAAATTAAAAAAAGACATTAAATAAACTAATTATATTCATTGAAATTACATAAGTATAAATAATAATTATTTTAATTAACCTTTAATAATATGTTTACAGTCAGTCTAGCAGATATATGCAGATATATGCACTCATACGCACGTTTTCAAATATTTAACCAAAAAAGCAAATTGAACTATAATAATTCACTCAAATGACAACCAACAATAATAACAACAAAAGTCACAATGTGTTGACCAAGGCTTTTGGTCACGATGGTCGTTTCAATACAAATAATAAAAATTCCTATCAGCGCTTGCCTTCAATTAAGGGTTAATCATTTTAAAAACACACATTGACCATGAAAAAAAGAATATCACTTTAATTAAAGCAATAAGTGCATAAAGGTCATAAAAGGACAATACTTATTTCGTATGAAAATTCAATTATTTTCAAAAGGACAATTTTGGTCACATAATTAAAAAGGTGGGTATGCATATGTGTATAAATACACTCTGATAAATAATTTTGCTGCTTTTAGCCATTGTTCTATAGAATGTTGGAAATTTTTAACGTACTGCTAAACTTTCGATTCAGTGAATTGAGTTTGTGGTTGACTTTTATTGAGGATAGCATGGGCTACAAATAAAATTATTCCAAATATCAGCGGTAAGGAAACCAATCATTTCGTTAGGAAGGTTGATATTTTGTCGGAACTGCTCCTCTCCTCCTCTTACAAAATTTTCAATCGTTCGTTTCCATATTAAGTTAAACAAATTAATAAACGAATCTTTAAATAAGGTGTAGCAAAAATCACCCGATTTGATTACAGTTGGTTATTCTTTTTTTAAATTAAAAATTTTTTTTATTTATTAATTTAAATTTCTTATTTGGGTTTTGAAAATTGTTCCATTAAGCACTGAAAATGATATCTTCCTTGAGCTTTTTTATGACATCTCTTCTCTTTTCATCACTCTCTTTTCATCACTCTTCTCTATTTCTTATCTAATGTGGTTTTGCAGGGATACAAGAATTTATGCTTCATTCTTTTAAGGGGTCATATCCTTTGCGCTGACTCAAAAAATCGAAAACATTTTCATTGCATATTCTGAAAATGTAAACTCCAGAAAATATCTGCCAAAAGTTTTATAAAAATCGGTTCACTAGAACCCTGATATAGATGATTCTATCTAAATTATCCCGAAGCCACCATCATTAAAATTGTGATGGTGGCTTCGGGAAATCACTAAAATCTCAAATCCGCTTCTCTCAAGAGGTTAATCAACTATTCTTCATTATTGTGCATATAAACGAGAATGAATTTCAGGCAAATTTAGTATTTCTTTGAAATGCGTCTGAAACACGGAATTTCGCCATACAAAAACTGCCAAATGAAATTCTGAATTTAAGAAGAATTTCAACGAAATTTACTTGAAATGCCAAAAGTAACTCAGCAACCTCTATTATTATCTATTATTTTTGTTGACATTTTGCAAATAGTTGTTGTTGTTTTCTTAATAGGTGCTCTTGTAATATTTATTAACAAAGAGAGAGGAGAGAGAGAAAGAGAGAGAAAAAATAAAATAATGGTTCCAAGGAGCAACTTATTGCTATTCCTCCAATTACACTACTATAGAAATTTACAAAAACTTTCACCACAACGAATGTCGATAACATTTTCCTATAGTAAAATTTTCCGTAGAATCCGAATATCCTAATGATTTTTTTTGATTGGCTCCTATTTTCCATGTAAATGACACAATTCAAAAAAGTGCACTGTTGAGAGCACATACTTCACATAAATGCCTGTCAAAACTTCAATTTTCAGCTACTGAATTTAAAATTTTTGTATATTTTAGATGAGTATGAGTATTTTAAGGTATAAAAAGCTCCAATAGTAACATTAATATTTCTGTTATGATCGAAAAAAGATAAGAAAAATCAGTTTTTTCGCTTTTTTTTTCAACAAATCTCAACTTTGAAGCCCTATATCTCATTCTATATTATATGGGTGACAAAAAGTTAGCCTTTTTATCTTATAAAAAATTTTATAGCAAAAATTTTAAGCGTATATATGTTCATGGAAAAGCAATAATTTACTATTCTATAGAGTTTTTTTTAACATTAATGCAAAAAATATTTTTTTTTTTAAAACAGTTTTATTTTAATCAAATAAAAAAACATAGTACAACAAAAATTTATTTCTTTGTTTTAAAGTAATTTAGGGTCGTTCGTTGATCATGACTGCGTAGTCAGTTTTTTCTCACCACATCTAGTTCTTCCACAATATGAACCTGAAATCGGAAAATGGAGTCTTCAAAGGCTATTAAGAAATTTCTTTATTTCAACAGATACGAATTTGATGTCTAAAGCAGAGTTATTAAGCTCAAAAAGATAAATAATTTTTACATATTCCCTGTTCCTCCACCTTCTACCTTTCCTCTTGAAAATTGGGTTTTAAACACCGTTTTTCGATAAATAGCCGATAAAAACAATCTTTGAGAAAACTGTTATACTGTCTTCGGAGAGAATATTTTTTGTTAAAAATTATAGGAGTTGCCAGAACATTTGAATGACCTACGAGGTTCACTTTTTTCAGAATAATGCAAAAATCGAATTTTTGCATTGGAACCAAGCCATTCACACTACGTAAGTAAATAATGGAATCGTTTGTTGTTGTAATTACATTAGGTTCCATTGTGGAGCCAATAAAATTCAAAAAAAAAATTATTTAATTGATACATAAAAAAATAATTGTTGGCCCAACATGGGATTGAACCACGGGTCTATGAGTTATTTATCGAGGAAAGGTAGGAGGTAGGGGAAAAGTTCATATGTAAAAATTCTTTATCTCTTTATGCTTAATAGCTTTCTTTCAGACATTAAATTCGTATCTGTTGAAATAAAGAAGTTTCTTAACAGCCCCTGAAAACTCCATTTTCCGATTTCAGGTTCATATTGTGGGAGAACTTGATGCGGTTAGAAAAAACTGACTACGCAGTGGTGATCAGTAATCCTAAATTACTATAAAACAAAGAAGTAAAATTTTGTTTTATTGTCTTTTTTTATTTGATTAAAATAAAATTGTTTTAAAAGAAAAAAAAGTTTTTGCATTGACGTTAGAAAAATTCTATAGAATAGTAAATTATGACTTTTCATGAAAATATATGCTTAAAATTTTCTATAAGATAAAAAGGCTAACTTTTTGTCACCCATATAATTATTTTGATATATAGGGCTTCAAAGATCTTTTTTTTTTTGCAAAAAAAAAAAAAACGAAAACAAATTGATTTTTTTTTTACTTTTTTTCGATCATAGCACCAATTTTACTGGAAAATGTTATCACCGCTCGTTGTGGAAAATCTTGTTATATGTAAATTCACGCACTAATGTACCGTTGGGCCAGAACTCTTTATCCAGTAGCTGGTCAAACTGATCAGTAGGAATATTGATTCTGAATGACGCTATATTTCTGTTATACGAAAAGTTATACTTGTAAACTCTGAAATCGCTTTGGTTTATTTTTGATTGTATGTAATAATTCATGTCTTCCACAGTAGTATCGCTAGCCAATCTAGACACAAAGACCGTTTTTTTGGGTGGAATCACCACAAGCGACTTCGGTACAACAGCAGCAATAGGTCCATTTACAGTGCGTAGTAAAGACGATAAAGATGAGGGTCCAAGGTTTTTATTTCCTGTGGAAGGCAAAGGTAAAGATGAGGATCCAGTATCTTTATTTCCTGTCGAAGACAAAGGGCTCCACATCATTTCAGGTGTTGAAAAGGATATAAGAGATGTAGGCGGAGTGGGGTTAATGGGAGTTGCGGTATCCGGGATATTTAGAGTAGCAGCAGTAGGTGGTGCAGGAACAGGGTCATCATCACGTGTGTTAAAGTTAGTCATAGTACGGGGATCAGGACATGGGATAAAATCGAGTTGCACATCAGGTGGGTTTGAAGACGGACGTTTCCTTTTCGGAGAGGATGAATCATCTAAACATTTAAATCCTTTAAAGAGATTTTCATAGTGTTTGAATATTGCAGTTAAGGCATTTAAATTTTTTCCAATTTCCAAAAATCCACTCCTGGCGTGACTAAAAGCATCAGCTTGTCTGCATTTCAAACAGCTCCAACGACGACCCTTTCCATCTTGAATACTATCAAGCACTTTTCCAGTAAGTCCGGCACATTTTATATGGGCAAGGCTATCACACAGCCAGCATGATACATGCCGTACCGACTCGCTTTTTATATTACAATTGGGATATCCACAATTCATTGTAATAGAAATATTAATAGTGATATTAAAAATGGGGAAAAAATTTTATATTCGGAAGACTAAACCAGACAGTGAGCCTCAGACGGGTTGAAACAGTTGTGAAAGCACTGGAAATGACAGCGGCACAGTTATTGAATAGAAGAGAATAAAGAGTGATTATTCTCTAGTACGCTCTCATAGAAAAAGTAAATCAGTGTATGTATGTACAGTAATTATGGCAGCACAGTTAATAAAGAGTATAAGAGATTGAATATTCTCACAGAAAAGTTAAGTAATGCAACAATACAAGAAACAAATGTGTAGAACAATTTAATAAAACAATTAAATAAAAACGATAAACTTAGCTTTCCAACAATATTTTTCTTCACACGTTGTTACACAAATAAACGCTTTGCTTATCACTATTATAGACTTTTTAAACACAAATTTTGTAGAAAAAAAACTAAAATTAGAGAGCACAAAAAGTAAACACGTCTGTTCTTTCATAAGCTTTTCTTTAGCTGTTGAGTACTGTTATTCATAATTGCTATATAAATTCTTCCTATCCAAATCCAATTGAAAAGCAACATTCATATTTATTTGTATTTTTGCAAACAAACCTAAAAATTCTTTTTTCTTTCACCAAACATATAATCTGTCAAAAACGAAACTTGGTTCTCAATGAAATTCTTTTTTTGTCGTATGTCTACTTAAATTTAAAATTCAGAATTTCAACGAAATTCACTCTTGTGTATCCGCACGATTAATTGATTTCTCTTAATCAATCGCTTGTTTTCTCTATTACATTTATACAAATCGCTTTGTATTCTTATTTATTGATTCTCAGCGGTATTCGTGTTGAACGCTCCATATTTTAATCAGCACTTATATTGAGACTGATTTTCGAAAGTATGACCCTAAAATGATTGAAAGTATTCCCAGTAGGAAATGAAATTCATCTTGTTTGTTCAAAAAACATTTTACTCCCATGAAACAAAAGTTGTAATTTCGCAATGAATGAATTTCTTTTTAAGACTCGGTCATAGAGAAAATGTTGTTCATAGTTTCAGTAAAATATCCATTGGTCACTATCACGACCATTTATTCACTTAAGTACAATTTTAATATGCTTTATGTATTTCTTTGAGTTGTTTGAAAATTTCTTTGACGACAGCATATAGTTAAAATTATTTACACACACAAACACAGTGTCCAAAAAAATGATGCAAGTTTATATTTGCAAAATCCTTGAGCGAAAATAAATAAAAGATTTATTTTACAAAATCAAAACTGTAGAGAAGAGAAAGTGATGAAGTGAAGTGAAGCAGGAGGAGGAGAAAGGTGTTACTACCAATTTATGACCCAACTCTGAGTGGCCATTTCGAAATAATTTCTGAAAATGACTTGCACAATATTTACATTAGCCACAAAGACAAACAATTCCCAAGGCTAAATTTCTAAAAATGTGTAAAAGATTTGCTGTTTGTGTAAAAGAAGAAGAAGAAGAAGAAAAGTCGACTACATAATTTTTAGGAGATCTTTACCACAAACTTGCATTACTTTATAATGTTCTATATAATAGAAATGCAAAAAAGAAAATGGAGTGCTGAATAAATTAGTAAAATTACGAGCTAAATAAATTTGATTAATAAAACAAAATTATTTATTACCGCAAAAATTCCATTGTGTTCTTAGAAATTATATTTTTTTTTTTTTTACTTTTTTATTTTTATAATTAAATTATACCACATTTAATTGCTTTAATTAATACCACTCAGCATCAACATCAGATCATCATGTCAGCGAGAACGAAAGATGAAATGATAATTATCTTTCATTTCTTTAGACAGACACTGACACTGTGTGTGAATAAAAAATCAAGAAAAAAAAAGAAAAGACGAAAAGTCTAGTTGACATACATATGTGAATGTCAGCGCTTTTGATAGACAGTGTACACGGAAATTATGCACTCGAAATACGAGCGGCTGAACGTATGCTGACTGAATGTCGCTTTATGCATGTTGAATGTTTTAAGTTGAATATTTCATGTTGCTTGTTGTACTTGCAGTATTTATGCATGTCTCATTTCATATTCTGTTGCATATACCAACCAAAAAGCGAAATAAGTCGCCATTCTATTATATATGTACATATGAATGCATGTGTGCAGATTGTAAGTAGTGAAGAGTGACGATGTCGTTGTTAAAATTTACATATGTACATCTTTGCAAATTCTTGTGTGGGAAAGAGTATTAAAAACTTTACAATTGAATTGAGTCCACATGCTTTGATATTTACAATATAGAATAAAGTGGAAGAGAATGAATTAGTGCAATGTACTTGCATGTTACTGACAATAGAATTAAAGTGACTACATGTACTTACTTCGGAGAGTAAATAGTGTATGTAAGTATATTTGAAATATATATCTAGTGCTGTTGAGTTTGAGAAAAACAAATGCGATCTGACTTTCAAGAAGAATATTTTTGTATGCATAAGGAAATCCACTCCAGGTCAATTGATTCAAATAAACGAGCTTCAATGAATTCAGTGGTAATATTTGCCCGATCTTATAACAAGCTTATGTTCTACTCTCAAATACATAAATGTATCACCTTGACTTAACGCGTCACGTCAGACTTTTTGTCCAGACGCATTTGAAGTTATTAAATAACCGGTGAGGACACGTACTGTTGTGATATACTGTAAAATGCGATACTTGTAGGGAAATAAATACTGTTAGCTATAAAACTAAAAATAATGAATATTTTTTAATCAAATATTTATTGATATATGTAAAATACAAAAAGTAAGTAGATATTTATTCGAAATGTCCGCCTTTGACCTTTACGAACGTCTTGAGTCGGACTGACCAACGATCAATGGCTGCACGCACCTCATTCATTGGAAAATTTCCCACAACACGAATCAAAGCTGACTTAAGCGAATCAATGTTAGGGTATCTTTTGTGGCAAACCATGTCCTCTAAAACTGTCCATAATTTATAATCCAGCGGGTTTAAATTGGGACTGCCATTCTTCAGAGGAAACGAACGCTGGCAAATTGGTTTGAAGCCCGGTTTGTATAGTTTTGGCTTTATAGGCCGGCGCAGAGTTCTGCTGGAAGGTCCATGACTGATTTTGGAACAGAGAATGGCTAAGTGGCTTTACAACAGCTTCCAAAACGGTTTCTTGGTAAACTTTGGCAGATGTTTTGACTCCCTGTTCGCAGAAATGCAAGTCTGTGATCCTATCATATCATTACTGAAGCTGGGTGATGATCCTTTTCGACACGTGGAATTAGTTCAGATGCTTCCTTAGATGACCGTGCATACACCCAATCATTTTGCTTGTTAAATTTTTCCTGCACGGTAAATATATTTTCGTCGGTAAACAATATTTTTCTATGCAAGTTGTCAGCGTGCTTCACCAAAAGACGTTTGCATTTTGTCATCCTATTTCTTTTCAAAACTGCAGTCAACAGGTGTCCGGTACGGCGTTTGAAAGCCCCAAGTCCCAAGTCTTTTTTAATAATCCGACTCATGGACTTCTGCGTGATTTTCATCTCACGGGCCATGATTTTCTGTTTTCGGAGCGCATTTCGTTGAATTCTTGATTTGACAGCTTTGATGAATTGCTGCGTCCGAACTGTGCGTGGACGGCCCGACCGAGGGCGGTCTTTAACATCTTCAGTATCCTCAAACAGTTTTATGCTCCGATAGAGGAACATGCGACTAATCCCGACCGGGCAGAGCGTTTTGAAAATATCAGTTTTTTCATTTTACACATCAAAAGCGCTATTAAAGCGATACGGTTCTCGTTATCTGACCATTCCATGGTGAAAGCTGAATCAATTTCGAAATCCCGTTGCAGACTAACCCTTTAAAGGTTATGTTCCATAAACCATATGATTATAATAAGCTGTGTTTAATTCTTCTATTGGAATGGGTGTGTTCAATATTGTAACAGTATTTATGTCTGTATTAGTATGTATGTACTAAGCAAAATAATGAAAAATACTACGATATGAATGACTATTTAAAAAGTATTTTCTGCCACCAGATGGCGCTTCAAAACGCATGCTATGTAGTTGAATTATTGTATTTGACACTACATTATTAGTAAAACATTGACGCTAAAAGTTTTTAGGATAGCAGATTTAATTTTTGACATTAGCTTGTTCGAAAAATGCATTGTTGAGGGTGGTACAGTAGTTTTTATAACTGCTTTAAACAACAAGCACATGAAAAACACCTATGGTTTTGAGCTGTTTATAGGCAAATAACAATCAAATATTTGTCAGCTCGTTAACCCAGTGAATAAATATTTTAGTTGAAGTGAAACTTTTTAAGCGAGAATAAATCGAAAATTTTGCAATTGAAGTCGTGTTGTTGTTGCACTCATGAGAAACTAATAAGAAACGAAAATGTGCTGCTGTTAGTGTTTAGTGAACGAAGTGATATGGGGATCGACTGGATACAATCATGCAGAGAGTCGACTTCACATCTGCTTTAGTGAGAGAGCTTATATATAGCTGAATTTTTTTTTCATTGTGTTTGTGCCGATAAATGTAGAGAGTATCAACAGAAAAAAAGCTTTGGAATATAGAAAGAGGAAGAGTGCAGAAGCCTCAACAGCAACGGTCACGTGAAAAATCGCGTTTGCACTCTAACAAAACCAGTAAGAAACGAAGTTAAGCAGAGAGATAATTTCTCGCAGTTTTATTGCATGTGCTTTAGTGAGAGAGTCCATAGTGAAGTCTTGGCTTGTTTGCATATAACTGAACTTTCCTTTCATATGTTGTACACGTATACAGGGTGACAATTTAAATACTCTGCAGCAAGCTTTGCCATTTACCGTTACTTTAATTTAAAAAGCAAATTCATTCATCATTGGCTTTGCTTTTAATTTCATTTGAGTTATTGTTATTACATTTTGAAATTTCCATAAAAATGGACAAGGAAAATATTCGTCGTGAAATTATGAAATTTCATTTGGCAAATTATAGTAGCCGTCAAATTGCAAAGGCTTTAAATTTGTCAAGTCGTACGGTAGACCGAGCTATTATTCGATATAATGAAACTGGGGGTTTTGGAGATAGAGACCGGGGAAAATTTTCAACAGTTGCCACTGCTGGTTTAACAGAAAAAATTCGTAAACGAATCAAGCGAAATCCAAGGAGCTCGATGAGAAAAATCGCTAAGGAAGTGGGAGTAAACCGTAAAACAGTGCGAATCATTGCAAAATCAAAGCTTAATCTTAAGCCGTACAAGCTCCGAAAAGCTCAAGATCTGACACAAAAAAAGAAAGATTTGCGACTGCAAAGATGCAAGGCGTTGCTACGCTCCTCCGTTTTCCGTTTTAAAAAATGTTGAAAATATCTTGTTTACAGATGAAAAAATTTTCACGGTTGAACAACATTTCAATGCGCAAAATGACCGAATGTGGCTAACATCATCATCGCAACAAAATAGGACTTTTGGCCGAGTTCAAAAGCCAGCTTCCGTTATGGTATGGGCTGGAGTTTCCGCTAATGCCAGAACCCCTCTAATATTCGTTGAAGAGGGTGTTAAAATTGACCAGGTTGTTTATCGGAGCATTTTAAATGAACATGTTCTTCCCTAGGCCCAAGATACATTTGAAAATGAAAACTGGTCTTTCCAGCAAGATTCTGCACCTTCCCACATGGCAAAATTAACGCAAACATGGATAAAAGACAATTTTTCTGGATTCATAACATCTCAAGAATGGCCACCATACTCCCCAGACTTGAATCCAATGGACTACTCTATTTGGAGTATTGTAGAGAGTAAGGCTTGTGCATCTCAACACCACAGTCTGAATTCGCTGACAAACTCATTAGAGAAAGCCTGGATTGAAATTGATCAGGAAGCCCTGCGGCGAACAGTCCTACGATTTCCGGATCGATTGAAGGCATGTGTGCAGGCTAAAGGAGGTTATATTGAATGAGGTGGGGTTCAAATGAATGCTTATATATTCAGCAATGTTAACACTTAATTGTACTTAATGGAAGTACGTCCTTTTGAAAATAACTGCTGAAATGTGTGCGTCACTTTACGATTGTCACCCTGTATACTAAGTCGTGTTTGTGCCGATAAGTGTGAGTGCTTGCAGACACATAATTTTTTTTTTTTTAACTAAACAAAGTTTGCTCAAAATTAGTTTAATCTTTTTAAACAACGGCTATATGATTGTCTCAAATCATCTGGTTTTACACTCTAGTAATATTCAACAAGCATTCCAATTAGGCAGTGTCCTCCTTAACTACTTTCAATACTTGGGTCCAAAAAATTTATATTTATTTTCTATGAAAAGGTTCCTTATATGTATCGAAAACTTTATAAAAAAAAATATGGTTTTTGAAATATAGGCATTTATACAAGTGCGTATATTCTAATTGCCATAAGAATTCCATTGTCCCACGACAGTTGCAAGATTCTTTCTTTTTTTTAATTATTCGGTATACAACTTTGCTTCCCCCGTTTTCCAATAGATGTCTGCATCGGTGAGGGCTGCTCGAAATACGTAGAACAAAATTGTCATAAAGTCAGTTTGAACATCTTTTAACGTATCGATATCACCTCATTCCTGAAAGTTGTTTGCATTTTAAATTATTCTCGATTCAAAACGTTTGTTTTTGAGCCAAGTTCTCATTATTTGCAGGAAGTTTTGATCTTCTGCTTTCATTTGAAAAAAACTTCAGTTGAGGCAGGCTCATCGAGTGCTTTCAAATACTTACGATGATCGACCGCTTAACCAAATATTCACATCGCCAAGGTTATGTTTTGTATTTGGTGAGACCAGCTCGGTTTGATATACTACGACCTACTGAAACCGAGTGAAACCATCACTGGAGATCAATATCGAATGCAATTGATGCGTTTGAGCATTGATAGAAAAAAAGCTTCAGTAACAAGAAAGACACGGCAAAGATATCTTCCAATAAGACAATGCTTGGCCACATGTAGCAAAAGTGGTCAAGATATACTTGAAAACCCTGAAATACAGAAGAGGTCTTGCCCCATCCACTTCTCTCCCCAGACGTCTCTCGTTCCGACTACCAACCATTTCGTTCGATGGGGCACTGCCTGGCGGATCAGCTAGGGTTTTACTACCATTAACTAAAACTTTCATATGAGACAGTTTTCGTTGAAGCCCGAAAAATGTTGCACAGTGTTTTCAGCGCACTTACTACCTTGATCAAAAAGTTCCGGGATTAACCACCGTGTTCCGATTTGAATATCTGTTTTTTTTTTGCTAAGTTGGTAGATCTGTTGTTGATATCTCTCTAAACCTTAGCGTCATAGCTTGACATTTGCAAAAGTTACGTAGCCAAGAGTACATCTATCTCTGTGTGCGTGTTGGCGATATTTTACAATTTTATTAAATTGTATTATATTAAATTTTGCGTAAAAAACGGATTTAATGGTGCGCGAACGTTGGAAATATTGGAAAAGTGTTTCGGCAACGATTCTCTAAAGAAAACGGTCGTTTACCAATGGCACGAGCGGTTCAAAAGTGGTCGTGACTCAATCGAAGATGATGAGCGCAGTGGCAGACCATCGTTATCGAAAACCGACGAAAAAGTTGATAAAGTAAAAGAAATTTTGGTCAATAACCACAAATTAACCATCATAGAATATTATTTGGGCGTTATGAGACGTTTGCGTGAAGCAATTCGCCGAAAGCGACCAGAATTGTGGACAGAAAACTCATGGATTTTGCACCATGATAACGCACTGTCGCACAGTGCCATCATTATTCGTAATTTTTTGACGAAAAATGCAACAAATACCATCCAACAGCAACCGAATTCACCTGACTTCTTTCTGTTCAATCGAGTTAAAAAACCATTACGAGGAACGCGTTTCAGCAGCCGGGAGGAAGTAATGGAAAAATCGCAGGAAGCACTGATGAACATACCGAAAACCGAATATAAAAAATGTTTCGAGGTATGGATCAAGCGCTGGCATAAGTGTGTTGCAGTCGATGGGGATTACTTTGAAGGGGTTATTATAGATTAAGATGAATAAACTTGTATTTTTAATTTTCTGAATAAATTCCGGGAACCGAATTCTGCATGTTTCGCATTCAATATAATCGACTGCGTTTTCGCAGTTAGCACACTTCATTTCTTTAAATCTACGATTATATTCCAAAAATCGAGTTTCGGGAAGTCAACTTTAAAGTTCGAAGCAAAAATAAAATAAAAAAAAATTGTTCCTAAAAATTCAGCCAAATATTTTTTCGACGAATTGCTTCATTTATAAAGTCTGCTAAAGTCAAAGTGAAACCGGTTTCAGAATAAAAATCTTAAATTCAAGGAACTTTTGTACAAAACCATATTTCTACACACGCTTTTTTGACGAAATTGTTTGCGCTCTTTAAATCTTTCTTTTTGTTCTTTGCTTCCCTTTCGTTTTTCATTTTTATTCATCTCTTCTCTACATTTCGTCCTTCTCTCTTATTTGTATCTATCTTTCTAGCTCTCTCTCTTTTCTCCTACACTCCCATTCGCCTCTTTTCACTTACTCCTCTTTTGCTTTCATTCCCTTAATCGAACCTCCCTCTCCCTCTTCGCTACAGCTATCTCTATATTTGATTTTACAATTTTTCTTTTTTCTTTTCTCTCTCTTTCTTTATTCCTTTTAAACTCTTCTCCTCTCTCTATCTTTCCTCTCGTTCTGTCTTCGTCATTGCACCTTTTCCAATTTCTTTCAATCGGTCTCTATTTAAGTAACCCTTTCATTTTCCTTTTTCTCCCTCTCTCCCAAACCTTCCTCTTTCCTCTCTTTTACTTTCACTTTCACTTTCTTCAAGTTGCCATTTTCCCTCTCACTTTTGCATGCAGAATTGAAAGAAAAGCTCATTCGGTGGACAGAACGTAAAGTAATCCCTTCACTGTCAGTACGTATATAAGCATACAAAAAACTTGCCATTTTTCCATGTATCTTCAAGCAAAATATATTAAACCAGATATAATTTGATCCTCCGACTGGTTCTTTGGAATTTTAAAGCCACTGACAGCGAAAGAGTTCAAAGCTGAATCTGGATACATCAATCGTATCTCGACACCAGATCCTTCTAATTAAAAACTGATTTAAGATTTGACATCAGTGAGTACAAATCATCTACAAATGTCTATTAGGCTATAAGATTCCTCCTTAATTTGAACTGTCTAATTTTTCTTCATTGAACTCCTCTCTTAATTATCATAAAGCTATTAACTACATACTAAACAATACATATTTACATCTTAAAGCTATTAATTTTTTTTTTATTTGCTGTAATGAAATGAAAAAATGTTGATTTAAATATTTTTCTAATCAACTTCTGAGCCATTTGCAATTTCATTTAAACTTTTTACACATGATTTTGCAATTAACCCAATTGGAAAATGTTGTCATTAAACTCGAGAATGCGTAACCTACATGCGAGTTACACATAAACAAACTAACACATACACACATACACGTTTAAGTACAAACTTGTGTACACACACATCCGTTTGAAAACAGGAAACGTAAAATGTATCCAAGTGTTTGTATATGTAAATGTTAATATCCATGAACATTGTAGTTTAGGTATTGTAAACACTTTTTCCACTTGTTGCTGCTGCTGCTTATGCTGTTGCTATCGTGGTGAAATTATCTGTGACATGACATTTTCCTATATCGCATTCTCTACATAGTAAATGCAAGTCATTTCGCGTAAATTGTTACAATAATATTATATTTACTCGTAATATGTGCATACCACATTTGTATGCTAAAATTTATTTGTATTTACATATTTGCTTATTTTTACTATTTACTTTTATAATATTTCAAGCATTTTCTATTATTGCAAATTGATTTCAAGAATATGTTAGTCATTGTGACATTTTATATATAAATATATTTTTTTTTTCATTGGAAATTCAATAGAAAAGAGCAGCACCCAGTAGGAATAATTAAATCAGAAATTTATGATATTAAAATAATGCAGTTGATTTCATTTTGGCTCGTATTTTCAAATAAAGTTGAGATTTAGATTTATAAAAATGTTAACTGAATTAATAATTACTCATACGCCATGTATGCCAGCTCAGCTATACGATAGAGCCAGGTATTTGATAAAGATGACCACTGGAAAAATTTTTCGAAACAAAATTCCTGAGAGAAATTAATGCATTTACATTATTGCGTCAGTAAATATGCGAGAAATTTTCAAGCATTCTTCATAAAAGTTGAGTGAACTCAATTCGAAGATATGGATTAAGTTTCATATAGATTTAATATAAGATTAATGAACAGAAGAAGTTCACAAGACGCTTGTTATAGGCTTGAGATAAAATAATCTAGAGTTATGGTTACTAGAAACAGCGTTGAAGAGAACGCTTTATGACTATGATGCTTGGAAAATATTGACTTTCAATATGTTCAAATTTTGTGAACATTCGAAAACTATATACGACCAAGTTCGTGTATATACAGGGACCCACAAAACCAATCGAATAAGAAAATATTTTTGAGACAAATAAAAAATTAACACCTCTGAAAAGTGTCTAACCATCTAGACGAACACAAAAGAAGCACAATTTTTAAAATCAGGTTTCAAAAGATCGGAACTTTCGAGACCATTTTAGGATCTGAAGATGTTATTTGATTTTAAAAATTGTGCCTCTTTTGTGTTCATACAGATGAGTAGAAATTTTTCTGCCATTCTTAGCTATTAATCTTGTCCCAAAAATGTTCCCTTATTCGATCGCCTTTATGAGTCACTATATCATTGCCTTGAATATGAACAAGAGCAAACACAAATCATATTTGTGTTCGTGAACATACAGTTGCAAATTTCTAATGCATCCACAATGTACACTTCATGAACCATGACTCGTATTTGATATTTTTGACTTTCTGCGAGTATAATACTTGATCTTTTACTCTTGAATAATGTTCTGTATATTAGCGTTTAAATACGAATCCTGCTTCATTCACAAATATTTTGAAAAGTGGAAAATGTAAATTGTAGTTAATGTTAATAGAAAGCTTGCTGCGGAATTGGATTGGTAGCCTTAAGCTTGTACTTCTCTTGCAGACATTGTTAACCTCAAGTTATAAATTGGATACAGTTTTATTCATCAAAATAATATTGTGATGAACTCGATAGCAGCAGCGATTTATTTTGATTGTCACCTTCTCAGAACATCAAAGCAAATAATATATGGTGAAAATTTTCTGGATCTATTTCATTTTCAATTTTCTTTTCCAAAAATTTGAATACTTAGAAATAAAAATCTTTCAACATAGCAACTGCTTATTGTATTAAGACTCAAATTTCAGGATCAGTCAGTCAAATGGTCTGCATTTTGATCTGTTTTAAGATTTGTGTAACGATCTGATTTTTGGTCGGACCTAAAGACCTGATTTTTGTTATGAATTTTATATTGAAAAGTGGTGGGGTTTTTGGTCTGAATTTTGGTTTAATTTTTTAGCAATTTGGCCTGAATTTGAGTTGCGTCTGAGTTTTGTTCGGAGTTTTGATCTGTATTTAGTCTGGGTTTCGGTTCAAGCGTGGTCTATGGCAATATGATTTGGCTGGTTAAGTTGGGATGTGAGTTTGGTTGTTCATTGGTCTAAATTTCTGTTTGATTTTACTGTTTTTGTTTCAAGTATTAGTTTTGATTTCAATTTCGTCTGAATTTTGGTTTGAGTTTTCTTCCAAATTTCGGTCTAATTTTCCGCCTGATTTTTGATATAAATTTGTTTTAAATTTTGGTCAGGATTTTGAGATGATTTTTTGTTTGAGCTTCAGTTTGATTTTTGCTTTGAATCTGATGTGAGTTTGTCTGAGTTTTAGTTGTGATTGGTCTGAATTTTGGTCTGTTTTTTATCTCAATTTATTTTCTTCTGATTTGAGTCTAGCGTTGAGCATGAGTTTCTGTTTGATTTTTGGCCTGAATTCGGTTGAAGTTTGGTCTGACTTTGGCCTAAGTTTTGATCTACTCCACGGGTGAAAAAAATTTAAAACCATTAGTCTAGTGAAGAGACTTTCACCCAGAAGGCTGTGGGTTCGATTCTTGTCTTAGTTTGGTGGTTGATCCTCATAACCTTCTTATATTCCTATTGATATGAAGTTAATGATAATAATCATAAGAACGTGTACAAGTACAAATCTTTGTAGGTTATTTGAAAACCACCAATTTATAACAAATTATCACACCGCCCTTCGAAAACGGCGTTACACTTTAGGCCTAACCATCGCTTCTTTGGTCTAGCGGCAGAGTGCCAGACTGTCTCTGGAAACCCGGTTTGGTTCGGTTCTCGGTTAGGGTATGGTTTTTTGTCTATTTTTTTTCTTCCTTCCTTTCTTACTTTCATAACTTGGAGCTGTGGTACCATAGATCTTATAAATCTCACTGCCTGATTTTCGGGTCGTCCAATCCTTCAAATAATAATAATAGTCTAGTTATTAGTTTGGATTTCGGTCTAAATTTTAGTCTGAATTTTGTTTGAATTTTTCTTTGAATCTGTGAATAACTTTTGCTTGAATTTAAGTTAAATTTTTTACTTAAATTTGGTTCGAGTTTTGCTCTAAATATTGGTCCTTTTTGATCTTAGTTTGATTTTTTTTTGGCCTGGATTTTAATCTGATGTTTGGTTTAAGTTTTGTTCCAAGATTTTTCGTCCTTTCGGTCAGATTTTTGGCTTGAGTTTTGGTCTGACTTTCGTCGCTTTTTTTGGCTAAAGTTTTAATTTAAGTTTAAATCTAAATTTTTTATTTAACTTTTGGGTTTTCTGGTTTAGTTTTGATATTTTTTGGTCTGAATTTAGCTTTGGCTTTTGCTTTGTATTTGATATAAGCATTTGGTCTGAATTGAACTCTTATTTGGGTATGAACTTTATCTGAACTTAGTTTTAAATTTCGGTCGCGTTTTGGCCTACTCTTAGCTCCTGTATGGTCTAGTATTTTATCTAAATTTTGCACTAATTTTGGTCTGGATTCTAACCTAGATATTGGGGTCATAACTATCCCATTTTTTAGCAAAGTTATCTCTCTCCAAATCTAAATTCTTTATCCGCCCCTGATAGCAATGAACTTCAATATTCACAGAGTTGATAGTGTAACTAAAATGAGAGAAATACCAGTTCTAATATTTGATTATATTATCGATTACTTTATCTATCTTCAATATTTTTAATTCTATTCATAATAAATCTCACAAATATCTCTTTTTCTTAAAAATGCAAACATTCCAAAAGTGGTATTCAAATTTATGCGCCCATATAAAATTTTACACATTTTCTGTTTATACTCGGAAGCTACGAGAAAAAAAGCACATTTCATTTACTTACCCCATATCAAAAATTTCTATGTACATAGACCATAATTCAGGCTAACAAAACAAAACCAAATAAATTTATGACCAACACACAAAAATCATAAATTTCCAAGCTTGAATTGCTGCTGCATTTACATTTAAGCAATTTTTGGGTTTCCTAAATGCTGCTAAATTCTAAACGGTATCAACTTGAAATTTCATTTAATGTAAATGATGATTGCGCTTCTTTTTTCTTCTTTTCTTTATATGGTTTCATTGTTTGTTTTCCTCTCAGTTTTGTTTGTTTGCTATATTGTTTGCTAGTACATAAACCCTTTCAAAATCAAATAAAATTAAAGAAAAAACTTCTCTTTTTGCCCATCAATTGAAGTGCAAATTTTATGACTGACATCCTCGAACAGTGGTGCACATTGCTACTGTTGCTTTGGCTGGTGCTGTTACTGCTTCCTGCTGTGCTTTCCTACAATTTTTTGTTTGCTTGTTATTTTTTGGCTTTTCGCACTTTAGCGCGCACAAATTTTTATTGCTTTGGAAATGAAAGTGGATTTTTATGATCGCATGTAAGTGAGTCATTGCGGTATTTTAATGGTTATACGTTTCCTTTTCAACATACAAGCAAACACACACACACACACACACACACATACATATACTCATAGAAGTATAAAGAAATTGAAGAAAATTGGGTGTGGTGGGTGTAACTGAAAGTGAAAGTGTTTGAAATTAGATTTCACTGTGCAAAAATTTGAATTCCATTTATATGCATTTATTAAATTAAATTATTATGGCCACTTGCGATTTTTGCTTCTACTAGAAGACTATTTTAGAGGGGAATTCTTGAGCAGCTGTTATAATGTTCCATTCTACTTACTTGATATTTTCTTCTTTTTTTTTCCTGACAGTGAAATCTGCATATTTTTTCGCTTCTGTCTTCAAAATCATGTAACATTTTCTATGTGTCATTGTCAAAGTATATCACAACTGACACAATTTCAATTTCTAGTTTCGTTGCTGATTTTTTTCCTTTCTATTGCATACTTTTAGGAGACTGCATAATCTCTTCGTATACATAATTTTTATATCTACTTGCTTGCACTGGTGCATTTTTTCAGTGTCATTACTCTACATTCGATTAACACCGTTTTGGTGAACTGTTGGTGATACTGAAGAATTTGCACTTGTTTAACACTTTTGTAGTTAATTTGGAGCTAAGGTTTCTGAATTCAAAATAAGCTTTAATAATGCTTTAGTTAATGCAAATTTAAGTATCTTTTCCTAATCTCAACACTTCATAGAATAATTGAGAGGTTTCTGAATTTACTGGCTAATTATAGAAACTTAACTGCAATACAATTTACTGATAATCTAGAATTAAAGAAAGTGTTATTTGAATTAAAGATAAGCCTAAAAGTATACAATACTTTATGCTATGAACTGCTAGAGGATCCAAAGATTGCGAAAGAGGATTTGGCAGAATTTTTTCTTCATTTTCATTGGTATATTTATTTATCACTAATGTTAACTTTGGCTCATATTTTAAGCACCTGATTTTCAATGCGCCTAATCTTAGATCAATTACTAAAATAAAAAACTGTATTTAGATTCTACTTGAAACCTGGACATCAATAAAGTGCACTAAATAATTCGATCTAGATTTAAAATTTTCTTTTAACTTTTAATATCTTTCCTTTTCAACTTTTCGCAAATTCTAAAAGAATTCTTATACTTGTTAGATATTCTTTTTTACAGAAATTGTCAACGCTATTTTGTTGCTTGCATGGCATTTTGTGTGTTGTTTGACATTTTGATGTCATAACATTCAAGTGTCATAGAAATTGGTATTTTACTTCAGTTTTGCTGCTCAAAAATATTGCATCTTATAGAAAAGGGAAACATCTCAGCATATGAGCATAACACACACTGAAAGTTAATCAGATTGGCTCGTTTGTATGAAAAATGTTGCAATAAATCAAGTCAGTTTTAAATATGGAAATTTATAGTATGTGCCAGCATTTATTTAAAATATTCTGTAGTAGAAAATATCAGCATTTGAGCTATTGAGAGCACTAATATTTATTAAATTAGCAATTAAATGCTAATATTGGTAACGCATAGAGCTGTGTCATTTGAATTGAAGCTCATAGTGCAATGGATAATTTTGTAACAAATATTTTAAAGTTTATGATATTGCATACTTTTAGGCACATTTGTAGTTAATTACTTTCATTAACCCTTTCATTCACGAATTTTAATGGGACTTGATGGAAACTTTTTGTACTGAAATTATGGTTAGTTAGGACTTCCACACTCATCAGACCAAGTTTCATTCCTCTATATTGATTTGTTTGTCTTTTATTAAAGGTTAAAAAAACATAGTTTCCTACCCGGTTCTTGAGGTAAGAACCAGTGAGATAAAACATAAACTCGTAGATCGAACCGTAATGAGAAAACTGGTAAGCAAAGAGAATATTCATAAGTGAATGTGTGGTGATACGTTGGTCTCATATTCAGTTTCCTGACCACGTAAGACCTACAACCAAAAAAAAAAGAAGAAATTACTGCATTCCTTAGCTTTTTAGTGCATTTCAACCAGCGCTATTAAAGAATGCAATCAATTGCGATTAAAAATCATTAGTTTTTTTTAACAAATGATTGTAATCATTTTTTTAGTTTAGGTTAGGTTTAAATGACGGCCTGCTAGTGCCAGCACATTTAGAGCAAAAAGGCCCCTAATAATACCATAGGGTGCTAGGTCCCTATCCCTCTATATCAGGATATTTGAACCATTGGGAACTTTTTATAAAATTAAGTATTTGTCTAATTCTGGGCTTTGTCACATGTTAGGTCATCAAAGACAAAATTGTCAAGGTTTTTTTTCCCGTAAGTGAATAAGAGCTGGGCATTCGCATAGAAGATATGCTAGAGAAAGGACAGGAAACTTTCTCTTTACCACAGCTCCTGCATTGATTTTTATATGGTGCAGACTCAGTCTATCTTTGTGTTTTCCGATAGGGCAATGCCCTGTTATCACCTAAGCCACTGTACTTACCTATATGTTGTCTGTCTATATGTGGGAAGCCATTCGTACGTCGACTATCTAGCTTTGACCAAGTAAGTCTCGTCTAGCTATTCCCAACAGTTTAGGTGCAGATCGAACTGGTCGGACATTTTGTTGAGAGACGCTCTACAGTCAAGGGCTACTCTGGAAGTGAGGAATACTGATTCAAGGGATTTTATGGCTGCCTGGCTATTAGTAAAAATACATATCTCTTTTGCCGATATCACATTATATCTTAGCCAAGACATGACTTCTTTGATTGCCATGATGTCTGCCTGAAATATACTGCAGAACGTAAAAAATTTATTTTTCGATCTGACCATAAAAAAAATTCTCAAAAATTGTCGTTTTTTGCACATGAGGAACTAAAGTCCTACCTTAAAATGAATTACATAAATTCTTATTTTTCTATGTTTCTTCATAACTATTTTGAAAAAAAAACTAACTAATCATTCTTCTTCCAAAAACTGTTAGTTTTATTTAATTTTACTTTGGAAAACTTTGGAAAAAGCGTGGGTGTCGAAACCACGAAAAGACGTAATTCAAAGGTTGACATTGGGAAAAGTTGAAATATTTATTGCACTATTAAACAATACTAAAAGTATTGAATTATATCTTTATTTAAAAATCTTATTGTCTAAGCCATCTACTATTTTCTATTCTATTCCTTTCTATGTTTGGGCCCTTTCCCAATACTCCTTTTTTTCTATTTCTATTTCTTCCTTTTTCTCTCCTTACTCTATTTTCACCGCTCTATTCTGTTCTTTTCTTTATCCTTGTTATTATTCTTATACATATTTTCCAACCGTTCGGTCGCTGTTTCCATATTGTACATTTTCCATTTTCAAAATTTCTATTGCAATAAACTTTATAAATTTAAAACCGACTTTCCACCGTGTTTTTCATTTCAAAAAATATAATTCATCTCCGAATTATACACTTATGTCAAAGTAAAAAATTTGTAAAGAATAGGAAATTTAATTATTTTGATTGAATTGAGATAAAAATAAAAAGTAAATAAATAATTTACTAGCCAGATAAAAAAAACTGGCTGTGAGTAGAGGTGGGAATTGGAATTTTTTATAAAAAATATTTGATTATTTAAAACAAATTGATTAAAAGTTTCTTCAACAACAAATACTTTTAGACATTTAACCATTCCGGCTTCATAAAACCCCACCCATTAAATTTTTTAGGGTTTCGAGATCAGATTTATTCTTTTTACATCAAAATTTATCAATTCAAGTTTTTTTTAATCAATCAAAAATTTGGGAACTAGAGGGTTAATTAGACAAAAATCAGAAACAAACATTTCAACAACATCCACAATCAATAGCAATGCACTAATCTGTTACATCTGTAGTAAAAATGAATAGATTTGAACAGAAATATTGAAGAAACTATAGCACTGTTTCAAAAGACTCTAAACTCAAATCAAAGACCATTTTTGAAACGATTTATAATTTTAAAAATTTGTTAAAAATTCGCACCAGTTTAATATTTGTAATCAAAAATATATGTTAATATATTTTTAATCTTAAGTCGAGTTAGGCTATTTTTCATGTTTGATCGGGTCTTGTCAACGCAAACCAAAACTAAAATTACTAAAAATTTAATGATTAATTTATTTAGTGGAGATTATAAGTAATTATTTAATCATAACTAAATTTAATCATGATTCGTTAGTGATTAACTAATTAGTTAATTAAAAAAATTAGTTGATTATGCCCTAATCTACAACTTTTTTTCTTATATGGTGGCACTTAACGTGTTAACAATACATTGCTTTAGATATTATTCTACAATCGAAATTTTTTTTATTTTTTTGTTTTGTGAGAAGATAAATTTTTTCGAACATATTTATCAAACCTAATATGATTGAAAAGGGGTTTATGTCTTATCTCCGGGGCGGATACAGAAAACATTTTTTGGGGGGCAAGGGGGAAAATAAAAAATAAAAATTCTCTAAATGAACCAAAACGCCAAAACGCGGGCTGGAGCGTTTTTTTTCTCGTTCGTGTATCGTTTTGTTTTTTTTTTGGTGCTTATTCATAAACTTTATTTCGATGACTACCAATTTCAAAGGTACTGGTACGTTGCGCATTTAGGGGAAACCCTGTTCTTGTAGCAAAGTATTTCACAAGTTTTATGATCTATTTCCAAGGTAAAGAATCTTGGAAAATATAACAAAAGGAAACATTTATTCAGTTTTCGGTTTTAGATTGGTTTATTATGGGTCGAGAATTAGCAGAATCTTAAGAATAATTTAAGATCGCTGATTCCTACCCTGGGATTTTCTTTATATCGACCCGACACCTATAATTTTGTTTTTTTTTTTGGTAGATTCAATTCTCTACCTTAGAATAGAACCCGTTGAACTGGTACTTGAGTCACGTATTTACGAACTAAATCACCGAAATAATCCATTTTATTAGAAAAATCGATTTGGACATTTTTTAAGAATTTAACCCCATCTTGGAATCGAACCTGAGGCAGATGGAACTCCAGTCAAGCACTCATCCACGAAGTAACCATTGTTGAACATCATCGAGCTGTTTTTGAACTCGATTGGCAGCTTCTGTAGGAGATTAATTTGACGCTAAAATGGCAGTATCGTCTGGATAAGTAGCTATATAGTAATACCATCAGTTTCAGGCAAGTCGCAGGTAAAAATCGAATAAAGAGCAGAAACCAGAACACTGCCCTGTGGTACTCAGGTTTTCACTTAACATTTGGCTGATGTTTCATCATTACATAGACATAGACATAGAATGATAGGACATTAAGACCAAATAAAATAGAGCTCGAAGTAAATTTTTTAATTTGTATAACAGCCCTTGATTGCAAACTTTTTCGAACGCTTTTTGAATGTCCAAAAATATGGCAGAGCAATATTTTTTGCAATCCAGAAAGCCAGTGACAATATTCGCTATGCTCAAGTGTACCGTGCTTATGACGATTGGTGATTCGGAACTATATTCTTATTTTCTTGTATTATTAGCAATCTACTACTTCAAATATTTTCAAGAATATTGCACGCACACTTATAGGTCTAAATGAGGGCACTGAGTTTTCAGGTTTATTTGGTTTAGGTATCATTATTATTTCAACACATTTCTATAGAGAAGGAAAGTGGTTAAATGAGCAAGATTAATCATTATTCTTATAATTGAATGTAAATCGTTATAACTAAAAACAACAATAACAAATTATGTTCACCTTTTTGCCTGTTATGTTATTAAATTTTTAAGTGTTTGAAAATCTTTTGGGGGGGGGGAGGTTGGAAATGGGGGAAATTTCCCTACCCCCACATCCCCCCTTGTATCCACCCCTGCTTATCTATTAAAGAAAAATAACAAAAATACGAGAATGTTTGCTGGGGTCTAAGTCCAATACTAATTACAGCCGTTTTATTTACATTTTTTGTTATATTCCTGTTCAATGGTTTTTTGGTACTTAGACCCTCTAGACTTGCATCCTTTCAATTGATGTACACAGATATGAGCAAACAGAATGGATTGAAAGCATTTTTAGTTAGTTTTGCAATAGTGTAAATAATTACGGTGTTTAAATTTCGAGCATCGTAAATCTGATTCCAAGAATTATCGTTGAAATAAAAATTTCCTATAAATTTTCTGTTTTATGCAGCACAAAAAGCTTTGAAAATAAAGTATAGATAAATCATTGACTAATTATTTACACTGAATCAAATTCTAAATTATTTTCAGCGAATACTTACCTTTAATTTATATCTAAATACAGTTTAATTTGACTAACAAACAAATGATAAATAGCTGTTTCCGATTTCCAGCAAACACCCGCAATGCTCTAAAGAAATTTAAACGCCTTTATTTGAAATTCTATGTCAGGCTTTGGTTTTGATTTCCGTACATAAAAAATAAAGAGATAAAATGAAATTATTTGCAAAACAAAGTACGAACGTATAGTACAGAGGTAAAGGAGAGCGAGGAAATAGAGTGTGAAAGAGTCTACGGCAGTGTTTTAACATACATAGAATGGCGTTAAGGATCAGTGTACTGTGTACTGTGTTTATTGTGTAGAACAATATTTGGTATGTGTTTATGTGGGGGTGATAAATAAAAATCAAAAGCGCGTATAAACTTTAACATTGCCTCAATGATTCCAATTTTTCACATACATTTTTGTTTCGCTTTTTCTTTAAAATATCAATTTTTCTCTTCTTCTTCTCGTTTTCTTTGTGCCTATAACGCTTAATATAACCATCAATCGATGAAGTTATATTCACAACAACAAAACGATGAAGAAGAACAAGAAGATGAAATATATAACGGAAATAATGTTGTGAATAAATGGCGGAATAACAGAGAATTAACGGAAATTGTAAATAGGAAATTAGAACACGAATTGAATGTTCTACTTACTTAACTAGATGGAATTATTGAGGTTAAGTTTAGTGTAGTATAGTGAAAATAATATAATGAAATTATAATTTGTGTAATAATGAAGTTGTCGGAATAATCTGAAAATCTTTAAGAAAAATAAGGAAGTTTTTATTGATTTTTTCAATGAAATGATGTCAAAAGCAATGCAAAGGGTATTGCAATATTTTAAATCAATTAAAAATCAAAATATTCAAAAAATATTAATTCAAAATCCATGAGAATTATCTTTCATAGAAACAATAACAACAAATTACTCTTAAGAGCTAAATAAATTTTATTTCGAATCTTTGCTTTATTCCAACCAATCCACAAATATAGAGAATTTGGAAAATGACAACGAAACTAATAGATTCTTTCAATCAAATCACCAAATCATAACTAATTCAATATCAATGCAAAGTATTGCATTCTTTATCGTGAAAATAGTGGTACCATAAAGTTAAGCCAGCCACGATTCAGTGATGTTCCCTGGAGTCAACAAAGTTGAAAACTCTGCTGTATCATAGCAGTTTTATTGCTCGGTGTTAAATACACTTTAGAATCTTCAGATGAACTTGAAAGACTCCTTCCTATAAATACAAATTATACTCTGTTTTGAGACTGATGTAGATGATGTTAATCATGGGGAAATCATTAACAGAAGAGAAGATGAAAATAAGAAAAAGAGCGAAGGAGAGGATCGAGTCGTGCGGCACTTTAGTGCCAGTGAAATGTATTTCTGCGGCATTGACATTTATCATAACTAGGATATAACTCTCGTTAAGAAATCCAGCCGACAAAATTATTACCTACCCCATTAGCAATCAGTTTTTACACTAAGGTTTTATGCACACATATATAGAATTTTGTATCAGAAAAATAATTTTTGCGGGCAAATTTAATATAGTAAGCCTATTTCATTTGATGAAAACGGCTGCCGACATTTATCGATTGTTGTTAGACGCTAATGGTAAATTTGTTCCAAGATACTTTTGCTGTCAGTTACCGAATTGCAAGCATTACTTGATGAAAATTTTACTCAAACTGAATGGCAATTAAAGGAAAGAGACATCGATAGACGGAAACCCATTTCCGAAATGTTATTCTAACGGCAAAAAGAGAGGGTTTTTTGCATCAAATTGTTAATGGCAATGAAAAGTGAATTCACTATTCTTACAACGGCAACGGAGCAGCTAATCTCATACACGAATCAAGAAGCTTAATGCTTTTTTCTACTGAAGTTCACAGAAATCCAATATTATTTTCTCCTTATAAAAATTCTACATTAGTGTAGCGTGCACTAATAAATTATTTATAAATTATTATTGCAATAATTAAATGCAATAAAAACTAAAATGACATAAAGTTGAAAAGTAGATTTGTTTATAAGATGAAGATATTTCAGTAAAATGATGTAAATTAAGAATTTTATGTGTGGCTAAATAAAAGTAGCAAGCAGCAGCACCAGCAGCACCAAAAACATATGTGAAATTTCAATCTAAGAATTTCAAGTATTTTAATTGCAGCTACACGAAGCGCCAGTGAAGGTAATTAAAAATGTGTGTGTGTGCGTGTGTAAGTGTATGTGTGTTTGTATGGTGTATAAATGTGTTTTTGAGTGTTGTGGCTAAATTAAGTTAATAGCAGTAAAAGTGGGTAATATGAGACACATGACGTCACACATTAAATACACATACACGCACATCATACAAACAGAGCAGCATAGCAATAGCAAAGGATAAACGTCTTGATTTTACTTAAAACTTTTATAGCTGCAAACGTAATAAAATATTTGAAGCAGCAGAAGCGAACAGAAACCGGGAAAAAATTTTACTGCGAGCGTTTTTTCTTTTTGTTGCTGTTGCCAACTAAAAGAATTTCGCATACTTTTAGCTATGTATGTTCATTTATTAAAAAGCTTGAATTGCTCTCAAGGGAGTTAGGAGGCTTCTTTCTCACAAACACACACACACACTAAAATTTGTCTAAAAATATATATAAAATATAGAAAGAAGAGCAATTTAAATGACACAACGACTGTGACAATCAACTAGGAGAATGAAGCGTTTCCTTGATATTGTTGCAGATAATTTCCGGCATCTTCGCTGTTGCTGACATTAGAATATTTTCTGTTTCTTTTTATTTACTATTTACGAATTTACTTGCACGTGTTTCCGGTGTAACTGACATGCGTTTGAATTTATGTGTTCAAACTAAACTATAAAGTTCAACGAGGATATCGATTTTAAGCTTTCTGCGTATGTACGTGCATAAGGATGTATCGAAAAAATCGTAGTGGGACTCTGGTAAAAATTCAGAAAGAAAATTTGGGTTCAATTGGTTAAAATTGGACCTCTTCAAGCGAGACCCAAAAAATCTCTATAGCCTTCGCTAGGGGGGACAATTGAATTTTTCTTTTTTTTAGATTTTCTGTATCAAAATGAGGAAGAGAGATGCTCGGGGAGCTTCTTAAAAAGAAAAAAAGCAGAGTGATTTGGTTCAAAATCTAAATAGTTTTACTGATTTTTACGTTTTCTTGTTAATAGCCATGGTTGGATATCACGATTTTCAAGCACAGAATTGTCTGCAGAATCGAACATCACCTTCATTATCTGTCTGCATTTCATTATCGCTTTCTTCTTCCACAGCCACCAATGAAAATCAGCAAGCATGTAGCTAAATGTTTTGCCTTGATAACAAATTTCCATCGGTTGGATTACCAGGTGTCGGCTTCCACTATGATCATACGGTTTATTTGACAACTGCCATTCCAAAAATGTTTGACTAAAAAAATGTATTTTGAATGATCGGAGTTCAACCAATAGGGGTAAAATGATGCTTGACATTTCATCTAAAGTACTCACAAAAGAATCCATCTGATCAGAACAACAAGTAGATTTCGGTCCCACTAATAGCAAATATGATCTTCATCGAACCTTCGACAGTATCGGATGCCAAATCATCACGTAGTTGACCATCTCTTAACCAAATTTACTAAATCAGACTCTAATAAAAATTAAATCATGCTTAGTTGATTTTGACAGATTGTGAAAGTGTTGTTAGTGTTTTCACACAATGGATCCATTAACGGCTCCACGAAATAAATAACTCCTAATTGAAAAATAAAATAAGTCCTAACGCTAAATAAGTCCTAATGAAATAACTCCTAATAAAAAACGAAATAACTTCTTATACAAAAATGAAATAAATCCTAATTTTTAGGGGTTATTTTGCAATTAGGAGTTATATGGAGAGATGTGAACAATAAGAACAATAAATTAGAACGACAAGAACGAAAGCATTTTCTTACCGAATTGATCTACGAACACATCAGACGACGCAAATTAATTGGTCTCATCAACAAATGATTAGAGATACCATTGGAGATGATCGATATGAGGCCATCCGAACCACAAGCAAAAAAAAAAAAAAACCAAGACGACGATGGAAAGTAAGGCTCATATGTAAAAGAAATGTTTGCAAAGCTCACTCGTTAGTGATTTCACGTTGTCGCAAATGCGCAAAAATGTCCGTTGTTTATCCATCAGACTCTGAAAAAGTATTTTTTCTTTTTTTTTGAATTTTCAGGAATTTTTTTTTTTTTTTTGGGAAAAATGTTGTATTTTTATATACAAATCGACAATTAATGAAAAAAAGTAAAAAAACACACTGTTCCCTATGTTTTTATATATGGGTCCACAAAGTAAACATTTGAACTATAATTTAACCGAATGAGTTTAACCGAATGAGTTTGCCCGCCTGAGGATTAAAATGACCAGAAGACGTCGATGACGATGGAGTACTTTTGTTACGGTCCTATACTCTGCCGTTAGGTGAGTATAGGTGATCTGAGTTAAGGTGAATTCACCGTCCAAGTGTAGTACTCTCTTCTCTTTTTTTTTATATGAAATTTTTTGCTCTCTTAATGCTGTGTTTTCACTATGTCATAGTCCCTGTCAAAAAGAGAGAAATAGAGAGTTTCCTATATGAATTTTGGTTTCATCTTTTCAAATCTTCCTGAATTTATTGAAAATGGCACAATGTTTAATGTTCAAGGTACTCTTCAATGCATTTGCCTCTCTTCCAAGTTCAGACCAATCTAGATGTTGTGCGGTATTCTGTCTAATGCTTGGTTTTCACTAAGTCAAATTCAATCTAATTTGCTAGCATGTTTGTAAATTTCATATATATGAAAACCAAGCATAAGAGAGTGATTGAACTTCAAAATAAAGTGAATTATAAGAACATGTGTATGTGCTAACATATGACCTAATAAGTCAGCGCCACTTAGTTAAAGCAAATACTTCTAAGAAATATATGCTCTAATGTGGTTCACAGTTGATTGCAGTGCAAAGAGATAATCAGCAAGATAATCAAGCTCTGGCTGTGTCAATAAAAGTTACCAAAAATATCCATCCGAAAACGACTCTAGTTCAGCAACCCAAAAAAGCTCATGCATGGGCATTTCATTAGAACTTTCGTCCTTCTTACGATTCATATCGATTTTTGAGACCGAATTTTTGGATATCATCCTCTATAGTCAAATCTTTGATATTTTCATTTCCCTGTTTGGGCAGCGTGTTTCGAACAATTTTTGAATTCACTGCTTTAATAGCCGTTTGGTCTATAAACGAAACGTGGTCTACCAAATCTTTTTCGGTATTTTATTTCGCCAGTATGTTAGAACAACTCCATACCAAGATAGACAAAATTGCATAAAATTAAGAGAGTTTCTAGTTTCCCCATCTGCTTCATTTTGATAAGCAAAAATATTTTTGCGAAATTTTAAAGCAATATTAAAGCATAATGAATACATTCACTTTTTCATGCAAAAAAATCTTAGAGAAGATGGTATATAAAAATCTATATTTGGAAAGCCCATGCCACCTTTTATCTTTTATAATTTAACTCGAGATAACGTAATTTTTTAGATTCGATCGAGGTAGCTCAACTTTTTCAAATCTACCCTTTATTATCTGTTCGAGTTTCTATGATATTCCTATAACTTTTCTCCATACAAAATTTCTGATTTTTCGATACATCCTAATGTGCATATACCTTCCCAACGGGCCCGATTGTCAGCAGCTCGCCTGAGGAGTAACAGTTCAGGACTTGTTGTTTTTGTTTTGTTAACGAGCACTTGCTGTCAAAAAGCAATCGTTTCCGAGTCAAACGACGACAAGATCATCGTAATTTAAAATAACAAAACTGCTGACGCAAAGATTTCGTGGGAGGTATTTTGAAGCATTTCGAAAAGAAGAAGAAGAATATTGTATAGCAGGGCAGTGGAAAAAACCGAACGAACTGCTGACGCAAAGATCTCATGAGAAGTCTTTCGAAGCACTCCATAAGGAGCGTAAAACAGAGTGTTTTTTTCCAATGACATGCAATGTTAAAAACGAAATGTTGTGTCATACGGAGAGGAAGCGCTTACAGCTGACTTGTCAACACTCCGAAAGGCCTTTTGGAGTGTTTTTTTCCCCGTTGGGTTCATACCTACATTCTTAAATTAAAAATTTTTGATGACTTTCTTTAAAAAAGGAAATCAAATTTAAATTTATTCTATATGTAGGTAAATATGTATATATTTTATTCATAATGATAAAACTTAATCCTCATTTATACGCTGTCATTTTACACATAAAATATATTAAAGTTAAAAAGTAACAGCGATTAATTTCTGCCTATCTAACATGTGTTCTTAACGAGCAAAAAATATATATATACGAGAAGGTATTTATAAATATAAACCACTTATTCATTCATTCAAGAGCTGTAAAATTTAAACGCTTTTTGTAATTTACAAAATCCCAAAAGTTTTATTTTTTATTTTTTTTTTTACAGAAACTTTACAAGTTCTAAAGAAGAAATCACAGCGTAGTAATTATTTTGTGACAACCAGCGCACAAATACAGGTGCACATTATATATATATGAATATAAGTAAATGGATATATACATATATATACTCACATTTGTATCTAAACTATAGAAAATTATGAAAATAAAATGAAAACGGCTGATAAATTCATGTCAAACACCAGCACAAAGTGTGCAAAAGTTAGTGACGCCAACGGTGATGGTAATGGTGACGGTTGGTGACGGTGACAATTAAAAAGATTTTATTCACAATGTGCTAGCGGGCGAATAGGAAAAGTAATACTGGTGTCGGTGATGAGTCAAAAAGGTAAAATTCCAAATATGATGAATGACTTTAAGGTTGAATGCTTTTACAAAACATTAAAAAAAAAAGAGGAAAAATAGCAAGAGTAGCAGCAGCAGCGGCAACAGCCACCGCTCAAATCCATTATAGAAAATTAAAACTTATTAATTTTTTAGAGTGGTTGTGTGGTATAAAACTAAATATATCTATGTACATAAATACATTTGCATTTTCCATTTGCAAATACATGCATACATACGTAAGAACATATGTGTATATATTTATTATAAATATTTTATATTTATAAAATCAAAATGTATTATAATTTTATAATCTTCATTGCATTGCTAACAAACAAAGAAAAAAAAATAAAGAGATTGAATTTTGCACAAAAAAATTTTCCATTAATCGAACATGAATTCACACACACATTTATAAATTATATATCTACACATACACGGAAGCTCATATGCGGTTTTTGTAAATGTTTGATCTTGTTTCGAATGTATATGTACTTACAAAAAGTAAAAGGAAATTAAAGAATCCCTTGGAGAGCTTTAAAATTTCTTAAGGGATTTAAAATTTGCGTGTCTCGAAAATGTATTTACTTTTAAGTCAGAGTTACACTGTACTGCAAAAATTTCTTTATTAATTTCAGTTCTACACATTTCTTTGAATATTTCTTTACAAATGTCGAGTTTGTCTCTGAGATTTGCGAAAATAAGTTCAAAATTACAAGTAACTGAATTTGCTTCAATTTCATTAACGAATATGGTAATTAATCATCATCAATTCCAATTAACCCTTAGTGAAGCGTCGGGCATTTACGAAATAACTCAATCTATGACTTTATTTCGCTCTACGATTTTCCTGTATGTTCGATGTCGTTTTATGGTTTCTTGAGAGTTTAGTCAAGGACCTGACCATTGCCTGACAGCAATCTTGCACATAAATGGAGAAATATATATATCCAAAGGCATTAGTGGATCCACATTTCCGGTTGTTTTGATGTTTTTATTTTTGGAATTTTTTTATTCATGATCAACGATCATAAAATAATAAATTTTTATCAAAAAAGGGGGAGAGGGGTTATTTCCAAGCCCTGACCCCAAAGTAGAAAGTTTGTATTATTTTACACTATGGAGAAAAGTTGTGGGACCACTAATAACAACGACACATTTTAAGCGGTTTTTATTTTTTCGTACATAAAAATGTTTATAGAGTTGCATGATCAACGTTCACATCCATTTAATTTCCATTGATGAAGTGGGTTTTATGTTCGAGCCCCACCTACCTTCTCCAGAATCTACTAGTGGCCTAATAGTTAATTAAATAAGTAAAGTTTAGTATATCAAATCAAGTAATGAAGAGGTAAGTATGTACCACTCTTTTATTCTAGCAACAATTCAAGAATGCTTCTTGATAAGATATTGGGCAGAAAATTTATCAAAGGTTTTAAGCCAAGAGATCCACATAAATCTCGTTTTCTTTCAAACAGATTATACTTAGTGGATCCTGACGGAGATTTAACGACATGTGGTAAAAAGGCCCTGTAAAGAATCTTTCCTCGGTGTTGGTTTAAACAACAATGTCAAAGTTTTTGAGGAGAATTCAGGGAGTATTCTTATTTTTAAAATCATATTTTGTGACTGAAACCAAGATCTATTTGTATGGCATAGAGGATTATAATGTGGGAACAGTCTGAAGCGTATTTTGGCGACATCAAAAATGGTGTCTGGGACAAAGAAACGCAACCGATTGGTTTTCCTGGTCAATTGGTCTCTTTATGGTTTTACTTTGTCGGTATCCAGTTAAGAAAACCTAAGTTTGCAGCAGCTTGTTCTTCTAAGACATCTATTGTGTCAAGAGCTAGCTTTAAGCTAAATGTACTGGATGGCAAAATTTTGAGGGTAGAGGTAGATATGCATGTATGTTGTGAGTCCTAAGAGGCATATTAATTCTGTACCAGCTATTGATTACAAATTTCTGCTAGGCTAGGTTAAATGGTTGCTCTTTCGATTACCCGAAGAAGCCCAATTAGCGTAATAACGCCTTTTGGATACCACTATCTCGATGGCTAAGTCGAAAGAAACTTTCCAGTATTCCAGAGTTTTGGGCCTTCACAAACCATTTGGTGAAATCACAAAACTTCAGCAGAACGCTGAGGTTGACATCTCCTATGCTGCATAGGAAAGGTTTACCAAAGGTTTTTAGTCTATATCTTTCAAAAGCCGGGCAGTTAAAAAGGAAGTGTTCGATACCTTCGATCTCTTCAGTGTCAGAACTACTATGGCTGAAATCATTATGAAGGACACCCATTCTGGAAAGTGCGGTTATTAGTGCTATTTTCACCTTGGAAAAAGATTAAAGTTCTTTAGTTTTGGGGAGCTTATATGGCGCAAGCTGTTACGTCTATTTTTAAACCATATTTCTTCAATTTTCCGACCAATTATTTTCGATATTCATGAGTTTGTCGGCTCCTATGATGCCACATAAGATTTTAATGTAGCTCGCACGTGAAGATAATATTCCAGTAAATCTCAAAAAATTTTCTTTCAGTTTTAGCATTTATTTATTATTTTTATATGATTTATTCATACTGATTTTGTTAGATTTCTATTGTACTTCTCTCATAGAGAAAACACAAAGGGATGCATCTTGCTAGTTATGACAAATTACACTGTGTGACAAAAAGCAAAAAATTGCAGGCACTTTTAGGGAGACTAGCATAAATTGTAGGTCCAGTAATGCTAAGAAAAATGGTATGGGGGAAATTTCCCATACACGCACAAAATCTCGTTTTAGGGTCAAAAAACCGTTTTTGGGTAGGTTGATGTGAACAATCGCTCATAACTTTACTAATTTTTATCCGATTTAAAGTTTGAAAGAAGAAAAACAGTCCTTTCCGACCATGTATTGTTTACTATCATGAAACAAAAACTGACGAGACTGCAGTTGAAATTATTTTCCATTTTTAGATTTGTTCTTCATTTTTTGGGTTTGGATGATGTTTTTACGATATTATTCGATCTTGGAGATTTTTCGCAACAAAATACTTTCAAGGTAAATTTTATGCCGTGTCGAATGATTTTTTTAAAATTAAACTGGATAAAAATTAACGGAGCTATGTGAATTTTAAGATTTGAGAAATATTTTATTATTTATAATTATTCAGTAGAGTGCACAGTGCAGAGTGCTCTTTGAGTGAAAACTGTTTGCTTCTTTCGTTTCAACGACCAGCAGTAATCACCAAGCGTGTTGATGGAGCTCTTCCCCTGGAAACGTTTTTCAAGTCGTACACGAAGTGTAGTATGAAATAAGTTTCGCGTCGCATTCGGAAACAAAAATTTTGGAGGTGAATCCGATCGCACATGAAACTTCCCACACGAATCTATTGCCCCTTCGGGAAGAGGGCAAAAATATTCCCGCGGCAAGGTATGACTAAAATATCACAAAGTCTTATCTCATCCTGAGGAATGGCGCCACTTCAGTCTGCAATCAGACCAGATTGGTTGAAGCAACAAGGCGCAGCTCCAAAGGAAAAATAAACGCCAGGTAGACCCAGACGTCTCCCGCTTTTATACGAAACGGTGCTTTATACTGGGATGAGACCACGGTTGCCTATAAAAACTGAATCCCACGCTTGTTCCAGCCGGCTATTCACTCCGCTGCCAGACAAATAATAGCTGTCACTATTAATTGAAGTTGGCGGCTGGAAAGTAACAGTTTTTTTGCATGGAACGCAGAAACTAGGGTATGAGTGACCTTGCCCCACAGCGGACGGTAATGGACCAGACTGACAAAAAAAACAGGCGAGTGAGCAGTAATACTCTAGACGGGCCTTCTGACGAAATATTTAGCGATGGTTCCGGGAGGAGTTTTCCCTCGGACAAGATGAGAGGTTTAGCGGGTGGAAGTCTTGCACTGACTTCGGCTTTCAATTCTATTACTCCTTGTTAAAAAAACACGGATCTATTTGTACATGTCAAAAATTCTAGTTAACTGGAGAATAGAAATTCTAGTTAACGGAAAAGTGAAAATCAGTTAATTACAAAAATATTCTTAATTTTCATTGAAATCCACCATTTAATTTTGTAATTTTCAATTTACATAATTCTTGTCGAAATGTCCAAAACTGTAATTGGCTAATATTCCCATCTCAATTGCATTTACTAACTACAAATGGGAAATAAAATGTCATATTTTGATACACTGTGTAAAATTTTTAATATCAAATATGCATGAGTAAAGCTCAGAAATGTTAATATTATACAATCATTGTTTTCGTGATGTAACAATTTCCTTGCGTCATACGCATTTATTTATGTAGATATGTATGAACATACAAACAGTTGTATGTATGAAAGCATGCATGTGTACGTGTATGCGTTTGCATAAGTGTGGACGTGGTGCTAACATTTTCATCAGTATGATTTGTCTTAAAGGCTTTAAATGTTTGTTACTCAAGTGTCATTGTCGTCTTTCTTCATTGGCATTACTCATACGACGGGTATGGCATATAGAATATTTAATGTGTATGTGCTTTAAATCATTTTTTAGCAGTATTAAGTAACTCAAAAATGGTTTCTATATATACTATGTATGTATTTATACATGTATACCATGATGTACTTCAATGTTAAAATTCATTTGACATAATCATTATAGAAGCTTTAGTTGGGTTTGATGTTTAAAGTGACGAACGAGACGCGAATTCGTCAAGTTTAATGGAAATTAACACCTTCCCTGACTGTTTGCCTCTAAGGCAACTGTCACGCTGTATGTGCCTATGTCTGCCTGTTAGACTGTCTAAATGCTTGCCTGGTTTCTTAAATATTTCTCTGCCTTTCTGCCTATTTGCCTGCCTGCTGTTCTTATTGAATTTTTTCCCATATAGACAAATAATTGTGCAAATATTTACACTTTAATGAATTTGATGCCAAAAAACATTTAACAAGAAAATTTAATTTGACATATGACAGCAGTAACACCAACTCTTCAAAATGGTTCAGTGTAAAGAGGAAGTCGAATAATATTGTTTTGCTGAAGTTGAAAAGTGAAATTTACAGAAACAAGAAATAATTTCAAATACTGTAAATAATTGAAACAGACAACTTTATCAGAATGAATGAGAGAGGCTCTTAATTTTTGATAAGGAAATTGAATTACATGGAGGAGTGTTATCTATAGATTTCTATTAAAGACAGTTAAACATACTTATACAATCTATTAATAAAATCTGCCAACTTTGTTTCAACTTATTATGCACGCATTCTTTATTCTGTTGTGCTACAAATGTAAACAATTATAAGTAAAAATTCGTTGTTTATTTTTTAATTTCTGTTTTCGCCTTTCTATTTCTATTCCTTTTCACTGTCACATTTATAAATATTGCATTTTTATTTGAATGTCACATATCTCGTGTTCGTAGTTGGTGTTTATTGTGTGACAATAATGATCCATAATTGGTGCTTCCTTCTTTTTTATGATATGCACACATACTATAGTACATTTCAATGTACATGAATGGTCACATTCTTGTACGCATAGTTTCCTCTTCAACGCACTACTACACATGCACACACACACAAACACATTCAAATATTTTCTCATTTTCTTACACTTTGTTGCTTGGACACCATCAATTCTCTATTTTATGATTATTATTTCCTTTGTTTTTTTTTTTTACTACATAAAAACAAACAGCAGAAAAACAAAGAAAATAAAAAGTAGCAACCAACACAAAAAAGGACAAATAAAAATTGTTGCCAATTCCACTTCATTTGTGCCTGTCATTTGCAATTCTCACTTGCATGAAAATGTGGAATTGTAGGAAGGGGGGAAAAAAGGCATAGTTCCGAAGGAGGCATAAAGAATTTCATTCATTTTATGCTCAAATGAAAAAGGAAATATGTAATCGATTTAAGCATGAACGAGAGAAATGAAATTTCAAAGATATCAATTTCTTTGTATTTTACATATGTGTTCATACATACACACACACACACATACAAATGTAAGTAGGTAGCTACTCATTGTAAATATCGAATCGTTCTGAAAGTTTACGTATAGTTTGAAAATAAAATTTTTTCAGCCAGGTTTTTGCTATGTAATTTGGAGAAATAGGGAAATTTTTATATTTATATTTGGAGGAAACAGAAAAGATACCTAAATATTGGGTCAGAAGTTTCCTTACAAACAGGATCAGTGAAATAAAGTCCTGCAATTTCATAGTAGTAGCGAGAGTTTTTGGTCATTTGTAGAGAGAGTAAAGAACCAGACAACCAAAGCAATTCCTACTCTTTTTACAAGTGTCGGTCTCGTTATTCACTTGGTTGATAAATACTGTCCAAGGTAATGGAAAGTGTAGTAAACTTTCTTTTGATTTAATATCAGGAGAAAAATTAATGGCTTAATGATCTTTAATACAGCTCAGCTTAGGGTAAAATCGATCATAAAATAAATGGGATTAATTTTGAAAACCATTCTAAAAATGTTAGCGTGTTCCGTGTGGTCTTCCCCCCTTCTTGGGCTTGGTATTCTCTCTTTTCTCTCTTGTTTTTTTTCCGTCTTGTTCAAAACCTCTTTGGAAATTGAAAGAAAGAAGCATGACTGACTACCTCAATACTACGAATGGAGCCAAACAAACTTAAGTAAATTTAACCCCCGTTAATAATTTGGCATCTGGTCCGTATTTTCTAAAAAATGTGAAACGTGTAGGGGAAGGTGGGGATTAGTGAGACGTTAACACACTCATATTGCTATCACAGTTTGGTACGCGGATAAGCTCAGTTTTCATTAGTACTCGAAGCATTAATATAAATTAATAAATCCTAATAGGTTAGGTTAGGTTATTGTGGCAGTGTTCAATTGTTTCTTTCTCTCCCCCGTCCTTGAAACTCCTGCAGAATTCTTGGGAGAAAACTCCTAGCCTGAGAGCATACCTGCCAAATAGCCAATGACCGGTAATACAATCCACGACCTTAAAGATGTCCCCTTTCAGAAGGCTGAGCAGCTCTCTCGATTTCATCCTATCCGATTTCGGCCACATTAGCCAAGTTGTGTAACAAGTTTTTTGGTTTGCCCAAGACCAATTAGCCTCACGCATGACCCTATTCTTCAGCATTAGTTTACAGGTGGCAATAGGGATACCAATATTGCCTCTGTTCGTAAACAGGGGAAGGTTAGTACCCTGTCTTCCTAACAGGTTATATTCTAGTACCTTGCGCAACTTATATCAAACAAACTTTGTTTTTTACTTCACGAAAATAAATTTTTGCATTCTTATTAGGTGAAAAGCTCGGTTTAGGCCCAAATTGATTTACAACCCCAAAAAAGCGAAGAAGCACAAAGAAGTTCTTATTTTTCGTCTACATCTTCTGCATTACATGCACAAAAGATATGTCGAAAAAATTGAATCGAAACAATTACGTCAATTGCTGTTCTTTTAAAATGTGCAAATATGGCTTGCAGCTATTTTACCTGTAGCATTAAATAAATAATTTATATAGCGTTTCTGATTAAGAAAATCGCTAAATTTTTTAAATTTTTTCATTTCATATCAACTTTTTGTCATTTTAAAGTTTTCAGTAAACATTTTGCATAAAATTGTTTCATTTTTACTCGAATTAAAACGTGTCTCGCTATTCACCACCATTTTTGAGAATGGCGAAATCAAATGTTTTTTAACCCTTTCGGCACCATAAGAAAACCAGAGTAGATGCCGCAAAATTAAATCCGGATTCATAGTGTCTGATCCCGATTTTTTTACTATTTTTAATCAAAACAGATATTTTTCTCCTCTGAAAGCCAAAATGGGATTTTTTACAAACTATTTCTGTACATTTTTATTAGATATTTTATTTATTAGTGACTTATTTAGTAAACTTTAGTAAATCTACTTAGTAAATTATTTTAAAATACATAACTTAGTATTAATTTTTCACTTAACCCTTGTGGCACCGGCATCACCATGATACCGAAAAGGTTAAAAACAGTCGCAAATTTTCATCCACTTGTAATTGACATCCATCTTTGAAACCTGGAAAAATACTAATATTTAAGCCAGCTTTATAACAAAAGCAAAATCCGTGCCACTATTCCCAACCTTAATCTACTGTTTTGTCAAATAATATTTCAATAATGGGCTCCTTAACCTTTCATTTACCTCCGGATGGCTTAGATTAGTGTAATCAGCGACTGTTTTTCGAAAGCGATGTCGTAAAAATATTTATCCAATGTGACTTTCAAAGGAATAATCACATTTTTGGCGTATTGAAAGAAATAGTCTCAGGTTTCGAAAGTGACGTAAAAAATAGTTCAATCCAAAATATCCAGCGGTGGATAAATGCTGGACCAAATTAGGCACATTCGATTCAGGCACCAAGGACCGAGGTTTTCCAGGTCACTAAGTATTGCACTGTTGGTGGTAGTTTTGATATAATTAGAAAACTAACTTCCCTGAGTACTAGACTGGAGTTCCAGCTATTTCAATCCTCAGACGAGTAGAATTGCTTTAATAAAATAAGTCACTGCGGTGAGGCCCATATCAAGGCCAAATTTGGCAGGCTTATTGATAATATTATGGAAGTTTTTGTACGAAAATTTCATTCGTGAATTCTCGTAAATTTAACTGTTTCCAACGAGGCTTCAGGTGGTGGGAAATCTTCAATCTAATACTTCACATTTTATTACCTATGAAATAAATTTGAATTTTCAAAGATCTGATAATGATTTCTATTATATAATAGCTTTTTAATTTTATAAATTCAGCCGCAAAACGAAAATTTTAAATCAAATTAGAAAAGCTTCTTCTTTTCCGATCCGAAGTCAAAACCCATGTCAAATACAATAAATTTAAAAGACAGTTTCCACATTTGAGAGGAAGGGTTGGGAAAGTTTGTCAGTACCCTAAAAACCTCCCTTTAAACGTGATCCTGCCTTCTACTATCACTTCTTCGGAAGCAATATCTCAAGAAAGAGAATATCATAATAAAGTCGAAAATTTTACTAAATATGCTTTAGGTCAGGGCAAGCTAACATATTCTGTAGAAGAAGTAAATCACGGTTTGAAGTGACTTAGTGTTAGTTTTTTCACATTCGAGGCACCACAAATTGTGTGTGCTTGAGTCATCAGAAGCGGTTAGTCCGGACCTATTTATAACTACGTCGCATTTTTCGGCAAAAGTCTTACAATTATTATTATTATATTTGGGGATGTGCACCGCGTTCGAAAGAACTATTGTGTGACTTCGAGGATTATAGTGTTATTATAGTATAGTATTCCTATGAGCCCTATAATCCTTTAAGGGTTATAATATTTTTTAAGCCCTATAACCGTTATGAATCTTAATATGAAGTCTAAGTTTTTCAACATGCCGTCTAGTGTTTCATAATTTCCCAAGTACATTTTCCGGGTTTTGCATAAGTATAGGACATTGTCCTAAAATGTGTGTTTGGAGTTTCGGTATCCTTCTCACAAAATCTCCTCCTCCAAATCTCAGTTTTGCCAGGTGATAGTTCAGCTTGCAGTGCCCTGTTAGAATAGCTGTTATATTTCTCAGATTTTTCTTTGATAACTTTAAACCTTTATAGTTTATATGTTGTTAAAAGAGTTTTTTGTTGTTCCATTCCTGGTAGATTATCCCAGTGTGATGTTCGCAGTCTTACTAACTCAACTGAAACCTCTGAACTGAATTCAGCACGGAACGATAAATTTGAAATTTGAATCACGTTACTCTATTCTATCGCTCTTTTATCGTAGATATTATGCGGGAATGTATGATTCGAACTCAGTTCTTGTGTTTTCCAGAACTATATAAACCGCACGTGGAACTCACTAATTCGACGTGGCCCACGGCATAGTTCGGTCTAAGCTGTTGTATTATAAAAGAAGCAGTACCTTTTCTGGTTCGATATAGAGTACGATATTTCTGTGGCAATAAGGAATAACAGCTTAACTCAAAAGTCGACTAAAAACCTGCTGCGTATTTTTTATTATTAATCCCAAAATGTTGATAGTTTTTCAAAAATTTTTGCAGTTTAGCAGTCTCCATAGTTTTTTATTAATTTAACTTCAATAATTATGTAAGAACTTTCAATATTTTGGGTTTTATAATGAAAAATAGGCAACAAGTTTTTAGTCGATTTTTGAGTTTAGCTGTTATTCCTTATTGCCACAGATTTATGAAGATAGTATTCGTTTGTTATTCTCGCCCATGAGTCATTGTAGTTACAACGCCTTCTGTTTTCCTCACATGGATACTATTTTTCTGGCGGTGTTTTTGCGTTATTCCATTGACAGGCTCTCATGTAAAGAGGATGTTTATTATCAGCCGAAGTATAATCTGCATTTTCACTATTGAGACAAGCGCTCTGGCTGTGGTGCCTGAACTCTTCTAGCCCTTTAGTTAACTTAAGAACTTTCATTAAAATCTTCGCCACCCAGAGAAATATAATTGAAATAAGGCCGACTTTGCGAAAGTAAATGTAATTTAAATAAAAGTTCATTTTAAAAATAATATAATAGATTCTTTGTTTTTTTTTTTAGAATAAAAATATTCATCATTTTCTTTCGAACACAATTATATTTAAATTTTGCTTATGCTAAAAATTTTTTTTAATTCTTCTCTTCAGAAACAATAGCAGAAACGAGACATCAAACGAAATCGTGCAGAAACTTTAAGATTGACCTCAAAATTATTACTAGTGCCAGCTTTTTCTTTTACTTTTCTTTTGCTGAAATTCCAAGCAAGCAAAATTCAGCATATTTTTCAACAGATTTCTTTTTTCCCCATTATAAAAAATGATGAAATCAATGAAAAAGGTTTTTATTTCACATCATGTTCATGATTTTGTTTTTTTTTTATATTTATTTATTTGTGATTTACATTCATATATGTATATATTGAATAGAGTACCGAATTTAAACCTTGCATACACTAGCGGATTCAAGGAGGAAGGGGGTTATTTCTAAGCCCCTCTGCCCCTCTTATAACATGATTACTGTGGAGACATTAAAACTATTTGTTTTTCACAAATTGCCGGCAAATTTGTTACTAGCTCACTGCTTTTCCCTAATGAATACAATAACGGTTGTGACTCGAGTTAAGAGTTAGCATTTGAGTGCTTAAGAAACTATAACTTTAATTTGGCATATCTTTGTTTTCAAAGCAGTAAAAACCTTCGAAAAAATATTTCCACAAATAAAACACTAATTCCGATTTATTTTTAATTTTTTAGTGTGGCTGTCAAAATTTTACAAGCTTAGCCAAAAAAGCAATAAGTTACGGCATTACATGCAATGTGGGACAAAACTAATCTGAAAAGTAGTGAAAAGTAGTTTCTAAGAAAATCAATCAACAATCACAAACTAATGACTAATTTTTATTAGTCAAATCGCGTTTACTCATAATTTTAGTTGTCATCATGACTAAGTAAAATGATGATTACGATTTGTTTTTTTTTTTTTTTATTAAGAAATACCAGAGAAATATTTAATGGGTTTTTACACCTGGGTGACTTCCTTCAACTCGGCGAGTTTTGACCTATCTAGTTCAAATTTGACCCCGGCCGATTTTAACTTTTTCCTACCCAATGTCGCGTATATGCAACATTCACTTTTATGTGGCATACATATGTTTAACCCTTTAATGCATCACATATCATATATGATATGCTTATTTCATTTCATGATAATTTTGTTTTGTGAAGATAATTTCTAGTTCTTTCTTCTATTTTGTATAAATTCGTTATTTTGGTTCATCTTTTTTGCATTCAACAGTCAGATATCCCATTACATTGATAGTTACGGTTGAGAGTTTGCAAACATCACGTATACTATTTTTCATAGCCCTGTGAACGTTTGAGTTTTTTGTCAAAATTTAATTATAAAAACATGTTAAATACATTATTTGGATTAATTTAGCTCGCCTTTATTACAATTTAATGAATAACATTGCATTACAATTTTAAAAACAATATATTGATTTAAAAACTTTATTCAAAATCGTTTATATCATATATGATATGATCAGAGAACACCTTTGCAAGATAGGGGTTGAGCAAAGCTCAATTTGTAGATTTTGTAATGAGGAAGACGAATCATCAGAACATATTTTAGCTCAATGTGGAGCACTGATCCACAAAAGAAGGAAATGTCTGGGCATACACCAAGTGCCCAGTACCGAACTGGCATCCATAGATCCGAGCGCAATACTCAAATTCTTGAGGGAGACTGGACTGGATGAGGTACTCTAGGCAGATTAGACTAGATAGAAAAGAGGGACGTACAATAGATCTTATAGGTCGCGGTACAATGACAGAAACCTCTATAATACAATAATAATAATACAATACAATACAATGATATGAGAACCAGAAAAAATGTTATATCATATATGACATTACATGCATTTATGCTGGGACGTTTTCCAGATGACTACACATGGAAGAAAGTTTCAAAGTGATGAGGTTGAGTTCATAATGAATAATTAGGACGTATGTGAGGATGATTTCGAAACTGGGAACGATAAAGATGATGCCTGTACCTATAGCGAACTACACAATATGACCGCAGATAGGGCTAACCAACACGAAAAAGATGAGACTGATAATAACAGTGATATCAAAACAATTTCAATAGATACTAATTTACTAAACCGACAATAATTAGCTGAAAAGCTTAAGGCTATCAAAAATTCATTTGGAAGAAGAGAAACTTCGAACCTATGCACTCCATGTGCAATTTTTAACTTATTTTTCCAACCGGATATCATTAACTCAATTCTAGCAGAAAGTAAATTATTTGCTCGATAGTGTGATACATCGAGCAAATTTTGTTTATCCGCTGCTGAGCTGCGGAAATACATTGGAGTTGGCGTGCTTATGTCCGTTGCCCAAATTCTAAATACAAAAAGGTATTGGAGTCAAACTATATGTAATGAAACTTGCGGGAATCCCTCAGTATTTACATATATTTCAACGACAATCCTAAGCAGAATCTTCCAGCAAAACCTAATAAATTTTTTAGATGAGGAAGGTTCCTTAAATATGCAAATGTGATACTACAGTTTGTTTTAACAAAATCAGGAGCTATATTTCAGTTTCATGGGTTATAAGCCAAACAATTAATACTTAATTTTTTAGCTGTGAATAATTAATTGTTATAAGTGAATACCTTTAGGTTTTCTTCATATTTTTACTACATTGAACAGAGCAATATTCAAAAATGAATTTAAAAAGCTAAAAAATTATAGATTTAATGCATGATATATCATATATGATATCTATAGAAATTTCTCTATAGCTAGCAAACAGGTAAATTATTTCCAAAATTCTTATCATTTTCGTGATCAGGGCTATAAAATACATACAAAAATATTTTTTTTTCTTAAAAAGAAAAAAATCATGCATTAAAGGGTTAACAAATATTACTATTAACGCTATTTGTATTCGGTTCTGTTAGGTATTCTTCACGTTTGCTGATTGCCGAATATTTGAAATTTCTTGCTTAAGTAACTTTTTTAATGTTTTGTCTTTGAAGTCCAGCAAAAAACCTAAGTGGAAAATTTTTTAATAAAATCTTTTGTACTATTTTTTGAAAAATAATGCATTAAATTATTACTAACAGGAAATTTTTTTTATCAGATATGTTTATAAAAGTTAAGAGAATATGAAAATCATAAAATTGGAGAAAAGGAGTTATCCAGTGGTTGTCTACAGCTTGATAGCTCTGTTTTTTTTTTTAACCATTAAAAACAATTCAATGTAGAAGCAAGAAATTTGGTGTCATGATTGTCGAAGACTTAAGTAACCAGAAGTTCACAACAAAAGAGTTCTCTCAAGCCCCATTATAATTCGGGCGTCAAAGGGTTAAAAGAGATGAAATCCTTCGTACAATTTTTTGAGTGCTTTTGAAATATGTGACCTTAACTATTATAATTATCATTATATTTCTTAAAAACAAGGCCAAATAGAAAATTCGAATAATTATTTCGTACCTTTCTTAAACAGTGTCGTGCCCATATGAAGTCCTTCCCAAAGAATATTTTATCCTACACAAAAAGTTTTAAAAATTGGCAAATCAACTTGGAACTCTTTGCTTTGGCATTCTGCTGCTAATGGCTATTATTTTGAATATTTAGTAGCAGAATAATTTAATCACTTTCCACTACCAATATATCAACACATATCTACATAGCAAGTATGTATGTATGTATAATTTATTTTATTTTTTTCAAACTGGCAATTAAAATTCTAAATCGTCTCAAATATCATGTATTCCAACTATACAACTACATAACAACATCATCAATTTAGATTTATTACGCAATCAATATTTTTTAGATAGTTGTAAATATTTGCAGGCTGGTAAAAAGTTGAGAAAATAGTTAACATATTAGAATCTACTAGAAAATAAAAGAGGAACTCTGAGCGTAATAAAAAAAAATTTATCGGGCATGAAATTTTCATCCCTACTTATAATCGCCCACAATAATAAAGACAAGACAAGTGCTCACCTTCGAAAGTGCTTTTATCTGTCCTCTTGTAAATAGTGTTATGCCCTCAGCATCCAACTCTTTTTGGCATTCGATGCTTAAATAATAACAGATATTAAATACGAGTATTTGCATTTCACTTATGCACATATTTTTTGCATTTTAGTAGATTCTGTTTTATACCTTCATTGTTTTTGCATTTCACCAAAAAATAAAATAAATAATAAATTTTGTAGCCGCATAACTCGTTTTCCAATTAAGAAACATACCAAACATTTGCAGCTTAGTTATTTACTTTTTTTTTTAAGGTTTTAAGGTTAAATGAGATTTTGTGGTTTTTTAGCTTTTAATTAACACGGTCTGACTTTTCGCACAACAACCAAAACCAAATAAAACTTTGACGTTTTTGTTTTTTATTTTCGTATTTTTTAGTTAGAGAATCAAACTATTTTTTTTTGTTTTTTTTTTTTTTTTTTTTTTTAGTTGCAAGCAAATTTCATTGAAAACCTTATGCCAATTTTCAATTCATTTTTTTTAAATTTTTTTTGTGTTTGCGTGGATTTTTGCTTTTCGCTTTAGTTTTAATACACAGTACAGGAATATATAGAAATATCCATAGTTATGTACAGTATGCAAATGGAAGTGTAAATATAAAAAAAAAAAGTTTTATATGGGTTAATCTCACAGCAAAGAGGTCCATTTGAAAATTTGTTTCTAGTTTTTGTGATGTTTGGTGATTTATTGGAAGTGTTGAATTTGGTTTGCGATTTTTACAGAGTAAGTGTGGATAAAAATTGTTGCTATTTATTTTTTTTAGATTTGGTAGTTACGGAGGAATAGGAAATTTTAGACAAATTTTAGTTGTTACTTTTAGTCAATAGTTATGTAATCCCAGTAAATGGGCCCCTTTCCTATTGTACACACGTAAAAACTTATTTGTATGTATGTTAATGACTTTCATAAAAGTTATAATTATTGTATGCAGTGACAAAAATAAACTGAAAAAATACAGGTAATAAAAAGAATTTGAAATGCTTGCTTGGCAAAGTACAATTTTTATTCGGAAGTTAATTTCATAAAAATATTGGCACAAATTCTGAACGAAGCATCAGATGCTGTGATCGACAAAAGAAATGTATTCGATCCGCATGGAAAAAAATACTTACAGTTCATAATTTCAATTCCGTGCAACGATCAAATTGCAGACGGAACGTTCGGGAACCGTTCTTTTTCGGTTACGTTTCGTTTATAGTCCGGTATTTTTATCTATTATGAAAACTTTGAAAGCTTTAAGCTTAACTGGTAGTTCCTATAACGAATCTGGCTGAACAAAACTCTGAAAATGTTCCGATTATCTTGAAATTTGTTATATTTAGAAGCACTGATCTCTTATTGATATTATATAAAAATGGGTATGGCCATTTATTTATTAAAATTTTGACTTTTGTCTAGTTAGATTAGTTAACGGAACCATTATACGTAGTGCGGTCGCTTTCAAATTTTTTCTTGTCGACTTGTCGAAATGTACGGATTGTCAGTAATTTTAAACCTGGCGTTGGTAAAATCTATCATGTCCGCGCGTCGTTCCATAGTAGGCTCTCCCTAGTTGAACTGTAAAGTTTTTGCAACGAAAGAATTCTTCCCCACAGAAATGGTACGGCACCCGCAGGCTAGCCAAAGGGCACTAAGCCTATAAGTGATCACGCCTCTCTAAGGTGTACCTTTTTTTGCGCTGGCTCAAATCATCAACCAAGCATCAAAAAGTCTATGATTATAGATAATAGTTGTAGTCGTTCAGCACGCGATCCACCAATTCTTCACAGAATCCACACAAAAGGTATCCTGAACTTTATTGGCCTTGGAGCATAACCTCATACTTCAGGGAGGTCTAAGTCCTTTTTTTTTTGCTGTTCCTCAAATCCGGTCATCAACTCCTCGAGTTTTTCTTTTACTTATCATTGCACTGTCCGCTGTCAACTCAACTGTTGTTGTTGTCCTGTTTCTCATTGTGTGTAATGGAATATCCACTATTCCTGTGTGCTATCGAGTTGGGTTTCGTGCTCTAAACTTCTGTGGATTCTTGTACATGCCATTTTGGTCTTGAGCGCGCTCATTTGTTTCCTTGAATTGGCGAATTCCACTTTTCTATCGCACGCTTAGAAATTTTGTCAGAGTGCAGAGTGTAACTAATCCGCTGCCACTTTCGTCATTGCATAATGTAGGTAGTGGGTTTCTGGTCCTAGATTTTGTATTGCTGTTCATTTGATTAGCAAAAACACTACAGTTTTTCGAGTAACACTAGTGACACTTTCCATGTGCTCAACCTCGCCAAAAGTAGATTTCGTCTCACCAATTCAATTAGTCAAATAAGATTTAGTTGACGACCTCGATAGTCTAGTGAGTAGCGAACTAAACTTTCACCCGAGAGGTTGCGGGTTCAATTCCCGTCTTGGACTGGTGGTTAATTTTCATAACCTAGGTAGGTCCATAACCAAGTGGTATCACAATGGGTCGTTCAGGCCAAAGTTTGTTCCTGGACAGCAGCTTAACCAAAGCTAATCTAACCTTAGCTTTAGATTCATCGCCGTCACTAGATATTAAAATGTCTAACTATTGACTAAATGATATCGACTGTTCAGCGCGTCAGTCATCACCAACAAACAGAATAACGGCAAAAGTGGATCCTGAAGTTTTAAGTCTCCATATGAAAACTAAGCTGCATTGTGAAAAAATTCTTTCGCTGGAAACTAACAACTTGGTCGATGAAGATAATTCCGGACTGACAATAACTGAAACCATCGATGAAAATAATAAAAAAGTGCACAAAATGGTTTTGGATGTCTATTGAATGAAAGTTAGAGTGTATGGTGAAGCTATGGAAATATTGTATAGAGGAATTTCAGAAAATATTAACTGAAGATTCGATAATAGCATCGGGTATGTTTCCCAGCGTAATAAGCGATATTATGCATAAGGGACTGGATAAGCTGAATATCTGGGCCATTGGATGTGGTCTCCAGAAAAAATCGAACTAATGCTTTTCACTACTAAAACCAAAATTTCGACCTTCAAACTCACAACTCTCAACGAACAATAGTAAAAACTATCACATAAAGCCAAATGCTTAGGAGTTATGTTGGACCCCAAGCGAAACTGGAAATACAATATCTAGTTGCGAGCTAGGAATACTTACGTAGCCTACTACTCGTGTAAAAGAATGTTTGGTAAAAAATAGGGATTACGTCTTCGCATCACTCATTGGATGTATGAGGCAATTGTACGTCCAATACCGGCGGCTCTAAGCAAGAACTATATTGTTGAGAAACTCAACAAAGTTCAAAGGGCAGCGTGTGTCGGGATCACGGGGTGCATATGTACTTCTCAGTTGAATGCCCTCAACGTAATACTACATCTCCTACCTATTGACAAAAACATTAAAAACTCAGCCTGCAACAGTGAGTTAAGGGTTAAAGCAACAGGTTCTTTGTCAGAACAAACTTACGGTCATAGTATGGTGTTACATACAGTGCCAAGGAATTTGACGCTGATAACGACAGACTATATAACACCTCAACCAGACTTTGAAAAGGACTTTATGATTAGACTTCCGTCTAGAAATGAGTGGTTAAAAAGAAATTTTCAAATTGAATAAGGATGGATATGGATATACCATATACACAGACGGCTCCAAAATGGATCTGAGTGTTGGTGCAGGGGTATATTCACCTCACGCTACAGTTTTTCAGTTGGAAGTACTTGCAATCGGGAAAGCATATCAAATCACTTAACACATTAAGGAGAGATGTTAGGTTGCAATTTTCACGGACAGTCAGGCCGCAATTACTGCCCTACAGTTTAATACCATCAACTCAAATCTGGTCAGATAGTACAGAGATAAACTCGGTACGTTTAGTCTTCATGTAGTCTTCATGCGGGTTCCTGGCTATAGGAATATTGATAAAGTGAGAAAACAGATGAATTAGCGCAAAAAAGTCCCTCTTAACCTAACCCATGCAGAATTGGTACCTGTTTCTCTGGAGGCGATCAAGAAAGGCATCAACCTACACTATATTTTCTTAGCTAGCAGGAGATGGAAGACACTCACATCATGCAATACCTCCCGTGCGACCTGGACGATATACAATATTGGTTGGTTTAGGGAACTTAGCACCAGGGAGCGTACAGGCATCGCCAGGCTTGTTGCGGTCTTTACAGGTCACTGACCTATAAGCACTCACGCAGAGAAACTGCATACGCCTTTCAACAAACATTGTAGAAGTTGCGGAAACTACGACGAAAAAGAAACACCAACCCACTTCAACATTCATTTTTTTTTATCTTTAGGAGAGGTAGTGGTATCAAAACAGCGCAAAAACGGTAATTGTGATTTACGCGTGGACTGCTGTAGATCAGCCACATAAACTAACCAACCAACCAACTGAAGATTCGGATTTGTCAGAGATCAACGCGCGTCGGTTGCCGTATTTGCTCATTTGGATTTTTGCTCTTGAGCCGACCACTTCACTCCTGCGGCAGAGCAACAGTTAAAAAAGCATGTTGAGAAAAGTATGTCTGGTCCAAAGAAAGCGAAGACGGTGCACTCGGCCAGAAAGATTATGGCTTCTGTTTTTTTGAGATAGCAAGAGTGTATTACTTATTGACTATATGGAAAATAGTCAAACGATAACTGAATCATATTATGCAGCATTATTAGACAAACTGAAGGTAGCAATCATTGAAAAACGTTGATGTTTGCAAATGGAATTGGTATTATTTTATCAAGACGAATGCACCAGCTTGAACTTGAGTAGTAGCTTGAAATTCATGAATTGGAATTTGAACCACGCCTTTTTTTATCGGATCTGGTCACCCTGTTAATTTTTTAGAAGCTGAAAGTTTGGCTCGGAGGCACAATTTTTCGTCAAATGACGAGGTTATGTTAGTCTCAAATGACTATTTTAGAGACCACTGCGCCAATTATGTACTATACATTCTGTCAAATAAGTACCCGGAAATTCTCATTTTAAATTTTCCCTCTGAGAATATTTCAAAAAAATTTAGTTTGGTTACGGCATCATTAAGAACAAGTCAACCTTTTGTGTGCGTTGCGATTTTTACTATGGATATAAAAATATCGAACAAAGAGTTTGTGTGAAATTTTGCGTTTCAAACGAAATTTCTTGTGCCAAAACGACATGTTTTGGATATGCGGAAAGTCTCAGCGCGATTGGTGCCAAAAGATCTGAATTTTCTTCAAAAAGTGAATCGCAGTAAGGTGGCTGAAGACATGCTTGAACGCGTAAATTCCGATCCAACGTTCATCGAACGCATCATAACTGGTGACGAGACATGGGTTTTCGAGTACGACATGGAAACAAGTCAACAATCATCGGAATGGCGCGCCAAAAATGAGCCGAAACCGAAATCGCAACGCACACAAAAGGTTGACTTGTTCTTAATGACGCCGTAACCAAACTAAATGACACATAGCAATAAAAATTCACAGAATAGTGGTTGACAGTTGTGCCAACCTGGGAAAAAAAAATTTTTGAAATATTCTCAGAGGGAAAATTTAAAATGAGAATTTCCGGGTACTTATTTGACAGAATGTATAGAGGGATTAAAGAAAGAAAAAGTGAATAGACCTAAAAGGAGATGAGGTTAAAGCGCTATCTTAGGTTAAAAACTTTTTGATCCACCCTCGTATGTGGACTCTTCTAACTCCGCTACGGATTTCAAATTCTTCTCAGACAATTTTCATTCATTAGATTAGATAGCCAGGTTTAAGAAACTTTAAATCAAAACTGATTTTACGAATACTATTACTCAACTTTTTCTATTTAATTGAACTTCGCTTTTTTTTAGCGAATTACAGAGGTGCAATTCCACTTCCTATTCTTCCATCAATAGGGTCATGCTTGCGCCACATTTATGTACATACAGATATTCACATGCATACATATGCAAACATGTTTTAATGCATTGCTTAAATTTGCATATGTATTTGCATAAAATAATTTTACGATATCAAGTACATTTGACACTTATTCTACTACACATTTTCCACTTTTTGTTTGTATGGAAGAAATATTTCCACAAATGTTGACACAATTCTACATCGCACGAAAGGAAGTAAGTACTAGGTATAAAAGAACGAATGTGACGCCATTTGGTCCCTTTGAAAATTGAAAATTCTTTTATACCGGCATACAATTGTAAAAAAATTATTCACCACACATACATACACACATACTCTACCACATTTACAAATGCATGCCTTTGCATTTTCGTCATGAAAATTACAATTACTTGAATGCATTGAAACAATTAACATATTTAATTAAAATAAACAATCAAAAAGAATGAAGAACAAAACCCACGAAAAAGACCCAAGGCATCTAGGTACACATTAAAGTAAAATAAGGGCTACGGGGGTAGTCATTGGAATAAATGCGGTACCGTGAATGGTACAGAGATTAAAAGAAAATGCCCTTCAGTTCAGAAACAGTAAATGTTGGAATATATAACAATGAAATTTAAGTATCGTAGGCTGAATATTTTTACATACCGAGCACAAGTATTATTGAAAAAGATTAAACGTTAAGCTGCAAGGCATCTTGGAAAATGGAGCTCTGTTTATAGCCCAACTATAAATACAAATACAGATGCATGCACACATACATGCTCGAATTTGCATTCATGCAGAAAAGTATTTTTGCAAATTCTACATACTTACACGTATGTAAGTATAATCGATATTTACATTACCCGTGTATGCACTAACGGGTCCAAGGGGGGATTTTTGGGGTTAAAACATCTCTTTAACCGATTAATGTTTCATAAAGTCTAATGGTTGTTCATGAATTAAAAAAAAATTAATTGAAGAACACATTGAAAGGCTCTCAGCCCCCTCCTACTCAGTAATCTCTGAATCCACGCGTGTGTGCGCGCGTTTTTACTCTTTTTACCAACTTCATTACATAAATTAATTTAATAATATTTAACTTTATCATACAATATAAAGGAACGCAAATATTTGCAGAAAGTTTATCCATTAGAAAAAAAAGAAACAAAAACATTTTTATTTATTTTCGTTTTTTTTTTTTAATTTTAATGAATTCCAGTAAATGTTGAGCGTAAAATGCTTTCATGCGAATTGCCCAGAAAAAATAAAAAATATTAGTTACATAAAATTACATTAATTTTTTAACTTTTTATTTGCCCGCAAGTGCATTGAAAATTTTCAAACTCTTTCATTAAGGCTTATTTTGTTGTTGGGCATAAAATAATAATAAAAAAAAGTAAAATAATGTAAAACGAAAAATTACAAATTTTTAGTCTAAATGTTTTTCAAAATTTTTTTGGCTTTGCCTACATTCCTTATATTTTTTTTAACCAAGAACAGCGATCAAAACATAGAGAAATCCATTGGAAAGGGGATATATCTCCACTTCAAGTGCTGCTCTAAATGTTTAGTTTGGTTTACTAGATTTATATACTCAAAAGCAAGCAATGAACATAGTCTCGAGCGATGGAAATGATCCAAGGCCCAAGCAAATTTACCGTCAGCTATGGAAGCAGCGTTGCCAGAATGACGATTTTATCGTCATTTTGACGATATTTGAGCTCCAATGACGATTGACGATTTTTTTTCAAAAAGGACGATTTTATATTCCCTTCAATTAATACTCTCCATAATTAGTTGAGTAAAAATGCAACTATGCTCAAATATTTTGTAAATCGTCTTGTGCAACCTGTGTTTCACATTCAGCATTTGCAGTAGAATAGATGTTGAAACTTGGTAGTAGTGGTGTAGCATTTAGATTTTTTTATTCATGTTGAATGGCAGCGAGCATAAGCATGATTGCATTTTCATTTTATATTTAGAACACTTTTCACAAATAACTATTGGATACCAAAGCAAAAAGGAAGGATCGAATGCGAAGGTTTGGCTATATCACTAGTTAATAGAATTCGTTTGCATTGAATTGCTGGCAGTGTCTTGTTCGCCAAAAGTAAAAAATTATGAAGTAAACTAGAAAAAAATGGATAAGTTTTTAATTCGCAATGGTAAGTAAGCTATTAAATATTGTAATTTGCAATAAAGTACAGATAGTTATTATGATGCATTTGATTTATAGATGGAATTTGTACTTCGAGAGAATGCAGCGGTAATCCGGAAAAATATAATGCTAATGTAAAAATAGTATAAAGCATTAGATTTTTTATACATTATTATCAAAAAATTATTTTGCAGGTTCAAAAACAAAAAAAGCGAAAGATATGTGCTTCGTGGTTAGACGATTTCCATCAATGGCTGATAAAGAGCGTAAGTGGATCCGGCGAAGAAGAACTTTTTTGTAAAATATGCAATTCAGTTCTGAAAGTAAGCTCAGGTAGGGCTGATTTGCTAAGCCACAGCGCTACGAAAAAACATAAAGAAAGAGCGCAAGGCCTTCTACAAAACCAGTCGACAATTACCGAAAAATTCCAAAATACCACAAACGAAATAAAAAAGGCGCACAAATTAGAGCTACAGTTAAGTGCTTTTATAGCTGAACATAACTTACCCTTTTCGTGCGTGGACCATTTGTCTTTATTTATAAAAACTGCATTGGTTGATTCTAACATTGCATCCAAAATTTCTTGCGGAAGAACAAAGACAACATGTTTGGTAAAAAATGTCTTAGGGCGCACACAATTTGAGTACATATGCAGTCTGCTACGAGAGCATAAGTTTTCCTTATGTATTGACGAATCAACTGATATTAGCAACCAAAAATCGCTTTGCCTGGTAATACGACTTTGCTTAAACTTTTGTATTAAAGATTTCTTCTTTGCTTTGATTCTTGTAGAAAATTGTGATGCCAAAAGCATATACAAGTGTATTGTAGAGTACTTTGAAAAACATAACATTTGTTATAAAAATATGATTGGCTTTGCCGCTGACGGAGCGCCAAACATGACGGGAAAAATCTTTCTGTAGCAAAGTTATTCAAAGATGATATACCGAATTTACTTATTTTGAAATGTATTTGCCATTCATTAGCGCTATGCTCCTCATATGCATGCCTTAAACTTCCTTCTTCAATAGAGTCTTTGGTACGCAATGTGTACAATTACATTTCAAATAGTCCGCAGAGAAGCGCACAATTTGCAAAAGTGTCAATGCTATTAGAATACAAGCCTAAGAAAATTCTTCATACTGCGCAAACTAGGTGGCTTTCTTTAGAACTAGTCGTTAACCGAGCCATTAAAAATATTTTTTTCTTTTGCAATTAATGTGGATCATATTGATAGTGCCAGCGCTATTTTTCATAATTTAAATGATTTACATGAGTTATATCTATGTTTTCTAAAGTATATTCTTCGTGTAATAAATAATGTAAATACAATTTTTCAGAGTAAAAACTCTCAAATTCAAAAAATGTACACGGAAATGCAAAGACTTTATATGACAATTTTGGATAATTTTATAAACCCACAATATTTGCATATTGAGCACATTTATGAACTTGTTTTTGAAGACACATCAAAATTTTTAGAAAATGAGAGTATTTACCTAGGAATTTACGTTCAAGAAAGATTGGCGAAATGTAAATTATCAGAAGTTGTCGTACGCGAATTTATTATCAATTGTACGTCTTTTTATGTTGAATTATGCAAACAAATACAAAAAAGATTTAATTTCAAAAATTCTGTTTTAAAAGATTTATCCTTCATGGAGCCAAGGGATATTGTGAAAAAAGAAAAGTGTTCATTACAAAATTTAATTTCAAATTTTCCAAACTTAATTGCAGAAAAAGACTAGCAAATTTTAGATAATGAGTATAGAGAACTCAGGCACATTAAATTTGAAGAATATTTTGATAATATTGAGGAAGTAACTGCAGAGAAATTTTGGGAAACAATCGCTAAAATCAAACGAGGTGATTCGTCACAAGCTTTCCCTTTATTGTCAAAATTTGTCTCAAATTTAATGTGCCTTCCCAATTCCTCTGCAAATGTTGAACGCATTTCTAAAGTCAATTTAAATAAAACGAAATACAGAAATCGTTTGGATTATACCACATTAGAAGGTATTTTATTAACACAAGACTATTTGTTGTTAAATAATTGTTGATGCTATAATTTAACTATTGAAAATGATATTTTAAAAAATTATAAACCTTCCCAATATTATACGTAAAAGTTTTAGTACTAATATATTATATATTTTTACTGTGCCATAATAATTTCTATCAAATGAATAAATTGTATTTTTTTTGTGTAAATATGTATATATATTGTATGTTATACTTTAACGCATTATTTGAATATATATGTATAAATAAAAATATAAGTTGATGTGACGATTTTTTAATGAAAATGACGATTATTTTTTACTGAAATGACGAATTTTACTTGAAATCTTCTGGCAACCTTGTATGGAAGCAGTGTTCACTGTTTTCAATATCGGTTGAAAATCTCAAATTCAACAAGAAATATGTTGTGATCTCACATATACACTCGGAGATGTACTAACACATTGTTCTGTGCTTTAATTTTGTATGCCTTCCAAAAATGTTGGAAACAATATGAGTACCTAGACCATGACTACAGGTACTTCTACACTAAAATAAAAATATCGATGGGTTTCCACACATTTTTCTAACATAATCCGCAATTACAAGGCAAAACCTAATAATATTACGGGACTAACTATGGAGTGTTTAACATAGGTTTAAGGTATGTCTCGTAACGAAAGAGCTGATGAATTTGCCCAATACGAGTTGAGGGAGCTCGGAACTATGTAATAAATCAACGACTCCATGTGTGATGCTCATAGAGAATCTAGCAACAATTCATGCTAAACGGCATAGGGATTTGTGAAAAATCCTAATACGAAAATAACGAGTTTTTTCTTCTTCTGGGGAAATAGGATCTGCTCATCTTAGTCCAGCATTTGTGTTAGCAACAATCTGGCATGTAGATCCCGCCTTGGGAATGCTCATGCCACTACAAACTGCTATCCCTCCTGCTGCCCGACCTTTACAAAAAGAGAAGACGCTTGCTGGATAGCGATGTTTTGCCAATGAACTCAGATTATATATTTCTTTCTCCTTACCTCTTCTTAACAATTTTTCTTTCACCGAACTTTTTTTCTTCTCTTCAGAATATTTCTTACCTCTACTTAAAAAAAAGTGCATTGGTCAAAAGGACCAATACAGTGGAACAAACAATAAAGGGCATAGCCAGGTTTCCATGTCAAAAATGCTCCCAAACCGAATCAAGTTTCGCATGGACCCTTTTGAAGCACTTGATATAAGAATTATTTGCCTTATTTTTCAGGATTTTATAAATTTAGTTTTTCGCGTTTTTCAGCCTAACTAGTCATAGAAAAAATTTGAAAAATTGGTAGTGTTTTTATGGTTTTGAAGACATATTTGGATTTTTTTTTGCGAATTTTCTAACGCGAAATTTGCGATTAAAAAAATATCGAAACTTTTTACAAACGATTTTTTCATACTGAAATAGAGTTTACTACTCTGATTTTTCTTATGTAAATAAGTCATACTCCGATTTTTTCAGATTTTTGCAAGATGGGGGGTCAAAAACATTAAAATCCGAAATTGGCATTTCATATAAATGCCATAAGGCCATGGAAAAATCAATTACATCTATTAACTATCAACTATCTGCTATTTTTTTATGAAAACTCAAAAAAAAATTTTTACCACCCTAGTTGAGTTATGGTATATCACATTCATGACGCAGTGCAACCAATTTCCAACTTTTGTCTTATGTGTGAGATTTTTCAACGATTTTATAGTAATTTAGGGTCTCTAATCACGACTATGTACTCCATCACCTTTAGTTTACCCACAATATGAAGTCGGAAAAATGGAGTATTCAGGGCCTATTAAGAAATTTCTTTTTTCCAACAGATGCGAATTTGATGTCTAAAGCAAAGAGATCAATAATTTTTGAGTACACACTTTTCCTCCATCTTTTACCCTTCCTCTTAAAAATAGGGTTTTAAGCCCTCTTTTTCAATAAATGGCCCTTAGTTTTGAGCCCGAGATGGTTTAAATGTTTAGCGACTTATAGAAAAATTCGGAGATTCATCCCTTATATATATTTTTTAGATGTTTTTGAAAATTTTGTCTTTTAAATTCATTAAAAAGCTTCAAAGAGGAATACTTAGCATGCTCCAGAAAACTGTTTGTTAGGTGTAAAATTTTATATTTATTTTTTTGGATTTTAGAGGGCGAAAAACATTCGAACAAGTATTTTCAATATATATTTTAAAATACTGTCCGCTGTTATGTTGCCTAACATGTTCATGTTTTAGAGCTCAATTTCATATCTTGGATAGTAGAAAGACAAATGCGTTCTTCTTTCCAGCATTATAACTTTATGAACTAATCTTTCTTGTCATGCCCATATTTTTGTAGATATTCTTTAAAGGATCCGTGCTCGTTAATTGTATCAAATAAAAACCTACAATGCCATGTTTTCTTTTCACCTTGCTTTTTATGTCTCTTATAATGAATTGTGTTGACTTATGACGCTTTAAATTTTCTGCCTTTTTTGCAAGTCTACTCAATATTTTGCGCAAAAAAATTATATCTGCTAATGTGCAAGTTTTTATCAATAAGTTTTTGTAATATCTGTATCGGTTTCATTTGTGACAATATTCTTCATGTCTTTGAGTTCCTATGCGACGATCGTGATTGAGATATAGCACGCTTAGGGAAATATTGTTTAAGTTGGGACTTCGTATAAGATGGGGCACCAGCATATTTTTTTTATATTGGAACTTCAATGGTATAAAGAGAATTTTGTGTTAAGGTCGTTGGAACAAACAAGTTCGTATAAGTTGGGACATTTGAGTCTTATAAGTTGGGACACTTTTTTCGTTTTATGGTTTTGTTCGTAGATACCTTATTTTTTAATGAAAATTACTATTTGAGTGAATAAATGAAAATGGAATACTAATGATTCCTGATTTACAGTTTTAGGTAGAATTTCAGCATGCCACGATACCAGCGAAAAAATGATCGTGGAATTGTTAATTTCGGTAGTTTTATGAGGACTATTAAAGAAGTTAAAATTAAAAAAATAGTCAATTTGTATCACTGTCACATTGGTGGCTATCTGTTATCTAACTTGGCTCGGTATATCGACAAATTTGTGTGGAATTAATGATGGTGAGCTTATAAAGACTGTTCGCGGAATTGAACCACAAGACTTGAAGTTTTGGGTAATTTGACTTGAAAATATGCTAGCCAAATTGAATCACTCAAATTTCGTGTGACGAACCTGAATAATTTCATATTGATTTTGAAATTTTTATCTAACCTTTTTCCTTTTTTTTTTTTTTTTTTTTTTTTTTTTGTTAGCATTTTTTTGCATCTGAGAGGTGTCCCAATCACATCATGTGACGAGTGCAGAAGGCACTCATTTTTTAATTTTATATATTATATTTAAAATAATATTTAAATCCTAATGCAACAACAAAATTATATATTATAGTACTAGATTTATACGACAAATTTTTTTTTGCCAAAAAATCATACCTTCAGAAAATTCGTTCTAAAACTTAAAAAAAACTTTACTAACCGTATAATGTTCTTCTATGAAAGTTCACTAGGCATAATACCTATCCTACCATACAATCGGATTTTCAAATCTTTAATCCATCCCAACTTAAAAGAATTTTCCTTACATTCCTAAGTTTAAACATAAGCTTTAACCCTTTTGGGGCCATAAGAAAAACAGAGCAGAGAGTGCAAAATCAAACCAGGATTCTGACCATTATATCTTGCTATCATTTTAAATAAAAACAAAAGTTTTGCGCCTCTGAAGGTCTGAATTTTCGTGTGCCCTGTGGACCTCAAAGGGAGTTTTTTACGATGTTTTTAGGACATTTTTGTAAAAATATTGTAAAAATAGTGAGCGATTGAAAAATGATAAAAAAAAATATTTTTTGTTTTATTTTATGTCACTCTGATCCCGTCAATTAAGTACTACTTTCTAAACTTTATTAATATTAACAAAAGAGCAATCAACTCACTTTTCATAAATATAAATATATTAAAATCGGTATTACAGTTTTTGAAAAACAAAAACAAAGGTCACTGGTGACCAATAGTCCCGAAAGGGTTAATGAAAATTAAATTTAAGCGATGTTACAAAGCATCGTATTTATTATGGAAGTATTTGTTTACCAATTAGCGTGTATTTTTTGAAATCAGAATTATACTTGACAAACGAATATTTAAAGTTTTTCTCTAAAGTATTTCCCATTATTTTATTCAATGCCTTCAAAAAACAAACCTGCAATAAAATTTAATGATCAACCTTAAGAGCTGCAGTTGAATACACTTGTAGTCCACTTTCCTGTTTTGCATTTTTCGCATAGTTTTTCTTTTTTTTTTATGAGAGTTTTCTTTGAGTGCAGTTCTTTCAAAGTTTTGGGCCAATGCAAAAAAAAAAAAGAAGGTAAATATATACAATATATAAAGCAATAGATAAAAAGCAGCTACTTATTATGTATTCAACTGAATGATTTTACTTTCGTTTTGATTATTATTCGTTGCTACATATTGAACTGAAAAAATAACTTTGTAATTTTTCACTAGTTTCAAAAAAGAGCAACAGATTTAATGGGAAATTTAATTTCAATACCTACTTCCTTTCGTAAATATATTGCACACATAAGATGAATCTAAATATCTCCAGTTATTGAACCAACAATCTATATTCTCCTCCACTCCTCTTTCTTTCTTCACTTTACTTGATTTATGTCTCCATTGCTCGTAAAATACTTATGCCATAGTCAAAGGTCTTTTAATTAATACTTATGTACATACTACAAATATTTGTTAAAGTATTTAATTTAGTTGTTATTTAACGCTTATTATGTCAGCCTTAAGATATGCTATGACAATTTCACATGAATGTTTGTTCACAATGAGAAAATTAATCTCATTGATATTTTCATGCATATAGTGACATATATTCATGTGTGTATGTGTGTGTGTGTGCGTATGTATGTAGTTGACAACATGTGTAAATAGTTTTACAAAATAAAAGTACTTAAATTAAATTTTAATAAACAATAGCAAGAAAATTGTAAAGTGTGTGAAATGTTTACGCCTAAAAGCAGGCAACAAGAAAATGTTGAAAGCTTTGAATTAGCTACATACATATGTACAAATATACAAAAACATACAAACAGATAGACAGACAGACAGTAAAGTTCATGAAAACTTAATTTAACAAACTAAATTTCAACAGAAAATAATACAAAGAGCAATACGAGTTGCATGCAATACAGTGGCTTGAATACTTATATAACCCATCTAGAAGCAGACAGTAAAAGTAAACAGATAATAATATGAAACGAATTTGTAGAAGCTAGTGTTATTTAATGAAATACAATGATATCTACCACCTTCTACTTACATACTATATACACATTATTAGCATTAGATACTAGCAAAGAATCTGTAAGACATGAAAGTTTCATCTGAGCAGACAATTGGTTCAGACTGTAGTTGAGACAACTGAAGGGTAACGAGGAAAATAATGAGAAAAACAAATGATGAAAGTAATTGGTTTTGTGCTCTGTAAAATTAAATAAATAAGGTAAGGCTATTCACTTCTGTGTGTGTTTGTACTCATGGTTTTGCCTGCATCAAGATGGAATAATAAAGTGAAGAAAGTATCATAAAAATGAGAAAATAGAAGCCCCACAGTTGCATATCTATATATATATTTCAAAGAAGAAGAGTAAAATGCAACCATGCTATAGAGTTTCATCTCCATGATCCAAAAGAGTCCCAAAAAAGAGCTGTCATCAGATTTGATCATCTCTTTATTTCATTATGCTCTGTATCAAATGGATGTTATTAGGTTAAAAACCAATCCAAAAACTTGATCTAACTTCGACCAATTCAAAGTAAATTCAGACGAGAATTTAACCAAATACAGAGAAAATTCAAACCAAAAATTAGACCAAAGCTCACATCAAAACTTAAACAAACCTTTGGGGTAGAAAAATACTTTCAAAATTGATGTTTTGCCTCAATGTGACTCCAAATTTGGCGCCTAGTGGCGGAGAGGGAAAATTGAAGAAGAACAAAGCGAAATTTGGAGAACGGGCAATGAAACCAGAGCAGTAAACAAAAACACCAACCTTTCCGAAGTTTCCGCCAGTCCAATAAACTGCTACTCTTAAGAAAGTCAAGGGGTTGGGATGACCTTAAAAGAAGAGGCTTAAATCTCATTTGCTCTGTTTTGAAAATCGTTGAAGGAAAATCTTTGGCAGCATCCTAAAGCTAATGTAGTTTTTCATTATCAGAATAAGGAAAGGGGCAAGAGGTACATCTGACTTACTAATTAATACCGATTGCTGTTAGTAGACCCAAATATGAAGCGTGTTCCAAGAGCATCTCAAAAAGCACTCTAGTAGATGTGCTGCCCAAAGACCACCAACAGCCAGAGCTGGAAAGTACTTGAGTACTTTCAAGTACCAGTACAAATACTGGTATTTGTACTGATACTCATGAAATGTATTTGTACTGATACTCAGTATTTTGGTACTGGTACTTGAAAAAACTCGAATATCAGTACTTTTCAAGTACTGGTACTCATTATTTCAATTTCATGTAATTTCAATTACTTTAAAGTACTTTCAATTACTTGAAAAATGTTGTTCAAGTACTTTCAATTACTTTCAACTACATTCAAGTACTTTAAATTACTTCAAGTACTTTCATAGAGAATTGGGTAGTAATGATTCCTTTAGGAATTAAATTCCATCTCCATTCCAATTATAAGGAATTTAGTCCTTTACTTTTTTCAATTCCTTAGTAATGAAATTGATAAAAGTTTTAATTCCATTACAAGGAATTGTAATCGTTAATTAAAATTTTTAAATTCCTAGGTAATGGAATTGGAAAAATTTTCGATTCCATTACAGGGAATTGTATTTTGAAATTAAAATAATTAATATATCAATTCCGTAAAGGAATTGGAAATGTAATTGAAAAGAAAGGAATTTAATATTTAAGTGTAATCAATTACTTTCTTGGAATTAAATTCCAATTTAGTTGGAATAATTCCTAAAAAGTAATTGATTCCCTTTTAGTTCAATTTCAAAGAAAATAGTATAAAATGCGGGTCACTTCTCTCGTAACGGCTTATTAGAAGCATTTTACAATATTTTCCGAAATTTTTTTTTTTTTTTGCTTTTTTGTAATTGAACTGAAAGGGAATCAATTACTTTTTAGGAATCATTCCCACTAAATTAGAATTTAGTTCCAAGAAAATAATTGATTACACTTAAATAATAAATTTTTTTTTTTCAATTGCATTTTCAATTCCTTTAAGGAATTGATATATTTTTAATTACAAAATACATTTCCCTGTAATGGAATCGAAATTTTTTTCAATTCTATTACCTAGGAACTTAAAAATTTTAATTACCTATTACAATTCCTTGTAATGGAATTGAAACTTTTATCAATTCCATTACCAAAGAATTGAAAACATTAAAGTACCAATTACAATTCCTTGTAATTGGAATTGGGATTGCAATGTAATTGAATTTATCCAGCTCTGCTTTCATACGTTGAAATTTGTACATGTAAATAAGCATTTGAAAGTAATTGATAGTACTTGAAAGTAATTGAAAGTACTTGAAAGTAATTGAAAGTACTTGAAAGTAATTGAAAGTAATTGAAAGTACTTGAAAGTAATTGAAATTGCTGAAAATTGAAATACTGAGTACCAGTACTTGAAAAGTACTGACATTCGAGTTTTTTCAAGTACCAGTACCAAAATACTGAGTACCACTACAAATACATTTCAATTACTTTCAAATGTTTTCAAGTATTACAAGGTGAAGACAGATAATCAAATAGGTCACGTTCCTTGTTAAGAATGCGACATTACTGTGTCTCCTGATCCATCGCTTATAGGTATTTTTTACCCTTTTCTAAATAAATCAATGTTTTACCCTATTACGAAATTTCACAAACAGTTCTAGAAAAATGTTGTTCATAAAATTTTACTGTGGGTTAATGGACATCAGAAACGTTTAAACTTGGTTTTATAATTATCAACAAACAAAAAACATGCAACTAAAATATTTTAGAAAAAAAAATTCTGTAAAATTCATACGTTGAAATTTTCACATGCACTTAAATAAGTATTTGAAAGTAACTGAAATCGAAATTCTGAGTAACGGTACTTAAAAAAGTATTAAATAACTACGAATACTTTTCTAAGTTTTTCAAGTACCAGTATTAAAATACTGAGTACTAGTACAAGTATTTTTACCATCCATTTCAAGCAGGTATTGGTGCTTACAGGCTGTAGCAATTACTACAGACTAGCTTTAATAAGAGATACCGAAACTTGAATAATGCAGGGATATGAGGCTGCGGTCGTGTCTTGGAGAAGATATCTCCAAGTCGTTATGTATAATAAGGTTTCTTCTCATTGAGTATGATAGTAAATAGCAAGTCAGTCAAAACGAACAATGCTTAAATTCCCAACTTTAATTCAACCATCCATAAATTATTTTAAAACTTTCCCAATTTTAAGTTTTGCTTTTTATAGTAGGTATGTTTTCACAAAAAAATAAATGCTTTTGTGATGTCACTAAAAATAATCGTACCGGAAGCGACAATTTATTTTTAGTTGTCTACCATAGCCGCAGTACATAAATCGCTACCTTCTCCATTTTTTATTGCTGCTTTTGGCACAACTTCCTGTATTTAAACAACTACTTAAAATTTTTGTAACATAAATCTATTTAAACATTTAAGAAAATGAAATTATATATCTACATCGGTTTTATTGACTTTACTTTACTTCAACACCGACTACACCTACTGCGAAACGAGTCAAGTCTATGAAGTTCAAGGTTAAATAGCAAAATAGACAAGTTCGCGCTACCACACCAAAAACAAAAAAGGAAATAAAGAGAAAAAGGAATAATAACAATAAAAACCAGGTTACCTCACCATAGCATATGTATGCATTCAGATATCAGCAAATAGTGCATTGGAGTAGAAAATCAATTTTCAAGACAAGAAAAACAGTAACAAAAAAGAAAGGAGTGACCTAAGGTGTGCACAGTGCCACACTCAATTTTAGAAGAAAACGAACAAAACAGAAAAAAAAAAAAAACAAATGTTGCAACATCAACTAATTGTAAGAAAAACTTTTGCTGCACCTGTGGCGTAGAAAACTAGCGGTGCTGGATGAGTCGAATCAAGAGTCAAAGGTAATAAAATTCTGCCACCCCAGCTGATGTTAAATAAAGCAACATGGCGGCTGTGCATCAGTTGCTCTTGTATACTGTATGTTCCACCAACGGAAATGAAAGTAGATGGTACATATAGAAAAAAAAAGAAGAAGAAAAAGAAGAAGAAGAGGAAAGAGATATGATATCCGGTGAAATGATTTAACTTTCTTTTAAGTTTTCCTCATAGATTTTAACACGTTATTTAAGATTATCCAATAAAAAATACTAAAACAGTTGCAATACAAATCTGTCAAAGTCAATTTATTTATAAAAGAAAACTTTATTTATAGTTAGAGTTTAAATTATAGATTACTTTTCTAAGTAAGGCTGCATTTACACGACACGAACGAACGAAAGAATGTTTGCTCTGGCTGATTGAACTGATTTAAATTTTTGGGCGAATACAGTGCTACGGTTGAGGTGAACTGTTTACTAAGATCACTCTATATACATTCTTGTTGTGATGACTACATTTGTTCATTAAGCCTGTTTAAATATAACTTCAACTAACGAAATTAACATGAACTTAAGTCATGACTTTGAAAATTAACCTCTAGATTTAATTTTCATAGTCTCCTAAAAAACGATCATAAACTGTTTACACCAGACAAGTGAACAACGATTCTTTCGTGGCAAATATTTAAAGCTAAAACTTTTTTACTGATGTTGGAACTCAGCCCGACACGGCAAGACCAAAACGTTGACGAACATATCTAACAAAGAGAGTGCGATGATAGTGGTGGCACTGACGATTAGTGTCGGAAACAATAATCGAATTGGATAAGAGAATCCTCAACCTTGCGGTCCTTTGCACGGATGGGAAGGTTTATAAAATCTTCCTGATTAACATTGTTATTGAGTTTAAAAGCCACCTCTTTTGTACTTTTAGAGTACCAGAGTCCATGCGATGTATTTTGCACTGAGACAGCCGACCATAAATGTAATTGCAGAGTTAACTCTGGCTTGTACTTGTCTGCTAATCTACAGACATTTATTTGACGGAGACGCTGACACAACACTTCCAATTTCGCGCGAATGGAGGGAACTGTGCATGGTGGTAGCATATGATGGCTAGAAGTTTTTTCAAGATGATCGACCTCAATCACCAAGTTTTAGTTAAGTTTTTTACACTAGTGTGTTGTCGACTGCGCACTAAAAATACTACGGCGCTCGCTTTAGAGACTCATATGTCGAAAAGGAAATGACATATTAAAAGAACTACAGCAGTGATTCCTGATAAGTATAGCAATAAGAAATTTTTTTTCGAAATTTCTGGACTGGACCTTGTTTGATAGAGATGGCCTGTGATAGAGTGATGGCCTGGAAATTTTTCTACTGCCCACTAAACTGGTAAACCTGATCGACCTTGGTATTTAGCTACTAAATAGAAAAGCAGATGATCAGCATTTAGCTTTGTCTAAATGAGAGTAGACCAGCAAGTAGAAAATGCTCAAAGTGATGGCAACCAAGTCAGACGTAATGATATTGTAAGAAATCTTAGTTATTTGAGTGAGACTGAAAAATTTTAATAAACTCTTTGTTTCGGATTCCTAGAGGCTACATGATAAGTACATCTCAATAGAATGAGGTGCCATGAAATGAAACCTAGAGCTATGTATTCCACTGAGCTGCCAACTGAAACCTCTTTTAGAAACTGAATCAAGTCTTTACTGAGTGCGGGCTGAACACTATTATAAAACATCGTTCCGAGCCTTCCCGGTCAGCAAAATCCTAAGAAATGCTGTTTCAAAATGATGAATGAAAAACAATGAGCGTAGTCGATTAGAAAACTTCACTTGGAAGAATCACAAAGCCGAGTCTTGATGAGCACTGGGCTCTATAACGTCAAAATCAGAAGGAGTATAAAATGCAAATTCAAAAAGGGCTTTCCATAGAAATTTTTGCAGCGGTATTGAAACCATGTCTGAAACATCTAGGTTGGCGAAATCCTCAAAAACGGTCAAGCCAACCGATTGTGTTGACTCAAAAAATCTGATGGCACTCGCATGGAATTAAAAAGAGAGACTTAATGCTTGAATCTCACTTTCCGGGCAACTAGGTCTGGAAGCAGGGAAGATTAGTTCTACAGATTCTCAGCGTAACTGATGGGTTGCCAGGACAGAGGCGAAAAAAGATGCGATTAGGTTTGCTACTGCTTCCTTTGGCAGCTTCAAATCGCCGGGTGCGGATGGTATACTACCAGTAGATCTGAAAGAAGGTTTGATACAACTGGTACGGGTTTTGAAGAAGATCTTCATCTCCAGTTTGCCACTCGCTCACATACCTCAGCAATGGAGATTGGTTTTCATTCCAAAAATTAGAAATGACAACTATACCAACCCTAAAAGCTTTAGATCATCAGTATGATGCCTTTTCTTACTAAAATGTCTTGAGCGCTCTGTCGAACACCGTTATTGAGTCGTTATTGTTACATCCTCTCTCTTCATTTCAGCATGCTTACCAATGTGGAAAATCTTGTGAGACAGTCCTACAAAATCTGGTAGATCGGATTGAACAGGGAAGAATAAACTATTGGTATTTTTGTTTTCATTGGATACGCTCAATGCCACATAGACTTATAATGGTTCAAGCTAATTGTGGTCAATTCGTGACTTGTGGCGTGAATAGGGGATGTCTTCAAAGAGGCGTACTCTCTGCACTGATGTGGTATCTGCTGGTTGACTCTCTACTTGTTTCCCTAAATGAGAGTCGGGTATCTACACACAGGCCTATGCTTAATCACGGGCGAATCGGTCGGGCAGTTTGTAAGGCTATTTTTGGTAGAACATGGGGTCTTTTCTTTTATAAGGTCTTATTAGTCCCATCATCACCTATGCATCCATAGTTTGGTAAAGCATACTTAATGCTGACAGCGTTAGAAAAGCTCTTGCCAGGCTTTAAAGGACTGTGTTCATTTGTTGTACGGAAGCTTTTCCGGCAACTCCTGGCCCATCGTTGGATGCATTGCTCAACTTAGCACCCCTTGATATTTTTGCTAAAGGGGAGGCTGTCAAATCCATATGTAGGCTTAAACTCAATGGGTAATGGACACTTGTTGGAATACTGGTAACATTATTGAAGATACTGATTTGGGCCTAACAGTTATATCTATGCCATCCGATACAATGCCAGCAATTTTAGTTTTAAAACAGTCGACTTGACCCATAATTGTAAATAGGTGGGGCTGAGAAGCTTCAGACAGACAGAAAACATCTTACATGTCATCTTTTTACCTCAGGTGCGTCCCGAAAAAAGCATCAGCGTCTTGTTGTGGCCTAGCAATTTGTTGTGAAAGTTAATGGCATGAATTGCAAAAGACAGCAGGTAATCGAGGGGGAAATCCAGGATTTTCGGGTTATTCACTGTTAAGACGCATCTGCCAGAATCCAACTTAACTCTTTCGTTCAAGTGGTGAAGAAAGAGGCCATTAATATACCCCAAGGTCAAAATGTTGCAGTCGTTCGCAGGCAATCTTAAACTCACTACATTTGGCTACTAATACTAATTGTCCTATTATACTTATATTTTTATTGAAAAACTTTAACCATCACGTTCTACCATTCCATTGACAACTTTTGCTCCGTCTTCTTAATCCATTCAAATTACTTATTAATAATCTTTTTCAATTTTAATCTTACACCATAAACCAAAAGTCTTGACTTTTGAAAAGATAATGAGGAGAACTTCATCCATGATTTCTCTTTCTGTTCAAAATCAATTTAAATTGCAAACACTACTCAACCGTAACTTACGCAATACTCTACATTTTTCTTACTACACTCAAAAAAAAAGTACATGAAACAGCTGTAAAAATAACATTTTTTGTTTACAATATTCAGCCAACATTAAAAAATATTAACATTACAAAATGTTATTATAATATTACTGAAAAATGTATAAGTGATGCGAAAAACTGCGATTTTGACATTAAAAATGTAAAATAAATACATTATTTTAATGTAATATTGATATGACAATTATGTTGAATTGACATGACAACAATGTATAACTGATATTGCAAAATGTAAATTTGATATAAATTTAACGTAGAATTTAAAACTTAAAATGTTAAATAAAACACAATAAAGAAGTTTTTTGCATTTTATATAATTTTATTTCTGTAATAATAATTATAGATAATAATATATAAGCGTAAATAATTCCGAAAAAGTAAAATTTTTAAAACACGTTTTAGTTTATTTTATACTCTTTTATTATTATTTAACACTTTTTCACAAATTTTTTTTTCACACTGTTTTTATTAAAACTATTATTGTGAATGCAAATAAATAGATACGTTCACTCTCACCCGACGAAACGCAAAACTATTTCAGAATTAAAAAGTGTTGTCAGTTTAAATTTTTAATGTTATACTTATTCAAAAAGTATTACCAGTCTTAATTTTCAATGCTATACTAGCCTGTTTACATTTTGAATGTTAAATTTACACAGAATAATATAAATTTTACATGAAAAACGTATTAAGTAACGAGAATATTTTTAATGTAATTTTAACATTATAATTTGACATTACAATGTAAAACGAATTATTATCAATATGACAGTTTTAATGTTAATACAACACAAAACCGATCAATCTGATATTTTTTGCCGTAAAACTAACATTTTTGTTTTTACATTGAAAATAACATTACAAAAATATCAATTTTACATTGCACTTTTTTTTAGTGTATGGATAACGTATTTCAATCTGCTTCGATTTGTATTGAGTCTCGTTTTGGAATCTTCTGCTTATTTTGCTTTGTGTAATGAACACATTATTTCCGCTCTTTTATATCTTAAAATATCATCATCAATTTGGCGAGTTTGGCTAGTTTGGCGAGTTTGCTATAGTGGGAGAGGGGGGGAGGGGGGGGGGCATACATATCATACCATATCGTGTTGTATTGTATTGAAACGTTCGTATTGCAACGCATATTTAGAGCATGTCTACATTGAGAAACTAAACAATACAAAACCGACAAGAAAATTCTTTATTTACTCGTCCATTCAAAACTTTTTTGTATAATACACAATAAAGTCTCACATATTCATACATAGGTATATATAAAAGACATACACAAATACATACATATATATATATATATATATATATATATATAAAATAAGTATTTTTCGTAGTCAGTCCACTTGCTAATGCGGTTTCACACAAACACTCACATATAAATACACGTATACATACCTATGCTAGTTAAGTCCGTCCATTGATCCTTGATGCCATATCGTATATACAAGAAAATCACACACATACATACACACACACATTCATGTAAACACACAATGGGGGGAGTCAAATCCATTGAGAAATAATTCCAAATAACAAAAAACAGCAACAACAACAGTAAGAACAAAGAGACGAAACATCAAACTTTCACTCCGATTACCCAGTAGGAATTTGTATTAACAATGACATTTTTTAAATGGTTGTAGCTTACATAAAAAGATAACGACAACGGATTCTGATGGCAATGATTATATTTGATCTCAGAAACTTTACTGCCATCACGAAACAGCAATTCATAACGATTCGATAAACTAGCAGATTAGACGGTCGAACCCGCTACTACACATCAGGGATCTATGTGATAGTTCCCTCATTTCATTTTTGTTTTTTTATTTTCTAACGATACAGGGATTTGAAATTTGTTTCAGTCTCAGATTTCAGTTAGGTTTTCATAACTTACAATCTCTTTTAAGCGATAATCCACTTCAACTAGAACAATGTACGTTTCTAAGAAGGTATTTTTCCACACGTAACTAACTTGGCTTTTGCCTGTAGAAATCGGAAAATTTTTGAACAAGTGAGCGTGGAACCTCCCATATAAGTCATATACTTTTTTGAGTATATCTTCGGAGCCATTTAGAATACAGTACAAGGAATGTGGATAAGATTAATAAAAGGGACGCGGCATCTACCACATAATCTGAACTTTCATTATATTTAAAGCGGTATATCAGAAGAACTTGTAGCGAATTTGTTACAGAATGCTGCTTGTGAGAACTTCATGGAAATAGAGGAGAAAAAAGTAGGAGAGAGAGGTAACTATGAAGGCGGTCAAAGGGAATTGGAAAGAAAGAAGAGTGGAATGCGATAGAGGGAAGTTGAAAAGAAAGTAGAATTCAGAAGTAACTAGTCAAAGAGGTCGGGAAGGGAAAAACAATAAGAGGAGAATAGAGTGAAATAAATGCTTGCAGGGCTGCGATAGTGGTCTAGAGTCGGAAGGGAGGGGGGAGGGGGATAAAGAGAAGAAAGCCATAAGCGGGGGGAATTGAGAGCGGCAGTGGATGGTGGAAATCGTGAATGCGGAAAAAGAATGGGGAAGGTGGTCGACAACGGGCATCAAAAGAGGGAGCCGAGAGCAAGAAAAATAGGAAGACAAAAAAGGAGAGGCGGCCTCGACAAGTGATTAAAAGCTGTTATTGCGAGGGTAAGCTCAAAGAAGGAGACCGAAAAAAAGGTGTCAAGAAAGGGAGGAGAGAGAAAATATGGGAAAAACGAGGTTAGAGAGAAAAGATAAATACAAAGGGAAGAAAGAAACCGAATAGGTCTAACAGGGAGCGATATGGTTTGAGAGTAAGAAAGCGGAGCAGGAAGAGAACGCGCGTGAAGGGAAGAGAAAAAAGGGGCTGAAAAAGAGTGGGGAGAGATAAAGAATGGTAAGAGATAAAGAGTGATAAGAGATATAGAGTTCAGGAAGATGAATGGAGATAGATAAGTGGAGGGAGATGAGTAGACAGAGATATGTGGGAAAAGATAAAAAGTTGATGACGGTATAAAGTGCGGGGAGACAAGAAAATAAGTAAAGTGAAAAGGCAAAAAGACTGAAGAAATGAATGCAAACGAGTAGTAGATACCGTAATGATGAGGAGATATGGTGAGCGGGGCAGAGAAAGAAGATGGAGAAAGAGGGGCATAAGCAACAGTATGAGAATTATAGAAGAAAATAAGAAATGTTTGTTATGATTCAAATAACAACAGAATTCTTCTTTTGCAGTCATGTGCTTGTGTAGCAGTCCTGGTCAAGCTATAACATTTGTGCGAAAAATAGTTTCAGCGTTTTTTACACCAACACTGTCAGTAATACCGATCTCTGGTCTATGACATCTATCTATCTTGAAGTACGTCGCCACAAGTGGAAATGGATCAGCCATACACTGAGAAAACCTCACGAAAAAACCACAAAAGCTGCTCTAGATTGAAACCTACAAGTTAGTCACAGACGCGGCAGACCATCCAACACATGAAGGTGACTAGTTTAAATAGAAGTGTTACAAGCAGGCTGCTCCAGGCGGTAGATCAAATTTATGGATTTAAATAAATAAGATTATAATAAGTTTATTGAGGCCCTAGGTTCCAGCTAAGAGTTTCGGGAACATTCATATATCAGGGGCCATACCAAGGACGATAATAAAATTTTTTGTATGAAAGCGATATGTTGGGATAATCAGTAACAGTAAAGAGCAGAAATGGCCGTTTTTTGATTAGTGGGCGAGGCTGCCTCGCCAATTCAAGCTTCACAAAACATGGAAATATATTCAAAAGCTTTCATAAAATCAATCGCTTTAATCAAATTCTACAATTTTTTTTCTTTCAATAGGTATTGTAAGAGTTGACGAGTTTGCTGATATTTTTATGCTATATTATTTTGTATAAAAGGTATGTATAAAAATCAAGAAGCTTACAATAGCCATGTAAAAATTTAAAACCTTTACACGTTTTTGATTTTTGTCCTGCTGATGTCTCACTCTAATTACACCTAGCGTAAATATCTCTACTGGGTATCCTTTACAGATTCAGATTGCATACTGTATAATGCTGGTATACGTGCTACACTGCGGTAAGTCAGTGGAAATCACAGGTCTTCTGTAATACAATTTTAAATAAAATGCGGTTCCATTTGATTCGGTTTCGCATATTCTCATTCGCTTGACGTTGGCTTCTTTTCAGAGTTCAGTGTTACGCTAGTAGCAAATAACTAAACAACATAATAAAAAATGAAATAGAGAAAACAAAATAAAATGAAATAAAAAAAAACAACGAATTGCGCAAATATTTTGTTGTTTGAACAATAGCGAAGAATTTGTTAGGAATTTAATAGAGCGAAAAAAAAAATAAATTGCAGAATTGATTTTGATGCATTAATTTTTCGCTGTTATGCCGGTTCCGGTTTCTGTATCCGTTTATATTCCTGTTATTTTTGCTACTGCTATAAGTTGGCGATGTGGGTTTCGGTTGTTTTAGCTTTTAATAGACAAACTAACCAGCGGATATTTTGTTAAACGTAAACAACTTTGAAGGAGCTTTACATAGACATGCAATTTCAACTTTTACCTAAACTTCAACTTCCCCTACAAATATTATCTACATACAATGAATTAATTTTGGAATTTTAGTTTAAGATTTATACACTTATTCAATATTAACTTTGCATTTCAAATACGAGTATTTCTGGCGTTCGTTGCCGGTATTCATAGAATGGGGGCAGCAACAACCAGAGCAATAACAAACTACAACAATAGCTGCTGAACAATGTCGACGGCTTTATGACTGCGACATTTCGGCGTGGTAGTAGTTAGTTGTTGTTGTAGTAGTAGTAGAAGTTCAAAGAAACACATTTTATGCACTCGCTAGCTTGCTATTGTCAACAAGGTTTCAATAATGCACTGCACTACATATATATACACTGTACTACAAACTATGGCTATACTATAGTAAAGTACAAGTACCCGAGTTTATAGTGCATACACAATCTTAACTGTAATGACAACAAAAGTGCGCACATTGTTAGAAAATTGCTCAGACTCGCTCTACGGCTGTTTCATTAAATATGTGTGTATGAATTATATATATATATACATGTATACATATGTATATAAATCTTTGTGTTTGTGTGTGTGCCTTTGTTTGGTAGTTGTAAGTGCTGACAATGAGCCTTTTTGCTGTTGCAACTATGTAGGTTAATTGTGCAATGACTCGCGGCATTTTAAGTTTGTTCCAGCGTTGAACAGCGTTATTGCCATTCATGATTTCTCTTTTTCCTCTCACTCTCTATACCTTCCTCACTCTTTCTCTTTGTCTAAGCACTTGAACAAGAGCCACCGATAGATTTTTAATTTTGTTTATTTTTTGACGCTGCATCTTTTAATTATAAAAGCTTATTAAATTCATACACATATATTAGCTTTTGATAACAAAAAACTAAATTTAGGGTAGCGCACACTGAAATATGTAAATTAAATACATATTTCCAGAATTTATTATTTTCGTATGCACATACAGTATGCAACAAAATTGAACAAATAAAGGGGCATTTTTGGGATAATTTTTGGAATATCGAAATTTCGGTACTTTCAAGACCTTTTTTAACCTGAAGATATTATCTGATTTAAAAAATTTGCTTGCACTTTTATTCATCTGTGTATGTACAAACTTAACTACCCTGATAATTTTTCTCGCCATTTTTGGCTATTTTTCATATCCTCAAAATGTCACTTTATTTGCTCAATTTTGTTACATACTGTATACAGGGTGACAATCGTAAAGTGACGCACACATTTCAGCAGTTATTTTCAAAAGGACGTACTTCCATTAAGTACAATTAAGTGTTAACATTGCTGAATATATAAGCATTCATTTGAACCCCACCTCATTCAATATAACCTCCTTTAGCCTACACACATGCCTTCAATCGATCCGGAAATCGTAGGACTGTTCGCCGCAGGACTTCCTGATCAATTTCTCTAATGAATTTGTCAGCGACTCCAGACTGTGGTGTTGAGATGCACAAGCCTTACTCTCTAAAATACTCCAAATAGAGTAGTCCATTGGATTCAAGTCTGGGGAGTATGGTGGCCATTCTTGAGATGTTATGAATCCAGAAAAGTTGTTTTTTATCCATGTTTGCGTTAATTTTGCCATGTGGGAAGGTGCAGAATCTTGCTGGAAAGTCCAGTTTTCATTTCCAAATGTATCTTGGGCCCAGGAAGAACATGTTCATTTAAAATAATAAATAAATAAACAACCTGGTCAATTTTAAATCCCTCTTCAACGAATATTAGAGGAGTTCTGGCATTAGCGGAAACTCCAGCCCATACCATAACGGAAGCTGGCTTTTGAACTCGGCCAACAGTCCTATTTTGTTGCGATGATGATGTTAGCCACATTCGGTCATTTTGCGCATTGAAATGTTGTTCAACCTTGAAAATTTTTTCATCTGTAAACAAGATATTTTCAACATTTTTTAAAACGGAGGAGCGTAGCAACGCCTTGCATCTTTGCAGTCGCAAATCTTTCTTTTTTTGTGTCAGATCTTGAGCTTTTCGGAGCTTGTACGGCTTAAGATTAAGCTTTGATTTTGCAATGATTCGCACTGTTTCACGGTTTACTCCCACTTCCTTAGCGATTTTTCTCATCGAGCTCCTTGGATTTCGCTTGATTCGTTTACGAATTTTTTCTGTTAAACCAGTAGTGGCAACTGTTGAAAATTTTCCCCGGTCTCTATCTCCAAAACCCCCAGTTTCATTATATCGAATAATAGCTCGGTCTACCGTACGACTTGACAAATTTAAAGCCTTTGCAATTTGACGGCTACTATAATTTGCCAAATGAAATTTCATAATTTCACGACGAATATTTTCCTTGTCCATTTTTATGGAAATTTCAAAATGTAATAACAAAAATTCAAATGAAATTAAAAGCAAAGCCAATGATGAATGAATTTGCTTTTTAAATTAAAGTAACGGTAAATGGCAAAGCTTGCTGCAGAGTATTAAACTTGCGTCACTTTACAATTGTCACCCTGTATACTTGATACTTGAACATGTGCCCGAGCAAATGTAAAGTACTTTAATTAAATGCGAACATTACATCTTAATTAAGTATAGCAATATGGTAAGTAAAGGTAGTAAACTCACTGAAGTGTTCGGTTTGTTAATTTCTAACAAAAATTTGATTTATTCGATTAGGCACTACCCAGAAAGAATATGAGGAATGCATGACTTTTATCATAAACGAATTCGGTCATGAAAAAAATCATAAAAAAAGATGAATTGAACTGTAAAGGAATATGGAATGCACAGATTTCTTCTGTCATAGCTTTGTTTCAGTTTTTATAAAAACGAAAATAGTAAAGAGAAAAGATATTTTAGCAAGTACTGCAGCTTGAAATGTATGAAAGGCAGCAGCGACGAGCAACACAATAACAGAATTTTTCAACGAATATTTGCTTTTTTCTAACCGATTTTTTACTTAGGCGACACGTTACTTTTTTGTTTTTTCAAACTTAAGTACATTAACTTAGTCGTAAAAGTTGAACAATCAACACGTCTTCAACGCTAAATTATTATCGGAAAATTAAATACTTAGCAAAGCTTTATTTTTTACAGGGAATGTTGATGAGTGCAAAATTCTTTTAGAAAAAGTCCTTAAAGGTCCCAGGCTAAAAGCAATATATTGGTGGGAAAAATTCTTTTCCAGGAGAAAAAACAGTACCTACAAATTTCCTATTAAATTTTCTACTATTCCTCCATTGGAATTCAAGATTTGATACAGGATATTAGCATCGAAAAAATAATGTATAATTTCGACATCGATTTATTCATTTACGATAGTTATTGCATAAAATTGTAATGAAACTCTTTTTTGCATTCCCAGGTAATGCAAAGTAGGAAGCATTACTTTTCGTAGGACATCGCCGTGTTAAAAATCATGTATTCTAGAAGTTATAGCCTATAGGCGCTATGTATTCCAACGTGTATTCCTATGTATTCCATTTTCCTTCTGGGTTACTTTCTGAAACACTATGATAATGCAGAAGAAAATCCATGGAGCTGCAGTCTGATAACAAAAAAATATCAAAGTTTTAGAAAACCCTCACCAATGTGTCCAAAATTACTAAACTACTTTATTCCCAGAGCTGCTTAGAACTGTGTGATATAACCTGCATAATCGAAATTCTCTAACAGTTCCTCTGGCCACAGACACAGAAGTTGTCATGGCCACTAAAAACAAGGGAGACAGGAACACACCAGGACTAGGTGGAATACCAAATCGAGTTTGAAACAATGGCAATAAATCAGCAAGTAATAGAGTTTATAAAACTGTGCAGTGTATGCCAATGAAAGCGAGTGTTCCCGGGTAAGTGAAAAATTCAACAGCTTATTCTACTGTCAAAGGGAAATTTTGGATCTGATAATCCAATAAGCGATACCAACCGATTTGTATGTGGAACACGAAAGAAATTGATTATTGTCCCCTAGAAGTGGAAATAGATGAGGCAAATGGTATTTCAAGAGATGAAAGCATGGCTGGATATAAAGAATGATTTAATTCCTTAAGATGGATGAAAATATTAGAAGCCCTGGGCAAACTACAATAATTCCCGAACATAATAATAGAATGAAACTAAGAATGGCACAAAGGAATGCAAAATAACACGATACGTTCCACACGTACTCAGACTGTTGCTCTGGAATGTGCTATGTACAGAGTAGAATTTAAATAACTAATCTTTTTCAATTAACCAATCTTTATATATAAAATCGTAGAGTTTTGTTTGTATGTAAGTGTATAACTTCTGAACAACTTGGCCGATTCAAACCATATTTCCAGAATATATTTTCTTAGGAGGTTGAAATATAGCTATTCATAATGGCTCTTAGGAAAGTGGGCGTGGCACCTCCCATACAATCGTAACCGTTTTTAGGGTATATCTGAAGAACGATTTATAGCACAGTACAGAAATTTGGTACAACAACGAGAATTGACAATGCCATGCTACAAAACAAGTATGGGTGGGATTGACAAAGAGGGTGTGGCACCTTCCATATGAATTGAATTTCCATTATGAGACATCTAAAGAGGCATTTATGGTAAATTCTTTCAGTTGGTTGGATTAGTGGGTGTGGCACCAAGCTTCACTTTCATTTTCAACTACTATTTCTATCACTATTTTCTACTATTTTTTTCTACAATTTCTTCTTGTTTTCTACTACTTTTTCAACTAATATTTTCTACTACTATTTAACTACTTTTTTTCTACTATCTTTTTAATACATTTTTTCTACAATTTCTTTTTTATATTTGGTACCACTACTTTCTACTATTTTTTACCACCTTTTATAATTGTTTCCACTACTATTTTTTAATATTATTGCTACCACTCTTTCTACTCCATTTTTACTATTTTTGTACTACTATATTTAACTATTTTTCTACTACTTTTTCTGTTAACTTTTTTTCTACTTTTTTCAATAATTTTTAATATTTAGGTAATGTATAACAGGCTTAAGGAACGTATATATGTAGTCATCACAACAACAGAGACGGGCAAATCAGACGGCCGTTTCGGAATCCGCCACGAATAAAATTGATACTCTTGATACTGCTGTGAATTCCTCTGTGCCAAAATGTAGCAATTTTGCTTGTTCACAATGCCGTTCAACCAAAAATATGTTTGATCAATGAAGATAATTTTTTCGCCAAAATTTAAATCCATTTTCAACTGCTCCAAATCCCAATTAGTGAACGTACGACGAGCTTGTTGGTTTTGGGACTTCAGTTCCTGTGTCAATTGAATCTTATAGTATGAATGTATGCTCAAGCCTTTTCGCAAAATTCGCCAACTTGTGGTCACAAAAACGCCAACTCCTTGTGTATGACGAGGAATCGAGATTTTTAGGTTTTTAGCCACACTTTCAGCAAAAGCAGCAACATTTTCCCTTGACCGCAAACTGCGGTGCCGTATGGAGACTGCTCTATCAGCAACCGAACAGCTTTACTCGAATTCGCAATAATTCGTTCAATTGATCGATCGGTTGGGTGATCACATCGGGCGAAAATATTTCGTAGCTCGTGAAAAGTTTGGCGAACAGTAAACCAGTTTTTGTAATAAATTTTAACAATTTCGAGGCGTTGTTGAATGGTGTACCAGTGCATGGTAAAATGGTGACTATGACAGAACACAAACGTCGAAGAATGTCAGTGCTGTCAAAGTTCGGACATAGCTATTGAATAACCCATTTTTAAAACCTTTCGGGCTAACGATGACGTGTTTCGAATTAATCGAAATTAATTAATTAAGTTATGTCTTAGCCTCCTATTGGACCTCAAAGCTCTCAAAGGAATAGACCTCAGCTTTCCCTTGCTTCAAAAAAAAAGTTCCTTTTTTGAAAAAAGTCAAAAATATTTATGATATTGAAAAAAGTTGGTAAAAAATTTCTGATATCTTGGTTTTTTTTTTTAAAGTTTAAAGAAAAATCTGTCGAAAACGAGTTGGAGAAAATTTTGTAAATGCAATAGGTTATTAGTTACATGGAACCGAATCTGAGGCTGTTTGGCCAAAATGTCGAAATTCTGCCCCCTCCAACTCGGTGATTTTTCAACCGATCTCGTTCAAATTTGGTATGCTAACTACTACCCAATAAGACTTTGTATAAGTTTGAGCCCAATAAGTTCCAAAAGGAGGTTTACGTGAGATGAAATCCCCCATATACTTGTTCACACCTACAACGCCTAGTTATGAGCGTTATTATTATTATTATTAGTTCGGGGATTAGCCGAATCAAACCCAGATGGATCTCTTTTCGTCCCTTACCGCCTGATGCCTCTACTCTAAGTACTCGTAAACGAGCATGCTCCGAGTGTTGGCATCCTGCGTCAACGCAAACATATCCTTAAAAGCCAGGTGGCCAGTCTCAGATTCATTAACGTATCGATGACCCAAGATCTCCAACCTCTGCTCGCTAACGCTGGGCATTGGCACAGTAACCCACATGTTTCCACCTCCTCCAGACACAACCTGCAGGTGTCATCCTCAACAAGCTTCCTCTTCTTGAGGTGATACCTGAAAGAACCGTGCCCCGTAGTCAGCGCTGTTAGCTAGCTCAAAGTCTTTCGGGGCCGTCTTTGCCTGCCTTCAATCATTGGCCTCCTCCCATCTGTTACGATGTTCAGAGTTTATCTACTATTCTTACAGCCTCCTCCTCCCCCAATCCATCACCAATGGCCCATAAAATTTTTCTATTGAACCTTTTTTAGCCAAAATATCAGTACTTTCATTTTGCTCTATGCCCGAATGTCCCCTCACCCACATCAGTGCAAATTCGTTTACACGAGATATAATACTTTTTAGCTCACCAATAATTCAACACCGAATTCGTGTTTCTCATCATGGCAGCTGTAGTATATATTACTATATACTATATGTATATATAGATGCTCTTTTGAAGTTACCTTGATTTGCCCATCACTGCATGCACCGCTGTGATAATTTTGAGATAGAGCACTATGCTGACAGGCCCTAATTGCTAAGTGAGTACGGTTGTCTACTCAGAACACCTCAATCACATTTATATGGCTATTTTTTTTTTTGCATAGGTTTTTTTTGCTGAAATTTTCGTATCTTTGCCAAACAGATTCTGACAAAAAAAAATTTGCGTGAAAATCAGTATGATATAAACCAGTACAGTTGGCAACACTATATGTAAATAAACCAGCGAGCATCTCTGACATGTTTTCTAATTGTTCTAATTTTTTCCAAAGTATCGTAGAATACTGTATAGTTGAGAGAAAGTACGTACGACTAAAAGATTACACACCTATACCCAGAAATTAATCTGAGTGTTTAAAGCTTACATCTAGTTGTTTTAGTAATTCTAATGCCCTGATTACTTTGCAGCTGTGATACTGAACATTTGCATTTACAACCAAGCGAACAGCATATGGAAATGAACTCAGATGAACATATGCAGATCTATCTCCCCAGTTTTATTATTGCTTCTTTTGTACACAAACAATACAAATTTTGAAAAGAAAAACTTTATAAAGGAAAGCGGAAGCTTACCATGCCAAGATGCGTAAATTTATGTTGAGTGTACATTTTAAAAATCACAAAATCTGTGGACAAAAAGTTCACCACGTACAGAAATTAGAAATCTAAGAAATTCATAACATCTGACTTTCACAGCTACCTGCTTATATTACAAAAAAAAAAAAAAAAGAACAACAAACAAGTAGAGCTCCTTAAAATCTTATGTCACTGTTGACAAGTGTGACGCTTGACATTTGAGCGTTTTTAATACATCACCAGTGACAATGACAAAAAAAAAAATATAGAAGAAAACAGAAAAAATGTATGCAAAAGAACAAGAAGGAAATTTGCAAAGATTTTCGCCTTTTTGCTGTTATCGTTTGTTGCTGATGCTGACGATGCTGTTGCTGTTGTTTCTTTTGGCTTATGGCTGTTGCTCTTTTTGTTGCATACAATTTTATGGCATTGAGAAACTTAATATAGAGTGTTAACATTGTATTGTACATACAGACACACACACACACACGTACCTACATTTATACTAATGCGCACACACAGAGAAACGCAATTTCATTTTATTCCGGCTTTAAACATTTTATGGCAGAAAAATTGCACCAACAACAAAGTTCTAACCTAGTTATGTCACATTTTCTCTATCTATGTATATTGTTCGTGTATGTGTGTGTATGTGTGTGTTTGTACTAAAAATGCAATATATACACAATATCAGCTAGAAGGCAACAAAGAAGCCACTACAGTCAGCAATGTAGCAGCAACAGCAACACGTGGCAAATATTCATACTGAATTTATTTGAAAGTTTCACAATTTAGATGAAAGTCTTAATTTCGTTTTATCTCTTCTATTTCTCTTTCTCTCTCTCTCTCTTTGACTCTCTCTGCCTCTCGACTTTTATGTTTCCACTGAATATTTAGCAATTTTTGTTGATTTTATTTTACTCTCTGCAATTAAATATTTCATTGGAATTATTTAATGAGACGTATTCGTTTTATCCACTCGCATATTTCTTTCTTTATTTGTGTAGGAGTAAATAGTTTATTTGTATGCACATTAAGGTGCCTGTTAATTTTGCAGTTTTTAGGACTCCTTAGAACTTTTTCATCGGCAGGTTAGTTTTAGAGGTAAGTGTTCAGAAAAACTGAGCGTACACGGGGGGCCAAAAATTTGGTCCCTAATGATGTCACTGTATATTTGGAATTCTCCACCTACGAAACAGAGCTCAAAAGCCTCTGCCCATCCTGAAGCCACTTAGTACTTCTAATGAACCATACAAGGTTCGGTGGCCTATTGGTAGAGTGCTAGACTGGAGTCCCAGTTGCCTCTGGTTCAATTCCCAAACGGTGCATAGATGACCTCGAAAGTCTAGTGGGTAGTGCACTAGACTTTAATCCGGAAGGTTCGGGTTCCATTCCCGTCTTCGCCTGGCGGTTAATTTTCATAACTTTCTTATATTCACTATCAATATGAAGTATATGAGAATTACAAGATAGTGTACAAGTACATACCTTAGTTAGTAATGGCAAAACCACCAAACCGATAAAAAATTGCCACACCGCCGTTCGAAATCGGCGTTAAACTGTAGGTCCAGCTTTATGGTATCACAATGGGTCGTTCAGACCTAAGTGCGTCTCTCGACAGCCACTCCAACCTAACCTGTTGGCAAGATCTCCGCCAGGCCCTCTAGTTCTTCAAACAGTCTGTCTCCTAGGAAACGGAGTCGACGGATTTGAAGATTAAGGCATTCATAGAGAAAATGGTGGTCTTCTTCGTCTTTGTAGCTTTTACTGGAGTTTACTGCTGCTTCTATTCTCGCTAGTTTCTCAGTTTTTTCGTTTCCTTCAACATTACAATGTCCAGTAATTCAGCTGAGTTTGACTTGATGGGTCTTGCTTATTTCCTTAAGTATGTTAAAGCAGCTTAAAACTGCGTTAGATCTTTCTTATGGTCGTATTATCCAGTTGCTGCTTATCGATTGCTGCTTGACTGTCCACAAAGATAGTGATCCGTGAGGGCTCAAGGTTCGTTGTGATGATGCTTTGCGCAGCTATATTAATAGCGAGAATCTCTGCTTGAAAGACACTACATGCAGTAATCAGGGAGTTTGTAAGACTCCATGATTTTTAGTGAATCGCAAAAAACTCCAGATCCAACATCCTCTTTCATTTTAGACCCATCAATGTAGATCTAAAAATCTTTGCTGGTAATAATCGCGCTATCTTTCTATTCCTGCCTGCTGGGTATGATGGTCAAGAAGTTTCTTTCTACTACCACCTGTGCTGTGATATAGTCGTAGCTCTTGTGGTTCCTGTTGTACTATACTCATTTAGGATAGATGCGTGCCCAAAAGCATTGTGCTTCCAAAACTGCGATGCCCTTAATCGGATGACTGCTTTGGCTACTGAGGTATTCGTCCAGAGTTGGAATGAGAAAAATCATTTCCAACCCCGCTTGAGGCGTTTTGCTCCAAGCTCTTGTAATTCCTAAGCGTGTTAATCTCTGAACTTTTACAAGTTAGTTGAGATAGCTGAACTTGTTTGCTGCATTCTACCATACTTTAGTAGCTAAGACTAATTTTAACTATTTAATTTTTATTAAAAAGTAAAATGAAACGCTTTGCTAAATTAAGGCAAGAGTAAAAACTGACTCCATATATATATTAATATTTGATATATATCAACTTAATGTGTACAGCTAGCAGAGTCCCGCTTACAAGAGATGTATGGTGTCGATCTCTGATTGGTCATCCATGTCGTTCGATCGTCGAACTGTATTTCCAGATTCTACGCCAGATTCCAGGGTTGCCGGGTGTACCGCTACAATACCAACAATCCATAGGTAAGTGCAGGACATATGACGGCCGTATACACCCAATGGAGCTTGCTATCAAGTATAAACCCAAGATACTTTGCTTTGACTGAAAGTTCTCAGATGACACCGTCAAGTTCCGGGAGTTCGAAGTGCGGTACCTTCTATTTCTTTGTGAACAGAACAAGTTCGATTTTGGAGGGATTAACTTCAAAGCTGTTTGGTTCCACCACATTGAAAGCTCCTTAAGTGCAGAGGACATGAGATCACTGATTGTCGGCAAGAATTTTCCGCCTATCATGATTACTACAACATCTGCATATGCAACTGCCTTTACTCTTTTTTGCTCAAATACTGTTAGGATCTGGTTGACGACAAGTAACCAAAGTAGCGGCGACATAGTGTTACCAGTTTCCTTGTTGTACTAGTTAATATTTGGGCGTTGATTATTCTGCTACTTAGCATTTCATCTATCCAAATAATCAATCTCTCTTCTAATTTTGATCGCACTTGCTTTAATGGGCTCCGTCTTCCAGTTGTTCAACACTCCCTTGATGTCTAGTCGGTAAACAAAAAAAAAGAACAAAGTTGGTCCCCGTATCGACTTTTTTACCGACTAGAAAGTCACAAGAGGTCCTGTAAGAATTTTCAGAATTTACTACATTAACGATCACACTAATGTTCATACACATGTATGGGCTTGAGTAGTACTTAATTATGGAACGCTTCCATTTAAACAAATTTTTAACTACACCACAACAAAATTTTTTCTTAGAGCTCTTAGGTTTAGGCAAAACTACAAAAGTATTACCGAGAAAATTGAGGTTTTGTATTCTGAATAATTTTTGCATTACATACAAGTAACAAAAGCAACTAATCTCTTTGTGGTTCATGATTTTTTTGTAGATATAAAATTCAAAGTCGTGTTTTTGTAAGTGTGCAAATTAAAGCATGTTTTTAGGCATTTTCAGCGAATTCTTCACTTGGATTCCAAGAAAAATTTATTATTCTTTTGCTTTTAATATGATAATTGAGTGATTACGAAAATTGAACCGTAATGTAGAGGTAAGCAGTTATGAAGGGGTGAAACAGTTGCTGCGATACTTTATAAAGAGAATCTTTCGATTGCCACAATTCAAATTTCTATTCCTGGATCCCGGCATTGGGCCTGGGATTGATAGTGTTATTAAATATAAAAAATAATAAAAAAGGAAACTGTTTAAAGGATTCAAGAGATAATATAAATTAATATTCATTTTATTAAAGTGGCGCACTTTTGCAATCATAGTATGGAAACCAAAATGAACTTCGCGTTGTACTATGGATCTTTGAGTCAAGGTAGAGTTCTGGCGATTTGGCTTGTAGTCAAGAGTAATTTGGGGTCGCTGAGCTAGAAGCTGAAAACAATTTTGCTCCGAGTTTGTAAAATTTGAAAAAAAAAATCTTGTATTTTGACTTTTACAAAATAAATTTAAGAAATATATGAAATTCGACTTTTTGAGGTAATTTTTCCAAGAATAAGGGGTTGGAGGGTGTTTTGATGTTCTAGGACCCCCCCATATTTTTTAATATGCAAACTTTTTTCCTTTTTGTGTTCACAAAAATATGCTTCTTTTTCTACTGAACAACTTTTCTATAGACCCCAAAAATTATAAAACATAAATTAAGAATATCCTGGTACAGTCTTAATAAAGCCATTTTCATGATTGCATGTACCGTTATCTCGAAAACCTGACGTGATGGAGCAAAATAGTCTTCAGGTATAACAAATTCAAAGCCTTACCTATCCACAGCTACTTTTTGTATTATCGATCTACTCTGACCGGAATCTTGTTTATTATTTTTTTCACTTTTACCTCAAATACAAACAAAATAATTAATTTTCCTGTTTTTCACAAATGTTTGACTTTGACTATAGCTAACCACTGTAATACTAATCATAACTCATAACTCATGCATTTTTTTAAAAGCTTGGGGAATTCCATAAACGATATGGAATACTGTTCAACAAAAAACTATTAAGGTGGCAATTAGGTTTGGTTGGAGTGGCAGCCTTCTGCAAGAAAGTACACTTATGAGGCTCATTGTGATACCACAGTACAGCGCGACTCCCCCATTTACGGAGTGGAGAACCATGAGGATTCCATAATGAATCTGGCTATTTCCTTAATATTTACGGATGATAGCTCGGACAGACTAGTTAATAAAGGTGAGCCCAGGAGTTTTAGTCTCCTCCTGGCCAGGGATGGGCATTCGCACATGAAATGGGTATGTCGAATTTGACATAAAAATGTAACTAGCACAACACGAATGGGCGCAAAAAGCTGGGCCTAACCCGTCCATGGGCTGGTTAATAGTAGTAGTAGGTAGTAATGATTACTTCCTAAAAGTGTCTTGATTTGAAAATTGAAGTAACATTTTCTCGCTATTTGGCACCACAGTAGAATTAATGTGTAAATTGAAGCATAGTTTTAGGAACTTTTTTTGGAAAATTTCACTATTCGAAACATTAACTTGCTGTATTCAGTGTTTATCAATTCATAGCAAGGGGTTCTGACCCTCCCCCCCCCCCCCCCCGAAATGTGGAAACTTTCTTCTATTTTTTTATATTAATTGCCAGTGGATGAAAAAAAAGTCAAAATAAAATTTATTGAACAGTTTTTAAATATTTTTTACTTCCATCAGTTTCTTTCTAAAAAATCAAATATAAAAAAATGAACTTGAAATCTTAGTTACACTATGTGACCAGATCCGATTTGTTTTCTTTGACATGAGGCTTGACTTTGGATACAAAAAGAGAAGGTGATGCTGAGCAATTCTGCATTTATAGTTTTTCTAGGTCAGTAACTGTTTTTGATTTACAGTTTCGGGTTTAGGGCTCATTTGGAAGGGCATGATTCAGCCTATAATTTGTGGATTTCGAAGTTTGTAGCACGCCAGTGTTCAGCTCTCCAATTTTTAAAAATGGCCAATAATTCTATTTTAGGGTTTTCCATCCCTTTTTTTCTAAAACGTGGCGTGATGGGAAATTTTTGAACTCAGATTCGTGTTCAGTATAAAAAATTCATTCACAAACACTAGGAACCATTTAATTCGGAAAGCTTATGTAGGGCAGTAGTAGTGGATCAGATCCAAAGTTCTAGGAAACAATCTTAAAATGTAATTAATTCTTTAGCCCATTATTGCTCAGAGCACCCCGACTCGGAAGACCTCTTTCAATGCAGTAACTGCACGAATTTCGGGAATATAAACCAACCTCATCCGGATTCCTTATCATGGCCCAAATTCCCACTGATAATCATTTGAAAAAAATGAGCCTCTGACTATTTTTAGTATTTTTGGTAATTGTTTTGAGGTCGGGCCCATCATCAGTAATGGCAAGCCAATGTCAATTTTCTTCGAATGAAAACTCCCATCGAAAAAAAATCCTACGGCCCTGATTCATAGTATATGCAAAGAAATTTTTCAAATAGTAGGTAATGACACTTTATACATAGATGTAATATGCAAAGCATTGTTTTAGTCGCTTTTAGACATATTCATGAACATTTCTCCCTGGAAATATATAAATTTGAAAGAGAATTAATTATATTCTCGCTATTAGGCATCAAAGTAAAATTAATATGAATTAAATTGCAGCATAGTTTAAGTGACTTTTTTAAAAGAATTTTTCAACAGAGTTTTAGTGCAACTTGCAGTACAATTTCAGACACGTTTTAACCTTTTTTATTATGATTCATAACTATTCATACTATAGCATACATACCTTTTCATGCTATATATAAAACAAATTTCACACTAAAACGTTTTATATAAGTATTAATTAAAATTAATATACAAAGCATATTCGTGGTAATGAATTTGGAGAATTTTGTTGTCATTGCCTCTTGGAATTAGAAGCATTACAGTTGAATTAATAGGAAATTTGAAGCATAGTTTAAGGCAGTTTCAAAAAATCTGACTACAGTGAACATTAGCTCATTGTGAATAAAGTTTTACTTCACGTAATTATTCAAATAATTCTTTTTCAATGAAAACTTTTATGTTTAATTTTTGACAATTTTTACGATCATTTGTCAAATGTAATTCTACTTGCTTGAAGTTTAGACCTTTCGCCTATATATAATTCATCAAACAGTGCACAAAAATCATATCATGAATCATTACAATGTGCTAGTCATAAAATGTAGCAAACGGGAGACATACCGTTTCTAACTAATTCGGAGTCAAGGAATACAGTGGTGGTAATCGTTTTTTTCCGTATCAGCAGCTTTTCATACAAATTTTGTTTTGAAATTTTGGTTTGGGGGTATACTACGAAGTTACATGTTCCTTTTCTTATTGTGGTGAAAATTCGTATCGAGGGGTTTTTTGGCATGGGAAAACTGGATCTGACATTTGTTTGCAGAAAAAAAAATAGTTTTTGACATACCTTCCATACAAAAAACCGTAAAAAATCCCCACTAAGTGGAAAATTTGTATGGGAGGGATACCTTTATTTTACATTGAAATAATTTAAATTTTTGCACACATCATTTCCTGCGTTAAAACATTAGTTTCTAAAAGTTTCGGAACTATCGGCTAAAAAATAAGCATCCAGTTCTTATCATCAGCGATCAAACGTTACTAAATGAGTAGATCAAAACGAAAATTTCACTATCCGACAAAAATTAATTTTTCCAAAAATAAGAAGATTCTGGATTCTGGTAGAACTCGGAAAAAAATTATACGGGTCTCGGCGTTTTAAAAGTTTACACCAATTTTTTTTTTTGTACACGGGCCTAAGTTTGGCCATTTCTAACAGATTAACCTATTAAATTACAAGCATATAAATACGGAGAATATTTCAATTTCCTTTTAAGGGAAGATATAGGAATGATTAAACATGAAAAAAAAGGTTTTTTGAAGTGAAACTTCTTTTCTCTTGTCGTAGAGTAAAACCAACCGGATGTGACGTCAGCGCGTAGTTTGCAATGCGACATAATTGTGTCGAGCAATGTGCATTAGGGGCTAAATATCAATATTCCGTAACTGAATTCACGAGCAAACTACGTAAAAACGATTCATAAATAGTTTTAATTCAATAAAACATATTGATTACATACACACACACACACGCCTATGGCAGAAAGAATAATGTGTAGCGTCGCCATCTTAAATTGTCATCGACATTACCGGTACAGAGTTGCAATTTTTGTTCTAGAATTAATCCCAAAAAAAAAGAAATTAGTTGTGTATTAACAAACACAAGGCAGAAGTGAAATTTCTTGTGAACTAAACGAAACAAGCAAATGAAATTAAAAAACACAAGCCAATGAAGTAAAAAATTTATCAATTGAAAAATTGCATTTGCTTGTTATTTGCTTGTGTTTCGTTTAGTTCACAAGAAGTTTCACTTTAGCCTTGTGTTCGTTAATACACAATTTAGTTTTTTCGTACCTGCTTAGGTATAGGCGTGACGAAATGGTGCGAAAACGCACCACTGTCAGTTAACGAGTTCACTTTTGGTGAAAATTTAATAGTTTCTGTTTTCATTGTTGAACAGAAAAAGTCATTATATTTGCAATTGTAATTGTTTTAGCATGTATTTTTAGTAAGTACGCAGTTAATTCAAGGTAAAAAAAAAAAAAAATTTTAATTTATTTTTGACAAAAAAGTAAAAAAAAAAACGTTCGAAAAATTGAGTGATCTCAAAACTATTGTTTGGAGTGGGTATCTTGGAAGCATTTTGAAAAAAATTATGCATTGTATGTTATATGATTGTGGCAGTGTTTGCATATCCTACGGGAACCATCTGGTCCCGCAGCAACACAATGGAAGACATGATCAAGTCGACTGGCATTGTTGATGACAAGCAGCATTGTCGGTTAGAAGAATAAATTCAGTAACTGAAACACGGAAATGAAATTTAGGCTTTTTATAGTCCAAGAGGGATTTTGATTTATAGCATTTTTGATAACTTGGTCTCCCAGAAAAGGCTAGCTGGACCAAAAACCATCAACTTTGGGAAATAAGTTGTAAGTCGAAACGAGCAATATGCCAATGAATTTATCAATTCGAGTAACACCGCATATGTCGTGTGGGAAACGTAAAAATTTAGTTAAAACAAGAAATAGAATAAATAAAAAACAAATCTTTGCATTTTCATTCCTTGCAATAAAAAGAACTACATATATTTTATTGTAATAAAAAAAGTTTTTCGGTCATACAAACATATATTATTTTTTTTAACTGTAACTATGATGTGATTTCTTTAACAAAATTAATAATTTTTCTGATATTGTCATTATAACGACAAAAACTCAAAACATTGAAATTACCCTAAAAATGATCTCGTTTATTGACTGAATGGTTCATGGAAACATTACGGTTGAACAACTGAACCGATCTTCACACTTTCTTTTCCCGGTTGAAAGATAAATAGACGAACTAACTATTTGCAAGGCTTCACAATTTAAAAAAACATTTAGTATTATTTTTTTATCTTTGAAATTAAAAAATTCAAAATTGGCAAAAATTGAAAACAAGCCCCACTGTAATGGGCGTGGAAGTGTGTCGATATAACCTATGGGCTAAAAAAACAATCAACAATACTTCTGAAAACCGTATAAAATTCACATAAGAATTTCATTGTCAGTATCATTTACCATTCTTCGGATAAAATTCTATAAAAATCACACTTTTAGTAATGCATTTTTTTTGCCATTATTAATTAATGGGTTAAGTATAATAAACCTTAAGAAAACTTGTTAGTTTTGCATCAAAGCTTGTTTGTATGCTCGGAAATTTACATTCTGTCAAATAAGTACCCGGAAATTCTCATTTTAAATTTTCCCTCTGAGAATATTTTAAAAAAAATTTTTTCCCAGGTTGGCACAACTGTCAACCACTATTCTGTGAATTTTTATTGCTATGTGTCATTTAGTTTGGTTACGGCATCATTAAGAACAAGTCAACCTTTTGTGTGCGTTGCGATTTTTACTATGGATAAAAATATCGAACAAAGAGTTTGTGTGAAATTTTGTGTGAAATTTTGTGTTTCAAACGAAATTTCTTGTGCCAAAACGACATGTTTTGGGTATGCGGAAAGTCTCAGCGCGATTGGTGACAAAAGATCTGAATTTTCTTCAAAAAGTGAATCGCAGTAAGGTGGCTGAAGACATGCTTGAAAGCGTAAACTCCGATGCAACGTTCATCGAACGCATCATAACTGGTGACGAGACATGGGTTTTCGAGTACGACATGCAAACAAGTCAACAATCATCGGAATGGCGCGCCAAAAATGAGCCGAAACCGAAATCGCAACGCACACAAAAGGTTGACTTGTTCTTAATGACGCCGTAACCAAACTAAATGACACATAGCAATAAAAATTCACAGAATAGTGGTTGACAGTTGTGCCAACCTGGGAAATATTTTGAAATATTCTCAGAGGGAAAATTTAAAATGAGAATTTCCGGGTACTTATTTGACAGAATGTATAGTAGAATTTTTCGTAAAATATTTTCCTCCAAAAGTGTTAACCTTTTGGCGCCCAACTTTACAAGGGTTGATAGTGTTCAAGAACTATGTTGCCCAGTATATTTTACTATGGGTCACTGAACAACAAGAATCTTTAAACTTGCTTTTGGATAAACACCACCAGGTTAGTTTTCTTGGGATTAATGTTTAGCCCTGAGTCCCTACACCACCTTGCAACTAGATTCAACGCTCTCTAGAGGAGATATGAGACTATGTCAGCGTATCCTTGTGCATCAAATCCATTAGTGCGCAGTGATTCTAAGAGAGTATCTACTACTAGACTCAAGAGCAGTAGTAATATTACTTCACCCTGTGGACAGCCTTTAGCGGCAGGTACTCTGATTGTTTCCCTAACAGAGATAAGCTTATATTTCTGACTCTTAGTACGTTATTTATCCAATCACATGTTGTATTATCTATAGTTTTGTTTTAGATAGAGGTTTCGATTAGGGAGTATTCGGTATTATCGGATGCACCTTCAATATCAAGGAAACATCCAATACCTACCTCTTTTTGTGAGTGACTGAAGGGCATGTATTGTGGATTTTCTAGGTTAGTAAGGTCTGCTTCCCACTTTGGGTATATATCTTCCAAATACTATGAATATATTCCCATGCAAAGCTAGTTCTAAAAATATTAATAAGAACTGGTAGGGAAGACCTTTTTGTAGGAGTGCTGGAACAATACCATCTGCTCTCGGGGTCTTGTAAGAATGAAATGAGTTGATAGTCGACTTTAATCTGTTCTCATTGAAAATTTGCTTTACCCTACTCCAGTCTAGAGTGATTAGATACCTTCCTAAACTCTGATAAAGATTGGTTTGTGGGTGTATTTGCAAAATTGAACCAGGAAAATGTGTTTTAGCGAGGAGCTCAAGGGTATCTTTGCTATTGTTGATATATGAGCTATCTTCTTTTTTGAGGAGGCCTATATGATTTGTGTGCGTTTTAGAGAGTATTCTGTGGATTCGTGAGCTATTACTAAGGTTTATTAATCCCTCGCAGAAATTCTTCCATGATGCTCTCTTAGCTCTTCTAACCTCTTTATTATAGTTGGTGAGAGCTTCTCTATATCTATCCCAATCACCAGAAGATATAGCTCTATTAAAGAGTTTCTTAGTTCCGACTCTTAATCTAGCTAGTTTTTGTTCCACCAAGGGGTCTGCCTGTTATTTGTTTTAGTGGCTTCTGGGCAGGCCTGATGGTAGGTTTCAATAATTGCCTTTTTTAAACTATTTCAACCCAATTCTAAGTTGTCAATGGCTGCATTCACGACACTCATCAATTGCCAAACAGTTGCAGCTCATAAATTTTCGTGTCGTGCTGCTACTTTTAACGTTAACGTTTCTATTGTGAATAATTTTTTGCTATTTTTCCTCTTTAACAAAACCAAAAACTTAAATAATGAATATAAATAATTTAAAGTTTTTGCAAAGTATGTTTGACGATGGCGTTAATATGAATATGTTTTGTCAAATATGACAGCTAGAATAAACAAATGAATATATATAGAAAAAATAGATAAACATAAGCCGCTGTACAAAAATCAACCGGTGAAAAGTATCATACAAATTTTTCGCTACCAAAAATGGCGCTTGCTCACTAAAAATGTTGTCATTCACAATAGAATCTTACAACTGTTTATGAATTGATGAGTGTCGTGAATGCAGCCAATATCTCTTATGAGCGCTCTTTGGCATGAGTCACAGTCTGTGGATCTTGGCTGTCTGTAAGTGTCAGAGATTTTGATACCTAGGTCGAGATTGAAAATAATTGTTTGGTAGTCAGACATCGAAGTTTCTTTCGACACTCGCCACACCCATTGACAAAGTTTTTTATAAATGGAAATGGTTGGTGTAATGAACGCACTAGGTGGCATAAAACGATGGATTTCTAGTGGAATAGCACATGGAAGAGAGGCCAACTTGATGTAGGTTAGGTTAGGTTGGAGTGGCAGCCTTCTGCTTGAAAGCACACTTAAGCACATTTAGGCTCATTGTGATACCACAGTACGGCGCGACTCCCCCATTTACGGATTGGAGAACCATAAGGATTCCATAATGAATCTGGCTATGTCCTTAATATTTACGGATGATAGCTCGGACAGACTAGTGAAGAGAGGTGAGTCCAAGAGTTTTAGTCTCCTCCTGGCCAGGGATGGGCATTCGCACATGAAATGGAGGACTGTTTCTTCTTCCTCCTCAGAGCCGCAGCCCCGACAGAAGTCATTGAATGGCAGTCCTAGTCGTGCAGCATGTCTCCCCATTATGCAGTGCCCCGTGAGTACCGAAGTCGTAATGCTGATGGAGTTTCTGCTAAGGTTGAGTAGCTGTCTAGTTCGTCTATTGTCCATAGTGGTCCATGTTAGTCTGGTAATACCACAGGTATGCTCCGCTACCCAGGATCTTTTTGCTTCCTCAAGGTAGTTTTGCTTAATGGCTAATTTAATAGACGTAAGAGGGACACCAATTGTGCAGGAAGGTGATATATCTGTAAGCTGCGAGCCCTGTTTTGGGTGGACCTGCGAGTGACTCGACAAAATGTTGAGTGAAGATCGGCCGTCGAGAACAAGCTTTGATGTAGTGAAAACACCGGCAAGGGACTTGATTGCTGCTTGGCTGTCCGTGTAGATGCAGATATTCTTATCGACGAATGAATCGTTGCGAATAAGCCACTTGGACGCTTGATAGATAGCCATTACTTCCGCCTGAAAGTTGCTGCAATGGTCAGGAAGTCGGAAAGAGAGTCTGAGATCTAGCTTACTATATAAGATGCCACAGCCGACTCTTTCCTCCGATTTGGATCCATCTGTATAGATGTCAATTGAATTGTCAGTGACCACCTTGTCATTAACCCATTCCTCTCTACTGGGGATATGGGTGAAGAACGTGTGGTTTAAATTAGGGGTAGAGCAAATGTAGTCTACGTTAGTTGGTACGGACGTATCGTTGATTAAAATCTTGGCATGGCCCAGGTTTGACAGGGTCCAGCGAGTTAGGGCACTAAGTCTGGCAGCAAAGCACTTAGCTTACCAGAAGTGAAGTTGGCAACCAATGAAGGATTGCGAAGAGAGCTTTTGTGGAGGTAGTGATGTATGGTTTACTAGAAATAAAACCCCATTCGAGTCCGCTAGTGCCTGACATGCAAGTGATATTTATCATGACTCTCTGAGTACATTTGTGCCTCACTTCAGCAATCAAATATTTCCATTAATCAATTACAATAATTAGTGCCCAATTAATATTCGTCCAATTTCAGTGAGTGTCTAACTTAACAAGGTTCACTGTAATTATAAAATCAGCATTATTCTTTTTTAACCTCATAATTATCATGAAAATTTCAATAATTCGATTACATTTCGAAGTTTTCCATTATTATAATTGCGCTTTTACCGTTTTAACGTTTTTTTCAACACGCTATTAATTTCAAAAAAAAAATAAATAAATAAATATTCAAATATTATTGAATGTCTGTATTTAAGCATATGTATATTGCATATAATTATGCAATTATGTACCTACATTATTGAAATATTTGGCATTAATGTTTACAATTCAAAAAATTTGCATTGAATATTTATTTTAATTAAAACCAATACATACACACATGCAAACAATTTTTAAATTTTTACAAATATTTAGCTTTCTGCAATGCAATTAAACGGTGTAAATATTATTGCTACATCATTATAATTATCCAAAAAAAAAAAAACATCGTACGTAATTATTGAATAATATTTATATTAAAAATATGTTCATTAAACAGCATCCATTAACGTATGTATTTGTTGTACTTCATATTTGCGACAGTAGCTTTTCCACTTGATAAGTATGCAACATTTTTAAATAGCTGTAAAATTGCATCCTTTTTCATCTACCATCCAATTTAATCGTCATCATGACGGCATAAGTTAATAATATTGTGGTTTGGCGTGCATTATTGATAGTGCATTAAAAAAGATAAAGATTGAATTTTAATTATGTAGCTAGCGGCAGCATCATACGCTCACATTCATACAAACAAAGTAGTTTTTACATTTATTTAACATTTAAGTATGTGTGCACGTGTGTAGGTATATGTGTATACAACTACCAGTATTAAGTTTTTTAATATAAGTGAAGATATTAGGTGTTTGTGTAATTACTATTTATTACGTTGCAGCATAATTAAGTTATTTATCAATATATATTTGTATTCCAGTTGGAATTGTGTAACTGGCATGTGCAATGCGCACTCCCTACCATATCACAACGAAAATAAATTTGAGTATATCAAAAATTGGCTTCTACTTAATTAGAAAATAGTGTTTTTCTTGGTAGGATACAAACTTTAAATCTGAATTAGCCTTAAATTTAAGCTATCAGTCATGTTCTAAATTTCACTTTCGAGTGAAATTAAAATCGAAACAGTGTAATTCATATTGCTGCAATTTTAGTTTCACTCGAAAGGGAAAATGGGAACATGGCCATATATGTGATTTTTAAATCGTTTCTAGAATATGTTTTAGTTAACTACATGATTTTTCTATTAAAGTACATCCTACAATTGAGAGACTGAGAGGAAAAGTGGTATAACTTCTACGTTCAGAAAAAAGTGGAATAATTTTACTTAAGAGCAAAACGAAATATGTTCAGAGCAAAAGTGAAACGAAATATGTTCAGAGCGAAAACGGAATAAAAAACAATGCTGTTCTTGCTCTGAAAGAATTGTTATACCATTTTTGCTCTTACTTTTAAGGCGTTTTGTTTTCACTCCAAACCGTATTACTTATGCCATTCTTGCACTGACACACTAAATTATTTCACTTTTGCTCTTATATAAATTTTAGCCCGCTTTTCCTCTCAGTCAATCATTTATCATTTGAAAGTGATATAAAACCGAATCGCCCTCATTTGAGAGGCTGAGAGGAAAACTTGAACGTTCAGCAAAAAATGGAATAATTTTACTTAAGAGCAAAAGCTAAACGAAATATGTTCAGAGCAAAAATGAAACGAAATAAGTTCAGAGCGAAAACGGAATAAAAAATCCTACAATTGAGAGACTGAGAGGAAAAGTGGTATAACTTCTACGTTCAGAAAAAAGTGGAATAATTTTACTTAAGAGCAAAACGAAATATGTTCAGAGCAAAAGTGAAACGAAATATGTTCAGAGCGAAAACGGAATAAAAAACAATGCTGTTCTTGCTCTGAAAGAATTGTTATACCATTTTTGCTCTTACTTTTAAGGCGTTTTCTTTTCACTCCAAACCGTATTACTTATGCCATTCTTGCACTGACACACTAAATTATTTCACTTTTGCTCTTATATAAATTTTAGCACGCTTTCCTCTCAGCCTGTAAATTATTTCATCTAAATTTAGTTAATCTAAAACTTAATTTTCAATAGACAACAAAGAAAATGTATTCAGTTTTTCGTCCGTCATTCTGTTCGGCAAGGTCTTCTTTAAGTATGGGTAGATTATACGAGTTGGCCCTTTAAATTTATATAGGGGGAGTGCCCCAAGGTGCACACCCATTTTTTGATTGTCGAGGCCAATTAGTATTATATACTTTGGACATATATACATTTTGAAACCTTATCGTAAGCTAACATTCTATCAAAACATGATATTACTAATGAAATTAAAATTTAAGTAGGTTTGAAAAAAAGTTTCGACTTAAAAAAAAGTGGTGGTCACCTTCGGAAAATTCACTGAAAAAGTTGAAAAAGCAATTGAAAAATTCAATGTATGGTAGATACTTTTATCTAGTATTTATTGTTTTTAGTTTATAAAAAAAAAACTTTTTCATTAAAAAAAGGTAATTATTAATATAAAAAAGCTAGTTAAAAAATCTGCTAGAAAACTAGTCTAAATTATTTGAGCTACATTTAGGGCCATTCAAAAAATATTCCAAAAATTTCATCAATTTTACCCTTGGAGCCAAAAAAGTTAGTTAACTAAATGTATTAAGTCACCAGATCTTGAAGTCTAAAGCTCGGTTAACGCAAAATTGGCACGCAGGAAAGTTGCTGTATCTTTTTAACCAGAACACTCAGAATAACAAATAATGCATTAAATGATAAGTTTAATATTGTGTTTTAATACTATAATATTAAAAGATTTAAATTTATTTGTTGTGCAAAAAGTTCCGGGTATTCCTTTTAATGGACCCCATCAACCTTTGAACATCCGCTCTGGATACTTTTGCGGCTATTTGGTTCCATTTTAGTAACATTGAATTCACATTTTTGACAATACCTGCATTTTTCTTCAACTTATATTTTGTAATAGCCCAGTATTTTTCAATCGGTCGAAGCTGGGGGCAATTGGGTGGATTCATACATTTGGGCACTACATCTACTTCATTTGTCTGATACCAATCCATGGTTTTCTTAGAGTAGTGGCAACTGGCTAAATCAGGCCAATACTTCACTGGCGAATGGTGGTGACGAACAAATGGCAATAGTCGTTTCGAAAGGCACTCTTTTTTGTAAATATCAGACGTCATAGCAGAGGATGTCACAAATGCCCTGGATTTGAGACCACAGCTGCAAACAGTCTGCCACACCATTGCTTTCTTTGCAAATTTATCCATTTTTATGTACTTGAATTTTGAGGGTACATTACCACGATTCGTTGCCATATAAAATTTTTGACTTGGAAGCTGTTTAAGATCAAATTTTACGTATGATTCGTCATCCACAATAATGCATCCATTGAATTTGGTCAAAACATTATTATAAAGAAGACGACCACGTTTTTTGGCCAGCAAATTCTGTTTGTCTGTTCTATTTGAATAATTTTATAGCACGATAGCACTTTAGCCCAGCTTTTATGCGTATTCGTCTAGCAGTACTTTTGCTGGTATTGAATTTTATGGCACGATCGCTATCCGATAGTCCGGGATTGCTTTTGATGGACCTCAAGATCTTTGCCTCTAATTTTAGGTTGGTGGTTCCCGTTTCGTTCACAACTTTTTTAGCTCTTTCAACACTAAGAGTTTCTTTATATCGTGTTATAACTCTACATACCGTTCTTTTGGAGATATTTAACACTTTCGCAATTTTTGAACCAGACCACGACGGATTTTCAATAAATTTGTTCACAATCAATTTTTTATTTGCAGCTTCCATTGTGCACACAATCACCAAATTGCGATCAATTAATATGAAAAATTTATCAACTAACGGTAACGGTATTGTAAACAAATCCCAGTAAAAAAATTTGTTGTTCTTATGACTAGAGGCAACGTGGTGACCACAACAAAGCGTGCCAATTTGGCGTGAACCGCGTTTTAATTCACAAGTCCATTTAGCGAAATTAAGCGTTCATCGAATATTTCCTTCAATAAGTTGATTGTGGAAAGCACTGAAGCCACTCTATTGGGGGGCGAAAAAGACAGTAAACATGGATCTATAACGCTTTCCATTAACTGTAACTTTCTGACCGGCTTAATTTTTTAAGAAATATAGACCAATCAATGGGTTTCTGATGAGATAAGATAAAATCGCTTGGATCCATTGCAATAATTTCACCAACCCATAAAGCACAGCTAACAGTGATTTTTTGTGGATGTCTCAATAATGCCTTGTGAATTTTTTTCACTACAAATACGACCAAAAATGTGCCTCGTCACTGAGCAAAATTTTATGGTGAAAATGTGGCACTATAAAGGCAATATCGTTTTCGGCCCATTCACCGAATATACGAAGCACATGATGGTCAAGAGATTACAATTCTTGCATGAGCTGAACCTCAAAGGCTCGTAAACAAAAAACTTTCGGTAAAATCGTACAATTGCTGTGCCCAATGCCGAATCGACTCATTCGGGTTCTTCTCAACACTACATTTTACAGCAGCAACAACTTCTTCGGTAATAAAAAAACAAGAAATATACTGTGACTCACAAAACTGATCATACAAAAAGATATTTTTGGGATACGAAAAATAGCCAAGAATGGCGTCAAATCAAATGGTTATAGTATAGTTAAGTTTCTACTCATCCAAATGAACAGAAGTGAAAACAAATTTTTGAAATCAGATAACACCTTCAGATTCCAAAAGGCTCTTGAAAATTCGGAAATTTTGACCATAACTTAAGTTTTTTGCCGAAATTTTTTTAAAATTTCACAGTTGCTTTTTTTAAATATAATTTACCACTACTAAACTGTGATTAGTAAATTTTGGCGGTGGCTACACTTTCGGTATTCTGACAATATGGTATTGGTAGATTTAAAAAGATTTAGAGTTCTTCGTCAGAATTAATATATTGAAGATGTTAATTTATTTTAAATTTTTCTTTGACATTCGAATTCGAGAACGTTAACTTCTGACATTCGCATTCACATCCGCTAAACTGATTTCCGTTACATCATAAATAACCCGCTTGAATTCTCTTCAATGTTTCATAATATGATACGTAGATAGTTTCATCTTTACTTAACTAATTAGATATAGTTAATAAAATATTTAAGCATACATCTCTGTATTTTTGCTAGCTAATTAAAATACTCTGTGAATTTTATAAATTTAAATTAAAAGAATTTTTTTTTTCTTTGCCATAACGTCTTCAAAAATTTTGCGTCAACATCAATGACATAAAAGTAGTGCAACTTTTTTAGACTTTAGTCAAAGGGAAAAATGTGTGCGTGCACGTGCTCGCAATTTATACTAAAACAAAAAGTAAACAGTAAAAATTAAAAGTTAATAAATTTTAAAAAGTTCAGAATTCATTAAGTTGTATAAATGTTTGTTAAACTAATTAAAATTTATAAAAATCTAAATTAATTTATTTAGTGTATATATACATAAATACATATTTTTAATTATATTTAAAAAAAAAAATCAACAATGAATTTACTAAATAGTTGTGCCTTTAGTATAAAAACACTCATTTGGCTACAACTAAACAATGCAGTCTCTGTGTTCATTCAATAACCACACATATGCAGGCATAACTACGTATACTTGTATGTATGTATATCATTGTTGATATAGACAATTTAATAAGCAAAACCAACTACAAACTATAACTATTTATTATACAACAGCAACAGCAATTTGTCAATATCATTTATGAATCTATCTAAATGTATGAATAGGTTTTTGTATAAAAAGACAAGGACACAGTCAATCAAAAACACTCGACATACACACACACACATACATACATATATGCACAATGAATACATATGTATGTATTTGTTGATAACATAATGCCATTATGAAAGTTGCCAATTATTTGTTATATAAATTTCAAACTGTCTCTGTAAACTAAATGGAAATGTTTATAACTAAGAAATATTTCATTTTCCATTTATTCTGATTTAAATTTCAAAAAGTCAATAATAAGAAGAATAGGTCAAAGAGGAATTTACCATAAATGACACTAAGTCTAAAACTTTTCAGATGCAATATGATTAGGAAATATAATTTCGAGAAAAGCTTCAAAACTTTATTTTTCATATTACCAAGTAAGATACTTTAGTATTTTCTCTCAAAATTAAAGTGGTACCAAGATGGATTGAAATGGAACAGAAATGGAAACTAACGAAATAATGTATGGTCAAGAAAAAAATAATAATAATAGTCAGAATGGCTCCTTTGAGCATCCTAGTATTAAAGCTAGAATATTTATATGAACATAATGCCGCCATAAAGCAGCTAAAAGAAAAAATAATTTAAATAAAAAATATTTTTAATATACCACGTTTTCAAAATGGACTAAAAAGTATAAAATAATTTCTCCTAACCCAATACAGATTCACAACCACATATAGATGCCTTATTCCATACAGATTGTCTTGAAAATTTGTAACTGTGAATTTTAGTAGGACGAAAATACTTGTATGAGTAAAACAACAAACGTGGTTCGCATGCAATAGGAAATTGAAGGATGAATAGTTCACCTAAATGGCTAGCAATTTTATCTCTATCCATATGCGTCCCACGTTTTTCGTTTTAAATCATATAAGTATTTTCGTCCTACTAAAATTCACAGTTACAAAATTCACAGTTACAAAAAGGCATCTATATGTGGTTGTGAATCTGTATGGGGTTAGGAGAAATTATTTTATACTTTTTAGTCCATTTTGAAAACGTGGTATATTAAAAATATTTTTTATTTAAATTATTATTTTTTACTTTTTAGTCTTGTGTGTGTGTGAAATTTTGCAATCGATTTTAAGTAAAGACCAGAGCTGTAAAAGAATGCATTCAATTTAATTGAAGTCATGGTTAAGAACCGACAATTTGCACTAAATTGGAGTGACTTGAAGTCAATTGAGGTTTTGAAGTCACTTGAATTCAATTGGAATTTGAAATTGTTGACACATTGAATCAAAACCAATTGTCTAAGCAATGTCACAATTAATTATTGGACTCGTACAAGATCATTTTCCCCAGATTGCGAATAGCCCTATTCATTAAATATAACAGAATTCAAAATATATCTTCTCACATAAATGGGTACGCAATAAATACTGTTTTTACATTGCACCTCGTTGTGATTCTACATTTTGAAACAGAAATGAAATAAAGGCATTTGCCAAATACATAGTAAGAAGAAGATTTGTTGTTATGGATGTAAAAATGTAAAAAAAGAATAATTTATTTATATATTAAAATATAAAATATGAAAAGTTCTAACATTTTAGCTAAATATACTTATTTACATACATATATTTAGGTACAATGTTGAAAATAGTGATATTTCTTCGCATTTTGATTTCATGTAATTAGTAGAAAAAGATTTAAAAGTTCTTATATAAAATTCATAAAATCAAAACAAAACATTTACATATTTATATATAAAGAATATATAAATACTGTAAATGTTAAAAGTTATTTGCTAAAAGAAATGTTAAATATTTATTTCATCAAACACGTCAAACTCATCCATTCATACATTTTTGACTGCTGGATGTGTTGACAACCGTCGCTGTCACACCATCGGTATTGCACGTCGCTGCTGTTTCTACGATTTTTGTTTCGATTCCACCAAGAGCAAATTGCGATCTCTTTACATTCTATACTCTTTGTAAGCGGAACAAAACGGAAAGAAAAGTTCGTTATTGTTTGTTTTTGTTCTCTCTCTCATTTGTCTTTGAATTTGTGTATGTATACATATATACACATATTCTACTCCCGCTAAAGCAATGATTTTAACAACGATGAATTCAATGCTTTGATCTATGAAAAAATGGAAAAACTTCCAATGCTAATATTTTAAATATTATTATATTTGTATATATTTTAGATACTTCATATTGCATTGTTTTCCAGTTCTGAACTATATTTAAAATTTCAAGTCTCTAGCTCATCGGGAAGTTAGTTTAAAATCGATTGCAAAATTTGTACCGAACAGACTGACAGACAGACAGACAGACACCATTGAAAGCGAGTTAATATATACGTGGTAAAATGAAAAGATACAAGCAAACTTCTTACCGACGAAGAGTCAAGCAAAAGTGTACATGATACAACATGTGGAATATAATATGTGGTTGGATTTAAATAGTATTCTGCATGGCCTGGTGTTGGTTCAATTTCTGGTGTGTACACATATTTCATTGTACAGCATATATTGAGGTTCGCTTGCATTTCTTCATACCAAAAGTGTATATACACTCATGGAAATAATTATACTTCCAGTCACAAAATGCGATTTATTTGTAAGATTTTTATTTATTCCGAATTTATTTTATAATAATTAGCAAGTATGAAGTTTTATTCAATAAGTACGAAAATAATAAAAATAACTCTGTTACTTAAATGCATTAAATTCAAAACTTTAAAAAGGTTTCATAGGAAATAATTATACTTCAATTTTAAGAATAATAGGTTGGAGTGGCAGCCTTCTACTTGAAAGCACACTTAAGCACATAATTAGGCTCATTGTGATTTAAGAATAATAAGAAAAAATAAAATTGAAAAGTTCCAAGTACTAATGTAAGTTTCAGAAAGGGGCTATCACAAATTTAGTAAAACGTGTGACCACCCTAATTCCTTATGTTTATTTCCATTCGCTTGGGCGTTGAGTTTGTAAGATTCCTTAGCTCGAATGATGGTATTTCCTTCTAAATTTTTATTTTTTCTGCTCGTAATAAATTTAATTTAGAATTATGGAAAGCACTTGAATAAATTTTGGTTAGAAAAAACACTTCAAAGATTTTTAATGGAGTTCAAGTCCAGGCTAGAAGCGGGTTACTTCATTATTCCAAATTTTTTTTTCTTGAAATATTCAGTTGCGACTCCTGCTTGGTAAATAACATTGTCATTTTATTGAGTATTATGTTGCGTTTATTAATTTTAACACAATAATTGAAAAGCATCTCTTCCAGTAGATGTTGGTGGTATTGAGAGTACATTTTATTTCTAACTAAAGATGTAAATATTTTGTTTGAGAAACAATTCGAACTCATATCATTAGACTACCGCCTGAGTAATTTCTGATTTAGATATATAGTACCAAAAAAGGTTATAACAGTCGAGAACAACTAATATGAAGGTTTTCGTTGCCAAAAATAACCGTTCCGCATTGAACGGGCCATTACAAATACAATGTTGAAAATTTAAAACATGTCTTTTTGTGATGAGTGTTTAGCGGAAGCAAACCCTTATTGGAAGATGTTTACAGTAATACTAAATTTTTCCAGTAGGTACATCTTGCGAAACTATCTAAATCCAAATCACTTTGAATTTCAGATAAAATAAGTTTTTTTGAAGCCTGTAGCTTTGACAATCTCCGGTTTTTTAAGTGTATTCATGATTAGAGGTCGCCCAAGCCGCTTTATTTAGGCATATGAGGCATTTCATGGGAAGCGGACAACGTAAAAAAATGTGAAGTTCTGAAATTCGGCCTAATTGAACTTCTTGAAAATATGAATGTGGACACACAATTTTACAATAAAATATTGAACATGGTAATTTAAATTGGAAATTTACTGTTCTTTTTAATTATGGAATTAGACCGGAAATTAAATTTTTTTTTATGCACCAAACCGGAAGTAAAAGTTTAAAAACAGAATTTAAATAACTTCGACCATTTAAAAAAAAAAAAAATTATTTTTCAAAATTTAGCTTAAAGTATTTAAATAATGTCCTTAAAATTTCAAAATGGGATCTACATCGCCGATTGGAACTTTCTCTCAATTCATCTTGGCAATTTAAAAAGATCTCTATAAAGCTGCATTCAATGGAATTTCTATATATTTAAAAAAAAAAAATTAAGCCCAACCAAAAAAACACACCAACCCTTCGGAGGACGCGCCGTGGCAAATTAGCCGAAAATTGTTTAGTTTGTGTTTTTAAAATACATATCATACTAGCCGAACGCTGCCACTCAAATGACTTTGTAAGTTTTGAGATGCAGCGTGGTTTACCGTTAGCCGTTGGTTTCTGCGTTACATCGCTTAGCTGTAATTTGCGTTTGAAAATTGGTATCTCGCTTTTGCGGCTAATTTGCCGCGGCGCGCCCTCTAGGGTAACAAAAAAATTCAAGTGTAACTTGAAAACATTTTTTCTAAGTTAAAACGATGATTAATAAACATTTAAAAAGAAGTGCCTAAAATTAGGGCTGTGCGATTTATCGTTTAATCAAGAATTCCGAATAATCAAAATGATTGATTAATCAATTATTCGATTAATCAAAATTTTGATTAATCAAAATGCAAACTATTCGATTAATCAGGATTTTGATTAAACCAAATTGAAATTATTCGATTAATCAAGATTCTGATTAAGTGGAATAAAATTATTAGAACAAAATATTCAAACAATTTCTTTTTATTTTCAATTTGTTGGATTTTTTCTTTGCGCCATATTTTGCCCAGCTTTTTTGATTTCTGAACCACGGTGCCACGATGGAATTTTCTTCTTTTTTTTGCTTACGATCACAACATACGGTGCTTTCTAAATAATTCAATATGTATTATAGAAATTATTTTAAGTTAAAATATATTTTAATATCGCTAAAAAGCAATCAGTTGTTTTATTTTAATGATTTTTTGCTACAAATAAGAAAAATTGCAGTCGATACTATGAAATTCACCTTGCGGCTAAGTTGCCGCGGAGCGCCCTCTCGTGTAACTTTTCCGAGCGCGACCTCTGAAAGGTTGAATTGATTTAAATAAATTTAATTTCCGTGTAAACTAAAAGGATTGTGCCGAATACTTTTTTAAAACCGTTAAAATCATTAAACAAAATGTCATGCAACCCAGCATATCACGAACTGGCTTATTATATGCAGAGGAGCAACTTGACCTTTGTCACCTAGGGATGAGCGGAATGGGGGGGGGGGGGGAGGTCTTCCATTGAGTTTGTATACATAGGCAAGCGCAATAAGCTTATTCCTACTCATAACATAAACCAGGGGATTGGATTTGTATGGTCAGCGTGAATTGGAACCATCGGGGAAGTATGATGTTCCAATTTAAAGTTTTTGTTTTATTCATAATGGGCGATAGCAACCCTGCCGAACAGAAAAAACTGAGTTCGGATTGGAGTTTTTTTTTTTTGTACAAGTGAAACTGTTTTTGTGCTTGCAAATATAGTACATAAAAAATGAGAAAGAGAGAGTTTGTATTATCTTCCACACTTTATATTTTTTTTTAAAAACCCAATGCGTATATGTTTTCATTTTTTGTTTTGGCAAAAAAAGACAAAACTGTCTCCTTTCGTTAGTTTTCTTTAAACGATTTTGATTCTATTTAATAGCAAATGACTATGCAGTTGGGAGTTTTTTTTTTTTTTTTTTGTGTATGTGCATCATTTTTGTGCTTTTAAATGCATATAAAAGAGAATAGAGAGTTGGAGTTAGTTTACAATATTTGTAATTTTATAAAACTTCAAATGTTTCTTAGCAATTTGGGTTTTTTTTTTCTTTGCCAAGTCTGTAAAAAAGAGAATTTAAATAAAGAGTGATTGTCGAAATTAATTTCGAATGAATCCCAGAGAAAGATCAATTTTGTTTTAGCGCACCAAATGGGATTGGAACATAAGCTTGCAAGAGTGAGATAACGAATGATATTAGATAATAGAAAGCCGATTTGGCGGGAATTTTATTCGTACATAAAGTATATACTGCAAAATTTGCACCCAAATTTTGTATATGCAACTTGGGATATACATACATAAAACCGTTTACCGTTTTTTATTTTTTTCACTGGTTTTTTATTAAATATATAAATTTAATGTAAGTAATTTATTATATGTTTGTGCTTACTTACTGTGACATAATTTCAAGAGTGGGTTTTTGACGGTGCTGTTATTGTCGCTGCTTTTTGCTGCGTGCTGCTTTCTTTGCTGTCTTTCTATCGCTGCTTTCGATTGCAGGCAGTTGTATTTGTGCCGTCGCTGTGTTGCTGACAATGTTTGGGTTATGTGTTAGCTGGATTTATTTGGTGCTGCTGTTCCCATTATGTATGCTGCTTTCTACGCTATATGCTGATTTTTATGCTGCTTTGGCCTGTTGCTGCTGCTGTTGTTCTGCTAGCGCTCCTTACTTTTTCTGCTGCCGCTGTTGTTCAGCTTGCTTGATTTTTTCACACTTGCCGTGAAATACACGCATTTTTTGTTTTTCTTTTTTAATAACTTTGAATTTATATTCTTTCGTTTTTCTTAGGTTTTGTCAGTTTTTTACACTTTTTTTCAGCACTTTAACAATAGTCCGTTATTTTTTCTCAATTAATTTTTGTTTCTTAATTTTCTAGATTCATTAACGAAATATCTTTAAATTATTTTAACCAAATTTAATTGTTTTTCTTGAGTTAGGCACTTTAATTTTGCACTTATTTTTTTCCGTCTATTCGCGTACGCCAAAACTAACATCCAACGACACTGTTATCACGACACTCCAATTCGTTCGAATGAGATTCGAACATCGAATTAACAATGGGTTGGTTCAATGTTTTTTGCTAGAAGGATCATGGTCGAGGTATGCGGGATTGCATGCCATTTTGTTTAATGGTTTAAATAAATCAAATTTCTTCTTATTCTTACTTTTTTAAAACAATTAAAAAATTTTCCTCAGTACTTTTCACGCATTATAGTGCGGCGACGTTAGAGTAAATTTCAGGCAAATTAAGCATTTCGTTGAAATGCGGAATTTCGGTTAAACAAAAACTGTCAAATGAAAAACTAAATTAAAGAAAAATTTCAACGAAATTTACTTGAAATGCCGAAAGTAACTCAGCAACCCACAAGATTGTAAAAAACAATAAAAATTTAAGATCTATTAGACGACCTCGATAGTCTAGTGGGTAGTGCACTAGACTTTCATCTGGGAGGTTCGGGTTCGATTCCCGTCTTCGTCTGGTGGTTAATTTTCATTACTTTCTTATATTCACTATCAATATGAAGTGTATGAGAATTATAAGATAGTGTACAAGTACACACATTGGTTGGTAATGGCAAAACCACCAAGCCGATAAAAAATTGCCACACCGCCGTTCGGAATCGGCGTTAAACTGTAGGTCCAACTATGTGGTATCACAATGGGTCGTTCAGGCCTAAGTGTGTCTCTCGACAGCCACTCCAACCTAACCTAACCTAAGATCTGTTATATTTTTTCAAACATTTTAAATTTTCTTTTCATAACATTAAGTGAAAAATAAAATAATGGAGTCGGAGAGTAACACATTGCCATTCCTATAATTATCCATAATTGTAATATAAATTCTTGGTGGCCAAATCCAATTGAAAGGTAACATTTTTATTTACATCAAACGCACATCAAAATTCTTTTTCTTTTCTAAACTTATAATTTGTCAAAAAACGAATTTGAAATTTCTTTTTTGTCGTGTGTCCGCACTGCATCTATCTACCCAGCTGTTTTTAAGACAAATAATTCAAAATTAAGAGCTTGTGAGTGCACCATATTAACCGAAAATTGCAAAGCAACCATACGGATAACAAATGAAGTTTTCTATCGAATAATTACAACAAGCATTGTTCAACGAGATGCTACGAACGATTGACTGGGCGAGAAACGAAGCGAGCTAAATACAATAAAATTACGCTGCAATAAATAAATGAGAATGAATGAATCGATACTCGTTATATTTTTCATTCTCCTCTCTTTCTCAACAAAAGTAAGCACGAAAGAGCTTCAGAGCGAGCGGAAATGCTTATCTAAGCACTAATTGTTGCACTTTTTTAGCGCTTAAAGTACTGCACTAAACAAGCGCAACTCTTCTAGGACATACAGTGTTAAAATTAGTATGCAACTTATGTGTTTTAGACCACTTAAGTGGTTGCAGTTAAGCACTTGTTGTTATAGTACTTCAATTTACCGCTGGGTAGCGCACGAAAAACGAGTTTTATGCTTTCAAAATGGCACAAGCAGTACTAATTGAACTAAAGCTTCAAGATTGATGGGCTCAGTTCCCACCTTAACTTGTTATGATCGCTGCTTCTGAATTAATATACTTTTCGAAGGGTCATAAAGATATAAAAAATTTAACTATTCCTCTAATCTCTCCGGAGCTTTTATATGCATTAGTCTCTCTGCTGTTATTCGCCAGAAAGTAATGATGGTATACACCTCAAATAGAACATATAGGATATATCAACTATTAAGGGGGTCTCCTGAATTAGAAGGTTAAAAAGAAGCGTTTTTTCGTGATTCTTTTTCGAAATGAAAAAAAAAATTAACCAATTGAACTTCAAGGTATATTTTTGTATATATTAAAAGTATATAAAAAAAAATTGTTTTTGACTATAAAACCGATTTATTAGATTCAGCTCGTAATTCTTGACTGAAATAAAAAAACCACCACAATTTTTAAACCATGAATTCATAATTTTTCTCGGATTTATAAAAAAAATTGTTTTAAGAAAGAAAAATTATTTAAATATACTTATTGTCCAACTTTTTTAGTTCACTTAGAAGAGAGTTTAATACTGAAGAAAAAAAATCGGTTCGGTTCAATAGGTCATTTAGTTTTTTAGCTATCACGCCCGCCAATTTAGAAAATTCGTCAAAATAAAAACTGGAGAAAACGCACTTCAAAGTTTTCAATTGTACCAAAAATCTAAGCAAAACTAACCGTTGATGCTTCATAAAAAACGAATATTTTTGGACTTTCTAATTCAGGGCATCCCATTAAAAGTTAGAAAAATAATATGTCGCCAGATTATGGAAGGATTCAAGCTGATATCTGAAAGTATCCTACAAACAAAAAGTTTCTTCTATACAAATTTTTTGAAATCAGTTGGATCGCGAAAAATATTTCTGCGTTGAAATAAAGATACACGACATTGATGGAAGCTCAACTCAAAATTTGTTTTCTAACTTTAGGGTTTAGTGACCAGTTTCAGTTTCATGAATTTTTAATTATCCTTTGAGTAGGTGATTAACCGACTGCAACCTGTTCCTCACGAGTTTTTTATCCGGCTAGTATCACGGCAGACATTTAGATTATAGTAAGGGCAAAGGTCCTCATGTTCTTCTCACCTGATATCACTGTGATGATGCCATTGCTGCTATTTGTCTTTTAGTCAGTTGGCTGGAATTACACAGAGGAATTTCCGATTTCTGGACAGACTTTGTTGTTTATTAAAGATAAGTGAAATTAGAAATAATAGGAAAAATAGTTTTTAAAGATAATTTCTTACATGAAATCGATTCTGGGGTACCTAAGATGAAAATCTAAAACGCTGTCATCAGTCAACCGGAGCAGCTCGCGATTTATATATTTAAAATATTATTCGGAGCAAAGAAGCAATCAAATTAGTTGACTCCTTAACACCTACTCAGAAAACGTATTTTCTGAAAAGAACTTAAATTCAAATCAAACTTTGAAAATGGACATATAATCGTGGAAAGTAGTCTACAAAAATAAAAACTTTGTTGTAATTTTGTATGAAATAATGGAAGAAAACTGCGGACTTATCTGAAATTTCATGGAAATAGCATAATACAATTTCTATAATTTGTGAAATTTTATTTTTAGGCGTACAAATGTCACTTCAGGTGTAATTGACATACTAGTCAATAAGGCCTCAGTAACTGGGGCTGTTTTTTTTGCTCAAGAAATCTCTTTATGAAAAATCAAATATCAAAAGAGAACCAAACTACTCGTTGGTGTTTGTTTTGTTATTTGTGTGCAGGTAATTCGTTAGATAATTATGAGAAATGCCGTTACTCATGTCTTCTCTCTCTCTCATTTTTTATTACCGCTTAAGCAATGATTTTTTCAACGATGAATGCAATGCTTTGTTCAATGAGCGAATTTTTAAAAACTTCTGACGCCAATATTTTTGAATTGGCTTAACCGATATATAGCACTTCTGGATCATCTACAATAAAATTCTAGTTACACTAATAAATGTATAGATTTCAGTTGCCCTCTGAAGAGCCAGAAAAACGGCAGTTTTGGGAGTCCTAGCTTAAAGCTGGTTTTGCGTGGTTAGTATTATCTCCATAGTTCTTTGTTGTAATAAGCTAGGGCTACCAAGCTCTTAATATTCTCCGAATGCACTAGTCGCTAAAACACTCAAGTGATTTAATCAATCTTCTTTAAATTTCAATGATATAAGCCTTAAAAAAATGTTTAATTTGATTTTCATTTTGCCTTCACTGAAATATATAAAATCCAAATGGCATTGGAACACGAGAGTAGTACATGAGTACCCGTAATAATTACGTATATGCAAGTAATTCGAATATGTGCAACTGACAGATGTAGTTTCAGCCAGCTAGACGTTTTCTGCTTGATGCATAACTTTGATGTTGATGATAACCAACACTAAATAAATGAATAGTGAAATGTTGAAATGGTGTGACGCAAATAAAATAGTAAAAACAAAATAAGTGCAGACGACGACGACACTCGTCGTCAGCATCAGTGGCAACGCCAACATGCCATCATCTTTATCAACATCAACATAATCATCGTCAGTGTCCGCACAAGCGCAAAAAAAGCAAAAACAAAATACTATTTCATACACATGAATATCTAGTAGCCCGGCTGCATATCTATCTGACATGTCTGTTGCTTGGTTTTCAGTCTATCTGTCTGTCTGTCTCTTCTATTCTATTCCATGCTGCCTGGACTGTTCTATTCTATTCCATTTTCTTCTGTTCTGTCTGTCATGCAATGCAATTGTCACAATTAACTAATTCAACAAACGAAGTGTGCGATATAATAGAAACAATTAAACTAAGCACGTTTCATTATGAACAATTCAATTGTTTCTTATTTGAAATAGAATTACCGCGCATTAGATTAGGTTCAATCGATATGAAAATTATGTAAAGAAGATTGCTAAAGATTTTCATTTTCTGCACACACACACACATGGTTAAGTTCTGTTGAAGGCAATTGCATTTATGTATGTGCATATGTATGTATGAAAATGATAAGTTTAAACCTTTCTTGGCCGAATTTTAAGAGGGCTTGAAAGAAATTTTTTTTACTGAACTTATGGTTACTTAGGACTTCGAAAATCTTTTACACTTTTCTTTTTTTCCCTCTATATTGATTTGTTTGTCCTTTATTAAAGGTTAAAAAAAACATTGCTATGGAGCTGTATACCACCACTGGGTTTTGTCCAATTTTTGTCTTTTCATATTCTCTTCTTCTTGTCTTTTAAAAACATATTTAATAAAAATAAAATTCCGTTTAGTAATAGCTTAAAACACTTTTTTTTAAAAAATTCATAAGAAGAATTTACGAACAATTTTTGTACTTAGGTTTTTGACTTGACTTCAAAGACAAAAAATGAAAAAAAGAAAATTCCTTGTAGAAATTTGAAATTTTTTTGATCGAAATTAATTTTTTTAACCCTCCGATGGGCAATGTGGCCTACCAGGCCATTTCGATTTTAATTGCTGAATATTTTGTTCCCCCATTGAGTTTTCGGCAAGCGGTTTGAATATACTATACATCTCGGCAATCTGCGTCTAATGGTGCTATTGCCGATGAGTTTGCGTTTAGTTGGTAGAACAACAAAAAATATGCACGAAAATTCTTTTTATCTGTAGTTGTCACTGATTTTTGTAAGAAACTTTGTTTGCTTTGAAGGTGTTATCTGTTTTTCTTGGATCTCGATCACGAATCTCGAATCTCTGTCACGAAACAGAGTGTTCAAATATCCGAAAAAAAGTAATTCACATTGCCAAGTTGATTAAAATTGTTTCCTGAAGTGTAATTTGAAAACTTGGAGCAGATGACTTTTTATTATAATTTCAGATTTTCTTTCCCCAATTTCAATTAAGAGTTTTTCATCCTCTTTTTTTTTTGGTTTCCACGCCTTTTCAATAAGTTTCCTCCATATTGCATGTTCCCATCTTGACTACAATTTTTTTTTCATATGCCCATAACTCCTAAACTACTGAACCAATCGTTTTCTAATGTTCAGCCAAAAGATGGCATTTTGTGAAGTCTTTCCAACCAAGTTCGGCCTACAACGAAAGTTATGGGTAAAAATCAAAAGGTGATCCAACCTAGACGGCATTCCTCAATACTTCCTATCTTCTGTCATTTTACCTTTGATCTAAAAAGTTGAGAAAATTGTTCGAATCTAATAAAATTGATTAATTTACGAAAATTACCACTTATGCTCCATTGGTTCCTCGATTGCATACAAAACTTAATGCATTCAACCAAATAAAAATTAATGTTTCATTTCAAAGCATGATTAATTCAAAATAATGTAAATGTAAATATAATAAAATAAAAAAAAATATACAAAATAAAATAAAAATGGATAATAAAAATATGTACTAGGTACATATGTATTGTGTGTATGTATGCAAATATTATTATCAAAAATCAGAAATGAATTGAATGTCATATCTCAATTTTCATTTCATTTAGTATTTTATTGCTGCACTGTTTGTTTTCAATGTCTCTGTGTATGAGTGCGTATGCATTTTTGTTTTTTATTTTATTTATATATTATCATTCCATTTAACTTTTTATGCAAATTCGAAATCTAAAAAGCATTTTCAATTTGGCCTCAGGACAAAATAATTGTTGTTGACAAATCCTGCTTTTGTTTGTCGTTGTTTATTCGTTCATTGTTTGTTATTCGAGGGCGATAAAGCAAAACGAATGTCACGCCAATGGAAGCCAGCAGTTTATAAAATAGACTACAACATAGAGGCTACAAAAGATGTTCAAAATTTATTATTTATATGAAAAATAGAATGCTTTTTGCAAAAGCAAATAATTATTTTTCGAGTAAATAATAAAATACATACATAGTTAAAAACAACTAAATATTTATTTGAATATTTTGTAGGCATCTACATGCATAGAATACGAAATGAGTAAATAAAATCCAATAGCTTTATGCTATTTTGTGGGATTATCTGTTGACAGGTGAAGGGTGTTACTAGGAATAGGGCAGGCGGGTGTCCTTTACTAGTGTCGGTAATACGAAAATAAAATTCGAAATAAACTGCAGATTTTAAAACTTCAGATTAGATACATAGGTATGTATGTATCAAGATTTTGAGGATTTAGTATATAACAATTTTCGACTATTTTCCTATCGAAACTCGATCACTTTCAGTTTTATTATTTTCAAAAATGTTAAAATTACTTACACTTACATATTTACATATTTTTCAATATCTTGAAAAAAAATTAATTAAAACAAATTTTTTGGCAAATTTTAAATCCAAGCAGAGCGAACTTAAGTACGTTATAAGAAAAGCCACAGTGGTGTCTTGGAGGAATCTCTATGTTAGCATAGAAAGCACCTCCTAGACTTGTTGACTTCGAAAACTCCTCAATATAACCGCTAGTATTCTCGATTATATCCAGAAAGCTGATGGTCACTGGACTGATTCTGGGTTCGAGATCTTAGAGGGAAACCTTCGTTGATCATAGTACTTCTATGACCGATTATTCTTTAAATAACTCCTCAGTGTTCCAAAAGACCGACACTCATCGTAAGTGGGACATCAAAACCTTCAGCCGCTATAAATCTCCCGTGCCAGATGGTATCATTCTCGAGGATATTCAGTAAGGAGCTGAACACTTCACTTCCTGGCTATTGCTTATTTATAATGCTTGCCTAAAAAAAGCTGGAGAGAGACTCGTGTAGTCTTCATACCCAAAACAGGGAAGGCAGCTCACACCAAAGCAAAAATCCTCAGACCGATCAGTCTGCCCTCCTTTCTCTTAAACACATTAGAAAGTGTTCTTGATTTTCATATCAGAAGCATTTTCAATCCCTTTTTTATACCCAAATCGCAGCATGCCTATACTAAAGAGAAATCTGTGGAAACAGCGCTACATGTGCTCATTGAGAAATCACTTTCGAACAAAAAATACACACTTGCAGTGTTTCTCGATATCGAGGGGTTTCGTTAATAACTTTTAATCTTGATGTTAATCTGGTTAGATTTATAGGACAACTGCTGAAAACACGTATCATCAGCTCCTCTACTGGAAATGATTATGTTAAAAGGGTCAATAGAGGCACACCACAAGGAGAGAGTACGAAAAGCCTCTTGAAATCTTTACTGCTGTAAGAGAGCAGTAGGAAAAAGATGTGGACTTCAACCTCGAGTAGCTTCTTGGCTCTACACAGCAGTGGTCGAGCCTAATCTTCTTTATCGATCCGTCTTCTGGTGACCAGCTACTGTAAAGGCAGTCAATCTTACATCACTGGATAGATAAGGTTAGAAGAACGGCAGCCATATTGATTACTGAAGCTCTTCGTACTACATCTACGAAAGCTCTTTTCACAATACTTCATTGGTTGCTAACTTGAGTTCTAAACTATGAGCAATAAACTATGTGCTGTGCTGCCCGACTCAGTACCTTAACTCGCTGAATCAGGTCGGACCTGGGCCATGCCAAAATTCTAATCTACGATAAGTCCGTACTAACAAACGTAGACTACATTTGCTCTACCCCTAATATAAACCACACGTTCTTCACATATCCTCAGTAGAGAGGAATGGGCTAATGACGAAGTGATCACTGGCAAGTCAATTGACATCTATACAGATGGATCCAAATTGGAGGATTGTGGCATCTTCTCTAGTAAGTTGAGTCTCAGTCTCTTTTTCCAACTTCCTGATCATTACAGCGTCTTTCAGGCGGATAAAATGATTTGTTATCAAGCGTGGCTTATTTGCAACGATTCATTCAAAACGAATATCCGCATCTACACGGACAGTCAACCAGCAATAAAGTCCCTTGCCGGTGTTTTGACTGCACCAAAGCTTGTCTTCACTCAACTTTTTATCGAGTCACTCGTAGGTCCACTTATATTGGGTACCTGGACATGTGGATATTTCAAATAACTGCAATGCTAAACCAGGCTCGTAGCCTTCCGATATATCACCTTCCTGCACCATTGTTTTACGTCTATTAAATTGGCCATTAAGCAAAACTACCTTGAGGAAGCAAGAAGATCCTGGGCAGCAGAGCATACTTGTGGTATTACCAGGCTAACATGGATCACTGTGAACAATAGATGGACTACAAAGCTACTCAACCTTAGCAGAAACTCCATCAGCATTATGATTTCGGTGCTCAGGGGACACTGCATAATGGGAAGACATGCTGCAAGACCATCCCTGGCCCGGAGGAGACTAAAACTCATGGGCTCACCTTTCTTCACTAGTTTGTCCGAGCTATCATCCATAAATATTAAGGACATAGCCAGATTAATTATGAAATCTTCTTAGTTCTCCATTACGTAAATGGGAGAGTTATGCCATACTGTGGTATCACAATGAACCTAATATGCGCTTAAGTGTGCTTTCAAGCAGAAGGCTGTCACTCCAACCTAATCTAATCTAAAAGCTGTTTTCTAAAAAATTGGGTTTTGGACTTAAGGGGGAAAGCCACTGTGACGGCTGGAAAAATGAGTAGTTTCGGGAATTTTTTTCTCTGTCAAATAAAGGAATATGGGAAACGTTTTGTATTCATTTTATTAAGTGCACTTTCAACAATATTTCCATAAATTTTTATTAAAAATATTGAGTAGTTTTGAAGATATAGGCGTTGCCGTGGAGCCTGAAAAAAATTTCCCCCTCCATGGTCGCGTCGATTTTTCAAGAACGGATTTTCTGAAAAAAAAAAAATTTTGTTTTTAATAATCTACATGAGTATAATTCTCGTCACACGTAGAGTTTTTTTTTTTATTTTCCACAAAATGGCGACTGATTGAAAATTTTTGCATGGTTTCGAACCTTTTGTTTTGTTTTAAAAGAGCTTAAAAAATAGTAAAAATTTGAAAATCGGTTAATATTTGATTGAGTTATCGACGCGACCAGTTCGAAAAAAGTCGTTTAAAGTTTTCAATCCATTAAGTTTTCAGTCTACTTGCTATCACTAAAATAGCTGTAAGTCAGGAAATTTTTGAAATTTTGACTTATAATTTTGTACACATATTTTTTAATATATAAATTTTAATTTAAGATTAAAAAAATGTTAAACCGTCACAGTGGCCTTGCCCCTTAAGGTCTCTCTTTTTTTTTTTTTTTTTTTTTTTTTTTTTTTTTGACCTCGATAGTCTGGTGGGTAGTACACTAGACTTTCACCAAGGAGGTTCGGGTTCGATTCCCGTCTTGGTTTGGTGGTTAGTTCTCATAACCTTATATTCACTGGTTTATTCTCATAACCTTCATATATTTACACTTCTTACGACACTAAGTGTACAAGTACACATCTTGGTAGTCAATGGCAAAACCAACAAAACCGTTCGGCATTAAACTGTAGGCATGTGGTACCACAATAACCCGTTTTGTCGTGAGTGTGTTCCTGGATAGCCATTTAAAATAATGTCTCTTTGTTAGTATACCAATGCACGATTATGTGTGTAACACGTTAGGAGAGCATTCTTAAAACTATAAGAAACCCAAAAATTAAAAAAAAATAAATAAAATGAGTCCTTTCTACACTCGTCACATGATGCGATAACACACTTTACGCATTGTAGTTTACTTCATTATAAAAATTCTCATTTTTATTTTTATGTTTCAAAAGGGCAATCATGGGTTTTTGAAATTTTCATTTTCCCTTTTCAATGCGCTTTCTTTGCTTTTTGCACGTCTACATCTCCTATTGTTGATATTATTTTACAATTATTATAATATTGATATTATAAACTAATAAGCTCTTGAATAAGTTCTGCAAGGGTAGGTTAGGTTGGAGTGGCTGTCGAGAGACACACTTAGACCTGAACGGCCCATTGTGATACCACATAGTTGGAACTACAGTTTAACGCCAATTGCGAACTGCGGTAAGCTCTGCAATAAAACAACACAATAAATAAAAACAAATTTTGATTTGTATTCCACAGCTGTTTTTGATATAGAAATTATGTATTGCATACTTTTGCGCTTAGAGTAAAATATATTAGTAATAAAACACGCACTTATGTATAAACAAACACATACTATGAAAGCTCATAGGTGCACAGTGCTCCGTCTGCATATAAATGATGAGCAAAAATAGGGTTTTGGTCCGAAATGAATGAAATTGGTTTCTTAGTGGATAACAGCACACTAATTCTAAAAATTTAATCGGTGTTTTCATAAACCCTACAGTTTTTTGAAAAATATAGATTTTTGGGGGAATTTATGCAGTTTTAAAACGCATTTAATCTGTTTGTTAAAATTAAAAAAAAAAAACTGCACAAAATTTATTTTGCTAAAAAAAAAAAAAATATTAATAAAATTATTTTAAAAGAACACCGAGTTATAGTGATCAAATTATTAGCCAACCTTAGTGTTCAGCCTTTTTAAATGCTACATAATCCAATATTTAAAATTTTTAGGAAGCCTAATAATATAATAAAAAACATTATGCTTATTTTATTTAAAAATTAATTTCTTATTAATCACTACTTTCAGAAGTTTGTTTAGAAGAACTTAAAAATATCTTAAGCGATTCATTAAGAGGACGTTCCCGTTTAAAATTTGAAAATATCGATTTATATTGGTTTTGATTTTTTGGTTTTTTATAGTTTCAAGAATACTCTTCCAAAATATTAATGAAAAATTCGAAGTAAAACGAATGTTATACATATTGTGTCTTGGTGTACTAAAAATGAGACCTAATGCTCAACCACAAGTTTTGGAGAAAGAGAACAATTATTTGGCTTCAAAAACGTTATTCAGGGGTTTTCAGAGTCGCTGATTACGAATCTGATAAACGGTTTTTAAAATTCAAAATGGCTGATCCAGTATGGAGGAAGAATTTTTAAAATTTGAGAAAAAAGACCCTAAAGAAAGGGAGAGAGGAAAGTTTATCTTTTTTGTGAGTTCACTTATAGAGAAATGTCTAGTACACAAAATCATGTATAGTTTCTGCTTTTGTCTTTATTTGGAAGCACAGCATCCATCCTACCACCAAAAATTAACTTTTTTGGAGATGACTCTATCGCCGCCATTTCGGATTAAAAGTGGTGAAAAAATTTGTTTTTTATTCTTCAGTAAGATATTTATAACATTTCTAAGCTATTTTGTAATAATATATCATAGATTCTTAACAAAAAATTCTTCAAAAAGTAAATTTTTTTCAATTTTAAACTGGAATGTCCTTGTAACTTCTACTCCTGCATTATCTGATTGGCCAAAGTAATAACTAACATGTTTGTCAATCAAATCCTTTTTCTTATTCATGTTTTGTCTTTTAGACAAAAGCATAGGATCCGACGATCTATATTAGTATCTTCTCGTCGCACTTTTTCTAGTATGTGCTAATCGATTTCAATCGAACAAAATAGCAATAATAACTTGAATATTTAAATAAGATATTCAACTTGAATATTTAGATAAGATAATTACAAATTTTGTAGAAGAAAGAAACGAAATTTCAGCCCACGTGTGTTAGTACTAAAACATGAAAAATTACGTTTTAGATGATTTTTTAAAATGCGTTTTTTCCAAGAATCGGAAAAAATCAGAAAAGTTATTGTTATTTCCAAATAATGTAAGATTCATTTTAACAAATTCTGAAAGAAAATTTTAATATCAGAATTGAATACTGCATTGTAAAAACCAGCCAGTTTGAGATGGTGCATCGAAAGAAAAAACACCTTTTGAGCAACAATTGTTATGGTTTCTTCTTAGTCGAACGTTTAACTTTAAAATGATACCAATATTGCTAGCTTTCGCGATACTCATTTTTACTATTTTTGTCCACCGACGGAGCACTGTGCGACGTGACATTTGATTTTAATTTCTGTCAATTCACTTCACTATAAATTTTCTTTCAGCCCTTCGATTCGATGTTTTTCAAAGTTTAAACTGGAATGCTCCCTTTAACTGGTGCGAATTTTTAAATAATTTTATTTTGTTATTGTAATACTACATCGTTTCAAGAATGGTATTGAATTTAAGCATAGTCTTTTGAAAAAGTGCTATAGTTACTTTAATATTTCAATTTGAAGTTATTAAACTTAATCTGTTATTTTTTTTACAACAGAATTTTCTCTGCACAAAAATGCATAAATCTATTTGAGTTTTTAAAAACAAAATATTTCATACTGTTAAGTTACAGACTCTGTTCACAACAGAATGCAGCACAACTCGCAAAAAAAAAAAAAACAAAAACAATAGCAGCCAGCAGCCGACACTCTCTCTCTTTCTCTCCGTGTGTGTTATCTCAATGTATTTACATAGTAAACAAAAACAACAAAATAAATTAATAGAGATGAGAAAATATCTGCAAAGCAAAGGCATTCTATAAAAGATACGAAATGGGAGTGGAAGAGAACCAAAACAAAAACAACAATAATAACATGAAAGTGAATTTTCATCATTGCTTCAATTCAATTCATTTCATTAGAACATTTTTGTTTTTGTTTTAAATGCTGCCGTAGTGTTGGTAGTACAACACAGATACTGTAGCAGCAGCAGCAGTAGCAGCAACAACAGCTGACTTTTTTGCAGCAGCAGTAGCAGCAGTAGATATTATCCACCAACAAACAACATCGATTTGTGAGTTGTGTTGAATTGAGTTGAGTTGAGTTAGTCAATTGATATGAAGAAAATGTTTGCGGCTTCAGTTGTACGCTATCAGTAATACCTTATGAACGTGATCGAAATTCAAATGAAAGAAATTAGCGCAATTGAAACAATAGAGGAAAAAAAATAAAAACAAAAATAACGAAAATAATATAAGGAACGTGTCTGCTTGGGTACTAATTAAATGAAATTTAATATTTGTTTTTCTATTAATTAAAGCAACAAAATTTAAATTTATTTTAATTACTTATCAAAGTAATGTAATTAAAAAAAAAGAAATAATAATAATAATTATAATGTGAAATTAAAAAAAAAAAAAAATTATTGAAATAATATAAATTTCGTTAATATAAATATAAATACAAAAATTAAAAATAAATAAAAAACTATTCCAAGGAACTACAAACAACAAAGAAAAATTCTGCATTAATCAAAAAAAAAATAATAATAATAATTCAAAGGTAATTATTTTGTTTGTCTGAACGATTATTGTGATGTTGTTGTATTCAGATAGTTATGTCTGTATGTCTCTGTGTGAATATTAAAAAGTAATTTATTTCTTTTTTATTTTGTGCCATTCTTGTTGACTTTGCTGTTTATTTATTTAGCAATAAAAAAATATTCCTTTTTTTTTTGTTTTTGTTTTGTTTATTTGTAAATATGTTCGCCGAAAAAAAAACATTAAGCAGATGCATTGAATAAATTTTGTTCGATTGAGTGCTGAAATGCGCTGAAAATGAAACAAGCGCCAAAACTGTCATGGGCTTAAATGAGAGTGTGGGAGAGAGTGAGTGTGCGAATCAGCGAGTATAAGAAGTAAAGTGTTTGCATTGTAGCCATAGAGGGGCACCCTACTACCCTCTGCAAGTCATAGCTATAAATCATGCTTAGCCCAGGTCGAATTGAAAAACTGCCAACATTCATCATTATCTAATGGAAAATTAAATACAGAGAGACTAACAAAAGTTTTCTAAATTGATTGGGAAAATTCACTTTTCAAAACATTTTTCAAAATTCAATTTGAAAGAGGGATTCCACATTTTATTATCTGTTTTAACTCTTTTTGAGCTTCATGCAAAATTCGTAGAATCCATCGAGCAGATTTTTTCGTGTTTTGATATTCGGGACATAGCCAAGGCATTCAAACATAGTTCATCACCTATCACCTAAATTAGTCTACTCACAAATTTAGGCTTCACTAAGGTCACATTTAAATCGCGGTCGATAATTTTGTGCCGTTCCACGAGAGTCGTTCTCAATAGAAAAATTGCCGGTTAGGAATCTTCAAAACAACTTGAAAACAATCCTAAGTAGTGTCGCATACATTTACTGTATATGGATTTTGCCGTTCGTGTAAAATTGTCAGTTTCTTAAGTTGACCTCGAAATCCGTAGAGCTTGACAATTCGAATTTCTAGGTATATTGTTTCTGAGGACCTTATACACTCATGGTAATAAGTATACTTCCAGTCACAAAGTGCGATTTATTTGTAAGATTTTTTTTTATTCCAGATTTTTATTTTATAAAAATTAGCAAGTACTAAGTTTTATTAAATTAATACGAATATAATAAAAACTAAATTGTGTATTAACGAGCACAAGGCAGAAGTGAAACTTCTTGTGAACTAAACGAAACACAAGCAAATAACAAGCAAATGAAATTTTTCAATCGCTAAATTTTTTACTTCATTGGCTTGTGGATTTTAATTTCATTTGCTTGTGTTTCGTTTAGTTCACAAGAAGTTTCACTTCTGCCTTGTGTTCGTTAATACACAATCAATTTTTTTTGGGATTAATGCTAGAACAAAAATTGCAACTCTGTACCGGTAATTTCGATGACAACTGTAGCGAACTCTTTTTGTATGCGACATCTTCATGTGATTCCTTGGACATTTGCGCCATCTGTATGTGAAATGTATAACTGTCATAAACTTTAAGATGGCGACGCTACACATTGTTTTTTCTGCCATAGGCGTTTATTATATAGTTTGCTCGTGAATTCAGTTACGGAATATTGATATTTAGCCCCTCAAGTACCTTGGTCGACAAAATTATGTCGTATTGCAAACTTACGCGCGACGTCACATCCGGTTGGTTTTACTCTAGGACAAGAGAAAAGAAGTTTCACTTCAAAAATAACCCTGTTACTTAAATGCATTAAATTCAAAACCTTAAAAATGCTTCATTGGAAATAATTATACTTCCATTTTAAGAATAATAAGAAAAAATAAAATTTAAAAGTCCCAAGTAATAAAGTAAGTTTCAGAAAGGGATTATCACAAATATAGTAATACATGTGACTACCTTAATTCCTTATATTTTCTTCTATTCTATGTGTCGTTGAGCTCATAAGATTTCTTGATATTGATATTTGTTGATATTTCCTTCTAATTCTTTTTTATTTCTGCTCGTAATTTATTTAAACTGAAAATCTGGATGACACGTGAATAAATCTGGTTAAAAAAAAAACACTTCAAAGATTTTCCATTGGGTTCAAGTCCAGGCTAGAAGCGGGTTACTTCATTATTTCAAAATTTTTCTCCTTGAAACATTCAGTTTCGACTGCTACTTGATAGATAAAAGTGTCATCTTATTGAATGTTATGCTGCACTTATTAATTTTAACACGAACATTGAAAATCACCTCTTTCAGAAGAGGTAGATAGTCATGGGAGTTCATTTTACTTCTGACGAAAGATGTTAATATGTTTGAGAAACAAATCAAACTCGTGTCATCAGTCTATCGCCTTGACTTCTGACTAATTTTTTTTAGATATATATTTAGTACCAAAAAAGGTTATAACAGACAGCAACATCTAATGTGAACGTTTTTCGTTGCCAAAAATAATCGTTTCGCATTGACCGGTCCATTACAAATGTCATGTTGCAAATTCGAAACATGCCTTTTTGTGATGAGTGTTTAGGGTGAGCTAACCCTTATTGTAAGAGATTTACAATCATACAAAATGTTTGTAATACGTCTTGTCCAAATCACTTCGAATTTCAGATATAATAAGTTTTTTGAAGCTCGTAGCTTTGACCATCTCCGGTTTTTTCAGTGTATTCATGATTATAAGTCATCCAAGCCGCTTTATTTTGGCTTAAATAAACTTCTTGTTTTTGACGTTTACCACGCCTACTTGTGGTATGTTAATACGTCATGCAATTTCGCGATTAGACATTCCCCATTTTTTATGAGGCATTATTTTTTCAATTTCTTCCGCAGAAAATTGTTACCATGGCTCATTTTGCTTGACAATGACTTACAAGTAAAATTTTTCAAATAACTTGTGTCGGAATGTTGTGCAATGTCTACAATGAGTTGTCCGTAAAATTTGTTAAAGTAAAGCTTATAAATATCACGATTGCATCACTTGGAAGTATAATTATTTCCTTTTGGTTAAACATTTTTGCATTAATACTTTGCAGTACAAGATATATACAAAGCATTTAACAAACCTTTAATTTGTTGTAATAGTGAATTTCCACTGAATATTTTATATTTATTACCATGGGTGTATAAGTAATTTTACTGTGTGCGTCTCCATTATTACCGATTCTCTTGAAATTTTAAATGAGTAATCTTATTTTTATTAAAAACCGTTTAACAACTTTGAATTTGTAAGAACTTATAAAATACCATCAGCTTAGTGAACTTTTGTTAATCCCTTCGTACTGTTGGATTCTAGAAGCAGTTGTGCTTGAGTTGAGATAATTGCATACACTCTAAACTATTGCAACTGGTTGCATATAAATTTATTATAGATGTGCACTACAAATTCAAGAATAAAATAAGAAGTTATAAATGCACCTACTCTTCTATTCAAATAAAGGTATGCAAGTTACTAGCCTTTAAACTTAGTTAAACTAAAATCTTTTTATTCAAAAGATGGATAGATCTTAAGGAGGTATAGCGTACTGCGACCTCGATTAGTCTATTGTACCCACTGTAAGTTCTTATTATAGGCACTCAAGCCGATTCCTCTGAAGAATCTCAGTAGAGAATTCAGCTTCATATTTAAGACATCTTAACCTTTGCAGAATGATTCTATGATCACGAATTAACTAAAGAAACGGTTTTTGAATGACAGTAACCACTGCCAGTATGACAAAAAAGACTTTCTGGTGGCAAGTATGAATGAAATTAGATTTGAATGCGATTTTAAAATTTATTGCGACAACGATTGAAAAAAATTTGGCTACAAAAGTATTGTTAGCAAAATTCAAAAACTTCACAATGAGTACAAGAAAGTAATCTTATTTTGTTGATAGCAGAGAAAAATTTAAATTCAATAATTGAAAAAAATAACCAAGTTTGCAAAGTTTGAAAGGGTATTACTAGAGAACCACTTCACTTGGATCAAATATGGCTCTAATTTAACGGAATTTTATTTACTTTTGAATTCTTATAGGATACTTTTCATGTTTCCCCTAAAAAATATTAAAAAATCGACGTTATATTCATACTTGTCATCAAAAAATATCTTTTGTCATACTGGCAGTGGTCATTTAAAAACCATTTCTTTGGTTAAATCGTAATTACGAGATCATGCTGCAAGGGTTATAGCCGTAGCCAATGCTCTTTTGCAATATTTTCATATTTTTGCTAAATCCTAGCCAGTAGTGACCCCGAAAACTCTGCATAGAGTTTTCGAGTGAGTACTTCGCAAGATCCCCAGTTTGCAATACCCTGAAAAGAAACTCATGATAATCCTGCGTTGGTTTTTGCTTAGCTTTATACATAAATCTGCTGTCTTTGAGTTGAAGTCTCTAATTAGCAATTTTGACTGTCTGAACCTAGGGATTAGAACCTAATAGGTTTACTTTTATAGTGTTGATTCCTATGCCCTAAAAGGGTTCAGGATCAATGTAATTCTTGGTCGCTGCCTTCCTTGTCAGATAATCGGCTATCTCATTTCCATATATTTTTGTATGTCCAGGAGCCCAAAATATGGTAACCTTTTTTGTCTTACCCATAATAATTTAGTAGCTCTAGGCATTCCCATAATAGCTTCGATAATATCTCCAAAGTGCTCTGATTTCGACTTGACTGTCTGAGTAAATTACTATATCCTGGTCTTTACTCTCTGCTTTAAAAATGCTAGAAGTCTTCCCTATAGACTCAGAGTGTCTTGTTTTCGGTCCATAAACTCCAGCGCCAGTGTCAAATTCTGTTCTCGAGCTGTCTGTGTACTATTTTAGAGTATGTGCTTCATATCAAAATAACTTATGGATGGGAGGAAGAAGTGGCATTTTTCCGACAGTAGTATTTTTTTTAGTGATATATGATTTCAATTGATCCCAAACAAAATTGAGTCGAATTCCAAAATTTTGGCCAGCTAAAGCCAAAGGGTATAACATTCTGTCAAATAAGAACCGGGAATTATTCATTTAAAAAACCCGCGTAAAAGGCATGATTAATATTTTTTAATTGTAAGTTGGTTATAATATACCTATTTGGACCATAAAGTTTTATTACGATCTAACGATCAGGCAAACACCTGGAAGCGATTACTGGAGGTGGAAATGCATGCAACGAACCTAAGCTGGAGTGAAGTCAAGAGACTGGCGCAAGATAGATCTGACTGGAAAACATTTTTTGTGGCCCTTTGTTGCTCCCTGGAACTTTAGGATATATATCTATGACGATCAGTCTATATAAAGCTGTTGATTAGGATAGACTATCCTGGATAGTTGACTTCAAGTGTGCTTTGCGTTTTTTTAAATGGATTAAAATATCGAATAAAGAGTTTGCCTCAAATTTTGTGTTGCCAGCAAAATTCCTTATGCTGAATCATTGAGCATATTGACGAAAGACTACAGCTCGTCATGTTTATCGAAAGCACGAGCATACGAGTGGTACAAAAGCATTCAAAGCAGAACGAGTACTGGTTAAAGACCTGCCTCGCTGCGACTCACCTTCAAAGTCTTCGACTAATCAAAACATGATTTTTTTAAGAGACTATTAAAATTAAATCTAAGGGTTAATTTTTCAAAGTCATTACTTTAGTTCTTGTTATATATATATATTTGTCAATTAGTTATATTATTACCAACTTTCAGGAAAATAATCTTTTTCAGATCACTTACTCGGAATTTTTTAATAAACAACTCCTAGTACATATTTGATAGAAATGGACTATAAAAGTCCAGTACCCCATTTCCTTGAGATTAGTTCAGTGCAGGATACGCACAAATTTATTATGATCAGCTGAGCTAATTGTTGTAAATATAAGCAAATCTCAAAAGCTTTTCATCATGCGAATTTTGGCATAACCGGCACTCGTCTAACTGCGCTACATATTGAGTGAGAGAAAGAGACAAACAAGATTTATCATGTGCTGAACTTGAGTGTCTTGATGAGCATAAACGTAAGGAGAAGAGATAAAAAGTTCTACATAAAGTTCAAGGTTGCCTCAGACAACATACCTGTAGCTCTTAAAGTTAATATATTCACTCATTAACTACGGTGACGCACAATGGTTGAAGTTTACACGAAAGGAGGAAAAAATAGAAGGAATCAACGCAGAGCCACATATTTTGATATATGTAGAAGATGCATATGTCAATATAACGTCTGTATGCAAAAATAGAAAATATCTTCCGACTACCGCGTCTATCTCCCATACAACCAAAAGTTGCAAAGAATAGAAGGAATCATCACAGAGCCGCAAATTTTGGTACAGGAGATTCATATACAGTGGTAGACATTCGTTTATACGCAATCATTTTTTTTTTAGTAAATTGAGTTGGACATGATAGTCTTCAAAATTAGATTTTTCCGCAAATGCTCTGCGTTGCCAGTGTGAGGGATGTGTTGCACCAAAAATATTTGTAATAACGGGGCTTTCCTTATTGTGGCAAGCGATCAGCAGAACGTGCACACATTTTGACACATTGAGTAATTTGATGTTTTTTTATGTGAAAAAAAAAAATAAAAAAATAAATTTTTTATATTATTTAAAGGTGAGTGTGGCAATTTTTTGTAAACAATTGTGTTTTTTTTTACGTTATTAACTGATTTTATAGCCATGGGTAAGGATGCAAAGCTAACTGATTGTGAACAGGAAATAATCACAATTTTGAGAAACGAAAATTATTTCAACAAACAAATTGCGAACAGAATCGGTTGAAGTGAAGGAGTAGTACGAAGTTTTTCGAAAAAAGGTAAAAAATATGGCGCTAAAACTCCAACTAGGGGAAACACGAAGCTAACATTGTACCATAAAGGACAAATTCGTTACGAAGGAACCCAAAATCGTTTATCTGCTAAACAAATTAAGGGCAAATTGGATCTTTCCGTCACTCCCCGACATGCTGCACGAGTTTTAAGCGCCACACCGACAATAAAATGGACAAAACTAAAGGGAAAACCACGCTTAAATGATGCTCATAAGACCAAGAGATTGAAGTTTGCCCGCAGACACATGTCCTGAAGTAAAGAATGGTGAAATGTTATTTTTTAGTATGAAAAAAGTTTAATCTGGTCTAGATGACCAACCAGATTGTAATATGTTACATGAGAGAGTTAATTTTCCAGCAAGATAATGCGCCCATGCATATTTCATAACAATCGAGAGAGTGGGTTTTCTCAAAAAACAACTCAAGCAATGGCCTGAGTCTAGATTGTAACCCTATGACATACTTGCTGGTAAAGTATACTCAAAGAGGAAACAGAACAACAACGTAATCGAACTCAAAAATCCGATTCGTCAATCTTGGGGTGAAATCGGATCAGAAACCCTATAAAGACTGGTTGACTCTATGCCAAATCGAATTTTTTCCGTCATTCAAAATAAAGCAGGCCACACGAAATAAGAAATATAATACTAATTTTTACTTTTTACTGAACTCGTATAAGCAAATGTCCACCCTGAAACTCACTTTTTGTAAAAAAGAAAAAATGGAATAACTTTAAGAATTCTTTTGTTTTACAAGCTTTTTCAAAAAGAGAAGTGCGTATTAAGGAATGTCTACCACTGCAATAATACAACGTTTATGTGTAAAAATTGTAAAAATCAGCTGACTGTTAACCTTTATCCGTTCCTCATTTCCACAACTTAAAGAGTCCCTGTAGTGTCAATTTGACAATTTGTTTGGAGTTTGTTTTGAAAAACGACTGAAATAATTTGATATGTGCTCTAGAACAAAAAATAATTTAAATAAAAAATATTTTTAATATACCACGTTTTTAAAATGGACTAAAAAGTATAAAATAATTTCTCCTAACCCAATACAGATTCACAACCACATATAGATGCCTTATTCCATACAGATTGTCTTGAAAATTTGTAACTGTGAATTTTAGTAGGACGAAAATACTTGTATGAGTAAAACAACAAACGTGGTTCGCATGCAATAGGAAATTGATGGATGAATAGTTCACCTAAATGGCTAACAATTTTATCTCTATCCATATGCGTCCCACGTTTTTCGTTTTAAATCATACAAGCATTTTCGTCCTACTAAAATTCACAGTTACAAATTTTCAAGACAATCTGTATGGGATAAGAAATCATTTTATACTTTTTAGTCCATTTTAAAAACGTGGTATATTAAAAATATTTTTTATTTATATTATTATTTGTTACTTTTTAGTCTTGTGTGTGTGAAATTTTGCATTCGATTTTAAGTAAAGACCAGAGCTGTAAAAGAATGCATTCAATTTAATTGAAGTCATGGTTAATAACCGACAATTTGCACTAAATTGGAGTGACTTAAAGTCAATTGAGGTTTTGAAGTCACTTGAACTCAATTGGAATTTGAAATTGTTGACACATTGAATCAAAACCAATTGTCTAAGCAATGTCACAATTAATTATTCGATTCTTGCAAGATCATTTTCCCCATTAAATATAACAGAATTCCTGAAAAGATCCATCTGGAATAATATTGCTACTAAGTTCGATCAGCTTATCTAGAGGACATTGCGCATCACAGCCCGGAACTGTTAGTAACTGAGGCTCTGCTTTAGGATTGTTTTTAAAATAAATCTTCTCACATAAATGGGTACTCAATAAATACTGTTTTTACATTGCACCTCGTTGTGATTCTACATTTTGAAACAGAAATGAAATAAAGGCATTTGCCAAATACATAGTAAGACGGAGATTTGTTGTTATGGTTGTAAAACTGTACAAGAAGAATAATTTATTTACATATTATAATATAAAATATGAAAAATTCTAACATTTTAGCTAAATATACTTATTTACATACATATATTTAGGTACAATGTTGAAAATAGTGATAATATTTCTTCGCATTTTGATTTCCTGAAATCAGTAGAAAAAGATTTAAAAGTTCTTATATAAAATTCATACAATCAAAACAAAACGTTTACATATTTGTATATAAAGAATATATAATTCTGTAAATGTTGAAAGTTATTTGCTAAAAGAAATGTTAAATATTTATTTCATCAAACACGTCAAACTCATCCATTCATACATTTTTGTTTCTACGATTTTTTGTTTCGATTCCAGCAAGAGCAAATTGCGATCTCTTACAATCTATACTCTTTGTAAGCGGAACAAAACGAAAAGAAAAGTTCGTTATTGTTTGTTTTTGTGCTCTCTCTCATTTGTCTTTGAATTTGTGTATGTATACGCATATACATATATTCTACTCCCGCTAAAGCAATGATTTTAACAACGATGAATTCAATGCTTTGATCTATGAAAAAATGGAAAAACTTCCGATGCTAATATTTTAAATATTATTATATTTATATATATTTTAGATACTTCATATTGCATTGTCTTCCAGTTCTGAACTATATTTTAAATTTCAAGTCTCTAGCTCATCGGGAAGTTAGTTTAAAATCGATTACAAAATTTGTACCGAACAGACTGACAGACAGACAGACACCATTGAAAGCGAGTTAATATAAACGTGGTAATAATGGAAATCAGTTGTCTTATACAGAGCTGCCACACAAGCAGAATTAACAGCACTTAGGCCCAGCGTTGCGTTTTCGCAACGTAAAAGTTTAAATTTATATTTTAAATAAATTGTAGACAAAAATGAATTAAAAAATAAATTTATATCAAAAATAGGATTGATTGTAAAAAGGCAACACCAAAGGAGATTTTGAAATTAAAGTGTTTTAAAGTTTTTCTCATAATTTTGAAAATTGGGGGAAAAAATTGGTCAACTTTGGATTGAAATATATATAATAAAATAAAGAAATTGAATCAAATCAAACATAGCATAATCTAAAGACATCCAACACGAATAAATATCAACTGCATTAAGATAAGATTTTTAAATCCTTGCTCAGAATACGAAAAACTACACAGGCCGACAAAATTTGCCGAACTCTCTTACCCAGAAACCAGACTATACTTTTTCGAAGGATTTTGACGCGCTGAACTCGAATCTGGCCTCAAAATCACGTCAGGATTTCGAGATATCCTAACCTAAAAGTGCAAAAAATACAGTTTTTGCTCATTTTTAAGGTTATGTAGCACGGCCGATCCTATTTTCTTTCAAAAATTGTTGATAGCGTCTTAAAGTACTAGTCTTCTTCTTCAAAACGGTGAGTTTGCTCGAATACCTTTTTTTTCGCTGAGATAATAATGTGTATGAATTCTCAAACGTAGAAAAGTCCACGTACATGAAAATTTCAAAATGCGATATCTCAGCGAAAAAAGATATTTGTGCAAACTCAACGTTATTTTGAAGAGGAAGACTAGTACTTTAAAATGCTATCAATAGAGCCATTTTGAGGCCAGATTCGAATTCACCGCATCAAAATCCTTTAGATTAGTGTAGTCTGGTTTATGGGTAGTCTGGTTTCGGCCTGTGTTACCACTGTTGCGTTTTTGCAACGCCCAGGCCTTAATGGGTTAACTGCATCTTCCAATTTGAGGAATTCCTTTTTAGACTGATGTCTAATACTTGCAATATAAGGATCTGAAAAAAACATTAATGACCAATTTTATTTGTATCATAAATTGATCCTAAAAGTATGTGACAAAACTTTCTAAGTTAGAAGACAGAACATCAGTGTGGGCAAAAGTTTTACTCCTTCAAAGTTTGAATGAAGATAATTTTTATACTCGTATGCATTTATATAACTTATTGCTTATCCATTTCAAAATAGTCACTTTCTATGTATATTAATAAAGAAGCCATACTTTCAATATTTATCAAAAATAAATCGCAACAAGCGAAATAGCTTTTGTATCCATATGGAAGTATTTTCAACCAATTTTTGCAGCATCAAAATTATATGGCTTTAAAAACTTTTTGTAAAAAAAACAACAATTTTTTTTTATACAAAACAATTTTAAATTGCAACATTATCTTTTCGATAATGTCAACATGAAAAATGGAATTTTTGCGAAAGCTAAACATCTCTGCATTGCTCTAAAACATTCCAGATTCGTATTCTTGAGATAGTTTTTAATAAAATGGCAATTTTTATTTGTTTTAATTTACTTGTTTAAAAAATTATCCTCATCCTTCTCCAACCTAACTTTCATTTATTCAGCACAATACATTTTAAAAATTACAATGATTTCATATTTATTGCCAATACCATCAGAAACCATTAAATTTTTCCATTTGGAAAATAACTTAACTTTATTAGGCTATTTTCTTTAGTTGGATGATAAATATTTTACTATCATTTTCCAGGATTGATATATTTTCAGATCTATTTTCTTCTTTTATTTTTTCCTCATATTTTGCGCAAAATTTTGTATTTCTTTAATGTTTAGTAGTCTTCTTTAATGCAAATACATACACATATGAGTAAATAGCATCGAATTTCTTTTTTAGTGATTAATTTCAACTTAAGTTTATCCTCCACAAAAATGCCACATAATTCGAATGCTATTGAACTTCAATTTATGAATATTTTTCCATACTAAACTTCTTCATATATTTACGTACAAATTGCAAACTTTTGTAATAATATCAAGCAAATTGTTTTTATTTCTGTATTTTATTGCGTATGTATTCATATAACATATACATATATAGAAATGTGTGCATTTGCGTTTGTATGTGTAAAAGTTTTCGTTCTGTTGATGATACATATGTACGTTTTAATGTTTTGCTATAGATAGTAATAAAAATAATGACTTTTTTTAACACACTCACACAAACATGCACACATTTAACCTCATGATAATATTGTAACTGTACATACATATATTCACATACAAACCATAGATATACTTACATACATATATATATATTTATAGACTCTAGTAAAGACATACTCTTATATACACCCACTGGTGGAACCAGAGAGGTTTGAAAAATAAGTTTCAGCATGGAGTGTTTCTTGAAACAATCTTTTTCATTCAGAAGCAACCCCTCATTCCATTACACCCCTTCGATTCGCTACTGCATCAGCCACTATTATGTTGTAACTGAATGTAAAAATACAATAAAATGTTATGATATTGTGAAAATGTTAATTACAGTGCAAAATAAGAAAAGAAAAACGAAGTAATTTCTATTTACAAACATACACTAGTTACACTTATATTGTTGTTGTGTTTTCAGCCATATTTTGCAATTAAAACCGAAAATTATTGTGGTTAATTATATATATACACACACACACACACACACACAACATACAAACATGTACATATAGTATATGAACTCTTCTGCAATTGGCAATGAGACAATGAAATTGAAATGACTTTTGTTTAGATATTTTTTTTTAATTGGAAATACTGCAAAGCTAAAAATAAAAGCATTGAAGCTTTTGCGGTTTTCATGGTTTCAATGGTTTGCGAATTGGATTGCAGATCAAAGCGTATAATTACTGAATTGAGTGGCGCTCAAGGTTAAATTAAGCAGGGCGAAGGAAGAAAGGCATGCAGCTTATGGTTTGCAAGTATAATAATATAATAAAAATTTTTATTGTATTATCTCAATTATTTCCTTTGAAAAATCATAGGTTTGTTTGAGCATTTTCAAATATAGTGTATAAATTCTTTAATCTAAAAAGAAATCCATCAACGATGATTGCGAATCTTATGAAATCGAGAAATTTGCCTCACTTTTACCATTCGGACGAGGTAAAAATCTGCAGCATAAATAATTATTATTTTATGTATAAGACTACAGTCTTGAACTTAGCAATCAGTTGAGTAATTTTTGATGTGTAAACATTTTAGCTCACGGTATGGGCAAAATTTCAAATGTGTAAAATGTAAGAATAACTGTAACGTAAGATGTAAGATAACTGTAACATCCAGTTCCCGTCTCGCTCACACTACTGCGCGAAGAGAAGAGAGAAGAGAAGAAGAGAGGGAGAAATTAAAATACGAGCGGAGATTGTTTATGTTTCAATCAATTTACTCACACATATATGTACATACGAAAACAAAATGTGTGTGTACATTTATTCGTGGCAGAATTATTTGTTGGTGTTAAACGTGTGGAGATTGACTATACCATACAAGCAGAGAAGTCGCCGTAGCAAACACAGGCGTTTGATAGGTTTTGCATTCGGTTAGTTAGATTGCATTAAAATAAAATATTTTTTTAAATATAAAAACAATACAAAATGATAAGTAATAAGGAATCTAGGTTTCAATAAATGTATAAACAAAATGTAGTGATAATGATAGCAAATCACGGCATTATAAAAATTTTGCTTTGTACATTAACATTAGAAAGGCAACACTTTTTTATCTATGTAAATAGCAAAAACGTTAAACAGAAAAAATCAAACTTATTTATTATAAAATCACTTATTTACTTCAAAAAAAAAAACATTCTTTTTTATTTTTATTAAATGCAGTTAAGACAACTCTCTTTGCGGTGCTTTTAAAAAGTAGTGGGGTGACTAGTCATCCCTGTTGCCTTTCTAAGGTTAAATGCGGAAAGCACTTATCGTCGCCTGAGGATTGATTTGACGTATGTGTGTACAAACTCAAATACCTATACGCCAAATCAATTCTCAGGCGACGTGATGTAAAATTTTCACATCTAATAAAATTTCAAATCGACAGGAAGAAAAACTTAAAGCGCATTGAGTAAAAGAAAAATGAGGCAACTACAACATATCAGCCCTATTCACGATTTGGTGCAATTGCAAAATATTTATGCTATCATAACAACAAATATATGTGTTATGGAATAAAAATTTGCATTTGCAATGATGCAAGACCATTTGCAATTTATGGTGAATTGGGCTATTATATATAAAAGATAATGATATCTAATAAGTTTTTAAGTTTATAAAAGAATTGTTTTAATTTGAATTAATTACCTAAGCATATAGATTATACATTAAATCCCCATATATGGCTATACATATGTGAGCTTATGTATGTGACATTCAGTTAGCTTAACTGTTTACACATCAAATATCTTGCGTGCCTTGCACACATCCATTTTTTCTTTTCTTTTATATGGACTCAGGAATAATAAGTACCTTATATTGTAAAACTTAGTGCTTTTGTCATTGATCTCGACTGTGATTGAAAGATAAGCATAAGAGGCATTTCATGTGAAGCGGACAACGAAAAAAAAGTAAGGTTCTGAAATTTGTTGAAATTCGGCCTAATTAAGCATGTAGAATATATAAATATAGGCACATGAAGCTTATTTGCCAAGTTATGGGTTTTTAAAGAATTGACGTAATTGAAATCTGGATTTTTAAAAATAATTTTTAGAATTAAGCAAATTTACAATAAAATATTGAACATAGTAATTTAAATTTACTGTTCTCTTCAACTATGGAATCAGACCGGAAATTAAATTTTTTTTATGCGCCAAACCGGAAGTAAAAGTTTAAAATCAGAATTTTAATAACTTCGACCATTTAAAAAAAAAATTTATTTTTCAAAATTTAGCTTAAAGTATTTGAATAATACCCTTAAAGTTTAAAAATGAAATCTACATTAGTTTAGGAGATGCATGAATTAAAGTACATAGCTACAACGCTCAGTGCGACATCTATGTATCTATCTCCTAAACTAATGTAGATACCATTTTGAGAATTTAAGGACATTATTTAAATATTTTAAGCTAAATTTTGAAAAATAAATTTAATTTTTTAAATGGTCGAAGTTATTTAAATTCTGTTTTTAAACTTTTAATTCCGGTTTGGTGCATTAAAAAACTTTTTAATTTCCAGTCTAATTCCATGATTAAAAAGAACAGTAAATTTCCTATTTAAATTACCATGTTCAATATTTTATTGTAAAATTTTGTGTCCACATTCATATTTTCAAGAAGTTCAATTAGGCCGAATTTCAGAACTTCACATTTTTATACGTTGTCCGCTTCAGATGAAATGCCTCATAAGCTAAGCATAAATTCCTATAATTTATTCTGACACAGAGTTAATCTCCATTAAAGGAATTATAAATTTCTTGGTGGAAGAAATGATCAGATAACTAATAAAAGATTGAGACATTAGTGCAAACAACTTGTATATGAAGATGTACAGGGATACGAATCCTACACGTAAAACAAAAGGCATCTATCAACAAATCAAAGAAGCGTATTTAGAGAATTTGATTGTATCTTAAATACATAACTAAAGTGACCTTCTATGTTGCAGTGGCAATGTCAATAAGAGCAACCAAAAGACGAAAATGACTATAGATTGATCATACTCACCAAAAGAATACCAAAAGTATTGCGAGCCAAATCTCCTCCGCTAACACCTCAAGATTCTTGGCTTCCCAGCCAAAACCTGCAATGCTATGTAAATGCATGAAACCGAATACAACCTTTCCAATTACACCTGGAGAGTTATATGACGTAAACAACTAAACCAAGTCGGATTCAGCTCAATTATAGGGATCCTATGATTCACTAGGAGATGAGGTTTGCAGTAAGTAACTAATTCTAGTAATGAAGAAATAGTTAAGTCTTCAAAACTTGGTAAGTTTTAGGAGCCTAATACAATCAGCAACACAACATTGTGGAAGTTCACGAGCAAAAAGTGCATTGAAGTACATTTAAGGATAAAGAAGAAGAAGAGGAAAATGGTCGAGTGCATTTTAGGGAAATCAGAAAATAGCTTCTCGAAAACTATAAAAAATAGCACGTGAATGGATTCCTCAAGTCATATGTAAGCCAGGGAAGCACTAACAACAGCAAAAGAAGCACTGTTAAGATCAGCAGCAACAACACTAAATAAATTGCTACAAAACCGATTTGATCTGAAAAAGTATTGTGTGAAGCTCAGGGCTCCAAAGTAGATTAAGAAATGGGGGGATATAAACGCTAATTACACTGTGTGGCAAATTGAGGACGATCAAAAGTGTTGGAGATAAGTATATGGTCAATTTTTTGGTCATTAACGTTACAGTCGTACGCATACTTTTGCAAATATGTCGAAAATATCCCATGAAACCAGACCAGACCAAGACCACTTAAAACGGTTACATCTTTGAAACTACAAAAGTTTAAAAAAAACGTTTGTTAATAGGAAATGTAGGCCTTGAGGCCTATTTTCATGTCAATGTAAAAAAAAAATTTGGTTTCATGGGATATTTTCGACATATTTGCAAAAATATGCGTACTACTATTAACGTTAAAGGCCAAAAAATTGGCCATATACTTACTGGATAGCGGAAGTGCTCCAGATTACTCTGCTCATCTACCTTTGAGTCCCAAAGTCAACATCAATGCCAGTGCCAGCAACAACTTTACTCACAATTCAAATTGGCTAAGCCATTCAAGCCACACAACACCCGAATGCTCTTATGTCGAACTATTTGCCGAGTCGAAAAATCTGATTCAATTATTGACTGGACCAATGCTCTGCAAGGCTAAATCATAATACCCTTGACCTGTTTTTCACTACTCATCATGAGAAATATGGTGTTAGTGTCCACACACCTCTTGAAAATTAGAACCACTGTGCCATATTAGCATTCTTTCCCTATTCCTGTATTTACAATGCTTTGCAATTAGCTTCAATGCGATCAATCTGACTTTACGGAAAAGCAGATTGAGCTGGCCTCATTAATTTTTTTGATCATTTTAATTGGAAATTGTGTTTCCTAGACAGAAACATAATAGACAGTGCTGAAATGGGGCAAGGAATTATTTTGTTGGGAATACGATCTTTCATTCCTAATAAAATGGTTATTAGCAAAGAAATCAAACCAAGAAAACATTTCATTTTTCCCACTCGAGCTTCGCAAAACTGGGAGACTTCAATATTTCAATCCAATTTATGCAAAAAGAAAATTTTGTATTTTCATCATTTTGATTTGAAAAAAACGTATACTATTTTAGAAGACAGCATTTTCTATAGAAATTTGCCGGCAATCATCATTTGGGCTCGACTAAAATTGCACCTAATAATTTTTAGCTTTTAGTGCCAGGAAATAATATCGCCATTTTTTCTAAAGTGGTTGGAAGTCTTTACCATATAGATTGGGCAAACATTTATCTTCCTTTTTTGAGCCTATTGATGAATTCTGTAACACTAAATATTTAATAAGTTGAGGCTTTCTAGAGGCAAGAAATGAATCAGAGTTTCTGGTCTTCTAACCAAAACTAACATACCCAACACTTCAGGATCCAAAAACCTTTTAAAAGAAAATTTCATTCTTAACGGCTCATAACATTTCCATTTACTACAGCACTTATTAAGAATTTTAAATTTTCTTCATTAAAACTAAAATGACTCATGCTCGTGCTCATACATATTTCTATGTAGAAATGAATCAAAACGTAATTTCGAATATTACTTTTACATTTTATGATCGAAATGATGCGTAGTGAAATCAACTTAATTGAAACCTGCTGGCAATATTTCATTGCTTTGTTTACAAAAAGGAAAAACAAGCAAAATAAAGAAAGACAGACAAAGACCAAGTACCACATTAATCGACAAAGAGAGAGGGAAAGAAATGTGGAGGAAAAGCAAGTACCATACTAGAAAAACTTTTGTAAATGTTTGTCTTGATTTATTTGCGCGAAATAAAAATGCAAATAAGAAACAAACACACTGGGGAAAAATGATTGCGTAAACTTATGAGAGAGAGAGAGAGGGAGAGAAAAACAAAAAAACATATTTTTATTATTATATAAAAGTAGAAAAAAAATGTAAACAATAATCGACAACAAGAATAGAAAAAAAGCACATAAAAATTCCGCTTTAAGCAATTTTCATAACTGGTAAAAAAAAAAAAATTTAAAGAACAACAAAACATTATCAGAAAAAAAACAAACAAAAAGCAGGGTATGATGAAGCGTAAATTGAAGAAAAGCGCAAGCAAAAATTGCAATAAAATTGTTTGCTTAATGTTAGATTTTTAAGAAGAAGAAAAATCAAAAAAACAACGTGGAAAATGAAAGAACGTGATTGAGTAAATTTCCTACTTTATTAGAATACCATGAACATTGAAAGTTTAAACAAGCAATAAAAAAATTGTGATGAAGTTGAATAAATTTTAAATGCGTTGGTGGTAGTAGAATCTACTCATACCTACTTACTTAATTCTAAAAAAGAAATCAAGAATTTATTAGAAAACAAAAACATAATTCTAGAAAAAATGTAGCAAATCAAAAGAATAACATCAACAACAAATAAGGAATTGGTTCTAAAAGTATGCAGCAAAAATTTGCTCTATTAACATTTAGTTCATAAATAAGCAAAGTGCTCTTAAAGTGCAGGCAACAGAAATTTTTGCTAATATTCTTGTTTTTTATTGTTCTTGGCAATGTGAAATAAAATTTAATAAAAAAAATTCTTTAAAAATAAAGCAGCATTAAATAAATAAATGAATTGCTCTTAAAAGTATGCAAGAAATATTTTTTTAACTGCTTATTGGCTACATACTTCCTGCTGGACGGTGTGGAATAGATTGAAACCTGTAAAAATGCTTTAAAAATGGAGAATATAAAAATAACAACATTTATGTATTTCATAAATAATAAAAATAAATTGCTCTTAAAATTAAGCAACAAATTTTTTGGAAGCTTTTAAGAGTAATTTTTTGCTGGAAGAACAACTTGACAGTGAGTTGAAAAGTACTACTAGGGGAGCGCATTTAAGGAGCAGAAGTCTCTTGGGGTTCTTAACTTCCCTGCTTTCTTCGTCCAATGCCGTTGGCTCTAAAAACCTATGGAAATATTTCAAAACTACAAATTGTTTTTGTGAATTTGATTTGTTCTGAATTCGCTGTTGAGTGTGAAATTAAATTTGAGAAAATTAGTATTTTTGTTTTGAATTTGAAGTATTTTCTAAAGCATAAGACTGAATACAAAAATGCAATGCTCCTAACAGTATGCATCAAATATGTTTTTAGCTGCTTATTGGCTGCATACTTCCTATTTGGGCTAAGTAAAATAGATTGAAAACTGAGCATGTGCTTTGAAATTATTAATATAAAATAATAACATTTATGTCTTTCATAACTAATAATTAGAAATGTCTCTGAAAATATACAACAAAAATTTATAAGCTTTTCATAATATCTTTCTGTTGAATTGAAATATTAGGAGAACATTTAAAGTAAGAAAGGTCTTAGGATTCTGAACCTTAACCCTTCCCCCTTCTTCTTGTCTTAGGATCTAAAAGTCAATGAAAATATTTTTATATTACAAATTTTTGCTTAATTTTCCTTTCTTTCTTTAATTTGGTCCCGAATACTCTACTAGGCATAAAAAAACTCACTATGAAGAAAGCATTTCAAAACATGCGACTAAATCAATAAATATGTGAAATGCTCCTTAAAGTATGCATGTAATTTCTGCTAGAAAAACTAAAAAACTGAAAAAAATTTTCGCAAATGGAGGACATAAAATAAATAACATTTATGTATCAACCGATGTGAACCAACATTCATGTACTCCATAAATAATAAAATAAACTGCACCTAAGGTTATGCAATAAAATTTTCAGTTTAAACAACTTGACAGTGAATTGAATAGAAATATGAGAAGAGTATTTGGGGTGAAAAAAGTTTTTGTTGTTCTAAACATAAAATTTCTCCATCTTAAATAATAATGGCTCCTAAAGTTATGCAACAAAGTTCTGATTGAATAGTAGATGATGGGCTAAGAGCAAAAGAGGGTTAAAATGTTTATGAGAGCAAAAGTGAAATAATTTTATATATCAGCGCAAGAATAGTACAAGCACTATGACTTGGAATGCAAAGGAATTAACTTAAAGAGCAAAAATTATATAACAATTCTTTTGGAACAGTGACTTAACCCGTTTTACCTCTGGACATATTCCCACCCCTCTCGCATTGCTTTGAACTGCACGTTTGCCGCTTTTGCTCTTGAGTAAAATTGCATCATTTTTGTCTGAACTTAGAAGTTGTACCGCTTTTGCTCTCAGCCTCTCAGATAATATTAGGGGAGCATTTTATATGGATGAAATTTTTGGGTTTTGAAATCCTCTTTCTTTTCCTCCTTCCTTAAGAACTGTAACTCTAAAAAAAGAGTAGATACATTTTTTTTTCGAATGAACGAAATGCCTTAATCCCCATTGCACACTCCCCATCCACCCTTTTAGCATTCTCTGAATCTTCTAGTGCTTACTACTTTAAAAATCATACAAAATAATAACATTTTACCCCATAAATTAACCAAGTGCCTCTAAAATTATGCAACGAAAAATTTACATACAAATTTCTCCCCCAATATGACATTTTCATTTCGCACACTGAAAGCTCTCTAAAATTTAATCAGTTTTCCGGTTATACCCAAAACACTAACACACTTTAAAAACTTTGCAAAATTAAAGTCATACCACCACTCCTTTAATTATGCAGCATAAAAAAAATAAAAAATTTGCAAACTTTTTTGCATAATACCGTACTATCTCGTCCCCATTCGGTCATCTCGGACCGCGTCTGTGAATTAAAATACTAAAATTTTAATATCATAATTGTTTTTTACGCTTGTTTTGCGTACATAGCATTAAGCTTTGAGTACTCATCATCATACGCTACATTTAAATTGAAACGAAACTGGTAAGATTACGGTACATTAAAGCGAGAGCGATAATAACGTGATGGCGCCGCCTAACATTATGCTATCATTTTACGGAGCGCCAGTCAGTACGCATAGCCACCCCATGAACATGTCTGGTTTCTTCGTTGTGTTGCCAATTGTCGCCGTAACAACTCAATTTCTTAATTTGTTTCTTTAGCCATTTTGACCAGCAACAACAATAACAACAACATGAATAAGAACATACTTTCGATTTCAATGTGGATTTCGTTGAAGCGTTTTCGATTTTGTGTGTTTTCACTTTTTTTTTTCTTTTTTTGGTTCGATTACGTTTTATTTTTATTTTAGTTGTTCATTTTTATCAACTTATTTTTCCAATTTTTACCAATAAACTTGGATAAAGCGTTGATATATAAATTCATTTCGTGCTTACGGGCGGAAACGTATGAAACGTGTAACGAACAAGTGAGTGCGCGTTCTTAAGAAATCTATTTATTTATTTTATTCATTTAACACGCATTACGGCTGCTGTTGCTGTTGCTGCCACTGACACTAGTACCGCTACACAGCAATCTTCTTATGAATGGAGCGTACTATGCGAGATAGTGGTGTGCGAAATAATAGCAGAAGTTTGATTTGATACAGCAGTTTTCTAAGTACAAAAATTCTGAAAAAATATTTTGCATTTCGGCCATTCTAAAAAAATCGAAACCAGATAAGAAAAATGCAAGACATGATTTTAAAGAGTACCCATTCAAGTTTACAAAAACACCTGTGACAAATAAATCTATTAATTTCCGTAATTTTTGCGAGCAACCAAAATAACTCTTTAAGTAATGTTTCGTGAATGAGCATTTTTCAGTGTTTTGACAAGCGTAGTTCGTGAAAATAGTAACAAATGATTGTAAAGTGAGATTATGTTTTAATAGTGTTTGCCATGCACGTTTTTTCGCCGATGTTGTTTTCTTGAAAAGCAAGTTGTAAATACTTGCAATAAGGATTTAAAGAATTGTAAGTTCAGTGTCCTCTCCGTTACCAAAAAAATAAGAAATTTTGTTATAGATGGCATGCGCGAATTTTCTCAGCCATATTGTTTTGAGTACAAAGCTAACTTAAAGCTATTGTCGTTGTGTAAGTTTTTCCGAATTTTATAATCAACGTAAGTGGTAAAAACAGGGCAACGGAGAGGAAAAAAAATCAAACTGCATTATAACCTAGGCAAGTTTAGAATTTCGAACTTATGTAATCTTGATGAAGATTTGGGTTTTTCATACATCGAATGGAACACTTCTGCTGCTTGACACAGTAAAGGTGCGGTTGATGGTGATTTGGGCGAAAGTGAGATCCGAAAATCTTAATGTTCACGCAGCATTGAAACGCTGCCACAAAACAAACATTATTATTTTAGTTGAGAAGAAAGAAGTCGCGGCAAATACATCTTTTTAAGATTTTCGATTTGAAAGATGCATGAAAATCGAGTGCGTTCACGAGGGTAGAAAAATCGGCCTCGCACCAATTCATTCTTTTCGGAAATTAGACAAGTTCAACATTTTTGTGTCTGAGGCTTCAAATTCGAAGAAACACAGAACTCAGGCTGTATCTTCAAATCAGCAAGACGTAGGCGGTTCTGTGACTTACGATAAGAGAAGTGAAAATGTGTTTATAGAAGAAGAGGTTTTGAGGGGTGCGAACGACTCGGAGTATGCGCGTGGCTTGAAGATCCTTACACGATCTCAATCGCGGCTTCTACTAGGCATTTCCACCTGACTTTGTTTTGTGCAGTCATTTTCATGTTTTGCCATGTTGTATTTTTATTTTTTAATTCTAGATGTATTGAACGTCTCCAAGTGTGTATTGGTCACTGATGTTGTTAATTCGCATGGCTTTGGTCTTCTTGATGTTTATCTAGAGGCCCACGTTGCGTAATGCTCTGATTAGATGATCAGTATTCGCTTGCATGTCGCTGAACTTGTGCGAGAGCAGATATATATCGTCTGGAAAATCCAAATCCTCGAGTCCCTCCTTTGAGAGCATACGGTTGCCATAACTTCGTCAAGCAATATTGCAAAGGGAAGGGGTAAAAGTGGGCATCCTTGTTTGACTCCTGCGTTAGTGATGAATGGATCGCTGATAGTATTCCCATAGCCGTTCGATATCGTTGAGTTATTATTTATATCACTTTCATTTTAATTTTTTAGTTTCCAACTTAATTTTCATAAAAGTTGTAAATGACTTAAATTACTGTACGCTCAATGCAATTAGCAAACGTAACTGATTCATCTTGAATTTTTCCCTTTAGTTTAAATACCTGTTCATTGGTGATGTATGCATTAAAGATGCAGTTGGATGTGTACCAAACTGGTATACTTCATATGAATTTACTTTGCTTTAAATAAATATCTATTAATTTTATTTACTTATGTAATTACTTAGAAACATTTACAGTTTTCAGATATTAAACATTTGCTGAGCCGATTCTCCATATAACATAAAAATGTAAGAGAGCGATCGTACTTGTCCTCTCCGTTACTATTGGCTGTCCCCTCCGTTACTTTTCCCATGTTTTTTCTTTTATTATGTAATTATTTTTCAACGAAACCATTAGGATTTTCGTAAGTTACAAAGGTCCATGAATCGTCGAAAAAAAAAATTCTCTGGTATTCGCAGAATTCGGGACTTGAAATTGAAAATAAAGATTTCCCATATCGTACGCGTCCTCTCCGTTACCCACTTTGTTGATGTATATCTTAGACGGACTCATTATTTTTTTAACGAAACTTTGGTGGTAAGAACTTGCTATTGGACCCTCAAAAGCCCCATAGTATCAAAGGAAGATATCATCTCCTTGTATGAGACCAATATCATTATAAGAGTCCCCTTGTCCTCTCCGTTTCTTTGGAATGGCCGATTTTAATAGGACGATGCTGTCAAAAAATGTTATGGCTCATGGTTGTTGAAGGGAATCTTTGGGCTACAAAATCGCCATAGAATACTTTGACATACCTTGCAGATGTCAGACTCTATAACCGTTCTCCAGAGACGCCATGTTTTTGCTCATGTTCAAAAATTTGGGGTGAGGCAGTCAAATATTTCAGTATTAGGTGGCACCACTAGTATATCCATGAGTTTTCCTAACAGGAAGGTTTTATGGAGGCAACGCTGAGTGTCGTCAGGTGCTATCGGACGTTTTCATCGTAAAGTTTGATATTTGTTAGCATATACGTAATCAGAACGTTTTGTCATTTAAGCGTCATTTGTGTTGTTTACATTGAGTTGAAAAATTTATTTTGCCAAAAAATGGATTCAAATTTGAAAATTTGTTTTCTCAACAACAGTGCATTGATAAACTTAATTAGATTTTTAGCCATGAAGCACCTTCAAAAACCACTGTTTTTCGCTGGTATAGAGAATTTAATTTTGGTCGTCGTTCGCTCACCGACGAATTCCGTGAAGGTCGTCCAAAATCAACTGTTGTCCCAGAGAACATCGATGCTCAGCGAAAACTGATAAAGCAAGATCGTCATCAGATATACAATGAGATTGAGGCAACCCTAGGTTGCTAGTTTCACCAGCATACATAAAATATTGCATAATACTTAATTTGGCTGTGAATAAGATTTGTTCTCGTAAAGGCTCGTATTGACTGGTGCAAGAAAACTATCAAACAATACAACGGCGGTAGATCAAAAGATGTGTACAAGATCGTGACAGGCGACGAATCATGGATCTATAGGTATGAATCAGAAAGTTAAGAGTCGACTGTATGGGTGTTTCAAAATGACCCAAAAAAAAAAAAAACAAAAAAAACAAGAGTTGTTCGCGCTCAAAGCACTGCAAAGCAAATAATCGCTTGTTTTTTTTTCTGGTCATTTGTGCAACGTAGAACGGTCAGAACTATTTGTTTGCCAGATGTATTTGATAAAATGAGGAAAAAAGAAACGTCGTCCAATCACTACGACAATCCGAGCTCCCACATATCTCGTCAAGCAACCGATTTTTGCAGCCCATGTCAATAGCTAACGCAACTTGTAAACCATATTGGCATCAGCTGTTATATGAAATTTGGTACAAAAACTAGTTCGTTTGCTATTTAAAATAGGAGCATCCGAGAAAGTAAATTTTACTTGAAATATTATTTAAAACCCAGCGGTAAAATTTCCAAATCTATATATTAATATCCCTACATATATTTACACCTGTATTAACGTCAACATATCACAATAGGCCGTTCAGGCCTGAGTGTGTCTTTCGACAGCTACTCCAACCTTACGTCAACATATTCGCATGAAACTTATATCGTTAGAAAAGTAAAGTGGTGGAGCATGATACAATATAGTTTACATTCGAAAATGTTGACGTTAACGCTGGTAAAAATAGGTGTATACAACACAACAAAAATAACAGTAGAGTAGTTTTTTCATTTTAATGTTCAAACAGTACAGAACCGTTTGATAGTAGGGAAGTTTTTTCCGTTCAAACAGTACAGAATCATTGGCAATCGCACACGTGGGAAAAGAAGAATGCTGCGAATACAAATGAGCTGCTGATTTTAGTTACAGAGCCTGAAAAAGCCTTTAGAGTTTCATTTTCTCTATTTTTGAAATAATTGTTACTTAATGATTTTTGCCTCTAAAGCCTTGAATTGAATAAATTCTAAAGCACATTTTTTGGGTGGCATATGTATTTTCAAAAGGTTTTTCTAGTAGTTTCAACTTTATTTAACTTGATTTAAGTGGATGTGACCTTTACTGATGTGATTTCATCTGATTTAACTTAGGAGGGATTCGTATGTAGATTGAAAAAAGTTTCAAGATAATTGCGTTTAAAGATTCAGAAAGGAAACGTAGAGAGAACGGATGGGTCACGCCTACAGACTTTTATGACGTCATTTTTTGAGAATTGTCCAAAATTATTAACTGCATCACATTCCACAGGTTTTAAACTATATATTTATGCCATAAAAAAAATGCATTTTTCAAGCTCCTACATAAGAATCTCTCCTTAAAATTATCGTTTTAATCTAACGTGACTTTAGCTAAATTTTCTTCAGCCACGTTCATCATTGCCTTACTCTTACATATCAACAACAGAATTGCTTTTTTCTGACTTGTCTTTTTCCACTTTATCTTCATCTTATCTGCTTTCATCGAACTTGTTTTTAGCTGTCTTTTCTTCATCCAACCTCTTTTCATCTGACTTACCTTTATAAAACATGCCTTCTTACGAATTTCTTCCTATAACTTCTTTTCTTCCCATTTGTCTTCTCCTAATATATATTCGTTTGATCCTGCCTTCGTCTGACTTGCCTTCATTCGATTTATTTTCATCTAAGCGGACTTCATCTAACTTGTCTTCATTCAATTTGCACTGACTTATCTTTATCTCACTTGTCTTTATACGATATGACTTCTTCGGAATTTCATCTGATTTGCTTTCATCTAACCTGACTTCTGCCCACGTTAAAACATTAAAAAAAATAAAAATATCTTCTTCCGTTCTGTCTTTATCTGATTTGTTTTCTTTCAATTACTTTTCAGCTGAGATGTCTCTATCTACATTGTCTTTATACAGATTTATCTTCGTCCGATTTGTGTTCATCTGATTGATCTTTTTCTAAGTTGTCTTCATCCATTAGCCTTCATCTGATTATCTGACTTGCCTTTATATGACGCGTGTTCTTCCGAACAAGCTTCATCTGATTGGTTCTCTTCCTATTTAATTTCACCTAACTTGTCTGACTTATCTGAACTACCCTTATCTGTATTGTCTTCTGTCCATGCGCCACCAACTTATCTGTCATTATCTGACTTATCTTCATCCCACTTATCTTCATTCGTCTTTATCCCATTTGTCTTCATCTGACTGACCTTTCTTCATCTGAACTGTCTTCATTTGGTTTTATTTGATTTATCTTAAACCAATTCGTCTGAAAACTTCGACTTGCCGTCATCTGGTTTCACTTCAGCTGAATTGCCCTTATATGAATTGATTGAATTTATCTGTACTCGCTTTAGCTCATCTGGTTTCATTTTAATCAATTTAACTTCAGTTGCTGGTCAAGATCAACCGAAATTCACCATAAAAATGTTTTTTTTTACATAATCGAATTGCGCCATCTAGTTATATGGTATTCATTAGTTAAATTTAAGAATTGCGTGAAAAATTTTGACTTGAACGAAAATAGAAATGCTCTCAGTCTATAAAATAGGCAGGACACTAAGGATTTTTAGTACACAGTATAAATAAATACACGCTTATTAATAAAATTTAAATTTAAAATAAATATTTAAAATTACTATTAATTTGCTCACAACTGTACCTACAAACATATATATGTAAGCATAAAAGCGTAAAAGTGTTTGTATATATCAACTTCAGTATAATATTTGTTTGCATTGTGTGTGTGGGTTTGTATGCTTAAATGTGTTCGTTCAAGTAAGAGTAAAATGAGTGGTTATTATTGGCTTGTAAGCACTTTGTTGCATCTGTACGTGTATGTTGGCATTATCAGGATGCTGCCACACACACACAGTCATTGCTTCTGTTCACCGCCATCAGCAGCTTCTCGTTCTCGTCCTCCATTTACTTTTAGCATGATAGTCACGGAAATGTTGTTATTTTATTTTATTGCGAATTCCGTTGAATGAATTGAATGAACGCGAACGAGTCAATTTTGTGTGTGTTTGTATGTGTTTGTGTGTGTACTTCCTTTCTCAATCTAGTGAAATAATTTCCTTTGCTCTCTTATTCCCTATCCACTTTCTATCACTATCATGACACTATCTCTCTTTCTCTTTCTCTCTCTTTGTTAACATTGAAAAGCTTAATTGACAGGAAGCATAAAGGAAGGGAACGCAAAGTACCACAAAATCCTGATAGTATTTTAGTGAAGATAGCGGCGAATACGTTCAGCTTCACTTAAGATTGCTGCTTGGAAATGTATTTAATTAAAAGAAAATTCAGTTCAACTTTATATACGTCTACACTGAGTACGTACTTTGTTGGGAAAAATACTCGTTTATAAAAGAGATTAGATTTGATGAAAGTATTGGAAAAATAAATGCAGGTACTTGTTTGAAAGTAATATATTAAAATAGCTTTACTGAAAATATTTATTGTTATTGTACAAAGAAACAGAATTTTAAGCTTATTCACCGGTCAAAGAAAATCTTAAAGTACAACTCTTTTTTAGAATCTGAAATGAAAAGATTTCACTAAAAAAAATTTCTGACAAGTACAAAGAAACCTTTAATCATCCGAAGGAGTGGAAAATTATCTAGCATTTTCTATTGATACTATCTCACAAGAACTAAACTTGCAAATATGTGGAAACAATTTGGAAGAATTTCGATTTGAGAAATTACTATTTCACTTAAGTTTTTGACTAACGCACGAAAGAACATGAAATATTTTTAATATCAAAATGTCATGGTTCATACTAATTGGATTCATAAAAGAAGCAAAGACACATTTAAAGTCATCCAACTAAACAGTAGCGGTGAGGATATCGCATTATTTTGTAATATCAAGGGTACCTAAAATCGCTTTGATTGATTGAGTACAAACACAAATTTGAAAAATCGGCATGAAGATGAGTTAAGTTAACTGTAACTTGGTTAGTTTGGCGCAGTGTGGAATAAATTTCACTTGAAATATGTAATCTAATCAGCACATTTTATTACCACAAAACCTTAGTTAAACTAAAGTTTGCTTGGATAATATCAGACACTCGCATAAAGAAAGCGAAAGCTGCAATCAACAAACTGCATGCAATTTGGAACTCGCCATTCATCCTCACAGTGCATCAAACTAAGAATCTGCTACGTTTTACATAAACAATCTAATGGCATTTCAAAGACTACAATTGCCTGAAGTCCTTAAAGAAATAGAAAGAGACCAGATAATACTTGAAAACAACATTTAGAGCCTGAAGCTCGTTTTATGAGTCAAAGTTAATCTGAATGCGTCGGTACCAAGGCCGTATTTAGCGGGGGGCGGGGTTTTGGGGGTTCTGACCTCCCCCCCGAAATGTGGAAACTTTCTTCTATTTTTTGATATTAATTGCCAGTGGATGAAAAAAAAATCAAAATGAAATCTATTGAAGAGCTTTTAAATATTTTTTACTTCCATCGGTTTCTTTCTAAAAAGTCAAATATAAAAAAATAAACTTGAAATCTTAGTTACACTATGCGACCAGACCCGATTTGTTTTCTTTGACATGAGGTTTGACTTTGGATACAAAAAGTGAAGGTGTTGCTGAGCAATTTTGCATTTATAGTTTTTCTAGGTCAGTAACTGTTTTTGATTTACAGTTTCGGGTTTAGGGCTCATTTGGGAGGGCATGATTCAGCCTATAATTTCTGTGTTCAGCTCTCCAATTTAAAAAAATTATCAAAAATTCTATTTTAGGATTTTCCATCCTATTTTTTCTAAAACTTGGCGTCATGGTAAATTTTTGATCTCAGATTCGTGTTCATTCACAAACACTAGGAACCATTTTATTCGCAAAGCCCATGTAGGGCAGTAGTAGTGGATCAGCTTCAAAGTTCTAGGGAACAATCTTAAAATGTAATTAATTCTTTAACCCATTATTGCTCAGAACACCCCGACTCGGAAGACCTCTTTCAATGCAGTAACTGCACGAATTTCGGGAATATAAGCCAACCTCATCCGGATTCCTTATCATGGCCCAAATTCCCACTGATAATCATTTGAAAAAAATGAGCCTCTGACTATTTATAGTATTTTTGGTAATTGTTTTGAGGTCGGGCCCATCATCAGTAATGGCAAGTCAATGTCAACTTTTTTCGAATGAATTATTTTGTATTTTTACCTTTGCATAGGTTGATTGTTTTAGCTTAGGCATAGCTTATACAACCAACTGAAAAGGGCATAACCGGGTTTCCATGTCAGAAACCGAACCGAATTAAGTTTCCCATGGACCCTTTTGAAGCACTTGATTTAAGAATGATTTAGCAAAATTTTCAAACTATTATCTGCAATTTTTAATGAGTAATGGCGGATTTTGTAAATTTCGTTTTTCGCGTTTTTCATAGGAAAAATCTTAAAAAATTCACATTGATTTTTTGGATTTGAAGACACATTTGGAATTTTTTCGCGAATTTTCTAACGCGAAATTCGAGATGAAAAATATTGCGAAACTTTTAACATGAGATTTTTTTCATACTAAAAATAGGTTTACTACTCTGATTTTTCTTATGAAAATAAGTCTCTTTCAAATACTTATACTCCAATTTTTTCAGATTTTTGCAAGGTGTGGACGGGGGTCAAAAAAATTAAAAACCGAAATCGGTATTTCATATGAAATGCCATAAGGCCATGAACAAAAATCAATTAAAGCTATCAACTATCTGCTATTTTCACAGAAGTTTTTTCAAAAATTTTTTTTTTGCAAAATTTTTTTTGATAAAAACTCAAAAATTTTTTTTTTACCTTCCTAGTTAAACTATGTGGTATACCATTCATTATGCAGTGGAAAAAATTTTTAACTTTTGCCTTATGTGCGAGATTTTCCAACGGTTTTATAAGAAATTTAGGGTCGCTAATTAAGACTGCGTACTCAGTTTTCCTCCATCACCTCTAGTTCACCCACAACATGGACCACAACATGGACCTGAAAAATGGGGTCTTCAGGACCTATTAAGAAATTTCTTTATTTCAACAGATACGAACTTGATGTCTGAAGCAAAGTTGTTAAGCACAAAGAGAAAAACAATTGTTTTGTATTCACTTTTCCTCCATCTCTGACATGTTCTCTTGAAAATGGTGTTTTAGTTACTATGTTGGTATAATTCATGGTTTGATTTTCGTTTGACATACGGTTTGATTTTTTTTCTTAATTTTAGTCAGAATGTAGCTTCATTCTTGGTTTAAATTTTAGCCTGAGTTCTATTCCAAATTTGGTTTGAACTTTGGTCTGATTTTTTGAGTTCATATTTGATCTGAATATGGTGTGAATTTTTATCATATTTTTAATCTGAATTTTACAGTAGTTATAGCTCTGACAGTGATCCTATATTTTAGCACAATCAGGTTTCTCCATTTCCTGAATCCACCATTGGTTGTACGCACTCCTATACAAAAAGAGCTTATATAGATTAATATAACATTTTTTGAAAAGCGTACATTTTTCGAGTTTGATTAGTATGCAGAGCTATGTTAGATTAGTGGATGCGAATGTAGAAGAAAAATTAAAAATAAATTTACATCTTCAATGTATTATTTATTATTATTATTATTAGTAGTATTAGACAGGCTATAGTGCACTGCGACCAGTGTTAATCTTTTGTGCATCTCTTGTTTTTAACACAATGAATCTAAGAATTGCGATAGGTTTTATGCCACATATCTCCGAATGTTCCAGGAGTCCCTTTCCGAGGTAAAGCAATCTACGCCTTATGACAACTGGACATTAGCATAGTACGTGTTCTGTTGTTTCTATATCTTTATAGTCGACATGAATCGCATTGCGATATACCCAACTTCTTAAGGTGATACTTATGAAGAAAGTGTTCTGTAAGAAGGGTACGAATTTACATTCTGTACAATTCGATTATGTGTTAGAGTTTAGCTTATTTTACTCAAATCCTTCATGATCCGGGATCCAAACCCAAAGTAATTTTATTCCAATTAGAAAGGGTTGAAAGGCGTTCAAAACAATACCATAAATTTTTGGATTTTATGGCATATAAGTTTAGTGCTTTTCGAGCTGTTTGATTGTCCGAGAGAATGCAAATGTGAGCACCGTTTATTCTCCTGCGAATGTATTTTCGGACGCAGATCTCTATTACGGGGACCTCTGCAATAAATATGGATGCCATTTTGAAATCTTGATCCGTAAACTTCAGACCCAACACTGCAATCTTCTATTTTAGATCTATCAGTGTATCGAACTTATGTACCGGGACTAATTGTGAAGATTTTGTTTTTATATATCTGAGGGTCACTTGTAACCACTTCAAATTTTCTGGAAAATACAAGTATTTCACACATAGAATTTGTGAGATTCAGGAAAAGTCTGTCCTGAAATATGCTCAAAATTGATAGGTATACTGTAATATTACCACATTTGAGGAGGTTTCCATTCGGCAGTCTAAACGCGCTTAAATTGGCTTCTCTTATAAATATTAAGTGTAATGAAGGAAGTTTTCATTGCGTCTGTAATAATTTTCTACTATAATCCTTAATTCCATTTCTTTATTCATTTACTAAGGTAATGTTGTAACAATAGGTGCAATGGAGGCCTCGGTGACTAGGTGACCAGACCTGTTCTACATACAATCTAAGGAATAAATAACACTGTTCAACACACACAAAAATAACAAGTTTCTGAAGATGGATTCTGATATAACTCGAGAAAAAAATTTTTACGTTTTAAAAGTTTACGTCTAATTTTCTTTTACGCGGGCCTATCAGATTAATTATAATAAATCATTGAACAACTTTTTAGTTTTGCATCAAAGCTTGTTTGTATGTTCAGCAGCTTATAGTAAAATTTTTCGCAGAATATTTTCTTCCAATATTTTAACCCTTTGGCGCCCACCATTATGGATCTTTTTTGCCTTTTTAGAAAAAAGTTACTTTTTTGACCCACTACGAGGGTCGATAGAGGGTTAATATGTACAAGAAATATGTTGCTCATAAAATTTTACTATAGATCACTGAATAATAATTGAATAATTTTTATTAATGGAATGTTGACTTCAATCCGCTAGTTTTTTTCTATTGAAATAAGTCAACAAAATAGTTAGAATTATCAAAATTCCGAAAAGGATAATTTGAAGAAATATGTTTCGATTTGTACTTTATGTTCTTTGAATTCGAAAGCGCTTTCGGCAGCGTATACAAGAACTGCCTGAACTGATGACCCTACGGTGGAGAAGGGTACCGGAAAATATCATTGAGTCTTCAATAAAACCAAATTATCTGATCCCTTTGAAGTTTACACTAGAGTTCGTCAATGCTTGATATCATGTTCAGTAATATATAGCAAATATGTAGAGGGCATAGAAAATACATCTATCACATTTTCATCCTTTAAGTTCGCTATCGATATGTAATTTCTTCATAAACTCAGACTATTTTTGATTACTAATAAATCAATTTATAAAGTATGCCTTGACGAGATTTTGAGAAGTTTCAGAGTTCTATCCTTCCCTTTTACTAAAACTAACTTTAAAGTACTTTCGGATGTTTGTATATTGTTTTTTATTTACAGCCAATATCTTTGGCTTCACCTTTAATTTCTACTCACTACAGCTTGCCTACTTCAGTTTTCTCCCCATTATCTTTCGTCAAACATGAAATATATTAAAATTATTTAAATTGAATAACAAAGAGCTTAAATTTCCTTTAACTTTGTAATCATATCCTATATTTCAAAAATATAGTAAATAAAAAGGGACAGGCATCAATAAATCATGTCCAAAACATATTTTAGAATGAAGTTTATACTTGAGTCGACAGAAAATATTCACGTATTATAAAATAGCTTCAAAATAACTACATAGCTTCAGTTTCGATATCTTCAATAAATGTGTGTATATATTTACTAACCCTACATCTCATTTATCTATGCCAATGCATTGTGACAAACAACATGCGGGATGAATACAAAAAATATAGGTACACCGCTTGGCAAATAGTAGTAATAAAATGTAGTAAAAATGTGCGAAACGCATGAAAACTTATTGACCTTCATGTAAATTGATACGAAAAAAAAAACAAATACAAATAAAAATTCTCCATTAACGTACTGTTCTTTGCCGTAGTTTGCCCCCACAAAATAATGTACAATATTATTAAATATTTATAGAAAAGGCAGGCATCTACTAAATTTAAGCCTATAAATCAAATACGTCAATATATTGGCATGCTTTATGGGGAATAATGTCAGGGGCGTTTCAATTTTTTTTTTCGTACTCGTTAAAGTTTTATAGAATTAAGTAACTTGAAAATATGTAGTGGTAGCTGAAAAATATGTTAAAAAAACGCAAAAATTAATAAGTGATTGATGTGAATTTGAATGAAATATTATGAGTAGGTAACTATATTCAATTATAGTGGCACGAATACTTTATAAATAGCTGTAGATATCATTTGATGACCCAAATTAGTTATGGGATTAACAAACCCGCATCAACTTAACAGCCATGAAAAAATTTAGGTATTTACTTAATTTAATTTAGTTATCTATATAGGTATGAAGAGTATTAAATTTCTAATTACCTCATATTCACGTTTTGTTCAGTTAAAGTTGGCAGAACTGATAGTGTAATTGATATAAATATTGGTTCCGGATGTAGGAAAAATGCTGACTATGATTTACTATAGAATTGTAGGTAATTAGAAATTAATACCCATTCTAGATATTATTTATATTCTCATATTCTGAGAGTTTTTTTCTTTTTTATAATCAATACCTGTGTCTTCTATTTAAGCATAGGATGTATTTGCTCTATCGCTGTGTACAACTAGTTACATGGGAATAAATAAATTCATTTGTGTTCTAAATAATGCCATTAGCGAAGAAAGATACTTATCTCACAATATCCAGAAGCGTTTTTTACATCTGGATTTGTCGTATGTATCAGGGCCGTAGCCAGAAATTTTTGTCGGGGGGGGGGGGGGGGGGGGGTTTTCATTCGAAGAAAATATTCATAAATAATTTTTATCAAACTGATTTTTAAATACAATAAATTAAATCAATGATACATTTGATGGATCCTATAAAATTAAAATTTTAGGAAAAATTTTCCGATTTTTTTTTAAACTTAACCTCAAAAGAATGGCCAAAAGTGACAAAAAATTCCCAGAATAATCAAATTAAATTTTTTCAAATAAATATTATTCAATGTGCATTATAGTGCATTTTTTTTTATCGTGAGGGACATAATTTCATTAACTCATTGACTTCCCACTTCTGATGATGTACCCAACCTCAAAAAAATTACCAAAAATAGTAGAGGCTCATTTTTTTCAAATGATCATCATTGGGAATTTGAGCCATTATCAATGATAAGGAACCCGGATGAGGTTGGCTTATATTCCCTAAATTCGTGAAGTCACAGCATTGAAAGAGATCATTCTAGTTGTGGTGCTGTGAGCAATAATGCGTTAAAAAATTAATTTTAAGATGGTTTTTGCTAATAAGATGGAGTTTTTGCGAAAGAATTTTTCACGTTGAACACGAATCTGAGGTCAAAAACTTCCCATCACGTAACGTTTTAGGAAAAAAATGGGGTTCAAGCAAGTCTTATTTTACAAGGATCCGATAATTTTTTCTATTTTTATTAATTTTTAAACTTTTCAAACTGATTGAGGACGAAACCTCAAATCAGAAACAGTTACTGACCCAGAAAAACTATGAATGCAGCAGTGCTCAGTATTACCTTCTCTTTTTGAATCCGTAGTCAAACCTCATGTCGAAGAAAACAAAGCGGATTTGATCGCTTAGTGTAACTAAGATTTCAAATTTATTTTTTATATTTAACTTTTTAGATAAAAAAAACCGATGGAAGTAAAAAATATCGTTGAATAGATTTTATTTTGACTTTTTTTCCATCCATTGGCAATTAATCTGAAAAATTTGAATAAAGTTTCCACATTTCGGAGGGGGGAGGGGTCAGAACCCCCTTTGGGATTATGTCCAAAGATAACACACTGGTGTGGTACACTCAAGCAATTTGAAAGGCTTCAACGTCTCATTTGTGTGGGTACTACAGGAGTCCTGAGATTCACTTCCACCGAGTCTCTCAATAGTAGTAGTAGTAAATTGTTCTTTATTTAAACTTTATAAAAATGTTAACAATTCATTATCTTAAAAAACTATAAATATTAATACGTTTAAAAGAACATACGACTTTATTATATTATAATGTCAGTCGGAGGATTAAGTTTTAAATATCTATTTAGTTATAATTAAATTCTTCAATTAAGTACCTTCTGTATTCTAGACTTTTTGTAATAAAAATAATTAGTATTTTCCAATTAACCAATGTGCCATTTAATAAGTTGATAATTTCATCTTCTTCAAGTAATGGTTTTCCTAGTAAGTTATGTCGAATTTCTTTTATTATAGGACATTTGCCTAGGAAATGTTGAACGCTTTCTTCTTTGTTTCGATTACATAACGAACAGATTTTGGACATATTATCATTAAACCTGTTGCCATTCAGTTCAATTAATACTCAACCTATTACCTATAAATCTTTTTGTAAAAGACGTGGTTTTGGATTAAAAAAATATAAAAGTTGAAAGTTTGTTTCGCCTCCAAAAAGTCTTTTTTGTCATACTGGCAGTGGTTACCGTCATTTAGAAGCCATTTCTTTAGTTAATTCGTGATCACGGGATCATTCTGCAAAGGTTGTGGCAATAGCCAATGTTTTGTTTTTCGAAAAATGTTACACCCTAATGATCAGCACAAATGGTCTGCTAATAATTACACTGTACAACAATTTTAAAACTTTTAAAAATCTCGTCATCCCCGTTTGATAATTATAATATATGTTTTATGGGTCGCTGAACACAGAACATAGCGGTCAACAAAGCGTGCGTTTATAAGTTTTGTTTGGGTAATTGCTTGAGTGTCTTTTTTTTTTTTTGGATCAGAGTTTTCAATTTTACGAAATTAGCAAAAGTGTGACGATGTCACGTATACCACATGTAGTACGTTCGGCACATATGGAAGCACAATTATGATATAATGATTTTTCGAAAACTCTTCGTAGTTTCTTCTAAGCCATTTATTATCTATACATTTATTAGTGTAACTACAATTTTATTCCAGAAGATCCAGAAGAACTATCATATTATATATCAATATAAAGAACTTTACGAGTAGGTTAGCCAAACATTATCAGATTTGAAATCGGTTAAGCCAATTCCAAAATATTAGCGTCGGAAGTTTTTTAAAATTCTCTCATGAACAAAGCATCGTTGTAAAAATCATTGCTTAAACGGGAGTAAATAACAAATGAGAGAGAGAAAAGCCATGAGTAACGGAATTTCTTAGAATTATAACATTGCATTCACGGTTGCCACTTTGGTACAATTCTACCAAAACTGGTACATTTTCTTCTATTTTTCTGCTTTTGGTACATTGGTATATGTTTTTAAAATTTGGTACACTCTGTGGGCACAGTTAGCTTTTATAATAATTAAGAATTGTAAACTTATGTTCAAAATATTTTTTGTTGAAAAAGGTAAAATTTAAATATACATATAATATATAATGCTTTTAAAAAAATTGTGTGTCGGACGTTAAGAGTCTCATTATATCTAGTCGGCCAAAAACTATTTTTAAAATACAGAATATATTATATATATTTATAAAGGATGTAGTCTGGTGTTCCGGCCTAATTTTTAAGGTTATTTCGGGAATTTTTTATTATAATAAGATAAAATGTGATCATTTCAATTTTTTGTTGTTATTATTATTATTATTATTTTTTATTTGTTATTATTGACATCTTTAACTGTACAAAAAATTGTTTTTGGAATTTATTTTACGATATTTTTGTAGTGTTTTTTACGTCCAAAGTAGGCACCTAAAAAAAAGGTGTGGGGCTGGCCCGGGTGATTTTAGTACTTAAAGTCTTCTTAAACAAAAAATTTAAATAGATTATTGTTCTATAGGCTTGTCATTCTAGTAGGTAGTAGATTTAAACATTTTGATTAAAAAATAACAAATGGACTTCCAAATATTTTTTAAATCGCTTTGTTTTTTGCTGAAAATCATTGTAAAAAATAGGAAATAATGATTAAAAATAAACAATTCTACTAACAGCGAGAGCCATTGGCATGTAAAATAAGACATTAAAAGTTCAGCCCAATCGGTTCGATAGAATTTTCTTATACCCCTGAGCTGGTCAATAAAACGTTGTTTCGAGAAGAACGCTTTTTAAGTTTTAACAACAGATAAAGTTTTCACAACAAGCGCTCTCGATTAATATTTTGAGTTTTGGTCTGAAATTTTTACAGTATACTTTCAATATATTGTACTTTCGAAATGCATTTAAAAAAATAATCGATTTTTTAAAACTCGAACACCAGACTACATTCTTAATAAATAACTATTAATGTTATTTATTATATTGGTACTATTTCCCCCCATTTGGTACATTTTTTTTTGTAAATATTGGTACGAAATAAAATGAGTAAGTGGCAACCGTGATTGCATTCATCGTTGTAAAAATCATTTCTTAAACGGGAGTAAATAACAAATGAGAGAGAGAAGCCATGAGTAATTTCTCAGAATTATCTAATCTAATCTAATTATCTATCTGCATACACAAATAACAAAACAAACACCAAAGAGAAGTTTGGTTCTCTTTTCATATTTGTTTTTCTTAAAGAGATTTCTTCCGCAAAAAAATAGTTTCATTTAATGTTAAAAAAGTGGAAAAAAAATAAATTTTTTTCATCATTTTCGCAAACCGAAATAGGAGGCACAGTTGTAGATGTGGGGTGGTTGTGTTATTCAGGGACCACCCCCACCCCCTCCATCATCATTTTGCTTAGAAACATTTTTTCCGAAGACAGTAATGCGTTTTCTTTACTCCTTTCACATTTTCTTAAATAACAGGCGAGGAACCTGGAACAAAGTGACCTAAAATGGATGTAGCTCCGAAGTCTTATATGACCCGAAAATTTTGAGTTCAGATTCATGTTTAGCTACCCCAAAAACTTTATGAACCGCCAACAGAACCCATGGGATTTTTTTGGCTGTTGTACCGTGCTATTTATTCAAACAGTCAGCCTGCTCTGAAAGCCTTGGAAAACTGAATCGATAAATAATTGCTACAACTCCCTTCAAACCCTCAGTACCCAAAATAAATAACAACCTGGCTGGGTGCCAGGACATTGTTGTATAATGGTGAAAAAGATGTCGGACGAACTTACAAAGAAAGGTGAATGCATGAGCCAGAGCTATGTTTCCATTATGTAACTTTCTATAAACAACTTTTCTCTCTCTCAAATAGAAGATGGAGTATTCAAAACTCCCCCCCCCCCACCCACGCCTCGCTGTATAGCTAAAATTTATTTGTCCCAATGCTCTTATACCAAAACTCAATTTTTATATGCAGATACTGTAACGATTGCGTCACAAAGGAAACTTTGTGACACATTTTTTGCCATTATTCCATATAAATTAAGGATGTTAGGGAGTTCGTTATTTATTTCTCTAAATGACATAGCCAGTATAAACCTGGTTCTATTTAAAAACTTTGCACATACTACGGGTACTTTCTAGAGAGCTTGTTGTAACATTATCGACCTAACGGTCTATATGAGACATTCACTGGCACTGTTAATAGATAAACCTATTTTTATATGATTTTTTTATGTAGATGTGAAATTTGTTTAATTAAATCACATATCAAACTTTGAAAAAGTCCGTCTGCATTATTTTTAACTCTTGAAATCGGAAAATTTTTAATTGTAGGTACTTTAAAAATTGTTGGGCCCACCCCTTTTGAAAATCGTGGATCTGCCCTTGAAGTGGACCAAGCTCACATTCCGAGAACACATTCACGACCTCATTACTGATGATTTTGTACTCTCCTTAGTATAGAAAAGCAACAGTAATTCCCTATACTATTCAAATGCAAACAGCAAAAATACCAATGCGTATGGTTTCGAATTACAATCTAGATTAGGGAGAACTGGGGTTCGCGTGATTGCCAGGCCCATAGCTATTTTCCTGAATAGTATTCCATATCCATATTTACATGGTCCATGAAAATTCATTACAAATACTTTGCTCGATTGTAAAAGCGTGTGAACTAACAATATATTCAGCTTCTCTACTATAATAAATTATCAGAATTTTCCTCTATATGAATTAGAAAGCCATGAAGGTTTTCGGAATCTGGAAAAAAAAAAATGTTCCCCATTTTTTCCACGTAATTCAATATCTTCTATATAGCCAATACTTGTTACGTCACACCGTTCACATTCATTTACTTACACATATTCTACTTTTATATTTTCAGGATTAATCCTTAACCTCACACAGTACAAATTGCCTCGGCATATTCATGAAAGAAGCCATTGTCTGCCACATCATCATCAAAAACGATTTAAACAAAGAAATCGAATACATATCAACAGATGGCGCTATTGAAAATGGAAACAGCAACCGTGTTGCCATTTCGAAATCTAACTGAAAAACTAAATATTGAAGAACAATTACGCTCAACGTTGGGCATACTAAAACTCGAACACGATGAATTCAATGTATTCAACGAACAACAGCAGCAACAACAACAAAATAATGCCAACTATACAACAACATTTTCATTTGCAGCAAGACTGAATTCAAGTGAAGAAGAATTATATGAAGGATGCATTTCAGCGAAAAATATCGACTGGACACTAATCACGATGGTGCTCTATGCGATTGTGTGCATTGTGGGGCTGCTAGGGAATACGCTGGTCATTTATGTAGTATTGCGCTTTTCGAAGATGCAAACCATCACAAATAACTACATATTAAATCTGGCGATAGCAGATGAATGTTTTCTGATTGGTATACCCTTTCTGCTGTATACGATGCACAGTGGCAGCTGGAAATTTGGCGAATACATGTGTAAAGCGTATATGGTCAGTACGTCTATAACGCAATTTACATCATCGATATTTTTACTCATCATGTCAGCGGATCGTTATATCGCCGTTTGTCATCCGATCTCATCGCAGCGCTATCGTACACCGCTGATCTCGAAAATGGTCTCTGGGTTTGCCTGGCTGACCTCGGTGCTACTCATGTTACCTGTTATTTTGTTCGCTAGCACAGTACAAAATGGTGAATACATTTCGTGCAACATCAAATGGCCGGAATCGTATAAAATGGAATCGGGCACTACTTTTATACTATACACTTTACTGCTGGGCTTTGCCATCCCGCTAACTTTTATACTCTGCTTTTATTACTTGGTTATACGTAAATTACATACCGTGGGACCACCACATAAATCAAAGGAAAAGCGTCGCTCTCATCGTAAGGTCACTAAGCTGGTGCTAACCGTCATCACTGTCTACATACTATGTTGGTTGCCCTATTGGATATCACAGGTGGCGCTGATTAACTCTTCCCCTACTCAATGCGCATCACAACTCGAGATTACCATATTTCTGCTTGTTGGATGTTTGGGATATTCCAATTCAGCCATTAATCCATTTTTATATGCTTTCTTAAGTGAGAATTTCAAGAAAAGTTTTCGCAAAGCATTTACTACTTGCAGTGCAGCCAATCAAAATGCAGGTGATATGCAGCTGCATCTTAAGTGGGGCAGCAGCAGTAGTCGCAAAGGACACAAGAAGTTGAAGGCAAATGTTCATAGCAGTGAAACAAATAACACCACAAATCTGTTGGCTACCGTTTCTACTTATGGCACTGGGGGCACTAATACTGTCACCACAATGACTGTCGCTGATACTGTTTCAGATATTTCTGCATCGGAGGTGATGGGCAATAATGCAAGTAATCACGTGGCGATTGCAACGACGGGACCTACAGAAAGTTCTTATGTTGCAAATAGTTATAGTGAGGCTGATTGGCAGGCGGGAGCGGCGGATGAGGCGCCATCATTTTTAAGTACTGACTTATAAAATCAGAAATGCAAATGGATGTTAATTTCAAATGCAACGCTGAGCTCTAGTCATTTTTGTAGCTTTTTGTAATTTTGTGACAAGTGTTTGAATATTTTAATTATATATACTACATTAAATGTCATAAATACATAGATTAAGGTGGCAATAACGCCTGAAACATCTCATGTACCTACATAATTCTGAAAATTCCAAAGAAAGTGTTAATGAATATCGCTTTAGAAGTTTATTATATGTGTCAATTCCATTGAAGAGTACCCGTGTAAATGTTTCCAAATTTCACCTTACTTGATGTTTCGACAAGATGCTAATAAAAAAGAAATCGAGGAATCATTCTCCTTGCCTTTACAATCAAAAGTTACGCCCGGAAAAAAAATATATTCAGTTTTGCTCTTTTATCAACAGTGTTGTATGAAAACTTGTAAATGCAACTCTGTGTCTAGGGTTTTTAACTTATACCGGGTGTTGAACTTTGCCAATGCTGGTGCATTTTAACTTGAATACAATCTTAAATCAATTATTTAAATGTGTAGTCATTAATGTATGTAAACGCAAGTCAATTTATAAAATTTTACTAATGATGGTGTAGAATGAAAAATATTTAATTATAAATTTATATAATTTATTATGCAAAAATCATGTACAGTTAAAAACTTTGTCATATTATTAGAACTAGGGATCATTTAGTTAATAAAATATTTAAATATGTAAGTATAAAATGTAAGTATTATAGGATCAAAAATTAAATAGCTACATACTCCGGTTTTCATTGAAGTGAGTGGAGAATATCGTGCAGAACGTCGATTAATGGAAAATGTAAAAAGTAAAGTCGTGTTAAATTTAACGACCTACCTATTATTAGATAATAAGCAATTCAGTTTATTTTTGGTGTAGAAATTTTTTATTAATAATGAAAACCATTGCAAAAACATGCTCATAACATACAGTATCTGACAAAATTATGTAGACAAATTTTAAACGAGAAAAAATTGTAAAAAAAAGTAGTAAAAAATAATACTGATGTTTCTAATAAAAAAATAAAAAAAACAGTGAAGAATAAATAAAATTGTCTTTTCAAAGGAAGCAATGTATAAAAATTCTTTCATATCTGAGAAAATAAATGAGAGCAACAAATATTTGCCAAAGATTATTATAATATACCACAATATGTCACGCACTTTTTCGGGAAAGTGGTTTTGGATGTTGAACTTTTCTGCAATCACTCCAAATAGCTCTTTCGCTGGAAGCGGTATTTTCAATTAAAACCGTGTTCGAAACTTTCCCATTTGTAATGTTTGGAAGGAGATACTCAACGAAATATGGATTGTTTTCTGGCGTATGCACAGTTCTGTCAAATATATATATCATATGTATATATGATATAAATAAAACTAACAGCCCAAAGTCTAATAATTAGGGTTTGAATCTGTTAACAGAGTTGTATTTTTGAATGTTGATAATCAGCCTTACCAATAGAAAAAATGGAATGTCAAAATTTTCAAATGCTAGCATTTTATAAATGTCCACCAATGACAGCATTTGGTGAGAAAAGAAACGTGAGGGGACTTTGCAGAAAAAGAAAATACGGAAAAAAATTTGTGAATAAATATTTTCAACTATTTTATTGGGTACAAACTCGTATTTTTTTTCGTAATTTGGACATTTTTTGTGAAAAAGTGATTATAAATTTATTCTTTAAAGTATTGTCCATCGTTAGCCACAACCTTTTCCCATCTTTCTGGTAGCATACGGATTCCGCGTCGAAGAACTCCTCATCTTTTGAGGCTATCTACGAATCGACCCATTTTTTTGAGTTTTTCGAAAGAACGGAAGTGCTGTTCAGCCAGGCCATGTGTCATCGATCGGAACAAGTGGTAATCAGAAGGAGCAATGTCTGGAAAATACGGCGGGTGGGGTAGCACTTCCCATTTCAGCGTTTCCAAGTATGTTTTTACTTGCCTTGCAACATGCGGCCGAGCATTGTCGTGCTGAAGAATAACTTCGTCGTGTCTATTCTCATATTCTGGCTTCTTATCCTTTAATGCTCGGCTCAAACGCATCAATTGTAGTCGGTAGCAGTCGCCAGTGATCGTTTTATTCGGTTTCAATAGCTCATAATACACGACACCTTTCATATCCCACCAAATACACAGCATGAGCTTGGATTCATGGATGTTCGGCTTTGCCGTTGATGTTGATGCATGTCCGGGTGGTCCCCATGATTTTTTACGCTTTGGATTGTATCCACTTTTCATCGGTAGTCACAATACGATACAGAAAACCCTTTCCTTTCTGTCGTGCAATCAGCAGTTCACATGTGAAAAATCGTCGTTCGACGTCTCTTGGCTTCAATTCGTACGGCACCCAATTTCCTTGCTTTTGAATCATTCCCAATGCATTTAATCGTTTAGAAATGGTTGATTGATCAACTCCTAAAGATTCTACAAGTTTTTGTTGCGTTTGACATGAATCTTTTTCGAGTAATGCCTTCAATTCTTCATCGTCGAACTTTTTCGGGCCGCCTGAACGTTCCCTGTCTTCAACATCAAAATCACCACTTTTGAAACGGGCATACCACACTTGACACATTCTAACGTCTATAGCACAGTCAGGATAAGCTTCAGTGAGTAAACGATGTGCTTCAGTTGCGTTTTTCTTTAAATGGAAGAAGCAAATTAAAACTTCCCGCAAATATTGTTTTGTTGGCACGAAATTCAACATTTTCAGTTATAGTAAAACACTTTTGTAAAATTATGAAAATTATTTGACAGATCAATTCTTATAGTATTTTTGGCGCTCTTCGAGATAGAATAGCTGTCAATGTCAAAAAAATGGCGCGTATGATAGATATGAAGTTAGTCACAATTACGAGTTTATACATTCATACTCCCAATAATAATATCCACTTTCTTTCCTTCAATAATGACATGTTATAAAATTTTCAGAAAATAGTTGCGGTATTTTTAAAACCATTTGTTTGTAAGTGGTCTAATCTGACCTCATAGTAGTAGAGTTCGTTTTGAGCCATTAAATTTATTCTTGAAAGTAAATAAATAACGAGAATACATCTTTAATGAAATTTTTCTGAACAAAACACCATAAAAGCCACAACTTGACTGAATCTTGATGTGCCAAACAGTTACAAAAAGCATGCGCCAAATGCGAATACTGCGGAAATATAGTAGTGATGAATAAAATGCAAACCAAAAACCAGATTTTAATATGATAAAATTATAATTACAATATTTTTCTTCTTTTGAGCTAAAGTCACCCTCGGAGATCCAAAGTCACCGTGGTCCACGATATTCATTTGTTTATTGGTACGATATTATTGAGAATGTTGGCGTTTTCGTGAATGTGGACTTTCTAGCAAATAAGAATCATCAGTAGAGCGCTAAGCAGTGTGGCCAACTTTTGTTTTTCAAAATCCGCTAAAATTAAGAATAAAACGCGTATTTTCTTAAAAACGAGACTTTTTCACTAATACAGGCACACATCTCATACTTCTAGTCAATGAAAATTTCTTCGATTTTTCGAAGATATTTTAAATTGAAAAACAGCGTTGAGTGCTAATTCACTTTTTTCCGCGTTTTAATTTTCAAAAAGCAGCAAAAAAAAGCAGGAAAAACGCTGAGTTGGCCACACTGGCGCTAAGAAAATGGTTTGAGTCTCTGTTAACAAAGTTGTATTTTTGTATGTCGAAATCTCTAGCAAGTCAGAGTGATCAGAATCAATTAAATAAATGTAACTATGTTTATTTGTGTCTAATTTAGTAAAATAAAATCAATGTATATTTTAGAGAATTTTTTTAGAAATACAAATATTTAACATATTTTAACTAATATACATATGTTTGTATATACTTAAATAAAGAAATTAATTTTATTTTTATTGTATTTTCTTTTACGAATTTTATTTAGGTACGACTATTCCAAAAAATCTCAAAAGAAAAATTTCCAAGGGCAAAATTAACCAAAAAACGTTTTTTTTACGACTTTTAAAAAAGTGGTTGATTCCTGTAGGAGAAAGCATTATCTACCTCATGCAACTTATTTTTTCAGATTTACCGTTTCGGAGATTTTTTTGAAGACTTGAATTTGGTGCCCTATATAATTTAAATGTAATATAATTTTTTTTTTTTTTTGTATGACTTTAATCTTTACATATATAATCATAGAGTTTTGTGTGTATGACATCGTGTAACTTCTGAACGACTGCACCGATTGAAGTCATATTTCCAAAATATATTTTCTTTGGCAGGAGAATGAATCATAGCTATTCATAATGGATTTTAGGAAAGTGGGCGTGGCACCTCCCATACAATCCTAATAGTTTTTTGGGTATATCTCAAGAACGATTTATAGCACAGTACAGTATTGGTACAATAACGAGAATTGACAATGCCGTGCTACAACAAAAATATAGTTTGGATTGACAAAAAGGGTGTGGCACTTTCCATATAACCTGAATTTCCATTATGAGATACATATCATAGGAGCCATTTATGATACGGTACTAAAATTTAGATTCTTTCAGTGTGTTGTATTAGTGGGTTTGGCCCCAGGATCCACTTTTATTTTCTACTACTATTTCTACTGCTATTTCTACTACTATTTTCTACTACTATTAAACTTCATTTTTTCTACAATTTCTTCTTATTTTCTACTACTTTTCCACCAATATTCTCTACTACTATTTTACAACTTTTTTCTACTACTTTTTCTTATTTTCTACTATTAGTTTCTACTGTTTTTTACTACTTTTTTTCTACTACTATTTTTTAACAATTTGTAATACTATTTTCTATTCTTTTTCCTACAACCTTTACTACTACTATTTTCTTCTACCTTTTTGCTACTATTTTCTACTACTTTTTCGATTTCTTTTTCTACTATTATTTCAACTACTTTATGAAATGTCTTAAAATGCTGCCTAGATATCTATAATAAATTCTATTTTTATAATAAATAGGAAATGGGCCCATATTTTTAAATAGTTTTTGGAAGTAGATATAACTTCTAGAACGGTCTTTGATATTCTTCTGCAAATTAAATACTTTTAAAAATGCCAATTTCGATGCCTCATTTTTAAATCTAAAGTTTTTACCGAATTCAATGTACGTCCTTTAAGCTTGAATTATCGTTCAATTTTAAACACCAAGAAACTTCATTCTTCTTCTTTCAAATATACTTCAAATATACTTTTCCGCTTCTTCGTAGAAAGGGCAGAACAACGTAGTCCAAACTTATAATTTTTTATCTACGTCTTTCACATGAACTATGCCGAAACTATTAGTCCAAGATCTGTCGTAAAATTTCCTTTAAAAACAGCCAAAAATTTGGCCATCTTTAATTTGCTGATAAAACTGCAAAATGATAATTTTTTTATTTCTAACTTTAACAGGATTTTCATAAGTAAATTCTTGAACTAAAATATAATACATTTATAACATAAAATGAAACCAGTTATTTTTATTAGGCCTGCAAATAGTAAAAGTAGTAAAAACCAACAGGCAACTATACTGTATTGTAATTTTTGTATACAAAAAAATATCCGTTGTCAATCAAAATGGCAGAGGATGTTGAACAAAACCCTTGTTGATTTTTCTTCCTAGCTTGTTGGTTTTCGAGTAATTCAATTTTTCTTATAGGCTCCGCACTCTAAAAATTCAAATAAACAAAGGAGCGCGCGCATCCACAGTACATCCAAAGAACTAAATTTTGCAATTTCTTAAATATTGATTATCTCGAAAACTATGACATATACGAAAAAATTACATAATACCTTTTGTTTAGAAAATCACTTAAGCTTTTTATAATTTTAGATAATTTTTTGATATCTCCAACGGTTAACCAGTTATTAGTACAAAAAGGCTTTTTTAACCAAAGAAGGGTTTTTTGTGGGGGTCGCTCTGCAACCCCAGAACTGATTTTTGTAGTTTTTCCATCTATCATATCCCCACTAACAATTACCGAAAAAAATCGCAATTAAGAATTTTTATGAACTTTTGGTGAATTTTTTACTCTACCGACTGGGCTACTTTAACTATTTTAAGATTTCTTAAAAATATTTCTTCATATTTTCTAAAAAAAATTTATATAAATTAGACTAGTTTTGTAGAAACTGTGAATTTTGTAAGGGAAGTGGGAGTTGAGTTTGTGTGTAAGTAAGACCTTTTCGTATACTAATGAACGCCGAGGGTTGCCATTTTTTCGTGAGTATATTTTGAGAAGTTGAAGAAGTTTCTTTCTCGCAGTTATTGTGATAGTCATTAAGTAAAATTTCTTTCAGAGCAAAACATATTTCGAGCGATTTACAAAAAATATTTTCCAATACATCATGGTACCGCAGGCAAATTTTCTTAACCCTCATCGATCCCCTGTATCCGATATGATACAATTTCAATATATTCAATCAAATATCTTCTATAGTTATTATCCGAATCAAATAAAAAGAGCGCTTCTGTAGTTAATTTTTGAGGAGGAATATAACGCTATATAAAACAAGCAGTTAGAATATATGTGCGACACTGTACAAAAAAAGTTACAAATTGGTCCCTGTGTATCTAATATGATACATATATGCATATTTATGGAAACCGTAAAGAAAGTAATTTTTCATCAGCATCAGATGATGAAGATTTCGATTTTAATCTAAATACAAGCAGTTTAGAAGAAGAAAGTATGAGAAGGACAAATGACATTGAAAATTTATAGCAAAATATCCAAGTTGAAATGGCTGCTGACCCAAGCACTGCGTATTTATCAAAGGATAAAACAATTCAATATTATTATGAGCCAATTGATGTAAATGTTCAAGTTTCATATAGAAATATTTCTCATATTGTCTCAGGCATGTATTTTGATCTATTTCTTCCCTTTCCTTTATTATATGCAATGAATATAAAAATATGCGGTGCTTGAAATGGTTTGCTGGAATGTGTCTTATTTATACATTTGTGGGTCCAAGAATGAAAGCCTACTCTAACATCGACACCTGTGCTTCCTTCTGCATTCTTATTGTAACGCAGTTATGGAACGATTGATAATGGTACAATGTCTCTCAAAAAATTCAAATTGATCCACAATCGCATTCGATTCGATGGTAAAACCAATAATTGAAAGTCATTTTAAAAAGCCTACATCATCGCGCGCTCGAAAAATTGTTGAAAATATAAGGCTGGGTTCGAATCTTAATCTACAGCATTTGGAACCAAGACGAAAAACAGGTCGTTGTTTCATATGTACATGACGACATAGATAGTGTAGTCAAGGCCGTATTTAGGGGGAGATTTTGGGGGTTCTGCTTAAACCCCCCCCCCCCCCGAAATGTGGAAACTTTCTTCTATTTTTTGATATTAATTGCCAGTGGATGAAAAAAAGTCAAAATAAAATCTATTGAACAGTTTTTAAATATTTTTTACTTCCATCGGTTTCTTTCTAAAAAGTCAAATATAAAAAAAAAATAAACTTGAAATCTTAGTTACACTATGCGACCAGATCCGATTTGTTTTCTTTGACATGAAGTTTGACTTTGGATACAAAAAGAGAAGGTGTTGCTGAGCAATTTTGCATTTATAGTTTTTCTAGGTCAGTAACTGTTTTTGATTTACAGTTTCGGGTTTTGGGCTCATTTGGAAGGGCATGATTCAGCCAATAATTTCTGGATTTCGAAATTTGTAGCACGCCAGTGTTCAGCTCTCCAATTTTTAAAAATGGCCAAAAATTCCATTTTTTTCTAAAACGTGTTCAGTATAAAAAATTCATTCACAAACACTAGGAACCGTTTTATTCGCAATGCCCATGTAAGGCAGTAGTAGTGGATCAGCTCCAAAGTTCTAGGAAACAATTAATAAACAATGTAATTAATTCTTTAACCCATTATTGCTCAGAGCAGCCCAACTCGGAAGACCTCTTTCAATGCAGTAACTGAACGAATTTTGGGAATATAAGCCAACCTCATCCGGATTCCTTATCATGGCCCGAATTCCCACCGATAATCATTTGAAAAAACATGAGCCTCTGACTATTTTTAGTATTTTTGGTAATTGTTTTGAGGTCGGGCTCATCATCAGTAATGGCAAGTCAATGTCAATTTTCTTCGAATGAAATTGTAATTTGTCATTAAAAGAACATTAAAAATGTGATCAGAATCAAATAATAAACATAATAACTATGCAAATAATTTTAATTGTTAATATTAATTGTATCATATATGATACACTAGGGACCAATTAAGGTAATTTTTTGAGGGACCGATGAGGGTTAATATCTTTTAGCCTGCCAATTGTAATTGCTATTATAGCGTTACAAGAATTTGATACTGATTGATACTGCAAATTTGAATTTTGGGCAATTGGGACAGATGAGAAATGCTGAAAATGTGTTTTGAACACTTTGAAATTGGAAGATTATGTTTATTTATTTTCTCAGCATTTTAAAATGCATATCGTCGTAAAGAAAAACCCCGAAAGATACAATACTGATGAGGATGCATTGCCAAAATCAGTTAAAAGCGTTTTCCATTGAGACTCAGTTTTCAATGGAGTTATGAAAAGTTTTTCAAAGAATACCCTGACTTTGAGGGCTTTCATTCATTGAAATTTTGACTCTTTCCGTTTTTCTTCAGTTTTTGTACTTTTTCCCAAAGATTAATTGAATAAACTGTTTGTGTTAAGAGAAAATACGAAAACACTAAACTTTCACCCGGAAGGTTGCGATTTCGATTCCCGTCTTGTTTGGTTAATTCTCATAACCTGCTTATATTCCTATCGATATGAAGTAAATAAGAATTATAAGAAAGTATAAGTACACCTCTTGGTAGGTAATGAGAAAATCACCAAGTGATAACAAATTTCCACACCTTCGTTCGGAACCGGCGTTAAACTATAGGAGCCACCACTGCCTCGGTGATCTAGTGGTAGCGTACTAGATTCTTGTCTCTGTGTTTTCCGATTAGGATATTCTTATGTATCTTTCTTCCTCTTTTTCTTTCATAATTTGGGACTTTGGTACAAAAGATTTTTTAGGTCGCAATACCTGGCAATTCGAAAGTACTTATTTCTCTCCTTTTATTCAGATATAATTTATCAATTTTCTGCCTTGTTTCGATATTTCATGATGCTTAAAAAAAATATAAAAAAATTAATGAATTCCTAATTTCAAGCAATGCCCTTAGTTATCCGATGTTGCTTTAATTGTAACCTGTTTTGAGATATTGGTTTACTTAAAATTAAGCAGTGAAGATGAAGTCAAAGTTATCAACTATGTTCAGCAAAAATGTAGCTCTTGGCCAGATAAACAAGATCAAATTAATAAATTTATAACTTTTGTAGAAAAAAATGATTTTTTTTTAGGTCAGACAAAAGTATGTCCAACTTAAATGAACTTCGTGATAGTTTTGTTAGGAGACTATGAAAATTAAATCTAGAGGTTAATTTTCAAAGTCATGACTTAAGTTCATGTGAACTTCATGAGCTTCCCCTACATATTTACAATGCAATAAAATTTTTGACATACTGTATAGAACTTTCTAAATTGATTGTTCTCTTATTTCAGGAGAAGCATTCAAAGTTCATTCATTACAAATAATTCTAAAAAAAAAGTTTACCTTAATTTTTTTTTTGATTTCATTGAGATTGATAGACAACAGATTTTAAATATATTTTCATATTTTGAAAATAAATACTCAAAAACATTAGAATCAGAAACCACAAGATCATCGTTATTCAGTGGCAAGGCTAAAACTAAATGATTAAATGCTTCTTCCCCAGCAATGCATTGATACAATGAGTATAGGTTAGGTTAGGTTGGAGTGGCTGTCGAGAGACACACTTAGGCCTATACGGCCCATTGTGGTACCACATAGTTGGACCTACAGTTTAACGCCGATTCCGAACGGCGGTGTGGCAATTTTTTATCGGCTTGGTGGTTTTGCCATTACCAACCAATGTGTGTACTTGTACACTATCTTATAATTCTCATACACTTCATATTGATAGTGAATATAAGAAAGTTATGAAAATTAACCACCAGACGAAGACGGGAATCGAACCCGAACCTCCCAGATGAAAGTCTAGTGCACTATCCACTAGACTATCGAGGTCGTCCAATGAGTATACAATCGATATCATTTCCTGTTCATCATATCAACTCCGGTTTTCACAATTGCAGCTTTTCTGTGTAAAGGTCTCCTAAGAATTTTTCTTAAAACTACAATTACTACAAATAAATAATTTCTTCCTATATGTATTTATTCTATTCTCCACCATGTTCACCTTCTTTTGGATTAATCAAGTTGAACAAATCACCTTATACAACCTAAATCAAATAGTTCATGCATGTAAAGATTTAGTCAATCTTGCATTAAAATAAGCAACAAATAAAAACTCAACAGCCTTTAGCAACAAAAAACACATTTCACATTTGAGATAACAATAATAAGTAAAAGCAAAGCAAACAAAAAAAAAAAAGGATTACTTAAGATCATAAATTCTTTTCACAGATATTTTACAAAGGAAAGAAAGAAAATGAATTTATGTTAACTTATTGCTAGTAAAAGTTTATCTTAGGTTTTACCCATTTGCCAAACCCTTTCACCTTTGATTATCATTACATATATCCGTATGCATAATACATGCATATATGTATGTCTGTTTACCTTAAAATACCTTTAGGTTGCTTTGCTTTTCAGCTTATTTTTTTTTTTATTTTTAGAAAATCCATTAAATTAAACCAACAAATCAAGAGCATACAGAGCTCAGTTATTACCGTCCAGTACCACGTGGTCTCTGTGTGTATGTGTGTGTATATTGACTTGACTTAATCGATTATGATTATGTATATAGCAACAAATACATTTACTCTAACACACACATATATGCATGTAGCTGAATTGCAGGCAGACAGTTTGATAAAAATAATACAACGATTTTTGTTGGCTAAATAAATATTTTGGTTTTTTCTTTTTTGTGTGGTTTTTGCTTAAAATAAATATTTGCGAAAAATCCCTAAAATACAAAGAAAATATATTATAATATTTTTTGAACTTATACCATACCTACTTATATATTCGTGCATGTATTATAGTCCAATTAATAGAGCGAAACACAGGCGTTTGCTTACGAAACATCCAGTAAACAATATTTTGAAGACTCATATTTTTGACTGTTAAAAACGCTTTTTTAAGAGCGTTTTCTGAGCACCCTCACATACATATATGTATGTGTGTTTTAAGATAATTTCTGCTCTGTCTAAAATCTGATTCATAACATTGTCTTTCAACGGCCAACGGTCAACGGCAAATAATCTCTCTTTGCTTGCGAGTAATACGGCACAACTATTAGGAAAAAAATATTTACGTGCCTGAACATTCAAGTTAACATGAAAAATATTTATATTTCATAATTCCTTAAGTAAATACATAGGTACATACTTATTTATTTATTAATTGCTTAGAAAAATAAAAAATCTGCAATTAATCAGAAATGATTTTTAAATATTTGGCAGCCCTGATTCCTTTGACTTTTTTGACCTCGCTTTGCGGCTACTTTATTCATCTTTTTCGACTATCATATTTCTTTTTGACTCCTTTGACATTCTTTTGATGTGATAACATCTTTACTTGAGGCTAAAAGAAAATTAATAATAGAGTAAATTTATAGAAATTAAAATCAAATGCCACGTGTGTGTTTAATTCAGGGACCCTAACGGTTATGCATTTTATAGTAAAAGTCAAATGTTAAGAATTATTTTGTGACTTTTATCGTAACAGGCTAAATAAAACGGTAAATTGTTGACTTTAAAGATATTTGACAAGAAATAATAGTTGTTTGTTTTTTTAGGGCAAAAATGTTATGACTTTTATTCTGTTGGCCAAAACGAACCAGTTATTTTATGCCTTTTATTTTTTTGGACAAAAATAAATGGTCAACCCTATTGGCAAGCGAACAGCTTGAGCAATTAAAAAAAAAATGCCATTCAATTAAGCTCATTCGCCCGCATATTATAGGTAAAAAAAAATTGTAATTATTAAATTCCGGAACAACTGCTGCAATGACCAAAGTAGGTATAAAAATAGTTAGGCTAAAGTAAAGGGGATCCAAAAAAAGGAAAGGTCTCTTCGTCTATTTTTCGAAAATGTATTGTACTTTGTATGGCCGATGCCTAATAGATTCGAAGTTATTGTCACTTTTGTATTCCAGTTCGAATGCATATACATACATATGGGCAAAGGTCATATAATAGAATGAAGCGGATCCCTATCTAGTGTATACCATTGAAAAGGTCTCAACGAGTACTTTTCCATAATATATCACACCATGTAACTTCGGTATTTCGTTAATTAGTTATAAGGGTTGACCATTTACTTTTTTCCAAAAAAAATAAAAGTCATAAATTAACTGATTCGTTTTGCCAACCAAATAAAAGCCATAAAATAACTGGTTTTTTTTTTTTTGCACGACAATATAAAAGTCAAATTTAAATATTATTTCTTGACAAAAATCATAAAAGTTTAAAATTACGATAAAAGTCATAAAATATTAGTGAAATTGAGTCCGTAAGGAACACAACCGTACATTTGAAGATCCCCTACGGCTATTTTTTGTGGATGACTTTTTGAGCTGAAAAATGGAAAATAACAGTACGCAACATATCAAAAACAGTTGTGGAATATATTGACATATCAATAGAATAGAGGAATATTTGAGAACATAACTGTATATGTGAAAGGAAGTCGTTAATAAAGAGATAAAAAAAACACCTGGAGTTGCACTGTGTAATGAAATCTAAAACAAAGCACTGGTTAAATCAATAGCTGCAAAGCGAATATGGTGAAAGAGTCTTGTGGAAGCCTTTGCAAAAAATTATATTTTTTTAAATCAATAAAATATATAAATAACTTATGAGATATGCATATCATGTATATTAAATAAAAAAGCTTGATCCATAAATTCGTGAAAAAGTCTTATTTTCAGATATTCTGAAGAAAAGGATAAAGAGCGGTTCACGCAAAATTGGCACGCAGAAAAGTTGCTGTATCTTTTTAACCAGAACACTCAGAATAAAAAATAGTGCATTAAATGATAAGTTTAATATTGTGTTTTAATACTATAATATTAAAAGATTTAAATTTCTTTGTTGTGCAAAAAGTTCCGGGTATTCCTTTTAATGGACCCCATCAACCTTTGAACATCCGCTCTGGATACTTTTGCGGCTATTTGGTTCCATTTTAGTAACATTAAATTCACATTTTTGACAATACCTGCATTTTTCTTCAACTTATATTTTGTATAGTCCAGTATTTTTCGATCGGTCGAAGCTGGGGGCTATTGGGTGGATTCATATATTTGGGCACTACATCTTCTTTATTTGTCTGATACCAATCCATGGTTTTCTTAGAGTAGTGGCAACTGGCTAACTCAGGCTAAAACTTCACTGGCGAATGGTGGTGACGAACAAATGACAATAGTCGTTTCGAAAGGCAATCTTTGATGTAAATATCAGACGTCACAAAAGAGGATGTCACAAATGCCCTGGATTTGAGTAGAAATCGTAGACTTTATACACCCCGTGCCAATAAAAACCCATCACTGCCTAAATTTGACGCATTTATAACTTCCTTTTATTAACAATTAATTTGATTTGAAAACAAATTTTTTTTACTCCATCTTGCTATTTGAATATTTAAAAATGAAAAAATGCTATAATGGCCTTTTTGATTTTTCTCAATAAAACCTAATAAAACAGAACTAATTTCACATTAGAAGTGAAACTTTGTTGTTTATTTAAAAATTATTAGAAAACATTTATAACAAATTCTGTTGAAGTTTATGCAGTTTTCTTCTCTTTATTTTGTTTTTGCTTTTCTTCTGTTGATACTCTCTAAACTTATCGGTACAAACACGAAGTAGTATACATAACAGGGATGCCAACTTATTTTTTCTCTCTCCCCGATAACCCTCGAGAAATTCACCAAATTTATAACAGCGCTACACTCACTTTCCATATAAACACTTTACAAAAACGAAATTAACCTCAGTGGGTAATATTTTAAGGCGACTCTGAACTTTCTCGGTCCAAAACATAACAAATTTTTATGGGACTGGCAGATTAATAGAAACGTACTTTCTGACTCCGGAATTTTTAACACATAAGCTTTAAGCCCACTTTTGGACATCAATGTTTGCAAAGGAAAAGGCATGGGATCTCTTTTGACTCAATTAAAAAATGGCAAAAATTTTGTTTTGAGAAAAACGGTGTTCAAAGTTTTGACTATCGGTTTTTAACATATAAAATATACTTCATCTTCTTTATGATGGCTGACGGTAATTTGTAAGTTTATAGATTAGCCAGCAATGATTAAGAGTTATTAATCAGGAGGTGCTGAACGAAGGCATATCTCAGCCTTTCTGAACGGCCGAAAGGGAAGTCGAAGGGCCGCGCGACTATTTTGGCCTGACTGACACTCGCCGCTATAATCGTCTATATCTACGAAAGCACTCTGCGTTCTCTGAAATTTTTACAAAATACTTTCGAAATTTAATACTTTCAAGTAACACACTTTTTAAAAAATCGATTTCTCCAAACTAATATGTAAATTGCAGGGCCTGCTTAAACAAAATGAAGATTTTAAGACCCAAAATATGAAATATTTCATAAGTTAAGCGTTTAACATTACATAAAATTTGACAAAAAATATTCTACAAACTTTAATTACTAAAAGCTGTACAACTCCAAATTCCCCGTAAAAAACAGCTCATTCCCCGATTCCCCGCATCAAGTAAAATTCCCCGCAAATCGGGGAATTCCCCGCAAGTTGGCATCGCTAATACGTATATAACATATGAGAAGAAAGTTCCGTTATATGCAAACAAGCAGAGGCAACTTAGTCGCCTCTCTCAGTAAAGCACATGAGATAAAACTGCGAGTAGACTCTCTGGTTGATTGTATGTAGCCGATTAATCACTGGTTTCGTATGAGCGCTACAAAAATGCAATTTTGCATGTGACCGTTGTTGTTGAAGCACTCCTCCTCTTTCTATTTTCCGAAGCTTTTTTTTTTTTTGTTGATGCTATCTACACTTTCGGCACATACGCGACGTAGTACACATATATAACACATAAAAGGAAGGCAACTATATGCAATCAAGCTCTCTCACTAAAGCACATGTGACAAAACTGCGAGACGTCGTCTCTCTGCATGATTGCATGTAGCCGATCCCCATATGATTCGTTTCTTATTAGTTTCGTATAAGTGCAACACAACGCGAATTCCGTTGCAAAATTTTCGAATCACCCTCGCTAAACATTTTTCATGTAAGTAGTAAAGCGCGGTTCACGCCAAATTGGCACGCTTTGTTGTGGTCACCACGTCGCCCCTAGTCATAAGAACAACAAATTTTTTACTGGGTTTTGTTTACAATACCGTTACCGTTAGTTGATAAATTTTCATATTAATTGATCGCAAGTTGATGATTGTGTGCACAATGGAAGCTGCAAATAGAAAATTGATTGTGAACAAATTTATTGAAAATCCGTCGTGGTCTGGTTCAAAAATTCCGAAAGTGTTAAATATCTCCAAAAGAACGGTATGTAAAGTTATAAAACGATATAAAGAAACTCTTAGTGTTGAAAGAGCTAAAAAAGTTGTGAACAAAACTGGAACCACGAACCTAAAATTAAAGGCAAAGATCTTGAGGTCCATCAAAAGCAATCCCGGACTATCGGATAGCGATCGTGCCAAAAAATTCAATACCAGCAAAAGTACTGCTAGATGAATACGCATAAAAGCTGGGCTAAAGTGCCATCGTGCTATAAAATATCCAAATAGAACAGACAAACAGAACTTGCTGGCCAAAAAACGTGCTCGTCTTCTTTATAATAATGTTTTGACCAAATTCAATGGTTGCATTATTGTGGATGACGAATCATACGTAAAATTTGATCTTAAACAGCTTCCAGGTCAAAAATTTTATATGGCAACGAATCGTGGTAATGTACCCTCAAATTTCAGGTACATAAAAATGGATAAATTTACAAAGAAAGCAATGGTGTGGCGGGCTATTTGCAGCTGTAGTCTCAAATCCAGGGCATTTATGACATCCTCTTCTATGACGTCTGATATTTACATCAAAGATTGCCTTTGGAAACGACTATTGTCATTTGTTCGTCACCACCATTCGCCAGTGAAGTTTTAGCCTGATTTAGCCAGTTGCCACTACTCTAAGAAAACCATGGATTGGTATCAGACAAATAAAGTAGATGTAATCCCCAAATATATGAATCCACCCAATTGCCCCTAGCTTCGAACGATCGAAAAATACTGGGCTATTACAAAATATAAGTTGAAGAAAAATGCAAGTATTGTCTAAAATGTGAATTCAATGTTACTAAAATGGAACCAAATAGCCGCAAAAGTATCCAGAGCGGATATTCAAAGGTTGATGGGGTCCATTAAAAGGAATACCCGGAACTTTTTGCACAACAAAGAAATTTAAATCTTTTAATATTATAGTATTAAAACACAATTATAAACTTATCATTTAATGCATTATTTGTTATTCTGAGTGTTCTGGTTAAAAAGATACAGTAACTTTCCTGCGTGCCAATTTTGTGTGAGCCGAGCTTTATATTCTTCTACGGATTGAAACTTTGTCTTAGATTAACTGAAAATATATAGGAATGTCTAACATACTTGTACAATAAAAATACAAAGTTGGGTGTTTTAGGACTTACTAATAGTGGGGTGGGATTTATGTACAAGCAACTAGAAAAATTACATCTGAAATACTTAATTTCTTGGGAGTCTGAAAAGGGTATTTGGTTACCATATTTAATGGTGGCCGATGTTACTATTTGATGGGAATAGTGTATTTTTCAGGAGAAATCTAAATAAATATTTATCTAAAAAGTACTTGTTTAAAAAAGCAAATTAAGCAATTTAATATCACCGCCAACTTATTATGGGTATTCACTTGCATCGACGTAAAAAAATAAGTTTTCCACAATTACCCCTTTAACCTAAACAACGCAAAATCACAAACGATTCAAAATCACTTCCTTCTGTCTTTCATGAGATTCATTTCTCAATAACTAGTAATCTTTCTTGATTTACAAACACTGTTTCACAATATTTAATTAACAAAAAAAAAAGTCTGAATCAATAAATACAAAAAATATATTGCATTATTTATTTATTAATTTATTTATTTACAAAAACAAAATTGAAACTGTGCTTAAACAATTTACGATGTTTGCTAGACGTGAGTATCCATCTCTGGCTAACAACTTTAAAATTACGCCATTCAAACAACGATTTGAATCTCTCAACATGACATCGCTCCATCGTAGAAAAATTAACGCGGCAGTGGTTGGTTGCTTGGTTGGTTAAGGCGGCTGATCCACAGAAGACCCACTGTGAATCACAATTAGCGCTGTAGCGCCGTTTTGGAACCGGTTCCTCACCGAACTGGAATTACTGATGTACTCTTACTAAACCCACCCCGTAGAGTTTAGGTATCCTAGCAGATTATTTGGGCTGACTGCTGAGCAATCAGACAAGCTATCGAGGAAATACTTCCCCAGCAACCTATATCTTGTCCTCGCCAAGGCGGGACATTCACAAAGAGAATGGGAGATTGTTTCTTTTTCATCTAAGTTTCCGCAACTTCGGCAGTGGATGTTAAAAGGGATATGCAGTTTTTTTTCATGGGTACCTATACACCAGTGGCCGGTGTAGACTGCTGTTAACCTAGCAGTGCCGGTACGATTCCTGGTTAAAAGCTCGCGAGACCGACCCTTATTATATGAAGGCCATGTCGCCCGTGAGGTAGCGCAGGTTGTTAGTGACTTCCACCTCCGATAAGCTAGTACAGGTACATGCCTCTCTTGACGGCTCCCAAGGGGACTAGAACCAGTACCCCCAAAGATTCGTGAAGAGAGGCTCCTGAGCGCACCAATTCATCAGCATTCTCATTCCCTTCAATGTTCCTATGGCCGGGAACCCAGATGAGACTGATGTCAGCATAATGATTTAGCTCGCTCAGTACCTCTCTGCACTCCTTAACTAACTTTGATTTTATAGTGGTGGATTGAAGCGATTTTATTGCTGCCTGGCTGTCGATAAAAATAGCGACCCTACACCTGTCTGCGATGTGACGCTTTATTAGTCGACAAGCCTCTCTAATAGCCAAAACTTCAGCCTGAAAAACCGAAGCATCATTAGGTAAACGTAAACATTGGTTTATTTCCACCTACGGTGAGTGCACCTCCGCACCTACCCCGCAGGCCATTTTTCAACCATCAGTAAAAATGAGAATGTCATATTCTGTTAAAAAGCTTTTTTCTTTCCATTCTGCCCTCGTAGGAAATCTTACCTTAAAATCGCTTTTGAAATACAATTGTGGTATGATGTAATCTGTTCCTCTGAACACGAAGTTTGGTTTAGTACTTAAAACTTTACTGTGCCCGTAAGTACGTTCGGCCCAATAACCGGTAGTCTTCAGCCTTACCGCGCTATTGAAGGCAATATTTTTTATGTGAAGGTCAATAGGAAGGAGATGTAGCATTACGTTCAGAGCATCCATAGGACAAGTACGTAAGACTCCTGTAATACAAACACATGCTGTTCTCTGAACTCTACTGAGCTTCCGAACAATGTAGCTCTTACCTAGAGCTGGCCACCAAACCATTGCACCGTAAGTTAGTATCGGACGCACTATTGCTGTATACAGCCAGTGTGCAATATGAGGCCGCAAGCCCCATCTTTTGCCAAATAGCCTGTTGCAGAAATAATTGGCCACACAGGCTTTCCTCACCCGTAACTCTATATTGGGTCTCCAATTTAGTTTTGCGTCCAACAAAACCCCCAAGTATTTGACCTGAACTGATAGTGTCAATTGTTGTTCATTCAGTTTAGGAAGGTTGAAGGTTGGAATTTTGGTCTTAATGGTAAAAAGCATTAGTTCCGTTTTACGTGGATTTACACCAAACCCGCATCCCGTGGCCTAAGTGCAAATTGTCCATTGATTCAAAACTGACTTAGCAACTAATGAAAACCATCACAATCTGTGTCGATATGAATTCATAAAGATTAACCACAAGGGCATGAGATTGGCGCATACTTCTCCTGTACCGCTTATGAGCAAATATTCAAACAAGATTCAGCCAGGACTTTGTGGTGTTAAATAAATAAATAACTAAATAAAAGAGTTGCACCAAATTAAATCATGTAGAAATGGAGTTAAGAATGAAGTTTCATTTAATTGTTGTAACAAGTAATCAGAGCATAATCAGATCTTTTGTCTATCATCTCAACAAAAGGAGCTATTTTCTCATTCTGCTAGTTTCTGATTGTTTTGTGTAACATAACTCTACAATAACTATGTAGTACTGATGATCGGGTTCTGGGTGTAAAAACATTTGAACAACTCTACTGGATTCAGATGGGTATTTGAAAAACAATAGATTGCTAGAAGTTGGAGAGAATCATTTTCTCCAGAAATGGTGTTTAAGTCAACATGAAAATTGGAATCACTATCCGAAAGACCCGCAATGGTTTAAATAGAAAAACTAAAAAAAAATATGTAAGGAGATATTTTTAGTATGTGCATTAGTAATAATTTTTTTTTTTCACTGTTAATTTCATAATTTTGATATTTTTATTAATGCGTTATCGATGCTTTCCTCATTAATAATAATGAATGCTTCTAAAGTCAATTTAATGTGAAATTCTCAAAGAGAAACAGACAAAGAGATAATTTAAATTTTAGCTTTTTTTTAGTTGTTGTTGTGCTGTGCATTGAACTATGTACACAAAAAAAAATGCAATTTGTTTTTCAAATTTATTTAAAGTTTTTAAAAAATTTTTATTTATTTTATTATTTATAAAACTGGAAAAAAAGTTGTTTTATCTTTTCATACTTAAAATACAAAACACACTTCCTTTCAAACCAGCTGCATGCTCTTCTCACACTCCTCTTCAGTTGAAAATCCTAGAAAAAATGTCAATAAATTAAATTTTGTATAAAGATTTATGTGAGTTTCTTATTATTCTTATTATTATATATGAGAAAATTCATATCTAAATTTACTCAATTTACGCAATCAAGAGTATGAAAAGAATTTCTAAAAAATAATATTTCCAGAACACTAAGCTGCTCAACACACATAGCACCTACTAAGTATACTTCACACCTCTACCCTTACCGCACCGGTATGCCCTCATGCGTATGTGTCTTAGGAATGAAGAGATATGAAAAGAAAACTTCAAAGTCACACATTATCCTATGTAAATCTCTTTGTATATCTCATGCAAATATGAAAGATTCTTTATTTTTGGCAACTTGCAATAAAAACCACAAAAAAACTCAACAAAAAAAAAACACATTTATCACACTCATGCATAGGTATAAGAAATAACACACACACAAACTAACAAACCACAACAGCAGCAACAGAAAAACGTGTTAATTTAAGATTTATGTCAATGTGTGTGTGTGTGAGTGTGTGTTTGTTTTTGTATTTCGATGTACACATAAGAAAAGAACAGGTGTAAAACATTTTTCAACTCAACAGGCTCAACAAACACATATTCATATATATATATAGGTTAATGTCTAAGAGTGTATGCGTGTGTCTATGTGTTACACGTGTGTATATGTGTTTGAATGATGATGAGTTTTCCTTAAGGTTATTTAAGGTTGTAAAGCATTTTCTTTTCTTTATTTTTACAGCCGTCAAAAGGTAACAAAACAAAAGCACACATGCAAAAATATGTTAATATTTTCTAAAGAAATTGCTCAATTTTAATTAAGCTATTAGCCGGGAACCAACAAAAAAAAATTTAACTAACATTCATTGCATTTGACAAGCTGAGAAATATAAGCCCAATATATTTTTGGATTTTTATTAAATTTTTAAGAAAACTCATAAATTTCATTGTTTCATTGTTTATGATTTTTATGCATTTAATGATAGAGCTGGAAGATTAATGGCTGAAGCTCAATTGTTTCGACTGAGAAAATACACATATAGAATATGAAGCTTAGAATGGGATATTTCTGGATATCTCTATATAGTAGCATACATAAAAATTCTAAAACTTCACACAAAATCGTTTTGCTTAATATTACATATTTCGAAAGCTTAGGCTGGGTAAAAAAACAATAAATCGCCTGCAGACAATCTACAGGCAATAAATGAGTCAAAGTATTAGTAATAAACTTTTGCAATTCCAAAGAAAATAATTTGCGGGAATTAAGCAGAAACTAAATCAAAATTGTCAAAGGACTTCGTGTGTTTAATAAACATCAACCAATATTCTCTAGCTATAGTATACAATTTTATACGCAGGTTAATTTCAAGGAATAGGAAAAGTTGCTAACCAACGACAATTCCTTGTTGTATAATTCATTTTCGTTATTCAATTCTGTTCCTAGGAATTGTAGTTAGTGATTACACTGTTCAACGGCCAAAAATGAGCAGAGACGGGATAGGTGTGCTTAGGGTAATGGGGGGTCGCTGAGTCCGAATCCGTGGTCCGTTTTGCTCTGCTACGTCACAATTTTTTTTTTAGATTTTATTCATAATTTGTCCGAAGATGCTTTATTTTAGGTTCATAGACCCTGGATTTTTACAACAAATAGTTTGCACAAAAATAAAACCGGTGACAGCCTACTCAAAGCTTGCTTCGAAATTTAACAACAAAACCCTCAAACGATTAAGACGGCCTCAGGGCAGCTATCCTTTAAAATCAAAACGCACTAAAGTAGAAAGTTTTTTTTTTACTTCAGCAATATTGCCCTCCATTAATCACTATTTTATTGACAATTTAAAATTGTTTTAAACGCATTTATTTTATGCTCATTTTGATGTGGAAAATAGGCTTTTGAATTTCCGACTCTTTTGTATTCGTTTTCAACTTTTGACCGTTATGGGGTTAAGTACACATTTGGCCATCATTTCTTTAACCCATTAAGGACGAGCGGGAACCAAAGTAGATAGATGAAGAAAGTAACTTGTGAAAGAATCTTTTTTTGAACCTAATTCAGGAACCGCTAGGCATTACTGGGTTAAGATTAACAACAAGATTAAAGTGAACGATGATAACGAGGATGAAAAAAATTACGAAAAAAGAGATTAATAATAAAAAAAAAAAATTTTTTAAATTTTTAAAGTTAAAAAATTAAAAAAATCGAAAAATTTTTTTTTGTAAAAATTGATGTTTTGATGAAAAAATATGAACTGCATTTTTAATTTTTTTTTTTTAAATTTTAAAAATTTTGATGTCAATAAAAAAAAATGTGAAGTAGCAGACCAAAACGGGTCACGGATTCGGACTCAGCTCGTTTTTAAAAATTTCCATTTTTAGAACAGTGTTATCAATTCCAATTCCTCAGTAAGGGAATTTGAAAAATGTTCGATTTCACCAGTGAATTTTAATTTCTAATTTTAAATCAGCAATTGCTCAAAGGAATTGAAAAAGTACTTAATGACTGAGGAATTTCTCTTCCATGGTGAACTTAACTTCTTGAAATTTATCGCAAAAGGAATTAATTACCTTCGGGGAATTAGTCCAGAGCAATTTATTGGCTTTTAGTTTACTTTTTCAATTCCTCTAAGGAATTGCATATTTCAAACCACAGATTAAAATTCAATTACAATTTCAAGGGATTGAAATTGAGAAGAAATTCAATACGTAAAGAAATCATTAATTTCCAGCTTTTCTATATTGTAAATCAAAGTCATTTCAAAGAATTAAGTGAATGATCTTTGGGTATATGGATCCAAAAAATTCTTAATGATACCAATATATTCGACGAACAATAAATCGTTAGACCCGTAATAGCAAATACAACCCCATACCATACTTGCCGGAAACTATGGTATTTGGATGATCATCCTCGTTCATTTCGAAGATTAATCCACGCCGTGCCATGTAAATAAGTTTTAACACCGGCTATCTTTATTTCATCTGATAAATAACCAAATAGTGGGAAAAAATACTATGAAAACGCTGGAATGAGCAGGAGACTGCCCGGATCTGAACCCTATTGAGAAATGTTAGATTCTTCTCAAAAAACATGAGGTGATGAAGATTCTGAAAAATAAGTAAAGTATATCACAAGTCATAACAACACAATTCGAGTTCTATTGAATTCTAGTTATTATAACTAAAATCTTCATATCCGATTTAATATTGTGTCAAAATTTTATGAATATCGGTTCAGTGGTTTACGAGATATTAAAGGAAAAATAGCACAACTCAACTTGATTACTATCGCTATTAGCATTTGAATCTTTGAAGTGCTCTCTTGTAAAATCAAAAAAACACACTTGTGCTGTTATGCTTTGTGACTATATGTGACCGGGTCTGAGAAAAGGATGTTATCGATCAAAATCATCTTTTCGAGAAAAATGCGTTTAAAGTTTTGCATCAATGTAGCATAGACTTTTTTCAACCATTCATATTTAAAAAAAATCCAGATAATTGTTCCCTATGTATTTTCTACGCTGAATACGATTTTTGTGGCTAGGTAATTGTCTGAACATTGCTGTTAGTATTATAAACAAATTATTTTGCAAAACTTTATATATGAAAACTTCAAATCTGATTTAAACGACTTCTAGATGTCCTAGAAATTGTATGTACTTTCAAAAGTGATAACAATACAATAATCCATAGTTACTTTTTGACCTTTAAAAAATTCATTAAAACATTTTTTCGTAGTAATTTTTTTTTTTTTTTTTTGAATTTGTTTAAACAATTGCGAAAAAAAAAATTTTCACTCGAGACTAATCGCATTGTATTTTTAAGACTTTCAACTAAAAGAAACAGTCATAAATAAATAAATAACAATTCGATTTTTTGGTCAATGACACCCGTTTCTCAGATGCGGTCACGAAAATATTAAACTTCTGGATCCGCTAGTGGGCACACATATTCGTAATTGACACAAAAATGTAATTCAAAATTTAACTCTTAATGATTAGTTGATTTAATGTTTCTCATACGCCCTGTTGGCAATGAGGAATTTTACTTTGAAATTTAAAGCAAAACCCCTCATTGCATTTCCTTGAAGTCAAGTGTATTTGTGTCATTTTGTACTCGATAGCACTGTACAACAATTTTAAAGCTTTTAAAAATCCCGTCTGGTTTGATAGTTGGAATATATGTTTTATGGGTCGCTGAGCATAAATCTGTGGCAATAAGGAATAACAGCTAAACTCGAAAGTCGACTAAAAACCTGTTGCGTATTTGTCATTATAAAACCAAATATACTGAAAGTTCTTAAATAATTATTGGAGTTTAGTTAATAAAAAACTATGGAGACTGCTAAATTGCAAAAAAATTTTGAAAAATTTCAACATTTTGGGATTTATAATATATAATATACGCAGCAGGTTTTTATTCGACTTTTGAGTTTAGCTGTTATTGCCACAGAAATAAGGTTTGCGCATAATGAATCTAGTGCACAAATAAACTCAAATTGCTTCAAAACTAGTTAACATAAATAATAATAAAATAAAATTAAATTAACAGAAATTTTATTAGTGTTTTTATTCATCAACAAAATATTTTTTGTTATTAACTTTTAATAAAAATTTTTATTTTTTCCGAAATGCCTACCATTGAGGCAGTTGGCCTCGAAATCCAAATTTTCACTAGAATCTTGAACTAGAGTGACACTATGATTTAGATGAAATATAAACTTTATTTATTACAGCGCGAGTGTTCACGTTTGTTAAAATTCCTAAGGAATTACAATACATTAACAATTCATTGAAGTACCTAAATTAAATTATGTAAAATATACATACTTTCTGGTATGGAAAATCAAGATATGAAATAAGTTCCAGGAACGCTGATGCTTTGTGCCAATGACTATTCTCGCTTAATACAGTCGAACCTATGAATATGTGGTATTAATAATCATCGATTCTAGAACTTATTTTACAATTTTGTAATAGATTAAAAAATTTTATTTAATAGAAAAAAGAAGCTTTAAGCATTGGCGGCAACAAAAGTGTTTTCAGAAATTTTTTGAATCATTGTATAATGTTTTTCATACACAGTGTTGGACAAAACTAAAGCACGGATTCTTCCTTGTTTGCACTTTGTTCAGTAATATTGCAAAACATGCATGGACTGAAATTTTTTTTATGAATGTAGTAAGAATATACACTCGTTAAAATAAAATATAAGAAATATAATATTATTTATCACATAAAATAAAAATATTAACTCAAAAGTAACAAAATGCATAAAACTGGCGCAACAAAACTAAAGCACATATGGAATATATTAATAGAAAAGTTCGATTTCTCTACTATTTTGTAGCGTATCCATTATTTTTCATGGCATGGACTCTTCCTCAAAACGTCCACCGAAATATTATTCCATGAAATCTCTGATTGGTAGAAAATGAAGTCCTTGTTTTTATACTGTATGCGCTGAATTTAACGATCTATAATTTCCTATACATTTTTTTTGGGATTGAATTTGAGTGAATGGGTGGGCCACTAACAATTACTGATCTTATTGATGGTTCATTATACATATATATTTAATGAATTGAACCGATTCCATGGCTGAAAAAACTCACCAGAGCACTACGTTGCCTCCTCCGTACTATACGGTGCTTTTAAAATAACGCGGATTTCATCGTTGCTCTTTTGGTCAGCACACTAGCTTTAATCGTTGGCAACCTTTCGTGTTAAATATAGATTCATCAGTAAGAAGCACGGTCTTTCATTTGGCAGTAGCCCAGCTAAAGTGCCCGGCTACAAATTCGAGCCTTGTCTGTCAATTCTTTCGAGAAATAAATGGCTTTGTTACGCTTTCATATGCTCCTAAGCCACCCTCCACAGCTCGTCGTTGGATAAACCTGTGTGAAATGTTTAACAATTTATAAAAAAAATATATAAAAAAAACTTTTTTTATAACCTGAATGATGGCCTGATCCTCACTTTTGGTAGTGCCACCTCCATATTTAGTATTTAAAAAATGGGAAGCGCGAAAATGGCTCATAGCTCGGGAAATTAACATAATGGCGAATCAATATTTTTTTACAATGCATGTCACTGATTTAGCTTTATTAAATCCACTTAGAATATTTTCTCTAAATTGTTGCAGAATACTTATTTCGAGCAATTTTGGGAAGCGAAATTTTGAAATGCGAACGGTGACGGTGAATGATAACCAACTACTTATATACGCTTCCAATTTTTTTTTAAAACCTGCTTTTTGTTTTCCAAAATAACGGGTTTCTAGTTTAAAGATGGTTGTTGTTGTTTATTTTTAACAATTGATTGTAATTGAAAGCGAAAAAGATTATGTGCTTTAGTTTTGTCGCGGCAGGTTTAGGCATATTGCGCAATGTTAGTAAAAAAAATAAAAACGTTACCCAGTTTTGAATATAATTTTGTTTCAACAAGTGCATAAATATACTAAATTTATAAAACAAAAAAAAAATATGTGCATAGTAGCATATTTTTAAATTTTATTGAACTAAATGTTGACAAAGAAGAGTTCGTGCTTTAGTTTTGTCCGGCACTGTATGTATGTATTTTTGTAATATTTTGAGCAAATCTTCTCAACTTGCGTCATATTATACGTATCCTTAAGTAGTCAGCTTTCTTTGCTGCTGAGTTAGGAAATATAAACATATTTTTTGCATACTTTTAGGAGCAATTTATGCACTTCATATATTCTCCTGTTTATGTCACCTATTGTTTTCATTACAAAGAAGATTTATCTTAAAAAAACGTCTGTATGAGTATATGTATAACTTTTTGTATATCGTCATCTAAAATTCAAAAAGCCGTAACTACACATTCTATTTTGTTTAGGGAGGAAGAGCAAAAAACATTATAAAATGAAAAATATTACAGGTTTAAAAATAATATAATTGTGAAGATTTAGCATCTTTAGTATTACGTAGTTACTTTAAGAGTTTCAAATATTTTGCTTCATTTTTCATTCAAGTGTGTAAATTTGTTTATTTGCTTATTAAATTCATGTACTTGTAGTTACGGCCTTTTGGATTTCGCTAAAAAAAATCGTTATTCTTGGGCGTAGAAGCTTAAAATTTGGCAGGGACATGTAGTTCAAACAAGTACATCATAATTGATTAAAAATTTGATTTTGAAAATTTGCGTAGTTTCTGCTTTTTGTTTTACCAACGCAATAATTCATTATGTTACACTTTCTAAATGATTTATTGATAATAAAATCGGGTAAAAACTAAAAATTAAGAAATTCCTGGCTTTATTGTCAAAACACTTGAAGTTTCCAATATAAAAAATAATGTCAGTGGAAATATTCGTACTTACTCATTCATATCCCAGTTGGAAATTATGTATGTTACAGGAAAATTTTATTATTTTATAATTTCAGGTCCACCGGTGACATAATTGATGATAATAGCTCCGTTTTTTCATACTTGGCTTAACCAATTTATTTAATTTTAACATATAAAAAGAAATCTGGCAATTTAGTTTTTTAAAATTCTATATTATTTTATTGTGAAAGCAAAACGCAAGCAGACGATTTCTAAATGCAAATTTTGATTATATTTCTTTCAACAAATTTTTTCAATATCTTCCGGATATTCTTTGAAATTTAAAATAATTGGATTCGTTAGGAAGTTGTTAATATTGCACTTGATATTATGATAAGTTTTAATAACACTGTGCAAAAACAAATGGCGAATGAATTATGTTTTAATAGTAATTTCGCATTGCTGACTCCAACTCAGCTTATGTAGGAGTTACTGGAGTAATACGGTCTTGCCCCACTGTGGCTCTAAACACTCTTACGCATTTGATTCCAATAGATCTCTTTATCGAGCAGACAGCAACCTTGAGCGCGATAAGGTTAAGGGAGGCGGGTCGCTGGTTTGAAAGACCTTACGGCCATGGAAGTCTGCTTATGTCACAAGGGCGACAGATTCTCCAAGAAGTTCAAGATATGGATACCATCGCGAAATGAATGGAACAACGACAGGATAGTAAATAACTTCGACACCACAGTATTTACGGATGGATCCAAGATGAACTGTGGTGTGGGAGCAGGAATCTTTTCAGGAAAACTATGCTTTAATCGATCAGTCCGCCTCCCTAACTCTGCTAGTGTATTTCAGGCTGAAATGCTAGTAATAAAGGAGGCAAGTAGGATGCTCAAGACCGATCACACCTTCAAAGCACATATCGCACACATATCACGTATTTTTTCGGATAGCCAGGCCGCAATCAGGGCTCTTGATTCGGCCGTCATATCATCTAACCTGGTAATGTAATGCGAAAATAGTCTTACGGACCTGGCTCGATAGTACAACATCACACTGATATGGGTCCCGGGTCACCGGAACATTGAGGGTAATGAAATGGCTGACGAGCTAGCCCGTAAAGGATCTACACTGCAGGAATCCTTGGCTGAGCATGTACTCACACCACTAAACTCGGTCAAGCGTGAAATCTCTATAAAATACCTCGCAAGAGCCAATAGTAGATGGACCAGGTTGCCGACCTGCAAAACAAGCAGAGAAATATGGCCTGTCTAAACAGTGCAACTCATACTCAAAAACCGGAAGGACATCTCAAGACTGACGGCGGTCATCACGGGTTTCTGGCTCATTGGTGAGCAAGCAGCCAAAATGAGAATTCCGCATAACACCACTTGCCGCAGCTTCGATTATCCGGAGGAAACAGAGACTATCTCCCACCTCCTATGTGAATGCCCGGCTCTGGGATGAACCAGGATGAAAACTCTAGGCAAACCTTACTTCAACACCCTCGGGGAACTAGGTGAAATAAGTCCAAACGAATTACTAAGCTTCATAAACCAGTCGGGATGGATCTGATTTTCCCGCCTGCACAATAAAACCATACAAACCAAGAACAACTGAGGATGTGGTGTCAAAACGGCGCATTAGCGCTAATTGGTATCGTGGCACGAACCGCCACTTTAACAACAACAACCAACTCAGATTTTCTCTATCACGTCTGGAACCCTCCCTGTGGAGGCCCAAAACCACCAATTGGTGTATGCGGGACCAATATGAAAAATCAGATATTTTAACTAGTACATATTTCATAAGGTGGAGAATGTTATTTATATTGAAAGAGGAGAAAAAATTACTCAGACGGCGATATTCCACCACCTCCTACCCTTTTGAATGTTATATGAAGCCATATCCGATATATGTTCACACTGAGTAATTGGTTGTGAAGCTTATTAGAATGTTTTGTAAAACAATATTCCCCAGGACAAGTAATTGGAATCACTCCTCCCTTACAACTTTTTTAAACTGAATATTTGAGTCCTTGAAAGATAAAAACCGTTAAGCATAATTTTTGAAAATTTTTACTTTTCGAGGTAAATTTATTTTTAAAAATTTGGTCTTCGATGATTTTGGTTTTCAGAGGCCACAAATATTTTTCTATGAGAAATATTTTGAAGGTATATATAAACAGGCTTAATAAACAAATGTAGTCAAAACAACAACAATGTATATAGAGACGGCAAATCAGGCGGACGTTTCGGAACCTGCCACAATTCCTCATCAGTGATCTTAGTGATTGTTCTTAGTCTTTCAATATCGTATATAAGCTACTAATATTTGAAATCGTAAATATTTGAGAAATATTTTCTTTTAAGGGTTAATTAGAAGCGACCCCAAGTATTTTTCGATGAAAAATATTTTCCATGAAAATAATTAACTGGTTTTTCAATAAATTGAATTTGGGTAGTTTTAACCTCTTGTGTTCCTAACTACTTTTCTAAAGGGACTATTTTTTGAGCAGTTTGTTGTTTTTTCAAACTGTTATTGCAAAAAAAAAAAAAAAATTAGATCTTTGCAGGATTAATTTCTTGCAAAGTGTTGAACTTAGGCGGTTTTTACCTTCAATGGGTCAACCAGGTTTTAATGCGGTCAAGTTTTCTCCCAAAATTTATAGGTTTAATAGGTTTCGCAAGCGTTTACCCAGAATGATCATTTATCGGGTAGTAGCTACATTTGACACCCCAATGGAGGTTGGGCAGATTACTGTCTGAGTAGTGGCTGTCCTTTTTCATGAAAAAAACACTTTCTCTCACCTATGAAATATATATCCCGCATATACATACCACAATTATCGGTCCTCTATAGCGAGAATCCCAGACGTGGTAGAGGAAATCTGAGAATTGCGAATACAGTGTCGGTATTGTTTTTTTTTTCCTTTTACTCCTCTTGGGAGCTTAGGGCTTTTATTAAACATTGTGCCTAGTATTAGTTTCATTAATAATTTTGTTATCATCTGGATAGGTGATTGGCCTACCGCAGATGATCTTGAGTTGATGGGGCTGCCATCTTTTGACGTTGCTCAGGATCAGCGTTTTTCACTACCGCATCCGGTTTGTGTCAAAGCTGACATTTGGATGATTTAGAGTTGTGTGGTAAGTGTAGCGGATTTGACTGTTTCATGTCATTACCCTTAAGATGGTACTTTATAAAATATTTGGGATATTGGTTGTACTTGAAAAATTTTAAACAACATGAAAAATCATTTTTTTAAGGGGGTATTCTACCCGAGATTGTTCGAAAAATCTATTTTTTTTTAATTTAATATTTTTGATGTAGACAACGAGTTTTATGAGAAAGAAGAGGGGACAATGTATGGTCCTGGAATCGCTAATTAAACGTAAGTTACATCATTTGTAAGTACCATGTGAGGACGCAAGTCCACCCCCTCGTTTGCGTCTCCCCAGTTACCTTTATATTTTATTTTTTATATATTCCATTATTGTTTATTTTACTTCATTATTTTCTTTTCTTACCATTAATTGTTTATTTTATTATATATTGAATTGTTTATTTTTGGTTATTGTCTAATTGTTAAGTTTTTTATTATTTGCCCATGAAGGGACAGTTTGTGTTGTTAAATAACCTAAAAATTGCTAAATCTAAGTATTGTACATTAAAACGAAAATGCAACCCTTCAATTGCATAAGTTAATAGTCGAGTGGTGAACACACTCATCTAGCTGAATGACGCCATGTTTCGAACTCAACGAAGGGAAAAAACAACGAAACTACAAGCAGATGGCGGCGAACGGAAAAAACTCTTTCTCTTTCGGCGATCAACAGCGGCAGCAAGCAGACGTATATTGAGGTGAGTGTCTCGCGACGGAACAGTGACTGGGAAAGCTTTTTTTTTTTTACACATCGACGCTCCTTGGTGCCACGCATCAGGAGGGTCATCGGGATAGGCCACGCCGTCCACCCCACAGCGTTTATAGAAAACAAATCCATAAAATTAAAGTTAAATAAAAATAAAAAAATATAAAAAAGTAATATTTTAAAAAATTAATTAATAAATAAACCAAATATAAAAAAAAGTGAAAACGAAGTGAGTGTGTGTTCCTTTTTTTTTTGTTCATCACCTTTTAGTGCTACGCACTAAAGGGTCCATTTGCCGGTTTCAGATCGACGCTCCTTTGTGCCACGCACTAGGAGAGATTCGACTGATAGGCCACGCCATCGTCCAGCAGAATTTAAGGTGCAACGCACCATACGATAGTTTGTAAGTAGGTGCTCCATAGTGCCACGCACTGGGAGGAACCACAAGGCCACGCCTTGAGGAAAAATAAAAAGTGAAATTCAGAAAAATAGAGGGGCAAGATCCCCAAGTGAGTGTTGTGTAGTGTCCGTAAATTGAAAATAGTTCACCCCGGTCCCTGTAACAAATAAATTTCTGTAGCCTCGAACCCTGGACTCGGCGAGTGATACCCAGGCTAGAGCTTCGTTACAACCATGTTTGTAAATCTTTGAACTCGTTTTTTTCGAAACCATTTTTTCGGGACGGTGGACACGATTCACAAAAAACCACATATCCAATTGACTTGAAATTTTACAAGGCTACTAAGCAAATGTATAGCTATACTCTTATCTAAGATTATGACAAAAGCATTTGTTTAACTAATGTTTTTAATGCAAATTATAAACAAAAAAAGGCAAAAAATCCTCATTTTTTTTCAAACGTCTGATTTAAATTGAAGAAAATTTTTTTTCTTATTCCCTGAGGCGATAGCAGGAAGTCTCAAGATTACAAAATGGGTTACATTTTGTGTTTCAGAATATTTAAACCGGAGATATCATGTCCACCATGGAGCAACTATTTTCGACAGGCTCAAGTTCGAGGCGTCGAATGAACCATTATTAACAAAGATATTTTTAACAACAAAAAAAAACGAAAATTATTGTTCAAAACCTGTAGAAAAACTTGCAAAAAACCTCGAATAAAAATATTGAAAAGCTTTTCCTTTACAACGATTTGAAAACATCGATATTTCGCACCATCTTGGGTAGAATACCACCTTAAGAAAAGCGTACGGCCATGCCCTTGCCATGAATCGAATCCAGGACCCCTGATATGAAAGTCCAGCACGCTGCCACTAGACCACAAAGGCGGCAGACAGGGTCGGAATTAGTGGCTCCTAAAAAAAATGATCCATTCGTCATTTGAAATTTACAGTTGCACTCTCTAAGGAGCCGTTCACCTATTACACTTTGCGCAAAGGGAGTCGGACGATTTGTTACGTGGGGCAACTGCGTTACGTAGCGACGATTTTATACAATCAAATATAGATGAGTTCAAAATTACACCAGTCTTCATTAAAAAAGATGAATTTATACAGTAAAAACCTTTTAAGTTAATATTGAGTTACTCGACTTTGAGTGACTATAGAAATTTGTTAATCATAAAAATATTTTCGCCACTTCGCTTATGATCTGTGGTCAAGTTGAACAAATTTGTAAAGCTTCGGTTACACGAATTTCTTGACTGTTGCCTATGAAACGAATCAATGTGTGGTGCTCCAGAGTTGAACTTCATACTTACGACTCGAGGACTTGTGTTGATTTTATATTTATGATTCAGAATGAATTGCAAAGTAGAATATTAATTTGAGTTTTTTTTATTGGCATATCGATAGTGAAAACAAGGTAAAGTAAACGATCTAAGAAACCTCAATGAGGGGATGTCCTGCCTAGATATCGGGTGATCTGCATGTGAAATCTTTATTATTTAGAATAAATTTCTGTTTGATCTGCAGCTCTCCTTTCGTATCATATTTTATTGGTGGCTTGGTTTATGTGATCTGTTTAAAAATTAACTAATTAATTAATTAACTAATTTTCACTTCGGTCAAATTGATATTTTAGTTATGAAGGAGATCAAGATCTTAGGGTGAAAAAAATCCAGCCAACGTCATCAATTTAACTGATATGCAGCACGTTGTTTTTTGCTACTGACATATAAACAGAAATACTTTTCGTTGAAGCTTTGAGACAAACTTAGATGGTAACTAAAAGATAGTTTCAACTGGGAATACATAGATTCGTAGATATGTACAATATTTATCTATCGACCCCTCATCTTACTATCTGTGTACCTTTACGCATAATTGATGATGATTTTCTTTGTCGAAACTGTTCAAAAATCTTTCAACGTGTACACTTGACTTGGTGTTGGCATCAATACATTATTGATTGTGTTCCTATTGATGTTATGGTTGTTGTTATTGTTATTGTTATTGTATGTACTTTATGCTGTTTGTGAGTCAGACTGTCATCAATTATTGACAACAATTACAAATGCATTCAAGTGTATATATGCAAGTATTTTTTCTTTCTTTCTTTTTCCATTTTTCAATATTTTCTTTGTTTATTTTTTATTGTGACTTTCTGTTGATTGATAATGCCAAACAAAAAAAAAAAAAGTTCGTTCGTTAATTTGTTTGATCAATTAGCGAGGAATTTCTTTATTGTTAGCTACGTGTTTTTTATTATTATTATTTTTATTATTGTTGTTGTTTTAGTTTTTATGTTTATTGTTAATGCAATCTTGGTATTGATTGGTACTAATTATAGCGAAGTTTTTACAATTGAGTTGCCAAAAAGTTAATTACTTGAAGGTACTTCACTGGTACTTTGTTTTTGTTACATTTTGCTTGTTTTTGAGCTGCGATTCTTTGCTCACATGCAAAGGAATCCAAAATGTCCTAGGAAGATGCTGCAAATATCTTGAGAAATTGAAGGCATTCATTAAGAAAAGGAACAAACTTTTTTTAAGACACCAGAATGTTTACGACTTACCAAATCATTGTGCTTCTAGAGGAACATCACAGCAGCGGGATTCGGTGATAGCATGAGTTTTTGAAGCCAATTTTACCATTACACTTGAATCAATCCAACAAAAACTAGCGCTAGAAGGCCACTAATATATCCTTTAGTATAATCCAACGTCATTTAAGTGAATTCAAAATTGAATTCTGAGCTACCATATCCAAACTCTTACTGACGGCAAAACAAACAAAAAAAATGGCAGCAGTGGGCTGTCGAACATATGGATTAAATAACGAACTGTTATGTAGACTAGCTACAATGGGAAAAAAAACAACAACATAAGTGTATAGAACGGTAGTGGTAGTTTCTTTCAATATCTCTATTCAGTGAAGATATTTGGAATCAAATCCGTAATTCTGGGTTATGATTTCAAATATTAGTAGCTTATATAGGATATTGAAAGATTAAGAACTACCACTAAGATCACTGATGAGGAATTGTGGCGTATTCCGAAACGGCCGTCTGATTTGCCCGTCTCTATATACATTGTTGTTGTGATGACTACATTTGTTCATTAAGCCTGTTTATATATAACTTCAAATAACGAAATTGACATGAACTTAAGTCATGACTTTGAAAATTAACCTCTAGATTTAATTTTCATAGTCTCCTAAAAAACTATCATTTGGATAATGATTGAAGCGATATGGCCTTTACAGACGAATCTTTTTTATGGGCGGCATTGTCCGTTCAGGGCAGTAAGATGGTTCTGAGGTTAGCCTCCAGAAAAAGCTCATGTTTGGGAATGGTTTTGAAAACAGAGTTTTGACAGGATAACTACGAGAAATTTGGATATCCAGTACATAATCTATATGTACCAGCATAGACTCTTATCTTCTGCCAATAACTGGTTTGGGAAAAGAAATCGAAATTGAGTGCTTTAAGAGGGTAGGATCCTAAACATCAAAGTTGCCTGTGTAGTAAGTGAAAAGAGGAAAATTGGATAAGAATTTTGGACTGCGCCTCTCAATCTTCAGATGCTAACCACATTGAAAATATTTGAGCATTTATTAAGCTTAAGATAAGCAAAAAAAATGCTAAGAGCATTGTTCAATTGAATCGACAGATTAAGTCAAAATGGCGGTGTTTGCCGTAATCGTTCGCCGAAAAACTAGAGATAATATGACCTCACGTTACCACGAAATGACTCAAAATTTTGGTAACTGGTCAGATTATTGATATGTCAGCGCATTGGACAAAGAAACGTCTAAAAATAATGTGGATTTTTTTTTGATTGGGGCATTTTTGAAGGACTTAGGTCGAACACGCTCTTGTTGAAAATACTGTAAAAGGGAAATAATAACTCTCTTCAAACGATTGCCACGAAAAGTACTGCGGGAGTAAAATTCGTGTTCTATGCATTTTGTTAGTGTAATTCTTATCACAATGCGCCACATTATCTGCTTTAGTGTGCTTTCAAGTAGAAGGCTGCCACTCCAACCTTGTGTAATTCTTCTAACCATCAAATGAAAGAATCCCGCGTTAATCGCGCATTGATCGCGGTAATCCAATAACCTTCTCAATGCTAGCTGGGAAATTATATTCACGCAACTTTCAATAATGATGTTAAATGTTCAACGTTCATCTGAGCCAAAGGCAAATCATTTTTATGAATAGCTGTGTGTGTGTGATGCACATACATATACCTGCTTCATCACCCACACGCAAAAACAAACACAAACACCCGCAAACACTCATCAGTAAAAACTTTTTTAACACATCACGTTTCTAGTGAATTGAATATTGTTGTTGATGCTTAACAACGCTAGATATTTACGCGTAAAGTGCTTCACCTTTCACACTTACTCTACTCGGTGTATTGTGAATACAAGTACAGGTAAGGTGTTTGTAATGCATTGCGTATAAAAGTTGTGTGAAATAATTTGTTCTCAATTTGATTTTTTTCTTTATGTTGTTTTTGTTTTTGTTATTTTTATTTTTTTTTTTTACTTGTTGCAACAATGAAATTTATTCAATTGTGACATTCACTTTAATTTGTATGCACGCTGCGCTTATAAGGAGAATTTTGTATTAACCGTAAGCAAAATGAAATTAAAAGTATTAAAAGGTTTCCGTCTATTTACACATTTAAATACATTTTCGAGTTAAAAAACAAAATGTTTTATATTTTTATTTACGACTAGTTGCACTCATATTTGACGCTCTTAAAATTTGGTTTTTTATGCGCCTGAAATGCTGCAACAACTTTTAATTAATTTAAAATTTGTATATATTTTTTTATTTTTTGCTTTTATGTTTTTGCTGGCGGTTGTTATTATTTCAATTTATTTGCAAAATATTCGTAAATGTGAATTTTGAGGTGGTTTCTTTATACATAAAACTTTGATTATAATTAAGTGAAAAAAATATATATATGTGAATAGTTTGTATTTTTATTAAAGTATATTTCATTAAATACAAATATATTCGTATTTTTTTTTAAATTCATAGCATATTTAGTATTTGTTTGTTTATTTTATTATTTCATAGATTTCTATGTAATATTTTTTTTAAAAAATTTTATGTAAATTGAAAGTTTTTATTAATTTCCATACTGAAATTTCACGAAAGTAAGCAATTCAATGAAGCAAAAAAGTAATGAAAATAAATATATACAAATTATTTTTTTTTTTACATTTATTTTTTACTTTTTAAAATATGTGTATGAAATATTTTCATTAAATACTTAAAGCATGAACAGAAATTTCACGAAAGTAAGCAATTCAATGAAGCAAAAAAGTAATGAAAATAAATATATATAAATTATTTTTTTTTTACATTTTTTTTTACTTTTTAAAATATGTGTAGGAAATATTTTCATTAATCAATTTAAGTATTTTTGTAATCTTTCAAAGTTTATAAAGAAATATTTTATGTATTTATTTAAATTTATTTTCAGTTACTAATTTATTTATTAGTCTAAAAGTAAATTGCTTGCAGATTATGCACGAAATGGAATATTTACTTAATGTAGCAAATAAATTTAACTTAAATATGTATAAATTTACATAAATTGTGAAACTTATTCAGAAATTGAGAAAAAAAATTAAACTTGCTTTCGACACCAAAATTTCGAGTCTGGGACAGTTCTGTTGTTTGGGCTTTTGAAGAAATATTTATGAAGAGTACTTTACTCTTTTACTCAAAGAAAGCAAATCTGGTTCCCACAATGATGTGTCAAAAAATGGGAAAAAGAAAATTTATACAAAATATGTGAAATACAAGAAATACAAGTTCCATACTAATCACTAAAGTAATAGAAGGCCCTTTCCTAAACCCACCCCGAAGAGCTATGGTATCTTAGTAAATTCAGACAAGTTATCATTGAAATACCTTCACATAAACCTATATCTTGTCCTTGCCAAAGTAGGGAATTCACAAAGAAAATGGGTAAGTGTTTACTTTTCTCCCAAATTCTTCAAACTTCTAAAGGGAGTTATTCTGCATGAGAACCTAACAACAGTGGCCAGTTTAAACCACCGTAGGCCCAGTTGATTGGAGGCTGGACTTATGGAAATACCCTAAGTCCACGAAGAGGGACAATAGATTTTAAAGGTCGCATTGCACTACCCCAATAATAATAATAATAATTATAAGTCCAGAAGTATCGATGTGACCCCTGTTAGTGAACTCGTGAGGCCCTTTCTTATTATATGAGGGTCAAATCACACGCAAAGTGATACAGAATAGTAATTGCTTCATTCTTCGATTAGCCAGTTAAGACAGTGCAGGTACATTCTCCTCTTGACGACTCCCAGGAGAACTGAAATCGGTAACTTTTAGGATCAATGTTTTTACGGTCGGGAACCCAGATAAATGTTATGTCAGCATACCGATTTTTATGATGATGAATTGAATATTTTTTGTAGGCAAACTTTATGTTTTTAGAGTTTTTATTTGCATCAAATTTTTTTTTGCATCGGGTTTTTTATGGATTATTATAAAGCATGCCCCTTTCATCTTTATCGAAATTTTTGGAGACATATTACATCGAAAACTTACTATTTGTGAGTTTAAATTACAAATTCTGAAAACTGTACTCTAAATATGTACTTCAAAATGTTTTTTACTTCTCCAGTAAAATTTGAAAAATGGTCGTTAAAGCTTTAGCAAATTAAAGTAGCGACATGTATATTTTGCAAAAAGTTCAACGTATTTTGAGGCTTTATTCATTTTTAATTTTAGCGCCACATTTCCTACATACCATAATGAAATTTAACACCAAAATTAGGAGAGAAGAAAGTCTCTAAATTATGAAATATCACCCCAATTCACCCCAAAAATTTATTTCACTTGCTTTCCATACAAATTTTTGGGGGTATTTTTTCATTTTTTTTGGGGCTATTTTTCATCGGGGCCAAATTTCACGGAGTCTAAGTCCCTCCTCTCCTCTCCTTGACCTATTTTAACTATGTCATCATAAAGAAAGTTTTCCCGACATTTGCATATTTCAGTGACTTTTTTGAGGAAGTAATGATGAAGATATGTTGCTCAATGATAGCACTTAATTTTTTTATTTGCAAAAGTAATTTTTTTTTTATTTTTGAAGAAGTTGAAGGCTGGTCTACGGTACTACGATAACTAAGCAGTTTTTATCGAAGTAATTAAAAATGAGAAAAACTATTTTCCAAAATAAAATAATAATTAAGAATTCGTTAAGTTTTGACTTCATATCTTCAAATGTTTGTAGTTTAATCAAATGACAAGCGATTTACTACTTAACCTGAAATACCGCTAGACATACATTTTTGTCAAAAGTATTAAACTAAAAAGTCATCAAGAGTATCATATTCAAAATTCACAAAAACAAAGGCATTAAAATTGTAATTACTTTCTATACATTATCAAAATAAAACAACTAAAATATTAATACGATTTTTCTTGTTGATTTGTAACACTTTTAATATCATTTCCGTTTCCTTTCTTTTTGTGTTTGGAACGTAAAATCATAAAATATTTATAACGAAAAAAAAAAAAACAAACAAAATACCTAAATATAAAAAAAAAACAAAACCACAGCTATAAAATATTTTTCGCTTATTTTTTGTTTTTTTGTCATAAACGAAAAATGAAATATTTATTTTTGCGTTACTTGTAAGTATGAAGTGGAATTATCCCAGCAGGAAAATTCATACTTGTTTAGGACGGAATTGCTGCAGCTATAATCGAGTACGTTTCAACTTCACATTTTATTGAATTTATATAATTAGTTTCATCTAATTAGTTATTTGAATCTAATTAGTTAGTTTTTTTTTATAATTTTAAACTATATTCGGTTTATTTTCTTGTAAGCCAAGTTTGATAGCTTCGAATAGAAATATTATGGAAACTATAACACTGTTTCAAAAGACCATTCTTGAAACGATATATAATTCTAATTGGTGGGATTGGAAGGGAATTTTCTATCATGAGCTGCTACAACTGGGTCAATTCTGATTTTTACTGCTCGCAATTCGACCATTTGAACGAAGCAATCAAGAAAGAGCGACCACTATTGGTCAACAGAAAAGGTGCTGTGCTCCACCATGATAATGCCAGGCCATACATATCTTTGACGACCCACAAAAAATTGACTGCGCTTGGCTGGGAAGTTTTGTTGCACCTACCGTACAGCCCGAACATTGCACCGTTTGACTATTATTTCTTTCGGTCTCTGCAAAACTCTCTTGATGGAAAAAAATTGACCGACAGAAGAGTCGCCGAAAATCACTTGGTCAAGTTTTTCGCCTATAAACCACAGAAGTTTTACACCGCGGGAATTATGGAGCTACCGGAAAAAATGGCAAAAGATCATAGATAATAATGGCCAATAAGTACTTGATTAAAATTGATTTTTAATAACGAAAAATTTTTTATATGACCAAATACATAAGGAATACCAATATTTACAAAAGTCTCGAGATGCTGATGGTTTTTTAAGAAATAGGCAAATTTTGTGAAAATATACCATGAAATTTAAAACTCTTTCAAATAGTTTGGCTTATTGGCGAACGGTACCTTAAATTATAAAATGAAGTAATTGACTTGGATAAGTGTTTTTTGGTTATCGAGGTCTCTATGTAAGTACAGAACAATTTAAAAAAATCAATGTACACTTGTGGTCACATAATTAAGTCACTAGAACAATATTTTATGCTGAGTTTGAAAAATATTTTGTATTAGTAGTCCAAGAATTTTTTATAATGTCATTTAGCGGTACCATTAGTAGCTTTAAAAAAATATTAAGAGCAATTTCAAAAGAGTGACGTATTTTGTGGGCAGTCGTCAATTATGTGTGAAGGAGTAAGATTAGAAGTGGACATATAATTAAGTCATTTTATATTCTTTCAATAAAATTTATCATTTACACATTTTTGTACACTTTAGTTGACCAATTGTTGATTTTGGTTGTGATAGGCAAAAATAAGATTTCCACTCCCTCGAATAGGGAGCTCATTTGGAAAACTTTCCACAACCTTGGGATTATTGCAAAGGTCGTGGAAGAGCTAGCTTTTTTACGTGGCAAAGTGGTCATTGAGATAAGATACCACAAAAATTCAAATCATTTCACAATTTGCAACGCAAAAAAACACTTAAAACGTCTTCGGCTGAAGATAGGTACTTGATTAGGCTCAGCAAAATAAACGATTTCTTAACTTTCATTAAACTAAGATCAGCCAGAACTATACGCAAGCGATTAAACGAATTAGTAGACATAAATCCAACGGTCCAAAAAAAATATTGCGCAGCGTATTCAGTTCGCTAAATGATATCTCCACTAGTACCAGCATTTTTGGAAAACGATTGTTTGGAGCGATGAATCCAAATTAAATATGTTTGGGATCGATGGAAGGCTCTTTGTTAGACATCCATCATATACTGAGCAGGACCCAAAATATACCAAAAAAAAAAAAAACTGTAAAACTTGGGGCCCTTGTGTAATGGTTTGGTGGTGTTTCACTTCATCTGGAGTTAGTCCAATTGCTTTAATCGATAGCAAAATTACTGAGGAAAAGTACAAAAGCATCTTTAAAAATCATCTTCTCCGAGGATACGGTGAAAATTTACCTTTGGGTTGGATCTTTCAGCATGATAACGACCCGAAACATACACATCGGGTCGTTTAGTCTTGGTTAAATGAGAACAAAATAAAAATTCTCGAGTGGCCAGCCCAAAATCCATATTTAAACCACAAAGAAAATCTGTAGACTATTTTAAAAAGGGGCATGGCAGCCCAAAAACCTTCAAATAAGGCTTCCTTATAGGCTATCATTCAGGACGAATGGAATCAAATCACTGCTCTGCTACTAGTCGAAGAGATGTGCAGAAATTATCAGGCAAAAATGGTTTCCACAAAGTACTAACAGTACCAAAGTAAAAATTTTAGTTCAAAATTGAAAATCATTAAACTTATTATTTTTAAATATTTTTGTTTAGCATATGACTTAATTATATGACCGCAACTTACACCATAGACATACGATAATTTGGAAAAATTTTACATATTTGACATTATAACTATTTATTTCTTTTTTAATTTTAAATATTGAACTGTTATTTATTTATTTTACCGTTGGTTTTGTTTCTTTTCAATATAAACTTTATATTTTCTTAAAATTCTTCTGCTCATAAGTGTAAGAGTTAATTGTATGTCCACAAGTGTATAAAATCATAAATTTCTGATTAAAATCCGAACAACAGAAAAACCAAATATAAACAAATTTTCACATTTTTACTGCTTCTCATCGGGAATTTTAAAAATAAAAAATTATTTTTTAAATCAAGCAGATTTTTCCTCTTTTAAATTTAAGTTTGAGCAAAAACGGGAGTTCAGTTTTTTTATTTTATTTGATTTTGAAAAACAGTCCTAATTACATTTGAGTGAAGGTACAAAGCTTAAAATTTTGAGCATGGATATAAACCTTTTTTAATTACAAAAGTTTAAAACGAAAATTAAAACTCCATTTCATTATACAAAATTAATAACTTTTAAAAAAATTTGTTAAAAAAAATTGTTTTACATGCTTAAAAAATTATACGTTATAGTGTATCAATTCACGCAACTCTAATGTACAATATAATGTACAAGAAATAAGTAATTTGGTTACTATTGTGTATAAAAGACATAAAAGGTTGATGATTTTTGAATAATTTTCTGCGGGTGTTAACAAAATTATGATATTGCTGATTTGTTTTTTGTTCAACAAACGAAAAAATAATAAGATTCTGAAAGTGGATTCTGATAGGTTTCGAGAAAACAAAAATTATACGTGTTTTGGCGTCTAATTCTCTTTTTACGCTGGCCTAAAGTTTGCGCATTTCTAGCAGATCAATTATAATAAACCATTGTACAACTGCTTAATTTTGCATCAGAGCTTGTTTGTATGTTCAGTAATTTATGGTAAAATTTTCCGTAGAATATTTTCTTCCAACATATTAACCCTTTGGCACCCACCATTATGGGTCTTTTTTGCTTTTTCCGAAAAAGTTTCTTTTTTGACCCATTACGAGGGTCGATAGAGGGTTAATATGTTCAAGAAATATGTTGCCCATGAAATTTTATTCTAGGTCACTGAAGAACAAAAACTAAACTTTAGAAAAAATAAACCCACATTCCAAAAATTTTTCAAATTTTCACCTTTTATACTTACTCAATGAGCAAGTGCGTCTTTAAAAGTATTTTCTAAACTAAAAGTTTATTTTACATTGTAAAATAAACCTTATTTGTTTTTTCCATAAAAAGAATTAAAAAATTAATATTTTTTTCTCGAATTTTTACTCCTTTCATGCATTTTCATGACATTGGTCATTACAATGTACAAAATTCCAAAAGCTCTACAGCCTTTCCCAAAAACTTTTATCATCATTTTTTGGTTTTTATTCTTAACTAAGTCCGAATATACGAGTCAAAAACTAAAAAAATTTGTTTTACCCCCAAATAAAAAAGTTGAGAAGAAAGGGTTAAAAGTAAAGGAGGATGAGGCATGACTTATTTTTTTATCTGATCTAATTCTTTTGGTTCCAGCTCCTAAAACCTAAGCTATTTTTATATTTCAGTCTTAAATTCAGAATTACACAAAGAAAAACAGGCGCAAGTTTTCTACTGGGTTGAAGTAAATACATACTTACAACTTACCAACTTAAGTGCGTATGTATGAGAAATGTGAAATAAAATAGATTTACTTAGAGAGTGTGTATTTACATACTTACAAATAAATAGCGAATTGTTAAAGTGAGAGTCTTGTATAAAGAGATATATAATATTGTTCCGGGATTTGTTTATTCTAAAGTGGCAATAAAAGTTAAAATGAATACATATTTTTCAGGGTTAGCAATAGAGCTTTGCGGCTGAAAAGCATAAAATGGCATTATGTGAAGTTATATCTAAAACAAAACAGAGAATGGAAAGCGACGAAAATATGTAGCTAATGAAATAATCATAAACAAAATTTTAGCCAATGTACAGAAAAATAAAATTCAAACAGAATTTAAAAACATCTGTTTGACATTTTCTGAACTTCATGGCGTATACGTAATATTAATGGCTTAAATGAATACACGATTCGTTATATAATTAAATAGCAGTCATAGAAATAGAAAATGAAGATAAAATAATTAATATTTTATTATCAAGAGCACAAAATGTTTCCGATCAAAAAAAGAACTTTTATAACTAATAAAAATAAATTTGAAAATAATCATCAGCTCCATGCTTGCTTGTTTGTTTTCACACAATTTTCCAAATTAAAAGCAAAATATTTACAAATTATCAGCATTATTATTATCTCTTGACAAAGCAAACTTGTTTTTAATTTTCCACACCAATACATAGAGATAAACTTTGGTAATATAATATTCTTACAGGCAGACTGCAATGTACATAAATATGTATGTTTGAATGTATGTATGTGTTGGTAAAAGTAAAAAACAAACAGCAACTCGTTCGCGTACTCATCCTCACGCATTCATGCATGTGTATACCTTGAATTTATGCCAAAACGGAAGCGGATATATGTAAGTATATGCGCAAATTTATCCACATATACCGAAAAGTACACATAAGTACGTAAACACACACAGTTAAAAATGCGTTGAAATGTTATTTTATAGCTTATTATGCATGCTCAAAATATGTTAAGAAAACATTGTTGGTAGGTTGTTACTGAAATCAGAGAATGAATGAAAATTTTACTGCATATGCACAAAGTTAACAAATAAAAATAAACATAAATTTCAGTTACTATGTGGCATTTATACTTTCGCAAGTCGGAAGTGAATGTAAATCTAAAGTTGCACATAATGTTTACATGAAAAGCAAAAAAAGTATTCTTTGTTTTTCTTTCACTTCCGTTTTAGGGGGTTTCTTTGCTTTTCTTTATTCTCTTTTTTGTTTTTTGCTAATTTATAAGAGCTCTGAATGCCATGCCAAGAAAGCGTATGTAAAATACAATTTCTTCTTCAGTAGACAACTGAGTATTTGCAGTATGTACAATGGAAATAGTGCATAACAAATTGTTGTTTTTGAACACAAGCTCTTCATTAAATGAACTTTAAGAAAGTTGCTTATATGCATTAGGCTGGTTTAGGCTTGTATGGAAAAAACTAAAGTTGCTCCGATTTTCGCTCCCCTGGCATCAAAAGTTTTGTTTTGGCCTAACTTAGCACTGTGTTAAATTTCGTTAATTTGGACCCGAAACCATTTTCAAACCTGGAAGTTGCTGATTATGGGGAAAATCGTGGAGTATAAGTACAGGAATTTGTTCCATTTATTTAAAAATTACAATTGGATAACTTAATATGTGGTTTTTGAGTAGATGCATATAAATCTGTTATTTGCTTCTCTGTGACTTATTTAGTTTTAGAGAAATCGACCTATTAAGGACATAAAATTTGAACTAGATTTACTTAAAAAGGATTGTTTGTTTGTACAAACGAAAATATCAGATGGTGATTGACATGTTTAAAAAAAAGCTTCTGTTATCAAAACCTTACTAAATGTCATAGCAGAGGTGAATATAAAGAATTTTTAGAGTTAGCACGGATATTTCTTGATAAAAGAAGTGCTTTTTTCATATCATGTGCGGTGGATGACAAAAGAAATTTATGACCTAAAAATTGTTTTGCTTCCTTCGTAATCAATTCACTTTACCTACAAAGCAATTAAATGCAGCCAAGATGTTTATATTTTCATAATACTAAAATATATTCAAGTATGGTTTGGTTGCACCAATGCTGTAGAAGCTTCATTTATGGATTACTGCTTCGTAAAAGACTCGTTCGGATATGAAATTAGTGATCCAGCCGTATCCATGGTAATACAAAATAAAATCGAAAACCATTTGTGGTGTTTAGTAGAGGAAACAGTAGCTCATGAATGTGTCCTTTGCAGAAAAAGAACAAATGATTGAACGACTATAATCGAACCCCGTTGTGAAATTGAAAAATGGCAGAACCATCGAAAATGTCAAAGTCTTCCAAAGCCATAGTATAAGTGATTTTGTGTCACACTAAAAAAAAATCAAATCAACATCAAAAATTATAAAAAAGAATATTGAAAGATTAAGAACTATCACTAAAATTACTGATGAGGAATCGTGGCCGATTCCGAAACGGTCGTCTGATTTGCCTGTCTCTATATACACTGTTAATATGATGACTACATATATAGTAGCTTGCCTACGAGATATATGAAATGTGCAAAGTTCTAATTTTTCCTGCTCCTAGTGGATTTTCTGAAAGATTATATGAGAAAAATAAGATTTAGAAAAATATATAGAGGTCTCTAGTGGAAAATAGCCAGTCGGTTTTGAACCAAAGGCTTAAAAATAGGCTTTGAAAAGGTAAATAGATTTAATCGTTGATAATTTCTAAAATATTAAATTTTTAGTAATTGTTCCAAACAAGATAACTAGGCCAATATTTTGTTCTTAGAAAGTTTTGACCTACAAGTAAAATTTAACCATGTTTTGATCGAAAATCTGTCAATTTTGTACAAAATTTCTATGGGAAAAATTCCTTGAACGAATTTTTTTCAATTTTTCAGGGGTGGTATTTTCTGTTTAAACCTTTTATATTACAGAGGATTAAATGTGAATGGATTAAAAAAAAAATAAGCCGTCTCAAAATTAAAAAAAATCGATTTTTTAATTTTTTTTTTTTTGAATTTTGAGTTTACTTAAAGGTAGACAATTCTTGATACAGTAGAATAGCGATAATTTTTACCCCTTTAATTCAAAAATCTCAATAATTTGCAACAAACTGTTGGAAAAAATCCCTTTAATTCGTAAAAATTCCAAACATTTTGGTCCCTATATCGTATTTTTTTTCAGTACAAGATCTGCTTAACCTCTTATAAATCGTAATTGATTACACAGTGCAACAAAAATTTTATACGCAAGATTTTCGAACGGTTTTATAGTAATTTAGGGTCGCTGATCACGATTGCGTACTCAGTTTTTCTCCATGACAATATGGACCTGAAGTCGGAAAAATGGGGTCATAATTGCTCGGATGAGGCACGTCTCCAACCAAGTGCCTCGAGATTAATGCAAAACCCGATATATATAATATAAAAGTTTTAAACAGAAAATACCACCTCTGAAAAATTGAAAAAAATTCGTTTAAGGAATTTTTCCCGTGGAAATTTTGTACAAAATTGACAGATTTTCGATCAAAACATGGTTAAATTTTACTCGTAGGTCAAAACTTTCTAAGAACAAAATATTGGCCTAGTTATCCTTAAAAATTGTGTTTGGAAAAATTATTCAAAATTCAATATTTTAGAAATAATCAACTATTAAAGTTATTTACCTTTTCAAAGTCTATTTTTAAGCCTTTGGTTCAAAACCGACTATCTATTTTCCACTAGAGACCACTATATTTTTTTCTAAATCTTATTTTTCTCATATAATCTTTCAGAAAATCCACTAGGAGCAGGAAAATATCGAACTTTGCACAGATGGGCAATCTAATATATACGTTCTGTTAAAGTTTTAGCCGCTGAAAGAGGTGTTGTATTTATGAAAGACTACAACAAAATTTTGTCAAATTATAAAGAACAGAAGCAACAATTATTTCTTATCGTAGAAAGATATCGTAAAAAGTATGCTTTTTGTAAAAACACCATGCTAATATAAAAACTCTGGCTCAAGCTAGATTCGGAATAAATTGCGCTATTTCTTCTTACAAAGAAGTTGGAATGCGGATATGTATCGGAACCGCCAAAACACAGAAGGTGGTGCACTAACTGGATATAAGGCTCGACAGCAATTCGTCCTACTGGGCCAAAACAGATATGAATTGTGGGCTGACGGGATGAAAGCCGCAAACCAAAGAACGCTTTTAGCGTCGAACAGAGGTTCCAATGACAAATCTAGTAGGACAAAACTCTAGAAATTAACAAAATTTATAAAAATTTGGTGTATATACATAATACCACAGGCCACTTATTGATTTTTTGCAAAAGCGGGAGTGGTCATTAATCCTTTACCCAATTGCCATACAAATCCTACCTACCAAAAATATTTTAAAAGGAAAGATCGCATTGGATTGAATTAAATGAATATGCATACAAAAAATCGCTAGCAAATCATAAGTGGCGTTTGGGGGTAAACATACCCCTGTCTTTCTGTGTCCCCCGTCCTCTTCCCCCCCCCCCCCCCCCGCTCCCCTTCCTCTTCCCTTACCAATGAATCCTCGTACTGTTTGGTTGCTAATCATGAATCAACAGAAAATTTTAAAGAAACGAAAAAATTAAAACCCTCTTTTAGAAAATGTCTGAATTCTCTGGTGAAGACATATCGCTCATTTACTAAAAGACTGTCATAAGTCAAAAAATACGATTTTTGAGTTAATGATGAAGAATTATTCATTATGTCACGCTTCATATTATGTAAAAATTTCATATTAATATCTTGTATACTCTGCGCGTGAGAATTATAAGATTTCTTCTTTTTTCTGCAAAGTGGGAGTCAATTGAAAACTTTAAACGCGTTTTCTGCAAAATCGCGTTTTTTGAGTTATGGCAGACTTTTAGTAACTGAGCGATATATTCATATATACATAGGTAAATATGACTCTTCTAATAGTTTGCTATTATTTTTTATTCATTTTTTCATATTATTTTTTTAATTATAAACATAAATACATATTCATTGAGAATAAATGCTAAGTGCGAAAATGAGAAACCTTACACTATAAAAGCTGTAATATTTGATCCATAGAACTACTGCTAACTTGCGATGTAACCAATTTCTATTTTTGTACAGAAAATCTCCGAGAATATGACGGAAATTTGCCCGACGTTGTTTTAATTTGCAGCAAAAAAATATTACTTTTGCTACTTATCATTTTTTGAACAGTTTCCTGAGAGTTTTTTAATATAAATTTATTTAAAATATATTCATAAACGGAGGTTGTTTTCTTTGGACCGTCCACATCATTCCGCCAAACATAATGATGCTATCACTGAGCGATTAAAAATTAAATTTGAAACAAAGTTGGCAAAAGTAGGCTATAAAACACAAACTGCTCGATTAGAAACTACAATTACTACGAACATTTTCGAAAATATCTGCGTGTCATGGTAAAAGCCGAGCAATCTTACTGATTATACGGTGATGGACAAACGGATGACGCAAAGGACACATTTTTCCAATGTATAAGATGGCAATCCGAACGAAAAGGCTTCGAATATGCAATTGGCTCACTCACCACTGACAGCGTAATCTAGACAATGCTGAACAACGAAGAAAATTGGTACCACGTGGCAAGATAAGCAAAAGTTGTGCTACGTAAAAAGAAGCGAGCCTGGACGCAGGTGAAACAATGATAGCCTAATAAGTACGTAAACAGACTCCACCTTAAAGTAATGCAAAAGCTTTTTCAGGGTGTAAGTAAGTGGAATGAGTAAGAGGAGGATGTTTTAGTGAGTGCAACCCGCACATATCAAACCTGTGATGACAGTTTCGGCGATATGTAAGACCTGCAAAAAAAAAAACTATGTATGTGAGCTGAGTGTTCATATCCTCAGTGTAATTATTCTGGCTACTGTGAGCTAGTACAGAAATTTAGCCAAAGAAATACTTGCGAAGAAAATAGTTTACTGTAATATTTATTCCTGATTGAAGTAAGTAGAAGACAATTCATATGAACTATTTAGAATTTTAAACTATTAAAGACATTTCGATTTACCCCTCAGCGTTTTCCACATCAAAAAATAATGACAACTTAAATCTCAATACGATATGTATAAGTTATCAATAAAATCCAATAACTCCAAGGTGATCCACACCGGCAACAACAAAATGAAATTAAATATTAAACAAACGCGTTTGGTTTCCGGTTTGATTGCTCGTGTGTGTGTGTGTGTGTGTGTGTGTGAGTGTATATATGCATGTATTGAGTGCGTATTTATATGAGTGGGTGCTATCTACACTGGCGGTCACAAAAACCGCATCACTTGCAATACTGCTGCAATTTCGGTAATATTTCCTAACTTAGCCCAAATTTCCCTTCCTTTGTAAAGGAGATTCCCTTGTTTATGTTTTCAGAATGTATTTTAGTGAAATTTACCATTTTTTATTGCGCTTGTTTGGCAAAAAGAAGAATTTTTGAATAAGTGCCAAAAACAACTGCAAAGTACAAACAATTGTCGCGCCACCAAAATGTCGAAATATTTGTTTTTAGGTATCAAAGCTCAATGCCTGAAAAAATGTGATTCCTACATTCGACTCTTGCTGGACTGATCCAAAAAAACGTTTCTGAGGAACGTTGCCGTGTTTGCAGAACCCAAAACCGTTTTCTGCAAAAGATTAACAATTCTATGATGAACGAAAATTCGTTCACGATAAAATTAAAGCAATTTTCTTTTCTGACAAATGAAAAAAACGTTTCTGCTAAACGAAAGTCTATAACGCTTTTCTCTTTTTATTTCCGTTTTCTTCTCATCTCGCTTCTCGTCGCAAAAAGAAGCAGCAGCGACGCTTACATTCAAACTCCACACAACAACAAATCAACACAACATAACGGGAAGTATCATTTGTCAACGCATTATTGAAGAATTTTAATTGTGCATTGAAATTATTTCATCCCATTTCTTTTTGTCTATAAAAAAGTGCGTGATGTTTATAAAAAACTAATAATAGTGTGTGATTTATAATAACACTTTTTCTAGTTTTTAATCAGAAAATTTTATTTAAACAAAAACCACAATAAAATGCCAATGTATATATGAAAATTGTTTCTGCTTTCTTTTTTATATTTTTCAGCGAAATATTGCATTTTATTGCAAACGTTTCTAGTAAATCGTAAAAGAATTGAACCGTTTATGATGAATAAATGTTCGTTCATGGCAAACGAATAGAAACGTTCGTGGAAAACGTTTTTCCGTTATTGTGAAAGAATTGAACCGTTTATGATGAATAAATCTTCGTTCATGGCAACCGAATACAGTCGTGTATGATAAATAAATGTTTGTTCATCATGAAAACATTCCATGAACGAAGTTCGTTTAGTGAAAATTTCGTTTCAGAGAAACGAATTTTTTCTTTGCGTGTATGGAAGACAAATACGAAAGAAACTGGTATAACCTGAAAGAGAACCATAAATTGCCGATTCAAAAGTGCTGTCACAAAAAGAGCTAAAGAGCCAAGGAGCTATGACAACGTGAATATAAATGTCAAAACCTTACGCGGAAAGAAACGAAAGTTCGGCCTGTATGGGAGACGATCAGCCAAAAAGTCTTTGTTGACGAAATGGATGGAAACAAATCGCCTGGCATGGACTAAAAACTACAGTAATTGAACTCTGGCAGACTCGATAAAAGTTATATGATCGGGCAAATGAAACTAAATTTTTTATGCGCATTTAATCTTCGGTACGTGCGTTGCTCAGATATAAACCAATAGAAGGTTAACTGTGTAGTGAAAATAGTAAAATTCTCACAAAGTCAAATAGTTTGGATGGGCAAGTTGTCTTTTCTGTTTGAGTGTTTCCATGAATATTTTTTAAATTGTTATTTTTTTTAATTGTTTTTGACAGTTACTTTCAGTTTTACATAGTTTAACTTAAAAATGGCAAAGAATAAATTTCTAAATGATGTGGAAAAAGGACAAATTAAAATTTTAAAAGAAAATGGACTATCTAATAGAGCAATCAGCCGTCAAATTAAAAGATCGGAGAAGGTATTGAAAAATACGGCAATTCATCCTCCAAATGCAAAAAAATACTGAGATAACCCGTCATCAAAGTAATCTTATCAAACAAGAAGCCGCTAAAAATCGACTAAGCAGATTGTCTCAAAATTAGCACTTCCAGTTGGAAAACGAAGAGTTCAACAAATTTTAAGCGCGGACCAAAACATTAAATGGAAAAAACCTACAAAAAAGCCACAACTTACACTTCCTCACAAAGTGGCCAGATTACAATTTGCGAAAAAGCATATGCATTAGACTGATAGTTGGTACAATTTAATTTTTTCAGATGAAAAAAATTTTATCTCGACGGACCAGACGGATTTAGTTATTATTGGCATGATCTTCGCGCAAACAATCCACCAAGACGCAACTTCGGAGGCGGATCCGTAATGATATGGGGGGCTTTTTCGTATCATGGAAAGCTGCAATTATGCGTTATTACGACAAAGATGAATTCGGAAAAGTATGTTGAGATGTTGGACGATGTTCTCATCGCTTATTTAGAAGACAATGCTGGCATAGAGTTTACCTTTCAACAAGATAATGCCAGTATCCATGTTTCAAAAAAATCAAAAGAATTTTTTTCATCTCGTTCCATACCATTACTTGACTGGCCAGCTAGAAGTCCGGACCTGAAACCAATCGGGAATGTTTGGGGCATAATTGCAAGAGCTGTATATAAAAATGGACGACAATATGTAACAGTGAAAGAGCTAAAAACAGCAATTTTACAAGCTTGATTAACACCCTTCGTAAATTAATTGATTCACTACCAGCCAGAACTTTTCAGACAATTAACAAAAATGGAGGACCAACCACATACTAAAGTCACAAATTTTTCTTTTTAGTTAGCTTTTTTTTTAACAATCATATGCAGTGCGGCTAAGCAAATTTCGCTACAAATTATTATACATATATTGTCAATATTTTAACACATTCATAAATTTGAACTTGAATTTTTATAATTTCGTATAATTTTGTTTTAAATAAAAAATACATTGAAGTACTTTAATATTTATTCAATCCTAATATTGTTTTTTCTCTCATAATCGCATAAAACCATGTGCGGCTAAACAAATTTCGTGCACTGTATATCCTGGATTCCTTACATTCTGTCAAATAAGTACCCGGAAATTCTCATTTTAAATTTTCCCTCTGAGAATATTTCAAAAAAATTTTCCCTGGTTGGCACAACTGTCAACCACTACTCTGTGAATTTTTATTGCTATGTGTCATTTAGTTTGGTTACGGCGTCATTAAGAACAAGTCAACCTTTTGTGTGCGTTGCGATTTTTACTATGGATAAAAATATCGAACAAAGAGTTTGTGTGAAATTTTGTGTTTCAAACGAAATTTCTTGTGCCAAAACGTTGGAAATGTTGAAAAAAATATTTGGTGATTCAACCATGTCGAAAACTCAAGTTTACGATTGGTATAAATCGTTCAAAGAGGGGCGAGAAGAAGTGAACGATTTGCCACGTTCAGGACGGCCTTCGACCTCTTCAACTGAAGAAAACGTCGACAAAATAAAGGAAATGGTGCTCGAAAATCGTCATTATAGTTTGCGAGAGATAGCCCAAGAAATGAACATGTCTCATGAGACCGCTCGTCATATTTTGGTTGATGTTTTGGGTATGCGGAAAGTCTCAGCGCGATTGGTGCCAAAAGATCTGAATTTTCTTCAAAAAGTGAATCGCAGTAAGGTGGCTGAAGACATGCTTGAACGCGTAAATTCCGATCCAACGTTCATCGAACGCATCATAACTGGTGACGAGACATGGGTTTTCGAGTACGACATGCAAACAAGTCAACAATCATCGGAATGGTGCGCCAAAAATGAGCCGAAACCGAAAAAACCGCGCCAAAGCAAATCGAAAATCAAGGTGATGCTGACCGTTTTCTTCGATATTCGTGGTGTTGTTCATTCGGAATTCTTACCGGAGGGCCAAACCGTCAATAAAGAATATTATCTTGGCGTTATGAGGCGTTTGAGAGAGAATGTTCGTCGCAAAAGACCAGATTTGTAGCGGAACTACTGTTGGATTTTGCACCACGATAATGCACCAGCGCACAAAGCGATCATTGTGAACGAGTTTTTGAACAAAAATTCAACAAATATCATCGAACAACCACCGTACTCTCCAGATATGGCCCCGTGTGACTTTTTCCTGTTTCCAAAACTCAAATTACCACTTCGTTGAACCCGTTTTGAGAGCATTGAAGACATCAAAACTAATTCGCAACGAGAACTGAAGGCCATCCCGGAATATAGCTTTAAAAAGTGTTTCGATGATTGGATTGTTCGTTGGAAGAAGTGTATTGCCTCAGAAGGGGCCTATTTTGAAGGGGATATAATAAATTTAGATGATTGATAAGTTGTTTGTGTTTTATTTCGGGTACTTATTTGACAGAATGTATACTATATTGAGTGGACTGTGAACGTCCACAAATATAGGTAACATATTATGGAGCAATTGCTGTAAGCCAATTGTGGTATGCTTTCGCTCATTAATGACGTTATTTTTTCGCACGACTTCTGCGGCATATCATCTCGCCAAATTGGCAAAGTTTAGTAAGTAATTAATGTCTAATGTTTTATAACTTTAGAGATAGTAAAAAAGTTAGATAATTGATTCTTATTTTTTAGCAAAATCAAAATGTTGTTGATGATGTTAGAATTTACTGGTGGGAATGATCAGGTAGCTTGGGCGGTTTAAGTCCGACAGAGCACCTCTGTCATAAAACGAAACAGAAAGTTGCTCAAAATATGCAAAAGAATAAAAAATCCCTTGTTGGAGTTCTGAAAAAAGTTTGGTATTAAAAAAATAACGAATGATATGCTTAAAGTGCTTGTCGACCCTATGCCATTCAAGATAACGCCCATAAGAAATGCTCAGAGAGGGGCGCCATTAAACTAAACAATTTTGCTTATGACTCTATTATTAATAAATAAATGGTTTACACCTTCCAAAAAAAACAATTATTTTTATTTTTACATACTTTTAATCAATACCCTCAAAAACGTGAAATTTCTTCCATATTTTTGTTTTGATTAAAAAGTAATAAAATTTGTGTGTATGTATGATGTTTCTTTTGCAATTTTGTTCATTTTGTTCCCAAAATTAAAGAAAAAAAATTACATTCACTAAAACAAAGTCAGGTTTAGGTCCCACTTTAAACGATTTTCTTGAAATTGGTGGGTGGTGCGGTTTTTGTGACCGCCAGTGTATTTTCTCTACACACTAAATTAAATAGTATGCCATATTAGTTTCAACTTGAATTTTATTGAATCTAAGAGGAAATTGAATCAGAAAACATAAGAAATATAAGAATAGATAGCATATAAATGAAGACATACATATACACGTATGTATGTGTGTATGCAATAAAGTGTGTATGCGTATGTGTATGCATCAATAAAACAATGCGGAATATTAGTTTGCACGTCATTTGCTTTGACTTCAATTTCCGGTGGAATCACTATGCTGCAATCCACTCAAGCAAATATCGATGAAAATTAAAATCTTGCAGTTGGTTTTTTTTATTGCGATAACATCGTGGTTGTTGGAGAATATGGTTTGACGACGCCAGTCGCGATGAAAGAAGACATGCTTTCATGATTGCTGAAACGGAAGTGGAAGATAATAAAAATAGCAAAACTGAAAAGCGTAGGCAAAAAGCAATAAGTGAGTATGCAATTTTACTTGAATAAGGAAAGATGCTGCTGTCATAGAGAATGCGAATTTTAAAAAATATTATTGGAAAATTTTTACTACCTTCGGTTTTATTATTATTTTTTTTTTTTTGTTTTTTTGTTCGATTGTTTTCTGCTTTTCATTATTGCTTGATATGCAAATAATAATGCAGGTTTTCTGGTATGCTTTCAACTACTCATTTACAAAGATTTAACTGACGTTTCTTTTATGCTTGTGCTTGTGCTTGTTTTATTGTACCTACATACCTTCATTGAACGCTGCTGACATATGTTAAACCTTAAGTAGCGCAATTACGGCATGTTGACACACAAAAAAGACCAACTATAAACGGTAAACGACAAGGTCGTCGACGACAGATGTTTAATTAAAATCGTTTTGCATTGTGCGAGTGTGCGTATTTATGTGTGTGTGTGCAAAAGAATTTTCACACACACCCACCGTAGAACGTGAGCTACATGAGAAATGGGCCACACAAAAACTGTGGATAAAAAAGAAAAACTACACGCTTTCATGTGCCTTCATTTATAAGCACACAAATTAAATTGACTTTGACTTTTACTCATAGCGCTAGCGTTCGCCAGAAACTTGTTCACCTACTTACTTCAACCTTCAATGCCGCCAGCATTGCTCACATTAATTTTACTACTACTACTACTACTGCAACTGATGATAAGCACCATTTTAGTTTCATTTCGATTTATGTAAATGCCAGTAAGTTAGTAGTCGGAGAAATGAATTTCACAAAAAAATTTCGGCAGCAAATAATGCAAATTATTTTTCATAATTTTTTACATTCCATTTTTTATTACTTTTTATTTAGTTTATTTTTTTTTTATTATTATTATTGTTTTCTTCATTGAAGGAACTTTATAACAGAATTTGCATACAGCAATTATGCCTCAGGCATTTTACAAATATTTAACAAAAAATTCCACTAAAAATGAAAAATGACAGAAAAAAATGTTTGTGTTTAAACAAAAAAAGTTTATTTTTTTCCTCAAAAATAGAAATTTAATTAATCATGGTCACTCAAGTGCAGCATGGATTAAAAACTTTTCATAACTTGCATTTTTCATTTAACTTGCTGTGTTGGTTTTTGTTTCCTTCACGTTGGATGACAAAGCAATTCAATTACAGTTTATTATGTGAAAATTATAGATGAAACAATTAACCAAAATGAATTATATGCAGAATTGATAGTTGGTATATGTATTAAGTGAATTTCTTTTTAACAATTTGGTATAAATGATGTATTCCAGATACTTTAAATACTTTAGTATATTTTCGGGTTTTTGGTGGTTTTCCACTAATTGAGAAAAAACCACATCGTCAGTTTTCGCAGGTTTCGCAGTTTATAGTTTTTAGCTCTGTATCAAGATTTCTAATATCAGCAGATTTAACTTCACCTAAGTTGCTGAAAGACACTTGGCTTATTATTTATTTTGAAGGGGTTTTCCGAAATAGACTACGTATGGCTACTTTTCGTTCTCTTTGCGAGATTTAAAAACTTGCATAGGGGGTAAGTACTTTCCAGACCTCTTTAATTACTCAGTAAAACATGCAACCAGTATCATTTTGGTGTGATCAACTGTGTTTTCCGACATTTGGAAATGTGCATGATAAATTTGTTTTTAACCCTTCGATGGGCACTTCTTTAGGAGGCGCTAACATAACCTCCTGGGCTTTATAGGGCCCAGTGAATAAAACGATAGTTATGGCCTATTACAGCATATTATTGCTCAAAATTTATATAGGGTTTTGTTCACTAAATATTCTGCTATAGTTTCAGAGAGCATAGCGTAAATGAGGGTAATTCGGATCGATGTATATAATTCGGCTCGATTTTGTTTTTCTTTGGTATTTTTTAAAATTACGTCCTTTTTCAAAACGAACCAAAATTATTTCCTCTTTCTAATGGTATGCAACACTTATTTCAATTATCTAATAACTAATCAGTTGTGAGCGAAAAAAACAAAGAGTGAGCATGTTTTCATACAAAGCCTTAGCAAATCGATCACAAATTGTCACCAGAAAACAGTTCCCGAAAAAAAGTTTGGCAAAATCTTTTTAAAACGATTAAAACTCACTGCATTTACGAACAAAATTAAAAGAAATTTCTGGTGTTTCTAATGGTTTGGCGGTATACTGTATATAAAAACTCAAATACCAGTTCTTTTGTTATAAATAGATACTTTTTGCTTCATTTATACTGTTTATATATATTGAAATCGGTTAACTACGTCAACACTTACGGCAAATCATTGCTGACATGTGGCAAACACATGTAAAATACTGATATAAAGTTTTCTGAAAAGTTTAAATTACCCAGGAATTCAATTATTCGCTCTCATTAATTGATATCACTCATACGTCGTGTATGCCACACAAAAAAAAACCATCGGTTTGAATTTTTCATTCGAACACAATTGATGAAACGAAACAGTTCATTTCATGTTGCAGAGATTTCAATTTCAATCGAAAAGGAAATTTATGTCGAAGCTAAATATATTTTTCCCTACTTTCATACACGACGTATGAGTGACATCAATTAAAGTGAGTTGCGTACATCACTTGAATTTAACTATTAATTAGAAAGATTGCAAAAATTCTAATTTCGTATTAAAACTTAAGGATTTCATTCTTTGTCAACCAACTAAACTACATAGTAACCTTTGAATTCTTAGTCGAAGCAAAAAAAAAAAAAAATAATTCCATTCGGTATAAGCAAATTAATTAAACTCTATTTGCCAAGGTAATAAAGAAAGAAATCGCTTAGGAAATAATCATCACGATTTATAAATTAGTTTAGTTTTCTTGCTTTTCGTTTGCAAATGAGAGATGCTGGTGAATAAAAGAAGCAAAAACGACACAAATAAACTTAAATATGTCAAAGGCAATCAGGCGAGTTGCTAGGTTGGTAGGCAGTTAGATACGTTAGAAGATAAATAGCTAGGCAATTTAAGATAGTAGATTGATAAGCTAAACTGATTTATGAGCATAAATATGCCAGCGAATTGTAGAACATTTTCAAAATTAAGAAAGGTATTACGTTACCTTCAGTTCTCACTTGCAGTTCACTTTTATGACTTTGTCAACACACGTAGCTAAAGTAGTAAAAGTATTCAAGCTTTTCTCTTCTGCATCACAATCAGAAAACATAGAAAATTCTATGGAGAAGTGACATATTGAAGTAATTTCCTTTCTTCAATGTCATCACCACCGCGTTCTATGCGACTGCAATTTTGAGATTGTTAACTTCTCTGCTGACCAACTGACCAACAAATGTGTAATAATGTTCAAGCTCACTTTCGTTCGCCTCCATTTACTACTACATATATATGCATACACACACACAGAACACATTTGCAATTTTTCAATTCGAACTTAATTTTGTGAATGTCGTTGCAATCTCGTAGAATTACACATCGCAGTCACAGTCGTCGTCGTCGCCGTTGTCGTTCTTGTCATTCACATATGTGTGTGCAGCATGTCCGTCTGTCCATTCATCCATCCATCCTCTCTTCATTCGTTTTCTCAGTCCATATAATTTTTGTAGGCCACCGCAATAATTTGTCAATGTCAAAATTTTGCTTTGCAGTTTACAACAGGAAAACAACAACAACACAGAAAACAAACAAACAAACAAACGCACTAATGTCACACTCACATTGGGACATCAGTGTGTTCCATTGAACTCAACTCAATGACTCGTCATTCAGGTTAGAAATTCAATGATTCAACTTTAAAATTTTGAAGCTTTTTCACTAACTATATATGTTCATGTTTTCCCCTCCCATTATTTCTTTAAATAATTTATTTATACTGCAGACATTATTCAATTAATTTAATTGCTTCTTCTGTTTCGTCTAAAAATTTTGCATTTAATTGGTTTGATTTAATTTCAACGGCTTGAATTTTTCCACCTTTGCAATTCAAATCAAAAATTTTCTCACACTCATACTAGAAATGCTAGTGTTAAGTTGTAATCAGAGAAGAAATGATGGTAGGAAGGATGAGGATACATTCATAGATATTAATTTCCACTTTCATAATGCATTATTGCTGCTTGTGTACACAAACGGAAAAAAAAACTCACACACACACACTCTCACACACAGCTACTTGCTGCTCTAATTTAAATTACATTACTGTAATTTATGCAATATTCAAGATAAATTATTTCTATTGAAAATACTTATTTATGTAAGGTTGAAATTTAGGAAAGGGCATGGAGGGCAAATTATATAAAATCAATTAAAATTTATTGCATGAAAACTTCAGAAGAATATGGTTTAAATTTATAATTTCTAGTGCACTTACGTGTTTGTGATTCATTGCTTAGTACATTATTGAGCTACGTGTTACATTGTGGCTTCAAATTCCTGGTAAGGTAGAAAACTGAGAACTCGCCTGTGCTGTGTCACATCTTGATAGCAAATTGAAAATTTTTAAAGAGAGTTCAACTTTTATCAATTGATGTAGATTACTTAATTCTTAGGTAATAGAATTCAATTTAAAAAATTTAAGTAAAAAAGGTTATGGTATATGACATAGGAGCTCGATTCAAAAGAGTTGATCTCTTTGATTTTCAAATTTTCCACCCCACCCCATACTTTCTGTTATAGTTTCTTTCCTGGAAATGTATATTTTTCTACCTGTAAAAAGTGATACCTCAAGGAAGAAGCTTCCTTGAGGAGCTGATATGTGAACTTAGTTGAAATGTCTACAGACAATACTGTGAGAGCAAGCCAACGATTAATCATGCAATGAAAAATACAAATACAAGATTCACCTTGATAAGGAGACCAAAAAACAGTTGAAGGATACCGTAAAGCCTTAGATGACGAGCTACGCTGTTCAAGTAGGAAAACCTACTATAACACATTATAATTTAAAAGAGATAGTTCAGAACCCACTTCATTCCGTTAGCAAAGCAAATGAATAATAATTTTTGATTGCAGTTATTAAATAATATATTTGACTCCAAAATAAAAAATGCAGTTAGAAATCATTTTTGAGTCACCGTTTGGTTATTCATTTAGAAAAGTCTTTTTTGGAGTCAAGGGATTGTAATTATTTTTTTGAAATCATGGGAATACAAATCTTATGACTCCAAAATCATGATTGATTTGAAGTCATTTGGAGTCACTTGATTACCCTTAGAATCACTTGAAGTCACATCCAGTCACTTGGAGTCAATTGAAGTCTGTTGGAGTTAATTGGGATTTTGAAGTCGATTGGAGTCACTTGAAGTTATTTGGAGTCAATCCCCAATTGAAGTCATTTGGGGATGTGAAGGTCAATTGATTGGAAGTTATTGTTACATTTAATTTGATTTTCCCCAGATCGAGAATTGTATCTTCTCTCATAAATGGGTAATCAATAAATAATCAGGTTTCTCAAGTTTTCGGTTTTAAAATACGAAAATATAAAACTGCACTTTTTGCAGTATTTATGAGAGAAACAGTTTGAGAGGCTTGAGCATTTATGAGAGAAGATTCAGTTTGAATTCTGTTGTATTTAATGAATAGGACTATTCACGATCTGGTAAAAATGATCTTAGACAAGTTCAATCAATTATTGTGACATTACTTAGACAACTTAATCAAGATTAGTATCTATGTGTTGCCTAAAGTTTCTGAAATAATAGCAGTGGCACTCTTAAAACAGCTAATGGGCCTACTTTTCTCGACCATCGACGTGCCACGGGAGAGTTTCCGTGCTGGTTCCTCTCTTTCGCACCGAATGGGAGCGTACGGTAAAATATTATCGCTATAAAAAGGGAAAATACAAGAAGTTGAAACTTGATCAACAAGGGCTAACAGCCTTATTCATGGGGCTGCTCAGTAAGGAGGAGTTAAAAAAGAGACAAGAAATCTTTGTTGAATTTTCAGGATTGACGAAGGGGAAATCTCTTCTAGAGCATTAAAATATGTAACCAAATGATCAGAAGAGAGGGAGAAATATCATCAAAACAGAGGAAAAAAATGATCAGAATAGAGAAAAAAGTGATCAGAACAGAGGAAGAAAAGTCATTAAAACAGAGGAAGAAGAATCATCAAAACAGAGAAAGAAAAATTATCAGAACAGAGGAAAAAAAAGAACAGAGAAGAAAAATCACCAGAACAGAGGAAGAAAAGACATAAGAACGGAGGAAAAAAAATTGTCAGAATAGAGGAAGAAAAATCATCGGAATAGAAGAAAAAAAGGAACAGAACAGAGGAAGGAAAATCATCAGAACAGAGGAAGAAAAAATCATCAGACAAAGGAAAAAGAATTATCCGAACAGAGAAAGAAAAATCATCACAACTGAGATAGAAAAATTATCAGAGCAGAGAAAGAAAAATCATCAGAATATATGAAGAAAATCGTCAGAATAGAGGAAGAGAAAATCAACAGAATAGAGGAAGAAAAATGATTAGAACAGAGGAAGAAAAATCATCAGAACAAAGAAGAAGAATCACCAGAACAGAGGAAGAAAAGTCATAAGAACAAAAGAAGAAAAATTGTCCGAATAGAGGAAGAAAAATCATCGGAATAGAGGAAAAAAAGGAACAGAACAGAGGAAGGAAAATCATCAGAACAGAGGAAGAGAAAATCATCAGAACAAAGGAAGAAGAATTATCCGAACAGAGAAAGAAAAATCATTAGAATTTATGAAGAAAATCGTCCGAATAGAGGAAGAGAAAATCATCATAATAGAGAGAAAAAAATGATCAGAACAGAGGAAGAAAAATGATCAAAACAGAGGAAGAAAAATCATCAAAAATATAAAATATGTCTATTAAAGATAAGAGGATACAAAAATCAAAAAATTGGAAGAATCGGATTATCCAGGGGTTGTCTACCGCTCTATAGCTATTTTTTTTTTTCAACCTTTAATAAATTACAAACAACTCAATATAGAAGCATGAAATTTAGTGTCATGATTGTGGAAGACCTAAGTAACCATAATTTCAAAACAAACCGATTCTATCAAGACCCATTAAAATTCGAGCGTCAAAGGGTTAAAGCTATTAAACAATACAAATGAAGACTCATCAGTAAAGATGACGTTGCTCCGATCTCGACTCAAATTCTGTGCTCATGTCAAACGTTTTGCAATATGCTTTTTGGTCAATAATGATTTTACGTTGGTCGTTTCTTCACAGTTGCCTGATTCCAAAAGTCTTTACCTAATTATAAATGTTAATCTGTTGCTATGTTTTTTGGATAGTTGATGTTGGGGTTCGCTAAGGGTAAGCGTTGGTTTTTTTCATATAAGCTAAGTTTTTTTTTTACCTAGATGAGTGTGTGTAGCTTTTCAGTGTTCAAGTATCAATCCTGAATAAAAATCAACAGTTCTAGAGTATCGGTTTTACGGTACACCCTAGAGCGTTGATTCTAGTAAGCAACAGATCAAAATTTATTATTTAACCCTCTCAAGATTTTCGTACATATATGTGTACATGAATTTGAACATTTTTCCTGACTTTGATTTAAATGCCAACCAAACAATTTTAATATTGGCGTCTTTGTTATTTTTTTCCTCTAACGTTTAGAATTTATGTGGTTACAATCGAAGCATAGCTGTCGAAACTATTGTGACTTTTATGGGACAAAATTATTAAAAATACTATATAATAAAAATATTTGTAAAAAAAACAAATTTCTTATGTAGATAGAACCTTCCTCTATCGATAGAGACACATTTTGTATAAGTCGGAGTATTTTAAAGCTCCCTGAACGTTTTTTTTGTACAAATATGTGTACATCGCGTGCGGCTAAATCTGAACATCTAAAAATTCGTGAATAGTATTTTTTGACTATTTGGGGGCTCCTAAACATGAAAATCAACATCTTGATTTTTTTCTACCAGTCTTTCAATTCAATTCCTCTGTTAGTTTTCTTGATCTAAAATCTTTAGGAAACCTTATCCTTTTATTAGAGGTTAATTTATTCAACCAAAATCGAAAAAGCTTAATAAAATCTTTGCTGGCTTACTTAATGTGTGAAAATACGAGCCCTCATGAACGTTTATGTAGTGAATTGATTTTTTCCGCTCAAATGTAAATGTAAAAGAATCACCCATACAAGTATAAGCTCTCCAAATGCATTAGTAACGTAATAAACTGGTTTGATCCTGGTCATGTTTATGCAAATACTATAGCTAATACCAATGTAGACAGGCACGAAATTATTCAAGTACAACTTTTTTTCATGTTCACATTTTGTTCTAAAGCAGTGGTTCTCAACTGTTTTCATCCTACGCCCCCCTTTACGAATTCATGGTAAGCGCACGCCTCCCCAACTTTGATTTTCACACCACATTTTTTATGCTGACTTATTATTTGTTTTAATTAAATCATACCTACCTGGAAAAATATCTAGTTTTTGCCTAGTTTGGAGTTCGTCCTGCATCCAGAAAAATAACCATCTCTTAAACAAAGAAAAAGTTTCCTCAATTTGAATCCACGAAAATTTCTCTCGTTTATGTAAATTTTCCTGAAAATGAAGAAAAATGTGTTCCTTTCATGCAACCATGGTGTTCAATTTGAAGTAAGTTATTTCTTAACTTTTAGAAATTTAGTTGCGGTGCTGCCCACCAATTGCAATAAAATCCCATATTTTAATGAAATTGTTAAAACAAAAATTAAAAGAAAGTAAGTTAAAAAAGTAAGTAAAATGCAAGCAAATATGGGTGTAGTAAATGGGCATCTACATTTATCATTTTTTCTAAAACTTAGTCCTTACAACGCGTCGCTGCATAAACCTGTTTCTTCCAAAAATTTAGTCGCATCAGCATATAAAAACTCAAGCACCATTTGGCTACGAAACAAAAGTATCAAAATACCATAAAGGGACAAATTACCTTATTTAGAATAAAATAAGGTTGCATTATTAAACTTGCATATTCTTTGTGCAAAGAAAATTAAAGAAAGAGACGAATATACCAAAAATGTTCTCCATACAAAATTTTGGTACACACTTTACTCTTTTGGCCTTAGCAGACAATCGCGTACGCTTTGCTTTTCTTTTGAATTTTTTGGTCGGCGTCTCTATTTCAAGCTAAGCGGTTGTGTTTGTGGCTGTTGGTATAATTTGTGAAAAAAAATTTATAAATATTGTGAAAAAAAAACAAAATATAATCGAAAGAAATAAATTTCAATAAACTTCAATTTATAATTTTTTGTTGGCCATAAGGAACTTTTGATCATTTCAAGGCGACGACGCCTGTAGTGTATGTAAAAATACGTATGAATGTAAACTTTAATACTTATTAAAAATAAAATAACAAATGAATACAAGTAAAAAAACATAATTTCTTCTAAATTATTCCTCAAACGGAGGAAAATTTTACCTAAATTATATACAATTTCTCATGTTGAAATAAAATATTTTTCATTTGAAAAACGCAATTTCTACAAATTGAAGACATATTTATTTAATTTATGGAAAACTTCCTTCTTTCAAAGAAACTTTTCTCTAAAATAAAGAAAAATTTCCTCAATTCAAAGAAATGTTGTATATCGAAATGAGGAAACCGTTTCTATGGCGCCGTTTTTCTTCAGACGAGGTAAGTATTTTTCTGGGTGTGGTTAGTGCGTCGAAGATAAGCTAGACTAGTGAACTTATCTAGTATTAAAATTGATCTTTGTGAGGAAAACTACGATGGTGAAATTTTAGTGTGGTCTTAGTTGGAAAATCGCCAGGAAAACCTAACCAAATAATTATTATAATAAATCGAACCCATCATACATTATCTAAGAGAAACCAGCCAAGAAACCCACCAAAGGCTAAAAAAAGACTGAAGAAAAAGAAAAAGACAAGAATGACGGTGATTTAGAATGAAAACACTTTTAAATACGAATATTTTTCTTCATAAAATTATTTTGAGTGCGTAATTGTATTTTTAAATACATTTTCATAATCTAAATATGAAATTACTTGTTAATGCCTAGCCAGTGCCTGGCACGCAAGACTCGTTAGAGGCTTGACATGTTGGCTTCATGAAGCAAGGCATTACACTAGCAACACGGCTTTCTAATTTCCCGACAGGCCTCCCAGACCGATCCTTTCATGAGGCTATAAATGCGTATTTTAAATACATTCGTTTAATGTTACAAACTTCAACATTTAATTTTTTTATAAATAATAGTATTAATATTTTGTCACAAAAATTTACAAACAATTAAAAAAAATGGGATTTCTGTTCTTAAAAAGTATTTAAAGTTGAGTTTTTTGAAAATGATATTTCAATATGCAGCTTTTTACACATAATATGAAAGGAGAAATTATTTGATTAAATACTATAGCATTGCAGAGTACGCAAAAATCTGTTTATTGGAATGCGTTCGCGCCTCCTTTCAAATCTGTCTACGCCCCTCCAGGGGGGTGCGCCCCATCTCTTGAGAACCACTGTTCTAAAGCACTCAAATACGAACCCTGTTTACCGAGCTCTAATTCCTAGGTTCACAAAATAAAAATATTCAACTTTATATCAACTATTCTTATTTATTAATTCCATGGAAAATATTTTTAGTATTTAAACAAGGAGGAAACTATTATGCCTATAGGTAGCCAATATAGATATGAATGTAATTTATTCAACTACATACTCTTGCAAACTGTCACTTATCACTTTATGAGAAGCGTAGTTGAACATCGCATATCAGCATTTCACTGCATTGCCGTTGGTGTGCATACGATTAAATCTTGACCGAAATGACAGCTGCAAAATGTAATAATATGAAAGACACATCATGAAACGACATTTGAAGAGGAAATGCAATTGTGATTACACATACATATACACATACATACAAGTAGTTATGTACTTAATAATAGCGAAAAGGCAAACGCAAAACGCCATCAGACAGATAATGTCCATTTCAAGTTATGATGGAATTAATCGCGATATTAAAACTTTTAAAATTTATTGTACAATGCTGTAAATATTAATGAAATTTAAAATATTTAAAATTTAAAGAAATATTTAGGTAAATACAAAAAAAATGTAAAAAAAAATCAAATTGAAATTCCTACGATTTTCTAGAAGATTTTCAAACATTTTCACAAAAAGAGATGAAAATGAAACAGTGAGAGTAACTCGATTCGTTTTCTCAGAATGCATTAAAAATCCGCCAATCAAATTAACTTCTTAAAAAAGAGAGTAATTTTGTTGCAATCTTCTCTCTATCAGTACAAATTTTCTCTGAGAGAGCTATGAATCGGCATATCTATACATTTATAAGTGTAACTACAATTCTATTCCAGAAGATCCAGAAGTGCTACGATATCATATATACAGGGTGACAATCGTAAAGTGACGCACACATTTCAGCAGTTATTTTCAAAAGGACGTACTTCCATTAAGTACAATTAAGTGTTAACATTGCTGAATATATAAGCATTCATTTGAACCCCACCTCATTCAATATAACCTCCTTTAGCCTGGTGGCCATTCTTGAGATATTATGAATCCAGAAAAATTGTCTTTTATCCAGGTTTGCGTTAATTTTGCCATGTGGGAAGGTGCAGAATCTTGCTGGAAAGTCCAGTTTTCATTTCCAAATGTATCTTGGGCCCAGGGAAGCGCATGTTCATTTAAAATGCTCCGATAAACAACCTGGTCAATTTTAACACCCTCTTCAACGAATATTAGAGGAGTTCTGGCATTAGCGGAAACTCCAGCCCATACCATAACAGAAGCTGGCTTTTGAACTCGGCCAACAGTCCTATTTTGTTGCGATGGTGATGTTAGCCACATTCGGTCATTTTGCGCATTGAAATGTTGTTCAACCGTGAAAATTTTTTCATCTGTAAACAAGATATTTTCAACATTTTTTAACACGGAGGAGCGTAGCAACGCCTTGCATCTTTGCAGTCGCAAATCTTTCTTTTTTTGTGTCAGATCTTGAGCTTTTCGGAGCTTGTACGGCTTAAGATTAAGCTTTGATTTTGCAATGATTCGCACTGTTTCACGGTTTACTCCCACTTCCTTAGCGATTTTTCTCATTGAGCGCCTTGGATTTCGCTTGATTCGTTTACGAATTTTTTCTGTTAAACCAGTAGTGGCAACTGTTGAAAATTTTCCCCGGTCTCTATCTCCAAAACCCCCAGTTTCATTATATCGAATAATAGCTCGGTCTACCGTACGACTTGACAAATTTAAAGCCTTTGCAATTTGACGGCTACTATAATTTGCCAAATGAAATTTCATAATTTCACGACGAATATTTTCCTTGTCCATTTTTATGGAAATTTCAAAATGTAATAACAAAAATTCAAATGAAATTAAAAGCAAAGCCAATGATGAATGAATTTGCTTTTTAAATTAAAGTAACGGTAAATGGCAAAGCTTGCTGCAGAGTATTAAACTTGCGTCACTTTACAATTGTCACCCTGTATATATATATATATATATATCAATCAATAAAGAGCTTGACGAGTAGGTTAGCCAAAAATTATCAGATTTAAAATTGGTTAAGCCAATTCCAAAATATTAGCGTCGGAAGTTCTTTAAAATTCACTCATTGAACAAAGCATTGCATTCATCGTTGTAAAAATTATTGCTTAAGCGGGAGTAGGTTAGGTTGGAGTGGCAGCCTTCTGCTTGAAAGCACATCTAAGCACATTTAGGCTCATTGTGATACCACAGTACGGCGCGACTCCCCCATTTACGGATTGGAGAACCATGAGGATTCCATAATGAATCTGGCTATGTCCTTAATATTTACGGATGATAGCTCGGACAGACTAGTGAAGAAAGGTGAGCCCAGGGGTTTTAGTCTCCTCCTGGCCAGGGATGGGCATTCGCACATGAAATGGAGGACTGTTTCTTCCTCCTCCTCAGAGCCGCAGCCCCGACAGAAGTCATTGAATGGCAGTCCTCCGGGAGTAAATAATAAATAAGAGAAAGAGTGAAGACATGAGTAACGGCATCTCTCAGAATTATCTAACGAATTATCTGCATACACAAATAACAAAACAAACACCAACGAGTAGTTTGGTTCTCTTTTGATATTTGTTTTTTCATAAAGAGATTTTTTGAGCAAAAAACAAAATAAAATAATAGCCCCAGTTACTGGGGCCTTACCGACTAGTGTTATTATAATTTTTATAGAACTTTTTTGATTTCAGATTTCAAATAAAGCAATCAAGCACTCATTATTTGAGAATCTTTCTGTTTTATATTTTTCTTCTTGCTCCTCTATTTTACACTCTCGGCAAAACTATAATTTTAAAAATAGAAAAATAATCATATAAAACTTAATTCGCTGTGAACAATTGTTAATGGGGTACTTTGTATAATTTTATTTATAGATTTTTTTTTAAATAAAAGAAATCAATAATTTACTAATTTAAAGATAAACAAAACAAAAATTAAAATTTTTAATAATTGCTTTCTCTTTCTATGATTTTTAGCGTTTCTTTTTTTTTTTTTTTTTTTTTTTTTTTGCTATTGTTTTTGTGAATATTTCTATAAACTTGCGAAAACAAAATTGCACAGCAAATGAAAAAAAACTCCCCCTTATTCTTCTGAAACCGCATGAGTTATAATTTTATATTGCCAAAAGAATAAAAATCATTTTAATCACCACTAACAGCTGGAAACAAAAATAAACAAAAAAAATTTGTTTCTGTTTTTCCCCTTTGTTTTTTTGTATTTGACTTTTTACTCTGTAAATCTCCATCAACATTTATGAGCAGATATTAAATAAACAAATCGTTTTCGAATTTTTTTTTATTTTTTTTTTTTATTATTATTATTTTCATGTGCGTGAGAACAGATATGAAAAAGATACGAAAGCATCACGTTGAAGTAAAATAAAAATCATTTTTATGGCGATACGTATTTATGCATTAGCACTTTCTCATTTACATGTAGTTAAAATTAATGAAGAATTATGCGTTCTGAATCTGCAAAAAAAAAATTTAAGGAGGACAAGTTAAGTGGTATAAACATTTGATTATTTCTAATGGAAAATTTCAAGTATTCAGTATTAAAATAAAAAGATTTATAAGGTTTTTTCCACTTCTTTTTCTTACCAAGTTCTGTTTTGAATCCTTTTTCCAAACTAAGCTTTGGCTGTATGCAGTACCTCAGAATAACAATTTGAGGGTGCTGTTTTTCTAGAATATCAAATTTCTTTCGATTAAGCCATCCATTGGCCTCGTTATCTTCACCAGACATCCTTAGGAGGGTCCTCTTCATCTGGGATTGAATATGGATATAAAGAGATGTCAGTTCTAATAGGACCTTCATGGATGCCGTCGGATGAGTTCGCATGACATCAGTTACGCACACAAGCCAATCTTTGCAGTTTATTAAGTGCGTCGGTGAGTGACTGCTGCCTCCATAAATAACCGCAAACCCTTGTAAAAATCCATCGCAGTATTTTAAGATTTCGACCCCAACTTTTTCCTTTTCTTACTTTAAAATTCAGTTTTGGTCGTAACTGATTTAAAGTAAAGAGAGTTTCTCTATTTATATATAGGTATCCAAGAGTGTAAAATCGCTTAGAGAGTGCATTGCTCTTTCATTCATTCACTTGAATGATTTTTTCGATAACTCAAAAACTATTTCACTTTTAAGCTATTGTACAAAAATCTTTTCGCTTCATTTAATACAGTATATCCAGTGAATTAAATAGTGGAAAAAAAAACTTTAGCTATAAAACATCAAAATCATCTATTCTTCTCCCCTATCCCCTTCGCTCTCTTGCCATCAACATGACACAATAAACAACAGCAAAATTGTAAAAAATTGTCAAAAATGCTCTTCCACTTGAATGCATCGAAAGTCAGGCAGGCAAACACACACAAAAACATAAATGCATAAATACAGCAAAATGCATACACTCCACACATATTTAAATGTGCATAAAAGCGAATCTCATAAGAACAAAAACTAAACTGAATACCGGAAAATAAAACTTTTCTATTATTTTATGCCGCGCGCAAAAAAATACGCCACAAATTTCTTTTAATGCTTAAAAATTGTCCATATAAAAAATAAACGCACACACACACACACATAATTATATTTATGTGCATATGAATCATTCGTATACATATTAGGGGGATTCGTTAAGTCTAGTTATACCCTTGCACGGTGCAAAGGTATCCTATGGTGTAACAACAAATCCTAGTCCATTTCACGCAATCGGAAAACAAACATTTTTTTTTTGCTTTTCTTGCACCGTGCATGGGCATATGCTAGACATAGTGAGTACCCCTAATATGCATTACTTATATGATGCTCATCTTTTATAACTTCACATGAAAAGTTGACAATGTTTTTCTGTAGATACAAAGTTTTCATTTTATTACTACTTATATGGTACAAAGTCAGAAACGCTGGAGAAAATGAAAAACGACAAAGTTTTGTGATTTCAAACTTTTGTTTCTTAACACTTGGCATACCGTCAGTTATGAAGAACAGCTGGAAGTGGGTTGTAAACATCATGTTCTAGCTCAACTCAACACACATAAATAACTTTTATGAATTTCTTCATAACAAATAATTCATTGAATTGATGAAACATCAAAATTGAAATTTCAACTGAAAAATAATCGAAAAAATTTCACGAAGTTTGTGGTTTAAATTTTGTAAACTCAAGACAAGATTAATAGAATATGAGACCTAGAATCTTACTTCCGTTAATAAAAATACTCAATTCAGTAAACACGCTAGAGTAACCTTAGAGGGACTCGAGTACACAGATTAAGAATCACTAGTCTATAAAGATCTAATGCACAATTTCAACAAGTTTCATAACTGCGTAAGTAGAAAATGAATGCAACTTGCAATATATGCGTATGTGTGTGTGTGACTTTGTGTGTTTATCTGCATCGTGACTGTGAATATGACACTTCAAAAATTCATTTGCTTGATTCTTAGTATGTTGCATTGGTGTTTCATTCATAACGGCAAAATTATTCAGAAAACTCTATTCGCAATATACACAAAAAAGTTTACCAATTTGTTGGCGTTGGTGTTTTTTCTATTAACTACTACCTCTTTGTGTTACTTTGTGCGTTTGTGCGTAGGTGCTTGTTTGTATGTAGGTGTAAGTGTAGCCCACTTCTATTTTAAATATATGAAAACAGAGCACAATTTTTTAATAATTTTTTTTTTTTTTCAGAAATAATTCGGAGAATTGAGGCCCCCATATTTTTGTGTTTCAAGATTTTCAATAGCATCATATTCAGAATTTCAAAGAATAAAAATATACACAGTACATTTGCTTTGGTTGCGTAGTAGAAATACAAGCTTTAAACTAAAATTAAAATTTTGCTAACCAGTTATACTTTCAATGATTAGAAGGAGGAGAGTAGAAACCAAAATGGGACCAACAACAATCAGACTTCAAATAGCAAAAGGTTGAGTATTATCAACTCTTGTGTGGAGCCTAGTAACAGGATCTTCATAACACTAACAGTCAAGGATATAATGTTTATTTTTTGATGTGTAAGCATTTTAGCTCACAGTATGGGCAAAATTTCAAATGTGTAAAATGTAAGATGTAAGATAACTGTAACGTCCAGTTCCCCTCTCGCTTGCACTACTGCACGGCATGACTGTGCCACTCTAAACAACAAAGAGAAGAGAGAAAAAAGGAGAGAGAGAGAGAAATTAAAATAAGAGCGGAGTTTGTTTGTTTATGTTTCGATCAATTTACTCACATATATATGTACATACGAAAACAAAATGTGTGTGCATATTTATCCGTGGCAGAATTATTTGTTAGTGTTAAACGTGTGGAGATCGACTATACCATACAAGAAATACATTGTTTCTTATTTTTATTAAATAAGTGGGATGACTAGTCACCCCTGTTGCCTTTCTAAGGTTAAATGCGGAAAGCATTTATTGTCGCCTGAGAATTGATTTGGCGTATGTGTGTACAAATTCATATACCTATACGCCAAATCAATTCTCAGGCGACGTTATGTAAAAATTTCACATCTAATAAAATTTCAAATCGACAGGAAAGCGCAGAAAAAAAGGTGCAATTACAACTGCGTATATGCGAACATATCGTGCCCGATGCATTGAGTAAAAGAAAAATAATGCAACTACGATTTGGGGCAATTGCAAAATATTTTTGTTATCACAACAACAAATACCATATATGCGATATGGAATAAAAATTTGCATTTGCAATGATACAAGGCCATTTGTAATTTATATAAATTGGGCTATTACATATGAACGATAATGACATCTAATAAATTTTTAAGTTTATAAAAGAATTTTTATTATATGAATTATTTACCTACCATATAGATTATACATCAAATCCCTATAAGTGGCTATACATATGTGAGCTTATGTATATGGCATTCAGTTGGCTTAACTGTTTACACATCAAGAATCTTGCGTGCCTTGCACACATCCATTGTTTTTTTTTTTATTCTTATTGTACCAAAAGCAGTCAAAGGCAAACGAAGTGCCTGCACAATGAAAAGAAAACTCCCTCATATAAATCCCACAAGGCTGGATCACGTGATGATTGGCATTACACAGGAACTCAAACATTCGGGAATAACTCTAGATTCAAAGCTTTTCTGGAAGAAGTATGCAGAAAAGATTATTGGCAAAACTACTAAATCACTCATGATATTCAGAAGCTTAGCAGGAAAACCTGGACTTATACTCCGTATATCCTAAAGTGAATCCTATCGTAAAGCCCAGAGAAACAATCAGAAGAAGGATTGGAACAAGAAACATTTTCAAAGCAAAACAATTACTTTGGTTCCGATCCTTTTCTAAACATATAAACAAACCTACACAATGAAATATAATTAAAAAAAAAAAGGAAAGGGCAAAATAAATGGGTAGTGGACTCAGAGCCCTAAGCTTAGACAGCATAGGTATTTATTTGTGATTTTAATTTAATGAGAAGCTACCTGTGTAAGTACAATATAATTTAACCAAGCCCGACGAGAGGGGGGTGGGTCGGGGAGGATTCCCACCGGGCCCGGAGTTTTTGAGGGGCCCGCATTTCAATCCAAATCCTAAAATCCGGAAGAACTTTAACAAGCGTTAATGCGTCTGAAAATTGAATTACAAACCATGAAAATTATTTATCGGCCTGGAAGCGAAATCAGCAAGAAAATTAAATTTTGAAGAAATCATCAATTCCTTCGCATCAGCCAAAGCAAGAAAGGCGTACTTATGAATTATGCGCATTATGAGAGTTGATAAGAAAAAGTTTTTATGTAATTAAAGTAAAATGGAAACTTATTATACCAACGGTTCTCAACTGTGCTCATCCTACGCCCCCCCTTTTCGAATTCGTGGCAAACCCGCGCCTCCCTACTTTGATTTTCACACAACAGTTTTACTATTTTTTTAATTAATACATACTCGCCTGGATAAAATTCTAGTTGTTCCGTAGTTCGGAAGAGGCTATGGTTAGTCTGCGTCAAAGATAAAGTAAATTTATTAAGTAGTTGAATAGTTCTTGACGACCTCGATAGCCTAGTGGATAGTGCACTAGACTTTCATCTGGGAGGTTCGGGTTCGATTCCCGTCTTCGTCTGGTGGTTAATTTTCATAACTTTCTTATATTCACTATCAATATGAAGTGGATGAGAATTATAAGAATGTGTGCAAGTACACACATTGGTTGGTAATGGCAAAACCACCAAGCCGATAAAAAATTGCCACACCGCCGTTCGGAATCGGCGTTAAACTGTAGGTCCAACTATGTGGTATCATAAAGAAAATTAATAAAGAAAACCCAATGAGCCGTTCAGGCCTAAGTGTGTCTCTCGACAACCACTCCAACATAACCTAACCACCTGAATAGTTCTTCGTGAGGAAAACTAGGATGGTATTTCGAAAATATGTTTACAATTCTTGATTACAATTAAAAGCTAACTTTACCCACAGAATGTACCAAATTTTAAAAACCTGTACCAATGTATCAAGCGCAGAAAAATGGAAAAAAATTGTACCAAAGTGGCAACCGTGCCCCCGGCGTAAATTTAAAAACGATTCTAAAGAAGTAAACTTCAAAAATAGGTAGTAAGAAAGAAATAGAAACTAGACTTTTTCTAACAATCTATTTTTTCTACCTCTCTCTTTCAGACAGGCATTGATGTTTGCGCCAAAGTAAACAGCCACTAAGGAAATAAACAAAATTTGTATTTTGATAAAAAATAATTTTTTGATTTTTTCATGCAATTTTTGCCACACTCGTGTAACCTTAACCCATGTACTTACATAAAAAACTTCAAATATGCATTTGACAATCACTTCAAATAAAAAATTCACAAAAAAAAAGCAATTGACCTAATTTTGATGAATTTTAAGCCATCACTGTTTTCCTAGAATTGCGCTTTCACATTTTTTTTCAATATTTTAATCTTAAAAATAAATATATTCCATTTACTTTTTTACTGTGTGTTTCGAATATTTTCAATACAAATTTTTTGTTTAAATATATTCAATATAATTTTTTTTTTATTATGGACTTCCATTTCAATATACATACGTGTATTTTGAAAGTGAACTGTCAAATGTGGCATTTTTAAAGGCTGATAATTTTATTTTATTTTTTTAGTTTCAGTATTTCACTCAAAGCAAAATTATGAATTACGACTGAGCACTGAGTATTGTGTGCAGATAAGTGCAATGACTTTTGTTTATAGCCAAAAATACAACAACAAAAACATTCACAAATATTGGCCACATCTGCAATCACTTGCTACTGTCAATCAAAAACTGACATCAACTATATAGCGTAAATTTTGATTGACAGGCGCGCCGCAGCCGTCGACGTCGTCATCATTTTTGTTGTTTTTTATTGTTTTCTTTATTTTTTTCTTTGAATAACGTAAAAAACTCTCACACAGTAAATTGAAAGCAGTGATATTTTTGCATCACTCGCGCACAGGAAACATCTACATACATAAAAAATTGTGTTTATTTTGTCTTGCATTAAATTTGTGAATGATGATGACGATTTTTATTTTTTCGTTGACTGTGTCAATGTTGTAAATTTTGACAGTTGAATTGACATTTGCATTGTGGTAGTGTGTGTGTGTATGTGTGAGGGAAATGTTTTGACTGTAAATATTTTTGGAATTCATGTTCTTCTTGTTATTGTTTGCGGTAAGAGGATGATGGAAATTATGAATAATGATATTGGTTTTTTTTTCTTTTTCTTTTTTGGCACTGTTCAAAAGGAAAAATTTAAATTAATATTGGAGCTGCATGCATGAATGCATGAATTAGTTGCATATGGCAGCGTGTAAAAATTATGAGCAAGTTTTTGGACATTTGGGAGTTCAGAAGAATTATTATATAATAATTATGTGTTTATTAAAAAAAAAAACTCGATGCCTTTTGCGGAATAGGAATATTTTTAACAAACAAAATATCCATTATGACTAACCAAAACTCATTTCACTTACCAATAAACGTTATAACCAACCAAAATAAGTTTTTGTTGCTAGTAACAACCCACAAACGTATCCAAAATTGATTTGGTTTGATACTCGCAAAAAACTCTATCCATAACGAGCTTTTATTGGCACGGAGTGGCTGCGTTTGATTCCGTGCCGAGACGATTTTTATTTTTTAATCAATCTGATCGATATTCAAAAAACAACAATTTTTTTTTTTTTTTATTAAAAAAAAATATAAAAATTTAAGTAAAAAATTTTCCTTACCGAAATTTGTTATTGGGTGCAGTTCTGGTTGCGTATATTGGTTGTTGGTTAACCAGTTTTTTTATCCGAGGCTTGTGTTGTTCTATAAGCGGGTTGGTAAAAACTTTCAAGTAGATTGCTAATCTCGATTGAAAGGATTTTTTATCGACCTTTTCTGGTCTAGATCCGTTGTACTCTACTATAGCAAGGGCACCTCGTGCAGAATGTGACTCTTCACCACGCACAACGGTCTTGAATAAGAAGAGGCTCTGGTTCACAAGACTCTATAATGTCACATCATTTATCTCTGAGTTCACACCCCCATCCTTGGTTATACAGTTATTTCGGATAATAATAATGGTCATTGATAACCAAAACAGATTTGAATTGATTATAATATTAATAACCAAACTGATTTTAGGTTCGTCATTATTCTTTGTTGCTAATCGAAACAGATTTTAATTACTCATATTTTAACCAAAATATATTGTGGTTGTTCACAATGGCTGAAAATTAGTTTTAGCCATTACTGTTAGAACCACTTCGATCCGCTAGCGACATGAAACCTAGAGAAGAAAGGTAAAACGGGAAACTCGTCAACTAGGTAAGAGTTGGAAAGGGCTAAAAGTAATTGCTAGGAACCGCATGCGATGGAACTTTGTCGTCGTTGATAATATGCTCCGCTAGTAAGAAAAATATTCAAATTTCTAGTTTCTTCATCATTTGACCCAGCAACTGTATTGCAAGATCGGCAACCTTTTAATGGTGGGGTCAGTTTTAAATTCAGCAAAATTTTTACGCAATCTTATGTAGTTATACACATTACAGAGCTTCCGTGAAGCTTGATATTCACACACACTGATTCTGCATTGCTTATGTTTTGTTGTGAGCTAAACGATACAATTACAATTACATCCTCATTCGACAGGGAAACTTGGGTTATAGTCGATTACTTTTCAGCATATGGAATCAAAATTTACGATACCTTTAAACAAAATTTCTGATGGAAGATCTGCAGAAATTCGATTTGTTATTCACTATAGAATATAGACATCACGTAAAAACGGTAAAACAATTTTACAAATGTAGAAATGCATATAGAATAAATGCGCCAAATTCCAGAACGGAGATTGTACGATATCAATGTGATTCTGGTGAAGGCAAAAATTAATGAAAATACAAAATTTATCAAAGAAATGATAGCTGATAAACTGATTAAATCCCGAATATTTGAAAATTCATAAAGAAATTCTCTCGATGGGTTCCACGAAATTTAAATGATGGGCGAAAAGAAGCATGTATTTTTATTTGCTCAAGATTTCCTTAAAAATTGTCAAGAGTGGCTAGTACCTTTAATAATATCGTAACAGCAGGCAAACCTTGGTTTTATACGTACGAACGGGAAATTAAAGAGCAGTTCAAATGAGGGAATGGTCAAACCGCGTTAGTCTACATAGTTCAGACAAAATATCAAAGAAAAATTGTTTTTGTAGGAATATCTTTGATCGCCGTAACGTAGTGATTAGTGTACTGGACTGCTACGTACGATGCCCAGGTTCAATACTAGGTATGTTCAAAAATTTAAACTATATAATACAAATTTATTTACTCAACCTCATCTCTTGGCTGGGAATGGTAAACAACTAAGAGTAAAAATTGTTTGTGAAAAGCTTTTCACCTCGCCATTCGGATTCGGCATAAAACTGTAGGTCCTTTCGAGTACAAATATAACTCGCACAACGTGAATGAATGCAAAAAACTTGACCTACGTTCTCAGTGGGCAGAGAAGCATTCCCTTTAGAAATAAAGAATTAAAAATTGTTTCTTATTCTCAATTAATTTAAAAAATTATATAAGAAAATTAAAGGGAAAAGAAAATACATTAAAGGAAATAGCGCCCTGTGGCGAAGTTGATGCCTTCTGGTCTACTAACGGTTAACTGGAACTGATGATAACACAGTGCAGCAGACATTTTCGGGCCTCAACGAAACCTATCTCATATTAAGTACGAGTTAGTGGTAGTAAAACCCGAGCTGGGTTTTGGTTCACCTCACCACAATTTCTTTATGATCAATCCGTAGAAATAGAATACTTTTTAAAACCCGAAATATTGAAATATTAATTAAACTATGCGACAAATTGAGGATGTCCAAAACTGATCAGGATCAGAGTTTGCTTTATGAGCAAAATTCATACTAGAATTAGCCCTCTGTGGATTCAATTAATAGGGCTAAAAGGAAATTTTTCTGGAAAAGTCCAAAAAATCTCTAAGGGATGAATCTAATGGGTTAATATATTCCAAAAATATATCCTACATAAAATTTTTTATAAGGTGATGACCACATAAACGTTCTCAGATGCAAAAATAACCAAGATTTCTTATATTTTATGATGCCAACATGTTCAGAAATAGGTAAAGTTTAGGACCCAGTAAAAAAAATTTGACGTTAACCCAGTAATGCCTTATGGTACCTTGTCGCTGAGCTGTTCCTGAGCCAGTTTCAAAAACAATTTTTTTCTCAAGTTACTTTCTTGAACTATCTACTTTGGTTCCCGCTCGTCTTTGATGGGTTAAGGCAGCAGTTAACCACAGTTCTCTAAAACACTTCCGCTATCTAACAAGGATACTCTGATACCGATCACTCTGGGCACCCTCAATTTTATTTTTATAAATACGAGCATTTATACGAAAAATTGCCTAGTTTCTGATGAGGCCCTAGATAGGCTTATCCTGCTGGTGGCAAGAGCCTGTCAACGAAAAATTGGAGAGACTCAGGAGAGCCTTGCTGCTAGTGTAACGTTTTGCCTCACGAGGCCAACATGTCGAGCCCCTAACAAGGCTAAGCATTAACCAGACTCTAGTAATTTCATATTTAGGTTTTAAAAATTTATTTCTGGATGGATTTTATATAAAAAAAATATCATCATTTATATTATATGATATGTGAGTTTCTGTAATTTTCCCTCTACTTCCAAATCACTGTGTTTTTATTCCAAATCGCCGTCATTCTTGTTTCTTTCTTTTTCTACCGAGTCTTTTCTAGCCTCTGCTTGGTTCTCGACTGCCTTTTACTCAGAAATTTTGATATTAGGAATCACTTTAGATAACACAGTGTTACAAAATTTAGTGAAGTAGAATATTGTTGGTCTCTCAACGAGAAACTGATAGTGCTGAATTTTTTAAAAATAACGATTAATTACACATTTTTGAGTTGAATGGCAAAAAATTTTATTTTTGCAAAAATTTTGTTTTCATAAAAAGTTTAATAACTTAGTCAATTACTTACCGATTTTCAAAAACAAACTTCCGTATTACTCGCTTATAAACATGTTTTTAAAATAAATCCATAAGTAGTATAGCTTCTTTATAAAATAGTATGTACAAGCACCGTCAAAGTTGGGAAAAAGCAAAAAAAATTAAAAAAAATTGTGTTTGCTGGACAAATACGTACAGATTTCTCAAGTTTTCTTTATTAAGAGATATATCATTCAAATAGTCTAAGTTTCTTTTTTCTAAAACCAGTAAGAATCTGTTGATAATCAACCAAATTACAGGCTTATAAGTGCCCAAAAGTACCGAAAACCGATTTTTTAACGGTAAATCAAGATTTTGGGGGTGTTTGGAAAATTTCAAGTACAGACTCTTGTTTTACTCGACAAGACCTACAAGAAAAATAGTATGACTTCCCAGGTATTTTTTACTGTCGCACCGTGTAATGCCTGGTTGAGGCGATTTTCCAACTAAAATCTCACTAAGCTTTCACCATCCTAGTTTTCCTCATGAGGAACTACCCGATAAGTTTATCCTTGACACCGACTAATCAGAAACTCCTCAAAACTAGACATAAACTATATTTTTCCAGGCGGGTATGATTTAATGATTTAATTTAAAAAATAGTAAGGAAGGGATTGAAACGTCACTTCCAAGAACGTATTACTCGTCACGCAATTCACATACTTGCAAAATTCTCACTTTTACTTGACGATTTGAAAGTTCACAAGGCGACGTAGGATAGAGGTCATTATATAGAGTTAATGTGTTAACCCATTAATTACGAGAGCAAACCGATTAAAAACCAAACAATCTTCAATCACACGTCTTTATCGTCACAAATTCAAACACCAAATGTTATATTCGAATTTTTCTATTTTTTTTTTTTAAGTTTCTCTCTTCGCGTTAGAATAACTGTGATAGCGATTACGTGTTACGGTAACTTTCTTTATCTGCATTAAAATATATTTTTTTGTTGTGCGTATACGCATCATTAGGACTTAAAGAGTTAAACCTGGATACTTAAGCTTCGAGAACCATGGTTCTGTGGAATCTTCCTCAAATCTCACACCACTTCCGCTTCTTCCATTTCAGTCATCGATGGAAAATTCACAAAATTATGTAAATCAATTTTATTACTTCCAACGCTAAACTTCGACATTTTTATATATTATTTATTTCATGTGGTGGTAATAAGCTTTATATAATCTGTGAAAAAATGCTTCAAATCGCTTTTGTAAATCCAGAGTTTTACGCGGATAAACAAACAAACAAACAAACTTTTCTTTTTTTTATAATATTCATTTGGAGGTATGAGTGTAGCCATGTAAAGAAAACAAAACGAAAGTTCAATCAACTCGCAAAATTACAATATATTGACCAACAAATATCAATACGCATAGGCGTACATAGAATTTTTTTTCTCAGAACCAAAGCTTTCTTTCAGTTGAATTTCATTATTTTTTCTTCCTTTAGTGTATTTTCTGTTACTTATAGTGAATCCAGGTTCTTTTTTTTTTTGTTTGGAATGAACAATCTGCCCCATTTATTCACTTAAACGCAAGCACATGATAAAAATACGATTTGAATTAATTAAGGGATTCAATGTAAATTGATTGAGAATGAGTTTTTCAATCATATGATAATCAAGTATACATACATATATATGTACAATGAAGTGTAATACATGCGTTGTTTATATCATGTGGTTGCTGTGTAAGTAGCTATTGGCAACAACAACAATAATAATAATAATAATAATAATAATAAAAGACAACAACCATTCTACGATGAGTTAACAACGAATTGAATTAATTCCAATCCTCTAAATAATCTACTACCAGTACACACACACACACATATACACACATACATATATATACGAAATGTTTATAAATATATGATAGAATCGAAGTGAGATAGAGAGAGCGAGATAAAGAATACTTTAACAAATTTTCTAACCTATCTGACCTTATATTAGTATATCTATGTATTTTTCGATTTGTGTTGGGAACATGGCAGCTCCATGGCAGTTAAGGTTATTTATGTATGCATGCACCTGCTGGTTTATTGGTAATAATAATGTAGCAATAGTGGTTTATATTTGTTTATATTAGCTTCACAAATTGAATTTTATTATTTCACTAAAGCGTAACGTGTTTTTCACTTTCACTGTGTATAAATATGCATTTAAAATTAAATAATCACATTATAGTTAAGGGAAAATTATTTTACGTATCGTAAAGTTTACAAATTGATTTATAAAATTCACACCAAAACCATTGTTGAAATTCATTATTTTCAATGAGCGCATAACAATACAACAACACCAATAATACTCGAACTATGTCCACCCAGTAGAAAAATCGAAAAGTTTGATTTCAGACCTGAAATCAGAAAAAAATTAATACCTAAATTCTGTACGAGAATAAGACATGAAACAAAATGAAGGACTAAAATTGGAGAATACTTTAGAAATGTTTAACATAGATATGAATTAATTACTCAATAGAAATAACGAATTAGAAAATATTGGGAGTATAAATGTATAAATTCGTAATTGTGACTAACTTCATATCTATCATACGTGCCATTTTTTTACATTGACAGCTATTCTATCTCGAAGAGCGCCAAAAATACTATAAGAATTGATTTGTCAAATAATTTTCATAATTTTACAAAAGTGTTTTACTATAGCTGAAAATGTTGAATTTCGTGCCAACAAAACAATATTTGCGGGAAGTTTTAATTTGCTTCTTCCATTTAAAGAAAAACGCAACTGAAGCACATCGTTTACTCACTGAAGCTTATCCTGACTGTGATATAGACGTTAGAATGTGTCAAGTGTGGTATGCCCGTTTCAAAAGTGGTGATTTTGATGTTGAAGACAGGGAACGTTCAAGTGACCCGAAAAAGTTCGAAGATGAAGAATTAAAGGCATTACTCGAAGAAGATTCATGTCAAACGCAACAAGAACTTGCAGAATCTTTAGGAGTTGGTCAATCAACCATTTCTAAACGATTAAAAGCATTGGGAATGATTCAAAAGCAAGGAAATTGGGTGCTGTACGAATTGAAGCCGAGAGACGTCGAACGACGATTTTTCACATGTGAACTGCTGATTGAACAACAGAAAAGAAAGAGTTTTCTGCATTGTATTGTGACTGGCGATGAAAACATCAACATCATCGGCAAAGCCGAACATCCATGGATCCAAGCTCATGCTGTGTATTTGGTGGAATATGAAAGGTGTCGTGTATTTTGAGCTGTTGAAACCGAATGAAACGATCACTGGCGACCGCTACCGACTATAATTGATGCGTTTGAGCCGAGCATTAAAGGATAAGAGGCCAGAATATGAGAATAGACACGACGAAGTTATTCTTCAGCACGACAATGCTCGGCCGCATGTTGCAAGGCAAGTAAAAACATACTTGGAAACGCTGAAATGGGAAGTGCTACCCCACCCGCCGTATTCTCCAGACATTGCTCCTTCTGATTACCACTTGTTCCGATCGATGACACATGGCCTGGCTGAACAGCACTTCCATTCTTTCGAAGAACTCAAAAAATGGTGAGATTCGTGGATAGCCTCAAAAGATGAGGAGTTCTTCGACGCGGAATCCGTATGCTACCAGAAAGATGGGAAAAGGTTGTGGCTAACCTGGACAGTACTTTAAAGAATAAATTTATAATCACTTTTTCACAATAAATGCCCAAATTACGAAAAAAATACGAGTTTATACATTCATACTCCCAATACATAATTGCGTTCAGAATTCAATACTGAAATAGTAAAATAGTTCAAGTCTCCTTTGCATCAGAAGTACAAAATAATATTTCCTATCCAAATCGAGCTATCTTGACCATCTTGTAATAGTGCAGAAACTATTAAATCCACTCAAGTCAAATTATTTGTTTTCAATACGTGCGAGTTTATAAACATGACACCGAATATTTCAGAAATTGTTTGAATTTAATATCACTCCAATTTCTTTCTATATCTTTTATTTATTTTTAACATTTCTGTACTTTTTCACTGAAAGATCACACAAACATTTATACTTCCTAACTTTTTCTATTAGTAATTGATTGAAATTAATGTTTTCATAATTAAAACCGACTTTCAATTCAATTTTAAATTCTGGTATTGAATTTATTTTAAAACCAGCTATTGTTCGACCGATTATTCGGCTTCGGTTCTTCGGCTATGCGGCTTAAAATTGCACCTTCGGCTTCGGAAAAAGTGATTTACAACCGTACAAACAGTAATCAGTGATTTTTTTTTTTAACGAACAACCTGCTGGAGCTAATACAATTATTTTAAGTAATTAAATATTTTATATAAAAAAATTCAAATTTTTTTTATTTTTTTGCACTTTTATCTCAAATACAATAAAAATATTTAATTTTCCTATTTTTCAAAAATTTTTTACTTTGACTGTCACTAACTTCTGTAATACACATCATAGCTCATAAATGATGCTTTTTTTTTAAAAGCTTGTGAAATTCCCCAAACAATATGATAAAATGTAGCAACAGAAAACTGTTATGATGGCAATTCCATCCCTTTTGGTGAAGGCCGTCTAGAGGCGGGCTTGGGAACTAGAGGATTAAGGTGCTCAAGATAAGCTAGTATCAGATCAAACTCAAATTTGGACCAGAAAACAAAAGAAACAATCCACTGATATTCGGAACTATAGCACTTTTTGAGAAAAGGGGCTAAACACAAGATGTCCGACATAATTTTTTAGTTTTTTAAAAGAACCATGTTTAAAATTTCAACACAATCGGTTGATCCATAGATGGCGGTCCCGTATAAGTAAAATTAAAATGTTCTCGCATTTTTCGTATCTTTGCTGCAGAACCCCCTTTGAAATATTTTTTAGGCCAGAAAACTTATTTTTGGCATCGATTTCGATCTAAAATATATTTAAAGGGGGCTCCGAAGCAAAAGTTAGTAATAATTCTATATAACTAAAAATGGGGGAAGGGGGGCTATGTTTTAAGAAAAATAAAGATGATATCAAACATCTTGTATCTACCCCCCCCCCCCGCCTCTCCGCCCTTTTCTAAAAAAAAAAAGACTATGAAGTTTACAAAAGTCCTCTGTCAGGGATCCTCCTGCAGTTATTTTGATGTAGATAAACCTATTTTTAACAAAAGTCATCCGCAATTTTGAAACCTCCATTTCTTTTTTTTTTTAAAAACTTGATTCTGGATCTGTGATCAGTGACCTTGAAAACCACCAAGTACAGAATATCATGTATTTTTATTAAGACCTTTACGTTTTGACCCTCGAGTGTGGAAGTCCGAAATTAATTTCCCCTTTTTGGTAAGAAAAGAGCATAGAATTGTTATAGTCGTAACTGGAGGAGCTGAAATAGTTTAGAAGAAATTAAGACCCACAAGCACCCTCTCTTCAAATCTATCAATTGTATTTTTTAGGAGTCAAAGATATGAATACCTCGAAACTCCTTGCGACGTATACACTAGGGTTTTAGGCGAACATCCACCCTACTTATTCTGCTGGGCAATAGAATTACATACATTCATATGTATAGATGAATTAGTATGCTTTCTATTAGTAATACTGATGGTAGAGAATACGAACCTATTGTTGATGGTGCACAACTTAATTACTGCTTATTGCAGCGAAGCGGTAAAAATGCTCTTTTAACAAAAAAGTAAAAATAAAAATCGTATACCTACAACAATGCAAATAGAATTTAATGAAATTAGGATTCAGTAAAATTCTCTATGCAAACGAGTATTTTGCGAAATAAATGTAGTACCTACATATTTGTAGATGCAAAAATATCTGTGAATTTAAGTTAATTAATTTCAGCGTAAATTGAATTTTAATTTTGTTGCAAGTAGCCTCCTCTATAGTATTATATGCAGTTATTATGGCGTAAAATTGTGAGTAGTGAATGAAAATTGTACACAAATGGAAAATGTACACAAATCGCACAAGAGTGTGAAATTATTGAAAATTATTCCGTTTTTGAGAAACCATAAAATTTAGTACTAAAAATTAATTAATCTACATTTACAGTGAGAGAGAGACGAAATGAACGAGAGGAAAATGATAATTGTGGTGATTTCTGGTGATGTAATATTTATGGTATGCTATCTGTAATTCTCAAAAATATTTATGTACATATTAACTTTTCATCAATTAAAGTGGCAATCAAACCAAAAATTTATGGTTAGAAAAACATAAAATTTCACGTTGAGAAATTTGGTATTTCGTTATGATGATTTTTTCGAAGGAATATACCACAATTCGAATTAAGGTTGATTCACACATTCAGTTTAAACAGATTGAACGAGGCAGTGATACGTTTATATTTCGTCGCCTGAGAATTGATTTGGCGTATAGGCATAGGAATATTTATACACATACGCCAAATCAATTCTCAGGCGACGATTTGTCAAAACATATTTCTCCTGTATTCTTAAGAACGCGAACGAATTATTAAAAAACAACACGAAGATGTTGGCTAAGTTTCAAACTTAGTAAAGACAAGCTCTATTCATACCCGAACGCCGTTTGAGTCGTTTCAATCGTATTGGTTACAGCTTAAGCCGTTTGGATGCTTCAGCAAGGCTATAATAAGAAGACAAAATATCGTCGGCAGCAAATGTTTGGGAGCCCTCCACAACTTCGATTTCCAAAATCCCTACGGGACATAATCCAGACACTTCCTTAAAATCGAGACAATACAAAATCCAGACAAGACAAAATATAGACAAGACAAAATCTAGAGAAGACGAAATTTAGAGAAGACAAAATCTAGACAAAGCTAAATCCAGACAAGATATAATCCAGACAAAAAATTTCATTCTTAATTTATTATTTCCTTCAACTCACTGAAAAGTAAACTGTAAATAATTTGTAATAATTAACGCAATGTTTTTTGTTTAATTTTTTTTTGGTTCTAATATTTTTTCTGGCTTATCTTTTGAAAAAAACAATTTTAAAATTCCTCATACAATACTTTTAATTTACTTCCAGTATGGTCCCAATGAAGAGTTTTAATTGGAAACAAAAAAACTGAAAGCTTCTTCTATCGTACCAGCTGCAGACATCCCCGAATACGATGAATCCATTAAGACTGGAAAAGTTGGACCCGTAAAAAATAATAGATAATATTTGTAAATGAATTACAAATTTCATGCTCTAAATTTCATTATTGTGGGGCAAAGACTAAATCCCGACAAAAAATAATAATTTAAAAAAAATCGTAGAGATTATTTGTCTGTATTCTGTCTTTCTAGATTTTGTCTTTCGGGATAGTGTCTTTCGAGATTTTGTCATATACCCAAAAAAAAAAAAAAACAGTAAAAATGGAGTCGCATACCAAGATATAAATATTTAGATGGAAGTCAACGACAGTGTAAATTGCCGGTATGTTTTGTCAATTCGTCCACTTCATTAACATTTGTTTAGGCTATTAGTGTGAAAAAATTGATTAATTTCATTGTTATAATATTGAGGCCAGTAATATTCTCGACAGCGAATGGTAACGCAGAACACGGAGAGCGATCTTGCCCTTGACTCGCAGCCCTCTCTATTATTATCAAGATGACTGAGGACTTCGTGAAATCGGTCAAAAGAATATATGCCAATTTCAACAAAGATGACAGGAAAGCTTTTTTGTTATATATCAACCATCAGCAACCACCAGGCTTCATCGAATAGAATCCTGTAAGTCCTTCCACTATAGCAGAAACTTAAAATTGGTAAATGAGCCCAAAACATTCTGAACTATCAACCCAGGAAAACAAACGACTTGGTTGATTGACAAACACGGATGCCGAAAGTGGTCTGAGCATTTAAAGAGAAGAAACTTTTGAAGAAACTATGGTCACTTTCTAATCCTACCAGGATTAAGCAAAAACCTCACATCTAACACTTTCAACGAAAATCTCACAAAATGAGCCAATACGTTTTGCATACAATTCATTGAACACCCTACAAAAGCACTTAAGTCAGGAGAAGAGCATATAAATTTTACGTTGACGCCCGGAAAATTAACTTCCCTCCTTCATAACTGGAAGATCTTTGGACTAGATGATATATGTTTAAAAAAATATAAAAAATCTAGAATATGTGTGTGAAGAACTTGACACATGCTTTTAATGCGACCCACACTTCGTAACCATACCCAAGCAATCGGCGATGTCATTGTGCATCCTCTGGAAGGAAGAGCTTAGAAAGATACTGAATAATGGGATTATTGAATAAAAACACATCCCAGACGTGTATCATTCTAAGATCGTGAATCTTATTGAAAAAAGAAAAAGTAGTCGGAAGTCGAGTATTTTGCTGCATTGCCAATCACTGTTGGCAGTTTCGAATACAAAGAAGGACTATGCAGGCTGCCGTCCTCAAAAATTGTAACATGGGAGTGTTGCCTAACTCGGGCCTTACCCAGACTCGGGCTGCTTCTCGAAAATTTTCCACTGACAACATCTATTTGTTGTTGTCAAAATGTTCGTCTTGTCGACAACAAACTTTATATGACATTGCATGACAGTTGCAGTTGAAAACTCAAACTGCAAACACGTTTCTCTAATCAAGTGTGTGATTTTTTTCCGAAAACTTTTTTCGAGTGTTTTTAAAAGTGAATAACTCAAAAAATAATCATACCATAATCAAAGTGAGTAGAGATATTCAGTCAATTTTAATTTTGCTTTTTAGTTTAATTTTAATTTTAATGGTATTTTCACTTCAATTTTGTGGTATCACAATGAGCCTAAATGTGCTTAAGTATGCTTTCAAGTAGAAGGCTGCCACTCCAACCTAACCTAATATTCACTTCAATTAAAACATGAAATATATTTTGAAAATTTATACAGACGGCTTCTGATTTCAATTTCATGCTTCTTTTGCCCATTCTTCACTTTATTTCTGCCATTTTCTATCATTTGCAGATAATTTTCGATTATTTTTCATCGATTTTTGACAGTAGCCCGAGTCTGGGTTCTTTTTTTTTAAACGCTAATAGCTCCTAAACTTCTAATCGAAATTTAATGAATTATTAAGCAAAACATGGTCCAAGTCTTGAAACTCTCACCTACTTATAACATTTAAAAAACTTGAACTGTTTATTATTTACATTAGACTAGATCGACATACTAGGTGCTTTTGTAAGCCCCACCATGACATCGTATTTTATTAAGAGGAGGTTAACTCGAGATGTTTGAGAAAATTTATTTATTTACTTTAAACGTACCCCTCATATTTTTGGTTTTATAACATTTTTCCTAATTTTTGCTCCGGAGCCCCCTTTAGAATATCCTTTAGATCCAAATAACGGCCATAAATAGGTTCCTTAGGCAAAAAAAAAAATTAGTACAAAAAATTTTAGCAAGACCGTCCGCTCTATAGATGACACTCCTGTACGAGGAAAATTTAAATTTTCTTAATTTTTTCTAACCTTTACTCCGGAGCACCTCTGGAACCGGCTGATCCATTGATGGCACTCCAGTACAAGAAAAAATTTATATTTTTCTCAATTTCTCTAACCTTTGCTTCGAATATTTTTCAAATCAAATTAACATAAATGCCAAAAATGGATTTCTTGCGACAAAAAAAAAAAAAAAAAACTGATGGCGCTCTGATACAAAAGCAAATTTAACTTTCCCCTGATCCTACACAAGCTGTAAATACTTTAAAAGAAAGGTACTACAACAATGACATAGATTTAATAATAAACCACCTGATTTTGTTCAAATTTGGTGTGCTATGGTTTTTTAGGCCGTGGTACTCATTTTTGGTAGCTATTTGTATTTAAAAAATAAAAGAGCAGCTCCGGAGCAAAGGTTATTTTGATGGAGGAAAATTTGAATTTATTATTGTACTGATCGCTCTCTTCGGACCCACTGACTGTGGGAATTATACACATCAGTGGTTTTTAGGCCAGAAAACTCATTTGTGGGCTATATTTTGACCTAAAATATATTTCGAAAGGAGCTTCGGAGCCAAAATTTAGTACAAATTTTATAAAACTAAAACTTCGGGGGATCAGGGGGGAGGATAATGATACGTTCACTATATGACTACATTAAATCCGAAATTTAGGGTTAGTTTAAAAATTACCTAATTTTGGAGAGCTTGAAATTGGTATATGGTCTTAAATTTGGTTTATGTTTTGTTCTGATTTCAAGTCTGAATTTGGTGTGGTTTTCTGAATTCGGTCTGAATTTGGTTTGAATTTTGATCTGAATTTGTTTGTTCTGGTTTGTTTTTTGAACTGAATTTCGGTCGAAAACCTGGTTTTACATTTCGTCTGAATTTTGGTTTAAATTCTGGTCTGAGTTTTGTTTGATTTTTTATCTGAATTTGGTTTGAATTTAAGCTTGAGTTCTGTTCTAAGATAAAGTTTGGATTTTAATCTCAGTTTTAAAGTGAGTTTTGACTAAATTTTTGGTATGGTTTTCGGCTCTCTTATTCGACTGAAAATTAATCTATAATTTTGCTTAATATTGCTACAACAACACCTTATGGAAATGTATCGATCATTGGAACCATTCAGCTAGTATCGTATCATCCCAGTTATTGAGAACATTAGCGTATGCTAGGGAGCGGGGGGTGGGAGAGAATTTTGAGGTTAAAATCCCCTCCGCCCCCTTTCCAATGTAAATCGTTGGTTATGAAGCAAAAAAAAAAATTGATGGAAGAAAGAAATCTCAAGATCAGCTAATCTTAGATTTCTTCTTATAGAATATTTTATTTTATCGTGTCGCATTGGTCAAGTCTGAATCGACCTTAAACCAATCCGTTTTTTATTTTTCGGTCAAACCAATTTTTATTTTCAGTGAAAGTGAAAATAATTAATTTTAAATAAAATTACAGCAGAAGCTTAACCACAACAAAATTCATAGAAAGAAGATGATACTAATTAATATAATTTGGTTATGTCCAATTCCACGAAAAACTTTTACGTGTTCGTTTTTCTCTATGAGGTTGGGAAAAAAATATCATTTGTGAATAAATGACATTTTTTTTTTAAATATTTCACCAAAAAATAGATATCATTGCAAATCACCTTCTGTACTGCTGGCTGAAACCTTTACTCTAAAAAAAAGTTATACGAGGTAAGGTCAAGTCGCTATGGCTAAATGTAATTATAAGCTATGGATAAATTAATTCTGAAATTATTAAATTCTCGTTACTTGTTTTACAAGTTTCAGTTTTATACATACAGTTTTATGAAATATGATTTATTTCGCAATCAAGTACTTGACATTTTGCAAAGAGCTACCCGAAATACATTCATATTCCTAAGCGTTTTCAAATAATCATGCTATTTCCATTTATTTAAGCTTCTTAGAATGTGATTTCTCTAACCAATTTCATCATTATGAATTACAGAATCACAGACGACAATAAGTAATGAAAATAAAACATCAACAACAACAATAATACTAAAATCATTTCCTTTATTCAATTAAATGTTCCATAGAAGAGAAGAATAAATAAAATTAAGGTACATTATTAAATTTCATTTTGAAGAGAATTTCCTTGACGATGGATGTTTGCTTAGCATTCACCGATGTTGCTGCCATTTCATCAACTTCTTCCACAACTGCTTTTCCAACTGTTTCTACTTCTCATTGTTATGAAAAGTTAAAAAAGTAAACAATTACCACAAATGATGATAAAAGTCAAACATCAGTCAGTCAGTCACTCAGTCAGCCAGTCAACCAGTTTTGCACTAAGTATGTAGTGCATAGCATGTGAAAGCAATGTTGGGTAGAGTATAGTGGATTTTACTCTCTTCCCTCCAAAAAAGAAAAAGTTTATTATTTTAAAGAAAAAATTATGGGCGGGAATTCACTTCACTTACGTAATTAAAATGTTTTTGTTATCAATTCGGAACCTAAGTAAATGTATAAAATTTTCTTAAGCTGCTTTTGTTTGTTAAACACCCTTGTTTAATGTTTGAGATATACAAACATTTAATATAAAATAGGAAGGAGTAGTAGGATATGTATATATATATATATATGTTTCAGTGTAAATTTTATTATAGAAAGTGGGATTATTTGAAACAAAAAATAAAAAACTTTATGAAGTTTAAATTTGTTAGCCAGACAAAAAGCTTTTCTTGATTTTAATTGTTAGTTTTCTCAGCAATAACAGAGGAGATAAAATGATTAACGTCCTTGGGAAGTACGTAGAGAACTTAGCCAACCTACTCTTGATACAATTTATGTCTGTCCTTTTAATTAAATTACCATTATCATAATTCTAGCTGTAGTTCAAGTCGTAATCCAAATCGTACTTCAAGTTGATAATACTAATGGTTATTCTAGCTCACCCCAATCGTAGTTCTAGTCGTAAAACTTCATAATCCTAATTACAATCCAATGCTCTTGGCATAGTCATAGTCCTATTCGTAATTCTTGACGTGGCTTAATCGTATTTCTAGTCGTACTAAGTCTTGTTTGTAAACCATGCAGTACATAAAGTTAGAAACTTCTAGACATTTCTATTAGAAGTCATAATTATGTTACCAGTCATAGCAACTGTCTTTATCTTTGCCAAAGTCGCCCTCGTAACTTCAGTTTCAAACTAATTCTAGTAGAAGTCCCAGTTCCAACTAGAAATCTAGCTAAAAGATTAGTAGCTGACTTAGTTCAGATCTCGTCGTCGATCGTGTAGCAGACGCAATCCTAATAACAGTTATAATTAGTAGCCGGAGTGAAATTCCGAGCAGTAAGCCTTGCTTAAAAGAACATTTTTTCCCCCATAAAAAAACAGACACTATTCATATTAGATCTCAGAAAATCTGACCCATTTGTAATAAAAGTGTCAAAGGAAAATAGCAATATTTTCACTTACAGTGGGCGAAATGAATATAAAGACAAAAATACCACGTAAATACCAGAATATCTTTGATTTATTAGAAAATGTTTCACATATTATCGTGCGTTTAACGAAATACAATATTAAATAATAGTATAGTTAAAAAAAATAAATAAAAAATAAAATTTTTTTAAGAATTCATTATAAATACCGTTAACTAGTGCGAAATATATAAAAGCACTCATAACATTTTCACAAATAAATTAAGTTAGTGTTAGTTTTAATTAATTTCTGTAATAATTTTAGTTTTTAGTACTTAGCAATTCCTTCCTTATTTTGAATGACCTGGAAAATTCTCTTTGGCATTGACTTAATTAATTTCTTTAACTCATCAGCAGAAATGACGTTCCAAGCCTCTTTTATTTTGTTTTCTCTTTGGACTGCTACGATGAAGTGCCCGGGTTCATATCCGAGATAAAAATCAAAAAATAGAAAAAAAAAATTTTTTTTACACGGCACCAGCTCTTGGCTGGCAATGGCAAACCTCCAAGAGTAAAAAATGCCTACGAAAAGCTTTTCACTTCGCCGTTCGGATTCGGCATAAAACTGTAGGTCCCTTCCATTCGTGTATAAATATAACTCACAAAACATGAATGGATGCGAAAATCTCGGCCTTGGCCCTCCATGGGCTTTTGTGCTATAATCAGTGGCGGATTCAGGAAACATTTTTAGGGGGGCGGGGGGGAGGGGGGGGGGGAATAAAAAATGAAAATTCTCCAAATGAACCAAAACGCGGGCTGGAGCATTTTTTTCTCGTTCGTGTATCGTTTTTTTTTTTTTGCTTATTCATAAACTTTAATTCGATGACTAACAATTTCAACGTTCTTGTAGCAAAGCATTTCACAATTTCTATGATATATTTCCATGGTAAAGGATCGTAGAAAATATAACAATAGGATACATTTATTCAGTTTTCAGTTTTAGATTGGTTTATAATGGGTCGAGTCGAGTAGTAGTAGAATTTTAAGAATAATTTAAGGTCGCTGATTCCTATCCTATATTCAAATCCCATCTGGGGTTTTCTTTATATCGACCCGAAACCTATAATTTTTTTTTTTTTTTTTTTTTTTGGTGGATTCAATTCTCTACCTGAGAATAGAACCCATTGAACTGGTACTTGAGTCACGTATTTAAGAACTAAATCACCGAAATGATCCATTTTATTCGATTTTATTTATGTCCATTTGGACATTTTTTAAGAATTTAACCGCATCTTAGAATCGAACCTGAGGCAGATGGAACTCCAGTCAAGCACTCATCTACGAAGTAACCATTGTTGAACGTCGTCGAGCTGTTTCTGAACTAGATTAGCAGCTTCTGTAGGAGATTAATTTGATGTTAAAATGGCAGTATCGTCTGGATAAGTAGCTATAGTAACACCATCAGTTTCACGCAAGTCGCAGGTAAAAATCGAATAAAGAGCAGGACCCACAACACTGCCCTGTGGTACTCCGGCTTTCACTTGACATTTGGCTGATGTTTCATCATTTACTTTGACATAGAATGATAAAACTTTAAGACCAAATAAAATGGAGCTGGAAGTAAATTTTCAATTTGTATAACTGCCCTTGATGCCAAACTTTTTCGAACGCTTCTTGGATGTTCAAAAATATGGCAGAGCAATATTTTTTGTGTTCCAGAAAGTCAGTGACAATATTGATGATAATGCTCAGGAGTACCGTGCTTAGGACGATTGGTGATTCGCAACTATATTCTTATTTTCTTGTATTACTAGCAATCGAATATTTTCGAGAAACTTGGTTTAGGTATTATTTCATTATTATTTTAGCACATTCCCATAGAGAAGGAAATTGTTTTAATGATCAAGATTATTCCTTATTCTTATAATTGAAAATAAATCGTAATAACTAAAAACAACAATAACTAACTATTTTCACCTTTTTGCCCGTTTAAGTTATTAAATTTTTAAGTGTTCGAAAATCTTTTGGGTGGCGGGAAATTTCCCCCTGTTCCCCCTCCCTCCTTGTATCCGCCCCTGCCATAATAGTAGTACTACTGATAGCTCTCCAACTGTATTAAATTGCCTGCCATCCTCATAAACACGATGAGCCAGAATACCCCGCAATTTCTCAATTGAGGATTGAGGTCAGGACTCCTTGATGGCCAATCCAAAAATTCAATATCTCTAAACCAATCTTCTACAACTTCAGCAGTATGAATTGCAGCATTGTCATGTTGGAAAATAAAGTTTTGCCCTCCAACATCATCACCATGTTCATCTAAGGCCAGTTCCAATAGATCCTTATACATTAAAGAATTCATTTTCGTTGGAACCCAAAAACTTAGCATCTTTCCATTATAAACAAATGCTCCCCAAACCATCACGCTACCATTTCTGCTCATTCTCATCACTGTATCTATCGTTTGGTCTTCGGCGGACTCCTGAATCTGGACCAACAAGAATTATTTTACTTTGGTCAGAGAATATGACTTGAGCCCAATCATTAGAAGACCAATTTCTCCTTTCCCTGCACCATTATAAACGATTTAAACTCATCTTTGCTATTAACAGTGGCTTTTTCGCAGCTCTTCGTGCATTCAGATCATTTTCTCTTATTTTTTATTCAGCTTATTTCTACTTTATACATCTCTCTCAACTCTGCAGCGATTTCTGGTGAAAGTTTTTTTTTAGATTTTTTAAACTTACACGCACTATATCTCTGCCCTCACGTTCATTTATTTTTCTTGGACATACACTGCCAGATAGGCGTGTCAGACTTTCGATTGCCCAAAATTTCTTCCAGAATCTTCTTACTAAAGATTCGTGACTACCCACTTTTTTAGATATAGAAACATTTTCTAAGTTTTGCCGCTTATATCCAATAATTTAAATTTTTGTGTTAATACCATAACTTATTTTTTAATTTATACTTAACCTTCAAATATTTCAAGACCGAACTGTACTTATCGATTTAAAACTCTTATGTAAATCAGAATTTTAGTTTCGCAGTCGGAAAATCAACAAACAAACTCGAAAAATAACAATAAATGCGAAAACATAATGTAGTAAAGGAAAATCAACTAAAAAATTTTAAGTCGGCTTTTTTTTTTTTTTTTTTTGTGCGCGAGTGTATACAGTTTTTCGCGGTAGTAAACTGTTTTTTAGACTCCAAACCACATACCGTTTTTTTAATCAAAATACCGCGTTTATAATAAGAAAAATATATAAAATTTAATTTAACTTTTAACGCTTTAAAATTCTAATTTATCAATCGCAATGCAAAATGTCAGAGAGTATAAATATTTGCAAAAGACAGGCATAACTCGATTAGAAGTGGAAACATTCAAGGCGATTCGGATCGTCAAATGTAACGTGGAATATCCATGCGTTAATTTCTATAAATACCTCAATAAGAAAGGCTGCCTCAGGGCATCTATATCGGTTAAAGTATAAGGAAATAGGCAAACTTTAGTTTTTCCACAGTCACTCAATATTTATAACGAAAGTACACAACATTAGAAACCGACCAATAAAATATTCATTGAATATACGATAAATTTTTTTTTGCACGCGAAATAATTTTTTTTATCCAATTTATTCGATAGTTAAAAAATTTCCATTCATTCGATAGTTGTGAAAAAATGTGCGAAAATAAATAAATTTGACTGAATAAATCGTTCGATCGTTAAAATTATTTATTAGTTAAAATCGCTCGATAGTTTTTATCACACTACCCGTTCGATAGCACAGACCAGACCATGTTTACTATATTAAATCTAAACCTCCAGAATGTTAGGTCCTAAAAACCCCAGAATGTCAGGTTTTCGACTTAGCTTAGATAACGAGGAATTTTCTAGATTATGCCGAAAACCTGACATGCTGGGGTTTTTAGACCTCTGATTCGGATTCAGAGACCCCAAAAGCATATAATAAACATGGTCCGACTCTCGAGCTCGAAAAAAAAAATTTTATGAGGTTTTTTGAGGTTATGTCAGAGCCCTGACATACTGGGGTTTTTCGGACCTCGTTTTCGGGTTCAGCTACCCCAAAAATATGAAGTCAACGTATTCTGACCTCCAGACCCGGATAAACATTTTTTTTTTGTCGTTGTGTAGTCAAAATCATTCAGTTAATAACTGTCGATAGTTGGAATAACTCGATAGTTCCCATCACTACTGACTTCTCTCACAAAAATTACGATATCAATCAAAATGATGACCCAAATGTAAAAAAAAACGTTACTAAGGGATGTCCACACTGTTTGCGCCAAAAAAAAAAATCAGATGTCGAATGGTTGAGTATTTAAAGATAGCCGCCTTACCAGTTAGAAGGCTAAAGACTATTTGAGTATACTGAAGGCCAAAAGTACATAGTTAAGCCAAATTTTTTTAAAGAAACTAACGCTAGAAAACAGACGTTTGAAGCACTATCTTTATGCTGCGGGGTTACTCTGTAGTTCAATTCGAAAGGCAGTTCTATTCGAATGCCAAATTCGATTCGAAAAGGCACAAAATTAAATCTGAACATCGAACAAATATTATTCGAAAATGTTTTCTAGAGTACCATTCGTTCGAACTCGAGTCAATTTTCTTTCGAATCGAACTACAGAATAACCCCCCTGGTTTAAGCATTAGAAAAAAGTATTAACTATTTTCGAGAAAAATATTCCTCATTAAAAAAATAGCTTAAGGGGTATTCCGGTTTTATTGGATGTACATTTTTTTTTTACGAAAAAATGCCTTTTTAAATTATTCGAGAAGTTATAACTTTTTTTCACATATTTTCATATTGAATTATGCCCGTGTTTCATTCTTGACTAGGACGTCTTTCAACAAATGGCTTCCATATTATCTATCATAGAATCACTTGTTTGCCATATAATGTTGACAGTTGATTTTTGTTAACCCCTAAAACCGAAATATTCCTTTATAGTTGAGCTCTGTTTTACTTATAAATCTAAGTATTTAACTTTTAATTTGATCTTCCAATGAGCGAAGGGAGATTTGACTTTGTGGCTGCACTTGACAATTGGCAAAATAAAAATGTCTGATGGGCTTGCCGTTTTAAATGATAAAAGAGGATGTTCAAACGACTTCTAGACTAAAAATTCTGCGGTGGTGAATACTTTATTTTACATTAAATTAGTTTAATAACATAAAAAAGCGAAAGAGGGAGAATTTCGATCTTGAAAAATATGGAAGGGAAGTAAAGGAGGAGTGGCAATATATAGTAAATCCGAAAACAGAGAGTATTATTTGAAAAGTTTATATTGTTTACACGAATATGTTTTTACGCCAAGGAAAGGAAATGAAAGCGGACTCGTTTGACGTTGAACTCGACCTGACTCACATGAAAATTATTCAAAATTTAACTTTAATACTTCCATAGTTTTATTATTCTTAAATTGAAATGGTAATATATTTATGAAATAGACTGTAGTATCATACATACACACATACAATCATACATACATACATAGAACAATCCTAGTCTGCCAATTCATTCAAAATTTTATTTTCTTATTACCTACGTCTAAAATGTAAACAAAATTATTCAAATACTTATTTATATTGCCCAAATTTCATTTTGATGAACTCTCTTCTTCTTTACAGCATAAATATTTTTAAGAGGTTTTACAGTTACTTTTGCAGCAATCGCTCTCTTTTGCTGTAGCAGTGCTGTTAAGTAGTCTGTAAAACTGGAAGGGAGAATTAACATATGTTAATAACAGTTTTCTGGAAAATGAAAATTGCAGTTTTCCCGACTTAATTTTACAGCGCTGACGGTGTTGACAAAAATTTTGTTTGTAATTCTGCCGGCTAAAAAATAATTAGTATGCAAGAAGACGCCGTCGAATCGGAGTGCAATTTGTGAAAACGGATCAAAATAAAGAAAAAGAAAACCGAATGAATTTTTTGATTTTATTTTGCCGGGTTATTAAATTTCAAAAAATTGAAATAAAAAGATAAAAACGAAAAGGGTTGAAAATAAATGAAAATTAATGTCTAATTATGTAGTATTTATAAACAAAAAGCGCGTATATTTACTATGTATTTATGTGAATGTGTACTATAATTCTGGAGGCAGTAATAAATTCAGCTTGTGATTCTGCTGCTGTAGCTGACAACGATGTTTACATTTTAAACTTGCAGTTGAAGTTGAATTGGATGCAACAGCAATATCTGCAAAACACCAGCAAGCAACAACACTAAATAATATTAACGCGCGTTTAGCGAAAACGCATGACAATGTAAGTCGAACGGATATTGAATATCCTGCGTGTGTTTGTTATCTATGAACGTGTGTGTATTTCTATGTATTTTCACACAAAAGAAAAAACCGCTTAAGTGCATTTGTTATATAAAGTATATCAATAAAAATAATCAAGAAACTGTGGCAGAACAAAGATGATTCCATAAATCATTAAATCATAAATATATAACATATTTCCTCCCTTAAATTTTAACTTTTTCGTGATTGCAACACCCAGTCATCGATATATATATAGGATAGTAAAAGTAAATTGAATTTATTAATCAATTCTGTATTTTATCTACATGTTGTAAAATTTATTTCAGTTCTATATTTCAATTTTATATACGAAACCTGTGATTTTATGATTTGCCACAGTAAATTTTATTTTTATGAATTTCACCTATAAAGAATTAGTAGGTAATCAAATTTGGAAAAACACCGAAACGGGAAAGTTTTTGTCAGCGCTTCTTTTTTTCCTTGGTATACAGTTTTTTTTTTTGTAGTCTTGGCGCACGTGGGAGCATAAGACTTGGGAGCGTGTGAAGTATAAAACTCCATGGTTTTTCCACAAATGTATATACATAAATATGTACGTATGTAAGTATATCTTTGCCAAAGCAGAAGAGAAATAACCCACATACTTGTTGCTTGATACTTTTCTCCCCTCAGATTTTTATGTATCACTTGTGTATGTGTCTTTGGGGGTAAACTGAAATTTAATAACTGAAAATCTTTAAATTTGGGGAAAATATTTAAAATATGCAACATTATAGAATATGATTCGCGGGTGGTTTATAACTAAAAAAAAGAAAGCATTGGAAAAGTACAAAAGTATATTAAATTTTTAATGAGTCGATAAATCAATACTTGATATTTAGATTTTAAGGATTATTTCATTTTACAGCTGTATTCCTTCGGCCTCATCTAAAAAAGTAAAAAAAAAAAGCTAAGTACAGTAACTATTCGTAAAAGCTTAGTATAGTATAATTTATTTCGCATTTCGCACGCTTACAGTTTGCAAAAGAGCACAACCACTGGCCGACAGCAAAATGGCGAAACATATTGTGGACAGGCGAAAGCAAAATTATAATTTTAAGTAAACCAAAATTGGTGTTACAGTTGCCCTCTTCAAAAAAACAGATCTTTGGATCGTTGATTTCCCCATTTCAGCACGGCTTTCTTAAGGGTAGGTCTACAGTTACAAATCTCTTGGAATTCACTACTCACATTATTAGTGGATTTTCTAATAACTTACAGACCGACGTAATATATACCGACTTCAGTAAGGCGTTTGATAAGGTTAATCACGATTTACTAATTAAAAAACTTGATTTACTTGGTTTTCCAATATTGCTGTTAAATTGGATTAATTCTTACTTAAAAAATAGAAATCAGAGAGTGGTGTTCAAGGGCTCAACATCATTCGCTATTGGAGTTCCATCTGGTGTACCTCAAGGTAGTCATCTTGGTCCCATTTTGTTCCTTATTTACATTAATGACCTCCCATCTGTTATCCGTCACTCAAAAATTTTGATGTATGCTGATGATGTAAAACTGTTTATTTCACACTATTCTGATGAGGCGTACAATTTGCTTCAATCTGACCTCACGGCATTATCACATTGGTGTCAGATAAACTTAATGTTTTTAAATTTAAAGAAATGTAAGTCTATGGTCTTTTCGAGACGTCAGCCAATTCCTTCACATTACTTTATAAATGATTATACCCTGGAGGTAGTGAACACTTTTACTGATTTGGGTATAGTTATGGATCCTAAATTGCGTTTTAATCTGCATATCAATATGTGTGCTAATAAAGCAAAGGGAATTTTTGCATTCGTTAAAAGATGGGCTATTGAATTTAGTGATCCGTATATAACAAAAACACTTTTTACGGCACTGGTAAGACCTATTTTGGAGTATGGTTCAACAGTTTGGAGTCCTCAATATAATTGCTATAAAGACAGACTTGAGTCAGTTCAAAAACAGTTTCTCTTGTTTGCGTTAAGAAATTTACGTTGGAACCCATTACATAATTTACCTTCTTACATACATCGTCTAAAACTTATTGACCTACCGACATTAGACAGCAGAAGAACTATGCTGAATGTTATGTTTGTGACTAAATTACTGAACGGTGACATTCATTCTGAATTTCTACTAAATAAAATTGACTTAAATATCCCAAATCGTTGTTCAAGGTATCCCATCTTGATTAAATTGAGTACTTGCCGATCTAACTATGCCCAAAATGATCCATTACGTTGCATGTGCAATGATTTCAACAACCAACATGGCTTATTTGATATAACTGATTCCTTATTTTCTATAAAACAAGCAATTTTAAATTCCTTAAATGATTAAACAGCTGATGATCCTAATCTGTAGCTGTTTGAAAACCATTGGGATATATTACTTTACCCATTCACGAGTTGCGTTACACAGGCAGTCCGGGCTGTTTCTGTTTCGGTCACCGATCCGTTCGCTTTGCGGATGTGCCCCTCGGTCGGGTGGACGGGTAAGTGGGTCCGCTGGGATTCGTTCGTTAAAAAAAGAGGTTACAATTGGTATTGGTAATTTGAAAAAATGGCGCGTTGTTGAAATTTACTTTACGAAAACAGACCGTTTTTTCACTCTATTTTGTATGTAAAAAGTAAGAAGTATTCAACGTAGAAAGTTTTTTTTAGTTCCTGCGATAAGCACTGGTTTTCTGAATAATATAGTGAAATCTGAGACGAATTGGTCAAGTTTTGTTTTTTGTGTCCCATCGTGCAGAAAAATATAATTTCGAGATAAATGAGTTTAAACTTCAGTCGGCCCTTTTACCTGCTTCTGCGCTCACCTGCTAAATAGGCTGTAGAAGTCGAAATTCTGGAAATATTGATACAAAAATTTTACAGTATACTTTTAAAAGTCTATACTTTTGAAATATAAAAATAAATAAATTTTTTGAAAAATCTAGACCAGAAGGTGACCTTAAGTATGGAACCATGGATCAGCGAGTGTATGTGTATATTAGGGTGGGTCAAATTGTATCGGTCAAAAAAAATTGATGCTTGGTACCCCCTAGTTGTGTTCTATGGATCATTTTAAGCAACTTTTCCAATGAAAGTATAGTTCTATTTTGAATTCCGAGCCCCCCAATTTTCGAAAATAGGTATTTTCTCAACATTTTTAAGATTCGACTTGGACACAGCATTAAAAAAAATAGAAATAGCATTACAATATTTTGCTATGGGGGTTTTTTAGTACGAGAAAACCGAATATGACATTGATTTGCCGATAAAATTATGTTTTGATACTCAATTTGAACAAAAAAGGCCTAAAATGTACAAAAATGGCAAAAAAAAATCGGATTATTTTTAATCGTCTAAGAACTGGAATAGACCCTCGGCCACGTCTTTATGATTGAGCTGGAACTAGTCCATCCAATCCCACAAAATGAACCAGGACCTATGTATAGAGCCGATGAACTCTACCTAACAAGTTCGCCAGCAGCTACATTACCTGCAACGCCACAGTGGCCTGGTACCCAACAAAGTGTGCCTATGTTCTGTGTACTCAACTGCTGCAGACTGTCAAAACACTCCTTCAGCAACTTCGAAAAAAGCTCCATGTTGAAAGTGCTTTGAGTGCCGCTTGGAAGATCACAATCTTTGCAGCCTTTAATCTTTTCTAAAGGTTATTTCTGGCGTACGTCTCAATTGCGTATATTTTGGCGTGAAAGGCACTAGGTCAAGCTTTTGGAGCTTGTTAAGTTTGCTGATAGCCGAGCTCTGCTTGACTTTAGGCCACCAAACTTGTGCAGCATATGCTATGATTGCCCCAATTATTATAGTATACAGCCACCAAATCATCTTGGGAGTAAGACCCCAGGTATTTCCAAAGAGTTTTCTGCAGACCTAGAAAGCCTCAATGGCTTTTATGAGAACATTGGTAAAGTGGCTCCTCCACTTACCAAGGACCAGAGTAGAGGCGACAGAATGCACCCTTTTGGACAGACACATCGATTAATGTGTTGCATTGTGATTGTCATCATCCATATAAGACCATTATCAAGAAATAGTTGAAGTTCCATATCTACCCACTATGGCAAAATTGTAAGTTCTGTTTTGTCGCGCATATAGAACAATCATTACAGTGGCAAAAGAAACGCTCATCTCCCTGTTAGTTATACAAATTCTTTTGTTAGCCTTTGCTACTGTAATTTTTCTTTTTATTTACCTTTTTTCCACATTCTTCATATAGCTGAACATTGATGCACGTAATCCATCAACAATGGCTCAGCCTTTCGAGACACTGCCACCAGCAAAATTAAAAAAACGAAACTTAAAATTATCATATCCTGCTAAGTGCAGCAAACCAGATCAAAGTTCCCATTTAAAAACAAAGAACTCATCGCGCTCTGCCGTCTAAAGGCTGCTTCCTCACTGTTTAAAAAATCAAAATTCTCTCTAAACCACATCGAAAATCTTTCAAATGTATTTTTAATTTGCATTTGCTTCTGAATATTTTAAAAATCATCATTACGAATTTAGATTTTTGATGAGAGTTCCTTTTTTATGATAGTAATTAATTTTTTAAGCATCAAGTATCAATGTGGAAATGAATGAATTCAGTGTCTCATTAAAACCAATTCCTTTTTTCCATCGTAATCAATTAAAATTACGCAAGTCGCTTAATTCTTAGCCTTCCCAATTAACTGCAGTAAATTTGTTTTTCTTTCAAAAAACTTTATGACCATCATTTCATTTAGTTTATTTTACTAAGACCACTTAATTAATTACAAAATAAATATTGCAGTCAAGACTTACATACATGCAATAATGTATTTTATATGTACATAAGTTATTCCCAGTTGTAGAAAGAGTCATTGAACTGAATAGTCATTGATTAGTCTAAAAAGAGCAATAGATTTCTGTAAAAATATCTTACCTGTTTGAAATGATATGCTGTGTAAGATAAGCTACTTATTTTTATTGCTTTTTAAACTTATTGTAGTGTATCTATGTAAGCTCTAAGTAAACCCAGAACAATCATATCCAATCAAATGAAATTATACACCCAATTGCATACTATGATAATGAACGTTGGTTTTAACATTTTATTGAGAAACCAAGGTAGAAACGACAACGCCATTGCAAAGCTGGCCACACGATGAAAAAGGCGCATACGGCTTATAGGCAGCCTATGCTGAGTATAGTGACAACTCAAAGTCCTCCAATTCTAGATTATTTTTGGTTCATTGCTCATGAATCTATGGTCTTACTTTCTAATACTATTAGCTAGATTTGGATAGAGCCAGAAAGTAAAATCGGCCCAAAAAAATAATAATATTAAGAACGTTATGAAATTTTTAATATTTTTATAAACAACTTTTGGCATGACCTTACCCCCCGTCTCCACGAGCAATAATTCATTGCATGCTATTAAAAATTTATTATTGTTTCCCATATAAAACACAAAAATTTTGTTTTGTTGTTTTTTCATTTTTAATGGGAAACAAGAATATATTTTTAATTGCATGCAATGAATTATTGCTCGCAGAGGCGAGGTGTTAGACCATGAATACACTGGCGCAAGTATGAGCCACTCTGTGAAAGAAACAGGTAAAAAATTAAGTAGTAAGAAAGAGATGGAAAGGATGGACCAAATTCAAAAATAAAATAACCAGGGACCGAAAATAACTGTTATTTTCCATTTTTCAACTCAAAAAGTCATCCACAAAAAATAGCCGTAGGGGATCTTCAAGTGTACGGTTGTGATCCTCACGGACTAAATTCCACAAATATTGTATGACTTTTATGATTTTTGGCGAGAAATAATAATTATATTTGACTTTTATTTTGTCGGGCAAAAAAAAACAGTTATTTTATGACTTTTATTTTGTTGGCCAAAACGAGCCAGTTAATTTATGACTTTTTTTTTTTTGGACAAAAATAAATGGTCAACCCTTATAACTAATTAATGAAGCACCGAAAATACATAGTGCTATATATTTTTAAAAAGTAGTCGTTGAGACCTTTTCAACGGTATACAATACATTGGGATCCGCTTTATTCCATTTTATGACCTTTGCCCATATGTAAATATACGAACTGGAATACAAAATTGGCAATAACTTCGAATCTAGGCATCGGCCATACAAAGTACAATACATTTTCGAAAAGTACACGAAAAGACTTTCCTAATGGTTTCAGAATTTTTTGGATGCCCTTTACTTTAATATTTCATACCCCAAAGCCTATTTATTTTTATACCTACTTTGGTCATTGAAGCAGTTGAATCGAATGGCATCACTTTTTTTTTAATTGCTCAAGCCATTCGCTTGCAAATAGGGTTGACCATTTATTCTTGTCCAAAAAATAAAAGTCACAAAATAACTGGTTCGTTTTGGCCAACAAAATAAAAGTCACAACATAACTGTTTCTTTTGCCCGAAAAAAATAAAAGTCAAATATAACTATTATTTCTTGCCAAATATCAAAAAAGTCAACAATTTAGCGTTTTATTTAGCCAATCACGTTAAAAGTCACAAAATAACTTTTAATATTTGACTTTTACTATAAAACGCATAACTGTCAGGGTCCCTGAAAATAACTATAAAAATTCCAATTTTGACTGAGACAACATCAACAAAAAAACAAAATGTCGACCGAAAATGGCTTTTTTTGTTTTCTTTTTTGTTAGTTTTTTATAAGATATTTAAAACACAAAAATTAAATTTATTTTTTATTTTTCAAGCAAAAAAAAAACACGAGCTTAAAAAAAGTAACGAAACAATGTTCACGTTCAAAAGACTCCTCCGCTCCGCCACTGCTGCCTGTGTGTCTTATGAACGCAAATTGATCACTTTATGATCAACCAAAAATTATATTGAGCTGTCGTCATTTCATTGAGCGTATTATTTTTCTGATACTTCAGCTCAACGGAACCAATGTGGTATTGACACCGCCGTTTCTTTTTGTTACAAAAACAAATGCAATATGGTTGCGCTAGTGTGAGCACGACAGTCTTACCCAAGACGTTCATGCTTGCGATAATGTGTCCATTAGGGCGGGTCGATGAAAAAAGTTTGAAAAGTCCATCCCCTTTTTGAAAGCTTATGTGGCGAGTATCTCGAAACCCTAATCTCGGACCACCCTAAAAACAACCCAAATAATTTTTTCATCATAACTTTGGTGTTTGATGTCCGATATTCATAAATGAAATACTATTGTAAACGTCTTGACAAGTGTAATATTTCCTTCTTAGATGTTAACAAACAAAGGACTAAAACAATTCACTTTAAAATATAAAATAAATTTATAAAAAGCAACAGAAATATAAAATGAACATAAAAAGTTTAACTCAAATCGAATTTAAGTAAATATGTAAATAATTAATTTTTTTGAAATGCAAAACTTTCCCGATCGAGTCTTAAAAAATGTTTGTATAAAGAAAATGATCGCTCTACATCAACAGACGGACGATAGGAGCATAAAATTTATTTATAGAATAGTTTCTAGAACAATTTTCTTCATTAAATTCCAAATTTACATATCTGTGGCCTCATCTATGGAAACCCATAAGAAGTGGTTTTTAGAGCGAACTTAATTTCTTTTAATAAACGAATATATATTTGGCCGATATAAGTATTGCGCAGTGACGTTTCAAGAGGAATGATTTCATTAATAAAGGGTTTTCCATTAAGGACATAACAATTTTATCTATTAATAAAACACAGAATTTTTTCGGTCATATGACCACCACGAGCCCGGTTACAGCGAAAACAACCGTCATGATTGACATCAACGATATCTGGTTTCAACAAGACGGTACCACTAGCCACACAGCACGCGTCATAATCGGTTTATTGAAAGGCAAATTCGGTGAACGTGTTATCTCGAGAAATGGTCCGGTGGAATGGCCGCCTCGTTCATGCGATCTAACGCCATTGGATTTTTTTTTTATGGTGCTACATCAAGTCACTGGTCTATGCCAACAAGTCAGCAACTTTAGACGAGCTCAAAGACAATATCAAACGCGAAATTGCCAACGTTGCGGTCGAAATGTGTGCGAGAGTGTTGGGAAATCGGGTCCAAAGAATCGATCGCAGAATTGCATCAAAAATCTAAGTAGCTATAACTTGTTTGTTTATGGATTTAATTGAACACTTCATGGGCAAGAATTTAATGGTTTTTTAAGGGCTTTAATTTAGTGAAAAATAAAAATGCATTTAAGAGGGTAGAACTTTGAGTAACTGACTTCACTAGTGAAATCTGACTTCGGAGATAAATAACATCTAAGAAGGAAATATTACACTTGTCAAGGCGCTTACACCAATATTTCATTTATGAATATCAAATACCAAAGCTATGATGAAAAAATCATTTTGGCTGTTTTTAGGGTAGTCCGAGATTAGGGTTTCGAGATACTCTCCACATAAGCTTTCAAACAGGGGGTGGACTTTTCAAACTTTTTTTTTTATATGGGGACCGACCCGCTTTAGTATCCATGGTCTTACAAAATAAACGGTGAGAAAAGTAGGAAACATTTTTCGGTGAATATACTTTATTAGAGAGCGTATCCATCTTCACCATTTTGGAGTTAACGATTTCAAAAACCTAAATTTTCATTAATTTTTTTCTTTTTCTAGTTATGTAAACTTTGCAAATAAAATTTATTGAAGCAAAATTATTAAAGTTATTTAAATTTATTAGTTATTTAAAAAAAAATTCGCCCCTATACCACCAATCTTCCTAGCCCCCTTTCCCCTCATCTCTGATTTCTTAAGGGGACATTCCAGTTTAAAATTAGAAAAAAATGTTTTCTTTGGGGGATTGTTTTTTATAAACTATGATATTTTACTACAAAATTGCTCTTAGTATCTTATTGAAGAACAAAAAAAAATGTTTTTGACCACTTTTAATACACTATGGTGGCGGTAGACGACATCTTCAAAGAAAACCATTTTTAGTGGTAGGTTGGATTCCGATTTTCCTAATAAAGATAAAGACATAAGCCAAAAAAGATTTTATTTACTAGACATTTCTCTATATTTCCCCTTTTTTATGATCTTTTTTCTCTAAAAAATGAAAAAAAAAACACAAATTTTTACTTTTAATTTCTGTTATATAAAAAAAGGAGGAGGGAATATTCGAGCTTTTGAGGTTTCAATTATAGCCATTTTTTTTTTAAAATAAATTTTTACTTTTATTACTAAAATTTGCCCCGAAACGTTGGGAGAAAAGTATGAAATAGTTAACTACTTGCATATGAAAATTTCGACCAAAAAGCCTGTCATTATAATCACGTTAACAAATTACTTTTTGTCAGCCAATCCTGGTGCATATTGAAGGTCTTCAATTTCTGTCAACTTCTTTCGATGCTCTAATTGGGGCTTTTTTCTTGCTGTACGTGCTTCTTTAGAATGTCATCCGCTCGTGCTGTTGGCTTGAGCTAAGAGAGTTTCAACGTGTTTTTTGGCGATTCTGAAAAAGTATGCCGATTATGAATCGGATGCCAGTTTTTCAAAATTTTAAATGGCAGAAAGATTTTTGATCTGATTAACTTGAAACCCATTACTCGGGAGTTTTCGGGGTCGTTGTTTACGAATCTGGCAAAATGGCGATTACAATATGGCAGAAAAATTTTTTAAAATTTATGATTCTCACGTTACTGAGGAGTTTTGAGGCCAGATATGTAATCAGAGACCCTGAATCCGATGAACTTGAGAAATACTCAGTCATATCGAATCCGCCTTTTTGAGTTTTGAAAATCCGGGTAATGAGTTTCAAGCGAACCCGATAAATTTTTGAAAATTCATCCTCCATATTGGATCCGCAATTTTGAATTTTAAAAACCTTAAGTCCGATTCGTGATCAACTGAAAACTCCTGAGTAACGGTTTAGAAATCAAGTAATTGTTTACTTTAACAGCTATTTCTTCGAAAACTTGGTTTTAGACGTTAGGTCTCTTTTTTAGGACATCAAGGCACAATTATTTGTATAACTTTCGTTTCACTTCGAATAATTCAGTAATATTTTAGGAAAGTGTTTTTTAAACTATAAGGAACCCAAAAATCAAAAAACAAAATTGAATTTTAAACTGGAACGTCCCCTTAAGTTTGTTTAGGTGGAATGGTAGTTAGATAGCAAAAAGAAATGTTTATTGCTATTCCCGTGTATCAGGCCTACAAAATAATTTAGTCGAGTATTTAGTTTGAATCTGAAGGTCAATGCTATTTCAGCGAGTAATAAGTAGTTTTTTTTAGGATGACTCTTTAGAACAAACGGTTGAGAAAAGTAACAAAAATTCTTCGGGAAAAATATTTCTTACAATAAATTAAACAAAAAATGGAGCATTTTGTGGTTAACGGCTTCAAAAGTAAAAATATTCACTTAATTTTGGTTTTTTGAAACTTTTTATACAAAAATGTGTATAACTTTCAAAACTATTGTGAGAATGCTACTAATTCAGACTTGTTAGAAAAATATTAGTTAGAGTTTACAGAATTTGTATCATACTTTCCCCTAGTTTCTATCAATCTAATTTAATCTACAGCTTGAAAAAAAATAATTATATGAAATTTTTTCATTTTTAAGTTGTTATCCCCGAAATTGAGAGGTTTAGACACTAAAGATCTAAAGCACTTCTTGAATCTCTACAGTGTTACAATCTAATTTATAGCTAATATCGGTGGAATATTCGAATGTCATTCATTTATTACCTAATCAAAATATTATCAACTGGGTTATAGTTTTCCTATTTTTCCAATAATCCCTTAAAAAAATCTAGTAGGAGAGAAAAACTCCTACCTCCACTCTTATCTCCTCCAAAATTTGTTGGGTGAAAAACCAAAAAATCACTTATAATTACCGTTATTATTACAGTATTTGCTGTTGTTGCTTAGCTGTAATTTGTTGTTTTATTTTCATTAGCGTTTTAATTACAAACGCGCAAGCTGAATGATGCTATCATTCTATCTTATCAACACTGATTCTGATTTCATTCGGGCGCATTGCATACACACACACACACACACACATACATACACATTTATAACGGTATAACTTATCTTCTTCTCTTGTCATTCATTGGGAATTATTTGCAGCCAGCGCCATTATGTTTACTCTCACCCTCTCTCTCTCTCACTCACTCACTCTCTCTCTCTCTCTCTCTCTCTATCTCTCTCTCTCTCTCTCTCTCGTTCTTTCACACTGATTTTTGTTGTCATCATTAACGTCATTCAAGAAAGAATGCTTAATTTGATCATTAATCATTACTGCTACCGCAGCATATCCACACACATACACATATAAATGTATATACCACACAAGAATCTCTTTTTTTCTATCCTCTCTCACATACATACCTACACTGTTTACCACATTTATTCGTACTTGCAATATGTATGTATGTAATAAATATGACGACACTAAACTAATTGCGAAAAAATAGAAAATTTGTTTGCAGGAAAAACCTTTACTTAACAGCTGTTTGCTTGTTGTTGTTGTTGTTGTATTTGTAATGATAAATAACTAATTATTGTCGGTGGTGTTGTATAAAGTTAACATACACATATACATACAAATAACCGCACTGCACTCACACATACATACATATTTATTTGTAAAGTAGAAAAACATGAAGAAACTTCCAACAAGAAACATCGACCATTTGCAATAAATTTGTAAACTGAAAACATTTATCTCATTTGCTTTTAAATATGTATGTATGTATATTTTTGTTGTTGGTTGTTGTTATTGGTTGTTGTTATTGGTTATTCTCCTCATTATGTTGTCTCATTAACGTTAGTTGCCAACACTCTATACACAACAACAACAACAACGGCATGCAATGCTAAATGCATCACCATCTGGCATTGCAGAATATCACTCAAATGCACTCAATGTTAGTTTTAATTTAATGAGCATGGAATTACGGGCAAATATTCAAGTTTCTTTCTTCTTTTCTTTCTTACTAATTATCGGAAAAATGCAGAACATTTATTTCAAATTACTTTTTTAATTATGTACAATCATGTATGTGGTAGCTAAAACTCAAATTTATAGGAGAAATTAAATAGGAAATCCTTAAATATTTTATATTGTATAGAAAACCTAGGGCTATAATGGTGTTCTGAGGCTAGTGCAAAAGAAAATTGTCATGAAGTTAGTGCGATGCCTATGGAAACAATTCGGTTGTTAATCAGTGCTGTTGATTTTGTATTTTAACAGCGATCGGTTGACCGATCTATTTACCCTCACAACCAAGGCCGTATTTAGGGGGGAGGTTTTGGGGTCTGACACCCTCCCCCCCCCGAAATGTGGAAACTTTCTTCTATTTTTTGATGAAAAAAAGTCAAAATGAAATCTATTGAAGAGTTTTTAAATATTTTTGACTTCCATCGGTTTCTTTCTAAAAAGTCAAATATAAAAAAATAAACTTGAAATCTTAGTTACACTATGCGACCAGATCCGATTTGTTTTCTTTGACATGAGGTTTGACTTTGGATACAAAAAGAGAAGGTGTTGCTGAGCAATTTTGCATTTATAGTTTTTTTAGGTCAGTAACTGTTTTTGATCTACAGTTTCGGGTTTAGGGCTCATTTGGGAGGGCATGATTCAGCCTATAATTTCTGGATTTCGAAGTTTGTAGCACGCCAGTGTTCAGCTCCCCAATTTTTAAAAATGGCCAAAAATTCTATTTTAGAGTTTTCCATTCCATTTTTTCTAAAACTTGGCGTGATGGGAAATTTTTGATCTCAGATTCGTGTTCAGTATACAAAATTCATTCACAAACACTAGGAACCATTTTATTCGCAAAGCCCATGTAGGGCAGTAATAGTGGATCAGCTCCAAAGTTCTAGAAAAAAATCTTAAAATGTAATTAATTCTTTAACCCATTATTGCTCAGAACACCCCGACTCGGAAGACCTCTTTCAATGCAGTAACTGCACGAATTTAGAGAATATAAGCCAACCTCATCCGGATTCCTTATCATGTTCTGAATTCCCACTGATAATCATTTGAAAAAATCAGCCTCTGACTATTTTTAGTATTTTTGGTAATTGTTTTGAGGTCGATCTCATCATCAGTAATGTCAATTTTCTTCGAATGAAAACCCCCCCGAAAAAATGCTGGCTACGGCCCTGCTCACAACATGACATGGTTAATATTCCTATTAAATATGGACTTGATGTGTTATATCAGCGATAAACTGCGGATTACACCATAGAAGTACTTAAATAATTTACCAGCATTGAGTTTGTTAATTGAAAAATTTTTTAATGTAAAAATTATTTTAAAAAAAAACTTGAAACGCGTTTTTCTGAACATGATGATTTTTGAACTGGTGGGACTGATCTCTCAATTACTATTTATTACTATCTGATGTTGAAAACCCAAAATGAGTTTGATGCATTATCATTATGACTCCACAATGGAACCGCAAAAATTGGAATATTCCCTTCCCCCTTTTTTTCTATAAAAGAAGTTCCAAATGAAAATTTGTTTTCATTCGGAACTTCGTTTTTTTGAGAAAAAATATCCTAAAAAAGGGGGAAGGGGAAAGTTTCACTTTCTTGTGGTTCCACTTATAAAGAAATGTCAAAATATTTTTTAGTTTCTATCTCTATCTGTCTGTCTCTATCTTTATTAGGAATCCATCCTACCACCAAAAATGGGCTTTTTTGAGTATGTCCTCTACCATCTTGTATTAAAAGTACTTAGTTCTTCTATATGATACTTATAACACCTTTAAGCAATTTCGATATAAAATATTATTGTTTTAAAAAAAAAAACAATTCCCCAAAAGTAAATTTTTTCCAATTTTAAACTGGAATGTCCCCTTGAAGTTTCAGTTTGTCATAACATGTGTCTGTCGACTGCTTGGGCGTTTCTCTACATAATCTAAACTACTAGTGATTTTCAAAAAAAACTTTGCGTATATATTCCTGACAATATACAGTAGCAATTCGATTCTTGCACACGTTCGATACTTGCGACACAAAATTTTGTTTCATTACGTATTCTGTACTTGCTACATTCGCGAATTTTTACTTCGATACTTACGACATTTTTGGTCTTTTCTTTGAGTATTGCTCTTTTTTACTTTGTATTAAACTAAATAAAGTTCAGGGAAGTACCGTCGATTTCATACTGCTGACGAAATGTATTGAATTTAATCAGCTTTGAGCTGACTTTGACATGGTGCCGTCTCATAACGGCAAAGAAAAAGAAATCGAAAACTTCTTTTATAACAGATGAAATACTCACTTGAAACTTTTTATAGAAGTGTATTGAATTAAAATATTAAATATAATAGACTTCAATTCTAAAAAGGTATGCAGACGTACAGTGCCGGACAAAACAAAAGCACGAACTCTTCCTACGCTACAAACTAGTGGAGAAATCGAACTTTTCTATTAATATATTCCTTATGTGCTTTAGTTTTGTCGCGCTAGTTTTATGCATTTTGTTACTTTTGAGTTAATATTTTTATTCTCTGTTATAAATAACATTATATTTCTTATATTTTATTATAAAGAGTGAATATTCTTACTACATTCATAAAAAAAATTTCGGTCCAAGCATGTTTTACAATATTACTGAACAAAATGCAAACAAGGAAGAATCCGCGCTTTAGTTTTGTCCGACACTGTTATGTATAAGCCCCTTTTAATTTGTATGGAAAACAAAAACTCGGTACTTGCGATAACCTCGAAACTTCCACCGAGCCCGGTTTTCATTACGTGCAAGAATCGTGTTTCAACTGTACTTTCATATACTGTAAAAAAATGCAAAGAAAAAAATTTCAAGGTTCCAAAGTAGAAATCCTCCATAAAATTGTTTTGTTTTTCGGAAAACGTGGTTACCGTATATATAACTGTTCCCGTTTTATATATTTTGTCTTCGACACGTGCATCTTAGAGATATTGATTTCAGATTCAAAAAGTTCAATTGGTTCTACTATCTGACACTTTTTTGTTTTGAAACATAAACATAAACAATTTCATATTCAGTTCAGGTAATGACACCTGGCGATGACGTCATTGGTATTTTACACATTCATCAAATTCACTCTAGCCTAATGATTTTCTATGACTTTATGTTCATGTATAAAAGAAATTAATATTAGACTACGATTGTTTAGAAATTATTCCTAAATCTTAATGAAAAACAGGTAGATCAGCGATTGTTTCAAAACACGTCCTGGTTCCTCACCAGTGAGCTTAGACGATAATTTGAAATCATTCAACAATTCATAAATTGAATTAATTAATTTCACTGAATTAACTTTTTGTATCTAAAAAATAGAAAATACCGGGAACAGCGTGTTAAATAAAAATAGATCAAGTATACTAAGACAAAATTTTCAGAGCTAACAAACTGCAGATTTATTTACTTTTTTTTGTTTTTGTTTTGATTGCTAATAATTTCATTTTTAATCTTTTTGTTTTACTAAATTAAATTAGTCGGGGCTATAGGTGAAAAATAAATGTATTGATGTAGGGCTTTTATACTACTAATTATTCCAAAAATTTACAATAGCATTTAAAAAGAATGAAAAAGTTTTATTACTTCCAAAAATGAGAGTACATAATATTTCTGAAGTGGAAATGTCAATATTCACAATTATCAATATATGTATTTACATAAATAAAGATATAATTAAAAAAAAAGCAGACCATTTTTAAAAAGCAGCTTTAAAACTAACCAGTTTAACAAATTGAAAATATTTTAAATTATTTACTAATAACATAATTGCATGAATGTGTGTTTGAATGTATGTGCATATGTAAGCAAATATCTGTACGTTTGTATGTATGCTAAAATATGCAAAAACATTAGTAGAAACACATATGAACATACTCCATTAAAAAATACCAGAAATTTGCCAAATGCTACCACAAAAAACGAAATAACAACAGCACCAAGAACAGCGCTGGTAACAGCAACAACAAATAGTGGTAGTTTCTATGTTGATGGTTTTCCTGTGAGTTTTTGAATTATTTTATTTAAAACTTTTTTATGTTTGTTTTTTTTTGTACGGTACTATAAACAATAAAAACTTTAACTTTGAGTAGATACAAGCGCAGATACACAAACACACACACGCACACACATATACACATAGTAAAGATACACATTTACACGTAGTTGATAGTACCACCATGTATATGTATCGAATTGAACTTTGAGGTTTCTGTTGCATCGTCTCATTTGCCATGGTTGTTGTTGTTATTATTGTTTTTATAATTTTTGTTGTGGTGGTTGTTGTTGGTATTGTTGTTGCTGGTGCTGTTATTGCTGATATTGCTTTAGTTTATACTATTTAAGGTCATTTGCCAATGTTAACCAACACATGTGATAAACTCATAAATAGTTGTTGTTATTGTTTTTGTTATTGTTGTGGCAAACACACATTCACATACACATATACACAAAGAGAAAGAGAGTTAATGATGAAAATGAACGGCATTTTGGTTTTCATGTGGCGTTGACTTCGACGCAATTCGTATTTAAGTATTGCACCGTGGGACTAAAGCACTAAAATGTTGTCAAAAGTTATCATTAAAAGAAAAAACAATATTATGGGACAACAACCCTTTGAAGTTCTTGTCCAGTTTGTGCATTCATGTTGTGCGTGTAATATTTGTAAATGATTAAAATAGACCTACAACTTTATGTTGAATCCGAACGGCGCACTGGGGTATTTGACAGCAAAAGCTGGCCAAATTTTTTTTTTTTTATTCAAAATCTAATTCTTAGCATCCCTAGATGTTTCCTTTGTAAAATGGGTGAAATCGGCTCGAAGCCACGCCCACCCACCTTACAATTGAATTTTTCAAAGCGTGATATCAGCTAAAATATTGAAGACAATTAAATGAAACTAAACTCACTTATTTATATTGGCATACAAAATATTTAGTATACAAATTATCCAAATCCCTCAGTAACCACGCCCACCTCCCATATGTGTGAAATTTTCAAAGCGTAATATCAGGAAAAATACTAAAGTAAATACAATACAATTCGACAAAATTCTTTATATTGGCATAGGTAATATTTGGTATTAAAATCAACCGAATCACTTGGTAACCACGCCCACCTACCACACAAGTAAGTTATTTGGAAATATATAGAAGCACTTCCTGTATAACAGATATGAGAACACCTATTTTAGAGAAAAAAATTTTAGTTTGTAATACAAACTATAGAGTATAACAATAAAGTCGAAAGCAAAAGATAAAAAACGAAGCAGAACGTAAAATTCTTAACATTAGCAATAATAACATAAAATGATTAAATTTTTAAATCAAAACTGGAATTCACTTAGAAAAACTTGGTTATTTTCTGGAAAAGCAAAATTTTGCAAACCAATTTAAGATACTCTACTTCAAGGGTAAATAATGAAAATATAATGAGGACTCACAAAAGAAACAACTTTAACACCATAAATATAACGAGGACTCAATTTTCAAACATATTTGAAATAAATCTAAAAAATAATTCAAAGGTTTTAATTTAACAATATTTTATATCATTAGTACTTAAAATACCTGAAGTTAAAGTTTCCATCATCAAAAAATTATTCAAAGAGGTCTGTTTTTCTAAAATTGCTTTTTAAAACACTGACAAATTTTGTTTTGCCATTGCACACAACCAACAACAAAAATACCGCAACTTTGACACTCTATTACTAAGATACTAAGGTAGATAGGACAATAATTTTTCATAGTGAAACAGAATTTTACCATCTTTTATCCGATATCCAAAAGTTCTATGTACATCAAAATCTATTTTTTGAATTTTGGCCAAAAAATCGAGTGCAATGGGCGAAGCAAATTAGTTTTTTAAGGTATTTCTACAATTGGTTCTTGCTGTTGTCAGTCAAACGTTGCACATTGGGTCCGCTTATGTTGGAATTTCAACTTTTTAAAGCTGTTAATAGTAGCACAATATATGCTTATGCAGATGATACGGCAGTTATTGCAAGCCATAAAGATATTAAGACAGCGGAATCAATAATGCAGGATGAACTTAATGCTATCACAAGATGGGCACATGACAATGGTTTAATTTTGAACGCGAGTAAAACGAAACTCCTTCACATAAAGCCACTACATATTCGGAATAGCGACATAAGGATAAAATTCCATAATAGTGACCCAAATTACAATGTCCCCAGCAACACGAGAGATAATTGTGACACGTTCATCGAATCAGTTGATTTTTATAAATATATTGGCGTTGTAGTAGATGGCACCTTAAAATGGCATAAACATATTGAATATAAACGAAAAAAAACTTCGAAAGACATCGTATGTTTTACACCATCTAAGAAACTGCAGCAATAAAACAGTACTCAGACAAGCATACCTGGTCCTCGGGGAAATGTATATTCGTCATGGAATAACAGCATGGGGTGCTTCTACACACTGCAAAAGGCTCCAGAAAAGCCAAAATTCAATACTAAAAATCCTATTAAAAACCAATAATAATCGAACCAGTAGCACTATACAACCTCATAAACAGCTTAATATATTAAATGTTGAAAATATATACAAGTCTACAATACTAAATGAGTTCTACAATGAAACACAGTACCGAACAGAGATCGAACATAGGCACAGGACAAGAAGAAAAACGGAAGGACGATATACTATACCACGATTCAGCACAAATGCCGGCAAACATACACTATCGGTAATAATACCCACATTGCTGAACGAATTACCAACAAACCTAATCACAAACAAACTTAATAGAAAAAAACTTTTAAAAAAATATTTTTTAAGTATTCATTAACAAATTATAAAAAAAAATATATTTCTTTAATTTATAAAATATAATAACAATGAATAGACTAGACATAGACATACGCACCATTAAAATTGAGCGAAAATCAATATATAATGCAGAAAAACCCTGAGGGCTTCGCAGGATAATAATAATTTAAAATTAACTGAAAATAATTTATAATATATAACATGAAATTTCTCATTAATGAATCTAAAATGATATTGTCGTTAACATTCAACCGCTAGAGAATAGAATTAACTATAAAAAATTAGCATATTTTGAATCGTAGTCGAATATATTTTTTCGCGACTGATAAAAACTTTCACGAAAACAAAACCAAAAACTATTTTTTTTTTTGCCAAAAAATCGTTTATGTTGAACCACAGTGCAATTATATATCTCGCTTGCTTCTCGCGTGAGCTAATATGTATACCACCCGCTAACACCAAAAAACTGCGAAAGGAGCGGGGAGTATACATTACTGTCTAGAAGCAAGTAACAGCAGCAGCAGCAGGCTTATCTGCTATGTGAATATTACTTTTATCATTGTGTGGCGCAAGAGCAGCTGGAGCCGAAATTGGCAACAGCAGCAAGCAGCAGCAATAATAGCAACAGCAACATCTGTTGCTCTTGTGCCCTTTTTATCTAAACTGATAATAATTTGCTTGCGTTGGCAAGTTTTTTCTTTTTCTTCAATTTTTTTTTTCTAGTTTGCCCTGTTTGTAATGCCCTACACTCTTGGCGATTGGCTTCGATGGTTGTAATATTCAAGTGAAGTTTTCTTTTTGATTGTTTCTATCACTAATTTTTTCCATTTTTTTCCATTTTGTCAACGAAAAGTTGCCAAAAAGCCGCTTCGCTCGCAGATCCATCAAATAATTTCTATCTAAACGGAAATAAAGAAATTTACTATTATTGGCCGCATTGATAATGTAATGATTAGAGCATGAAAATCGCATTAATTCCTCATCAATCAATCAATGCCTCAACAATGGCTATTTTCGGTCTGATTTTTCCAACATTGTGGCAAATCGAAATAAGTTTGCAAAGTATGAACTACATTCATATGTTTATGGAACAAAAAATTTGCTACTGATTTCAGGTATTTTGGCTTACTATAAAAACTTTTGCTTTGATGCGTTTCAAAGACGAAAAACTTCTAAGTAGTTGACTTTCTTAAGATTTATTTGAGTTGAGTTTTCTCAACTTTCTTGAGTCCTCAAAACCAAGCTCCGTCTCTAAAAGAAACACTCTCCTAACTAAGTTAGGCTTCAAATTCGTACATATCCTTAAATTTATCTCAAGTTTTCTCTAACTTGCTTAGCCTTGATAAATTAAAGTTATTTCGGGCTACATTTTAATCTAAATTTAGGAAAAATTTCAGTCTAAGTTTTGATTTGACTTTTGGTCAGAGTTTTATTCACAGTTTTGATTTGTTTTGGTTTGAGTTTTCATCCAATTCTGGTTTGAATTTTGTTGTAAAATTTAATCAGATTTTTTACGAGTCTTTTGTTTAGCTCTGAGCTTTAGTCAGGATTTTGGTCTAGTTTTCGACTTATTTTTTGGTCTTAATTTAGTTTGATTTTTGGGCTGCTTCTATTCTGAGTTTTTGGTCTGGATTTGATCAGAATTTGAATTAGATTTTTAGCAGATTTTCGGTCTAATTTTCAGTTTGTATTTCGTTTCCTCTCAGTCTGAGTTTTGATTTGAATTTAGTTTCCTTATGGTCTAATTTTCCGTTTAAGCTATATGGTCTGATTTTGATTCTGATCCGATTTTTTATCAGAGTTTAGTCTTCTTTTGGTCTGACTTTCAATCTGATTTTTTATTATTTTGGATGTGTTTATTTATTTAAATTTGCCATCGTTTTGGCCTGAATTTTGTTGTGAAGTATATTCAAATTTTTTGACTTATCTTTGGTCTATGTCTAAGCTTTAGTTTGGAGTTTTGGTCTTATTTTTTTAAATTTGAACTTTAGCTTGGATCTTTATATGAATTATATTAGATTGTCAATCCGAATTTGATCTCCTTATGATCTGAATTTGGTATAAATTTTGATCTAATTTTTGGTCTGACTTTTGTTTTGAATTTCACTTCTTTTGATCTGATCTAATTTTTTATCTGAGTTTGGTCTCAGTTTTATACTGATTTTGTAACTGAATTTGTTTTTTATGTAACTTCTTATCTGAATTTAGTATCTTTTTGTTATAAATTTTCTTATGTAGTTTTAATTAATTTCTGGTCTAGGTCGGGTCTTTAGTCTGGATTTTGTTGTGATTTTTATTTAACTTTTAATCAATTCTGGTCTAACTGCTTACCTGAATTTTGGTTTTTTTGGTTTCTGAAGTTTATTCCAATTAGTGTTCCTTTTGGTCTGAATTTTAAACTGAATTCTGCACTATGGTTTGTCTGAATTTTGCTTTGAGCTATGGATAGAGTTTGGTCTAAATTTTTCTCCCAATTTTGGAGTGGAATCGGGTCTGAATATTGTTATGAATTTTGATCAAATTTGTATACTAGTTTCTGGTCTAGTTATTACTAGACCCCCATTCTCTGACATTGATTTTTTTCTTAAAAAATCATAGACTTTCAGTCTAATTTTTGGTTTGAAGTTTGTCTCTTTATGGTCTAAATTTCGGTCTGAATTTTGGCTTAAATTTGAGTCTGAGTTTAAGTTTTGGTATAAATTTTGGTCTAATTTCTCTAAATTTAACCTCTTTTGGTCTAATTTTTTATTGAATTTGGTTTACTTTTGGTGTGATTTTTTATCTGAATTTGTTTTTTATGTAACTTTTTACCTGAATTTGGTGTCCTTTTGGTCTAAATTTTGTTACAAATTGATTTGATTTGATTTTTGGTCTTGGTCTGGTCTTTAATCTGCATTTTGGTCTGGTTTTTATTTTCTGAATGTATGAATTCTGGTCTGGCTGTTTATCGGAATTTTGATCCAAATTTGATCACTTTTTGCTCCTTGAAGTTTGAACTAAATTCTGCGCTAACTTTTGCCGAATTTGTTCTGAATTTTATTTGGATTTATGAATCGAGTTGGGTTTAAATGTTAGTGTCAGTTCTGACTGTTTAGATTTGTATACCGGTTTTGGTAAAGTTATTACTTAAACCCTATATCCCGGTTCTCTGATACTGATTTTTTTTACAAAATCATTGAATGTAGCATCTTTTACAATACCATCTCACTCTTAATCAATACTTAGATCTATCATGTCTAAGAGAGTCAATAAACACTTCTACTCCTCTGCAATAGCCTCAAGTCCATTTTAGGTTTATTGAAATGGCTGCAGTCAATAATATCATTGCTCGTCCCACCATCTCGTTACTTAAGATGCTTTCATAACTCCTTACCTCTGGCACCCAGCCCGATTCTAAGCGTTTTAGAGTTTTATAATTTCGACATTGATTCCTAACTTCATTATATAGATTTAAACCGAATTTGAATCTATCAAGCGAATTTCTCACTCGCTGAAGTTGCCAAAAAACCTATTAAAAGTTAATATCGTCTTTCTTTTTATAAAACTAGTTTGTCTCATCTTGGCCCGGGGTGATGCTTACTCCCCATTTAACTTACCAGTGTAGGGTATACTCTACTCAGTCATTTCCGCTTGCTTTTCATTTCCTTATTATATGGTATGATTGTAAAAGGCGACGAAAAGTATCCAACGTTCTTATCTCGTAAGTATGCAGTAAGTATGAGAATTTCGGTTTGATGCCTAAATGTATGCAATAATCTTATAAAGCGTCAAGTTTTATTGAATTTGTCAGCAAAAATTTTGCATGTTTCAATGTGTGCGTGTGTGTGTGTCATTTGTTTCTGTCATTTTGGTTATCGTCGACGTCGACAATGAAGATGAAGATGATGATAATATTAAATGTAATAAGATTACATCTTTGAGGGGGAACGAAAAAAAAGATATTAAAGTTTTAGCATTGATTAAAGAAAATTTTATGTGACAATGTTGTGTTAACAAACTGTGAAATATGCTGTAAATGATGTAAATGAGTTGAAAAATTAATGGGAAAGAGATTACGAATGTTACTCATTACAATTTAAAACGGGCACTACTTTTAAAAGCTTATCTTAATCGCTTTAAAATAAAAATAAAATAGGAAAAATTAAAACGAATTTTTTCAATTCGTTTTTTTTGTTTTTTTTTTTTGCAGTAAATTTGTGTATTAAATTTTTTTTTACAGTGTAAAATGGTCATAAAAGAATGATTGATTGAATGAATCGGGCATTTACACACATATGTTGTTAAGTACGAATAAATGTTATTTGCGTTTGAATGAATTTAAAATAAATTTCAACTCAAGCATTTAAAATTCTACATATTTTGTGTATACTGTACCCAGGAGGAAAGATTTGAAGTTCTATAAAACTGTGCAATGAGTTTCGACAAACCTTGAAAGCGAACCTCACTGGCAATACTTGTGCCTTTTAAATAAATTTGATTTGTCTATGGAAAGAAACTGCATCAAAGTGAGCCAGGATTCTTAAAAAAAGTACAGGAAAGCAAGGATCATCATTAATTAATTAATTTTCATGGATTTTAAGCATGTAAACAAATATTAATTGATGGGCTGAAATATGTTGAATTCTGTGCATAAACACTTCCAAAGTGAAGCAAAGTGCTAACGACTACTAAAATAACTCTCTTTGAAACTCAATCACATATTCCCCACTGGGTATCTCCTTTGTCTCAAATATTCTCTATGTCACTCTGTATGCGTTTAAACATGAACATTTGTTTTATTTACTCAAATCCAGCATAAATATGTACTTTTGATCAATATATATAACAACAACAAAATCATATGAGAGTCCATTAACGAATCCATTTGAAACGATTAAAAGTATAATTTACCAAACAACGCCAATAGTGCACAGCACAAAAACAAAAGCAAAGAGCAAACAACCCAGCTAAAACAAATATCAGCAAATTGTCGAAGTTGTCAACATGTGGTCCTCATCAACTTTATCGTATGTCATTGAAAAAATTTGCACATATTCACACATTCGCAAATAAACCAAAACACACACATTTACATACATATATTTACCCAGTTGCACAAATAGTGAGCACTCCTCAAAAGAGCAATGATTTCATTACTCAAAAAGGAACAATGAACAAAAAACTGCAATACAGTAACAAAATTTTTGGATTTCACTAAGGCTGCGGTTATATTCAGATTTTGCTTGGCGAACAGCATAAGATTGTTGTTGCATCGAACACAAAGTGAGAATCTTTTCTCACTCTTTCAACAAACATGATATGCTGGGTGAAATGAACACCGAGCACGCCGAGCATTCAGGGTGGGAATGAGTTATTTTACAAAATAGTATCATTACATACAAAATAGTGTTAAACAAAGAAGTCCATTTCTAGCAAAAGCAACTGCAACGAACTCTATGTAACCACCTAGACCGAGCAAAGGAGTAAAATTTTATGTGTTCGCCGAACACCCAGCACCAACATAACCACAGCCTAACACAATTTCAATAAAGACAACATGATTGGGGCATTTAAATTTGTATATCTTACTCTATTTTGCATAGTAAACTCTTTAGGGTAAGGTAGGTTAAAAACTGTTCCAACTTTTGCTTAGTTTTTATGCATGGTCAGATGTATTTTAACCTATATTTGAACCCACCTCGAAAAGTTGAAATTACTTATAATCATACAGTTTAATATTTTATTTACAATTTCTCATTCAGTTGACAATGCTATAAACCAAAAAAATTCTATGCATTTGGAGTTTTTATTTTCTTTAAAATCGTGTGCCTCAAAGAGTTAAAAAACAGCTCAACAATGATGGAAACATTGCAAGAGCAAAGAAACAAAATTCAACGAAAATAATGTTGCTTATGTGGCTCAGTTGATAAGCGCGTGCCTGGAAAAAGGCAACTCAAAAGAAGATCAAGAAATAATAAAATGATAATAGTAAATAAAAAAATAAAATAAAAATGAATGAACAAATGAATATAACATTATTATAATTTAAAAAAAAAAATTTTAATATGTAGGATTTGAAAAATTTAAAAAATAATTTTGTGTGATTTGAACCTTGGCCCACAAGTGGCTGCGTGCTTACTGACGTTTTAGAGAAATAGTCTATGGATGGCGTCATGACTTTAGGAGGCAACTATTTTGGACTTTTGTTTGTCTATGAGATTCAAGTGAGCTCATGCTCATAATCGTTTCCTCCTTTATTTAAGAGTCTTTTGGGCTGTTAAATAAAGTACTTCATGCCCTAGGGCACTTAATGTTAACAAGGAGTACAAAATGCAAGAGCTCGGGAGAAATATGGAGTAATCAATTGCTCGCTTTGGGGTTCTCGATGGTTACTCCTACCATCATCCTAAGCTCAACTGGGTACATGTACATGCACATACATATGCATACATTGATTACAACTGCGGTTAAATACAACGCAGTGTTGCATTTAATTGGCCGGTTTTGTGTCATACTCTACACACTCAAACAAGATAAAACTATATTTATAAACAAAGTTGATATATGTATGTTTAAAACTATGTGCAATACTTTAAGAGTTAGGCTTTTTTACATTTTAACATTCATACTTTAAACAGAAACATAAAATTTTTGAGTCTAAATTTTTTGTATTGCTAAAACTAATCTATGAAGTAGTTGCAGCAAGCGAGGATTGTCAAAACCCCAAACTCATTAATTAACTAACGAAATGTTGCGTTGCTTCTGATTTACAGCACTTACTCGATTTACAGCGGTTATCAGAAAACGTTTTTAAAAAATGTTTCTTCACGGAACCTATAACGGTGAGCACCAGTTTTTCAACTACTTTTTTTGAGCACGCAGCACACACACAAATTTTCCCAATTATGTTTGTGAATATAATAGCTCAGCTTCTTATGAAACTTTGTTTGGCTCTGTCAAACCAAAACGAAAAAGCAACAAAATTACTTTTTAAAAATTTACCACTACTGAATTTTAATTACTACAATTTCCATATTATTGACAGGTATTGATCGATTTCAAAAAATTTCTGCAAGTAAGTGTCTCATAGTGTAAGAGGGTGTGCTTCGACTTCTTATTTTCTGTTTGACAAAAATGACAGATGCTGTCCTGCCGTATGCCTAGATTTTTCATTTGCTCCCCCAGTTTCCCCCAGAAACCCATGATAATTCTGAGATGATTTTTTTTAAGCTTTAAACAGAGAGCTGCCCTTTTTAGGTTATAACCCAAAATAAGCGGCTTAGCCTGTCCAAACTTAAAGATCTTTCCGATTCTTTCCTCCCCTCTTAGTTGTTCTTTTATAGTATTTATTTCTTCCTATTTCTAGAAAGAGTTCAGGACTAATGTAATTCTTGGCCACTGTCTTCTTTGGCAAGTAGTCGGCTATAACATTTTTATGTATTTCTCTATCTCCAGGGACTCAGAAAATGGTCATCTTGTTTCTCATGCCTAATTTTCTTTAGAAGCTCTATGCATTCCAAGACTAGAGAGTGGCTGCCCTATGATAGAATACTCTTAAGCCAGTGCGGCCCGTTATATTATTCCCAGACTAACATTGAAGATATCTCAATTGAGTTTAGTGCTCTGGGTCCTCGCCATGGATTTCAGTGCTCGTTTCTTTTTCCTTTCTCAAGCCTTCTGTGTTCCATTTCAATGTTTTTTTTTTTTTGGAACAGACAAAAGAAGTATTCAAAAATGTGTTAGAGAGCTCAGGTGTTCGTCTCCCAACACTCCAGTATCAAATATGCTTACTCTGATCTGGCAGAAAGCGGGACAGACACTAAGAAAATGATCCGCCATCTCTCACATTCTTCATCCAAACCACAGGAAGCACAGAAGGCACTAGCTCCTAGGCCAATCATATGCAAATGTTTGGCTCAAGAGAAATGACCTGTATATAATCCCACCAGCTGCCTGCAGCTCTTTCTGTTAAGTGATAACAGAAAGTCTGTTAGACGCTTCGAGATAACAGGTAACATGGTCTTTGTCTGTCTAAAGCCCCTCAGGTCCTCCCATTTACGATTGTGGGTCAAGTCGACCCACTCATTAATGATGGTCTTGATGGCTGTAGACGTCAAAGAGAGTACAGGCTCTGGGCCCAGGAAACCAGTTTCCAAACCCTTTCTGGCCCGAAGGTCAGCCGATTCATTTCCTGAAATTCCTGAGTGTCCAGGAACCCATATCAACAGCAGGCTATTGTGTTTTCCAACACAATCAAGCCTGGATTTACAATGCATAACCAGTTTAGACGTGGTTAGAGGATTAAGCAAGGATTTAAGCGCAGCCTGACTGTCACTAAATACACAGATACTCCTTTCTCTCCAACCATTATCAATAACATGGTCCATTGCCTTGATGATTGCAAAAATTTCTGCTTGAAAAACAGAAGCATACAACCCAAGGGAGAAGTGAAGGTGCACTCCATCGTTTTCAATAAAGACCCCAGAACCCGAACCGAATTCTGTTCTGGAGCCGTCAGTGAAAATACGCTTACAATCAACTCCCGGCCCAGGTCCCGGCAAAAACCAAGTTTGGACCTCTAAAATTTTAATGTTACTTGGCATAGATGGTATCTAGCTCTCTGCTACTAATGATTTTTCCTCGACCAGGTCCTCTCTTATTAGTGTCCTCTTGGCTGGCGTATCTATTACAAAATGTAGGAACATTAAGTCTCACAATGCCCCCATGGTCGCTGTTTGACACATTCTCATCGCTCCTGTGATGCAAATGCATACTAATCTCTACACTTTTGTAAGGGTGTTGATCATTGTGGTTAACTTTGTCCTTTGCGACCATCTACTTTAGGAGGTTCATCCCTAAGTTCTGCCAGTTAAGCTTTCCCACACCATTAAAGTGGCTTTATTAACCATATTATCTGTATGTTTTTTCCAGATAAAATTCAAATCTAGAACTATACCTAGGTTTTTAACACTAAGATGCTCGTCTTTTTTTGCACCCTTAGATATTCAGACGGGGACTAAAATATAAAATGTTATGGCATTATAAAAATTAATATTTAAAATTCATATTTCAAGTGACATGAAGCTAAATGGGTCCAAACTAAACAATTTATGTTGTAGCTTCCGAGATATAGAGTTTCTTTTGAGACCCACTTCGCGAATATCAAATAAATTAAATAAAATTAAATTTTGCCCCTTTTTCGGAAGTTAACTAACCTTAAAATATATTTGCTTAGTCCCAACTAGACAGTTTTTCAAATCAAAATTTGCTAATTTTGCTGATTAAAAATAAATATTTTCTCTTACAGTTGGGTTTTATAGATTATCTTTTGAACAGTTGTGAGAATTTCATTTAGGATGTCGATAATCTTATAATTCTGGGTTATAATTCTGGATATTAAAAAGCTTATATATTTATATAAGGTATTGAATTACTAATAAAAAGTTAATCAAGTAAACATTAAGAGCATGAAGCCAGTGAATTCAGCTCTCGGTATTGAAAAGAGATACCCTGCCTTTGCCTCTGGAAGTGAAGTACTAATGATGCCTAATCACAAAAGTTTCGGTTTAGTGTACTAATTGCCAACTTATCCCAAACAATACGCTACCATACCACAGAGGCATATGTTAAAATAGGTTTTATTAGGGCTATGTACAACCAGCTTGCAATAGCCGACTTTAGACCCCAAATATTGGTAAAATTTTTGCAGCACTTCAAAAGTACACAAGATACCTTTAGCTACAAATAAGTTTCCCACGAAAGCTTGAAATCACGAGTTAGCCTTAAGTACTTCACTTCTGGAGGCAAAGGCAGGATATTCCCTTTCAATACCGGGAGCTGAAATCAGTTCTAATTGTGTCTCTACGTATTATTATTATTATTTGAAGGAAGGACGACTCGAAAGTCAGGCACTGCGACCTATAAGATCTTTTGTACCAAAGCCCCAAGAAAGAAAGGAAGGGAGAAAGAAAGATAGATAAGAAACATATCCAAGCCGAAAATCGAACTCGGGTCTCCAGAAACAAGAGTCTGGCACTCTTCCACTAGACCACAGTGGCGATGGTAGGACCTACAGTTTAACGCCGATTCCGAACGGCTATGTGGCAATTTTTTATCAGTTCGGTGGTCTTGCCATTACCAACCAAGGTGTGTACTTGTACACATTCTTATAATTCTCATCCACTTCATATCGATAGTGAATATAAGAAGTTTATGAGAATTAACCACCAGACCAAGACGGGAATCGAACCCGCAACCTTCTGGATGAAAGTCTAGTGCACTATCCACTAGACTATCGAGGTCGTCGTGTCTCTACGTAAAGAGCACTAAGTTATTTTTACCAGATTAACAGAGAGACCCTAAAATTGACCCGGACTTGGTAAAACAAAAGTTCTAATTTCTAACTATTTAAACTAATTGGCCTATCAAGTTTTGTTAAATTTAACCTTAAAACTAAACACAAATGCTAAAGTTTTAGAAAATCAGCCTTTAGTACATAGAATTCTTAGAAATGTTCAAGGTCTTAGATTAAAGTTGGTGACAGAACCATACAAAACAAGTCGAACCATTCACTCAACTTCCAAATTTAATTTCAAGAAGTCACAAACTTTGGATATCAAGGTAGGATTAGGGTGGTGTAAAACAAGTTTTTTCGCACGAGCACCTAAGGTCTGTAGTAAGTGGGTAAATTTATTTTTGATTTACTAAAATTTTAAGGTTGCCTTTATCAAAGTGACCAAGGCTTATAAAAATATTTCCTGAAAACCTGTTATCCATTACTTGAAAATTTTGCCTTAAAAGTAGGCGTGCCAGCAATAGTCTAATAACCTTGTACTCAGCATGCAAAACCAATATTCTCAATTGACTGCAATCGTTCGGTCGATGTTCGAATTGTAATTTTAACAAATTCATTTTCGTTTATTTATTTATTTGCCTGTTGGCACTATCGTTTATAGTCGATAGTTTAACTTTGTTGCTGTTGTTGTAGCTTATGTCGTGGTTTATTGACAAAATTGTTGGTTTTTATGGTGCTAGTGTGTGCACTCTTAGCGTTTTATGTGTTTTTGTTTTAGTCAAACAAATATACTTCACTTGTATATAAATTTAACGATGAGTGCCTAGTATATTGAATATGTATACACATATATACATATGAGTTCCATGAGTGCATATGATATGTATACATTTGCAAATATTATATGCATATAGTGTACACATATACACATACATAAATGTACATAAGTATGAATTTGTATTTGTTTACAGTAAACATTTAAATCGATAGAATGCAGATACATTTAGTTATATGTATCATATCTGTATATGTATGTGTATGTATTTATGTATATTCTCTTTGATAATGTCTATCTAATGATTTGTTCATGGTTTATAGTTTTTGCAGCATATTGACTCAATGTCATTTTCAAAATGCAGTTATCATAATTTTAATTGCAATTTATTTAGCTATAGCTAAAATTGCGCACAGCTAAAATCTGAAATAGTTATCTATGAAGTAACATAAAAATTGTGAGATAAATTGCGCTAAATTGCAAACATAAAATTAAATTCAATCAGTAAACTGCAGCAATCAACTGTGACTGCAGTTAGCAGTCAGCAGCTATAACAATAACAATAGTTGTGGTAACAGCCGAATGGCAATAACAACGATGACGATAAAAAAGAAAATTAAGCCACCACAAACACGATGCCGTTTCAAGGAGCATGAGACCAACATTTCTTATTTGCTGTCAATGTTTTTTTTTTTTTTGAATTTTAGGGCTTAATGGTCTAAGGCTGGTATTTCACGGGCAAGCGAATGAGTGGCCTGTGTTTGTATCACAGAAGCTATGAGAATATATCCCACGGCAGTCATGGAGGCGCTCGACCTCACTCTTCCACACTTATTTAGTAATAGAGACGGCTGCCACACGTTGTAGAGACCTCGAAAGTATCTCTGCTGACCTTCCCCTAGCCACCCTGCCTAGAGATGATATACAATACTACAGTCTTTTTAAACGACTCATTAAAGTTTTAAAACTTAGTAGGATAAATGAGTTTGATAAGGCCTACATTAAGTCATGACTTTGAAAATTAACCTTTAGATTTAATTTTCATAGTCTCCTAAAAAACTATCAAGACCTACATTAGTTTAAAACCAATGCAAAGAATTTTGGGAGAGCTGGTTCACTATTTGACAAGTCAAGATGATTAGTTATGGTTATCATTCATGATAATGAATACTCTTATGATTATTATTATTTGAAAGAGGACGACTCGAAAGTCAGGCACTGCGACCTATAATATATATACCAAAGCCTCAAGAAAGAAAGAAAGGCAGAGAGAAAGAAAGATAGATAAGAAACATACACAAGCCGAGAATCGAGCTCAGGTCTCCAGAGATAAGTGTCGGGCATTCTGCCACTAGACCACAGTGGCGATGGTAGGACCTACAGTTTAACGCCGATTCCGAACGGCTGTGTGACAATTTTTTATCAGCTCGGTGGTTTTGCCATTACCAACCAAGGTGTGTACTTGTACACATTCTTATAATTCTCATCCACTTCATATCGATAGTGAATATAAGAAGGTTATGAGAATTAACCACCAGACCAAGACGGGAATCGAACCCGCAACCTTCTGAATGAAAGTCTAGTGCACTATCCACTAGACAATCGAGGTCGTCTATGATACTTAATTGAGTTTTATGTTGCTAATTTTTGGAAAAAAACCCAAGTAACGTAAGTGCAGGTAATTCGGATCGATTTTTGCAAGAGAAACTTTGAGCGCTAAAAATAAGGATTTTAGATTTATGAAAAAAAATGTTTTAATACAAAATAAAAGCATATTTCTTCCTTTTTTAAAGTTCTCAACTACCAAAAAAAAAAAAACAAAACATAGTTACTTAAGTAATATCACTTCGAAAGAAATGGATTGCTTGTAACTCGAATCGTTGATGTATGTAATTCGGATCAGAAAAATTTATAGCAAATTATCTTTAATTTGAGGTTTATTTAGAAATACTTCAAACATGACTTTGAAATTTTTTAAATACTTGAAATACTTGAAAAACTTGAAGTACTGCAAATTCTTCAAGTAGTCGAACACCTTGGTGTATTTGAAATAAATATTTCGAATTCTTGTTTATATGAAAATATGTACTTTAAATACTTGAAATATGTAGCTGAAGTAGGTACTTTAAAATATTCACTTGAAAAACTTAAAGCACTCGCAATATTTGCAAAAAAATTTACTTGAAAATCTTGAAAGACTTGATATACCTGAGATATGTACTTTAAATTCTTGGAATACTTAATACATGTACTTGAAACACTTGACTTGTGTACTTGAAGTACTTGAAATATGTCCTTGAATTACATAAATATGTACCCTGAAGAACTTGAAATACTTGAAATATGTATTTGAAAAATTTGAAGTACTTGAAATATGTACTTGAAGTATTTAAAGCATGCGCATGCAATGCTTGAAGTGGGTAGTTGAAATACTCCATATATTTGAATAATACACTTGAAAAACTTGAAGTACTTCAAATATTTATTTAAAAAACATGAAATATGTACTTGAGATACATGAAGTATGTACCAAAAATACTTGAAGTACCCATAGTAAACATCAGTTCGCATCAGTGTTGATACATGAAGGAAAATTTTCTACTTTTAAAGACTTTCGTTGAAAAAAATACGTGTAGGGGGAAAAAGGACAAAATTTTTTTAATACTCTATATATAGGGAATATTTAAATATTTCCGGTCGAAATGAAAATCTGTTTTGAGAAAATTGTTTATTGATTTAAAACACTTCTTTAAAGTGTAAATATAAAAAAAAAAAAATATTGTAGGGGAGATATAATATTATTACTAATTATTAGAGACTATGAAACTGAAATCTATTTGCTCATATTTGGACTTTACTTCATTGCTACTTAACAATATGTAATTCTCGGCAACGTTTTCATATATTAAACACTTATATAGAATGTTAAAATGCTAGTAAGAACCATTACAAAGGTCACTGATGAGGAATCGTGGCGGGTTCCGAAACAACCGTATGCTTTGCCTGCCCTTTATACATTGTAGCGACTTAGTCACTTTGTCACTTTGACAACTAAAAAAATGGCGTTTCAAAACGCCCGTTAACAAACCTTGTATTGTAGGGAATTTTATAAGCAAAAACGTTAGTAAGCGTAGGAAAAAGTAATGGATTTTGTTTGGCAGTGTAGGGATTTAAAAAAAAATCAGAAAATTCGAGACAGAAATGGATCCCGGCTATAAGATTGTATAGTGTTATTTTAATAGTGTTAATCGGCATCGTTATTGTCAGGGCCCAACTGATTTATACCGTTCTTTCAACTGAGCAATCTGTGAATTTTTTCACATATTTTGCGCCCCTGCAGTTTAAAAACTCCTAAACTCGACTTCTGTACCATATTTCATAAAAAAAATATGAACAAATTTAAGTGCTTAAGTGAATAGATAAAAAGTTATAAAAGCCCAAAACGTATTGAAATTTATAATTCGAAATTGTTTCTTAATACTAAAGGCATTTACCACATTGAAACATCCCTGTGCAGTGGCAACGAAATAAAGACAGGAACACACGCATGTACACATTGCAGCAGTTTCCCAAATTCAATTCTAAAGTACCTACCACTTAAGCTCATTTTGTGGTTATTTTGTGCAAAAGATGCCACATGCCACAATACTTTCAAAAAAAAAACCAAAAAAAAAAATTAGAAACCACATAAATGGTTATGTTGCAACGATGCTGTAAGCATGCAACAATAGATATGCATGCATACACACATATTTATAAAAATTGGATACAAAGTTGCCTGCAATCACTTGGAATGTGTCTGTGCTGTCGTCAGTGTCATTGTGTTGTTGGCAACCAACGAAATTATTGCATAAGCTTCGCCCATTATTGCGGTTACATACATGCACACAAATGCACACATAAACATAGGATCACCGGCACACATACACATAGTATCACATATACACACACACATACATACTAAGCCATAGAATTCATTCAATCAGTTAGTCGCTTAGGATAAAAGCATTTCTGAGAAACGTTAATAAAATATGTAAATTCTGTACTTTAAACTCAAATGTGAAGTAGGTACCAACATACCATCATAAGGTCATGTTGACTTGAGCCATGCTGCACATGCTTCGCATTTCTGTTAAGTTGCCCTTATAATTTAAACAAGTATGCAATTTGAGCTGCAAGATTTCGTTTAAATATCAAAGCATCGAATTTACGAAATAGTCAGTCCTTTGCGAGTACCTAGGTACCGATATGAATAGCATTTTGCATAGCATACATTTAAGGGTACACAAACATATCCTTGCTTACTTGCTTGGTATTTGGTCTCTGCACTCCTTTTCGCCCATTCGTCTTTGTATATTCGTCTATTATATAAGTACATTAATAGATTAATGGTTGGTAATTTGAATAAATTAATCCCAAAATGCGTGTTTATAGGTTTTGGTGGTGCACACACACTCGTACACAAAAGGACGAAGCACGTAATAAATAATATTAACACATGTAAACCAAGATACACATGCCTGTGTGTGTTCTCGTGCGTTTATGTGTGAATACACAATTTAATTGAACACATTCCATTTTACCATATATGTATTTGCTAAGGTCGACTTGATTTATACCTTCATACACTCATGCATACGCATAATCACTAGTGGAACTAGATTTTGCAATGAGAGGGGCTTTAATTTAGTCGTTCCTTTAAAACTTTTGCTTGATTCATGACCAACCATCATTACGTATGGGATTTTCAGCGGTAAGAAAGGGGTTTTATCCCCCCTCCCCCTCTTCTCCTTAGCATCCGCTAGTGCGCATAGTTATGTTTGTATTAGTACGCATAGTTGTAGGTTCACGAATAAGTCCAAACTATTGACACTGCGGCATTATGCTGCATAGCTCTAAGCCTTGAAATTGCAGTTAATGAAAATGAAGTGCTTTGGTTTACTCAACACAAGAAAATTCTTTTGGCTCAGTTCATTAAGGCTAGAAAATTAATTATATTGTGCCAATCCAACAGGAATAGAATATTTCTGACTCCATGAAATATTCAATTTATTGTTAAAGTTATCGGTTTTGTTTGGCGAAAATTACAATATCAACAGCGATTGATATTTTTTTTTCCTGAATTTTGAAACTAAAATTTTATTTTTATAACTGAGGCGTTCCATATAAAATCATATAGTCGTCAAAGTCAAGTCAAGTCAAACCTCGGATCTTGCTCAAAATTTGTGAGAATCTTCTTTAGGGTTCCAAAGAAGGAAATCCAACGTCATAAATTTTTCTCATGCCCCACTTCGCGACAGCGCGAATTAAAAGACTTGGAAAGTGTAATTTTAATGCTTTTCTTTTTTAACTGTAAAAATTTGTTGGTTAAAGATATCTTCAGGTTTGAGATTCTAAAGCTAAAAGATAGTAGTTTTTGTGAAATAAATTAAGATGCACATATTTAATGCCCATGAAAAATAACACGAAGCTGAAAATATGTGTATTTTTTTTCTTTTCGTGGTTTTTAGCTGACTCCAGTTGAATGTAAGCGGCTAATGTTCCTCAGTCCTCAAGGGCACATCTTTTAAAATAGAATAAACTTACGATTGACTGATTCCGCCTACTCCTTATAAAATAACGGCACTTGAAGTTTTTGAATCAAAAACTTCCATACTTTAGGCTATAAAATGGACGTGTTTGGGATGAATTACGAAACTGAAAATTGCATAGTATTTATTTCTTAATCCAAAACTTCAAAACTCTCTAAGCTTGTTGTGTTATTTTCATAGTTTGAGTGTGTACAGGCGGTTAAAGTAAGCAGGTTCCAAAAGAGTCTTGAAAGTCCCAAAATTTAGGCCATAAATTACGATTTTTTTTTTAACTTTTTGGCCAACATTTTTTTCAAATTCCACAACTCTGTTATTTTCATATCCAGGGTAGCAAGGCCGTATTTAGGGGGAGGTTTTGGGGGTTCTGACCCCCCTCCCCTCCCCCGAAATCTAGAAACTTTATTCTAATTTTAGAGATTAATTGCCAATGGATGGAAAAAAAAGTCAAAATAAAATCTATTTAATGATATTTTTTACTTCCATCGGTTTTTTTTTCTAAAAAGTGATATATAAAAAAAAATAAATTTGAAATTTTAGGAAAAATTTTCCGATTTTTTTTAATCTTAACCTCAAAAAAATGGCCAAAAGTGACAAAAAATTCACAGAATAATCAAATTAAATTTTTTCAAATAAATATTCAAATATTTCAAATCCAATTTGTTTTCTTCGACATGAAGTGAAGAGAAGGTGATACTGAGCACTTTTGCATTCATAATCTTTCTAGGTCAGTAACTGTTTTTGATTTAAAGTTTCGTCCTGAATCAGTTTGAAAAGTTTAAAAATTAATAAAAATAGAAAAAATGATCGGATCCTTGTAAAATTAGACTTGCTTGAACCCCACTTTTGCCTAAAACGGGACGAGATTGGAAGTTTTTGACTTCAGATTCGTGTTCAACGGAAAAATTCTTTCGCAAAAACTTCAGCAAAACCCATGCAGTTTTGGAGGCAATCTCAAAATATAATTAATTTTTTAACGCATTATTGGTCAGAGCACCACGAAAGAGTACATCATCAGTAGTGGGAAGTCAATGAGTTAATGAAATTATGTCCTTCACGATAAAAAAATTCATTAGAATGCACATTGAATATTTATTTGAAAAAGTTTAATTTGATTATTCTGTGAATTTTTTGTCACTTTTGGCCATTTTTTTGAGGTTAAGATTAAAAAAAATTGGAAAATTTTTCCTAAAATTTTAATTTTATAGGGTCCATCAAATGTATAATCGAGTTAATTTATTGTATTTAAAAATCAGTTTGATAAAAATTATTAATGAATATTTTCTTCGAATGAAACCCCCCCCCCCCCCCCCCCGAAAAAAATTTCTGGCTACGGCCTTGCAGGGTAGGCCATGTAAAGCGGAAGCATCTGGCAACCCTATAACTTTTAACAGCGCTGTCAGATCGACTCCAAAAGAATGCGCTGAAATTACTCAGCTATACATTCAAAATATGTTCTCAATCTTGCAAAACTAAACGTTCGTTTCTTAAAAAAAAATTAACTTAAAAGTGCTCTCGATGATAACACTATAAGGCGTTTGTACTCAAAATTTGTGAGCTCTGGTAGTCTTAGTAATGCCAGCCACGCATCCAGACAACGAACAAGACGTTCCGATGATAATTTTTTCAGCGAAAACAAAAATTGACCGGTTAATACTAAAACCGACTTCCTTAATTCCAATCGTTATTTCCCACAAAGCTGAAGTATGGCTTGGTAGAGTAATAGATACGCTTATAAATAAGACCCAACCATTTTCTTATATGTTTAATAGAATTACGATATAAAGAAATATGAGGAAAATATTAATTAGAAAGTTTGTGACCTGCTCAGGAGAGTCCACATTCGATCCTTGTGCTTCTCCGTCTGAAGTCGACACACAGCCTCCTCGTGGGGCCCCCTGGATAGCGATCTGACAACCGTCAGTGGGCTAACTAAGGGGTGCGGTGCGATGAACAGTTGTGCGTCGGGCTTGAAACCCACCACGTCAAAAATAATCTCCAGTGAATCCCACAAAGAAGCTTCGGATAACGGACTCCCCTAAATGTTGACAACCCTCGCAAACGAAGGAATACGATTTACGGATATGCACCTGGTACATGCGAACCCTTTACAGGGATTGTGCCTCTATCCAACTGGTAGATGTTCTCGGAAGATATACAGGAAATACGATGGACAAACAGCATCCTGTTACTTCTACTACTGCTGACATAATTCGCGACACGCATTTAGTGTTTGGTTTGTGGTTGGCAAGAGACTGCGCCATCTTGTCTCGAGGTTCACGCCCGTGAACGAGCGCTTAGCCACCATTCGCATCAAGACAAAACTCTCCAACATCAGCCTGATTAGTGGCCATGCCCTGATAGATGAGAAGGACGAAGCGAGATGACTTCTACGAGCTCCTCGACAAAACCTATGAGCACTGCCCCCGCCACGATATTAAAATCGTGAGGAGGGAGGAGAAACTTCTTTAAAGGCGCAAGAAACGAAAGGCATAAAGACGTGAGTGTGACGATATCTAGATGCTTGGAGACAGGAATGAGGTTCGAAAATTCTTCAAAAAATAAGGCGCCTGACTAACGGTTTGAAGACCGGCGCCTCTTCCTACAAGAACGAAGATGGAAATCTGGCGACAGATGTCTAGGGTATTATAAGGTAATGGAGGGAACACTTCTTGCAGCTGCTTGATGGTGATGACTGCGAAAATCCCGCCATTGACGAATCAGTTCCGGAAACCCCAATCACCGACAACGTTTAAGTACCGCCGCTCGACTATTACGAGATGTTACCAGCCAACGTTCTGCTGAAAAATAATAAGAATGCAAGTGCAGATGGCAGGCCTGCTTAGTTGTTTGAGACCGGAGGCGAAGAGCTCACAAAACGCATGCTCGAGCTTTTATGCAGAATATGGTCGGGTGAAAGCATGCCTAGTGATTGGAACTTTAGTGTACTCTGCTTAATCCACAAGAAAGGTGATTCCACGATCCGCGCCAACTACCGTGGGGTAAGCCTCCTTAACTTAGCGTATAAGGTTCTATAGAGCATACAGTGTGAAAGACTGAAGCTCATCGTCAACAAACTGATTGGACCTTAACGATTATCAAGCCGCCTTCACCAGCACGATTAGAGATCACCTATACGTCGCAATGTCTGATTTTGGCATCCCTGCAAAGCTCATTCGTCTTTGCAAAATGACACTAACAGACACCACCAGCGCAGTGAAAATTGAGACTAACTGACCTCTTCGCGATATTTGATACCTAAAGAGGTTTCAGACAAGGTTATTCTCTGTCGTGCAACTTCTTTAATCTAATGCTGGAGAAAATAATTCGAGCTGCGAACATCGACATCTCTATCACTATCTTTTAAAAGAGTGTCATGCTGCTAGCATATGCTGATGATATTGACATCATTGGCACCAACGCGCGAGCAGTCAGTGCAGCATTCTCCAACTTAGACAGGGAGTCTCGTCGAGTGGGTCTAGTGGCGAACGAGGACAAAACGAAATACCTTGTGTCAACAAACAAAGAGTCACGGCGTCTTGCACAAAATGTCACTGTTGACAATTACAAATTCGAAGTCGTCAAGGATTTCGTTTATCTTGGATCCAGCATTAACACCAACAATAATGTCAGCTTTGAGTGAAAAATAACTCTTGCCAACATGTGTTACTACGGGCTCAGTAGGCAATTGAGAAGCAGAGCTCTCTCTTGACGTACGAAAATAACTCTCTTCAAGTCCTTTATCCTTCCCGTCCTAATATGTGACGCTGAGACGTGGACATTGACCACCAACGATGAGAGGCTGTTGGAAGCGTTCGAGAGGAAGATACTCCGCAAGATCTATGTACGTGTACTGTATAAGATGGAACCATGAGCTTTACGCCGACATTGACGTAGCCAATCGCATAGAAATCCAGCGGCTTCGCTGGCTGGGTCATGTTGAGCGAATGGAAGAAAAGACTCTGGCAAGAAGGGTGTTTTATTCAAGCCACGTAGATGGAACGCACAGAAGAGGATGACCTAATCTCCGTTGGAAAAACTAGGTACAGGGAAACCTGACTGCACTTGGCCTTACTAACTGCTGCCGTCGCATACACTGGAGAAGCGACTGGCGACCAAAAACATAAAAAAGAAAACAAATCTGGAATTTATTATAAATTCCGAAAAAAAATTTATGTATTGTATGGGAATAGGACTATTTCTTATTTGACTTTGGATAAGTTGAACGACTCCGCCTTCATCTCCCCTTCTTACGTAAAAAACATAGGGAGAACAACATTAAAGAAAACCAACTTTCTTTTTGACTTTTTCTCTTATTCACCGACTGAGTGTCGAGCTTTTTTTTATTTTTTTTCTGAATTTAAGAATACAAAAAACTTCATATAAGAAAAACGAAAAGATAATGCGGCAGTCGATCGTTGAATCCATCAAATAATATTCTCTATTTTCGGATTAAATATATATTTTCTGTCTCCCTTCCCTTCCGTCTCTCACAAGATCGAAATTCCCTCTTTTTACAGTAGCTCTTCTATGTCGTTTGACTAATTCAATGTAAAAGCAGGTGGATTTAATACCTGCCTATCGAATACCTAACGAAGCAAACAAAATTTTCATTGAAATGATTTGCATAACTGAAAGCTTTTCTGTGAAATTAATTTTTCATTATCTCATGCGTTTCAATGTTTCAAAATTCTATATTTAGATACTAGAAATTGAACAGTATAATCTAGCATATTTCTAAGCGTTCAAGGCTTGAATTATGCATACTTACATACATTTTAGAAAAATAATAATAAACTCAAACTATTACATAAAACTATTAACATTTTCTCTTTACAGATTTCACAGAATGAAAACAAAGCAACACAAAAGTGAAAAACAACAACAGCAATAACCTGCTAATTGCTACAACTAATAGAAAGAGCAACTGTTGCAAATAAAAAACAAACAACAGCAAAAAAAAAAAATTGAGCTGATATGCATTTAGGGCGTCAACGTGGGCGTGTGCGTAATCATACGATGATTATAGGAACAATGCAAAATGCTAGCATAGCAATTATGCTGATTATTGTAGCAATCCTGCCAGCAACAACAACACAAATCTCGTATGCAATGGAAGGACTGAAGGAGCAACAACAACAGCAACAAAAACAACTACTAGAAACAACTACAATAAAAACAAACATAATAATAACAAAAACAACCGCAAACACAAGCACAACAGACTTAACAACAACAACGACGGCAATGACGATGACGACCATTGCAAATCAAATTGGGAGTAAAGAAATGTGGGCGCGTGTATTTCCACACAGCAACATCGATGATGAAGAGTTGACTACAATGCAGAATGGCAATATTAACAATAGCAACCACAATGCCAAGCAGCAACAAGATAAACAAGCCAGCACCAGCACCAGCACCAGTAAACAAACAAATGCCACACTTGGAACAACCACATCAAAAAGTATCGGTGGTGGGCTGCAGCAGCAGCAGCAGCCGCAGCCGAGAACTTTCTATCAATATTGTTTAGCACATCGTAACTCCTTTGCGGATCTCATCACTTTGGTGCTCTACACCATTGTGTGCGTGGTTGGTCTGTTTGGCAATACATTGGTCATTTATGTGGTGCTGCGCTTCTCGAAGATGCAAACTGTCACAAATATTTACATTTTAAATTTAGCCATTGCAGATGAATGCTTTCTCATTGGTATTCCATTTCTGCTCTATACAATGCGAATATGTAGCTGGACATTTGGTGAGTTCATGTGTAAAGCATACATGGTGAGCACATCGATCACACAATTCACATCGTCCATATTTCTGCTCATCATGTCGGCGGATCGTTATCTGGCAGTCTGCCATCCGATTGCCTCACCCAAATATCGTACGCTGCACATAGCCAAGATAGTATCAGCGCTGGCGTGGCTCACATCGGTCATACTCATGATGCCCGTCATACTTTATGCGAGCACAGTTAGTCAGGAAGATGGCATTAATCTTTCATGCAACATTGAATGGCCTGAAACGTATAAGAAACAATCGGGCACAACTTTCATACTCTATACTTTCATGTTGGGCTTTGCCACGCCTCTGGTATTTATACTGTGTTTTTATTATTTGGTTATACGCAAACTACACACGGTCGGTTCAAAGCATAAATCCAAAGAGAAGAAACGCTCACATCGTAAGGTCACGCGGCTAGTGTTGACCGTCATTACTGTTTACATTTTCTGTTGGCTGCCCCATTGGATCTCACAGGTGGCACTCATTATTTCCAACCCAGCGCAGAGCGATCTCTCTCGCTTGGAAATTTTAATATTTCTTCTACTCGGCTGTCTGGTCTATTCGAATTCTGCCATGAATCCTATACTCTATGCTTTTCTCAGTGACAATTTCCGTAAAAGTTTCTTTAAAGCATTCACGTGCATGGCTCAGCAAGAGGTAAATGCACAGCTTCAACTAGAACCGAGTGTGTTTACGAAGCAAGGTAGTCGTCGACAGCGTAGTGGAGCGGGTGGCAGCGGTGCTGGCGGTGTTGGAGGTGCTCCTGGCACCAAACGCTTAATGAATTCAAACTCAAATTCAAAATTAAAATTAAAATCCTCCAAATCAAATCCTAGCAAAACTCTAACAACTGGGAATAATAATTCTTCAACCACAACATCATCAACGGCAACTGCAGAAAAGAGCGGAGCGACAATGGGCACAACAGAACAGACCCGGCTACCTATCGCTGTCAGCGAACATGCCATATTGATGACATCGGACCAAGAAGAGCAGCACAGCAGCTGTTCAATGTTTATGAATCGTGAAAAATTGCCTACAAAAGCAACAACAATTCTGCAAACTGATTTGTAGATTTGAAGAAAAAAAAAGAAATTAATTTTAAACTAGCATACTTTTAGGATTAAATGTTATTTATTTATATCTCAAACTTGAAATAATAATATTTTTCTAAATACTTTTAGTGCGAAATTGCATAAATTAATACCAACTACACATCGGTCGTTTGCTGCATGATTGTCATCCAAAAAACAAATACGAATTGAAGGATATTTCATGAGCCCCCTTCATGATTAGAGTAAGTGTCGTAATCACGTTCTACAGAGTGATAATTCATTGAAACTTTTAATGCAATTTTCTCGAGAATTCGTTTTTTTTTTACTTATGACAGTATTGCAGAAAACAAGCGATATAACTAATTATGTAATACATGTTTTAATTCATATAGAAAATATGTCATAATATTTCATTGCATATATTTAGGCATGAAATTTTATCAATGATCAATTTCCTTATAATAATTTTGTAATTTCAGTCATCTCATTATTAATTAACTATTGAAAATTAGATTTTCAACATAATCTTGATTTCCATGAACTGCATTAATAAAGCAGCTTCTTCCTCTCCCTTTTTCCTTCCCTCTCTCTCTCTCTCTATTTTTCACTCTGATTCAAGCTATTTAAATTGATGTTAATTTAGTTTGTAAATTAATAATTGGCTGTAAGATTTCTCCCTAGGTTTTCCAATTACCATACCGGGTTTTTTTTAGTTAAAGAATTAAGACTGATTTTTATATGAGTTTTCAAAAACAAAAAATATATACGAAAAAATTACAAATAAAGTTGGGAATCAAATGAATGCTGAAATTATATAAACTTAAATAATTTTAATTGTACTATCACTTGTCCGTAACGTATTTATGTATGTGTAATATGATGTATGTAATATTGAAATTTCGAGTCCAAAATTGATAATGCAAAAATTGAGCAATAATTTTGAAATATATATGAATAAAAAAGGAAAAGAATTAATACTTATTTTTAATGCAGTGATAAAATAGTAAGTATGACTTAATAATAATATCTTACTTAACAAACAATGGTCGGTCATTGAGGGCCTCTATAAAGCTTTGACAGTCCCTTGTAACTCTCAAAAATATAAATCTTTACTGGCCCCAATAAAGCATGCACGCTAGGGTGTCCCTTATATGAGCCAATTTTTTTTTTTTTAAGAATATGGTAACGCATACCCTCCAATTTTTTTCAAGCAACTATAGCCTTCCCAGTTCTAAAATATTATTCTCCTAAGACCATGGTAACCTGTGCCGAGTAGACCGCAAAGTCAACATGGAAATTCGGTATGAAGGATATTTCATTTTTTTTTAAACTTAATTAATTTTTATGATAGAATTCAATTAAAAAAAAGCAAAAACAATAGAATACTGATAATTACTGAATAATAAAAAAAAAATAAAAACTATTGTGCATATTTTCGCTTCAGAGTTTTCTTCTTACAGTCAGGAAACAACTTTCTATGTTCTTACATAGTTTTCTTAAGTTAAAATTTATAAAAATACAAATAAAAAAGGTAAAAATGGAAGAATAATTAATGCAGAAAAATAAAAAATTGTATGCCACATAAATCAGCAGATATTTTGAAGACGGGAAGAACGCGCAGAAAACGAGCTGTGTAGCTCGACGCGTGAAACGCGCAGAGATTGTAGGACACGGAAAACACTTTTGACGCTCGAAAAGCGATGACGCGTGGTATGTAACTCCACCTTTTAATGCGGACACGCGAGAGTGCATTTCAGGCAAATTTAACATTTCGTTGAAATGCGTTTGAAATACAGAATTTCGCCATACAAAAAGTGTCAAATGAAATTCTGCATTTCAGACTCATTTCATTGAAATGCGAAGGAAATGAAAACATTAACTAGCAACCCTCGAACACAAGGTTGTAAAACAGAAAAAATTTAAGATCTATTACATTTTTTAGACATTTTTGATTTTGTTTTCATAACAGCTGCTCCTGTAATATTTATTACGCGAAAAAATAAAATAATGGAGAGTAACTTATTGTCATTCCTCCAATTTTCCATAATTATTATATAAATTCTTGGTTTCCAAATCCAATTGAAAGGCAACATTTTTATTTATTTTTATTTGTACAAAACATACACAAAAATTCTTCTTCTGCTCCAAACTTAGAATCTGTCAAAAAACGAATTTGAGATTCGTTTTTTGTCGTGTGTCCACCTAAATTTTAAATGCCGAATTTCAGCGAATTTCTCTCTCGTGTGTCCGCACTATTAAAAAGCAAAATTAAAACCATTTACAAATTTAAAATTCTATAGGAATATGTCATCGTCGTATTCTAGTGATATTAAAAATTCAGCTAAGGCTGAAGGAGTATATGGTACTGTCGTTGATAAATATTCTAGTCGTTTTTTCTCTTTCATCATCCTCTGTTTCTCCCTTTTTTCCTTTTCCACTAGTTTTTTTTTATTTTTATTTTTTTTACGCATTTGAAGAATTGAACAGCGAACTCCTGTATCACTATATGAACAACATTTTGCAGTGAAATGTCTTCATAGATTTTGATTATTTTTTTATTATTACTATCGCTTTTTACTTTACTGAATACTACAGTATTGCTTTATTGTAGAAATATAATTTTGTATATCATTATTGTTTCAGTGCTAAAAATCTGTTATAGAGGGAGCATCTCTGATCGTGTTAAAGGAAATGGAGATTAAGAGTAAATAATACTATTTTCAATAAAGAACCAAATTTATTTAAAAACAAATTTGTGTTTTGTTTTTTCATTTATATTTATAGTCACTGTAGCCATGTTGGATCCGCCATTTTGAACTTTGGAAATCTAATGTTGGATTCGTAATCACTGATCATCAAAACCCCTGGATACCAAGTTTCATTACGATCCATAAAAGACCTCAAAAGTCCCTAGATATCAAGTTTCATTAATCAACTACATCAATATAAAGAAAATAATTTTGTCGTCGTTTTTGGCTATCCGTCCCAGTGTGCGTAGCTTAGAAACATCCTGCATTTTCTTCGATTTTTTTTGTAATTCTCGCAAAACTTGAGAGAAGTTCACAAGTGTTTTTTACACAATTTGAAGCTGTTTTTTCTTGGACTACTAAATAAGTATTACAAGACAATAGAATTCGCCTTAAATGCAAATCCCATTCACTTGTATTGAGACGTTTCGGTGCAACTCGGCACAGGTTAATGAACTCCAAATGACCTAAAATTTTTTTTCTAAGTGTTTTATGTTAGAATAAAAAAAATTAGAGGGTATGCGTCAAAAAAAAATAACTTTGAAAAATAAGGGACACCCTAATGCACGCACTCAACTGTGCGCATTAACGATTTTAAGTGGCGTAAAATCAATTGATCAATTATATAATAATAAAAATATTTCTTTATTTGCGTTAAATTTATATTGAATTACCCAATTCCACTCTATTTTATCATCGCTTGACGTGTAAATAGAAATAGATCTAAGGCGATGTAAAATCATCGACGACTACATTGTTGTCTAAGAATGTGAGTCCAGTCGATCCCAAGACTAACATTGGTGTATATAGTAAAACCTAATTCTACGAAATTTTTATCAACATTGAAGGTGTAATTTTCGACAGTGATACTTTATCGTATACGCCATGTTTTTTTCGTACAGCCATTCGACTCGTTCAGCCATTCGGCTCATATTTTCCTGATTAGGGAACGATGTACAGCCCACTTATTGAAGCCTATGATGATATGATGTGACATTCTTGAAGAAGATTGTCCTAGAGATGCCGAAGTCGCACGATAAGGGATCGCCTTGTCCAAAACTTCGGAGGGACTCAGACGTACAGGCATACAACCTCTAATCGTGCTGTTGAAAGCTATAAAGCCGCCGGCAATCTTTTTTTCTAAGGCCTTTCCCAAGATTTCTCGTAGAATGAAAATCTGATAAATGGTAAGCTTAGCTTGAATGATTATACATCAACTAAGTTTATCTATCTCGTAATTGACGTAAGTCGAGCAAGGTAAAGGCTATTGGACGATACCGGTGTCTGATAATCCTGATCTGATAATCCTGATAATCCTGAGTCGGTCTAATATGTCAGCCGTGTAGTGCTGAGATTGAGGATAAAGTTTAAAAAATCCTGTAGTTAACGGAGTATACGGATACCGGGCGCCCTCCAGATATATTTGCCTTTCTTTGGTATCACAGCTTTCCGCAATACAGCAAGTTTAGTAGGTTAGCTTAGTGGATGAAATCCATGAGACGCTGAACCTCAGTGTAAAAGGAAGTAAAAGGAAAATAAATAGAGTCTTAAATTAATAACTGGTAGCTAACGAGCAAGTTTAGTGAATTATCACGCCTTGAGTTGATCCACGAAGTGGAAAGACCTGGGAAGAGGTCAAAAATAGCAATCTTTATTCTACACCTAGCAAATCTGATCGCCTATAGCGATCGCCTATAGCAATAGCCTACCAAAACAAGCACTCGTATGTCCAAGTTGATGAAAATTATCTTGATTTGGATGTAACAAACTTACTTCATACTGAATGCCATAAGCAAATTCGTTGATGGTGTTAAGGTTCGTCGGGAGCACAAGACCAGATGATGAGTTCAATATTTATTTATGGACATGTCAATTTGCAGAAAAGTTGAATGGAATGTAGGAAGATGTCAATCTGAAAAACTTTAAAATCGAGAAACACTTTTGGAGTGGATTTCGGCAAGCAACAATGACAGAAATCATGCCCAAAAATTGCGTTGGGGGTAGGGGGAGGGTAGGATAACATAACTGCAGTCTTGGCTAGGTCATCATAAAATTGTAATGAATATGCCTTTCAAACATTATGATTTCCGTCATGTGAGTCTAGTGGATACGCCCACACGGTCTTTAACCATTCACCTCGACATCTTCACACTTATATCTTTAGTTTAGGTTATTCTTAGATGATAATTCCAAGATCCTAAGGATGTCTAGTGAAGATATCTGAGCAAATGGATGGCTTAATCGAAAGAAATTTGATATTCTAGAGAGACAGCATCCTGAAATTGCTATACCGAGGGACAACATGCAGTCAAAGTTTAGTTTTGAAAAATGATTCAAAACAGAACTTAATAACAAAAAGAAATGGGAAGTTATATCTAAAACATATAAGATAGACCAACATATGATAATATGGTACACAGACGGTTTTCTCACTGAGGAAGCAACCGGTGCAGGAGTATCTGGGCCGAGGTTAAAATACTCTGAGCCCAGTATCTTTCAAGCGGAAATATACGCAATTAATAGGTGTGCATACTTTAATCTCAAGCGCAACTACCGGAATCAAAACATTGCGATTCTAATCGATAGCCAAGCGGTTATCAATGCACTTAAATCTCACCAGGTTACCTTAAAACTGGTGATGGAGTGCCTTGATAATCTAAATAATCGGGTTTGGATTCTTTGGGTTCCGGGTTATATTAGGATTAAAGGGAATGAATCTGCGGATATACTAGCAAAGAAAGGTGCATCAACTCCTTTCGTAGGTCCGGAGTCATTCTGCGGAATAGGTAAAGGAACACTCTCTAGTCTAGTTAAGAGAGAAGAAGAAAATCAAAGGAAATTATACTGGGAATACAGACCAGGACTAGAGCATTCGAAAGCACTATTAGGAATATATAACCTAAAACGCTTCAAGGAATGTATAAATTTGTCAAAGAATAGTCTTTGAATCATTACAAGAATTCTAACAGGTCACTGTAGGTTAAACTATCACCTAACAAAACTGGGAATTACATCTAATGAATCATGTAGATTTTGCAGAGAAGATAGGGAATCTGCGAAGCACATCTTAGGACAGAGCCCTGCACTTATGAATATTCGTAAAAGAAATCTGGGTAATCACCAAATATCAGATAAGCACAACTCCATAGAAGTAGGATCCATACTAAAATTTCTATTGGAGGCTGGACTTATGGAAATACTTTAAGTCCATGAAGGGGCACAATAGATGTTAAAGGTCGCTGTGCGCTACCACAACAATAATAATAACAATAATAGAGGATAATTTGAATAGTTATTAAAATTTGTTAAGTTGAAAGTATAATCTCATCAATAAAACTAAATAAAAACTCCTTAATAAACTTAATATATTAAGACTATTTTTATATTGAGAGCCTAAGAGAACATCAAATTTATCTAAAAAGTGTTTAGAAAACCTTTTTGTTATTATTTTCTTTCTACATAAATATTTGTTTAGTACTCTGCCTCTTCATATCTCCAACAGCTTACGAAACCAATAGAAAAAATTGTCCCGTAACCGCTTTCTCCTTCATTTTCTTAACCCTCTAACCCATAAGGCCGCCCTGAGGCCACCATCACTCTATTTTAATTAATCGATAACTGCAAGTTTATTTTTTTTTAATTAATTGGCAGACCTGAAGAAAGAATAAACACAATTTGTGGTTAGTTTGCACTTTCTGCGATCACAAGATTGTTGTTTATAGTTATTTTTATGTGAACACGTGATCTTTTGAGACGAAAAATTATTGCAAATATTAATTGTTATTGTTATTGTTAATTTATTTTATAAAAATATAAACAAAATATTTCTAAGTCTCGTATAATTTTGTACGAAAAATGAGAATTTATGACAAATGAGAGGATACGACGCCAAATAAGACACCTGTGAATTGCCCAAATATATCTTTATATTTTGGCTTAAACCGGCAAGGTCGCCTCAGAGCCTCGTTTTTCTCACCTAACTGTTAAAGTCAAAAACTCAACAAAAATGGGCTCATTTTTCTTTCATCAATATTGACTGGAAACAAAAATTCTGGTGTTTGTTTTTTTATTATTTCAATCTTGCGGGTTAGAGGGTTAAAACCGGGGAAAACACAAGGTATCGTCAGATTCTCAGGCGCATTGATGATCATAAACTACTACCCAACTAAAGTTTAAAAATATTAAAGAAGAGGAAGAAATATCCACAGTTTTAAAGTAGAAAAATAACCTGAGATCGAAAAAATTTTAACATTTATTAAATTCAATAATTTTTAAATGGTTGACCTTAGAGTTTTGATTTTTTTTTTTTTATTTAATAGATAATATTTTACAAATTACAGAAAAATATAACTTTTATAATTCTATCCACTATTTATGAACTCGTGGACCTTTTTTGGTAAGCCTTCCATTAGAGATTTGATAGTTGTTTCAGACACCTTTTTTGGAACAGTTTGCCCATCTCCTTTTAAAATCTTCGATATTTTGGGACACCTTTTTTGTGCTCTTTAAGTTTCTTTTCACAAGAGCCCAATATCTCTCCACTGGTCTTAGCTCCGGACAATTTGGAGGATTGGCGTCTCTTGGTACAAAAACTATGTTATTACTTTGGTACCACTCCAGAGCTTTCTTGCCGTGGTGACATGATGCCAAATCGGGCCAAAAACATGTGGACACATTGTGCTCTCTCATGAAAGGAAGAAGTCTTTTTTTCAAACATTCTTTGATGTATATTTCGGTATTTATAGAGCCCACTGTAACAAATGACTTGCTTCTTTTGCCGTTGCCGCAACTGTATATAGCTTGCCATATCCGGAAATTTTGTCTGCTTTTGGATTCTAAATTGTTCTTCGACATTTTTTTGGAGCATCAGCAACATAAAAATTTTGTCCAGGTAGCTTCGTAAAATCTGCCAGTACATGCGTTTCCTCGTCCATTATACAACATGAATATTTTTGTATTTAATTAGATTTTAATTTCCTAGCCCTACTTTTGGCGTCTAAATTTTTTGCACCATTCCTGTCTGGAACTTTTTGGACTTGTATGTTTTCAAACCTGCATTGGCTTTAACTTTTCGCACCAAATAGTCAGAGCACTGGGCTAACCGGACAGCTTTTCTACCAGATGTGTTTGTAGACCTTTTCAATATGCTTTCTATTTCCTTGGCTTTCCCAATATCATGTGGTCCTTGTTTTCTTCCCGAACCAGGTTTCCTATCGATGGTCAAATTCTCCTGAAACTGTTTAATAACATTGGAAACAGTTTGACGGCAGACCTTCAATTCTTTGGCCAATTTTTTGTAGGACCAATTTTGATTTTTTTGAAAATTTTTAATAATTTTAAGACGTACTTCTTTTTTTTCACTCATTTTGATCAAACTCACAATAAATCAACATGTTTGTCATTAAAAATAACAACTGACATATTTTTCAAAGATAACTAGATGAAAGAAATTTTTAAATTTTACACCCAAAAAAAAAATTATTAGGTAAAACGTGTGTTAAGATTTTTTCAATCTCACTCCTTATATGCCTAGTAAAGCGAAAAATATATATCAGAAAGAGTAGATAAACTAGAACCGCAAAACTAAGAGTTGAATAACACAAAACTTCAAAAATTTCAAATTGAATATGTAAGAATTGATGACTCAACCAGAATGTTCATCCATTTAGAAAATAATTCTTATAAATAAACAAACCCCTCATTTTCTACTTATAATATATGAAAATTTAACGTTAAAATTAATATACTTATGATACCAGGGCCGTAGCCAGGATTTTTTTTCGGGGGGGGCGAGTTTCATTCGACGAAAATATTCATATAAATTTTTTATGAAACTGATGTTTAAATACGATGATTCATTTGATGGACCCTATCAGACTAAGGAGAAAAATTGATGTCTTAAAACTTTAGGAAAATATTTTGTTTCCGAATTTTCTTAATCTTAATGGCCGAAAATGACAAAAAAAAAATTCACAGAATAATCAATTTAAATTTTTTCAAATAAATATTATTCAATTTGGATTCCAATACATTTTTTATCGTGAGAGACATAATTTCGATTACTCATTGACTTGCCATTACTGATAATGAACCTAACCTCAAAAAAATTATCAAAAATGCCAAAAATAGTCAGCGACTAATTTTTTTCAAATGATTATCAGTGGGAATTTGGGCCATTATCAATGATGGGGAGCCCGGATGAGGTTGGCATATATTAAATTTTAAGATTAAGAACTTTGAAGCTTATTCAATAACACTGTCCTGCATGGGTTTGGTGAAAAATATTGTTCGTAGTGCTTGCGAATGAATTTTTCATGCTGAACACGAATCAGAGGTCAAAAACTTCCCATTACGTCACGTTTTAGAAAAATGGGGTTGAAACCTCTGAAAATACCGTTTTTGGCCATGTAGCACAACTTCGTACGATTTTAATTCAAATTTATTTTTAACATTTTTTCTTTTGTTGGACTTTTTAGAAGGAAACCAATTAAAAAATATTTAAAAATCGTTCAATAGATTTTATTTTGACTTTTTTTCCATCCACTGGCAATCAATATCAAAAATTAGGAAAAAGTTTTCACATTTCGGGGGGGGGGGGGTCAGGACCCCCAAAACCTCCACCTAAATACGCCTTGTATGATACTATATTATTGGAAAAGAAACTTAAAACTTTCGGTTAAAAATTTTTCATTAATCATTTCGCCAAACTATTTGCTGTCAAATTGATATCAACCACAAGAATGAATCATCCACTACTGTCAGCTTTCTTCACTTCGTCTCTTTCTCTCATTCTTTTTTTCACTTTTTTTTCTCTCTTAACTTCCTCTGCACGCTATCTATGTCATACAACGGAAGTTACGGCAAAACTTTTGCGCTTATATCATGCTACACTCATTTGCCTCAAGTATGACAGCAACAACACGTTCTTCTTATCTCTCTATCACTCACAATGCAGAGTTGCCACCACAATTTATGATATCAATTGTTTGGTTGTATTGGAAAACTTTTCGGTTTTAACTTTAATTGCAATTTGGATAGAAAAAAACTTTTCAGTTGAAGTGGAGAAAAATCGTTAAAAAAAAATTAGTTAAATAAAACCACAAAAACGCATAAATATTTACAAAAAAATCTTAAATTATAGATAAAAATAATTTAAAATATTTAAACTATATAATCTCCTTGCATCAGTGAGTTAAGTTTTATTTGTTAGTTTTCATTTTTCAACTCGCCTAAAGGCATCAACTTTTAACTTTTACTTTGGCCTTATCGTTCGTCAAGGAAAATATAAAAAAAAAAAATACAACTTAATATAAAACATAACACACAGAAAAAAAAAACCTAAAACTTTTTCCAGCTTTTAATATTACCGTGTTCGGATATTCTAAGTTTATTTGCTGTGTGCAAATCAAATTGTAGCTTAAACAGCAGCAGCAACAGCAACATTCTTTGCTAAATTGTGTATTTACTTTTGTTGATGTAAAAAAAAAAATCTACTAGTAAAAAAGTATAAGAAAATAAAATGTATAACGAAATGCAGAACGTGGAAAAAGAAAAAAAAAACAAGTTTATTTTTAAATATAAACAAGCTAGAGAAATTTTTCAAACAAACTTTTTGCAAACAGTAAGAATTTATCAGCTTATAAAAAGTAGTTATGTATGCTTGTATTTACTTTGAAATGCACCATGATATGAAGACGGATACGGATGCGGAAATGATAGTCAAAGTGAAAGCAGGAGAGCAAGAACTGCAGCTAGTATGCAACATGTGTCACATACGCCGTCATTGAGTAAGTAGGTAACCCTGATGCACAACGTTGAGTCTCAAAGTTCTTCATTACATATATACTAACCACATTAAATCAAATTTAAAAAATATTTATTTATATCCAATCGTACGGCCAGTAGGAAATGTAAAGATAAGAGCAAGAACTAACAGGGTTGGCGGTAGATACAATGGATAATTAAGTTGAAAGGCATATATTCTTATTTAGTGTGGCACAATTATCGTATACGTTGGCACAACTAGAAAAGTTTGACAGCTTTGTGCGGTAAGTCAAGTTTACTCAATTATTTATTGGGAGTATGAATGTATAAACTCGTAATTGTGACTAACTTCATATCTATCATACGCGCCATTTTTTTTACATTGACAGCTATTCTATCTCGAAGTGCGCCAAAAATACTATAAGAATTGATCTGTCAAATAATTTTCATAATTTTACAAAAGTGTTTTACTATAGCTGAAAATGTCGAATTTCGTGCCAACAAAACAACATTTTCGGGAAGTTCTAATTTGCTTCTTCCATTTAAAGAAAAGCGCAACTGAAGCACATCGTTTATTCACTGAAGCTTATCCTGACTGTGCTATAGACGTTAGAATGTGTCAGGTGTGCTATGCCCGTTTCAAAAGTGGTGATTTTGATGCTGAAGACAGGGAACGTTCAGGCGGCCCGAAAAAGTTCGAAGATGAAGAATTGAAGGCATTACTCGAAGAAGATTCATGTCAAATGCAACAAGAACTTACAGAATTTTTAGGAGTTGATCGATCAACCATTTCTAAACGATTAAAAGCATTGGGAATGATTCAAAAGCAAGGAAATTGGGTGCCGTACGAATTGAAGCCGAGAGACGTCGAACGACGAATTTTCACATGTGAACTGCTGATTGAACGACAGAAAAGAAAGAGTTTTCTGCATCGTATTGTGACTGGCGATGAAAAGTGGATACGTTACGACAACCCAAAGCGTAAAAAATCATGGGGACCGCCCGGACATGCATCAACATCAACGGCAAAGCCGAACATCCATGGATCCAAGCTCATGCTGTGTATTTGGTGGAATATGAAAGGTGTCGTGTATTATGAGCTGTTGAAACCGAATGAAACGATCACTGGCGACCGCTACCGACTACAATTGATGCGTTTTGAACTGAGCATTAAAGGATAAGAGGCCAGAGTATGAGAATAGACACGACGATGTTATTCTTCAGCATGACAATGCTCGGCCGCATGTTGCAAAGCAACACCCACCCGCCGTATTCTCCAGACATTGCTCCTTCTGATTACCACTTGTTCCAATCGATGACACATGGCCTGGCTGAACAGCACTTCCGTTCTTTCGAAGAACTCAAAAAATGGGTCGATTCGTTTATAGCCTCAAAAGATGAGGAGTTCTTTCGACGCGGAATCCGTATGCTACCAGAAAGATCGGAAAAGGTTGTGGATACTTTGCTGCATTTCTTTAAGTATTCATTTCGTCACCTCTTTTCCTCTTTTAAGTTACAGTCAACTGTATATTTTTCTCTAACGGGTACAATAGATTGAATGAACGAATTTCTAAGCTTCCTTTTTCTAGTATAGTGTCTGGCAATCCTGTGCCCATGAGTTAAAATTTTTGAACTTCCCATAAGATACTAGAAGCTTGGAACTCTGTATCCAATTGTTCTCACTGAAGAGTTATTGATATGAAAAAAAGCTAGAGAATATAAATTGGGCTTTCAAATAACTCAGCTCTGACTTTATGCAGCTTAACAAAAGCTGAAAAAAGGATGCCCCGAGCCTTCACAAACCATCAGTCCACATAGTGGTTGGAATGATCAGGGGATACTGTATTATTGGAACTATTTTTCGAAAGTTTCAACAAGAATTCAACGATTAGGTACTTCAAAAGCTGCGGTGATGAGGAGGAAGTTGAATCAATCTACTTGGTTAATGCCCTGCCCTGGAATACGGCAGATGAGACATCTCCACACATTAGGACAAAGTTATTCGACCACTTAACAAATATATCTGGGGTAAAAATAAGGGATTTGCCGAAATTTATAAAGAGTATTCTGGCCCTGTTATAGTGCTACAAGAACTGATAACCTTCTAACCGGAACCCAAACTGATTTGGTAAGATTCACTGCTGTCAGTACGGATCACTGGCCAATAGGCTTTCATGCATCTAACGAATGCAGTGAGAAAGAGACCTTCGAACACTTGCTCTGTAAGTGTCCGGGTCTTGCGAAAACCAGGCTCTGTCTGCTGGGTAAACCTTTTTTCGACAACCTGAAAGAATCTTCCACAGTAGGCTTCAATAAGCTAATTATGTTTCCAAACCAGACAAAATGGATTTAACTCCGTTGACTAATCCTCATCAAAAATAAAACATCCGTGAAGTGAAAGCCGGAGGTTTCATGTAAATTTAGATTATTGGTAGTATTACAAATATACAAATCGAAGGGACTCACAATCAACCTGAAATGTAGAAAAACAAATTCTTTTCAGCATTAGTCCACCAATTTAAAACACACTACATCTAAGTCCACTGCTATCAGATTGAGTATCTGAACTAGTGGATATTGGGGAAGTGAATATAAATAACCACTCCTCCACCCTCCTCCTACCTTAGATCCGCTAGTGTTCTTACATAAAAAACATCCTAAAGTATAACAGAAAAGCTAACTCATTATTTGATCAAAAACAAATCAGATCAAACTTATGACTAAAATTTAGGCCGACATTCAGGCCAAACCCAGATTAGGACTCAGACCAACTCTAAGACCAAAAGTCTTATTAAACTTAAGCTACGAACTGTACCGATATTTAGACCAAAAGCAAACCAAATTTAAGACTAGAAATCAGAAACAAATTTAAACCAAGCCCAGAACAAAAATTAATCTGAAAGCATACAATAATTCAGACCAAATTCCAGATTAAAGCAGACCAACCTCAGACCAAAAATCATCCCGATATTTATTTAGTTAGTTGGTTAAGTTCTTTTTATTTCAACACAATATTTTCACATGATACTTAACACATACATGTGTGTCATCCCTAGACTAAAGACTAAAAATCAGACTGAAACTCAGACCATAACAAAGGCCATAAGTAGAATACAAATCCAACCAAAACTCATATAAAATTTTCAACACATGACAGACCAAAAGCACACCAAAACTCAACAATCTGTAGCCACCTTGTCGCGGTATGGAGACTTAGAGTTGAGGGTGGGCTGAACCAAATCAAAGCAAGGAAGAGTATGGATATTACTCATAATCAAAACATCACTACCCAACAACCTTAATCTGATTCTCGCGAACGTTGGACAGCTTCAAAGATAATGCTACGTAGTATCGTCGTCCTCAAGACACGATTGGCAGGTTGGAGCGGTGATGACTCCCATATTTTTCTATGGATAGAACCCACTAAGTCGTTGATCCAACGCATGACCTCCCAGAGCTTATGGTTCCGGGCCCCATGGTTAACTTATCAGCTAGTTCATTTCGTGCAATACCACAGTGTCCTGGAGCTCATATAATGCATAACTTGTTGCGCTTTGCAGCATTATTTAGTTTTGCCTTACACTCGCTGACCAATTTTGAAGAGCTGCCAGGGCAGAAGCCTTCAGTGCAGCTTTACTGCAAATGCCTATGCACTTCCTACGCCATCTCCTCTCAATTATCCTGTCCGCCATGTCCAGGATAGCGGAAATCTTCGTAGGGAAAATACCGTCGCCAGCTGTCCAGTGGTCTCTTCGTCCAAGTACCAACCGGATCCAGTACCGTTTGAGTTTTTGGATCCATCGGTATAGAAGACATGACGGAGACCGACCTCTGCACTTAACCATTGATCTCGTTCCGAGAACCAGACATCAAATCTTCTTCCGAAGCATCGAGAACAGTGGGCACTGTAGTGACAACTGGTGGTACACCTGATTGTGCCCCATATCCGCCTCGACATGGCAGACTGCATTTAGCCGGGGAGGAGAATTTTCTCTCTCCGTTTTATCAACTCCCTCTGGAACATAGAGCCTCCGCGATTCTTCTATAACGAAATCTGTTTTTTGCTTCCATGCTAATCTCGTTCCATGTATATCCAGTCGCTTGCAATTCACTGTCGACTGTCCTCCGCCATGTTTTCGCTGGTGCATCAGGTCCAAGAAAGGAGGCTTAGTTATGTGAAAACTCAAAAGGCTATGCCGCCAGGAACGTTTTTTATTCCCTGTAGGTTCAACCATGTTAGACAGCTCATATCTAAGAGAGTAAAGAGAGAGATAGAGCCTCCATGATGAGTGAAAGCCTAAATGTGATTTCTGCACGGGGTAACCACACTAGTGGCAATCCACTCACTGATTTAACAGTGGTCTGGGTAATGGATGTGCAGGTTCAAGACTCATTTCTCCTTAAGATCGAGGCTGTTACCTGTACTCGGTGGAAGGAAACTACATATGGTGGAAGAAGTCACCCTGTCCTAAGAAGGGATGTCTTACACTGACTCGTTCAGCGGAGAGCTTGTTGCTATGCGACAATGAAGTTACCATGGTAAAGTCGGCTAAGGTTCGGGAAGTGTAGGAAGTCCCTGTAAAGCCTGGAACCTTAGTTGATGAAGCCGCAGTGGTTCATTGTTGCAAAAGTGGTCAGAAAATGACTTCAATCTTGGCGACAACGGTAAATATTGGCACTTAGTAAGCCTAGGAATGTAGTGGATGCTTCTGTGTAGGGAGTAGAGTCGTTTAAAAGTCAGCAGAAACTCTAGGCAGCTAAAATGGATGCGGAGGGCACGGCGAAAGTCGCGGCGGATGCAATCATGGAGACTGCTACTTTGGAGATGCACTCTTGCACAACGGCGGTTGTGAAAACCGGGAAACGGAACAGAACAGATTTAGAGAAACATACCGGAATGGTCAGCTTGCTGATGGAAGCTTAGGAGTTTACACCGACTGAAGGTAAGTGCAAAACAAAACTTTTTCGAAAAAAAATATGCAGTAGCAGCAACTACCTCACAAGTAGTTGCTCGCGAACAGCCTGAATTGTCGGCCGGAGGACGGCCATCAGGCTCTGGTGGTAGCTACGCTGCAGCTGCCGCCAGGGCTATCACGGTCGAAATCCAAACCGAAAAAAGATGTAGTCTATTATTGTCCAACAAAGAAATCATTCTATATTGTCAGCTACATTTGAGAAGCCGTCGTAGCATCGAAAGAGGTCCCGTCCCGAAATTCGAGGAAGCTTATTAGAGTTTTTTCTGAATCCGCCGCTAACTATCTGTAACTATCTTTGCTCTACTCTGAAAAATTATATTCTGTCAGGCACCTAAGGCTTGATATTCTTCAAGTAAAATCTCTACCGACTTTGCAATCCATTATAGATCTAGAATTTATCAAAAATCAAGCCTATTCCAAGTTCTAGTATTCTCTACTTTACCAGGACTAAATTTGCACATTCTTCACTACAACTATTATAAAGAAATCGAAAATATGGTATCTTTCAAAACAGTTTTCTTTTCATATTTTCTCAAACATCAGTGCCACAATTTCTGACTGGATTCAATCTCAACGCAACGATGACAAATTTAATAGTAAGTGGCATCGAATTTAAGTGTAGTGAAGTATGAAAGGATCATGAATAAAGTGGCTTATACACAGAGGCGTACGCATACAAACATATATTTCTACTTATATTTTTGTACTTATCCGTATCCGTTTCCGTATACACATTTGTATTATAGCAAAATAAAATTTTCTAGAAATGTATGTCATGACTCTCAAGCTAAAGGAATTTCTATCTACTTGCCTGTGCCTTTACTCTTCTTCATCATCTTTTGATTGCTACTTTTGTATGCTATGCTGCTTATACTTAGATTTTTCTCGTCGCCTTCATTCTTTTTTTGTTTTTTTTTTTTTTTTTTTTGTTTTGCTTATTTTGTTTATACTTAAGCAGGCAAAAGCAGCTGCAGCCTTGACATTGACAGCGTAGATGGCAATGCTGGTGGCGGCCGCAATAGTGCCAGCAAACGAGATTTATATACAATGTGTGGAGTTATTTTCCATACTTTCTTCGTTATATGCCTTTAATGCATTTTCGAATACACTTTGTTAAGCTACTCTATATTGAATGAACATTATTTATTTATGATTTCAATAAGTTATAAATATAAACAAACTCCACACATAACAAATCAAGGAAAAATTAAGTAGAAATAATGGAGTAAATTTTGTTCAACACTGCGTATGAGTAATATTAATTTATTCAGCGTAAATTTATTTATTTTCTTCTTTGAACTTCCTTGATTTCTATTTTAATTCTTAATTACACATGCATGTTGCCTAAAAATTAAATTAATTCAACAACTATTGTAATAAGTTTAAAAAAAAATCATTCAAAAAGAATGAATGAAAAGGAAATAAATTTAACAAATGAACAAAAGATTTAATGAATTTAATATTTTAACTTTTTAAACGCAAATGAAATATAATAAAAAAAATCAAAAACAAATTAAAAAGGAAAAGCTTCAAAAACACTTAAACTTCTGTTACAAATCAAAGAGAAAATTAACAAAAAAAAAAAAAAAACTTAATGAGAAAATTTTTTATTGAATTTGAAAAGGATTTTACTTTCAATGAGAAGGTGTTACTTTTGTGTTCCACGAGAAGTGATGGAAATAAAAGAAAATGTAAAAGCAATTAGTAAAAAAAAATCGAAAATTTTTATTTCCTAATTGATATTGAAAAATGCATTAAAAAATTACAGTACAATCATGATAAAAATTACTGCTATTAATAGAAAAAAAAAAGTTAAGTGAATAAAATACAAACAATTTTGGTGCAAAAGCTGCGTGGACCATTTTCAGTGGTGCGGAATCAAATGTTATATTTCTTTAAAAATTGTTTGTAATTTAAATTAAAAAACGAAACCTTTAATCGAAGCTGTAAGGCACTAGGGTTCTTTCATACCATAATACTGTTATAACACCCAAGTTCTTTGTAGGTTTGATTTCAAAATTGTTGTTTAAACCTAATAACATACATCATTAGAACGATTTACTAAGTGTAAATTAAAGAATTTTTACAAGCACTTGAATAACACTGGTGTTTGTACTTTTTTAAGTACTAGTAGCATGGAATAAGTTCCAGTATCAATCTAGATACTGGTACTGCTAGTTGGGTTCGTGAAGCTCCGGCCCATAGGTGTGAATTATACTCCATTTTGGGATGGATATAGGTGGTATATACCATGCGGAGATCAGTCGGAGTGAAGTATTTCTTACACCGCTTTAGAAAACCGAGGCACTTGCCTGCTTCTTTCGACACGTCTAAAATATGATTACTCCAGGAAACGTCGCACAGTATAACGAAGGTAGAAACAATTCAAAAAAGTCATGTTTGAATATTGATGATATTTGAATGCAGTTCAATTGTAAATAATCCAATTAGATAAGCTTAAAAAGGATTTTGGAAATTACTTTTACTTTGCCAAAAAAAAAAGTATTGGAAGTCAAGTATTTGCAACAATGAAAGTTTTTTGCAGTAAATATCCATTTTTATGTACTTGAATTTTGAGGGTAAATTACCACGATTCGTTACCATATAAAATTTTTGACCTGGAAGCTGTTTAAGATCGAATTTTACGTATGATTCGTCATCCACAATAATGCATCCATTGAATTTGGTCAAAACATTATTATAAAGAAGACGAGTTCTATTTGGATATTTTATAGCATGATAGCACTTTAGCCCAGCTTTTATGCGTATTCATCTAGCAGTACTTTTGCTGGTATTGAATTTTTTGGCACGATCGCTATCCGATAGTCCGGGATTGCTTTTGATGGACCTCAAGATCTTTGCCTTTAATTTTAGGTTGGCGGTTCCCGTTTTGTTCACAACTTTTTTAGCTCTTTCAACACTAAGAGTTTCTTTATATCGTTTTATAACTCTACATACCGTTCTTTTGGAGATATTTAACACTTTCGCAATCTTTGAACCAGACCACGACGGATTTTCAATAAATTTGTACAAAATCAATTTTCTATTTGCAGCTTCCATTGTGCACACAATCATCAACTTGCGATCAATTAATATGAAAAATTTATCAACTAACGGTAACGGTATTGTAAACAAATCCCAGTAAAAATTTTTTTGTTCTTATGACTAGGGGCGACGTGGTGACCACAACAAAGCGTGCCAATTTGGCGTGAACCGCGCTTTATGAAGAAAGTTTGGCAAAAAAAATATCCTACTCGTAAAACTCGTAGAAGTTTCAAATGTTTTATATGAAATTAATAAATAAAACGAATAAATTCATATAGAACAGTAGAAATTTTTACGAATTTTATGGAGGGGGAGGGGGGCGAAGGGGTTGATAATACATAATTATTTATGTATATTACAACAATTGAATGAATTACACAAAAATCATAAAAAATATAGATAATCATTGCAGCTTTAATATATACCGTAAAATACTGTGACTATATTGAAGATGCCACTCCTACTTTTTTGATTTAGATAATTTTTATAAATTGTTATCGTACTCCAATTTTCAAGGGGTTCTACGACAATTTTGAGCCAAAAAACCGATTTAGGCGCTTGTTTTGTATGAGACGTGCCACGCCCATATTTCCAATCTTGACCATTTTTGCTTTGAGAAATGCTTACAGTATCACAAAAATTCAAGTTTATTACTTCAAAAGTTTTTGAAATATTGTAATTTTTTGTTTCAGTTTATATGGGAAGTGGGCGTGTCCGTTAACCGATTTAGTTGAAATTCGCAATATTTCTTAATATTTATCTAAAAAATATATGTGCAAAATTTCATTGTCCTACCACTACTTCTTCTATTTTTGTCCACCGGTTGTATGGAGACGCTACACTGTGCGTTGCATTGTATCGATATGCCCAGAACATCAAGAGGCGCTAACTCCGAAATAACCACCCCACCCGTAACCAGGGGGTCGTGACACTCATTTGTGAGATAATAGACAAGATTGGGTCTTACGCGCGTTGAATCTAACTCTGTTCGTGAGACCCCATTCAGAGATTGATTGGAGATCATGATTGAGTGAGCCATTCATAGCATAACGTTTTCTCTCAATTTCCGAAGATTTATGACGTTTTGAACTTGTGCATGTCAAAGGAGTGTATAGGACAATAGGACAAGGTCGGGTTGGGTGTAGGACCGTGCCCTGTGGCACTTCAGCATTAATAGCACGTGCCCGGGCGCATTGTTTTACTACAATCCAATGTCAAATGCGTGAATAGGAAAAGAGATTGCCAAAGAAGAGAGAACACAAATCAGAGGTATCTAAAGGGAGCTGTAAAAAACCTACTCCGTTTGCATAATGGTTAGGTTAGAGTGCCGGTGGAGAGAGACAAACTTAGGCCTAAACGGCCCATTGTGATACCAAATAGTTGGGCTTACAGTTTAACGCCGAGAACTGAACTGACCATGAAGTAACAAATAATTTTGAAGTCAACGACTTATTCATAATTTTTGAAGTCACGAATTACCAGTCCTTTGTTTGCTATCCCTTTCTGAACCAATTATTGACTTGAAGCCATTAATTTTGAAGTCACTAATTTTCAAGTCATTTAAAGTCAAATGAAGTCAATTGAAGTAATTTTAAGGCAATTGAAGTCTTTTGATTTCATTAAACTAAATAGAATTCATTGAAATAATTTGTAGCCTCCAGAAGTTACTTTTTCAAAATTTCACACCTTTTCATGTCCATACCTACAACGAATTATGTATATTTGTTCTTATAAATGAGAGACTGAGAGCAAAAGCGATTCATCTTTTAAGTTCAGAAAAAAACGATTTAATTTTACTTTAGAGCAAATGCGGTATGAATGCCACTCAGAGCAAAAATGAAACAAAATATTTTCAGAGCACAAAGGAGTTAAGTCGCTGTACCGTTTTTGTTCTAAAACAATTGTTATATCATTCTTGCTCTTACTGCAAGTTTTTAATTTTCACTCCAAGTGGTATTACTTATGCCGTTCTTGCACTGCGATAAAAATTTCAACCCATTTTGCTTTCAGCTTCTAAAATATCTGCCCGAACCCAATATTCTGTATGAGTCAAAAAACATCCACACACCCAACACTAATCAAGATAACCAAGACCATATAAAAAAGGAAGGACCTGTGTTTTTGTTAGGCTTTTGCGCACTACACTTTATTATACTACATATGGGGTAGCTGCTTGGAAGAACAAAAATAGTTTTGTACCCGGCGCATAATTCTTATAACCAAAACTGCTCGGTAATGATTACTAGTGTAATTTAATTTTTTATGAATTGCATTACTTTTAATCATACTCAAAAAGTTTTTATTATATTTATGTTTTCCAAGAATGTCTTTTTACAAATTAAACTGTGCGTCGTGCTCCGTTTAATTAAAAAATTGTATATAATATAATATGTATTTGTATTCAATAAAAGACTTCACTCAGAGCAGGTGAAGTTTCAATTGACTGCAAGACTTCAAAAAAATTTGAACTCATGACTGCTACTTCAATCATAATGTAAAGTCATGTGGGTTATTGTGACTTATTTCCCTTGAAGTCTTACATTGACTGCCAACCAAAGATTGCTGACTTCATTTTTGAAAGTCATAAGTCTCAATTGATATCAAAGACTGCAATGAATGCAGCTCGAAATGGCTGCAATATTTTACAGCTCTGATGACCGGAATACAGTTTGTTCCCTCTAAGTATTTTTTCATACGGTCGCAGTTGGAAATCTTCCATAGGTAACGCAGAAATCTAATTCCACAGTTAAGTCGAATTAAAAGTACCTACCTTTTCCTCTTTTACCACTCTCCCCGTGGGACAACCTTTTGGTATTATTTCGTCCTTATTTCAGCTATTACGCATATTGTTCCTAAATTAAAAACACTTTTTGAATGAAAAAAACCTAAAGCCCTTTAACAATCTCTGCATCTAATAGTGAAACTGTCCCTAATTAAGCCCTCAGTATTATATGCTCTTCTTACATTTGCTTGCTACTAATTATGATGTCCGTAGAGAAACTAAAGTAAGACAATAACAAATTTTATTTTTTGTTTTTTTTCCTTTTTTTTTTTGTTTGTTTTTGCTTTATTTTATATACTTTTGTTTTTCTACTTGAGTTTTTTGTTTTGAAAAGTGCTTCACACAAGTGTCAGATAAAATATTAAAAAATTTGTACACTACTGTACTTTGTTGTTGTTGTTAATTTAGTTTTCATTCTCATTTACTTGCTGTTGTTGTTGTTTCACTTTGTAATTGTGCTGCCATTTGGAATTTATGAAAATTACATGCAAAATATTTTAGTGTCGCTCTCTTTCTTTTCTCTCTCTCTCTCTCTCTCTCTCTCTTTCTCTTATATATGCACACACATATATTTTACTTTGCTGTTGCTGTGCTATTAAAAATTGTAGTTTTTGAAGAAAGTTTTGAAAATAGTTGAGGGAAAAAGTTTTGTTGAAATTTAAAAATTTTAAATAATAAATAAATAAATTAGCATAGATGAAAATAATAAAAAAAAGAGGCAAAAAGCCTAGCTCTCCCTTCTTTAAGTGACGAAATATTTGAAATTTATTTGATTCTTATTGTTCTCAGAAAATTTATAACGCATGGTTGCATTTCACTATATATCAAAAAGTATTAAATTTACAACAATTGAAAAAAAATGCGACTCTAGCTATGAAATACATTCAATTTTTTTTTTTTTTTTTGACTAATTGTACTATCGCTTCCTTTGGGGGGCCAATGGGAAAGTGACAATCTTCACCCACCCTCCATCTGGGCTTCGTGCGCCTTGTTTTCGCTGACGAGGCTCAGTCGACCGATTCAAGGCGCTATAACTTTTCGACTCGCGAGGAGGAAATTCCTTTGCCTTTGCCCCAGCCTGGACTTCCTACAGTCTCCCCGCTAATTTATAAAGGTGTGGAATTTCCTATACAAGAGAAGATAAAAGAGGAAAGAGTTGGGAAGGCCAACGTTACTTTGTACATATGCAAAAAAGCGGTTAGAATAATGTGGGGGCTGTCTCCAAAAATTATGTACTGGCTTTACATTTCTGTGGCCAGGCCTATATTGTTACTCAGAAATCAAGTTACGTGAAAATTCTGAGCAAGAATAAGAATACTGAAGGAAACTGCAGGGTGGATGAGTTGGCCAGACAGGGTACTAACCTTCCCCTGTGTACGGACAGAGGCAATATTGGCATACCTATTGCCACTTGTAAACTAATGCCGTAGAATAGGGTCGTGCATGAGGCATTGGGCAGACGAAAACACTTACTTTACTGCTAGGTTAATGTGGCCGAAATTGGACAGGGGAAAATCGAGAGTTGCTCAGCTTTCCGAGAGAGGACATCTCTAAGGTCGTGGCTTGTATAACCGGTCATTGGCTATTTAGCAGGCATGCTCTCAGATTAGAAATATTCTCTCATGAATTCTGCAGAAGTTGCAGGGACGAGGAAGAGGAAGAAACAGTTGAACACTTCTTCTGTAATTGCCCAGCTAGAATCAGAGAGGGTTTTCTAGACAAATATGCTTCTAATTCTCTTACGGAAGTATCTGGCGCTAAGATCAAACAAATCCTGCCCTTTATTAGAGCTTCGAAATGGTTTCAAGAATAAGTAGTGAATGAGGTTTCCGTGTCGCGCAGTGGTATCACAATATGGACCGTTTAGGGTCTAAGTGGGCTGGTCATTCAGACTGACTGCCACAATAACGTAACCAAACCTAACCTAACCTAACCTTGGCCGCAGAGAGACGATGGGTCGATACAGCCTAAGTACGCTCACGCAAAATGATAAGGTACTCACCGAAATATACTCCAGCAATATCCTTATCATTGGTGGAACGCCATTCAATCACAAGCGAATGCCGAAGCCTTTCAAAACTGACCTGACTGACTGACTGAAGCGATCGCTCGGATCCTGCTTCCCTTTCTAAAAGACTTGCGAACCTTGGAAAAGATTCCAACCCAGTTGAAAGAAAGCGTTATTACCCTTCTTCCGAAAAAGGGTAATATATCTGAATGCAGAAACTGGACAGAAATAACATTGCTAAGTATGGTAAAAGAACAAGCAGATTTCCGACCACGCCGCTCATGCATCGATTACATCAACAGTTTAAGAGTGATCGTAGAGCAATCAGTTGAGTGGCATACACCTTTTTACCTTTGCTTCATCGATTTTGAAAAAGCGTTCGATACTCTCAAATATGGGGCAATACATAAAGCACTAGTATGCAAAGGAGCACCTGGAAAAATCATAAACCTTATACACAGATGCTAGCTGCTACGTAAGATATGAAATCAGACTGAGCAGCAATATTCAAATTCCGACTGGTTTCAGGCAGGGTTGGGTGCTATAGCTGCTTTTATTGAATTTGGTCCTGGACCCAACAATGCGGCAAGCCTCCCCGGCAAACAGAGACATATCCTGAAGTCTGAGTGGCAGCCTTGAGGACTTGGATTATGCGGCCGATTTCTGCCTTCTGTCGCACAAATACACGCATATTATATCGAAGCTAAAGGCAGTAAGCGATTTTGCAGCAGAAGCATGTTTAAAAGTTAACATCGCGAAGACGAAGAAAATGTGTTTTAAGGCAAGGCTGCCAGATTTACATCATTAACATTAAAGTTGTAGACGAGTTCTGCTATCTCGGCAGCATTATCTCAAATAATGGTGAATCAGCAGCAGATATAACAAATCGAATATGAAAGGAACGCTCTGTTTTTTAGTACGCTGGACAAAGTCTGGAGATCATCGTATATATCCAGGCACACGAAGCTGAGAATTTTCAATTCTAGAAATCAGTCGTTTTGTATGGTTGCGAAACATGGAACGCGACTAGGTGTGACCTACAAACCTTACAAGTATTCATCAACTGCAGTCTTCGCAAGATCTTACGCGTGTTTTGGCCCAACACCGTTAGTAATGGAGATGTCTAGTCCGTGACAAGACAGACAAATTATAACTTGTTTATTGGAGATCTATGTTCCAGCTATGAACTAAAGGAATATATATATATTTATACTATGGCTTCAACCTAGGAAAATACTAAGGTGGAATTTAACTCTCACTTTGAACGCTTTCAAATTCCCCCCTCTCTCCCTAAACACATGAGTTGCTCTTAAGATTTTGTGTGACATTCATAATTTTTCCCATAATTTCGCATGACTTGCGTTAACCTTTTTCCATCTACACTATATTGAAAAAGTTCAGGAATTTTAGTCTAACATACTAAACTAAAAACTATAGTAAACTTATGGTATATGTATCTAAAACAAAATTAAAACAAAATCACTGCTGGCAACCCTAAAAACTGAGTATAAATTATTCCTGCTGTTATTTGTTGAACTGCATGCAGCACTAATTTGTCGAATTTCGAAGTGCAAAAAGTAGTAAAAGTGTTGAATAAAATTGGTGTCTTTTGCTAGCAGCTACAGGTTGAATGAATTCAGTAGAATAATATTCCTGATATACTTGTATAGAAGAGAAAAAGAAAGGAAGGAAACGGAAGGAAATGAGGCAAAGAAAGAAAAGGAAAGGAAAGCTGCAGTTAGAGCAGCCAAAAAATATATGGAAAAAAGGGAAATACTAAAAAGTTGAAGAGCTTAAAACTTTTTTTATTCTGTAAACAGCAAAGAAATATTATTAACTTTTTCATTTGTGAAAGTGAAAAATTACATTTGAAAGCGCGCAATGATAAATTTCCCGCTCTCTCTCTCTCTAAAGAAAAAATATAATAAATTCAAATTAAATGCTAGCTCGAGTATCACATATATATTTATTCTTTATATTATTTGCATTGTCATTCAAGTTATTTTTTTTTTTTTTTGATAATGAAACCTCAAGTGTTGCCAAATTGACACGACACTTAAATTAGTCTTTGTGTACAAAAATCACACACAATCTCAAGCCGAATATTTATTTCCGCTTCCGTGCTACTATGTATCTTCCGTTTCCAAAAAAAAAAAAATAAATAAAAAAAAAAATGAAAATTAAACATCTTCAATAAATTACACGAAACCTTGTGGCATACTCCAAAGTACCGGAAATGCTCATGTTGTTGTGTCACACAGAGCTTTAGCTCTGAATGGTAACGGAAATGTGGAAAACGTGGTCAAGTCAAGTTGAGTGATGCTGTTGTTACAGATAATACTGATAGTTGAGAATTACGTACATGCTCGTAGATTGGGAATAAATGCATCGGTACAGTGTGGGTGGGTGCATCATGAGATTATTACATGTTTCTGTGGCGATATACAAAAAATTAAATCTCTACTTACTAATTGAAATAATCCTTGAAAATAATACTGCAAAAATCTGCTTTTATCTGTCCTTGTTAAATAAGTACTTATTAAAATCAAAAAAAAAAAAAGAAAAAAAAATTATTGCGTATTAAACTTTACCTTAAAGCAATTAAAAATTAATTTGCAAAAAAATCCTTTTTAACTCTATTTTCCTCTTTAACCACACAAGGAACCCACATCATTGGGTTGGCTCATCAACATAAGTTTTTTGTTGTTATTTTATTATACACACATCCATGCTTGCTTATGTAAGTGCACAGTGGAAACTTTGAGCGTTTCAGTAGCGTTTCAGATGCACATATTTTGAAAATACTGAAATGCATCTCTGCCACTAAAAGCTCATGTTTCTTGCTTAATATTTACTTGTGCTATGAGAGTTGCATTCCTTCTGTTGTAGAATGTGCTATTAGAGAAGCCTAATTCATGGTTTAGTATGAACCACTCTATGACCTACAATTCAAGGTCTTAATTTTTCTATGACTTTGAGTATTTGAGAAAAACAAAACGGTGTCGAAAGTTTGAAATAACAGTTAGGCTGAAAAGTTCATAGTCTAACATAGTAAAATTCATTTTTTTGGTGAAATTCGATTTTATTATTCAATATAATTCCCTTCGAGGGCGATACAACGATTATAGCGGTCAAACAATTTTTCGATACCATTTTTATAGTACGACTTGTCTTTAGGCTCAAAATAGGCCTCTGTTTCGGCAATCACCTCTTCATCAGTACTGAATTTATTTTCAGTAAGCATTCTTTTGAGGTGTGCAAACAGGAAAAAGTCACTGGGGGTCAAATGTGGAGAATACGGTGGATGGGTAAGCAATTCGTAACCTACTTCATGCAATTTTGCCATCATTTTCATTGATTTGTGACACGGTGCATTGTTTTGATGAAACAGCACTTTTTTCTTCTTCAAATGAGGCCGTTTTTTCATTCTTCAAACGCTCCAACAACGCTATGTAATACTCGCTGTTAATGGTCTGGCCCTTTTTGAGGTAATCGATAAATATGATAGCATGCGCATCTCAGAATACTGATACCATAACCTTGCCAGCCGACTATTGCGTCTTTCCACGCTTTGGATTTGGTTTATTGCGTCCAGTCCACTCGGCTGAATGTCGATTGGGCTCATTCATTATAATATATCGATGAAAAAATTCGTCTTTATTACGCTTGAATATCGCTAAAAATTGCTCTGAAGTTGTTGTTTTTGATCGATTACGAGCACACGCGGCACCCACTTTGCACACAGCTTTCGCATGTTCAAATATTCATGCACAATATGTCCAACACGTTTCTTTGATATCTTTAGAGTCTTAGCTATTTCGATCAACTTCACTTTACGATCCCTCAAAATTATTTTGTGGATTTTTTTATGTTTTCGTCGGTAACAGCCTCTTTCGGGCATCCGCTTCGTGCATCATTTTCTATGCTAATTTCGCCTCCTTGAAATTTAGCAAACCACTTGTCTTTCCAACGGAGATTAGGTCGTCCTCTTCTGCGCATTCCACCTACGTGGCTCGCCAGCGAAACCGCTGGATTTTTATGCGATTGACTACGGTCAATGTCGGCGTAATGCTCTTACAGCTCATGGTCCCATCTTATACGATACACGTCGTCCACGCACACTGGACCATAGATCATGCGGAGTATCTTCCTCTCGAATGCTCTCAACAGCCTCTCATCGTTGGTGGTCAATGTCCACGTCTCAGCGGCATACATTAAGACAGGAAGGATGAAGGACTTCAAGAGCGTCATTTTCGTACGTCGAGAGAAGGCTCTGCTTCTCAATTGCATACTGAGTAACACCTGTTGGCAAGAGTTATTCTTCGGTTGATCTCAAGGCTGACATTATTGTTATGTTAATCCATGACGACCTCGAATTTTTGATTGTTAACAATGACATTTTGTTCAAGACGCCGTGACTCTTTGTTTGTTGACACAAGGTATTTCGTTTTGTCCTCGTTTGCCACTAGACCCACTCGACGAGACTCCCTCTCCAAGTTGGAGAATGCTGCACTGACTGCTCGCGCGTTGATGCCAATGATGTCAATATCATCAGCATATGCTAGCAGCATGACATTCTTTTAAAAGATAGTGCTAGAGATGTCGAGGTTCGCAGCTCGAATTATTTTCTCCAGCATTAGATTAAAGAAGTTGCACGACAGAGAATCACCTTGTCTGAAAACTCTGCGCTGGTGGTGTCTGTTAGTGCCATTTTGCAAAGAGGAATGAGCTTTGCAGGGATACCAAAACCAGTGATTGCAGCGTACAGGTGATCTCTAATCGTACTGTCGAAGATGACTTTATAATCGACGAATAAATTGTATGTGTCGATTTGTTTTTCTCGGGTCTTATCCGACAGTAGTTGGCGCAGATTGTGAGATCACTTTTCTTGAGTATTAGGCAGAGTACGCTGAGGTTCCAATCACTGGGCATTCTTTCATCCGACCATATTGTTCATAAAAGCTCGAGCATCCGTTTTGTGAGCTCTTCGCCTCCAGTCTTAAACAACTCAGCAGGCAGGCCATCTCCACCCGCAACCTTATTGTTTTTCAAACAAACAATGATCTCGTCATAGTCGGACGGCAGTACTTTGACGCTGTCAGTAATTGGGGTTTCCAGAACAGCTTCCCCATTGGCAGAATTGTTGCCGTTATCAGCTGCGAGAAGTGTTCCCTCCATAATCTGTCACCAGATTTCCGTCTTCGTCCTTGCAGGAAGAGGCACCGGTCTTTAAACCGTTAGTCAGGCATCTTACTTTTTCGAAGAATTTTTGAACCTCATTCGTGACTTCAAGCATCTCGATATCGTCACACTCACGTCTTTCTGCCCCACGTTTCTTGCACCTGAAAAGACGGTTCTCCTCAACTCTTTATATCACTCCTTAGCAGCTCGCGTTGAATCAGACTACAGGGTCGCTCGGTATACTGCATTTTTCGTTTCAGTGGCATCGCGACACTCTTAGTCGTACCACATATTTCTTCGTCTACGGTGGTAGCCTAGCACCTCTTCAACAGCTGTACACATAGAGCGGGAAATGTATGTCCACTGCGCTCATATATTATCAAGTTGAGGTGTGTTTTGGGAATGGAAGAGTGAGAGTCGATTAGCGAAGATGTCGGCTGTCCGTTGTGATTGCAGCTTTTCGCCATCCAGGTTTTTCTGTATACTGGTACGTACTCGTTTCGCTGCACAGAGGCGTGTGTAGACCTTGGCTGCAACCAAAAAGTGGTCCGAGTCGATGTTTGCGTCACGTATTGTGCGTACGTCCAGTATACTGGAAGCATGTCTTCCGTTGATCACAACGTGATCAATTAAGTTGCGTGTATTTTGATCAGGAGACAACCAGATGGCCTTATGGATATCTCGATGCTGGAATCTGGTACTACTAACTTTCATGTTCCTAGCCACTGCGAAGTCGATCAATCTCATGTCGTTGTCGGTGGTTTTGTCGTGGAGACTGAATTTTTCGATTGTCGGCCCACTTTGGCATTAAAGTCGCCCAGCACGATTTTAATATCGTGATGGGGGCAGTGTTCATAGGTTTTGTCGAGGAGCTTGTAGAAGTCATCTTTGGTCGCTTCGTCCTCATCCGTCGGAGCATGGACACAGGTCAGGCTGATGTTGAAGAGTTTTGCCTTCACGCGAATAGTGGCTAGGCGCTTGTTCACGGGCGTGAACCTCGAGACAAAATGGCTGATTCTCTTTCCAACCACAAACCCAACACCAAATTCGTGCTCTTTTGGAGCAACCCTGTCCCATCTATCGTATTTTCTGTATAGCGGTGATGCCACGAGGAGGCTGTGTGTCAATTTGAGACGAAGAAGCGCAAGGATCGAATTAGGATTCTCCTGAGCCGGTCGCAGACTTTACCTTGTGTTCTCCGCCCCAAGGCCTCCTTCACCCCCTCCCCCCGTACATGCATTAGTCTATAGAAAAGTTGACAATTAGTATTTTTCATGATAGTTTTTTAGGAGACTATGAAAATTAAATATAGAGGTTAATTTTCAAAGTCATGACTTAAGTTCATGTCAATTTCGTTATTTGAAGTTATATATAAACAGGTTAATGAACAAATGTAGTCATCACAACAACAATGTATATAGAGACGGGCAAATCAGACGGCCGTTTCGGAATCCGCCACAATTCCTCATCAGTGATCTTAGTGATAGTTCTTAATCTTTCAATATCCTATATAAGCTACTAATATTTGAAATCATAACCCAGAATTACGGATTTGATTCCAAATATCTTCACTGAATAGAGATATTGAAAGAAACTACCACTACCGTTCTAAACACTTATGTTGTTGTTTTTTTTCCATTGTAGCTAGTCTGCATAACAGTTCGTTATTTGAAAGTCTAGTACATGGGAGAGTGTGTGTGTGTATGTGAGAAAATGATTCTAGGTGTCATTTTTTCTGAACGGTCCCCATTCGATCAGTTCATGATAGTTTTTTAGGAGACTATGAAAATTAAATCTAGAGGTTAATTTTCAAAGTCATGACTTAAGTTCATGTTAATTTCATTATTTGAAGTTATATATAAACAGGTTAATGAACAAATGTAGTCATCACAACAACAATGTATATAGAGACGGGCAAATCAGACGGCCGTTTCGGAATCCGCCACAATTCCTCATCAGTGATCTTAGTGGTAGTTCTTAATCCCGTCTCTATATACATTGTTGTTGTGATGACTACATTTTTTCATTAAATTAGTATTTTTGTTCTGGTTTTGTGTAAATTTCCTGGCCTATCCATAAAGATCTTTTGCAGCAAGCTAGTGAGTAACCACCCAGCGGTTTTTCAGACAAGTGCTTGAAAATTAAGTGCTTAAAAAGTGCTTGCAAGTGCACCATTTCAACCGGAAATTGCAAAGCAACCACGCGAGCAACAAATTTAGTTTTCTATTGAGTAATAAAAACGAGTATAAGAATAAAATAAAATGACGCAGCAATGAAAAATTATGAATACTCGATATTTTTTCTCTCTCCACTCTTTCTCAACTAAAGTAAGCACGAATCAACGAATGAATGAGCGGAAGAGCCTATCTAACGCATTCTTTCTTGCGCTTGTTTAGCGCTAAAAGTACTGCACTAAACAAGTGCTTGTCTCCTAGGACATGCAATGTTAAAATTTATATGGAACACATGTGCTTGTAGTGCACTTAAGTGCTTGCAATCAAGCACTTATTTAGCGCTATTCTAGTGCCTCCATTTACCGCTGGGCAGCTATGGAAAAGAAAACATTTTAAATGCACTTCATTTTCTTCCCATTGAGTACACACATTCATGCATATACAGACACGCAATTTCATCATTTCTGTGGTCACACACACATACCTACACATAAAAAGGAAATATGGTAGTAAGTATAGGGTTTTTTTATCACTTCCTTTGTTGTTTTTTCCATTTTGAAATCTTTCTTTTTTTTTTTGCAAAAGTAACCAACATATTATAATTTATTTTGTACAATGCAATTTATTTGCGCAAAATAAAACTCACACGTGCAGAAAATTACTAAAAAATATAAACCCATGCAAAAACACACATATTACTAACTACACAAATACATACATGCTTACATACTTACAAATAAATCATCAAACCTTTACAAATGCTTGCATCTCCATAAACTCACATCAAGAAATGCAGAAATGCATAAAAATATATTCATTTACACTGAAACAAATTAAAATGGCATTTTAATGGTAAGAAAATAAGAAAACCTTTGCGTGTGTACATGGGTTGGACATATTTATAATTTTAAGGAAATCAAATAAAAGTAGAAGAAAAAAAAACAAGAACAGCACACATTTACTTCTATATCAGTGACGTCAGTCAATTCTATGGTAGTGGCGTAGAGAAATCTTCTGCAGATTCAACAATTCAAAAATGCAGAAACTCGATTACTTTGTGTTGAAATAAGCTACTTTGTTAAATCATTTCAAGTGCTTAGAGGATTGAGAGGAGGATTGCCTCTACCTGCAATTAACACTGAAGATAACTTAGTAAAAGTATCTGCCATTTCAGGTAGAATACTTCAAACTCCTTCATGTGTTTAATGAAGGATTGCAGCTTTCCAGTCCTGACTACTATGTCTCACACTTATTCAAAGCGATGCCTTTAATGATTGTTTTTCTTCTTCTTCTATGAAGAAATTGCTTTCTAATGTTTATTTTTTTAAAATAGTTGCCAATTAAATTTAATGTACTGCTTTCAGATTTTTAAGTGTATGTAGAATATTAAAGTTTATTGCCATATTTGTTTTTTTGTTCAAGTTTATGCGATTACACATACGGTCATATTTTATGTGTGTATTTGACATTTACATGCACATGCTTAAAAATCATGCAAACAAGTATTTTTCTTCTTTTTTTTTTGTTTTCATTGTCGTTTGTAGTTATTTTATTTTGTTTCTTTTTTGTTCTAGCTCTCTTATCATTATCGTTTTGTGGTGTGTAGAAAAAACTGAAATGAAATTAGTTTTTCAAAATGTAAAATCCAATTCAGAAAACTAACTATAATCCCTGATATAAACTTATTTGTGTGTACTAATAGGAAAGAACTAACAAAAGTTTGTTAAGTTAGTTCAAAAACAAACAAAAAAAAAAACAAACAAAAATTGTATTTCGTATCTTCTTCTCTACATAAGTTCCATTAATTTCAATACATTTTTTAAGTCGGTATATCAACCTTTCAAAACATTCCTCATAATCGTTTTTTTGGAGCTTAATTCATAACACATCCCAATCGAATAGCAGCTGCAATTTTTGTTCTGCCCTTCATTTTCACCCCTCTGCGAAGGTCTCTCATTCTGTCCGACTAGGATGTGCACAATAATATAAAAACAATCCCTTACCCATACATACTGAATTAGTGGATAAAAATCAAATTGTTAAACAAATTTCTATAGCATACTTTTTGACGTTATTGCACTTGCCTGTCTTTATTTTAGTAATTTATTCGCGTAGAAATTGTATATTCTTTGCGGCAGTATTTTTAAGTTGCTTTTTTTTTTTTTTTTTTTTAAACAGAGAACTTTTCTTTTTAAACTTCAAACTTTTCCTAGAAAGTTTGTTTTTATTTTTGGAAATTTCTCAGTATAAAATAAAATTAAATAAAAATAAATTTTGCGTAATTTTGCATACAAACAAGGAAATTTCACCGAAAAAAAATATAAATCTAGGCAAAGGATTAATAAAAATAGATATTTAATAGATGGTAACGAAAATAAGAAGAATTTCTATGTAAATTATGTTGTAACTATAAAACTAAAATTAAATTTTCCATGAAAGTTTAGAAGCGAAAATTATGAAATCACTCAAAAAAAATTCATTGTCAATTGACATTGGCAATGCACAAAAGTGCAAGTGCATTAAATTAAGTGTGTAATCGTGGCTTATGCAGCTTTCACACATCCGTGCTTACATACATGCACTAGCGGGTTCAAGGAGGGGATTTTGGGGTTAAAAACTCCCTTCCCCCTTGCCCATGAAAACTTCATACGTTTTGATCGTTGGTAAGGAATAAAAAAATAACAATTTTAGAGGAAAGTAAATTTAAAACCCTCCTTCCCCCTAGGAAAATCTCTGAATGCGCTAGTGTATACTAGCATATACATATGTATATGTATTAGCATGCCCACTCAAATATGTCCATGAACACACACACACGCACACGCATAAAACGGAAATGAATTTATGCAACTTTTTTCATGTAGGTATTTGTTGCCTACACTGCTATTTGGAAATTGCTTTTGAATTTTGCACTTTGTGTTTGTGCGTGCGGGCGTGCATCTTAAAATGTGTGCATTAATGTGTGCCACTTTGTGTACCCAACGGGCATTATAGCGTTTCGGAAGTGATTTTAATGGATCTTTAGGATTTTAGTTTGAATGGGAAGATTTTTACTAAATTTAAGAAAAACATTAAATACTGAAAATATTTTGAAATGTAACCATTATAAAGAATAATTGAAACCCTAACCAATCCAATGTGTAAATTTTCTCTCTTGGTGGTTTTCAAATCTTTTAGAACTGATAAACTTTTTCTGCGGTGCCCACAAATTCTCTAGAGCAATGGCAGCAACAGGAAAAAAATGCAGCAGAGCACATAAAACATTTTTATGATGATCCGGAGAAGTCTAGCAAAACCGGTAACCAGACAAATCAAATTCAGACCAAAAATTAAATCAAACTTAGACCAAAACTGTGACGACTTCGATAGTCTAGTGCGTAGTTCACTAGACTTTCATCCGGGAGATACGAGTTCAATTCACGTCTTCGCCTGGTGGTAAACCCTTTCGATACCGTAGAGAAACCAAAAGAGATAGCGTAAAACCAAATCTGGATTCGTATTGTCTGACCCTTGTTACAATTTTTTAGATCAAAACAAACATTTTGCGCCTTTGAAGGTCTGAACTTTCATGGGTCACTAGAGACCCTGTGAACCTCAATGGAATTTTTTACGAACTTTTTTTCTGTACATTTTTAATAGATATTTTTTTAAAGATAGACATAATAAGTTGGTACTAATTTTTCACTGAACCCTTTCTTGACCGTAAAAAAATTAGAACCATTGGAGAAAAATCGAGTCTAGATTCGTATTCTTTGACCCCCATTTAATTGAAAAAAAGTTCTTAAATAGTTTCCATTAATGATCATATAGTAATAGTGATCATTGATGATTGATAAAATTTGCAAAATATGGGAATTCATGTTTGACTAAATAGTTTTTCCCACAACATATTAAAAAGTTGGGGTATTTGGAAAAATGTTGTAAAAATTGAGAGCAATTGAAATCCGTTATAAAAAAAAATATTTGTTTAATTGGAATTAAAGAACCATCAATTCTCTTTCCAAAAACCCTACATTTATAAAAATTTATTGTATAGTTTTTAAAAAACCGCCAAAATTAATCTCGTGACACCGGTATCACTGTGGTACCGAAAGAGCTAATTTTCATAACTTTCTTATATTCACTATCAATATGAAGTGTATGAGAATTATAAGAAAGTGTACAAGTACAACCTTGGTTGGTAATGGCAAAACAACCGAGCTGATAAAAAATTGCTGCACCACAGTTCTGCATCAGGGTTAAACTTTAGGTCCAACTATGTGGTATCACAATGGGCCGTTCAGGCCTAAGTGTGTCTCTCGACAGCCACTCCAACATAACCTAACCTATCCTAACCTAACCTTTTTTTTTTTTTTTTTTTTTTTTTTTGTACGTTGGCAGGTGGAAATCTTCATAGATACCGCAGAACTCCAGTTCTACGGTTATGTCGGATTCCTACCGACTAAAACCACCTACTTCCTCTCCTACCACTCTCCCCGCGGGACTACCAGTTGGTATTACTTCGCAGGGCTGGTTCAGCTTTATGCTGTTACTCGTTTGTTGATTCTGTTGTTTGGATTTATTTGTGTTGTGTCAATAATTGTTTATTGTTCATCACCCATTCTCGTCGTCTTCTGTATTTGCGATATTTCGTTGCGCACGCTCGGCTTTACGTTCAGATTCAGCATTCCTTAATAATGTCAGAATGCTCTTCGCCATCTTGCATACTGCATTCCACTTCTCTATCGTTTGGCACATCTGTGCTGTCAAGTTGGCTACCGTGGGGGGTTCCCCAAAAGCTCTCTCTAGTTCCTCCCTGATGCTAACCTAACCTAACCTAACCTAATCTAACCTAACCTAATCTATTTTTTGTTTCTTTTTTTTTTTTGTACGTTGGCAGGTGGAAATCTTCATAGATACCACAGAACTCCAGTTCTACGGTTATGTCGGACCTAACCTAACTTAGACCAAAACTCAAATCAAAAGCAAACCAAAATTCAGACAAAAACTTATAATCAGGCCGATATTTAGACCAAAACTCAGACAAACAATCATACTGAAATACAAAACAAAATTAAAACCAATACGGACAAGAACTTGGACCTAATAATACCAAAAAAAAAAATAGGCTAAATTCAGACCAAAAATCATAACAAAATTCTAACCAAAATTCAAATCAAACTCAGACCAAAAATTGGAACTAAAGTCAAATTAAAACTATGACTAAACTCAAGCCAAACTCCGACCACAATTCACACTAAATTTCAAACCGCAATTCAGAAATGAACTCAGATCAAACGCAGCCCAAAAGCAAACCAAAATTCAAACTAAAAAATTAGACCAAAAGAAAAACTAAAATTTAAACTGAAATTATGAAAATTATCCCAAAATTCAGATTAACAATCCTATATTCAGATTAGAAAATTTTTTCCGTCAGTGGCTTAGCTCCGCCAAAACCTCAAACGTTCCATTTGCGCGAAGTCTCCGTATTTAATAGGTTAAAGCTTCAGGAAGATTGGAAAAAACCGATACGAGAAAAAGTAAAATTTCTGATGTCAGCGGAAATTCCACGGCCACTTCAGCAAGAAATTTGATTTGTCATTCTTTATGGATTTCGACGTAAATTCAATCCAATGCAAAATTTATATGAATACAAAAATGAATAGGGAATAAATGTGCTAACCTTAGCGTACAATTTTTTTTTTTTAAGAACGACCCTTTTGAAGGCCCACGAAATCTTCCAGCACCATATTCCCCGAATCTAGTGCCGTATGATTTTCAAAAATAAAAACAAATTTAAGGGGAAGAGTCTTCAGTAATAATGCAAAAGTAGTGAATGCAGTTAATATCAATTGAGAAGCTTCGAATAAACGATTTTTGGGTTCAGCCACAAAACCAAAGGAGTATAATGCTTCCAAATTCAAAAGCTCCGTAAACGCTTTAAATGAGCTTTATTTTGAAAAATTTCGCAAAACCTTCCATTGGGTTCATATACAATGCATTTGCGACTCTTTTAGTGTGTGCAGTGTGTGACTAGCGGTTGCGTGCTTCCGGTTTTACCAAAAATAAAAGTAACTACGCACGACACTATAACAATGACAATATAGTACATGCACATAAGTAGTTCGCATCAGCGTATTAAAACGAAACAACCACCAACCGTTCAACCAACCGACGACCTGAGGTGACATTTGATTGCAAGCTACATTTACTAGCTGTAATTCAATCACGTAACCATTTCACTGTTTCAACGTCAACGGCACACGGTATTGTTGCTGCACAATGATGGTGAAATGCATACACGCTGCTCTTTCATCATCAAATTTATCATCCACGTTGGTCACGTTTTAAAACTGTGATTTGGTTGCGTCTGGACAATGTCATCATCATCATCATCATCGTGATCATCATCACAAAAGAGCACAATGAATGCAAAACTAGTTGAATCCAGCAGCTTTAATGTGTGGTCAACGCTGTGCAAGAACTTCGCCCTTCAACACATCAGTTTTAATCCTCACCTCTTCATATACTTCCATAAATAGCAGCAGCAAAACTTGCCAGCATAATTTTCTCGTAATTTCCACTCCCCATACGTAAAAATTTGCTGCAATATTATTAATTTTTACATACTGTCTTGCAGTCTTGCGTTCACCCACTCTATCTGATTTTCTCTCTCTCTCTCTCTCTATCTCTCTCTATCTCTATAGCTCTCTCTCTCTCTCTCTCTCTCTTGCACTAGTGCTTTCGCCCATGTACATGTATGTAGGTTTCAATATAATTCCTACTTAGTGGCATGTCCTGGTGCAAACAGCAAAAAAGGTCAGTTGAATTTGTTGCTGTCTTCAACATGATGATAGCTCTGATTTTATGTATGAATATGCCAGTAGAAAAATGCGAAGAGCTTGTTTTTTGCATCGTCTTTTCATTCGTCGACTGATATATAGCCCGGATTTCAATACCATTCTCCATAGTAGGAGAATGAGAGTAGAGCTTATAACCAGGGGCGGATACAAGGAGGGGCGAAATTTCCCTTTTCCCCTCCCCCAAAAGATTTTCAAACACTTAAAAATTTAATAACTTAAACAGGCAAAAAGGTGAACATAATTAGTTATTGCTGTTTTTAGTTAATACGATTTACTTTCAATTATAAGAATAAGGAATAATCTTGATCATTAAACCAATTTCCTTCTCTATGGGAATGTGCTGAAATAATAATGATACCTAAACCAAATAAACCTGAAAACTCAGTGCCCTCATATAGACCTATAAGTTTGCGTGCAATATTCTCGAAAATATTCTAAGTAGTAGATTGCTAGTAATACAAGAAAATAAGAATATAGTTGCGAATCACCAATCGTCATAAGCACGGTACTCCTGAGCATTATCATCAATATTGCCACTAACTTTCTGGAACAAAAAAAATATTGCTCTGTCATATTTTTGGACATCCAAGAAGCGTTCGAAAAAGTTTGGCTTCAAAGGCTGTTATTAAAAATTTACTTCCAGCTCCATTTTATTTGGTCTTAAGGTCCTATCATTCTATGCGAAAGTAAATGATGAAACATCAACCAAATGTCAAGTGAAAGCCTGATTACCACGGGGCAGTGTTCTGGGTTCTGCTCTTTATTCGATTTTTACCTGCGACTTGCCTGAAACTGATGGTGTTATTATAGCTACTTATCCAGACAATACTGCGTCAAATTAATCTCCTACAGAAGCTGCTAATTTAGTTCAGAAGCAGCTCGACGACGTTCAACAATGGTTACTTCGTGGATGAGTGCTTGACTGGAGTTCCATCTGCCTCAGGTTCGATTCCCAGATGGGGTTAAATTCTTAAAAAATGTCCAAATGGATTGTTCTAATAAAATGAATCATTTCGGTGATTTAGTTCTGAAATACGTGACTCAAGTACCAGTTCAACGGGTTCTATTCTCAGGTAGAAAATTGAATCCACCAAAAAAAAAAACAAACAAAATTGTCGTTTCGGGTCGATATAAAGAAAATCCCAGGTGGAAAAGAGAAAACTGGAATAGAGGGTAGGAATCAGCCACATTAAATTATTCTTGAAATTCTACTAATTCTCGACCCATTATAAACCAATCTAAAACCGAAAACTGAATAAATGTATCCTATTGTTATATTTTCCACGATCCTTTACCTTGGAAATAGATCATAGAAATTGTGAAATGCTTTGCTACAAGAACCAGGTTTCCCCAAAATGCGTAACGTACCAGTAAGTTTTCACATGGCCATACCTTTGAAATTGGTGGGCTGTGAGGCCTTTAAACCTCTGATCTTCCTCATACTCTTCAAAAAGCCAGACCCAAGGATCGATTTCTTTGCTGTCGCGTAACTATTTAAAGCAGGCTTTCTGAATCTGATGATCTTCTTGAGCTCAATTCTGCAGACCTTGTAATCGATCTGCATGACTTCCCATGCGGCAAGAGAGTGAGCTGTGTGCGATTTCTGCGTGCTTGATGGCATTTCTTCCTGGCTGCGCTATCTCTTCATTCCACTAGTACACTGGTTTCCTGATCAGGATTACCCGCCTTAGGGGCATCACGATGCATCGCATGCTCTGGAAAGTAGTGCGGTTGTATGCGCTACCATGTCTGTGCTGCCATTGGCCTGGAACATTGCAATGTATCCGCGTCAAACGTTTGCCTCTTCCACTGCAAGGGGTTCCACCTTGTTGTTCACATCGATGATGATGGTTTTGTGACCATCGCTATGCGTATATATGTTGCTAAAGCTCCATTTGGCAGAAAGCGCAACTACGTTATGCGCAAAGGTGAGGTCTATTATGGACCTACCTCCACCGTTGTTGAAAGTGTATACCCCTAACTCATTTAATGGCTCTAGCTCGAAAAGAACGAGGCTTTCAAGGAGTAGACTGCCACGTCGGCACATGAGAGCGCTACCCCATGTTGTGGACCATGCAAGAAAGTCCCCGCCGATAACAAGTGGATGCTTTCCGAGTGCTTCTTCCACTAATGCTGCCATCATGGTCTCAAAAGCTTCCACGCTCATATTTGGTGGAGCGTAGCAGCTAAAAAGGTAGATTCCGCCTTCTTTGACCCACGTGAATCGTTCTTTGGCTGTTTTCATCTTGCGCCCAAATGATACCTAATTTTGCTGACATACAAATGTACATTAGGTGCTATTGCAAAGTGAAAATATAGTTTTCTTCCATTCATTGAAGCATAAGTTGGCATGTTATCTGGCAACTTCAGTAACTTTTTTATAAAATATATTTGCAACTTGTTTCCCTCATCAAAATAGCCATAATCCCAAACTTAAGCTGCATACGTGTGAATAGATCTGCATACCATCACACTACCATTTTCTATCTATGGTTACATCTTTCTTTGTTAAAAAGTTTGCCCAAGTCGAGTTTATTGGTGTTATTGATTGAATGTTTTTTGTCTCTCCACATGTCTTAAAAATTTAATTTTTGTAGTGAAAGTTACTCCTATATATATCATACTCCTGTATATAATGCGAGCGAGCAAAGTGTAGCTTGATGTTTCACGCTCGTCTGTGTTTCAAGTTACGGTTGCGAAAAGCCGGATGAACCGATCCATGATGTTTCTACTCGTTTCGTCGTTTGGCTCACCAGTCAGGTAGCGTCAAATGGCGAGTGGATGGGTACGTCGCACCGAAACGTCACTCTGTCGCTCTGCCTGATGCCTACTTTCCGTTCGGATCCTTGCGTAATTTCGTGCAGCTACTTGACGGTATTCACCTGCTACTCTTTCACTGGTACCGACACCGCCGGTATGACTCCTTTTATGTTGATTACTTCCGCTAGTTGTTCTGTGACAACCGTATCTTCTGATCGCTCAATTACAACTGACTAACTAGATGTTGTGCGGTTTTGCGTTATTCGTGCGATTATTCTTCTTGCTTTTATTACCAGTCGACGCTGTCGCTACTAGAATTGTGGTGTTGTTGCCTCGTTATCATGCTGCTATAAGCTGGCTCGATCGCGTGATGTGTTAGTTCACGAAATTTTGGATTCTCGTCGCAGTAGGCTGTCTTGTTTACTTATTTTCTCTGCCTGTCTGCCTACGTGGTGGCATGATAATGCCGTTATGTGTATGTGCGCTGTTAGCAGCATGAACAGTGCTGCCAGAATTTTTTTTTTGGAAAACGTCCAAAACAACTTTAAAATGCGATTTGGCCGTTCAAATCGTCATTTTAAGTAACAAAACAAAAACATGATTTAAAGGTATTTTTATTAATTTCAAAATACAATAATTTATTTAATTTTTTGCTGCTATTACAAGTTTTCAATTTATGTATCTTTTATAATTGAAAAAAAAAAAAAATGGAATGCGTACTATGTATATGTCTCTCGAATTTGCTATGTCGGACTAGACCCGCTTTACCGTAAAAGTAAGTTGCATATTTTGCAAAAACCTGCATGCTCTCCATCTGATTATTTTATTTTTTGCAGCCATGTTTTAAACTTTCGATACTTTAGACAGGAATCACAAAAGCTGTGAACACGTTTTTTAGGCACCTACAAATATAAAGATGCAATATTTTAAATTGCCTAATATTTCTTCCTCAACTACTATTTCCGTATCTTCTACCAAGTCTACTTCATCTGCACATTCTATTTCATCCGTCCATTCTGTGCCTTTTTCTTTTGTTAAGGATGTAGTCTGGTGTTCGAATGTCAAAAAATCGATTATTTTTTTAATATATTTCAAAAGTACAATATTTTGAGAGCGTACTGTTTCAGACTAAAATTCAAAATAATAACGAAGTTATAGCACATAGTCGAGAGTTTTAAAGCGTTTTTCTCAAAACAACTTATTTTTGATTCGTCCAAGGGTCTGAAAGAATACGATTGGGCTGAAATTTTAATATGTTAAACTACACGCCAATGGCTCTCGCAGGTAACAGAATTATTTATTTTTAATCATTTCCTATTTTTTACCCCATTTTTCAACAAAAAACAAAGTGATTTTTGCAACTTTTTTTAGAAGTCCACCATTTTGTTATTTCGGAATAAAAATGTTTAAATCTATTACCTGCCAGAATCACATGCCCACAGAACAGTACTTTATTTAAATTTTTTGTTTCTGATGACTTCAACTATCGTAATCACCTGAGTCCCACACCTTTTTTTTAGGTGTCCACTTACGACATAACAAACACTTAAAAAAAAATATCGTAAAATAAACTCCAAAATTTTTTTTTGTACAGTGAAAGAAGCCAGTAATATCATATAAAAAATGTAAATGATTGTAAATTAATTTGTTATAAAAAAAATTCCCGAAATATCCTTGAAAATTAAGCCGGAACACCAGACTACATTCTAAAATTTTTCTTACCTGAAATAACCCAAAAGAAAGTTATAACAAAACTCGGCCAGGAATAAAACTTACTCAATTTTATTACAAATTTACTCATTTTTTAGTTTTAGCACTTTTGACTGGTTTTCTCTTTTTTTTTATTATAAAAAACTAAAAATTAAATTATATCAGTTGTAATTTTTAGTATAGTGTTTTATTCCTTGTATTTGTAGGCATTCTTTTCAAGTTTCCTTTTTTCAAACTTTTCGTAAAACTTTATTTCGTGCTACTAAATCATCCAACCGTCATTTGGCTCTGAAATCGTCCAAATGACGTAGCGATCGTCTATCTGGCAACGCTGAGCATGAATCGTAATATTTGTTGTTGTTGTTTCTCACGCTTGATGTTATGCTGTTGCCATGCTAGTTTTGTTGTTTCTTCTGGCCACGAAATTTGAGCATCACAAATTGCTCAACACTAGGATCTTCTTTCTCTTGAAGTAACTGATCCAAGTTTTCATTCAGATTTCGTTGATAACTTTTAATTTCTTCATTCTGGTGTCTGAGTTTAGGAAGAAAATGAAGTGGTTTATGCTCTATCATCCTACTGGTAATAGTAAGCTTGATTGCGACATGATTCTAGCAAACCGCATTCTCGACTTTAAATTCTACAAACTATAATAATTCCTGCTCAATGGCGCATATATCATTAACAGATTCACCGCTAGCGCCAAGATATGTGCTATTTCCTTCTTCGTCCTCATTTGTTCTACCATTTAATATTAACACATTGTTATCTGTGCAGAATTAAAGATATTGCCTCAGTTATATGTCTAAACGTGAGATTGAAAAGACTCAGTGTTCTAATACCCAGTAAAAGTTAGTCAAAATAATAATTCTTCTTCTTACTACTACAATAACAAAATATAACAGATCATAGTTATTATCCTGATTGCTAGAACTTAAACTTGTTAAGCTGTACTTTCTTGTCTGTATCTGGGACCTTACTTGATATAATGGAAACAAAAACCTTGTGTCTTTTAACGTTTCCTTAGGTAACTGTTAATTGAATTCGTTTTTCGCTTTTTTGCTCATTATTTTTTTGGGTTCATAGAGCTTTAATGGTTCAATCTCCATTCAACTAATTTAATCATATTTGTCTGAGTATGCATCCAAGTACGTATCCTGTTCATAAAAACTCACTTAATATTGCTGTTAATAATTGCCACAACATCGAACCCTTTTCAAATCGCTTTTTTACTACAACAACTAAAAAAGAACCTTTTTTTTAATTTTTATTTCTAAATATAAAAGCTACTTGGGACACGCGTATCACATTAAAGTCTGGCCATCTTGATGTCTGTCGCTCCATCTGTCTGTCTCCTGCTTAGTGTAAATATTCAAATGTCAATTTAAACTTTTGCTATCTTAACTTTCAAACGTGAAAGCGAAGAGCGTCATGCTTCAGTTTCATTCTTGGTTTGTTATAAATCCACTTAAGTATTTAACATTAGAAAGTGGAGAAATTTATGCTAATGCCGCATTAAAAGGTTTAATGTTTTATATTATTTTATATTTTGTTGACAGCATCCGTCAATATTCACCACCTGAGCTTTTATCCGCTTATCTCCGTGCTATAATGAGCACGTTATCACTTTCATAAATATTTTTCTTTTTAGCTATAATAGTTGTAACTATGAAGTACTTTCTTTATTCCTAGGAAAACTCCATACAATTTTAAAAATTCTCTTCATAAAAATAAGTAGCTTAAATTATAAATAGTACATAAAAACCAGAAAAAAATACACACATATTTTCATCGACATCATTTACCTTCTTTTTCTTTTTTTTGCATAATTTTCTTTTGGAGCAAAATACAGCAGAGCTTTATGTATGCAGAAAGATGACAGAAAAACTTGTGAGACTCAGGGAGGCATTTATAAAAAAGACCCACGAAAGGATTGTGTGTAATAGCAACAGCAAGGGATAGTAGACGGATGATAGTAGCAGCAACAACAAAAGTAGTAGCCTCAAACAGACTAAGGGGTATTTAACTTGAGTACCCACTATGTACGTACTCCTTCTACTACGCATTCATATACAAGTAAAGAGCAGAAAGAACAAAGTATGAAGGAAGATGATACAGAAAAATAATGTAGTAGTATATAAAAATATTTTTCAATTATGCTGCGCAAAATAGCAATTTACATTCCACAGTCCAATTAACATTTTAAATACGTGATTATATACTTACAAACATTCTTTATACTTTTGCGCTTTTTATATACAAATGGCTTGAGTTAGCTTTGAAATTTTTCCAAGAATCCTGATCCTGACCAAGCGTAGGTATATAAAATATTTATGTTTGCAGAAGTGCAGTGGTTGGTTTTGTGTGGAAGTATTTGATTTATTTTGTTTGTTGATGCAAATGGAATCAGTGAATTATGTAATTAAATATAAAATTTACACAAGTGCAACAGAGTCTAAAATATGTAACTCATGTATCCAACACGCTACTTAACACATGGCTTGCAAAATTTTTACTCTATTCTGGGTTTCTGGCTACTTTCGGAATGAATTCTGCCTATAGCAAAATGTGTGTTGTTGTAAGTGTTGGAACATTTCGGCCTTACTCAATACTACCCGGTTACGATCGATATTGTTCCATAAATAAGTTTATATTCCTACTGTTTCAATTACTTTTGTAATCATTTAAGTAATTTACATAGCTTTTATTACATTCTGAAATGAGGATTTATTTCAGTTTCGAGAAGAATGATTCGCCAAGTTATACCAGATAAATAACTAGACCCAAAACTAAACCGAAAGTCAAATCAAAGACCAAACCAAAAATCAGATTATATTTCACACCCAAAGATCAGACAGATCAAAACTCAGTCCAAAAATCTGATCACAATTCACACCAGAATTCATACATAAATACTAATCGAATTTCAGACAGAAAAACAAAAAAAAAAAAACAAATTTCAGACCAAGCTTAGATCAAAACTCAGACCAAAACTCGGGACAGAATTCAAACCAAAAATTAAATCAAAATTGAAGTCAAAACACAGACCAAACTCAGATCAAAACTCAGACCAAAATTCAGGCATAATTCGGATCAAAAATCAAATCAAAGTTCAGGTTAAAACTCTGACGAAAATTCACGACATAATTTAAATAAAAATCACATCAAAGTTCGGGTTCAGGCTTAATTCAGATCAAATCAAAATTCAGGTTAAAACTCCGACCAAGTTCAGATCAAAACTCAGATCAAAATTCACGCATAATTCAGATCAAAATTCAGGTTAAAACTCAGGCCAAAATTCAGAATGTAATTTAAATCAAAATCAAATCTAAATTCGAGTTAAACTCAGACCAAACTCAGATCAAAACTTAGACAAAAATTCAGGCATAATTCAGATCAAAAATCAAATCAAAATTCAGGTTAAATCTGAGACCAAACTCAGATGAAAACTCAGACCAAAATTTAGGCATAATTCAGATCAAACATCAAATCAAAATTCAGGTTAAAGCTCTGGTCAAAATTCAGGACATAATTTAAATAAAAATCGCATCAAAATTCGAGTTAAAACTCAGACCAAACTCTGGTCAAAACTTAGACAAAAATTCAGGTTAAAACTCAGGCCAAAATTCAGGAGATAATTTTAAAAAAATTACATCAATATTCGAGTTAAAACTCAGATCAAATCTTAGACAAAAATTCAAGCATAATTCAGATCAAAAATCAAATCAAATTCAGGTTAAGTCTGAGACCAAACTCAGACCAAAATTTAGGCATATTTCAGATCAAACATCAAATCAAAATTCAAGGTCAAAATTCAGGACATAATTTAAATAAAAATCACATCAAAATTCGAGTTAAAACTCAGATCAAATCTTAGACAAAAACTCAGGCATAATTCAGATCAAAAATCAAATCAAAATTCAGGTTAAATCTGAGACCAAACTCAGACCAAAATTTAGGCATAATTCAGATCAAACATCAATTCAAAATTCAAGTTAAAACTCAGGTCAAAATTCAGGACATAATTTAAATAAAAATCACATCAAAATTCGAGTTAAAACTCAGAACAAAACTGAAACAAAAATTCAAGCATAATTCAGATCAAAAATCAAATCAAAATTGAGTTTAAATCTCAGACCAAACTCAGATCAAAACTCCGACCAAAATTCGGAACATAATTCAAACCAAAAATCAAATCAAAATTAAGGTTAAAACTCAGACCAAACTTAGATCAAAACTGAGACCAAAATTCAAGCCCAAAATTCAAGCCCAAAATCAAGTCGAGAATATCCCTAAAACTCTGGTCGAAAATCAATTGAAAAGCAGATTAAAACTCTTACCAAAACCATATTAAAACTTACTACAAGGAGATTAAAACACAAAACAAAACTTAGACCAGTAACCAAATCGAAATTCGGAACAGAATTTAATACAAAATTTTAACCAATTTTGAACCACAAATCTAATCAAAATTCAGATTTAAAGTTACATAAAAATTAAAATTGAAAATAAAACCAAAACTTAACCCAAAAAACAACAACAACCATATTTAAAATAAGATTAAAAACTAAACCATAAAATTAGATCAAAAAGCATATAAGAAAACATTATCAAGGTATACCCTACATTTTGATATTTATAAAAATTTATTTTGTTTCACTGATGTACCTTAAAAGCTCAGGAAGAGAAAGAGTATGAATATTATTTATACTCAAGACATCACTGTTTAACAATCTTAATCAGGTTCTCTCGAACACCGGACAGCTGCAGAGATAATGATCAGTGGTATCAAGGTTCTCAAGACAAGGTCGACAAGTAGGAACGGTGGTGACGCCCATGTTGGTCTTGTACTGACCACATGTGTTATGCCTGGTGGTGACACCTACCAGTAATCTCAGGTTCTTTCTTCTCAATTTCAGAAGAAATTTCGTTGATTTCCTGTCGGGGTTTCCCACAAAGCACTTTGCAATTCTACAGAAGCCAAGCTCGGAGAATCTTTTTCTATGAATAGAACCTACGAAACCATTGAAGCTGAGAAAAGATTCGGACCCCATAGTAGAGTTACAGAACCTTCGTTGGTCAGTTTGTGGACCAATTTATTCCTGTAATACTGCAGTGTTAGCAAAAGTCTTTTTCTCAGTTCAGCATTCCAGCACTCCACATCCAGGATAGCAAAGACCTCTGTTAGGAAGACTGTCGCTATCTGTCTCGTTGCAAAAGAGTACAAGGTTTCTTCGTCCAAGTATCAACCGGATCCAGTACCATTTGAAGTTTTGGGTCCGTCGGTATAGAAGACATGATGGAGACCCCAGAGTACGACCTCTGGACTTAACTATTGATCTCGCTCCGGAAACCTGGCATCATAACTTCTTCCGAAGCAGATACAAGACACATGAGTGTCCACGGGCATCAAGAACAGTGGGCACTGTGCCGACAACTGTTGGTATATCGCCTCGACATGCTGAACTCTATTTAACCTGAATCTGTAAGCCGCTTTCAGCACGTTCTTACAGATTTGAAGCTCTAGAGGAAACAAATCAAAACATTAAGAGCATCACTAAATGCTACACACATTGGACCAGTGATAGTCAGACACACACCCTACCCCTGCGGGAAGAGGGCTAAAATATTCCAACGGTAAAGTATGCCTGTCGTAAGAGGCGACTAAAATACCACACAAAGGTGTGACCTAAATGTCGCAAAGCCTTATCCCATCCGGATGAACGACGCCGCTCCAGTCTGCAATAAGACAATGCCGTCCCACCAGATTGGTTGAAGTAAGAAGGCGCAGCCCAAAAGAAAAACAAACGCCAAGAAGAACTAGATATCTCTCGCCTTTATACGAAACAGTGCTTTATACTGGAATGAGGCCACTTTCGCCTATAAAAAACTTGCTTCCGCGCTTGTTCCAGCCGCCTCTTCACCCCGCTGTCAGACCAATAGTGGCTGTCACGGCTGATCGAATTTGACGGCTTGAAAGTAGCAGCTTAAACGAATGGAACCAGGGTATCAGGGGCATTGCCTCAAAGCGGACTGTAAAAGACCGACAAAAAACCGACAAATGAGCAATAATGCTCTGGATGGCCTCCCGACGAAATACTTTACGGTGTTTGCGGGTGGAGCTTTCCGTCGGATGAGGGAGAAGATAGGTGGAAGTCTCGCACTGACTTCCTCGTTCAATGCTTTTACTTCTCGTAAAAGACACACACTTCTCTTAAGCCTGACCAGAGAGGAAGTTGTGGACTTAACCAAAGTTTGTCTCCACCAAACTACGAGGCATACGCGAAAATAAGACTCGTAAAAGCAAAGTCTTGCCGAAGGCTCACCTGCACTGCCAGAAAGCCTTTAGTATACGCGAGACCTGTAGCTCGGCGTGCGTCTTCCATATCAGTTTGCAATCTAAGGTCATCACTAAATACTTAACTTCAGAAGGCAACTACAATGTTACTCCCTTCGTTGTTGATACAAACAAGCCATTTTATTTGGATTCTCTGCAAGAACCTGCGGATGGCAGTAAAGGCTAATCTTGGCCAAGACTTCTTGCATTTTAATGAACTCCGTCTGTAAGAACTGTCCCTGGATGTGAACTCCAAGGTTCTACAGACCATTGAGACGGGAGTCCACAACGAATCGCCATAGAAGAGGAGAAAGTACTCCCCTTGAAGACATTCTTTCTCAACCTCGACCGGGGCACTGTCATAGGAATGACGCGACCTTTTTTTCTTCGACTTGATCACCGAATCGTGTTCAATCAGCTTTTCGATGGTTTCGAACCACAGGATCTAAATTTAGCTACCACGAGGTATACTTGAATACATTTCATATCGTTAGAAATAACAGAGCGAACCCACAACTTCCCAGGTAAAAGTTTAGTGCGTTACCCACTTGACTATCGAGGTCGTGATTTTGGCATAAACTGATTTTTCAAACCCTGATATCAAAAGGTTGCTAGACCAGTTACTAAAACTCCTTTTGGTGACCATCATATCAGCCGCATCCTTGTTCCTCTAAGTAGTGGAAGCTGGAGGACCTCAGTATGCTCCAAAAACATAGGCCCAAGTACCCCTGAGAAACTCCCGCTGTAACGTAATACTGCCTGACTCCGATGTCAGTATCATAGTGCAATATTCTATTCGAAAAATAGCTACGTATCATCCACGATAAGCTCCCTGTAGAGCTCCCATGGGCTTTTGTAGCATAAAATAAGAATATACGCTCGAGATATACCACCCATCGACGACCCAGCTTAATGAGTTGAAGGCTTTCTTATTATTCGTAATAACAACTAGGTAGTACGCTTTATAGCCATCTGATGCCTGCCTTCAATGGTGTTTCAGATATTTTGGTGACCTCTTATATCCGTAGATATCAAGCTCCAATTTTTCTTTCGGGATCTTCTTTCATATGTTTTTTATGTAACTTCATGATTTTTCTCAGAATATCTGTCATAAAAACCCACGCTTCTTTACACCCCCTGAAAATATGATTTTTAAACATTTATACTCTAAGATTCCAGAAAATCGGTAGCCTAAAGTGAGTTGGTGTAAGTAAAAGGTACGACGTCAACGATAGATCCCACTACCTGGAGTTCTACCCACAAATTTATGTTTATTAAATAAAAAAAAAATACGAGGAAGAAAGTATTTACGCTCTTTAGCTCTTCCCTTTTTCCTCCGTGAAATCCTACGCTCACATTTCTTTATAGATAAATGAAGAAAATATGATTTGAATATTTTCTCACTGCTTTTATAAATTATCTTCTTTACAGTTACCATAAAGTATAATTCATATTGAAAACCTTTCAATTCGTTCCAAGAATATTTGATAGTTTTTCAATTTCAATTTTCTCCCTTTCATTTCAACATTTTGCTTGAAATTTCTACATAAGTATGTGTAAAAGTATGAATGAATGTGTGAAATATGGTTGGTGTTGTTGTTGTTGTATTTGCCAACTTTTCACTTTCATAATTTGCCACATCAACACTTTAGCATGTTGCACATTCATTTAGTCAGTCAGTCGTGCATAGCTCATCTTCATAAAATTTCACTTTTCATTGTTGACGTGTGTATGTGTGTGTGTGTGTGTGTGTTCATCATACGTTGCACATACACAAACGAATATCATCAACTGGAAACTACTTGACAGCAGGAGCAGCAGTAAAACTGTAAAAGTTTTTGCACCCTACACTTCAGTATGCCACTGCCACCCTACAACTCACTACACCCGCTCCATCTCTACCAAACTTTCCATTTTCACACCTTTTCATTACTTTCCTTGCACACTTGCACATGCAACCCAACCGGCCATAATATTTCGAAATATATTTTACATGTAAACTATTAACAAATGAAGCGTGATGATGCTGATGATGATAATAATGATGAGGGAACTACATATGTATATCTGTAACTCTCTTCAAAGTGTAGAGCTTTTTGTCCATTCATTGCAGGTGCCCGTCGTAAGTTAAATTTTAGTGTTGTAAGGTAAAAGTTTTGTTGGCATTTTCCACCTGAAAGGCATCTGCAGCAGTTGTAACTCTGTACAACTCTGCAACTGCTGCTCCTGAAGTGCAAATGACAGTTAGAAACAAAAGCCAAGCAACTAAACCAACACAGGGTGTTCAGTGCACTCTGGCACATGTTTTGAATTTTTCAAGAGCGCATCATAAAATTGCACATTAATATGCAAAGTGGATAACGACTACAACTTGGTAACATTCTATTCCGTGCGCTTACACTCATCCTTCTCCTCTTTCCTCATACTCACAATTGTATCTATATATCTAGATAAATATGCTCAAAGTTAAGGTTGACATCTGTTGTTTGTTTACTGAATTGCTTTTGTAGTTTGGAGTTTGTTGCAGGTAGTTGATAATAGGAAATGGTGATGAAGATGATTGTGTTGGTAATGGTGTGATAGTGTTGGTAATGGCTTCTGAATGTTGTTCATGTTTTTCAAGTGTTGATTTGATTATTTGATTTACTTGTTGCAATTGCATATATGTATATACACATGCATTTTCTATTTTTCTCTGCTACAATTCTTATTATTCTAAGAAATATTTAATATACTTTGCTTCCTTGCATCCTTTGTTCCTTGACAATATTAAGTGCTATTCAATAAATATAACAACATATTCCTGGTAATATATATACTATTTCACACATAAAGATCATAAGTAATAAATAAAAAAATTGAATTCGCATTTTTAACGTTAGACAAATTTAATTTTTAATGCTTCAGCAGCAAATATAATTGAAGAATTTTTCCTGCTTTCACACTCATATGTACACAGTATTCAATAACTATAATAACAAAAAATAAAAAAAACATTTTCTATGACGTCTACACTTTCAATTTCACTAACTATCGACCTCCCATATACATTTCTAGTTAGTATGTAGTATGCATAGTTCAACAATCCCAAATAATCAAACTCAGAAAAAAAAAAAAAAAACAACCCAAATGACTGCCACACCTTTGTGTTGCTTTATAGCTTAAGACTTCAGGGCAAAATTGCTTTCAATAAATCTATAAAAACAAGAAAGAAACATGAAATAGTGAAGAAAGTAAGAAAGGCAAATGCTTAGCTGAGCATCGCTCTTAAAGCGTAACAAAGTAAGCAATGCAATCACAATCAATATGCGTGTTTAAGGGTGTAGTAAAATATATCAAAGTTATCAAACAAAATACGTACAAATTTAATGGCTTCGGAAGATTAAATTTATAAGAAAAATAATACGAATGAGTGTATTTTTTCATGTATTTTTCATTACTTACTTAGTTGGCACTACAACCGATGATCAGTCTTAGCCGCCTCAATGAAGTTTGGCCAATCGTTCGAAACTCCCTTTTCAAGTTGGAGAATGCTGTACTGAATGCTCGTGGGTTGGTGCTAATAATATTAAATATCAACAGCGTATGTTAGTAGCACGAGCCTCTTGTAGAAGATACTGTCAGAGATGTCGATATTTGCAGCTCGTATTATTTTCTCCAGCATAAGTTTGAAGAGAATCATCTTTTCTGAAACCTCTTTTGGTATCAAATGTCGGGAAGAGATTTACCCCAAGTTTCACTACGCTGCTGGTGTGGGTCAGTGTCATTGCAAAGACGAGTGAGGTTTGCAGGGATACCAAAACCTGACATTGCGGCGAGCAAGTAATCCCCAATCGTGCTGTTGAAGATGGCTTTACAATCGACGAGTATATGGTAAGTGTCGCGTTTTCTTCTCAAACCATTTCCAGAACTTGGTATAGTGTGAATATCTGGTCAATGGTAGAAGATCTAAAGAAAAAACTGATAAGGTCCAATCAGCATGTTGATGATAGACTTCACGCTCTCACAAAGTACGCTTGATAGAACCTTACATTAGATATTAAGAAGACATATCCCACAGTCTTTGGTGCAGATTACGGTATCACATAGTTGATGGATTGGGCAGAATACGCTGAGGTTCCAATAACTGGGCATCACCATGTTATGCATAAAAACTCGTCCATGCATCTTGTTAGATCTTTGCCGCCAGACTTAAACAACTAAGAAGACAGGCCATCTTGTTTTATGATTGTTTTATAGTCAAGTGATGGCTTTTATGACCTTGTCATAGTCGGGCGGTGGTACTTCAACGCAGTGACTAATTGAAGTTTCCGGAAGAAGCTTCCTCAAAGACGAATTTACTGCCATCATCGCCATTAAGCAGCTACGTGAAGTTATTCCTCCATAACCTCATAAAACCCTGGACATCCGTCACCAGATTTCCGTCTTCGTCCTTGCAAGAAGAGGCGCCGGTCTTCAAACCGTTAGTCACTTGTCTTATTTTTTCGAAGAATTTTCAAACCTCAGTCCTGTCCCGGACCATCTCGATGTCATCGTGCTCACGTCTTTTTGCCTGACTACAGAGTGGATCTATATACTGCGTTTTTCGCTTCAGTAGCTTCGCATATTTTTCCGTTGATGGCGGTAGCCTAGCATCTCTTGGGCAGCCGTACGCATAGAGTAAGAAATGTGCGTCCACTGCACAAGTTAAATAACCTAATCGGATATTTACTACACAATTAATTTTATATTTTGTGATATCTTCTTAGATATCCTCAGGAACACATTAGAAATATTGACTTGGCACACTGGATTTAATTAAAACACGGGTTAATTCGTTAGTTGATTACAAAGTGAAGTTTATTAGTAAGTCTTAGCCTGTTTATATTGATTGGTCACATTGTCTCCAACGTGACCATAAGAAGTTGTGAAATCTTATTCTAGGAATTAGTGGTGAAATTGACTTCTTTCTGAATACGCTGATTTAATATTGCAGGAATTCTAATTTATGCTTACATTGCAATTATGCTAACTTATCATTTTACAATTATATATGTTCTGGGAATTAGTGATGAAGTTGACTTAATGCTGTTTATGCTGATTTAATATACCAGGAATTGACTTTATGCTGACATTGCAATTATGCTATCTTATCATATTACAATTATATATATTCTGGTGCAGGGCTGATGCATCGTTACTGAAGTTGAAGGTGAGGTGTAGAGGGTGATGCCTTAACTCGCGCATATATCATCAAGTTGAAGAGAGTTTTGCATTAGGAGGAGTGAAACTCGATTCGACATCCAGCTTTCACTGTTTTTTTTTTTCTTTAACGAGGAGTAAAAGCATGGAAAGCCGAAATCAGTGCGAGACTTTCACTCGTCTGACGAAAAGCCACCGTTAAGTATTTCGTCGGGAGGCCGTCTAGAGTATTACTACTCAATCGTCTGTTTTTACCTTCCGTTGTGGGGCAGTGTCACTGATACCCTGATATCTACGTTCCACTCCTGAGGCTGCTGCCTTTCAGACCGCAAAAGGTCATTCTCAAAGTTGAAGTATATTATAAATTACACTGTGTGACAATGATCTGGCACTTTTATGGAGACCTAGCACAAATTGTAGGTCTAGTAATGCTAAGAAAAATGGTATGGAGGAAATTTCCCATACACCCCCAGAATCTCGTTTTATGGTCAAAAAACCGTTTTTGGGTAGATTCATGTAAACAGTCGCTCATAACTTTGCTCATTTTTATCCGATTTACAATTTTTGTTCTTAGTTTGAAAGGGGAAAAGTTCTTTCTGACCATGGGTTGTTTATTTTCATGAATTGAAAACTGACAAGACTGCAGTTGAAAGTATTTGCAATTTCTCGATTTCTTAATCATTTTTACGGCTTGGACGATGTTTTTACGATATTATCCGATCTTGGAGATTTTTTACGACAAAACACTTTCAAAGTAAATTTTATGCCGTATCAAATGATTTTTTTTTAATGAAATTGGATGATCATTCAGTACAGTGCACTATGGGTCAAATCCGTTTTTAGCCGTCCAAAATTCTGAAATTTGGTTTTTTGGTTCATGAGGTTATTAAAAATCTTTGTGTGAAAAATTATAACGATCGGACTATTACCACGCCTACCTCCCATACAAATAAAACCGCTAACTTGGTATATATTATAGATATGGTCATGAAATTTGGTGTACTTATGAACATTATTATTACCATATATCATTGCAAAAATGGGATAGATTGGATTATTACCACGCCCACCTCTTAAATATGCAAAATTTTTAAAACACTATATCTTGGACCCATTGTATACATATATAGTGATGAAATTACATATTCTGGTAAATAATAGCATATCACAATTTTAAACTGAGAACTGAAACTTTGAATAATGAAACGGGTCGGGAAACAACCTTCTTTTGTTAGTAAAGGTTCAGTAAGAACATTGCCATAAGTAATGAATAAGTGAATGAATCTATCAGAAAATAGAAATCATTGAAAAACGTTTCCAAGACAAGAGCTCCATCAACATGCTTGCTGTTTACTGCTAGTCGTTAAAATGAAAGAGACAAACATTTTTGAATAAAAGAGCACTCTGCACTGTGCACAGTGTTTTTTTTTCCATGTACTAGACTTTCAAATAACGAACTGTTATGCAGACTAGCTACAATGGGAAAAAAACAACAACATAAGTGTATAGAACGGTAGTGGTAGTTTCTTTCAATATCTCTATTCAGTGAAGATATTTGGAATCAAATCCGTAATTCTGGGTTATGATTTCAAATATTAGTAGCTTATATAGGATATTGAAAGATTAAGAACTATCACAGTGATCTTACTGATGAGGAATTGTGGCGGATTCCGAAACGGCCGTCTGATTTGCCCGTCTCTATATACATTGTTGTTGTGATGACTACATTTGTTCATTAACCTGTTTATATATAACTTCAAATAACGAAATTGACATGAACTTAAGTCATGACTTTGAAAATTAACCTCTATATTTAATTTTCATAGTCTCCTAAAAAACTTTCAAGTTTTCTTATAGTTTATTATACATAATTTGTTTACAATGAACAAACTTTAGGCTCGCATAAAACAGAATTTAGAGCTAACTTTCATGAGTATATTTGTTGAATGTATTGCTTTTTTGGTTTGAAAAAGTTCGCTGAAATATTGCTAACTTCAAAAATTGTTATTTCCAGGCTCATAATACATTTAATTTACAACGATCAATCCAAAAAATTTTAATATGGCGGTTCCATGACAAAACAGAGCCGCACACAGTGTTAGGCAAAATTCAATCTGCCTAATGAGTGAAAAGCAATGACTAAAAAAATAAATCTTCAATCGCTGACTAATGATTAATAATTTTTGTTGTAACCATGACCATGAAATGATGATTGCGTTTTGATTTTTTTTTTTTAATACAAAATACCAAGTCTTCGTGATTTTCGTATAAATCTAGCGATATATAAAACTACTTAAAAAGATTCAGCTTAAATTTTTTCAAAACAATGTCAATATGACTCAATCTAATGATTGAATTATTAATGATGGAATGACTAATGACTTATTCATTTAGTTATGATTATGATCAACTATTTGATAATGACTATATTTTGTCAGTCATGATCAGAGAGCAGATTATAAGGACTTCTTCTTTATTCTTTTAAATTCTACATGATGACCGATAAATTATATACACGTTCTAGTTCCCTTGATTTCAAATATATAAGGGTTTTTAAGGGTTTTTCTCCCCGTTGTGCCTTTTTGATCTAGTTTTAATTACCGATATTTTGGGGAAAAAATTCTTTGTTTGGAGATGTATACTAGTAAAAAATTTGCCTTAAGTAGATGTATTAGTTTTCTAGGAACAGTTGGTTGGAGCAGCAGATTTGTCTACAGTTCTAGTTTCCAAAACTTAGCCATGAAAACAGGTTTAAAGCAGTCATTCCAAAGTTCGGATTGCGATTTTGCCTTCGGTATCGTTTGGGGGTTGTAATTTTCCCTATCAACACCTTTGGTATCGTTTAGAGATTGTATCTCCACCCTATTTTCCATTTAAAATACTGTAAAGACAAACTTTGACGTCCTAAATTTCACCCACAATAGCGAAGAATGGGATCAAGCTAAATGAAACCAAATAAGTGGAGTGATTGTAAAAAACCATATCTTCATTTAAAGCAATAACGACAACAATGGTATGATACCATCATTGCACTACAAGCAAAAACAATAGGGATGGCGCAATATACAAGAACCGTTACTTCACTTCAAGCGACAGAGCAACAAAACGATAATGCAGAATAAAAGGCAGCGAGACACTCAATTCGGCATTCTTGTCATCAGTGGGCAGTGCACATCGATAAGAAATCTGGGATCAGCGAGAAGTTCATGGCAGTTATTTCCCCGCTTGGACAAGACTCGTGAACTAGAGTTGGGATCTTAGCCTCAGAAGGGCTCCATCACCATCGTTTACGTTGGTCGACTTGGCGAGTTTTTCTCGAATGGTTGGCCCAGCGCTGCAAAACTCCCAGCCAACACGGAGACGTATATCCATCGGTACTACATCCACCGCCTACATCCATATTACAGGGCCAACATCGGCATTAAATCGGCGGGCCATCATCGCCACTACATCACCGAACAACTCAATCACAGCGAACAGCATCGACAATACATTACATACATATACTAAAACTGCATACAAATAAAGCACTCGAACTACGAACAAAAATGGTTCATTGTTTGCAACGACCCTGAAAACTGTTCAGCATACCCCAGTTGTTAAAATACTCATCGCCTGAATAGATTACAAATTGGACAACGATGAAATAGGTGAACTTTGTGGTCAAAGCTCCATGTCATGGCAAACCCACACACAGTCACAGGTATCAAGGTATCATACTTCTGGATATTTTTCATTTCACCTTAATTGGAATTTTATGTACCCGTGCTACATACCAAAATACCAAATCATGTATGCGAGTATGATTTTCTGCACAAGAGCGCAAAAACTCAACTTTCCATTTTAAACCATTTTGATTGATTTGATACTTTTTGTGTGTTTTTTGTGAGTTTTTTGTGTGTTTTTTGTGTACTCTTTTTACACATTTTTTTTACGACATTTACTCAAACCATTTCGACATTCACCCGTTCTTCCATTTCCCCTCATTCGCCCATCATCAAATCTTTGAAACCATTTCATTTGGTGTTTTAAGATTTTTTCTGATTTTTTTTTCCTTTTTTTTTTTTGCTTTTAACTTTGTGAGTTGGGTTCGATTCTGCTAGCTGCTGGTAGTTTGTTGTGACTGGATTTGCTATGTATTGAATGGATTTTCATCTCTTTTTATTTTTTACTTCTTGTTACTATTTTTCTTTTTGAATCGTTCATTGCGAATTCTGATGTTTTTCTGGTTTTGTGTGTCTGAATGTTTTTTTTTTTTGTTTTGCTCTCGATTGCGAAATCAAATGAAACGATTTTAAATTCTCCAAAGAACTTTTGACAAACTCACATTGCATTAACGTAGTCAATTGATAATTGATTTTGAAAGTTGAATTGTGTACAGAGATTGAAGTTTGTACATATCTATATAACATCCGAAAAGCTGATGTTAAGTTGACAAGTTCCAAAACGTAAAACGTTGATTGTGTAGTGGAACGGGGGTGGGTATGAGAGACCTATATCAACTGTTGCATTCAAATTTTTATATGTCAATTAATTTTTAAATCAAAAAGCGAAACAAAGAATGATTCGGATGTATTTGCATAATACTGAATACTTTCTGTTTTGGAAAAATTATTCGTTGTGAGAGCAGAAGAAGAATGAGAATATTAATTTGTGGAAGGCTCTCAAAAATTGAGAGAGCCGGAAAGTCGGAAATGAAGCTTTCCAAAAAACCTTTTGGAGATCTTTGTGAAAGCAAAAAGGACTTTGCTTTACCATTACTCACCTTTGCTTTTTTACATTGCATGTAAAATGTGAAATGAGAGAGTAGGCAGTAAAAAAGAGTTCTGATCGGCAGGAAGAGAGAATTCAGATTTTACAGAACCGTTGCCATTCTCTTTTTTAGTGTAAAACTCTCATTCTACTTTTTGTGCTTACCGCCTAGGACATGCAATATAAAAAAGTCATTTTATTTCACTCGATCCGCGTGGGACGCATTTCTCTGTATGGATGTATTAAGTAAGTAGGTAGGTGGCGTGGCTGCTCATTCGCAGAGGAAGCACAATTAGCGCTAGAGACCCGTTTCAATACCACAATCTTATTTGTTAATGGGTGTTTACTCTTTCTTGTCAATAGCCAATTCGTGCGATTAAGAAATTCGAGGAGCTTTCCAATTTCGAGTTTGGAGATCTCGGCTATGTTGTCTTCAAAAGGTTCATGGGTTAAAGTCTCTCTTTCTCCAAGGCTACTGCAGCTTCTGCATTGCGTGTTGTGTGGGATGCGGAGTCTGGCTGCATGGTCTCAGTGTCGGTCAGTACTGCATTTAGTCGTACTGCATCAAATCGGGTGTGAAAAGGAGGTTCTTGGTTCTGTTATGGTCGAATTTTGGCCATGTTTTCTTGATTACGTTGCATGTGGAAAGCATTTTCCATCTGCTATCTGCAAGGAAGTAAGAGAGTATATCAACTTTGATTTTATTCAGAAGGATTGTTATAGATTGCGCCTGAGTTAAATCCAGAGCTGAACCTCGTCTCGCTGATTTATCAGCCCTTTCATTGTCTTTGATGTTCCTGTGACCAGGAACCCAGATAAGGCCACTATCCAGCCTATGACTTAGAGTGGCGATTGACTCCCTGTATTGGTTAACTAATCTGGAGAATATTATGTCTGAGCCTAGAGCCTTAATTGCCGCTTGGCTGTCTGTGACCTTAACCTTTCTTTTAAATTTTGGTCAGTGCTTTACAGACTTCTCTGATCGCCGGAAGTTCGACTTTGACTTTGGCTTCATTCGTTAGAGATTCAGCAATATTGAGGTTTTCTGAGTAGACTTCACAGTCCTCCGACCCCGCAGTCCATCTCGGACCCATCAGCGTAGAGTTCTATCTTAAAACCAGCTTCCACACGGTTTCTTCGCTAATCTGCTCTTGTTGGAAACAAAGTGTAGAAGCCCTTCTTGAAGTTTATTTTGGGTATCATATATTGGTTGGGTATACTCGGTACCTGTGATAGAATTGTGCTGTGTCCATAGTTTTTGGCAGTCCAGGAACCTGTTTCTCTGGGCCTGACTGCACTTAAGGCTGAAATAGCTTCGATATATAGTTCCATTGACTGACCTTTGAACTCTTCCCAGTTTTGTATGGTTATATCCCTTCCTTATAGCACGCATACGTCGAGATTGGGCTTATTATGGATGTATATGACCAAAATAGCCACTTGTGGACGTAGACCCCACATTTTTCCAAGCATTTTTGTGCAAATATATAAGGCTACTTCTTAACCCTAAGCTCTATGTTGGCTTTCCAATTGAGCTTAGTGTCAAGAAAGACTCCTAAGTATTTGTCGTTCTTTGATAAAGTTAGCTTAAGACCATTTAACTTGGGTAGATTAAAACTTGGTATATTGATCTTAGTGGTAAACAGCATCATTTCTGTTTTATTTGGATTCACTTCCAAGCCACAATTTACCGCCCAGTAACTGAGTGAGTCCCAAGCCCCTTCCATAACCTCGCTTTTTATGTTTGGAAACCGATCTGAGACTATGATCACTTTAATCCCCAGCTTAAACGCATACGCTACCACTTTAATCCCCCTTTTGTTGAATTCAGTCAGTATGCCATATATGACAGTCAGCCATAATAGTGGTGAGAGAACACCCCCTTGGCTGCTGGTACCTATTTCTGCCAGTAGCACTCTGATTTTCAACATAGCGTGTATCCGAGATTTTTTATCGCAGTAAAAACCTGTGAAAGAACCTGTGTAACCTGGACCCAGCCAATGAAGCTTTCTGGGCAATTGAATCACAAAATGCAATAAGAATACGCTTTTGGCCGTTTTTATTTCGATATCAATATTTTTTGAGCTGCCGCAACAGTTTCTTATGAATTAGAGTAAATAATTCAGAGTTGATTGGTGCTTGGCTGTCCGTGTAAATGCGGATATTCGTTTTCAATGAATCGTTGCGAATAAGCCTCTTGGACTCTTATAAAAAGGCCATTACTTTCACCTTAAAGACGCAGCAATGATCCGGAAGTCGGAGTGAGAGTCTGAGATCTAGCTTACTATATAAGATGCCACAGACGACTCTTTCTTCCAATTTGGATCCATCTTTATAGATGTCAATTGAATTGTCAGCGACCACCTCGTCATTAACCCATTCCACTCTAATGGGGATATGTGGCTGAAGAACGTTTAGTTTAAATTAGGGGTAGAGCAAATATAGTCTAGGTTAGTTGATACGGACGTATCTTGGTTTAAAATCTTAGTAGGTTCAATCAAGATCAGCGAGTTAAGGATGTAGTCTAGTGTTCCGACCTAATTTTTAAGGAGTTTTTCGGAAATTTTTTGTTATAACAAAATAAAATACAATCATTTAAATTTTTTTTATATGTTATTATTGATATTATTAACTGTACAAAAAAAAAGGTTTGGAGTTTATTTTACGATATTTTTTTAGTGTTTTTTACGTCCAAATTGGACACGTAAAAAAAAAAGGCTGTGGCTAGCCCGGGCGATTTCGGCACTTAAAGTCATCTGAGACAAGAAATTTAAATAGAATATTGTTTTTTAGAATTGTCATTCTAGCAGGTAGTAGATTTAAACATTTTTATTCAAAAATAACAAAATGGCAGACTTCTAAAAAAAAATTCAAAAATTTGATAAAAGTGGGAAATGATGATTATAAATAAACAATTCTACTACCTGCGAGAGCCATTAATATGTAGAATAACGTATTAAAATTTCAGCTTAATCGGGTTTAAAGAATTTCTTCATTTCCGGGCCGATCCAAAAAACGTTGTTTCGAGAAAAACGCTTTTAAAGTTTTAACAACACATACAGTTTAACCAACAGGCGCTCATGACTATGTTCTAAAACTTCGTCTATATTTTGAGTTTTGATCTGAAATTTTTACAGTATACTCTTAATATATTGTACTTTCAAAATCCATAATAAAAAAAATGATTTTTTGAAACTCGAACACCAAACTACATCCTTAAGGCACTCAGCCTGGCAGCAGAGCACTCAGCTTGTTGCTTAACCAGAAGTGAAGTTAGCAAACAATGAAGGATTATGGAGAGAGCTTTCGTAGAGGTAGTACGGAGAGCTCCAGTAATCAAAATGGCTGCCGTTCTCCTAACCTTATCTAGTGGTTTAAGGTTGAACGCCTTTGCAGTAGCTGGCTACCAGAAGACGGATCCATAAAGAGGATTAGGCCCGCTCGACCACTGCTGTTTAGAGCCAGGAAGTGATTCGAGATTGAAGACCATATCTTGTTACTAATGCCCTCTTACAGCAGTAGAGAGTTCAAGAGGCTTTTCGCATTAAAGCTTAGGAACGAGAACAAATCCTAAATATTAGACTCGCTTGCGAGGTGCCATTCATTTAGGGTAGGGCATAACCTTAGTTTTGGCAGTATTGACATTAAGGCCGAATTCACGGCACCAGTGAGACAGAATGCTAAGTGAATGATTTAGCCGTTCCGAAAGAATATTATTTATATGTCATCTAAATAAGCTATTATTTTGCAGCCGGTTTGATCTGATCCGTTAAGTAGTGTGTTCACAGCCAGATTCCAAATGAGAGGGGATAGTACGCCTGCTTGTGGTGTGCCTCTATTGACAACCTTTTTAACGTAATCATTTCCAATAGAGGAGCTGATGATCGTGTTTTAAGTAGTTTCAAGATTAAGATTTATTACAACATTACCGGCAATGCCAGAGTAGACATTTTTGAAAGCCCCCTCGATAACGAGAAGCACTGCAAAAGTGTATTCTTGTTGGTAAATTACTTCTCAACATCCTTACTGAGTACATTTCGCGCTGTTTCCACAGACTTCCCTTTAGTATAGGCATGCTGTGAATTGGATATAAGAGTGTGATTGATAGTGCCCCTGATATGAAAATCAAGAACCCTTTCTAATGTTTTTAAGAGAAAGGAGGGCAGACTAATCGGTCTGAATTCCTTTAGTTTGGTATGGGACGTCTTACTTCCTTTGGGTGTAAAGACCTCTCTCCAGCTTTTGGGAATGTACGAGAATTTCAGACAAGCATTATAAATTTGCCAGGAAGTGACGTATTCAACTCCTTGCTGAATGTCCACGGGAATGATATCATATGACACGGGAGATTTATACAGGCTGAAGGATTTGATGTTCGAAATTTAGATGAGTGCCGACCAATTGGACCGGGAGAAGTAACTTAAAGAATAATCGGCATCAGAAGGAATATGATCCACAAAGGTTTCACTCCCCGGGAAATGGGTATTCAGGAGAACTTCTAAGGTCTTGATCCCAGAATCACTCCAGTGACCATCAGTTTTCTGGATACAATCGAGAATCCTACGGGTCGAATCGAGGAGTTTTCGCAGTCCACTAATCTCAGAGAACCTTTCTATGCTACCACAAAAATTCCTTCAAGACGCCCTTTTTGCTTTTCTTATAGCGTACGTAAGTTCCCTCTGTTTGGACTTAAAAGGGCAACCAGTATTTTAAGAAGTCTTCTACATTCTCAGAGGTTTAGTCTTACCTCTAGGTTTGGAAGAATTGCAAGTGTTACAAAAGTGTTGAAATGGAATTTATCTCCCGATCAATATCGTAGCGGTTGTTAATAGAGGGTGGAGCAAGCTGTATGCCGGACTCAATAATAGCCCGGAACCTTGTCCAATCAGTACGCTTCCTATTGAAGTAATTTCTAGAACTTTCATAGTCTGTAGGATCTATGTAGTTTATCAATGGTGAAGTTAATGGTAAAATATATTGTGAAGTTCATTCAAAGTTTGTTTAGTTTATTGGTTGTTTGTTAGTATTTTAGTGCATCGTGTGTCAAAGAGTAGCACGCGTATACAAGATCATAAGAAATTGTACACGTACAGTACAGGGAATAACCCGAAGAAATAGAACTCAGTTAATAATTGTGCATGTGTGGATGGCCATCACTGTTTTACTATAATAAAAATACATTTGCTCAAGCGTATCAATGAAATACTTGTATGTATGCATGCATGGAGCGAATAAAAATTGTACAAACGCTTTGATGAACTTTAATAGAAAATTTTATCAAAAAACGAATTCGAGTGTTTTTTCTAGTTTACATTTTTATTTTCAATATATATTTTTTTTTTTTTTTGTGTGACCACAATAAAACTATTCTCAAACAAAAACGAAAAAAGAAAACGAAAAAAGAAATAGCATGCATTTTGGCGTTTTAAATGTTTTGCCCTCAACCTACATACATGCATCTCTTCTTTATCGCTTCCGTTTTAAACTTTTATGTTATAATTGGGCAAGTGTAAGTTTGCAACTGCTACCATGCGTATACATTCGTACATATCCATATTGTTTCTTTTTTTGTTTTGTATTCTGCTTCACAATAGCAACAACAGCAACAATAACAAGAATAACTACAAAAAACCGCATTAATTTCAAGCTTTTTGCAATTTTTCAGCTGACAATACGCGCTCACTTTTTACCCAGCTTGTAAATTTATGCATGTAATGTATGCTATTGCAATAGCAACAACAGAAAAATGCAGTAATAAAAATTTAAAGCTAGCAACAAAATTAAAACTCTGATGGCCTGTGTTGTCCGTTTGACCATTTGTCTGTCTCTCCGTTCGTCCGTTTCCTTTCATTTTACGCTTCATTGTTTTGTGTGGCGTTACAATTTCTGTTGTTTTTTTTCGGAGTTTATTCAGTGTTTTTTGTGGCATAAATTTTATTTTGCTTGATTTCTTTTTTTCCTTCACTAAATACTGTGTATAAAAAAGTAAATGAGATAATATTAAAAAATATGCATACATGTGCAAATAAGGAGTGAGATCGAAAAATTCTTAACATAATAATTTTTAAACGGCTGATCTTAGAGTTTTGATTTTTTTTTATTTAATTGATAATAATTTACAAATTACAGAAAAATATAATTTTTATAGTTCTAACCATTATTTATGAACTAGTGAACCTTTTTTTTGTAAGCCTTCCATTAGAGATTTGATAGTTGTTTCAGACACCTTTTTGGAACAGTTTGCTCATCTCCTTTTAAAATCTTCGATGTTTTGGGACACCTTTTTTGTGCTCTTTAAGTTTCTTTTCACAAGAGCCCAATATCTCTCCACTGGTCTTAGCTCCGGACAATTTGGAGGATTGGCCTCTCTTGGTACAAAAACTATGTTATTACTTTGGTACCACTCCAGAGCTTTCTTGCCGTAGTGACATGATGCCAAATCGGGCCAAAAATATGTGGGCACATTGTTCTCCCTTATGAAAGGAAGAAGTTTTTTTTCCAAACATTCTTTGATGTACATTTCGGTATTTATAGAGCCCACTGTAAGAAATGACTGGCTTCTTTTGCCGTTGCCGCAACTGCATATAGCTTGCCATACCAGGAATTTTGTAGGAAATTTTGTCTGCTTTTGGATTCTAAATTGTTCTTCGACATTTCCTCGAGCATCAGCAACATAAAAATTTTGACCCGGAAGCTGCGTAAAATCTGCCAGTACATGCGTTTCGTCGTCCATTATACAACATATTTTTGTATTGTATGAAATTCGATTTTAATTTCCGAGCCCTACATTTGGCGTCTAAATTTTTTGCAGCATTCCTGTCTGGAACTTTTTGGACTTTTATGTTTTCAAACCTGCATTGGCTTTAACTTTTCGCACCAAATAGTCAGAGCACTGGGCTAACCGGGCAGCTTTTCTACCAGATGTGTTTGGAGATTTTTCAATATGGTTTCTATTTCCTTGACTTTCCCAATATCATGTGGTCCTTGTTTTCTTCCCGAGCCAGATTTCCTATCGATGGTCAAATTCTCCTGAAACTGTTTAATAACATTGGAAACAGTTTAACGGCAGACCTTCAATTCTTTGGCCAATTTTTTGTAAGACCAACTTGGATTTTTTTGAAAATTTTTTATAAATTTTAAGACGTACTTCTTTTTCTTCACTCATTTTGATCAAACTCACAGTAAATCAACATGTTTGTCATTAAAAATAACAACTGACATTTTTTTCAAAGATAACTAGATCAAAGAAATTTTTAAATTGTACACCCAAAAAAAATTATTAGGTAAAACGTGTGTTAAGATTTTTTCAGTCTCACTCCTTATCTATATAAATGTATGTATATTTTCATACATATATAAATGTGTATGTATGTATGTATGTATGTATGTGATACAAAAGCATTTGATACCAATTTACTTTGATACCAATTTACAAGCAATTTCCCTTTGTTCCTTCGTGCTTTGCTGTCGTCCATTGTGGCCAAAACTTAATTAAGCTGCTTTGGCATGTGTGTTGGTATGTGTATATGTGAATTGAAGTGAGCCAATACTGTATTGGTAAATTTCACGCTCATACATGCTCCACATACCCAGTACGGAAACAAAAGTGAGAAAACATTTGTACTCTCAAGATGTAAAGTACTTAGTAACATGAACGGTACTTTTCGCTTAACTTATTAAGTTCATCTTTTTAACCCGTTTCGTACTGCAGTCTCTTGAAGGAAACCGTAACTTTGAAAATTCATCAAAAATACATTTCAGAACTTATTCCAAAAATAATTTCTGTAAAATATTTTAACATGTGTTGGGTTTAAAATGCATTTCACAAATTAAAAAAATTGTGAATTTTTCTTGGCTTAGTAAACAGAAACAACTTTTTTGGAGATGTTTAGCACCTTCTGGGTTCCATACCATCGACTGTTGCTCGTTTGTTTACTAAGTCATACTTGAAGAACAAAGCTTCATCAACTTTTAAAATTTTATGAAAAGTGTTGGGCTTTTCATTTTAAAAATTTTGAAGAAAGTATTGGGCAAAACATACACGAGCCTCATGCTGATTTCTTCGTGTATCCAAGATGATTCGTAAATGTTCGCGATGTAACATTATTCAAGCATTCATGCCCAGTTCCTCAGCAATCACTTACTGGGTAAATCAAGGATCTTTGTCAATTTTGGAATTCACCAAAGTCTCACTTACGTCATCAGATGAAGATTTTGGGCAACCTTCACGGTATTCATCTCCGACACCACTTCGAGACTCTCACAAGTGACGGTTCCTTCTCCGCATATGCTGTTTGACACTCAATAATATTTCCATAGACTTGAGGCTACGAATCTTTTGCTGTAATAGCTATGAAATTTCGACCGCCTCTTTCTCAGTAGCTTAGGCAAGACAACACTCCATATTGACTATTCGCAGCGAAACTTAAAATGAAATATCGCAATACTATGCCAAATCATCTCACATTTTTAAATTTGTCAACAATGTGTTGCCAACTAAGCGATCTTTTGGGTAGCCCCCTCGTAAACCTTCAACACCTTTCTTGCTATAATAGTAATTAATAACACAATGCAATAGTAAATTTAAAATAGCGATTAGATAACATTTTAAGGGTAACTCGGGTTCGGTACCCTGTACTCAGATTTTCTCTATCACATCTGGGATCTTCGTATGGGAATAGCTAAGAGAAAGTTGTTCATCATGGAAGGAAGGAAAAAAATTACTTAGACTGCAACACTCTACCAACCCCCTTCTTCTGGGTGTTATATGAAGCCACTATTCGTTACATGACTTTACCGGGTAAACGATTGAGAAACCTATCATAGGGTTTTGGTGGAAAGTGTTCCCCATGGAAAAATAGTTGGGCTCAGCGAAAGTCAAAATTACCTAGGTTCAACTTTTTGTAAGAAATTAACCCTAGGAAGAAAAATTTTTTCCCTTTTCTTTATAATAATCGCTTTATACTGAATTAATTGTTGGAAAAAATAATAAACATTTTTCGGAAAAAATTTCCTCCATCAAAAATAATTGAAGTTATTGAAGCTCAAAACCCCCTAAGTCCAACTTTTTCCCAGAAATTAATCCCGCCCTCTTTTTCTATCATTTTTTTTTTTTTTTTTGTAATATGGTTTTGTCAACCAACATCCTTGCATCAAATTTCATTACTCTTCTGTAAATGATTACGGAGATATATCGAAAAAAGTATTCGAGTAGTATGGTGTTCATTAATGAACACTATCACTATCATCACGCTTTTACACACAAATTTTCATTGTTTTACTACTACTACTATGGCAAAACAGCCCCTGGAGAGCCCAGACCGAGTTTTTTGCATCCATCATGTTGTGTGAGTTATATTTATACATGAATAGAAGGGACCTACAGTTTTATGCCGAGTCCGAACGGCGAAGTGAAAAGCTTTTCGTAGGCATTTTTTACTCTTGGAGGTTTGCCATTGCCAGCAAAGAGGGTGTTGCCGTTAGAAAAATTTGTATTTTCTACTTTTGATTTTTGACCATGAACTCAGGCACCTCTGCGTAGTCTAGTCCAACACACTAATCACTAGACTAAAGCGGCCACATTGTTTCATTGTTTTACTACGGTTCCTCAAATACGTCACTTCAACAAATAATTTTTATGGTAGGTGCCATGCCCACTAATCCACACCCATCTATACTCTTCCATTGAATGCCACTGAAAAATAATGTTTCCATATTAAATCTTAGACCCAAACCCTAAATAGTTCCTGAGATATTCCACAATTAAGTTTGAGGTTATATATAGCAGGTGTCATGCCCCCTTTTCTAATCTCACCCATATTTTTCCTGTGGCAATATATTGTCAACCAACATCCTTGTATTACATTTTTTGTATGAGAGAGGTCACGCCTACTTGCCCAAAACTTTTTATTTTTAGTTTGTGACATCCTCCGGAGAACAACTAAAACATATACTAAATTTCGTTAAGATCGGATTAAGATTCTGGAAAAGTACAAAAGACAAACCAACATGCTGACTTGTTGCACTAGGTCGGTCAATACGTAGTAAACCCAACAATTTATTCTTCAATAGTGAGACTAGATTTTAGTTTGATACAATTGGGACATTCACAAGGTGCCTTATTCGGTGTTTTATTCTCTCATTTGTCATAAATTCTCGAATTTTTAATAAATTATACTATTCTATAACTAAACGACAGTTAACGATAGCTTGAGAATGGCCTAAATCATTCCAGGAGATTTTACATCTTTATATGTCGTCCAAACAGAAGATCTCATCAAACCGTCTAAAGCACGCCTCTTTTCCCCATTCCTCTTTCACCTTTTTTGTGGAGTGCAGAAATTGATACACTTCTGCGATTAACTAAAAATATTTTAATACAAACTAATTTTTCACACTGGGATATTCACAACATACAAAAAATGTAATCTGCATAATGTTTTTTCCCTATTGAAATATACTTAAAACGCTTTGATCTTTCGATTTAATTTTTCAAGCATTCTTAAACATATTTATTTTTTATTTCTTTGCATATAAATTTTGCTTTTTGCTATTATATAATAAGATTATATACATAGTATTAAATGGGCAAATGTATTTTAATTATATACTCGTATGTACATATATGTGCCAATTAATTTAATACGCTTAAAACCATTTAAGTTATGAAACACTTAACGAAATTTTAAATATTAAATGATACTTCAAACATTAGTAATTGAATTTGATTTAAAAATTACATATTTATATTTTTTGCAAAGAAATTGCGCAACACTGAATAAAATACTTAATAGGCTCTCCAAACAAGTGCGCAGAAGTATTTCAAAATTTAGAGATTCCATAACAAAGATTTTGCTGGGAAATCGAGACTAGAAAGAAATGATCGTAACTAGTGTCAAACGGAAATATTTGAAAAGCTATTGGCCAAAGATTAATAAAATTTTATAAGCATGCCTGTATGATCTTCGTCTGCTTACTTCGTAATTTTTTTCATCCTCGTTATCATCGTTCACTTTTATCTCGTTGTTAGCTTAACCCAATAATGCCTAGCGGTGCCATATGGCACCTTGTCGCTGAGCCGTTCCTGAGCCAAGTTCAAAAATAATTTTTTTCTCTATTTACTTTCTTGATCTATCTACTTTGTGTACTTAAACAATTAAATCCTAAACATTTCTTTGTGTATACCTACAAATAAATTTATATAAAGACGAAAGCATGGTTGTGGAGACGTAGTTTTGCAAACGCAGTGGCATTCAAACATTCTAAAAACGAAACAACTTATGCTTGTTTCTCTAACTATGTATTGAACATCTTATTCAAGTACGCCAATCGCATATAGTAGCCTGAGAATTAATTTGGTGTATGTGTATACGTATTCGTACACAATATGTATAAAAGTTTAAAGCTCATTTTGCACTTAAGTATACGTTTGGCCATCATTGCTTTAACCCATGCTTTAACCCATTAAGGAAAGAAGATAGATTAAAAAAGTAACTTGAGAAAAAAAAAATTTTTTGAACCTGGCTCAGGAACAGCTCAGAGACAAGGTGCCATATGGCACCGCTAGGCATTATTGGGTTAAGCTAACAACGAGATAAAAGTGAACGATGATAACGAGGATGAAAAAAATTACAAAAAAATTAATTAATTAAAAAAAAAATAAAAATTTCAAAAAATTTTCAAGTTAAAAAATAAAAAAAATTTAAAATTTTTTTTTATAAAAATGGATGTTTTGATGAAAAAAAATATGAACTGCATTTTTATTTTTTTTCTTGGAGTTTTTGGCCCGAAAAGTGTCGAATTTTACACATAATGCCTTGGTTGGTTATCATCTTCAAGGCATGTCTTGTGTACATTCTCTTTAAACTGAACTGCTGTGAATGTAAGGTAGGAAAATGCTCTCGTAGTAACACAAAAATGTGAAGGCCTGGTTCCTTACAAAGGTCAAACATCTATAGATCATATATTAAAACCAAAAAGTCAGGGTCAATTGTAAGAGATATCAGTGCATTTTATTTCGGAGTTATTCCTTTTTCGAATAATTATCCAATACACTAAAGTAAAAAAAAAATTATAATTAATCTTATAATAAGAAAGATACTAGTTATTTTATTATTCTATTTAACGAAATCGAAATTCTTTATTAAAATAAATCACAGAATATAATATTCTATGAACTAAAAACTAGTGTATTTTTTACACAGAATAAACTATAGAAGTTGGAAGAGCATATACCAAATAAAAAAAATATTTCCCCAAAATTTGGAGTTCTCTCTTCAAACTGCAATTAAATTCAATTCAATACAATTTTAAAGAGAAGAAAATTCCCTTTAAAAATAATAATTCCCTGAATGCAAATAAGTGAGGTTAGATTTGATTTCATGTTTTATATCTGGGAAGTTCGTATTCGTGTTTTAAGCAAACTCTCTTTTCGTTTTACTATTCTCTCTCTCTCTCACTTGTTTTACTCCTCATCTCAGAGAGCCTTTGAAATTTGTTGTTGGAATTTTTGCTACAAAAATATGCATGGATACATTCAATTTCCATTTCATAGTTTTATAAGAAAATGAATATTTAATTTTACAAGGAAAATAATAACAAATTCAAATTCTAAATGGGCATTGTTACAAAGAATGCAGCCTTCATTATTATTTACTAGTAATTTTGTTTACTCAGGAATGCTCAAGGAAATATTCTTAAATGTTAGTTTCCAATAAAATCCACTTTCAAGTATGCAAAACACTTTTTATATTTTTAATTTTCAAATCGAAATTCATTATTAACATATCACAGAATATGATCTTCTATGAACTAAAAGCTGGTGTAATTTTTAAACAGAATGGCGTGTAGATATTGTGAAAACACATATCAGTTAAGAAGATATATATATATATGGAATTATTTTCTCTTCAAACTGCAATTCAATTCAATTCAATTAATTACAATTTTAAACTGAAGAAAGTTCCCTTTAAAAATAATAATTACAAGTTGAACTGAAAAATATTTCTTACTTAATCTCCTGATTGTAAATAAGTGAGGCTCGCTTTGATTTCATGTTTTACATATAGGAAGTTCGTATTCGTGTTTTAAGCAAACTCATCTCATTTTCCTTGTCTCTCTCTCTCTTTTGTTTTACTCCGCATCTCAGAGCAGCTTTGAAATTTGTTGTTGGAATTTTTGCCATAAAATGGATGCATTCAATTTCTATTTCATAGTTTTATAAGAGTGTTAATATTAAATTTTACAAATTCAAATAAGTACTGAATAGGCATTATTACATAGAATGCAGCCTTCTTTATTATTTGCTAATAGTTTCGTCTACTCAGTAATGCTCAAGGAAATGTTTTCAAATGTGTTTCACGGCAAATGCAATTGCTTCCCAATAAAATTCACTTTCAAGTATGCAAAAAACTTTTTAAATTTTTTTAACTTAGAAAAAAAAAAATAGAAAATTTCTGATATCTTAAAAATTTTATTCACATAAATGCAAATTTTTCAACGCCAAATAAATTCAATTAGAAATCAGAGGATATTCATGGCTTATTTAAAAATTTGTTTCTGTGCTAAATTTTTGCATTGAATTTGAGAATGCATTGAGAATGGAAATGAAACAGAATGCCAAATGAATGAATAAATTAAAGAAAAAGTGAAAAAAAGAAGAGAATAGAATACAATTAGACCATCACAAACTCAAGCCAAATTTTAATATTCGAACAATAAATTAGTGTGTGGAAATACTTAAGTACGGGTATTTCGAGGTTATTCATTCTAATAGGTGCCGGTGCCAGTGCCTGCGCCTCTCCCAAGCACATAAATTTTGTATCTATCTACGTGTAAACACTCAGAAAATACTTATAAAAAATAATAGCAGCAATAACAATTGAAAAGCTATTCTATTTTTTTAATATATATATGTACGTACCCACTGCGTATTCTTCAATTTTTATTTTCATTATTTTTCTTAGCTTTAAGCAATCGAGAAACTTTTGCCGCTGTTGCTGCTGGCGTAAACTTTGCAGACAATTTAGGGATTTAGTTGGCGTTGTTCTTGCTGGATTCTCCCTCACTCGCACTTCACAGTTATTAATGAAGAAATATGTGAAAAGTTTTCAGCGTTTTTTTTTTTTCAAGTGGCCAATGAAAATTTTTTTGAAAAACTTTTCAATTGTGAATTGAAATGCGAATATGCCAAGTGGCTGCTGAGGCAGCAATGGAAGTGGCTAACTTAAAACTAGAACTAAAAAAAAAAAAAAATGAACAGCAAGTTAACGCACACACGAAGCTGAAGCAGCGAAAAGTTCGTTCTCAGGGACTTTTGTTCACTTGCCGGCCTTGCATGGGTCAATGATTTGTATGTGGTTGTAGTTGTACTGTAATTGGATAATTCACAGAAATTTATTTTTGATGGCAGGTCAATGATTTTACTGAGAAACTTTTCCAAATAATAAAATCTATTTGTTAATTTCTTGTCGTCGTCAATTTGTCAGCGAATTATCCAGCATTAAAGTATACAAAGTTATAATTTATTCATTCTTTTACATAATTTTATTTATTTTTTTTTATTTTTGCATTACACACCAAATTTAAGTTGCTGGAAATTGTTGAAATTGTTCAAGGTCTTGAGTAAGCGCATTGCATGCAATTTGTCAGCACTTGTCATATAAATGTGGCATTCACTTAAATTTTCGGATATTTTCTTTTTCCTTTCATATGTCATTTCATTTCAGTTTCATTTCCTTTCATATAAATTCAAATTGAGTAATGAGCGTCCTCTAGCCACCATTTTATGTTACTGCATATTTCACCGGTTAATATAATATACTCAAGAGAGAATTTTCTAGATGCCCACATGATGATACCCAACAATAAATTATCAACAATTTACAACAAATAACAACACCAATGACCGTTAGTTATGCATTCGTGTTAGTAGTGTCATTCTTCAAGGCGCTCACTCGTTCGCTCTTACTCATTCTAATGCATAAAATACTCTTTCTCTCGTACACGCATGCAGTGGTGGTCAAAAGTTTAGCACATATCATCCTAGGAGTTTCAGATTCAAACTTTTCAGCCAATAACACTACGTTATAGTGAAAAATTACTGTGTGCAACACATAGTGCATGTTGTAGGTCTATAACCCAGGGTCTACACCTGCCAGTGCTGGCATGCCAACACTAACACACTCCCACTGAACACACTCCTTGCTGAAGATGCACTGTTGCATTTTATTGAAAAATACTAATATTTTATGAAAAATACTAGACTTTTTACTAACTTATAAATACATTTTTTTTCTTTGACACCCTTTGCTTTGTTTGGCTTTTGTTTGTTTGTAAAAATGAGTGCTGTTTAAAAAATTACTTAATAATTTGTATAAAAACATGGTAATTGAATGGCCAAGTAACAAAGTGGCGGAGCTTAATTTAATAGTTCGCAAATTTTAAAGATTATTTTTCTGCATTTTTCATATTTATATATTTTAATATTTGCAATATTTTTTATATAATTTGTGGCTATTTCCACCAATATTGTCTCATATTGTCATTATTATTGTTTTCCATCCAATTCCATTCCAATTGTTGAATTTTCATTCACTCCAATATACAATTAAATACTTTTTAGTTGGAAAAACATAGTTGCAGATAAAAGTATTAACAAAAAACATTCAGCAAAAAATTGATAATGTAACAGGGCATCAAACAAAACGATGAAAAGAGAGTAAAAACAGAAAACATTGATAGCAAAACATTGACCGTGTAATATCAGCCTAAAGCATAGCGAGCAAATTGTTAGAAATGAAGTGTTTGACATTTTGTTGAAAATGAATTGGCATGATAATTGGCAGGGCGCCTACGCCACAAAAACAATTTTAATGCATACTTAAATTTCCAATGCACAAAAATACGATTTTCAGTGATCTCACCTTATTTTTGACTTCAAGTAGATTTCACTCGACCATAAACCATTTGAAAGAATAGTTAAGTTAGGCACTTAAAATTACTTATAATTTATAATATTTGAAGTTTGAAATTGGAAAACAGAACTTTAGTTTTATATGAAATGAAATCAGATCGCAGCGTATTTGAGTATGTTTGAGCAGTTTTCTGAAAAACTGCTGGATTTACAAACATTCATCATCGGAAGTTTTCAAGATAACAATTGCGATCCATGATCGATACCGTAATTGAATTGATCTCGTTTGATATTTTGCCATATATCAACGAATCGGTTGAAAATGAAAGTTGTTGGTGGTGTACTGTTTTTACCGTAATTCTTCTCGAAGACATTTTTAAGCGCAATCTCATAGATGTGAGATGTCTCCACGGCTAATAAGTTTTCAACCGAGAAGGTCAAACAAAAGAACACAGGCACCTTGTCCACGGCCAGTGTTTGAACAAGTAGAATTACTATAATTATAGAAGACCAAAATATAGAACCGAAAAAATGGAAATGTTAAAATGCAGATGAACTAAAATGTGGACGATACAATAATATATGTAGAACCACCAAAGCACGTACGAGTAAAAATGTGGTTGCACAAAATTAATGAAAAACGGAAAAAAAATATGAAAAGCTAAAATATGGAAAAGGTAAAATGTGTCATAGGGAATCACTCACAAAATAAGCAAAAAAAAACACATAATTTCAATAAAAATTCCTTTATTAAATTTTAAATAATTTTTGGGTCCATCAATTATTCTCAGATCGGCTTAAAAATTTTCAGGCGTTTTTTTTTTTAGGTGAAAAATTGTTTTACGCCCGACGTTCATTGATATCAAGTGATGTTAGAATAATGGCCATGCTAATGTATATTTGATTCTGCTTCCAACGATGTATAATTCTTTTAAACCGGCTTAAAACTAGCTTCTGTATTGAGCTCTCCAAATGTAACTGAGTGAACAAATAGGAGAGATTCAAATATATGTAAGTTTTCATATGCAATTCACACGACAAATTATATGCCATATTAATAATTTTTTAATTTTTATTCAGAAAATAAAAATTCATTTCCAATCTAATATTTCCCAACAAGAATATTGGGTAATGAAGTTTTGTTTCAATTAAATAATAAGGAAAATTAATACTTTTCACTTGTTCTAAAACACATGTGCTAAACTCGTGACCACCGCTGTACACAAATACACTTGCTCACTCGATTGTAAATCAACACGTGAAATTGGATTATTAAAGTAAGAGAAGAATAAGAAGATGAAAATAAGGGAGAGCAACGCCTCCCACCAAAGTCAAAGTGAACTGAATGAGAGTGACAAATAACAACAACAACGACAACTAAAAAAACAATACAAATTACTCTGACTGCCCTACAATGAAAAAGAATAAGAGCGATGGCAGAAAAAAGCGAATGAAAATGATGAAGTGCAAAATGTTAGACCGCATAGAAAAACTCATCAAGGATAACAAAGATCGTTAAAGTAATGACAGCATGGATTGGCGAAAAAAAAGAAAAACTAAAACAGCAACAACGAAAAAAAATATCTCGCTTTGCTGTTCTTTTTTACTTTTTTTTACAACCAATGCCCTTTTGGTTTTATTACGTTGTTGTGTACATATAAAAGTGCATTAAATGTAACATGAGCTTAAAGAACATGCAAACATACAAATGTACTTACATGCATATCTAGGTATATATGTAGTATATACAAAAAAAAAAGTACCTGCAAATGGTGCACAACAACAACGATGACATTGACAGGATATTAACTGTCATCATTGGTCCTTGGATGAAAAATCACACACTTTACTGCAAAAAAAAAAAAACTGCAGAAAAAGAAAAAAGAAGCTACATAAACTAAAGTGTCCACATCACTGACTGCTTCTCGCAGTTTTGACTTTAAGGTAGACATACATATATACATGTCCGTCGAGTGCAGTTTTAATGTGAGCATTTAAAATTCAATATTAAATTTTAAATAAAAAAGAAATATGCGTAGGTAATACAAAATACTAAAAGCAACAAATTTTTTTTTAAACGACCATCATGAATGCACCGTCATGGCGATTGCGATGGTGACGGCACTACCGTTGCTGTCTGCGCACACGCTTGTCCCGTGCCGCACACGTAACCAAATTGTTTGTAATTTATGAGCAACAAATTCTTAGCTGCAACGCGTATATGTGGTGTTTATTGCTATCGCAGAAGTCAACTACGCTATTCGCACCATCCGCCATGTGCCATGTGCCATGAGCGCCATCTACCCATGCACCCGTATACTTTTTTCCGTTTGGTAATAATTCAAATACGGCTACACATTTGTCCCCGCAATGTGAGCTCAAAATTTGATAAATGTTTTTACAATACCCAACACGCGTCGCGTCGTATGTATATTGAGTACAAATGCGACAAGCATTAACCACCAATTCACCTCTCTCTCTCTCTCGCTTGCCATCAGTGGTTGGCTGGTTAGTGCTGAAAGTGATAGTGTAGAATGGTGGCTACTAGGAGGAATTTCGTTTTGATACGATTTATTCGTACTTTATTCAAAATATGTGGCTAAATTCGCACTTTTTGCCTATTTGTTCATATTGGTTGGTAGTAAGGATGTCAATCCCGAGATTCGGACTGAAAGTGGGGTCCTAAAAATCCCGGGACTGAAAAGACTAAAGTCCGGGATTTTTGGATTTTGTATTGGAATCCAAATTTTTATTTTCTTCATTTCAAACATTTCATTTGCATTTATGTATATTCTTTTTCATTTTAAATTTTCAATAAATTTTGAAGAAATCGAATGTTTGCGTGGATAGTTAAATGATTGACAGAAGGCTTCAATCACTCGAAAAGCTGCGTTATTTTAAATGTTGTAACTAGCGGGTCAAAAAACTATAAAAAAAAAATTCAGAATTTTTCATTTTTTTTTCACTTTACGTTAAGGCGAAAGCACACTAGAACCCTAAAATAAAAGGTTTTACATACAGAGCGCTTAAAATTCATCTATTTTAAGAAGAAAACAATATTTATTTAAATTTTTGTACACCAAATTTTGATAAATCAAAAAAAAAAAAAGTTATATATAAACAGGCTTAATGAACAAATGTAGTCATCACAACAACAATGTATATAGAAACTGGCAAATCAGACGGCCGTTTCGTTAATCTTTCAATATCCTATATAAGCTACTAATATTTGAAATCATAACCCAGAATTACAGATTTGATTTCAAATATCTTCACTGAATTGAGATATTGAAAGAGATATTTATCTCAAAATATACTGTCACTTAGTGCGCTTTAAGCGATTAAATAATGAACGATTTGAAAGGCATTTTCTCTCAATTCAAAGTTAATAAAACACGAAAAGCGTTTTGGTTTTCATGCTATGATTGCCTTATAATAAAATAAATTTTAATTTATGTTATCTTTTGAATTTGATAAATTTTCTAGTATTTATTTTATATTTTGGGGTTAATCTCGGGCTCTCGGGATTTAAATTTGAATCCCGAAAATCTCGAATTTCGAAAAGTCGATCCGAAATGACATCCCTAGTAGTGAGCATTAACTGTGTATTTAAAAATCGTTATGTAATTCCTAATATTCAAGTTTAAGCCGGATTCAAACTAAATAAGTCGTATATAAATATAATAGTGTAAATGTGTAAATCTAAAGCGCTGATTGGCAAAGAGCATAAAACAATAATAAATGTTAAGCTATCAATGTCATGAAACACCGAAGATATGAGCCTTTTTCATCAATCCCAATTTAATGTAAACCATGATAAACTCCTCTTCTTCCTGAGCTTCTAAGGTTTCTCACTGAAACAAAGAAATTCTAGGGGTAGACCCCTTGACTTTTCTTCTTCCCATTTATCCACTTAAATATCTTCCTGACTTTTCTTATACAGATTCTATCTTAGGTATAGTAAAATCATCCTTAAAACTGAGCGCTTTGGTTTAGTACATTCCACTTTCTACTTTAACTAAGCCATGACAATATCTAAATAATACAGTCATGGAGAACAACTTGTTGTAGGTAGGCTAATCACCTACCCAGACGGTAATCAGTACATTAATATTTACCTTGAGTGTGGCAATGTGCCATAAGAACAAAAACTCCACTGCTATTCTAAAATTGTGCTATTTCGCCCCCGTGGAACATGAGGCCTTTCTTGTTTTCTACTTCACGGAGGGTTCCATTCTACTGCTAGTCTGTAGATCTAATTTGTGAAGAGTACGACCGATCCATCTCAACTTAATTCGTTTTATTTTTGTCACAATTGATTGCTGTTTATATTTAGCCCATACCTCTGTATTGTGAATTGTTTTTATAATTCTGTTATTGACGAAAGCTTGCAACTTATTGGCCAGAGCGTCACTCATCATCCACTTTTCACAACTACATACATAAATACACTGAGGAGCAAAAATGTAACAACAGTAGAAGGAAATTTGTAATTATAAATTGCTTGCAGGTACATATTTATTTTTTAGAACAAATTTTAAACAAATGAAGACATATTATTTTATATGAGTATGGCAGTTTTATGTAAAAAAGAAAAATTGTGGGATTCAAGTTGTAAATCAGCGAAAAAAAAGGAATGTGATGTAATGCCATTATTACAATTTTGCACCCAACACAAAAATTTCACTTTTCAGCCTTAATTTAGTACACGATCCACAAACTATTCACATTTTTCAGCACATTCAGAACTACCGGCATACTGTGGTACGATACCTCCACGAAGTCCGGCGAAATATGCTCGTCAATATGCTTCCATAGCTCCTTCGTACCTTTTGGCGGATTTCCATAGTTTGCCGGTTGCCTTTTACCTTTAAAACGGATCCAATTTGTGCAATTGCGTAATCAAAAGTATTGTTGATTAAAAATTCGATTAGGGAGTCCTCAATACCGTGGTGAAGGAGAATGATGAAGTGTCAGAAGAGTTTTGTACGCTATCAGGAGTTAGGCTAGGGTGTTTGATGTCGCCGCTTCTATTCGCCTTATATTTAAATGACATACATGAGGAATTATGAGGTGGTCGAGATATCGATGACATGAATATTAGAGTGCTGTTATATGCGGACGACATAGTGATAATGGCAGATGAAGTTGTCGTGTTACAAAGTATTATAAACAAGTTAGAGATTTACTGCAACAAGTGGAATATGGAGGTGAATATGGAGAAATCGGCGATAATGGTATTTAGACAGGGCGGAAAACTATCGTGTAGAGAAAAATGGCAATTTAAAGGTTCAAATATACTGATAACCAATGAGTATTGTTATCTGGGGGTAGTACTGACCCCTAAAATGAGCTTTCAAAAACACCTTATTAAACGTAACACCTCAGCAAAAATTAGTATAAATTCAGCTTGGTCAAGTTTTTTCCCAAAATAGACATAAATCTTAGCTCGAAATGGCGAATGTACCTAGCTGTATGCCATGCCACTCAAAGTTATGCCGCTCAAGTATGGGGTTACACTCTATTTGAAGACGTAGACAAGCTCGAACTTTACTTTGTTAAAAAAATCTTAAGACTACCGGAATGCTCGCCTACTTATGCCATAATGTTGGAATCGAATATAGAAAGTGGACACATTTATACTCTTGCGCTACACCGAAATTATATACAAAGAACGATTTTTGAGTACAGCAACAAAAGACTACCACACAATCTGACACTGAAAGTACTGCAAAAAAACATATTTTGGGCTGAGTCACTAAATAAAATAGGAATGGAATTCAATTTAAGATGGGATGATAGAGATTTAAACCCAAATATTTGGAATATGAAAAAAGAAAGGCTTTTAATGATGAGGAATAACAAAATTCGAGGTAGTATGTGGGAACGGTCCCAAAAAAGTGAAGGAAGGGTATATAAACATTTAGATTTCAATATCGGCAAAAAATATTTCAGTGATACCATTGGCAGGTACAAGATCTCCGTAATATTTAGAGCAAAGTGCAATCTATTGAAATTAAATGGTATTTACAAGAAAAACTGTACACTCTGCAATCTAAATCCGATAGAAAACGTTGAGCATTTTATTGGGAAATGCCCCACTTTAACAACATTCCGTGTTGTAAATTTCCAAAAATAACTTTGACACATTCTGATATATATGAATGTATTGAATGGGAAAAATGATGAGTCTTGGAAAAACTGGTTTCTTACATAACTGGTGCGCTGAAGTACAGAGAATTAATTGAAAATGAATTTACGTGATATGTTAAAAGTAGATCGCATATTCCGGCAGACGACCTTTAAGGCCATTGCCGTATATTCTTTATTTAGTTATTTATAAATATATTGTTAGTCTGTAAGCATACATTATACTTTATACTATATAAAAATAAAGAACTTTTCTATTCTATTCTATTCTATTCCTCAATCCCGTAGTGGATAGATGCCCCTGACCCCATTTTCTCCACTGGTGGTATCTTAGGTATAGATCTTTCGAATTCACATTTCCATGATGGCTTAATATTATAAGTAGTTGTATTGAACCGCCTAGGCCGCTAGTCCTTCTTTTAAATTATCAGACGAGCAATTTTCAGAGATAAATTTTTCTACTGAACTATCTTCACTATCTCCATTTTCTTCTTCACTCATATCAACATCACGTGGAAGTAAACAGTTTAAGTTGGCAGTGGATGTTGAAGACTCCAGAATTAAGATTACGGCAGCTTTTGAGCACTCCAGACAGTACATAAGTCCACTACCTGCCTTATTTTACTTTTTAATTTCTTGGTTTTATTCTTACTTTTAAAGTTAGAGTTTTTCATAAAAATGATTTAGCACGCAAATTCTTCAGTTCTTTTTCTTTTTTGTCAATTTTGCCAAAAAACATATGATTAACCGTCACAGCCAAATATATATTTTTTGCAAATCCAATAACAGTGTTGCCATAATAAAATATGTAAATATTTTCTCAAATATATCTCAACACATTCTCAACTTGAAAGCGAATATTGAGGAACATATTTGAACTCGACTGGGGAATAATGTTGAATATCAACTTGGGAATTATAAATTTCTTAAAAGTTAGAAATTTTTTTTTTTTTTTTTGTGCTTGTTGGATTGTTACTTTCTTGCTTCTCCTGTTTATATCGGTTGATTTATCTCATAGATGTTTTAATTGTTTAATTAGTTTCATTTGAATACGAGTTTTGCACCGGTTGGATCTGTTCAACTTCACGTGTAGGTTTCTTGATTCACTATAAAGGCGCTCCTTGAGAAACTAACGCCTTTTGTAGCATCTGACTGTCACTGTTGTAGAAATATTATCGCTTACAAACTACGAAGATGCTCTGAACCGTATATGTTGAAGTAACCATCCCAAAATTTCCTCTCTCTCTCTCTCTCTTAGCTTTTATCGTGTTTCATAAGATAGTAGGTTTTTTAGTTTTGGAAGAGACCCCAGTTAGATGTGAAAGTAAAAATTGGGGAGATAAATTGCTGATAATAACAACAACTTCATCAGATTTGTACCGTCGAGTGCGGTCGGCACAGAGTTGCATATGAGCAATTGAATATAAATTTTAGTTTTGTTTAAAAAGGTTAATTTACATAATTAAAAAATTAAAAGCAATGCACTTTCATGAACAATAAGAGGAAGTGAGAAAATAATAAGATGTTTATGAACTTTTAATGAAATAATACCGAAATGTAAACCAAAAAGATAAAATTTTGCAAGAAATTGTAAATGCATTAAATTCAAATGTGCGCCGTCACAATAGTGTTTACTCGAGCGAATTTCACAGCGGCAGCTCAACAGCTATTCATTTACCATCCACAGCTTTACCGTTGTATGGCGCAATTGTGTTTTAAGCTTTTTATAGCAATCAAAACCACTCGTGAAAACTATATTTCTTTCTCTCTTCTCTGAAATTTTTTAAGTGTAATCATTAGGCAATATTTAAATTCGTAAATTTTTCTACACTAACGTCTATATTATTTGTTGCCAGTTCGAGTTCAAAATAATAAATTTTACTTAGCTGCTACACGCCAATAATTTTTTTTTTTTTTTTTTTTAATTTTTCCTGCATTTTCCATTTTAAAATCATTTTCAATTCCTAATCCCCACCCATTTATATGCATAAGTTTAGATGTTAAATTCTGCATGAATTTCTTAGTTTGTGTTATTTTTTGGATTTATTTTAAATTCATATAGTTATTTATGTACTAAATATGTACGCGCTACTGTTCAATGTCTAAATTTGTTTGCTGTCACCATAGCAGTAGCAATACGCAATTTCTACTGATATTTAAGTATTTTTTTAATGCTTTTTGAAAAAAATATTTTCAATTTTCACACGCTCAACAACATTGTCGCTTATTTCCCGCCCATTGCCATGCCATGCTACTCGCTCCACCCACTGACAGACGATGATTTATCATGTTGAGAGTAAAACATTCTTCTAAACATCTTGGATTGGAATTCTACTATTCAACTACTGCTTACTTGGGTGTATGTAATCCGATTCTTTTTTTCCCATTTTTCAGTTTACTTTTTTATTTTTTGGAACATTTTAAGTGATTGAATTCGAATAGAATCGAATTGAAATCACATTTAAATGCCATTGAACTTTATTTGCAAGCAATAGAAAACAAACAAAAAAAAAACAAAAAATGAATAATAATACACGAGTACGTTGAAATAGAGAAAAATATAATAGAAACACGAAGCAAGGAAAAATATAGCTGCAATGTGTAAAATGTTAATAAAATAATACCATACATAAGTGGAAGAAGAAGGTGGACGATTAGGAGAAGTGCCTGCACCAGAAGTGGAAAAAATAAGTGGCAGTTTTTTAACAACTAAATTATAAAGAAACTTTTTGTGCATACACACTCAAATAGAAATATGTATTATGTATTTTAAATTTAATAGAAAAACATTGCGGAATACTTTCAATAAATATTTTATTTTTTTGTCACATAGGAATACTATGAACATCCTAAAACTATGCTTTAAAAATTGAACACAATTACATTATTTTCTCTTCTATTCTACTCTTTTGTATAGCTGCTGCAATCCACTCACTCAACTTCAATGTACCCCACCATTTTTGTTTTTGCTCCTATTGCTGCTGGTGTAAGTGCAACCGCGACAACATTTATGAATGAAGTGTTGCTGCTACACAGGCTTGCCAGATATGGCGATTTTGGAGATTTTCAAGCCGATTTGGGGGTGTTTTTTTTTGCTTTGGGGGATGTGGGAATTTTATGGGGAGTTCACGATTTTCTAGATATAAACACAAGAAAAATTCGTATTGATTCAAAAATTCATTCATGATTCATGAATCTAAAAGCTTATGTGACCACATATGAAAACCAATAAGCAAACTTGCTTTTATGGATTGGAAAGAAAACTTTTTAAACAATCTTCTGGAAAATTTGATAAATTTCTAGACTTCAGACAATTTCTTTTTTTAAGAATTTGCCTTTAGGATCTTATCAATTCCAACAAGGAATGCTTGTGTTGAATGGATTCTTTCGGTGACGATCGCTACTGCATCGTTACTAATTAATGGTAATTTAAATTTTTTATACTTGTTGCTGCAATTTTGAACCAACAGACAATATGATTAAGCTACTTAACAGCAAAACCATGTATTCTTCCGAATCAGATTTGGAAGAAACTGCACGTAAATTTATTGTAACACTTTATTATTACAAACGCACAAAAAAAAAAAAATATTTGTTTTACATGATCTCATTTTGTAAATAAAAAAAAAATTCTATTGACTGATCATACGAACCGAAAAAAAAAACTAAGAACAATTTTGGGAATATTTTGGGAATTGCTTGTGAGAGAAATGGGGATAAGATAAACAAAATTTCTGGCAGCTCTGCTGCCACAATACAATGCCAAAGAAGAAGAATGCATGTCATTTTTAAGTAGCAGCATTTGGAAAAACCAAATACACTTACACGCTTAAGACACTTAAGCCACTGCAGCTTTAATAGCTCGCTTCGAAAAAATAACTCTCTACAAAGACTTCAAGATTATGGAGTAGATGTAGTATGTGGTAGTAGTAAAAGTTGTTGGTGCATGTTAGTATGTATATACCCAGCGGTTTTTCAGACAAGTGCTGGAAAATTAAGTGCTCAAAAAGTGATTGCAAGTGCATCATTTCAACCGGAAATTGCAAAGCAACCCTGCGAACACCAAATTTAGTTTTCTATTGAGTAATAAAAACGAGTATCGTTCAGCGAGACGCTACGAAATATTGACTGAGCGAGAAACGAAGCAAGTTAGTTTTCACGCAACAGCGAAGTAAAGTGGCTGTGAAATTTCACGAAAAGTGTGTGTGTTTTATTTCTTTTTTGCAATTGTTTTTTAAAAAATAAATAAAAATATAATTATATATGTACAAATAAAAAAGCAAAAGAAAATAAAATGACGCAGCAATGAAAAATTATGAATGCATGAATCGATACTCGATATTTTTTCTCTCTCCACTCTTTCTCAATTAAAGTAAGCACGAATCAACGAATGAATGAGCGGAAGAGCCTATCTAACGCATTCTTTCTTGCGCTTGTTTAGCGCTAAAAGTATTGCACTAAACAAGTGCTTGTCTCCTAGGACATACAATGTTAAAATTTATATGGAACACATGTGCTTGTAGTACACTTAAGTGCTTGCAGTCAAGCACTTGTTTAGCGCTATTCTAGTGCTTCCATTTACCGCTGGGATACTATATGTGTGAGTATGTGTGTGAGGCATTGACATTGCTGTAGCAGATTTTTGGATTGAAATATATGAAGCAATTGTTCCTAGAAACTTGAAATATATTTACACATGAACGCAAACGTATATATATGTATGTATGTATGCATGTTAATATTGATGTAGAAACCAGTAGAAAAATATTAATAAAATTTTTGCACTTTTTCAAATTTCATTTACAACAATTATATAAATAATTATAAGAATTCATAGAGCATTAATTCATATAGGCTACTCATATGATCTTCGAGAGAGCTGGCAATATTGTTAAGTTTCTCACTGGGTTTTCCACACATGCTTATGTTTGTACAAGTATGGGAAACTTTTTGACACAATTTTATTTTTATGTTATTGCAATATTTTTCAATCTATTTCAACGCTCACAAAAACATAATTGTATGTCGCTCGTTTACTGTAAGACTATTATAAGTCACAAAGAAAATAGCATTTAAAATTTCCAATGATCTACCACTCCATAGAACGCAATAACGACATATTCACTTCTCACAAGGAGAGTTCATAAAATACCGTGTTGATTTTCTTACACAGGATAAAGCATTAAAAAATAATTATTTTTGTTAACTTGACTAGAATTTTTTATTTTCTTTTTTACTTTCTTTCAATCAACGAGCGATATGAAGGTTCGAACATGTACCCAAACTGCTTCCCAGAAACGTAAAGCAAATGTTGATGTATGTATGCACATTTGAGTGCAGCACACATAAATTGTACCTACAAAAATATTATTATCACTTTCAATATATGTTACACACATACATATGTACCTATATAAGTGCTTATGTGCCTTTTATGGTAAGTAAATATCTCTGCACATAAAAATTTTTCAACAGACAAAAGTTAAAAACTTAGATAGATAGCAATAAGCAAACATGAGAAATTGAAAGATAAAGGACATAAGCTATGTTATTTTTGATTTTTTTTTATTTTGTTTTTGAAGCTCGATTTAACCAACTTTATAATTTTATATGAAATAAGCTATTTCGAACTAAGTAAATCGATCATAAATTGGCATTAACCTTACCATGAATTTAAAATTTCAAAAGGTTTAACATTTAATTTTCAGCGGTTTCAAATATTTTGAAGTATTTCGATTTTTCGATTTTTCAAAAAACTGTTCCAAATGTAGGTGACAATACTTTATAAATCAAATTTTCTTTGCATAATTTTATGGTTATTGCTTTCAAATCATTGCTTAGTTATTTTCTAGATTGATTTCAAGAAATAATAACAACAAAAAGAAAAAAACAACCACAACATAGTAAAGAGAAGAAGAGAGTACATCAGAGAAACGATCAGTGGGTAAAATAAAGAGAGAGAGAGAGTAGGTACATGAGAGAATAAATACATAAGTGCCTGGTTATATTGGTGCTCGGTGATCGACGAACACAAAACATTTTTTTCCGTGCTCGGTCGAGATGGTTACATTCAGCTCGTTGAAGAGTTGTTTTTTGTCAAAATATACTCGTTTATTTAATACTATTTTATATGTTATGATACTGTTTTGTAAAATAACTCATTGCCACCCTGAATACTCGGCGTCCTCGGTGTACAATACACTGAGCATATCGTGTTCGGTGTGAGAATGAGTACAGACTCCCTCTTTGTGTTCGGTGCAACAACAATTTCATGGTGTTCGCCGAGTATACTCGCAATATAACCACAGCCTAAGCGGTATGTACAGATCGGAAATGCCAACTCTTTTTTTCTTTCTCCCCGATAGCCCCTCGATAAATTCCCCAATATTCGATCGAATTCTCTGCATTGATATAATTTCATATTATAACAGCGCGACACGCACTTTCCATATAAACATTTTACAAAAACGAAAAAACCTTAAAATTGATATCGGTAAGTGTTATTTTAGGGTAACTCTGAAATTTCGCGGTCCAAAACTTAACCAATTTTTATACGACTTGTAGATTAATAGAAATGTACTTTCTGAATCCGGAATTCTTTTGACACATGGGAGATTTAATTTCAAGGGAACCAACTCGTAAATTCAATTGGGCTCAAACTTGCACAAAGTTTAGTCCCATTGAGTAGTAGTTGCCACACCAAATTTGAACGTGATGAGGTGTGTCGAGTTACTATACGTTCATTTTAATAGATAAACAAGCTTCAGCCCACTTTTGGACATCAAAGTTCTCAAAAGAAAAGGCATGAATTTTCTTTTGGCTCAAATAAAAAACGGCAAAAAACTTGTTTTGAGAAAAACAGGTTCAAAGTTTTTACTATCGGGCTTTAACATTTAAAATATACTTCATCTTCTTTATGATGGCTGACCGTAGTTTGTAAGTTTACAGATTAGTCAGCAGGGATTAAGTGTTATTAATCAGGAGATGCTGGACGAAGACATAGCTAAGCCGAAGCACAGCGCGACTGTTTTGGCCTGACTGGCAATCGGCGCTATAATCATTATAATCATCTCTGCAATTTTTACAAATTACTTTAAAAATATAATACTTTAAAATAGCACAAAATCGATTCCTCCAAACCAATAAAGTGCAGGGACCACTTCGGAAAGACTCAAAATATGAAATTAGGCATAAGTTAACCATTTTACATTACATGAAATTTGGCAAAAAAACAGCTCATTCCCCGATTCCCCGCTCTAAGTCAAATTCCCCGCTAATCCGAGAATTCTCCGCAAGTTGGCATCGCTGGTACAGATGTACAAAATACTGTTTTCTATTTCTTTAATTCCACTCTTCCCGATTGTACGATCTTTATATCAATCAGCACATTGAATATGAATTCCCATGTACCTTTCCAACCATATAACTTTTATCCGCATACGTTCACGTTAAGATAGGTAAACAGGCATGTTCCAGAATTCACTTTCGAGTGAAAGTGAATTGAAATCACATCAATTTCACTGTTTGGTGTTCTAGAATTCACTTTCACTTTTATTTTCTTACTCATTGTTATAAGTGAATTTCGAACGAATTCGCATGTTCTAGAAACCGAATTCACCAAAAAAAAGTGATTTGAATTCACTTTAGCAGCAGCAAGTGAAATAAAGCAATTGGCCTAAAAATGGATAAATTAGAAAACAAATATTAGGAAGAAAATAGCGAAGGTGTAACAGGCACTGCACACTTTGGTCTCCCTTTCACTTTTGAAAATGTAGACAGCACTAGCTCCGATGAGAAAATACCGTCCAGCTCGATATCTCCTATGGTCGCTGCCCCTAGCACCGCCGCCTCTTACACTGCCGGCACTTTCACGGCCGCCAACGCTGCCGCTGTTAATGCTCGCCATTTAATTTTTACGCTAGCATATTGGTTTTTGGCATATACAATTAAAGCATTAATATTTTTAAATTTTCACATGTTTTGTTTTTTTCCCCTTGCGCCAACAATCAGCTGATTGAAAATTACAGCGAGTTGCAAACATTAAAACGAGTTAAAAAAAAATAGTGAATATGAATTCACTCGGTTTTTAGAACACCAAAAACAATTTCACTCGATTTCAAATTCACTTTCGAATTCACTTTCACTCGGATTCTGGAACATGCCTGAAAAATGGGTTTCAAAAATATATGTGCAGTATTTATATTATGATAATCATATCGAACAAAGTAATTTAATCAACAACTAATGCATTGTTTATTTTTGAGACACCTGTATATAATAGAGTATTATAATCATAACAATTTTCCAAAGACAGATCGTCCCAATTGTTCCCCAATTCATTAAATACTTAAGACAAATTTATTTATTTATTGCCAAATATAACGAAAAATGTTATTGCAAGCTTAATTGCGTTGAATTAAATCTGATTTTATGTTGGAGAGCTTGTGTGTGAAATTCCATAAAGATCTGAGAACTTCTTCGACTTTGGTCCCATTGTATAGAAATTAATGCGGTCTTTAGTGATGATTTCGTGCCACCTTTTGCTTATGGTTTTTACTTCATTATTTACTAGTCTTCTCCAAGTATTCTCTGGTTTTCCTTCTGCCAATCCACCTCTATTTACTTATCCGAATTTCTGATTGGGCCATCTCTCCCACAACATATAGTTTGACATAATAGCTAGATACAATAATCGAATCTGTTGGTTAAATTGCATTAAATAAAATTAAAATTCACTCAATAATTTTCTGGAATAACTGGAAATTCTCAAATTTTGATGGGCAATTACAAAAGGAGTAAAAATAATGCTCTGGTTTTTCCTTCTAGTATATTTTATATACTTTCGACCATCAAGATGTGTTAATTTACCGCGAAACCATAAGAAGTGCAATAAAAATGAAGTTATATATAAGATTAGCAATCTCTAATTACTTAAAGAATTAAGTAAGTCAAATTTCATAATGATTTGAGAATTCCTTCGGCTGTTGTCTAGCCTATTGTAATTAAATAGAGATATCTGAAGAAAATATCCGTAATATTTTATTGTTTTAACACCAACAAGTTATTCCGAGATATTATTAATGTTTCGAAATAGCTACGAAGCCTTAAATTGCAACGACCCACAGGATGATCCTCAAAGAACAAAGAACCAAATATTTTTTTAATGATGTAGTCAACACACAGGGATATTTCCCCCTATAAATGCATTTTGTTGGTTGGGAAAGGCAGATAAGTTAATAGAAGGAGGAAAGAGCGAAAAGTGTTTGTGAACGTTTATTTTAAATTTAGAAAGGTCATAATAATCATGAAAAATATTTGCAGGGAGCCCATTCCATAATCACGCGGTACGACAAAGGAAGGAACTATCTCTTCAAAGCGTGGGGCGTTGCAATACCGTGTCCAGGTCAATTACGTTTGCGGTTCGTGTAGTTCTGGAGAGCACTTGAACTGATCACACATTTCCGCTGAACATCTACCTTGAAAGTAGCGGAACATGCCGCTGAACTCTATGCAAACCATTCATCCATTCATCGTCACTTAATACATTTAAAAAAAATTAATAAAACTAGAAAAATGTGTGCCAAATAAACTTTCAAACAGAAATCTTCAGTAAAGAGTTGATGTCCAGTTGGACTTTGGTTTTGCCACTACCAAGAGTTAGATGATTACTGTTGAAAATTATTACCAACCAAAAACTATCCGTCTTATCAATTCGGAAGGAGTTTTATTCTACCAAGACAACGCTCGCCATCGTGCATAGAACATACATCACTAGCGAAAAGTTTGCAAGAATTTGATTGTAAAAAAAATGATTCCAGCATCCGATTTTCATTTGTTTCGGTATCTTCTATACAATCCATGTTCCGCTTTTCTACAACAGAATTTGCTTGCCTATAGAACTGAAGAGCTCCAGATCGGATAAAGGTTACTTAACACCTGTGTCGCTCATGTCTTCGCTTGATCTACTGGATATTGGTATTATATCTCCAAGATAACCTTATCAAGTTGATGCTCTACCTTATCAAGTTGATGTTGATATTACTGTGAGATCTACTACCAGAGTGATTATTTTAGGTGAAAATAACTATCAAAAATGAATTTTTCGACTCCAAAGCCGCCCGATACCTGCTGCTCTGTACCTTATTTCTGTGCAAAAAAAAAAACGAAAATATTCAGTGGCGCCTCCCAGCAAAGGTTTTAGGGGAAAAGTAATATCGAAAATGCATTTTTTGATTGCAAAAACCCCTCAATATTCCCTTTGTTTCTCAATTCCTGCACGTCATCAAAACTTTCAAAAATGAGTTTTTCTGGTGCTAGAAAATTATTCCATTGTGTTTTTAGCCGGCCTGCAGCCGGATTCCAGCATTCGCTATCGCTAAAACTCTAAAAAACTAAAAAATCGTCGAATGAATTTTAACGAAAATTAGCAATAATTGCAGTTCTGACGCACTAATATCGCTAATTCTAGTTCATTCAATTTCTAAATTTTGGCAATCAATGCGATATACCGCATAAAATGAACCAGCTGTTGTAGCATATAACGATCAAATGTATGTATGTATAGGCAAGGTTCGTTTAGGTGACAGCAGAAGCATGTATAGTTCCAGCTCTGGCTGGATAGAGAAAGAATAGAAAAAGAAAGAGATGGGGGCTAGTGTTCCAATATTCAATCGAGAATAATATTGTTGTTGTATTGCATGTTGATGTTGCAACATTGCCCTCCCAACCATGATCCAAAAAAAACCCACTAAATAGATCTGCATGAGGATCCCACATCACAAACACACAACGACCTAGATACTACTAGAAATCAAAAAAAAAAAAGAATTTAAATCATTAAAATATATATTTTATTTAAAGTAAAAATAAGAGTAATCGAATTCATTTGCATCTTAATATTAGTTAAAGTTAAAATTAGGAAAAACTTAAGTATAAAAGAAAATAAATATTCATGTATGAACATAAAAAAAATTTAATAGTTATATTCAATCCACGATTAGTTATTATTAAATGAAAATTCGAAAAAAAATTAGCAAGAGAATGAAAAAATTAGCATACGAAAGTTTTATCCGAAACAAAATGCGTTTGCGTGAAAAAAATGGTTCATGAGGTTATTCGAATAAAGTTAAAGTTCAAAAAGTAAACAAACATTCTCCTCTTTTAGCAACAACAAATATACATGAATATAAATCAAACTCACTCAAGTCTGCTGCACTCCCACGATCAGCGTTGCCAGAATGACGATTTTATCGTCATTTTGACGATATTTGAGCTCCAATGACGATTGACGATTTTTTTTCAAAAAGGACGATTTTATATTCCCTTCAATTAATACTCTCCATAATTAGTTGAATAAAAATGCAACTATGCTCTAATATTTTGTAAATCGTCTTGTGCAACCTGTGTTTCACATTCAGCATTTGCAGTAGAATAGATGTTGAAATTTGGTAGTAGTGGTGTAGCATTTAGATTTTTTTATTCATGTTGAATGGCAGCGAGCATAAGCATGATTGCATTTTCATTTTATATTTAGAACACTTTTCACAAATAACTATTGGATACCAAAGCAAAAAGGAAGGATCGAATGCGAAGGTTTGGTTATTCGATACTAGCTATATCACTAGTTAATAGAATTCGTTTGCATTGAATTGCTGGCAGTGTCTTGTTCGCCAAAAGTAAAAAATTATGAAGTAAAATAGAAAAAAATGGATAAGTTTTTAATTCGCAATGGTAAGTAAGCTAATAAATATTGTAATTTGCAATAAAGTACAGATAGTTATTATGATGCATTTGATTTATAGATGGAATTTGTACTTCGAGAGAATGCAGCGGTAATACGGAAAAATATAATGCTAATGTAAAAATAGTATAAAGCATTAGATTTTTTATACATTATTATCAAAAAATTATTTTGCAGGTTCAAAAACAAAAAAAGCGAAAGATATGTGCTTCGTGGTTAGACGATTTCCATCAATGGCTGATAAAGAGCGTAAGTGGATCCGGCGAAGAAGAACTTTTTTGTAAAATATGCAATTCAGTTCTGAAAGTAAGCTCAGGTAGGGCTGATTTGCTAAGCCACAGCGCTACGAAAAAACATAAAGAAAGAGCGCAAGGCCTTCTACAAAACCAGTCGACAATTACCGAAAAATTCCAAAATACCACAAACGAAATAAAAAAGGCGCACAAATTAGAGCTACAGTTAAGTGCTTTTATAGCTGAACATAACTTACCCTTTTCGTGCGTGGACCATTTGTCTTTATTTATAAAAACTGCATTGGTTGATTCTAACATTGCATCCAAAATTTCTTGCGGAAGAACAAAGACAACATGTTTGGTAAAAAATGTCTTAGGGCGCACACAATTTGAGTACATATGCAGTCTGCTACGAGAGCATAAGTTTTCCTTATGTATTGACGAATCAACTGATATTAGCAACCAAAAATCGCTTTGCCTGGTAATACGACTTTGCTTAAACTTTTGTATTAAAGATTTCTTCTTTGCTTTGATTCTTGTAGAAAATTGTGATGCCAAAAGCATATACAAGTGTATTGTAGAGTACTTTGAAAAACATAACATTTGTTATAAAAATATGATTGGCTTTGCCGCTGACGGAGCGCCAAACATGACGGGAAAAAATCTTTCTGTAGCAAAGTTATTCAAAGATGATATACCGAATTTACTTATTTTGAAATGTATTTGCCATTCATTAGCGCTATGCTCCTCATATGCATGCCTTAAACTTCCTTCTTCAATAGAGTCTTTGGTACGCAATGTGTACAACTACATTTCAAATAGTCCGCAGAGAAGCGCACAATTTGCAAAAGTGTCAATGCTATTAGAATACAAGCCTAAGAAAATGCTTCATCCTGCGCAAACTAGGTGGCTTTCTTTAGAACTAGTCGTTAACCGTATACTTGAATTGTACGAGCCATTAAAAATATTTTTTTCTTTTGCAATTAATGTGGATCATATTGATAGTGCCAGCGCTATTTTTGATAATTTAAATGATTTACATGAGTTATATCTATGTTTTCTAAAGTATATTCTTCGTGTTATAAATAATGTAAATACAATTTTTCAGAGTAAAAACTCTCAAATTCAAAAAATGTACACGGAAATGCAAAGACTTTATATGACAATTTTGGATAATTTTATAAAGCCACAATATTTGCATATGGAGCACATTTATGAACTTGTTTTTGAAGACACATCAAAGTTTTTAGAAAATGAGAGTATTTACCTAGGAATTTACGTTCAAGAAAGATTGGCGAAATGTAAATTATCAGAAGTTGTCGTACGCGAATTTATTATCAATTGTACGTCTTTTTATGTTGAATTATGCAAACAAATACAAAAAAGATTTGATTTCAAAAATTCTGTTTTAAAAGATTTATCCTTCATGGAGCCAAGGAATATTGTGAAAAAAGAAATGTGTTCATTACAAAATTTAATTTCAAATTTTCCAAACTTAATTGCAGAAAAAGACAAGCAAATTTTAGATAATGAGTATAGAGAACTCAGGCACATTAAATTTGAAGAATATTTTGATAATATTGAAGAAGTAACTGCAGAGAAATTTTGGGAAACAATCGCTAAAATCAAACGAGGTGATTCGTCACAAGCTTTCCCTTTATTGTCAAAATTTGTCTCAAATTTAATGTGCCTTCCCAATTCCTCTGCAAATGTTGAACGCATTTTTTCTAAAGTCAATTTAAATAAAACGAAATACAGAAATCGTTTGGATTATACCACATTAGAAGGTATTTTATTAACACAAGACTATTTGTTGTTAAATAATTGTTCATGCTATAATTTAACTATTGAAAATGATATTTTAAAAAATTATAAACCTTCCCAATATTATACGTAAAAATTTTAGTACTAATATATTATATATTTTTACTGTGCCATAATAATTTCTACCAAATGAATGAATTGTATTTTTTTTTTTGTGTAAATATGTATATATATTGTATGTTATACTTTAACGCATTATTTGAATATATATGTATAAATAAAAATATAAGTTGAAGTGACGATTTTTTAATGAAAATGACGATTATTTTTTACTGAAATGACGAATTTTACTTGAAATCTTCTGGCAACCTTGCCCACGATGAAAGATCTTTCAAAGAGCGTCTGCTTCATAGTAACAGAGATTGCTGAGAAAATGTTATTATTGTTGTTCTAAATTGAGAGAGCTTTGAGAGAGAGACAAGGTCGTATCCCCATGCTTAGAAAATAATGCATAGATACAAAAACTAATTAGGACCGAAAATATTTTAACTTCTATCTTTATTGTAGACACTAGTGGTGAAAATTATAGAACCCGAAACCTGAAACATGTGAACGTAAAAAGAAAATTTCAGCATTTATAAATAACCAAAAACTCTGCAATAAATTCAGATTTATCGCATGCGATAAATTTGCATTTGTATATTTGTTTGTATGAGCGTACTGTGCTCTTTGTTTTCTAATTATATTTAACATATTTAATCTTTATTTAAACACATGTTTTAAATCACTTGCTGAAATCTTCAATGTCACCATGGCACAATAATGATAATTAACAATTTTTAAACTTGTTTTTTTTTCTCATATATTATTTTTGATTTCAGTTACTTTCATTATACTTATTTTTATTTTAATGTTAACTTTGCATGCAATTTTTAATTCTTACTTAAATGTTTTCTTTTAATTTTCAGGCTTTATCGGTATATCGGTTTCATTGGGGTAAAAATAACTAATTTTGCCCTATAGGGTCTTTTCCAATAATTTCACTATAACTTTAACTTAACTAAGATTTGTTCTTCATGTAGGTATTGTCTTAATTTGCTTCTTTTTTCTTCTGTTCATATACCCATGTATATATGCATGTACATATATATATATATATATATCATACAGTATTTTTATTAATCATTTTAACTACGCTTATTAACTTTTTTATGTATTTTTAGCCATTTTTAACCACTTTTAATTTGATCTTTGTTTATTTTAATTACTATTTATCACTTTTCTAGCTTTTATTACTTAATTTTAATGCATTTAGCTACTTGTTATTTTATCACTATATGAACGCATGCACCAACTTCAATCAACTGATATAACGGGACTTCGCCTGGTTATCTGGTATCAAACCTTAGGTATTAGAATGCATAGGTTTATCATCATATGTTTTTAGGTATGATATGCATGATATTATGTATTAAGTAACCTTAGGTATTGTATATATATATGCATATTTTGCCTATACATATATATAGTTTTGAACATGCATATGTTTTTATTCATATATATGATTTCAAACCCCTATATGTTTTTAAGCATATATATATATATGGTGTCAAATCTAAATAAAAGAAATATACAAATTTCCCATTAGATTTGAGTAAAACAAGAGAAATAAAAATGAAAAAAAATTATTTCGAAATTTTTATAGAAATTACCCTTTTTTGAATATGACACCATTGAATTGAAAATGATCTCTCTATAAAGTAATTATAAAAATGTATTTGCATATATGTATACATATATGCATATGTATGAAAAATGAGTAGATATTAACTTACTTGTATATACTTAGACTGAGGTACAGTCTTTTAGAGCAAAATGATTTAAAACAAATCAAAAGATGTATCCTGGTGAAGAGCTGGATCGTGAAAAGATCGAGACAGTTCTTCATTCTAAACAAGTAAGCTCGTATTCACATAGTGAATCAGCGAAATTGAATTTCTAACATGATTTTTCCATGAGAGCCATATTAGAATTTGGAGATAGATACGAAAAAAAGAAAAAGGATTTTTTTCTCTTATGAATTTGACCGTTAGATGGCGCTACATATGAATGAACAGATACTTACACTAAATATCAAAAAAAAAAATTTATAGCAAAAAAAATAGAACAAAATAGGTTTTGACTACAAGCGCCACTACACTGTTTTTGACATTTAATTTTTCGTAATTTAGCTAAAATTGTAATTCCAATCATTTAATATAGTAATAATAGGGTCCGTCCCCATACTTTATGGGTAAAGTCTGGTAAGTCTGAAAGTAAACGAAAAATGCTCTCTCTTATACACAAAAATGCACAAAAGTACGGGAACGCACAAAGCCACTTTTCTTGCACGAAACAAACGTCAAATTTTAGCGACAGTTAAATTCAAAAAACATAATTTCTTTGATATTTCATAAAATAAAAATTGTTAAATCTTACAAGAAAATAAATAAATAATGAAAAAATTAAACATAAATTATTCGCCTGTCTACTTTTGTAGAATCTTCGGGCTCACAATCACCAATTGCATTATTCAGAAATGGCAGAAGCTTCTACAGCGTCAGAAGTTGAACAGACAATTGCGTCATTAACTTGTGGAGAATGTAGTTAAAAATTAACTAATATACTATTAATTAATTTTCAAATGTCTTTTAAACATTTTCCATTTTAAATATCACTTATTTTTCTAAAAATTCTTTATTTATCTATTAATTTCAAATTTTCAATATATTTTCACAAAAGCAAAACAGCTCATAAATACAAAATAGCTGATGGTTTGTCACTTTTAACATTTTTACCCGAAGAAAAAGTGCGGGCTAGTGCGTGCAAAAAGAAGAAGACAATTACTCTCTCATCTCTGCTCTCATTTGCATGTTTTTTGAGTACGGGAACGCTTTATGGGCTGTTTTGGGCGAACGCGTTGTAGCACGGAAGCGGAGCTAATATAGCCAAAATCTGCTAAAAACAACGCTTAAAATTTTATAAAATTGGCGACGACAAAAATTTGGCTCTAAAATTATTCTTATAAAGGGAATATATTGATTTTATGTTAAATGATTGTGGAGGGGCTGTAAAAGATGGTGGGCTGATTTCACTAAAGATATTCATACAAATATTATTTGTAAGCCGAAAAGTTTCGACAAATCTTTCATCAGACATATCAAAAGAAACCCGTGGATTCCCGCAAAGCTTTTCGTTTTTTTTTTTTGTTTTTCTCAAATTATTTCATATAATTTGGCGACCACTCGATAGCAACACAAAAGCATTCACGCAATTTAAATCAAATTTCACAAATAATTTTTAAGTTTATTAGAAAAACTATAAATAAATGGCGTTCCGGCCTAATTTTTAAGGTTTTTTTTCGGAAATTTTTTATTATAACAAAATAAAACAATCATTTAAATTTGTTTATATGTTATTATTGACATCATTAACTGTACAAAAAAAAATGTTTGGAGTTTATTTTATGATATTTTATTAGTGTTTTTTACGCCCAAAGTGGACACCTAAAAAAAAGGTGTGTCGCTGGCCCGAGTGATTGCGGCACTTGAAATCATCTGAAACATAAAATTGATATGGAATACTGTTTTGTAGATATGCTTGTTATTCTGGCAGGTTAAACATTTTTATTAAAAATTTCAATAATCGCGCTTTTTGTGTTGAAAATCGGGATAAAAAATAAAAATTAATAATTAGAAATAAATAATTCTACTACCTGCGATAGCCATTGGTGTGTAGAATAACCTGTTTAAATTTCAGCTCAATCGGCTTTATAGAATTTCATCAAAACCTCGGGCCGATCAAAAAAACGTTCTTTCGAAAAAAAAAGCTTTTAAAGTTTTAACAACACATACAGTTTACCCAACAGGCGCTCTCATCTATGCGCTATAACTTCGTTAATATTTTGGTATGAAATTTTTACAGTATACTTACAATATATTGTACTTTCGAAATACATAATAAAAAAAATCGAGTTTTTGAAATTCGAACACCAGATTACATCCTTAAGTAAACCAGCGCCACCCGCGGCGGATAAAGGGAAAACGAAATTTAAGCAATTTTCAGCAATGCCTAAGTTAGAATCGCATTTTAGAGAATCGCTAAAAGGTTGGAAGATTTTTTAGTTTTAGCAATTTTTAAAGTTTTAGCGATATCGAATGCTGGAATCGGCTACAGGTTGCAGTTGCGATCTTTCACCATTTGGTTGATATTATCATGCGTCAATTGCTCATCATACAACATGCGATAATTCAAATTAGAAAATGGATCTTCAATAGATGTTTCCGTTAAAAGTCTTTGCAACTTAAAACATGTAGAACAATACCGCCGATATCGGAACGCTAATTCCAATATAGCTTAAAAAAAAAGATACACAGCATTGCATACTGTTGTTAAGAGAAAATGCGGAAAGAACCCCTCTTAATTCTTTAATCAAAACAAGCCTTAATTTGTATCTTCTAAACTTTTATTTTACTTACTTACTTATCTGCACAACTTCAACCCTGAAGCAAAATGCAGAGAAAAAAAAAAACAAGAAATATAGCAAATCACATACACACAAAGTACACACCCCAAAGATATAAATAATTTTATTTATTTATTGCAAACAAATGAAAGCAAATAATTGTTTAATCTCAATTAAAAAAAAACAAACCTTCCAATTTATGGTATTTTTATACATAAATCTGGCAGCACTGTGCACAAATTGTAAATAATAAACTCACCTTGTTCACCATACTTACACGATATACTCACCACTGATTTGTGTCTCCGCTGTTAGTGTTTATAGGTTATTAGCACGCGGGACAGAAACGTGGCTCGTTGGTCTAGAGGTATGATTCTCGCTTCGGGTGCGAGAGGTCCCGGGTTCGATTCCCGGACGAGCCCAACTTCAGTAAATTTTTTTGTGAAATTGTATGTGTTTACAAAATTTGTTCAAAAAAAATATATTAAAGCTTGTTATATAAAATATGTAAGTAAATAAATGAAATGTTTTTTTTATAGCATTTCACAAGATATGTTCACTTTTCTGAATTCAACTGATACGAGCTAATTCTTCCTATGCAAAGAATCTTATTTAATAGTTTTATTGTTAATTGGCTTGAAAAAAGATCATAAACTTAGTTCAAAGTTCAAAATAACATTAGTTGCTTGTTTTGAAAGCTCCAGCTCAAGGGTATAAAATTGTTTTGTTTCTTTTTTGTAAATAGCAAACAATTATTGTCTATCTGTGGCTCGTTGGTCTAGGGGTATGATTTTCGCTTCGGGTGCGAGAGGTCCCGGGTTCAATTCCCGGACGAGCCCAAGTGTGTTGCTCTTCTGTGTACACATCGGTGGTATTATTTTTTTATTATTATTCAAATTATGTATATATGATTATAATTTTTGTGTAACAAAGTTTATGCAATTCTTTTAAATTTTGTCATTAAATTTAAACGTTACAGTAAAAAAATCTAAATTAATCATATAAAATGTTCTTTACAATAAATAGTATTTTTTTGGTTTTCTGTTAACAAAAGTATTTAATATCATATTTTCAAACATGGAACACAAAATTACTCCAACGATTTTTTTGTTTTTGTATTTCGTCAGCAAATTAGCAAAGAAAGAAGATTTCGTACTGCGAAAATTTACCTTTATTAAATTTTCAAGTGCAAAAACATTGCGAAATGTAATTGCAAATATGTCATCAATATAAACAAATATGTAAAAACCCAGCGGGAAAGTATTTAACAAGAATGAAGAGCAAAGGAATGGAATTATAACTCATAAGTAAACGAACAATGAATCTTCTTCCGCTCCTTTTTTGCAGCTTTACACTGAAATCGAAGAAGCGTTCTATTTTATGAAAGAACATTCGATTTTTCTACAATACTATAGTAATTTTGGGCTGCTAAGCACCTCTAGTTGTCTCGCTTTTCTTCGCTATCGTTGGAAAATTTGGTGTACCTAATGAGCTCTCTGGGTACACAATAGGGCGAGTAAAACTTAAGCAATCTCAATAAATATTCGTACACACATTCCCAAGTATATAAAAAAATAAAGCAAATTAATCCAAATTCGAGACACACAGTTTAAAAAAACCTCAAGAATCGGGCAATAACTATGATGTTGACAATTTTCACAACAACTATTTTTGAGACTATTTCAACTGTGTAGACCGAATTTAATTTAATTTACCTTGATATTTCCTTTCATTTTCTTGTATAGTGTTAGTTTTTAGAAAAATGACAAAGCCCGTACAAAAGTTTATTAATTTGGAATGATTAGATTACCGAATTTAGATTCTTCTTCCGCTTTTACACCTTATATTTTCCCATTGGGTATGTTAGCATATTAAACTTTTAAGTATTCTTTGTCATCAAAACTATAGGTAAAGGCTGCAACTAGCAATTGCGCAAATAAAATGCATACATGCACAAAATTGTACACGTGTTTCAATTGGGTGTGTGAGAATGTGTGTGTGTGTGTGGTACGATGCCGCCAGCAATGCATATTTTTTCATTAACAAATCTTTAATTAAAAATGTTATGAAGAAAACGAAATATGACAAATACTTTCGTATACAATAATTTTTTGATTTGCATGAAATTTTTTTCTTTTCTTTTGTTTTTATCATGAAAGACTTGAATGCTTGAATTAATTCTTTTCTAACACCAATGTACTTGATTCAGTGAGATTCAGTTGTAATTATATGTGATTTGAAATAGCGATTCAAAATCTGCAGAAAAAAATAAAAAATGATATACATTAGTAATTATTTAAAAATAATACTAAGTACAAAAAATAGAAATATAAAAAAAATTGTTGCCTGAAATATGATTTCTTGATGGAATCAAATCTTCTTCCTGTTCACTAGGATTTTTTCCTGATGCTGAATAACTCGTTGCGTATATTCGCCCGCTATCACCAAAGTAATTTATGGTTTAAAATTTTATATTTGGTGCTGCTTTTTATACAAAATCTGTAGAAAGAAACACTTTTCATTAGTAATTGTTATTAAAGCAAATACTAATTAATTATACCTGATGTTATAGCAAAGCTAAAGGTAATTTTTTTGGTCTTTTGGTGAAAGGGAAAACAATTAAAAAAAAAGAGTTTGCTGTTCATTTCAGTTATTTGCGTTTCAAGAAAGAAGTTTTCTCACACTTCCATCTCCTGTGACGCATTTACAAGTTAAAAAAATGTATTATAAATCTATGTAATCTTCACAAAATTATTCCCCTAGCCACGCATCTACCTCGGTTATATTTATTTAAGGGGTCATTCTGATTTTCAAACTGTTTGAGATACCTTTGACTATGGTAGGAACTCAGATTTTGTTGAAATCCATTTACTAGAATATTTTTTACTTTATTTTTTAACAAAATATAGAGCGAAATAGAAACCCATAGTGCCGCACAATTTTTTAATATTATAGAAAATAAAATTATAATTCCAGTCAGATCCATTGCGTCTCTGTACTCAGACTATCTCTTATCACATCTAGAATATCTGGCTCGCACTACTTATTTAAAGTTTTATAATGTTGTTTCCTTTTGCTTTCCTAGCCCTTTTCTGCTATTTCTTCACCCCTTTCTTGCAACGTTTTTAGCATTTCCTTTACTCTTCACTTTTGCTGGTTCTTAAGGTTTACTTGGAGTTTATGCTGTTCTCTATCACTTCTTCACCTCTAAGAAAATTTTACTATTATTTACCATCTTTAACTCTCAGCCTGCCTGGCTCCAACGACTATTGCTTCCTCTAGCTCTTTTCTAGGTCTTGCTATTGGTTATTCCCCGCTTCCTTCTTACTCTTTCAGCATTCCCTTACTGACTCTTACTTAGAATATATACTGTGATTTCCTTATCCCTTCCCCATCTCTTTTCATTGCTCTTTAGGATTTCTTAAAAGGTGTACTGTTCCTTCCTTATCTTTTTCTTGGCCGTTAAAATGTTTTTATTATTTTAAGCATCAAGTATAAATGATCATATAACTTTTTTAGACTCATTTCTTGCTTTTTTTTTTTTTGTAATTATTTAAAGAAATCTGAACTTTAACACTTTCAAACCAGAATGACCCCTTAACAAAAATGTTTACATATTTTTTTTTCATAATTACTTCTCATTTCTTTTCCCTCAGCTCAATATGTTTAGATTACATTTCATTTTAGTATTTTTAATTAATTAAAAATTAATTAAATATGAGAAAAATGTTAACGTATGTATATTATTTTTTAGTATTAACTTTTTTCGCTGAATATGTTTGCTTTTTTCAATTAGATTTTTGTTTATAGGTAGTTTTTTATTATTATTATTTTATCGTTAATTATAATGGAAAATCAAAAAGAAAAAAGTTAAAAAATTAGTTTTTTTTGTTTTTTGTTTTGTTTTTTCGTTTTTTTTTTTTCTTTTTTTTTTCAATCTATGAGAATGTATATAAAAAAAATTTAATTTAAATAAGTAGTTAGAGCAAAAGTAAAAGCATGAAACAGAATTAAAAATAACACAATTGGTTGTTTGTTAAATAAAGTAAATAGTAAAGTTTCTGAAGGAATAATTAATAATAATAATCATGTTTGACATACTATGTATATACACAAATATTTTATATAATTTTTTTTTTTTTTTTAAACGCTAAGAAGCATGAAGTTATACATATGTAGTACTAGAATATAGAGCATATTTTGTTTGTTTGTTTCTATTAATTTGTTTTTTGTTTTGTCTAATAATTTAATTGAATTTCAGCGGCGGCGGAAAATCTATTGCTATTTTGCACATATTGATGGTGAATGATAAATGCAAATATATGCAAAAAGGCAGTGATTCTTCACAGGAAAATAATAATAATAAGACTATTGTATATATATTTAAATTGTGTGTTATAATAAATGAATGTGTAAAAATGCTTATATGATAGCGTGTGAGAGTTGGACAAACAAAAGGAGCAAGTAGAAATAGAAATAAAAATGGAATATTTCACAATTGCACTGCAATTGGCAATTAAATAGTTTAAATAAATAATAATAAAAAAAAATTATTTTAATATATTATTGGTTTTCGGCATTAGTTTTTCTTCTTTTTTGTTGTTGCTGTTTTTGCAGTTTTTGTTGAATGTTAATTAATAATTAATAGTTTTGTTTTTATATTTTTATTATTATTATTTTTGTTTTTTTTTTTTTAATTTTTTTTGTATTTAATTGTTGTAGTTGTTGTTGTATTTAAACCAGTCTATTCATATTCCAAAATGTTCTTGTGGTAAAATAGTAAATAGCTGCAAGTAAGTGCATGTGAAATAAAAAAAAATTAATTAAATTCAAAGGAAAAAATCAATCCAAGATCAAAGTTACGCACCCCTCACTATCGAGCACCTGCTTCAGTGTTGCTGTCGTTATAATATGATCATCACATTTCACCCACGTATCCTTATGATGGCGCACATACGCCGTATAATGTCCCGTATCGATGGTGCCGACATGATTCACCACAGCATACAGCGAATAACGAAAATCACCGTAAGCGTTATTCTTCTCGGACATGAACGGCGTCATGTCGAATTCGACCGGGAATGAAATGAATGTTGAGATTTTCTTATCAATTAACGATGAATGCTCGAAACGTTTCAAATGAAAGCTCGCCACACTCGGCAACGTACGCAGGCTAAATTGTTTCGTTGACTCTTGATAGGATTTACATGTGGAACATTTTATTTTGGCGCTCGAACCCAAATGCTCAGCTCGCGTATAACGTTCTAAACAATCGATTAGCGTCTTTGGCGTAGCGCCCCCATGCGCCGTTTCACCCAAATCGAGTGATATATCCCAAAAGGGATCGATTGTGGTTGAGACACCTTTGCACGCCTGACAGACGACATCACTCTGCAACATGCCGGTAAATATTTGATCGATAATGCAATTACATTGTGTTGGGCAATTGGTGTGACTGCTCGCCGAACCGCCTGGTGCTCCCGCGGCATTCTTATTGGCACTTTCACTTTCCGTTTTCGCTTTAATGCAGTGACGATGCAGTACATCTAATGTGGCAATGAAAAATTCATGCGCATCTTGTTGCTCGTAACCGGCTAAATGTTTGGCATGATTCCAGATAAGATGTAACAATCGATGCAGTGAGAGTGGTGAACGTGAGCCCGAATAGAATTCCTGTAAATGTTCGTGTGTGTTTGAAGGGGTAAATATAAAAAAAGTAAAATCGAAAATGGAATGGTATTGGGATGTGCAAAGCAGTTACCTGAAAAAGGCGTGACACTTCGCACACCAAACATTTGAGCGATGATTTGGCATTGCATTCGTGGCGTTCAGAAAGAAAGTAATCACTAAGGAGGGGCGTGTGTATGAGTGCCTGCAAAAGGGTTAAGGATAAAAGGATAAATATTACTGAATTTTTTCGGTAGTTGCCAGGTTTTTTTTTTATAAAAATAAGTATATCTCCTGTCTGACTCATCAGCTCAGAGCATTGCTGGCTCCTATTGCATACTGAGATGTTTAGTGTTGCTTCCTTTTCTATCGCTTCATTTCTTATTCCAGCATTTTCTTCGCTCTTCACTCTTGCAATTTCTTAAGGTTTACTTACAACGTATGATATTGCTTCCTTACAACTTATTTGCTATTTTTTGTTTTACCTTTTTTTAACTCTTTAACCTTGATGACTTTCAGCATTTACTTGGAATTTGTACCATTGCTATTTTACCTCTTACCTTACTTCTTTCCAAGCTCTTCCAGAAGTTATAGACAATTCAACATTTGACAAATAACGTGGTCAGAACCAATGAGGGTATCTGCTGCTAAACGCTGTCCACAAGGGGCATTACTATAACCAGTTCCCTAGAGACTAGTGACTAATAATCTCTTAAAGTCCCAAACCCTTTTCTATTGCTTATTTACTCCTTTCTTATAACTTTACACAATATCACGTCTTGCACTTGCCATTTACGAAATTATCTCCAAAACAGTTTAAGGCTGCCTACAGTTTCTAATCTGGAACAAAGCATAACTGGCAAGTTTCAGTTTCTTTAATATGTTAATTAATTTTTCACGACTGTACTACCCGGTTTGTGTCAAGGTTGGCATTTAGATTGCAGTTAGAAGAAAAGGTTAGAGTCTTGGGTTTTTCATGGCATTGCCAACTGGTGTCACTGCTGTTGTTTTTTTCTTTTATTTTTAATCAGTCAGCTGGCATTGCGCAGAAGGAATTGTTTAGTATTAGGATAGGTTTTTGGGCTTTTTCGTGATTATTAATGATAGTTGAGAGCTAAAAATAATATGAAAAATTATTTCAAAGAAACACATACGGCTGTATGCCCTTGTCGAGAATCGAACCCGGTACCCCAAAGATAATAGTCTAGTACACTATCACTAGGCCAACGAGGCAGCTGTGTCTGAGGTTAAGGGACAAGATATTAAATAAAAAGGAAACACTAAAACAACTTCTTATTTCGAGGCATATCAGAATAGAATATTGGACGCAGTGAATTAAGAGTATCATGTCCCCCTTTGTCTTATTTAAATTTCTTTATATTTTCAGAAGTCTTATAGACAGCCCTATCCTAATTCCAACGGAGCTCCGTCGGGAATTGAATTCCCGCTACGAAATGGCATTCATAATTCCTACGAATTCGAAGATAGCGCTGCCAACTATCAGAAAAAAGTTCGAATGAAAAATCAGCTGTTTTGTGAAAAGGAAAAGTATTAAAAATGTTAATAAAATATACAAATTAATCAAAAGGAAGGGTTTTTTGTGCAATAAGCTGTAAAAAAAAATTGAGTAGCGGCATTTTTACTAAAGGAAGAGACGGAGTGTCAAAGCAGATATTTAAAAATGGAACGCAAGCTGTAAAGGTTACTGCTTGCTTAGAAACATAAATATCAATTAATTCTTTCTCTTAGATTTTTGAAGACGCATTCAAGTACGTATTGAGGATGAACTTATGCCAAACCGAAAACAGGGAGTTACAGGTTTAGGACATGTTATGAGATTCCTGTCGGAAAGTGAATTGCTCATTCGTAGCTACGGTGGTGCTTCGTGGGAATTAGTGATAGAGCTGAGAAGACTTTTTTCTTTTCAGTTTGTCTGCTAGTGTAAAATATTTAATAAATTAATGAAAACATTGAATCCAAATTATTTTTTTTATATTTCTGATTTGTACATCACACATGACATTATACTCCTATTCAATTGCCCTTTACAATCTATGAAGTTGATGCCTTAGCTCCTAGGTTTTGCTCTAGAGACAAACCTAATTGATGAGCAAGGCGATTGGGTATGAAGCATCTATAATAGTAATATCACTTTAAATTCAGTTCTATTTAATCCATTTCTAAGATTTTTATGGGGCACGGAAACGATTTTTTTTTTTTATTATTAATACTAACACCTAATTTCATGCGTTTTACTGAATGTACTAAATATTACAAAACTCTGAATCACTTTTTTAATCAGCGTTCCCTCTAACCTTTCTCCTCCCCCTTCAACCCTGTGTCCTCTTACCTGTACAATGCAATTCATGAAACATGTTGCTCCTAAATTAATGAGCCCACGCAAGCCAATCGTCTCATTGGCACGCACGTGACGCCTTTGTGGATTCGCTAGCATTAGATTAGTCTCTTTGGGCGTTGGTATCCACGGTTGCCAGCTTAAGCTCTTTTGCAGATCTTTTGCCTCTAGCTTCCGATTAACGGTGGAAATTTCACGACAGCGGGAATCATAAATGAAATCACGACACGAATTACAATACAGGGTGCCATGCGACAGCTCCAGCGAAATGGCATGTTTTTTGGCACGCAAATGTGTATTAATGTGTGACCCACGACAGCCAAAGTATATGCAATGCAAGCAGGCGTACACTTGCAGGCCATAGCTGCCACACTCGAAGCAACAACACGTAAAACTCTGCACAAAAGGAAAGAATAGAAAGAATAAACCAAACAAATCGTTAATAAAAAATTAATAGTTTTAATTAATCACAATTGAGGAAAAGAAAACAGATAATTCAATTTTTTCTTACTTTCTTCTCTCTTGCTTCTTTATTCACACACGCCGCAAAATATGCATCGATAATGCGATATGTGTCGAGCGTTTGCTCCTTCACATACGCTTGGAAATGTTTGCAACCATTTTCCGACATTGTCGTCAGGTCACTTGTCGCTGTAGCTGTAGCCACAGCAGTCGCAGTCGTTGCCTTTGACTTTGATGTTGTTGCTGCCGCCGGTCCAGATTCTGCTGTTGTAACACCAACACTACCAACACCACTACCACTACAACTACTACTTTTACTATTCTTTTTACTACTGTTTGCTTTGACACCACTTTGACTACTCCTTCCGCTTTCGCTGCCGCTTCGTCCAACAGCACCGCCTTCGTCTCCACCACCACCTTCGCAGCCTTCTCCCCCTGCACCCACCCCTCCTCCTCGGTTAGCGGCACTTTCAGCACCGGCACCGACACCAGCACCAGCAGCTTTTGATTTTTCAGCTTTGTCAGATTTTCGCTGTTTTCGCTGAATTTTGTCGCCTTTTCTTCAAGGTTTTTTTTATTTTTTTTTCTTTTTCCAAATTTATTACAGTCTTTTCTTACAGCAATCTTGTGCTTTCAGATGTATATGATTGATTTTGAATCGATGAATATTTTTTTAGGAACTTCTTCAACAGCAACATAGTTGCATTTCTGCACAAAAAAAAATAAATTGGAACTGTTGTTTTTTTCCAATCTCGTTGGTGGTGGAAAATTGTAATTCAGCTGATGAAAATGTGTGTATTTTAGGGAGTAGGTACTCATGTCCCAAAAAAGTACTGCTAGAGGAAAAGGTACTTTCGAAATGAAGAAATCTTCCCGTTAGGAATATATACATACATATGTGCATATGTTTGGGGAACTGTAAATTGAAAACGAACTTATGGTAGAAAAATTAACAGTTGAAACAATATAAATAACTCATGCGATTTCTTTCGTTTCAAGGGTATTAATATGTATTATGAAAGTACTCATAATTTGAATTTAAAAAAAAAGAATCCGGGAAAATACTATAATGTGCAACTATGTGGGATAATCAATATAATTGTTTATACTCGTCTTTTTCATTTGGCCTTCTATCTCTTTTTGGAAATGTCAAATTTACCAGAGATGCACGAATATTATTCTGCACTGCTGGTTACTCTACAGTTGAACTCTAAGGAAGATTTAATTTGCAGGAATTTTCAACCGCCATCCATTCCAAGAAAATGTTGTTAAAAAATCATGAGAGACCGATATCAAACAACATAAGAATTTTAAACTAGGAGAAAAGAAATTTTGTAAAATTCTGAGTTGGCAACTATATACTCAATTAGAGTATGAGCCTATAGACGCTTTTTTAACTTTGCAGATTCTCAACAACGCAACTCATTGATTTTTACGAGAGCCTGCACCATATGCGTTTTTCCGTACCGTTTTTTCGAATATTCACCCTTTTCCTCTTTGAACGCGACGGAAACGCAACCAGCTGCCCAAGATGAAATTATAACAGATGATAGCAGCGCCTGTTTTCTTCTTCTCTAATTTTTTTATATGAAAATAATTTTAACTGTCAAATTGTTATTATTTTTCTTTTTTTCTCCAAACATTTGTTCTTGTGTTTTTGACAATTACGATTTTTAGCAAAAACATAGTAGCGAGTTGCTATTGGGTGCGTTTCCTGGTTACAAATCAGAAAAGCAGATTAATCAAAAATCAGTAATCAGTGTTTGCGTCTTAGAAACGGCATGATGCATTAGTTGTAAAATTTCTGAAAATCTTTAAATTCTAGATTGTGAAATGTGTTAATTTCCTTCCAAAAATATAATTATGGATGATTTCGAACTTGTGTCGAGTTTGATAACTGCCAAAGTTTTGAGAAATCATGTGACCTGAAAAAGAAGAAAAATAATATGATTACAAAAATGACATACGCTTTGCTAATCCGAAGCACTCAGCGACGTATTTCTAAGTGGCTGTTCACACGCGGCACAAGCATGAATGCATGAAAGGAGAGGTGGAAAAATACAGGCGAGTTTCTATCTGATTTCATTGCAAAGAAATCGCAACAGCTGATTTTCAATCCTTTCTACCCCATATGAGATATTTTTATTTGAGATTTTTACCAGTTCTATTAACTATTAAATGAAATATATATATTAAAATGAAAGCTTTAATCTACAAAATAATATAAAACAGTTCTGATTTTTTTCTTTTTTTCTCATTTCACTTCCTCTTCTTCTTTATTTTGTTATTTATCGGTATGAAAACGCTGGCGTTTGCATTTTCGAGACGACAAAAGAGGAGAACTGTGAATGTTCGAAAACAAAGATGAGTCAAAATCGCAGATGTGTGCGCACGCTCATATGAAACAAAGGATTGCATTGTTGTAATGTCTTACGTTGCTGATTCGCACCAATGAAATCGTAACTATGTGTGCGTACCTTAATACCGTAAAAGTAACATTAAATTTCAGTGCTGTGTTTTTCATACCAATTTTCATTTATAATAATAATTATTGTCGAAAGCTCTGTCGTGCTAGACTCTTTATCCATTTTATGCATTTTAAACTTACTCAGTTTGCAGACGACACGACGATTCATATTACACATAATCGACCCAAGATAGCACAAAATCTCTTAAACGTTTATTTAAATGAACTACTAGCCTATTTTAACAAATGGAAACTCATGCTAAATGTTTCTAAAACGGAATTCATCAATATTATGGGTCAGGTTTGCGATACCAGTGCTTATTTTAGAAAGAAATGTCGTGGCATGTGTATAAAACTGGGTGGTGAAGCTATCCCACACTCAAAAGACATCCGATTATTGGGAGTGCAATTTCAAACAAATGGTAGATTTACCAAAAATTGTGACTATAAGAATTAATAAGGCTCGAAAAGCTAAATTTGCAATTAATCGTATTTTAACTAACCGTTACATAAACACGAGAATTAAGACTGGTATTTATAAATTATATATACGACCCATCCTTACATATGCTGCCCCTGTTTGGTGTTTACAACCCTTTGTTAGTTCACATCAGATGGAATTAATGAGAATGTTTGAACGTGGTTGTCTTCGTTCCACGACAAATACGAAAAGAGACATTGGTTCATATAAATATGGTAAAATCTCTGAAATATATTCCGCAGCAAAGTGTGCGAGAATGGATCGCTTCGTGGCGTACAGACACTATAATTTTTTCAATAAATGCATAAACTCTGAACTTATTAAAATTAGGGATATCATACATTGCCCAAATCAGATAAGTGGTAAATACACAAAGATTACATACATTCATGATCTACATGAATCGGGAAAACTGGTCTTAAATGACAAAATTTTAATTTTTCACACTAGATACAATCATGAAAACGGACTAGTGTATAATACCGGGCAATAGACAATATTTAATTAATTAATTCTTTTCACTTTTGTCACATGTACCGTATCAATTTTGTTAAAGTATTATGGTTTTTCATTGTTTTTTACCTTTTTTAATATTATACCCATGAACAGAAATGTACCTATTTAATTTTGTACTTAGATAAGTTAACTAAGCATCCATATAAATTGTATCCCGTTTATTGGATAAATAAATAAACATTTAAACAAAAAACAAACAAAAAATATGCATTTTTTATGAATTAATTTTTGTGATTCGAACAGCCGCACGAAATGTCTTTTATTAGAAGCAGCTTTTTTAAAATAATGAAAATTTAATCATTATAAATGGATTGTACATAAACCACATAAAATGCAAAAAATCGAAACAAAAACAGCATACCAAAAACACATAACACAATAGCAACTCTGCGATTGCATTATTTTTGCATCCCTTTTATGAGACTGAAGGGATTTTTTGTGAGGCCCAATTTGAATTTAATTCGAAAAAAGTTTATGAGCGCTTGTAAAACGGACAGTTTTGAAAGGCAGTGGCTGCAGAATTTGTTCTGTGAAAGTGATTAGAAGAATTATTTTAGTTTTTATTTTGTAAAGCATGGAAATAGAAAATCATGAAACGCCGCAAAAAATAAATACGACAATGCAGCAATCGATGCAGCAACGACAAAGATTAAGCGGCGGAAATGGCGGCAACGAGAAAACTCCGAAAGGAAAAAGTAATAGAAAAGTGCTGCATCCGCGTACGCCAAATGCAAGTGCATCAACAACGACATCGGGCAGCTCCTCTACAGTTCACATGTTTCCAACGTCAGTGGTGAATACACCGCCTGCAAAGCGCTTCCAGCGTATTCGTAATCCCTTTGAGCCTGCGTTGGCGGATCGTTTGCATTTGCCGTTGATTGGAAGGTAAGCCAGCAGTTATAATGTATAATTGATACCTGAATTCACTCATATCTTTAGCAGCCCATCACTCTTCCAACGTCCAACTACACCTCAAATGTCGTCCACACAATTTGAATGGACCATTGAGGATGTATCCTCGCTGAAACCGGCAAATGTCGAGCCACACGAAACCCAGTTTCACGATTCACCTGATCCGGACTACGAAGCCAAAGCCCAATCGGCCATTAGTTCCTATTTCAAAGAGCAGCAGATAGTGCCAAGCCCAGTGGATTGCCCCCTGCGTAAACATCGAATTATATTGCAGGAGATGAATGGCAATACCCCAATTTCGAAGCCAGGAAGACGTATACGCGATTGCGGTACACAAACCGAACTAACGTTGCCTTCTATTTTACCAAAAGAATTAGAAGATGCATTATTACCTTATTTTCAACCACATATTGCTTTCGAAAGAGATTACGATGATCAGAGCGAATTCAAAGATCAGCTGGAACATCAACGTTCTAGCAATGGTTCATCTTCGTCTGTGGATACTAAAGATATTTCCCTGCGACGCAAGCTTTTCGATATGCACAACGTAATCCTCATTGATGAGAGTAAAACGCCCACAGGGCACCGTAATCAGCCACATCCACCAGTAATAAAGGTGACATATGCGGCAGCAGCGACGTGCAGCAATTCAAATTCTAGTCCCCTTTCGTTGCGTTCATGGCCCCGTACTGCAATTATGGGGAAACTCTCGGATTCGTTGGATAAGAGCTCATTTGGTTCGCTCTCCCCAATTTCGGCGTCTGATGGCATGTATATTTCGCCTGAGTCGCCAACGCAAGCAGGAAACGACAACGGTTGTGTGAAAGTTGAATCGAGAATGCATACTTTCTTCCGTGATCTCATTGAGGTAGAACAACTTTCACCAATACATCCACCACCACAACGAAATCACTCTTCTAGACCTCAAAAAACTTTGAGAAATTCGGTGAATGCAGTTATTTCACGTGAAAATTATCGCTCTCAAATGAATAACTCAGAGCACACTATAGACGATATATCTGCAGGGGAGGCAGCTGGTGCTAGTGGTGGGGCTGGAAACAGCAGTGGTGGCGAATTGAAGAACGATAAATTCACACCTGAACGCAGTTCATCACCATTACATTGTTGCGTTGAAACCGGTGGAATTGCCACTGATAGTTTCAATGTAAAGGTTAGCCGTCTAATAGTAAATAGCTCTGCCATAAAGAGTGGCACCTCCACAAGCAAGTGCAATAAAACTGCCACCGCTGCTGCTTCTGCGGACGTCGAACACTTTATATTTGATGATACTGATGACATATTAGACGTGGATGAGGAAGACATGCAAATGTCACAGCTGTCGGCATTAAGTTCTAATTGTAGCTCTTCGAATTCGGACACACCACGTAGTAAGCGTAGATCCGCAAGTCGTAAGAATCTATCGCATTCTTTTTCGCTTAATTGGCTGGAAAATGAAGAAGAAGAAGAGAATGCATCTAAGAAATCCATTCCAAATTTAGAGAATTTCATTATAAAGGAGAAACCTTCAGCTCTAGCTCCCACTGCCAATGTAGCTGTTGCATCGAATAATAAACACTCAGTGGACCAACGTCTTCCATTCTATCGCACTGACAGTGGATTTAATGAAATGACCATAAACTCCAATTCATCCTCTCAACAGCCGATGCATCATCATTCAAATGAGCACAGCTGCGAAGCAGCTGCAGTTGAGACTATATCAGTGGTTGAGGAAGAGGACGTCAGCATGGTTTGCTGCTCTTCCACGCCGTCGAAGCAAGTCCAATCTTTTGGGATTTCCACTAACTTTTGATATTTTTTTCTATTTTGATGCATTTTCTTTTGTTTAGCAAAATGTTAGTTTTTTAAGCTCGAAAATTCATGCGATTTTATTTTGCAATATTGATCATCAACCTCAAGGCTTTTGAGAGACTTAAAATTTTAGTTTTATGTATGTAAGTTCTCAATACTCAATAATGCACGCACTTTTGATCCCACCTAATAGCGCCTTTACCGAGAGAAGAATCTGTTCCTAAAGTTTCTTTTGTAGGTTATTTTTTTAGTTTTTAAAAATACTCAGATTATTATTTTATTTCAAGATTTCTGCCAGTATCTACTTAGAAAATTTTAACTTTTTGATGATTTTTTGTGTTTATTTTTTTAATTTATGTTTGTAATTAAATTGCAATAATTCAAAATCTTGTAATGAGAAAAGTAATTCGTTTGCCATAATACTTAGTTTATTTTTTATAACTATTTTTTTTTTTTAGGTAAATCATTCTTTTCGAAACAATTTTAAATTTTTGTTAAAATAATTGAGCAATAAAATTTATTTAATAATATAATTAATTTTTTAAATTCGCATCAACTGGTTAGAACTCAGTAGCGAACCAAGTGGGATTGCACAAAATCGCTTCTGTCAAATTAAAATTTTTATGCAGGTCTAAGAGCATGAGCAACAAAAGGTAGCAACAAAGTGGTGTGAACTAACTATGGAAGAGTTTGGGGCCATCAGTACAGACTACTGAAAAGTGGATGAAAAGGACTCTAGTGCCAACCAGAAAAGTATAATAAATAGTGCAATTCAAGTTTTGATTATTTCAGGTGTGGCCGAAGTAAAGTTGAAAATGAAGAAAAAATGGAAAATGCGGCTGAGTTCCGTGCAACTGGTAATGGTCCCCATAAGCTGAATTTGGTTACGAGCCTCGAGTAATCAAATATTGGTTTATTCGACCTTGCCACATATGTGAATCTGAATGGGATACAACGAAGCATTGAAGCAGATAGTGTTAAAGCAGGTTCCGGCTTGTAAGATGTGTATACACTGAAGTGGTGATATAATTATGAAACACTGGAAAATCACATTTCTTTAATTATCTTGGTTATTTTTGTGAATCCACCGAATAAAGTATGCTGAAATGATAATCTTAAAAACAAAAGAGGATTGGTAAATTTTAAAACATTTTCTATAAAAATTCCAAAAAAAAAAACAAAGTGGTGATATAGCAATGAAATGAACTGTAGAATATTAATAACCCCTTATGAGCCATAGATAGATAATTAATATTTGTTGTTTTGTTTTAAAATTTCTGATTGAAAATTCATAAAAACTGGTTATTTTACAAAGTTTATCCTCTTCGATGTCCAAGGTTAAATACTTTTTACAAGTTTTTGCGTTTTTTTTTTAGTTTTTGAAATTATTTCAGTTATTTTTCTTAAATTCTAATGGTATTAAGAGGAAACACAATTGTTATTTAGTTTCCTTATTTTGCTAAAACTAGAGAAAAATAATTTCAATAAATCAAAAGAATTGAATAATATACAAAAACGTGAGTCCACATATGTGTACTTTTTCAGCGAAGAGGTTATAAATATCGGCTGTTTTGAATTTCAACGGTCATTGCTGCATTTTTCTGAACAATTTCTTCCGATCCCTTTTCCTTTTCACTGAAACACTATAATACAACTCTGTGCGCCGCTCGCTGCATTGATTGGTGTCGTTGCTGCCCATTCTTGATCGCTCGCTCGTTTGTATAGTGCCGATTTGTCGTTTGTGTTGTTGTTCTGGTATTGTGTACGCGGTGTTTTTCGTTTAACTTTTCTTTATTTGTTTATTTTTATATTAAAATATTACTAGAAATAAGGTAAAATTTCCATATAATCGTAATAAAATATTTTATTAAAACTGTGTCTAAAGTTAAATTGAATAAAAAAATTCATAGATTGTATGGCATTCATGTGTAAAGTTCAGAATGCTTAAAAATAGGAAAAAATGTGAAAAAAGAAAGTTTAAACAAGTGTGAAAAATATTCATAGAAAGAAATGTGAATGCAATTCAAGTGAAGTGAAGCTGGCTGCAACAGATAGCAAAATAGGAATAAAGTGTGTGCATGTAGAAGCAAAAAAAAAAAACAAAACGATCAAAAAAGAAGCGCAAAAATTTCGACGGAAGAGCGAAAAGCAGACAGACAACAAGGAAATATCGCGTTCGTTCGTTGCTAGCTGACTGCAATTAAAGTGAATGTGGTGGTTGTTGCAACTGTTGCATGTAGTACATGCTGCAGCTGTTGGAAGTGCACACTAAAAATAGTTGCCTAAAAACCAAAAATTATAGAATCACTACGAATCGACTTTTTATGTCCGGCCGACGTTATTGGTGTTGGTCGCCAGTGAAGCGCGTCCAGCATCCGCGCACCGCACAGCACGCAGTCACCATCATAACCGTTAAGCACACAGCTGCGCAGGCGCTATGAGGCGAAAGTTGTGCATTGTTTGCAATTAAAATTTAGCTTCTTTGTTTTTTTTTTCTTTTGGCTATAAAGAAGTTTTCTGTTTTGAAGTTTAAATGACACTTTTTTTGTTTTGGCTTTTTCGATCACTACAAACAAGTGAATACATAATTAAGATAATTACTTCAACTACTGCCTTAAGCTAAACAATGTAAGTATTTGTTTTTTTTCTTCTTACTGCATTAGGTATGTTAATTGCCTAAAATTTCTATCATAAATATGTAAAAATTTATTTTTTTAAATATTTTTTTAGTATTGTGCCATTTATTTGTTACCAAAGTTTGAAAGCAACAGCAGATAAGAACGGGGAAATTCACTTACTCATACACTAAATTTAAAGATAGTAAAAATTTTATTCATTAGAGATGTCGATCTCGAAACACTTTTCGGGATTCGCTTGGAATTGATAACACTGTTCTACAAATGGAAACTTTTGAAAACGAGCAGAGACGGCACAAACGCACTTAAGGTAATGGGGGGTCGCTGTGTCTGAATCCGTGGTTCGTTTTTCTCTGCTACGTCACAATTGTTTTTGAACCTGACTCAGGAACGGCTCAGCGACAAGGCATTACTAGGCATTACTGGGTTAAGATAACGAAGATAACGAGGATGAAAAAAATAACGAAAGGAATTAATTAAAAAAAAAAAAATTTTAATTTTTTAAGTAACAAAAAATCGAAATTTTTTTTTTGTAAAAATGGATGTTTTGATGATTCGGACTCAGCGAGCCCCCATTACCCTAAGTAAACTTGTCCCGTCTCTGCGCATTTTTGGACAGTTAAACAGTGCAAGTTTTATCAAATATAGAATAACAACTAAAAAACTATTGATAAGATTCAAGATATAACATAAATTAATTGAGGTTTTCACAAAGCTTCATATTCTGCCGTTTGTAAGTGTTCTATGCAATTGTTTTGCCTCTTAACCTTTTGACGCCCGAATTTTAATAATGCTTAGTAGAAATCTTTTGTACTGAAATCATGGTTACTTAGGACTTCCGAAATCATGACAGAAAATTTGTATCTCTATATGAGTCGATACATATCAAAGTCGCCTAAATTTACCATAAGATAATTTTGGGGAAAATCAGATTCTTACTTTTCTTGAAGTCTACTAAAAAAATATTTAGAGAATCGTTCTTGAAAATATAGTGTACTTTCTTTTAAGGCAGTCAAAACACCTAGCGAGTATTTGAAAATTATGCGACAATGCCAAAAAGCCCAACACTTTTTGTAGTTATTGAGGCAATTTAATAAAAAGTTGTGATAAATCACTTAATCTAATCAGTCAATTATCAATTTCCTATTGCATCCGACCCACGCTTTTTGTTTAAAATAATGCAAGTATTTTCATACCTACAAAAACTCAAAATTACAAATTTTCAGGACAATCTGTTGGGGTTAGGAATTTGTATGAGGTTATAAATCTCTATGGCGCTAAGAGAAATTATTTTATACTTTTTAGTCTGTTTTAAAAACGTGGTATGTTAAATTTTTTTTTATTTAAATTATTATTTTCTACTTTTTAGTCTTCTGTGTGTGAAATTTTTTTATTGCCAATCCAACAACTATATAGGCCTAAGCCCTTTGTAAATTTTCCGTGTTGCATTGTGAGACCGATAACAACCAAATAACAAAAGCAGCACTGTTTTATTTTTCTTTGAAATAATATCACATAAAAATAATTTTACTTATGTACTAACGTATTCCCGAACCTTAAAGTGTACTGAAAAAAACTACGATCGTATCGAAAAAAAATTTTTAAAACGATGAATGCAATGCTTTGATCTATGAATCTGAAATGAAGGTGTATTTTGCACTAGTTTTTGAATATAATGCTCGGGAAAAGAGTTGGCGCAAACGTTATACAATTAGTGTACTATAATTTCTACAGAAGAAAATTTCTTAAAGAACATCCGAAGTGTTTTCAAAAAAATTAAGGATGATATATAATATAATCTACCGAGCTGAAATTGAAGAGCGAATTGATTTGAAAGTATCTTCTGGACGACCAAGAAAATTATCAGATAAAGAAGAAAGGGAAATAATTCGAAAAATTTGTGAAAACCTCCGCACTACAACAAGAACAATGGCTTTGGATATAAAAAATGATTGCGGTGTAAATGTATCTCTGAGACTATTCGTAACGTACTTCTAAAGACGGAATATTCTTCAAAAGTAGCCAGGAAGAAACCACTGGTGTCTAAACAAAATGTTGCAAAACGATTGATTGATGTTGTCCCTCTGCGATGAAACACAGATAAATCCTGGAACAGAATGTGAAGCGAGAAGAACGCAACTGAAGCACAGAATGTAGCGTAGCAAACAATGAAGCGCGACAAAGAAAAATGTGAACAGAATGTGCATCTCTGAAGCTTATGTTTATTGTAATTGGAAACACACACAATCATATTTTTCTCCACATTTTTGCAATCAAAGTGCTTTAAACTGTAAACTAATTATTTTTTTTACAAGTTCTATAAATAATTTAGTGCGTTCTTACACCTTTTTATTTTGACAATCAGTTGTTATGCTTGAAGCTCGACAAAGTTTGAAAGTTCTTGTTTTGCGCTTCATCTTCAGCGGCAGCGACAACTTCACATTGTGTTTGATTACAATGAAAATGTATACATTTTATTTTTGACAGATTGTTACTTCACGCTTCAGCTTCACGTTCTGTTCCTTACTTAATGCTTTTTCACAGTGCGGCGCCGAATAGAGTGTGGCGAAATTTACTTTCTACTATAGAAAAAAGAAATAAAAGAAACAGTTAAATTTGAGAATTTATTAGTGAATGAGCGGGATTGCATTTGTAAGAGAAGTGTTGGAGATTTGAAGATATTTGAGGAACTTTATCTTGATATTTGAAGAACAAACTTAATCGCCAGTGTTCATCGATTTGACTTTTTTGACCAGAACAACTCTACAAAGTACAAATATAAATTATGTCAGAATAATGAATCCAAACGTAAATCGTAACTGCGGTAAAACCATTGATACACCTAACAAAGTCCCGTCGTCAACGCAATTGAAAATCTTGGGCCATTCTTGATGAAAAAAATGGCAATGACGGTACCAAAAACACAGAGTCAACCAGTTCAGTACATCATGGAGGAAAATACCTGATGAATACGATTTTCAGAAATTAATTTCATCAATGCAGAAACGTCACCAAGCGGTTATTGACGCCCAAAATGGGCATACTAAATATTGACTTGAAATAGTAAATTTTTAAAACTTTTCCCCTATAACTAATATATATTTTCATAATTTTGCAAACAATTAATTGACTCCTGAATTGAACGTGCATAAGTTTTTTGTTTTTTTTTTTTTTTTTTTAAATGGAAAAATATATTTAACATTATATAAAAGTGAAATATTTATTAAGTAAAAACTTTTTAGTAAATATGTCAGAAATAAAAATTTTCAATTTTTTCAGTTTGCAAACAATTACTAGATAAACTGTTTGTAGATATGAAAGCACTCTCAGTCCCACAGTGCGTTAGTAATAGTAGCATTAGCATTTTTTTCACTTCCACGAAGTTTAAATACTTACTACCAACGCACACTAACAAAAAAAATCAACAACAACAAGAACTTTTTGTTATGTTTTTAGTACCAATTTTTTTTTTTCTTTTGAAAAACCAGTTTCAATTTATTCAACAATACTTTGCAACTTACCAGAAACGATAACTAACAATAAAACTTTTAAATGGTGATTGGAGTAGATGAAACTGTTGCGCATGCGTGCAACATGCATGCAACTAACTACCCAACAACAACACTAACTTTTCTACCTATTCAATGTCCAACATTGTGCTAACGACTCCCTCTCCTTGCTCTCTCTCTATCTCTCTCCTTCTCTATTTGAGGCTAAACTGCATTTCTGTTTACACACAAAACAACAAAAAGAATAAACCGCAACAGTTTCATTTCTACATTTTTGAAAATTTCCTTTTCTACTAATGGCAGACAGACGGACGTACGGATGGACGGACGTACGCTTTCATTAGAATTGCATGCATAAATTTTGTTTTATGTATACTTGTTTACCTGACTGTGAGTGCGTGTGTGTTGTGTTGTGTGTGCGAATGTGTTTGCGTGCTTTTCTCTTTCTCTCATTTTGGCTAGTTTAACCGGATTGTTGTTGTATTTGTTTTTCTTTGATAGTAATGCACTGAAAACTATCTCTATCTATCAATCGAATTGAACTAACTAACATTGTTGGAATCCTGTTTTACTACACATAAAAATATTGCTACTAATACTACTAACTACTTAGTAGTAGTGGTAGTATATTACAGTTTTAGTAGTTAATCCTTGACACACTGACATGCATTCACATTTCACTCACATTGCATTTCAACGCATTAAATATTTCGCTATGAAAATTGTTTACTACTTAAATTTTAATTTATGTATTTGTTATTTTTTTTTTCTCTCTTTTTTTGTTTTTGTGTATTTTTTTTCTCTTTGTCTGAATTCAATAATTTCCATAATATTTTTTTTCTTCTTTTTCTTTTTTGTAATTTTAAATTTTTTGTTTATAAGATTTTGCGCAATATTTCTTACTACAATTAATTTAGTTTAAATATTTTTAGCCTATTTTTTATTATTATTATTATTATTTTGTTTTTATCTTGTACTCAAGTTAATTACTTTAGTTGGATATTATTTGCCGTAATATTACATTTGTTAATATTTTTGTTTTTTATTTTGGGAATTTTTTGCCTTTTCATCACTTTGTTGTTGGTTTTTTATTTCGGTTTTTTGTTGATTTCATTTCTTTCGTTTTAGTTGTTTATTATTTTCAGTTTATAATTTGAAGTTTACCACAATCGAATTCTTTTCATAACAATTGCGTGTAGAAATAGTGGAACAATCAACGGGCTTCGACTTATTCACACCCTGTACCTTATACCACCAGTAATAATGCCATTATCAGTAATCATCTGCAGTTTTTAAAATTCAAAATATTCAGATTCATATTTTCACTATTATTGCAATACCTCATTCCAAATAATAACTTTGTAAATGACCCTACACCATCGTTATTAACGACATAATTTTAAGACAATGACATTATCCGCGTTTACCCTTTTACAAACGAGTATCGTAGAAATTCGTATAAAAAATAAACCCGATGCTTACACTAAAAGCAACTGTGCGATACAAAATTTGAACGATACCCATTTTGTCATAAAGTAAAATAGTGAAAAAACTCAGCCATCGTATGATTTTGGATTATATTTGGAGGTGTGCGGAAGACCCTTAGGCCTTCCATGGTGCTTGAAATTCATTATTCAGGAGTTTATCGGAACGCTGATTACGAAACTGACATCAGATTTTTAAAACCCAATATGACCGACTTTTTTTCATATTCATCGGATTCGCTTTAAACTCGTGACTCGTTAGTTTTCAAATCTGACTTTAAATTCGATTTTCTCCTAAAGATATTATGTGAACTGGTAGAACTGATATCTCGAATTCCACTAAGCTGATTTTAAAAACTAGAAAATTATTACACAAAATAAACTCAGTTGGAAATGCTTAGCAGGACCTCCCAAGAGAAGTAGAAAGGGGGGCGGGGGGAGGAATTATTCTCAAGTTTATTTGAAAATTTCCGGTAACCAGATTTTTTATAAAAAGAAAATCAGAACTTCAATTGAATTGAAAAATTTGTGCATTTTCCAGCAATCCATACATTTCAGCTTTTTATTTAGAAGTGCCCGATAAAAAAAATTACATATTATTGTTTGGGGTTTTAATGACAGATGAATTATTTTCGTTTCCACAAAAGTCTTTGCTAAAAATGGATACTCAAATTCGAAAAATCATTGTGAAAGTTTTTCAACAAAATCCGAAATGGAGTCACTTAAAAATTCCCAAAACTGCTAAGGTGTCCCGTCAAACTGTTAGCCTGGTTTTGAGAAAACCAAAGACATTTTTCATAAAAACCCAAATGCTTCGGGCAGAAAAGTAGCTCCAAAATGCAGTTGCTCTGAATCATTTGTTCGCAAACTGAAAAGGGAAGTTGGTCTTAAATCGTACAAAGCTCAGAAAGTCCCAGATCGGAATCCTACGAAAAATATTGACGCAAGAAATAGAAAAAAAATGCAGGAAAATCAGTATATCTGGATACCCATTTCGTTATTTGAAAATTTTGATTGGATTAGTGTAAAATCAAGGTACTACATTTCTGAAATACCATTAAAAAATGTGTAGTTTTTAAGTTATTCCATATAGATTTAAAAATTTCCGATATAGGTAAATAAGAGCTCTGGCTTACTAATTTACGCAATTAAATAATATTAATTTATATATTTCATTTTCTGATCATTTAAATAAATCACAATATCTATTCCATATTCAACAGTTTGCTATCTTTAGACTTTAGTATTTGTCCAATGTTAGAAATGTCAATAATATAATTCGATTTCAATAACTAAGTGACAATTACACTATAACCTTAACCAAATATTGAATTAAAACTTGAACAAAAACACAAATAAATAAATACAATAAAATAAAGTGATTGTGTTGTTGCTGTTGTATAGCAAGTTAAACTTCCCCGCACACTCTTGTTCAACCGATATTGCGGTCTGGCTGTGCTTACACTTGTTTCACAATCATCATACATAAAACAATTTGGAAATTATTATGAACAAATTGTTACAGATATGTAGCTAAGTATTGTATAAATGATGGTGTTCATTTGAAAGGCATTCGGAATTGGAAATCTCTTTCTTTCTGTGCTTTTAATTGAAATGAACACGAAAAAGTAACATTGCCACAAATAATTCACACGGAACTAATTAAATTAACGAAAACGCTTTTATTATTATTTTTAACTAACTGAAAGTACTTAAAGGCATTAAAGAAAGGAAATGCAAACGCTGAAGTGAATGTGAATGTGTGGGTGTTACTTTTCTCATTCTATGGTTTTTTTTTTTTAAGTTAGTAGAAAGTTTGACATAATCTAATGTACATAAAGAGCTATTTAAATAAATAATTAACATTGACGCAATTAGATAAATGCTTCATAATTCATATCAGATTAGTTTAAATTACATAAGTAAACTTTTAAATTTTTGCTAAAATTAAAAAGACAAATAAAAGTTATATTTGCAATGTCTGATTAGAATTATATTAATTGTTAGAGTAAAGAAATTTTTTCATGTAAAATTTCACATTAGTTTAGCACTTTAAATTAACATAGCGGTAATGTAATGCGAGCGAGGTTATTTAATTGTTCTGAAACCTATAAAAGCTATTCTTCTTTCTTTTTACGACACAGCTACCCATAAAGGTCCTAGATTGAGCTTTTCACAAAGCTATACGCCCCCTTATTCTATCTAGTTCCATACCTTGAGTACTTTTTTTTTAACTTTATACCATTTAAGAACCATGAAGTACACAAACGAACAACGTTTACTACTAGAATTCGGAGTCGGTGGTCGCAAATTTAAGAGCGTTAACACCAATTTTCGGTCGTTCTAATCATCCAACCCGAATGTTAATTCAAAAGCTGGTGCATAAGTTCGAGTTCATATTTTCGCTGCGTAATGTTCCAATGCTCGTGAGACGAAGAAATACTAGGAATCTTGAAATGGAAATGCGTTTGTTGCCAACAACCCAAACAACATTGTGGCGAATTTTACGAAAGGATCTCTGCCTATACGCGTACATGTTCAAATGGACTCAAGAGCTGAAGCCACATGACCATTTGCCACGCCGATATTTCTCAGATTGGTGCCTGGAAAAATTTGACGCCGATACGGATTTTCATCGCAATAGCATCATCTTGATGATGATACAGTCAATGGCGAACGCTATAGAGATGTGATAAACTGGTCTTTGTTCCCGAATTTGCGGCGCATAAATGTAAGAGAGATATGGGTGGAACAGGACGTGCTGTAAAGCGACTGCAACCATCGTTTTATTGGAAACAAAATTCGGAAATCGCGGTATTTTGTGAAATGGATCTGTCAATTGGTCACCGAGATCGTGCTTTTATCCCTGAAGCTGTGTGAAGTCGTTGGTCTAGGCCAACAAGCCAGAGACATTAAACGAGCTAATATTCAACGCGAATATCAGCCGAAAAGTGTGGGACCGTGGTCGAGAATTGGGTGCAACGAATCGTTTGCTGCAAGCGCTTCCTTGGTTGCCATATGCCTGATATCGGATTTCTTTCTCAGATTGCATTACTACGGAAATGCTGATGGTTTGCCCTAACATCTCTGCCGAGCTGCTGCACTCGACACTAACCCAGATATGGGAAGAGGAGCGCATCCCTGAAGACTGTTTTCTTAACGCACTGGTTAAAACACATATAAAAAAAAGACCTTTAACAGTATTGTCGCTTTCTTCTTCAAGGCAGGATACACATGCCGGGTCGGCGATGACGCCCATGTTGATCTTATGCTGACTACATGTGTTGTATCCTGTGATCAAACCCACCAGGATAGAAAGATTCTTTCTCCCCAGATGAAGAAGAGAGTCAGCTGTTCTCCTGTTATGTTCTTTCACAAAAAACTTTGTAGTTTTTGTAGTAATAGACACTGAACCATCTTTTTCTGTGAGCATAATTCATGAATTCGTTGATCCATTGCGTAGTTCTTGCCAAACTGACGCCGATGATCGGTTCCAGACACATTGGATTTGCCTCAGAGCCGTAGTGTGCTGGCACCCATATAAGGCATAACTTATTTAGTCTCGCGACAGTATTAAGTTTTGCCTTACACTCGCTTACGATCTTCGAAAAATTGGCGCGGTTTTCTATGGCTTTATGTGCAGCCTGACTGTCCTATCCATTTTCTTCACCAACCGTTTTCGATTATACAGCAAGCTAAATCCAAAATACCAAAGATCTTTGTTTGGAGAACCGTTTCCATTTCTATTATAGCGAAGAAGTACTTATTCTATTCGTCTAGGTACCAACCAGAACCAGAAAATATGTGTAAAACTTCTGAGGATGACCTCCGGATTGCTTCATTAGCTCCGCTCAGGATATTTCACATCATATTTCTAGCCAAATTTGATATAGGGCAAAAGATTGTCAATCGGCATCGAAAATAATGGGCATTTCTCCGATGGCTGGTGGTGAATCCGTCTGTGACCCGTATAATTTTCATTGTGCCAAACCCTGCTTGACTTGAGTCAAGAACTTCATTGCTTCCCTTTGAATATATAAATCAAGCGGAAGCACATCGAGCAAAACATTTAGAGGATCAACTGGAGTGATACTCATAGCACCAGTGATGCCCAGGCACACACTCTTCTGCAGCTTTTTTAGCGTAGAGATTGTGAACTAAACCAGAACTCTACGCCACCATACCACAGAAGCGTGTGTGACAATAGGCCTAATTAGAGTTGTGTACAACAGTCGGCTTTTGACTCCAAGTTTTGCCAAAAATTCTGCGGCACTGCCAGAAAAGCTTTAGAGCACGAGATACCTTTTGCTCGAGATGAGTTTTCCACGAAAGTTTGAAACCTAGGGTTACTCCTAGATGCTTTACTTCCGAAGACAAAGGCAGGGCAACTCCTTTCAGTACCGGAAGCTGAGTATTAAAGTACTTTGGGAAAATATTTTTCTTCGATAACTTGTCCGATTGCTCGGCAGTTAGACCAAAGAATCTGCTAGGATACCTAAACTCCTCGGGGTGAGTTTAGTAAGAGCCCAGCTAAAATCTAGTTCGGTGAGAAAATGATTTCAAAGTGTGACTCTCAATAGGTCAGCCACCTTAACCAATAAGCCAAACAACTTTTATTCGGATTCACAAACAGACCATTCCTACCATATCATTGGTCGATCTTGTCCAAGATTTTCTGCATCGTGATGCAAATCGCTCTTAGGGACTGTCCCGACACAAGTGCGCATGCATCGTCCGCGTAAGCTTGGACGTGACCGCAAAGATTCTGAATTTTACACTTAGAAGAGAAGAGAGTTAACAACGAAGCACCATAGAAGAGGAGAAAGAACGCCCCCTTGGCGACATCCCTTCGCAACCTTCACCGTGACACTACCGTTATAGTAAATTCAAGCGGAGAGCAATCTCTTGGCTAGCATAAAGTGAAACCATCTTAAAATGACTTCTTCAACACCATGTCTTCTGGCCGCCAAGCATATCCATTGTCGAAGGGCCCCTCAATATCAAAAAATACCCCCAAAATGTATTGTTTTGCTTCAAGCCCCTCTTCAATTATGCAAACACAGTTATGAAGAGCTAATTCACGTGACCGTCCACTCTGATATGCATGTTGCTGGCTGTTTAAAGGGATTTGAACCAGTACCCCCGATCTAATGTACTTTTCCACCATGTGCTCCAAACATTTAAGTAAAAACGATGTTAAACTTATAGGTCTAAAGCAAGGTTAAGTAAGGTTAAAGTAGCAGCCGTCTGCAAAAAATCTCATTGTGATACCACAGTACGGCGCGACTCCCGCATTTAAGGAGCGGAGAACCAAGAGAATTCCATAATGAATTTGGCTATGTCTTTAATATTTATGGATGATAGCTCTGACAGACTAGTAAAGAAATGTGAAACCAAGAGTTTTAGTCTCCTCCTGGCCTTGAGATGGGCATTCGCACATGAAATGAAGGACTGTTTCTTCTTCTTTCTCGGAGCCGCAACCCCGATAAAAGTCATTGAATGGCAGTCCTACTCTGGCAGTGTATTATGTATTATGCAGTGTACCTTGAGCACCGAAGTCGTAATGCTGATGGAGTTTCTACTATGGTTGAGTAGCTGTCTGGTCCGTCTATTGTCCATAGTGGTCCATGTTAGCCTGGTAATACCACAAGTATGCTTCGCTATCCAGGGTCTTTTTGCTTCCTCAATGTAGTTTTTTGCTTAATGGCCAATTTAATAGACGTAAGAGGGACACCAATGGTGCAGGAAGGTGATATATCTGTAAGCTGCGAGCCCTGTTTTGCTAACTCGTCGGCATTGCAGTTACCTGAGATATTCATATAGGTGGACCTGCGAGGGACTCGGCAAAAAGTTGATTGAAGATCGGCAGTCAAGAACAAGCTTTGATGTAGTGATAAAAACACCGGCAAGGGACTTGATTGCTGCTTATCTGTCCGTGTAGATGCGGATATTCGCATCAAATGAATCGTTACAATTAAACCACTTGGACGCTTGATATATAGCCATTGCTACCGCATGAAAGACGCTCCAACGATTCGGAAGTCGGAAAGAGAGTCTGAGATCCAGCTTACTAGAGAAGATGCCACAGCCAACTCTTTCCTCCAATTTGGACCCATCTGTATACATAGATGCCAATTGAATTGTCAGTGGCCACCTCGTCATTAACCCATTCCTCTCTACTAGGGAGTCAGAAGCAATAAACATCTTACTGGCAAACAACATTCCACATGTCCTCATTCGATTGCTTACGATAGCATCGATTGTCACTGCAACCGGGGTGCGCTGAACGATCAAACCCCGTAGCAGGTCTTAAGCTGATAATTGGGGTGAATATCATGATTTTTTCAAGTCTTTCTGGTTTAAGAGTTGGGTAATGACCGAAAATTTTCTTAAGCTCTCCGCACTTTCCAAATACCACTGGAAGAGTGGCACCATTGTCAGCCAATTAATTCTCTCATTTTAGTTTTATCTGATATATTGCGTTTTGAGTATAAAGTAGCAATAGTTCAAAATGTTCTCTTTCTCAAAAGTTCCCTTGAATACCTCTGATCTAATCGTTAATCTAGCCTGCTATTTACTCTGAATCTATGATAATTTAGCGTTACCATAACTAATTAAACAATATATTAGAGAATAAGTGTGATAATAAATGATATAAACGTTGTAACGAAAATTTGTTGTTAATTAACTGCTCACATATCTACAATATTTATATAAAAGATTAGCTCATCAATCAAGTTTTTCTTTACTGAGGTATGATTTAAAAATAATATAAAATTAGTTAATTACTAAATATGTATAAGAAATGCAATTTCAAGGAACATCAAGTAACACTTAATTATTACTTGATATGATATAATTATATCATGATTTCTAAATACTTGTTATAAAGTTGCACACTAAAAAACAACAACTAGAAACAAAAACAGCCAAGTTTGTTGTATGTTAGAGAAGTTAGATGAACTGTAGGGGTAAGAAGAATTAAGTTAAAGCTAAGCAATGAACTTACTTTTCTACTTTTTCATAATTCTCGCGCGCCAGTTGCCACTAACCTTTGCAACAACACTACAAGAATAACAACAAATAAATACTTTAAGTATACGCAAGTGAAAAAAGAAAAATGAAATACAAAAGAAACTTTATTGTAAAATCCTAAATCACACAAAACGTAACGAAAAAAAAAATAAAATATAATAAAAAAAAGAAACATGCTGCTGCTAATAACAAGGTAGCAAAAAAAAAAAGAAAAAAGTAAACTCGATTTGAAAATTCTAAAAAAAAAAGAGTAAGTAGCAAATCACCTGCTATTCCAGTTTAGAGCAGCAGCGTATAAAACGAATACGTTCAATAAATAGTAAGTAGCACTCACTCACTCTCTGACTGACTGATGGAATGAAGCTGAAGCAGCACCCAGTTCAATGTTTAGAGACTATTGGTTGGGAGGAGGTGGATCGGGTGGTTCTTTCGTTGTTATTTCTGTAGTTTTTTTCGATTTGGCCATTTTGTTGGTTGGACACACTCATTTGTACGTTCATGTCTGTCAAAGTAATCGTTCTCGCAACAGACAGTCAGTCAGCCGAACCAGCCAGTTAATAGGATTAAAAAATAGCGCAAAATGAAAAAAAAAAAAAAATACTTACAAGTATATAAAAAATTTTTATTTTGTTCTTTAGTTATTTATTTACTACCTAATTGCAATTGTAAGTAAGTAAGTAATGTAAAGTAGTTAAATGTCTAAAGTGTGGAACCATTTTATTCAACCTCTACCATCATCTCCTACTACTACAGCTACCTACTTTTGCTATTATTTTCTTGTAGTATTTAAGAGTGCAACTAACAAAAAACCAACAAGAATGGGGCACGTGTCTATATGATTTATATGAGTTTTAGTTTTACTTTGAAAAAAGAAGTTTCCAATCAGCTCAGACATGTTTCGAAAACCGCTCCGAACAAAATTTAATTTAGAACATAATTAATTGTGAGTGGTTTCGATTTCAATTGTAAGCAGATTTCAGCATATGTCTGAAAATTAATTAAATATTTTATCTCATTCTTTCCTGTTTTTTCTCTCTCCTTGGCTTACTATAGAAATGTAAATAATTTTTCTGCGAATATTTGCAATTTTTATTCAATTAAACGCATATGCAAAATCTTAACTCGCTTTCCCGCATTTAACTCTGCTACATCTATCTTTCTCTCTCTCTCTCGAATCACAAAAGTTGTTTACCTTGATTGGCATTTAACATTTTTAGAAACTTTTGTTTTTTTTTTTTTTTGTTTTGATTGAGTTTTTTCCATTTGCAAATACGATTAATGGTTAATTTCTTGTTAACTCTTTCGTGAATATCAAATGACTTTATGCTTTTATTGACAAAGTTATGGTAACTAACACATGTAAGACAATGTTGTTCGACGTGCTGCTGAGATGCATAGTCAGAATTCGAATTGGTATAAATATTTCGTTTCGTCGCTGAACCAACATACCGGCAAGTTTGGCAACTCGATTTTGTTGCCTTTGTTAGCTCAGAAAACAAATATCGTTAGGCTTAATCTTAGTCTATAAGAAAAATATTTTTTTTTCAGGGATTACTGAACGAAGCCTGCCACGACTAAAGGGCGCCAAAGAAAGAATTTGAAATCTATTAAAAACGGCTTCTTGTAAAATCTCAAGTAAAGCTATTACCCATCATTGACTCCTTTTTGGAAAGATCTGCTTTAAATTCATACTTTGACGGGCTAGACAGCTGTTGTTGTTGCTGTTGAAGTGGTGGTTCGTATCACGAACCCAATTATCGCTAACGCGTTGTTTTGATATCACATCCTCAGTCATTTCTGGTTTGTTTAGTTCTGAGGGCAGGGCGGGGTAATCAGATCTATCCCGACTGATTTAGGAAGTTTAAGACTTTGTTTGGACTTATTTCACATAGTTTCCTAAGGTTATTGAAGTAAGGTTTACCCAGGGTCTTCACGCTGGTTCGTGCCAAAGCCGGACATTCACAGAGAAAGTGAGATATAGTCTCTTTTTTTCTCCGAATAGTCGCAGCTGTAGCAAGTGGTGTTATGTGGGATTCTCATTTTGGCTGCTTGCTCACCAAAAAGCCGGAACCCAGTGATGACTGCCGTCAATTTCGAGATATCCGGTTTTTGTTTATAAGTTTCATAGTTGTAGCCGGGCCATATTGCTCCGCTTAATTTTCAGGTCGGCAGCCTTCTCCATCTGCAATTGGCTCTTGCGAGGTATTTTGTGGAGATTTCTCGTTTGACCCAGTTTAGAGGAGTAAATACCTATTTGGCCAAGGATTTATGCAGCGTAGAGCCTTTACGGGCCAGCTTGTCTGCCTTTACATTACCCTCTATGTTCCAGTATTCCGGAACCCATATCAAGGTATTATTATGCTGTCGGGCTTGGTCCGTAAGACTTTCTTTACACTGGTTTACCAGGTTAGATGTTGTTGTTGACTAGAAAGCTACTTAATCTTAGCTGAAACTCGATCAGCATTACGACTTCGGTCCTAACGGGAGACTGCATCATGGGGAGACATACTGCAAGACTAAGACTGCCACTCAATGAGTTCTGTCGATGCTGCGGCTCTGAGGAAGAAGACGAAACAGTCCTCTCTAGCCAGGAGGAGACTAAAACTTCTGGGCTCACCTTTCCCCACTAGTCTCTCCGAACTAACAACCATAAATATTAAGGACATAGCCAGATTCACTATGGAATCTTTATGGATCTCCATGGATCTCCTCTGGTAAGCTGTTTTAAAGTTAACCTCATCCTTTATTTAAGGAAATCAAATCTGGGTTCTACCTTGATCTCTCATTACCTTGAATTTCTAGTTTTGAGCTCGTTAATGTATAATTTTTAATGTGTTTTTAGGGTCATTAACATTTTAGAAGTTAATCTGCAGAGGAGACTTATTTATTTTTTGTAATATTAATGAAGTATTATTCATCAAGCAAACATTAGCATGTACAGGGTGAGCCATCTACACGTAACCCGTATAAGTTCGTATTAACTTTGACATACGTTGTCAAATTGACAAATGTTACACCACTCTTAAGGAAACATTTGAAGTAGATATTTACCATGGAATAACTACACGGCCACCGAACGCACTGAAATTGTTCACATGTACACCCAAAATAATTTCTCAATCATGACCACCCAGCGTACGTTCCAAAGAAAAAATTAAATACTAAGTGCTCCTGTAAAAAATACCATAAAGCGTTTTTTTGCGAAAAGTTTACAGTGAGTAGTAATCTCGGCAATGCCAAGCATCCAAATAAACCGCGCTCCAACGGAAATGTTGCTCTCGTACTGGCCAGTGTTGAAAGGTCCCCGAAAACATCCAGTCAACGTCGATATGCGTAGTTAAGCATCCCAAGAACCAGTCTCCCATGCACAATTCATGACCATTTGAATGTATTCTCGTATAAAACACAAGGAACAAACAAGATCGAACCACACGACAAATTTCGTCGAGTTGAATACGGCAAATTTTGTGTCGAAATAGCCGAGAATGAAAACGATTTTTGGAGTCAAATCATCATATGTGCCTCATGAGCGGCAAACAAACAAAATAGCCGCCACTACGCCACTGAAAACCCAAAATTAATCCATGAAAAGCCTCTCTATGACCAAAGAGAGACTGTCTGGTGTGATATTACCGCCTAATGTGGGGTTGGGCCGTACTACTTCGAGGACAAACGGTTGAAGCCAGTTAACGGTGAACATTATCGAGCAATGATAGCCGATTTTTATATGTCGATTGTGCGTAGAAAACTCATGTGTAACTTTTGGTTCCAACAAGTTGGCGCTCCATGTCATACCTCGACCGCCACGACCAATTTATTAAATTCATTCTACCCTCGCTTAATAAAGAAAAAGGGCAAGTTTGACTGTACCGCGTTCCCCCGATTTAAAACCGCTAAACTTCAATCTGTAGGGATTTTTGAAATTCAAAGTCTACATTGACAAGCCGCGGAATCTGACTCAACTTAAGACCAACATCGAACATGAAATAACGGGTTTACCAAGAGCAACCCTCAAGTGATGGAAAATGCCGAAGAACGACCCCATTAAGTCATCAAAGCAAAAGGCATGCACTTGAACCAAATAATAATCAAAAAGTACAACAGCTGACATATATTTCTTGAGTCAAAATAAATGCCTTAAATTTTTATTTCGGAAACAAATGGGTCACATGTAGATGGCTCACCCTGTAGTCTTCTTTGCGTATTGTTGTTTCGATTCTACATTCTACCGAGAGATCGGACCGTTCTCCAAGTGATTGTTGGGTGGAATCGCATTGCGTTGTATCCTATTATTCTTTTTTTTCTCACCAAGTATGGAGACTAGTAGTCATAGCCTAGCGATAAGTGTGCAGGACTGCTACACAATGTACTTAAAGTCTTTAAATATATGTCATTCCGAGGTCAGAAAGCAGATTTTTACTAATCTATCAGTACTATAAAAATTGCTAAAATGTTGGGCCGTGATGGTGCAGGTCCTTCTAAAGGGGTTTCATCTGTATAACGAGCAAGTTTTGAGCAATTGTTTAAGAATTTCTTGTGGCGATATTTAAATATATTAGATATATTCAAATTTCAAATCGATCCGACAAATATTCTGGAAATTGGTGCAAATTGAAAAAAAAAATTCGCTGTATGTAAAGAGCTTTTAAAACTTTGAATTTGTTTTTCTCAAAACTATGTTTTCAAAGTCGGTGAGTAAGATTTCTCAAGAGCTTTTTTACACAACGATTTCATCCGATCAATTTTGTATTTCTATTGACTTCTTTGTTATTCGTTTTATATGAGTGGAACAGAGATGCGTAGATTTTGATTCGACTTTCATCTCTCCTCCCTCGCCAACAAACAGAAAATTAGTGAGAGAAACCGGGTGACTTGCTCTCTTCTCAAATCATTAAAACAATGCAGTGTTTGGAAATGAAAACCAACAACAATGCAATGTAAAGTTGGAAGCATAATTCAACGTGTTTCCTCTAAAATATTATATTATGTAAAATTCTAGTTATTTACCAAAATGTTCAGTTTATGCAGGGAGGGTATGCATAAGTCGTTGTAGACCGACTAAAACTCATTCATTTTTTATATATTTTTTTCTTGTCTTGGGTCTTATTGTTGTCTTTTAATTTTCTTTTGACATTTGAAATATTTATGATTTGATTGGCTTGAAATTATCAATAATATGACATAAGATTTTTTAATTTAATTTATTGTTCTTAAGTTATTATTATGTTTTAATAATGGAAACAAAAAAAAGTATTCACCTTTTTTGAGGTTTAAAAAATGACGTGCTGCCTTAAAAAGTGTTAGAACATCAATTTCATTATTTATTTATGGTATATTGTAAATTTTCAGCGTAAAACAATTAATGTATAAATAAAAATTAATTTGTTTAGATAAATCTTTTATTTGTTTCTAATTGATTTGAGATTTGTGTAAACAATGTTGCTAACCTAACAGCAGTTCTCATTCCTCAATGTTAAAACTTTTGCAACAATGTTGCTACATTCACATTCACTCATATACATTTTAATACCTTTTACAAATGTTTATATGCAGCAACAACAACATAAGCATAGCACAGCACCAAAACACAATAAGAAGAAAGAAAGAAAAACAAATGGCATCACAATAACAACAAAAAGAACAACAACAATAACATTAACAATGGAAGAGATTTTTTGTTGTTGTTTTTTTGCCTTTTTTTTCAATATAAAATAAAGTTTGTTTAACAAAGTGTTTTCAACACGCCATAAAATTCGCAAACATAAGGTGAATTTCCGTTTGCGTATTGCTAGTGATGTGTGCTGCTCTGCTTTGCTCTGCTATGCGCATACGATTTGTGCTCATTTGCTCTATTGTTTTGTTGTTGCCATTTTATTGTTGTGCTTTTTTTTATATTTTTGCTCTCAATGTGTAAATATAAATTGTTTATGTATGAAAGTATGTACATTAGGCTGGAACGAAAAGTATTTTTCATTTTTTATTTTCTGTAATTGCAATTTAAATGTCCGAAAATAGTGGCACATCAAGGTTTTATATCCTGTGAAGTTTAAAAATTATTAAAAAACTGATTAAAATACTATAGCTTTTGCGATTTTGTCATCGATATTGTGCAAATATTTTTAGCCATCAGTGGGCTGGTGTTACGTGAAATTTGTTAAGGCAGTGTGTCGAATCTGCCACGGTGTTTAATGTGACATACTACATTTTTTTTAACCTTAGGTTTTTGGTAGATGAAATCTGACTACAGTCCTGAGATATTTAGTTTGTAACCAGACATTTTAGATAGACAACACGTATTCGTAAATGGATTAAGTGAGGGTTATAGAAAACATTGTATAAAAAAAAAATTCTGTAAAAGTTTTTTTTATATTTTTTTTAACGTTCACAAAATATTTTATAACTTTTGGTTTTATGAACTCTTCTTAATTTATATTCTTTCAAAGTGTAAAAAAAGAACTTCTGTTTATTTTTGATTTTCTTCATAATGCGATCTTTGTTTCAAAATAGCACAATTCCAATTTGACACATTTTATGTGTTGAATGTGCCACATCCTTTTTATGTGCTAATTGGTTGAAGATCAGTTGTCGATTTTTGCATCATTTGCTTTGAAATGTTGCCTGCACGTATTAATTCTGTTGATTGCAACGAATGCATTTGAAACGCTCTAATACATTCTACACGTGTATTCAGCGAACCAGAGTACGTGCTTTAGGATCCCGAAAGTTATGAAGATTTACAAGATTTTCTTATATAACATTTTTTCATAGACATATTTTCCTAATAAACTTCTCATAACCATTTAAAATCAATTATGTTTTAGTATTTTTTTGATATCCATTTTTTCAGATATTAATTTACTTTACTTACAAAGCAAAGAAAAAAAGGGCGTATCAGTATTCATAGTATTGTACGTCGCTGGCGCCAACTTTCGCCCATATTTCCGCCAATTTTCGAATCCCATCTCGAAAAAAGGAGTATTTCGCGTATTTCGACGCGATTTGTCTTGGTGGATGATGACTTTGTCGTGGCTCTCTTGGTACTGTGGCAATTTTTCCTTCAATGCTCAACTCAAACGCATCAATTGCATTCGGTATCAAGCTGCTGTGATGGTTTCACTCGGTTTCAGTAGCTCGTAGTATATCAAACTGTGGCGCCGTGAATGTTCGGTTTGACGGTCGTCGTAGAGACATGACTCGTTCTTTCAGAGTATAAAAATGCAAACAACTTTCAATATGGCGGCGATGTCGATACGTTAACAGATGTCCAAACTCAACTTATGACAATTTTGATTTACGTATTTCGACCAGCGCTTACTGATGCAGCTATCTACGGAAAACGGCGAAAGCAAAGTTGTACACCTAATACAAAAATTAGTCAATTCTTTCGCAGAAACGAAAAAAATAAATTTATTGAACAACTATCAATTCAAATAGTAATCCTGCAATATACTTACCGATTTCAAACTCACTACCGTTGCCATAAAAAAAGTATCAAGTAGCAATTAGAGCTTCCGTATACACGTGTAGTACGTGTGCACGTGTATTGAGAAAATTACACCGAAAACACGAACTGCATGCGTTTCAAAGACATGGTTCACGAGTAGCTCGAATGTGTAGTTAAAAATTACCTGCAGCTTACCTAGACTAAGGCACATGAAATTTGAACTACACGTGCAGTTTTTGTTTCAAGTGCACGTGTAGTTTAGTTTTGTGGTTTTAAAAGAAAACTACAAGCAGTTCCAATGTTTGTGCTCACGTTTATAAACGAAAGATCTAGTAGCAATCGGTAGGTGTATTCTGCAAAATTGTTCAGGGTAATATCATCTTTCGAAAAATCATCGATTCATCGTCACAGAAATCAAGAAATTATGTTTTGCTGTTGTGTGTTAATTTTTTAAGCATTACATGCGAACTTCAAACGGAATATAGCAACAAAGAATATTTAAATTTCGCTTTCAAATTTTTTAAGGTTAGAATTCACCCCAGATGAGAACTTTCCCGCACAATAACTAAAGATAAAAATTTTTTTTGCGATTTCGTTCCAGACTAATGTACGTAAGCAGTACGAAAGAGAATGCATTATATTTAACAAATTCAACAATGCGAGAGAATGTCATAATAATGAGAGAGCGAGTGTGTGTACTCAACTCTCAGCAAAGTATTTAGTAGTAGTCAAAAAGGTACAGAGAAAAGGTAGACAAAATAAGACGAAAAGAACATAGAAGGTAATGATTGAGACTGGCATCACTAGCACATTACTGTAGTATGTGTGTGTGTGTGTGTGTTGGCAAACAATTGATATAGTACATACGCGTAGAATGTTGAGAAAATAGAGAATGGAAAAGAAGAGTAAAAGAAACAGGAGGAACAGGAACTAAAACTGGGAGGAAGGTAGAAAGCAAACAAGAAACAGACAGACAAGATAGTAGGTAGCACTGCAGAAGTTGTTCTCCCACGGACAACTGTGCTCCTTCTGCCGCCTGCATTACTACCAACCCGCCGCAATCTATCCACATACACATTTTCAACCATCTATCCATTCAAGCAACCAACAACCATGCTATGCTACTGCATAGCCTCAAGCGAACAAAAGCAAGCAAGCAAGCAAACAAACTCATATGCCAATCTATTTTGCGGCACTGCTGTTTTTGCGGCTCTGTGGCTTTTGCCATATTTTTGCTGTTTTTAGTCATGTGAACGCATTCGAAGCGTGAGAGCGTGAGCAAAAATACAAATAAAAAACATAGCGAAAATCAAATTTGCCAAAAGCCAAAAACGAAAGAAAAATAATACTTGCTTGGTTAATAATAAAATCAAAAAAAAAAAAAAAAAAAAAGAAAAGAAAAATAATGAAATAAAAAATAATAAGAAAATACGCGAAATAATATTTTCACGTGACATTTCCTCTCAAGATAAGGAAAATATAATAATAATAAAAAATTAATTACTCGTACTTGTTTTAAAATTAAGTAAAGCAAATAAATAATAAAAAAAAAGGTTAAAAACGGAAACAAAGTTTTCATTTTTCAATTTTTGTATGATTTGCTACGCTCGCTAGTCGCTACCTTTTAGCTTCCGTCGCTTAGTTGCTCGGTCGGTTAGTCGGTTGGTCGGTCGGTCGCTTCTTTTAGGTGGAATACTATCGTTACTGCTGATAATAAAAAATAATAACAAGTTGAAAATAAATATCGATAATATTTGTACTTAAGTATTACTACCTAACTAATGCAATAAAAACACCAACAACAACCAGCCACTTCATGGAAAAATAATAATTTACTACTTCTTTACGTTTCCCCCCCCCCCCCCCCTACTGTCTGCCTGCCTGCTTGTATTTTATCATCACTATCGCTTTAAGTAAGTAATCGGCAATCATTCATTGAATAATGATTACCGATCTATCGTGTCCAAAAAATTTACTTCTGATTTAAAAAGTGATAAAAGAAAAAGAACTGTCTCTTCTTCATTTATAAATGCAAATATAATATATGTGTACACGTGTGTGTGTGTGCTGTGTGCGTGTTGGTGTCGTATGGTTTGCCTCAAGGCGGCCTTAAAAATTGTTTACTTTAATTTCTGAATGTTCTTCATTAAAAAAACAAAAAACATTCATCGTTCATAGTGCAATAGATAAATTTTATAATCAATCAAGAACAGAATTTAAACAAATTGATATAAAATTGAATAAACCTCTCTAGACACGTAATTCTGCAAACTCCTCACTTCTCTCTCTCTATCTCTCTTTCCCCCTCTTTCTCTCTATCCGATTTAACTTAACATAGTTAGTTACTCGTATATATGTATGTAGTGCACAAACAACAAAATAAAAAAAAAAATGAAATAAGCTCAGTGTAAAATGAGCAATGTTTCCTTTTCCTCCTGTTCCGTATGGTTGTTTTTTTTTTTTTTTTTTTTTTATTCTCTTTAATGCTAAAAACTTTTTTTGTTTTTTTGGTAGTTTCTTGTTTGTGTAATGCATTATTAAATATATTCGTATGTAGAAAATTACTCTACTTCCGTTTAATGATAGTTGCCAGATTTCCATTGCGCTTTTTTTTGTTAAAATTATGCTGATTGAAGCAGAATGACAGATTATGGATAGGAGCATGTGATATAATTGTCAGATATAAGGGGTGAACCAGAAAAATGTAAGAATATTTACGTATCCATTATACGCAATTGTCAAGAGTTAGTACCCCGTTATCTTCAAGTGAAAGTATCCAGAAATAGTGCAGTTTTTTGTTTTATATTAGTCATTTTTATCTTGGATTTACTTAAATCAACATGACGAGCCAACATGAACAGCGCCGCAAATTAATACTGGACATTTACTTGACTGATAAGACGAAGTCTAGACTAAGCATTGCAAGGGAAAGCACAGCGAGTTTAGCGACGGTTTATAACGTCATAAACAACTACAACGCGGGAAACTCCATCTGCAGAACCGAAGTATCAGGCAGAAAAAAGGGTCCAAATTACCCAGAAGTGCTGAAAAAGGTTGTTAGTACATATCGGGCTAATTTCGCGAGGTTGACTCGAGGTGTTAGAGCTACAGCTGGTACATCGCAAGTCAAGGGTTAAGGACCTACAAACAGCAGAAAGTACCTGACCGGTCGGAAGCAAAAGAAAAAATAGCGAAGACACGTGCCCGAAAGCTGTATGACAATTACCTAACCAAATCCAATTGCGTGATTCTCGATGATGAGACCTACTGTAAGGCGGATTTCAACCAGTTGTCTGGGAATGTCTATTTCACAACAAAGAATCGGAATGCAACACCCAGAAAATACTCTGAAGTAAAATATACCAAATCTCCAAAACGCTTCATGGTTTGACAAGTTATTTGCACCTGCGGTCTACGGAGCAAGGCGTTCATTACGACAGGAACAATTAACTCCAGAATTTTTATAGAAGAATGCCTGCAAAAACGCCTTCTAGCATTTATTGGACAGCACATAGGAACCTCCAGACCCCCAAGTCATTACTGCAGGTCAACTATGGGATGGTATAAGGAAAATAATGTCACAGTGGTCCCAAAAGAGGCAAATCCTTCCAACTGCCCGGAACTTCGGCCTATTGAAAGATATTGGGCTATAATGAAGCAAACTCCTAGAAAAATGAAGAAAGTTTGAAAAAATGATGTAGAATTCCGAAATCGATGGAAGCAAGCCTATGCAGTAGTCACTGAACGTACTGTCCAGTCTCTGACCAAGAACGTTAAGAAAAATGTTGAACCGCTAATAATATTTGAATCAACTTTTTTGTGAATTATATGTAGTTTAAAAAATGTTTAATAAACGGAACTTTATTTGAGTGAAATTGGACTGTTGGTTGGTTTTTAATGTCTCCGTAAAAATTCTAAAACTTTTCTGGTTCACCCCTTGCATATTTTTTATAGTAAATAAAATTTCTTAATTTGTGTTAGATTCAAACTTATGAGGCTTGTCAGGTCGTACTTTGATTGTATTTATTCACTTGGCTATCACAACAACAAAATTAATCTATTGGTTAACGTTAACATTTCACGAATTGGAGTTAATCGGATGTCCGATAAACTATTTAACTACTGGTACCATATTCGTATATACAAGGCTAGTCTAACTAGTTGTGCATTGAGCACAACCCAGAGCAGCTCAATAAAGGCTAGTACATCAGAAGAGCACTATGCCTCTTCTGAGAGTCACCACACACTAAGTACAGTTGCTTTGCAAATATTGGAGTTATTTCCCACTAATAAAATTTTAAACAAAAACCAAAATCTCAAATAAAAATGAACATATTTCCTTAAAAATCATATTTGAAACTCAAAAACTTTCATTTCATGTTTCTGCTTTGTTTATGTGCTGTTCCTATAGGCTGAGTTCAATGAGCGATTAGTTTTACTCAATAAATCTACACTTAACTTTCGTCTGTAACTAACAATGTTTTGTAATCATCTGTTTGTTAGTAGCAGGTCTTTCATGCGACGTCTATCTAGTTTTGGTCAAATATGTCTCGTTACTTTGCATGTAGTTTCTAACAACTACTTTTCGGAAGTGATGTGCAACAGTTAGCATTTTGAAAGTCATTATCAGTTTCGTTCCCGGGTATTTGTGGATGGCCCGGAACAGACTCTTTTTTAGTTTGTGTATACCTCTCTTGCACGGGTGGGCAATTCGTGCTCAAGGTTATCGGTTGTCGTTAGAAAGAGTAAATGGTTATTGTTCAATGTGGATGATTCTTGCATCAAATGTTTTCCCCCTAAGTTTATATAATTCTGTTGAGCTCTGGCGCAAATATAGCCATTTGTAACGTAAGCGACGCATCGATGTTTCTAAAAAGTTTAGGAAAAACTTAGAAAAACAGATTCATAAATTTCAAATCCGGTACCCAAAATAAAATTTAAAACATCAAACATTTTTTTTTTTTGGTAACCCAAAACCATTTTCGATAATCTATTTTTTGGTAATCCATTACCATTTTTGAAACTAAGCATTTTTTTGTCTGATCTTTGTAAGATGTCTGCGATGGAATTTTCTACATGTCCTAGACTGCTATGCAGGATACCTGGATTCGATTCTCGGTATGGTCGAAAAACCAAAAACAGAAAATTCAAATTTTCTTACAAGAATAAAAATTGGGTAAGAAAAACTTTTTACTTCACCATTCGGTTTCGGCATAAAACTGTAGATTCCTTCCATTCATGTACAAATAAAACATAAATGAAAGCGAAAAGTTCCGTCTAGGCCCTTCAAAGGCTGTTGGCCTACATTAGTAAAGACGAAAACAAAAACAGAGGATAATTTTTTGTCCTTTCTCTTATTTACGTTATGTGTGTTTGACAGTGATAAGGAGTGAAATCGAAAAAATCTTAACATATGAAAAAATTCAATAATTTTTAAACGGTTGATCTTAGAGTTTTGATTCTTTTTTTTTATTTAATTGATAATATTTTACAAATTACAGAAAAATATAAATTTTATAGTTCTAACCACTATTTATGAACTCCTAGACCTTTTTTGGTAAGCCTTCCATTAGAGATTTGATAGTTGTTTCAGAAACCTTTTTGGAACAGTTTGCCCATCTCCTTTTAAAATCTTCGATATTTTGGGACACCTTTTTTGTGCTCTTTAAGTTTCTTTTCACAAGAGCCCAATATCTCTCCGCTGGTGATTTGGAGGATTGGCCTCTCTTGGTACAAAAACTATGTTATTACTTTGGTACCACTCCAGAGCTTTCTTGACGTAGTGATATGATGCCAAATCGGGCCAAAAATATGTGGACACATTGTGCTCTCTTATGAAAGGAAGAAGTCTTTTTTTCAAACATTCTTTGATGTATATTTCGGTATTTATAGAGCCCACTGTAATAAATGACTTGCTTCTTTTGCCGTTGCCGCAACTGCATATAGCTTGCCATAGCAGGAATTTTTTAGGAAATTTTGTCTGCTTTTGGATTCTAAATTGTTCTTCGACATTTCCTCGAGCATCAGCAACATAAAAATTTTGACCCAGAAGCTGCGTAAAATCTTGACTTTGTATGTTTTCAAACCTGCATTGCCGTTAACTTTTCGCACCAAATAGTCAGAGCACTGGGCTAACCGGGCAGCTTTTCTACCAGATGTGTTTGGAGATTTTTCAATATGGTTTCTATTTCCTTGACTTTCCCAATATCATGTGGTCCTTGTTTTCTTCCCGAACCAGGTTTCCTATCGATGGTCGAATTCTCCTGAAACTGTTTAATAACATTGGAAACAGTTTGACGGCAGACCTTCAATTCTTTGGCCAATTTTTTTGTAGGACCAATTTGGATTTTTTTGAAAATTTTTAATAATTTTCTTCACTCATTTTGATCAAACTCACTATAAATCAACATGTTTGTCATTAAGAATAACAACTAACATATTTTTCAAAGATAACTAGATCAAAGAAATTTTTAAATTGTACACCCAAAAAAAATTATTAGGTAAAATGTGTTTTAAGATTTTTTAAATCTCACTCCTTATGTTAACCCATTAAGGTCCATGACATATGGCATCACAAATCCACCCAAACTTCTCTGCCACGAAATTCAATAATCCACCAACGGAAAGTGTTTAAAATTTAACATGTTTGGCTCTTTTGGTTGTTGTTGGTCGTTAATGGGTTAAAAGACAAAAACGGTGTTCCTCAACACTACTAGGATCTACTAAGGCTTACCCTAATATTTGGTAGACGGTCTAAGAGATTTCGGCACAAGAACAACAACAGCAACTAATTTTGGGAATTTATAACGTTGTAGAATAAACTTAAACTTCACAAAGTTTAAGAATGTTATTTAATCCGGGTATATGTCGAATATGTAGTGAAGAGAAAAAAGAGTTTTATGATTCAGTGAAGACCTTATGGGAATTCGGTTTCGTTACTGAGGTATATTTTTCTACAACCGCACAATAAAGTCGATATCTCTCCCATAAAGGTAATCAAATTCCTCACAAGAAGAACATTGCAATCACCCTTAGCTCGTCTCAGTGATTTAGAATCATAACTTTGCGACCTCTTATAATAATTTAATCTATGTTAAGAATTGTTATTGGTAAATAAAAAATATATGCCCAGTAAAAATGCTGAGAAAGATCTCTAAAGAATTATAATTCTTTGTTAATTTAGAACAGACATCGCAAAAACCTGCAGCTTCGTAGCTTATCTTTAAATTACAGTTTAAACAAAGTTAACATGTGTGAAGTGACGGAGACCTGTCCTGTCTAGATGAGAAAGATAAAAGAAACGTATTCTATGTATAAAAGTTTGTGACAAACGTATTTAAGAAAGAAAATATTTGCTACTCAAGCATTCTTAAATTTAGATGATATTAGAAATGTCTAGATGAAAGACTTTTGGTATTCATTTGCAAAGAAGAAACGTATTGTGCTACTTTAAGATTGCCACTTACATAAAATACCTAGAAAGTCAAAGTTCATAAGATGCATGAAGCTAATTTGTGGGTATTAAATAGTTTAGGTTATGTTGAGTGATTGTTACTCCTTGTATACAGAGATCCCAATTACCGCGGAGATTTTTTTTTATGCTCTGTCTTGATTGTAAAGTTAAAAAAAGTTGAATTGTGGAAAATATCACATTTCTAAAACAATTTAGTCAGTCACTGGGCACGGGGACAAATTCCATCTACTCAGGGCATCAGCCTTTCCATTGTATCTAAAATTGTTGTTTTAGTCTGACATATTCTTTTTTACACTCGCCCATACATTGAAGTTATTGGCGGTAGAATTGTGGGGGCGGCTTTACTTATATATATAATTTTTTGTTTTGTTTTTCGTCATGTGCTGTTTCTGGGAAACTAATAGCGTTCTTTTAGCAGATGATATGTTGTGTTTTGACAGATCTTTACTTCATTCATTCTGATATGTTCCTTGGTTTTAATATCTTTTCTAAAGCTATCTACCTTTCTTTTTAACTACAAAAGAAGTGTTCAAAAATACAGTACTCAGTCAAGTTTTACATCCATTGTACTATATCCTGTATATCCATTTTGCTGTTCCTTAAATCTACCAGATTAATTAGTAAACCTAAGCAAATCTTGCAGTGTCAAAGAACTCAGGTGTTTGTTTCTCAACACTCAAGTGTCAAATATGCTAACTCTGGTCTGACAGAAAGTGAGACAGACATTAACAAAGGGGTTTTCAGTCTCTTCACATTTTTCCTCCAAACCACAGGAAGCACAGAAGGCTCTAGTTCCCGGACCAATCATATACATATTAACCCAAGAGAAGTGACATGTGTATAGTCGCACCAGCTGCCTACAGCTCTTTCTGTTAAATGATTATAGAAGATAACATGATCTTTGTCTATCTAAAGCCCTTCAGTTCCTCTTATTTACAATTGTAGATCAAAACGACCCACTTATTAATGGAGGTCTTGATGGCTGTAGACGACAAAGAAAATACAGCTTCTGGGCCCAGGAAACCAGTTTCCGAAACCTTTCTAGCCAGAAGGTCAGCGGATTCATTTCCTGAAATTCCTAAGTGTCCTGGAACCTATTTCCACAGCAGGCTATTATGTTTTCCAACACAAACCAGGACTTACAATGCATAATCAGTTTAGATGTAGTTAAAGGATTAATCAAGGATTTAAGAGCAGCCTGACTGTCACTTAGTTCTTAATCTATTAATCAAGCTTTCAATGATATGCTTTGATGATTGCAAAAATGTCTGCTTGAAAAACAAAATCATGCAATCAAAGAGAGAAGTAAAGATGCACTTCATCATTTTCAATGAAAACCCCAGAACCCGAATCGTTCAGTGAAAATGCGCTTACAATCAACTCCAAGCCCAGATCCTGGCAAAAATCAGGTTTCGGCCTTTGGAATTTTTATTGTATAGCGCTGTTTTAAAACTGGAATTGTTGGCATTGTATCGGATAGCATTGATAGAACTGTTAGGTTTAAATCAGTATCTTCAACAATGTTACCAATATCCCAGGAAGTGTCATACCAATACCCATTGCGTTTAAGTTTACAGATGGCTTTTAGCGAAATCCAAATTCAGAAATGGGCAAGGTTAATACTTATTTGTACCATATTTCAAAAAACATGGGTTTGGTTTTTGGTACAAAGAAGGGGGTTAAGGTTAAACTTCCTCATTATTACTTGACTAATCGGTCCCAAATTGCCACTAGAAGACAGTTCCTGAGAAAAAAAGTTAAACAATATCTTTTTAAAACTGTTAAAACTCACTGCATTTACGAACAAAATTAAAGGAAATTTCTGGTGTTTCTAATGGTTTGGAGGTATACTGTATATCTTCACTACTTGCATCCTAAATTACAGCTCCGAAAATCCTTCAGGCATCTAAGATCAGAAAAATTATTGAACCTGCTGGGACTTTCTTCTCAGTTTCAACTTAATTTTGGAACGGTTACTAGGCAATACACATTCTGAGTTATAGTTCTCCATCTCCATCCTAGCCCTAAAATTATAATTATGATTCACAGTCGATATTTTACATCATGAGGATTAAGTAAGTAGGTAGATTTAAAATATTCATAAGTGGCACGTTTGTTGGCTTGCCAAAAATGCTAAGTGGAATCAGCAGAGATAATAAGATACTTAGAGCTATAAAAGTAGACAGAGACATTCTTACCTACCTCTGAATATATACGTAAATATAATTTATGTACGTCAATGTAATCCACTGATGTCATAACAATGAAATGGGTACTAAACATTTCAATATTCGCTTTTATTATTATTTTTTTTTTTTTTTGTCTTGTCATTTTTCTTATTTTTCTCATTATCTTAGCGGTTTGATCCTTTTTATGCTGTGTTGCAAAATAAAAAGTTGTTTTATCTGTCTTCAATACACATTCATATTATGAATACGGCGAGTCTGCTAATTTTTTTTTATCCTTTTTTTTAGATTGCACTTGCATTAGTTACTCATCTATACTATAAATGCAATTTTTTTTTTGCACATGCATATTGCTTTTTCCTTTTTTTTTTCTTCTTTTTTTTATTGCTGTTTAGTTGCGACTGATTCCAAAAGTGGGTCACACTTGCCGACAATCGTCGGTTGTCATCGCAACAAATACAACAAATTTCTCTGTAGTGCACGGCTGCATTCTCAAGTGCACTTTATAGACAGTGATTGCGGGGCAGGGGGTAGACGAGGTGACTCTCTGCAAGAATGTAAATCACTGCCGTGCCAAAAATACACGTATACAAATACACACACACACACGCAGAGAAGGAGAGAGATGCATTTTGTACCACCTAAGAATATGCACGAGTACGGCGAGTACTTAATTCTGTTCTCATGCATCCTTGATGTTATTTTCATTCTTTTGTATTCTATATATACATATATGAATATCTTTATGAGTGTGTGTGTGTGTGTCTGCACTTACTTACGCCTACTTCACAATATACTAGCAAATTATTTATGTATTTACCGTTTACAAAATAACATAAATTACTGGACATATACAAGTAAAATGTGTGTGTGTGTGTGGGAGTTAAACAGATATTGAGAGAGAGTGTTGCCACCATCATTTATTATATACATATGTTTTGTAAGGACATTTATAAATGATGTAGCTAATGACTAAGCATTTATTCAATATTGATAAAGAACTTTGAGGCTGAGGAGTAAGATCTTTGAGGCACTGAAAGGGAATATTTTATTTAAAGAATATGAATATAGAAGCATTAAATTTAAAACATGCTACAAAAAAATAAAAAAAATTAAAAATTGCACATGCTATAAAAAACAAACAATTAGATCCTGATTTTGATAACAAAGTAGACATTTTTTTTTTAAATCAAGTTTTTTCCCAAAAAAGATTGTTATAAAATATGAAACTTGTTATATATGTACTTAATATGTTTTGCTTCCGAACCCCCGAAATGGAATAAAATCAATTCACAAATAAAAATATTAAAGTTATTTCTTTTTCGTATTTGTTGAATAATTAATTATTAGGTGGCAACACTTTTTTTTAATAGTTTTTGAGTTAAGAAAATAACTACGAACCATTTCTTGGCGCCTTCCAGCTGTTAAATATTTTTTCTTTTATATTATATCCCAGCAAACAGCACACAGTTTCAATCTGATTTTCAAACAAGTTTTCAAATATCAACAATTTTTGTGAATAGAAATTTCTCGCTGAAACGAGAAATCCTATGAACGCTTTCTCCATTGACTGAAAAAATAAAAAATTTCCAACGTTATGTGACAGCAAATGATTCTGGCTCGCATGAAAAAACTTTTAATTTGAAACATCATAAGCATCTGTCTCGAATCACCCTTTTCGAGACTGGTACGACTGAGTCAATTCTTCTCAAATTGTTTACTGCTAGCCCCGTTCGATGAACCGATCAAAAGCCAATCCAGCCTAAAAAACAAACCTTATATTTTCAATTATTGCTTTTAATATATCCTTATAATTTACGCTCTATCTTGACCTTTCCGGGAACGTAAGAAATGCGGAAGAGATAGCGCAAAAGGGAATTCAGATTCGTATTGCCTGACCTCGTTTTCTTGTTACAATTTTTGATCAAAACAAACATTTTGCGCCTCTGAAGGCCTTAACTTTCATGGACCACCGGTGACCCTGTGGCCATCAATGGGTTTTTTTTTTACAGACTTTTCCTGCAATTTTTTATTAGAGATTTTTTTAATGATAGAAAAAAGTAACTTAGCATTAATTTTTTACTTAACCCTTTCTTGACCGTAAGGAAACTTGAACCGAAAGAGAAAAACCGAGTCCCGATTCGCATTCTTTGACCCCCATTTCATTGTAAAAAAGTTCTCAACAAATTTTCATTAAAGATCTTAGGATCACCGGTGACCCATTGTATTGTATTGCTTTAGAGGATTGTATCGTTGTACCGCGACCTATAAGATCTATTGTACGTCCGTCTTCTCTATCTAGTCTAATCTGCCTAGAGTACCTCATCCAGTTCAGTTTCCCTCAAGAAGTTGAGTATTACGCCCGGATCTATGGATGCTAGTTCTGTGCTGGGCACTTGGTACATACCCAGACATTTCCTGAGCTAAAATATGTTCTAATGATTCATCTTCCTCATTACAGAACCTACATATTGAGCTTTCCTTAACCCTTATTTTGCAAAGGTATTCTCTGAGCCCGCAGTCCCAGTCAAAATACCAGCTAAAATGCGCAAACTGTTTTTGTTGAGACCAATGCAGAATGCGTATCTACTTTTATTATAGTTAGAAACGCTTAGAAACGCTTTGAATTGCCTCAGTTCCGGAAGATTAGTAAAGAGTTCTTGCCTCTTGTTCCTCTCTTCCTGCCTGAGTAATTCCCTGATTACGCTATCTCCTATTCCACAGAAGGGTTCAAGTCCCACGAAAGAGGTCGCTGCTCCCTTTCTAGCAAGCTCGCCTGCCTGCTCAATGCCCTCTTTTCCTAAGTGTCCAGGGATCCGACATAGAGCGACTTTATTGTCCTTGCCTAGTTTATTGAGCTTGCTCAAAATGTCCCACGCCAGTTTAAAGATGATCTCAAAGGAGCATAATGCTCGAATGGCTACTTGGGTGTCCGACATGATAGCGATATCTTGCCGTTTGTACTTCCTGTTCAGGTAAAATTGCACACATATATTGATTGCGTGAATTTTAGTTTGAAAGATGCACGGATACTTCCCCATCTGCTCAGAGTGTTTAATTGTTGCCCAAATACTCCTGCCCCAGTGCCATCCTCGGTTCGTGACCCATCTCTATACCATTTAATCGTGTGTTCTTTGAGTGTGTTGTTATTTTCTTCACTAACCCATTCGTTCTTACTACTAAGTTTTGGTACAAAGTGCTTCTCAAAACTATATATACTGCCTGTCCATTCTATCCTGGGGACAGTCCAAGAGATAGTTGCCGTTCGCCGGATTATATCGGTTTTCAAACCCTATAAATGTCCCCGTTAGTCTTTTATTTCTTGTTGCTCTTGCGATTGCTGCCTTGGAGGCACCCTCTATCACGAGGTGTAATAGAGTGAGTTCCAAAAGTGCTTCTAATGCAGCAGTCGGACATGCTCGCGTTATACAGAGACATGCTAACCTTTGAACTTTTCCTAGTTTAGTTTTCGCCGTTTTTAGTTGAGTTCTCCTTGCCCACGCTAATGCTCCATATGTAATGATTGGCCTTACCATCATTGTGTACATCCAGCGCAGTACACTTGGTTTACATCCCCAAGTTTTCCCTGCTAGCCTTCTGCATACCATTAGAGCGCGAGTACCTTTACTTGTCACTGCCTCAACATGCGATTTTCATGTGAGTTTACTATTTAATACTAAGCCCAAATACTTTACCTCTTGCTTTTGTTCAATAACCTCCCCAGCTAGTGATATCGCTGGGGAGGTACCGTTACAGTACCGTTATCAACAAAATATTTGTACATTTTTTTAATTGAAATTAAAGAACAATCAATTTTCTTTCCAAAAACCCTAAATTTATAAAAATTGATTGGATAGTTTTTAAAAAATCGCAAAAATTAATCTTGTGACACCAGTGTCACTATGGTACCGAAAGAGTTAAGCTGATTTTCATTGTATACGTGTTCGCTTATACATTTGCATGTCGTATACGATACGCTTAGGATAGTGCTCATAACGAAAACCACCTACAGCTTCATACACAATTGATGTAAAGTACAATGGCATAAGATTCATTTATTAAAGCGTCACGATTAACGTTAAAACATAAAAGTTCCTACTCTCGTAAATCCGTTGTGTGGCTTATTATAGCCATTGCAATCACAAGAGGATTTACCATTATGTGATTACCGCTTGGAGAGAATTTTCCATCCGTTATCTCATGTTCCATGCAGATAACTGAGCGTTGACGTTTTCCGAGATATAGATATAGGCATAGGCATAGGTAATAAAACCATAAGCTGAGCCACACTGTGCAGAGCATGAAACTCTTATAACTTTTATCAAAAAGTCTTCAAAATAAGAGTTTTTATAAATAAACTTTTATTTCATTAGAGTTAAAAGTGATGAACAGAAGAGTTTTGAAATAACTTTTTCAACTTTTAATTCAATAACTCAATAACTTTTATTTTAAAAGTAAAAAAAAAGTAAAATTGTAAGTCTTTAAATTTTAAATTAGTTTTGAAAATCTTTAAAGACTACTACTACTTTTTCTTATTTCTACTACTATTTTCTACTACTTTTTCTACTACTATTTTTTACTATTATTTTTTACTATTATTTTTTACTATTATTTTCTACTTCTATTTACTATTACTATTTTCCTGTAATTTATAATTTCTTTTTTTTGCAAATTTTCAATTTTAGAAGAGGTAGTAAAAAATAGTAGGAAATATAGTTAGAAATGTAGTACAACATAGTAGTGGAAAAAGTAGTTCCAAAATAGTAGTAGTAGAAATAGTAGTAGAAAATATTAGAAAATAGTGACATAAGGTAGTGGTAAAAAATAGTAAGAAATATAGTAGGACTCCAAAGATTTTTGAATATAAGAGTTTTGAAGGACTCTTAAATGATAAATTTTTTTATAAAAGTTTAGGAAGTCTCTTGCGCCGACATTGCATTGTTTAGTGATTACCATGCGTTTGTCTCAGAAAAGCTTTCTTTTTCGTTGTCCCAAACTTAACTTAATTAGGTATTCAGGGGGTGGTACCATCGATGAGGTGAGGGTAGTCGTTGAAGAAAGTTGACCCCCCTGAGAATTCGATAAAAAAACGTGATGGAGAAATTTAAATTTCGGCGACCGAAAACCTACTGGAATTTACTATGCCGTGGCTTTTTTCGTATAGTATAATTGATAATTTAAAAGGGTAAGGGACGCCGTTGAACTCCCAACATCTTTGGATACGTCTAGCTAAGGTAACGGTGTTTTTTTTTTAGAGGGATAGAACTTTTTGTTTTAATAAAATACACCATTTTATTAGCTCACAAATTTCATGAAATTTAATATTTAAAAATGATTTCTGGAATATAGCCCCTGCGGCTATGTTTCCAGAAGGAAAGCCGTCTCAGTCCAATTTTCACTACCCACTCAATACAGCCCACACATTGGGCTGTTTTTGTTTCATAACGCGTTTAATATTGCTGACTAGAAAAGTGCTCTTACGTAGCCCCAAACGAAATAATCCAGCGGTGTCATATTGCATAAGAGCAGCGGCCAGTAGATGTTTCTAATTTTTGTTTGAGATGTTGTGTTACACGTAGCGCCGTCCAGTTGAAACCAATGGTTCTCCAGATCCAAACTTTCCATTGATGCCGGCCTCATCTTTGTAAAAGTACGGTCTGATGATCCCTTTGGCGCCTAAAATGCACCAAAAACGGTCCCTCTTTATGGATGCAAAGGGGTCTCTAAGTTCTCCTGTGAATTTTCATCGCTGCATATAATGCATTCAGCCAAAAATGAGCTTAATCTCTGAAGATGATTTTGCCGTAAATTTCCGTAAACCAAGGTCTTTCTGCGAAATTTTTAACGTTGTGAACAGGCAAAGATTAATTTCGTGCTCACGATGCCGAACTGACAGATTTGGAGCTTCGGTCATACTGGCGTCCATGTACAGTACCAGCTCGTTCTGGTTGAATATTATAGAAAAGAATATATGAAGACGTGAATCGATCCATAGTTCTGCGTATAAGCTGCTCAGATGACGATAATGCACTCCGTAAATTGAGCGAAGTTCTCTGTAAGCTTGGGCCATAGACAACGATTTTTGGAAATTAATTTCTACGATTTTTAAACTTTGTTTGAGTATAAGTCTTTGCAATGGTAATTTACCAAAGCATACTGTACAAAAAAGTCAAAGAAAAATGCCCAGTTGACAGTTGATTTCTCAGTTATCCCTATCGAATGTTCTATCACTCTAAAAAAAAATTAGCGTCATGGTTATTCCCTCTACTGTGGACGCATGTCAATAGATATTATTTGCCTAAAACCAGGCCAACGAAGTTAGAGAAGTTTAATGATTTCGATATTTAAAATTTCGGTTAGGTTGGCCAAACCCGGACAGTGGTAGAGAAAGTGAAAGAGAGTTACCTTTTCTTTCAAGTTCCTGTCACTTCTGCATTGCGTGTTGTGTAGGATACGAGGTCTAACGGCATGTTTCATATTAGTGTACAGGGTGACAATCGTAAAGTGACGCACACATTTCAGCAGTTATTTTCAAAAGGACGTACTTCCATTAAGTACAATTAAGTGTTAACATTGCTGAATATATAAACATTCATTTGAACCCAATCTCATTCAATATAACCTCCTTTAGCCTGCACACATGCCTTCAATCGATCCGGAAATCGTAGGACTGTTCGCCGCAGGACTTCCTGATCAATTTCAGTCCAGGCTTTCTCTAATGAATTTGTCAGCGACTCCAGACTGTGGTGTTGAGATGCACAAGCCTTACTCTCTAAAATACTCCAAATAGAGTAGTCCATTGGATTCAAGTCTGGGGAGTATGGTGGCCATTCTTGAGATGTTATGAATCCAGAAAAATTGTCTTTTATCCTTGTTTGCGTTAATTTTGCCATGTGGGAAGGTGCAGAATCTTGCTGGAAAGTCCAGTTTTCATTTCCAAATGTATCTTGGGCCCAGGGAAGAACATGTTCATTTAAAATGCTCCGATAAACAACCTGGTCATTTTTAACACCCTCTTCAACGAATATTAGAGGGGTTCTGGCTTTAGCGGAAACTCCAGCCCATACCATAACGGAAGCTGGCTTTTGAACTCGGCCAACAGTCCTATTTTGTTGCGATGATGATGTTAGCCACATTCGGTCATTTTGCGCATTGAAATTTTGTTCAACCGTGAAAATTTTTTCATCTGTAAACAAGATATTTTCAACATTTTTTAACACGGAGGAGCGTAGCAACGCCTTGCATCTTTGCAGTCGCAAATCTTTCTTTTTTTGTGTCAGATCTTGAGCTTTTCGGAGCTTGTTCAGCTTAAGATTTGATTTTGCAATGATTCGCACTGTTTCACGGTTTACTCCCACTTCCTTAGCGATTTTTTTCATTTGGATTTCGATTGATTCGTTTACGAATTTTTTCTGTTAAACCAGTAGTGACAACTGTTGAAAATTTTCCCCGGTCTCTATCTCCAAAACCCCCAGTTTCATTATATCGAATTAAAGCTCGGTCTACCGTACGACTTGACAAATTTAAAGCCTTTGCAATTTGCAATTTGCCAAATGAAATTTCATAATTTCACGACGAATATTTTCCTTGTCCATTTTTATGGAAATTTCAAAACGTAATAACAAAAATTCAAATGAAATTAAAAGCAAAGCCAATGATGAATGAATTTGCTTTTTAAATTAAAGTAACGGTAAATGGCAAAGCTTGCTGCAGAGTATTCAACTTGCGTCACTTTACAATTGTCACCCTGTACAGTGTCCCATGAGTGCTAGAGCTGTCTGGCTACTTCAGAACGAGTATGTTCAAGTAAGCACTTTTTTTTTTTGCAATCACAAAAAGGAAGAATCCTATGAATGTATTGTATAAGAAAGAAAGATAAATATGAGTGAGGAATATCTGATTACAGTTAGTGTCTCATGATATAGCTTTCAGATGTCACTGTTGTAAGTAAAAACTAAATTAATGAAATCCGCGGCTGATATTTGTTCTTTTTGGACAGTGGGCTGATATTTCGCAGAAGAATTTCTTTTTGATAACATTGATTTTTTGAAGTGAAACTCTTTTGCACTCAAACGAAACTAATAAGAAACGAAGTAATGCTTTTTTCTGTTGGAACAGACAAAAGAAGTATTCAAGAATACAGCACTCAGACAAGTTTTACGTCCATTGTACTATATCCTGTGTTCTCTTTTGCTATTCTTTAAATCTACCAGATTTATTAATAAATCATAGCAGATCCTGCAGATCCAGTACCAAATATGCTTACTCTGATCTGGCAGAAAGCGGGGCAGACACTAAGAAAATGGTCCGCCGTCTCTTTACATTCTTCCTTCAAACCACAGGAAGCACAGAAGGCACTAGCTCCTAGGCCAATCATATGCAAATGTTTGGCCCAAGAGAAATGACCTGTATATAATCCCACCAGCTGCCTACAACTCTTTCTGTTAAGTGGTAACAGAAAGTCTGTTAGACGCTTCGAGATAACAGGTAACATGGTCTTTGTCTGTCTAAAGCCCCTCAGGTCCTCCCATTTACGATTGTGGGTCAAGTCAACCCACTCATTAATGGTGGTCTTGATGTCTGTAGACGACAAAGAGAGTACAGGTTCTGGGCCCAGGAAACCAGTTTCCGAACCCTTTCTGGCCAGAAGGTCAGCCGATTCATTTCCTGAAATTCCTGAGTGTCCAGGAACCCATATCAACAGCAGGCTATTGTATTTTCCAACACAATCAAGCCTGGATTTGCAATGCATAACCAGTTTAGACGTGGTTAGAGGATTAAACAAGGATTTAAGCGCAGCCTGACTGTCACTAAATACACAGATACTCCTTTCTCTCCAACCATTATCAATAACATGGTCCATTGCCTTGATGATTGCAAAAATTTCTGCTTGAAAAACAGAAGCACACAACCCAAGGGAGAAGTGAAGGTGCACTCCATCATTTTTAATAAAGACCCCAGAAGCCGAACCGAATTCTGTTCTGGAGCCGTCAGTGAAAATACGCTTACAATCAACTCCCGGCTCAGGTCCCTGCAAAAGCCAAGTTTGGGCCTCTGAAATTTGTATTGTATAGCGCTGTTTTAAAACTGTAATTGTTGGCATTGTATCGGATAGCATTGATAGAACTGTTAGGTTCAAGTCAGTATCTTCAACAATGTCACCAATATCCCAGCAAGTGTCATACCAATACCCATTGCGTTTAAGCCTGCAGATTGCTTTGACAGCCTCTCCTTTAGCAAAAATAATGCTGTTGTTAGTGTTTAGCGAACGAGGTCATATGAGGATCGGCTACATTCAATCGAGCAGAGAGTCGACTTCTCGCAGTTTAATCTCATGTGCTTTAGTGAGAGAATCGACCTAGATGCTTCTGCTTGATTCCATATAGTTGAACTTTCCTCTCTTGTGTTATATACGTGTACTACGTCTCGTGTTTGTGCCGATAAGTGTAGAGAGTATCAATAGAAGAAAAGCAACAACAAAATAGAGAGAAGAAGACTGCAAAAACTTCAACAGAATTCGTTATAAATGTTTTCTAACAATTTTCAAAAAAAACCACAAAATTTCTGTTTTGTGATTATTGAGTAAAAATTATTTATAAAAGAAAACCTGTTCTTTTACTATTGTATTTCAGCGATATTTTTACGGTTTCGGTGAAGGCAGATAGTTACCTGTTTTTATAATCTAAAACGATGAGGAAGTTAGGGGAATATTTTGCCCCTTATTGTACACAGGATAATTTCTACTGCTTAGGTGCTATGCCCAGTGCTGATCCTAATACCACTAATTTATCGGTCATTTCATTATCTTCAATGTTCCTATGATGTCTGATATCTTATTCCCATGACCTTGTAGTTTAGAGAGACAATTATCTTTCTGTCTAAGTTTTTTTTTTTCATGAATACTAAATTCCCTGCTGGGAATAATTTATCTACTCAAAACAGTCCTTCACACACATGCAGTCGCTCTCAAACACATTCATTCACACACACACGTACATATTGTCTCTCCTTCATATGCCGTCGTGCTGCTCGTCGTTCACTGCCCACTCATGCTGTGTTCGTGAGTGCATTTTCGCACTTATGCACTCATGCATTGGTTCTTTCGTTCGCACAAGCACGAAACCACACATTCACACGCACACACTCTTATTCACACATATACACTCGCCACAAACGGACGATGAAACTAACACTACTATAAACACCGAAGGAAGATGACTCTAGGTACATTTCAAGTGTAATTATTTTTGCCACTTTAATGCAAGTTTTTGCCCGCCCAACAAATTGAAAAGTATGTGTTGCGTCAATGTATCTGTGTGTGTGTGTCTGTGCGGTTGTATGAAAATGTCAGTTTATAACAGTGTAGCACGTGGGCACAAAATTAACAGAAATTTCAAAAGCACGGGGTTCAATCATTGTGCATGTATAAGTGGCCTTAGCTGGTTTATATAAATAATAACAACAAAAAAGAAGAACACTTCATTTAAATAAAAATAAAAAAAAAATCATCCTTGATGATGTTAATCGGTTTTTCCACATTTTGTTTTTGCTTTTTTTTCTGCAATTTAGCATATTTTTCCAGTTACAAAGTATGATACAAAGGCACAAACCACTCGTATATTCCCACAAGCGTTTTAATTATTTTTTTTTGTTCATCCTCCTGTTGCTCATTCTATCAAGATATTCCATTTTATTTTAATTTTTCTCTTAAGTGAGTGCGTATGTGTGTGTGTGTGTATTTTGTGCTCTTAAAATTCTGTTGCATATTTTGTTTTTGCTTTGGTATGCATGATTGAATTTTTGAGTGACAAAAAATAGTACCTATTGTACCAATATGTATTACTTTTATTTTTTTTTCGCAATAAGTCGGAATGAATGTCGGTCGGCATTTGATTTGATATCTTATCTACATATCTATCTATCGCATATTTTTAATGCTATGCTGAAATTCGATTGTTATTTGACTTCAAATTCATATAAATTAAAATTACGACATCAATATCAACACCAAAAACAATAACCATAACTACAACAACAAAATGTCGTCGTACTAAATATCGAAAATGCTCTTATCAGTTACGCTGGCAGTGACAGCGACAGCGACGCCGGCAGTATCAGAGCCAGCGATATCGACGTCGACATTTGCACGCGCTCTTGTCTCAATTTGTTGGCCTTTAGCGCTTGTTACACCTTTCAATTTTTCTTTTAGGGGTGTGAATTACCTTTCTATTGTTATTATTTTTGTTTTTGTTCTTGTTGACTTTTTGTTTGTTTGCCATTTTTATTGCAAGCCTCTTTTTTTTTTCTTTTGTTGTAGTCGACGTCGTCGTCGTTGTTTTGTTGTGCTTTTAATTAATTTTTTGTGTTGTTGTAATTAAATTCTTTTGTGTTTTTGTTGTTGTCTGTTCGCTCATTCTACTATTGTAAGTAAAAGTTACGAATATATTTTTCTCTTGGGCCTTAAAGTTTGTCGGTTGGCCGTATTCCACTGCTGTTCTCTCCCTCCCTAACTCCCTTCCTTTTGCCACATTTTAATGGTATTTTACAACATTTCGCTTTTATTTTGTCTCCTTTTTTTTTTGTTTTTTTTGTTCCTTAAAAAATTTATTACATACTAAGTAGAAAAAAAGTAGGTTTGTGAACCTTTTTTTAAAAGGGAAGTTATGAAAATGTAGCGATTTATGTGTGTACAACGTACGTGTAAATGCGTGATTACTTACTCTACTTTTTGCCAGCATAGTACAAATTTGCTTCTAATTTGCATGCATTTAACATTCTAGCAAGGTTTGTTACTTTGTATGTATTTTACTGTATACTCTAATGATTTAGTATCGTTGAAATTGTGTCAACCGGATATGCATGTTGATTTTATTAGCACCTTCATTTTTCATTTTTTCTCAAACAAAATAACTTTAAATTATTACATATTTTGTAATTATAGTCTTAGATTGGTATAAAGCTCTTGAGCTGATTTTTAATTTAACACTAAAGAAAGTTTTTAGCATGAATTTTAAGGAAATTTTGAATATCTCCAAAAAAAAAATTTATTTTTGAATTTAATACGCTTATCACGAATTTGTGGTTTGTTTAATGTTTTTTTTTTTTTTATAGCTTCTCTCGTTTTTAAAATGTTTGTAGTTAATTAATTAATCGCAAAACGTTGGCTTGGATAGTTTTGTTGTTTTAATTTTATTTCAAAAATATTTTTCCCAAATTACGTTTGCTACTTTTTACAAACCGTTTGTTCTGTAAAGTTATACGGAAAAATTGATTATTGAAAAAACTCCAAAATGAGAGGAAAATGCTTAGTGGTGTAGGGGTAAAAAATATTCAGAATTCCTTAACAAATAACTTCCTCTTTTATCTTTAAATGCCATAGCGCAACGATTTTAAATAAAAAAATGTGGCTTGGTGGTTCTAAATTATAATTATCAGAGCTGTAAAATAATGCAATCATTTGCGACTAAAAATCATTTGATATTTTTACCAAAATGATTGTATTCATTGATTAAGAATGTAAAAAAATTATTCTTATCATATTGCCATCAGCGAATAATTCATATTTTAAATCATATTTTTGTAATCATTTGAATGCAATCTTTTGATTGCAGTCTTTAACTAAATTTAGTAGAATTCATTTGAAGTCACTCGAAATCATTTCTACAATAACTAGGTGTGAATAATAAAGAGTAAAATGTACAGGGTTAGCCATATTAGGTGGACCCATTCATTTAAATCCTTGGCTTGTTGAAACAAATCTTTGACTTCAAGTAGCCCCAGAGGAAAAAGTCCAGCTGTTTTAAATTTGGCGAACGCGGAGGATGGTGCCGTCTTGTTGAAACCAGAAGCTTTCCATACCATTTTCATGAACAATCTGCTTGTGGTTATTTTTCTTGTCATTAAATGCAATGAGACCCTAAATGTTTTCTTTGGGCGGATGACCATTGCAAACAAGGGAAAACTATTAAATTGCTTTGCTTACTATCATTAAAAGCCTTGTGTTTATACCAAATGATTATACAAGTGAAATGACTCGCGTATTCACACATGATTTAACTAAATGGTTAATTAATAAATGACAGCGAAATGATTAATGATTTCAATTTTACAATCTTTAGTCAAATTTGCTATTCAATTAATGCAATCGCAAAATGCTATTTATTGAATGTGACTTCAGTGATTTAAAATCGCAATTGATTGCAGTCTTTTATAGTCCTGATAATTAGTATAATTTTTAGCCGTTTTTGGCACAACACAACTCAAAAATAATCGAAAAAAAAACATTTTTATTTCCTGAGTTATTTTTTGTTTTTTTTTTTTTGTGTGAAGTTGTTATCGAATAATCACAAAGAAAAGGTTATAGAAATCAATGAGGTATTTAAACCGCTTGCCAATCTCAAGCCAAGAAAGATGTGTTATGAAAATTGGAGTGTTTAGAAAAGAAATACTCATACCTGAACTATTCGTTCTTTGAATTTATGCACGTTTTTTCTTAAACATTTTCATTTAGACATATCTACACTTTGCCAAGATTTGGATAGAAGCGTACTACTTAGAAGATTTCATAAAATTCTTTGCAACATTTGCTTATTTTCAATAAATGAGTTGTACTCATTTGGGTGCCAGGGCATAGAGGACATGCAGGCAATGAAATGGCGGACGAACTTGCAAGGAAAGGATCATCCAGTGAATTCACTGGACCAGGACCATTCTGCGGTCTACCATGGAGTTCCGTTAAAATCAGTTTAAAAAATTGGCTGGACAGTAACTCGCTACAATACTGGAAGGAAACCCCCGGTAACAGACAAGCTAAATCATTCATGCCAAAGATCTGTCAACGCAGAACTAAACAACTGCTTAATTTAGGCAGGAACCAAATCCGAATTGCCACAGGGTTCTATACAGGGCATTGTAGGGTCAAAAAACACTTATCGAACTTGGGTCTAGCACAAGACGATACGTGCCGAATATGTAACGAGGAGGAAGAAACAGCAGAACATATTTTATGCCACTGTGAAGGTCTAATGAGGACCCGACTTCGTTACTTGGGAAACTCTATCCTACAACCGCAAGACATTGCGGATTGTTCTCCTAAAGAGATATTAAATTTCCTCTAAGGAAATAAACTCATAGGAGAACTATAAACACAATAAATCTTTGAGGTATATCACAATAGGCCCTAGATGGCCGCAGTGATCTGGGAAATTATTGCCCCATTATTCAGACAGCTAACCTGCTGTGAAGACCTTGTAAATCCATACTACCATATAATGTCTAAATCGTTAAATAAATGCTACAGCTCCCTTCAAACTCTCAGTACAAAAATAAACTACAACTTTGCTGTTATAATGGAGAATGAGGTGGAGTGCGAGCTTGTTCTTATTGACTCTATAGAGTTTGTGGTAAAACTATAGACCGCATGGTCTATATGAGGCATTAGTCGCCACTGCTAACCTAATCTATAAAAGAATCTGTCTGTAATATTTTGAACTTTAAAATCGGAACGTTTTTAATTGTAGGTACTTAAAAACTTCTTAAAGCTCAAAGATCAAATATCCTACAGGAAACGAAAATATTTTTACTTCTTCTGATTCAACTGATGAATGACAAATCTACGTTCATTAAAGTACAATTCCAGACCAAACCAGGGAGAACTAACTGATTCAGTAGAAGAAATAAATCAGGATTGTGAACCAGTTATGGCATACATTCAAGCCAAACTTCTTACTCTCTTTCAGCCATAAAATGCTTCAAATAAAAACTAAAGTCGTGTAAACTTTAGTTGATGTTGACGATGCGTAACAAATAACGTTAATTTTTTTTATTTCTATATTAAATTTTAAAATATTGTTTAATAGTTCAAGAGCCCGTGACAAAAACAATTCTCTGTCTTTCTAAACGCTAGTTTTGTAATATTTTGTTATACTAGTGAAATACATGAACATACTCTGGTCAGTCAGGTTTTGGTTAGAACAGGAGGCACAGGTGAGCTTTCAAACATGTCGAAAATACGAGGTGAGTGCAACGGTTTTCTAAAGGCTGAAACTTTATACACAAATTTTGTATTCAATAAAAAGCATATTTCTGGTAGACACTCAGATTTTCGTTAAAACGGGCCCCATCAGTCAGGCTCCAAATTTCTATGAATAAAAAATTTTTTCGCAACGGTTTTCTAAAATCTCAAAAAAAGTTTTTTAAGTAGGTCAGTCAACTATTTGATAGAACAACGCGCGCCAGTCATGACATATTAGTCCAGTCGGAAGAGTAAAAAATGCACCAAAAGTTCAAAAAAAAAAATCCTATCTAAGATTTTTCTTCAGTAATTGTTAGTCGAGGTATGATAGATGGAAAAACCACATCAAACAGTTCTTGGGTTGCAGAGCGATTCAATGCCGCGGAGGGCGTTGTTCGCATTGCTGCTGTAATACAGACGCTAGCTAGTCTTTAAGGTTTATTGATCTTGGCCTGCGTTGTTTTTTGTTTTGCCTTACTCCACCATATTGGTGCAGCATCGGTAATTATTGGTCTGGCTATGGCTGTATATAGCCAGATTGAGATCTTAGGACCGAGCCTGCTCTTGCCTACTTGACTTTTGCTGGCATTCCTGGCTTTATCTAGGGCCCTGCCTAGATGTGAGTTCCATGTTAGTTTTTCATCGAGAATCACACCAGCTATAGTGTAGCACTGCTACACTAATTCACAACTAAAAAAACTAATTCTAAACAACTTTTATGAATTTGAATCAGTTTTACTACAATGGAATAAAAAACGAAACAATTTTTTTATTATTGTAAACATTAAATAACCTTAATTTCTTTATTGAGATACAATAGAAATTCTAAATTCATTTATTTATTTATTCGTAACTGACTGACTCAGTTATGAATTTAAGATAAAGATGCGCTCATCTCTCATCACATCGTAGTATTTGATCTCAGCTCATCATCTTGTTGAATAACAATACATATTAATATTATTAAAATAGATATATATGCATGTTTATTTGTGTGTTTTTACAATCTTTTATACTCTTTATTTCCAGATTATTCAATTAAGCAAAATGATTAAATAGAAACGTGATTAACTACTTAATTTGCAACAGTGAAACGTCCATAACAATCACAATATAATAAAGATAGCTAAAAAAAAGAAGAAGAAGTGGAAGAGAACTCGGAAGAAGAAGAAGAAGAGGACACACTACACTCTCTGAGGAATGTTTGAGAGTGTGAGAGAGAAAACTTGTTTTACATGTACGTTATTTGCCACTCACCACTACTATGAACTCCCGATATTTCACACGCTTACAACAACAACAACAATAAAGAAAATGCAAATAACAAATTTTTGCAGTTCACACCACACCACAACACAATCAAAAAATCCGATACAAATAATTAATTAATTAAAAAACATTAACATACATATCAAAGAAACACGATAAAAGATAAAGCAGAATCAACTATTAAAACAACAAGAACAACAACAACAGCAAACATGGTTAAGGGTATATTAGTAAATCGTAAATCCGATTCGGATTCACTTAAATCACAATTAAAAATGGAGCATGCAGACTTAGTGGCAGAAATGCAAACCGTAGAGAATTTGCCCACACATGAGCGACTACAGTTGGCGCGATTGTAAGTTTTAAAATCGTAATTCGAGTATTGAGTATTTATGTAAATCAAATCAATTTTGTGTTTTGTGTTTTTTTCTTTTCTTTTTGTAGACGTCGTTCACAACAATTGAAAATGGCGCGTCAAAAAGAAAAAGAATGGCTGAAGCTACAACGTGCCAAAGGGAATTCTCTAACTCCGCTCAGCAGTGGCATTACAACGCATCATTTTCGATCTGGGGGCGGTGGTGGTAGCGGTGGAGGCGGAGGCGGAGGTGGTGGTAGCGGTAGCAGCAACGTAGGCAGTGATAGTAGTCATGGCATTGGTCGTCATCACATATCCTTTGAGAATAGTGTTGTCCTGCTTGAAGCTGCCAGTCGCAATGATATGCAAGAAGTTGCTGAATTACTTGATCATGGCATTACACCGGATGCTGCCAATGAAGATGGTCTAACCGCTTTACATCAATGTTGCATTGATAATAATGTGGAAATGTTGCGATTACTGCTCGATTTTGGTGCTAATGTCGATGCGCAGGATAGTGATAAATGGACACCGTTGCATGCAGCGGCGACATGTGGGCATTTGGAACTTGTACGCATTCTAATCGATCATGGTGCTAATTTATTGGCGGTGAATACCGATGGTAATATGCCGTACGATTTGTGTGATGATGAGGGTACGCTGGATTTTATTGAGGCTGAAATGTCGAAGCGTGGTGTTACGCAGGAGCTGATCGATGAAACGCGCTCATCGACCGAACGTGATATGCTGAAGGATTTGATGGAGGTAGCACGAAATGGTGGTGATTTTGAAGAGCCGGACTATCAGGGTGCAACGCCGGTGAGTTTAATTATGTTGCAAGGTTCATATTTATCGTATGGATGATTAAGGAAAAAATCATATAATAAGAGTCGAAGTAGTGGGATTTTCGCTCCCAAAAATAGGCTAAAGCTTTTTCTATAATGAAACCAAATATTTCAGATTGAAAATCTGACCTGCCAAATTTTGGATAGCACCAGATCCAATAACTAAAATAGCTATTTTGCGCTGACTTTTTTATGCTGAATTTTGCGATGTTGACACATTCGTAACCGTGATTTCACAATTTTATGCCCACATTCGGCTTCAGCGTCAAAAACTTTATTGAAAACGGTTATTAAGGTTGTTAGATCTGAACCAGGCCTGTGTTATCAATAGGTTTTTTTACTTGATACTTTCCTCTAATATTATGCGCCCAAAAATAGGCAAATATTCAATTGAAATGCTAAAAAAATAAGTTTTCGATTCATATATATATGAGATCTGTATGGGGCATGATCAAATAATGGAATAATAAACGGGTTAAAAGATTCAAATTCGTGAAATTGTATGCCATAAATCTTTTCAAGCCTAAAAGTATGTTAAAAATTTTATATTCAAGTAAAAAATCTAAAAATATACAAACATGTTCGTTCTATGTTCGATCGATTTTAAAAGGATATAAAATTCGCAAAATTTAATGCTTTTAATTTTTGACTTACAGCTTCATATTGCCGCTGCCAATGGTTATGTACGAGTTGTAGAGTTTCTGCTGGAGATGCATGTGAATGTGGATGCAATGGATAAGGATATGTGGTCACCAGTTCATGCTGCTGCTTGTTGGGGGCATGTAAGTACTAGAATTTCTTAAATCTTTTCAAATCTTATGTGATAATTTTTTTGTTTTTCTTGTCCCTTCGTTTTCACAGTTGGAAGTTTTAGAAATGTTAGCGCAATGCGGAGCTGATTTGAATGTTAAGAATAAGGACGAAGAAACGCCGTCAGGTAAATTTTCTAGTAGTGGTATAAAAATCACAAAGAAAAATTTTTATATATATATTGTGACAGTGGATAATTCTTGTAGATTTTTAAGAGCTAAACCCTGATAGCAAATTACTATATTTTTATCACACCAGGCAATTGCAAAATTCTACAAGAAACATCTTCTGCGTAATTATTTTTATATTTATTCCCTGCTTCTTCTTTATTTCAGATATTTGTGAAGATCCTGAAATTCGTGAACGCATCGAACAGCTTAAAACGGAACAGGAAAGTAAACGTTTAGCAGAAGCTCAGCGACGTCGTGTCAGGCGATCGCAAAGCAATAACACGAGGTTAGTTTAAAGTTATATACTTTATTATTTAAAATTAATCAGCTTTAAATGAACAATAATGCCAGAAGAATACCAGAAAGTCATAAAACTAGCAGATCAGACGATCATTTCGGAATCCTCTACGGTTCTTCATCACTGAGCTTTACGGTAGTTCCCTCATTTCAACAATCTATATAAGTGGAAATATTGTAAAGTAAATGAGAACTACATGACAATTATTTTAACTGAATAGTATTATTGAAAGGAACTACTTCTATATACTTTTAGCTATTCTTCTTCGACACTTTTATTATATATAGTCAGATTTTCTGACATCTAATATGGGCAGTGTCTGTACTTTATTGTAACAAACAATTAAGCTCCCTACAAATATCGACCAAAGCATTGCCTAGAAGTAGGCCAAGCGATCGATCATAGTATATTAATATTGCTCTGAATGAAACAACGTCATTTAAAACTATTTCAGAAGTATCTATAGACTTTACCTGTATTTCTTGATGTTTATCGTAGCTTAGAAGTTATGCATTTTATTTCAGATCGACCTTGTTTCCAATCTAATTAGATCATTTTCTGGTTGAAATTGAGCATAATCTAAAAAAACTTTAGAAAGAAATACAGGCTTGACAAATATTTTTCTTTATTCCCTGTAACTCCTATCGAGACGGTGTAAACAACTGCAAAACCTACGGTGCTGACTCTTAACAGCTACTTTTAGTTCCTTCCAGCTCTCGAAAAGTTGATTAGCCTGTCGTTCTTGCCAGATAATTTTATGGTTGAAAGTCCTGCTAAGTTTTGCGCGCGGTCTGCCAGGTAAGCTGCCGCTCTATAGCTATCCACGCAATACGACGCCGGGTATTTCCGGAAAGTGTTACATGCCTACTTCTGTTTTCTATTCTGGTTGTTTAGGGGTTATAGAGTTTCTGCGGTACAACTTTTCAGTCGTCATATCAGGTCAGAAAATTTTCGAGTATAATTTGAAAGCAGGAGAGAGTTCACAAAGATATTTTTTTTTTGTGCGTAGGAAGTTGGAAACCTTACATACTTAGGTGAACATTCAAAGAACACATGCTCTGCATCTTCGTAGCTTGGTCCGCCAGTAATCGCAAGTATCATTATTTTCGTAGCCGAATCTATGTAAGTACGCCTTGAAGTACCCGTGTTCGCTGAGCATCTGTTTTAAGTAGAAGTTCGATTAGGTTTAGAATGAATCTTTGTGTCCATCCCCCGTTTTTTGCTTGATTCCAGCGACTCTACCATTCAGCGATTATAATGCATTTCGTATTTGCGCGTTGGTTGCAGGTTGTTCTAGATTCTGCACCTGATGTGTTTCTTATTGCAGGTTCTTTTGCTACTAAATCTAGTGGGTATAATCCAGCCTCTTCTGAAACCGTACGAAACGCAGCATACCCTTAGCGCGCATCGTTATGTCGAGTCTATTCCGCGTACATATGACTTCACTTTTAGTGCTTCAATCCATATTGGAGCTACGTAAAGTATTATTGTTTTTACAACTCCTACCAATAGTTGCCTTCGTCGTTTCTGGGACCTCTGGCATTCAGCATGATCCTTGATAGAGCCGCTGTTGCATGTGCTGCTTTTTGATATGCATACTCTAGATGCGCCTTAAAACTGAGCCTATTATCAATCATGATATCTAAATACTTTTTAGCTGGTTTTGATGTGATTGTGCAGTTCCCGAATTCGACGCTGACTACTTCCACTTTTTTTCTGCTGCTTATCAAGATAGCCTCTGTTTTATACTCTGCCAAGCAGAGACCCTTTGTTAAGTCAGTTTTGTATTTTTACTACTGTTGCATTTGCAATACTAGCCACTTCACCCAGGTGTTTTGCTACCACTACGACTGCAATGTCATCAGCGAATCCCACTATATTCGTACCCTCATTAACACTCAGTTGTAGTACGCCGTCATACATTTAATTCCACAGGGCTGGACCTAAAACCGATTTCTGTGAAAACTCTACAGTAATCTTGTAGTCCATTGTGCTCAGGTAACTAGAAATAATTTTACGTATGTAAACTGGAACCTTGGTTAGTCGTATTTGTATGGCGATTATATTTTATAGTACGTCTGCCATCGTAGGACAGTTGGCAATTCTTAAGTACGCTATCGAAAGCGTTTTCAAAGTGGATTTAGAAATGGCGACCAAAAAAATTCGAAAGTTAACGAATTTGGTTGAAAATCTGTACTCAGGGGTTGATCAAAATTAAAATAATTCAAAATGACGTCTTCAAAATGGCAACCACAAAAACTTGCTTGCAAAGAAACTTAATATTTTTTTTTGGTCTTTTTATACTTCTTTTGATTTTATAAACTTCTACTTTTCTACTACTTTTTTTTATTCGTGTACTAAAATATACTAAATATTTTCTATTTTTTTTGCATAGAGCACAATCGGTACGTCGCACCTCATTACGTGATAAAACGCTCACTACCAAAAAGGATGCAGTCGAAGAGGCACGCCTACGTTTACAAGCACAAGAAGTATTTATTCCACCAGATAGCACAACAACAACAACATTAGATCTCGCCAACGGTCTTGCCACATCCAACAATTCAACACATCATTCCAGCGATACAGCATCAACTGACTACAATTGGTTGACCGGCAACAGCAAGGGACCAACAACAGCAACATCAAATCACAATAATAACAATAATAATAACAACAATATTAATAATAACAACGATAAAAAATCGTATCAAGCTAGTCTTGCCTTAAACGGTAGTGGTGGATTACCACATTCAATGTCTGCTGATGCTGTCGATACATCAGCGACAACAACAACAACGCATTCCTATATATCACGACGGCCACCAGATGGACGTGAAAACGATGAGCTACAAATGAATACCTATAAAATTTCATCAGGCGGAGGAGAACATCAACGATCTGCATCAGCTACGGCAGTAATCTTAAGCGATCATCGAAATGTTGCTGCAACAGCAGCAGCAACAGGGACTGGAACGGTGATGGCTGCAGATGCAGTACAAATACAATCGAGCAGCAAAGAGGCAGCTAACGGTAAAATTAATGTGCAGGTGACGGTGCTTGTTGGTAAGTTGGCATGGATGGCATGTGCGGAGAAAGAACATAGAAAAAATTGCTTTCTTTGTGTAGTTTGCCTGAGCTTTTAATGTTTTGGTTTTATGTGCTTTATTGAATAGATTCATAAAATGTTAACATTTTCATGTATTTCGGTATTAATGTGTTTGTTTTTTTTTTTCTGTGTGTACCCTGCATCAATTAGTGCATGGATGGGGAAAGACGAGTTGACCTTTCAAAAGGTACAGCTAAAACTGTGAAACCCAGAGGAAGTAAAAAAAAGTATCAAGCTTTAAACTTTTACTGGTTTGCATATAGTAAGCTAAAATGATTTTTGGGAAATCATAAGCGTTCATTATCTTACATATGGAAGGCTGAAAAGCTTTTTGGGAAGCTAAGTGCTCTGCTGCCAAACTCAGTGCCCTAACTCGCTGGACTCATTCAAACCTGGGCCATGCCAAGATTTTAATCCACGATACGTCAGTACCAACTAACGTAGACTACTTTTGCTCTACCCCTAATTTAAGCCACACGTTCTTCACCCATAGCCCCAGTAGAGAGGAATGCGTTAATGACGAGGTGGTCACTGACAATTCAATTGACATCTATACAGATGGGCCCAAATTGGAGGAAAGAGTCGGCTGTGGAATCTTCTCTAAGTTAGATCTCAGACTCTTTCCGACTTCCTGACCATTACAGCGTCCTTCAGGCGGAAGTAATGGCTATCTATCAAGCGTCCAAGTGGCTTATTCGCAACGATTCATTCGATACGAATATCAGCACCTACACGGACAGCCAAGCAGCAATCAAGTCCCTTGCCGGTGTTTTCACTACATTAAAGCTTGTTCTTGACTGCCGATCTTCACTCAACATTTTGTCGAGTCACTCGCATGTCCACCAACTGCAAAGCCGACGAGTTAGCAAAACAGCCCGCAGCTTACAGATATTTCACCTTCCTGCACCCTTCACCTATTTCACCTAGGAGAGATTCCGACTATAAGACTTGGAAAGTTTTTACTATATAATGCCAATCATTGATCTGAAGTATCCCCACTCCGATGATGCGGGGTATAGAAAAAGCATAAATTGATTAGCTTTTATTCTCATGTCGTCATCATCATTTAGAAATGCCATTTTAGATTTTTTTTTTTCGCAGAAGAACTAAATACTTTCTAAAATGCAAAAATATATTGTTTTATATAAGATTTAAAATTTTTTTATTTTTACCGAAATGATTTTTCTTCTCGTATAAAAAAAAAACACACATAAATTGCATTCAAGGCCTTTCTATATAATGATGACGATATTATTTATCCTAGACATACTTATTTATAAACTCATTCTAAATGTTTGTCTGTGTTTTTTTTTGCTCTTTTTCTTTCATTTCATTTGTTTTGTGCCATCATGTGTTTGCATTTGAATGTTATCAACACCAATCAACCAACGACCAACCATATCCTTCGATACTCTTCATCATTTTCCAACTACTACTACCACTGCTCGTATTCGTACTGCTACTACTACTACCACCTTACCCATCATCACTACTACCAATACAACCAACCATTATATATGTATTTACTATTACACTTCTCAACTCCTCCTGTACTGTTTGTTTACTGTGCTTTGGTTTCTGTCTGGTTTGCATTGTTGCCTCAAAAAAGCAGACACAATAAACACCCATCACCATCATCAACAACAACAACAACTATTGCAGGATACTCTAACAACGCCTACATCCTTTGCTGGTGCCACTTTAGCCAATTTAAAAAAACAACGTTCACTTTCGCGCACAAATGTACTTAACTATAATGAAAATAATGGTTCTGTTCTAGCAGCCGCCGCCGCAACAACTGGTGCCACCGCCACCACCACCGGCACAACAAATCATCACAGCGGCAACAACCACAATAACAATAACAACAACAATAGTTTACTAAGTGGTGATGGTCATTCAACTGTGAGCAATCAACCATTAAGTAGTGGAATGCATCCAAGTCTAATGGACTATAATGGTGTGATAAATACAACAACAGGAGGCACAGCAGCAGGAGGAGGAGGACCACTAACTGTTGGTGATTCGAATTCTTCTGCAGCGGTGAATAAATTTAGCGGTGTTACCGGTGATGTTGTCAGTGATAGTACAAGTTCCAAGAAATGCTGTACGATAATGTAAAATAAATAACAATAACACACGAAAAAAAAACAACAACAAAAAGCAATATGGGGTAAAGAAAAAAAAATTGAATAACAGGGTATTTTTTTTTCTCTCTCTCTCTTTCTCTTTTTAAAGAAGAGACTACTCTTTATTGAGTGCCACTGTTTTTTTTTTTTTTTTTTTTTGAGAGTGATGTTCGCTCGTAAGAAGAACATCGCTATTACTTTTCTTGTTTTTTTTTTATTTGGTTTGTTTTGTGTGAGGAAACTTTTAAATATTGCATAAAGATAAGAGAGAAAGAGATGTAGATATATACGAAATCGAAACTTTATTTAGTTAACTAATTGCCTTATAATTTTTGAAATTATTTCCACAATATACTTTCAATAAATTTATAAGCTTTATTGAAAACAATTTGATATGAGTTGATACATATCAAAAGCCCCGAAGACCATTTCCTAAAATTTTTTAGGTTTTTGACTTAGCAGATATTTCTCAAACATAGAAATACTTTTAAAACAGTTAAGCCATCATAAGTAAACTGGATATAGTAAAAAAAAATTTGTAAATATCAAAGATTTTATCAAAATTGCTTGAGTCCTTGTATGCGTGCAAATCAAATATGCTGAGTCCCGTTAAGCCAATCACATTTGACAGATATTTTTGCTCAGACTTTAGTATGTTCAGCGCTATTCTAAATATTCCCGAAATTAAATCCCCAGGAAAAATAGTTTTTTTTTAATGTATTCCTAAAGGAAAAATATATATTTAGAATGTTTTGTGAAATTTTAACAAAATCACTTAAGTCCAGAAACTTTTTTTTTCAATTATATCATTCTGCCTAGGTTCAAAATAAAAACTAGTTTATTTAACTTAGCTTTCCATTGTTTTCTGCGCGAAATGTTTCCAAGAATTTTTTTTATATCAAATAAACTGCAAGAAAAATAAGAGTAAGAGAGCATTATTTAGCAGCCTCTCATTATTTCTACACACAGTGAGTGAACCAATTATAGGAGAATTGAAGGCCACGTGGTGAGTTGATTGAAATGAGTAAATACTACGCAAGGTGAATTTATGAATTTACCACGGCAAAGACAACAACAGGGCTTTGTTGTTGCGGCCATTATGGCGGGCGAAAAAAGTAAACAAACAATGAAACTTAAACGAACAGCGTTCCTCACTACGAAAAAAAAATGGCGCCATAAAAAAAAAGAAAACGAATGAGTTGCTGGTAACTCCATCTTATATAAATTCACCTTGATATTACGATACAACATATGCTAATGTTATTGTTGTCACATCTGCAAATTTTGTCTGCTTATGATGGTGACGAAGCACTCAATAATTCTGTTTCCTCCATTATCGATTACAATAATCCCCACTACTTATTTGCCATTAACCGATTATCCAATGCATAAATATAAATGAACCACTCGCCGTGCACAAACAACAACTAGTTAATGAATTTAAATCTCGGTGTTGAGCTGATTTAAACCGGTGAAATGCCAAAACATATTTTATTTGTTTAGCAACCTCCTTCTATGTGCAAAAATTATTATTTTTATTATTATTTTGTCTTTAGCACAAAAATTAGTCTCCAAACTATTTCTGTTAGGTGGATTAGGGTATAATTTTGATCTTTTGGGCTGCTGTGACAGAGGGTTTTGGGGCTACTGTCCCTCTCACAAATCTGAATGTTTATTCCCTTTTAAAACCTTTCTATAGCGTAACTGTTTATTGGATATCCTTAGACTACATTATATCTGAAATTTCGGGGTCAGCTGTCAGATGTCCTACCTTTTGGATGTTTCGGTTTTTGATCAGTATTTTGGACGAAGTCTTCGTCCAACTTTTTATATGAATTTCGTCGGATTTTTGGCTGAATATCGTTCTGTGTTGGGGTCCTCATCTCATTTTTGATGTGAATATCAGTCTGAGTTTTGGATTGAATTTCGATCTTATTTTTAATATAATTTAATTTTAGTCTGAATTCAGGGACAAGTTTCGGTCTAAATATCATTCTGATTTTTAGTCCAAACAATTTACAAGCTTTTGCTCAACTATGGGTCAACTCAATGAGTTAGGTTTTTTACAATAAATGGACGAATATAAGATAGTCGAACACAAGATGAATTTGCTTATAAAGATAATGCCCCACGATTATATGCAATTACCAAAAAGCGTAAAGTTGAACGAACAAGGTAAAAGAATGCAGTGCCCCTATAAAATTTTTAGATTTTTTTTTTGTTCTCGCTTGTTGTTATTTTTGTTCTTCATTTTCATTTTGGCAATCGTGACAACCGCAGACCTTTGCTTATGTCATTCTAGCTGATGCTCTGTAAAACATTTTTCTTATATTGTTGTTCGCATAAAACAATAACAGTGATATAAGAAACAAAGTCTTGAGATTTGTTATATTTTTCATTTACTATATTATTTTTTAAGATCGTCTCAAACCCAGACCCTAGATCTACCACTGCCTCTTAGGAAATTATTACGAGGCGCTTATTTACAACTCGGATTTTCATCAATGTGTTAGAAAAGTTTCAATTCGCAAATCAAAAATTACTTTATTCACTCCCGAATGGTTTTATTTCATCTATACACGTTTAATATATAGGTTCTTTTAAATTAAAATAAATAATCCAAATTAATCATAAATCTATCGCAATTTACTTGGTCATAAAATGGTATATGAAAAGTGAGGATTGGAAAGAACTTAATACAATCAAGAAGTTATGAGACCAGATATGACAAACTGTTAATTGGATTAATGAGTTTTCTATTAATCCCTTCCGAATTTCGATCAAATTTGATCAAAAGTGCATTTCAAAGTATATACAATTAATTGTATAAATTTGATACTTGATTGTTTCGAACCTAGAACTTGTAATTCGTAATGTCGTCATTCAATTGATGGAATTAAAATCAGTTTAAATTGAATTACAAAGAACTTTAATCAGAAATTAAATTTTTAAATTTTTTTCTACTGGAATTGGTAATGGAATTGTATAAATATCGAATTCCATTACAAGGAATTGCATTAAATTTAACAAAAAAAGTTTTCAAATTAATTTGAATTGAATTTCAAAAAGTAAAAGTTACACCTCGAAGAGTGCGAATTTAATCACTTATTAAATTCCTACAAAAAACAATAAGTTTTTAATCACAAAATATAAATTGGAATTGAATATCAAAAAGTAATTGATAACACCTGAAAAAAGTTCTCAAACTCAATTACATAATTATTCAATCCCTTTAGGGACTGTAAGTTTTTAATTACAAAATTCAACTCGTTTTTGCAATTCAATTTTTAATTACAAAATATAAATTAGCTTTAAAAAAAATAAAATTTTTTTCCAAATTAAAATATTATAACTTCCGAGGATTAAAATTCCTTATAACGTAATTGGAACTTTTAAAACTTCACCAATATTTTCACTAAGGAATTGAGACGACGAAAAACTCCCAACTGCAATCTCTAGGAATTAGAATAGTCAGTACTATCAACCAGTTTTCCTTCATGCAACATTTACAAGTTTCTTCATACAATCAAACAAACAAGAAAACAAATAAACATAAAACTTTTGCCACTAAACTTACCAATGCATCACAAATATTTAAATTTTAAAAACAAAAAAACAAAACCGACAAACAAATTTCAAACAAAAATCAAAGATCATCAAAATAAGAATTATTAGAAAATTATTTTATTATAATAATACTTAATAACAAATGAAAAACTTAGATTTATTACAATTAATAATACATTATTAACTATTATAATTATGAAAATTATCAATAATATCAATTATTATTATATTAGCATAAAACAAGAAAATTTAAAGCAAAATAAAAGTGTCTTTTAGGATTATTAGTAAAAACAAAAACGAAAATAAGATATGCGGCAGTTAATATCGACTCAAAGTCGATCACTGGCGTTTTTTTTTTTTTTCTTAAATATTATTTTAATACAAAATAATACAAATTTTTTGTTTGTTTATTAGAAAATACTAAATGTATATACATCATATATACAAATATACATATAGTGTATTATATGTTGTACTAAAATTTTATTATTGTAACATATACATACATAAATACTTGCATAAACACACTACACCATTGTATTTATTAAAAAAAAAAAGAAGAAAATAGCCAGTTTATATACATACATACATATATATATATAAAGCGCGTAATAAAAAATTGCAATTGTTTAATTAACTAAATTATAAAACTAATAAATGAATTTTTAAGTATTATTTTTATTCAAACAATTCAAAAGAAAAATGAAGACGTATGTGAAAATCAAATGTGAATCTTTGAAGAATGAAAAACAATTTAAGTTAATTGTATAACTATTTTCCGTTCCATAAAAAAAATTAAAATGATAGAAATGTTTTTTGCTTATGTACCTATATTTGTTGAAATAAAAAAAAAAATGATTGATTGCCTTAACTATTTTAGTAAAACAGAAAAAAAGCAAAGAAAAATTAGTATTAGTTATGTATTGTATATTCTTTTTCTACGACTAGTTATATCCAATTTTAATAAAAGAAAAGCATTGATTTCCTTTTTGAGTTGAAAGCTAACAACATATGTGCTTCAAAATGAATAAAATATTTTTAATGAGAAACACGAAAAATGCACAACTTTTGTAATGCTCGTAAATTGTAAAGGAAAGGAATAAATGCATTACAAATCGAGTAGATTCTGACTCAATATGAGTTTCCAAGAAGGTTAGACTTTGATGGCTAGCAAACGCGGATTATAAAAGTCATCTAGAAAAATCTACTGTTCATCGAAACTGAAATTCAAATTACTACACAGTGCGGCAGTAAACAACACCTGGGAAGTGATGCTAATTTTCTTGTAAACCTTGTCGAGTAAAACAAGAGTTTGTATGTTAAATTTTCCAAACACCCCCAAAATCTTGATTTACCTTTTAAAATCGCGGTTTTGGGTACCTTTGCGCACTTATAAGCCTGTAACTTAGTTGATTATCAACAGATTTTCAGTTTCTTACAGTTTTTAGAAAAAAGAAAAAACTAAGCCCTTTCGAATGATATATATTTTATTCAAGAAAACTTGAGAAACTTGTGTTTATTTGGCCAGAAAACAGAATTTTATTCACTTTTTTTTCGCGTTTTCTCAACTTTGGCGATGATTCTACACACTATTTTATAACGAAACTATAGAACTTGTGAATTTATTAAAAAAAAAAACAAGTTTAATACAGCGCATATTTGTTTTTAAAAATCGGTAAGTAATTGACTGAACTATTAAACTTTTTATGAAAACAAAATTTTTACAAAAATACAGTTTTTGGCCATTCAACTCAAAAGTTTTTGCTTGATCGTGATTATTTTTTTTTAAATTCAGCAGTTCAGTTTCTTGTTGAAGTGACCCGCAATATTCTGAAATCTTTTTTGTTTTATTTTTTCCTTCGAAGAGCGAATGGCTTGCAGCCATTTCTTGGTGTAAATATTCGCTTTGTTCAATAATAATAAATTCACATGTCGTCGTCAGAGAATTGATTTGGCGTATGTGTATAAGTATTCCTATGCCTATACGCCAAATCAATTCTCAGGCGACGATGTAGTATGGTTTCTTTATAAAATAGTATATAGAATCATCGCCAAAGTTGAGAATAGCCGGAAAAGGTGAAAAAAATTGTGTTTGGTGGGTAAATACACGCAAATTGCTGAAGTTTTCTTGAATCAAATATATTTCATTCGGAAAGACTAAGTCTCTTTCTTCTAAAATCGGTAAGAAATCTGTTGATGATCCACTAAGTTACAAGCTTATAAATGGGCAAAGGTGTGCAAACCCGGTTTTTTAAAGGGTAATCATGATTTTGAGGGTGTTTGGAAAATTTCACATACAGATTCTTGTTTAACTCGACAAGACCTACAAGAAAAATAGCATCACTTTACAGGTTCTTCTACTTCACTAAATTTTGTAACACTGTGCTATCTGTAATTTCCTTGGAAAGAGGATTAAAAAATAAGCCTATTTAAATGTATGGATTTTACAAATAATATATACTGCTGGTCTCTTGTCACTTATTTTTTCACATTTTACACTTATACTTACTTACGGTCAATTTAGATAGATCTATTTTCCTCACTTGAAGTCAGGCGACATATGCTTAAAATTATATAAAACTGCCTGTAAATCGTTGCATAATCCGACTGTCGGTATTTTCTGTTCGAAACCCTTTCCATAAATTTGTATCATTTTATATCTTGTAACTAGTTTTGAAAATAATTTTTTTTTTGTGTTGAAAAAAAGAATTAGAAAAGCAATGTCCTTTAAACAATCTTATTTATATAATAAAAAATTATAAAAATAAATTAAAATGAAATGAAAAATCAATTTACTAAATTTTAAGCAATTTATTATAGTTATTATTATTACAATTGTATTATTATTATTTTAAAATAGTTAATATATTTGAACAATAATAATAAAAAAATAAAAAAATAAAACATTTTAACAAAAATTAAAATAAAATTCAATAAAAAAAATTAAAAAGGAAAAACTACATATTTTACACATATCAAATTGTTTTGTTGTTTTATTTTGCGGAAAATTTTAAATAAAGAAAAAGAATTGTCAGAAGGTAATCTTAAAGGGGCAATCCCGATTGAAATTAGAAAAAAATGACTTTGGGGAAATTTCTTTTTAAAAACTATGATATTTTATTATAAAATTGCTTACAGATGAAAACTGCTTGTTGAAGAGCAACAAAAAATTGTTTTGTTCACTTTAAATCCAAGATGGCGGCGGTAAAGGGCATCTCCAAAAAAACCCATTTTTGATTGGTAAGATAGATAACTAGAAAAAAGCGATGGTTTTTCAGCTGTATAAAAAATGGTTTTGCATAAAACAAAATCCTTCGATTAATCACTAGATTATTTTGTATTTAAAAGATATATAATTGCTTCAGTAGTTATTGAATAATCGTGGTCGTCGACTTTCATAATGTAATTTTTCCATTCTCGTTCAAGGTATATTTTTAAAGCGTCCACACAAGACTTTAATGCACCTAAAACCGATACACAGTCACATTCACTTTGACGCCAGGCTCCAAAAACACGAGCAGAAAACGTCCATCAGCGGTGTTTGTAGCCCAAACCATGTCGTGGGCCGGTGCTTGTTATCCAGTGGCCGTTTTCAGTTCACAATTTTCGAACGTTCTCTCCTATACACATTTCTCTTGAAGTTGTTTTTTTTTCGTCCACCACTGTAACGTTTCGCAGTGCTGCCCGGTATCATTGTACCAACAATTTATTAACATTTAAATGATTTAGCTCTCTAATGATAGCTTCCTTGCTAAATAAAGCAAGTAGTTTGAGTTCCAGTACTTACGAAATTTTTTCTGCAAAATTTAGGCAAATGCTTTTGCAAACTTGTAAAAAATGAAATAAGTTGCCAACGTACCAATTTTAAGTGCGATTGCACTGGAAGCTCGACTGCTGTGGCAAATTAAATTTGGTAACACTTCAATCTTAGCACCCTGAAGTGTCAAACGAACCCGGCTTTTTGAACCGAAACTGAACTCCAGCGTTCAGATATTTTTAAAGTTCAACCTTTCCATATTGTAAACAGGGATAGAAACTGGTTTTGAACCAATCCAATTTTAAATCGAACACATTATTTCCGGGAACAGGGAACCTGTGGGGAAGCACACCTGTGAGGTACACAAATGTATACTTTTTAGTAAAATATTTTTAGAAAAAAATAGTATATAAACACTTTCGTACTTTAAAAATGCAACCTTGTAGAAATATCAAAATCAGCTGTTGCCGGTACTTTATTAATAATTGTGACAGTGCCACTTGTTCTCAGATTTCTATTTAATTTTTATATTTTCAAACATTCCTAATGAATTCACTACTAAAATATCGTTATTGTTTTGCAGCTGGTATTTTTGCTGCTGGTGGAAGTTTCTTTGGTAAATTACCAAGCTTTTTAGCAGCGCAAAAAGTATTGGCTGCTTCAACGTTATTCACACAGGATATGCATTTTTACTTAGGTATGTAATTTTAAAATATACGTTTATATTTGAAATATTTTAAATTTGCTCAATTAAATTTCAGATTTGATTTTGTTACGCTCGCTACCCATTGTATTAATGATTGTATGTAATCTAATGAATTGGCGATATTTTCTCAAGGCGCTGCAGCTTTCCGAGCAAACTTTAACTGTGACTGTCCTGACGGCAGCTACGAATTATATGGCATCGGTATTATTTATTAATTTTATTATTTTTTGTTTTATTACTGTATAAATATTTTTTGTCTCTTTTAAGTTCCTTCTTGCATCTGTTGTTTATCATGAGCCCATTTCGTTGTTATCCATAATTGGTTCCACGTTTATAGTTGCTGGTCTTTGGTTCTTGTGTGGGGCTCAAGAGCAAAAGGAAGAAAAGCAGAAGATTTTATAATGGATATAATTGTGATATAAGTTCTAAGTTATTAATAGTTACTGTTTTGTATTGCAAATACGACTATTCGATTTATTTTTTATTTTGTAAAAACGAAAATTTTAATTGTATAACGATAGTATAAAGGCCCTATGCTTAAAAAGAATTAACTGAAGAATAATAATAGTAATATGTATTAATACATTGAGTGCCATGTCCATTGAATGAATGATGCTTGTGACTGTCTCCAAGTAATTTCAAAGGCCGATAATTTTCTGTGGAGAGCAACTCAATTGAAGGCAAAAACATAAACAATTTACAAAGATCCAAGACTAACCCAAGAAATGATAGCTGATGAAATGTGCCTATTTTTGAAGTAAAAGAACAGCACATGCTTGTTTAGTTCAATATTTCCTTACTACATTTAAAACGGTGGGTCTTGGTTTTATAGGTACGACCCGGGAATCATACGGCACTTCATGGTATAGAGATATAAAAGGTGTAAATCCACCCGTTACAGTAAAACAACTAAACTGATGGTAACAACTTACTTCGCCAGAGCAAAAATTATAGTGCTATACCCCTGAAAACTAATCAGAGCGTAGCTGTAAGGTTGTGTGCTGAAAATTGTTTACTACAAGTTTTGAAATACTTTATTTGGAAAACTAGAAAAAGAGGAACTGCATCTGTATTTGCTTCTGCGAACACTGTTGGAAAAGATCCCAAAACAATTGATGGAACTGGCTCTAACGTTTAATTTACAAGCAGATATGTTTGTAATCAATCTCTGTACTAAGAATTAATCTGTTCCTAGCAAAAAAAGAAACGTAACTGTAGTGATATCTTCAGAGTTCTCTTGAAACAGATCGCACATAATGTTGTCGTATCTTCCAAAAATAATGGACCACAACTGACCTCCGAGTGAAAATGTTCAATTAGATCTAACCTAAAACCGAGGAAACATCAGAGCATTGAATCAACTTTTTGGTTTCAAATGACTCTGTTGCGTCTTATTTTTACACTTTATTAAAGAATAGGATAATTACAGCTAAGCTGGGCCCTTCTTTCATCATAAGGTTCGCGTTTAGGGGCACTCTGCAAGGAAGAGCCCTTTCTCCACTCCTCTTGAACCTTGCTGTGAATGATCTCGTATTAAAACTTGAAAAGACAAAATGCAAAGTGATTGCTTAAGCGGATGATGTCGTCATCGCCGCTTCGGAGAAATTCCTTTGTACACTTTTAGACCTACTGCAACGAGCACTGAATGTCTTGTCGTCCTGGTTCAAAGACCGAGGACTATCGTCAATGCATCCAAGACTGAGTTGGGGTCGAATCGTCTGATCCGTGAACGTACAACTCATCACGTAAAAGTAAGTATTTTAGATGTATTTTAGTGCAAATTACATCACGAATACTAAGTTCACGGATCAGACGATTCGGCCCCAGGTTCTATTCACTCGAAAGTATTCTTTACCAAATTTTAATCCACCACTCTTAATGCTAGATCACTTATCGTTCGGAACGAGCTAATTATTTTGGCCTAATCCTAGACAGGAAACTCAACTGGCGTGCAAACACATCGGCAAGGGTATATAAAGCAGGGCTTTGGAGCGGAGCGTGGAGCTGGAGCAAGGAGCTGTGGAGCACAGTGTTTTGACCGGAGCTAGAGCTGGAGCAATGGAAATGTAACCGCTCCGCTGCTCCGATCAGTAATCTCTAACTACCTATTGTTCGTTTACAATTAATTTTTTTTGAACTCTTCATTGTCATTTCCATTGCAGTAATGAAAATGGTAATTGAAATATTCCATTGCCATTAATGGTTATGGCAATAGAAATCATCATTAAAGTAGTTTAGTTCTTTACATATTTACAAAGATGCTTGAAATGTACAATTACCAGGTGTGACGGTAAATAATTATTAATTTTTTCAAAATACGCCATTGGAAATAAGGGGTGGTTCATTATCTGGCTCTATTGCTACAACAGCAGCCTTCAAAACGTTATAGATGTTGTACGAGTTAGTATCATATTTTTTTCGTATGGTAAAGATGTCGAGTTTTGAGCCAAAATGATTTTGCGGCAAGATAACGCCTTGTCCCACTCATCTGTGTCGAAAGTGTTGGAGTCATGTACCCAAAACTTACGATTTGTTCCTTAAATTAAAATTTCAGGAAATAGTTCTCCAAATCCGAATACATAATAGGTGTTAGGGTAAATTAAGGTAGCGATACATACATATGAATTTAAAAAAAAAAAATATTTTTAATAGGAAAATAATATGTAGTTGGAGCTCGGAGCGGAGCCGGAGCTATACTTAAGAGGTTGGAGCGGAGCGACCCCAAAATTTGGCTGCTCCAAAGCCCTGATATAAAGCCACAATAGTTTCCTATGCGTCTGCAAATGCTGTAGAAATGAAGAAGAGGAAACAATCTTCCACCTTATATGCAACTGCCGTGCTCTAGCTGCAACCAGACAAAAAACTCTGACAGAAACTTTTTATGAGAGACTCATAGAACTTGCATCCTCTGAAATCAGGGACACACTACGCTTCTTTAGTGGTAGCGGAAGTTAAATTCCACTGTCATTAAATGCATAATGAGAGTGGAAATGAAACCCCACTACTACTAAATGTCTAGTAGTAATGGAAAGTAGAAATAAAATCGCATTTCCACTGTTTTGTGGAAACTAAAAGTTTAGTGACAAGGAGATAGAGTGTAATTGACAACTTAGTAGAAGTTCAAATTGAAATGCACTCTGAACATAACTTTTTGCTTAAATACATTTATTTCTTTTCATTTTGCTTTCACATATAATTTTTCCCGCCAGAATCAACTCCAAAATATTTATATGAATAAATCGGTTTTGCAACTAATATTTATAGATCAAAAATATAGATCAAATTTTTCGAAATCAAAATCGGAAAAATTTTAACGGCAAATGGTCAGAACTAAACTGGGGGGTTTAGTCTCTAAATTTTGACTGCACTATAGGTTCCATTACCACTAAATCTAAGCTAATGTGAACATTATATTCCACTACCTTTTGTGGTAGTGAGATTTCATTCCAACTATCACTGAAGGTTTAATGGTAGTTAGTTTTTATTTCCTAAAGAGTGGTAGTGGAATTTGTTTCCCACAACCATAAAACCTTTAGCGGTAATGGAGTCTTACATTGAAAATGAAATTTATTTTTTTTTTAACCATAACCAATTTCTTAGTTAAACACTCCCTTTTGGTTACCAAAAATTGCCTAAAAGTGAAAGGTGATTTCTACTATTTATTATCTGTGAAAACGAATATGGCACGTCTGGATTTGGTGTTTTTAGCATGTTTTTTGAAGGATAGACATAAAACGTTCTTGTTGAAAAATTGTAGGCTAGCTGAAAATTGCTTTATTTTTCTCAAAGTTGGTATCAATTTAAACAAAAAAAAACACTTAAAACAAAATCGGTATTTCAAGAATTAAATGCCCAAAAAATGATTTCGTTTTTTTATTATGAATTTTTTTTAAATCAAACTTATATGAATAAGTCTTCATTATAAACATATTAAGTGTGATCGATCTTTAGTTTATAATGAATTGTATATTAAACGTTTATGTTTATTGTTGTTTTTGTAATATTAATGAATAAAGTTCAATGCTGTTTTATGTATAAGTTTTTTGTGTTTTATTTGAAATTCACTTAAAAATGAGAGAAAGAAATAGTATGTAAATAAAAGAACGATATCTAATAAAAAAAAAGAAAGAAGAGAAAATACATTAAATAGAAAGAAATCAAAAAGTTAATAATAAAAATATTTAATAGTAGAAATAGCGAATATGAGTGAAAGGAAAAAATAGAGATATCGTACTTAAAGGTTAAAACATTTATATTTGTATTTTCCTTTTTCGTTTGTAATGTTTTTTTTTTTTTTTTGTTTTTAATTTATTTTAAATTTATATTATAATATGTAGTAATTTTTATATATGTTTTTTCTTTTATCAATTAATAGTAATAATTATAATATAATAATAGGCATATAAATACTTTTGCTTGCTCAGTTTTTTCTTTTTTTGTGTGGATTTATTTTTTAATAAATTTCTGTTGGTTGTTTTCTGTTTTGCGTGGATCCTCCGCAGCGCTACATCATGCTACAAGGCGAACGTGGCCAGGGATGCCCAGGTATAAACATCACACGCTTTGTGGGTCAATTACTTTGATTGCTATAATTTTGTTGTTGCTATTGGGTAATAATCGGTTGGAAGGAGGAACTACGTGTGTGTGTGTGTGTATAAGTTTTGTTTACTTTTAAGAAAGAGCAATTATATTTATTATTTTATTTATTTTTTTAAAAAAGAACATAAATAAGTATTTCTGTAATGAAATTAGCATAAAGTTTTCTTTGCATTTCTTTAAATATAATTTTTGCTTTTTTCAGGTTTTTCTTTCTTTTTTTTTTTGTTTTGATATTTACGAATTCATGTTTTCTCGCTTTTTTGTTTTTCTTTTGTTTTGCTATACACATATGTCAACAAATACACATATAGATATATATATGTATTTTTATATATTTTTTAAAGAGGTTTCTGCCTTCTGCTTCATCTTATTCTTCTGTTTCTTCATCATGTTCTACATCCTATTTCTTATTTGTGTATATATGTATGTACTTCCTTATCTTCTTTTTATGTTCAGCTTTTATTAAGCGCTTCATCTCCATTCACTCATTATTTATTCTCAATTCAGTTTTTATTCTCCATACCCATAGACATGCGATTCGACGACTGTCTTAAATACGAGGACGATGAATTCATGGGGCCTCCACGGTCGCTGCCATTGCGACTGCCTAGCGAACGCGTTGGTGGTCCATTGCCGCCACGTACATTATTTCCATTTCCACCGCCGCTGTTACCACCACGTGGTCCCCGATAGTTACCCGAGTCATAGCGGGAGCCCGTATCCTTGCCACTGGAATAGACACCGCCGCCACTACCGGCTCCACCGTTTTGGTAATACGATGACCCTCCGCCCGAGGAAGAATTGTCATTGTTGCGGAAGTAAATACCGCCTCCATTACCGCCGCGTCCACCGCCTCCGTTTTGTTGCTGTGATGATGAGCTGCCATAATTGTTGGTACGACCACGTCGCCGCGTATTATTATAGCGTCCATTGTTTGAGAAATGAACTGCAAGTGGAATGAAATTGAATTAAAAAATTTTTGTTTGTGCCATTTTTTTATTTTTGCTTACCATCTTGTTGCTGATTCGAGTTCCAATGATTTGTTTCGTGCGTCTGGGATTGCGCTGCTGCATCTCCATAGCCACTACCGCCATTGCCGTCGCCGCCTCGGCCACCAGCGCTTCCAACTGATGCCGCCGTATTAGTCGACCAGTCGTTCTTTCGTGCCTGCTGTGCTGCTGTGTTGTTGTTGGTGTTGGGCGTGGTGGGAGTGCTGATCGCATTCATTTCAGTGCTCCATTTATTCGACGATTCCAAGCTAACGGCGCTGTTGGCACTCGGTGGTTTTAGGGCGCTGTTCAAGGCGGCAGTAGCTGCAGCATTGTTGCTTTGGGCTGCACGTGTTGCGGCTACGGCGTGACTCTTCATCGATGCCTCCCACTCATTAACGACCACCACTGGCTCTGGGTTGTACTTAATATGCGCATCATCGTCGATGCTTTTCTTGTCTTCCGGCGACGATTTCAGCGAGGAAGAGGCAACGACAGCGGCAGCAGCTAGTTGCTGTTGCATTTGGTCGTACGATAGTGATGCGACTACAGAATTTTCAAATGAAAAATCGCTCGGCTGCATCGCCCCCAATGGAGGTGGCTGTTGTTGTTGTGGCGATGTTTGCTGTGGTGGTTGTAGGCGTGCCGGCGGTGCGGTGGCTGTAGCCAAACGTGCCATTATCATCATGGGCTGCTGCTGTTGTTGTTGCTGCTGCTGCGGCTCGTTTAAAAGCATTTGTTGTTGTTGTTGCTGCTGCGCATTAGCGGCGTTGGCAACCATATCTTGTTGTTGCGGTTGTAACCCTCCACCAGGCACGGCGGCAACAGGTGAGAATAACTGCTGATGCTTTTGCTGAAACATCGGACTTGGGGTTTGGCTCGTCAATGCCGATGCATTGCCGCTGTTACCAGCCGTTGGTGGAGCTGTTTGTATTTGCTGCTGTTGTTGTTGCGGTATGGGCGGGAATGACTGGTTTGTGAATGTTTGTGTTGGAATTGGTTGTTGTTGCTGCTGTTGTGTTTTATGCATTTCGGCAGCAGCAGTTGCCATTTCGGCATGGCTCATGACATTCATTTGCTGCGGCACCGACTGTTGCTCGAAGATTACACCGCCCACCACTGGAACGGCCATTTCAGGCGGATCGAGTTCACTTTCCTGCAGAAAATAGAAACTGCCACCAGCAATTACTTCATTCAATGGACGCAGTTGCTGTATATACTGCTGATGTTTGAAGAAGCTCTGCTCGACGGCGCGTACAGTTGTGGGCGGAAAGTGTCCGGGTGGAGGCGGAGCGCCATGCAACGGCATTGGGGTACCACCTTGTGGAGGCAATTGTCCCGGTCCTGGTGGTCCGCCAGCGGAGCCAGGACTTGTCATCAATTGACGCTGCTGTTGTTGTGGTGGTGGTGGAGCTTGTTGTTGCTGCGCAACAACCATTTGTTGCGGTGGCACACTAATGATGCTGCCTGGTGGTGGCGGCGCTACTTGCTGCAGCTGCTGTGGTGGTGGTTGCTGCATTTGCTGCTGCTGTGTTGGAAACATGGCAACATGATGTACCGGAGTCGTAGTGCCTGAGGGTTGTTGCGGTGGCGCTTGTTGGAAATTCGGCGGCACAGCTGAAGGCGGTGCGCCCTGCATTCCTTGCTGCTGTATTTGCTGATGGTGCTGCTGATGTTGTGCTTGAATAGAAGCATTCATTTGTTGTTGTTGTTGCATTTCTATTTGCTCCTTAACCTGCTGCTGTTGCAGCTCCAAAGGTTGTTGTTGCTGCAACTGCTGTGTTTGTGACATTACATTACCATTGCCATCTCCACCAGCCATCAAATTGGGAACAGGCGCAGCAGATGCATCAACAATAATTCCACCATCTCCCATATTCAGTGACTCCATGCCTTCTTCCAAGAAACCCTCTTCAGCCGATATGGTTTCTTCACCCTCAGCGCCTGAGACTGCCAACGGGGATTCAACAAATTCTTCAACATCTTTTTCCTCAGCACTGACATCTGGGGTGGCCAAATAGATTTTGTCCAAATAGCCACATTCTTGTATTTGATTAAAAACGCGTCGTAAATTCTCGAATGTTGTTTCAGCGTACTGCTTCGGACGCCCATCAATAGTCATAGAGAAGTATTCGGCGGCTTTTTGAGCAGATGCAACAAAAGCAACATCACTGGCAGTTTCTGGACGGCGAACTTGAATATCCAAGCAACTAAATAAACAAAAACAAATTCAATTACATTTGAGTCAATTGCATTCGAATTTGAAATTTACAATTTCTCCATAGCCACCAAATCTCCAGCATCCATTTTGATTGCGCCATTGTCACCATTCATGAAGTCACCGCGCACTGTCTCATCCGAGAAACACGTTAGTATATTCTGAATTATAAGCATTTCGCGCATTTTAGCCGTTTCCGCGTGCGCTCTAGCAATGAGGTCCTATAATATAAATTTAATAGTCAGTATTGAAGCAATTATAAATCAATTATAATCATTACCTTGCGCGCTTGTTTCTTCTGTTCCTTTTCGGCATCCTTCGACAATTGCATCATTTGCTTGGAAAAATCACGCGCAAAATCCAAAGTCGCTATAACAGCATCATACTTGGCCACAGCCGCTTTCTGATCGGCACTAAGCTCTTTGCCTGTTGCTTGAATAGCGCGATACGATTCTAATTTAGTCTATATGGAATAGTAAAGTGTGAAAGGTTGATATACGTTTAAAATATGAAAAGAACTATTATTTATTAGATGCTGGGTGCAGAAACATGCAGAGGACAGCGAGTTTTGGTGCCATGAGGCCTTGTCCTGACACACTTAATGTGATACTGCATCTTACACAGAAATGGCTGGCAGCATAATTAAGCTTAGAGTTAGGCAATATATTCAATACCCTACCAAAAGGACTGATACCACAAGCGGCCTACAAATTCATACAGAACCCCGAGCACTGCGTCACTGCGGCGGATTATACTACTCTAGAACATTGTTCGGAACTAAAATCTTAAGATTTTAACCTCGGCGAGACATGATTGCATAAATTTACTCTGTAACTAATAGATAAAAAATTTACAGTAGAGTAGGTGTCAGTCTTCTCAAGTGCATTAGATTTATCAAGTTTCTTCCGTTTACCAGACTCAAACAGCTTGCTCCAATTTGAAGTGTTGGCTATACAAGTAATTGATAGCAATTCATATATAAGGAAATTGCAACCAACTGTAATTAGGCCACGATCTTAAACATAAGTTTGCATAAGTAGGGGAAACTTTCTTAAGTAGAGCTCACATATGCACGTGCACACGAGTAGCACATGTTTTTAAGAACAATCGCCGAAAACCTAGAACTAAATGTGCATTTCAACAAAAATTAAAAGGTCGTGTGTACCTGCACAAATTTTAATCTGCAGGCTAGAAATAAATTTTGAAATCACTACTCTACATTGTATTTGAATAATAGTTACCGGGTACAGAGTGCCACCTCAAGAATATTATATTCAAATCGGAATGGCAGTTAGCCTAATAAGGAAAGGTATACAAAATACTTTCGTCCTGATCGTGACTTTATTTTTATTTTTTATTAGTTCCTGCAACGTAATCATTTCATAAGAAAACAAGTAGGAAATCGTCATCTACAAATTGTTCAACTGCAATATTAGTTCATATTTATCAGCAATAGAATGTCATTTATTATTATGGTGTTGGTGCACTATTAAAAGTATTTATACATGGATCAAGATAAAGAAAAGAATATAAAAAATGTTTCTTTTTATTATGAATACGCCGCAAAATGCGAATATGAAGAGGTGCAAGAACAATGACAAGACGCAGAAGAAAAATATTAAAACGAAAGTAAAGCACAAAAGAGAATTCTACAAAAATAAAATACACAAAAGAACAAATAAGAACGACCGAAAAAACACATGTACTTTTCAGCATTGCCATACTCACACATAAGATTATATACTTTGGTGCACCAATGAAATTTTGGGAATTTCCCTGATTATAGCACATACAAATGATTTACTATTACAGAATTTTTGCTAGTATAATTTTAATTAATAAAATTATATATTTCTGTGACTGATTTCAATGTATCGTTAATATTAGCCTATAACAAACAGAACAGTAAATAATTCTATAAATTATTTTTCTCTACATACAGAATATGAAATAAATGGCAACTATAACAAAGATGGCGTCGGAAAAAGAACAAATTCTGCGAATTGCACCGAACGAAAAACGAATGAAAGCGATTTAACAAAAATGGAGGAGCACTGCAGACAATGAAATTAATATAGTCCTTTGTCCTAATTTTCTAGACGATTCCATCAAAATACAAAATTACTTAATGTTTTTCTCAACACATATGAACAAGTTGAAGGAACTTTAAATTAGTTTTGCACAAAAACAAGAATAAATGATGACGCCGGCAGTAGCATTACCTTGTATAAAAGATTTTCACAATTACTTACAAAATTTACGTCAACAAAAAATACTTTGAAAATTTCTGCGTTGGCGTGCTTCCACACCCTTCTACATTCGTCTTAATGCTTTTGATCTTTTCACTTACCTTGCGCTTTTCCAAATTGCGTATTTTGTGCTCGATGGTTATCAAACTTTGTTTCATAGGATTATTAGCATCAGCAGCAGTTCCAACTATTCCTCCGCCACTAATATTAGCAGCTCCTTTTACATTTATGCTAGCGCTGCTGCTATTGTTGGCGGCGTTGGAGCCCTCATTGCTGCTGATGGTGCTAATGTTGTTGGCCGCGGTGACAACGGCGGAGGTGCTATTACTCTCGGAACTTATACTTGCTTTTGGCCCCGCAGACGACGATGATGATGACTGCACAGATTGATTACTAGGCCCAACACTGCCGCCTCCTCCGGCATTTCCAACCGATCCTATGGAGCTTTGTTTCTCCAGTTTATTTGAAGCAGAAGGCATCCTATCCTCCACTGATGAAAACTGAAACAGGAATGAAGCGCAGAACGTGTTGTAGAAGCGTGTGTGAATGAATATAAATCTCTCCAAAGAAAAAAAACTTTGCTACCCGCTAGAAAAGAAACGAACGACTACACACAACCAACGAAATTAATGACAAACGAAGAGGACGACGACGACAACGAAGAATCACGAAATTCGCTTTTTCGCTGTTGCTCTATTTACACGCACTTTCCGAATATGGTGTAAAGTAGATTTCGAAAAAACCTTCTCGTTGGAATGGAAGAATTCGGTTAGTGTAAAAGAGCACGCTATATTGTGTTGTGTTTTTGATGATGTTGTTTCTTTTTTGCATTTTGGCATAAGAGAAATGTCAACTGAACATCCTCGCCGTTCGATGACTTTGATAACGGCTGAACGGCAATGAGATTTAATTCCTCATAGTAATTTGAAAGGAAATTGAAATTTAAATTTTCTGGTTGTATAATTGGTAAAATAGTTTCTTTAAGTTAACATTAAAATAAGCTTTTTAGCCAATTGTTGTAGAATATGAACGCCCTGTTTAAACAAGGATTTTGACCAAAATATATATTAAGGTGTTAAAAATCACTAAACAAAGTATATAAACTAAGTCAGTACAAAAAAATTAGTAGCTCTAAGTAACTCTTCACACAGACTGAAAGAAAAATAGGTAGAAAAAATAAGTAGTAAGAAAAAGATAAAAGCTCGCTTGTCTTTTTCTAACTATCTGTTTTCTCTACCTCTCTCTTTCAAAGAGGCTTTCTGCTTGCGCTCGTGTGATCAGCCACTAAGAACTAATTTTCGTAGTTCCCAAAACATTTCACATATATTTATTAAGAATCGAACACAATGGATGCCATTGCAACACTGCAATATGAAGTCTGGAACAAATGTTATCGTGAAGAAATAGCGCATAGTAGACTTTGGTTCTAATTTAAAAATTTTTGGCATAAAATCAAAAATTTTGTTGCTATAAATTTTAAATATACTTATATACAACAAAAATATATACATGAAGGATGAAGGAGCAGTTAAAAAATATTTACCTGGCAACTCTGTTGTTTTAGCGCGCATTTACTTCTGTCAAAGTTATTTTGTGTGCAAAAATAATTTAAAATAAAAAAACAACAGTGCTAAAAAAAGTCAATATTTTGAACAAAAATTAACGGCATTTGGTGATTTAAAAAGGAAATCACTAATAAAAGTAAGTTTTTTTTTAGAACATAATTCAATTATATGTGTAGTTGTAAATTTGGTTTTTGCTTTTTCTATTGTTAATCTGTGATTAGCATGTTAAGAAAAAATGTGTATGGTCCTTCTTCTGTGGAACGCCGAAAGTAAACACGTTTCGGCTCTATATTTTCCAAAATGAAGAGATTGTGGACGTTTGGGTTTGGGAGAAGCAGGATACCGACGTAATATTTAATTGGATCCATTCAAAAATTATTGCAAAAATTAATAACATGACTGAAAGCCATGGCATCAACTTGCTTTTTAACAATATATTATTTCGAACTATACGAACCAAAAAGTCATCTGCCTAAAAAATCCGAAAGTTGTTTTCAAAATATTGTTCCTATTCCAATTTTTATTGAATTTTCGTCAAAAGTAGTTACACATGAAAATTGGTAGATAAATGTTTTTGAGGTTGCTAATTACAAACTCAGATTTGAATTTTCAAAAACAAAATGGGGAATCCAAGATGATAAATAATTTTCTCAAAAAATTACCCGATTCTCATGCAAATTTAGTATTTAACCTTGGCTGTATCTTAAATTAAATTGCTTTTTCTGTACTTTTAGATTCCAGAAACTAATTGCGGATTGTAATTTGAATTTTTGAAAACCAAAATGGTGGGTACAATATGAAATACTAAATTAAAAAAAAAAAATTAATAAAATGTTAAATTTTGTTCACAATTTGGATTAAACCCGCCATTTTGATTATGAAAACAAATACTTTTTTTTTTGCAACAAATACTTTTGGTAAAACTTAATATATACACAAAATTTTATTTGTTTTACGTACTTGAAAAAGTGAGTTTGTCCGGCTTTTTTTAATTTTCTACGAGTGTGCGAAAATTCTTGTGGTATTCCATTTGTACCCTGCTTTAAAACCCTGCTGCTTGGCATTTCATCAACCGAAATGACCAAAATTTTAACTATTTCCTCTTTCTCTCTCTCTATTGCTATCTTAAAGGAATCAGTCTTTATAGGGACTATGTGTTGGTTATGCTTGAAACTGAATTTGATGTGTATACCCCACTTTAGCAAGTTAACTAAGTAAGTACATCCTTTGAAATAAGTTTACCGTTTTAATATTTTCTTTAACAGTTTTTAATTTTATTGGATTTCATTTCATCTTTAGGTTTGGTTTAACATTTCTCTTATGATTAAAAATTTGCTATAACATTAGATATGTAATTTTATTATAAAGTGGTGCTGTTACAAGAATTTCTGATTTTCTTGTTCATATATTTTTTCGATGATATGCCAAGATTTTAAAAAGGAAAAAATATAACAGTAGAAAATAATAACTCAATTTTGATTTCAAACCTATTTTTAAATTTTGAATATAAGTATAATATTTCCTATAGATTTTTATGTAGTAGGTATGATATGTATGGTTTTATTATTTGTGATGTTAATTACATTATTTAGTATCTATTAAATGAACATTTTAGAGGATTCGTATAAAGTATGGGTAGTTGGTTGGTTGGTTGGTTGTTAGGTTTACATACTTCTGATATATGTATTTATGTATGTAGGGAACTTATACAGAAATCGAGTTTGAACTAATTTTAAAGTTATATGTAGTAATAGAAAATCCACCAGTGGCTTTTAAGTCTGAGAAGTTGAGAGGAGAAAAAGAAGAGGCAGTTCTTTAAAAATAAAATTCAATAAGAAAACAAAATAAACTTTTAGTTTTTGGAAAGCGAAATAAATGATAGACTATTCAATGAAGATACTCGTAATTGAAAATATGTAGAAAAACATCAATTTTGTATTTGGAAGCTTCGATTCTGAAGACCTGGGCTTTATTTTGGGAAGATTTATGTAATAATTTTTTGGAAGCAGTTAATCTTTGTTTTTATTTTGGAAACAAAATTGATTAAATTTTGTTAGTACAAAAAAATTTACGATGTTGTTCTTCTTGGGAAAATACTAGAAAATAAAATATAAAATGTGCGCGATTCTTTTGATTATAAATTTTGATGTATTTATCACTGTTCAACATGAAAATTGTCTGCAGCAAATATTTATAATATTTATGAGCCGAACGAAGATCAATTCAATTTCGATCGGCATTAAAAAAAATGTATAAAATTCTATGATATCGATTTCAATTTCGATTGAAATGGAATTATAGAGCCTGGCTATACATATGTGTAAAACAAGGTTTGATTTCCAATTCCAAGTATTAAATACTGGTCCAACAGATTTTGTAAATCAAGTAGAATGGCGATTCTTACAAACAACTGAAAATGAAATCAAGTTGTCATGCTCAAATAATATACATCTCGCTGAACAATTCAAAAGTATTGTTGTACAGTGTAATATATAATAATTTTTGTTTTTAAAATTACATTTAGCAAAATAAAAAACTGTTTGTCTAATATTAGAAAAATTTCATTTGCAAAAAAACAAGAGAGCTGCTTCTTAGAGCAGAGGAGGCATTCGCGCGCTAACGTTAGTTATTACTGATATTCGACCGAATCGCTATCCAAAACCGTTGATGACATTTTCGAAGGACGGCGTCGATACCAGTAATCCGTATAGCGTGCGGCGTCAGGCTGCTGTGCAGCTAAACTACGCCACGGTGGCCATTGCAGTTATTCCTCTACCAAATCCCAGACCATTAGAGAAGCGTCTGTGCCGCCTACAGTCACGACTGTATGATCGCCATAAAGGAAACGAGCACAAGCCAACATGCCCGAGTAGACTTTTGCTTCATGAAATTCGGCGCGTGGACTTATGCAGGGATATCTGGAAGAGAGAAAGAGAGAGCCGAAGAAAAGATTAGAATGGAATGAAAAAAATTACAAAGGATTTCTAAGAGTAAGCTCGACTTTTACCTAAACAGCCGCAAATATCCGTCAGCATCTCCGGAAACCAGCATGTCTTGTGTTGTTGAGCGACTACAAGTCGCCATAATTGTATTGGTATTGCTATAGAAACGATTGCTCCACATGCCCGCCACTAGGAAGCCTACAGTGCAATTACTCGTCAACCATTTAACATCCTTCATGGCAATGGGGCTACGTTCGGGTGATAGCGACTTGGCATCCCAGAAGAGCAAATCAAAATCAATTGTTACTGTCTGTACGAAATTGCCATCCATGCTCCAATCCAAATGTGTTAGCGGCTGTGAACCTCGTATTTTATTGACTTTTTTATATGAGAAACCATCACGTGAGACACGGAAGAGATAAATGCTGCCATTTTGAGAACCCATTGCAATCATGTCGCCCACTATTTATATAAAAATATAATTAAAAATGCACTCAATTTATAATGGAAAAGTTTTTACGCGAGTTACCTTGATTGTACGAGACACAATTTAATGGTGAACCACAAACCCGCAACGTCAACATAACTGAACCATTTTCACAATTTATAACCAGTAAATGACCCTCAGTGCTGCCAGCAGCCAGAGCGGTACCAAATGGATGAAATGCCAAAGAAACACATTCGTAGCCCGTCTGTATAGACCAAATCAGTTTATTTTTACGCCATAATGCAATATGTTTGTCATGTCCCGCTGTAGCGTAAACCTCATCCTCAGGATGTGCAGCGAGACCCCACAATTGGCGTCCGTGACCGAAGACCACCTGTGTGAAACGACGCTGCAGGGAGCCCTCGAGTATGTTGTTGCGAGTAGTGCCAACGTAAATGTTGCCATCATTTCGTCCAGGACGTTGTGGATAAATAGTTCGAACACCGCCAGCGGCTTCAGGCAGCTGAAAAATATTTAAAATTTAGTGAATAGAGAGAAATCATCAAATTGAAGTTACCTTTGTGTCGGCAATTTTCTTATAATTTTGCAGGGAGTCCCATGCTGCAATTTTTCGATCCTTTTCACCGCCCGACAGCAGTGTACCCTCGCCCAGCATAATTAAGCAACCGATGCCTTTGTTGTGCGCTTCAAATTCAGTGCGTACAAAATATGCACCATCGGAATCCACCGAGTAAATTGTTATAAAACCATCTGAATCAGCGGTGATTACATCACCATCCGGTTCAAATTGTACGCTGGTCACATGAGATCTGGAAGGTTGCTTAACGATATCGGTGCGTTCAAAGAATCCATCTTTGCGCCGATGCCAGAAAGCTAAATGTCCACGCCCATGTGTTATGATGAGATTATCGTCCAGTGGATGAAATGCTGCACCAGAGAGACCTTCTTGTAAAGTCTGGCAATTGCAAGTGATCAGAAAGTTATTTAAATTTTAAATATGTGTACATTATTAATATAGACTTACGGCTACTTTTCCTAAAAGATGTCCCCACTGCCATTGCCAAACTGAAAGTATACTCTCACGCCCACTATCTACAGCTAGTATATAACTGCCACCATTCTTTGAAAAGAAAACATGGCTATTATTTTGATTGTTAAAAAAAAGGTTAAACATTACCAATTGCGAGAAGGCGACTGCTGTTACTCCACTATCAAGTTCACCCATTCCAAAAACATACAGTGTCTGTAAAGATTCTGTGCTCCAAATGCGCACATGTGCTTGTGATTTTCGATCACGTCCTGCTTTTTGTCCAGAAGCAACAAGTTCTCGTGAGGGATGAACATCCATGCTGAAAAGAGATAAATGTTGAAGAAAAAAAGAAATCAGAAATGATAAGGTTCGAAAAACTCATAAAGGAGTAAAAAGGTGAGCCAATCAGATGGTAGCTGTCTTTCATGAGTTTTATCTTATAAAACGCCAAAAACTACGATTGTGTTTCTTCTTACTTGGTGATTACTTATCTTCTCTGAAATAAATATAGCTGTGCAATTAATATTTATTTGTTATTTTAATACTCGTAGGTGATTCACCTTTTGATTTCGCCATGGGAATTCGGAATTGTAAGACTCATAAATTCAATATTCGAAAAATTAAGCTATTAACTTAAGTTCACATTCTCTTAAGGTGGTAAAAACTGCGCACGAAACATTGACGGTATTTCTTGCGGGCAAACTTTGTAACAAAATTTCAATTTTGCATCATGGATGATGAACTCAAAAAACACACAAGTTCCCTAATAAATCTCTCGTCTGGCAGACCATATGTAGCTGCGATAAAAGAAGCCAAACGTATGTAACTTCTGGGTCTAACAACACGGATATTTCTATTGCTGAATGCTTGCCAAAGAGATTAAAACTATTTGCAATGAAGCATAAAATATCCAGGTTCTTTTGGCTTGATCTGGCATCATGTCACTATGGGGGAAAAAGCGATGGAGTGGTACACCAGCAATAATATCAGTATTGTACCTAGAGAGACTAATCAGCCAAACTGCCCAGAGTTGAGGCCAGTGGGACGTTATTGGGCTCTCATTAAGCTGAAACTGAAGGAGCCGAAAGGTGTTTCAAAGGATATAAGGGAATTTAAGATTAAGTGGACTTGAGCTCCCAAAACATTAATGAAAGCATTATGAAGACCTTGAAGGAGGGAATCCCTGGAAAAGCTCCTTCCTTAGAAACAGAATTATAATTAACTTTTTTCTTTTTTTTTTTGGGAAAAAAATTACGTAAAGTAAAGTAAGCTACTTGGTGTAGCGTACGAACTATTGACGAACAATAGCATTCGGCCGATGTACAAAAGCAATTTCGTCAACGAAAACCATGTCAGCTGATATCAATAAGTACATGTAGACTTGCCAGACCGACGTTTTGATTGTCCAGATTTTTAGTCTTTTGTTCAGAGTCCCTACTTTCAGAAATTTGTCCAGATAAAATTTTCAAATTTGTAGAGATAAAATTTTTAATGATAAATTGAAGCAAACACATTAAGCAGTTTAAAAATATACCAGAAGTCTCTGGCTGAAAATATGGACTGGCACAGTAATTTAACCCTCTAGTTCCTAAATTTTTGATTGATTTAAAAAAAAAATTATTATTGATAAATTTTGATGTCAAAAGCATAAATCTGATCAAATCAAAACCCTAAAAAAAATAATGGGCCTGATTGTATGAAACCGAAAAGGTTGAACGCCTAAAAATATTTGTTGTTGAATAAACTTTTTATCAATTTGTTTTAAATAAATAAATATTTAATATAAAAAAATCAAATTTCTAGCTACTTACAGCTAGTTTTATATCTGGCTAAATTCATAACTGATGCATTTTTTAAAAGCTTGAAAAATTCCATAAACGATATGATAAAATGTAGCAACAAAAAACTATTAAGATGGTAATTACACCCGTTTTGATGAAGGCTATCTAGCGATACGCTTGGGAACTAGAGAGTTATAAGATGTTCACTCAATAACAGAAAAATGATTTTCAAAAATTTTACGTGCCTTTTCTAAGATGCAAACACTGACTACTGATTTTTGATTAATCACTTCGAAATCAGCTTTTGCTGATTTGCACCCGGGAAACGCACCCAATGTCCAGATGAAACCCGATTTGCATCTGCCAACCCTAAGTACATGAGTAGAAACTGAGAGGATGTTTTAGTAATTTTGATAATATGATGCCCCACAGGTAATGTTATTGTCTTTCTTTAACAAAACTACTTCTAATTACACTTCCCAAAAGATAAAGCAAGATAGCATTTCATTTACAGGGTAAATAACAGCAGAGCGCTGTCGCTCTCTCAGATAAGCATGCATGTTTATGTATTCATTTGCTCGGCACTGTTCTAGAGTTAATCCGAGAAGTATTAAAACGCGAGAAATGTCATAAAGATGATAAAAAACCCAATTATTATATTATTTTTTATTTTCTGTCTAGGAACCATTGCCCAGTTAATTGATCTTGCTCAAACAGTCCCACACTAATTTGTGGGTGATCTCAAAAGAGCAAAGTTCTTGAATGGCTCCTGGATTTTCAGACATGATAGGAATGTTTCGTCTTTTGTATTTCTTATCTCGGTTAAATTGCGTGAATCTCGGTTTGAAAAATGCAAGGATGTTTTCCCATCGGTTCAGAGTATGTCATCCTGTTGCCAAAATACTCTTGCCCCAGTTCAATCCTAAGTTCGTTAATCATATGTATACACTTAATCGTGTGTTATTTGAATGTGTAGTTATAATCCATACCCTTTCATTCATTCTTACTACTAAGTTTTGCAACAAAGTGTCTCGTAAAATTATACAATTTATTCATTCTGTCCTGGGAACAGTCCAAAAGATAGTTGTCTTTGTCGGGTTGTTTCGATTTTCATGCCCTATAGATCTTTCCGTCGACTTTTTATCTCTTGTTATTCTTACGATTGTTGGCTTGGAGGCACCCTCTACTACGAGGAGTAATGGACTAAGCTCCAATAATGCTTTCAACGTAGCAGTCAGACATGCTTGAATCGTTCCTGTTATACAAAAGCACGCTAACTTTTGAACTCTTTCTAATTTAGCGTTTGCCATTTTTATTTGAGCTCTCCTTGCCCACGCTACTGCTCTATATGTTATGATTGGTCGCATCATCATTTTCCAGCGGAGCACACTTGGTTTTGCATCCCCAAGTGTTCCCTGCTAAATTTATACATATCATTAAAGCGCTTCGGGCTTTATTTGTTACTGACTCAATTTGCGTTTTCTATGTGAATATAAAGCCTATCTTGTGAAATTACTTTCCAGCGCGGAAGTAAATGTAACTATAGTGATCTTTGTAGGATTAATGTTTAAACCTACTGACCTGCGCCATTTGCTAGTGATACCTAACCCTCTTTGTATAATGTCACATAGAGTTTCTTCAAATTTATCTCTGGCTATGAGAACAATGTCATCCGCATAACCTTGGCAATCTATGCCTGTTTCTGAGAGTTTCGTTAAAAGTTCGTCTACCACTAGACCCCACATTAGAGAAGATAATACTCCTACCTGTGGGCATTCTGACTAATATGGCACCTAGCTCTTTGTCACATCAGCTATTCTAGTAGACATCCATGAGGATGTTATATTATCTACTCCTCTCAGACTTCGAATGTTTTTGACAGCCTCGTGTGAGATGTTCGAAAGCTCCTTCTATATCAAGGAAATCACATACTTTTTCTTGGACTTGTAGTCCGGGCTTCAATAGAAGGAGTTAACAAGCCTTTGTGTTGTTGAGTATGAGTTATCACATTATAACAGATCCGTGCACACGGTTTAACAAACAAACCCTTTCACTGTTTTGAGAAACCACATTTTTTAAGGCATAAACAACATACCACATAATATCCTCCGTATGTCCAATGTAGTGACGTTGTGCATCCTCGTCACGATCCAGCAGTACAGCAACAGCTGCCACATAATACAATAATTCGCCTGAAGGCAAAACCCAAAGATTTCGTCTGGCATCAATGCCACGATAACCGTGCCTGAAAGTAAAAGTAGTCAATTGTAATTGTGAAAAGAAACGTTTCAGTTTTATGTAGGTAGGTATGGCGCCTAATGTGGGGCAAAAACCCTAAAAACAAAAACAACAAACAGTATGGAATTGAGAATTTTCATCGATTAAGGGCAAGATAAAACTTTTTTTTGTATATTATGTTTTTATTTTTTAGATTTGAAATTTGATCCTATCCTTGTTATGAGATAGCTCAAATACAACGCCACACCCCACAATTATCATCTAAGTAATACTTACACCCATTGCAATTGCAACTTTTTATCAGGCGGTGAATTATCTGCCGGTGCATGATGTACAGGTGGATAAAAAGTACGTCGCAAGCCACGTATAGTAACTTTAGTTGGTTCCTCTTTCATAATATCCAACATTGTGTATTCACCATTCGAACGTAAAATTTCACTTTCCGGTGCATAGAGAATGCGCGGTCGACTTTTACTACGAGGTCGTGCACCGCGCAAAGGAACCTTAGGAAGATCTTCGGGTAGTATAGGTGCGGCAGCCACCACAGATGGACGCGAACGGGAGCGTCGTATTGGTGAACCAGCAATTAGGGCAGTGCCAGTTGCTAGATAAAAAGTGTCAACGTCCGCAAATTCATTGCGTAGCTGTGAGAAGCTGCGAACCTGTACAAGAAAAGAAGGTCAAAGTATATTAAGCTTACTAATTTGAAAATTTCATATCAATAATGATGTTGAAATTAGCAGGCGTTGGCGTGCCGTCTCACCACGACCGGCGACTTGAAGCGTTGGTATTTGCATACGTAAATGCAAATTATTTAGTCAGAATAAACTGAACTGAAGCTTACTCTTACCTCTTGTCCCGTTCCGGTATACATTTTCTTGGCGCCATTTATTTTTAACACTTGACCCAAATCTTCTAGGACATCTTCGAATGGTTGTGAGGTACGCAGGTTCAAGAGAACGCGACACTGAAATGAAATAGAATGGTATGGCATGAAATGGGCGGGCGAGACAATGGAAAAACATACACACACATAAAAACAACAAAAAGGTAGGTATTAGCTCCAAAAAACAAAAAACAAACAAAAAATACCAAAATATATTAATATATAATGTTAATAAAATAAAGAAACAAAACAAAAGAAAAACCAACAATAGCCACCACAACAACAACAAAACCAATGAATCACGTGCCAAATAATAAAAAGTTTCACTTGCAATTAGAACTCCTCTCATATCCTGTTGTTGTACCTAACGTTTTGTTTGTGCGCCCAAAAGTATGCTATGCCTACGTACGCATATAATATTTGATACGTAGTAAAGCGCTAAATATGAATTATAGGTTTTTTTTTGTATAGTGCTGGTGTTGCTGTTGTTGTTGGGGATATCGCGAAATTTTCATCACTTGACCTGAGTCAAAATCCTGATATCACGCAATTCCTACATCCACACTCAGACAGTCAGCCAGCCAGCCAGCTAGTCAGCTCAGCGTATCCAACCAACCTGCCACACCAGCAACAACGACAGTTTCCCATTCCTTATGCATCTATTAGATGTTAGATGCCTTGTGTATGTATGCATATGTGTGCGTACGTGTGTGTGTGTGTGTTTCTGAATGCGTATGTTTGTATGTTTTTGTGGTTGGCTCGTGGCTAAGTTCGATTCACTTTTGGTTTCGTTACACTTTACGCTTGTTGAAAACTGTGCGCTGTGCTTAAGCTTTCGGCACTTGAGCGAGAAGGTTTGCTTTATTTTTTTTTTTATACTTATTTTTTTTTTCTGTAGCTATTGCTTTTTGTATTTTTGCTGTTGCTGGTGTTGTTGTTACTAATGTTATATTTTATGGTTTATAATTATGAAGTCTGTGACCCAGATGGCTTGTATACATATAATCCATATTTATGGCGATTATTATTTTTTGAAAAATTCGCATAATTACAAAGTCCTTCTTTATTTTATGATATATGTATATTTAAATACACAGTGCATGTGTGTATGTAATGGTATTTATTTACATATGTAATTGTGACAACTTAAGCATTAGCCATTAGTTTTCCCACAACTAAAAGTTTTAGAAAATTTTAGGTATATTTAGTTACATATAGCGGATATAATTGAAATTTATATGAAATTGATATTTGCGCATGTTATTTTAAAAACTTTGTTTTGTTAATATATTATACATATATATTATACATTTTCCTGATGCATATCTTTTTGAGTGTTACTCACGTTTCAATCATTGCAAAAAGAATTTGTTGAAAACAAATTAAATTCAAAATTTTTCATTTATAATAGTTTGCACAGACATTTGCTAATTGATTGTTTGGTTTGAGGTGGTGGTATCGTTTGCCGTTGATTATTATTTAATTTCATGTCGATTGCATTTGAGTATTTGAGATTCAGATATTTTACTCATTTATTCATTTAAATATTTCATATTGTCATTATACAAAAAAATTCGCTCGTGAGTTATTAGCATTAACAATTTAAAGTTTTCATCCAGTTTTAAAACTTCAGATTTGGCCTCCCCTTAGCCAAAAATGGGTATTGACAATTGAAATGAAGGGCTGTTTCTTCTTCTTTCGCAGTGTTACAATCCCGACAAAACTCATTGAATTTTGCAACAGGCAGGATCTATAAAAATATTGAAACCCATATCAAATGGATGCATTCAAGTGGAATTTTTTTGTACTATCGGTCACCACGTCGCCCCTAGTCATAAGAACAACAAATTTTTGTTTGGGATTTGTTTACAATTACCGTTACCGTTAGTTGATAAATTTTTCATATTACTTGATCGCAAGTTGGTGATTGTGTGCACAATGGAAGCTGCAAATAGAAAATTGATTGTGAACAAATTTATTGAAAATCCATCGTGGTCTGGTTCAAAGATTGCGAAAGTGTTAAATATCTCCAAAAGAACGGTATGTAGAGTTATAAAACGATATAAAGAAACTCTTAGTGTTGAAAGAGCTAAAAAAGTTGTGAACAAAACGGGAACCACCAACCTAAAATTAAAGGCAAAGATCTTGAGGTCCATCAAAAGCAATCCCGGTCTATCGGATAGCGATCGTGCCAAAAAATTCAATACCAGCAAAAGTACTGCTAGACGAATACGCATAAAAGTTGGGCTAAAGTGCTATCGTGCTACAAAATATCCAAATAGAACTCGTCTTCTTTATAATAATGTTTTGACCAAATTCAATGGATGCATTATTGTGGATGACGAATCATACGTAAAATTTGATCTTAAACAGCTTCCAGGTCAAAAACTTTAAATGGCAACGAATCGTGGTAATGTACCCTCAAAATTCAAGTACATAAAAATGGATAAATTTGCAAAGAAAGCAATGGTGTGGTAGGCTATTTGCAGCTGTGGTCTCAAATCCAGGGCATTTGTGACATCCTTTTCTATGACGTCTGATATTTACATCAAAGTGTGCCTTTCAAAACGACTATTGCCATTTGTTCGTCACCACCATTCGTCAGTGAAGTTTTGGCCTGATTTAGGCAGTTGCCACTACTCTAAGAAAACCATGGATTGGTATCAGACAAATAAAGTAGATGTAGTGCCCAAATATATGAATCCACCCAATTGCCCCCAGCTTCGACCGATCGAAAAATACTGGGCTATTACAAAATATAAGTTGAAGAAAAATGCAGGTATTGTCAAAAATGTGAATTCAATGTTACTAAAATGGAACCAAATAGCCGCAAAAGTATCCAGAGCGGATGTTCAAAGGTTGATGGGGTCCATTAAAAGGAATACCCGGAACTTTTTGCACAACAAAGAAATTTAAATCTTTTAATATTATAGTATTAAAACACAATATTAAACTTATCATTTAATGCATTATTTGTTATTCTGAGTGTTCTGGTTAAAAAGATACAGCAACTTTCCTGCGTGCCAATTTTTCGTGAACCGCGCTATAGTAAAGAGATTCTAAGTAATGTTTATTAATTTTGTTTTATAAAATTTTGAACTCAGACATAAAACATTTTCAGTTTTAAATTTTTCGTGCAAATGTCGCCCACTTGATTTTCTCTAAAATATGGAAAAAATCGTATGATTTTATACTGTGAATTTTAAATCAGGGTTGACTAGCAAAAATGATATTTTGAAGCCAAATAACAACAACGGTCACAATGGCATTATTATTTATATACGCTTACCGTTTTTCTAAAAATACCATGAAATACCAATTAAAAATACCATTATTAAAAATAACGTAAAAACATCGGCGATTTTGCGCCGTCTTCAATTTGTGCTGAACTGCTACGCAGAAATGCCCGAGTTCAAATCTTTCGGCACACTTAAAAATCTAAAAATAGAAATTTTGTACACCGCACCACCTCTTGTCTGGCAATGGTAAGCTTTAGAGAAAGCTATTCACTTTGCTGTTTGGATTCTATATAAAACAGAGAGCCCCTTCTATTCGTATACTTACAAATATAATTCAAAAAAATATGAATGTATGCGAAAAGTTCGGTTTAGGCCCTTCATGGGCTGTTGTGATTTAAAAGAAGAAAAAGAAGGTTGACTTTACCCTTGCTACTTGTTTTCATTTCCAAACAAATTTAGCAATCACACAAATTTATTCAAATTACTGAACAAATATTAGTTCAGTAATTTGAATAAATAACTCATGGTCTGTAGACTATACGGAAATGTATGATTTTAGAATCATTTTAGACCATACTCTTTAAATTTAGATTTTTATGTGTATTTAGATACGGATGCTAAATTGGTTTCTGAACGAAGTTCACAATACAAGCAAAAATGTGTAAATTTGAAATGTTCTTTATTTGAGTCACGAATTATGATTGAAAATGGGGAAGATTCTACAGAGACCGTAGCTAAGCAAAGTTACACGGTAGATCTACTGCTAAAAAAGTGAATCCGTGTTGCAAATGGAGGTAAAATTGTATCTTTTGAGATACAATTTCCAGAAGAAGGCACGAAAGTATTTTATGTATCTTTTTGGCTGTGCAACACTTTGGAGCACTCATGGAGAAATTATAGCAGGTAACTGATTTGTTTATTATTTTGACTGATTTTTAAAAGCTTTTTTTTGGTAAGAATGGCATTGAATCACACCATACCACATAAATTAGTTCAGGTAGACCTCGCTTAACACGCACTTATAGTACGGCTTCGCTCTAACACGTTTCACTTTTTGTGACATATTTTCGTTTAACAGGGTAAAAGCTTCATTCTGACACGGTATCAGAAACAAAAATTTTTTTTTTGCTCGTTATGTTGTTTAGTTTATATACATTTTTTTGAGTGCATCTTGCGAAAAAGTGTCCACTTTGGTTTCATTCAGACATCCTAAAATTTTTACGAAAAAATATTGAAGTTCAAAGTTTTCTAGGCTCGGTTTTTTACCTGGAAAATAAATTGTTTACTGGTTGCAAAAAGAACACATTCTAAAAGCACCAGGAACGCTGGGAAATTTGTTTTGCCTTCTGTTGTATATGCTATGGGTTGAAGAATCTATTTGCGACTTAAAATAATGTTGAACAAGACGCTTTGACAGTTTTTCGCACAAAAACAAAAAAAAAAAGAAAAGAAAAGTCCCCAAGTTCTCTAGTCGATCTCGAAAAGTTACAGTGATTCAAAAACTTATCACAAAAAGGAACATTTATGGGGTATAATAAATAGCCAATAATGACGTCATATCGGAAAGTAGCAGTAGTTTGTGTTTTTGTTTATTTTACTACATTTATATCAACTCGCTTTCAATGGTGTCTGTCTGTCTGTTCGGTTGGAATTTTGCAAACGATTTTAAACTAACTTCCCGATGAGCTAAAGACTTGAAACTTTAAACATAGCTTTGAACTGGATGACAATGCAATATGAAATATCTAAAGTTTATATAAATGTAATATAATATAAAATCGCCAAAAATTTGGCCATCTTCAATTTGCTGATAAAATCACTAAATGTGAATTTTTTTATTTCTTACTTTTCAGCATTTTCAGAAGTAATGTCTTGAACTAAAAGATAGTAAATTTACATCATATGGTGAAATCAGTTATTTTTATTAGGCCTGCAAATAGTTAAAGTATCAAAAACCAACGGCAACTATACTATAATATTATGTTTATACCATATACTAAAAATCCATAGTCAATGATGGATGTTATACTTTATATTCCCTTCAAAACCCTTGTTGATTTTTCTTCCTAGCTTGTTTGGTTTTCGAGTAATTCAATTTTTCCTATAGGCTCTCACGCAAAAATTCAAATAAACAAAGGTGCGCGCGCATCCACAGTACATCCGAAGTACAAAGTTGGCAATGTTTTAAATATTGAATATCTCGAAAACTATGATATATACGAAAAAATTACTTAAGAGCCTTTTTTTAGGAAATCTTTCAACCTTTTTTTTGGTGGTAGGTAATTTTTTGATATCTCTAATGGTTAACCAGTTATTAGTAAGAGAATTTTTATGAACTTTTGATACATTTTTTATTCTACCGACTGGGCTAATAGTACAGCATACTTTCAAGTCGGTGTATAAATAAGGAGTACGGAGTTAACTAACAGATGGCATAGATAACACTATACAACAAAATGAAAAAAATGACAATACCCATCTCCAAATTTGATGGTTCCGAATTTGCCATCAGTTTTGTCGTAGCAACTCAGGTTTTTGAGATATAGGCAATTTTTTGATTTCCCAAACATGGGTCGACATTTTTATCAAAATTACCATTTTTCCGAAATGAAAAGAAAAGCAGCTATATCTTTTCAAAAAGGTAATTATTATCTTTAATTTAAGAGTTTATTTGATTCTCTATTTTATTTCAGTCAAAAGTTATAGAGATTCGAAGTTGAAATTCTGACCAAAAAAACCCTTTTTTCGAATTTTCTATGTTTTGGTCTTTATTACGTGCTGAAAACGAAATATCCCATCGCTGAATTTTATAGTGTGAAAATTTATGTGCTCAGCGATGGGTTTCTAAACTCTAGTTTCGGAGCTAGAAACAAAAAACAATAATTTCATTAATTTTAATTCATAGCATTACTTTTAATTAAATAAAGAATTCAGTTGTGTTGACACTTTGCCTGTTGTGTGTTTTAGGATTACTGTCTCTAAACAATAATCGGCTAGCATTTCCTCATTCCATAACCCTTGATATCGAAATTCCATTGATTTTAGGTCTTGGTGGAACCGTTCACCCTGTTCATTACTCACTTCACCCAAGTTTGGTGGAAAAAAGTTTAGATGAGAATGGAGGAAATGCAGCTTCAATGACATATTAGCACCAACATCTTCGAAATCGTTGCCTATATCCTGAGTTGCTACGACAAAACTGATGGCAGATTCGAATTCAGCGGATCAAAAGACATTGAGTACCATAAAATTTGGAGATGGGTAAAAAACAGTGTTGTATAGTGTAAGGTATATCGAAGATAAATAATATGGCATTTTGGAAAATAGATATTTGTCAATAAGATTCATTGATCAAAGCACTGCATTCATCGTTGTAAAAATCATTTTTCGATACGATCGTATTTTTTTCAGTACACTTTAATGTTCGGAAATACATCAGTACATAAGCAAGATTTTTAGTACACTTTCGTATAACTAATTCTTTTTATGTGATATTATTTCAAAGAAAAATATAACAGTGCAACACGTAGAACGCATATGAAAAGAGATAAAATTGGTAGCGACTTTGATGAACTATTCATCCATCAATTTCCTATTGCATGCAACTCACGTTTGTTGTTTTAAATCATGCAAGTATTTTCATACCTACTAAAACTCACAACTACAAATTTTCAGGACAATAAGTATGAGGTTATAAATCTCTATGGGGCTGAGTAAAATTATTTTATACTTTTTAGTCCATTCCAAAAACATATAACTATAATTTCAATTAAAAAAAATTTCTGAAATTTCCAAAAAAAAATATTTTTGAGTGTCTTTTAAAATCTTGTAACGTAGCCCCATTTTTTGCACTGGTTCCTTGTATCGTTTAATACAAGGAACCAGTTAGAAACGTAATCCCCGTGTTAAGCGAGGTATATCTATAATATACAAGATTGTGCCTGGCCTGACCGACTGCTTTAAAGATGTGTGTTCGTAATTTTACGTTCTATCATTCTTGTATAAAAATCTATTATAGTTTACGTACTTTATTTGAGATTGTTGCATCGACAATAATGTTGCTGCTGCCTCCTTTTAAATACTAACCTCGCTTTATTTTATTTTTCTAGTAATAAGCTTTTGTGATAATGGATAGTTTTGAAAAAATCTCTAAAAATCGTCTTTGGTATGAGAAAATGTTTTCCTGGCGACTATGGCTAAATAAAAGTTTGCAGATAAACGAAATATAAAAACATTTCAAAATCTGCAGTCAAAAGTAATAATAAACGAATTGAATTGAAAAAAATTCTCTCAATTTTTCCCCCTTATATCCGCCCGATGTATCTGCATAACATCTATAAAACAAAATAAATCAATTTATGCAGTATTAACTTTAAAAGGCCATAAATTGACCTGCATAAGTGCTACAGGAATTTTCCAATATATATAGAACATTTATTGGCGCATATAGAGCTGATAAATACATTTGTATGAATGTATGTATGTACAAAATTTTATTAATTTCAAATTAAACTACTAATTGGACATTTTCATTTCTTGTTTTTCCAATTAGTCAATTAGTTGAACTTGTATCAATACAATTTATCTAGAACATTTCTTAAATCTTTTTCTAAGCACATATACTAAAGTATTTGATTGCTAAAGATTTTAATTAAATCTAAATTTTTATAACTAAAACTACAAGTATGCTAGAAGATATAAAAGTATTTAGTAACGTATGCAACTACGTGTTTGAAGCACAAAAAGAAAATGTTGTGTCATCATCAACATTTTTTTTATGTGTGGTTGAATTTTTATTTTATTTTATTCTATTTTATTTTTTTTTTTTTTGGCATTATCGGACATTTCAATACGAAAAATAATTACCTATCTTCATAATAGCTGACTGAATGTTACAAACACGTTGCCTTAAACCAATACCTATCAATTTTGTTTTGAATGAAAGACTTTGCACATATACTACACGTGCATACAACCCCTAAAAGTATGCAATTGCTATGAATTTTATCAAAGAATACCACAAAGTATGGTATGTTTGAGCTCGTACGTCTGTGATGACGTCAAAAAAATAGCTTATTGCTTGATGTAACAGCAAGATATTGCTAAAAAAAAAAACAAAAAAATATACTCTACATACATATGTATATATATACAACCGAAAAGTAAATATTTCAAATAATTTCATATATAAGCAAAGGATTGCAATAAATAAAATTTGAAGAAAAAAAAAATAAAAAAAATAAAAGAAAGTGCATTAAAATACAACAACAGAGCAAAAGCCAATAACAATAAGAAGTATTGCCGAAAGTAGCTTTAGGTTTTTGTATACTATTGTACTATGTATATGTGTTTGAATGCACATTGTACTAGTAAAAGTATTGTCAAAATTACGTCACGTTTGGTTTGTAATGAAGAAGAAGACTGAATGAAAATGCAGCACAATGTGTGGTTGTGGTTTGTTTAAAGTCTCTCAGAGTAAGATTGTTGGATTTTCCCACACACAGCTGATGTAATAATGAAATACTGGAGCGTATAAAGTACATACATATGAACAGACATGTGCCGGGATACATATATATATTTGTAGTAGCAAAAGAAGCAGTCGCTGAAGCAATAGAAGAATGCATGGCATGTCCTTGGCCTTGATGGTCAGTGCATAAAGGAATTTTTATTACTGTTAACTGCTGCTATACATTTACATATTCATATATGTATAGCAATGAATTGTTCACAAAAAAATTACAATATTTGAGTTATTGGTTTTTAGAAGACAGACGAAGACAAACAGTGTTGGGCAAACGACAACGAACAATTAGCAAAGACTAGGAGTGGTGGCGTCTAAGAAAACAGTTTTCAGATTAGTTGCAAAACCATTTAAAAAAATATGCATGCTCAGAATTTAGATAGCAGTGGTTTCGCACAGTTGCTCCTTTAACATCGCCACTTCCCTCAAAATAATAGCAGAAGAAGCTAGACTCACATATACACTTATCTGTGTCGTACTTTCTAAAATTTTTCATTATTTGTTGCAATATCCGCAATATTTTCGTATAATAATTCGCATGCTATTATATATTTAAAAAAAGAAAAAAGTTTAGAAAGATATACTCCTCGTTTGTATAAAAAAAAATTGCATGAAGGTGTGTTAAGAAATGACGAACAGCCAACAACAACAACCATAACTACAACAATAACAAAATTGTAGCTAAATGTTTTTGGCATCCGTTCACACCTTTTGTATGTTTGTGTGTGTGGGTCTGAGTGAGACTATGATTTGCAAAAATTTTGATTTTTATTTTGTCGTTTTTCACTTGTTTTGTTGTTTTTTTTTGTTTTCGTTTTTGTTGTTTTAGGAAATTACTAAATTGACCGTGACTTCAATCTGTTTTGCATAAATTGCAGACGATTGATTTTCTAAGCATATTTTTTAGCATTATGGCATAGAATAAGTGTGAAAATTAAGGCAAAGGTTAATTACATGCATATCGTTTCATGTATGTATGCGTGTGAAGGTGCTAATTTTCTTTGAATGTCAGTATGTGAAGCCTCTTACTTATTCTTGAACTTTATAAAATAATTATGTATAATTTTGTAGAAGAATTATAACTAGCTCCTAAAAGTAGGCTATGAAATTAAAAAAATTTGTATATTCAATATAATTCGGACACTCACAAGATATTGTTAACTATCGTATAATAATAAAATCGTATAATTTTGTATGGAAAATGAGAGAATTTATGACAAATGAGAGGATACGTCAACTCATAAGACACCTTGTGAATGTCCTGAATAAGTTTGTTGTATAAAACAATCGAATGCGGTTTTACCCGCGATTTTAATATTGCATTTCGTTCGATAAGCAAAAGAATGCGCATATATGGAAAAAAAAAACATTAGCAATGGTAGAAAAAGCTTTAAAATGGATCAAGTAAATTTTAGACTAAACAAAACTGGAGCTGGGTGGAAAGAGAATTACATCATAAATAAGTATAAAGAATAGTTGTGGCAGTTAGTAGACTAGAGGATGCAACGTTCTTTTCATTACTGCGACCAAAGAAGTAAATCTCACTTGGAATATTTTACATGAAGCATCATTTTCATACTACACTAACCTAAAATCAAGATTACATAGTCGCACTGAAAAAGTACAATACAAATTAGGTGACAAAACAAAAAAAAAACCAATTATGTTCATCACATTTCACATTTGTATCACTTTTCGAACTTAGTTTTCAGCTCCCTTCGACCAAAAATTGAAAACTTTGACCCACTTAAAAAAAAACTGAGACGTGCTGGACTTTAAGTTTGTTTTACAAAAATGGTCTATAAAACATGACCTTTCAGGATTATAGGGTGGCTATTCTGTTGAAGCCAAAAAGTCTTAATTTGTTGGACTGTGTAATTATAATTTAGAGAAGTTTTCAAACTCAGGTTGAATAGCTGCTCCACTGTCGACATATAAAAATATCTCGTCTTTTATACTTTCTGACTAGGTTAAATATCGAAAAAAATATTCATAAATAATTTTTATCAAACTGATTTTTAAATACAATAAATTAAATCGATGATGCATTTGATGGACCCTATCAGACTAACGACCGATTTTTTTTAATCTTAACTTAAAAAAAATGGCCAAAAGTGACAAAAAATTCACAGAATAATCAAAATAAATTTTTTCAAATAAATATTATTCAATGTGCATTCTAATGCATTTTTTTTTATCGTGAAGGACATAATTTCGTTAACTCATTAACTTCGAACACGAATCTGAGGTCAAAAACTTCCCATCACGTCACGTTTAAAGAAAAAAATGGGGTTCAATCAAGTCTAATTTTACAAGGAGAATCCGATAATTTTTACTATTTTTTATTAATTTTTACACTTTTCAAACTCATTCAGGACGAAACTTTAAATCAAAAACAGTTACTGACCTAGAAAAACCATGAATGCAGGAGTGCTCAGTATTACCTTCTCTTTTTGAAACCGTAGTCAAACCTCATGTCGAAGAAAACAAATCGGATTTAATCGCATAGTGTAACTAAGATTTCAAATTTATTTTTTATATTTGACTTTTTAGAAAAAAACCGATGGAAGTAAAAAATATCGTTGAATAGATTTTATTTTGACTTTTTTTCCATCCATTGGCAATTAATCTCAAAAATTAGAATAAAGTTTCCACATTTCGGTGGTGCTTGCCATAAATTGGTTAGAAACACTTTAGGTTAAGATCTTTCTTTATATTTGAAGCTTAATCTTGTGGGCATGCATAGATTTTTCTTTATTTCCTTTTATCCTTAAAAGAGTTAAAATATTACAATGATTTTACTTATTTTGTAAATTTTATTTTAAAAATGGGATATAAACGTAGATTTGCTAAATCTTTATAAAGTGTTAATCGAAATTGAGTGTGTGAATGTGAAATATTGAAAGTGGAATTTCTAAAAATCTCCACTTGAATGAGCGGTGTTAACATAGACGATTTCCTAACTTCATATTTCTAAAACACGTTCTATCCATTTTCTGCTAAAAGTATGCTACATATCTTGCACTTGATTTTTATAAATAAAATACACAAAAAATAAAAGAAAACTAAAACTAAAAAAAAAAAAAAATACCAAAAAATTTTGTTAATATTCCCACTCACCTGCACCGAATGATCCAAATTATTAATAATGCGTATTACACGTCCCGCGCTGCGTTTTATCGAGCCTGATGTTGTTGATAATGTGCCCAAGTCTGCTTCCATGATTGATGGTTTGCGACTGGCGGGCTTTGAACCCCAACCTTGATTGCCTGGTGATGCGTACCACATGCCGTTCTTTTTACCGTAGCTAGCCGGCTGCACACACGTTCATCGAACATTAAGGTGACAATTGTGATGTGAAAAGAGCGAGAGAGCGGCGAGAAAAAATGAGAAAGAGAGAAAATAAACAATAAGATTACGTATCAATGCTTGAACTCCAGTTTTTTTTTTGTTTTGTTTTCTTTTAAGTGGGTATATACACGAGTAAGTATATATTTGTAAATATGTGTAAGAGTGTATGAGTGAGTAGAGCAAACAAATGAAAAATTTCGCGTAAATCTGAAATTAATTAAATTGTTTTGCGGCACGCACAAATGAATTTTCATTTTCACTATTATACGATACGGCGCGATGGGGGGCAGTTTGTAGGTAATTTTTTTTGTTTTTGTTTTCTTTTTTTCATTTCTTTTTCATATATTTTAATTGTATTTCGTTTCATTTTTTTAATTTCTTTGTTTTTTTTTATTTGCTTGCGCTTGGGTTGTGTGTATGTGTGTGTGTGTGTGTATGTTGCTATGATGGTATTTAATCGAATTTTTATTTTGTAAAAATCTCCAAAAATTAATATAGATTTTTACACTATCGGCACATTGATTGTTACTGGACATAAAAGTGAGGAAAAAATCAATTTAAATTGCAAGGTTCGACATTCGCTACTTGCTGCCCATTGTGGGGTTCCGCACATCATCAGTCTCATGTTTAATCATGAACACAATTTTTAATTGTTTTATTTTTTATTTCTCATATTTGAATAACTATTGGGGGGTAAATAAAGTTATCTTTGGCAAATGCAAAAAAAATAAAAGTGAATAAAAATAAATTGATGTTACTCATACGCTCTGCTGTGCGATTTTTTATACAAACATTTCAATTTACTTGTATGTAAATATATTATGATTGTATCGGTATTGCGTAGGTATTGATTTGTTGAGGTCAAAAGCTTAAACAAATTGCATAAAATATTGAATGTAGAATTTAATTGATTGCTTATCTTTTGTGAAGGTTAGACTAAAATTAACTGTATTGGAAAATAGTTGAATATATCACCAACTCAATCGCTCTGAATACACTAGTTTGCAGAATTTAACAAAGTTTTTCCACACAGAATCAAAACCAAATTCTCTAAAGTAAAATTTCATGCTGATTTCGAAAATCGAAAAAACTGTATTTGGAAAACCGGTTTTTTTTAAGTATGATACCTCAAAACTAGAATTAGAGTTCCTTTTACAACTTTTGCTTAGATTTAGTTTTTAGATATATTGTTCTTTTATCGAATTCCACCTTTTATTTCGAAAACTGCCCTTGATCCATATTGACCCACTATGACTTTCGGAAACAGCATCAAATTTGATTCTATGAAGAATTTCCTTCAAACTAGTGTTACATAAAAATACTAGCTGACCCGGCAAAATTAAAAAAGGATAAAGTCTCATTATTGACACAATTAACAATTTCAAAAGTATTTAACTTGCAGAACTGTACATTAAAAACAGAGAATCATTATTAATGAAAATCTCAAATCAATATTGTGCTAATTAAATTTTGGAAATGAAAGTTTACATTGCGTCTAGACGACTAGAAAATGACACATTTTTATTGCATTATCACCGATGGGAACTCAACGACGTGTACTAAAACAACTGAAGTTTAGCAAAGAACATGATGGATATTTGCAAAAACAAAAGACCGTTACGCTCATCAGTGAGCGACCTTCGACAAAAACAAAGCCATACGAGCTGATGATACCATATGAGCAAAATTATTAACCCAGTTAAGTAGCCTTAAGTTTGGTTATAGATAGATTGTAGGTGCTAATGGTTAAAATATTTCAATTAATATTAACTTTCAAGGTCGACATTACGATTAAAGTTCCATTATAGTAGCTTACTGTTCGTCAGTTTCATTACAATATTTCGTAGAGTAACTAGCGGGTCCAGAGATTAACGATATGAGTGTTTTAATTTCTTCGTCCCTTTAAAATTTAAATTTAATCATGAGTAGCTATCACTATTGGTTTATGTAAGATTTTCATCGGTAAGGTAAGTTGTAGAATTGTAGAGATTTTCGCAAAAGAAAGAAGTAAGGAAAGTAACCAAAGGGAAGAAATATCCATAACTACGGGATCCAAGGGGAGGCTTTCATGTCTAAAATCCTCGCACCCCCCTTAGCCCGCTAATGTTTGTATATAGTGTAGCGTCATTGTTGTGTGGGGGGTTAGACTACCGCCAAAGGTTTCTATGTTCCATACTTACAGCACATATTACACGGATATTACTTATCATACTTAATATCGCAGGTTGCAATTTATGTTTACAAATAAATTTCTTAACATTTAATTTCGTTTTTTATATGTTACCTTTAACTCCTAGAGACTACTTGTCTTCGGTGGCCCTTAGTGAAATTTTCTGGAAAATATTTTTGTGGAATGTTTTAACCCTTCACCTCCCCTTAAGCCTAGCATTTAAAGAGCTTTTGAGAAAAGAGCCCAAAATGATCCATTTTTGTAGGAGTTAGAGGGTTAAAATGTTCTACGGAAATATTCCTCGTAAAATTTAAATATAGGTCGCCGAAGACAAGAACCACATTCAATAAAATTTTTTATATGATTTTTCTCGTTGTTTGATTCGGGTTTTGAGCAAAAAATAAAAATTTGGAACCACTTTAAAAAAAATAGTGACGTAGTGGAGCAAAAAAGAATTGGAGCTTTTGTTACTGGGGTCAAATACTATCGTTTGAGATTGGTTTGGTTTTGTCCCGAGACATTGACCCTCAAATTGTTGCATAGTGTAATTTAAGATTGTTTTTTCTCAAGTTTTGCGGTGAAAACTCCATACAAAAGATGAAAAGAAACATTTATAACTCCAACATGAATCAATTTTTTTCAACCAATTTATTGTAAACATTCTTCAATAACACTGTGCGACACATTTTCTTGACATAAGTTTGTTACTCTGAATTCTAAAAAAAATAAGTTCTGCTGAGCAATTCCGCATTCATAGTTTTTATACGCTGGTAAAGTTAACCATTTCGAGACCGTAAGGAAACCAGAGAAGATAATGCAAAACCGAATCCGGTTTAGTATTGTCTGACCCCAATTTCTTGTTACATTTTTTTTACCAAAACAGACATTTTGCCCCACAGACCCTCAATGGGATTTTTTACGAACTTTTTCAGCACATTATTATTTGATATTTTTTTAAAGATAGACAAAGTAACTTAGTATTAGTTATTCATTTAATCCTTTCTTGACCGTAATTCGCATTCTTCGGCCCTCATTTCAGTGTAAAAAAGTTTTAATTGAAGATCTTGGGTCACCGGTGACCCATGGCAAAACTTGTATTTCTAAAAAAATTCAAAATTTGGAATGTTTCAACTAATTTTATAAGAATTGTGAGCGATTAAAACGCTTCTAAGGAGCCATATGGTGGTGAAAAAACTTTAAATAAACTCTAAAACGAAAAACTGTTTTTTATTGCCTATCTAATAAGTCGAAATTTACAAGGACCTCATAATTAAATTAATTCTAATTTTTTAATAATTTTCAAACTTTTCAAACTGACTCGATAACTTCAAATTAAAAAGAGTTAGTTACTAACCTAGAAAAACTGTGAATGCAGGATTGCTGAGCCTCACCTCCTCTTTTTTGAATCCGAAGTCAAAGCACATGGCAAAAACAACAAATCAAATTTGGTCGCATAGTGTAACTAAAATTTTAAATTTTATCTCTTTATATTTTTGATTTTTAAGGAAGAAAACAATAGAAATAAAAAATATTTAAAAACTGTTCAATAAATTATAAATTTCATTTGGTCTTCTTTTTTGCACTGGGGAGATGAGGTTATTGGGTTATCAGGATCCCAAAACCCCATGAAACACAGCACTCTTCGCTTATAACGTATCCACTATTACAGTCTATATAATACACTAAAAATTAGAATTTACAAAACTATCGGCTTTTATATCGAGAAGGTTTGAAAAGACTGAAATTTTCACAACTGACAAATGTACGCCAAGAAAGTTTAGAAACAAAAAAGACAGTGCTATGCGCATTTCTCGACATCAAAGGTTCTTTTGGTAATACTTCACATAGGGCAATAAGGAAAGCCCTGGTCCGTAGAGGAGTACTTCAGCACTATGGATGGGAAATATGCTAAGAACTAGGGCAATAGAGATTCCTAGGGGTAACGAAACGTTAATACGAGTAGCAAACACAACGAGGGAGTGTCCTCAAGGGGAAGTACTTTCTCCGCTGATGTGGAGCACTGCCGTAGATGAATTGCTTGAAGAGTTAGTGAAAGCCAGGTTTACATTCCAGTGGTATGCCGATGATACAGTATTTATTTTTATTATTTAAAAGAAAGTCAGGCACTGCGACCTATAAGATCTATTGTGCCAAAGCCCCAATTATGAAAAAAAGAAAGGAAGAGATAAAGAAAAATAGATAAGAAACATACCCAAGCCGAGAATCGAACTCGGGTCCCCAGAGGCAAGAGTCTGGCACTCTGCCACTAGACCACAGTGGCGATAGTAGGACCTACAGTTTAACGCCGATTCCGAACGGCTGTGTGGCAATTTTTTATCAGCTCGGTGGTTTTGCCATTACCAACCAAGGTGTGTACTTGTATACATTCTTATAATTCTCATCCACTTCATATCGATAGTGAATATAAGAAGTTAATGACGGGAATCGAACCCGCAACCTTCTGAATGAAAGTCTAGTGCACTATCCACTAGACAATCGAGGTCGTCGATGATACAGTAATAATATATAGAGAAAAATTTTAAAGTACTCTATGTAAAAGAATACAACTGGATCAAAAAGTGACTAAAAAGTGTGGCTGAATGTCAATCCAGCAAAAACCACAATTATGCCATTTACAAGGAAATACAAACTTAAACAGCACTTAAAGCTCATCCGATTAGATGGGTAAGAAGTGAAACTGCAAACTGAAGTCAGATTTCTGGGCATTATACTAGACCAGAAATTGCTCTGGAAAACACATGTTGATAACACAACATAGAAGGCCAAGATATCACTTATAATCTGCAGGTCCATCGCTCGGAAGAGTTGCAGATGTACACCAAAAATACCACAGTGGATGTATACTGTAATTGTAAGGGCGATGTTCGCATATGGAGCATTAATATGAGCAGACAGAACAACACAAAAGACTGTCATGGATGAGTTGAATAAAACTCAAAGACTAGCTTGTGTGTGTATAACTGCTGCCATGAGGGAATGTCTTTTTAGAATTAACACCTCTTCACATTTATATTCAGACATAAGCGAAGAAGGCAATTTTCAGGGTTTCTGGGGAAAACGTTGGGTCAGGATGTTGCCTTAGCCGGAAGAAGTTTGGCATTCTTACGAAGCAATATCCTGAACTCTCAGTACCACTAGATAACATGATACCGAAGTTCAGTTTAATCAAAAGGTTTAAAAATCAACTGAGCAATAAAGAGAATTGGGGAGGTATATTGTGAAACCTATAAGATACACCAATAAATGATAACCTGGTATACAGACAGGTCACTTACTGATAAAGGTACAGAAGTAGGGATTTATGAGCCGAGGATAAAATACTCAGAGTCCATAGGTAGGTACGCTAGCATCTATCAGACGGAAATATACGGCATTGATAGATGTGCCTACTTCAATCTCAAGCGAAACTACCGGAACCAGAACATTGCGATCTTTATCAACAGTCAAGCGGTTATCAAAGCATTAAAATCACACCAGGTGAACTCTAAACTGGTGTGGGAATGTCTTGATAAACTAAATACGCTTGGATCACAAAACTGAGTCTCTGGGTTCCGCGTCACACAGGAATAAAAGTTAATGAAATAGCAGACAAGCTGGGGAATAATGAAGTGGGAAAAGAATCCCTCTCCGCATTAATCAGGGAGGAAGAAGAAAAGTTAAGGAAATTATACTGGGCCACTCAACCTGGTATAAGACAGTCGAAAACAATACTACGAAATTACAATCTAAAACGCTTTAGAGATTGTATGAAATTAATAATGAACAATCTTAGAATCATTGCAGGCATTCTAACAGTACATTGTTAGTTAAACTACCACCTAATAACAATGAGAATATTGTCTAACGAGTTATCTAGGGTTTGGGAGAACATTAAGAAACTTCAATACATATTTTAGGACAGTGCCTTAAATTCATGAAAAATAGGAAGAAATATCCGGGTGGCTATCTAATACCAAATACCAAAACTTTGAAATCTCTAGAAGAAGGCCTAATACTAAAATTCTTAACAGAAATAGGACTGACAGAGTAACTATAAGTCCTAGGCGGTAAACTAATAATAATACATATTTTTTGAAAAATTAATGAAATATTTTTAAAGATATTCAAAGATATACATTTAATTTGGTATTTTTCTTTTGAAATATTCTAGATAGTGTTTTTCGAAAAATTTGCGGATTATTCTACTTCAATGATATTACATATATGTTTTTACTGATTTTTTAGAATTTTTTTGCATAGCCAAGTTTCCATGTTAAAAATGCTCCCAAATTGAATCAAGTTCCGCATGGATTTGTTTTAAGCATGATTTGACTAAATTTTCTGACCATTATCTACAATTTTTAATGAGTAATGACGGTTTTTGCAACTTTCGTTTTTAGGTTTTCTGTCTAACTAATCATAGGAAAAATCGAAAAAAATTCACAGTGATTCTTTGATTTAGAAGACACATTTGAAATTTTTTCGTGCGAAATTTGTGATGAAAAATTTGCGAAAATATTACATGAGATTTTTTCGTACTAAAAAAAAGTTTACTACTATTTTTCTAGCTAGCGCTTAAAACCTCTGAAATGCAAATTCATCCAGAAGAATTGAAAAATTAAGTCGCAACTTACAGTTTCGAATTTGTCCTTAGCGTATCATTTTTAATTTCTGTTTCGAGTTCTGTAAATTAATGTGTGTGTAACATATTTTTTGGCAAGAGTTTTTGCTAAACCTTACTAACGGTTAAGTACTTTTTTTGGTTTGGAATTTTTAACCTGGGATTGAGTTTAAAAATATAAGAATTAATAAAAAATAGAAAACATTATTAGATCCTAGCAAATTTGAACTTATTTAAAGGGTAATAAAATTTGCAAAAAATGTAAAAATTAGTGATAAAATGAAAAACAGATTAGGGGGTATGGGGTTTTCATGAAAAATATCCATAATTTTACCAACAGGCTTTAGATTTTTTGTTGTATTCTTAAAATTGAAATGGAACCCATCTAAGAATTTCAAAATTCAATTTAAAATGGAAAAGATACTAAGCGTAAGGCAAACTTTTGCCGTCTTATTGATAATGCAAAGAAAATTTTTTTATGAAAATCATGTCCCACTCTGTCTTTCTTCTCCTTCATTCATTACATGATAAATGATGACGACAAATGTTTTTTTTTTTTTTTTTTTTTTTTTGGAAAATAAAAAAAAAATAAGCCATTTAAAGTTTTTCTTTGAAATACCTCTATTTCTAAAATATTTTGAAAAAAATCCACACACATTTAAAAACTAACCCAAGATTTTGTAGGCGATGAAAGCATCACAAATGGCGAACTTTCGTCACTGTCGTCGTACATTTGAAACTTGTTTTTTAAACCGTTATTTAATGTTCTCTTTTTCTCCGAATATTTTTTAACCAACTATTACTACAAAAACTGCCAAACAGTTAAAAAGTTTTTGCAAAAAATGCACACACACGGTGAGTTTAAAAAGCGCAGTCAGTTAATTGAAAATGAAGAGAGAAAACAACAAAAAAAAAAAAAAACAAAAAAACGTAAATGTTTTCAACGAAAAATGGAATGCAATTTCCGTTTAAAATGAGTTAATTGAAATCGTTTTATTTTAATAGCACTTTAAATGAGTTAATTTTTTATTATTTTCTTTCTTTTGTTGTTGTTATAGTAATTTTTGTTTTGCGTGAGCGGTGAAAAAATAATATTAAATACAAAATTCACTTATGCAAGTTTCAAAAATTCTATAAAAAAATAATATAAAATTGCTTAAGAACAAAAAAAACAACAATTAAAATTTCACTTGGTGTTGTTTTTGCTTTAGTTTCAGTTAAAATTTAATATTATTTTTAACGGTATTTTTTTTTTTTTTAATCGAGCGAAAGCTTTCACTTCATCTTACACCATACATGAGAGCGACGAGAGATATGTACAGTAGACAAATAACAACAAACAAACAAACAACAATGCAACGAACGGTGAACGAGTTAAGCAGCGAGCGCGTTAAAGAAAACAAATATGGCGTCGTCCACACAATGGCGGCCGCACAACGACTGCTGCTATATTATTTGCAATTTTACAATATAAATTCTTAAGCGTTTGTACATTTTATATGTGTGTGTGAATTTTTTTTTTTTTTTTTTTGCGTTATGCTATTTTGTTTTATTTCTTTGAAGCGGAAGGGAGGGGATTGTGGAGTAAGAATTGTAGAAGGAGCAAATTGGAATTCGACATGAAAGTGTCCAGTGTGTTTACAAAAGCAATGTGAGAAAAAAAAACAACAACAACGAACCTAGATGTAATACTTGGTAGTGTGTATGATGAGTAATAGTAAGTAGTACGAGTACAACTACGAGTTATATGTAGCATGCGAGAGAAAATGGTTATGAAAAAAATTTTTCACAATACATTACAACTACGAATATTTTATATTTGTACTTATGTTTGTAGTTTTTCCTACTTGTACTAAAAACTTCATGCATCGAATATGTAATGCACGAAATTTGTTTTCTTATTGTTGCTACTATTCAGCAAAGCAGACTTTCACTATTCACCGTCAAGTGGCGCTTATTTACTTTCTCTTGTGTTTGTTAGACACCATTGTTGCGCTACAAAAATTTTGTTTATTGTTGTTGCAGTAAGTAGCATGATTTGTGCGTCATGAAGTGTTTTTAGTTATCATGAATATATAAAAAATAATTTATCAAACTTCATTTATTCAACTACATACAATTGTCATTGTTTAAAGTGATTCTACTTAAAAAACAAATACATACTCTCAAATGACAGCGTTTTCAAATGAAAAATAAATTTCGGATACAGTATTTTATTTCTTGACGAAAAACTTTGAGACATTTTACTACAAAATCGAACTTAACTCTTTTCTTCTCATGGTAGCCGCTTGATTACCACACCCATATTTAAATATTTTAAGTTGTATGTATTTGCCGAAAATTTCTAAAAGTGTCAACAATTATATTTCAAAAGTATTTTGTGAAAATTCAATGAGAAACTCCGAGTACTTTCGAAGATATTATAGCGTCGAACGTGAGCAGTGGAGATTTTAAAATTTGAGTTTAGAAAGGGCTGATTTTACTAAGTTAAAGGATAAATATCAGAATCAATATCGACCGAAACCCAGATCAAATACTAGTGCAAAAATTTTATTCATACCAAAAGAAGATAACTGGAACAAAATTGGAACTAAAATTCTAACTTTTTTTCAGATCAAAGCTTAAACCAAAACAAGAACCAAATTAAAATCGAAAATCTTGATCAAAATGAGACTAAATAATTAGAAAAAAAAACAACATTCAGCTTACTAATCAGACCAAAATTCCAACAAAAATCAATCAAAATGAAACCAAATTCAGATAACAACTCAGACTAAAAACCCAAAATTCAGACCGAATCCAAACCAAAATCAGTTCGATATTCAGACCCAAAATCAAATCAAAATTCAAAAAAAAATTTAGACCACAATTCAAACTACTAGTTAGACAAAACTTTAGGCCAAAAGGATGCCAAATACCGAACGAAAGAAAACCACAATTCAGACCAAAAACCAGTGGAAATGTCTGATAAATATTCATACCAAAAAATTTTAACTCAAATAATGACCGAAAATAGTCAAAACTTTAGATCGAATTCAGACAAAAAATAAACAAAAACTGCACCAATATCCAGCCGAATTCAAACCAAAATTTAAAACAAAATTCAGATCTGTTTTGAACCGAAATTCAGACCAAAACTCGTATTAAACTCAAAACTATTTAGACCAAAATTTCGACCACAACTCAAAGTAAGAGTTAGATTAAAACTGAGACCAAAAATCAAATCAAACGCTGAGTAAACGCTGGTCTGAACAAAATTTGGACCTTAATTTAGACTAAGGGTCGTTTTCTTAATCCCCGGTTAAGCAATAATCAAAACTTTAACCGACGGTTCTCAGTTCTAATTAGTTCTGATTAGTGCTTAACCGGACAGTGAGAAAACGGCCGTAAGAGTTACACCAAAACCCAGACCAGAAGATTCTCAAATACAGACCGTAAGCAAATCAAAATTTAGACCAAACATGGATTAAAATTCAGGTTAAAATTCCAACATACAATCAAAACAGAATTCAGATCAAAAACGGAAAAGTTAAACTAAAATTCAGTGTAAAACTCAACCCAAAAATTAGACCATTATCAAACTTTTTAAAAGTAAGACACATTTATAAACTGGCGCTGAAATTGTAGATTTAATGTAGTCCAAGTGTATTTAATAATCAGTTGCACTGAACGTGCATCCTATTGGCACGTCCAGCATGAAGGTTAATCAGAATTGCTTCAAATTCGACCCCATTTTAATATTTACATATGTTAAATTAAATTTAATATTAAATTTAAATTATTATAAAATATAAAAAAATATTTCAAATCCTAAAGTTCTTCGTTTGTTGAAAGTAAATTCTTTTCACTGCTGATGGCTTTTTTGGAAAAATCTAAATATTTTTGAGCCTTCCCAAAAATCACTGTTCAGCCCCAATAGCCCCACGTCTCCCCACTGGACCTGTCACTGAACGTTAGTATATTTTATGAACTAAAAATCGATAGTCAAAACTTTGAACCCGTTTTTCTCAATGCAAGCTTTTTGCTATTGGAGTGCACGATAACTAAAAAACAATGACCCAGGACATACTAGAAAAAACAAGTTAGGTTAAGTCTTCCTCAATTTGACACGTTGTTTTTACAAAAAAAATCTATTTTTGAGAAAACCAATTTTTTCCTATAACTCTTTTATAATTCGGGAGAAAAAGAGTTAACGTGCGTATAATAAAGATAATCTCCTTCGAAAAGTGAGGTTTTTAGTTTTTAGAAGTTTAGGGATAAGAGAATTTGTTTCGAATCTACAAAAAAAATTTAAATAGTCACTCTTTCAGGCTATACTTTAAACTCAAATGAATTTATCCCAATATTTAAATTGATCAAATTATGGAACGATCGAGTCAGAATATTGATCTGACTTGATTGCTTCAGCTGCGAATTTGAATCTTGAAGATCACTGAAATTCATACGAGTAGGCAAATATTACTGGTAATAAACTTTCTTTATAATAATCTAATAATATTGTAGAATGAGATATCAAGGAAGCGATTTCTATGCACGCCCGGCTAGAACTGACCCAAAAATTCTATAAAATATATTATCATAGAAGAAACACTGAATACTTGGTGAAAAAAAGTGCGAAAATTCGACTTTTTTTTCTGGGGTATGGTGTGTAAAGAAAACAAATTATTTCTAGGGCTCTTAGCTACAACTTTGCCTAAGACTGAGGCCCTTTTTATGAACTGCGTTCGATCTTCGACTGTAGTCGAATGCCCTGATCGGACAAAATTGAGTTTGGTATTATGACATGCTTTCGATAGATATAGTATATTTCTATCAGCTGGTCGTCATTTTGAAAAATAAAGAAAAATAAATACGTTTTGTTTAAAAATGAAGTCGTAAAAATAAGATCAAAATGATTATGAATACAACGGTATTATGGTTCAACGATTCAGCAGAGAGGATGAGAGCTTGATGGAATTGGCCAGAAGTAGAAAACGATTAAGTGCAGCCTTTCGAAGAAGCTTTGGCATCTATAAAATTTGTGTACAGATTTCTACAGAACTTTCGACTGTCCAAAGAGGAGTTTGTGGACTTGATGACCACTATAGATGAACTGCTGAAGCAATGCATATGAGCAAGATGAGTTTCAAATACATTAATATTGGCAACAGTTAACCAAACATTTCAGTTGTAAAAACAGCGTACGTAATAAACAAACAAAAAAATGCTACGAAGAATTTAAAAATTAATTTTTGTTGGACAGCGTAATATATCGTCGCCTGAGAATTGATTTGGCGTATGTGTATACCTATTCGTATACCTATACGACGATATGGCAAGTCAATATTTTTTTGTACATTGTTCATCTAGAGCGGTAATTGGAGGCTTAAACCTAAATTTTGAATGGAAAGTAGTGAGAAATTCTGTTTCGCTTGGCGCTATATCGATCAAGAATATTTTGTGGATATCTTTGAAAAATAAATAGTTTTAATTACTTTACAACATAATGAAAACACAAAGAAAGCAGATCCAACAGAGTGTTTTGTAATTTGTTACTGTATTCAGATATTCTCTAAGCAACCTTTCATGAACTAGAAAGAGAATTAATGAGATTCGTCATCTGATACAGTTGAGAAAGTTGCTGGAAATGGATAACTAGGCTACAAAATGAGGGGTAATATGCATTGAATAACATTCGGAGGCTTGTAGTTCCATTTAAAAGAGCACTTCTTCCTGATATATCTGTGCTATTTTCATAAACTACGAAACTATGCATATGTTTGCTCTCGAAACAGATGTCGGGGGAAGTGGATAACGCACACATCAGTGGAACCCCTAAAAATAGCCGAAATCGAGGAAGACGGAAACACCCGTGCCGTCGTATGATCAATAAAGATTTAAACCTGAATATCACAACTGGAATGTGCTGGAACGATTGCAGATCTTTGCTACCGACTCTATGTTCCTTATCAGTACCAAAAAATATGCAAACAATGGCGGTCTAATCAAGAAGGTAGACAACCACCTTGTGTTTGGTGAAAGGTTGTTGTTTTGGTGGTAAGTAAGTGTGGTTGCTTGTTATTTGATTTGTATGTGTCTATCTTCTAAGTTCTAGGTATGAAAGCAATATCCTTAACAAAATCTTTGAGTTCTCGATAAAGTCATTCCGAAACGTAAAAGGTAAAGAGTGGTATCTTGCTTTAGCTAGAGGTCTAGAAATGCATAAAAAGTGAACTCTGGTTTCTTTTTCACCTGACTCTTTGCAGCTACGGCAGTTAATATTGTGAGAAATACTAAGCTCGATTGGAAATTCATAAACCGGCCAGAGCGCCGTAAAAACTGTTTTAAAACTATGAACTTTTGAATCTACCTACTCTTGAAAGCCGAAAAATTATGAGTAACGTGTGTTTTATTGCAAAATTGTTATCTGGCACTGTTAATTCTCCATCTTTGCTGAGGGACATTAACTTGAACGTTCCGACTCATATTACTCGATTCTATATTCCTATCAAGTTATCTATTTGTAAGACCAATTATTCAGACAATGAGCCGTTTCGCCGTGCCTGCGTTGTTGTCGATGTTTCTGATTCGGTAGATTCCATAAAACAAAATGTTATAACTTTTTTAAATATATAGATGTTGTTATCAGCTGATGATTTATAATCTGTAGCTGCATTTCAGAAGGGCCACTTGTTGGGAAGTGTGCTACCCCAACGTCCTTTAAAAAAAAAAAAAATTTCCTCAAACAGCGTTTAATGGATGCTGGAACATTTCCTCAATACCCTAATATATGTAAACTTTTTTATTTAGATCTATAAAGAATGCATATATAGTAACCCTCGCATAATTGTGTCAATGAAAATGCTCAAATAATTGGTGCAAATAACCGGGGAATGCAACTAACCGAGAAATTCAAGAAAGTTCGTCTGTTTTTTTACTCCCCTCTATTGCGACGTTTTCTGGCTAAGATGTCTTAGATGCCCTTAATTGAGCTTGCTCAAAAAATGCCACAAAAATTTGAAGATGTTTCAAACTAGCAATTATAGTTGGTCGAAAAAGTTTTATAAAGTATTTTATCTCAACATCTTCTACCGTTTAGATTTTCCACAGTTTGTTCATAACACAGTGCAACAATGTAAGGGCATGTTCGTATCTAGCGTAACGACTGTGATAGTTGCAAATTACTTGACCTAACTTGCTCAAAACATTATATATGATTTTGCCAAAAGTTTTGGTTGGGAGGTCGCACAGTGCTTCGAAGCCATACAAAAGATGGGCAAAAATAGAAGGAGTTGTTTGATTTTAATGAGAGAATTATTATTCAGAGAATTATATAATATATTTTGGTCGTAGCAGACGGTTTTAGAAAATTGAATTTTTCCAAAAGTTGCAAAAATACGCAGAGTTTTTTTTTCAGATCCTTACTAAACTTTTCTATTTTTCAATTGCGCCAATCAAAAAATATTTAATTTTTAAAAAATTGTAAAAAGTTTATTTTTAATTTAGGGTAAATGAAATAATTTTTATATATGACTACATTTTTTTCTTTGTATTAAAAAAAAAATTTGGACCCATATCTATAAAAATACAATTTGACAATTTTTTTTGCACAACCACTCAATACCCAATTTTCTTTTTCACATTTTTGTTTATAAAATTGTTCGACTTTGAAGAGCTGCCATTACCATAAAATTTGTTTTTTTGCAAAATTATTTGAGATTTGTTTTATGTAGACTATTACCTTTAAAATGACACTAATTTTATCTAAATCTGTGACACAAATTTATTGGATTTTTGTCCACTGTCGAAGCACTGTGGGTCGGTACAGCTCGTAGAAGCTGATCACTTTTTGGTACTCATGAATTGGCGTTTTCTGCCTTTTTAGGATGTAACCGTGCATTTCTCGATGTTTCCGCCTGAAAATCTATTATAGGAAAAGGTGTAAGGAAAATTTGTGTCTCACACTGCAAAGTCTAAATAGTAAGTTTATTCATGAAATCCAAAAAAATGGCATTTGGACTAGAAATCCGATGTGAATATATGAGAAAAAAATGTTTTTTTTTATGAATATAAGCTAGGGTCTCAGAATATGACTCTCTCTGGAACGTGTATTCGCTAAAGCGAAGAAAATTTGGAAACCAATTCAATTTGGAATATTCGTAGATCGACTTTGTATAACTTTTTTAGAACTCATCTAGTGCTATTGCGAAAAAATTCTAGCCAGGAAAAGTAAGATTTTAAGTGACCACGGATTTAAGTTTAATGTTTTTAGAGCGACATCGTAGTTATAATCTCGCCAATTCTTATTCGAATTTCGACAATCAAATCTCTGAACGATTGTCGTTTAATCTTATGTTTCTACCTAATTCTAAAACTTGAAACAAACATCAGTTGCGCAAAAGAGTCTTGCACATGTTTATTTAAATTAACAGTCCTTTCATGAAAATTATTAGCGGAAAAAAATGAGTGAACGGGAAAACCTAGCGAGTGTCGTTGCAGAGGAGTTTTTGAATATATAACGTCAGAAGGTAAATGTGTGTGTGTGACAAAACAAAAGATGGTCCTTAACAACATTTTTAGCATAGATATCGCAATGTGGTAATCAATCGGCGGGAATATTACAAAAATATAATAGCAGTCTCTGAGATCTCTACTTTTGACCACCAGTACCCCCATGTGATAACCCACCGAATACTTCAAAAGCCCGGAGATTCTGTAAATTTATGCAAAACGATCTGTTATTTTCACACAGAAAAGACATTCAAAAATGTTGAGAAATTATAAAATTCAAAAATGGTTTTCGCTCTCCAGAAAAGATTTTAAAATTCGACTTATCTCCTTTTGGTGGTATTACAATAAGCTTCATCGGCCTAAGTATGCCCTACTATAGAACAGCCGAGTGACCACAGGTCTTCATATGATGTTTGCAGAGAAGATAATGAATCTGTCGGACGAGTTGTGCAAATCTTGTCAAACTTTTCTGGGCAAAACAAGAGTTGGCCGTCCCTAATAAATTGAGACTAAGCTTGCTTGTCAAAACTTCGGATAAATTTAAGACAAGGGGCAAATTTAAAGCGCAACTAAGTCAGAAAGTGCCTGCCCCTCTTCGAAAATAAGTACAATGGGCTTTTGGACATAGACGGTACTTGCTTTCGGGACTTTGATACTAAAAAAAAAATACAGTAATACACCAAATGATCCACCCTTCAAATATTAATATAATAATCTATGTGGGCGAAAAATCCTTGTCGCACAATGTTCTTATTATTATTATTATTTTTGTTGTTATTGTAATAATTTCAATTTGTATTCAGCATGTTGATGAAATAAACAAAAACCAAAAAACACAACAACGGCAACTTCACACAAAAAAATAAGCAAAACAGTAGTAGGTACTTTCACTACTTTTGTTTTGCTTGAAAAAAAGTTGAGACTGCGACTACAGACATACAAAACTTATAAACATACATATGTGCATGTGTATGTGTACATATGAAGAAGAAAGTAGGACGGTATTTCCACAAGTTTTTCGTTTTTTTTTTTTTTTGTTTTTTACTTTCGTCTTAACTTAGCTCAGCTTTCTTTACACCTTATTGTCCTCTTTCCCTGCCCATATCAACACTTTACTTGCGGCAAATACTCTTACTCTACACACACTCACACACCCTCACCCCATTTCGAGCCATCCTCCCCTTTAATGCCTGTTTATAACTTTCGTGCCACACTTAAGTTTCTGTTGATGTTGGCAGGCAGAAAAGCACAAAACAAAAAATAATAAAAAAAACAAAAAAAAAAACACCGTGCTGCAGTTGAGCGTGAGCGTATGATATGTGTTCAAGTATTTACATACATATCTATATGTCTACGAGTATGTATTTATGCATGTATATGTATATGTTTGTATGTATGTGTTTGTATTTGTTTGGTTCTTTTGGTTGGTTGGTTTAAAAGGGAGTTATGTGGCAAAGCTTATTGCAACTTTTTGAAGTGGCTCATGAGTATTTATTACCCTGCCATATTACTTGAACGATATACGATATAGTTTCTTCTTGCGGCTATGGTTTTCTTCAGCTTCTTCTTTTTCCACAACTACGTCTGCTTGTTGTTTTTATTATTGTTGTTGTGATTGCTGTTAGAATTACTTTTGAAAATTATTATGTAGAGGTTTGTGTAATTGTGTGAATTTTGTATGAATGAATGAATTGAAAGAAAAAGTGTTTCATACAAATATTTTCTATAATTTTTGTTTCTTTTTTTGTTTTGTAGTTACTATTGCTGTTGTTGTTTTTCCATCAGAAAAAGAAAATTTCTATTAGCATAAATTTACACTGTGGAAAAAAAAAACAATACCTATATAGTAGAAGAGGGTGAGTTGATGTATATATGAATTTATATGAATTTTGTGAGTTTTCTATGTGCCTACATTACTTGAATTTGTTATGAACTAAGTGAGTTCAAAATATAGTTTACATAGAATATGTTGAGAATTTTGAACAGTTTCGATTTGCGCATTTGTCATTAATCAAATTTTATATTTAATTTGATTACTTGTGCTTTACTGCTTTCATAGTGTTGGTGGTCTAAGAAGTTCTTCGATAATTCTAACTATTTGGACGTTACGTCTCTATATAGCAGATAAATGTGGGCATGGTACTTCCCATCCATAGAGTTATATCATAAAAAACAAAGAAGTAATCTTAATCAAAATTCACAGAAGTTGTTACATTAACCGAAGAAACATTTACAGTATGATGCAACCGTAGCCAGAAATTTTTTTCGGATGGGGTTTTCATTCGAAGAAAATATTCATAAATAATTTTTATCAAACTGATTTTTAAATACAATAAATTAAATCAATGATACATTTGATGGACCCTATAAAATTAAAATTTTAGGAAAAATTTTCCGATTTTTTTTAATCTTAACCTCAAAAAAATGGCCAAAAGTGACAAAAAATTCACAGAATAATCAAATTAATTTTTTTCAAATAAATATTATTCAATGCTCATTCTAATGCATTTTTTTTTATCGTGAGGGACATAATTTCATTGACTCATTGACTTCCCACTACTGATGATGTACCCAACCTCAAAAAAATTACCAAAAATAGTAGAGACTCATTTTTTTCAAATGATCATCATTGGGAATTTGAGCCATTATCAATGATAAGGAAACCGGATGAGGTTGGAATATATTTCCTAAATTCGTGCAAGAGATCTTTCTAGTTGTGGTGCTCTGAGCAATAATGCGTTAAAAAATTAATTATATTTTAAGATTACCTCCTAAAACTGCATGGGTTTTGCTAATAAGATGGAGTTTAGCGAAAGAATATTTCACGTTGAACACGAATCTGAGGTCAAAAACTTCCCATCACGTCACGTTTTAGGAAAAAATGGGGTTCAAGCAAGTCTAATTTTACAAGGATCCTACAATTTTTTCTATTTTTATTAATTTTTAAACTTTTCAAACTGATTCAGGACGAAACTTTAAATCAAAAACAGTTACTGACCTAGAAAAACTATGAATGCAGGAGTGCTCAGTATCACCTTCCCTTTTTGAATCCGTAGTCAAACCTCATGTCGAAGAAAACCAATCGGATTTGATCGCATAGTGTAAGGAGGGAAGAGGGGGGGGGGAAGGGTCAGAACCCCTAAAACCTCCCCCCTAAATACGGCCTTGGTATGAATCATAAATGAGCCAATGTTATACAGAAATTAAATAAACATTAATTAAAAACAAACATTTTAGTGATTTTAAAATTTTAGTCATATTGGTACCACCACGGTCTGCCAGACCGTACACATTTTCTCATAGTTTTTCCAATATTTTTGCTTTACTTCGTCGTTAGTAACGTTTTGTTTGTATGTAGTTAAACATTATCATCCTTTCTTTTTGAAATATAAACTTATTTTACTATGAAAACAAAAGTTTTGAACCAACACACACCACTACTCAAATTACCATTGGAATTGTAATTGAAAATTAGAAACCACAAATTATTATAGAAAAGAAAACCTTTATCATCTTCTTGCTTTAGTTTCTCAGATATACCGTTTAAAGTATTTTCTTTGTATGGGAGCTGCCATGCCCACTAGCCCAAAATATACCACACAAAACTATGTGGCACTCCGTTTTTTTTGTTTTCACAAACATGTTTCCTGGAGCATGGCATTGTCAACCAAATCTAAGTAAGGGAATGTGGGGAATGTCGAACCATTAGTTTTAACTGTATTATCTGACATTCGATCTATACGAAACTTTTGCCATCGTATTATTTCAGCTTCATCTCATTTTTTCATTAGCAGTCGAACCGATGAGACGTATTTTGTGCTCTCTGCGATAATCAAGTGATTTTTGAGATTTCAAGTGTTTTTGTGCTTTAAAATTACATTGCTTTTTCAACATTTTTGCGTAAAACCAAGCAGGTAAATATTTTTCAAATCATTGTGTGTGAATATTATTTAAAGTCAAAAAATGTTTTTTTACATGAAATTTGGTTCTGTGACTCATGGGCGGCTATTTTGTAGAACACAGCTCTTGGGGAATGTCGAACCACTTTTTGTGGGGAATATAGTTATATAGTCAATTATCGACAAAAAAATATTTTTTAGTAATTTAACGTCAATATGCCGCGTTACGTTGCAAAACATGATCGATCCGATGATCTCCAAGAATATTTAGCGGCCATAAAGGAGATTAAAATCGACAATCACTTGCGATGTGTGCACATGACTGGTGGCTATTTCACATGCAAAAACTGCGACTCCGAATAAATAACATCGACTTTTCCTCTATATTTTTCATTCAAATCTTATATTTTTTCATAACGAAGTCATAAATAAACGTTTTACATCAATATTGGTTCGAATTTTCTCAATTTGCAAAATGGTTCGACATTCCCCACGATTTTTCAAAATGACAAAATCTAATATTTTAGTATAACGCTTAAAACTTTACAACAAATTCGAATTTTTAAATTCTGAAACAACCAAAACGTGGCATTTTGATTCCAGTTTAACCTCCATTTCTCAAATTTTGAAAAATTACGATGTTAGGGTGAGTTATCAGTCAAAATCAAAATGTGGTTAGACATTCCCCATATTCCCCTACTATAATATGTGTGGTTTCGGAGATATACTCAAAATAGCATTTAGATTGCATAGAAGGTGCAACGCCCATTTGAACACAAATTCAGATCTGAAACTCCAGTATAAGCTCGGTATCGGCAGATAATATTTCCAGACCAAAAATGGTGCTTGAGATATACATAATAATAATTCAGGTTATATGGTAGGTGCCACACCTCTTTTTCCAACTCCATCCACATTTTTAGTATAATATGGTATTGTCAGCCAGCGTTCTTGCACGCAGAATGCAGTAAACTGCAGTACTGTACTTTAAATAGTGTACTAAAAAAAGTACACGGTTTGTATGGAAGGTATCCCGCCCACTTGTAATTACAGTAATTACAAACGAGTAATAAGCCAATAGTAAGGTCAGAGACATAAAGCAGTATTATATAAACTTTTATGTCATTCAGAATGTATAGCCGGACATACAAACAGACAAAAATATAAGGAGTCGTCGTAGAGTCACAGGAGTTACTTATGCAAATACAATGTCAAGGCGCAAAAATAAAAGAATTTCGCCATGGCCACGCACACCTCCCATACAACATGATTGAAAAAAAAAATGAATATTTTCTTTTTTATCACTGAAAATCACTATAAAAATTCATATAAATATATGGTGAAAATCATTTTCCCTCTATGTTTACTCCCCATCCTCCCCCAATCTTGAAGTGACCAGCTCTCAAATATAGCTTAGATTGCTGTCTCTTACAAAGCGTTCTAACATTGATCGACTCTAATTGTTCCCTGCCCATGCTGCCATATATGATGCCACCACATTAGATGGTAATAGTGGCGCCATCTTACGCCCAACATCTGAACCACAATATGGGTTTCGTAGATTGCAGCTTTCTTTATCGATACGCTTTCATAACGGTATTAGAAAACGCCATCTGTCAAAAGTTTTTGCTATTTTTATGTGAAAAAATACGTTTTTCGGACACAAGTCAAATTTTTGATTTCAACATAAAAAAAATATTGCGGTGTTGCTAAATATGTATTTAAAAAAATTATTATCAAATTTTTGTTTCCAACAGTTGGGTTTCTTGGGCAGTGGTTAGTGTTTGGTGAACTTTGGTGCAAATTTCAGTTTTTACTACAAATTCGGAATGGTGCGACGATGGAGAATGAAATAGATACCATATGTGAATAATTATGTCTTGTGTGAAAGTGAAGATAATGAAGGTTTTCGGAGGATGATCATAACAGCTCGAGCTCTTCCTTTGGAAGGAGCATTACAAGCTAACCGATCCAGGCCAAAAACATACCATATTCCACTAGCAGAAATTAAACTGGATTACATAGGACACCTCCCAAAAATGAAGCCAGCTTCTGAGGACGATTCAAATGCAAATTACCTGGTTGTGGTAAACGTACTCTAACGTATTGTACTAAATGTGGAGCTCACTTATGGTATAAAGCCGAATAAAATTGTTTCTACAAATTTCACATAGAATAATTGGTACAAATTTTCATTTCTGGTTATTTTCATGCATTATTTACTTGATACTGCCCAACGAACCATATATGGTCTATTGGGTAATTTCAGATTTTAACTCTTGTAATTAAGGTATTGAAAAAGTCATAGAACAATAGATGTGCAGAATGAAGAATGCTATCCTTTTATATTTTTTTAAACAAAATTCGCGTTGTTGCGCAGGGAAGCGTCAAAGGATTTGAACTGATGAAAAAAAATTTTGTTGTCTACTTTTCAGTCCTTTGTGCGCCCACAGTGATTTGATCTAATACAATGACGGGATAAAATTAGACCACTCTGATTTTAGTAAAATTTCGTGTGCTATTAAATATTGGATCGCTGAACTCAAATCTGAAGTCAGTTTTAATCAACCTATTTAGGTTTCGCCACAAACTAAGCTTAAAAAATTTATTTTATTTAGTTATGTTAATAAAAAGGTTGCTACTTAAGTTTTGAGATAGAGCAAGCAAAAACAAATATTTATCATTGAAAATGGCTTTATTGTTTTTCAAAATATTCTCCATAAAGATCAATACACTTTTGCATGCGTTTGAAACAATTTTCGAATCACTTTTCCCACTCAGAATGGGGTAACTCTAAATCAAGTGTTTTGAACGCATAACCGCTTCTTCAGGCGACGAAAAACGTTGACCTCGCAATTTATTTTTGATGTGAGGGAATAAAAAGCAGTCTTTGGTTGCCAAATCAGGACTGTACGGCGGATGACCCATCAATTCGATGTTTTGAGTGCTCGAAAAGGCTCTCGTTTGAGCCGATGTGTGAGAGCTCTCATTGTCGTGATGGAGAATGGTTCGTGTTTGGCGGCTGGTTTTCCTTATTTCTCCGAACATTTCTGGCAAACAAATGGTGATGTTCCATTCAGAATTGACTGTTCTACGTTGCTCTAATGGCACGGTGGCCACATGAGCACATTTTTCCGAAGAAACAGGCGACTATTTCATTCGAAGTGCTTCGTGCGCGAATAACTTTTGTTGGGTTTGGCTCACTTTGGAAACCCATACAGTCGATTGTTGTTTAGTTTCGGGCTCATATGCATACAGTCTTTTCAACAAGAGCGTGTACGGCCTAAGTCCTTCAAAAAATACCCCAATCAAAAAAATATCCCACATTAATTTTAAAATTTTTTTTGTCCAATGCGCTGACATATCAAAATAGCATCCAGTTACCACAATTGTGAGTAATTTCGTGGTAACGCGAGGTCATATTATTCCTAGCTCTTCGGTATACGATTGCGGCGAACTCCGCCATTTTGACTTAAGCTGTCGTTTCAATTGGGCAATGTTCTTAGCATTTTTTCTGCTCATCTTAAGCTTAATAGTTGCTCAAAAATTTTCAATAAAGTTGTCATCTGGAGATTGACAGGCGCATTCCAAAATTCTTGTCCTTTTTTCTTATTTTCACTTACTGATTTTTAGGGTTCTGCGCTCTTAAAGCACTCAATTTCGATTTCCTTTCCCAAACCAGTTACTGGCAGAAGATAAGAGTCTATGTTGGTATAAATGGATCATGTACTGGATATCCAAATTTCTCGTAAACATGATTATCCTGTCGAAACTCTGTTTTGAAAAGCATCCCCAAACATGAGCTTTTCCTAGATGCTCAACTTATCTCAGAACCTTTTTACTGCCCTTAATGGACAAGGCTTGTTTTGTGGTACCTACCGTCCAAAAAAAAGATTCGTCTGTAAAGGCCACATTGATCCAATCATTATCCATATGTTTGACAGTCCACACCTGACATTTTTTTGTTTGTTTTACCGTCAGTAAGGGTTTGGTTATAGTAGCTCAGAATTCAATTTGGAATTCACTTAAACGACTTTAGACTGTACTAAGGGATATATTAATGACCTTCAGCGCCAGTTTTTGTTGGGCTGCTGCAAGTGTAATGGTAGAATTGGCTTCAAAAGCTTATGCTATCACCGAATCCTACTGCTTTGATGTTGCTCTAGAAGCACATGATTTTGTAAGTTGTAAAGATTCTGGTGTCTTAAAAAAAGCTGGTTCCATTTCTTTACGAATGCCTTCAACTTCTTAAGGTATTTGCAGCACCTCACTAGACCATTTCGGATTCCCTTAGATGTGAGCAAATAATGATAGCTTAAAGACGTTTTGCACACACCGAATACGATTTGAAATATTACTTATACAACGCAATTGTAATTGCGATTGTTTGAAAGGTTATGCAGCGCTATTCGCAATGAAATGTTTAATATAAAGTCCAACTTGATACTTAAACTTTTTCGTACAATTAAGCCGAACACGCGCTTGTTGAAAATACTGTATATTCATGATTCGTCACCTGTTACGATCTTTTAGACGTCTTTTAACGCACCGCGATTGTATTTTTTCAGCATGTTCAAGCAATATTGAATGTATGCGAGTGGAACTAATGCCCAAGCATGCCTCAATCTCACGATAAGTCACATACAGATCTTGCAATATCAGTTCACTCACAGCATCGATGTGTTCTGGCACAACAACCGATTTTGGATGATCTTCACGAAATTCGTCCTGGAGCGAACTACGACCACGATTGAATTCCGAAAACCAGCGAAACACGGTGGCTCTGGATGGTACTTCATCACCAAAAGTAGAAGAGAGTTGATCGGCTGTCTGTTGTTGAGTTAATTCACTTTAAAAATCATAAAAAATCATTGCACGAAAATGTTCACGATTTTAATCCATTTTTTGGCCGAGATGAATTTTTCAAGACACTGTAAACAATACAAATAGCACTCGTATGACAAAACGTTCTGAGTACATTTACCATTAAAAACGTCAAAATTTACGATGCTGATGTCAGATTTGACATAACGTCACTGGTGTTGTCATATCTCAAAACTTAAGTAGCAACCCTCGTATTAAACCTTTCAGAAAGTTGAACAATTTTTATTGAAATCCTTTAATGTTGGAATAAAAGTCATATTAATGAATGTAACTTTTTACACTCTTATTAATTTTTCTGCATGATTGCATACTTTTAGGGTTAACAAAAAAAAAATTTAATACCAATTTTAGGCTGAAAAATCATGTTCAGACTTTTGAATTATTTGAATTATTTCCTGAGAACAGAAAATAACGGAGGATGTTTTTGCATATTCCGATAAGTAAAGGTGCCTTCTAAAATTGAGGAAAATTCAGGAACATATTTTCAGATATTTTCTCTCCCGAAATTCGCCAATTTTTAGTTTTCATATTTTCAAAAATACTTAACTTTAGAAGCAACGCAGAATTTTCAGCTTTTAAAATCTTGATTAAAAAATATCACATAAATTTCCTTGATAAATTTCGAATACAAAACTGGAACTTTCGGTAGAATATCATTCAAAACTTATTTTTCAGATGTAAAATAAATATACAATACTCAACGGGCTAATAAAATTAAAATCGAACGATCTCAAATTTTAAAGAAAAAATTTTCGGTTTTGAGCAGCTCTTGCATCCACACTAGTTATTTTTCGGCAAGATTTCTTGGAGTTATCTTTAAAATAACGCAAAATTTGTTTGGTTTTGACATTATGAAATTTTTTAATTTTGTCTATGGGACGAATCACTGTGTGGTACCGCCACTATTTAACATCATTTTCAGGAGCTAAATTACAGTGCTTTAAGTTTTAAATTGAATTATAAAAATAATATTGCGCCCTTTATTTCTGCTGACAGATTTGTGAACATTTTATGTGAAGGTACATTACATAAACTTGCGTACAATTCACATATTAAATTTTCGTCATGACTTTTTTATGAGTTCAATTAGTGTTGTGGTGATTGCTACGGTTATTGATATCCCAAAAAGTTTTATTTATTCTGGCCAATACGTAAGTGGTTTCTTTAGGAATACCATACCATGAGAATAAGCTAACTTAACTTCCTTTTGCTCACACACACACACAAACGCATGCAACACATATGAAACTCATGTGATTTATTACATAAACACTCACTCGCTTCGATAGAACACATAGAACTTTTATGTTGTGGAGTTTAAGTTTTTTTCTTTAATTTATTCATAGAAATTTTTCATTTTTCATACATGTATTTGTACAATATAACCTCACAACTCAAATAAACAACAAAACAATAAAAAAAAATAGAAATAAATTAAAAAACTCAAATTTAAAAAAAAAAAAAAAAAAACTTTTCACTTACATCAGCAGCAACATCAACAGCAAAATATGAATTTCATTTCGTAGACATGAACACAAATAAACAAACAAATACAACAATAATAATACAAATACAAAAGTAAACACACACACGCATACAACAATGTACACAAACGAAACGTCGCACTATCACTGAGTCACTGTGTTTGAGTATGTGTATGTGTGTGCATATGTTTTAATGTGGACAAACTGAGTATCAGAACTGCTGCAATTGAAAAAAAATGAACCGCACTCACAGAATGATACCAAAAAATTAAATCAAATTTTGCAAGAAATTTCAGAATTTGACCTAAAGGCACAAAAAAATGAAACAGAAACTGAAATAAAAACCTGAACCCCAAAGAAAATTCAATGTATCACAAAATTTGTCGAAAAAAGTCACAAAACCTGAAAACGAAAGAGAGAGAGCGAAAAAAATAATAAAAGTCATAATGCGATCGTAATTTCCTTTTCATGTTTTCCACAATTCTCAGTGTGTGTGTGTGTGTGTTTTTTTTATGCGAGATTTTAAGAGATTTTGTGTTTTATGGCATATTTCTAGGCGTATTCCGGTTGACGGATTTTCTGCTTTTTTCACACACATACACATTCACACACACTATACTCTTACTTGTTTATTTGTTTAGCCATTTTTTTTAGTTTTTTTTTGTGGCTTTGTGAAAGCGGAAATAGTGTTGTTGGTCGCAGAGTAAATGTAAATGTATGTATGACTATATTGTTTTTTTGTTTTTGTTCTGTGTATTTGTGTCTGTGCGTGTGTGCGCTCGCGAGGTGTAAATACTTTACAGGAAAAGTAATAAAAGGCAAGGAAAGAGGTCGAGGTTCAATTGCTTAATTATTCTTATACATGAAATCTTTCAACAAAAATCAAAACTGTACGCTATGGAAATACAATTATTCACACAAACACACACACATACACACTTTGGAATAAAGCTAAATTTTAACATTGGCTTTTATGACTTTCTAGCATAATTTTTATTTCAATTAACGCTATATAAAATTTATATTTATTTTTAATATTAATTTAACCATTTTTGCTATTTCAAGTACTTTTCCATGGTTCAATAACTTTTTTGGCGGCTTATTAGTATTTTTGTTGTTGTTGGTTTGAGCGGTGACCTCGTGTTCTGCAGAGGCCCAATTAGCAAAAAAAAAAAAAAAAAAAGAAGAAAAGTGTAGCATTTTAGTACCAGTGAAAGCTTCGTGTGAAATGTCTTTTGCTAAATATATTGTTTAATATTTTTCTTTACCTTGAATTAATTGCAATAGTTCAATCATAAATCAGAAAAAGTTGTTGAACCCATAGAGTTATAAAATAGAACTACTATAAATCTGGCTTGGGTCTATAAATGATGTCAATGGGACTTAATTATATGTATTCATATACATTCATATATCATAGCATGCTAGGTTAGGTTAGGAATAGAGGGAAGTGCTTAGAAAACTGAGCGTCCACGGAGGCCAAAAATTTGGTTCATTATGATGTCCCTTTACATTTGGAACCCTCAACCTACGAAACAGATCTCAAAAAGTCTCTGCCCAATCTGAAACCACTTAGTACTTCTAATGAACCTTACAAGCCAAGTCCTCCAGTACTTCAAACAGTCTGTCTACTAGGAAACAGAGTCGATGGGCTTCGAGATTGTGGAATTTCTCCTTCGTCTTCGCAGCTTCTAAAGTAGTTTGGTGCTCCGGCTCCAATTCTCCAGCTAGAACTCGATTTTGTTTTCTCTCTAAACATTGAAAGTTCTAAGTTATTTTCCTATCAAGAGAAGGCCATAAGCTTCAGACTATCGTACAATCACTCCGGGCTTGCCAGGATCTATTGATTGTTTCCTCCGCTTTTTGGTCTAGACTTAATTTCACAGTTCCTATTGGTATATTTAATGACACCAGTTCATATTCAGGATCAAAGGCTTAATTCTGCTTTAGATCTTATGATCGAATTATCCAGTGCTTTGATTGCTACTTGGCTGTCCACAAATGATGATGCCTTGCGCAGCTTTGGTCATATCCCTTTCTCATAGCATGCCATCATACTAAAGATCCATACGTCAGGATTGGATGTGTATGACCAGAAGCAACTTTTGGACTCATACCCTTTTAGGTCTGGACTTTTTTTTCGATCTTATGAGGCTATGTAGGCCTTCTTGACTCTAAATTTTAAGTTGGCTTTCCAACTGAGCTTAGTGTCAAGGATGATTCCTAAGTATTTGGTGTTCTTTGATAAAGTTAATGTGTGACCATTCAATTTGGGTAATTTAAAGCTTGGTATCTTGGTTTTTGCGGTGAACAGCATAATTTTTGTTTTATTTGGATTCATTCCCAGACCGCAATTCACCGCCCAGTTACTGAGTGAGTCCAAAGCCCCTTCCATAGCCTCACTTATGGATCCGTTAGCGCCTTAGCCTATAGATAGAAGATTCCCATATACATATATAGAAGCACAGAACTATATCTTAAAGCAACCAGCCTACAAGGATGAGCTTGAGCCACTCAAATCTGGTCACACACTTTAAAGCAAAACTCCGATTTTGCTTGTACGATAAGAGTGCAATAATATATTGAAATTTTGCATCAGCTAAAAAATACAGAAAATGGAAGGAAAACTGATATTGATTTTGGAACAGTGTTAGCAGAGCAAATTACACCACTCCAACAATGTAAGGAATTGAAAAAAATACCTGCTTGCGTTTTGTAAGCTCTTCGCCTCCAGTCTTAAACAACTCAGCAGTTAGGTCATCTGCACTTGTAGCGTTATGGTTTTTCAGCCGAGCGATGGCTATTAAGACCTCATCATAGTCGGGCGGCGGTTATTCAATGGGGGTTTCCGGAACAGCTTCCCCAATGACGGAAATTTTTCCGTCATCGCCATTAAGCAGCTGTGAGTAGTAATGCCTCCATAACCTCATTATTATGAGGTAATCTATCACTGGATTTCCGTCTTCGTCCTTGCAGGAAGAGGCGCTGGTCTTCTAACCGTTAGTTAGGCATCTTATTTTGTCGAAGAATTGTAGAACCTCATTCCTATGCCCAAATATCTTGATATCATCGAACGCACGTCTTTCTGCCTCCCTTTTCTTGAACCTGAAAAGACGTTTCTCTTCCCTCCTCAACTGTTTGCATCGCTTCTTAGCAGCTCACGTTCCAACTGACTGCAGGGTGCCTCTATGTACTGCGTTTTTCGCTTCAGTAGCTTCGCGACACTCTTGATCGTACCACATATTCTTCCGTTATGATGGTAGTCTAACAACTCTTTGGCAGCCGTATGCATGGAACGGGAAATGTATGTCCATTGCTCGCATTTATCATCAAGTTGAGGGGTGTTTTGCGTTAGGAGGAGTGAGAGTCGATTGGGGAAGGTTACGGCTGTCCGTTGTGTTTGCAGCTTTTCAATATCCAGTTTTCTCTGTATACCTATCCGTACGCAATGTGCTGAACAGAGACGAGTGCGGACCTTGGCTGCAACCAAGTAGTGTCAGAGTCGATGTTTGCAACACGTATCGTAAGAACGTTTAGTGCACTAGAAACATACCTTCTACCGATCAAAACGTGATCAATTTGGTTTCATGTTTTTTGATCAGAAGACAGCGGCGAAGTCAATTAGTCTCATACGGTTGTCGGAGGCTTTGGCGCGGTGACTGAATTTTCCGATCGTTGGATCAAAGAGGTTCTTCTTGTCCACCATGGCATTAAAAAAACCTAACAAGATTTTAATGTCGTGGCTGGGGATAATACTCATAGTTTTTGTCGAGGAGCTCGTCATTTTCGTCCGTCGGGCATGGACACAAATTAGACTAATGTTGAAGAATTTCACCTTGATGCGGATACAAAATTCGTATCTCAGATCATGACAGCTGTAGTAGATGTCACCCGATTCTCATTTTTTGTTTTAGCAATCCTGTCCCTTCTATAGGACATTCCAGGTGCATATCCGTAAATCGTTTTCTTTTAGACGTTTGCGCCTATTGATTCAAGATACGGAGAAACCAACCGCACACATTAGTTAACCCATTGGTTTTTATATAAATCTAAATTACGTAACACGTTATGCTCGTAATATGATTTTTGATTTGATAGTAGAGCACAGAATGAAAAAGAAAGCGCCATGTTGGATGCGACTATTTCTTTTATTCTGCCATGAGTACTACATTGACTAATATGTTTGGTCATATAAAAAGTATTTTCGGTTTTTGTCACAATATAGTGTTAATGACCATACATTTGGCACCACTGATCAGATTCTGTCACACAAACGCGCGTTTGAAAGGTAACATTTCAGGCTACAAATACGAAGACAGTTTTGTAGTGCGTCATTCGTGTAAAAAGTTACATTGATTTGAAAATGAGTGAACTTTTTGAAGAAATAAATACGCTCGTGATGCTTTTTTATTATAAAAAAGGTAAAACACTGCAAAAATATTCCGGAAAATTTGTGCGATTAACGGTGAGAATGCTTTAATAGAACGTACCGTCCAACTTTGGTTTGCTCGATTCCTTTCTAGAAATTTCGATGTCAAAGATGCACCTCGCTCTGGCCGGCTAGTTACTGAAAAACCCGATGAAATTTTGCAACTGGTGGAGCAACCCCCGGCATGCAAGCTATCAGGAAATAGCGGAGGCACTAAACATCAACTACATGACAGTTTGGAAACCTTTAAAAAAGGCTGGCTACTCAAAGAAGCTCGACACATAATTAACACAAAGAAATTTGATTGACCGAATCACCATCAAAGAAACGCTACTGAAACGCAAAGAAATCGAACCATTTTTGAAACAAATCATTACGGGCGATGAAAAATGAATTGAATAGGAGAGCATTAAACGAATAAATCATGGTCAAAGGCCGGTGACCCTCCACAAACGACTTCGAAGACTGGATTGATGGCAACCAGGGTTATGTTGAGTGTTTGGTGGGATTGGAAGGGAATTGTCTATTATGAGCTGATACAGCCTGGTCCAAACGGTCAATTCTGATCAATCAATCAATCAAGAAAGAGCGACCAGAATTGACCAACAGAAAAAATGTTGTGTTCCACCATGATAATGCCAGGCTACACACATCTTTAATGACCCGCCGAAAATTGACTGCGCTTGACTGGGAAGTTTTGATGCACCCATTTCAAATCAAATGAATGTATTATTGCCTAAATCTTATGTTGCTTTCACTGTAGTGCAAAGCAAGACAGAAAAATTCAGATTCTCATTCAAAGACAAAATCTTCAAAAGAAATTACTACTCTAGACAATCTAATGTGCTCAGTGATTGATATTGTAGGGACTAATCTCTCGTATTACTATGAAATTGTGTACCTACATTTTCACATTTTTAAAACTTAGGTTCAAACATCAATACATAGAAATGTAGTTTTACATGAAGCTCACATGAATTGTTACTCACAGATTTTTAGATAACTGTCAATTCACTTCACTAGTAAAATTTTCTCATACTCCCAGCAAATATGTTATCACATCAAAACCCATCACAAAGATTAAATATATCTGGCCAGATATTGAAGTTCACATATATGAAGTGTTTACCTGCAGATCTGTACATAACTTCTTAAACAGTTTCTGTCAACACTATTCAAAAATCCTTAGGCTTTTTTAAGTTTTTCAACACAACCAAACAGAAACTGCCTTTTTAAAAATTTATACCTAAAACAAAGGAAACAAAAAAGGATAATTTATCAAATGGAATGAGTGAGTCGAATTGTTAAAATAACGATTGTTAGTATGCAGTAGCCACATACCGAGCCAAAGAATTAGTTCATGTTCCATTTAAGTAAGCCACTCTCTTCCACTCCTTCCTCGTGTGCCAACTTTATATATACACTCTTTGACCTCCAATGTATAAACAACAAAAAAAATTATTACGGAATTAAGTAAAATATGTGAGAGTATAAGATTTCGTTTTCAATGAAAAACCATAACCGAAAATACAAAAAAATAAAAAAAATCTTGCATGACATTTTTCTCTGTCCTGGCGCTGTTCACTTCCTTCCCCCTTCTATTTTTTGTTTTACCTCTAACACTAACACTAAAATTTCATTTCCATCTTGTTACACTCACGTTATTTCACTTAAGAAATAAGTAATTCTGACACGTATGTCCACAGTACTTTCTGAATATTTATGTTGCTTCATATTACAACAATGGCTCTCCTCACATATACAACCATACACATGTATCCACATGTACATATGCATATGTGTGTAGTTACATTTATACTCACACATACTGAAACAAATTATTGCTTGAAATCTGGCACACAAATGCAATAAATTACACACTCACACACAGTTATATATACACTGATACTCATACTCATAAATACATATACTCATACTAACACAATTGTACAAAAGAAACAGAAACATTACTCAACTATTCCTACACCAACCAAAAGAAAAGTATTAAGGCCACATGTGAAAAGAATATTTCCTTATTAACATAAACACTCACATGCACACACACACACACAAATATTTATATAGACATTCCCATATACGAGTAGATATATTTTTTTGCAAATGAAAAGTGAAGAAAATATGGCAGCGCAACGATGGCATCGGCATCAAAATAATGAGGCAAAGTGTCAAATTTGCATTCGAAATAATTTCAAGCATGAAAATGAGGAAAATTAATTGCAGAAAATATTTGCATTGCTAAATTTGCTCATGTGAAAGAAAGAAAGAAAAGATGAAAGAGAGAGAAAGAAAAACATTGTGTTCAAAAATTCTTAGAAAACAATAAAGGAAGAAGAAATTCGTCTTCATCGTCTTCTTGAAACGCTGTCATCATCAGAAACATTAAGTTAAGCTAAGTTGAGCTGAGCAGAGTAGAGTTGGTCGCATTCTCATAGCTCAGCACAGAGAGACAGTATTTTCTGTTTTGCAAACGTTGAAAACGTTGACGTTGTCGCTGTGCTTCTGCTCCTTCTGCTAGTCACATTGCATGTGGAAAAGACATATGTCAAAAAATCAAAAAATATTTTTATATATTCATAAAGTATGTAGAGTATGTGTTGACATGAAATTGTTAAATGACTTGAACGTTTTATATTTATTTTTTTATTTTTTATTACTGCTTAATCACTCAACGAAAGAAAAAGGCAAAAAAAAAAGAAGAAATAAAACAAAAGAAAAGAAAAGAAAGACTCGAGTACGAGTATAAGAAAAATGCATAAAAATGTAATGAAATTACATTTTTAATTTATCAACCATCACTGTACGTATAAATACTTGTTCTCATGTATGCATGCATGTATTTGTGCACGTACTTGTATGTAGTTGTAAAGAAAATCAGTTTAAATGCCTTTGCTAGTAATTAAATGCAAATGTAGCGTATAAATGAATTGAGGAACTCATAAAATGAACATAAAACTAACAAGTATCGACCAAGATCGACCTATATTCACCAAACCAACTTCATGCATTTATTACATGTAGCCATAGGTGAAGTGGTTATTCATTAGCACGCACATTATTTACGATCAAATTGCGTACGGATTGTACTTCATTCATATTAATCACATATGCAGGTGACCATTTTTATTGCAAATAAATTCGGTATATATTTTGAGATATTGGTGTTAATGTACAGGAAGAGGAATGTAATTTGAATAATACAAAGAATACGCAGGCGGCTGCAGGTCATTGTGAATCGGTGTCTTCGAATTGTACTCCGATCTTTCTGGCCAACGAGGAACTGCATCGCAGAGTGAACATGAGAAATAGATCACCTTGCAGACCACTTGAAATCTGCAAAACAACAGTAGACCGTGATACCACTCATCTTGGGAAGAACCGAAAGGAGCTAAAAGTTACAGAGGCCAATTCTAAATATTTTCATGAATACAAAGCATCGTTTGACATCAACTCGTGAAAAGCAAAACATTAACACAGTACCAAATAAAATAGCTACAATAATTAGCGACATTGCCCCGTGAACGACTTTGCACAGTTCTTCTTTATATATATGTTATTTTATAAAACTACTAAATTACGTAAAAAAATAGATGATATTTGAAATTAAACTCAAATATACAAACTTTAGTCCCACATTGAATGTAATCAATAGTTTAAGTCCTCAGCAATCGCCCTGTGTTTTAAGCGATTTTAACTTAGGAAATATTGAATGGTAATTTAACGTTGATGATAACATGCTAGTTCCTCTTAATATAAGCAGAAATATAGAGACATTGATATGCGATTCTATTTACTCATTAGATCTCTTTCAAATTAATTATATTAGGGACGATATAAAGATAATATTAGATTTAATTTTTATAAATAATGATCTCAAATTTGCAATTTCCAAATACGATTTAACATATAGCTTTTATAAATTTAACTATAGCTTAGAAAACAATCCTAGTGTATTCAGCTTTGAATGAATTCTTTGCGTTCCTAAATTGGAACTCAATATTACGCTCGCTGGACTTGCAAACAATGTAATCCACATTTAAACTAATACTTAATGAAGCAAAACGAAACCTGGTATAGTCACAACCAAGGCCGTATTTGGGAGGGGGGGGGCGGGGGTTTGGGGGTTCTGACCCCCCGAAATGTGGAAACTTTATTCTAAGTTTTTAGATTAATTGCCAATGGATGGAAAAAAAGTCAAAATAAAATCTATTTAACGATATTTTTTACTTCCATCGGTTTTTTTATCTAAAAAGTCAAATATAAAAAATAAATTTGAAATCTTAGTTACACTAAGCTATCAAATCCGATTTGTTTTCTTCGACATGAGGTTTGACTACGGATTCAAAAAGAGAAGGTGATACTGAGCACTCCTGCATTCATAGTTTTTCTGGGTCAGTAACTATTTTTGATTTAAGGTTCTGAATCAGTTTGAAAAGTTTAAAAATTAGTAAAAATAGAAAAAATTATCGGATCCTTGTAAAATAAGACTTGCTTGAACCCCATTTTTTCCCAAAAACGTTACGTAACGGGAAGTTTTTGACCTCAGATTCGTGTTCAACGTGAAAAATTCTTCCGCAAAAACTCCATCTTATTAGCAAAACCCGTCTTAAAATTAATTTTATAACGCATTATTGCTCAGAGCACCAAGACTAGAAAGATCTCTTTCAATGCTGTGACTTCACGAATTTATGGAATATAAGCCAACCTCATCCGGGTTCCTTATCATTGATAATGGCTCAAATACTCAATGATGATCATTTGAAAAAAATGAGCCTCTACTATTTTTGGTAATTTTTTTGAGGTTGGGAACATCATCAGAAGTGGGAAGTCAATGAGTTAATGAAATTTTGTCCTTCACGATAAAAAAAAATGCACTAGAATGCACATTGAATAATATTTATTTGAAAAAATTTAATTTGATTATTCTGGGAATTTTTGGTCACTTTTGGCCATTTTTTTAAGGTTAAGATTAAAAAAAATCTTTCCTAAAATTTTAATTTTATAGGGTCCATCAAATGTATCATTGATTTAATTTATTGTATTTAAAAATCAGTTTGATAAAAACTATTTATGAATATTTTCTTCGAAACGTAAGTGCAGTGGGTTTCCCAAATCAATGCAACTTAAAGAAATAATAGCAAATGACTCTCAAGATACTTGTGATTTATTTGCTAAATTTTTCGGATCTGTATTTAACACCTCTGATGAGGAATTCGATGTTAGATCATACATGGGCCCGGTGCAGTATATATTAAGTGCATTACAAATAGCAGTAATCAGTAAATTTTTACTGATAATGAAATTTAAAATGCATTACTAGTAAATTTTTACTGATTACTGAAAATACTTACTGGTAGTCAAAAATCAGTGCACTAAATTGAATAAATCATTTTAAAAAAAAATAAGATTAATATCTCTACTTTCAAACATTTAATATATATTTGTTATACGCTATTAGCTTTTCTTAACACAAGCATTTCGAAATTTGCATTGCTGAGTTTTTGCCTTCTGGAACGATTCACAATCCCAGCGAATGAAAACAACAGTTCTACAGATGCAGACGAGGGTAATGGAGTATTGTACTTTAAAAAAACGTTTTTAATTGCCGGATGATTTTTTAGGCAATTTGTCATTGTGTCTCGTTCGACAAGGTATAAAATTGTTTCCTGGAGATAATTTCCCGAGTCAGTGGAAACACACTGAATGCTAACATCTATTTAAGTAGATATACAAATGCATACATTAATACAAATATATAATGGAAAATTTGGGTGACATGTCCATTAAAATTAATTTAAAATTCCACCCGAACAGACTGACAGACAGACAGACACTATTGAAAACGAGTTGATATAAACGTAGTAAAAATGGATGATATGTATATTTTCAATTTACCTTCTCAATAATTTTGAGAAATGTTTTACTAAAGAGAACCTTATTTACACCATTCAATTTTTCATTCATTAACAAATCTGGTGTGCTACTTGAGCTTTCACTTAAATCAATTGAATGGTTTTGTTCCACAACATAACTTTCATTATTAATGAAATCGTCACTTATTTGTAAGCCTCGACCATTTGAACAACTTGGAATATTTTGTTCGCAAACAAAATCTGGGTCATTAATGGAATCGTCACTATCGAAATCTAATTCACTCATTTTTTTTATTGACACTTCGAATATTATACTTAAAATTTTTGAACTTGCTATTATGATAACACGCGTAAAACTATAACTCAATATTAGAATTCACCTGATTAATCTTTGATGAAACACATGGCAAATACAGCGGACGCTCGGAATTCCGAATTCTTAAGATTTCTGAACGACGACCTTGATAGTCTAGTGGATAGTGCATTTGACTTTCATCCAGAAGGTTGCGGGTTCGATTCCCGTCTTGGTCTGGTGGTTAATTCTCATAAACTTCTTATATTCACTATCGATATGAAGTGGATGAGAATTATAAGAATGTGTACAAGTACACACCTTGGTTGGTAATGGCAAGACCACCGAGCTGATAAAAAATTGCCACATAGCCGTTCGGAATCGGCGTTAAACTGTAGGTCCTACCATCGCCACTGTGGTCTAGTGGAAAAGTGCCAGACTCTTGTTTCTGGAGACCCGAGTTCGATTCTCGGCTTGGGTATGTTTCTTATCTATCTTTCTTTCTCCCTTCCTTTCTTTCTTTCTTTCTTGGGGCTTTGGTACAAAAGATCTTATAGGTCGCAGTGCCTGACTTTCGAGTCGTCCTTCCTTCAAATAATAATAATAATAAAGATTTCTGAACGGTTTTTAAAATTAATTTTTTCCAAGAATTTGTTAATTATATTTTTAAGCTTCATAGTCGTTTCAAAAAATTATAGGCGTAAAACATTTTCGAAATACATATATTGTACACAGTAGCATTTTATTAGGTAAAAGCACTAAAAGCAAGAAGAATAGTCGTACAAAAATTAATTCCAAACTTACTCAGAAAACTTTGTCAAATCTTAAGATTTTAGGAAATTGAATCCAGAAAACTGAAATCTAATCTTAAGATTTTACATACAAGTTCTGGACAATTAAGATTTCTGAAGTTAAGAATACCGAACGCCTACTGTATTACAAAAAAAAGAAGAGCTATAGTCAAGTGAACCTGACTATTTGATACCCTGCAACTTGTTGGCAAATTATTCATTCTTCCTAATTTAAAGTAAATACATTTATGTAAAAATAACGTATGATGTATCTGGACTCCTTATAGTTTTTACAAACAACGACACAAATGTGCAGGGTATAATAAATATTTATTTCACTGTTTTTTAGTGCATCGTATGATTTCTCTCTGCTTCTTCATATAATGAGGTGATGATTTTGTAATATGTTCTTTTTCTTTTTAACAGAGAAAAAGAAGTTAAGCTATGTCAAAACTTCGAACTAAAAATATTTATTGGGTACTTAAACGATTTATTTCCTCTGGTGAGACTGCATTGAATTTTCAGTAATCAGTAAAAATTTACTGATTACTGCAATTTTTTTCAGTAATCAGTAAAAATTTATTGATTACTGCAATTTTTTTCAGTATTCAGTAAAAATTTACTGGTAATGCATTTTAAATTGCAATATCAGTAAAAATTTATTTTATGTTTTATACGCTGACTTTGTCAAAGCCTTCGACAGCTTAAGTCATAAAATATTAGTGTTCAAGTTGGAAAAGCTAGGAATTCATTCCAATTTTTTAAAATGGACAGAATCTTACCTCACTAACAGAAAACTTATTGTCAAAGTCGATGGATTGTTTTCTAAAGCTATTGAAGTGAAGTCTGAGGTACCCCAATGTAGTCACCTGGAACCCTTATAATTCTTATTATTTATAAATGACCTAACTCGTGTATCCAAATTCTGTAATTTTTTATTTTAAGCGGACGATCTGAAAATGTTCATGAGCATAAAGGACATATTGGATTCTTCTAACTATCAGGAAGATATAAACTCTTTTATCTCTTGGTGCACGTTAAACGGATTGAAGCTGAATTTTTTAAAATGTAATGTATTGACTTACTCTCGTAATCAATTGCCAATTGTAAATAATTACTACTTCAATGAAAATGACCAATTTTCTAGAGTAAACACTGTTAAGGATTTGAGCATTCATTTCGATGCCAGAGTTTCTTTTAACACTCATAGAGACTACATGATCTCCAAAGCAAATTCTCTCCTTGGTTTTTTAAAACTTAACTCAAAAGAATTTTTGGATCCATTCACCTTAAAGTCGATATATGTGAACTTGGTCTGGTCAACACTCGAGTATCTCAGTATTATTTGGGATCCCTCCTACGTCTGTGATATCAATCGCATCGAAAGAATCAAAAAAAAAAAAATTCACAAGATTTGCTATTCGCCGAATGTTCAATTCAGAGAATATGCCCACATATGTTACTCGATGCCAACTTTTAGGCTTGAGGCGAAAGACTCAAGGTGTCTTCTTTGTGAAGGATGATATCCTTGATAGAAAAGTCGATTCGCCTGAGCTGCTTGAACTCATTCCTTTTTTCGCTCCAGCAAGAACTCTTAGAGAGAGGTCATTGTGGTTTGTTCCATTTGTTCCATTTCATAAAACGAATTATGGAAACAATGACCCTATTTGCAGATGCTTGTCCTGCTGCATTGATATATCTACTTATTTAGATTGCAGTAATAATAGAACATGCTTCGAAAGGTCACTTAATGAATATTTTTTAAGTTAAGTTTTATTTTTTTATTTTTTGTTAAATTAAGTTGTAAGGGCTAAGCCCAGTAGGTCGTAAATAAATAAATTTCTATCTATATATATTTGATTTAATTATCAGTTCTTGGAGTGTAAAGTTTAAAGCATTTTTAACATTTTTAACAAGGAATATGCTCTTTCAAAATTAATCCATTTTTATTTTAATTTAAATTCAATGTTTTAGAAAAAAATTCAGAATTTTTTTGTTATTTTGAGTAATCAAAATTATATAAAATTGGAAATATGTAGGAAAAAAAATATTAAAATAGTCTGAATTTGTTGTCAAGTAAAAAAATATGGTAATATATTCCATGAAAAGTTAAACAACGAATTTTGATATGATATTCTACCGATTTGTTGTTTCAATGTTTTTTTTTTTTTTTTGGCAATTCGCAAAAAATATCATAGATAGAATAATTTGAAATGAAAATATAAACAATGATTTTCAATTTCACAATTTTATGACAAACTAACTATCGAAAATACAAATAGAATGATGAAAGATATTTACATTTGTTTGCAGAAAAGCATTCACAGCTGCCTCCTTAGCCCAGAAATCACGAAATGTTGGTGGCTTTTCGTGGAAAGCGGCCATATCATCAGCCATTAGAATGAGAATGAAAGTGAAATGAAATTTGTTGCTGGTTTTTTGCACAGCTATGAATAATTGCTGGTTATTATTGTATTGTTTTGGATGCTAGCTTTATATATTGCACACGTATTTCACAGTAGAGTCATATGAAACATGAATATGCAACATGTCACAGCAACGACAAAAATTTCAATGATTTATTTGCAATTTTTCATTTGCGATTCCGTTAATTTTCGCAATTTATTAACGCGTTGTTCGGTCGTTTCGTTTCTTGTTTTTATTTTTTATTTTTTTTTTTGTTTTTTTTTTAGTATTTATTTATGCACACATATATCAAAATAATTAACGGCAATTTAAGATGTGGCAACGCTGAAAACGGAAGTTAGACATATTCGATGACCGTACGCTGAAGGCGGAGACGGAAATGGAAAGCTGACGTAGACGGAGACGTAGACGGAAGCGTTGCGGCAATATTAAGCAAGCACGCGAGATTTTTGAAACGCGAATTTGTTGTACTTAGTTTTTAGCTTTTTTATTTTATTTTATTTTATTTTTTTTTTATTTTATTTATTGGTATTAAAATAATTTGTAAAAACTGTGAAATGAGAAGAAAAAGTGAAACAAATTTTTCGTGTTTTGTTTTTTTTTTTTATAAACTTTTTTTACTTTCACGCGAATAAAAAATTTGTTCTTTCTTTATGTTTTAAGTTATTATTAAAAAAAAAAAAAAAAAATTATCCGCATTTTTGTGTTGACGTTTCTCAAACTATTGCAAAATCAGCAATGAATGAAAGCTAGGCATAAGTTTCGTCATTCACAGGTTAAGGAAACTCAGAGACCGCCAGCAGCAATTTCAACTCAATTTCAACTACTTTGTCTATTTGTTTGTTTGAATGTATGTTATGTATCTACTTCTACTTCTACTACTACTACTACCTACTATTAAAAAGATGTTCGGACAGACGTCGGAAAACATAAAAAAACATAAAAATTGTAAAAAGTCTTGGCAGGCCTGGCAGGCATGCCTTAACATAGTCTAATGGTATTTAAAAATGTTAAGCGCACTGAGCTGAAGGGTATAACAAAAACAAGTAGCTAAACAAACGACAATATGAACGACAACGGCAACTGCAAATAGCAATAACAAAAACGACAAACATAAAGTCAGAGACGATGACGACAACAGCGACAACGACAACAATTCAATTGCATTTCCGGTTGCACCACTTTCCATTTAGAATTCATAAGTTTACGCTTATTCCTTTTCTTTCTTGTCATTACTTTATACAGGCAGACACATACAGTGGCCCCGCAAAAGTATGCAATATAGATATTTTTTTTTCTTTTCAAAAAACTTACAATTACAACAATATGACGGACAAGTGAAAGTTGTGGTTGTTAAAGCTGTAGCTGGCTAGAAATTGCAACGGAAACATTCGACCGCCTGCCTGCTTTTATATTCTACATTCTGCTGTGGGGCATCGGTGGGTAATTCATTTTATTTACCTATTTACATATATACACACATACATACAAACAAAAAAGTCAACAACGTTTTAACGACATCGTTGTCGTCAACTTTGACAACTTTATTGCATCTCATACAGAATTTTCAAACATTTCACAACAAAATGTTTGAAGCCTACTTTTACTTGTCGTTATTGCTTGTTGCTGTTATTGTTGTTGTTGTTTCTTGTGGCTTTTTGCATATTTGCAGTTTGGAGTTGTGAGAAATGAAATTATTAAACTTTCTTCAATGGTATTTAGCAATTGCTATTGTTGTTGTTGCTGTTAGTTTTTTATATATGCATTTTGCAAATTTTGTAGTGTAAATTCTAATAATTTTTGTTTTTGTGTAAAGCATAAATTTGCATAAATTGTTTTTTAAGAATCAATAAAATAGTCAAATAATTTGTGCTGACGTAATTTTGTAAATGGGGTTTTCCCCTAGGGTACTAAGCAGGTACAATTTTATTACAAAATTTGGAAAAGTGCATTAACATTTGAGGAATTTATACGTCAGCATAATATTCATTAAATTTAATTCTTTTTCTTTCATAAGCTGTGCTATAAAATTTTTGTATCTTTTTGAAAATATTTACAATTTGTACCTAGATTTCAGAATTATGAGTTTTGTTAATAAAACAAATAAACCGAACAAAAGAGCAATTGAAAAACTGCAATTAGAGCTTCGTAACAATTGTCTATTAATGATCACATAAGAAGTGAGATTGAAAAAATCTTAACTTACGTTTTACTTAATAATTTTTTTTTTGGGTGTAAAATTTAAAAATTTCTTTGATCTAGTTATCTTTGAAAAATATGTCAGTTGTTATTTTTAATGACAAACATGTGGATTTATTGTGAGTTTGATCAAAATGAGTGAAGAAAAAGAAGTACGTCTTAAAATTATTAAAAATTTTCGAAAAAATCCAAATTGGTCCTACAAAAAATTGGCCAAAGAATTGAAAGTCTGCCGTTAAACTGTTTCCAATGTTATTAAACAGTTTCAGGAGAATTTGACCATCGGTAGGAAACCTGGTTCGGGAAGAAAACAAGGACCACATGATATTGGAAAAGCCAAGAAAATCAAAAGCATATTGAAAAGATCTCCAAACACATCTGTTAGAAAAGCTACCCGGTTAGCCCAGTGCTCTGACTATTTAGTGCGAAAAGCTTAAGCCAATGCAGGTTTGAAAACATACAAAGTCCAAAAAGTTCCAGACAGGAATGCTGCAAAAAATTTAGACGCCAAATGTAGGGCTCGGAAATTAAAATCGAATTTCATACAATACAAAAATATGTTGTATAATGGACGACGAAACGCATGTACTGGCAGATTTTACGCAGCTTCCAGGTACAAAATTTTTATGTTGCTGATGCTCAAGGAAATGTCGAAGAACAATTTAGAATCCAAAAGCAGACAAAACTTCCTAAAAAATTCCTGGTATGGCAAGCTATATGCAGTTGCGGCAAAAGAAGTAAGTCATTTGTTACAGTGGGCTCTATAAATACCGAAATATACATCAAAGAATGTTTGAAAAAAAGACTTCTTCCTTTCATAAGAGAGCACAATGTGTCCACATATTTTTGGCCCGATTTGGCATCATGTCACTACGGCAAGAAAGCTCTGGAATGGTACCAAAGTAATAACATAGTTTTTGTACCAAGAGAGGCCAATCCTCCAAATTATCCGGAGCTAAGACCAGTGGAGAGATATTGGGCTCTTGCGAAAAGAAACTTAAAGAGCAAGAGTACAAAAAAGGTGTCCCAAAATATCGAAGATTTTAAAAGGAGATGGGCAAACTGTTCCAAAAAGGTTTCTGAAACAACTATCAAATCTCTAATAGAAGGCTTGCCAAAAAGGTCCACGAGTTCATGAATAGTGGTTAGAACTATAAAAGTTATATTTTTCTGTAATTTGTAAAATATTATCAATTAAATAAAAAAAAAAAACCAAAACTCTAAGATCAACCGCTTAAAAATTATTGAATTTTATATATGTTAAGATTTTTTCGATCTCACTCCTTTAAAGGACATTTTTGGGACACGAAAAATATCCAAAAATGACTAAAGATAATAGCATAATTAAGTTTCTACATATCCAGAAGAACAAAAGTGGAAACAAATTTTTGAAATCAGATAATATCTTCAGATTCCAAAAGTGTCTTGAAAATAGCAAAATTTCGACAATAAAATTTTTTTGACTTCAAAATGGGTTGAAATGGGTGAAAAAGGAAATCACCTTATGTATGGTTAAAACTTATATACTAACAATGCTTGCAATATCATATGTATTGTAACGCCTGTGGTAATACATTAACTTAGTGCCAGTGTATAGGAAATTGTTGCTGTTTAATGCATTTTAATAAATAGGCGATAAATATTTTTCCTCAAACGAAAAATAATATTACCCTGTTTTTGCTGATATTCAATCATCAAGTAATTCTCTATGAACTGCATTATGTGCAAAAATTTAACAGCAGACTAAACCAAAAATGTGTCGAATTCGAATAATTTCGCATTCCGCATACAGAGCTCCATTCGACACCCTGCGACGATACTCATATCTATCACGACGTGGTAGAAAATTCATATTACAACAGATTCTTAATATTTTCCTTTCAAATGATCTTCGACGTTCCATTTGACAGGAAGATATATTGAACCAGATTGGTTCAATATATATGGTTACCTTTTTTGCTTTGGTTAATACGCAGTCGATATGTCTAATGAATTTGAATTTGCTATCCAAGATCACACCTAAGTACTTTATTTGTTCTTCGTACTGTAAGCATAGCCCTTCAATTATGACATTCGGTATGAATCTCCTGCCACTCGGATAAAGATAAAACACAGTGCATTCTGACTTGCCAATGTTTAACTTTAACTTCCACTTGTCAAAAAATTTGCCAAGCTTTCCCAAGTAAACACACATCTCTCTATTCGCCTGCGATACCCTTATTCTAGAACCCAGAATAAGGATATCATCAGCGATTACTAGAGTCTGCATATTCGGACCCGGCTCCGGCAAATCCGCCAAGAAGATGTTATATAGGATTGGACCTAATAGCGAACCTTGATAAATAGTTCAGAACTATCCTGCAAATAAAACAGTTGAACCCATAGAGTTTTCGCATTTTAAATACAATACCCTCAATCCAAGCTGTGTCAAAAGCTTTGGCAAAATCCAAGGCTATCGCAATTGACTGCTGCTTCTTGTTTAGATTGCTAGTAACAGCATCAGACAGTAATGTCAATGCATGGTTAGTAGAGTGTTGGCTTTTGAATCCAAATTGAAAATCCTTCAGGATTTTATTTTCAGAAAGGTGAGACTTCATTTTCAAGAAATTAACGTCCTCAAAAAGTTTGCTTAACATAGAGATTGGCTTATAACTTTAACTAACTTTAGTACTGGAAATACGTCAGCGCATTTCCAGATTTGCGGAAAATACCCAAGGTTGTAGCAATGGTTGAATAGATTGGAATAAAATCTCCAAAAAAAATTTGGTCGTTTTACGGAGAAGAAAGTTCGGCACCCCATCCTCTCCAGAACTTCGTTTGTTGTTTTTCAATTTCACCGAAATTTGTATATCGCTGAAATTAATGAAGCTGCTTTTGTAAGCATTCGGCATTTAACGGAAGTTATGAGCAAAAGCCAAAACATATTCCTACCCTGACTACACTCCCCTATAAAAAATCATTTATTTTTAATGACTGCTAAAGCCGGCATCGCATTGGCAACAGTTGTGTTGCAGAGAAAATGTGTTCGACCCCCTTTCGGTCCTTGTTATATTTATCACATTGAAACGACAAGTGTTGCAGTACTTTTTGAATTTTTCCACAGTTGCCACTTTTGTACTTTTTAATACAACTGCGAGTAAACAGCAGTATGGTTAGGGACCGAATAAAAATATTGAATATAAATCTCAGTAACTACAGGTACGAACTCTTTTGACTCGTTTTCATTTTTCTTTTCTTTCACTGATTTTTTTTCTGATAATAGCCAATAAGTTTAAGTATTTTCTGAAGAAATTCAGTATTTTAGATTTTCCTCATTAAAAACAATATACAAGAACTTGGACTTGATCATGTATATGTAATTACTTTCATCTCTTTGTTAAAAAATAATGCCATTCGATTAATGCTTTTAATTTGACTATAATTTAATGTAATAAATTAAGAGGAAATGTGAAATGAAAAAAATTTATTGGCAACTTCAGCATTACGCACGTATCTTATTTTCAGTATAAATTAATAGCATTCACCGCACACTGATAGTTATTACAAACAATCGAACAAACATACAAATAGGTGTTAAAAAACGCAAGCGAACAAACAAACAGACAGACAAAAACATAAAAAAAAAACAGACATGACAATTGAAAATGCATTACAGCGTTGCAATTAATTAAATTCTTAATATGAACGCATATAACGGTGGAATATGTGAATGAAAAAAAATGCAAAGAATTCTTCAAAAAAAAAGATAGTAAAAAAATGGCTACGAATTTATTAAACAATCTGCACGGCAGGTTGAATTTATTGAAATGGAAAAAGGGCATATATCAGCAATACACACACATATACATACACATACAAATATACATACGTATGTGTGTGTGTGTGAGCTGTAAAATATTTAATTTATACAATATAAAAAAGGAAGATGAAATGAAAGTGGAATTAAATAACGAGGGGTACAATGCAAAGCGATGATGAAATTTGAGCAATTAATAACAAACAGCAATTCTCAGCCTAGCAAAACAAAAAAAAAATCATTGTAAAAAATGCACAGGATTTGCTTAAACTATCAGGAAAAAATAAGAAACAAATCGAGTTTAAAATGTTTATTGAATGAATAAAGCTACTGTAATTTGTGTGTAAAATGAGAGTAACACAATACTCATTCATACAAATATGTATGCAAACACATGCCAGCACACACCCATACTCAAATATGTAACTCTGCACGATGTACGCGTAAGCACGGGTATAGAAAGTTTTATAAATCTTTGTTTCTTCAGCAAAGGTTTGCAATATCGACAGAATTTCTTAACAGATTTTAATTAAGAGTTACAAGACAACATTTCTATCTAAAAGAAGCTCGATCAAGTGATTTCGGAAGTGAGCTATAGAATTCATCTTTTCCTCGAGTTAGAAACTTTATAGACATCAAAGAATATGTGACGTAAATATTAACTAGATCAGACCGAACTTCACAATTTTCCGGATAACGTCAACTGAGGTCAAGTTTCCAGTCTAATGCATATAACTTTTGAATTTTTACCTTCATATATCAAGGTTGATCAAACGAATCCTTCAAAAGGCCTAATATAAACTATAAGCAGGAAGATATTCATATTGAGGTCTAAAAATACATATACATTGGTCTCCGATCAAATGGTACAGGAGCAGCAGGCAGTGCGAGCACTCAAAAAACGGAGAAACAACGATAGGGTCTTGAAACTTATGTAAAAAAAATTTTCCATCTCTTTCTTATTTTCAACATATTCAACGATGAGGAAATTAATGCTTAAAGTAAGGCTGGTAATACCCCTCCCCAAACCGGGAAAACCTGGTAATCAAGGAAAATCGCACCGTCGTATCACCGATAGCCAAGACACTTGAAGCACCGCCCCTACCTATGCTTTTAGAGCTCGCTCAGCATCAACATAGTTTCCATAAAAGCCACTGTACTACCACCGCTCTGAACGTGATACAATCACAAATCAGCATTGGGATAAACCAGCGGAAACCGTGTGACAGGATAGTCCTTGTAACTCTGGACCTGTGCAAGGCCTTCGACGACATCCTAAAATAAGATGTTCCAAAAATTGATGTTCAACTATTACATCGCTGAGCCACCAGCACCACCACCGAAAATTACGCTAGTATCGTCCGCGAACGATCGCACTGTTCTATCAACCGTCGGTAACATCAACAAGCTATGCAAAGACATCAATACATACCTGTCAGCAATTTTTTCGCTTTTTCTACTCTCGAAACCTCCAACTCTCGACCGAGAAATCATTAGCAACGCTTTTTACCTTCTGAACGAGAGAAGTAAGGATGGTCCTTAACATCCATAACCAGATCTCAACTGTCCAAAAAGTAACCTTCGACAATCTCGTGACTTTCTCATTGCACGCCATCAAAGTCCTCAAAGCCCTGCAGGGAATTTCCTTTAGTAAGGAAAAAAAGACGCTATTGACCACCTACAAAGCGATAGGACGTTCAATGTTGAATTACCCTGCCTCCGTATGGTCCCTTCTCATCAGCACAATACGTTGGGATCAACTGCAAGCCTCCCAATATGCAGCTCTTCCCACAGTGACTGGGTGCCATCTTATGACCCACGAAGACCATCTCCATGAAGAGACGTAACTGCTTAAAGTAAAGGAGTAAAGGAGTTTGGGATGCTACCCCTGCTGATAGCTGACTGAACAACCAGCACCACACAGGAACATACGAACTGACCTAACAATAAACAAAAACGACTCAAAATGATGACAAACCGATCCCCGTTCGATCGACAAGCCTACGTTACTGCTCTTAAAACTCTACCCTCAGATTGTGTATCGCTGATAAAAAAGAATAATTTTTTAAAATATTGGCAGATATTGAACAATATAAATTAGAAATGTGTCGTAAATTTTATGAGTTAGAAGATCTCGTCAGTTTGTTGTTCCATTTGAGGTAAGCCAATGTGAATGCAGAACCGATCGAATTGAAGATTAACCGTAACAAATCACACAACGCAGCCAATTTGTTTAAGGCAAAAAGCAAATAAATGAGAATGATCGATTCAACTAACTAGGTAGTTTAATATCCGCCAATGGTCGCACTGAATTAGTTATCTGCAAATAGGTCATTGGAGGCGAAGTTTGTGGGTGAAAGTGACTATGAATAAGCCATTTATTGGTTAATAAAGTGGGCTTGGATATAGAAGATAAAAGATCTTAGCGTGGCATGCAACAAAAACAGACAATGCCACCAGAGTATTGCGAGCAAAGCTATCGAGTAGGTCGATAGTTTCGTATACTTAGCTAGTATAGTGACGGCAGACGGACGGTGGTACCGAAACAGGTCAGAGCAGCAGGATCAGCGAAGCTAAGGCAGCGTTTGGGATGCTCACTAAAATTTGCAACATTTTCGGCATGAAAATCAAACTTTGAATTTTTCGTTCAAACGTAAAAGCTGTCCTACTTTACGGTTACAGCACATGGCACGTAGGCTTCAGATATTTATCAATAGATGTCTTCGCATTATTCTTCAAATTTTCTAGCCAAACCGTATTTCGACCACACTTTAAGGCAAGACAACAACTCCGTAAGATACGTCATGCAATGAAATCCGCTTACGCATGCAAGAAGGAGTGCTGGCCGTCCCAAACTGGCATGGCGTAGGGCAGTTGAAGCCGAGGCCAACTCGATCGGTATGGGCTGGAGTGAACTGAAGCGAACTGCAGAAAATCGAAGATGGCGAGCAGGCGTGGTTGGCGCTCTATATCTACCCAGTTACAGAGAAATAGTTTTAGATAATTCTTCTCATTAATCAGATTGTGAAACAAATTTATAACTCCAACCAACCTCCCCTTCCCCGTCCCTTTCTTTTCCCCCCAGTTGGATCTGCTAGTGTTTCCGAATATCTTAATTCGATTTCAGATTAGGTACTACAGAAAACTTTAAATTAATTTAAGATAATGTTCTGCAGAATATTTCATTTGTACTTCAGAAAATTATAATTATTATCTTGTTTCTAAGTATCTGGACTGTTTAGATCCAAATAAATTAAAACACTTCTAGATACAAGAACCGAATTATCCTGATAGTTACAGGTTCTGTGATAGAGGAACTTTGTGTACCAAGACAGAGCAAACGAAGTTGGAAGCAAAGCCACCTTCAATCTATAGGGATCTTCTTTTTCTTTTATCGGAATCTTGGTCCAGAATTTTCACATTCCTACTGAGAATGAGTCAGTAGAAATTATACCGCCATCACAGCAAGAGATACGGTTTGATATTCTTTACGAAATTCGACGTTACCTCAAGACTGGAAGTAGTTAATGTGTCAAATAGCATATGGAGCGAATACACTATTGCTTCTGACCGTCTCGAATGGGCTTCGGAGGTTCCAGACCGGAAATTTTTCAATGGAGGACGAATCTCGTGAAGGTCGCCCAAAATCTTCGACTGATAAGTCATCAGTGTGGCTTTGATGAAGTTAAAAACTGACGAAAATCCAAAATTGACCCAGGAAACCATTGCTGGGGAACTAGGCTTGAATGCCATGGTTATACCGCTAATAATAAGACTTATACGAACTCTGAGTAAAATTCTGTCCAACCTTGAGCTACCTAAGACTTTAATGAACAAGTCATTGGTCAGCGTCATCCTAACTAATTTTAAGCTCACATGTGCGCAGATTATCGTTTGTTAGAGTGCAATTAAAGTTAGATTTTCCTACCTATCGTTATGAAAATCTTAATTAAAATCAAAATTATCTATACCGGTGCTTATACTTACATACACGCACACACAAATGCAATAATATGTGCACACATACATTACGCAGTACAATAGTGAACACCTGCACGTGTTGCATTTCAGCAATTAAAAAATCATTGTTAAAATAACACATAAGAAAAACATGAAAAAAAAAGAGCACAACAATAATAATAAAAACAAAAGCAACAACCACAACTGAACAGAGCAAAGCAGAGTGAAGAGGGCAATAAAAACAACATGAAACTAATTGCCAACCAACAATCCAAATTGGCTTGGTAATTCACGCAAATAGCCAATTTGTGTGCAAGCAATGCAGGCAGCAGCTGTTGCAAGCAAATACCAGTAGCGGCAGCAGCAACTAACGCAGGATATACACAAATGCACACACTGATAAACATACAAATTTTGAAACGCACACCTTAAAATGGCCGCTGCCTACCACACCTACGCCCATTTGCAACTTATTCTTTCCCGCACGCTTCCTTGCCGCAATTGAATACTCTTAAATCATAACCGCATGCAGCGGCAGCACGCGGCATCAAACGATAACAAAAACAACAAACCCTATAATCTGTTACCTTAATCTTGTTTACATGACGGCGGGCGCGCTACAGTTTGTTGCTGTAATTTAAGTGAGTGAGTGAATGAGTAAACGAGGAATAGCAACGCTACCCCCCACTGTGCTACCCTAAGTGCAATCATTAATATTACTTTTTATTATGTTTTGACAATTGACCTTGCTGCTGTTGTTGTGGCTAGCGAGTTGCATATATTAAAAAACAACAAAAACAAGAACAACCAACGGCAATAATTTTACATATTTTTTTTTAGTTTGAATATTTAACCTAAAAATCTAAAAAATTTTAAGGTGCAACTTTCAAAAACGAAAAAAAAAACTTTCCCGCCTCTATTTTCTTCATGCAACCAACTAACAACACCCTAACCTTGTACTGCTACGCTCTCAATTACTTCAATTACCCTAAAATAACAATAATAAGAAAATTGCGAGAAGGGCAGCAACAACAACGTCAAACTTTTTAACAACTTTTAAATTTCTTTTATATTTTAATTTATATTCCATTCAAAAAGCATAAAATGCACAAAATTTAATAATGACAGAGGCGGCAACAATCATCATACATATCGGTTCGGCTCGCGTTGGATCGTTACAATAGTAATCAACGCTGATTGCTATTGCAACCATGCACCCAAATAAATAAGTCACTAGCTGCATACATATCATAAACTGCGTGCCGCTTCATTTAGGCTACCAATTATTACTAACCAAGTTAGCCGAACCTTCCATTCATTTAGGATTTATATTTGGGTAAACGAAGCTGATGACGACGACGACGACAACGACGAAAAAGAAGAATACGTTACGTTAAAAGCGCAATTGGCCTTTTCGTGCTTGATATGCATCAAATTTAAAAAAGAAACGTAGCGTGCTGCATTCTCTCGCTGCAACTGTGGAGTAAACGTTGCCCGCGCAGTCAACGTTGACTCCGGCGTCGTGGAATTTCTAACGCGCCGCTCTCAACTTGTGCCGTTTTTTTGTTATTATTTTTTACAAAGTGCTGTTGTGATTATTGTTGTTGTTGTTACAAAGAGTTCGGAGAAAATCAAAGGAGCCATTTTTATGTGCGCTCACGTATTTTGACTTTGAAAAGTTAGTTTCTTTTGAATGTATATGTGTAAGGATTACAGTTCCTTAGAGATGGCAAAAGGAAAACTCAGTCTACATTTATCGATTACAATTTATTGTGATCACTTCTGAAAAGTGAAAGAACTGGAAACTTGAGCAGACACTCTAGTGGACCCTAGGGAGTGTGGGAATAAAACCTCCCACTTAACGTTGTGTGTCTAACATAGAGAGCAAAGTATCTAACGGACATCCCGCTTAGATGAACACCCCTCTTAGGCATATAATTTTCATCTAACCAAATTATTTGTTTCGATTTTCAGAACAATTTAAGAACTCTTGACTGGACACGGTTTTTTATGTCAGTTTATCAATCTAAGGCATACAACAATAAAAAAATATCAGCTCCGTATTAGCCGGGAACCCCTCTTGGGCGGACAAAAATTGTCTGATAATGTGTGCTCGTCCAAAACAGTTTTCACTCAAATTTAATCGTTTGTCATGAATCAAAAAAAAAAAAAATTAAGAAATGAAAGGGATTCCACCTTCGGGAGTGAGCAGACATATTGACTCTTTAGGGTACTCATATTTCAAGAAAGATAAGCACTGGGGTAAGATAACCATGGATCTTGAATACCCAGCAGCGCCAGATTTCAACATATCGATATCCATAAGGCCACTTGGCTATCCGCTGATCAAAAAACATAAAATCAAATTGATCACGTTGTGATCGACGGAAGGCACGCTTACTAATAATACTAATCGTACGACGATACGTGGTGCAAACACGACTCTGACCCTACTTGGTTGTAGCCAAGGACCGCACTCGTCTCTGTGCAACACGGATACGTACACAGAGAAAGCTGGATGTCGAAAAGCTGCAACCACAACGGACAGCTGGAACCTTTGTCAATCGATTCTCACTCCTTCTAACGGGAAACATCTGTCAAACAGGACATACATTTCCCGTTCTATGCGTGCCAAAGAGATGCTAAGCTACCACCATCGACGGGAAATATGTAGTACGATCAAGAGTGTCGCGATGCTACTGAAGCGAAAAACGCAGTCAGTCAGTTGCAAAAGAGCAATGCAGACTGTTGAAGAGAGAAGAGAAGCATCTCTTCAGGTAGAAAGACGTGAGGTCGATGATATCGAGATGTGTGGAGTTCAAAAATTCTTCGAAAAAATAAGGCGCCTGGCTAACGCTTTGAAGACCAGTGCTTTTTCCTGCAAGGACAAACACGGAAATCTGGTGATAGAAGTCCAGTGCATTATGATGTTATGGAGGGAACACTTAAGATAAGAACTGCTTAATGGCGATGATGGAAACAATTTCGCTATTGGGGAAGCTATTCCGGAAACTCCAATTACTATGACGAGGTCTTAACAGCCATCGCTCGGCTGAAAAACAATAAAGCTGCGAAATCAGATGGCCTGCTTGCTGAGTTATTTAAGACTAGAGGCTAAGAGTTCTTAAGATGTGTTCATGAGCTTTTATGTAGAATATGATCGGATTAATGCAAGACCAATGATTGGAACCTCAGTATACTCTGTTCAATGCAAACAAAAATGTGATTCCGCGGTCTGCGCCAACTACCGCGCATATAAGGTTCTATCAAGCGTACTGTCAATAAGCTGATTGTACCTTACCAATGTGGCTTCAGGCCTAGTAAATCAACTATCGATCAGATATTCACTCTACGTCAAATCCTGGAAAAAATCCGAGAAAGCCAATGCGACACCCACCATCTATTTATCGATTACAAAGCCGCCTTCGACAGCACGATTAGGTATCACTGCAATGTCTGGTTTTGGTAACCCTACAAAGCTCATTCGTCTTTGCAAAATGTCACTGACAGATATCACCAGCGTAGTGAAAATGGGGACAAACCTCTCTGCACCGATTGATCCTAAAAACGGTTTCAGACGGTGATTCCCTATCGTGGAACTTCTTCAACTTTATGCTGGAAAAAATAGTTCGAACCGCGAATATCTATGATGATATTGATATCATTGGCACTAAGTCTAGTGAGTCTAGTGATGAACGAAGACAAGACGAAATACCTTGTGTCAATAAACAAGGAGTCACAGCGGCTTGAACAAAATGTCACTATTGACAATTATACTTTTAAAGTTGTTAAGGGCTTCGTCTACTAAGGATCCAGCATTGACCACAACAATAACGTTAGCATTGAAATCAAGTGGAGATTAACTCTTGCCAACAGCAAAGAACTGTAAAAGAGTGCAATCAATTTAATTGCAATACCTTGAAGTCATAATTAATAACCGACAATTCATGATTGCAGTTACTGAATAACATATTTGACTCCAGAATAAAAAATGCAGTTGGAAATCTTTTTTGGAGTCGCCGATTGGTTATTTATTTAAAAACCTCATTGTTGGAGTCAAGGGAATTCAATTTTTTTTTAAATCATGAGACTCCAAATCTTATGACTCCAAAATCATGACTGCTTTGAAGTCACTTGGAGTCACTTAAATACCCTTGAACTCAAATGCAGTCATTTGAAGTCAATTGCAATTTGTAGTCAATTGGAGTCACTTCAAGTCTTCTGGAGTCAATTGGGATTTTGAAGTCAGTTGGAGTCAGTTGAAATCATTTGGAGTCAATTGGAGTCAGTTGAAATCATTTGGAGTCAATTGGGAATTTGAAGTCAATTGGAGTCACTTGGAGTCAATTGGGGGTTTGAAGTAAATTGGAGTCAATTGGAATCTAATAGAATGTGAAGTTATTTTAATTTTAAATTTGGTTGCACAGTTTACTTGGTCAACATAAATCTAAGTTTTGCCTAATACAAATAAAAATTTCGATAATTCGTGAGTTCCTTCCCAATCTAAATACCATCTCTAATCCGAAATAGTAATAATAGTAAAACTTTCGAAAACACTTGTATGAACTCTGCGTAAAATAATATACGAGTGAGACCTAAATTCAGACAACCAACCACCTCCACTAATTGTAGAGGATTTTGCGTGTTGCTGCCAACATTAACAGCAAACTCCCCTAAAGACACATTCTTTGAAAACAACTCTAGCGTTCCGCGTTGCAAACGTCTTTAAGCGCCCTCAAAAGGAAAAATTGAGAATAGTTTTGCTTTCGCTTTCTTTACTTTTTTTTGCGAAGGAGAATGAAAGTGTTTGCATGTTAGCGCGAAAACGTAAAGTACAAGAAATTGGTAGTGGTAAGGTAAAATGCGGCAAGCCGTAATAAAAACCACAGCAACAGCAACAACAATGAGTACAACTGAAATGACCAAGGAATTAGTGAGCGAATTCTCGGTCAGTTAGTAGCACACAGATTGTAAAAGTAGTATAGGTGGTAGGGTAGGGGGAGTGGGTCAAAAGTTAAACAAAGCACACAGAACTCATGTTTATGACCGAATGAAAGTGCTCGACCAACCTGAAACTGAAAAACTGAAAGCCACAAAAAGAAAAATATTCAAATTTTATTGATTTCATGTGAATTTTCGTGAAATAACTCACTTGAAAATGAGCACAAAAAAATTTTTGTTGTTTTTCTTAATTAACAATAATATAATATTTGCAATGTAAAATTCAACGTACGACGAGAGTAGTACAATGAATTATACACACGCACACATTCACACGCAGCACATACGAGCGAGCGTTCATTCATATATTGCATTCAAAATCATTCATTTCACTTACCTTGAAAGCCTTGAAAGATGAGACCACATACGAAGCACCATCCTCCAACTCATCCAGATGGTATTTCCGATCACCATCCATCGAGAACACATAGCGAGCACCGCGCGGCAAATCCATTTTCGGTGATATCTTATCAAGTAGACTATCCAACGAAGTGATATCACGCCCGGGCCGATAACGTAGCTCGACACCGGGAAAGAATGGATCACCATTGCGATAGAAGACGACACGACGTGCCTTCCAGTATGAGAGATTTGAATAGCGACTCGCTGCGCTCATAGCGTTATTCAGCTGCGCATTTGATGACAGTTCGGGACGTGATTTGGAGCGTATGAGCGGTACAATAGGCGGCTGCTCGGAATTTTCGCTCATGTTATCGATAAATTGATGATGCGTTGGACTTGGACTCGGGCTGCGTGCACTGCGACTTTGACGTCCGCCCGATGTAGCCAGACCGTTACGTTGTGACCAGTAATCACCAGTAGCACCTGCACTTGCAATTGCGCCACCATTCAAACCGGATGCGCCACGTAAATCATAGTCATCTTCATTATCACTTGCTAATTGTTGTTGATGTTGATTGTAAAGAAGATTATTGGATGGACTTTTAATTGGGCTGCTGCGATTGCTACCGCTATTGTTGTTATTATTATTGTTGTGATGATTGTTGTTGTTGTTATTATTTAGGTTACCACTATTGTTGTTGTTGTGATTATTAATATTGCTACTATCATCGAATTGGGTCGGCGTTGGCGAAACGTTTCCTTCGAGCTGTATTGCCGTACTAATTTGTGGCGTTGTTCTGCCGTCAGCTGAAAGCGGCTCGTTAGCCGAAGCGTTAGTTTCGTTATTCTCTTGATTGGACATTCTCCTTCTAGCTGAAATCTGCGCGCCGTTTTGTTGTTGTGGTTGTTTTAGTCGTCGCTGTCGTCGTCAGAGTTAGAAACGAAGTGTTGGCGGCAAAGTCGTCGAAGTTGCGTCAAAGTTACCGAAGTCAAAGTTGCTTTAAAATTGCTGAAGACGAAGTTGCGTCGAGGCCGCTGCTATGTTCGCTAACGTCGACTACGACGTTGGGTACTTACGTGTCGCAAGCGTTAGTGAGACGGACACAAGTCTTTCGGACTTTCTTGCTAAATGTGCCAGACTAAGGCTAACTCTAGTTGCTGTTAAGGGTTAAAAGTTCGCAATTCGTAAGGTATAATAACTTGGGTTGAGTGTTTTCAATTGTTTTTCATTTTTCAGTTGTACGTTTTTGTCTTTGTTGTGGAATTCGAAAAGTTTTTCGTAGATTTGCTTACTACGTACTTAGTTTTGTTGTGTTTCGAATGGAGAGCAGGCAAGGATTGGGGGTGAAGGAATATAAACTAATTGCATTCTGCAACACGTTGCAACACACAACAAACTGAACACACATACACACTTCACACTTTATTCGCAAAGTTTAAAGTTCTTCGACGGCGTGCAGCAAATAGGTTAATGACACTTGCACTCACACACTTTGAACTGAGTAAAAGTTAAGTACTACCCCAAATTAATTCATTCGTTTCATTAACTCCACAGTTCTGAACTCGTTAATTTCAATTACCGAAATTTGGGAGCTTAGCACTATGCTGCAATAAAATATTTCACACACTGCCAAGGTATGCGACGAATTCACTTCTGCTGCAGGAATGCATTCCTGCGATTATATGTAGGCAACCGAAGAAATTTCCGTGTCTTTTAACTTTGCCGGCCGAAATCTTTTTGAATTGTGTTTCATGTGCCTGTCCAGTCTTAAGTTCTTTCCCACATAGCCGCGCTTACATGACATACACAGCAACTTCTAGTCCTACTGCTGCTATCGAATAATTTTCCACGAGTACTTGCGGCATAGGTAATACTTTGTTTTGCCTGCCTACTTCTGCTCTTACTCCTCTTGTTTGGCACAAACTGTGCCGCCGCGTTTCGTCGCAGGTCGCCTTATTCACGCTGATGAGAGGAGGTGGCGTCGCCACCCTTGGGATTTTCCTAAGCAGCAATTGCTTCACACTGCATTACAATAAAGTAATGCGATAGCGAATTGCCGCGAAAAAGGAAGTCGCAACTTTTTTTTTATCGTGTTTATTGTCGTGTTTTTGTTGCTTCTTCTTGCAGGCCGAAATCAAGCATAGGCAAACGAGCCTTCTGTACTTGCTTGAGTGTGCGTTACCAATTTTCTTTATACTAGCTTCTTGCATGCAACTATTGCATGTGGGTTGATTAGATGGGGTTAGCGTTTGTTGTGTGTGGTTAGCTTAGTTTGTGTGGCGCTGGCCAGCGAAGTAAAAATCGAGCAATTGGGCCAAACTTTTTCATAGTTTTTTTTGTTTTTTATTATTGTTTTTAATGTGAATTATATGAGTATATGACTATGTGAGTACAGTGGGCTTAGAGTAGCTTAAGAGGTTTTAGTGTGGTTTAAATTTAATATTTTTCATTTCAAATTGTTACCAATTTTTAATATGAAAATGTTGCTGGATTCATTTTGTTAAATATAGGTGGCAACAGGCTGTAAAACACTTGAAAACCCTGGAAGTCTAAAAAAAATTCGGTCCACTGTTGACGCAACAAGAACCGTAAAGGATGCAGCCAAGGATGAGAATAGTGGGAATTGCCTTAGAAGCGATACAAAGAGTTATTGTACGATGGTAACGCTAGACATTAAAAACGCTTTCAGGTCTGGCAACTGGGGACAAATTATGCGAGTACTGAAGGAGTATGGTATGCCAGAATACCTTCGGCGGATTATTGCTAGTTAGTTATGAGAATCGACAGTGTGTTGTGATTACCGGGGTATCGCAAGGCTCTGTACTGGATCCCAAACTATGGGAATCCATGTACAACGTGGTTCAGCTTCAATAGCGTAACGACAGAGGTAACGATGACAGGCTATGCTGATGGCATCGCTTTGGTGACAGGAGTCTAGAAACTCGAAGATCAGAGACTAGTATGCAACGACATCATAGCCAGAATACGCCGATTTTTACTGGAATTGAAAAAACGGAGTCTTTTCCTTTTTTTTTAACGAAGAGCAAAAGCATTGAAAGCCGAAGTCAATGCGAGACTTCCACCCAATAAACATCTCCTCTCTTCCGATGGAAAGCTCCTTCCGGAACCACCGTTAAGTATTTGGTCGGGAGACCGTCTAGAGCATTGTTACTCACTTGTCTGTTTTTTTATCGGTCTGGTTTGTTCCGTCCGTTGTGGGGTAGGGTCCACGCGTACAAACTGCTACTTTCCAATCGCCAACTTCGATTAACCTTGATAGCGTGGCGAAGAGGCGACTGGAATAAGAGCGGGAGCAAGTTTTTATAGGCGGGTTCAATTGGTTCAATCGATCTGGTGAGTTCATAAAAAATGATTATCAACATTTATGCGATCAAAGTGAAAAATAGACAAAAAAATTTGTTTCCGAAATGACAAATGTCGTGGTGTTTAAACAGGGCCAAAGCAACCGTGATTGAAATTTTCCAAACTTTTCCTTCTTTGGTTCACTCTTTGAAATTTCATTTTCCATTATTTTGCTTGACGACCTCGATTGTCCCGAGAAGTTGCAGGTTCAATTCTTCTATTCACTTATGTTCACTATTAATATGAAGTGAATGAAAGTTTTCAAGTACGCCTAATTTACTTGAAACAAATTGCCACACCGCCGTTTGGAACTGGAGTTAAACTGTGGGTCGAACCATGTGGCATCACAACAGACCATGTGCCAAGTGGGTCTTTGGACAACCATTCAACCTTACCTTATATCAAAAACAATATTAAAACGTACAAGAGTTCAGAAATAAATTTTGTATTTATTTATTCAGTACCCATATAAGTGTTTTTTGTTGCATCGTTTTTCATATCTGGCAGCCCTACTAGTATTCGCGGTTATTGAAACGGTGATGATGTATGCAGCGCCGATATGGACAAGTGCGAAAACACACCGTGTAGAGGCGGGCTCTACCCAAAGGATTAGTTCACTTAGGCTAGTCCGTGGGTACCGCCTCGTTTTGCGTAATGAAACTTGCATGCTAGCTCGAAAGTTTCCTTTTGACCTGCGTGTTCAAGGAATGTAAAAGCTTTACAGCCCAACCAGGGAAAGACGTACGGAATATCGCCAACATATATTTCAAATTTAGTAGAAAATATGGGAGCAGTCTGAGAAAGAATACTGAACCTTCCGACTCATCTCGAAACTGCCGTACTGTGTGAAAGGGCAACATTGCAGTCTGGACTATTGTTGATCTGTCGTTGCATGAATGATGAATTTCCGGAGTATCCAGAAGAATTTAACAGCGGGACACACGTGCTCCTGGATTGAAAGTTATAAAGAAACATATTTAGTTGTAAGGGTCACTGTAAAGCAACATGACTATAAAAAATAAGAGGTCGAAAAGAGTCGAATGATATATATGACAGTGAATAAAGAAGGAAGGAATGGTCTCACAGAAATAGCGTTCACAGTGATTAGATAATATAATGGCCACCTCTTAAAATAAACTAGCCCAAGTATTGTTGAGGCGATTTTTATTTTTTCTTCCTTTTTCTGCGACTAAGTACATTTGAAGGAGGTAACAACTTCATAATTTCTGAGCAACATTTTCAAGACATTTTCAATTTTGGAGATGCAACGAGATCCCATCTGCGGGAGTCCTAATCGGAGTTACATTCTTTTGAGGACGGTGAACTAGTGGGAATTAGATGGTTAACTTTTGTGTAAGAAATGAAACCGAATCAATATAACGTTCCGGTTTCGTTTTTGCCAAGTGTTTTGATTCCGGTTTCGTTTTCGTTCTTTAACATTCATTTGGTTTTCGGTTTCGTTCCGGTTACGGTTTTGAAGAAAAGTGATTAAAATAAGTAATCTTCTATAGTTAAAAAATATTGTTTCACAATATTTAAACTAAAAAAAAAAACACGTCTGTATAAATGTACAAATCTAGTGACTATAATCCATTATATTTGCTTGACTCTTCACTGTAGAAATTTAATGATTACACATATAGGGTCCGACCGATTCCGATTTTAGAGTACTGTTTTGAGAATTTGTAATTTAAACTAAAAGAAAAAATCGGACGTTTTCAGGTTAGGTCTCTAAAATTGTCGGTACAGATAAATCATAATCCATCAAAAACTCAATATTGAAAAATTTGATGTTAGGGTCTTTGCAAATTAAGGCACCTATATGTATTTATAAAGATGTAAATCAAAAAAATAGAAAATTTGAAATATTGGAAAAACAGATACTTCTATAACAATGATCGAGAAACTTTTTCTCAAAACAGATTTGAACCGGTTACAGTGCTTGAATCAGTTTCAGTTTTGAAAAATGAAACGGTTTTAAACGGTTACGGTTTCGGTTTCATTCCATGCTTTTATGTAAACTTCACTAATTACAGACTGAGACACAATAGCAGTATATGCCAAAACACACAAAACACAGTCTACAGGAAATTTAATAAATAGAATTTGAGTCTATTTTCCTACATAAAACCAAAGTAATCTGGCTGTACTTAGAACAACCGACGTTTCTAATGTAATGCAACAACACAGATAAGTTAAATATAAGCATAAACACAAACAGTGTTGCATTCAACACATCATGCATGTATGTATACAGACTCAAATGCCTTTTAATCCTTTCGCTTCTTGTTCAAAATTTAATACTCTTAAATATTTGTATGAGCATTTTGTACCCACTGTACAATCTTAGTTGAGGCTTACGTTAACTTTCATCTAATGCAGTCAGTCACATGCTGCACACACAACAATAGCCGACGATTTTTATCGAAGTCGTTGTGGCCGTATCGTTGTCGTCTCAACTCTGCATATGGTATGGACAACAACAAGGATGATGATATGTGCACATATACATACACTCAGACACAAACATATATACACACACATACCTAATGTAAGCAAGTATATGTAATCATAAGCCACTGCTGCAAAGTCCAATGGCCGAGCTTGCAAAGAATGAGAATTTTCTATTCATACTTTTTATGAAGTTTTTTGTTTTTCCTTTTTCTTCTTTCATGCATTGAAACGCCAATAACACAGTAGCACATAAAAGGATGAGGACGAACTTAAGGTGGTAAGACGAAACGACAAAAACGAACGACCAAGACGATGAGGCATTTTAATGTGACCATTAAACAATGGCAAACGAACGGCAGAAGCAGAAGCAGAAGCAGCAGCAACGGCAACACCAACCAAGCAAGCATTGGCGTTAAGGAACCTACTGCTGTGATGATGGCGCACAAAAGTTAATACTCGTGCATATCATGCAATGTGTGTGTCCTGCATGCAAAAGTAAATAAAAGAAGACGAAGAAGAAGAAGCCCGCGCAAAACTTTTCAATAGCACCCCCTTCATATATATCTCCCCGCTTGTCTCTTCTTTCGTTTTTGGTTAGCTGTATAAAGAGACGATGATGATGACGATAACGGCGGCTATGATGAAGAATGCGAGACGACGCTGTTGCACTCCAGCAACTTTGATACGTGCTGGAAGGCGATATTATATTACACATAAATATTACGCTAGGGTGATCATTATTTGTACTGATGTTATTTTTTATTTTTTTACTTTTTCTTAGCGGCTACTTCTAGTTTGGTTCTATTTCTTAAGAAACTAATCTATGTAAAATTTTAGCTCGATCGAAAAGGCGATTGTGTCAAGGGCTTAGAGCCCTTGACACAATTGGAAAAAACATGAATTTTCAGAACAGATATTTTTTTTCCTCCATTCAAGACGACATACTATTTTTAATATATTTTTACCACAATTTAGCAACTTTCAGCGATAATCACGTAGAAGTAGGTAGGTATTGTTTTTGTTTTTTATGTTTAGTGTGTATAATTTGTTGTACTCCATAAGTTTAATACTCTTCTCTACCGTGTCATTTATAACTAGCAGGTTGAGCGGGGTTCATTCCCCTTCAGCCCCTCCCATAAAAATTTTGTATGTAACCACTTGTAATCATAATTCGAAAACCATAGAACAGGTCCCTTAAATTTAGAGTAAAAGTAGATAGCAGTTGATTTGACTTCAAGTGTGCATTTACTTGTAGGTAAACCCAGTCTTTGGCTCTCTTAAGGGTTCCATCTTATCGTTTGCTATCCAAAATTGATTTATATAAGTATAGGAGCTTTTACTGTTTTCCTGCTAAGACAATGAGGAAAACATTTTAGAAGCCTTGAGATACCTTTGCTTCTTATCTAAATAGAATAAAATTTTACAGACAATATTTTGATATCAAATGGATCTAAACTAGAAAGTGCTGCTAAAGAAGTTAAAAAATTTTAAAATAACGGTCACCCTAATGTGCACACATGTACTTTAGCATTAACACTACCCAGTCGGAATCGGTAATGTCCCTGATGAAGCTTAAGAGGTAGAAAATAATTTTTCAAAGATGGCCCATTTGTTTAAATTTACTTACTCCTTGGGCACTGCAACTAGGGTAGCCAGACGTTCTGATTTAGTCAGTTCATGTACTGATTTGTTGGATTTTTTTTTTTTTTAAATACTGATTTTAAAAATCTGATATTAGTATACAAATCTATCTATTTTTGGATTTTGCAATATTTTATTACTGAATTTTCTAATTTTATTAAGTTTCCATCTAATGAAAATGTAGACAGAAATATAGGTTTCGTAAAATTAAATGATTATTAAGAGTAGTGGAACTATAAAAAAAATGCGTAACTTTTTTGATGCCACTGAAAGAACTTTCAGTTTACTGTTCACTTTTTAGAGGAAGGAAAGTAACAGACCAAACCAAATGAGTTTATAAAGTGAGCTTATAATCAAAAGTAAAACTCTATATATTGTATATCTGGAAAATGTACTGATTTGTACTGATTTTTGTATTCAATCCAAGCCCAATATACTGATTTTTTAGATAAAAAATCTGGCTACCTTAGCTGCAACCGATGATCGAACTTGCCCGTCTTCATAAAACTTTGCCAGTCGCTTTAAATCTTACAAGTGCCCGGTTCCCGAATTCTTCTAAGGATTAAATGTGGCCTCGCCCGAATATGTGTCCTTCGCGTCCAAATCACTCATTTGCTTAGACAAATTTTCATAATTTTGGGCTTATATACAGAAAATGAGGTCCGTATTTTTGTTCTGATTTGAGTTAGGGTTATTGAACTAATGCAAGTTGTTGGGATATAAGTAAGGGTTAATTTGTTCAATTTGTCGTCAATCAGGACTTTAAATTTATCACAGTTTCCTCTAAATTTGCAAAGTATTTGAAAACTTTTCCAAATTTCATCCTTTCGAAATACCCAAGCTCAACTAGATTGCTTCTGGAGTTTCTATTTTAAAACACTGATTATACATATAAGTATAGAGCTTTTTACACTCGGGTCACTAATACGCTGGTCATTAAGAGCTCATTTTATATGGCTTTTGTTTGACCTTTACAATGTGAAATTTACAAGGTCTCCCTGCCTATGAGCTATAGAATTATGTATATCTTAAGGCCGTTGCATCTTCAAGTGCAGTCAGATTTGGAAAAACATGGCACAGAACTGCAAAAAACTGGCGGCATAGTGAAATTATATTACATTCTATGTGTTGGGTAAGGTAACACAGTCTATAAACTGAACTCCGCAGAAGCTTTCAATACATTTCCCTCCAGCAAAAGCAGATGGGGAAATAAATTGGGATAGAACTCTACACTGATGATTCCATTTTGGACCATCAGTGTCTATGTGAGAGTCTACTCAGAATATCTTAATAATATCGAATCGCTTCGACTACCAAATGAACCCAATATTATACAGGTCTAAATTCTGGCAATCAAAGAAAGGTCACTGACCAAACTTAAAGATAAGGCTATGACTTTTATTATGAACTGCGTTTGATTTTCGACTGTAGTCGAATGCCCTGATTGAACGAATTTGAGTTTGGTATTATGACGTGCTTTCGACAGAGAATAGCGCTATTGTGAATTTCGCTCATTTTGGCTTGTTCACGATAGTATATTTCTATCAGCTGATCGTCATTTTGAGAAATAAAAACGATTTGTTTAAAAATTAAGTGGAAATAATAAGAGCAAAATAGTTATGACTACGACGGAATTATGGTTCAACGATTCATCAGAAGAGGATGAAAGTTTGATGGAACTGCCAGAAGTAGAAAACGATTAAGTGCTGCCTTGCGATGAAGCTTTAGCATCTATAAAATTTGTGTACAGATTTCTACAGAACTTTCGACTGTCAAAGGAGCCGTTTGTGGACTTGGTGACCACTATAGATGAGCTGGTGAAGCAATGCACATAAGCAAGATCAATTCCAAACATATTAAAATTCGAAAACAATACATTGGGAATTAGAATACACTTGGACTTGCACAGCCCACGGTGTCTGTGGTGTTATCAGAGGCTTTCGATATCCTGGAAAATTGTATTTGCAAAAGATAAATAAAATTCAATTATACAGAGGCCGAATTGCAATAAGCAAAAGTATATTTTGTTAATAAAAGCAGAATGCCGGGAATTATTGCCTGGTCCTAAACCATTAAGTTCCAACGAGAATTCTTCCCATTTCTTCGTCGCCAGAACTTTTGAGGAAATACTCTTTGCAATCAGAGGATTTGCTTTCAACTATGACAAAAGTTTCTTTAACTACAAATTTGTTGCTCACCACTTTAGACCTGCATAAAATTTACAAAAACTGTTTAAAATTAGTTTTTGGTCCTCAAAAAGCAAACAAAAAAAATGGCAAAATACTTAAATTCGATCCGCAACGAAAATTTCGACAGGGTTGCAATGCTCATAATAAGGATTTTACATTCGATATTCGATGACCAGCTCATAATAAGGGCCTAAAATATTTATCCTCAAAGACAGACAAGCACTTATTAAATCTAGACTCAGACTAAATATAATCTTAATTAGTTCATCAATGTATGGTGTTACACTTCTCTCATAATCATAGGCTTGACATTTGCCTAAGTAATAAGAAATCCAGGTCATAGGAACATTGAAGGCAATTAAATGGTAGATGAAATAACGAAGCGAAGAGCATCATTGGCGTGTATTCAGCAGCGATTCAATAGAGAAAGTTAATGATTTCCTCACTCTTGCAGATAACTGATAAAAACGGCTTTCCACATACGATATAACCAAAAAAATAACCTTCTTGGCTTTTTCAAGCTGACTGTGGCACTCAGGAGACAGTATAAGGGGTCATGAGGTTCATTTCTCTGTATCCCACACAACGCAAGGTAAGTTGCACGAATTTGAAAGATAAGAAGATTATCTACCATTCCTTTCGCATTGCCTGGCTCTTACCAAGACCAGATTGAACAAATTTCTCTAACTCTTCCTCGATACCATCAGCTGATTCAGTTTTCCACTGGGTAGTAGTAGTTCTAACGTATGTAATGTATATGTGTATATTAATACAATTAATTTTTTGGACAGCCATAAGCGAAATATTGAAACAGTACAGAAACTTTATGGGCAATCCCAGAAAGAAGCGACAAGAAACCCTTATCGGGTATAAAGTCTTATAAAGACCTTATCTTAACTTAAGAATGTTTTGATGATGGATGTAAAAAATAAACTAAACAATATTCGGCAAAAAGCCGCGTGACCTGTTTGAGCTGTTTTTTTTTTCAAAATCGTGCACACCAGCTTGAAAAATATGACTTTCGGAAAAACTCGTTTGAAGACTTACAATGCACAGAAATGTTGATGAAACGAGCGCTTGTTTGACGCTCTAACCTTCAAACTATTCCCATCATATTCTCGATTTCATTTCGAGACACCTATAGACCCCCTTAAGCGATCTACATTTCAAAAAATTTCATTAACTTTTTGAAATTGGAACCCTAAAGTATATTTGAGAACTTTATCATGGTTTGAAAGTCGTGACCGAAAGGAAAAATAAAGTTCTACACATTCTAAAATTTTGAAAACATTTCTGCTAGTAACAATCATTCAAATCGGACCAGTGTCAGTTACAACTCCCGCAATTTCTAGCACTGGAATTACCCTAATAAAATGAAAATCAAAAAATCAAAACTAATAAACGAAACAAAAAAAAAAAAAAAACGGTCACATAAAAAATGGCGAAACTTTGTAAGTGAGTTTCTATCGCGAATGAGGCTCGAGCCAAAACACTGGTTTCAACTTTAGCTGCCTCGGTCACACACACACTCCTTCCCCCTCCCCTCGCCAGTCTTCTCCTCCCTACACCTGCAGGCGTTAGTTTTAGGCTGCACTAGTTTTGTTGGCAGTAGTGCTGCTTGGTGCTGGTATTTCTAGTGGCAGCCGTTTGGGTTGTTTTAACTTTTCAGCTTTTGTGTGTGATAAATGAAAAACTTTTTGGCTGCCTGGCGAGTGTGTGCATGTGTGTGTGTGTGTGTCGAGTTTTTTAATGTGATTGCAACTGCGATATGAACGGATACGCCGTTTGCTTAAAATTCATCGTCATTCTTTTTTCGTCGCACACACCAGAAACAACTTCACACCCACTCCAGGGCATTCAACCAACAAATGCCATCAAACTCCTGCTCCCAGCTCAACACCCTGCTCGTATTTCTTGTGGTCTCTGCAATTGTGGAGAAATTGTACTGAATTACTAGCTGAATATTTGGTTTTCTGGTAGTTTGGTTAAGTTTAACTTAACTCAATTCAGTTGAATTGTTGAATTGAGTTGAGTTGCTTTCGCTTTAACAACCTGACTGCATTGATTGCTGAGCTGAGCTGAGCATGGCAAAGTATGGCATGCGGCGTGTACAGTCTTGAAGTACAAAGTAGCACTGGCTAGTATAGGTGAACTGAGGTGGAATGTCAACGGCGAGCTGCAGTAAAATTTTACGTTACGGTCCGCTAGAAATGTGTGCTCCTGTTTAAGGCTGTTATACTTACGGCAATTAACGTATGTCACAATTACGAGGACTTTTTCAGCTTGTGCTCTGAAATTACAGGGCTACATACATGATTGTTTTTTGATGTTGTTATTGTTGGTTTTTCTCTGAAATTTGGAAATTCTGAAATTCTTTCGCTTCTACGAGCATAAGCGATGCGACTTTTCCATGGAACTTATTGCAATTGTTTCGCTTACTACTAATTACATTGTAATTTCGTTGATATTGATGGATGGGGGAGTATTTTGTATATAGTTTTTGGTCCTTGTTTGTTTATATTTTGCTTAAATTTTTGGGAAAATATAAGTATTTTTGGTATTCCTATTGTGAAATGGGAAATTTGGTTATTTTGAAATATTTGCTGACGAAATTACATTTTGGCTTTTTTTTTTGTAATGACGTTGGCGTTAGCACGGAAAAAAAATCTTTCAATGCCAGTGGGTCACACATGCAAAGTCTATGAAGTTTTTCTTTTATGGCGAAGTTGAAAATTGGTTTTCATGACCTTTTTTCTATATGATTAAGCGAAAATATCATAAATTTTTATAATATGTAAGTCATTGAAGTTATTTAATTGTACCTGTATGTATAATAGTTTGCAAGACACATACAAATTTTTTTATTTTTTTTTTCCAACACTTCAGCTCATGTTAAGGTTACCAACCTAACAGTTTGATACAGTACTTAGATATTCTAGAAATATGAAAGATATTACATTTATCAGAGTTAAATTTACCGCACTCAATCAGTCTGTTAACAAAAAAGAATAGAATAATAACGTCAAAATATTTTGGTCCCCTACTGTTGGATGTAAGTAGTTCCAGTATTGGTCCAACTGCCAACTGGGCGAATAAATAGATGGTTGTCAATTTCTGTCGACGAATAATGAAAAAAATGCAATATTTTAACTCTGAGTAGTAATAAAAACAAAAGTATTGTGTCTAAATTAACAAAATTGGACTTAAAGTGTTCATCAAAACATGGAATCTATTTTTCTTACTAAACCTCTCGCATATGTTCAATATTTTGTTACCCCACCCCTATTTTTCAACACAACCTATATTAGAGCAGACATGCTTCAAATACAATTCTCTGTCATTGCTCATAAGTCCGGTCCATTTTCCCACACGTCTTTAATGTTATCTTTTAGATCTGCAGCTCTGATGTTTCTACGTTGATAGGCCTTGCGTTTACGGTAAGCCCAGCAATTTTGTATGGGGTTAAGATCCAGAGAACTGCCAGGGCACGGAAGCACCTTTAAATTCAATGAATTTAAACATTTAATACTGCCTCTGGATATGTGGCAAGGCGCACCATCATGCATAAAGGTGTATTCTTCTGGCGGAAGCTGCAGGTGGTTTGGATTTTGGACCAAAACATTTTCTAGAACACTAATATACTGTCCAGAGGGCATAGTACCTCAACGAACTGTATAGGGCCAGGTCCTTCGCTGGAAATGAAGCACCAAGCCATCACTCCAGGTGAATGATTAATTATAGGAAGGATAGTGGCTAAAAAACCGTTCCCCATCCTTCTCGGTACATAATTTTCGATCTCAGTCACGGCCTCCAGTCGGCATTCGTCTCTAAAGATGATCTACGAATAAAATTAGAAAGTTAAAATTTAATGGTGTTCTTTCTTTCAAATATAAAAATCCAAAAATATACTTTTAAAAAAACCGACATTGTTCCAAAAATTTATATTATAATCCTTATGCAATTGAGCCCACAAAAAGCGCCGTCGCCGCCTTAAATCCGTTAATTTCGGCTTTTTAGTTGCCCTCCTATATTTTAAAGCATTTTCATAAAATCGCCTACGCAGTGTATGCAGCGATATATCAAAACCAGAGTCTCTCTCTCTTCTAAAATATTCTGTGGTGTTGCAGCTCGAACTTCCAATGCTTGTATTGCACGTTTGCCCTTGCAATTTTGCCAATTATTGTGGAAAGTCGTCATCTCATCAGATGAGTTATTGAACTTTTTTGCGATATCAGCCACCGATGTTTTTGAAATTCTTCTTTCTTTCAGAAGAGTCGCAATTTGCTTCTACTTCTCCAGCTGTATGTAATTTTTTCAACCCATTTCTAAGAAAAACTTCAATACGAAAACAAACTCGTTTTGGCTAAAATTACATTTAACTAAAATCCAATTTTTTTTACTCACGTTTGTCAAAATATTTAGCAAATTTTTGCAATAATTTTCGAAAAAAATAGCTATATATACGCTAAGACTTTAAGAACGAATGAATAAAATTACCAGTTTCGTTGGTTTGGAACCATTATTCAAAAAGTAGGGGACCTAATTAAATTTTGAAACCATTTTCTAGATATCTGATATATAAGCAAAGACTTCTGCATTGTTTTTTTTTTAATGGAAAACCTGGTCGTAAAATCGTTCGTAATTCGTTGGACAGATACTGTATTTGTCGTTGGCGAGATATTAAAATTTATTAGTGGAAAAAAACAAGGCCATCAACTGCCTTACGTAACGTCGATTTTATACGATCAAAAACAGATGAGTTCAAAATTGCGCTAGTTTATAAAATTAAATTTGTTCATGAACATTTGATGAGAGTTGGTTTTTTATGAATTTTCTCCCGCTGAATTCGAAAATCAAGGTTAAAATTTTTTGTATGGATCCATTTTTGCGATATTATAATTTTTTCAACTTTTTTGCACTTTAAAAATCATATCTTGAGCTAGAAATGTCCGCTCGTTCTTGATACCAAATGAAAGGTATTGAGATGGCAAACACGTTTAATTAAATTTATAATTGGTTAAGTGATATCGATGAAAATGGGTCAAATTTTTAAGAAAATCAAATTTCAATAGCGGCTTTTTCTGTGCCCATGGAAAAATAATGAAAAACAACTGATTTCTGGCTGAAACTGACAGGCGATTGTACTATTTTAAAAAGAATACGTCCGTTTTTCTGTCACTCCTCTTTTAAATCCTTTGTCTCATTTATTGGATGCATTATAAATTTAATTTTAAATATCTTCTTTAGTTTAGGAGTAATGAATTTTCAATGGAAGACGAAACGTGTTTATTTTGCAATTCTATTTCCAAACCCATTTTTAAAATGTAAAATCCAGTTGGGCACTTGGTTTAACACTAGATTTACGGAACCTGTCAATTTGACAGGGTCGGGGTGCTCTGAGCAATAATGGGTTAAAGAATTAATTACATTTTAAGATTGTTCCCTAGAACTTTGGAACTGATCCACTACTACTGCCCTACATGGGCTTTGCGAATTAAATGGTTCCTAGTGTTTGTGAATGAATTTTTTATACTGAACACGAATCTGAGATCAAAAATTTCCCATCACGCCACGTTTTAGAAAAAATGGGATGGAAAACCCTAAAATAGAATTTTTGGCTATTTTTAAAAATTGAAGAGCTGAACACTGGCGTGCTACAAACTTCGAAATTCAGAAATTACAGGCTGCATCATGCCCTTCCAAATGAGCCCTAAACCCGAAACTGTAAATCAAAAACAGTTACTGACCTAGAAAAACTATAAATACAAAATTGCTCAGCATCACCTTTTCTTTTTGTATCCAAAGTCAAACCTCATGTCAAAGAAAACAAATCGGATCTGGTCGCATAGTGTAACTAAGATTTCAAGTTTTTTTTTGTTGCATTTGACTTTTTAGAAAGAAACCGATGGAAGTAAAATTTTTTTTTTCATCCACTGGCAATTAATATCAAAAAATAGAAGAAAGTTTCCACATTTCGGGGGGGGGGGGGGCGGGGGTCAGAACCCCCAAATCCCCCTCAACCTCCCTAAATACGGCCTTGGTGGTGCATACTGAAGGTCGTCAAGTTCTGTCAACTTCTTTAGATGCTCTGATTGGTTCGTTTTTCTTACTGTACGTACTGCTTTAGAATGTCTTCAGCTCCTTCTGTTGACTTAAGCTATGCGAGTTTCGTCGATTTTCAACTTTCGAAAACGTATTTTTTGGCGATTCTGATAGAAAAAAGTATGTAGATTACGAATCAAATGTTGGTTTTACAAAATTTAAAGTGGCGGATTCAATATGTGAAAGTTTTTTTTTTTTTAATTTATCTGATTACCTTGAAACGCTTTTACTGATTACGATACTGGCATCAGATTTTTAAGCGGATCCAGCATGTCGGAAGAAATTTAAGAAAATTGATCGGATTCGCTTAAAACTCGTTAGTAGGGAATTTTTGGGGTCACTAATTATGAATTTAATGTCAGATTTATAATCAGATACCCTAAAAATACCTGAGTAACGAGTTCCAAGTGAATCTTTGAGTTTTGAAAAACCGATGTCAGATTCGGAATCAGCGTCACCTGAAATCCCCGAGTAATGAGTTCCAAGCGGATTCGATACATTTTTAAAAACTCAGCCGACATATTAGATTTGCCATTTTGAATTTTATCTTATTCCAGATTCGTAATCAGAGACCCTGAAAGTCCCTGAATAACGATTTTGAAGCTGTTTTTCGAAAACTTATTATTAACCCTGGAAGGACATGCTTCGTCGAATCAACGAAGCATGTTTACGTTTTACAATTTATCTTTCTAAGTAAGTGTTGGTAAAAATTTAATTTATGAATAAATGTTATTATAAAAAAAAGTCGATTGTTGTTTTTCTATATGATAAATTAACCAAATAATGGGAAACAATCAACTTTCAAAGTTATAGGTGTATGGATCATGTGTATGACCACTTTGAATAAAGCCGTCGTCGTTCCGGCGAACCATGACCTTTACGTATAAAAAATAAGCATGTACTTCCAGGGTTAAGAGACCAAACGCTGTTTTTTAGTACACCAAGGTGCAATTATATGTATAACTTTCGCTTTACTACGAATTTTTAACTAATATCTTAGGAGAGTATTCTTGAAACTAAATATAAGGGACCCAAAAGTCAATAAAAAAAAACATCGACATTTTTTAAATTTACGAATCTTATTATTATAACAAAAAATTTCGCAGGATTGTATTAGTATTTTTTTTTTTTTGCTGTACATTCATTCAATGGGTTCTGACATTTATGGGTTAATCCTACAAAATTAAATGGCAAAAACATCGAGGGGCGGTAAGCATCTTAAGGTGGGCCTGGTATTATCGGAAAACTTCCCGTACAACTAATGGCCACAGTTCTTTGAAGTCTGCCAAGGTCTTTCGTAACGCTGTCAACATTTAGTTTGCTTCATCAGACTATATATGCATAGGTGATGGTAGGACTTTATAAGGTGATAGAACCCATGTTTTGCCAAAAAGAGCCTTACATTGGTTGCGTTAAGAAGACACAACTGCTGGCCAACAGAGGAGAGCGTGTCTTCTGAACGCGTAGTTGTGTGTTTTTGATCAGCTCAACTGTTGGCATTTGGACGCCATTTTTTTCATCATATTATTTTTCCGCTCTTTCATGCCAACATGTTGTTTCCCAAAAATTGGACAGTTGATGACAACAGTTTAAAACCTGCAAGCAACAGTTTAAAAATTTGTGTGTCTTCTGAACGCAACCATTGACAAAAAACTGTCTCGGTTTTTTGAATAACTTTATCTCCACATGAGAACGTCATATAAGTTTGAGTATACTACTGAGTATAGGAACAGCCTTTGATTAAAATTTAAAGACAAAAGAGGCGACTTAATTTTTTTTTTTCAATTCCAAAATTCTAAGAATGACCCAATTATTGAAAAAAAAAATTATGAATTGAATTTTACACCACCCATAATTACAGCCTAATTGTTTCTCAATTTTGCAATTAAATACTTCCTTTTATGTTGTCAACATTTTAATTTCCGTTTATTATACTTTCCTATTTACATATCTACGTGCTTTTAAATGTGTCTTATAAACCAAAAACACTAAGAGTTTAAGAGTCCATGAGCCCGAAACTTTGTATTTCATATATAAGTAATACAATATTTTTAACTACAATAAATTAGCACAAGTTAATTAAAAAACTGTTATAATTGCAAGTTGTGCCAATTTAAAGCAATTTTTTTAATGTGTTACGTTTTCTTTTATGTTCCTTTAATGCCACCAACATCAACTAGCAACCAGCAGCAGCAAGCAACAGCTTGAAAATGTCACTTTTATGTATAACTGAAAGAGCCAAACACAATCCACAGCCAGCTCAAGCAAGAATTTGCATATAAAATGGTAATGTTTCTCCGCTAAAAATAGTGGCTCGCATTTTTTTAATTTCACCTCATAAAGATAAAGAGTAGAAAAGGAAGAAACTGTGGCGTTTATTGCTCAGCACACAAACCAAAACCAAAAAAATATATATATGTATGTATGCACATGTGTGGGCGTTTAAATGCTTATGTGTGGGTAATGGGCTAACAATTTGATTACAATTTTGTGTGTGCGTGTGTGTGCCTAAGAACGCATAAACGTTTTGAAAGGACATCAACGTACGGTTTCAAAGAATCGTGTACGAAATTAGAAATTACTGAAGTTGAGTGGGAAACATTAGAAACATTTGTGAGCGGGGAAGTGTATGAAATTTAAAAAAAAATGATAGATAAAAGCATAAGAACTTACCATATATTTATTTGAAATTCCTTTAGCATATTTGTGTGTGTGTGTAACTTTACTCCTTCACACATACAAACATACACACAAATTTCTACTTCAAGAGTTTTCAGCTTTTGTGAAAGCGATTAAGTATTTAATGTGCACATAGTTCGCATTTAAATTAACGAGCACTAACACACACATAAATATTTATTTGCTAACATTTCCTTATATAGGTGTATATATACAAAGTTTGTTTGTATCTGTACCTAGTAAATACTTCATATATTAAAATTGCTTATTACTTTAGCACTACATACTCGTGCGCGATTAAATGTAATTTCTCAGGTGCTTCTTACTTTGATGGTGGCGTCTGTCTCTCTTGTTGTTGCTGCTCTTGTTACTGCTGCTAGCTAACAGCAGCTTGTGTTAAAGAGATGATAAAGTACTCGCATATATGCTTGCGTTGTTGGTGTTTATAATGGTGTTAGTTTGCTTATGTTGACTTACTCATAATTAACACTTATGTTTGTCTATTTGTGGTAGTCATCATCATATATACTTATGTGCATACATATGTAGCTAAAGGGTGTGTGCATGTGTGTTAGAATGTCAATAGCAACTAACCCCAGTTTCTTGACTGACTGTGCATTGACTACAGTATTCTCTAAGCTAACCGCTTAAGTGCAAACACATGTTCTGCTGCTACCTACACATATCCAATAGGGTGGTGTGAAAAATTTAAATAGTCGAGCTTGATTATAAATAGATGCAGAAATGCATTAAATATGCACATGTCAAAATTTAAAGAGAAAATCGTTCAGGATATTAAAACTATCTCGTTTGCAAGGTCCTTTGTGTCAATATGCGCATAAAATTAAGTAAAGCTATGGCTGAATGTGTTTCGGTATTTTATTTGATTTTATTATTTTAAGAAATGACTTATATGGGGATTACTATACCCAATTGTTCGATTTTGCATATTTTAGAGTTTATTTTCCTTTTTCTCAACAAGGATGTAGACATGCAAAAAATTTTATTGGAATTAGGTATATACGACATTTCACAATAGCACGAACTAAGACTATCTGATCTCTTAGCGCCATTAGATGCCAAACGAGGTTTCAATCTTATAATTCAAGCAGCAAACCTCACCGGCGCTATATTCTGCAAAAGTGTCGTGTTATTTTCATACGCTGATTAGATCGGTATTATTTATTTCAAAATTTTCTAACCTGAAACGAAACGAAGTCTCACCGAATTGACTTTTGAAGAAAGAGCCGAATTTACTGGTAATGGCGCCTTAAGCAGTTTTAGTTTTGGCGCTGTTTTGGGTAGGGACGAGAAGGGTTGGGGGTAAATCGGTAACCAGCAGGCTTTCAAACTCAACTCGAACCCAGCTCTTTTTGAAACTGAATTCAAACCTGCACCAAGTTTCATTGAAGGATTCGAATTCAAGTTTTTTTTTTAGGAGAGTTGTAAACGCAACTTCAGAGTACAATAAACAAATTTTTATTTTTGATTTGGTAGAGGAAGGAGCAGCACAAAATACAAAATTGATTAAAATGCATATTGTCTTCAAAAAGATAGGGGGTCCATCGCCCTGTTAATGATAAAATCCCTCTCCCCCCGCCCCGCTCACTGTTTTTTTAAAGGGGTAGTGTCTGTGTCCTAAAATAAAGTCTTTTTTTTTTAAATTTTTTTGTCATTATAAAACTTTTTTTTTTTTTAATTTTAATTTTTTACATAATATTAGAGGTCTTAGATTAATGGAAATTTTTTTTTAAGTTTTGGTGATAAGCATTCGCGTGGTGTAGAAGACCCCTTAAATTTGACCCTGATCGACTTGATAGTTTTTTTTTAATCAAGTCAACGAGGTCTAAAAACGCTGCTTGGAGAAAAACGCGATTTAACAAAAAATTTTACTACGAGAGTAAGAAAATCTCAAAAAAATACTTTGTTTTAGGAGGCTATCCCCTTAAGAAACCCAAAAAAAGTTAGTTGTAAAAGAATCAATTGTTTTTCAAAAGATTAAATGACTGATATGGCAGAATTCAATAAGTCCATTTTTTTTTTTGATTTCTGAGATGAAGTTAGTTAATGCAATGCAAGGTTTGCTTCGAGCACAGACAAAACTTAAAAAGTCAACAGATTGATATACACATTAGTATACGTTACGGAGCTGTAAAAGAATGCAATCAATTGAGGATATAAGTCACAAATGAATTATAATTTTTGATTGCAGTTATTGAATAACATATTTGACTGGTTATTCATTTCTTTTTTGGAGTCAAGGGAATGCAACCTTTTTTTTGAAATCATGGGAACGTAAATCTTATGACTCCAAAATCATGACTGCCTTGAAGTCGCTTGGAGTCACTTGAAGTCACTTGAAGTCACTTAAAGTCACATGCAGTCACTTGGAGTCAATTAGAATTTAAAAGCAATTGAGGTTTTGTCTTTTGGAGTCAATTGAGGTTTTGAAGCCAATTGGAGTCAATTGCGATTTTCAATCAATTGGAGTCACTTGAAGTCATTTGGAATCAATTGAGGTTTTGAAGTCAATTGGAGTCACTTGGAGTCAATTGTGACTTGAACTTGTTGACGCATTTAATCAAAACTTGAGAGGCCCGAGTATTTATTGAGTACCCATGTATGAGAGAAGATACTATTTGAATTCTGTTATATTTAATGAATAGGGCTATTCACAATCTGAGGAAAATAAGCACATAAGTAAGCACATGAATAATTTTATATTATGTAAGCACTTATACATGTAACTTAAATAAAGGAACATATTTTTGGGATACGTTAAAGAACCAAGAATGGCATCAAATCGAAAAGTGACAGCGCAAAAAAGTTTTTACTACTCATCTAAACTAATAAAAGGGTAAATCAGGTAATATCTTCAGGTTCCAAAAGGGTTTCGAATATTCCGAAATTTTGAGATTCTCCTTTTAAAAATTTTAAGACGATGTTATGCCTAATTTTAAATGCTTCTAGCCATCCGTTCGATGCCGTAAAATTGGATATATTTAATGCTTAAGCAATAACACTGTATAACTACAAAATAGTATCCGCTGATCACGAATCTATAAAAAAATTTGTTCTGGTCAGTTTTCGTGTATATCCGTAAATCTTAGTTTTTTGAAAATTTGATAAGGTGAGAGTTTCATGGATGAAAATTTGTTTTCTTGTTTTTTTTCTTGGATGGTTTATATAGATTCGTGATCAGCGGCCACAAATACTGTGGAAAAATTAGGACACATCTCAGATGCTATTTTAAATTCTCATTTTGTTGAACAGTGTAATTTTTGCTTTGTGTTGTAATATCGTCCCCGATATTTGAAAATATTTTTGCGTGCAAAGGTAAACAATTTAAAAGCCAGTGAATCAATATCAGTAAATGATGCACACGATTTTATACGTTGCACAATTTTTAATTTTTTCCTTTGTTGGCAAAATTCTTTGAACTAGACTTTTACATATTTTAAAAATTTCCGCCCATTTCCTAAGAGACAAACACCTCGGCGGCATTAATCAAATCAATTTTTTTTTCTCAATAAAAATAAACATTTTGATCCGATTAAAAAGGTTCTGTGGCACTAAAAATATTGTCAAAAGCGCAGTCCATGACCCGATTAGAAGGTAGCCCAAATAACAAGGGGAATTTTTTCTGAATCCGGAAAAATTAATAGTGCAGGTCGACTAGGAGATGTCCTAAATACAGAGAGTACCAATTAGCAGGTTTGTCTATACTGAAAATTTTGTATCTCGTGACGGCACTAAAACAATGGCGCCTGCTTTAACTGCTTGTGTGGGAAATCCGGCTCCGTTCGAAGGTTTTAGAGATTTTGTATATTTCGCGTTGAGACACGAACAAAGAAAACTATTATGTCTTTTCTTCCTACAAGTGAGCGGTGGAGGATGTACTTCGGTATTTCATTTTTTTTTCGGCAGAAACGACATTCACTGTCCAGCCCAACAGGGTTTTTATGTATCCCCCAGTTTGCAGTGCCGTTAAAAGAAACATGTAATTATAATTATTTTAAAGTTATCTTTTTCTTAGACATTAGACTGCTTTTTTGGGGTTAAAGTTTTCAGTTAGTAGTTTTAACTGAAAAGGCTTAAGGATTTTTAGTTTATCCTTAATTGTGTAAGTTCCTATCCTTAGCAAGGGTTCGGAAACGATGTGATCCGTGATCGCTACTTTCCTTGATAAATGATTGAGTTCGGGGTTTTCGGAGACCAAGAATATTTCGACATTATTCATTACTTTGAGATATCCTCAAATCTTAAAGGAGTCCAGTGTTCTGATTGCGGTTTGAATGTCTGAGTATATTATTATACATTATATATTTTTGCGAGGTTGTACAGAACGCACAGTCATATGGTAAGAAACTTTGCTTGGAGTTTCTCGCATTGGCTCAGAATGTCTTATTTTTGGGCCGTATTCTCCTTAACCCAGTAGTGCTTAGCGGTGTCATATGGCACCTTCTCGCTGAGCGGTTCCTGAGCCAGGTTCAAAAATAATTTTTTTCTCAAGTTACTTTCTTGATCTATCTACTTTGGTTCCCGCTCGTCTTTAATGGGTTAATGTATGCTCTTGTCGGGAGATTTAGAATATTTTAGTTTCCCACTTTTTCTTGTTGCTGAGCATAACTTTGAAGTTTTTCTCCAATTTCTCTTAGCAGAGATAATTTCTTGTTCTTTTTCTAGGCCAGCGTCTTCCCTTGTTATATATCAACGCTTTTTTGGTTGCCGTATCTATTAAGGAGTGAGATCGAAAAAATCTTAACATATATAAAATTCAATAATTTTTAAACGGTTGATCTTAGAGTTTTGGTTTTTTTTTTTATTTAATTGATAATATTTTACAAATTACAGAAAAATATAACTTTTATAGTTCTAACCACTATTCATGAACTCGTGGACCTTTTTTGGTAAGCCTTTCATTAGAGATTTGATAGTTGTTTCAGAAACCTTTTTGGAACAGTTTGCCCATCTCCTTTTAAAATCTTCGATATTTTGGGACACCTTTTTTGTGCTCGTGCTCTTTGAGTTTCTTTTCACAAGAGCCCAATATCTCTCCACTGGTCTTAGCTCCGGACAATTTGGAGGATTGGCCTCTCTTGGTACAAAAACTAGGTTATTACTTTGGTACCACTCCAGAGCTTTCTTGCCGTAGTGACATGATGCCAAATCGGGCCAAAAATATGTGAACACATTGTGCTCTCTTATGAAAGGAAGAAATCTTTTTTCAAACATTCTTTGATGTATATTTCAGTATTTATAGAGCAAACTGCAACAAATGACTTGCTTGACTGCATATAACTTGCCATACCAGGAATTTTTTAGGAAATTTTGTCTGCTTTTGGATTATAAATTGTTCTTCGACATTTCCTCGAGCATCAGCAACATAAAAATGTTGACCCGGAAGCTGCGTAAAATCTGCCAGTACATACTTTTCGTCGTCTATTATACAACATGAATATTTTTGTATGAAATTCGATTTTAATTTCCGAGCCCTACATTTGGCGTCTAAATTTTTTGCACCATTCCTGTCTGGAACTTTTTGGACTTTGTATGTTGTCAAACCTGCATTGGCTTAAGCTTTTCGCACTAAATAGTCAGAGCACTGGGCTAACCGGGCAGCTTTTCTACCAGATGTATTTGGAGATCTTTTCAATATGCTTTCTGATGATCCGTCAAAACGAACTAGTAACGGAGTAAAAACGGATACTTTTATGTTATTGAATACAGCATTATACGTTGCGGTATAATATAACGTTCCATAAACGTACCATTTCTAAAGTACTGTTCAAAATTATAGCGTACTTGTACTCACTATATTCAAAACTGAATAACTTCGGCATGAATTCAGAGAAATCCACCGAGTCTTTTTTATGTTAAAACTATATTTTATTCTATTCTAATGTGAAAAATAAAAATGATCATTGTAATACAAAAACCAAAAAATATCAAATATTATTGTCATAAACTCTCTTATTTTTCATACAAAGTTATATGTAGCTAAAAAAAACAAAAATATCCAAGGTAAGAAAAGTGCAATCCAAGCAAATTGAAATAATTCCTAATAATAAAATTAATTAATAGAAAAATAATAAGCACGCGAAAAATAAATCGATAAGGTGTTTCGCATTCGGACCTCTCCAAGCAATACAGCGTTAATGGATTATTGCGTATTATTATCGGCTTTAAGTTAAACCATTCAAATAGTGTTAAATAGCAAAAAGATTGTGTAACTTAATCGGAAAATCAATTAATTTTTTCTTTTTATTTACTACACCTTAAAACACATACAGCTACATACACTGCTCATACACAGTGGCAGATCTAAGGGAGGCTGAGTGGCTTTTAGACCCCGTCATGGGGATTTTTAGAGCCGATAATTATTTGGTTAATATTTTATAAAATACACTGAGACATTGTTCTGCTTTTAATTTAGCTACATTAGTAATAAATATATAGTGAAGCTATAAAATGATCAATGAGAAAAAAAACAATGACATCTGCTGGTAGTGCCAAAAAATTAGCGAAGACCTCAACCTCCTCTACCAACTGTAATTTAAATGATAGCTTTGACATAAACTAGGTAGTAGATATATCGTGAAGAATAATTTTTTTAAGGTGTAAACCAAGATTAAATTGTTTCATAATAGAGTCATAAGCAAAATTGTTTTCTTTAAGGATATCATTCGTTATTTTTTTAATACCAAACTTTGTTCAGAACTCCAACAAGGGGGTTTTTTATTCTTTGGCATGTTTTGAGCAACTTTCCGTTTCATTTTATGACAGAGGTGCTCATCGAAAACATTTTGAATCTGCAAAACAAATAAGGATCAATAATCTAATTTTTTTACCATTTCTAAAGTTATCAAACATTAGGCATTAATTACTAACTATACCTTGCCAATTTGGCGCGATAATATGCCGCTTACAGCAATTGCTCCATAAAATTTTAGCCATATTTTTGGGCGTTCACAGTCCCTTCAATATAGTATAAGGAACCCCGGATATAGTAAGAAAAATTCATTCAAGCCATATGACTTTGTGGGAATTTGACTATTTTCGCTACACATTTATCCTTGTATTGCTCTATATCTGAGCAACGCACGTACCGAAGATTAAATGCGCATAAAAAATTTAGTTTAATTGGCCCGATCGAGTCTACCAGAGTTCAACTACTGTAGTTTTTAGTCCATGCCAGGCGATTTGTTTCCATCCATTTCGTCAACAACGACTTTTTGGCTGATCGTCTCCCCTACAGATCGAACTTTCGTTTCTTTCTGCGTAAGGTTTCGACATTTATATTCGCGTTTTAGCTCAGTCCTTATTGTGACTGCACTTTTGAATCGGTAATTTATGGTTCTCTTTCAGGTTATGCCATTTTACCTTGTATTTGTCTTCCATAGTCTTCTTGATCATTTTGTCCTTTCAAGCGGGTACAAATTGCCTTTTTTCTGGATCTTGCATCGAATGCAAGCATCAGATTTTCTCTGGTATTTAACTTGATGACACTCCTTGATCCCTAAGAACAAAAATTTCGACGTTTTGGTGGCGCGACAATTGTTTATACTTTGTAGTTGTTTTGGGCACTTTTTTAAAAATTCTGCTTTTCCCCAAACAAGCGCAATAAAAAATGGTACATTCCGCTTAAATACATTCTTAAAACAAAGGAAGGGAAATTTGGGCTACTTGAGTTAGGAAATATTACCGAAATTGCAGCAGTATTGCAAGTGGTGCGGTTTTTGTGACCGCCAGTGTACTTGGCCTTCTTTTTTATGCCCATTTCCCCCTAAGTTATTCCGCTTTAAAATTTAGATTTAAAAAGATTTCAGGGAGTGTTACGATTTGTTCAGTATAGCAACAGGTGGCAGCAACACTCAAGTGACAAATTTATTCCTATATGAAATATCTGGGAAAACTGTACAAATTCGCAATGAAATTTTTACAATCCACCTAAAACAGTTAAAATAAACGAGAAATTGTTTTTTTTTTTTTGAAGATGCTATGATTTTAGACAGTATATGCCTTCGAAACTAGCAAACCTAGATTAAAACTTTGGATCTCAGTGCATTCGTCACTCGGAATACACAACTGTTGTTGCCTCTTCAAACATATTAGATTTTTGCGCTTTCAATGTCATGATATTGTAAATACATATAATAAAACAAATCCATATTTTTATCAGAATCATAAAAATTGATCAAGAGATATATTTCCTGAAAAATTAACTTTAGTTTTGTGTTCTTAGATAAATGGCAGAAGCAGATAAGTCCACTTTCAAAAAATAATTACTCCTCGGTAAAAGGTAAAGAAAAAACGAGGCCGTTGCAACTTTTGCAGTGAAACTCCTAAAGAGAACTACAAAATTGAAACGTTCCGCTCTATTTATCTCAAGTTTGTGTGCAAGGAGCATAAACATTATAATTTGTCTTGAAATTCAACTACATAAAGCATGAATTCACACTTGTTAGGGTAGAAAATTACTCGAAAAGCGAATTGAAGAAAAACTCAGCTCAGATTTTACTCAGGGTTTCGATGTTAAAGATGTTATAGTAGAATTTAAATTGTATATAGATAATGAAAGGTGTGTCTCAATAACTCTTTTCCCGTGTAATTTTATACACTGAATCCGAGTCTAGCTGCAGTATTTTTCTATTTTAAGTAAATGATTTAAATTTATAGGTAGGACTTAAAAAAAAAACAAGGAATGAAACCGAATCAATATAAGGTACGGTTTCAGTTCCGGTTTTGTCAAGTGTTTCGGTTTTGGTTCCGTTTTTCAACATTCATTCGGGTTCCGGTTCCGGTTTCATTTCGGTGTTGAAGGAAAGTGATCAAAGTAAGTTTGGCAATCAAATATAAGATTAATTACTAATTAACTAGTAATTTTCTATGGTTTGAGAGGGATTGAAAAGTCTTATCAATGGCTCTCGTAGGTGGCATAATGGATTTTAGGCCACAAAACTAACAGCTAAAACATGCCGACATGGTTTGTCTCTTAGTCACGGCATGTTCGCAGATGAAGAACAATTAACAGACTTGAAATTTGACGTTTATCACGATTAAAATTGAAAAGTAAAGGAAGACAATGTATTTTTTACTTTATAGGCTAGAAAATCGTCAAACAATTATGCATAATCAGTGGTGCCAGAGGTTCTCGAAAAAACATCGCCAGCGGCTCTGAAATCGACAGCAATCGTCGCCATGTATACTGTCGCCAAATTTAAATTTAATAAATTTTGAAATTTTGGAAAAATGTAACAATGATTGAAAAAAGTTTTCTCAAAACCTTTTTGAACCTCTTCCAGTATTTGAATCGGTTTTGATTTCATTCTTTTTCAGATGAAAGTAACGATTACGATTTCGGTTTCATTTCTTGAAAAAAATTGCCACCGTTTTCATAGCCGGTTGAAAATTATGCAAAACTGTATTTAAAAAAACTCAAAATTCTGATTCAGTGTTAACCCTTTCGGTACTATGGTGACACCGGTGTCACAAAATTAATTTTTGCGATTTTTTAAAAACTTTCCAATAAATTTTTATAAATTTAGGGTTTTTGGAAAGAGAATTGATGGTTCTTTAATTTTAAATAAAAAAATTTAAAAAGGTTTTTTTTGGTAACGTTACTGTAGCGGATCAAAGTAAAAAACAAACTTTGAATAATTAACGCTTAGATTTAATTTTCATAGTCTACTAAAAATAGAATAAAAAAAATTATTTTGCTTTTTTTTTTGTTAATTTTCAATCGCTCACAATTTTATTTTGACTAAATACTCCAAAATTTTTAATATGTGGGAAAAACTATTTACTGAAATATAATTTCTCATATTTTTAATTTTTTTTTAATTTTTTGGAAACACAATTTTTGCTATGGGTCACCGGTGACCCTAAGATCTTCAATGAAAACTTTTTAAGAACTTTTTTACAATGAACACGAATCTGGACTTGATTTTGCTTTATCTCTTCTAGTTACCTTACGGTCAAGAAAGGGTTAAGTGAAAAATTAATACTGCGTTACTTGGTCTATCTTTAGAAATAATATCTAATAAAATGTACAGTAAAAGTTCATAAAAAAAATCCCATTGAAAGCCACAGGGTCACCGGTGACCTATAAAAGTTTAGGCCTTTGAAGGTCCAAAATGTATATTTTGATCAAAAATTGCAACAAGAAATTGGGGTCAGACAATACGAATCCGGATTTGGATTTGCACTATTTCCTCTGGCTTCCTTACGGTCCCGAAAGGATTAAAAGTTTTAATGAAAATTAAAATTTTTTCGTTTGGCTTGGCAAAATTCAAAATTTTTTGGACCCGAAAAAAATTTTAAAATATATAAAAATTAGCATTTTCCTGAGAACTTTAGAGTCCCCTAGGTAAATAAAAATTGTTTTTTTAATTCTCCGCCTCTCCCATTTACGATTTCTAGATCCACCACTGCGCATACATACATATACCATATATGTGTATGCACACATATATGTATATTTGTATAAATATATATGTATACATTGTTCTTCATCCTCCCTTTCATGGATTACAGGTTTATTTATTTACCTGTTTTCATCTATCTTCACTCAATTATGCTTTTGTGAATTCATGATATTTCTCACCTTTTATTTTATTTTCGGATTTTCTTTTTTTTTTTTGTTTTTTCGTTTTTTTTTCTTTTATAGTTGTTTTATTTGGTTGGTTGGTTGACATTCAGTTTTGCAGGTGGCAGCAGCTGTTGTTTTGTTGGTGTCGTTGTTGCTACTTCTGCTACTGCACATAAATTGTGAATTAATTGTGAAAGTAATGATATACCATTCATAAAACTTGTTTAAGTACATCAGGATGATGATGGTGGTGATGGTGGTGATGAAGAAGAGAAGATTACTTTTGAATTATTCACTCATTTACTTATATGTATGTATGTATGTATGTATGTATGAAAACACCCACACACACATAAGTACATAGGGACATGTGCATATAAACAGTGAAACAGTTTTCCAATGCGAATGACACACTCAAAGTTGAAAGAAAAATACATAACATAATTTCTCTGCTGTTGCTGCTGCTGATATTTCAGCTTCTTCTCAATTTCAGTTTCTGCTTCAGTTTCTACTTCATCATCTCCTTCTTCTTCTTTTTCTACTTCTTCTGCTTTTCTGTGTGTTAATAATGGCTGACAATATGGCGCTGGTTCCGTTTAACTAAAAGTCTTTTATGAGATAGACAAGTAGTCATTCATACACACATATATAAGTAATGCAAGGGGTAAAGGTAGTTCAACTGAGTTAAGTAAAGTAAAATGTGTTGAAGTTAAGAGGTTAAGAGTTAAGTGGGTTGTATGGCTGTGTTTGTGTGTATGTGTGTGTACGAATTTTGTGTGCCTCTGTTGACGCTTCTACTACTGTTTATATAAAAGGGTTTAATGGTATAAATTTCATTTTAATTCAATTTAATTTCATTTTATTATGCCACAAAAAACTTTTGGATAAAGTGATTATTCTTTGTATGATGATGATGATGATGAGATGATGGCGGTTGGGTTAAGTACTCGCAGATAGGCATCTGCATTAAAATCATAATTTTCTTGTTACTTTAATTGTTATAAATCATGTGCAGTGTAGTGTAAAGACCATGAAAGTATTGATTTTAATTAGTAAATATTTTTAATTTTCATTTGTTTTTTTTTTACTTTTTTTTTGTTTGGCAAATGGGAAAAAAATCGTCATTTCTATTTCCAGCGAATAATAATTTTCATTTCATTTCATTTGTTGTTTTTTTCTTTTGCTCCATAAATATTTTATTTTTATTTATTATATATTTTTATAGTAATATCATTTTAAGCTTTATTTACATAAACCAATTATTTACGCATAATTGCTTTTTACACATTACGTATACGCTCCGTAATACACACATACTTACTCAATTTCGCGTATGTATTTCATGCAAAAAAATCATAACAATTAATTTACACGTTCATACAAACACATACGTAAATATAAATAATTAAATACAATATAAAATACAATATATTCTGTAAATAATATAGGTACATATGTATATGTGTGAATGTTAAATAAAAAAAAAATAAATAAATAAAAAAAATGAAAAAGAAAGAAATCAAATATGTAAGTAAATGATATAAAATATCGCATATACTAGTTTCATATGTATGTATGTATGTTAGGCCGGTGCGATTTGGCAACCGATACCGCGCCTTCAAAATTATGATTCCTCTTGTCATTACGAACAAAAACTCCGTCTACGACATAGTTTCAAAATGAATTTCAAGGCTCCGGAATTCGATTTTTGTGGAAAATGTTCGTTTTATATAGAATTTTTAAAACACTTGGAAATTTTGTAATAATTTTTTCTGTGAAAATTGTTCACAGTTCATTTTTGATATTTATTTTAACTCAAGCGTCCGATAAGGCACGCTATCGAACTTTTTTCAAAATTTATTTTACGGTTTTGAGTGCTAATTTTATCCAAAAACACAAATTTTTCATTTTTTTCTTACTTCATTCATTTATTACACTGTGCAACAGCAAAAATCGGACTGGCGATTTGACATATAGTTTTGAGTAATTTGGGGTCACTGATCTTGAATCTGAAAACCATTTTGCTCCATTACGGCAGGAAACTGTACATGAAATCATGAAAATGGCTTTAATAAGACTGTATCAGGACATTTTTAATTTATGTCATGTCGTTGTTGGTGTCTATAGCAAAGTTATTTAGTAGAAAAAGAAGCACATTTTTTGTGAACACAAGAATCTTCCATCAAAGCTCCATAACCCAAGTTTTGGGAGTTTTTTAAGTAAAGCTTTAAACAATATTGCTTACAGGCTAAAGGAATGATAAAAGTAATATAGTGTGTTTGAGAAAAAGTTTGCTTATCAAAAAGTATGGGGGGAGGGGTCCTAGAACATCAAAACACCCTCCACCCCCTTATTCTTGGAAAAATTACCTCACAAGGTCTGACCAGCACAAAGGAATTGTAAAAAAAAAAATTTTTTTTTTTTTCAATGGTTAATTTCTTAAAAAATCTTGGACCTAGATTATTTTGACCTTCGGTGATCCCAACTACTTTTCGATGAGGAACATTTTTTACCAAAACCTAATGATGGGTTTCACGTTCGTTTATCCGGTATAGTCATATATCGAATAGAGGCTTCATATAACACCATAAAGGGCGGGTAAAGGAGTTGGTGCGATGTTTCTGTCTAAGTAATTTGGTCCTCCCTTCTATAATAAACAACTTTCTCTTAGCTCACATGCACAAAGTAAAACAAAAAAAAATTTTATATTGGTCCCACGTATACCAAAATTATGGGTTTCGGCCCTCATACCGGGGATCTCAGACGTGATAGAGAAGATCTGAGTACAGGGTCGGATTCAGCGAACCCAAATTACTCTTATCAAAAGTTATCTGTTCGATATCTAAAATTTACTTATGCGCTATTTAATTACAAAAATTCCAAGTGCCTTAAAAATTCTACATAAACCGAACATTTTCCATAAAAATCAAATTGCGGAGCCTCAAAATTCATTTTAGACCTATGTCGTGGAAGAACTTTTGGTTCGTAATGACAAGTGAAATCATAATTTCGACGACGCGGTATCCGAAAATTTTAATTCATACAAATCGCATCGGTCTAATGTATGTATATATAAAATACTCTCACTTAACTTTACATTCATATTTTCATAAAGTGTGTGCATTTGGCAACTTAATATCGAAATCGCACGCAAGTAGAACCTTGAGGTTCTTGTTGAAGTTTTTTTTTTCTTTTCATTTGTTTATTTGTCCTTCGGCTGCTTTTTGGTGTGTGTGTGTTTGTGTGTGTGTGTGTATTGCCAGCTTGCCTGCTTACTTGCTGCTTACCTTGTTGCTCATTCGCCTAGAAGACTAATTGCTAATGGCGTCGGCAATTAAAATTCGTAAGCCTGCAACAAGAATATACAAATACATATGTAAAAATAAATAAATAGAACAAAGAGTAAATGAGAAAGAAAAAGAGAGAAAGAGAAAAGAAAAAATTATCAAAACGATTAAATTTCATGTGAAATATTTTAAATAAACGATTGTAAATTTCAGTCGCTCTACTTATATAGTATTATTATCTCATACCCTGAATAATGTAGGCTTTAATAACATTTTGGAAACATCAAGTCGTTAAAATTTTTTTTAGACCATTACCAGATATCAGATTTATTTGGAAATTGTAAATATTTTGCATTCTATTGCAGCATATTTTTGCACATAAATCTGTTGTCAAAGTTTATATTGAATGTATGTTGTTATTGTTATTGTTTTTTTTTTTTTTTTTTTGTATCTGCCAATTCAAAATCCATCAGCATAGTTATCAATATTTATGATATCACCCCATTCGGATTTTTTGTCAGTCGTTCTTGCATAAATGCAACAATATGTGTTCGGTTTTTTCATATGTACACAAAAGTTTCAAGTCTGTGGTCTATGGTCTACATATATCAAATTATTTTAGATGAAAACCAAAATCCCATAAATAAATAAATAAATACTGTTGGTATTGATAAAAAATATTGTTGCATGCCAATATACGGAATATGTGGAGCATATGGGAATTTGAAGTAACTACTCTGCTTTTTTCGATGGGGTCGATTAGTTGAATTATTGTTGTGTTATGCTGTCAATCAAAAAATTGAACTGTTTTAGAATTATAGCAAGGAAATCACATGCAATTGCATTGTCAAGAGAGGTAAAAAATATGAGTGAGTGAAGCTGCACGCCATTTGCAGCAACAAGAATTGTTATTGCATTTACTGTTACTAATCAATGATGATACGTGAATTGTTTGCGTATAATAACGAGAGCCTCTTTTTACACTAGATAACAAGGTTTGCTTATCTGTTGAAAGTCTCTCATGCCCATATATTTTTTAGATACCATCTTGAAATAAGTATCGCGTTTGCTGCCAATCTAATTCGATTTTCATTTTTGACAGAGCATTTAGGCGGAGTTTACATCAGCACGAACAAGAAAATTAGCGCAACTTGTAGATACAAACTCTGCCTTAGGCGAAGTTTAGATCCGCTATGAAATTGCTGCAAGTTACTCTTTGAAAGTGTTTTTGAGAGTAAATTGCTATGAAAGAGAAACCACAAGTTTCTTTCGTTTTTGTTAACATCAGCAATCTATACATTTATTAGTGTAACTGCAATTTTATTCCAGAAGATCCAGAATATGGTACAATATCATATTATATATATGAATTTAAAGAGCTTGACGAGTAGGTAAGCCAAAAATTATCAGATTTAAAATCGCTTAAGCCAATTCCAAAATATTAGCGTCGGAAGTTTTTTAAAATTCGCCAATTGAAAAAAGCATTGCATTCATCGTTGAAAAAATCATTGCTTAAACGGGAGTAAATAATAAATGAGAGAGAGAGAGAGAAGACATGAGTAACGGCATCTCACAGAATTATCTAAAGAATTATCTGCATACACAAATAACAAAGCAAATACCATCGAGTAGTTTGGTTCTCTTTTGATATTTGTTTTTTTCATAAAGAAAAAATAGCACAAAAATAATTTAAATAAAAAATATTTTTAATATACCAGGTTTTTAAAATGGACTAAAAAGTATAAAATAATTTCTCCTAACCCCATACAGATTCACAACCACATATAGATGCCTTTTTGTAACTGTGAATTTTGTAACTGTGAATTTTAGTAGGACGAAAATACTTGTATGATTTAAAACAACAAACGTGGTTCGCATGCAATAGGAAATTGATGGATGAATAGTTCACCTAATGGCTAGCAATTTTATCCCTATCCATATGCGTCCCACGTTTTTCGTTTTAAATCATACAAGTATTTTCATACCTACTAAAATTCACAGTTACAAATTTTCAAGACAATCTGTATGGAATAAGGCATCTATATGTGGTTATGAATCTGTATGGGGTTAGGAGAAATTATTTTATAATTTTTAGTCCATTTTAAAAACGTGGTATATTAAAAATATTTTTTATTTAAATTATTATTTTTTACTTTTTAGTCTTGTGTGTGTGAAATTTGGCAATCGATTTTAAGTAAAGACCAGAGCTGTAAAAAAATGCATTCAATTTAATTGCAATACCTTGAAGTCATGGTTAATAACCGACAATTTGCACTAAATTGGAGGGACTTGAAGTCAATTGAGGTTTTGAAGTCACTTGAACTCAATTGGAATTTGAAATTGTTGACACATTGAATCAAAACCAATTGTCTAAGCAATGTCACAATTAATTATTGGACTCGTGCAAGATCATTTTCCCCAGATTGCGAATAGCTCTATTCATTAAATATAACAGAATTCAAATTATATCTTCTCACATAAATGGGTACTCAATAAATACTGTTTTTACATTGCACCTCGTTGTGATTCTACATTTTGAAACAGAAATGAAATAAAGGCATTTGCCAAATACATAGTAAGAAGGAGATTTTTTGTTATGGATGTAAAAATGTGCAAGAAGAATAATTTATTTATATATTAAAATATAAAATATGAAAAATTCTAACATTTTAGCTAAATTTAGGTACAATGTTGAAAATAGTGATAATATTTCTTCGCATTTTGATTTCATGAAATCAGTAGAAAAAGATTTAAAAGTTCTTATATAAAATTCATACAATCAAAACAAAACGTTTACATATATAAATACTGTAAATGTTGAAAGTTATTTGCTAAAAGAAATGTTGAATATTTATTTCATCAAACACGTCAAACTCATCCATTCCATTCATACATTTTTGTTTCTACGATTTTTTGTTTCGATTCCAGCAAGAGCAAATTGCGATCTCTTACAATCTATACTCTTTGTAAGCGGAACAAAACGAAAAGAAAAGTTCGTTATTGTTTGTTTTTGTGCTCTCTCTCATTTGTCTTTGAATTTGTGTATGTATACGCATATACATACATATATTCTACTCCCGCTAAAGAATATATGTACTATGAAAAAAATGGAAAAACTTCCGATGCTAATATTTTAAATATTATTATATTTATGTATATTTTAAATACTTCATATTGCATTGTCTTCCAGTTCTGAACTATATTTTAAATTTCAAGTATCTAGCTCATCGGGAAGTTAGTTTAAAATCGATTACAAAATTTGTACCGAACAGACTGACAGACAGACACCATTGAAAGCGAGTTAATATAAACGTGGTAAAATAGCCCCAGTTACTGGGACCTTACCGACTAGTTTACTTTAAGAAAGACTTTCTACTTTAGAAAATACCATGAAGCGATGGGATTTTTTGTTATATTTTTATTAAATTATGACAATAAATAAATGTGTTAGTATAATAAAAAAATATGGGTGAAAAACTTGTGGTTATTAAATTAGGGGTAGAACGAATATATTCTACATTAGTCGGTACAGACGTATCCCGGATTAGAATCTTGGCATCGCCCAGGTATAAGGCGCTGAGTTTGGCAGCAAAGCAAATAGCTTGTTGCTTGACCAAAAGTGGTATTGGCAACCAGTGAATGATTGTAAGGACAAAAATAGAACTGAAAAAAAATTAGTTGAAAAATGTTACAAAATTTTAAAAAACTCCTCTAATGGCTAAAATTTCGGAACTTTCCAGACTATTGTGGAGCCTGAAGATAAAAAAATACTGCCCAATATATTCAAGACCACATGTTAAATTACCAGTCCGTTGCACAGTGTATTCGCAATAGCCAAATTTTTTTTGGGAATCGTCATAAAATAAACCGAGGTTCATTTTTAGAGAGTTACAGCAAAAACTTTTTTTTCTTATAAATTAATAACTAGTAGAGCGATAAAAAAAAGTATTCCGCATTTCGGTACTCTCGAGAAGATAAAATATCATTTTCCGATATCACAGCAGATTCTCAGATTCAACTTTTACTTTTACTATAATCGCTTTTCTATTAAATTTTTTAATAATTTTAACTCGTAGTTCATAATTACCGAAAAATATAAAACATAAAACTAATTTTAAGATTTTATAATCGGAAATATCCTTGAATATGGTTTAATTGAAAAAATAATTATATTGAGTTAAGTGGGAGCGAGGTTAGAGCTTTTCCAATTGATTCGTTGTAACCAAAAGTTCGTTTTAAGCTTTTTCTGTTAGAAACAGGTGCATTATAAGCGAAAAATACTTTAATTGTAAGCATTGTATTATTGAATATATAGTTACTTACCCATTGTACTTTGATTCGTAATTTGTCTATAGAGTGGCAGCCACAAAAAGAATTAAATAAGAACAGAAAACAAATTTTAAGATTTCTCTGTTGTTGTGGAGGGTGAAAAACCAATGAAACTACTAGTGAATTTGTTTAGGTAATTTTAAAGTATTTTAATATTTTTTTTTTTGTACAATTTTACTATTTTTACTAATAATAGGTTTTATTATTATTATTTTAGTTTAGCACATAATATTTATATTTGAGCTTTTGAAGTTATGCGTTATATGTATATTTAATATTTACATACGATTTTTTTTTTTTTTTTTGTAGATTGATTACTTTTTATTTTTAGCATTATATATTACAAATTATTATTATTTATTTATTTAAAGAAATACTACATTATATGTAAAAGTATAGAAAATTGTATGTGTATGGGTGTGTATAAAAGAGGAAGTCAATTAACTTTCTGTTTCCGTTATAGAGTTTCCCAACACATATATATACACACACACACAGCTTTCAAATACTTTGAAATCACTTTCGATTTTGGAATTAATACAACAACACTAACCTAACTAAAGCTAAACATATTTGTTTTATTTTATTTAAAGATTTTAACTAAAAGTTTTTTTTTTAATAGTTTTGGATTACTCGTGTAGATACATACAGGATAGATACAATAGTGAGAAACCTGCCAGCATAAAATACAATTTTAATTTTGTTTTTTTTTTTTTTTTTTTTTTTTTTAACTACTATACGCGTACATACAAATACCAATAATGCATACAAAAATAAAATGGATTTCTTCTTTTTTACTCTAACACTAATACTACAATACAAATGTACACGGATACAGAAGATACAAAAAAAAACAAAAAAACGAAATGAATTCAAATTGAAAAATCAAAATTGTTACGAAATTAAATAATAAACCATTTAAAGCCACTACTCTCTTTTTCATCTTCATCTTCTTCTTGCTCTTCCTACAGCGTTTTAGCTTGTTTTAGAATTAATTCTCTGAGGGGGAGGGGATGCGATTTTATGGCACAAGTTTCTTGAATCCAGCACCTTCTTGGCCAAGTTTGAGCTCTTCATAAATTGTCGGATTTACTTCATTGCATTGCAGGGTATGCGCATCTGTGCCATCTGTGACATCGCGAGTTGGTGGTTGTGTGGTTTGGCCGCTATGCGTTATGGCCGATGTCACAGTGGGTAGCTAGTGATAGTAGAAAATTGCGATGCGCGTAAATTGATTTCATTTCATTTCACGAAAAAAAAAATCAACAAATCCAGCAAATAGAGAGAAGGAAGAAAGAAAAAAACACAGAAAACCACATTTAAGTAAGCAAAGTAAAAACAAAAACAAACAAACAAAAAAGCAAACATACATAGTAGTATGGTATGGAATAAATTCTAATAGTTATTTATTTATTTATTTACCACACACACACTCATACACACACATAGAGAGTTTTCTGTACTGCGGTATCTATGTATGTGTGCATGTATGCAAATATTTCAACACTTACCTGCACCTGTTCCAGACCACGGGTATATGTTGGATTTTCAAATGCCACACCATTGCCTGCCTTACCATTTGCACGATGCCGCCGATAGAATATTATGGCTGCCGCTGCTAACAATATTGCCAATATACTGGCAACAATGCCGCTTATCGTACCCACTGAGTTGGAATACGTTGTTGCTGAGGTCACATGATGATCGCCCAGTGTAAATTTGATAGGATCTGTTAGAACGCTGGCACCTGAAATTAATTAAAACTAAATATTATTGGCATTCTAAAAACTATTGATTTTCTCGTTTGCTTAACAGATTTAATTAAAAAAAATAATCTTTCAGCAAATAAAAATTAAAGTAATTTTAATTTGTGGTTGCTTTAGTTGATTTTATGGGAATTTCGTTGTTGTGGTTATATTAAGTTTTTTTTATAGCAAAGAATATTCTCTAATACTATGTTCCCACTAAGCAGAAATTGCGTAGTTTCGGCAAAATGGTTTCGAACGAAACTGCAATCGTTCACATTGTAAAGCTGGTTTCGATTATGGCTTTGTTTGATGGTGTATTGTTTACTTCTTGCTGTAAAATCCAGGTGGGTAATAAAATTATTGCTAATATTGAATAAATTTCACTGCGAAGAGAATCAAAATGTTAAACGAAATATTTAGCAACGAAATAAAAGTGCATAGGAGGAACCGTCAATTGTTATGCATCTGGTTTCACTTCAACCGCAGTCGCTATGCAGGCTTGGTGCGGCTTGGGACTCTTCCGCCATTTGTTTATATGTATGACAGTCTTTTTTTTTTTTTGTTCTACATAGCTCCTCCACCTTTTCTGCACATACGTCGGCTATGAGCTCCTATTTCCGCACACTCCACAAAATGTTTTTTTTTAATTATTTTTCGTTTCTCCATATTAATCAAGTTGCTAGCAAATCAAAATATAAATGTCAGAATAGAAATGTTAGAGCAAATTCATTACAATATTTATTTCTGTGAACGCATTCAAGGCTGCATTCGATTTTTTGCTCGGTTTCGAACCGGTTTCGGTGAAACACCAACATTTCCGTGGTTTCGTTTGATAAATTTTTATATGCCGAAATTGAGCATTTCAACGCAGTTTCAGCCAAAACCATGGAAATTGTCGAAACTACGCTATTTCGGTTCAGTGGGACCATAGTATAAAGCAATTTAAGCAAAATAAATGAAAAGTTCGATTCAGCTGTTTCTTTCTTATAGCTGAGTCGAGCTTTTCATATATAAGGCAGCTATAGCAACAATATAGAGATCTCCAAAATCCCAAAAGAGAATTTTCGTCATAAATTGAAGTACTCCAAAAAGCTTAAGTACTCTTAAAAAGAGTCTTTTGTTTTTTTGTCTTTAGTTGGTGCGATATATTTTCATTTTGATTCTTAACTGCTCTAGACTTGAATTTGGGACTGAATTTCGGGCTCTATTTTTATTAAGGTTATTAGTCTGATTCTGGACAACTTTTGCTCTGAATTTTAGTTTGTGTTTAATCTGAATTTTTCATTGAATTTTTGTCTGAAATTGGTCTAAATTTTGGTATGCTTTCGGTTTAATTTTAACTACTTTTGGTCTAGATTTTGGTTTGAATTTCGACCAGAATTTTGGTCTGGATAGTAGTCTGAATCTAAGTCAACATTTGGTCCGGTTTTAGATCGCTATTGGTCTGAATTTTGGATTGCTTGTGATTTTGGTTTTTGTTGGAATTTTAATATAAAATCGGAATGAATTTTAGTGTACTTTTGGTTTGACTCTGACTGCTTTTAGTGTGAATTTTGGTTTGCTTTTGAGCTGGATTCTGTTATGAAATTTGACTGGATTCTGGTTCGAATTTCGTTTTGAATTTTGATCTTTGATTTAGTCTATAGTCTAATCTGCACCATCATAAAAGCATTTAATGTGTTCTGCTGTTCACATAATTTTTACAATTTTTGCAATTCTCGCGTTTACGCATCCGCCCCGTCCGCGTTTTAGACGCCCGCGATAGGGCCCTTTTTTTGAACTGTTATAAATTTAAAATGGTTTTTCCTTTTCTTCAGGTTGGACCCCATAACTTTTCTGTATTTAAAAAAGTGATCAGGACAACCTCTGAAATTGAGGCCTACAATGTAGTTTTAGGTCGAATGATATCCAAAAATGTAAATATTTTTAAAGTTTTCAAAACGAAGAACCCTCATCATGGCAGCGTTTTTTAACAAGATATTCCCCTTTTGACAAGATGTGTGACATATTTGATTTTTTAGACATACCAACCCTCCCCCCTCGCCCCGTATTTTTAGTTTTATAAAATGTATAATAAATTTCGCTCCAGAGGGGCAAAAATAGATTTCTTGACTTCCCCAAATATTCAATGGTATTATTCTTGGACTTGATAATTATCTTAAATTCCAATGGTTTAAAATTCAAAACTTGAAAAACTTCTTGTCAAATTTGTTCTCCCTACTCCTGAATGACGACAAAAATTGAATTCTTTATTCTAGCGAAAAATAGTAGTATTTGAAGGTGCTTCATCGCCAAAAATCGAATTAAGTTTATGAATGCTGTTGTTGAGATAGTCCAAGACGAAAATCATAATAAATAAACGCACAAAAATGTTAACGATTTAATTCCATTTTTTTGCAGTGTGACGTCACAATGAAATTCTTGAGAAAATTTGTTTCTTTTTTCTTCTTTTCCTATAGGAAGACGGGGGAGAAAAAACAAATTTTCCTGGGGATTCAAATTCGAGAATATTTAGAATCGGGCTGAATATTTTTATTTTCGCCTTCGTAAAAGTTTTCGTTAATCGCTTGACGGTTTGATTTTGTTTAAGAGTTCTATCTATATGCAACATAAGTATGGGATTGCAAATATTCTTCGTTTCTACTTACCAAATGTATTGCCAGCTTTTACTACCAACTCATAGAGTACATCCTTCTTCAGTCCATCGATACTAACCGATGTCTCTTTGACATCAATGCGACGAATTTCACTTGTGCCATTCATGCTTGTTGAATTGCTTGCAGCATCTGTAGCAGACTCTGCAGATTCATTAGCTAATACTGCAGCCTCATGATAGAATATTCGGTAACCATCGACAACATTGGGATTTTTCACTGGTGGGTCCCATCTGAAAGAGCATTGTTGAGACTTAGAATAGTTCATAACAATGAAAAGCGTAATAATTTTAGAGCTTTATCAGAAAGGAATTATCCAAATTTTCTATAATCGAATCAATAAAATTGTATATTCCTTCTGCTCCGTTGTTAGTTCCCCCTCTTTTCATACTACATACCTTATGACAACTTCATTATCCGACACCACACTAACAGCAATATTTTCCGGTGGTCCCGGCAAACGATCACGATTCGTTTCAAAACAACCAACAATAGTTCGAGCATATTGCAAGCTACAAATCTCCTTTGATCGTACTGATTCACCACGACACCAATTCAAACATTTACGCGGTACATTTGCATCGGCACAGCAAGTACGATGATCCGAACCATCAGCAGCACATTTCATTAGCTTATCAAAATCAACAATACATTCGGGCAAATCAGCGATAGCATCAAAATCAATATAATAACTGCAAGCGCCACGGCATGCCATCGATACATTCATTGATGTGCAGCACTCGGAGACATTACGATTTATAGGCGGTGTCGAGCGTATGCGAACCGATACGGGAATCGTAGATGAACCGAATGGATTTTCAGCATGACAGAAATAATCACCAACATCGTTAGCTTGCAATTTATTGATGCGTAAGGACATTGTGTACAATGATGGATGTGATTCATTGGTGCGCATCGAAATATCATATTTTCCGCCTTGAATGACGGGGATGCGTCCATCATGATCACGCCAGAAAATTGTTTTCGGCGATGGTTTCGAATCGACCGTACAACGTAGTTCGACTTCATCGCCTACTGAGGCTACCGTAATGCCGGCGGCTTGTATTTTTGGAGGATCTGTTGGAATGTGAAGAGGAAAGAAATATGAAAAAATTATATAGTATTATTCATTATTTAGTAGATCTAGAAATTGTATTGTGGAGGGGGGAAGGGAGGTAAAGTTTAAATTGTTCTTGTAATTGCATGCGAAGTCGAAAATATTTTGAAGGTGCTGTGAATGGAAGTTTTCAAAATTTCGATGCATCTCAATTTGAAGACATTCTTTCCTGAATGCAAATGCCATGAATATACTCAATAGGAATGGTTTTAATAGTAGAAAATTTTGCAAACCAAAAAATATATTGACAATTGATAGCGCTCTCGGCTTAAGTTCAGAGAGTTCAGGTTCAAATCGAAACATTATTATCCAACACCTCGTATTACTTCAATCAGGTCCAAAAAATGTTCGAGGCATCAAAATCTATTTACTTCGGTTCAATGGCGGATATAAAAATTGGGAGCTGCAGGTCCTGCTACAAATGCAAATGATTATAACCTTAAAAAATCTGTTTGAAATTTCGGGGTCAGTTTATAGATGTTTTTTTCACTCTAATTAAGCACCCCAAAGGAAACAAAAACCTACTACGATCACGTTGTTGTTTCTGGGTAACGCTAAAAGTATGTTACAGCCATGTTAAGGAATGAAAAATGAAGAATAAGCTTTTTGAGTGAATGTGAGACACGAAAAATTGTTTTTTGCGATTTTCTATTTTTTGAGGTTAGGAACAACACGTAACATTTCTTGTAGAAAATAATATTAGATTCATGTTTATCAATCGAAATTACACAAAAATAGGATTCCCCTTGGGTAAGCAGCCTTTTTAGATCTTTTTTGAGGTTAGGGACAACATGTAACATTTCCCATGAAAAATAATATTAGATTTATATTCAGCGGAAAAAAATATGCAAAAAAAAGCTTTATCTGTTCTTTAATGATGACTTGGGTAAACGTATGCTTGATAAAACTATTCTCTCAAGGGGAGATCTTAAGCTTGCAGCCGCCAAATTGATCCGCCATCATGACGAAACAAAAAAGGCCATGCGGCATTTGAAACTAGAGGTAATAAGCTTTTATTTGAGACCATATATGCCTTAAAATGCCTTAACCAATTTTGGGCAGAGGAGAGGGGGGAGGAGGTCTCCCGTTGACAGAGAATGTCCCAAATATATAACTTTATAAGTCTTATTTTAAGTCCAGTTTTTTGTTTGAATTTCGGTATGTATTATTGTTTGATATTTGACTTGAGTCTTTGTTTCAAGTTTGGTCTGATTTTTGGTATAAATTTGGTCTGAGTTTTGTCTGATTTTCGGTGTGCAGTTTGGTCAAAATTGGTTCAATTTTGGTCGGACTTTTTGTCTGAATTTCGGTTTGGATTTGGTCAGATTTATGGTCTGGTTTTGAATCTGCACTTATTCTCAATTTTGATCTGAGTTTTGGTATGAATTTCTATCCGATTTATGGATTCATTTGCTCTAAATTTGGTCCCATTTATGGTTTAAATTTTGAATACAGGTGTGGTTTGATTTTTTATCTAAACTTTGACCTGCGTTTTTGTTTTAACTTGATCTGAATTTCAGTTTGGTTTATACTTTAATTTTTAGTCTGAGTTTTGGTTAAAGTCTAAATTTCGGTCTAATATTTGGTCAAAATTAGGTCTAAGTATTTTCTGAATTTTGGTGTGAGGTTTGATAAGAATTGATTTAATTTTTTGGTCTGAACTTCAGTCTGCATTTGGTCTGGTTTTGGGTCTGCACTTATTCTAATTTTGATCTAAATTTCTATGTGATTTTTGGTCTGCATTTACTCTGATTTATTTTGATCCTAATTTTATTCACAATTTCGATTGGAGTTTCGATCTGCGTTTCAGTTTTAATTTGGTCTGAATTTTGTCCTTCAATTTGGCTTGATATTGATTGATTTTTGGCCCGACTTTTAGTTGAAATTCTGGTCTAAGTCTAGGTCAGAGTTTGGTCGTAATTTTTATTTAATTTTGGTATGAATTTTCGTTTGAGTTTTGATTTGAGTTAGGTCCTAATTTTTGTTCGATTTTTAGTCTGGATATTGGCCTGTATTTTTGGTTATAATATGGTTTCGGATTTATACTTTAGTTTGTTAGCAAATTATTGGATTTGACGTTGGAATTATTTCCCAAAGAGGAATGGTTTTGAGTTAAGTTCTTCTGGAAACTACACAGAAAGTGTTCAGAACACAAAACAATATATCGTCTTGGAATTGACGAGATCTGCCAATGCAATCGTGTAAGTTTATTACAGTCGGAAGCCATCATTGCTTGTTACTGAAGTTCACGAATGCTTAATTTGTCTTCAATACGTAGATTGTGTTATTGACTTGTTCTCAAAAAAACAGTGACGGTTATTCCTTATCATTGACAAGACGCATATGTATTAAAATTCACAAATCAATTTCACTAAATTATTGACGAGAAAAATGCGGCTTTTTGCAATCACGTAAATCGTATACGTATTAAAGAGCGTTCGGCCATCACTGCTTTAGAGATTTAGAGCAAAACTCTATGATTAAACGGATTACAATTTAATAAATGATCCTTTTAACTTACAAGCAATATTAACACGCCTTGTAGCCTGCATTGGCACACCATAACCATTATCAGCATAACAGGAAACATGCTCCATATCGGCGGTAACATTATGTATCACAGTGACCATATGTCGCGAGGTGTCTTGACGCACTAAATGCCCACCGACATACAAAGAAATCGTAGGCGCAGGATTGCCCAAAGCCAGACATAGTATGGTCATTGAACCACCTTCAGGGATATTATCAGAGGGATGCACAGTTGGTGGCTATATAGAAACAAAATATTAAAGCAAATCAATAGTTGATTTATGTATAGCAATCATGTGAAATTTTGAAACTCACATCAACAAAAGCGGGCAAAGCAGGATCAGTCCAAGCGACTAGCGTTTCCGAGGGCAACGATGTCGCCTTCTCGCCAACCGCCTCTACATAGAGTATATGCTGCGAGCTTGGTTTCAAATTGTTCATACGCAGCCATGCTACTTTGGTTTCGATTTTATTCAATTTATCTAGTTTCATGGGTTTGTGGTAAACTCTGAAAAGGAAAAAATTGAAAGAGAGAGAGAGAGAAACGGACCGAAAGAGATAGAAGAAGAGTATAGAATGATCAGAGAGTTAGTTAACAATTGGTTGTATTTTTTTTTTTTCATTCCAAAATCTTGAACTAGTTCATATTGTTCACTTATAACTTAAACAACAATTGAACAAATTATGTGCTAGAATATTTTTTAAAGCTAACGCACCATACACATTGACGACGGCAGCTACACGACTACATCTGTCAAATTATAAAAGCACACGTTCTTATGGAGACGAATATTTTGGCGACGACACGACCACATGACTACCAAAAACAAGTGTGGTTGTCGCGAATTTAAATCTATTTATAATATGAGAAGCAACAGAGGAAGAAGAGAGTTTGCTTTTGTTATCTTAGCTGTGTTTGCTGCAGGTGCTGCCGCTTCCATTGCGTTTAGTAGCTGACTACACGGCAACAGTTGTAGCCGACAGAATTTTGTAGTCGAGTGTTCGTGTAGCTGCTATCGTCAATGTGTATGGACCATAAGTGCACTACTCTTTGCCTCTTACACACACACACACACACCTGTAGGTAATTTTCTCATGTGGATGCGAATACTCTGGTGGCTGCCATGTCAGTTGCATCCAAGTGGCACTTTGCGCCGTAATAGCCAGCGAGTGTGGAGGTGATGGTGCGCCATAAGTTTTATTGCTATCCATTACAGCTGAATCGCAAAAAAAAAAGAAGCAAAAAGAAGAAAAAAATGCAAAAAGAATTAGCTCAATCGTCAATGTCAACTCAAGTCACATAAAAATTAAGCATATTTGGAATATACATATTAGCGAACATAGTTTTCCAACTTTACCTTTTTCGTCGGTGGTATTGATCAGCAACATCGAAGATGGCAATGATGTACCAAATTTTCCGCGCGTCACCACCATAATGCGATACAATGCATGCGGTTCCAAATTTGTCAATTCGATGCTTGTCTCATTTGTGGTCAATTCCTAAGTACGCGAATAAATAAATACATACATAAATAAATAAATAAAAAAACGAACGAGCGAACGCGATTAGTACTTGACGTAATTGCTGTAATGTTACTGCTATCATTGTAGTTGTTGTAATTGTGGTATTTGGTGCACATACGCACATATGCTCATATGCACACATATTTTAAAGCGTTAATTTGAGCCTGTTTAAGCCATCGGCTGCTGCTGCTATCGCACTTCACATTAATTGCATTACAGCGAATTATTGCAACAAATATGGCAACGCTTATTGCGTATCTCGCTAAATAAAATGCATTAAATTTAGTTACGCGCATCATATTTTCAAACACTCAACACAAAAAAAAAAAAAAAAACTAAGTCAATGGCAACGCTTTGTTGAAATACTTAATTACCTACATACATAAGTATCTATGCATCGTACATATGTATGTATGTCTACTTATCCTAGCTTTATATAGACATGCATATATTTATTTTTACTTAGCACGTTCGTAGATAAACAAGTAAGTAGATTTATGCTACTATGATGGTAATGATGTTATAATATAAATTCGATAGAGTTACCAGATTATTCTATGCTTATAAAAGCTAATAAGGATGCGTAGCAAGCAGTGGGGGATAGTGCCCAAGGTTCTTTTTTTAGTTTTAACCGAGCTTTACATTTTCTTAAAAATACTCCATATAACAAAATTGTGAGCCTCTGGGAGCTTAAGATTTGGGATCATTCCTTGTTGGAAAATCGAAAATTTCTTCAAACTCAATTACGCTGCCCAACAGGAAACTACTTTATAAATTCATTCTTCGATATTTGTGGTTATTTTTGTATATTTTATCGTACTATTTTTAACACTGAAGACCGCTTTGACATCTTTTCTTTTCTTAGTCATTCAACTAATGCTTCTATCGTCAATCCCTTGACCAAATGCTATAAATTATGATTACAATCGTCAACAAATAAAGACTGTATCGAAAAAAAAAATACACACTTTCAGTGCAATATTTCTTACAGTGTAGACGTTTGCTCAAAATGCGGTAAGCATGTTTAGAAAGTGTGATAAATTCTTTTACTGTTACTTCTTTATCTGCTATTCTTGTTCTAGTTTTCGAAATGCCTCGAATTGAAGATCACGGCCCAAGCAAATTGTGCACAATTACTGTACTGAAAAAGGAATTTCTGACAGACAGCTGGCTAAGCGGTACAAAGTCAGTGCAAATGGTATCAAAAATATTATAATCAAGTTTGGAGATACCTGTTCTCTCAAAGGTTTGCCGAAAAGTTGAAGAAAAAATGTCTAAAGATCTGAAATTTGAAACAAAGATGATGATGACCTTAATAAGCAAAACCAAATCAATGTCAGTGCTAGGCTTGACAAAAAAAAGCTAGACCCAGTGACTCTGTAATTGTACGAAGAAAGCAGATATAATTTAAAAACTTACAAGACAAAAAAGTACCAAAAAAAAGTGATAAGGCAATTGAAAATTGGGAAAACAAGGCTTCGAAAACTATGCGGGCGTTTACTTCAAGATGTTGTGAAGTGCATTGTAATGGATGATGAAAGCTATGTTAAAATAGATTGAAGAACATTACTAGATCTCCAATTCTACACAAAACACAAAGTATATACTATCGAACAGTCAGTGTGAATAATTGGAGTGGAAAAATTAGGCGAGAAAGTTCTCATCAGGCAGGCTATTTGCTCTTGCGGTAAGGAATGAAACCGAATCATTATAACGTTCCGATTTCGATTTCGTTTGTGTCAAGTGTTTCGGTTTCGGTTACGGTTTCGTTCTTCATCATTAATTCGGGTTTCGATTTCGTACCAGTTACGGTTTTGAAGAAAAGTGATCAAAATAAGTTTAGTAATCATACATGAGATTATTTACTAAATAACTAATAATCTTCTATGGTTTGCAAACATTAGAATTCAAAAAACATATCTGAATTAATAAATATTCAAAATTAATGGCCATATTCCGTCATATTTGCTTAACTTCTTTATTGCAGAAATTTAATGATTATATACACATGGAGTCCGGGCGATTACGATTTTTAAAATGAAACTTCTTTAGCGAGAGTAAATCAAAAATTTTACAACGGAAGTCGTGTTGATGTTGCACTCATATGAAACGAATAAGAAGCGAAGTTATGCTGTTGTTAGTGTTTAGCGAGCGAAGTCATATGCATACAATTATGCAGAGGTCGACTTCTCGCAGTTTTATTTCATATCCTTTAGTCAGAGAACTTGATTCTATATAACTTAACTTTCCTCACATGTGTTATATACGTGTATTTCGTCATTTGTTTTTGCCAATAAGTACTGAGAGTATCAACAGAACAAAAGCTTTAGAAAATAGAAAGAGGAAGAGTGCAAAAGCTTCAACAACAACAGTCTCGTGAAAAATCTCGTTTTTGTTGCACTCTAACAAAACCAGTAAAAAACGAAGTTATGCAGCTGTTATTCGGCTACATACAATCAACCAGAGAAACGACTTCTCGCTGTTTTATCGTATGTGCTTTAGTGAGAGAGTCGATATAGAAATATCGGCGTTATAGCATATAATTGATAGATTGATGTATAATGTGTTATATACGTGTACTAAGTCGTCTATGTGCCGATAAGTGAAGAGAGTATCAAGAGATGAAAAAAAAAACAACAAAATAGAGAAAAGAGGACTGCAACAACTTCAACAGAATGTTTTATAAAAGTTTTCTAACAATTTTCTAATAAAAAACATAGCTTCACTTCTACTGTTAGCGCTTGCAGACACAAAATCGAACCCATGCTAATGTTGAAAAAATTTAGCCAATGCCGATACCGAAGTCTATGTCGATACATACAGTAAAATATAGATATTCATTAATTTATATGTTGCAAACCACTCTGATAAGGAGTTTATATGGCAACCTGTAAACTAAGGTTAACCTTGAATGCAATAAAATAAAAGAAAAGTGGTAACTACAAATCCCTTGCGAAGCTACGACACGCTTTTGGCTTAAGCTGAATAGCCGACGGACGAAAAGTCTGGAACAAACAATCAGGTACTTCACCATTACTCTGATTTTGGTGATTACAAGCAATAGCGTACCCAGAGGGGGCCTATATGGGATGAACCTTCCATCCCCCCTCCCCCCCCCCCCAGAACCCGACAATCTTATATTGGGAGTATGAATGTATAAACTCGTATTTTTTTCGTAATTTGGACATTTATTGTGAAAAAGTGATTTTAAATTTATTCTTTAAAGTATTGTCCATCGTTAGCCACAACCTTTTCCCATGATTTTTTACACTTTGGGTTATCGTAACGTATCCACTTTTCATCGCCAGTCACAATACGATGCAGAAAACTCTCTCTTTTCTGTCGTTCAATCAGCAGTTAACATGTGAAAAATCGTCGTTCGACGTCTCTCGGCTTCAATTCGTACGGCACCCAATTTCCTTGCTTTTGAATTATTCCCAATGCTTTTAATCGTTTAGAAATGGTTGATTGATCAACTCCTAAAGATTCTGCAAGTTCTTGTTGCGTTTGACATGAATCTTCTTCGAGTAATGCCTTCAATTCTTCATCTTCGAACTTTTTCGGGCCGCCTGAACGTTCCCTGTCTTCAACATCAAAATCACCACTTTTGAAACGGGCATACCACACCTGACACATTCTAACGTCTATAGCACAGTCAGAATAAGCTTCAGTGAGTAAACGATGTGCTTCAGTTGCGTTTTTATTTAAATGGAAGAAGCAAATTCGACATTTTCAGCTATAGTAAAACACTTTTGTAAAATTATGAAAATTATTTGACAGATCAATTCTTATAGTATTTTTGGCGATCTTCGATATAGAATAGCTATCAATGTCAAAAAAATAGCGCGTATGATAGATATGAAGTTAGTCACAATTACGAGTTTATACATTCATACTCCCAATAGATTTTTCCCAAAACAGGAAAAGCCATCAAGAGCGAAAAGTATATACTTTCAACAAACAAAAAACTTTAGGATTTAAAATATTATTTTATATGTATACATTTATTAGTGTAACTACAATTTTATTCCAGAAGATACAGAAGTGCGATATCACAGACAGACGATATCATATTATACATCAATTTAAAGAGCTTGAAGAGTAGGTTAGCCAAAAATTATTATTTGATTTTTCATAAAGATATTTCTTCCACAAAAAACTAGCCCCAGTTACTGGGGCCTTACCGACTAGTTATATTTTATTTTAATAATAATAATTTAATATAAATATTAAAATGGGGTCGGATATTTGAAACAATTCTGATTAGTCGCCACGCTGGACGTGTCAATAGGATGCACGTAACAGTGCAACTAGTTATTAAATACATTGAGACTACATTAAATCTACAATTTCAACGCCAGCTTATAAATGTCTTACTTTTAGAAAGCTTGATAATGGTCTAGTTTTTGGATTGAATTTTGTACTGAATTTTAGTCTGATATTGGTTTAACTTTTCCGTTTTTACCCGTTTTTGATCTGAATTCTGGTTTGATTGTAAGTCAAAATTTTGTTCTATTTTAGTTTGCATTTTAATCTGAATTTGGTTTGAGTTTTAATCCAGGTTTGGTTTAAATTTTGATTTGCTTTCCAGCGTTTGCAGACCAGCGTTTGATCTGATTTCTGGTCCAAATTTTTGTTTGCTTTTAATTTGTATTTGGCGTCTTTTTTTCAGTTTTTCTCAGTTTTCATCTAACTGTTAGTTTGAGTTATGGTTAATATTTTCATCTGAATTGATTTGATTTTGAAACTATTTTGGTTTGAATTTCGGTCCGAAATCGATCTAAATTTTGTTGTAAAGTTTGGTCCGAATTCGTCTGGATTTTGGTCTAGTTTTTGTTTAATTTATGTTAAAATTTTTTGATGTAAATATTTACCACTAGTTTTTGGTCTGAATTTTGGGTTACTTTTGTTCGGTATTTGGTGTCTTTTTAGCCTAAAGGTTTGTGTACCTGAGTTGTTTTGTCTGATTTTTGGTCTAAATTTTATTTTGAATTTTGGAATGAATTTTAAAACTGATTTTGGTTTTGATTCGGTCTGAATTTTGGGTTTTTAGTCTGAGTTTTAAACTGAATTTGAACTCATTTTGGTCGATTTTTGTTGGAATTTTGGTCCGATTCGTGGTCTGAACATTGTGTTTTTTTAACCGGTTGTTGGGTGGTACTCAAAAGTGTGTACGGATCTCGTTGAAATTTAAAATGTATTGGTTTTTAGGTCAAATGAATATATATTTACATTTTAAGTAATGTGTAACAGGCTTAAAGAACGTATTTAATTTTTCATAAAAATGAAGTGCTTGGTTATGGGGTTCTGAGGTCGTAAACTCACCATCAGGCCGATATTTTTCCTTCAAATTGTTTTCTCAAAATAGATCATTTAACAATATAAATCCATCAGAAAAGTCATAATCAAGACTTTGATCTGAATTTGGTTCTTTTTTTTGGTTTGAACTTCTATCTGAAAAAGTATTTGAAGTTTAGTTTTAGATTTGATCGAAATCTCCGCCTAAATTTATATCCGATTTTAGTTTGAATTTTGATCTTAGTTTTGTTCCAGTTATTTTTTAATTTTTGACCTGTATTTGACAAAATTTTTGCACTAGTTTTTGGTCTAGGTCTGGGTTTTGGTCGATAGTGAGTCTGATATTTATCTTTTAATTTAGAAAAATCAACCGCCACTGATTATAAGGGATTGCCCCATTGGAAGATATGCAGAAATACTGGGTCTTCCATATAGAAATCACTGTAGGAGGTGTGACAATGAGGAAGAACAGGATACTGTAACTTATGTTCTATGCGAATGCTCAGCTCTCATCAACATACGAAATAAGCATCTGGACAGTTTTGTCTTCGATGTCCTTAAAGATTTTACTGATATTCAAATGAGACACTTAACTTCCTGAAAAGCACTCAATGTTCGAATGACCTGATAGGATAGGGACTATAAATCTTTAACTGGCAAAAAAAAGTTGGTAACGAAAATATGAAAATAAATTTGCATCATCTTTTGTAAATAAAACAAGTTGAGGGTCAAATTTCAAAGTCTCCATTACTACAAGTATATAACAAGTGTGTATCAAGAGTTAAATTCAACAATTTTTGGTAAATTACACTTATTTTTCTGTTCATGTGAAAATATCATCATTTCGAGCCATTCTGAGCTACTTAACATTCACCTCAATATTGCGCACACACACTCATGCATGCATTGATTATTAGAAACACTTTACTTTCAATATCAATAATTTTTCAATGGCAACCCTACCCCTATTGACATACATATTTATATACATACTCACATGCATACATACTATACATACATATTTATGTATTTATGTATATACTATAAAAACATAAAACTTTTCACACCAATTATTCAAAAGCTAATCCAAACATGCTCGTCTCGTCTCGCATACATTTCTATACTACATACTCGTAGTATTTGCAACATACACATTCAACATCTGCATTGTTTACTCACTCAAAACAAAAACCAGCAACATATAGTAAAATAAAAGAGTAGTAGAATAAAAAAAGAAGAAGAAGCAGCAGCAGCGGCATGGCACGCGTGTGCCATTTGCATTCAAATTTTATCCGCAATTATTATTATGTATGCTAACCACGTTTATTAATGCCGCCGCTGCTGCTTTTACTGCACACCGCACTCGATCCGATGCGTTGCGTTGCCGATGCCGATGCGGCACGCCAACATCACGAAGCATCATTGGGAGGGGAGTGGAGGGAAGGGAGGTAACTCAAGCTGGTGATGAGTATGATGATGATGCCAATGGCTGTTGCTAATACTTATGTTGCTGACTGGCTGCTGGTTGTTGGTTGCTGGCTGATGCTATGTAATTCCGTTGCGATACAAAGTTTAAGCTTCTAAATTGAGGCGATTAACAAAGCCGCAAATACGGGTACAACAGAATAAAAAAAAAAATAATAAAAAAAATCAGAAAGTATCCAATTCAACAGCAGATATACGAATGAATACAACTGCTTTACCACACATACAGACGCACACATCCATGACAATAACAACAAGTGAGAATTATTAAGTTGAGTCATATCCGAACGTGAAATATTTATGTATGCAGTTATTACTTTAGTTAATGCAGCATGTAGGCATGGTTATTTTCGACTTTAATTTTTCAAACGTTTCTACGATGTGCCAGTTTTGAAAAGTCCAAAACATTTTTCTGCAAAAGGAGGACAAGTCAGTGTACGAACTAATCCTATACTGAATTAGTCAGAATCAAAAAAGATTTTCTAATATCCAAAAAAAAATAGTCATAATCAGAATCGGAAAGACTCTGTATCAAAAACCCATCATCGACTCCGGTTTTTTTTTAAATATTACTGGAGAATTCGGAATCAATTCTGCTTAGGCATTGATATTCCAAAATGTTAAGTGAGGAATGAGATTCGGGAACAATGTATTGATGGTTTCAATGAAAGTATAGATTTTTCTACGAAAATACTCAGTTAGAAAAAATTTAGTACTCCTAATATGATAGTTAACTAGAATCTATAGCCCAGGCTTCCGAAATTTAGGGTTTTAAATAATATGGCATAAGAATTTTTTTATAACGTGAGGATTCCAAATTTCAGAAATCTTAACCGAAAAATGCGAAACTTTTCCATTTGATTTTTTTACTACATCAGAATTTTGAATTTTTATGAGGATTTACATATCTACAATAATTTAAAAAATAAAAACTATAGCAGGCGGATGTTTCAAAAATATACTACTAAATGGTAATTTTTTAAGCCTTTGGTTTTAAATTTTCAAAAACAATCTCAAAAAAAGTGCAAAAGTGTATGAATTTTTTATTTGAGCCAATAAATCAATGCAATGACTACGTTGCAAGTGAGAAGCGAGAAGTAAAATTTTGAACCACTTTTTCGAGCATAGCGGCTGGTATCTCACTACTAATACATGTAATGTTGTTTTCCAAGGCTGCAATTGACACTAGTTTATTAGCATAGATGAGTAATTTTTTGTAACCCCTGAAAAAATAGTCTAATCGCGTTAAATCGCAAGATCTCTCTGGCCCCAAACTAGGGTAGCCAGATTTTTGAACCGCGAAATCAGTACATTAGACGTTGGAAAACAGTGGAAATCAGTACAGTTTTTATGCTTTTATTACCTAGTAATTTCAATGCAATATAGTGATATAAAGTTCTGAAACTTTTTCTCCGATTTTGTGTGTTCATTTTACATTTTTTTTTTCTTCGTCAGTAGACAATGTTGATTACGTACCAGTTTCCATATTTAGAGGATTGTCAGAGCTGAGGAGCATAATCAAATTTAATTAATAACAAATTTCTTTCACTCATTTAAAAAATTACGCTAACCGACTTTTCTTCAAGCAAATATTGGCTTTCTCCTCTCGATAGCAGCAACGCGTACACATTTTATTTTGTGAACAATCAGAAAAAGAAAAAAAAAAAAGGGGTGAGACTGTCTGCAAAAACGATTTTAAGACCAATAAGGTTAAGTACAAAATATCTGAAGATATCAATTTGAAAAAATCAGTACAAAATACAAAAATCAGTACATTTTCGTACTGATTTCGAGATTTCTGTTTTTTAAAAAAAATCAGAATATGTACTGATCAAATCAGTACGTACCGAAACGCGAAATATTTTGCTCATTGAACTCCGATTTTTTGAACCTATATGTCGACCTAATTAACCTCGTACGTTTTTGGCAAAAAATCTCGAAATCATCGAACGATAGCGGACGCCATTAACTTTGTGGCCATTGTCATCTTCAATGAAATATAATCCAATGATTCCGCCGGCCCATTAACCACACCAAAAAGTACATTTTGCTGGATGCATTGGCAGCTCTTGTATTAGCTTTAGTTGCAGCTCATGTATTGGCTTTAGTTACTTCGTCGTTGAACACAATTTTTCGGAAAAAAAAACGGATCTTCCTCAAGTTTTTCTAAGGCCCACTCACTGCAAATTCAGTTATTGAACGAGCTGTATTTTATACACTTGTTGACTAGGATCCTTCCGTAAAATCTTCCACGTAGTCGAGTAACACAATCCCAATTGCTGCGAACGGCGACGGATGGACAAATCACGGTATATTCTCCTCTGTACGCACTCTATGCACACTGATAGGTCGATTGATATTCAATGGCATAAAATTGGCGCGAAATTTTTTTACTACGGCTTGAATTGCTTGCTCAATAAGTCGATTGTGACGGCCATAAAATGGTCGAGGTGGGCGAAAAAACATTTCTCACAGAGCATTTATGATAATAAAATTCCATAATTTGTAAGCGTTGTTCGGGAATTTCGAATCTTTCCATGCATAGCATGATATGATATGGCAATGCCAACTGAACATGTTTGACTTTGACACAGTCGTGAATCACAAGGGAAGTGTCAAAAATTCTATACTGAAAAACCAGCAGCAATAAACTTACACTTTACTGCTACTATCATGGCACAACAGTCCATGAAAGACCTAGACCGAGCTTTTCACATCCATTCATGTGGTGTAAGTTGTATTTGTATACGAATAGATGAGGCCTACAGTTTTGTGGCGAAGTGAAAAACATTTCTTAGGCAATTGCTGGCCAAGAGGTGGTACCGTGTACGGCTACGGCTTACACAAATCAAAAATATTGCTATTGACTTTGATAATGTAGAAAATTCGCATTTTTTCTCTTCGGGATTCAGATTTCTCTACGTCCGAAAACCTGATAGGAAAATACGGTTACGCACAAAATTTCATTGACAGTCACTTTTTATTCTCAATTCATTTAAACATTTATATAAATGTAGTTCTGAAGAGTAATTAGTTTCATTTATTTCAATTAGGAGTTGTGAAATTTCGCAAAATTTTCATTTTTAATACGGTCAATGTTGCATAATTGTGTGAGCTCATTACCCAAAGTTCTTGGTTTCATTGTCCTATTAAAAAAAAAAAAAAAACAATAGCATGACCATGACCGACATTTCTGATTTAGTATAAAGTTGTACCGTCACTCCATCGTGTCTAAATATAGCAAACACAACACGAGTGAATACGAAAACCTTGGTCTAGATCCTCAGTAAACTGTTGTGTCGAGATATTATTGTCCAACAATTAATGACATTTTCGAATATCAAATGTCGGGAAATCAGAATTTTTTTGAAAAATTAAGACTCTTTTAAATGCTACTTTAGAAATCGGGATCGGAACGATTCTGTGAATTGATTTGGAGTCTACTTTTTGAAATTGCATGAAACGAAACCAAATTTTTTTTTTATTTTATGAGCCAAAATCGGAAATATCTTTTTCAAATTTATGAAATCGGAATCACATCAATTTCAAAAGTTTAAGTCTTAAACTCCCAAGTAGTTCCAGGCCGAAAAACTGAATTATTCCAGCCCTGCCATTTTATAAAATTTTTTGGTTCGTCTAAACCAAAACGGAGGGAATAGCTCAGCTGTAGTTTGGATACCTAATTTATTTAAAAGAATAGTTTTCACTTTTTAAAACAAAGACCCGAAACTAAGAGGAAGGAGGATACCACAGAAAAACTTTCTATTTTCTGAATTTCCTAACAAATAGCTTTCTTCCCCACACCCTAAATGTAATATTTAAAATTTTTAGTATAATAAGACTAATTTGTTTCCCGGATAAGTCCAAATTAAACTAATGGTATTTCGAAAATTCGACAGAGCTGCAAAATCAGACCTCAGATTCCTGATTTGTGATCCAAAATTAATCCAAAACACTACTTGAATTCCTATCTAGTTTTTACTGGTGTTATTACAGTAAAAATCAGAGTAGGGTTCCTAAGGTTTCAGGAATCAAAAGAAGAGTCAGCTTTTATAAAATTGGGAACAAAGTGGGCTATTAAAACGTATATAAAGGGAATTGAAACTAGAGCTAGAAAGTACTTTTTTTCAAGTATGAGGATGCTGGTACTCAATTATTTTCCAGTATTTGTTCGAGCCTAGTATTTTTTTGTGAAAAATCTAAATATTTTAAATACTGCTATTTTTCAGGATCCAGTACCACAATACGAGTTTTTGTACCGGTACTTTAAATTTTACAGATCTGGTAACTGCTTATATCTATATCTCTTGAAACGGAAATAAACATAGTTATTCTCAGTTGGCAGGAAAAGCTTAATTTAAATATAAATTATTTTAAATTGAATTTCAACCCAAAGGTGAAGTGAAACCATTTTATTTTCTCAGGCTTTCGAAGAATATTATCTCTCTTACGGTTAGGTCCAACAACTAATGTAGGGTATTAAGAAAATATGTAAACCTACACAACAACAAACAACAGCAGTACATACTCGCGGCACTACACAAAACTAACTCTACTAATACTGATTACTCACATTTTCCAACTTTACGCTCTCGTACATGGTCATCTTATTGACTTTGCCATATTGTACAATAAAATCAATATCATCAGCCGGAGCTGCTGATGCTGCTGCTGCCGTTGATGCTGTTGCGCCACCATTGTCGATATCAACAACAAATTTCGTTGTTGTTGTAACACCAGTTGCTGCTGTTACGTTTGTGATTGTGGTGAATGACGAAGTGTTGTTGCTGCTACCCTCAAACTCTGGCTGTACCCATGCTAAACTGATACTAGTATTTGTTATTGCCGTAGCGTGCACATCTTCAGCTGGACCCGGTATGCTCTCAGTGCCTAAACACATACAGAGTAATAACAACAACACAATACACAGATATATTAGATAGAAACAAACAAACATATGCGATTCAAGTTTAATTAGTGCTTAATTGACAAATATTTGTTAGCAAGACAAGCAAGGCTGCCAAGCAGTAAACTAAACAGATAGGCTGAAACACATACAGATAGTCGACTCAAACAAGCAAACAAATAAACAAACCTTCTTCAACGCATTGCAATATATTGCCAGCGTAAGATAAACAATCGGTCGAGGTCGACGCCGATGCCGAAGTCGCTGCTGCTATTGACGATGAAGTTGAAGGTGCGACTGGCATTACACCGCGACAGATCGAGAGACAATTTGCGGTGACACCGCGACGACTGCAGCACGGTGTATGATCGCGTCCGCCGGCAGCACAACGCACAATCACAGCTGGAAATAAGAGAAGGAGGAGAAAAAGTAAGTAAGTATGCTATGCTTTTGTCGAGATCATCCAATTTGCAGTTGTAACTTGGAGCGCAATATGATTTCAAATATCTCCAAACTACCACGATTTGAACTGGAATGAAAAGAACTCACGCTGCTTTCTATAACTTAAAATAAAAACTTACGCATTTGAGCCCTGCACGCCGGTCCCAGCTTCTCAATATCCGACATTCGTATATTATACGAACAGAGTGGCGCACACTGGGGCAATAGACCCGAGGCCTGACAACAAGTTGACATATTGTAACGATTCTCGGTTTCTTCGACCACGTTTGCGGGTAGCGTACGCGTAATCAATCTCGGTGAAGGTTCACTTTTGCCATACGAATTCACCGAGACGACATAGAATTCATAGTAGACATCAGATTCTAAGCCCTCGAGAATGAGCGGAGGATTTTTCTGTAAGCGAAAGTTAAAAGTAAAAATAATTCAAGATCACGTAATCTTGCCAGCTTTCTACCTTCTCCACTGTTAGATAATCATCACCAACGCCTAAGCGACGGAATTTCACATGATAAGTGAGCACGGTATCTGCCAATTTCTTTGGTATATTCCAGTCTAAAATTATAAAACTATCCGTCTTGGCAACAGTGTGCAGCTTCGATGGGGGATCAGCCAATACGCCATAACCTTGGAAGAGGCAACTACTGTATTCGGACATGAAACGCAGGCATCTAAAAGAGAAGAGGAGAAGTAATTTAGAGGGCTAGAGGGCTTTTCAATAAATTACTAGGCACCTACCTGAACAAACTGAAGTCTAGTGTTGAAATCTTCCCCGAACACAGTGGAAAACAAACCGATGGTATACCACGTGAGCGGCAACACGCCGTGTGATCCATATTATTTGCCAAGCAGCTGAAGGTAATATTCGACCATGGTGCACAAACCATAAAGTCAGGCAGGGTGGCCAAATCCGCTTTCTGTGGATCGCACATTTTATTCAAACACGTTCGATGTGTCATACCTTTTTCCTCGCAACAACTGCGTATATCCGGAATGGCAGGCATTTCTGAATGTTTCGTCGTTGACGATTCGCCCTGACTAGCTGCCTGCTCCGTAGCTGCCGCTGAGGTATGCGTAAAGATACGCAAACGCTCACTGGGTAAACTTGTACCGAAATCATTGACCGCAGTCACCACAATAGCATACATTGTTAGCGGACTGAGATCATTCAAGCTAAGTGTTGTTTGATTGCTGGGCACTGTGCGGACAATGACCTTCTCCGATTGCCCACCAACTTGAGCGTTATTGTGGTATGTTGTCACTCCAGCCTCATCCTCATCGAAACTATGCAGCGCCGTAACATTAACACTATAATGCAAGACTTTATGTGCCAATTTCTCAGGAGGCTGCCAGCTAATTGTGACACTGACTTCTGTTAAATCATCTACCGTTACCCCGACTGGGGTGCTGGGAATGTTTTGTATCCCCTGAAGTATACACTGTAGTCCACTCAACGTGTGATGCACGCATGAGACACGCGTCTTCAGCATATCAGTGAATGGCGTATATTCACCGCGGCACATATCCTGACACAAATCTGGTATTTGTTTCTCTACACAACAAGGCACATGATTACGCCCATCTGCCATGCAGCGTACTATATGCGGAAAGTCTACCTCGCATGTCTCGGGGTCGATACCCGTAGTGCCATCGAGTATGTTGTGTACATTGCAGAAACCCATACATTCGGTGCTGACATTGGCAAGTTCGCAACATTCTGTGAAGTCATGCGTGATTTGTGGTGCTACATTGCTGGGTCGCCAAAATGAACGATTATCAGTGGAGTCCAACGGAGGAGGTACTAGAAAAACATCACTTGCTTCGGTAGTTGTTGTAAAGTTGCTGTCACTCGAATCCGTTGATGGAAGCTGCTTAACTGGTCCAAAATTGATTGATCTTAACCTCTAAAGTAACTCGTAATGGAAATCTTGTAACTCACCCGTTAATATGTGTATACTGCGTAAAACCGGATCCGAATTTAGTTCACATATATAACTACCCGAATCACTGCGCCTGAGATTCCGGATTAGTAGCACCCACACTTCGCCACCCGACTCTAAAGGCAGTTTGGGATCTAATTTGGGTTTTTTTATATTTAGGAGGAGAATTAAGTGAAAGCATTCATGTTTTCAATTATATTTGGTCCACTTACTATCATCATGCAGTACACCGATGCGTTGATCGCTCGTCACACGCACCATTCCCGCTGTCAGTATATCATCCGATTTCTTCCATATGACCGTGTGATTCGCACTATTCTCTGAGACCACACACGTAAGCAACGCATCTTTGCCTTCATTTATTATCGAAGGTCCACCAGTTGCTTTAGTTTTTGACGAAGTTTTCAAGGAAGAATTTCGAGAATTTGTTTGTGTTTCTATGTAAATAATTCTTAACAATATCTTACCAATTGGCACACCTGTATTAACAGTCGAAAATAAGCATGTTGATGTTGTTAATACCACCAGCAGCTTGAGCATTATTAATTCCGATAATGTTTTCTGAAATAGAAAGAAAGATATAGATAGAGTTAAAATTTATGCAATTTGTGCAAGTTTTTTTTTTATTTGAAGATATTAGTAAAATTCATGGCGGATATAATATTTAGCTTTCATATATTTTAGATTGCTTCTAACCGAGATAAATTGAAAAAAACCTTTTAATAGGGAATTCAAGGGTCAAAGTGTTCCATACAAATATTTTGCGGACTATTTTTCTTGGAGTCACTAAAGACAATAAGCAACTACGAGTTAAGGCGTTCCACCACACAACAAGATAAAGTTTTACGCCTTACTTTTAACCCATATCTGCTTCTTATCTTTGGTGACCCCTAGTGAAATTTTTTTAAAAATATTTCTGTAGAACACTTTAACCCTTAAACACTTTTTGAAAGAAGGTTTTTCTGTAATTTCTCAAAAAAGACCCAAAAATACCCATATGAGTTAGAGTTAATGGGTTAAACAATTGCAAAGAATGATTCCCAATAAAATTTTGTTTTTCTCAAAGGCAAGATTCATCTTAAATGTAAATTTAAACATGATTTTCATATTATTACATGCAATCTAAAAAATTTTTTCAAATAGTTTCGATATGGTCAAGAAAAGCTCTCCTCAATAGAGATGTTGAGAGCTGATCAAGCAATCTGACAGAAATGTCTTAAAAATTTAAAATCGAGCAATAAAGAAGAGCTAAATTTGAACTCCGGCAATCCCCAGTGAGGCAGCTTCCGTCGTTCAAGGCATTGAATGTCTGGGTGACTCTACCAAATGGTAACGAGGCGCAAATTATTGGCATAAATAAATGTGGAAATGCGGTTATTCATTTATGTTCTGAAGTCTTGGGAAAATTCTATAAAATCTACGATGGCAATTTGCTCACCAGTTTGCCCAGTATTTGAGAGAGAACGACACGCTTTACGTGGGCACTTTGGATCCGCATCTCATGAACGAATAGGAGAGGTGGAATAGGAGAGGCCTCTAACGTCAAATTAAATTCTCTGCTGAAGTTTTATGATTTGACTAAATGGTTTTGGGTAGTGCTCTTGATACCCGTCGGGTAATATTCGCACATATAAATGCCCGGGTTCCCGATCTTACGGGTAACCTGTTTTCGGGTACCCGAAAATTACGGGTAATACATGAAATCGGGTACCCGAAAATTGTTTGGTTTCTACATACAATTCTTTTTTGAATATGCTAGCAAAATAAAGTTAATGAAATTTGAAATGTTTATTGTTTAAAAAACAATTCCCTTTCAGGAATTGTGATATGAATGTTTAAATGTTTACAAAGTGTATATGTTTGTATAAAAATTAATTAAATTTTTCTTGTAAAATAAAATAGAGGGATAGGTAAACAGATGGAATAAGTATTTTTATTTGCATCAATGACCAATTGACTAAATATGAAATATGGCTGTACCATATTTTGGGATTGCTTTCGGGCAACTACTACTACTACTTCTTTGTCTACAACTATTTAGTACTTTTCTACTATTTTTTTAATACTATTTCCCATTAATTTTTCTACTGCTATTTTAAGGTGCTCATATTTTCGCACTTCCTCTAAAGACCAATCCTTCATTAGTGTAACTGCATATAAAATAGTAGCTTCGTCTCTATGTGTGGATATTTTTCTCACTTAAATTTATTTTCAGGCAACAATTATTTCATTTCTATTTACAAAATTCGAAATGGTTAATTTTTTGACATTATCCGATTACAAAAATTCTTATTGCATTATGTTTGTACTTGAAAGGATAAATAACAGAGCTGTGGAGTTTGAAAAATTTCGGCCAAAAAATCTTGAAAAATGAAGACCCTTTTTGAACCTGAAAATATTATCTTATTTTAAAAATTTGTTTCCACTTTTGTTCATCTGGATGTAGAGAAACTAGCACAGCATAGATACTTTTTAATTTGATACCATTTTTGAGTCTGTAGGCTCCATTGATGAAAAACTAACAAACGAGTCCTTTAAGGAGATGCTGAGACTTCAAGCTATTTAGAAATATGGACCCATTTGCTATTTATTATAAAAATAGAATTTATTACAGCGCCACCTATCGGATTTTGACATAGTTCATAAATTTGTAGAAATAATAGTAAAAAGTAATAATAATAAAAAATAGTAGTAGAAAAAACTGTAAAAAAGGAGTAAAAAATAGTAGTGAAAAATAGTAGAAAGTAGTAGTAGAAAATAAGAAAAAATGTATTAAAAAAGTAGTAGAAAAAATAACTAAAATAGTAGTAGAACATATTGGTTGAAAAAGTAGTGGAAAATAAGAAAACTTTGCAGAAAAAAAGAGGTTTAAAAGTAGTAGAAAATAGTAGTAGAAATAGTAGTAGAATTAGTAGTGGAAATAGTAGTAGAATTAGTAGTGGAAATAGTAGTAGAAATAGTAGTAGAATAAGTAGTGGAAATAGTAGTAGAAAATAAAAGTGAAGCATGGTGCAACATCCACTAAACTAACAAACTGAAGGAATTCAAATTTTAGTACCGTACCATAAATGCCTCCTAAAATATCTCATAATAGAAATTCAGGTTATATGGAAGGTGCCACACCCCCTTTGTCAATCCCACCCATATTTTTGTCATTCATTGTCAATTCTTTTTATTGTACTAAATTTCTGTACTGTGCTATAAATGGTTCTTGAGATATACCTAAACAACTATTAGAATTGTATGGGAGGTGCCACGCCCACTTTTCTAAAAGCCATTACGAATAGCTATGTTTCATCCCGTCGCCCAAGAAAGTATATTCTGGACTTATGATTTCAATCGGCCCAGTCATTCAGAAGTTACACGATGTCATACACACAAAACTCTACGATTATACATACATATATAAAGATTTTGTAGTCTTTTAATTTTATAAATTTTTTTCAATCAATCTAATAGCAACGGGTACCCGAAAATGTGCAGGTACCCAAAAATTTGCGGCTACCCGTCATAATAGTACCCGGGTAATACCCGAAACCCCCGGGTAAACGGGTATCAAGAGCACTAGTTTTGGGTGTCATATAATGTGAATTAAGCTTTCTTATATTTCTTCGGTTCTTTTTTTCTCTCTTGCATTGTATCCTATGTAGTGGTATTAAAATGGCGATATTCCGCTGTTTGGGTTTCTCCGCGCTTAAGGAGAAGAAATCATTCAGCCTATCCTAACCTAACATAGAGGAAACATATTCCATTTTAAACTTTTTTCACAATTTTTTAGTCAATTCTTCACATTTTCTTGATAGGTTTCCACTTTTTATTTTCGAATGGAAAAGTTTTCTTAGGCAATTTATACACTTGCAGCTTTACCATTGCCGAGAGGTAGAAAAATTGTCTATTTTTGATTTTTCCATCCTATTTACAATCACTTATGCCACTGTGATTATAATCAGGTAAATATTATTTACAAGTCACTTTTCTTCGGCTAGACACTTTAATATGATTGATTAAAGAGGGCTATAGCAGAGATAGAGCCATATCCACTTTTCCATTACCAATATGAAATATCATTAATCCAATGATTTATCCATATATCACCGCAGAACACCCAAATTCTTGTGGCTTTGGGATTATTAATACTGAAAAGATATAAAGAGAATTCCTCATGTTATTCGCACAACTTGAAACTTCCTTGCTACATACAAGGAGTTGGTGTACACTTTATCAATATTTGTGTGCGTTTGTGTGAGTGTGTACGTGTGTGGGTGTAAACAACATTTCTTATTGCCAACACATATAAACAAAAAACAAAAGGAAACAACTTTTGACAGACTTTTTCGTGGAATGTAGGAGGTAATAGAAATTTAGGGTAGTAGGCAAACACTTCAATTCTCTGTTTACTTCGTGTATAGAAAATTAACGAATCGAATTTTGGTATTTTTTTTTTTTTTTTGTTAATTATACAAAAATGTTCTAAGTTACTTGTTAGTGTAAACTTTTCAAGATTGTTTTTCTTTCAGATTGTTTTTTTTTTTTTGCTATAATAATACAAAAAAAAAAAACAAACAAAAATATTACACATAAACATTTACATTAAATATTCTAGGTAATTATTTTCAACTTGAACTTTGGTGTTAACCTTTTTGTGAATGTCTAGGTGAAAAATATATGTTGTTCTTGGTTGCTGTAATATTAAACAATAACAGAAACAAAGAAAAAAAACGTGAACAAAAAAAACAAAAAAATTACCTCAATGAAAATCCCAAAAGTGCCACATAAGCCAACAACAACATTAAACAGAAGCAAAGAAAAAAGAAAAACAACAACAAAAACATTTTAATAACATCAGTATTTAAAAGTGCCATATACACTCATGTATAAATATAGTCATACTTATGAGTATATATATGTAAACTTGAGTGTGTGTGTAAGTTGTTTATTTTTCACATTTATCATATTTTTCAACAACAACATTTTCCCTTGCAACACAACAATAATTTCAATGTTAGGGCAACAACAGAGACAACATTGATTTTGCACGCCATGCCAAGAGCACACAGCCAATGTATGTATGCATGTATGTGCATATGTATGTTTGTATGTATGTGTGAGGAAGCACTTTTCTCCACCATGTATGCACTGTAATATTACACAAAACAAATATACCTACTTACATCCGAAGAGAGTACCCAATGAATGCCATCAGCACACACATACATACACACGCGCGCGCCTACACATACAAAAGAACCACATACCGCGTCAACGTCATCGCTGTCGCCGTTTCATTTTCCTGACATTCACAGCATCGCATTTTCTCAGTATATGAGTTGCATTACTTTTATCGTTTCCTCTCACTCTTTCTCTCTCTTGCTCTCTATCTTACATTGCCGTCATCGGCATCATCGTTATAATCCTTTGCCGAAAAACGCATTTACGCTTAAGCAAACATAAACACAAGCATCGTCGCTTCAACTACAGCTTACAGCTTACAGCTTCAGCTTGAGCTCAAGTAAAACCGCAGAGGTGCTAATGAGCTTGTGAAGGGGCATACTCCTTTTACTTCTCGCGGGCATCTTTTACCTTTACCGTTACACTATTTTCCACTCTTCCATCTCTCTCTCCCCTCGCCCACTACAATAGCATGTAGGTATGTAGTTTTGTTTTGATTTTTATCGTCGTCGTTTTTTGTTTACGCTCAAAAGGTGTTTATGTGTATGTGTGTGTGCTTGTTTTTATATAGTGTTGTTATGTGCATATGTATACATTATTGAGCTGCTGTAATGTTTGTGTAAAAAGCAACTTTTACATTTTATATTAATTAAAATTTTGCATGTCAACTATTTCATAAAGTAGAAAGAAGCTAAAAGTTGAAGCGCTAGCGAATATGTGTGGAGGTTACGCATTCGAGTTTTCAAGATGAACGTTTGTTGATGAGAATTTTCAAAATTTTGTAAATTTTCATTGAATGTTTTATATGTGTGTGTGTGTGTGTGTGCTAGTGACACGGCTTTCATACACACATGTGTGTGTGTGTGTATGCGGTTTAATGGCAAAAGTTTTCATTTTTCTTTTGCCATTCAATTTGTGTGTGTTTTGTACTTATCCATTTCTAAAAATCTTGATAACTACAAACCTAGGTACATATAAATATTTTTCTTAATTTACGAAAATTAATTATTAAGTAACAAGAGGTAAAATAAAAAGGTAATTAGAATGAGAAAATTGAAAGGATAATCATGAAAGAGGAAATTTTATAAGCTCGTAAGATAAGTTGATACTTTATGAAAGAATAAGTATTTTTAGATCTGCATGGAGCTCTCTAGAGGACCACTTATATGCAACTAAGCTCAAATAAATTTATGAATCCGCAAATATGAATCGATTTATATCGAAATTGAATGAACGGCTTTACTTTTAGCACACAAAAATATATGACAGGAATCTTCCTCCTATTTTGTAAATCTAATACTTATATAGAAGAGGAAACGGATTTTATAGTTCTACAGAAAACAAAAATCTAAAAGTACCAGAAAAAAAATACAAGCTTCATCTGCAAAGCTTTACTATTCGATTGGAAAAGATTTTTTCCAATTAAACGACATTGAGTCACACAATAAACAAAATATATTACACGATTTAAAAAAAAAAAAGTATGTTAAAAAAATCTGACTACAACTTTTAAGGGGCCTTGTATTGTATTAGAGAGGGTTATATATTTGTACCGCGCCCTATAAGATCTATTGTAAGTCCCTCTTCTCTATCTAGTCTGATTTGCCTAATGTGCCTCATCCAGTCCAGTCTCCCTCAAGAATTTGAGTATTGCGCCCGGATCTATGGATGCCAGTTCTGTGCTGGGCACTTGGTACATACTCAGTATTTCATTCTTTTGTGGATCAGTGGTCCACACTGAGCTAAAATATGTTGATATGTGATGATTCATCTTACTCATTACAAAACCTATATATTGAGCTTTCCTCAACTCCTATTTTGCAAAGCAGTTCTGTGAGCCCGCAGTGCCCAGCCAAAATACCAGCTAATATACGCAGACTGTGTTTGTTGAGACCAATGCAGAATGCGTATCTATTCTTGTTATAGTTACCTAGAAGCGTTTTAGATTGCCTCAGTCCCGGAAGATTATTAAAGAGTTCTTGTCTCTTGTTCTTCTCTTCCTGCCTGAGTACTTCCCTGATTGCTCTATCTCCTATTCCACAGAAGGGTTCAAGTCCCACGAAAGTGGTCGCTGCTCCCTTTCTAGCAAGCTCGCCTGCCTGCTCAATGCCCTCTTTTCCTAAGTGTCCAGGGATCCGACATAGAGCGACTTTATTGTCCTTGCCTAGTTTATTGAGCTTGCTCAAAATGTCCCACGCCAGTTTAGAGGTGATCTCAGAGGAGCATAATGCTCGAATGGCTGCCTGGCTATCCGACATGATAGCGATATCTTGCCGTTTGTACTTCCTATCCAGGTTGAATTGCACACATATATCGATTGCGTGAATTTCAGCTTGAAAGATGCTAGAATACTTCCCCATCGTTTGATTGTTGGCCCAAATACTCCTGCCCCAGTTCCATCCTCGGTTCGTGACCCATCTGTATACCATTTAATCGTGTGTTCTTTGAGTGTGTTCTTAGTAAACTTAGTAATAAGAATGAATGGGAAAGTGTAGAACTCCCATTCATTCTTATTACTAAGTTTTGCAACAAAGTGTTTCTCAAAACTATACGGTTTATCCATTGTGTCCTGGGGATAGTCCAAGATATAGTTGTCTTTCGTTGGGTTATCTCGGTTTTCAGGCCCTATAGATCGCCCCGTTATTCTTTTATTTCTTGTTGCTCTTACGATTGCTGCCTTGGAGGTACCCTCTATCACGAGGTGTAATCGCTCCCCTTATACAGATACATGCCAACCTTTGAACTTTTCCTAATTTAGTTTTCGCCGTTTTTAGTTGAGTTCTCCTTGCCCACGCTAATGCTCCATATGTAATGATTTGCCTTACCATCATTGTGTATATCCAGCACAGTACACTTGATTTACATTTCCAAGTTTTCCCTGCTATCCTTCTCCATTAGAGCGCGAGTGCCTTTACTTGTCACTGCCTCAACATGCGATTTCCATGTGAGTTTACTAACTAATACTAAGCCCAGATACTTTACCTCTTGCTTTTGTTCAATAACTTACCCAGCAAGTGATATCGATTTCCAGCGCGGGAGTGATCTTTTCCTAGTAAATAGAACTATAGTGGTCTTTGCAGGGTTAATATTTAGCCCTACCGACCTGCACCTTCTCCTAGAAATACCTAGCCCCTCAAAAAGAGTTTCTTTAAATTTACCTCTGGCTATGAGGATGATATCGTTCGCATACCCTTGACAGTCTATGCCTGCCGCTGAGAGTTTCATTAAAAGTTCGTCTACTACCAGGCCTTACATTTTAATCATAGTAAGAGCAGCAAAAGGAACCGACCAAATCGAGTCGTCGGAAGCTAATCAACTATGTAGTGAAACTTGAGTTTTAAATAAAACCAACTTTGTTTCAAAGTGAAAAAATATTAAATTTAATCATTGAATCTCAGTTGTAATCGCAAGATATTCCAATTAAAGTGTAATATTGTAAAAATAAATTTTCTTTGGAAATAAAAAATATTTTTGTTCCATTTTTTTATTCTTATTTAAACACGGTAAATTTTAAAATTGATCTTGAAAAGAATTTTGTTATCAACGTTTTCATAGCAAAATATTTAGTATTTCTAAAGAAAATTGGTTTTTACTGTTTTGCTTTAAATTTTTCTTTA